>OZ014520.1:258968149-261763149 GCA_963966055.1 Lathyrus aphaca | reverse complement strand
ATAAGGCATTTTTGAAATCCATATAACAAAGATAGTTTGGATAAAGTACACCAGATACTAGTCATAGATTGACACATTGCACAAACACAAACTAATACTTCTAACTAATTTAGGACATCTTGTCTTATTTAGAATATATGGATGACACTGTAGATACATAAGATATGATATTTTCACATCATATTTAATCCCAGATATCACTTTAGAAGAAGTCCAAACATAAGATTCTAATCAATGTGCAATTCTTCAATCTGTTATATGACACAAGGATGGCCATCAGACTCACTCATATCAGGTACCCAAGCAATAGCCTTGTTTCCGATAAAATGGCAAACAGGGACAGTTCCTGGCTTAACATTGAGTACTTCAGACAAAACATTAGGATCCATACCTCTAGTGTCATGGTGGCAAATAGTAAGTGCTTTTGATTTAGTTCCATCAGATGCCACCAATGGGATCATGTAAGTTGTTGTCGCATTGACTGCGTGGCAATAAAATACAACTCTTTTAAAATTCAATCTATGGCACATTACTGCTTTGTCTCCAATTTTATTTACTTCTTCCACTACATATTTGTCTTGATTTTGCATTAAGGAACTTGACATCACTTTGATATTCTTTCCGAGCTTTGAAATGACAAAATTCATCATTGATTCCAAAGAAAGCGCGCAATGTTTGTCTTCCCCTATTGTTGACGGGGTTCTACAATAGTTGTTAAGAATTTGAAGTTCTTTTTCATCTGATGTTTGTGATACAAAATGTTGACTTTCTTTTTGTGTATCTTTTACAGAAGGTTGATTTTCTTTTTTAGTTTCTTTGTCGTTCCATATCGAAAATCCAAAAGGTTGATTTTCTTTTTTAGTTTCTTTGTCGTTCCATATCGAAAATCCAAAAGGTTGATTTTCTTTTTTAGTTTCTTTGTCGTTCCATATCGAAAATCCAAAAGGTTGATTTTCTTTTTTAGTTTCTTTGTCGTTCCATATCGAAAATCCAAAAGGTTGATTTTCTTTTTTAGTTTCTTTGTCGTTCCATATCGAAAATCCAAAAGGTTGATTTTCTTTTTTAGTTTTTTTGTTTTTCCATATCCACATTCCAAAAGGTTGATTTTCTTTTTTAGTTTCTTTGTTGTTCCATATCCACAATCCAAAAGGTTGATTTTCTTTTTTCATTTCTTTCTTATACCACACACCAATCCCAAAAGGTTGGTTTTCTTTTGTGGTCTCTTTTTTATCACACACACTAGATAAAAAAGTTTGATTGGTTTTATCAGATTCTTGTTTAGAAAACCACATACAAACTTCAAAAGGTTGGTTTGTTCCATCAGCATCTATTTCTGTTGCCTCTTCACTCCTTACGGTTATTCCAAAAGGTTGGTTTTCTCTTTCTCGTGATTCTCCAAGCCATTTTCGAGTCCTAAAAGTATGGATTTCTTTTTCGACAGGTAGATGTCTTGGTGATTTTGATGATTGGATATCTAAATGTTTTGGGATGCCTAAATTCATTATTTTCCCAGGATATAAATCATGTTCAAAAAAGATAGTCCAATATTGTTTCACTTCTTGATTTTTGATAGGCATATTAGTTCCAGTATCTACAACATCGAATATTAAACCATGTCTTAGGATTAATATGAACTAACTAATATAAAATCATATATAAAAGTACATGTCCGTGTAAATTATATAATTAACAAAAAAATAATAATTATGCAAATGATTAAAGAAAATATAAAGATTTTTATGTTGTTTTGTTTTAGTCTTTGTAAAATTTAGTTTTATTGGAATTGATGTTTGTAATATGGAAAATATTTAATTTCAATCTTTTAAAATAAACACTGAAAAAAGTATTAATAAAAAACTCTAAATATATATATATATATATATATATATATATATATATATATATATATATATATATATATATATATATATATATATATATATATATATATATATATATATATATTACATTAACTAAAACCAAAATGTAATACATTTATAATAACAAAATATTTATATTACAAGATCAGCTAAAAGAGATCTTATAATAATGTAAACTTTTTTAAAGCTATCATTTAATTATTGAGGTAAAGAAGTGGTGTTTAAGTTTTCTTGATTTAATTTTCAGATACATTGCAAAAAGTAATAAATAGACACTGTAATTTGAAGATAAACTTATTAAAATAAGAGGAAAAAAAAAGTATGAAAAGAGTTAAAATCAGACATTTATTTATATGGCAAAACCTAACACATGCCTTTAAAAAACATTATAAAGAACTCAATATAGAAATATATAGTCTTCAAAAATTTAAAATATTTTCTCAATACAAAATTTCTAATTTGAGTTCCTTAATTCATGATCCAAGTGCACAAATTTACTATGATCTTATTTATTTTTACTAACCGGACATCAGATCTGAAAGTGCTTTAGGCATAGGAGTATTTGGCCAAACAAATTTCCAATATTCTTCTCCTGATTTAGATCCATTAATTCCCATAAGAGCCATCTGCAAATATATCAAGTCAAAATGCCATTTTATAGAATATAGAAGAATATTAATAAATAGTATAAAAGAGTATTCAACATTAACAACAATTCATTTTAAAGTATAAAAAACAGTGATATTAATTATATATTTAATAACAAATATTGAGACAAGTAAATATAAATGATCAAGCAAACAGAAAATAACTTACAAAAAAAAGAGCTAAAACAAATAGATTCTTAAACTCCATTAAACTGTGTAGTGATAGAAACTAAGTGACTGGGTGAGCATGAAAGGCATTCTACTACAAATATATATAGTGATTTCAATCCACATGCTCAATGAATATGTTATCGTTTTGAAGTTCAATTGAAATGATAGTTTATTAAATTCATAATAAATATTGATGAGTCCTAAGTTTTCTTTGAAAAACTAAATTTACAATTAATATTAGTAGATATTAGCTTTTCTTTGAATTACTAAATTTATCATAAATACTAGGTAGTACTAGGTATTTTTTGAAAAACTAAATTTTCAATATTGTTACAAACCATCTAAAGTGGATTGAAACTCTCATTTCACAAATCAATAAGTTCACTTGCAAATAATAAATAAAAGTTATAATTTTTTTGGAAAAGTTGTTGTGTTAAGACAAAATAAATCTATTTGAAATAACTTCAAAATTAAGTGATTTTTTGAAACTTTGATATCCAATTTTTTTTTTCCGATAAGATGATGAAATATCTAAAATAACATTTTAAGAATAACTATTCAAAAAAAATTTTCATTTGAAGCTTTTATGAAAAGTTTCTTTGTAATTTTTTTTTCACAAAATTATGTTACACTAAAAAATCATTTTTAAAAAAAGTAAAAATAAACGGGCCCTTAACCAACAATTACAATCAAATTTTATTTCACTAAATAATGTCAAACTACATAGATCGATTTATCCTATAATGTTCCATCAAAAAATTATATTTTTATTCTATCAAAAATTAAGACAACTGGGGTTCGAGGAGGTTTGGATGAAGTGGATGGAAGCTTTAGTTTTTTCTAGTAAAATTCAGTATTGGTGAATAGTAGCTCTACAAAGGAATTTGTAGTAGAGGTTTGAGACAAGGAGATCCTCTTTCTCACTTTCTTTATGTGATTGTGGCGGAAGGATTGAGGGGTATGGTGAGTAAGTAGTAAGAGAATGAAGAATTTGAGGGTTTTAATATAAAGTGTAATTTTTTTGTTGATATCCTCTTGTAGCGGTAAAATCATGAGTGTAAGCTATTAGTTAGCTTAACTCAAAGTAAACAAAGTCGCCACCGCGCTTTTATTTTATTCCAAATGGAAAAGGAAAAAAAGAGCGAATAAATCCTAATAAATCTAAAAGCAAAAAATTTAAAGAAACAAGCAGAGAAATGAGTAAGGGGATAAGTTACAAAATGGGAAGGTTTTACGCACCCAAAATGTCTGTGGTACTCCACGGGAGCCCTTTGAAAAATTTGTTGCTTTTGGTTTAAAAATAGTTTGGAAATGAGAGTGGAGGGATGAGGGAAGAATTAATTTTTAATGTTTTTGTGTTTGGAGAGGTTTACCACTTCATGCCTATGTATCCACAATGTGCAATACAAGATTAAAACCCCGTAGTTCGTGGAACAAATAGTGAAAAAGGTTGGTTTTGATTGATTTTATTAAGTGAAGAGAATTTTTCATTTTCAAGTGGATAGCCTAACAAATCTTCCATGAGAATAAGTGCATGGACTCATACATCATTATGGGGAGGGAGCCAACTCGGATAAAATCGATGAGTATGCCACTAAACCCCCACGAATGACAAGAGACTCAATTACATCTGTAACACCCTAAAATTTTCCCTCATTTTTATTACCTTAACATGCTTACGCTTCGCATTCATTTGCATTCTCCATTAGGTCATAATACTCACAATCGTGCATTTCATCGGCTCCTAAGATATGGGATCAAGCATTGCCCTGTGATTTGAAGTTCTCTTCATACAAAGGTGGTTTATCTAGCTATTACAATCAAGAGTGAGGAAATGTTGAACTCATATCATCAGGAGCATCTCCTTATCAAGGTTTACAAAATTTCAAGATTATCTTCTTCAATATTCATCAAGAGGTATCAAGAAATTGCAGTTTCACGTGAGGCTGACCATAAACTAGAGTTTTGTTGACTATCAGCAACTCACGTGATTGCGGTTTCACGTGTTTGAGGTTTCACGCGGATACAAATAATTTTTCCATCCCTACATACCATATCTCTAGTCATTTGATTATACTAACTGTTGGAATTAACCCAAACTCTATGGGAATTTCAAACCTTTTTTTATAAACAAGAAGGGTTATTGCGCAGCAACAATAACAAAGAAGAAATTTTGAAAGAGGAAATTTGGGAGAGATAATGTTTGTTATCCAAAATTGTGGGATTTTTGTTTCTATTATTACTCACTATGCAACTTCAGATCCGTGAGTGTAATAAAATTGTGATGTTATTTGATTACAAGAGGGATACTCCTTATTTATAGAATTAGGTTTGCTTGCACCCCAAGCCAAAAGCCCAAAAACTATAAAAGCCCAAAAATATCTATTTTGGAACTAAATTAAATCTAGATCTAAAATCTAATCTAAATCTAATCTAAATCAAATATGACATGATGTATTACATTTTCAACACACCACCTAATGCATTGTGTCTAAGCTATCTAAATTCATCATAGCTCTTAGTCTTCTGAATACTTCGACCAACATTCCCTTTGCCAAGATATCTGCAATATGATTCTTAGTTCTGCAGTGTTTCAAGTTCATCTTCTTGTCTACTAACTGCTCTTGAAGATAATGGAACCTCATTTCGATGTGCTTGCTTCAACCATGCGCTATCAGATTCTTCTCACGATTAATAGCTGGCATGTTGTCGATATTCATGGTTATTTCTCCATGACTCTTCAATGTAATCTCTTTGACCAAATTCGTCATCCATGTTGCTTGACATAGCCACGTACTCTGCTTCACATGATTATAATGTTACTATTGGTTCCATTCTCGAACTCCAAGCAACTGGTGCACCAACTAACATAAAAACATATCCAAATGTGGATTTTTGATCCTCAACATCACTACACCAACTTGAATTAGTGTATCCCATGAACTTGCATTCTTTTCCTTCATCAGTTGCTGGAAACAAAATGCCATAGTCGAGAGTTCCTTTTAGATACCTCAATATCCTCTTTGTCGCTGCTAGGTGTGATGCCTTTGGCTTCTACATGAATTTACTCACCATACCAACATTGTATGCTAAGTCAGACCTTGTTTGACCAAGGTATCTTAGTGACCCAATAAGTATTCTATATTGGGTTGGGTCGACATCATTCTCTTCTGAATCTTTCGAAAGTTGCAATCTGGGCTCAACTGGAGTTGAAGTTGGGTTGCAATCTTACATCTGAAATCTCTTCAGTATGTAGAATGCATATCTTCTTTGGTACATCATCGAACCTCTACCACTCTTGTAGAATTCGATGCCAAGGAAATATGATAGATTTCCCAAGTATGACATTTTAAACTCCTCACACAGGTCATGTTTGAAATCTTCGATCTCCTTCTTGCAACTTCATGTTATCAACATATCATTGACATAGAGACATAGTATAAGAAATTCTTCATTTCTTCTTCTTACATATACTCCATGCACAATTGTGCACTTCACAAATTCTTTATCTCTTATAAATCCATCTATCTTCTTGTTCCAAGCTCTTGGAGCTTGCTTAAGTCCATACAGGGCTTTGTGTAGCCTGTACACCTTTCTTTCTTCACCTTGTTTCACAAACCCAACTGGTTGTGCCACATAAAGTTCTTCGTCTAAGGGGCCATTGAGGAATTCACATTTCACATCCATTTTACATGTGTTCCAATTATTCATATTCTCTAGACCAAAAACCAACCTAATTGTTTCGATCCTAGCAATAAGTGCAAATACTTCATCGAAGTCGATTCCTTCCTTATGAAGAAATCCTTTCGCCACAAGTCTCGCCTTGTGTCGAGTCACTTCCCCTCTAGGATTAAGTTTAAGCTTGTATACCCATTTCACATCAATTAGCTTCTTTCCTTGAAGAAATTTGACCAGAGACCAAGTGTTGTTGACTTCGATGAACTTCATTTCCTCATTCATTGCTTTCACCCACTTCGAATCTTTCGATGCCCCAGCTGCATTGACAGGTTCGACATCTGGATAGAAATCATATTGAACCAGCTCACCTTCTTCATTGACCACATCATCTGATGTAATCACGCAGTCTTGCAACCTTTCAGACATGTGTCTTGTTCTTTGAGGTCTAATTGAGCTTCTTTCACCTCTAACGTTTTCTCGTCGAACATCTATTTCGACTTCACTAGTTGGTTCTTCACATAAGATTCCAACTGAATCTTTCTTGAAATTTTCAGTCTGATTCCATTCTTAAAGTTCATCTATGATCATGTCCCTATTGATCACAACCTACTTGTTTACTGGGTCGAACACCTCAAACCTCCAGTCAAATGATATCCTATCAAAATCATTTTACTAGACTTGTCATCAAAATTCCTTCTCAACTGATCAGGAACATGTCTATGTGTTATAGATCCAAATACCTTCATAAGAATCAAGCTAGGCTTGACACCATACCAACACTCTTCTGGCGTAACTCCTTCTAGCTTCTTCATCGAACATCTATTCAAAATATACGTTGCAGTCGTCACAACTTCTTTCCATAGTTCTTTGAGTAGATGCTTGCCATTCAACAAAATTCTCACCATGTTCATGATGGTTCGGTTTTTCCTTTCTGCAATTTCATTCTTCTATGGAGTGTAGGGTGGCACCACCTCATACATAATTTCTTCTTTTACAAATAATGCATCAAAATCTTTCGACACATACTCTCTGTAACACCGAAATAGCCCACATAATTATTAATAAAAATCAGAGTAATTATTTTCATCAAAACATTTGAGTGTCACAATTCGACAAAACCACTCGTGGCTCAATGATACGTTTTACAAAATTTGTTCAACACGCAGCGGAAACCGCAAATAAAATATGAAGTAATATCTCGATTACAAAAAGTTTTTTCTGAAAAAGAAAATAAACAGAAGTAAATGTCATCCGAACACCCAAAGCGACGTATCAGAGTCGACACCCTAAAGACGTGAAGTGCACCGACTTTACTGACCCCCACTCTGTAATACCCCAAAATTTGCCCTCTTATTTATCACTAACCTCAAGTGGTTTATGCTTCGTCATTCTTGCATGAACATCCGAGCATTCCATCGCATTTAAGAAATAAAATAAAATAAAATGAATCATGAGCATTGGCACGTGCATAAGGCATGTGATTGGGCTAGGCTTGGCAACATTTGGAGCTCAAGAGAAGAAAATATCACAAGGAAAATAATACAAGACTATTCCATGAGAAAGCCATCCAAAAAGCAAGGAATTGAAATTTTGGGACCGTTAACCAGTTAACGCATTTGTTAACAGGTTAACGGGGTCGGATTTTTGTAATATTTGAAAGTTAGTTGGTGTTCTTCCTTTCCCTCCACACTTTCTCTTCTTTTTCTTCCTTTTTCATTTTTCCCTCCATTCACTTGGATTGTTCTACCATGTTCTACCACCTTCTAGATTATTCCAAGGAATATTCCAAGGAATATTCTCCACTCCAAACCACTTCTAACTAACTCCATTCCTAGTTCCAAACCCAAACCTAACTCCATTCCCAAACCTCATGCCTCGCCTATGCATTATATAAACCAAAATCACTTCAATGCAAAGGGTTCACTCTCATAATTTCACAATTCTCATTACCAAAATCACTTTTCTCTCTCACTTTTCCTCCATTTTCCAAATTCACCAAAGCTTTTTTTCAAATAAGCTCTTCAAATTTCACATTGAAACTTGAAGATCTTGAAGCTTAGCCTCCATCCTCCATTGATTTGAGCATTGAAGAAGAAGAAGCTACTGGTTTTTAGTGAATATTTTGACTTATCGGAAGTGCAAGAAGTCTCAAGCATCAAGAACGTGTCGCATTTATTTTGTGTTCGCGGATTCTTGGATTTCTCTTCATTTGAGCTCTGATCATTACAACATTTACCGAAGCACTCCTCCGCTTCGTAGGTTGGTGATCTAAAACCATTTTTCCTTAAATTATTCTCTTCATCTCGCTTTAAACGGCATTCTCCGCATGATTATTGATTATGTTTGCGTTTTACCGATTGATTTTGTTTCAATAGCGTTTTGTACGTTTTGATCGTTTGTAGCTAGAACTGTAGCATAGATTAGGTCTTACTAGGTGTTAGAATACCGCATCTAGGAGTAAAACTAGTGTTAGCATGTTCACGTGTGTGTTAGAGATCATTAGAAGTGAGTTTGTGGCCAAAAGCACTTATTTCTAAGCAAATTTTCAATTTCTATTCAGTGTTAACTGATTAACGCGCGCGTTTTGGCCATAAACTGGTGTTGTTTTAGGTCCGTTAAGCGGTTAACGCTCTAGAAACTTGGTTTTTTTAGCTAGTTTGATTGCTTAACCTTGATTCCTTGTGCCTCTAATCCCCATGCATGTTTAGGTACTTATTTTAGGGAATTTTCAAGATTAGTTTCGACATCTCATTCCTCTATTTCGAGTCGTTTCGACACTTTTCCGTTCATTTCGCATATTATCTGTTTATGTGTTTATTTGTGCATGAATTGATTTATTACATATTGTTGCCATGTCCATGCACCATTTGGCATATAAATGATCATAATGTGTATGCTTATGCATCTCTCGCATGTTTCGTTAATCCATTTGCATCATTGCATCAGATACTTAATGTGGCATTTTATATGATCATAAATGTGTATGTGCATTTTGTTGCATTTTTGGGATATGTTTGATCCCATCATCTACCTTGATTCAATTCTGAATTTTGCATTAGGCCACATGTCATACTTGTATATCCATGTTAATACTGATGTATGATCATGTTCATGTGTATATGCCATACTTTGCATACTTGTTGCATAAGTGATTCATTTGGTGTATATTTGCATTAATCCATCGTGAAAATAAATGTTCATCCAATTTGTAGATGTTAGAAATTGGCAGAATTTTTGAAAAACAAAGTAAAAGTTATGAACTTAGTTCAGTACATCAGGATGTCACATCAGATGTTGTGACATCGCGAACCTGCTATCTGCCTTAAATGATACGCAACAGAAGTGCTTAAAATCAGGAGTAAATATCTGGAAGTAAACGTAAAAGGATGAGCACTCCAAGGCGCCTCTTTAGGAAGTTAAGTTATCTGGTTCTAGTGTAAAGGAAACAAAAAACTAACTCACCTTGATTTAAGGAGATAGAAAACTAACTTACCTTGATTCAAGGAGATAACTGTGGGATTTATCAAAGTCTGGATAATTTGAAAAAATCCCACAAACTCAGCATCTATTTAAGAAACAAATACACTCAAGTAAACCTAATGATTTCAAGCAGACTGTCAGGGGTGTTAGTGAAGCTAGTTACTTAATCAGGTTTTATTTGTGTGTTATTCACTTTATAAGCTTTTAAGCAAAAAGTGAATTGTGTCTTGATTGAAACTGATAAGTAAGATCAAGCTGGTGTGTCTGAAGTGTGACTTCAAACTTATTAATCATTCTAAGTTAGAGATCACTGTGCGATTGAGGGGGAGTGAGTAGGTACTCATATCTAAGTAGAGTCTTAGATAGAAATTGTCTTGGGTAGATATTAAGTGAAGGATTAAACTGATTGGTTTAACTCCCTAATTAATATTACTTATATTGAATTTCCTTCCTGGCTTGGTAGCCCCCAGATGTAAGTGTGGAGATACACTGAACTGGGTTAACAATTTCCTGTGTTAATTAATTTACTAGCTCATTAATTTATTGCTTAGGATATCAGTGTCTAAACATCTGTTTCGACATCACATATCTGATCCCAGAATTTCAATTGGCATCAGAGCAGGCACCCTACCTGTATAACTGGGTGAGATCTAGGGACTGCAAATTTTGGAAACATGGACAGAGATGTAGGATCTGTGAATCAACCACCTATTTTGGATGGATCCAACTATGATTACTGGAAGCCAAGAATGGTAGCATTCTTGAAATCTCTTGATAGCAGGGCTTGGAAAGCAGCTAACAAAGGATGGGAGCATCCTGTCAAAGACAATAAGGATGGGGCAAAAGTGTTGAAGCCTGAAGAAGAGTGGAGCAAGGAGGAAGAGGAGTCAACACTTGGAAATTCCAAAGCCTTAAATGCCTTGTTCAATGGCATTGACAGGAACATATTTAGGCTTGTGCATCACTGTGAGCTAGCCAAGGATGTTTGGGACACCCTCAAAACTACTCATGAAGGAACATCAAAGGTGAAGATGTCAAGACTTCAACTTCTCACCACCAAGTTTGAGAACTTGAGGATGAAGGAAGATGAGACCATTCATGAGTTTTACATGAACATCCTGGAGATTGATAATACTTCTGGTGCCTTGGGAGAGAAGATGAGTGATGAAAAGTTGGTAAGGAAGATTCTCAGATCACTTCCCAAGAGGTTTGACATGAAGGTCACTGCCATAGAAGAAGCTTAGGACATCTGCACAATGAAAGTTGAGGAGCTCATTGGTTCCCTTCAAACCTTTGAGATGGGAATGAGTGATACTATTGTGAAGAAAAACAAGAGCATAACCCTTGTCTCAAACACTGATAAGGAAGAAGAAAGTCATGAAGCAGGCTCTGAGAACAACTTATCAGATGCAATTGCTATGCTTGGGAGGCAATTTAACAAAATTATCAAAAGAATGAACAACAGGCCCAGACCAAGTGGAAGAAACTCAACCTCTAAGAATAAAAGATCTTATGACTCTAACAGAAGGTCAAACTATGATGAGAAGACTAACCAAGGAAAAGGGATACAATGTCATGGATGTGAAGGTTATGGACACATTAGAAGTGAATGCCCAACCTATCTAAAGAAGCAAAAGAAAGGTCTTTCTGTGTCCTAGTCAGATGAAGACTTGGGCAGTGAGTCAGAAGAAGAGTCTACAAAGCACATCACTGCTCTAGCTGGAGTATGTGAAACTGAAGGGGAATCCAGTGATGAGGATCTGACATTTGAAGAGCTTGAAACATCTTACAGGATACTGTGTGAAAGGAGCACTGAGGTATGCAAGGAAGTACACAACAGAAGAAGCAGATTGAGGAATTAAAAGTTGAAAAGGCAAGTCATCTGGAGATCATTGACACTTTGAAAAATGAAGTCAGCCTACTCAACTCCAAAATGGAGCATATGTCCAAATCTATCAGAATGCTGAATAGTGGCTCAAACATACTGGATGCCATTCTTAACAACAACAAGCACTCAGGGGATAGGACTGGGCTGGGATTTAATAAAGCTCAAAACTCTGAGGCTAGCACCAGCCAAACAACTCCAGATCCTATGAAGTCAAACAAGATGTTCAAGCAAATGTCTCAACATCATGAGAAAAACATGATGAAAAAGAAATATCAAAGGTGGAGATGCCATCACTGTGGAAGGTTTGGTCACATCAAACCTTTTTGCTACAAACTGCATGGATACCCCAATCAGAGTTCCCAGCACCTTCCTAAGCAGAAGACAGAGGGCACCAGGAAAACTTGGATACCTAAAGCTAGACATTATACTGATCAAAGCTACCAGTACATGCCTAAGCAGAAGAACAAGTTCACCAGGCAACCTTGGAACTCTAGAGATGGACACTACCAAGGGCAGATGTGTCAGAAGAGACACACATATATCCAGCAGTGGGAGCCTAAGAGAGGAAGACAGCCTGATCTGAACTCACATTCTAGGCAAAGGAAACCTCACAACAGGCACAAGTGGTCCAAGCAGGCTGTTGTCTTTATAGCACACACATCTCTCAGGGTATCTACTAAGGAAGACTGATATTTTGACAGTGGCTGCTCAAGACACATGACTGGACTGAAGAATCTGTTGGTAGACTTAAAGTCACACTCATCCAGCTATGTAACCTTTGGAGATGGAGCAAAGGGGGAAATCAAGGGAGTTGGGACCCTGTATTGCTCAGGTGTACCAAGTCTAGATGGTGTGCTGTTGGTGAAAGGGTTAACTGCTAACTTGATCAGCATAAGTCAATTATGTGACCAAGGTTACAGTGTCAAATTCACCAAAGTTGAGTGCATAGTTTCTGATAAAGAGCAGAAAGTGGTCATGAGAGGAGCTAGATCAAAAGATAACTTCTACATGTGGGAACCCCAAGATTCCAGCCTCATATCTACTTGTTCCATATCCAAAGAAGAAGAAGTGAAGCTATGGCATCAAAGATTGGGTCATCTCCATCTCAGAGGAATGAAGAAGATCATCTCTATGGAGGCTATAAGAGGGATCCCAAGACTTAAGATTGATGAAAGAAAAGTGTGTGGTGAGTGTCAAATGGGTAAGAAAACCAAGATGTTACACCAAAAGCTTCAACATCTGACAACCTCCAAAATATTGGAATTACTGCACATGGACCTTATGGGACCAATGCAGGTAGAGAGTCTTGGTGGAAAAAGATATGCTTATGTGGTTGTTGATGACTTCTCAAGATATACCTGGATAAGCTTCATAAAAGAAAAGTTAGATGTGTTTGAGGTGTTTAGAGATCTATGCCATAGGATCCAGAGAGAAAAGGCAAGTTGTGTGGTCAGAATAAGGAGTGACCATGGAAAGGAGTTTGAGAATAAAAAATTCTCAGACTTCTGTTCATCAGAAGGGATCAACCATGAGTACTCTTCTCCCATCACCCCTCAACATAATGGGGTTGTAGAAAGGAAAAACAGAACTATTCAGGAGTCAGTTAGAGCCATGATTCATGCCAAGAAGTTACCCCTGTACTTTTGGGCTGAAGCCATGAACACAGCATGCTACATCCACAATAGAGTCACACTAAGAAAGGGAACTCTATCCACCATCTATGAAGTCTGGAAGGGTAGAAAACCTACAGTCAAGTACTTTCATGTATTTGGAAGTAAGTGCTACATCCTGGCTGATAGGGACCAAAGAAGGAAGATGGACCCTAAGAGTGATGAAAGGATATTTCTTGGATACTCTATAAATAGCAGAGCCTACAGAGTATTTAACTCCAGAACCAAGGTTATGATGGAGTCAATAAATGTGACTATTAATGATACCTATGCAAAGACAGATGTTGTTGATGATGTTGGAACATCTGCTGACAATCCAACTGAAGTTAAAATAGAAAGTGATAATCTTGAATTCACTTTAACAGAGGCAAAGTCAGAGCAATCCAACAAATCTCCCTCCATCAGAATCCAGAAAGATCATCCTAAAGAACTGATAATTGGTGATCTCAATAGTGGTGTCAACACTAGATCAAGAGAGATGATCTCAGGATCTTGCTTTGTTTCAAAGGTAGAACCTAAGAACATCAAGGAAGCTCTGAATGATGAGTACTGGATCTCTGCTATGCAGGAAGAATTAGGCCAGTTTACAAGAATGAAGTATGGGATCTTGTTCCTAGGCCTGATGGCATTAATGTGATTGGCACTAAGTGGGTGTACAAAAACAAGTCTAATGAGCAAGGAGTAGTTACAAAAAACAAGGCTAGGCTTGTGGCTCAAGGATATACTCAAATTGAGGGGGTGGATTTTGATGAAACTTTTGCACCAGTAGCAAGACTTGAATCCATCAGACTACTCTTAGGAATTGTTTGCATCCTAAAGTTCAAACTATTTCAAATGGATGTTAAAAGTGCCTTCCTAAATGGGTACCTTAATGAGGAAGTATATGTGGAAACGAAGGTCCCGAATAAACAAGCGTCTATTCTGAATCGGCCACTAGAAGACCAGACAAGCGATAACGTGTTGGATTTTATGATTGCGAGGATGAAGGATTAAACACACAATATGAAAAACAGTTGAATGCACCTATCACTAAAGCTATTTCCAATGAATCGAAAAACAAATTAAAACGAAAGTAAAGATAGAGAGAAGAAACAATACGCCGAGATTTGGTAAGGAAGTTCCCCACGTTCGTCCTCGCGTGTGGGTACGTCTCCCTCTCAATTTCAAATCGAAATTGAGAATTCTTATATCAAAGTTGCTGAATCCGTCGATTACAAGGTTCAAATACAAATACCAGAATTCTAAACTCCTAGAATTTCCTATTGTATCAACCTCTACTTGATTTGAGCCCAATCAAGATTTCCTGCAAGTTATACAATCAATCCACCGGTTCCACGACCTATTTGCGAAATCCACCGATTTCCAAAACTCTCGCTGCGGCTGAATCTGAGTTGTAAACGTGACTCACAAAACCCTCAAGAACACGCCCGTTCTTGAAGGAAAACCCAGCTGGTTTTTCCTTGAAACCTTCTATCAATCTTTAACTCAGCTGGATCTCCGATCGTACCACTGAACGTTATCTCGAAAGCCTTCAATTCACAGGACATCAAACACTTCCTTGTTGATGTTCTTGAATTAAGATCTTTGAGAAGATGATGAAGATGTATTTGATTCTAGGTTTCAAACTTGCTCAATCATTGAAGTTCCAACACTCCAAAAACCCTATCTTGATGTGTTCTTCAATGCTTAATCACTACAAAATTCGTCTCTCAATCTTTTGTAATCTGTGATCTGTCCTTTATTAAATGAAACAAAAGCACATATATGTATGCATAATCTGTTAGACAAATAACAGAAGAATGAATCGATTCAAGCTTGGATGAATCGATACATACTGATCAGTTTTAAGAAAACAGAATTATTTAAACAGCATGAATCGATACATCAAAAGATGAATCGATTCATTTTGCAAAATCCAGAAACCTTCAAACAACATGAATCGATTCAAGATAGAATGAATCGATTCATTATGCGTGATTTTCCAAAAGTTCAAAAACATTGAGAAACAAAAGAACAAAAATAAAAACAAGCATATTTCTTAATATTAAACAAACACAAACACTTAAAATTTCTAATCAATAAAAACTAAGGTTGCTCACAAACTCCCCCTTTTTGATGATGACAAAATTTTGAAGTGTGAGAGAGTACTCCCCCTGAGTTTGTGCCTGTCATTAACGTTTCACACTTGCATTTTTCTCCCCCTTTGTCAACAGCAAGAAAGAGTTATAGGTAATGAACCAGAAACAACAAAACTAAGATACAGAGGCAAAATTCACTCACAAAGAATGAAGCATAAAGCACAAACAGTTCAAACAAAAGAAAAATTACATAACCATAGGCAATGAAATTGTCAAATAAAGTTGCGAATTACATAACCAAACCAAACCATAAATTGTTCAAACATGAAAAACAAAGAAACTCAAGCAACACACAATGATGAAATGCAATATGAAATGCGTCAATGAGGGAAATGGCCACCACACGACTCTGCATCATCACGATCAGGGTCACGGAAGCTTGGAGGAGGAGGTGGAGGAGGCATTTCATCTGGATTCTGCCCCATGAAGGCATAACGCCTGAAACGCCTCTGAACTTTGGTGCTTTGAAACCTTTCCATAATGCCCGGGTGCGAACGACAGTCATCCATAAATCCAGACATCTCATTATAGAACACTTGATGCCACTTAACCAGTTCAGTATGCCAGGAATGTTGATTATGGTAGATTCGAGTATGGTCATCATGCCATTCACGATGCTCCTTATGCCATTTTGTTTGCTGGACATGCCACGCACGAGCTTCCTCATGCCGGGCATTGTTTGCAACTTCCAATTGTGCAAACATGTCAGTGAGATAGGCTGGAGCAGCAGTAGAGGAAGTCGGTGGAGCCGATGAGGGAGCAGGATCATAGTTTGTGGGAGACCACCTTTGTGGTATCCACTCACCCCATCCGGTGTTGGCAGGTGCATCAGGAGGATTTTCAGCTTCTTCCATATCTTCATCCCTGTTTTCTTCAACATAGATGTGTTCAGCCGGAATGTCAAAGTTGTAAATGCGAGTACGTGTGCTGCGTTCAAAGAAGTAGTAGCAGCGACGTTCGATGTCCCATCGATAACCCATATGAGAAAGTGTGGCATTTTTTAATTCTTGCACACTAGAGACTGATACGAGAGCACAGGAGGAAAAGTGACTTTCCAAAACTTGAGAATCCTCATGATCTGAGAAGCATAGGCAAGGGTAATGTTTTTGGAGCTGTTTCGCGTAAGAAAGATACGCTTGACAAAGTAATTTGCCCAATTTAAGGGAATATTTTTCTGCAAAATGTACAACAAATGGATATCCAGCTTGTCCAAACGAGAATGTCCAGCGGACCTTGGACGCAAGATATGCGAAAGGATCCAGTGCAGAATTCGTGGTACACTTTTGATCATGCCTGAAGTTAGTGGCTCATCATCAGCAAGAGGTCTATCCAACTTAGAAATAGATGCACAGAATTCCTTCAAATTAAACTGAGTTTCAAAACTCTGGTCATGCCACATCTGCAAATCATCCACCTCAGATGGCATACCGAACACTGTGGCCCAGTCAGCAGCCTCAAAACGATATGTTCTTGTTCCAATTGAACACTTAAACATATATCCTCTTGCAGTTTTCACACCAGCATAGAAAGCACGAATAAAATCTTCATGATACTCATCTTTAACATATAAAAAGAATCCAAGATTTTGTGCATCGATTAAATCCGCAACTTCTTCCAAACCTAGAGTAAGAGCATCACTAGGATCAAACATATGTGGTTTCATTACTCACCTTGATTTAAAGGAAGTTTCAAATTCTTCAATGATGGTCGATGAAGGATTGCTGTCCCGGATAGAGGAATTTTAGGAATAGAAGGAGCCTGAGAAGAAGACCCAACAGGTTCCTTGCCTTTTCGTTTACTTCTTTCTCTTGGAAGTAGAACTTTTGGAGGCATGGTGGAAGATTAGGGTTTGAGAGAAGAAGAGGGGTTTTTGGAACAGTTAGGTTTTGATGCAAATGATGTAAATGAGATATTGAGAGAGACATAATGGAGATAATGGGGTTTTGTAACTGATACAAATGTCATGGCAGTTCCGTATGTGTCGATTCATTTTAAAAAAGAAACTGAATTTTCGTCAGGATGAATCGATTCATCCCTGTTTGTATCGATTCATTTCGCGAAGAATTTTAAGAGTCAAACTGCTATGTATCGATTCAAGTAACTATGAATCAATAAATACTCTAACTGATTATGAAAGAAATTGTAAAATTAAATCATGAATCGATTCAAGCAGATTGGGATCGATTCATTATGCGAATTTTTGATTTTGCAGATGAGAATGAATCGATACAAGGATATATGAATCAATACATACTGTAACTGGTTTGATAGAAATTAAAATGAAACCAACATGAATCGATTCATGAATGTTGGAATCGATTCATTATGCGAAAATTTGAATATTTCAGTGGTTATTTCAGGAATTGACACAGTTATGAAGAAGCAAAACAACCATTATGCAGCAAAATGAAATACAACAATGTGTGCATGCTTAAGAATAACAACATCAATGTTCAAACATTCATATGAAAAGAAGTTCATGTAAACAAAAGATCATTACTCAAACATACATTGATCATACAATATTACCAAAGTGAAGAGAGGAACGATATTACCTCCATCGTAGTATTCTCATGAGGCACTAGTGAAGACTACAATCAAAACTTAGCAAATATGATGAGATAAATAGAAACTCAGCAATCAAACTTAAGGAACCAATGTGGAGAGATCAAGAATCCCTAACTCGCGACGAATGTTGAAGAATGGTTCAGTTGCCAAAGGTTTAGTGAAAATGTCAGCAAGCTGATTTTTAGTATCAACATGCTCAAAAACAACATCGCCTTTTTCAACATGATCGCGAAGGAAGTGATGTCGAATCTCAATATGTTTGGTGCGCGAGTGTAAAACAGGATTCTTAGTGAGATTAATGGCACTAGTGTTGTCACACTTAATTGGAATACGTTTAAGTTTAATATCAAAGTCTTGTAGTTGTTGTCTTAGCCACAGAATTTGAGCACAACAGCTACCGGCTGCGACATACTCAGCTTCTGCAGTAGACAAAGCTACGGATACTTGCTTTTTATTATGCCAACTTATCAAAGAATTTGAAAACAAATGACATGTGCCACTAGTGCTTTTCCTATCTGATTTGCAGCCAGCAAAATCAGAATCAGAATAACCTACTAAGCTGCAATCGCTTCCTTTGGAATACCAAAGCCCATATTTAGGTGTTCCATTAAGATACCTAAATATACGCTTGACTGATTTTAGGTGAGATTCCTTAGTGTAACACCCCAAATTTGCCCTCTTCTTGTTTAGCATCGTTATCATATCATAATCATCATGAGCATACCATATCCTTATCATTTAGCATAGAAAAATGAGGCATAACACTCACATGTTCTAGCATAAGGCATACGATCGGTCATCTGGGAAAATCTGAATCTGCAAGTCAAAATCAAGAGCATGGTGATCTGGCAAGAATCTCACGGGATCATTTTGCACAAGCCTGGTATCATGTTCAGAGCCCTAGAAAGAGAAGATGGATCAAAATTTGCTTGAAACGGTTGGTGCAGGTCTGTTTTTGAAGGTTCCCACCAAAGGGAGGGAAATTCAAATTTTTCATGCGTTAACCGGTTAACGCATATGGTTAACCGGTTAACAGCTGCGAAATTTGAATTTCCAGCAGCATTTTCAGCATGTGTGTTTTGTTTCCATTTTCCAATTTTCTGATTTTTATTCATTTGAATTAAATTTGAATTTGAGAGAAGGATCTAGAGCATTTATCCAAGCCTCATTCCAACCCTAAATCCAAATCACACTACCCAAACCATAATTTTGGATCCCAAACCAAAATTTTGGGCCCCAAACCTAAATCATATTTATTCCATTTCCTTCCAAACCAAAGGGGCTCTCACTCATTTTTCACTCTCATTTCTGAATTTTCATTCCTCTCACTCACAATTCTCTCACTTTTCTCTCCCAATTTTCCAAATCACTCAAAGTTCCTCTTTGAAGATCACACAACCTTGCCTTGAGGTGTGTAGATCTTGGAACTAAACCTCCATTCATAGCTTCTTTGCATCTTTTTGCTGGTTATTGGAGATTCAGATCTGGTTTGAGATCTAGAAGTGCTTTTGGATCCAAAATTCTGCATCAAGAGCTTGTTCTTGCATTTATTTTGCATGGAGTGTGGAGCTTAGCATCGGATCTTCAAAGTTTTGCGCGAGATCTACCGTTTTCAGCTCAATCAACAATTACCAAAGCATACCTCAGCTTTGTAGGTTGGTTAATTTCAGATCTAGCTCTGTTTTTAGCTTATTTGCTTGCTTGTGCTTTAGATCCACCATGTGTTTGTGTATTTGATTGTGTTGTTTGATTTGATTGGTTGATTTGTATTCGGATCCGAATGTTATTGTTCATGAGCTTAATGATATGGATTAATGTGAATTGATCTAATTTTCCATGTGTAATTGATTGCTGGTCTGGTGCAAGCTTATTTGAATAAGCTGTTTTGAGATGCTGTTTTCTGCAGGATTTGCTGCTGTTTTATCAGTGTTAACCGGTTAACGTATATGGTTAACCGGTTAACGCCCCTGTTTTGTGCGTATTTTGTGCAGGTTTGAGCTGGTTAACCGGTTAACGCATATGGTTAACCGGTTAACACTGGAGCAGAATGGTTTTTTAGTGTTGTTTTGAGCTTGTTTGATCCCTTTGCTTGTTCTAATGGCCTTGGATCATTGCATGATCATTAAGCATGATATTTTAGGGTGATTTGCTTGCTGGTTGATGTATGCTTTCATGTTTTCGACGCGTAAGTCGTGTATTTGCAATGCTTGGCATGTTGTTTGTCTCTTGTTCACAAGAACCTTTGAGCATGACTAATTCCATGATTGTGTTGGTCAATTTGCTGGATTTTTGCTAACATTGCAGGGGCTATGGTAAGTGAGAGATGTGGGAATTGAGTTCCACATCTCCAATTCTCATCTTCCTCTTATGTTTATGTTACTAACCCTTTGTTGTTGGGCTTAGGCCTTTCTCATCTCTCCTTCTATCTTCTTCTTCTTCATTAGGATAGAGACCTCACTAACCCTTAGGGCATCCATGCATGTGAATACTTAGGATTATTTTAGTCCCCTTTTAGAATTTTTCCTTTAAGATCCTTTGGTGCTCTCTCTCTTCTCATCTTCAAACTTAATTCTAATTCATTTAATAAAGGTTGAGTACTTTCATGTGACATGAGACTTTGCTATGAGATGCTCACATGCGTTCCATTTCGGGGCGAGGTGTGAGTCATCACTCGTGGTGGATAGGTCTTAACATGAGTACCTCACAAAGAAAAGCTAAAAAAACACTTCTTAATCAAAACCACAAAAACACTTAATAATGATAATAGGTTAGTGTGCTTGAGTCTTCACTTGTGGGACTAGCTTTGGGGATTTCCTCCATAGATAGGTGTGCCTCTTGCGCATTCCATTTCGGGATGATGTGAGATGTACACTTCCCATTGAGTAAGACTTAGGTACACTCACCTATGCAAACTTTCACTCATAAAAGCTTCTAAAAAACACCAAACAAACAATAAACGTCTTTCCTTCGGGATTTCTTTTCTCATCTCTTTCGCTCCGTACGCGAACTTGCTCCTACTTGTCATTTTGCAAGACGGTTACGCACTCGTCGTCCGAGCCTGCAACACCTGAGCAATGGCATAGGCAGTTCAAGCCTTAATTCACAAGCAATTTCCTTTTAGTACCCCTAGTTAGGGGAACTACGGCGTCTCTGATCCTCATTATCCCGATGAGGTACGTAGGCAGCGGGGTAGGGCCCGTTCGAGCACAATCTTTATTTTCCCTACATTTTTTCCTTTTGCTTTCTTATTCAGTTCCTTTCCAGTTCCAGTTTCTTTTCATATTCATTTCTTTGCTGCATTTTTCATACCCTCACCCTTTGAAACAGTTATTTTCGCAAGCGTGGATCCCGTCGGGTACGGCGGACGATCTGGGTGCTAATACCTTCCCAGGTCGTAACCGACTCCCGAGCCCAGTCTCTTTGGTTCGCAGGACCTGTGTCCTTCCTCTTTCTTTCTTCTGGTTTGTGCAGCATTACCATTCCCTCTCTTCGGGATAAAAATGCCTGGCTGGCGACTCTATTCTTTTTCCGCGCCACTTTCGCGTTTGTACCAGGATGGAAATCCCGGGAGCGACAGCTTGGCGACTCTGCTGGGGATCGAACCCAGAATCTCTGGTTCCCCTGTGAGTCTCTCCTAGCGCTTGTGTGTTGCTGTTTCATTGGGTGATGTTTGTTTGGTGTGGCTTGTTGTATTTTATTGTTGTTTATTTACAGCTTTATTTACAGCTTTATTTACAGTTTTCAGTATTTATTTTCTGCATCATATATCATACTGGACTGTCTGGACTGGTTTTCTGTTTGGCGGGATGGGTGATATCGTTTCTGAGAGATAAGCCAAGTACCCGGCTTGAGTGCACCCTAGGATTAGAGTGGACATATTGTACTCGCATGTGGCATGATGAGTGGCGATGTGTTTCACGCCCAGATTGCGACTGTCTTGGAAATATCTTGTGTGGGGATTTCCTCCACTTCGGGATAGGACCTTGATGGTTATGTGCATCTGGGGACCGATCATTGAGAACCTTTGTGGAAACAACCCTCTCCAGTGGTGACAGTGGCAGACCACATTTTGTGGCAAACCCATTCGCACCCGAGGGTCCACTGGGAACTCGCATAGGATGGCCTGGTTCTCTTATAGGAACTCAGTCAAAGCATCTGGTCGTATGGCATTAGTACTGTATCCTACGGGCTGAATGCACTATTGTTTCTCGATTTCAGCGCTTGAAGCTGGGAACCTGTAAGGGATGCTTGTTTTTCCCGGACTCAGCTGAGGCCTCCCTGCGTAGTATATAATGCCTAACCGATTCCCTGATTTGGTCATGAGCCATTTCTCGGAAATGGTGAAAGTATTATTGCTATTCGGCTTTGAGAGTCCGTGATGTTTGACCCGGAGCACACCCGTGAGATTTGGGATGGGTTTACAGGTTTGCAGGAACACTCGACCTCATCATACCCTTGTTATCAGTGCAGTTCATGTTATGATGCAGTTACTTTGGTTCCGGAGTTCTGGTTTTCTGGTTCTGGTATTCGTGATACTATGGTCCAGAGATTCTCTTCATAGGGTTGTGGTTATCAAAGAGTGTGACTCATTGGACTTTTGGTGTGTCAGCTATTCAGAGGGATCTTGTCAGTGGCCAGATTCCAGACAGTCCCAGATGACCATATGTCTTTGCATTTGCATCTGCATTGCATCATTGCATCATTAATCATTGTTTTGTTTTCATTCACAGGTTCATATTTCTGCTTCCGGTTCTGGTATTCTCTTCAAAGATGGAAGATCCTCGCAAGCAGAATATTCACTTCAAGTTCTTTGATGTCAAGATTGGTTTGCTGAAGAAGATGGTAAAGCTGATTACGCCCAACCAGGTAGAGAGATTCAGAAAAGCTTATGGGAGTATTCTTGATGTGGTGATAGAGCTAAATCCTTCAGAGAGGAGTGCCATTCATACATTGCTTCAGTATTATGATCCTCATCTCCGTTGCTTCACCTTTCCTGATTTCCAGTTGGGCCCTATGCTGGAGGAGTATGCTTTGATCCTGGGTGTGCCAGTTCAAGATCAGGTTCCTTTCAACTCTGAGATGAGTAGACCAGCACCGGAGGCTATTGCTAAGGCTCTTTATTTGAGCCCTCCTACTGTGAAGTCTTTGACCATTATCAAAGGAGGTGTGTCTGGGTTTTCTTTGGAGGTTCTGGTAAAGAAGGCGGAAGAATTGGCTGTTGAAGAAGAATGGGATGCGGTCTGTGCTATCTTGGCTCTTTCTATCTATGGCACCATTTTGTTTGCTGATATGGAGAAGTTCATAGATATAAACGCCATACATCTCTTTTTGCTGAAGAATCCTGTGCCTACCTTACTCGGGGATTTGTATTACTCGGTTCATTACAAGACTGAAAAGAAGAGGGGAGGTTTGGTTCGTTGCTGTGCTCCATTATTTCACATGTGGTTCATGAGGCATTTGCCTAGTACGGGAGTGTTTAGTGACCATAGTCTGATATGGGCTCAGAAGCTGGAAAAGTTGCATGCCAAGGATGTTAGGTGGTTCACTCAGAGGCTGCAAGGTGCACGTTTCATTACCAGCTGCGGAAGTTATCATAGTGTGCCTTTGTTGGGAATAACTGGAGGGATTAATTACAATCCAATCTTGTTAAGAAGACAATTAGGATACGCTTTGAGAGATGTGCCTGAAGATTTGAAGCTGACCCCCATTTTCTACTTTTCCGTGAAAGATAATATGCCCTTAGTGAGGAAGGTTGCGGGGGCTTGGAAAAGCATCAAAGGAGAAGGAACAGCTAGTTTCGGGAAGTGCAACAATCAGACGTTCCCAGGGTACGAAGCTTGGTTGAAAGACAGAGCCAGAAGAGTTTTGTTACCATTTTCAGCACCAGTTGCTGAGTCCATTGATACTGTGCCTTTAGAGGAATTCGAGAAGTTAGAAGCCCAGTTACATGCAGTTAGAGTTGAAAATACCGAGATGGTAAGCTTGTATTACCAAGCTAACAGGGCCAAGAAGGAAGCTGAGGAGAAGTTGCTGAAGATACAGACGACTTTGGAGGCTAAGGAGAAAGACTTTGCAGGAAAAGAAGCGCATTTCCGCAGGTTGGGGATGATGGAAGCCCAAAGAGAAGTTGAGCGCAAGAAGAAGTCAAAGACCCTTAGAGATGCTCGTCAGGCTATTGTCTGGTTGAAGGGACAAAGAGAGCAAGAGTTGAAGCAATATAAGGAAAAAGAGGAGTTCTTTGAGACTCAGATGGCTTACAAGAAAGAAGAGGTGGAGCAGGCCCACAAGATTCGCAGAGAGAAGACCCAACAGCTTGCAGACAGTCAACAAGCCCTCGAAGAAGCACTCAAAGAGATTGAAGACCTCAAGTTGATGGCAGGAGTCAAGAAGGTCAGGTCTGATGATGGAGTTTCAGGATCCTCAGGCGGCGGTTATGCTTCTTAGTTTGTTTTCTTTGTATTTGGATTACCTACGGGCATGTTGTAGGAGTCCTAGTTGTTTGTTTATACTCTGTAAGAACTCGTACTCTATGAGGTATTCTGTTTTTATTGTGCCTAATGGGCTGATCTATGTTAATATGTTTCTCACTATTTCTTGGTTTGCTTGCTATTATGGTTTGGATGTGGTTTCCCGCAAAGGTTTCTGAAAGTCGAGGATCAGTACCCATCTGGTTTTCTTTGCTAAATACCGGAGCCGGGGCATAAGTGACTTGTGTTTGGAAACATAAACAACTGCATTGCATCCATATAACCTGTTTGTTGTTTTGCAGGTAGTGTCTCGGTAACTAACGTATTTTGTGTTTCAGGCACTATAGCTCCTCGAAAAGCTCGGGGGCAGCCAACAGTACACAGGTACCCAACCAAGGTTAACAGAGAGAGAGCCATGGATCAAATGCAGGCAGATTTGGCAGACCTAAGACAGAGAATGGATAATTTCATGACGTTAATGACCGGCATGGGGCAGAATCAAGAACGGCTGCGAGAGTTGGTTGAGAATCAGAACAGAAACGCTGCTGCTGCTGCTAATGCTGATAATCATACCGGTGCGGGCGCACGTCAGGGTGGACCTCATGTTATACAACCAGGGGCGACCGTAGTCAATGACGGGATGCATAACATTCATGTGGACCACCAGGAGGACCAGTTCACTCTACTTGATGAGACCGAGGGTCAAGGGGTCGAAATGAATAAGAGATTCGAAGAGATGGCCGAGCAAATCAAGGCTATTCAGTCCCAGAGTTCTTTGGGATTCGATATAACAGACTTGGGCTTGGTTCCGGGAGTCAGGATCCCGTATAAGTTCAAAGTTCCTACTTTCGAGAAGTATAACGGCACTGCTTGCCCGAAAACTCATCTGCAATCATATGTGGGGAGAATTGCCGCGCATACAGACGATGAAAAACTATGGATGTATTACTTTCAGGACAGCTTGGTGGGAGCTTCCCTTGAGTGGTACATGAAGCTCAGCAGGGTCAATGTTAAGAGCTGGAAGGATCTCGCTGAGGCCTTCGTGAAGCAGTACCAGTACAACATGGATATGGCTCCGAATCGCACCCAGTTGCAACATATGGCTCAGGCAGCAAAAGAAGGCTTTAAAGAATACGCCCAGAGGTGGCGTCAGCTAGCTGCTAGGGTGCAGCCACCCTTGTTAGAGAATGAGATGGCCGATATGTTTATGGGTACCCTCCAGGGGGTATTTCTTGAGAGATTGGCATCAAGTTCTGCTACAAAGTTCAACGATATTGTCATTGCGGGAGAAAGGGTCGAAACGCTGTTGAAAATGGGGAAGATACAAGACCCAGGTGCTAGTAGCTCAAATGGAGCGAGGAAAGCTTTTAGCGGACCTCCAAGAAGGCGAGAAGGAGAGACCAATGCTGTATTCGGCCGAAGCCAGGGTCGTGGTTACAGAAGACCTTATGAACATGTGGCTGCTGTCACTATTCCTGCAGCTCCCGTACAACAGATGCCACCTCCACCACAACAACAACAACCTAGAGCCAACTACCAGCAAAGACCTTACCAGCCGAGGCAGACTCGTCCTGCTAACAGGGTGATTGAAGCTATTCCGATGACATATGCTGCTTTGTTGCCGAGACTACTAGACTTGAACCTTATTCAATTAAGGACTTTGGCACCACCACCTCCTGGAGAGCTTCCAGCTGGTTATGACGTCAACGCGCGATGCGCTTTTCATTCAGGGGCACCCGGGCACTCAACTGAGAAGTGCAGGGCGCTGCATCACAAAGTTCAAGATCTCGTGGATTCAAAGGCAATCAACTTTGCGCCACCACCGAATATCAACTCGAACCCTATACCTAATCATGGAGGGGCAAGAGTTAACGCTGTTGAGAGTGATGACAAGTTGAGTTTGGTACTGAGAATTGATGAAGTCAAGACGCCGTTGAAGGTGGTGAAAGAGAGACTGTTGAAAGGTCAAGTATTTCCTGGTTGTTCTCTCGATTGTGAAGACTGTATAAGTGTTGCGAATGGCTGCGAGAAATTGAAGACGGGTTTGCAAGAGTTGATTGATGTTGGGTCTCTACAATTTAGCAAGATTAGTAATGAAAAGGCTGATGATGTGTCAACCATTACTATCTTCTACAATGAGGCTGACATGCCCGTTCGACAAGAGCCTGTTACCGTTTACGCTCCTCAGATTAGTCCTGTGACTATAACTGTACCTGGGCCAATGCCGTATAATGATGATAGAGCCATTCCGTGGCATTATGGTTCCGATGTCTATGTGGCGGGACAGAAGATGGAAAGTAGACCTGTTGCTGACTTGACCATTGAAAATGTGGGAGGTGTTGGAGGTTTTACTCGAAGTGGTCGTTTGTTTGCTCCCCCTGCACTGAGAAAGGATCCTGAGGCCGAAGCTTCGTCCAAAGACAAAGGAAAGCAGACTGCGAATGATGAGTCAGATACTCCTGTGGCTGGGCAGGGGACATTTGAAAAGGAGGTAGAGGAGTTCATGAAGATCATCAAAAGAAGTGATTATAAGGTGGTTGATCAATTGAACCAGACGCCTTCAAAGATTTCTATTTTGTCACTGTTGATGTGCTCTCCCGCGCACCGAGAAGCCTTGCTGAAAGTACTTCAAATGGCCTATGTTCCTCAAGAAATCACTGTTAATCAACTCGAAGCTGTTGTTGGAAGTGTTAATGCCAGCCATGGTTTAGGCTTCACTGACCGAGACCTTACCTCGGAGGGAAGGAATCACAATAAAGCACTGCATATCACGATGGAATGCAAGGGTGCTGTGCTGTCTCACGTCCTTGTAGACACAGGCTCTTCTTTGAATGTGCTCCCGAAGAAGGCGCTGATGAAGCTTAACATTGATGGGGTTATCCTGACGCCGAGTGATCTGGTGGTTAAAGCTTTCGATGGTTCAAGAAGGTCAGTTTTCGGAGAGGTTGAGTTGCCTGTCAAGATAGGCTCTCAAGTCTTCAAGAGTGTCTTCTATGTCATGGACATCCAGCCTGCGTATAGTTGCTTGTTGGGCAGACCGTGGATACACGCAGCTGGAGCTGTCACCTCAACTCTGCACCAGAAGCTTAAATATGTGGTGGATGGCCAGGTCATCACAGTTTGCGGGGAAGAAGATATATTTGTCAGCCACTTGTCGACATTTAAATATGTGGAAATGGACGGAGAAATTCACGAGACTTTGTGCCAAGCTTTTGAGGCAGATGTCAGTATCTTGACTCCGGTGAAGAAAAACAACGAAGGCACGTCAATTCATTCCTACCGGGAAGCAAAAGAGGCCGTCCAATCAGGCAATGCCCAGGGCTGGGGCAAGCTACTGGAGGTGGAAAAGAAGGGTGATAAGTTCGGCTTAGGGTATCAACCTGGGGGGTCTATTCAGAGTGGTAAAACTATCTCATTCACAAGCGCTGGGTTGCTTGACCGTGATCAAATCTGTATGGCAAGCCAAGACGGGGATAGTGACAGAGACTGGGACAACAATTGGATCCGCCCGTGTGCACCCGGCGAGGAGCTAGGAAATTGGTCTGCTGAGGACATTGTTCAAGTCACCTGGCTCTCAAAGTAATTGTTTTGTTTCCTTTTATTAGCATACTGCATTGTCAAATCCAGCATTCTGCCCAAGATGTTTGGATCCATTGTACTGGGCCACCATGTTTTGTATTGCATCGTTATTTTTGCCATGAAATAAAAGGACGTTTTCAGACAAACTGTGCTCTCTTTCTTTGTTTTTAAACTTTTTCACAAAAAAACAATATAAAAATGGCAATGTGTTTTTTTCATTTTCTGCTTTGTATTAGCGTCTCTTTTCAAAATAAGCAGATTCTGAATAAGCACATCATTTGTGCAGTATTGATCATCCGGATTCCACGGATAACGTTCCTGCTATGACTATGCATGACTTTGATAATCCAGTCTACCAAGCTGATGAAGGGGTTGAGGAAGACTGTGACCTACCTGAAGAGTTGGTCAGATTGTTGAAACAAGAGGAACGAGTTATTCAGCCTCATCAAGAAGAGATTGAAACCATCAATATTGGCAGTGAAGATGCAAAGAAAGAAATCAAGATAGGAGCCAATCTGCAGGCCGACGTCAAGCAAGAGCTGATCAGTATGCTGAGAGAGTATGTAGATATCTTTGCTTGGTCATATCAAGATATGCCAGGGTTGGATACCGACATCGTGATGCATAAGCTACCCCTGAGAGAAGACTGTCCTCCTGTAAAGCAAAAGTTGAGAAGAACTCGCCCGGATATGGCGATGAAGATTAAAGAGGAGGTGCAGAAACAGTGGGATGCCGGGTTCCTTGCCGTGACTAGTTACCCACCTTGGGTAGCTAACATCGTACCAGTGCCTAAAAAGGACGGCAAGGTCCGGATGTGCGTTGACTATAGAGATTTGAACAGAGCAAGTCCGAAGGATGATTTTCCGTTGCCACACATCGATGTGTTGGTCGACAGTACTGCTCAATTCTCAGTATTCTCCTTCATGGATGGATTCTCCGGTTATAATCAGATAAAAATGGCGCCGGAAGACATGGAGAAGACAACGTTCATTACCCCGTGGGGAACGTTCTGCTATAAGGTCATGCCCTTCGGTTTGAAGAACGCTGGGGCAACTTATCAGCGGGCGATGGTCACGTTGTTCCATGACATGATCCACAAGGAGATCGAATGTTATGTGGACGATATGATTGCAAAGTCCAAAGACGAAGAGGAGCATTTGGTTAACCTAAAGAAGTTGTTTGACAGATTGATCAAGTATAAATTGAGGTTGAATCCGAACAAGTGCACTTTCGGAGTGCGTTCTGGAAAGCTGCTGGGTTTCATTGTAAGTCAAAGAGGAATTGAGGTAGATCCTGCTAAAGTGAAAGCTATTCAAGATATGCCTGCACCAAAGACAGAAAAAGAAGTGCGCGGGTTCTTAGGTAGATTGAACTACATTTCTCGGTTCATATCTCACCTAACTGCCACGTGCGAACCGATATTCAAATTGCTAAGAAAAGAGCAAACAGTCAGGTGGAATGATGATTGCCAAAGAGCTTTCGACAAAATAAAGGAATATTTGCAGGAACCTCCAATTCTGATGCCTCCAGTGGAAGGAAGACCGTTAATCATGTACTTGACCGTGCTAGAAGGGTCGATGGGGTGTGTGCTCGGCCAACATGACGAGTCTGGTCGAAAAGAGTACGCCATTTATTACCTTAGCAAAAAGTTTACCGACTGTGAATCCCGATACTCACTGCTCGAGAAAACTTGCTGCGCTTTGGTATGGGCTGCTCGCCGACTGAGGCAGTACATGTTGACCCATACTACACTTCTCATTTCCAAGATGGATCCTGTCAAGTACATCTTTGAGAAACCAGCATTGACCGGAAGGGTTGCTAGATGGCAGATGATTTTAACTGAATACGACATCCAGTACACTTCTCAGAAAGCCATCAAAGGAAGTGTATTGTCGGAATACCTTGCTCAGCAACCTCTTGAGGATGACTATCAGCCGATGAGATTTGATTTCCCTGATGAGGACATCATGTACCTCAGAACAAACGATTATGAGGAACCACTTCCGGAGGAGGAGCCCGACCCTGAATCCAAATGGAAGTTGATGTTTGATGGGGCTGTCAATATCAATGGTCGTGGAGTTGGTGCTGTACTCATTACTCCTGAAGGTGTTCATTTACCCTTCGCTGCCAAAATTACTTTTGGCTGCACCAACAATGAAGCGGAATACGAGGCGTGTATAATGGGAATAGAGGAGGCAATTGATCTTCGGATTAAGAACCTCGACATATTCGGAGATTCAGCCCTCGTCATTAACCAAATTACCGGCAAGTGGTATACACATCAAGAGCATCTAGTTCCGTACAGGGATTATGCTAGAAAACTGTTGACATTCTTCACGACAGTTGAGCTCAAATACATACCACGTGATGAAAATCAATTTGCCGATGCTTTGGCCACTCTCTCTTCGTCAATTAAAGTCCTATGTTGGAACTTTGTGCCCAGAATTGACATCTCCAGGCTTGACTCTCCGGCTTATGCTTTCTCTGTAGACGCCGTGTCTGACGAGAAACCTTGGTATTTTGATATCAAGTTATTCCTGGAGAAGCAAGAATACCCAACAGGGGCATCTTCCAAAGACAAGAAGACCTTGAGACGACTTGCTGCTAGTTTCTTCTTGAACACAGACGGGGTTTTGTACAAGAGGAACTTCGACATGGTCTTGCTCAGATGCGTGGATAGACACGAAGCAAGCCTGTTGATGCAGGAAGTCCATGAAGGATCTTTTGGTACCCATGCAGGAGGGCATGCTATGGCAAAGAAACTGCTGAGATCAGGGTATTACTGGATAACAATGGATGCAGACTGTTGTTCATTCGCTCGAAAGTGCCACAAGTGCCAAATATATGCAGATAAAGTGCATGTTCCTCCTAACCCGCTCAACGTCATGTCATCTCCTTGGCCTTTCTCTATGTGGGGCATTGACATGATCGGGAAGATTGAGCCGACTGCTTCGAACGGTCATCGCTTCATCCTGGTCGCGATTGATTACTTTACCAAGTGGGTAGAAGCAGCGTCTTATGCCAATGTCACTCGTCAAGTGGTGGCAAGATTTCTGAAAAGAGATATCATATGCAGATATGGAGTACCCGAAAGGATCATTACTGATAATGGTTCTAATCTCAACAACAAGATGATGGCAGACTTATGTCGGGACTTCAAAATACAGCATCACAATTCTTCTCCTTACCGACCAAAGATGAATGGTGCGGTAGAGGCAGCTAACAAGAATATCAAGAAGATTGTGCAGAAAATGGTTGTCACCTGCAAGGATTGGCATGAGATGTTACCGTTTGCTTTGCATGGGTACCGAACGTCGGTCAGGACGTCAACAGGGGCAACTCCCTTCTCTCTAGTGTATGGCATGGAAGCAGTCCTGCCTGTTGAAGTAGAGATTCCTTCACTGCGTGTGATGATGGACGTCAAACTGGACGAGGCTGAATGGGTGCGTGCTCGTTACAACCAGCTATGTCTAATTGAGGAAAAGAGATTAGCGGCAATCTGTCATGGTCAGCTTTATCAGAGGAGAATGAAGCGGGCATTCGATCAACGAGTACGTACTCGAGAGTATCAAGTGGGAGAGCTTGTATTGAAGAGGATCGTTCCTCCAGGTTCAGATAACAGGGGCAAGTGGACCCCAAACTACGAAGGACCATTCATAGTGAAGAAAGTATTCTCAGGAGGGGCACTGATGCTCACCACTATGGATGGAGAAGACTTCCCATCCCCTGTTAACTTGGACGCAGTTAAAAAATACTTCGCATAAAGAGACCCGCTGGACACAAAAACAGAATGTAAGTCCAGGCAAGAAAAGGGCATCCCGGCGAGCTAAAAACAGAATAAAAAGCTCGGGCAAAAATTAGGGAAAATAAACAAAAAAAATGTACACCCGCTGAGTTGAAAAGCCACATTGGACAGCTCAGGCAAAAAAGGGTATCCCGGTGGATTGAAAACCCGAGAGGGCGATCCACGCAAAATAAGGGAATAAGCGAACAACTGTGATCCAAGTTATCTGAACCACGTCATCGTTTCGTACGGTTTGACAATATCGGAAAGATAGGAAACAGTCCCCTTGTCTTCTCAGAAAGCCAAAGCAGAATGGAGAGTCTTGAAGACATGCAGGTCATAGCAGAAATGGAACTCCTTGGAATGCCGTGTACATGGCCATTAGGATAGTTTCTTTTCTCAATTTTTATAGTGGCTACCTCTTTCCAGGTGGTTGCTTCCTGATGTAAATCTGTGCCTATTCAGAGGCCATTCAATAAAAATAATATTCAGTCAAAAAGATGTGTGTGTTTATTTTTTGTTTGCAAAATGTCCTGAATTTTTGGCAAAAATAGCATTGCATCTAAACAGGGTGATAATCTTGAAAAGAAAACTGACATGCAGGGAAATTGTAACCCTCTTTGAGTGTCGGGTGATAATGGATGAACAGATCACGCCATGCAAATCCCCGGGACACATCGTGTGTTTTCTGTTGTTGCAGGTTGCAGGATGGCGTCACATCAAGCAATTTACTCTCTCCCAGTAGAGTATCTCCCCAAGCAGAGATTTTTCTTCTCCAGCAGGTAGCTGAAAGCCTGACTTGTCTAAATAGATATTTTCCTCCAACTAAGTCTTGGCAGCAGCCCAAGCAGGTTCTTCTTCCCAAGTGAAGTAGTAGTCCATTCTTCCCCAGCGGAGTGTGCCTAGCAAGTACCTGAGAGCATGTCATCATCAGAGGTGGAATTAACAGTATTTTATCATCAACAAGATTATTCCCCCAGCAAGAGTTCTCGCCTATCAGGTACCCGAAAGCCTGATATCCCCTCAGAGTCTTGAATCATCGGATGCTCTCCCCAGCCAGAGTATTTGCCCAGGAAGCTTCCCCAGCCAAGTCTGAAGATGATCTGTCCCCCCACAGAGTTCATATTTGATTTTCACCTCCGTCCGTGAAATATTCCCCAGCAGATTTGCCCTATTGTTGGTTTATTTGATGATGCAGCCAGGTATTCATCACCTCAGTCGGAGTGGGTATCCAGACCTCTTGACTTTTTCTCCCCTGCAGTGATGTATCATGCTTTATTGTTGTTCGCCTGCATCTTTCAACACTCGTCTGTGTTTGCTCTGTGGTATTGCTCGTTTGCCTTCCCCAGTAGAGTCTATATCTACTAGCACTCGTCTGTGCTCGCATCTTTATTTGATGCTCATCCTCTTTCAGCGCTCGTCCGTGCCGTTTCCTCAACAGATTCCTCTTTATTTGAAATATTCCCCAGCACTCGTCCGTGCTAGTTTTTTTATTTATTTGGTGCTCGTCCGCATCCCTGCAGCACTCGTCCGTGCATTTTATTTTCGATTCCTCTTTATTTGAGGCATATCCCCAAGAAAGCCGCCAGTACTCGTCTGTGCTCGCATCCTTACTCGAGGCCCGACCGCATCTCTTAGCACTCATACGTGCTGGTTACTCCTTTGAAGGCTGCTCGTCTGCAATCTTCAACACTCGTATGTGTTATCCCTAAGCAAGTTTCCCCAGCAAGGACATATCACTGCTTTATGGCTGCTCGTCTGCATCTTTCAACACTCGTCTGTGTTAGCTCTGTGTTGCTGTTTGCTCGTCTGCAGTTTTCGGCATTCGTCTGTGTTTTGAAGTGATTACCTTATTATTGCTCGTCTGCATTTTCCAACACTCGTCTGTGTCATGATGCCTCCGTTGTTGCTCGTCCGCAACTCCTCAACACTCGTCTGTGTTCTGAGATGATATTTGCTGTTGCTCGTCTGCAACCCTCCAACACTCGTCTGTGTTTGGTATTGGATCCTTCGCTGCACTCGTCTGTGCCTTGATATGTATTCTCTGTTGTTGCTCGTCTGCAACTGTCCAGCACTCGTCTGTGTGTGTTTGAAGCTCGTCTGCTTTTATCCCCCAGAAGTCGTTTGTGTTCTGAAGCTCGTTTGCTTTGCCTGGATACTCGTCTGTATCATCCTCAGCACTCGTCTGTGCTAGCTTGCACCTGAATGTGAAGATTTGTCGTTCATCCTGATATTGCTGTTGCTACTTCAAATGCTCGTCTGTGTTTGAACTTCTGGTATTCGTCTATACCAGTGGCTGATACTCGTCTGTATCATCGCCTGAAGCACTCGTCTGTGTTTCTCAGATCATCGTCCGATACTCGTCTGTATCTTTGGCTATTGGCACTCGTTTGTGTTCTCTTGATGATCATCCAATACTCGTCTGTATTGAAGAGGTTTAAAATCCTGACAGTGGGAATTAAATGTCGAAATGGTTACCGGGCCTGGCGTAACAGGTAAATCCGAAGGAGGCTCGTCTGTCTCAAGCACCAATTATGGTTGCTGCACCTGGCGTAACAGGTTTGCTCAGAAGACTCGTCTGTCTTATACCATATATCCGCGGATAATATATGAGGAAGGTTCGTCTACCTTGATTTGCATGTCTATCCCACAGACTTATATGCATTCCCGGAGCCTGCGTAAGGGTTATCCGAAGAAGACTCGTCCGTCTTATTCCACTTATCTGCGTAAGGAGTAGTGAAGGAGATTCGTCCATCTCAGGTTACTTTGAAGATCCTTAAGGGCTCGTCCGCTCTCTGTACCTGGCGTCACAGGTCATGCGAAGACTCGTCTGTCAGCGTGATAGTATTCCAGATATCAGTTTCAACTTGGAAGAAGCTCGTCTGCTTTTTTCTCTCCTTCTTATCCCCAGAGCGTCATCTGGTTGGGTTTATTTCCCAGTGTTGCATTCTTCGTCAGAGTGCAAATTTCAGGTCTTCTTGGTATTCAATCACAGTTTATCTCGAATGTCTGATAGCCGTTGCTCTCATCCTTTTCAGATTAACAGTTGATTGAATAGGGGCAGCTGTAACACCCCAAATTTGCCCTCTTCTTGTTTAGCATCGTTATCATATCATAATCATCATGAGCATACCATATCCTTATCATTTAGCATAGAAAAATGAGGCATAACACTCACATGTTCTAGCATAAGGCATACGATCGGTCATCTGGGAAAATCTGAATCTGCAAGTCAAAATCAAGAGCATGGTGATCTGGCAAGAATCTCACGGGATCATTTTGCACAAGCCTGGTATCATGTTCAGAGCCCTAGAAAGAGAAGATGGATCAAAATTTGCTTGAAACGGTTGGTGCAGGTCTGTTTTTGAAGGTTCCCACCAAAGGGAGGGAAATTCAAATTTTTCATGCGTTAACCGGTTAACGCATATGGTTAACCGGTTAACAGCTGCGAAATTTGAATTTCCAGCAGCATTTTCAGCATGTGTGTTTTGTTTCCATTTTCCAATTTTCTGATTTTTATTCATTTGAATTAAATTTGAATTTGAGAGAAGGATCTAGAGCATTTATCCAAGCCTCATTCCAACCCTAAATCCAAATCACACTACCCAAACCATAATTTTGGATCCCAAACCAAAATTTTGGGCCCCAAACCTAAATCATATTTATTCCATTTCCTTCCAAACCAAAGGGGCTCTCACTCATTTTTCACTCTCATTTCTGAATTTTCATTCCTCTCACTCACAATTCTCTCACTTTTCTCTCCCAATTTTCCAAATCACTCAAAGTTCCTCTTTGAAGATCACACAACCTTGCCTTGAGGTGTGTAGATCTTGGAACTAAACCTCCATTCATAGCTTCTTTGCATCTTTTTGCTGGTTATTGGAGATTCAGATCTGGTTTGAGATCTAGAAGTGCTTTTGGATCCAAAATTCTGCATCAAGAGCTTGTTCTTGCATTTATTTTGCATGGAGTGTGGAGCTTAGCATCGGATCTTCAAAGTTTTGCGCGAGATCTACCGTTTTCAGCTCAATCAACAATTACCAAAGCATACCTCAGCTTTGTAGGTTGGTTAATTTCAGATCTAGCTCTGTTTTTAGCTTATTTGCTTGCTTGTGCTTTAGATCCACCATGTGTTTGTGTATTTGATTGTGTTGTTTGATTTGATTGGTTGATTTGTATTCGGATCCGAATGTTATTGTTCATGAGCTTAATGATATGGATTAATGTGAATTGATCTAATTTTCCATGTGTAATTGATTGCTGGTCTGGTGCAAGCTTATTTGAATAAGCTGTTTTGAGATGCTGTTTTCTGCAGGATTTGCTGCTGTTTTATCAGTGTTAACCGGTTAACGTATATGGTTAACCGGTTAACGCCCCTGTTTTGTGCGTATTTTGTGCAGGTTTGAGCTGGTTAACCGGTTAACGCATATGGTTAACCGGTTAACACTGGAGCAGAATGGTTTTTTAGTGTTGTTTTGAGCTTGTTTGATCCCTTTGCTTGTTCTAATGGCCTTGGATCATTGCATGATCATTAAGCATGATATTTTAGGGTGATTTGCTTGCTGGTTGATGTATGCTTTCATGTTTTCGACGCGTAAGTCGTGTATTTGCAATGCTTGGCATGTTGTTTGTCTCTTGTTCACAAGAACCTTTGAGCATGACTAATTCCATGATTGTGTTGGTCAATTTGCTGGATTTTTGCTAACATTGCAGGGGCTATGGTAAGTGAGAGATGTGGGAATTGAGTTCCACATCTCCAATTCTCATCTTCCTCTTATGTTTATGTTACTAACCCTTTGTTGTTGGGCTTAGGCCTTTCTCATCTCTCCTTCTATCTTCTTCTTCTTCATTAGGATAGAGACCTCACTAACCCTTAGGGCATCCATGCATGTGAATACTTAGGATTATTTTAGTCCCCTTTTAGAATTTTTCCTTTAAGATCCTTTGGTGCTCTCTCTCTTCTCATCTTCAAACTTAATTCTAATTCATTTAATAAAGGTTGAGTACTTTCATGTGACATGAGACTTTGCTATGAGATGCTCACATGCGTTCCATTTCGGGGCGAGGTGTGAGTCATCACTCGTGGTGGATAGGTCTTAACATGAGTACCTCACAAAGAAAAGCTAAAAAAACACTTCTTAATCAAAACCACAAAAACACTTAATAATGATAATAGGTTAGTGTGCTTGAGTCTTCACTTGTGGGACTAGCTTTGGGGATTTCCTCCATAGATAGGTGTGCCTCTTGCGCATTCCATTTCGGGATGATGTGAGATGTACACTTCCCATTGAGTAAGACTTAGGTACACTCACCTATGCAAACTTTCACTCATAAAAGCTTCTAAAAAACACCAAACAAACAATAAACGTCTTTCCTTCGGGATTTCTTTTCTCATCTCTTTCGCTCCGTACGCGAACTTGCTCCTACTTGTCATTTTGCAAGACGGTTACGCACTCGTCGTCCGAGCCTGCAACACCTGAGCAATGGCATAGGCAGTTCAAGCCTTAATTCACAAGCAATTTCCTTTTAGTACCCCTAGTTAGGGGAACTACGGCGTCTCTGATCCTCATTATCCCGATGAGGTACGTAGGCAGCGGGGTAGGGCCCGTTCGAGCACAATCTTTATTTTCCCTACATTTTTTCCTTTTGCTTTCTTATTCAGTTCCTTTCCAGTTCCAGTTTCTTTTCATATTCATTTCTTTGCTGCATTTTTCATACCCTCACCCTTTGAAACAGTTATTTTCGCAAGCGTGGATCCCGTCGGGTACGGCGGACGATCTGGGTGCTAATACCTTCCCAGGTCGTAACCGACTCCCGAGCCCAGTCTCTTTGGTTCGCAGGACCTGTGTCCTTCTTCTTTCTTTCTTCTGGTTTGTGCAGCATTACCATTCCCTCTCTTCGGGATAAAAATGCCTGGCTGGCGACTCTATTCTTTTTCCGCGCCACTTTCGCGTTTGTACCAGGATGGAAATCCCGGGAGCGACACTTAGGATTTGATTGATATCTTGCACACATACACACACTAAACATGATGTCTGGTCTAGAAGCAGTAAGATACAAAAGAGATCCGATCATACCTCTATACCTCTTGACATCAACACACTTACCATGTTCATCTTTGTCCAAGTTTCCATTGGTAGGCATAGGAGTGTCAATTGATTTAGAATCATTCATTCCAAACCGTTTGAGCAGTTCTCTACAGTATTTTGTTTGACATATTGATGTACCTTCATCAAGTTGCTTTATTTGGAGTCCTAAGAAGTAGTTCAACTCCCCCATGAGACTCATCTCAAATTCACCCTGCATAACATTAGAAAATTCATCGACCAAGTGTATGTTAGTTGAACCAAAGATGATATCGTCTACATAAACTTGAACTAAAAGAATGTGTTTTCCTTTGTGTTTAATGAAGAGTGTATTATCCACTTTACCTCTAGAATATCCATGATCAAGTAGAAATTTGCTAAGTCTTTCGTACCACACACGAGGTGCTTGCTTAAGACCATATAAAACACGCTTTAACTTGTAGACATGATCTAGATATTCAGAATTTTCAAAACCAGGAGGTTGTGAAACATATACTTCTTCATTTATAACACCATTTAAGAACGCACTTTTTACGTCCATTTGGTAAAGCTTGAAATTCATAGAACACGCATAGGCAAGCAAAAGACGTATGGCTTCAAGGCGAGCAACCGGAGCATAAGTCTCCTCATAATCTATGCCCTCCTCTTGGTTATACCCTTGTGCTACCAAGCGTGCCTTATTTCTAGTTATCACTCCACTTTCATCAAGTTTATTCCTAAAAACCCATTTAGTACCTATGATGTGATGATCTCGCGGACGAGGGACAAGTTCCCAAACGTCATTTCTTTTAAATTGATTTAGCTCTTCTTGCATGGCCATTAGCCAAAATTCATCAACTAAGGCCTCTTTAGCGTTTTTAGGTTCCACTTGTGATACAAAAGCGAAGTGAGAACAAAAATTACTTATCTTAGAACGAGTCAACACTCCCTTTGAAATGTCTCCCAATATATTGTCTATGGGGTGGTCTTTAGAGGATTTCCAAGCTGGTGGAAGATCCTTCACTTCGGATGTTCCTTCCTCTTTATCTTTTTCAATACATGTATCTTCCTCCTTCTCAATAGCAACGGCTTCGGATTGATCAATTTCTGAACCAGCTTCTTTGAGTATGTCTTGTGTAGATACACCTGCGTCATTAAAAGAGATACCTTTTCCGACAATTTTTGGGTAAGACTCATCAAAAGAAACATGGACAGATTCTTCGACAGAAAGTAAACGCCTATTATACACTCTATATGCTTTGCTTGATTGAGAGTAACCAAGAAAAATACCTTCATCAGCTTTGGCATCAAACTTCCCAAGATTTTCCTTACTGTTATTCAAAACAAAACATTTACAACCGAACACATGAAGATGAGACAAGTTGGGCTTTCTACCTTTTAAAATTTCATAAGGAGTTTTATTCAAAATAGGACGAATTAGAATCCTATTGAGAACATAACAAGCCGTACTAATTGCATCGGCCCAAAAGTATTTTGGTAATCCACCCTCATTGAGCATTGTTCTTGCCAATTCCTCTAAAACTCAATTTTTGCGTTCCACAACACCGTTTTGTTGTGGAGTTCGAGGAGCTGAAAAGTTATGCTTAATGCGATACTTGTCACAAAACTTATCAAAGAGGTGGTTTTGAAATTCACCTCCATGATCGCTTCGGATTGTAACTATTTTAGAATTCATTTTATTTTGGGATAGCTTTGCAAAACTTTTGAAAGCAGAAAAAGTTTCATCTTTGCTATGAAGAAATATAGTCCAAGTGAATCTAGAGTAGTCATCTACTATTACAAAACCATAATAGTTTCCACCTAAGCTCTTTGTCCTAGATGGTCCAAAGAGATCCATATGGAGAAGCTCAAGGGGTCTTGAAGTTGAAATTATATTTTTAGATTTAAAAGAGACCCTTGTTTGTTTTCCCATTTGGCAAGCATCACATAGGTGGTATTTTGAAAATTATATTTTTGGAAGACCTACTACTAGATCCTTGGATACAACCTTATTAAGCAAATCGAAATTAACATGCGCTAAGCGTCTATGCCATATCCATGAATCATCATTTAAGGCCACTAGACATTTAGTGCTTGTTAAGGAAACACTCAAAAGATCAAGCATATATATATTGTTTACTCTAACACCCTTAAACACAACATTTTGTTCGGTATGTTCAATTTTGCAACATGTTTTTGTGAAAGACACTTTATAACCTTTGTCGCATAGTTGACTTATACTTAACAAATTGTGTTTAAGTCCCTCTACAAGATGTACATCAGAAATAGTAGTGGTAGAGGGATTACCTACACTACCTTTACCAAGTATTGCTCCTTTGTTATTGTCTCCATAAGTAACATATCCCTTTTTCTTTGATTTGAAGTCAATAAAAAGCGATATGTCACCTGTCATGTGCCTTGAACATCCGCTGTCCAGAAACCATCTTCTTTCCATGGATGCAAGACACTCATCCTACAATGTCAAAAGAGAGAGGTAGGTACCCAATTTTTATTGGGTCCAAGTGGGTAAGTGATAACATGGTTGTCTTTAGGCTTCCATTGATAAATGCCTTTAGGAACAAGAAATCTTCTAAACTTGCATTTCTCAATGGTATGGCCAGCATGACAACAATAGTGACAAACACTACGATAATGATGATGTTTACTATTGGACTTTAAATCCTTTGTAACAAAAGAATATTTTGCATATGGAGGATTTAATGACTTTTTGAACAATCTAGTATCAACGGCATAAGTTATCTTAGGTTGCAAGGTTTTTTCCAATTTGGCTTTAAGAGAGATGACCTCTTGTTGCCAAATGTGGCACCTTTCACAATGCCTAATTTTACTACAACCATCAATATCAATAACTTTTGAATTTTCTGAAATACTAGCTTTCAAGCATTCTAAATCTTTTTCAGCATATTGTACTTTACCTTCCAAGTATGAAAAATTCTTTTATCGGAAGCTAACCTTTTAAATGCTTCTTTAGCTTCATTATGCAGTTTTTCAAAAGCTACTTTCAATTCAGAAAAAGACATGGAAGAGAAGTTGTTATAATAAGCTTGTCTTACCTTTTTATCATCACTTTTCTTCTTGTGGTGGGACTGATTTTTGGTGTGAGCCATAAGACACAAATTTACGGTTTCATCGCTATCACTTGTGCATTGTGTACTTGATGAATCACTATCACTCTCCCAAGCAATGTAAGCTCTTCTTTGCTTATTATTATTATACCTTCTTGGAGGAGCTTTTTCTTTATCCTTTTTCTTTAAAGGGCAATCCGTTTTATAATGGCCGGACTTGCCACAATTAAAGCAAGACACTCTTTCTCTATTCTTCTTAACCTCTTCCTGTTTTGAATCCATAGATTGTCTTCTAAAGTTTATGAGATTTTTGTCGGAATGCTTGATTCCATTCTTTCGAATGAATCTATTATATCTCCTAACAAAAAGTCCCATTTCTTCGTCACCGGAGTCTTCGTCGCTACTTGACTCATTGTTGCTTAGCTCTTTTTGTGAGGACTTTGAGTTTGAAGCCATAAGAGCTATAGGCCTCTTCTCACCCTCTTTGTCTTTATTCTTCTCTTTTCCCTTTTTACTTTTGTTTTCAAACTTTTCTAAACTTTCTAGTTCTTGCTGATGTTCCTCCAGCTTTCCAAACAAAGTAGTCATTGTGAGTGTCGTTAGATCATTGGCTTCCTTGATAGCTGTCACTTTAGGTTGCCATTCCCTACTAAGACATCTCAGAATTTTATTAGTAGAAATATCATTGGAAACAGGTTTTCCAAGTGCATTCAAACGATTAATATGACGAACAAATCTCTTTTGCATGTCGGGAATTGATTCTCCTTGTTTCATGCGAAAGAGTTCGAACTCTTGATTAAGTGTGTTAATGCGGGACTGTTTTACTTCAGTTGTGCCTTCATGAGCAATTTCTAAAGCATCCCACATTTCTTTAGCTGTCGAGCAATGGGAAACTCGATAATACTCATCTGCACTAAGTGCTGAAATTAGCATATTTCGAGCTCTCCAATCACTTGACCACTTTTTCTCATCTTTTTCATCCCAATCGTCTTCTGGTTTAGGTACTATGGCACCTGCCTCATTCATCATGGTAATTTGAAAAGGACCATTTTGAATGGCAGCCCATACGCGCCTATCAACGGAATTTATATGTACTCGCATGCAGTCTTTCCAATAGCCATAATTTTCACCGTTGAAAACAGGAGCTCTATTGTACGCCCCATTGGTTCAGAATCCATAACGTTACAGGCAGCCACAAAGCATCAACGAACCGGTGCTTTGATACCACTTGTTAGACGCTGTGGCGAGTGATCTAGAGGGGGGGTGAATGGATCACCTCCTTGTTTTCAAGGATTTAAAACATTTTTCAGAGTTTTCAATGAATTACGGAAACGAAGGTCCCGAATAAACAAGCGTCTATTCTGAATCGGCCACTAGAAGACCAAACAAGCGATAACGTGCTGGATTTTATGATTGCGAGGATGAAGGATTAAACACACAATATGAAAAACAGTTGAATGCACCTATCACTAAAGCTATTTCCAATGAATCGAAAAACAAATTAAAACGAAAGTAAAGATAGAGAGAAGAAACAATACGCCGAGATTTGGTAAGGAAGTTCCCCACGTTCGTCCTCGCGTGTGGGTACGTCTCCCTCTCAATTTCAAATTCTTATATCAAAGTTGCTGAATCCGTCGATTACAAGGTTCGAATACAAATACCAGAATTATAAACTCCTATAATTTCCTATTGTATCAACCTCCACTTGATTTGAGCCCAATCAAGATTTCCTGCAAGTTATACAATCAATCCACCGGTTCCACGACCTATTTGCGAAATCCACCGATTTCCAAAACTCTCGCTGCGGCTGAATCTGAGTTGTAAACGTGACTCACAAAACCCTCAAGAACACGCCCGTTCTTGAAGGAAAACCCAGTTGGTTTTTCCTTGAAACCTTCTATCAATCTTAAACTCAGTTGGATCTCCGATCGTACCACTGAACGTTATCTCGAAAGCCTTCAATTCATAGGACAACAAATACTTCCTTGTTGATGTTTTTGAATTAAGATCTTTGAGAAGATGATGAAGATGTATTTGATTCTAGGTTTCAAACTTGCTCAATCATTGAAGTTCCAACACTCCAAAAACCCTATCTTGATGTGTTCTTCAATACTTAATCACTACAAAATTCGTCTCTCAATCTTTTGTAATTTGTGATCTGTCCTTTATTAAATGAAACAAAAGCACATATATGTATGCAGAATCTGTTAGACAAATAATAGAAGAATGAATCGATTCAAGCTTGGATGAATCGATACATATTGATCAGTCTTAAGAAAACAGAATTATTTAAACAACATGAATCGATAGATCATAAGATGAATCGATTCATTTTGCGAAATCCAGAAACCTTCAAACAACATGAATCAATTCAAGCTAGAATGAATCGATTCATTATGCGTGATTTTCCAAAAGTTAAAAAACATTGAGAAACAAAAGAACAAAAATAAAAACAAGCATATTTCTTAATATTAAACAAACACAAACACTTTAAATTTCTAATCAATCAAAACTAAGGTTGCTCACAATCTGCATCTAGGGTTTGTGATCTGAGCAATCCATGAGCTATCTGAGCCACTCCAAAGGTCATCAATCTTCTCAAGAGGGTCCATGTATGTTCAAGTATCATATTTTATCCTCCCAAGATCAAGAAAGTCGAAAATCACAAGAACTGAGGAAAGGCATGGAAGCAGAGCCAAGCTTAACTACACAGATGACCCAAAATTAGGGTTTTGGTTCCAGAGGCCATAACTCCAAATTTTTTGTTCATTCTTGTTTCTATTGGTCTTAATATGATATGAGGATCATTAATACCAATTTTCATGAATAAATTCAATGGGGAAGGCATCTGATCAATAGATGACTTCTTGAGCAAGTCATTGCAAAATCAGGGCATCTGAGGCCCCCAATTACCCAACCAAAGGGTCTTCTCCATCATTTTGGATGTGTATGATCTTTATTTGATCTTAAAAGATGTTATAAGTTCACAAAATTGAAGAATTTCAAGCCATTTGCAAAGTTGCCATTTTGGGAAAGTGACTTGTATTGAAAACTTGCCATTTTGGGAAAGTTTTTCAACCTCCTCTTTTTGATTCAAAAGTGCTTCAAATGGAAAATTCTTGGTCATGAAAGTTGTAGGTTGAATCCTCCCATTTTCAAAAAGTACAAGAACTTGATCTGATTCATCATAGAACAAAAGTTATGGCCTTGCAAAGTTGGATAAAATCACTTAATTTTCACTTTTGTGCCAAAGAGGGATTTTTGCAAAACCTCATGCCAAGCTATTTTATGACTTCAAATGGACTTCTACACATCATAACATCATAGTACAATGCCTAAAACTCAGAATTGCCCAAAGAATTTCACATTTCCATGACTTGAACATGAAGAAATCAAGAAAGGGCCAAACTTTGCCAAAATTGCAAAACCTCCCATAACCTTTCACAAACTTGCTGATTTGCCTCAAAGTTATTTCCATGGACATCCTCAATCCCAGCTGCACCAGACACCCCTTTGTCCTTGGCCTGAACCAGCCCATACCTCAAAGTACAACTTTGTTGACTTTTTTGCAAGAAGGCCATACCAATCAGCATAGCCCACACCAACTCCACAGACCTATCACAGCTTGATATGTGGACAAAATGAAACTCAAAACACACAAGAAGCAAGCCTGTAACCACACCATTGCCATAGTTCACAAAAACTCCCTCTTTTGCATTTTCTATCGAATCCCATAACTCAGCCATTTATTCTCCAAACTTCTTCCACCATTCATCTCAAAATGCTTCACTGATCATTTCTCACCCATCAAAGCAGCCTAAAACTACCCCAAACAGAAATACGATTTTCACCACCCCTGAACTGAAAGCTTCAAAACCCTCCACATAAACTTGTTTCAAGCCTACCAAAAGCATCAGGGAGCTCATTTGAGTGGAATAGCACAAAGAAGAAGGTCAGAAAGTACAGGATTCAAAAGCTCAACCTCAGGTAGCATGATGAATTTTTTTTCCAGAATCTTGATTTTTAGTTACAAAGTTGTTCTATGTGTTGCCCTGATCAGGGGGATGTAATCATTTTCGAAAATGGGCCAGAAACAAGCATTTTATGTTGCCCTGAAACTTTTGCCCTAAATTTGTTTTTCTTCGATTCTCTCTGTATGGCTAAAATAAATTGTTTTTGTCCATGGATTCTTGTTATTAAATGTTAAGAGATGAGTTCTGGAGATTTTGGTGTGATTTCATGACCTAGGGAGTGAGATAGAGTTTTTCAGGGAAGAGTGTGGCCAGAGAAGATGACCGGAGGTCATTTCCGGCCACCTGAAAGTCATTAGGTGTCTTAATTAGGTTTAGGGTTTCGTTTGAATACTGGCCTTTGGATTTGATTTACCCGCGCGCGTGTGTGGCCCAGATTGTCCCACTTAACCCTAATTCCCAATTAATTAAGTTAATCAGGATTAATTAATTATTTAATTAAGATTTATTCAGTTTGAATTACAGCCACTAGATCACGCGCGTAGTCAACTCCCGCCCCCTAGGTTTGAGTCTTGGCCCTCAGATCAGCATACTTCCCATTTAAATCAATTTAAATTTCATTTTAATCCCATTTTCTTTGTCATTTAATTTAAAATACTTAGAAAAATTATAAAAATATTTCCTTCTGCATTTTTATTTCAAATATTTTTCCCCACCCAAAAACAATTTTTATTTTATTTTTTGCATAATTTTCGTATTTTAAAAATATTTAAATGTTCATTTTAATTAGTTAATGAGAATTAATTAATTAAAATAACATTTAAGTTTCTAAAAATCACAATAAAATTCACATTGCATTTTGATACATTTAGAAACATTATCAAACTCTTCAAACAAATTTCTTTTTGGTTCTTGACCTATTTTGACATTTTTCCTTGGAATTAAAGTTCTTAAAAGGCAATATTTTTGTTCTAACTTAGAAAAATTCATTCTGGCTAACCACGAAGAGTTTGATGTTGGTTCTTTTTTCATTGCATTATTAATATCATGTAGTTTCTAGGATAAAATTGGTTTGAATTTATCTTTCATTTTCAATTTGATGTGCATTTTTCCTTTTGAATTGCCTTAAAACCCTAGCTAACTTGAGAAAATCATAACTCCCATTAGGTTAAGAGTTAGATCCCCTCCTTTGGGAAGTGAACTTATGTAGGGTTAGGGTTCCTTTGATCCCATTTTCATTTTTTTTACCTTGACATTTGTTTCTGATTTTGGATTTTGCTTTGTGTCTTGTGCATAAACCCTAATTTTTGCCTTCATTTGCATTCATCTCTCATTTTCTTGCATACATGAGATTTCCATGACATTTTGTGCATTCACATGACTCCTAAGACATCTTAGGACACATTAGAATCATGTTTGATCATTACATCATTCATTTGCCATGATATGCATTCATTCCATTTCATAAACTTTCATGAACTTTCATGGTTCAAAGCATGCTCCATTTGCATCTTTATCCTTGTATGATCATCCACAACTCTTGTCTTGTGTTTGCTTTATCTCTTAGCATCATTAACATCATGTTTATGCTTCTGACTTTGGTTTGCATCATTGCTTCCATTTCATTTTCATTTCATTTCTTGTAACTAACTTTTCAGGTGGTAAGTCATTGAGAAGTGAATTTGCCTTCACTTCTCATATTCTCTTCTCATCTCTCTTATGCATCATTTCTGCATTTTATTTGTGAATTAGAGTGAGCTTGATCATTCATGTCTCCTTCTCATTTTCTTTCTTCAAGCAACTTATCTTCTTAAGTGAAGTAAGTTGACTTGCTTCTTCTGCTTCTTCCTCCTTTCATCTACTTCTTCCTTAGTGGCTTTTCTCTTGAAGATCTTCTTGCAAGCCTCATAAATCCTAGGAACACCCAAGCATGATCACAATTAGGGTTTGATTAGTCCACCATTAGTTTTACCTTTGTGTCATCTTTTGTGTCTTCTCATCTCATAATCAAGGACTAAACCTTAAAGGTTTTAAGGCTTTGTGATTAAGCTTATGCCTGCATCCTTCTATTAGGATGGAGTGTATAACTTTAATCCTAAGTGTTAAACCCTTAATGTGTTTTAAATCCTTTAATCAACCCATCTAATAATCACTAAGATATTAATCTTGTAACTTGGGCCTTTCATTAGGGTTCTAATTCTTCCTTAATTGGTTAAGAAGGACTAACCCTAGTGTTAATGGACAAGTCCCCCTCAATTTGTCTTACAAACCATAAAACTCACTTCTTAATCTTACCATTAACTAAAAATCCATTTAATAAAGGCTTTGTTTTGTCATGAGATTAATCCCTAATCATGGATTAAGTTGGGGTATCTTCCTCAGCTTAAATGTTCTCATCTATTATCCTTCTATTAGGATAGTGTAATGGGTCCATTAAATCTTTGATTATGGCTTAAACTCATTACTTAAAACTAAACAAAAACTCCAAAAACATCTAAATAATTGCAAGTAGGTTAATGACCTTAATCCTACATCATGGTGATTAAGTTTGAGGTGCTTACTTCATACTTAAGGTACTCTCATTACCCCTAATCAGAGGGAAGATGTGATGAGTTTACTAACCCTTGGTTTAGGCTTAAGCTCATTTTCTTATGACAAACACAAAAAATCAATAAAATATTGAAAACACAAAAACAAACAATAATCGTCTCCTCCGGGATTCTTTTCTCATCATCTTCACTCACAAACGAGAACTTGTTTCTTCCGTCTAATGCAAGACAGTTTGCACCTGAGCCAGACATGTCATATACTTGAGCATAGACAAGCAAGCAGTTCATCAGTCAATTTATCTTTTAGTCTCTTTGAGTCGAACTACGGTGTTCTGACTTCCTCATTGCATGAGAGGATACGTAGGCATAACTTAACAGTTATCGAACAAAAGTCTCTGTATATTCCCTCCTCTTCTAGCTTTATTCTTTTAAGCCTCATAGTCTTGAGCTTCATACTCTTTCTTTGCACTGACACTCCATGTATTTCACTTCACTTTCTTCCAGCACTGACACTTGCATTCTTTCCAGCTTTGATACACAAATTGCACTGACACTACCCCTTTAAAACACAAATCTTTTAAGCGCGGATCCCGTCGAGTACGGCGGACATTCTGGGTGCTAATACCTTCCCAGGTTGTAACCAACCCCCTTTCTCAGTTTCTCTGGTTCGCGACCGTCTTATCCATCTTTTCTTAGGTTTATACAGCATTACCTTTCCTTCGGGATAAAAATGCCTAGCTGGCGACTCTTTTCTTTTCAGTTCACCCTTGTGTGTTCTATCCCCTTTCGCCGACCGTTCGCGTCTGTACCCCTTCTGACCGGGTGTCATTTGGTGGGAGCGACACAAGTCACAAGAGAACACCTGCCCCCACTCATCTAAAACTGACAAAGGATGACAAAGGTGAGAGTGTGGACCAAAGCTTGTACAGGAGCATGATTGGAAGTCTACTATATCTTACAGCTAGCAGACCAGATATAGCTTTTGCAGTAGGTGTGTGTGTGCAAGGTATCAAGCTGAACCAAAGGTGAGCCATCTCAACCAGGTTAAGAGGATCTTGAAATATGTAAATGGTACTTGTGACTATGGCATAATTTACTCTCATGGTTGTGAACCCATCCTCAGGAGGATGCTTCTTTCTAGGGAACAATTTAATTTCTTGGTTCAGTAAGAAACAGAATTGTGTGTCCTTATCCACTACTGAAGCTGAATACATTGCAGCTGGTAGCAGTTGTTCACAGCTGGTATGGATGAAACAAATGCTCACATAATACAATGTCACACAAGATGTCATGACATTGTATTGTGACAATTTAAGTGCTATTAATATCTCCAAAAATTCTATCCAACACAGCAGGACTAAGCACATAGATATCAGACATCGCTTCATCAGAGACCTTGTGGAGGAGAAAGTGATCACATTGGAGCATGTAGCCACAGAGCTGCAATTAGCTGACATATTCACCAAGGCCTTGGATGCTACTCAATTTGAAAACCTAAGGGGTAAATTGGGGATCTCCATGTGTAATATATAGCAATTATGGAGAAGTGCCAGCATGTCTTATGACATCGTGGGGCATGACCACCAGGTGGCAGCACTAGTCTGGCCAATAACCGTTTGTATTCCAGTTTTAAAAATTCCAATAGAAACGTGCTCTATTTATGTACAAACGTGCCTTCAGCTTCTCACATTCTCATTAGCACCACTGAACCCTTTGCATGATACAGCTGAGATTCTGAACTCATCTAAGTCTATCATCAAACCTTTTTGCATCCCTACTACAATCGCAAACATGTCTCAACATCAGAACCCTAACTCCATTGATGAGGGTCTCCTTCAGGAAGACGTAGTGGACGTCACTCCATTGTCTGTGGTACCCATGGATGCGACACCCATAAACGTTGTCAGAGGAAGCATTCCCATTGCTCAAAAGCCCAGGACTCCCTATGCAAGAAGACCCAAGGAGCCAGTCTTCAGCAAAAGTAAGGGAGCCTCTTCAACTTCCAGTACTCCCAAAGCTTCTGCTTACGTGGACTCCACAATCAGAAATATTGTAACCAGGATCCTGACAGAAGAAAGGATTGTGCCTGGGGTGTCAGTTCCCCTGAACAGGATGCCTGCCTCACCTCCCAGCAACCAAGCTGAAGAAGACATACCTGCTCCACAAGATGTTCCAAGCAATGTTGAGACAACTGAGGACCAAGACAAAGCCTCAAATGATGATGAAGGAGTAGAAGGCTCTACTGATGATCAAGCTGCTGAAAATGAGGCTTCCCAACCTCCACCAGTTGTGAACCTGGACGATGATTCGGATACAGAGATCATAGCAGTTGTTGATCCTAGCATAGCCAAGAGGCTTATGGCTAGGAAGGATAAGAGGCCAGCTGCTCAAGCAACCCCTGAGAAAAGACAGCCAACCCCCAAGAAGGACAAGGTCAAAACTGCTTTTGGACCTACAAAGCCATGGAGTAAGGTCAGCCCACAAAAGAGAAAGGCCACAGCTCCATCTGATTCTGATGTTGAGGAGGATGTCCCAACATCTCAACCCAGAAAGAGGCCAGCACCTTCTAGGACTGCCACTGCTGTCCCTGAAGCACCCCTGGATAATGTGTCCTTCCACTATGTCTCCAGCGTAAGCATGTGGAAATATGTCTATCAGAGAAGGGTGGCTCTGGAACGAGAATTGGGTAGTAATGCCTTGGAATGTACTGAGGTAATTGATTTAATCTCCAATGCTGGACTGTTCAAGACTGTCTCTAAATTTTCTCCATGTTATGAGTTGCTGGTAAAAGAATTTATAGTGAACTTACAAGAAGGATGTGCTGATGGGAAATCTGAGGATTTTAGAAAAGTGTATGTCAGGGGAAGGTGTGTAGACTTTTCTCCTAGGGTGATCAATCAATACCTGGGGAGAGAAGCAGATGGGCCAACTGAGCTTGGCAAGACTGACAATCAAGTGTGCAGAATAATTACAGCTAACTAGGTCAAGACATGGCCAGTAAAAGGCAAACTCTCAGTCAGCTTGTTAACCAGGAAATATGCCATGCTACACAGAATTGGGACAGTCAACTGGGTCCCAACCAACCACACCTCAACCATAGCTACTGGGCTTGGGAGGTTTATCTGTGCTGTAGGCACCCAAACAAAGATGGATTATGGAGCATACATCTTTGACCAGACTCTCAAGCATGCAGGAACCTCAGCCATCAAGCTTCCAATAGCCTTCCCATCACTACTCTGTGGGGTGATTCTCAACCAGTATCCAAGAATCTTTACTGACAAGGACTCTGTCTGTAAAAGGGAAAGTCCACTGTCTTTCCATTACAAGTTGTTTCTAGGTCATCATGCTGCAGCTGTTGAAGCACCAGGTGGGACATCTGCTGTCAAGACACCTATATCAAAGGCAGCCCTAATTGCAGAGTTCAGGACAACCTGCAAAGAGCTGGAAGAAAGGAAGAAGAAGCTTGAGGACCTGATTCAAAGACTTGAGATGGAAGAGGCTGTTGGGAATGATGATGAAGGTGGTGATGAGTCTGAGGATACAGAGGATGAAGAGTGAAGCTGTTTGTTGGTGGAAAATGTATTGTTTGTTTGTTCTAAGTTGTATGACTGAATTGTATGTCTGTTTCTTTAATGTTTTGTTTGGCCCCAAAATTTATGTCTAACAAGGGGGAGAAATCTTTGTGTGTTGAACAATGATGTTAACGAGCTCTGATACGAAAATCTGTGTGTGTTGAACAATGATGTTAATGACTTTCTGCTGAACTAAGTTGAATTTTCAATGGTATATTTTGGACCTATCAAAGTGTCACTGGGTGTAATGGATAATTATCAAAGTCTGTTGGGCCAAGTCATGGCAGTGTACATCTCAGGTAACTACATGTTTGAGGGGGAGCAAATTCTTAGCTCTCACATGATCCAACAGAAAGGAACTCCACTGCTCTCTCACAAAACCAGAAGAATATGTTAGCCAAAAATTAGCCAAAGGGGGAGTTTGTAGATGTTAGAAATTGGCAGAATTTTTGAAAAACAAAGTAAAAGTTATGAACTTAGTTCAGGACATCAGGATGTCACATCAGATGTTGTGACATCGCGAACCTGCTATCTGCCTTAAATGATACGCAACAGAAGTGCTTAAAATCAGGAGTAAATATCTGGAAGTAAACGTAAAAGGATGAGCACTCCAAGGCACCTCTTTAGGAAGTTAAGTTATCTGGTTCCAGTGTAAAGGAAACAGAAAACTAACTCACCTTGATTCAAGGAGATAACAAACTAACTTACCTTGATTCAAGGAGATAACTGTGGGATTTATCAAAGTCTGGATAATTTGCAAAAAGCCCACAAACTCAGCATCTATTTAAGAAACTGATACACTCAAGTAAACCTAATGATTTCAAGCAGACTGTCAGGGGTGTTAGTGAAGCTAGTTATTTAAGCAGGTTTTATTTGTGTGTTATTCACTTTATAAGCTTTTAAGCAAAAAGTGAATTGTGTCTTGATTGAAACTGATAAGTAAGATCAAGCTGGTGTGTCTGAAGTGTGACTTCAAACTTATTAATCATTCTAAGTTAGAGATCACTGTGTGATTAAGGGGGAATGAGTAGGTACTCATATCTAAGCAGAGTCTTAGATAGAAATTTCCTTGGGTAGATATTGTCGCTCCTGCCAAATGACACCCGGGGCCAAGAGGGGTACATACGCGAACGGTCGGCGAAAAGAGGAATATGAGAACACAAAGGAGTGAACTCACAAGAAAAGAAAAGAGTCGCCATCTAGGCATTTTTATCCCGGAGGAAAAGCAATGCTGCATAGACCTAGAAAGATATGGACAAGACAGTTGCGAACCAGAGAGACTGAGAAAGGGGGTTGGTTACAACCTGGGAAGGTATTAGCACCCAGATTGTCCGCCGTACTCGACGGGATCCACGCTTAAAAGATTTTTGTTTTAAAGGGGTAGTGTCAGTGCAATTTGTGTGTCAAAGCTGGAAAAGAATGCAAGTGTCAGTGCTAGAATAGGAGTGTGAAGCTCAAGAATATGAGGCTTAAAGAATAAGGCTGGAAAGAGGGGGAATATACAGAGACTTTTGTTCGATAACTGTTAAGTTATGCCTACGTATCCTCTCGTGCAATGAGGAAGTCAGAACACCGTAGTTCGACCCAAAGAGACTGAAAGATAAATTGACTGATGAACTACTTACTTGCCTATGCTCAAGTGTATGACCTGTCTGGCTCAGGTGCAAACTGTCTTGCATTAGACGGAAGAAGCGAGTTCTCGTTTATGAGTGAATGAGATGAGAAAAGAATCCCGGAGGAGACGATTATTGTTTGTTTTTGTATTTTCAGTCTTTTACTGCTTTTGAATTTGTCATAAGTTAATGAGCTTAAGCCTAAACCAATGGGTTAGTAAACTCATCACATCTTCCCTCTGATTATGGGTAATGAGAATACCTTAAGTGTGAAGTCAGCATCTCACACTTAATCACCTTTTGATGTAGGATTAAGATCATTAACCTACTTGTGATTATTTAGATGTTTTTGTTGTTTTTGTTTAGTGTTAAGTAATGAGATTAAGCCATAATCAGGGATTAAACAGACTCATTACACCATCCTAATAGAAGGATAATAGATGAGAATGTTTAAGCTGAGGAAAACTCCTCAACTTAATCCATGATTAGGGATTAAACTCATGACAAAACAAAGCCTTTATTAAGTGGATTTTAGTTAATGATATGGTGAAGAAATGATTTTTATGATTTGTAAGACAACTTGAGGGGGACTTGTCCATTAACACTAGGGTTAGTCCTTCTTAACCAATTAAGGAAGAATTAGAACCCTAATGCAAGGCCCAAGTTACAAGCTTGATGTCTTGATGATTATTAAGTGAGTTGATTGAAGGAGTTAAACACATTAAGGGTTTAACACTTAGGATCAAAGTTATACACTCCATCCTAATAGAAGGATGCAGGCATAAGCTTAATCACAAAGCCTTAAAGCCTTTAGGGTTTAGTCCCTGATTATGAGGTGAGAAGAGAAGACACAAAGAGACACAAGGGTAAAAGCTAAGTGGGGGTACTAACCAACCCTAATTGTTGTCATGCTTGGTCATTCCTAGGGTTTGTGAGGTTTAAGAGAAAGATCTTCAAAGAATCACCAAGGAGGGAAGTAAATGAGAGGAGCAAAGAGAAGCAAAACAACTTGCTTCACTTAAGAAGTCAAGTTGCTTGAAGAAAGAAAGATAAGATGAACAAGAATGAGCAAGATCAATCCAAACACAAGATAAAATGCAGCAATGATGCATAAGAGAGATGAAAAGAGATTGTGAGAAGTGAAGGCAAATTCACTTCTCAAAGCAACTTACCACCTGAAAAGTTAGTGAAAGAAATGAAATGTAATGCAAAATGAGATGCAATGTGATGATGCAAGCCAAAACCAGGAGCAAATACATGATGTTAATGGTGTTAAGAGATGATGCAAACATGAAACAAGGCATGAGGATGATCATACAAACATATGGATGCAAATGAGGCATGCTTAGGACTATGAATGTTCATGAAAAGTTATGGAATGCAAATGACATACAACATGGCAAATGAAAGATGCAATGATCAAACATGATTCTAATGTGTCTTAAGATGTATCATGAATCAAATGAATGCATAAAATGTCATGGCAAGTCAAGGTATGCAAGCAAATGAGGAATGGATGCAAAGGAAAGCATGAATTAGGGTTTATGATTAATGCACAAAACAAAATTCAAAACCAGAAGCAAACATCATGATAAAAATTTGAAAATGCATTCAAAGGAACCCTAAACCTATACAAACTCACTGCCCAAAGGAGAGGATCCAATTCTTAACCTAGTGAAAGTTATGAATTTCCTAAGTTGGCTAGGGTTTTAAGGTACCTTGTCAAGAAAAATGCCAAACAAATAGGAAATGCAAGATCAATTCATGCCAATTTAATCCTATAAACTTCATGTTATGCAAGATGCAATGCAAAAAGAATCATTGTCCAACTCTCAATGGTTAGACAGAAATGAATTTTTGAAGTTTGGATCAAAATAATGCCTTGAAATGAAATTAAATCCAATGAAAATTGTCAAAAGGAATCAAGATCAAAAAAGAAATTTGGTTTGAAAGTTGGACAATGTTCCTAAATGATTTTAAATGTCTCATGAATTTTTTTGTGATTTTTAAATACTTAAAAGTATTTTTAATTAATTAATTCTCATTAATCAATTAAAAATAAACTCTTAAATGATTTAAAAATATTTTTCAATGCAAAAAATAAAAATAAAAATATTTTTGGTTTCTGAAAATTAATAAAAGGATTGATAAAAATTTTCATAATTTTTTGATGATTTTTACTATTTTTTATAAAATGTACAAAACAAATGAAATAAAATAAAAATAAAAATGAATTTAAACTGAAAATGAGAAAGTCAGCGCATCCAAGGGCCAAGATTCAAACGAAAAGGGAGGGAATTGACCAGCGCACGCATCTGGACGGCTCACATTCAAACTTATGTAATTAAGACTAAACCCTAATTAATTAACCCTAATCACTTTCAGATGACCGGAACAGTATTCCGGTCATCTTCTCCGGCAAGGTGAAATCACTATCTCTCTCTCCACGCAATGAAAATGAAATCTCTCTGCCCAGAATCAAACCCCACTCAACACTGAATCAAAACCCCCAAACAAAAACCATTTTTCATTCATCAATCATGTGAATCGAAGCAAAACAAATTTAGGGCAGAAAGTTTCAGACAACTCATACATGCTCAATATTCCACCATTTTCATTTTTAAACACATCATGATGATCAGAATAACATATAGAACCAATTTATAACAAGTAAATGAAGTTCTGGAAAATTTGTTCTTGAAGGATACCTGAACTGAAGTCCTTCGAACAAGAGCTTTCTGAGCCTTTCTCCTATGCAAACTGACTCCTCTGGTTCCCCTGAGCTCAATGGAATGCTTCACAACTCTTGTTGATGGCTGGTTTGGGAGATGGCAGAAGTTCTGTTCAAGGGGGGGGGGTGATCGTGTTTTGGTTTCAGTGGCTTTCAGGCTGTGGTGATGGGTGATTTGTGATCAGTGAGGCATGTTGAGATTGTTTGTGAAGTTTGTTTGTGTGTTTGATGCTTGTGGAGAGTGTTTCGAATGGTTTTGCAAATGAAGCATAAACTTGGAACTATGGCTTGGAGTGTGTTTCAGCATGAAGTGTGTGGTGTGTTATGCTGGCTTTGGTCCATGTATCAAGTGGTGATAGGTCAGAGAGTTGTTGGTGGCCTATGGTGATTGGTATGGGCAAGTTGCCAAAATGTCAAACTTTGTGTAAGAGAGGTATGGGCAATGGTACAACTTGCTTTTTGGCTTGCTTTGGCTCAGCTTGAATCAAGGAAAGCTATGGAAAAGGTCTAGAGGCAATGCAGCAAGTGGTTTGTGGTTTGTGATAGGTTTTGCAATTTTCACAAAGTTTGGTTCCTTTGGGATTTCTTGAGGTTCAAGGCATAAAATGAGATGATTCTTGGGCCAATTCTGATTTTTATGAGTCATATGATCATGTTGTAATGATTTTGTGCATGTTTTAAGTCTTTAGAACACTTGATCATACCATTTTGCAAAATGCCTCTTTGGTAGGAAACTTCAAATTATGTGATTTTTCCCAACTTTGACAAACCATAACTTTTGATCCAAAATGAATTAGGTCATGTTCTTGTACTTTTTGAAAAGGGAATGATCCATTCTATAACTTTCATGACCAAAGTTTTTCCATTTGAAGCATTTTTGAATCAAAAAGCAAAGTTTGAAAAAGTTTTCCAAAATGGCAATTTTCATTATAAGTCAACTTTCCCAAAAAAGTCAACTTTGCAAATGGCTTGAAATTATTCAATTTTGTGAACTTCCAACATATTCTATGATTAAATAAAGATCATACACAATCAAAATGATGAAGAACACCCTTTGGTTGGGTCATTGTGGGCCTCAGATACCCTGATTTTGCACTGACTTGCTCAAGAAGTCAACTCTTGATCAGATGACTTCCCCATGGAATTTCTTCATGAAAGTTTATATGCATGATCCCTATACCATATAGAGACCAATAGAAACAAGAATGGCCAAAAAATTTGGAGTTATGGCCTCTGAAACCAAAACCCTAATTCTAGGTCATCTGTGCAGTTAAACCTGGCTCTGCATCCATGCCATTCTCAGTTCTTGTGATTTTTGACATTCTTGACTTTGAGAGGATATAATATGATGCTTGAACATACATGGACCCCTTTGAAATGATTGATGACCTTTGGAGTGACTCAAATAGTTCTTGGATTGCTCAGACCACAAACCCTAGATGCAGATGACTTTGAATCTATGCAGTGAATCAAAAATGCAATATGAGATGCTATGATTGAACTTATGTATATGAAAAGATCACAAGCCATGGTGTGAATGGGTGAGGGAAAATTTGGGGTGTTTACAGCTGCCCCTATTCAAGCATGAGTTAGCTGTGCAGAATGTAAGCAACGGCTTAACAGGCAAACAAGATAACTTGTGGTTGAATATCAAAGACAGTCCAAAATTTGCACTCACAGAATGATGAAGAAAAGGGATATAGATTGTAAAAGGAAACAAAGTATATTGTAAAGTGTGGGTGACGGAGGACGACCGTCGAGCAGAGGACGACTGCTGGGGAAAGAGCAATGACGGGGACGGCCGACATGCTGGGGAAAATGCGGGAAGTAAAACAATGACGGGGACGACCGACAAGCTGGGGATATAAGGGATTATGATGGGGACGGCCATCAGGTAAAGTTATAAGATTCTATGGGGATTAGTTAACAATAAATGATGAGGTACGGCCATCGGGTTCATAAAGTAATGTAAACAACGATGGGGACGGCCATCGGGCTAAACTGATGAAGGACGATCATCAGGAAAAGGAAAAGGGACCACGACGGGGACGGCCATCGGGTTCATAAAGTAATGTAAACAACGATGGGGACGACCATCGAGCTAAACTGATGAAGGACGATCATCAGGAAAAGGAAAAGGGACCACGACGGGGACGGCCATCGGGTTCATAAAGTAATGTAAACAACGATGGGGACGACCATCGGGCTAAACTGATGAAGGACGATCATCAGGAAAAGGAAAGGGGACCACGACGGGGACGACCATGGGGTTAAAGAATAAATGAAATAATGATGAGGGACGGTCATCAAAGGTGAAGGACGATCACCTAGCAGGGGACGGCTACTCTGTTGGGGGTAAGATGAGGGACGGTCATCAAATGGTGAAGGACGATTACCTGGCAGGGTACGGCTGCCGAAAATATCACGACATAGGACGAATGCCGGATAAAAGGTCGACGATGGGGACGGCCATCGGACGAGCGTGATGAAGGACGATCATCAAGAGGTGAAGGACGATCACCTAGCAGGGGACGGCTTCTCTCAAGGTTTATCATGACATAGGACGAATTTCAGATAACAAGATCAACGATGGGGACGGCCATCGGATAAAATGATGAAGGACGATCATCAAAAAGGTGAAGGACGATCACCTAGCAGGGGACGACTGCTAAAAATATCACGACATAGGACGAATGCCGGATAAAAGGTCGACGATGGGGACGGCCATCGGACGAGCATGATGAAGGACGATCATCAAGAGGTGAAGGACGATCACCTAGCAGGATACGGCTGCTCTCAGGGTTTATCATGACACAGGACGAATGTCAGATAGAAAAGAAATTTTGCTTTGCTGGCGACCTACTGGGAAATAGTAAACACGGACGAGTGTTCACATCCAAGAAATAAAAAGGTATAAGTGTTTTGATGTTGTGTATAGATTAAAGATGCAGACGAGCATCCCTAAGACTACGATACGGACGAGTATCGGGTAGAAACAAATACTGACACGTGTTCAGAGATGATGATACGGACGAGTATCAACTGGTCAACAAGGAACACAGACGAGTGTTGATTCTGAGGGGACTCTTCTGGGGAATAATAGACACAGACGAGTGTCTAAGTTCAAGAAGACATGAGTGTTTGACGCGTTTATGGATTAAAGATGCGGACGAGCATCCCTAAGACTATGATACGGACGAGTATCAGGTAGAAACAAACGCTTGACGCATGCTATGAGATGATGATACGGACGAGTATCAACTGGTTAACAAAGAACACGGACGAGTGTCGAATCTGAGGGAATATGAGTGGTATATACAAGGTACGGATGGGTACCTGTATGAGTGACATAAGTATGAGTGGTGTACAGATGAGTGTTTAACTTGCTGGGGAGAGTGACACGGACGAGTGTCAGGGAATCTGTATAAGTACATGTATCTGTGAGTGTAAAGGGGACGCTTTGGCTTTTTGCTGGGATACGACACGGACGGGTGTCAGGAAGTGTCGTTAATATGTAAGTGTCTGTTTGCTCGGGCAACTTCACTGGGGAAATGATGACACGGACGAGTGCCAAAAGGAGTATGTGTTTGTATTTGTGAGTGTAAGGCTAGTGCTTTGGCTCTCTGGTGGGGAGCTTGGGGAGTTTGCTGTATACTGTTGATGGGTTGTCAATATTCACAAGTGTTTGATTCAGAACAGGGCTTACGGTTATGCAATATGTTTGATTTTTGCCGTAATGCTCCGTATTAGACGGAATGCTACGCTTTGTGGGGAGAATATGATGCTAATGCCATGATTATGAAAAGATACCGATCCGGGATTTGGATCCCGTTGCTAAAGAGATTTCTGACTGATCTGCTTGCAGTGGACGTCCCAGCTGGGGATGAAATCCTTGGTAGATCTGACATATGGAACTCTGCTTGGGGATTTGGTCATTGATAGACCTATTTCTGGTAATGAGGGACCCAGTTGGGGTTTGTAGAAGCTTTCTTCACTCTGTTGTGATTTCTTCGGGCATCGCTCTTCTGGATAGAGGCTGAAGTTCTGTGGGGAGATGGTTTCCCGGCTTTTGCACTTGGCTGCGGAGGAATAGTGAATGGCAACTCGGCTGGGGAAGAAGAAAGACCATGGGAAGGTCTTCCTGGAGATTTCTGTAGGGGTCTCGCTGAGGATGATACTTGACAACTCAGCTGGGGCGAAAGCACCTCTGATGCTAAGACTGAGTAGATAAGGATTTTCCAACTTGCTGGGATAAAGCTTTCGTGCCCTAGGCTGTGCTTTTGACTACCTGCAATCCTGAAAAGATAGAGAAGCGCACAAGTAATCCCGAGGTATCCCTTACCGGATTCCATCATAGGAGTTTAGACACTCCCGAGAGCAAATATATTTCCTGCAAGCACGTATTTTTAGAAGAAAAGCATCTGTATTTATGTAATCAGTATCTTAAGGACATCGGACATTTTGCAAATGAAGGAAAAGTGTACGGGACGAAATGTGACTGAAAATATGATTTTATTAATTCGTGTGCCCTGAATTGGCAAGATACAGTCAAAGAAACAGATCCCCTAAAATGAGGAGATTGTTAAAAATTGAGAAATAAGAGGTATTGGCAATGTTGATGACGCTTCAGGGAGCTTCTCTTTCGCTATGACTCGTAGGACTTTTGACATTCTTCTCGTCTTGCTTTCTGAAGAAGGCTGATTCTGACCGGCGCTTGAAACTTTCAAAGCTTACCAAGTTGTAAGTGATACAGACGAATTCAGAATGCAGTTGTTCGCTTATTCCCTTGTTTTTCATGGATCGCCCTTTCGGGTTTTCAATCCATCGGGATACCCATTTTTGCCTGAGTTGTCCAATGCGGCTTTTCAACTCAGCGGGTGTACATTTTTTTGTTTATTTTCCCTTATTTTTGCTCGAGTCTTTTATTCTGTTTTTGACTCGCCGGGATGCCCTATTTTTGCCTGGACTCACATTCTGTTTTTATGTCCAGCGGGTCATTTTTTATGCGAAGTATTTTTTAACTGCATCTGAATTTACGGGGGACGGGAAGCCTTCACCATCCATAGTGTTGAGCATCAGCGCTCCGCCAGAGAAAACTTTCTTTACTACGAATGGTCCTTCATAGTTTGGAGTCCATTTGCCCCTGTGGTCTGTATGAGGAGGGAGGAGTCTTTTCAGCACAAGATTTCCTACTTGGTATTCTCGAAGCCTGACTTTCTGATCGAAAGCTTTCTTCATTCTTTTTTGATACAGCTGCCCATGACAGATTGCAGCTAATCTCTTTTCTTCAATTAGACTCAGTTGTTCGTATCGGGATCGGACCCACTCTGCTTCGTTCAACTTAACATCCACTAATACCCGTAGGGAGGGTAATTCGACTTCAACCGGTAGGACTGCCTCCATACCATACACAAGTTGATAAGGTGTTGCCCCAGTGGATGTTCTGATTGACGTACGGTACCCATGCAAGGCAAATGGTAGCATTTCATGCCAGTCTTTGTATGTGACTACCATCTTTTGCACAATCTTCTTGATATTCTTGTTTGCTGCCTCAACAGCGCCATTCATCTTTGGCCTGTAAGGAGAAGAATTGTGGTGTTGGATCTTGAAGTCCCGACACAGCTCTGCCATCATTTTGTTGTTCAAGTTTGAACCATTATCAGTAATGATTCGCTCGGGAACTCCGTATCGACAGATGATATCTCTCTTCAGAAATCGGGCTACCACTTGCCTTGTAACATTTGCTTAGGAAGCTGCTTCAACCCACTTGGTAAAATAGTCAAAGGCTACCAAGATGAATCTGTGGCCGTTTGAAGCAGTCGGTTCAATCTTGCCAATCATATCAATGCCCACATGGCAAAGGGCCATGGTGAAGACATCACATTCATAGGATTGGGAGGCACATGCACTTTATCCGCATAAATCTGGCATTTATGACATTTTCTTGCATAGGCACAACAGTCTGCATCCATTGTGATCCAGTAATAGCCTGATCTTAGCAACTTCTTAGCCATGGCATGCCTGCCTGCATGGGTACCAAAGGATCCCTCGTGCACCTCGTGCATCAACAAGTCTGCTTTTGTTCTATCAACGCATCTGAGGAGTACCATATCAAAGTTTCTCTTGTACAGGGAACCATCAGTATTCAGGAAGAAGCTACCAGCAAGCCTTCTTAAAGTCTTCTTATCATTGGAAGATGCCCCAGGTGGGTATGTCTGATCCTCCAAGAAGCATTTGATATCGTGAAACCAAGGCTTATTATCTTTAACAACATCTGCTGCAAATACATACGCTGGTCTGTCCAGTCTGGACACTGAAATCCGAGGTACAAAGTTGGCAGCTTGAACTTTGATCATGGAGGAAATGGTAGCCAGAGAATCTGCAAACTGATTCTCGTCTCGAGGGATATACTCAAGCTTGACCATTGTAAAGAAAGTCAATAACCTCCTTGTATAATCCCTGTAAGGTATCAGATGATCTTGGTGGGTGTACCACTTGCCGTTGGTTTGATTAATTACCAGAGCTGAATCTCCGAATACAGTTAAGGTTTTGATCCTGAGGTCAATGGCTTCCTCAAGACCCATAATACAAGCTTCGTATTCAGCTTCGTTGTTAGTGCAGTTGAAGGTGAGTTTTCCCGAGAAAGGCATGTGAACTCCCTTAGGTGTAATGAGTACTGCACCAACACCACGACCATTCATATTAACAGCCCCGTCAAACATCATAGTTCATTCTTCCTCTGGGTCAGGCCCTTCAGTGTGAACAGGATCTTCATGTTCTTTTGCCTTTATGAACATGATGTCTTCATCAGGGAAGTCAAATCTCATAGGCTGGTAATCATCAATGGGTTGCTCAGCAAGATAATCAGACAATACACTGCCCTTGATGGATTTCTGAGATGTGTACTGGATGTCATATTCTGTGAGGATCATTTTCCATCTTACAACCCTTTCGGTAAGTGCTGGCTTCTCAAAAATGTACTTAACCGGGTCCATCTTTGAGATCAATAAGGTAGTGTGGGTCAACATATACTGTCTCAGTCGGCGAGTAGCCCACGCTAAAGCACATCAAGTTTTCTCGAGCAGTGAATAACGTTGTTCACAGTCGGTAAACTTTTTGCTTAGGTAGTATATTGCATACTCTTTTCGACCAGACTCGTCATGCTGGCCCAACACACACCCCATTGACTCTTCTAATACTGTCAAGTACATGATTAGAGGTCTTCCTTCAACTGGAGGCATAAGGATTGGAGGTTCTTGCAAGTATTCCTTGATTTTGTCAAAAGCCCTCTGGCAGTCTTCGTTCCACCTGACCGTTTGTTCTTTTCTCAACAGCTTGAACAGAGGCTCACAGGTTGCTGTAAGGTGAGATATGAACCGTGAAATGTAGTTCAATCTTCCTAAGAACCCTTGAACTTCTTTCTCAGTCTTCGGTGCAGGCATTTCTTGAATGGCTTTAACTTTATCAGGGTCAACTTCAATCCCTTTCTCGCTCACAATAAAGCCCAGCAGCTTACCAGATCGTACCCCGAATGTGCACTTGTTGGGGTTCAGTTTCAGTTGGTACTTCCTCAGACGCTTGAATAACTTCAACAGATTTACCAGGTGGTCTTCTTCTGTGAGGGACTTGGCAATCATGTCATCCACATAGCATTCAATTTCTTTATGGATCATGTCGTGGAATAACGTTACCATAGCCCGTTGATATGTTGCACCCGCATTCTTCAGTCCGAATGGCATCACCTTGTAACAGAACGTGCCTCAGGGTGTGATAAAAGTTGTCTTCTCCATGTCTTCAGGTGACATCTTGATCTGATTGTATCCTGAAAATCCGTCCATGAAGGAGAATACCGAGAACTGAGCCGTATTATCAACCAATACATCAATGTGAGGTAAAGGGAAATCATCTTTTGGGCTGGCTCTGTTCAGATCCCGGTAGTCAACACACATCCTCACTTTGCCGTCTTTCTTAGGCATAGGTACAATATTAGCAACCCACGGCAGATAGCTAGTCACAGCAAGGAACCCGGCGTCCCATTGCTTTTGTACCTCTTCTTTGATCTTCATTGCCATGTCTGGGCGAGTACGGCGCAGTTTCTGTTTAACAGGTGGGCAATCTTCTCTTAAAGGAAGCTTGTGCATAACAATATCGGTGTCCAACCCTGGCATATCCTGATAAGACCAAGCAAACACATCCACATATTCACGAAGTAGGTCAATCAGTTGTTCCTTTACTGAGTCTTGTAAGCAGGCCCCGATCTTAACCTCTTTCACATCTTCATCCGTACCAAGATTAATCGTTTCGACCTCCTCCTGATGAGGAGCGATAACCTTCTCCTCTTGCCTCAACAACCTAGCTAGCTCTTCAGGAAGCTCATAATCTTCTTCAACCCCTTCGTCGACTTGATTGATTGGATTGTCAAAGTCATACGAAGCCATAGCTGTGTTGTTGTCGGTGCAGTCTGAAAGGCACTCTCTGCAAGGGTTTAGATTGTTCATTTTAGTGATTGATTTTAATCTTGTTTAGAAAAGTGAAATAAAGTTGTCATTTTGAAAACATTGCCATTTTGTTTTTGTACAAAAAGAAAAATGAAAAACAGTGAGTGGAAAAGAAAAAAAAGACTCATTTGCAAAAGATGTCCGATATTCATTGATTGATCTATTTGCACAAAATTACAGATGGCCCGATTACAAAATGAGTCTTGTCATCTTGGGCAAGATGCAAGACTTGATGCATGCTTAAAATATACAGGAAATAATAATTACTCTGCAGGAGTAACCCTTATAATTTCCTGGGAAGACCAGTTTGAGATATGGCTCCCCAGAATCCTTGGACGTATCCAGCTCTCCAGGTTGCGCTCATCTTCCGACTCATCTTCCAAGTTGTTCACTGCATCTGGGGTGAGCATCCCCCCACTGACAAAGTTGGGCTTCTTGGCAGCCTCTGATTGATCATGTTGAGTTGGTTTGTAACCCAACCCAAATCTGTCCTCCTTCTTCTCCACTAGTAGCAGCTTGCCCCAGCCTTGGGCAGTCCCCTCTTCAACAACCTTCCTGGCTTGCTGATAAGACGTCATGGAGGTTCCCAGTACAGCAGATGCTTCATTTATGTTTAGGGCCTCAAACCCCTGGCTCATAGTTTCATGGATTTCTCCATCCATCTCAATGTATTTGTATGTAGCCAAGTGGATAACAAAGATGTCCTCTTCACCACAGATGGTGATGATTTGGCCTTCCCACTCGAATTTCAACTTCTGGTGAAGGGTAGACGTAATTGCGCCAGCGGCATGAATCCAAGGTCTACCCAACAAACAGCTGTAGGCCGGCTGAATGTCCATCACATATAAGGTAATCTTAAAAGTCTGCGGGCCAATCATCACAGGCAGATCAATCTCCCCTAGCACTGACCTTTTAGAGCCATCAAAAGCTCTCACCACCAAATTACTTGGACGCAGTGCCAAGCCATCATACTCTAGCTTCACCAAGGCTTTCTTTGGTAGAACATTGAGTGAAGACCCAGTGTCCACCAATACATGGGATAGAACAACACCCTTGCATTCTAGAGTGATATGTAAAGCCTTGTTGTGGTTACGTCCCTCAGCTGTTAAATCAACATTGGTAAAGCCCAGCCCATGACTGGTGTTGACATTAGCTACCACAGTTTCCAGCTGATTAACAGTGATCTCCTCTGGCACGTATGCTGCGTGCAAGACTTTCAGTAATGCATTCTTGTGAGCTTCAGAACACATCAGCAGGGACAATATGGAGATCTTGGAAGGAGTTTGGTGAAGCTGATCCACCACCTTGTAATCACTTCTTTTTATTATCCTCATAAACTCGTCTACATCTTGCTCAAAAGACATCTTCTGAGTCTCTTGGATAGCTGGTTCTTCAACTACCACACTCTTTCCTTTTGCTTTGGCAGCAGCTTCTACTTCGGCATTAGGTCTTTGCAATTGTGAGGCAAAGAGGCGTCCGCTTCTGGTGAAGCCTCCGCCTCCCCCAACATTATCAATCTGTGGAGAAGAAGGTGAAGAGTCCAAAGTGACTTTCTCCCCGTTGCAGTAAAGGTCAGAGCCATAATGCCAAGGGATGGCATTACTGCTTTCATATGGAACTGGTCCAGGCACCGTAATGGTAACTGGACTTACTGTTGTAGAGGAGGGTGCTGAAATGGTGTGCGGATCGTAGTAGATGGTGACTGGTGACCTGGCAGGAGATGCCACTGTTTGTTGCTGAAAGTTGTTGTTTGGAGGAACATATGATGGATCATAATAAATGGTGACTGCTGAGATATCTGTTGGCGTTGTAGAAGATTCTGTGGAATAAATTGGTGCTGATGTTGTAGAAGAGATGGTTGTTGATACCTGATTTGTTGAAGTGATGGACGGAGCCACGGTTGATGATATTGATGAATTTGTTGGAATGATTGTTGTTGCAGTTGTAGAAGAGTCAGGAATCGTTGTCAAAGGGATTTCTGGATTTGTAGGAGCTGAGGTTGTGATCTGAAGGATACCACTTTTGATAAGACCATCTATGCCGCTTCTCAAGTTATCACACCCGTTGACCGAAATGTTGCAATAAGCACAACCGAGCTCACACCCGGGGAACATCTGGCATTCTAGGAGCTGAGCTTTAATTTCTACCAGAGGTGTCCGAATCTGCCCAACACTGGTGATTAAGAAAGATGGCTTATCTTCCTCAATAGCATTAATTCTTGGCCCTCCATGATTGGGCATGGGGTTCTTGTTGACATTAGGCGGGGGTGCAAAGTTGAGGGCCTTGGAATCCACCAGATCTTGTACCTTCATTTGTAAAGCCCTGCATTTCTCTGTACTGTGGCCAGGTGCATTTGAATGAAAAGCACACCGGGCGTTGACATCATAATTTCTTGGAAGACTGGAAGGATCTGGTGGTGCCAATGTCCTTAGCTCAACTAGGTTGAGTTTCAGGAGTTGTGGAAATAAAGCGGCATAAGACATAGGGATAGGGTCAATCACCCTATTTGCCTGTGATGGTCTTTGTTGGAAGGGTCTTTGTTGTTGATTGCTGTTGTTGTTGTTGTAGTAGTAGCTTCTCTGTGGTGGATGTTGAACTTGTTGCTGATAATGTGATTGTTGTTGTGGTTGATATGCTGGTTGCTGAGAAATCGGAGCCGGAATAGTGACAGCTGCCACTGATCTGTGAACATATTGAGGTCTGCCCCTGGTGGCATGAATAACATTAGTCTCACCGGTTCTTCTAGGTCCCACAAAAGGCTTCCTGGGATTGCTTGACGAACTTGCACCGTTATCAATATATGTCCCTTGCAGGGTATTCATGAACATGTCGGCCATTTCCCTTTCCGACATGGGTGGCTGGACAGCAGCAGCAAGCTGTCTCCACCTCTGGGCGTATTCCCTGAAGCTTTCTCTGGAGGACTGAGACATTCCCATCAGGAGGGTTCTGTTAGGAGCCATGTCAGGTTATATTGGTACTGCCTGATGAAAGCCTCAACTAGGTCTTTCCAGCATCTGATTGTAGCTCTGGTCAAATGAGAGTACCACTCCCTTGAGGCCCCAGTCAAACTATCTTCAAAATAAAACATCCATAGTTTTTCATCCATGGTGTATGCCTTAAGCCTCCCTAGAAAGGATTGCAAGTGAGTTCGTGGACAGGAAGTTCCATTGTACTTTTCGAAGCACGGGGGCTTAAACTTGTGAGGTATCCTTACCCCGTCCACTAAGCCCATATCCATGACATCAAAACCCAAAGAGTTTTGAGACTCCAGGGATCTCAATTTCTCAGCAATTTCGTCAAGCCTCCTATCATAGGCTTCATCCCCAGCTCCCATTACAGTGAATTGATCCTCTTGGGGGTCTTCCTGTAAGACTCTGCCTGCAGTAGCATTCCCTTGCACATTAGTAGGGATGTTGATCTCCGGATGAAGATGAGGCCCGTATACTGGTGGGTTAACATGAGGCTGAACCCTCTCATTGTTACTTGTCCCTCCAGTCCCTAGATGGGGTTCTTCCGGGGTCTGCCTTTCTACCAATGCCCTCAATCTTTCTTGGCTTTGAGCCAAGCCGTTCATTACCTCCATGAACTGGGTCATCTTGTTCCTCATCTCCAGCCTTTCGTTAACCATCTGGGTTCTGACCTCTGTCAGCTCTTGCTGTACTTGGTCCATCTGGATACCAGGAAGATTGTTGCGAGTAGGATATCTGTGTGGAGGGTTGAGAGGGAACACCCGACGGCGAGCAATAATTCCTGAATCACAACAGAGTTAGTAACAAACAAAACAAAAACCTACAAAACAAAACAAAAGTTAGCATGCAATGTAGTATGCTTATTTGTTGCCAAGGTATCCGGCTTGGCACTTGGTTTTGACCTTTCCAGACCCTAAGGAAGATGGTTTGATGTTGCTTGAGAGAAAGAGAACTCAATAAAACAAACTAACAGATATATTTCAAATGGTGAATAATACATAGTTTGTTTTTACAACACATGCCCCTGAAGGGTCAAAATATAACAAAGAGAAAAGTACATGAAATGGAAATAACAACAAACAAAGACATCAAACATTTAAGCCAAACTCATCCTCCTTAACTTCCTTCAGAAGTGCTTCAGTTACAGGATCATCCGGATGCTCTGTAATGCTTCTGATAAGAAGGTTCCTGGTGGCAATAGCAGCAGTCAGCTTCTTGTGCTTGTCCTGGTCCTTTGACCTCTTTACACCAGCCCTAAGCTTCAACTCTGTAATTTCCTTCTGGGCTGCTAACAGGGACTCCTGTTGCTTCTTTTCATTTGCCTCCAGCTGCTCAATTCTGTCCTGAGTTCTCTTATCTTCTTGAGTGCGAGCTTCAGTGATTCTGACCCACCTAGCTTGACTTTCTTTCAGATAGAGATCAGTCATAGCCTTCTGAAACTGGGCCTCTTTACAGGCATTCTTCAAAATTTGCTCTCCTGCTCTTGATTTCTTGATGTAGTCCTCTGATTTCTCAATCCTGGCTAGATGCTCCACCTTTAGCTTTTCTAGCCTCTCAATGTCTAAACGACCATCACTCCTCTCCCAAAGGGTCTTCTGCAGATCTTGAGTCAGATTCTCATTCCTCTCTTTCAATTTCTCAAATTCCTCTAGGCTGACAGTAGCTGGAGGGGGTGCTGTGGATGGTCCAGGTGCATCCTCCATGGTGAAAGGCATCCCAGAAATTTGAGCCCTAGCATGAGACCACTCATAATACTGTGCTGAAGCCACATTGTTGCATTTCCCAAGAATGGCCATCCCTTTGGTCTGGATGTTGTCCCAAGCCCAGGATGCTTGTCTGACAACAGCTAGATTAGGCTTTATCTCATAATAAAGGGTTTCAGCCAAGTCTTGCGCTCTAGGAGGGTGAACCAAAGCATAGCCCAATTGTCTTTCGAATAGCAAAGGGTTGTATTTGATGCAACCCTTCACTCCTATCAGAGGTACATTGGGAAACTGCCCACAACTTGTAATTATATCCCTTCCTTTGGTGCTCTGGGTACACCACCTGATGTCATCTGAAGTCAAAGCAGTAAGTCTCCTAGCCCAGTTCTTCTGTTGGTGAGGGTTCAGGAAAGCATCAGTCTTAGGTAAGTGTTTGAGCAGCCAGGTATGAAATAGAGGAGCACAGCACCTTACCAACCTCCCTCTCTGCTTCTCATTCCTTTGATGAATAGAGTAATAGAAATCTCCCAGCAAGGTGGGTACTGGGTTCCTCAAAAGGAAGAGATGAATAGCATTCTTGCTGATAAATTTGGGCTCATCTGCAAAAAGTATAACCCCATATATACTGAGGGCTAACAATGCACAGACTGCCTTCCATTCTCCCAAGGAGGCCTTTAGGATGGCCTGAGAAGTCAAGAAATCCAAGTGTAGACCAGGGATGCTAGCCTTTGTAGTCATGTTTTGCTCAATCAGAATAGGTTCCAAACACAGTGCCTTTGCCAACTCTTCACTGCTGGGAGAAGGCATCTCTAGGTTGAAGGGGATACCACCCCTGACAGGCACTCCAATCAGTGATGAATACTCCTCCAACAGGGGTCCCAACTGAAAATTCTGGAAGGTGAAGCATCTCAAAGGAGGATCATAGAACTGTAGGCAAGTGTGAATCAAACTCCTCTGAGAAGGGTCCAAGTCCATAACCATATCAAGGATGCTTCCATAATGTTCTCTGAATAAAGGGATATGGTCTGGAGTAATGAGTGCCTGGACCTGCCTGATGCCAGCCAGCACAGGCTCAAAGAAGTGGTAAGAAATGTTGCTCTTCTTGGGTGCCATGTCTGCTGATGAAGAGCTGCAAAAAACAGATACTGATGATGAAGACTGGTACTGAAGATGAACTACTGACAGTGCTGAGACTGGTGATAATAGTAGCTGAAGCAGGAAACTGATGAAGATGGTTGAAGCAGATAGCTGATGAACAGGGGTCTAATCAGATAAAGGGGTCAAAACCAAGCCAAAATATGATGTGGATACCCTGAAAAACAAATAAGCAAATGTTAAATGATGCAATGATGATGTATGAAAATGATATGCAAGGGTTTGTGATCAAGCTGGATTTGATTAACTGCCTTGATATAAGTCCATGTATGTTCAAGAAGTCCAGATGGAGGTTCAAAAGTCCAGTAACCAAGGTGGGGGACTCAAATAAAGAGTCACATGTCCAGGGTTAAATCACAAGAACTGTCCAAAGTGAAGCATTCTTAAACACAAAAAGTATCAGGGTATGATGTGGCCATGGGTTCCTGCAAACCTGTAAACAGCCCAACCCCCTCACAGGTGATGTTCTAAAACAAGGATCCTCAGACTTGGGTCAGTTATGAGAAGTGTAAACACTTCTAACCCGGAGGTACAGTGTTTACAATAACCATAAAAGATCCTCCTCTAATTCACCTCAGTTTCTGAAGGTCATAATAAAGGTCATCCAGACTTAGCAGGCTTCCCAGATAGCCCTAGCACTACAGGAGATCTGTAGCACAGAGTTCTCAAGAAGAAACCCATATCTGAACCGTGTTTCATATTCCTGCACCAGACCAAAATGGAATGGGAAAGAACATGAACCACTCTATCCTAGGTGTCACTCAGGTCCCAGGTATAGGACCTTAAACTCTCAATGAAACCCCACCCACCAAGGCAGAAAATAGATCCAGCCAGATAACAGTATGACAGTATGATGCATATAAAGCTGTAAAGAAAGCAATAAATAACTGTACATAAAGCAATAAATAAAAGCAACTATATAAACACAATTAGCACATAACACCCCAGTAAACACAAATCAAACAAGCACTAGGAGGAACCCACAAAAAGAACCAGAAGCCCTGGTTACAGTATAAGGTTCCCCAGCAGAGTCGCCAAGCTGTCGCTCCCGCCAAATGACACCCGGGGCCAAGAGGGGTACAGACGCGAACGGTCGGCGAAAAGAGGAATGTGAGAACACACAGGAGTGAACTCACAAGAAAAGAAAAGAGTCGCCAGCTAGGTATTTTTATCCCGGAGGAAAGGCAATGCTGCATAGACCTAGAAAGATATGGACAAGACGGTTGCGAACCAGAGAGACTGAGAAAGGGGTTTGGTTACAACCTGGGAAGGTATTAGCACCCAGATTGTCCGCCGTACTCGACGGGATCCACGCTTAAAAGATTTGTGTTTTAAAGGGGTAGTGTCAGTGCAATTTGTGTGTCAAAGCTGGAAAAGAATGCAAGTGTCAGTGCTAGAATAGGAGTGTGAAGCTCAAGAATATGAGGCTTAAAGAATAAGGCTGGAAAGAGGGGGAATATACAGAGACTTTTGTTCGATAACTGTTAAGTTATGCCTACGTATCCTCTCGTGCAATGAGGAAGTCAGAACACTGTAGTTCGACCCAAAGAGACTGAAAGATAAATTGACTGATGAACTGCTTACTTGCCTATGCTCAAGTGTATGACCTGTCTGGCTCAGGTGCAAACTTTCTTGCATTAGACGGAAGAAGCGAGTTCTCGTTTATGAGTGAATGAGATGAGAAAAGAATCCCGGAGGAGACGATTATTGTTTGTTTTTTTATTTTCAGTCTTTTACTGCTTTTGAATTTGTCATAAGTTAATGAGCTTAAGCCTAAACCAATGGGTTAGTAAACTCATCACATCTTCCCTCTGATTAGGGGTAATGAGAATACCTTAAGTGTGAAGTCAGCATCTCACACTTAATCACCTTTTGATTTAGGATTAAGATCATTAACCTACTTGTGATTATTTAGATGTTTTTGTTGTTTTTGTTTAGTGTTAAGTAATGAGATTAAGCCATAATCAGGGATTAAACAGACTCATTACACCATCCTAATCGAAGGATAATAGATGAGAATGTTTAAGCTGAGGAAAACTCCTCAACTTAATCCATGATTAGGGATTAAACTCATGACAAAACAAAGCCTTTATTAAGTGGATTTTAGTTAATGATATGGTGAAGAAGTGATTTTTATGATTTGTAAGACAACTTGAGGGGGACTTGTCCATTAACACTAGGGTTAGTCCTTCTTAACCAATTAAGGAAGAATTAGAACCCTAATGCAAGGCCCAAGTTACAAGCTTGATGTCTTGATGATTATTAAGTGAGTTGATTGAAGGAGTTAAACACATTAAGGGTTTAACACTTAGGATCAAAGTTATACACTCCATCCTAATAGAAGGATGCATGCATAAGCTTAATCACAAAGCCTTAAAGCCTTTAGGGTTTAGTCCCTGATTATGAGGTGAGAAGAGAAGACACAAAGAGACACAAGGGTAAAAGATAAGTGGGGGGACTAACCAACCCTAATTGTTATCATGCTTGGTCATTCCTAGGGTTTGTGAGGTTTAAGAGAAAGATCTTCAAAGAACCACCAAGGAGGGATTCAAATGAGAGGAGCAAAGAGAAGCAAAACAACTTGCTTCACTTAAGAAGTCAAGTTGCTTGAAGAAAGAAAGATAAGATGAACAAGAATGAGCAAGCTCAATCCAAACACAAGATAAAATGCAGCAATGATGCATAAGAGAGATGAAAAGAGATTGTGATAAGTGAGGGCAAATTCACTTCTCAAAGCAACTTACCACCTGAAAAGTTAGTGAAAGAAATGAAATGTAATGCAAAATGAGATGCAATGTGATGATGCAAGCCAAAACCAGGAGCAAATACATGATGTTAATGGTATTAAGAGATGATGCAAACATGAAACAAGGCATGAGGATGATCATACAAACATATGGATGCAAATGAGGCATGCTTAGGACTATGAATGTTCATGAAAAGTTATGGAATGCAAATGACATACAACATGGCAAATGAAAGATGCAATGATCAAAAATGATTCTAATGTGTCTTAAGATGTATCATGAATCAAATGAATGCATAAAATGTCATGGCAAGTCAAGGTATGCAAGCAAATGAGGAATGGATGCAAAGGAAAGCATGAATTAGGGTTTATGATTAATGCACAAAACAAAATTCAAAACCAGAGGCAAACATCATGATAAAAATTTGAAAATGCATTCAAAGGAACCCTAAACCTATACAAACTCACTGCCCAAAGGAGAGGATCCAATTCTTAACCTAGTGAAAGTTATGAATTTCCTAAGTTGGCTAGGGTTTTAAGGTACCTTGTCAAGAAAAATGCCAAACAAATAGGAAATGCAAGATCAATTCATGCCAATTTAATCCTATAAACTTCATGTTATGCAAGATGCAATGCAAAAAGAATCATTGTCCAACTCTCAATGGTTAGGCAGAAATGAATTTTTGAAGTTTGGATCAAAATAATGCCTTGAAATGAAATTAAATCCAATGAAAATTGTCAAAAGGCATCAAGATCAAAAAATAAATTTGGTTTGAAAGTTGGACAATGTTTCTAAATTATTTTAAATGTCTCATGAATTTTTTTGTGATTTTTAAATACTTAAAAGTATTTTTAATTAATTAATTCTCATTAATCAATTAAAAATAAACTCTTAAATGATTTAAAAATATTTTTCAATGCAAAAAATAAAAATAAAAATATTTTTGGTTTCTGAAAATTAATAAAAGGATTGATAAAAATTTTCAGAATTTTTTGATGATTTTTACTATTTTTTATAAAATGTACAAAACAAATGAAATAAAATGAAAATAAAAATGAATTTAAACTGAAAATGAGAAAGTCAGCGCATCCAAGGGCCAAGATTCAAACGAAAAGGTAGGGAATTGACCAGCGCACGCATATGGACGGCTCACATTCAAACTTATGTAATTAAGACTAAACCCTAATTAATTAACCCTAATCACTTTCAGATGACCGGAACAGTGTTCCGGTCATCTTCTCCGACAAGGTGAAATCACTATCTCTCTCTCCACGCAATGAAAATGAAATCTCTCTGCCCAGAATCAAACCCCACTCAACACTGAATCAAAACCCCCAAACAAAAACCATTTTTCATTCATCAATCATGTGAATCGAAGCAAAACAAATTTAGGGCAGAAAGTTTCAAACAACTCATACATGCTCAATATTCCACCATTTTCATTTTTAAACACATCATGATGATCAGAATAAAATATAGAACCAATTTATAACAAGTAAATGAAGTTCTAGAAAATTTGTTCTTGAAGGATACCTGAACTGAAGTCCTTCGAACAGGAGCTTTCTGAGCCTTTCTCCTATGTAAACTGACTACTCTGGTCCCCCTGAGCTCAATGGAATGCTTCAAAACTCTTGTTGATGGCTGGTTTGGGAGATGGCAGAAGTTCTGTTCAAGGGGGGGTGGTGATCGTGTTTTGGTTTCAGTGGCTTTCAGGCTGTGGTGATGGGTGATTTTTGATCAGTGAGGCATGTTGAGATTGTTTGTGAAGTTTGTTAGTGTGTTTGATGCTTGTGGAGAGTGTTTCGAATGGTTTTGCAAATGAAGCATAAACTTGGAACTATGGCTTGGAGTGTGTTTCAGCATGAAGTGTGTGGTGTGTTATGTTGGCTTTGGTCCATGTATCAAGTGGTGATAGGTCAGAGAGTTGTTGGTGGCCTATGGTGATTGGTATGGGCAAGTTGCCAAAATGTCAAACTTTGTGTAAGAGAGGTATGGGCAATGGTACAACTTGCTTTTTGGCTTGCTTTGGCTCAGCTTGAATCAAGGAAAGCTATGGAAAAGGTCTAGAGGCAATGCAGCAAGTGGTTTGTGGTTTGTGATAGGTTTTGCAATTTTCACAAAGTTTGGTTCCTTTGGGATTTCTTGAGGTTCAAGGCATAAAATGAGATGATTCTTGGGCCAATTCTGATTTTTATGAGTCATATGATCATGTTGTAATGAGTTTGTGCATGTTTGAAGTCTTTAGAACACTTGATCATACCATTTTGCAAAATGCCTCTTTGGTAGGAAACTTCAAATTATGTGATTTTTCCCAACTTTGACAAACCATAACTTTTGATCCAAAATGAATTAGGTCATGTTCTTGTACTTTTTGAAAAGGGAATGATCCATTCTACAACTTTCATGACCAAAGTTTTTCCATTTGAAGCATTTTTGAATCAAAAAGCAAAGGTTGAAAAAGTTTCCCAAAATGGCAATTTTCATTATAAGTCAACTTTCCCAAAAAAGTCAACTTTGCAAATGGCTTGAAATTCTTCAATTTTGTGAACTTCCAAAATTTTCTATGATCAAATAAAGATCATACACAATCAAAATGATGAAGAAAACCCTTTGGTTGGGTCATTGTGGGCCTCAGATACCCTGATTTTGCACTGACTTGCTCAAGAAGTTAACTCTTGATCAGATGACTTCCCCATGGAATTTCTTCATGAAAATTGATATGCATGATCCCTATACCATATAGAGACCAATATAAACAAGAATGGCCAAAAAATTTGGAGTTATGGCCTCTGAAACCAAAACCCTAATTCTAGGTCATCTGTGCAGTTAAACCTGGCTCTACTTCCATGCCATTCTCAGTTCTTGTGATTTTTGACATTCTTGACTTTGAGAGGATATAATATGATGCTTGAACATACATGGACCCCTTTGAAATGATTGATGACCTTTGGAGTGACTCAAATAGTTCTTGGATTGCTCAGACCACAAACCCTAGATGCAGATGACTTTGAATCTATGCAGTGAATCAAAAATGCAATATGAGATGCTATGATTGAACTTATGTATATGAAAAGATCACAAGCCATGGTGTGAATGGGTGAGGGCAAATTTGGAGTGTTTACAGATATTAAGTGAAGGATTAAACTGATTGGTTTAACTCCCTAATTAATATTACTTATATTGAAATTCCTTCCTGGCTTCGTAGCCCCCAGATGTAAGTGTGGAGATACACTGAACTGGGTTAACAATTTCCTGTGTTAATTAATTTACTAGCTCATTAATTTATTGCTTAGGATATCAGTGTCTAAACATCTGTTTCGACATCACATATCTGATCCCATAATTTCACAATTATGTGCATGATCCATGCTCATGTCGCATATTCATGTTAATTGAGCCTTTCATGTTGAATTTGTGCATAAAAATGAAAATAAGAAAATCTGCCATGTTTTTTGCATCTGTTCTCCAATGCAGTAGCTGTAAAATGTAGGCCTGCTCATGTTGTTTGTGACTTTTTTACACCTACTTTCATGTTGTTTGATAGTTGTAGTATGATGTTTACATTGCATTGCATTTCATTGTTGTTGTGGCATTTGGTAGCTGTAATAGGTTGCTGAATTTTGCATTGCATTGTTTTTAGGTCCTTTAAACTTAGGTTTAAGTCTAGTCTAGGTCTTAGTTCCTTTAGGAATTAATTTGGCATTTGTTTACCTTATTTTTTTTATCATATTTACCATGCCAACCCTTGTTTTATAGGGGGAAAGGTATGTCCTAAATCCTTATCCTTTTTACAAGTTTTAAACGCTTTCAAGTTGTGTTTGGTTTAGCATTTATGCTTGTAGTTTACAACTTCATGCTATTTCCCTTTGTTGGAACCAACTTAACTTCATTAGGAAGTAAGTTGTGTTCTACTTTTTTCTTCTTCTTCTTTTACTTTCTCTTTAGGATAGAAAGCCACACTAACCATTAGGACATCCATTGAATAAATGATTTAGGGATTGAGTTTTCGTTTCCCCTAGTTTTTATCCTTTTTCGATTTGAGTCTTCTTCTTTCATCTTCAAACAAAATCCAAAAAAACATTTAATAAAGGATTGAAATAGTCTCTTGTGTATAGCCTTATTCCATGGGGCACTCATATTCATTCCATCTTGGAATAGTGTGGGCTTGTCTAGCATGATGCACAAGTTTAATCATGAGACTCACTAAAATAAAATATGTAAATTGTGGCGGTTAACTTAAGAAAATTATGGCGGTTTCAACCGCCACAATTCACAAAAATGACGTTTTTCAAAACGTCGTAAATTTGGATGCCGCAATGAAAAAAAAGATGGTTAATAATTAAACATCGTGCAAACTATCGTAATATACATAGTTTAAAGTGGCGGCTGTTTTTTGAAATTAGTGGCGGTTCAAAACCGTCATATTGTTCACAACACAAACAAATAGCTGCACGTTTTACGTCGGTTAAAACCGTCGTAATGTACTAAAAATTACATCACTTTAAATCGTCCTAATTTACATAGTTTATAGATAGTGGCGGTTTACAACCGTCGTATTATTTACAAAATAAACAAATATCTTCGTATTTTACGTCGATTAAAACCCTCGTATAATACGTATAATAAATCAGCATTTCAAATTAATATGAAAAAAATCTCTTTATAATATGCTAAAATAAATTTGAATTTTGTCACAATATATATATATATATATATATATATATATATATATATATATATATATATATAGTAATGCACCACTTTTAGGAATAAAATATCATTTGGACATTCTGACATACTCTATCACTCTCTTTATCATAATGAAGAAAATAAACAAAAGAAACCCAGCATAAAAAACAAACAAAAAACAACTAGGTGTTATTGATTAAATTTTTCAAAATTAGATAGATACTTTAAATGTTTGATATATGTATCACAATTTATTCCTGAAATATTAAAATATAAAAATGACCAACATTTTTTGTATCTAGTATTTCAAGTTATTCTAAAAAACAAGGTTTTGAACATAAAAGTGCCATAAAAATCATATATCCTTAGAAGGACTCTGATGATTTTCTTCCTATGTATTGCTTGCATCTGATGATCTTCTTATGTCACAAGGTGATGAAGGTTCATTTCTTGCTTCAGAAGCCTACAAAAAGCATAACAATTATTATATTAAAACTAATCACTATAGAAATATAGAATTATTAAATAGGATATATCATCAAATGGAAAAAGTATCAAAAACAAAGGAAAAAAAGAACAAATATGTGATATTATCACACAAATTTCATTCTATCGGTACATATATTTTCTATTCTGAAATTAAATTCATCTATAGGTTGAGTATGGCTAGCACTCAAGCTAAGCAATTTTCCTGCAATTCAAACCGCAATTACTATAACATTTCATAATAAAAAATGACATCAATCACTTTGATCAATCGTTTGTGTCATTTGTGAGTTTAAATAATATACCCTAAATCAATTTTAGTTATACTCAATTAATTATTTTTATTTTGAAGCATTTTCTTTATTATTACCATTGTAACAAGTCACATCACATGGGTACCAAACATTGTGCTTCTGTTTGGCTTGCATGGAGTGCTGATAAATCAAAATTATGGTAACTACCACCATACTACAACTCTTCTAGAAAGCAACCAAGCCTAAGACGTGTTCGTGAATAAACAAGTGGTGTTTAGGTCCACTTTTAAGGAGAAATAAGTGATTCTAAATATTACACCAGGCTACTTTTTATAAAGTTTGAATTTATCTTTTGTAATAGGTTCTTTAATCAGTTATCCCACTTATATTTATAGGATAAAAGTTATATCTTACAAAGACTGTAATTTATAAATAAATTTCAAAACTAAAATATTATATATTTTACTAATACAAAAATGAAAACAGTATTTTTATATTAATTAAAAACAAAACTTTGTTCATAAGTCCTAATTCATCTACACAATTAATTATATCACCCTCAATCCAAAGATACCCTTAATTGGATTTAACATAGCTTTTGATTTTATTATAAACAACAACAACAACAACAACAACAACAACAACAGTAAATGAAACAATAAATGAAAGGAAACAAACAAAAGCAAGTTTTCGAGGTCATCCTTGTTGTTGGTCCATAGGCATATAATAATTATAATTACCATATATCACATTAATGTCACTGTAATCTATGGGAAATATTAATAAATAATGTAACATTGATTTGTGACTAGTACAATCACCACTCTTATTAGCTTTCAAGTGCGGCCAAGTTCTAAAAATATATTAAGCTGACTTTAATCTCTAGCACACAAATAAGAACCTGTATGTATCCAGCATACACACAATGTTGTTGTTCACTTATATATGATCTATTTATAGAAGGAGGATATACTGACACCTAGAAATGGTGTAGTTCTTCACACTGCTACTAACAACCAGTGTTGTTGTTCACATATATATGACCTATTTATAGTTATGTAATCATATATATTGGATACTTTATATATCACACTATATACATTAATTTGACACCCTATACTACACATTAAAGTTTGATGCAGGGGTTGCAATGCAAATGTTTTCAGCATCAACCCTTCAAAAGGCCAAGAGGACTGCATGGGAGGTTGTTACTTATTATTATCCCTGGAATAGTATATACCTATTACTATCCAATAATAACTAAATAACTTCTAATTAACTAAAGTAAAAATACACAAAATCACATAAATAACAACACATAAAGACGAAAAATCTTCAAATTAACTACATTGACATACCTGTTGTGTTTGATTTGCAAGTACGACATCTAACACTGGAGGAAGTGTACCACCTTCTTTCACACTAATATAGCCAACAACTGCTTCCAATAGAGCAGTCACAGATGCAAGTCTTTTTTCCACCAATGAAGAATTACCACTTGAAGTACTACCACTTGAAGAACTAAAATTCACACCATTGATTCTTGTAGTGGTAAGTTTAAAAGCAGTGGTGGGAACCACTCCCTTGCCCATTGCTCGAACACGACCATGATGCTCTCTTCCTAATACATTTCCAATAACATCATTTGAAGAAATTTCAGAAGAAGTCTCAGGATTTTGATTTAAATGAGTGTCAATCTTTTCCTGCATAAAATACAAATAACCAATGATTATCATTCATTTAAATATATTATAGAACAATGAACATAAACTTAAAATATATTTGGAAATATAGATTATTAATTTACCCCTATCTCCTTAACTTTTTTCATTCACATAGCTTCCATCTTTTTTGTGTGGGTTATATTCCACATTAGACCTCGACCAATAGTCTTACCACTCTCAATAATCTGAAAAATTAAAATGCAATGTCATTATGAATCAATCTAATGTTAAAAAATGGTTTATATAAAGATAGTGTTAATCATACTAACTCATGTCTTCTCCTTGCCAAAAACTTAGCACCACATGTATGAGAAAAGAGTTGTTTCTTCCTTATTTCTTGGTTTCTCTTACAAAGATCCTATAAGTGAAAACTTATTAGTTTACATAACAAAAATATTATATACATATATATATATATATATATATATATATATATATATATATATATATATATATATATATATATATATATATATATATATATAACTATTCAATATACAATGACAAATAAATAGTGTACCATTGTTTCTAGTTTTGAACGATACTCCACAAATAATGCCCAATGATCTAGAGGAACGTCATCGGGTCTATTTTTGATAATTTCAGTTTTACTCAAAAGTGGGTTATATTTAGCTTTCCAAAGATTAACCCTATATTCCTTCCACTTTTTGCCAATCGAAATCTCAATATACCTTTTAGCTAAATCTTCATGTTCCTTAAAACAAAACCGAGGCTTCAAAATAAAAAGAATGTTAGTTACATACAATATTACAAATGCAAACTCTCAATAAATATGTAAAATAAAAATTAATTTACCTCAAAAAGGGTTTTCCATTGTTCATCAAAATAATCCCCAGGCATGTCAGACCACTTATCAAAACCTATAGGAAAAAATAGACTATTCGTTGCTACTAGTCCACATACTCCAGCAAGCAAGCCGGCAGCCTCACCAATTGGTGAATGAAATTCATCAAACTTCACAATAATACTCAAATTATTTGGCATGTCGTTTACATCCTTACAAGTCAAACACAATTTTTGAATCGTACCATGCTCTTTATCTATAAGATATAAAAGCTTATATGAGTAAAAGCAAAAAAATATATAATAAAAAGTATAACACACGACTAAATTATAAAGTTTCAACATATTATACCTAGTGCATCTACAAGCCAATAATGGGTAGATGCTCGACCGCCTCTATGTTGAGAACTTTCAGCTCTTTGTTGTGAAGGTTGTGAGGATGTTTGGTTAGGTAATTGAGATGATACATTAGCTCTAAGATGAGAACTTTCAGCACTTTGTTTTGAAGGTTGTGAGGATGATTGGTTAGGTAATTGAGATGATACATCAATTCTAACTTGAGAACTTTCAGCACTTTGTTGTGAAGGATGTGGGGATGTTTGGTTAGGGAATTGAGATGATACATTATCTCTAAGATGAGAAAATTCAGTACTTTGTTGTGAAGGTTGTGAGGATGTTTGATTAGGTAATGAGATGATATATTATCTCTAAGATGAGAACCTTCGACACTTTCTTGTGAAGGTTGTGAGGATGCTTGATTAGCTAATTTAAGAAAATTTGTAATCCTCCTTGACTTTGGCATTGCTGCATATAAAATAAAATAGTCAATTAAAGAAATATTAATAAGTATAATACAAAAAATAACATGATAAGTAAAACTACAAATATTGTTAATCTACTAGAATTTTTTATAAGTTAATTGTCGGTACTACTTTATGTATTTAGTCAAATATAAAAAAGCAAAACTTTACATAGTTTAGATTAGAGAGATTAGGAGAAGTAACATATAATATGATTAATTTATAATGTAGGAGGTACATCACATCAAGAAATTGGAGGGTATACAACAATATGATCTGGATTCATTGAAGGCATTATTAAATGTCAAGTTACTCAAACAATCCCCATAATTAATTAAAATAAAAGGGCATCAGCACATGAATATTAGAGTGATTTTGGCCCTGAAATGAAAGCATTTTTAATAATATATGACCGCTTTTCTGGGTCATGTGCAGGTGACGTTTAATTGCACATTATTTCCACAACAACCCAAAATCGCACTATGATCAAATAACCGGCAAATTAATAACAGGATATTACATTCAGGTTTTTATGTTGAAATATTATACTACTCTAAATGGTAGTTTTAACATGATAGTCGGGAAGTGTAATATATATATATATATATATATATATATATATATATATTTATGTATATTGTTAAAGTGCTAATTTTGTAAGTCAACCCCCCTTTCTACCACACCAAAAGTACAAATCCACCATAGTAAGACATTACCTCATTATTTCACCGGTCATTTCTACATATGAAAGCCGAGTGAATAGAATTGGTTAACCGTAACTATCATTCAAGACAGTCGCATCCAAAAGAAAAACTTGGAAATTTGAAGGCCAAATTTTTTATAGATGTTATTATGACATAAGTTCATCACTTACATATAATCATTGCTCTTATTCTGACATATTCTCATCTCCATCAATGTAATCATTAAAATTCCCCTCACTTATTAATTCATCATCTACATCCTCCCTTATTAAAGACAAATCATCAGAGTCTCCAAAAAATTGATCCAAGTTTTGCTCAGGACAAACTTCAATATCTATTTGATCTCCCATATCATATAAGTCTCTTGGTTTCAAATGAACAACAATGCTCCAGTCTTTATCTATCTCATAATTTACATAATAGACCATTTGAGCTTGTGAGGCCTCAATGTATGGATCATGTTCTTAACGATCACCTGTGTGAATACTTTTTGAAAGATTAATGGATCTAAAACCCCATGAATCTTTTTTTTACCCTCTATCCCTAGTGGTGTCAGCCCATTTACATCTGAATAGAGTAACTTTAAATCGTCCATAGTAGTTAAGCTCAATGATATCTTCTAATTTCGCATAATATAACAAATATGCTTCTCTAATGTTTGTATCGGCACTACTAGCAACACATGATGTTGAAGATGTTAAATAAACACCACTATTTTGGGTTTTCAACCCATGCTCTCGTGTTAAGGTTAGAAATTTGAATCCATTAATATTAAATGCAGAATATCTTCTAGCTTGTGTTGTTGGGCCTTTTGCAAGATACTTGAGATCATCTGACACCATATTTGATATGTCGGGGTTCATAATCTGTGAGGTACTCACTCAATATAAGGTTTGACTTGGGGACAATTTAACAACATATATCGATGTGCTTGAGTTTTCTCCATGGTACATAGATCAAAGGTTGAGAATGCTCCTACTGCCCTACCTATAGGTGGAAAATTGTAGATCTGTGGCATGAATCTCTTTCATTAGGACAATCATCAACATGTGCAGGTCTATTGATTCGAGTCTCAATCTCATCTAAATATTGAGAGCAAAATGTGAGAACCTCTTCTGCAAGGTATCCTTCAGCAATAGAACCTTCGGGTTGTGCCTTATTCCTAACGTAGGATTTCAAGTGGCGCAAGTACCTTGAAAAGTGGTTTAAAATTAGCAATTGTGAATCACTTAAAGGGGAGATACAAGAATAACCTTAAGAAGAAGTAAACTGATCACCTTTCAATAGGATACATCCAACGATAGTGTATTGGACCTCCAAGTTTTGCTTCACCAACAAGATGACAAGTCAAATGAACCATGATTGTAAAAAATGAAGGAGGAAATAACATTTCTAAGTGAAAAAGAGTGAGAATGATTCGAGACTGGAGTCTATCGAGATCCAAGTGACTTAAACTCTTGGCACATAATTGACGAAAGAATGAACAAAACTCCACTAACACTGCAGTCACATTTTCTGGTAGGACATTTCGTATAGAAATAGGTAGTATTTTCTCCATAATAACATGACAATCATGGCTTTTCATCCCAAAAAGTTTTCGATTGTTGATGTCAACACACCTAGAAATGTTACTTGAGTATCCATCAGGAAAAATAGTATTCTTCAAAGTTCGTAGGAATACATCTTTCTTTGAATTTGGCATTGTAAACAAAGATGGGCGAAATCTTTTATTATTATCTGGCCAAAGATCCTTCCTTATATCCATTAATTTAAGATCCTCACGAGCTTTTAGATTATCTTTTGATTTCACAATTTCATTGAGCAAAGTGTATACAACATTATCACATACATTTTTTTCAATGTTCATAACATCTAAATTATGGCACAATAAATTGGACTCCTAATAAGGAAGATAAAAAAATACACTTTTCTTCCTCCTTTGTCTCGATCCTTCTTCAACAGTTTTTTTTTGCATTTTCTTTTGCCTCCATCTTTTTCTTTAGATTCTAACACTTTTCCAAAGGTAACATTTACTCCCTGTAGTTGATTCAAGATGTCTTTCCCTAACAAAGTAGCAGGGGCCTCTCTTTGCTCAACTTTTCCATTAAAATGAGACCGATTCAATCTAAATTTATGACCTTTTTCTAAAAAACGACGATGACCCATAAAACACCATTTCCCACCATTCTTTAATCTAAAACTATCAATGTCATTGTTACAAGTGGGGCAAGCAAGCTTAGTGTGTGTGTTCCATCATTATAAAGTGCTAAGCCCTGGAAAGTCACTAATAGTCCATATCAAAGCTGCCTTCATCATAAACATTTCATTTTTTGATGAATCTAATGTTTGCACTCCATCATATCACATTTCTTTCAACTCTTTAATGAGAGGTTGTAGGTACACATCTATATTATTTCCCGGTGCTTGATTTCCAGGAATGATCATGGAAAGGATTGTTGATGTTTGCTCCATGCATTCCCAAGGAGGGCGATTGTATGGGATAAGAGCCACTGGCCAAATACTGTAGTTTGTACTCATCACTCCGAAAGGGTTAAGGCCATCAGTGGCTAGGCCGAGTCGTACATTTCGAGAATCCGTAGCAAATTCTGGATGAAGTATGTCAAATGTTTTCCATGCCTCGGAATCTCTAGGATATCTCATCATACCATCTTGGTTAGCTTCCAATGCATGTCATCTCATAGACTCTGCAGTTTTAGAACACATAAAAAGTCTTTACAATCTTGGCTTTAGTGGAAAGTAGCGTAGTATCTTTGCAGATTGCTTCTTCTTGTCATCCTTCCACCTAGATGTCTTACATCATTTGCATTCTTCTAAGTCTTGATTTTCTTCACCCCAATATAACATACAATCATTTGGGCAAGCATCTATCTTGGTATAATCAAGACGAAGTTTGGTGATGATTTTCTTAGCCTCGTAGAATGAAACAAGAATTTTGGCATCTACAAACATGTCTTTTAATAACTCTATAATCATAGTCATTGCTTTATCACTTATTCCACACAAGCATTTTATATGATACAATTTAATTAGACAACTCGACTTTATCTTTACCCTGCATCGAGTTACACCCTTCACGGTTGTTCTCAGAAGATGGATCAAGATTATTCTGACTACTTTGGGTAAATCCAAATGCATCATGGACCATGTTTTCCATTTCATTTTTTGATTGGAAGGTATCTTCTGTGACATGTGCTCTTTCAACTACTTGAGGCTCATTTATACTTGACCCTTCACCATGCCAGTTCCAAACTTTGTAATTTTTTGGAAAAGGTCTATTTTTGAGGTGTAAATAAACCTCATCCCATGTTCCCCACTTCTTGAAACCACATTTTGAACATGGGCACTTTATCTTAAGACCATCAATAGATTTATGGTGAAATGCAAAATTCAAAAAATTAATTAATCCATTTTCATATTCAAGCGTGTCTTGTGGTTTGTCAATCCATGATTTATCAATTGCCATGACTACAAAAAAAATCAAGACATTGAATCTTAAATTAAAGACTATTAAATCATGAGCAGTCCTAAATGTAAAATAAAAGATGAAAAAAACTATATATAGTAAAAATAATATAAATGTGTGACATAATTTAAATGTTCAAACATGATAAGATGAGTATATAATAAGTAATTACTTCAATAGTTATTCGACAACAAAAACAAATCCAATGAAATTTATATGATTCTTCTTTAATTTCTGCAAAAAAAATAAATAAATTTTGTAAGTATAATTAGAAAGAGGCATGTCAAATACTAAGCTAAATGTGTAGGTACACCGAAAATGTAGCTATTGTTTAGACCACTAAGAATGAGATCTCATGTTGGTGACTGAAGAAATAAACAAATAATGTACTTTAAGGTAGGCTTAGATTACTTTACGGTATAATATAAATAATATGTTGTCATATATTTCATTTGTAATACAATAGTAGCGCATGAAGTGTATATTACAAGAACTAAACACATATTAAACCATTTTAGTATTCAATGTGTTTCAAACAAAGATTTCTTTCAACAAAACTCAACGTAGTGATATTTTCAATTGTAAAATCCAAGAACAAGTCATAATCACTCATCAAACGAGTTGGACTATAAATCATCATTCTATAAGTAGTCTCGAATAAAGGGGGAAAGAAAAAATTAACATTGAATTACGAACATGGTTTGATTATTATTTGAAAACTTTAAATTCTGAAACAGAGAAACAAAACATGATAATAACTTATATATATATATATATATATATATATATATATATATATATATATGAAACTAACCATAAGAGGTAATCTAATATTAGAATAAAACCCTATCAGATAATCTAAGATATTCTACGATAGTATCAAAGATGCTATAAGGTGTTTTCATATCTTCTAACAACCCTCCTAAGTAAAGTTTATTAAATTTTAGCTCGTTACAAACATACCCATTTTAGGAGGAAAAACAACCAAATAATACTCCCTCCATTTTAAAACTAGTGTCGTTTAAAGTTTTTGCACACAGATTACAAAATTCAATGAAGTCTCCAAAAGACATCACACCATATCACATGTATAATTAATTTACTTACTTCAATCACAGGATATTGAGGTGAACAATAGAAGAGTTAAAGTGCATAAAGGTCATGGAACATTTGAATATACTGAATGGAAGAATATCAAGGTGGGCATATAGTAAAGATAATAAATGATTAATTCTTCCCTGCAGACCTAGTACTTGTTTCCTCAAGTTATGAGGATACAGTCAGTTATATTGAGACAGTGAATTTGGACGGCGAGACAAATTTGAAGTTAAAACAAGGATTAGATGTCACTTATGATTTAAACCAAAATTTTGACTTGTCTCATTTTAGAGCTTCAATAATCAAATGTGAAGATCCAAATGTCGGTGTATAGTTATGATATATAACAAAATAATTAGTATTGTAATCTATTGTATCTAGTATTATTATTACTTTGGTACAATTATGGTTAGTATTTGCTTTATTAACTAATATCCAATAAAGCCTGTATATACAAATTATTTATATTAATACATAAATATCAATAACTATTATTAAAAAACTTAATCAACCTAATTTTTCATATTGTCTTTTATGCTTAATAATTCTTTAATTTTAACATTCGAAGCTCGTTAAATAATTCCATCTAAAATAATATATTTTACTCAGTAAACTATGCATTTCTTCTCTAATTTCAATTTTTTATTTTAGTTAACTTGAATTTAGAAATACTTATACAATACCAAGAACTTGTTAGTTGTCATTAGTATGGGCGTCTCATTATATATATATATATATATATATATATATATATATATATATATATATATATATATATATATATATATATATATATATATATATATATATATATATGGTTTTAAATTATTATTATTTTAAAGCATTTATACAATACATATATACTACTACTATTATTTACTCATTAAATATTGGAATGACTTCACTAATCATTCATCAATTTTCTATAAAGCATTGCTTGCACTACACTCTTACTCTTAGGCCGTACGCAGCAAATCGATTGGTAAAGTCATATGGAAGATGCTATAGATGAATACAGTATTCGACTCGTTGATCATCAACAAGGAAGCAAACATCAACAAAGAAAAAATATTTTGTTATTCATAGGATGGTTTTTTCCCTCAAGACCCTGGGAGCTAGGCACAAAATAGCGTCAGATATACAAGGAATCAAATCCAAAGTTGAAGTTCTCTCTAATGGACGTCCAATCATGTCTGGTGTAGGTTCAGGCTGAAGTCAAAGGCTTTCATCAAGGCTAGATAATCAAGGTAGTACTTTTCATCATTCTTTTTGCATACATGAATTTTTCAATACATAATATATTTACTATATTATCTTTTATTATTATTTTATTTTAAAATAACTTTAAATTTTGTCTTTATTTAGACTAAAGATATAAGTATTCAACCAAAACTCATGGATAGAAAATAACTTACAATAATAATCATACTTTTGTGCAGAAACCAAACCATTCTATTTTTTTTACTCACTAAACCATCCTATCTTAGAATCTATAATATATGTTAATTTATTAAAGATATTTTTTTTAAAATTTAACTTTGATAAATAGCTAATATAGTTTATTTAAATGTATCATGTATGTGCACTTATTGATATTGATCCCAACGGATGATGCTCTTTTGCTAGAGGAAGTCGATTTAAAACTCAGTATACTTTTTATTGATGCATCATACAAATTCTTATACTAAACACTTCACCGTATTATTATCAGAGGTTTCTCCCATCTGAATTCGGGATGGACGTTAATCGTCACCACGCTGTTGAGCCTGTAACCAGCTTCTTCGATCAAAAGGAAAAAATCCGAAGAGCCGTTGAAGCCTCTAGAATTCCTTACACTTACGTCAGCTCCAATGCCTTCATCGGATACTTCCTCACAACATTAGTTCAACAAAATGTCACAGCTCCTCCTAGTGACAAAGTGGTCATTCTTGGAAACAGAAACATGGTAGGTAAACATCGATCTTTAGTCTTTGATTGATTACAATAGCCATAATTGATTCTAAAAATACAATTGGCTCATGTTGTACAGGAGTATATGTGAAGGAAGAAGATATTGGAACATTTACCATTAAAACTGTGGATGATCCAAGAACTTTGAGCAAAACAGTATACTAATTTAGGCCTCGTGGCAACGTTGTGACTTTCAACGAGTTTGTCTCCATATGGGAGAGTAAGATCAAGAGTACCCTTGAGAAAATTTATGTTCCCGAAGATCAAACTCTTAAGAATATTCAAGGTTTGTATATGAATATTCATTTTCAATAAATAGTTTAAGTTAGTATTATTTTAAAATAAATTTAAATTTTGTCTTTATTTAGACTAAAGATATAAGTATTCAATCAAAACTTATGGATAGAAAATAACTTACAATAATAATCAAACTTTTGTGCAGAAACCAAACCATTCTTTTTTTTTACTCACTAAATCATCCTATCTTAGAATCTATAATATATGTTAATTTATTAAAATATTTTTTAAAAAATTTAACTTTAATAAATAGCCAATATAGTTTATTTAAATGTATCATGTATGTGCACTTATTGATATTGATTCCAACAGGTGATGCTCTTTTGCTAGAGGAAGCTGATTTAGTTGGAACTGAACAACCAAAGAAGCAAGTGTGTGATTTTCTTTTCAAATATGAACCAAATAGAGTTGTGATTTCAATCTATGGAATGGGAGGATTAAGGAAAACAACATTGGAAAAACAAGTTTGTGATGATCCAAAAGTCAAGAAACGTTTCAAGATTCATGTTTGGGTTAATCTCTCTCAATCTTACAAGATGGAAGAGTTACTCAAAGACCTTTTTCAACAGCTCCATAGTGTCATTCGTAAACCAATACCACAAGACGTTGGAACGATGAAAATCGAAAAGGTAAAAGAGTCTATCAAGAACTTTCTCCGAGGAATAATTAGTGTTATTAATACTTAGGTATAGTTATGGTTAGTATTGCTTTATTAAGTAATATCCAATAAAGCCTATATATTTAACTAGTGTCTTCTAGTCTCTCCTTCCAACCAATTCTAGAACACACATACACACCCCTACTTGCAGCAGATCAACAACTTACACCACATATCAAAACACACATACACAGTGATACTACAACAAACATTGATGCCAAAACTTCAACACCAGTCTTTAGTGGTTGATTATTTGATGCTTAATATAGGTAAAACCATGTTTCTATCTAGTGATAAACATAAGAATAATAGGCAAAGTCTCATAAAACTAGGAAGCTTCAAGTTTGATTTGAGATTAAGAAAAAAATAAGAGAATATAAGTCAAACACAGTTCAATATGCATTTCGTCGAACAATTGATGTGCATCGCGAATTGAGGTTCTATACTTATGAATCAAACAACTATAAAGATAAGGAAACACTCACCAGCTAGCAAAGAGGGTTATGAATCCAACACTTTAGTTAAAGAAGCTGCTACGAATCTGCCGATAAACAACAATAAAATTCATACTGTGAAAAACACGGTGGATTGTAGAATTAAATGAAACAACATGGTGAGATACAACAACAAAAGGGAGATACAACAAATAATAGTGTGAAAAACCAAAGCAAAAACATACCTTAAAATCAGTGGATGGTAGAATTGTGGATTGTCGAGTAACAGAATCTAGCCGTCAAACGAACGATTGCGGAACTGTAGATTGCTGAGCAGCAGAACATTGCAGCAGAAAACCTAATTGCGGAATTAGGATTGCGAATCCGCGGTTGAACAAAGCGATTGTTAGGGTTCAAATGATTTGTAGGGTTGATTATTAGGGTTCCAAATCGATATTGACATTGAAGAGGTTTGAATATCAAATCATTGTTAGGGTTTGAATTTGAAATCGATTTCTTGAAGCCAAAACGTTGAATACGCGAAGGAGACGTTATTTTCTTTTCTTGGTCATACAGATAACACGTAAAATTATTATTATTATTATTATTATTATTATTATTATTATTATTATTATTATTATTATAAGCATTTAGCCTTGTTTCAGGTGGTATTAGCATGTGTGAATTCAATTATCTAACGGTTTATAATACTTAGGTACAACTATATTATAAAAAACTCAACTAATGAACGCATTGTATTATAATAATAATATAAGATAGTTGTGTATAAAATAATTTAGATGTTAAATTAATATGTAAAATGTTTGAGTTGTTTGACTAATTATGGAATATATATATATATATATATATATATATATATATATATATATATATATATATATATATATAAGTATATATTATATATATATATATAAGTATATTATATATATATATATATATATATATATATATATATATATATATATATATATATTATATAATATATATATATATTATTATTATTATATATATAATAATAATAATATATATATATATATATAATATGAAAGAAAAAAATGTGGAGTAAGTGAGAGAAAAGCGGTAGTAAATATTTTCCGTAAATAATGGCGGTTGAAACCGTCATTTCAATACTATTATTATGACGTTTAGGTAAACCGTCGTAATCAACCGTAAATTATGGCGTTTTAAAATAACCGCCATAATTTAACCGCCATAATTTACGCGTGTGTTTGTAGTGACTATCTTCACAAAGAAAACAAAAGATATTTCTTCAAAAAGCTACAAAAAGATGTAATATGTTCAACAAGCTAGTTAACTTAGACCTTAATCCTTGGACACAAGTCTTGGATAAATTCTCCTTACTTGGTGTGTTTGTTCTACTATTCCATCTTGGAATGTGGTAGCAAGTACACATTCCATGAAAAAAGATTGAATTCACTTCCTTGTGCCAAATTCATAAAAAAAAACTATTAAAAAGGCAATAAAAAAACAATAAGCGACTTTCCTGCGGGAATTATTCTCTCACCTCATTCATTCTCACACGAACTTGCGACAACTTGTCTAATTTGCAAGACGGTAAACACACTCGTATCAGAAGAGCCTACAACACCTGAGCATAGACATACGCAGTTCCAGCGTATAAAAAACACAAATAAATAGTTCCCACCTTAGTTAGGAGAACTACGTCGACTCTGATCCTCATTTTTCCGATGAGGTACCTAGGCAGCGGGGTAGGGCCCGTTCGAGCACATTCTTTATTTTCCCTACATTTTCCCCTTTCCTTTCATTCTTTTTTTTCCAGTTCCCTTTCTCATTTCCCTTCCCATTCGAGTTAGTGGTTTTATTCAGCAGCAATTTTATTCCTCACCCTTTGAAACAAACAAACAAGTGTGGATCCCGTCGGGTACGGAAGATGGTCTGGGGTGTTAATACCTTCTCAGGTCGTAACCGACTCCCGAACCCAGATCTTTGGTTCGCAGGACCTTGTCCTTTCCTTTTCTCTTAGGTTTGTGCAACATTACCTTTCTCATTCATTCGGGATAAAAATGGCTGGCTGGTAACTCTACCTTTTCCGCGCCACTTTCGCGTTTGTACTAGGATGAAAATCCCGGGAGCGATAGCTGGCGACTCTGCTCGTTTCCCTCGTAGGGTCAATCCTAGCTTCTGTTTGTTTTTGTTTCTTTGGGTGTTTATATGTATCCTGCAGTGTGTTTAATTATATTTAGTAACTAAATATTGTTCGCTAGTATAGTTGTTTGATATTTTTTTAGAAAGTAAGTTTTGGTATTTTAAAGATGCTTTAATAAAGCAATTTTATTAAATAATTATAAATGAATAAAAATTAATTGATTGAAATATTAAATTATGGATTTAAACACCCGTCAATATTTTAGTTGTGTGTTTTATTAACTTTAATTCCAACAACAACTCAATTTGATACATCTAATGGTTAAAATGAATAAATAAATGAAATAAACGGAAAGAGAGAAACATAACATTGGTCTAAAGATTGTCATTAAGGCTGAACCAATGGTCAGAAACAATAGTAGAGGTTGAATATCCCCAAATTCTTCTTGTATCAAACATTTTTAATTAATAGTAGTGAAGTTAAAAAAAAAAGTTGCAAGTGAGCTACAACGACTTTGAGATATAAATCATTAAAATATTTTAATATTTTATTATATTTACAATTATTATGTGAAGATATTTTATTATATTAGTCACTTTTTAGTTAATAATTTAATTTGCTACTAATGGATACACTAATCTTTAATTTAATTATTAATAATTAAAGTTTAAATTCTATTAAAAAATTAAAGTTTAAATACTTTTTGATCTTTAATATCTTAAAATAAAATTTTGAATCCTTCATTTTAAAAGTAAGTTTTTATTTCAAAATAAATATAATTGAATCCTCATAAATATTGCAACCTGAGCTCATTTAGGATTATCTACCTTAAGACAATTACTTACAAACTTATGAGGAATAAATGAGACTTCAACTTAAGTTAGGTGATATATGTTATGAGTATAATATTTGGGCAAATCACTACGTCTAGAGATAACTTCAAAAGTGAATCATTGATCAAGTTAATTATTAGTAAATATGAAACCTGAAAAGAAAACTAATATATGAGTAAAGAATATTTAACTAATTTAGAATAAAATAAAGAATAATAAATAATAACAAGTATTAAAATTGAGTTCTTAATCTAATACATTTAATAAATTCAATAGTGGGAATTGTGTTACAAAAAGGGGAAACATTTATATATTTTTTTTTAATGATTAAACATATTTAATTATATTTAGTAACTCAAGATCGTTCATTAGTAAATTTTCCTATCTAAAAAAAAGTTATATAGATCTTTGAAAGTTTGTACGAATTATTGAAACATAATCTAACAAAAGAAAGACACTTTATTTGATATATTAATTATGTGACTAAGTCATGGTTACCCATATTTACTAGGAGATATTTTTATAATTATGTTATAAGGCATTTGAAATCCATATAACAAAGATAGTTTGGATAATGTACACCAGATACTAGTCATAGATTGACACATTGCACAAACACAAACTAATACTTCTAACTAATTTAGGACATCTTGTCTTATTTAGAATATATGGATGACACTGTAGATACATAAGATATGATATTTTCACATCATATTTAATCCCATATATCACTTTAGAAGAAGTCCAAACATAAGATTCTAATCAATGTGCAATTCTTCAATCTGTTATATGACACAAGGATGGCCATCAGACTCACTCATATCAGGTACCCAAGCAATAGCCTTGTTTCCGATAAAATAACAAATAGGGACAGTTCCTGGCTTAAAATTGAGTACTTCAGACAAAACATTTGGATCCATACCTCTAGTGTCATGGTGGCAAATAATAAGTGCTTTTGATTTAGTTCCATCAGATTCCACCAATGGGATCATGTAAGTTGTTGTCGCATTGACTGCGTGGCAATAAAATACAACTCTTTTAAAATTCAATCTATGGCACATTACTGCTTTGTCTCCAATTTTATTTACTTCTTCCACTACATATTTGTCTTGATTTTGCATTAAGGAACTTGACATCACTTTTATATTCTTTCCGAGCTTTGAAATGACAAAATCCATCATTGATTCCAAAGAAAGCGCGCAATGTTTGTCTTCCCCTATTGTTGACGGGGTTCTACAATAGTTGTTAAGAATTTGAAGTTCTTTTTCATCTGATGTTTGTGATACAAAATGTTGACTTTCTTTTTGTGTATCTTTTACAGAAGGTTGATTTTCTTTTTTAGTTTCTTTGTCGTTCCATATCGAAAATCCAAAAGGTTGATTTTCTTTTTTAGTTTCATTGTCGTTCCATATCGAAAATCCAAAAGTTTGATTTTCTTTTTTAGTTTCTTTGTCGTTCCATATCGAAAATCCAAAAGGTTGATTTTCTTTTTTAGTTTCTTTGTTGTTCCATATCCACAATCCAAAAGGTTGATTTTCTTTTTTAGTTTCTTTGTTGTTCCATATCCACAATCCAAAAGGTTGATTTTCTTTTTTCATTTCTTTCTTATACCACACACCAATCCCAAAAGGTTGGTTTTCTTTTGTGGTTTCTTTTTTATCACACACACTAGATAAAAAAGTTTGATTGGTTCTATCAGATTCTTGTTTAGAAAACCACATACATACTTCAAAAGGTTGGTTTGTTCCATCAGCATCTGTTTCTGTTGCCTCTTCACTCCTTATGGTTATTCCAAAAGGTTGGTTTTCTCTTTCTCGTGTTTCTCCAAGCCATTTTCGAGTCCTAAAAGTATGGATTTCTTTTTCGACAGGTAGATGTCTTGGTGATTTTGATGATTGGATATCTAAATGTTTTGGGATGCCTAAATTCATTATTTTCCCAGGATATAAATCATGTTCAAAAAAGATAGTCCAATATTGTTTCACTTCTTGTCTTTTGATAGGCATATTAGTTCCAGTATCTGCAACATCAAATATTAAACCATGTCTTAGGATTAATATGAACTAACTAATATAAAATTATATATAAAAGTACATGTCCGTGTAAATTATATAATTAACAAAAAAAATTAATTATGCAAATGATTAAAAAAAATATAAAGATTTTTATGTTGTTTTGTTTTAGTCTTTGTAAAACTTATTTTTATTGGAATTGATGTTTGTAATATGGAAAATATTTAATTTTAATCTTTTAAAATAAGCACTAAAATTAATATTCTCCATTTTAATGAGTCAATTCTTTAGGACAAACGAAAATAATAATGACTAAAAAAAGTATTAATAAAAAACTCTCTCTCTCTCTCTCTCTCTCTCTCTCTCTCTCTATATATATATATATATATATATTACATTAACTAAAACCAAAATGTAATACATTTATAATAACAAAATATTTATATTACAAGATCAAGCTAAAAGAGATCTTATAATCTCATCCATGTCATACTTACTAATTGAAATAGAGCTTACAAACATCTAAAATCATATTTATAGTTTAATGAAATATTTCACTTGTGAAACTTTTGTTTAAATAATATTCTCCCGCTTAAAGATTATATAATTGCAAGGCAAGGTATAATGCACCATTGACCCATAAAAGAAACCGTATTTTCAAAATTAAATTTCTCTTTTAATTTAATTTTGTATTTGACCATAATTATTTATTAGGTTATTCTAAAAATGGTTATATTAAATAAAATTAAATTATTAACTTTTACTTATATTGTGGACCATCAATTATCATATTTTTAATATTTGATTATATCGATGTAGCACAGGAATAAAAAAAATTAATTTATTAATAATGTAAACTTTTTTAAAGCTATCATTTAATTATTGAGGTAAAGAAGTGGTGTTTAAGTTTTCTTGATTTAATTTTCAGATACATTGCAAAAAGTAATAAATAGACACTGTAATTTGAGTTCCTTAATTCATGATCCAAGTGCACAAATTTACTAAGATCTTATTTATTTTTACTAACCGGACATCAGATCTGAAAGTGCTTTAGGCATAGGAGTCAAAATATATCAAGTCAAAATGTCATTTTATAGAATATAGAAGAATATTAATAAATAGTATAAAAAAGTACTCAACATTAACAACAATTCATTTTAAAGTATAAAAAACAGTAATATTAATTATATATTTAATAACAAATATTGAGACAAGTAAATATAAATGATCAAGCAAACAGAAAATAACTTACAAAAAAGAGAGCTAAAACAGATAGATTCTTAAACTCCATTAAGCTGTGTAGTGATAGAAACTAAGTGACTGTGTGAGCATGAACGACATTCTACTGCAAATATATATAGTGATTTCAATCCTTTGAAGTTCAATTGAAATGATAGTTTATTAAATTCATAATAAATATTGATGAGTCCTATGTTTTCTTTGAAAAACTAAATTTACAATTAATATTAGTAGGTATTAGCTTTTCTTTGAATTACTAAATTTATCATAAATACTAGGAAGTACTAGGTTTTTTTAGAAAAACTAAATTTTCAATATTGTTACAAACCATCTAAAGTGGATTGAAACTCTCATTTCACAAATCAACAAGTTCACTTGCAAATAATAAATAAAAATTATAATTTTTTTGGAAAAGTTGTTTTGTTAAGACAAAAAATAAATCTATTTGAAATAACTTTAAAATTAAGTGATTTTTTGAAACTTTGATATCCAATTTTTTTTCCCGATAAGATGATGAAATATCTAAAATAACATTTTAAGAATAATTATTCAAACAAAATTTTCATTTGAAGCTTTTATGAAAAGTTTCTTCGTAATTTTTTTTTCACAAAATTATGTTACACTTAAAAATCATTTTAAAAAAAAGTAAAAACAAACGGGCCCTTGTCGCTCCCACCAAATGACACCTGGTCAGAAGGGGTACAGACGCGAACGGTCGGCGAAGAAGAGAGTACACACAAGGGTGAACTCAGAAAGACAAGAGTCGCCAGCTAGGCATTTTTATCCCGGAGGAAAGGTAATGCTGCATAGACCTAGAAAGATATGGATAAGACGGATGCGAACCAGAGAAACTGAGAAAGGGGGTTGGTTACAACCTGGGAAGGTATTAGCACCCAGATTGTCCGCCGTACTCGATGGGATCCACGCTTAAAAGATTTGTGTTTTAAAGGGGTAGTTTCAGTGCAATCTGTGTATCAAAGCTGGAAAGAATGCAAGTGTCAGTGTAAGAGAAGTGTGAAGTGTATAAGAGAAGTGTCAGTGTAAGAACAGGAGTATGAAGCTCAAGACTATGAGGCTTAAATCATATCATCCATATAACATTCAATTTCTTTGTGGATCATGTCATGGAATAATGTTACCATAGCCCGTTGATAAGTTGCACCCGCATTCTTCAGTCCGAACGGCATCACCTTATAACAGAATGTGCCCCAGGGTGTGATGAAGGTTGTCTTCTCCATGTCTTCAGGTGACATCTTGATCTGATTGTATCCTAAAAATCCATCCATAAAGGAGAACACCGAGAACTGAGCTGTATTATCAACCAATACATCAATGTGAGGTAAAGGGAAGTCATCCTTCGGGCTAGCTCTGTTCAGGTCCCGGTAGTCCACGCACATCCTCACCTTGCCGTCTTTATTAGGTACTGGTACAATGTTAGCAACCCACGGAGGATAGCTAGTTACAGCAAGGAAACCGGCGTCCCACTGTTTTTGTACCTCTTCTTTAATCTTCATTGCCATATCTGGGCGAGTACGACGCAGCTTCTGTTTTACTGGTGGGCAGTCTTCTTTCAAAGGCAGCTTGTGCATAACAATATTGGTGTCCAACCCTGGCATATCCTGATAAGACCAAGCAAAAACATCCACGTACTCCCGAAGCATGTCAATCAGTTGCTCTTTTACTGAATCTTGCAGGCAGGCCCCAATCTTAACCTCTTTCACTTCTTCTTCCGTACCGAGATTAACCGTTTCAATCTCCTCCTGATGAGGATGATAACCTTCTCCTCTTGCCTTAACAACCTGGCTAGCTCTTCAGGTAGCTCATAATCTTCTTCAACCCCTTCATCGGCTTGATTGATTGGATTGTCAATGTCATACGAAGTCATAGCTGTGTTGTTGTCGGTGCAGTCTGAAAGGCACTTTCTGCAAGGGTTTAGATTGGTTTATTTTAGTGATCAATTTTATCTTATTTAGAAAAAGGTGAAATGAAGTTATCATTTTGTAAAACATTGCCATTTTATTTTTGTACAAAAAGAAAAATGAAAAACAGTGAACGGAAAAGGAAAATACTCATTTGCAAAAGATGTCCGATATTCATTGATTGATCTGTTTGCACAAAATTACAAGATGGCCCGATTACAAAATGAGTCTTGACATCTTGGGCAAGATGCAAGACTTGATGCATGCTTAAAAATACAGGAAATAATAATTACTCTGCAGGAGTAGCCCTTATAATTTCCTGGGAAGACCAGTTAAGGACTTGGCTCCCCGGGATCCTTGGACGTATCCAACTCTCCAGGTTAGGGTCGCTTTCTTCCTCGTCTTCCAAGTTGTTCACAGCATCCGGGGTGAGCATTCCCCCGCTGACAAAATTGGGCTCTTTGGCAGCCTCTGATTGATCTTGTTGAGTTGGTTTGTAACCCAACCCAAATCTGTCCTCTTTCTTTTCCACGGGCAACAGCTTGCCCCAGCCTTGGGCAGTACCCTCTTCAACAACCTTCTGGGCTTGCTGATAAGACGTCATGGAGGTTCCTAGTACAACAGATGCTTCATTAATGTTCAGAGCCTCAAACCCCTGGCTCATGGTTTCATGGATTTCTCCATCCATCTCTATGTACTTATACGTAGCCAGGTGGCTAACAAAGATGTCTTCTTCCCCACAGATGGTGATGATCTGGCCTTCCCACTCGAATTTTAGCTTCTGGTGAAGGGTAGACGTAACAGCGCCAGCGGCATGGATCCAGGGTCTACCCAACAAACAGTTGTAGGCCGACTGAATGTCCATCACATAGAAGGTAATTTTGAAGGTCTGCGGGCTAATCATCACAGGCAGATCAATCTCCCCAAGCACTGATCTTTTAGAGCCATCAAATGCTCTCACCACCAAATTACTCGGACGCAGTGCCAAGCCATCATACTCTAGCTTCACTAAGGCTTTCTTTGGTAGAACATTGAGTGACGACCCAGTGTCCACCAGTACATGAGATAAAACAACACCCTTGCACTCTAGGGTGATGTGTAAAGCCTTGTTGTGGTTACGTCCCTCAGTTGTTAAGTCAGCATTGGTAAAAACCAGTCCATGACTGGTGTTGACATTTGCCACCACAGTTTCTAGCTGATTAACGGTAATCTCCTCTGGCATGTGTTGGATTTATTAATTCAGCGTCACCCTTAGGGATTCGATGGGCTTAACATCCCAACCCATGGCGCTTAATAGGCGCAGCCCCTTGAAAGACTCTATACTATAAGGAAATAAAGTTGCGCCTTCACTAACAGCAATTGCTTTTAGTGCAGTGGTAAGCGCTTGATCCTACAAGTGGTATCAGAGCCAGGTCATGGGTTCGAATCCCCCCGGCTGACACTGGGGGGGAGATTGTTGGATTTATTAATTCAGCGTCACCCTTAGGGATTCGATGGGCTTAACATCCCAACCCATGGCGCTTAATAGGCGCAGCCCCTTGAAAGACTCTATACTATAAGGAAATAAAGTTGCGCCTTCACTAACAGCAATTGCTTTTAGTGCAGTGGTAAGCGCTTGATCCTACAGCACGTATGCTGCGTGCAGGACTTTCAGTAATGCATTCCTGTGAGCTTCAGAACACATCAACAGTGATAATATGGAGATCTTTGAGGGAGTTTGGTGAAGCTGATCCACCACCTTGTAATCACTTCTTTTTATGATTCTCATAAACTCTTCTACATCTTGCTCAAAAGATGTCTTCTGAGTTTCTTTGAAAGTCGGCTCTTCAGGTACCACACTCCTTCCCTTTGCTTTGGCAGCAGCTTCTGCTTCGGCATTAGGTCTTTGCACTTGTGAGGCAAAAAGGCGTCCGCTTCTGGTGAAGCCTCCGCCTCCCCCAACATTATCAATTTGTGGAGAAGAGGTTGATGAATCTAGAGTAATTTTCTCCCCGTTGCAGTAGAGATCAGAGCCATAATGCCAAGGTATGGCATTACTGCTTTCATAAGGAACGGGTCCAGGCACCGTAATGGTAACTGGACTGACTGCCGCATAGGAGGGTACTGTAATGGTGTGCGGATCATAGTAAATTGTGACTGGTGGCCTGGAAGGAGGTGCCACTATTTGCTGCTGGAGATTGTTGCTGGGAGGAACATTTGATGGATCATAGTAGATGGTAAATGCGGAGACATCTTCATTAAGTCTTGTTGGTGTTGTAGAAGATTCTGCTGATAAAATGGATACTGATGTTGTAGAAGAAAGGGTTGCTGACATTTGATTTGATGAAGTGATGGATGGAGCCATTGCTGATGATATTGATGAATCGGTAGGAATGATTGTTACTGCTGTTGTAGAAGAATCAGGAATTGTTGTTAAAGGAATTGCTGGATTTGTAGGCACCGTTGTTGAGATCTAAAAAATTCCATCCTTAATAAGACCATCTATGCCGCTTCTCAAATTATCACACCCGTTGACTGCAATGTTGCAATACCCACAACCGAGCTCACACCCGGGAAACACCTGGCACTCTAGAAGCTGAGCTTTAATTTCGACCAAAGGTGTTCGAATCTGTGCAACACTGGTGATCAAAGTAGATGGTTTGTCTTCCTCAATGGCATTAATCCTCGGCCCGCCATGACTAGGCATAGGATTCTTGTTGACATTTGGAGGGGGTGCAAAGTTGAGGGCTTTAGAATCCACCAGATCTTGTACTTTCATTTGTAAGGCCCTGCATTTTTCTGTATTGTGGCCAGGTGCATTGGAGTGGAAAGCACACCTGGCGTTGACATCATAATTCCTTGGGAGACTGGAGGGATCTGGTGCTTCCAATGTCCTTAACTCAACCAAGTTAAGCTTCAGGAGTTGTGGCAATAAGGCAGCATAAGGCATAGGGATAGGGTCAATCACCCTATTTTCCTGTGATGGTCTTTGTTGGAAGGGTCGTTGTTGTTGATTGCTATTGTTGTTGTTGTAGGTTCTCTGTGGCGGGTACTGAACTTGCTGTTGATAATGTGGTTGTTGTTGTTGATATGTTGATTGCTGAGGAATCGGAGCTGGAATAGTGACAGCTGCCACTGACCTGTGGACATACCGAGGTCTACCCCTACTGGCATGAATGGCATTTGTCTCACCGGTTCTTCGAGGTCCTACAAAAGGCTTCCTGGGATTACTGGACGAACTTGCACCATTATCAGAAATTTTGCCCATTTTCAGCAGACTTTTAATCCTTTCCCCAGCTATAACCACGTCTGCAAAGCTGGTAGAAGAAAAGGCGGCCAATCTATCAATATATGTTCCTTGCAAAGTATTCATGAACATGTCGGCCATTTCTCTTTCCGACATGGGTGGTTGGACAGCAGCAGCAAGCTGTCTCCACCTTTGGGCATATTCCCTGAAGCTTTCCCTAGAGGATTGAGACATTCCCATCAGAAGGGTCCTGTTAGGATCCATGTCCAGATTGTATTAATATTGTCTGATGAAGGCTTCAACCAAGTCCTTCTAGCATCTGATGGTAGCTCTGGTCAGGTGTGAATACCACTCTCTTGAAGCCCCAATCAAATTGTCTTCAAAGTAGAACATCCACAGCTTCTCATCCATAGTATAAGCTTTAAGTCTCCCCAAGAAAGACTGCAGGTGAGTCCGTGGACAGGAAGTTCCATTGTATTTCTCAAAGCACGGGGGTTTGAACTTGTGGGGAATTCTCACCCCATCCACTAACCCCATATCCATTACATCGAAGCCTAAGGAATTTTGAGACTCCAGAGATCTCAACTTCTCAGCAATTTCCTCAAACCTCCTATCATAAACTTTGTCTCCAGCTCCCATTACAGTAAACTACTCTTCTTGAGGATCTTCTTGCAAGATCCTACCTGCAGCAGTGTTGCCTTGTACATTCCCTGGGATGTTGACTTCCGGATCTAGATGAGGTCCAAATACTGGTGGATTAACATGAGGCTGACCTCCCTCATTATTACTAGTTCCTCCAGTTCCGGGATGAGGTTCCTCGGGAGTTTGCCTTTCCACTAATGCCCTTAGCCTTTCTTGACTTTGGGCCAGGCCAGTCATCACAGTCATGAATTGAGCCATTTGGTTCCTCATTTCCACTCTTTCATTAGCCATCTGAGTTCTGACCTCAGTCAGGTCCTGCTGTACTTGATCCATTTGGATACCAGGAAGGTTGTTGCGAGTAGGGTACCGGTGCGTACGGTTGACAGGGAACACCCGGCGGCGAGCAATATTTCCTGAGACACAACAGAGTTAAAAACAAACAAAATAATGGCAAAACCTACAAAACAAAACAAAAGTTAGTATGCAATGCAGTATGCTTATTTGTTTTCCAAGGTATCCGGCTTGGTTCTTGGTTTTGACCTTTCCAGACCTCGAGAAAGATGCTTTTGACTTTGTTGAGAAAAGAAACCCCAAAATGGAAACAATCTAAAATATATTACAAATACTGAACAATACATAGTTTGTTTTTACAACACATGCCCTTGGAGGGTCAAAATACAAAAAGAGAAAAGTACATCAAATGGAAATGAACAACAAGCAAAGAAATCAAACATCCAATCCAAACTCATCCTCCTTAACCTCCTTCAGAAGTGCCTCAGTCACTGGACCAGCTGGATGCTCTGTAATAGTCCTGATGAGGAGGTTTCTGGTGGCAATGGCAGTGGTCAGCTTCTTGTGCCTGTCCTGATCCTTTGATCTCTTCAATCCAGCCCTAAGCTTCAACTCTGAAATCTCCTTCTGGGCTGCCAACAAAGCTTCCTGTTGCTTCTTTTCATTGGCCTCTAACTGTTCAATCCTGGCTTGAGTCCTCTGATCTTCTTGTGTCCGGGCTTCAGTGATTCTGACCCACCTAGCCTGACTCTCTTGCAGATATAACTCAGTCCTAGCCTGCTGAAATTTGGCTTCTTTACAGGCATTCTTCAATATTTGCTCCCCAGCCCTTGCTTTCTTGATGTAGTCCTCTGTTTTCTCAATCTTAGCCAGATGCTCCACCCTAAGCTTCTCTAACCTCTCAATGTCCAGACGACCATCACTCCTTTCCCAAAGGGTCTTTTTCAGAGCTTGAGACAGATTCTCATTCCTTTCCTTCAGCTTCTGAAATTCTTCCAGGCTGACAGTTGCTGCTGGCTGTGCTGTGGATGGTCCAGGTATATCCTCAATGGTGAAAGGCATTCCAGTAACCTGAGCTCTAGTACGGGACCAATCATAGTACTTAGCTGAAGCAACATTATTGCACCTTCCAAGAATAGCCATCCCTTTTGTCTGGATGTTGTCCCAAGCCCAAGATGCTTGTCTGACAGCAGCTAGATTAGGCTTTATCTCACAATATAGGGTCTCAGCTAAATCTTGTACTCTAGGAGGGTGAATCAAAGCATAGCCCAGTTGTCTCTTGAACAACAAAGGATTGTAGTTGATGCAACCCTTCACTCCTATTAGAGGCGCATTTGGGTATTGCCCACAGCTGGTGATTATGTATTTGCCTTTGGTGCTCTGGGTGCACCATCTAATATCATCTGAAGTCAAAGCAATGAGCCTCTTGGCCCAATTATTCTGCTGGTGAGGATTCAAGAAGGCATCTGTCTTAGGTAGGTGTCTGAGCAGCCAGGTGTGAAACAAAGGAGCACAACATCTCACTAACTTCCCCCTTTGTTTCTCATTCCTCTGGTGGATGGAATAATAGAAATCTCCCAGCAAGGTGGGTACAGGGTTTCTCAAAAGGAAAAGGTGAATGGCAGTCTTGCTGATAAATTTGGGCTCGTCTACAAACAGTATAATCCCATATATGCTGAGGGCTAACAGTGCACAGACTGCCCTCCATTCTCCCAAGGAGGCCTTCAGGATGGCCTGAGAAATCAAGAAATCCAAGTGCAAACCAGGGATCCCAGCTTTTGATGTCATGCTTTGCTCAATTAAGGCAGGCTCTAGGTACAGTGCCTTTGCTACTTCTCCACTGCTGGGAAAAGTCATCTCTGGGTTGAAGGGGATTCCACCCCTGACAGGTATCCCAATCAATGATGAAAACTCCTATAGCAGAGGTCCTAGCTGAAAGTCAGGAAATGTGAAGCATCTCAAGGGAGGATCATAAAACTGTAGGCAGGTGTGGATCATGCTCCTCTGAGAAGGGTCTAGGTCCATAACCATATCTAGGATACCTCCATAATGCTCTCTGAATAATGGGATGTGGTCGGGGGTGATAAGTGACTGGACCTGCCTGATACCAGTCAATACAGGCTCAAAGAAATGGTATGATATGTTGCTCTTCCTGGGAGTAGCCATGAATGATGCTGAAGATGATGAAGATAGCTGCTGATGAAGATCAAGACTGATACTTGAGATGAACTACTGGCAGGCTGATGTTGATGATGATGAAGATGACTGAAGCAGACAACTGAAGATAATAGCTGAAGCAGATAACTAATGAAAATAGCTGAAGCAGATAACTAATGAAAATAGCTGAAGCAGATAACTAATGTAACAGAGGTCTATGCAGATGAAGGGGTCAAAACCAAGCCAGATATAATGTGGATACCCTGAAAACAAATAAACAAATGTCAAATGATGCAAATGATGATGTATGCAAATGATATGCAAGGGTTTATGATCAAGCTGGATCTGATTATCTGTCCTGATATAAGGCCTATGTATGTTCAAGAAGTCCAGATGGAGGTTCAGAAATCCAGTAACCAAGGTGGGGGACTCAAATAAAGAGTCACATGTCCAGGGTTAAATCACAAGAACTGTCCAAAACGAGGTACTCTTAATCAAAACAAGTATCAGGGTATGATGTGGCCAATGGTACTTGCAAACCTGCAAACAGCCCAACCCCCTCACAGGTAGTGTTCTAAAACAAAGATCCTCAGACTTGGATTAGTTATGAGAAGTGTAAACATTTCTAACCCGGAGGTACAATGTTTACAATAACCATAAAAAATCCTCCTCTAATTCACCTCAGTTTCTGAAGGTCATAATAAAGGTCATCCAGACTTAGCAGGCTTCCCAGATAGCCCAAGCACTACAGGAGATCTGTAACACAGAGTTCTCAAGAAGAAACCCACATCTGAACCGCGTTTCATATTCCCGCACCAGACCGAAATGGAATGGGAAAGAACATGAACCACTCTAGCCTAGGTGTCACTCAGGTCCCAGGTATAGGACCTTAAACTCTCAATGAAACCCCACCCACCAAAACAGAAACCAGATCCAGCAATGATAATGACAGTATGAAATATGTAAAACTGTAAAGGAAAGCAATAAATAAAGCTGTACATAAAGCAATAAATAAAGCAACTATATAAACACAATTAGCACATAACACCCTAGTAAACACAAATCAAACAAGTGGTAGGAGGAACCCACAAAAAGAACCAGAAGCTCTGGTTACAGTATAAGGGTGTAAACACCCCAAATTTGCCCTCACCCATTCACACCATGGCTTGTGATCATCTCATATGCATAAACACAATCATATCATCTCACATCTCATTTTTGATTCACTGCATAGCTTTCAAGGCATCTGCACCTAGGGTTTGTGATCTGAGCAATCCCAAAGCATCTTGAGCCATTCCAAGGGCAACTAATCAACTCAAAGGGGTCCATGTGTGTTCTTATATCATGTTCCATCTCCTCAAAGTCAAAATTGCAGAGGAATCACAAGAACTAGGGTTTGAGTGGATGCAGAGCCAGGATGAACTGCACAGTTGACTGAAAATTAGGGTTTTGGTTTCAGAGGCCATAACTCCAAATTTTTTGGTCATTCTTGTTTCCATTGATCTCTATATGGTATAGGGAGTATGCATATCAATTTTCATGAAGAAATTCCATGGGGAAGTCATCTGATCAAGAGTTGACTTTTCAGACAAGTCAGTGCAAAATCAGGGCATCTGAGGCCCCCAATGACCCAACCAATGGGTGATCTTCATCATTTTGAGTGTATATGATCTTTATTTGATCATGGAAGAAGGTTGAAGTTCATAAAAATCAAGAATTTGGAGTTTTTGCAAATGTTGACTTTTTGGGCATAGTTGACTTTTCAAGAATGCATCATTTTAGGTCATTTTTCAAGCCTTGATTCATGATCCAAAAAGGCTTCAAATGGAAAAACTTTGGTCATGAAAGTTGTAGATCTCATCTTTCCCTTTTCAAAAAGTACAAGAACATGATCAAATGCTTCTTGGATCAAAAGTTATGACCATGCAAAGTTGCCAAAAATCACTTATTTTCAAGTTATGCATCAAGTGGAAATTTTGCAAAGTCTTGGATCAAAACACATTGCAGCCTCTAATTCATCTCAAATCAGCATGTGAACATTCTCTAAGTTACAAAAATCAGATTTGAACTAAGTTTGCCCTTGGTTTCATGTTTGGTTATGCAAAGGATCACATGTGAAACATAAGCCAACCAACTTGCAAAACACTCATGATCACTTCCTACAACTTGGTGCATTGGAAGCTGACTTTGGCTAGCCTCTCCCTCACCTTTTGCTGCGCCAGCCATGCTTTGTCCTTGCCTAGATTTGGAGCCATACCCTATCTTACACAAAAGTGGTTTTTGAGCAAAAAGTGATCTACCAATCCATAAAGCACAAGTCACATCAGCCAGCCAATCAGAATTGTTTATGATTTCAATTTGCAAGTTGAACATAACACAAGCCAAGGCTGAAACACACACACTCATCACATTCACAAAAACTCACCTCATTGCAAGTTCCTTCAAAATTCTGTCCACAGCCATAAAACACTCAAACTCTCATCATCATTCAACTCACCACATCTCATAGACAAGAAACCACCAAAGCTCAAGCCTAAACCAAGCCTGTAAACTCCATTGCCATTATTCACCTCAAGCTGCAGATTCTATCGAATCTCTCTCCACAAGCCACAAACACATCAACCAACACCACAAACTTTCTCAACACACTTCATAGATCACAAACAACTCCTTTTCACAGCCTGAAAGTGCCAAAATCATCATGGCCATTGTTGACTGAACTGAAGCAGTTCCATTCGAATCTCCTTCTCCAGCCAACACAAACTCATTTTGAGCATTCAAACACATTTGGGGGATCAAGTAGAGCAGCTTGCATCAAAGGAAGTGGCCAAAAAGTTCCTAAACTGAAAGCTCCAAATCTCAGGTAGCTCGAAATTAATTTTTCCAGAAATGTTTTTTTATGTTACAAACTTGTTCTTCATGATGCACTGATCATTCTGGTACCTTTAGTTTTTGAAATGGTTTTGTTTTGAGCATTTAATTTGTGTTTGAAGCTCACGAACCCTAGTTTTTCTTTCTTTCGATTCAGCTTATTTAGGTAGAATAAATTTGCTTTAGGTTAGGGGTTTGATTCGTGAGAGGATAAGGATCATTCCCATGTTCTTGGTTTTCATTTTTGGTACGTATTGAGAGGTTTTGAAATTTTCAGGTGAGCTTCTGGCCGGAGAAGACGACCGGAAGTCTTCTCCGGCCACCTGAGAGTGATTTGCCCTAATTACAGTCATTAACTTTAGTTTGAATGCTGAGCGTAGATGAGCGTTGAATGTTTGACTTCCCTCCAGTTTCGATGGCCCAGATCAATCCCATTAGCCCTAATCCACGTGTTAGGTCTAATTAATCCATAATTAATTTAATTAAGTCTGAAGCAATCCTGGCCCTCCACTAGCGCGCGCAGTCAACATGTTTGAACCCAGCTTCAATCCTAGCCATCCAATCTGATTACTTTCTCATTTTATTTGTTTTATTTCATTTTATTTCATTTAAACTTGCATAATTTATTAAAAATAGTTAAAAATCCATAAAAATTATGAAACTTTTTCTTTAGGGTTTTATTAATTTTTATGACACAAAAATATTTTTATTTTATTTTTCATCATTAAAAAAGTATTTTTAAATATTTAAAAGAATATTTTTAATTGATTAATGGGAATTAATTAATTAAAAATACTTTTAGGTATTTAAAAATTACAAAAAAATTCATGAAATGTTCTAAGACATTTAGAAACATTGTCCAACCTTCAAACCAAATTTCTTTTTTGATCTTGATGCATTTTAAGAATTTTTCTTGGAATTAAATCATTTTTTTATGCATTATTTTGACCACAAGTCTAAAAATTCATTTCTGCCTATGGGTGAAGGTTGAGACATTGATTCTTCTTGTATTGTTTTCCATTTTGCATGTATTTTCAAGGATAAAAAGGCCATAAATTGTTCTTGCATTTTCAAATTGTTTGGCATTTGTTTTGATGAGAACCCTAAAAAACCCTAAAAACTTGCAAAATCCATAACTTGAGTTTGATTGAGAGTTGAGAGCTCCCCTTTGGGCAGTAGATCATCATAAGCCTAGGGTTTCTTTGGGTGCCATTTTCCATTTTTTATCATGAGGTTTGCTTCTGTTTTGGGTTTTTGTTTGATGTTTGTTTCATAAACCCTAATTTGGGCTTTCTCTTGCATCCTTCTTGCATTCTTTTGCATAAGTTGACTTGCCATTGCATTTTGTGCATTCTTATGATTCATTTGACATCTTAAGACATGTATGAAGCATCATTGATCATTGCATTACATCTTTGCCATGCCATTTGCCTTGTATGCTTCACAACATTTCATGCTTGTTCATGCTCCTTAACTTGCATCATTTGCATTCACAATCTTGTATGAACATCCCCATTGTCTTGCCTCATGTTTGCAGCACCTCATAACATCATAATCATCATGTACATGCTTCTGGTTTGGTCTAGCATCATGCCATTTCATCTCATCTTGCATTGCATTGCATTTTCTTTCTAACCTTGCAGGTGGTAAGTAAACTTGAGAAATGGATTTGCCTTCACTTCTCATACCTTTTCTTTTCATCTCTCTTGCATCCATTGCTGCATTTCTATTTGTGCCTAAGTTTGAGCTTGCTCATTCTTACTTCTCCCACTTTCTTTCTTCAAGTGACTTGACTTCTTGAATGAAGCAAGTCACTTTGCTTCTCCTGATCTTGTTCATCTGCTTCCTGGTGGCTTCCTTTGAAAATTGTTCTTGCAAACCTCACAAACTCTAGGGACAACCAAGCATGTCAATGAATTAGGGTTTTGATTAGTCTCCCCCATAGTTTTTTACCTTTGTGTCTCCCTTTGAGTTTTCCCTTCTCATCTCATAATCAGAGACTAAACCCTAAAGGTTTTAAAACTTTGTGATTAGGGTTATGCCTGTATCCTTCTTTTAGGATGGAGTGTATAACTTTAATCCTAAGTATTAAACCCTTAAGGTGTTTAAATCTCTTAATCAATCCATCTAATAATCATCAAGGCATCACACTTGTAACTTGGGCCTTGCATTAGGGTTCTAATTCTTCCTTAAGTGGTTAAGAAGGACTAACCCTAGTGTTAATGGACAAGTCCCCCTCAAGTTGTCTTACAAACAATAAAATCCATTTCATCATCATACCATTAAATAAAATCCACTTAATCAAAGGTTTGTTTTGTCATGAGTTTAATCCCTAATCATGGATTAAGTTGAGGATCTTTCCTCAGCTTAAATATTCTCATCTATTATCCTTCTTTTAGGATGGTGTAATGAGTCTGTTAGATCCCTGATTATGGCTTAACCTCATTACTCAACACTAAACAAAAACAACAAAAACATCTAAATAATCACAAGTAGGCTAATGATCTTAATCCTACACCAAAGGTGATTAAGTGTGAGAATCTGACTTCACACTTGAGGTATTCTCATTACCCCTAATCAGAGGGAAGATGTGGTGAGTTTACCAACCCATTGGTTTAAGCTTAAGTCCATTAACTTATGACAAACCTTCAAAAGCAATAAAAGATTGAAAACTCAAAAAACAAACAATAATCGTCTCCTTCGGGATTCTTTTCTCATCATCTTCACTCACAATCGAGAACTCGCTTCTTCCGTCTAATGCAAGACAGTAGCACCTGAGCCAGACAGGTCATACACTTGAGCATTGACAAGCATGCAGTTCACAAGTCAATTCACCTTTCAGTCTCTTTGGGTCGAACTACGGTGTTCTGACTTCCTCATTGCACGAGAGGATACGTAGGCATAACTTAACAGTTATCGAACAAAAGTCTCTGTATATTCCCCCTCTTTCCAGCTTCATTCTTTAGCCTCATGATCTTGAGCATTTCATTCTGTTCTTACACTGACACTCTCATACTTCATATCACTTATACACTATACACTGACACCTGTACATTCTTTTCCAGCTATTTTATACACAGATTGCACTGACACTACCCCTTTAAAGCACAAATCTTTTAAGCGTGGATCCCGTCGAGTACGGCGGACAATCTGGGTGCTAATACCTTCCCAGGTTGTAACCAACCCCCTTTCTCAGTCTCTCTGGTTCGCAACCGTCTTATCCATCTTTTTCTAGGCTTATGCAGCATTGCCTTCCCTCCGGGATAAAAATGCCTAGCTGGCGACTCTATTCATCTCCAGTGAGTTCACGGCTGTGTGTTCTCACTGTTCCCTTCGTCGACCGTTCGCGTCTGTACCTTCATCTGACCCCGGTGTCACTTGTCGGGAGCGACAAAGGGTCCCCGGCAGAGTCGCCAAGCTGTCGCTCCCACCAAATGACACCTGGTCAGAAGGGGTACATACGCGAATGGTCGGTGAAGAAGAGAGTACACACAAGGGTGAACTCAGAAATACAAGAGTCGCCAGCTAGGCATTTTTATCCCGGAGGAAAGGTAATGTTGCATAGACCTTGAAAGATATGGATAAGACGGCTGCGAACCAGAGAAACTGAGAAAGGGGGTTGGTTACAACCTGGGAAGGTATTTGCACCCAGATTGTCCGCCGTACTCGACGGGATCCACACTTAAAAGATTTGTGTTTTAAAGGGGTAGTGTTAGTGCAATCTGTGTATCAAAGCTTGAAAGAATGCAAGTGTCAGTGTAAGAGAAGTGTGAAGTGTATAAGAGAAGTGTCAGTGTAAGAACAGGAGTATGAAGCTCAAGCCTATTAGGCTTAAAGAATGACGCTGGAAGGAGGGGGGGATATACAGAGACTTTTGTTCGATAACCGTTAAGTTATGCCTACGTATCCTCTCGTGCAATGAGGAAGTCAGAACACCGTAGTTCGATTCAAAGAGACTGAAAGAGGAATTGACTGTGAACTGCCTGCTTGTCTATGCTCAAGTGTATGATCTATCTGGCTCAGGTGCTAACTGTCTTGCATTAGACAGAAGAAGCGAGTTCTCGTTTGTGAGTGAATGAGGTGAGAAATAAATCCCGGAGGAGACGATTATTGTTTGTTTTTGGTGCTTTCAATCTTTTATTGGTTTTTTGTGTTTGTCATAAGAAAATGAGCTTAAGCCTAAATCGAGGGTTAGTAAACTCATCACATCTTCCCTCTGATTAGGGGTAATGAGAATACCTTAAGTATGGAGTAAATACCTCACACTTAATCACCTTGATGTAGGATTAAGATCATTAACCTACTTGCATTTATTTAGATGTTTTTGGAGTTTTTGTTTAGTGTTAAGTAATGAGTTTAAGCCATAATCAAGGATTTAATGGACTCATTACACCATCCTAATAGAAGGATAATAGATGAGAACATTTAAGCTGAGGAAGGCTCCTCAACTTAATCCATGATTAGGGATTAACCTCATGACAAAACAAAGACTTTATTAAATGGATTTTAGTTAATGATAAGATGAAGAAGTGATTTTTATGGTTTGTAAGACAAACTTGAGGGGGACTTGTCCATTAACACTAGGGTTAGTCCTTCTTAACCAATTAAGGAAGAATTAGAACCCTAATGCAAGGCCCAAGTTACAAGATTGATGTCTTGATGATTATTAAGTGAATTGATTAAAGGATTTAAACACATTAAGGGTTTAACACTTAGGATTAAAGTTATACACTCCATCCTAATAGAAGGATGCAGGCATAAGCTTAATCACAAAGCCTTAAAGCCTTTAGGGTTTAGTCCTTGATTATGAGATGAGAAGATAAGACTCAAAGATGACACAAAGGTAAAAGCTAAATGGGGGACTAATATAACCCTAATTGTTATCATGCTTGGAAGTCTTAGGGTTTGTGAGGCTTAAGAGGAGGAATCTTCAAAGAGCCACCAAGGAGAGAAGCAGATGAAAGGAGAAGAAGCAGAGAGAAGCAAGCCAACTTGCTTCACTTAAGAAGACAAGTTGCTTGAAGGAAGAAAGTGGGAAAGAGCATGAATGAGCAAGCCCACTCCAATTCACAAGATAAAATGAAGCAATGATGCAAGAGATAAATGAAGAGAGATTATGATAAGTGAAGGCAAATTCACTTCCCAAAACAACTTACCACCTGAAAAGTTAGCAAAAGAAATGAAATGCAATGCAAATGAGATGAAATGTCATGATGCAAACCAAAGTCAGAAGCATAAACATGATGTTAATGATGCTAAGAGATGATGCAAACACATGACAAGATATGAGAGTGATCAACAAGCATAAGGATGCAAATGAGGCATGCTTTGAACCATAAATATTCAAGAATGTTTATGAAGTGAAATGAACATATAACATGGCAAAGGAATGATGCAATGATTAATCATGGTTCTAATATCTCCTAAGATGCTTTATGAATCATGTGGATGCACAATATGTCATGGTAAGCTCTCATATACATTCAAAATGATGGAGAACACCCTTTGGTTGGGTCATTGGGGGCCTCAGATGCCCTGATTTTACACTGACTTGCTCAAGAAGTCATCTTGTGATCAGATGCCTTCCCCATTGAATTCCTTCATGAAAATTGGTATGCATGATCCTCATAACATATAGAGATCAATAGAAACAAGAATGACCAAAAAATTTGGAGTTATGGCCTTTGAAACCAAAACCCTAATTTTAGGTCATCTGTGCAGTTAAGCCTGGCTCTGTTCCCATGCCTTCCTCAGTTCTTGTGATTCTTTGACTTCCTTGACCTTGTGAGGATATAATATGATGCTTGAACATACATGGACCTCTTTGAGAAGATTGAAGACCTTTGGAGTGGCTCAAATGGCTCAAGGATGGCTCAGATCACAAACCCTAGATGCAGATGACTTTGAATCAATGCAGTGAAACAAAAATGCAATATGGGATGTTATGATTTAATATATGCAAAATGAAGAGATCACAAGTCATGGTGTGAATAGGTGAGGGCAAATTTGGGGTGTTTACAACCCTTAACCAACAATTACATTCAAATTTTATTTCACTAAATAATTTCAAACTACATAGATCGATTTATCCTATAATGTTCCATCAAAAAATTATATTTTTATTCTACCAAAAATTAAGAAAACTGGGGTTCTAGGAGGTTTGGATGAATTGGATGGAAGCTTTAGTTTTTTCTAGTAAAATATCAGTATTGGTGAATGGTAGCTCTACAAAGGAATTTGTAGTAGAGGTTTGAGACAATGAGATCCTCTTTCTCACTTTCTTTATGTGATTGTGGCGGAAGGATTGAAGGGTATGGTGAGTAAGTAGTAAGAGAATGAAGAATTTGAGGGTTTTAATATAAAGTGTAATTGTTTTGTTGATATCCTCTTGTAGCGGTAAAATCATGAGTGTAAGCTATTAGTTAGCTTAAATCAAAGTAAACAAAGTCGCCACCGCGCTTTTATTTTACTCCAAATGGAAAAGGAAAAAAAGAGCGAATAAATCCTAATAAATCTAAAAGCAAAAAAACTAAAGAAACAAGCAGAGAAATGGGTAAGGGAATAAGTTACAAAATGGGAAGGTTTTACGCACCCAAAATGTCTGTGGTACTCCACGGGAGCCCTTTGAAAATTTTATTGCTTTTGGTTTAAAAATGGTTTGGAAATGAAAGTGGACGGATGAGGGAAGAATTAATGTTTAATTTTTTTGTGTTTGGAGAGGTTTACCACCTCATGCCTACGTACCCACAATGTGCAATGCAAGATTAAAACTCCATAGTTCGTGGAACAAATAGTGAAAAAGGTTGGTTTTGATTGATTTTATTAAGTGAAGAGAATTTTTCATTTTCAAGTGGATAGCCTAACAAATCTTCCATGAGAATAAGGGCATGGTCTCATACATCATTATGGGGAGGGAGCCAACTCCGATAAAATCGATGAGTATGCCACTAAACCCCCACGAATGACAAGAGACTCAATTACATCTGTAACACCCTAAAAATTTTCCTCATTTTTATTACCTTAACATGCTTACGCTTCGCATTCATCTGCGTTCTCCATTAGGTCATAATACTCACAATCATGCATTTCATTGGCTCCTAAGATATGGGATCAAGCATTTCCCTGTGATTTGAAGTTCTCTTCATACAAAGGTGGTTTATATGGCTATTACAATCAAGACTGAGGCAATGTTGAACTCATATCATCAGGAGCATCTCCTTATCAAGGGTCACAAAATTTCAAGATTATCTTCTTCAATATTCATCAAGAGGTATCAAGTGATTGCAATTTCACGTGAGGCTGACCATAAACTAGAGTTTTGTTGACTATCAGTAACTCACGTGATTGCGGTTTCACGTGATTGCGGTTTCACGCGGATACAGATAATTTTTCCATCCCTACATACCATATCTCTAGTCATTTGATTATACTAACTGTTGGAACTAACCCAAACTCTATGGGAATTTCAAACCTTTTTTTATGAACAAGAAGGGTTCTTGTGCAGCAACAATAACAAAGAAGAAATTTTGAAAGAGGAAATTTGGGAGAGATAAAGTTTGTTATCCACAATTGTGGGGTTTTTGTTTCTATTATTACTCACTATGCAACTGCAGATCCGTGAGTGTAATAAGTGGAAGCTTGGTACTGTTGAAAAGTGAATTTTGGCGTGGCTACGATTCATCCATCTTTCGATTTTATCCATAATCATCTTTTTTTATTACTATTCATTTTCTATCCATTTTTCTAATTTTAAAAAAAAATTATCCATTATACATTTTACTTCCATTTTGGTTAAATTTTTCTCTTTTAATTCAATTTTCTCATAGGCCATTATCTACCCAAAATTATATAAAAAAAATCCATTTTACTATTCATTATTGTTATTCTTAATATTTATTATTATTATTACTTTTTACTATTATTATTATTAGTATTATTATTGTTATTATTATTATAATTAATTTTCTCTTTAATCTATTTTATTAAAAAATCAACAAAAAATCAGTACAACAAATTTTGTTTTGGTACGCCATCATCTCACAGGAATTCTTTGCCATTTCTTCAACACACAAATCAGTATCTACGTTTTATCCCAATATCAAATATTCCAATATTTGCCAGCAAAACAATACCATAATACCACTGTCTCCTCACACAGAATTTTCAATGCAACACAAAACGCAATTCCCACATCATTTTCGTTCCCATGGCCCACCAATTTGTAAAAAGGCATATTCACCACCATAATCGTACACACCATCAACACCATCCTTCCACGCATAACAACAAACTCACAATTTCAGCACAGCTCATCACAATCTTATCCAAAAGATTCTTCCTCTCAATTCCGTTTTCACCCTCCATTTGTTCTATAAATCAGACCCTCATTCACTCTTCAATTCTAAGCTTGGAAAGCCATAACATTACCCTGTAAAAAAAATTCCAAATCCAAGTTTCAAAAAAAATAATACAAAAAAATTACCAAGAATTAGGACATGCAACAACAACCTTCACCTTCCTTTTCCTCTTTCTCATAACAGCATAAACCATCCATCTCCCATACAACCTACCACAAACCAACTGCAAAACCCAAAAAAAAATAGTAACCAAATGAAGATGAAAGTTGCGAAAACATCACCATAATACACCAGATCCGAAAGTACCATTAAACACAACCCATCGCACACAAACCACCGCTCACAATCTGAATCACCAACACCCTTCAAACCGAAACCGTGAATCCGTTCAAATCCATACCTACCCAAAAAAAATTGCTAAAAAACATAGACAACCGTGACAAACTTCACAAATCCGAACCCCACCACCGATAAGCCATCGCGATGAGAGAAGGAGAGTTCGCGAAATCCACCCTTGAACCTTGCGAAGCCACAAAATCGCGAAACACATACCCAAACGCACCTGAAGCCGCCGTTCAAAACCGTAAACACCCAAATCTTCGAAAAACTCCCGATCCCAACAAAATCTGAAAACGTCGTGAATCCGAGTCGTGAGAGTGACGAAACGAAATCAGAACAACAAACCGCCGTGAAAATCGATAGAGAGGGTGGGCTCACTTTTCTGAAACATGATTTGGATTTATTTTTGAAAAGTGATATGAATCGGTTTCTTTTCTTTTATCACGCTGAAAATTTCTTGTTTACTTTTATATAATCGTTTTTTAAAATAAATTTATTAGGTTTTCTTGTTTGTTTTATATAATTGTATTTTTATTAATTTATTAGGATTTCTTAAATTTTGTTGGGGTAGGTTCTTGAGGTAAATTTAATTTGTTCATAAAAACACCATTACTAGACCAACACCCTTCCATTTTGGGTTTGATTACTTACCTTTTTTCATTTTTAAAAAATAAAAAATAAATATAAAGTTCTTCTGGTTTTTATGTTAACTCTTTTATTCCTCTTAAGGAAAATATCTTTATCATGGAAAATTGTTTAATTTTTTAGTTTATGATTTTATGGCATTTTTTTTTACTAATGATTTATTAATAGTTATCTTTTTGGAGCCAATGACATAACAAACAGTTGATTTTGGTCCGATTTCATTAAATCGACAAGAATCAATCAATATGAGGCCAAATTAGTTTAGTTTATTTTTGTATTATTTTATTTCGATTAATTTTTCTTTTGGCAATTTAGTTTAATTTATTTTATTTAATCGCATTATTTTATTTTGTGGTCGATGAGCATCTAATATCTTGAGAATCGTTGCAAGCCGACTTGAAATCTCGATTATGATGAGTACATTTTTAGTTCATTTTAATTCAGCTTATTTACTTTATTTTTTTTGCATTTCAATATCAATGCTCGACACCTCATAGAACGGTTCTAAAATTGAATCGATTCTAAGGTAGTTAATGAGTCATATTTCGACGCATCTGAAAAGGTCCAACGCCTCCGAATAGTTGCCTCCGAATAAAAGGTCCAACGCCTCCGAATAGTTTGGTACACTGCACACACGCTTTCTCTTGGGAAAATTACAAAGAGACCCTTTTATTTCATGCAATCCCGTGTAATTTATTTTGTATCCCTTCCCCCATTTAATGTATGTTATTTATTTTTTCCACTTAGTTTGCGAACCCTTGGTCCAACGCCAAGTGGTTACACTCTCACACACTCGCACTTTATTTTTCAGTTATCGTTTCGTTTATTAGGATCCACCTAACCTTGCGAGCCGAGCGCATTGTGCCTCGCTTACAAACCACAAAATAAAACTCCATTTGCATTCACCCCTAACCTCAAAAAACCAAAACATTTCTTTTTAGATCCAAACCATTGATCCAACGTCAAGCGGTTTTAGGAAATAAAACACTCTAATAAAGCGAAAAGAATTGTACGCCACAAGCCTTAAGTGGTAGAAAGGAGGACTACGAGTTGTCGTTACTCACTCAAATTATTTCGTCGCCGGACGTTGGTCCGGATCGAGCGGAATAAACTACCCATAGTCTTTAGTGCAATTCTACTCCTAAACCCTTTCATCGAAGAAAGGTAATAAAATCAACAACCATCACCTGTAGTAGGCCAAACTACGAGGCTCTGACTTTCCCATTACACGCGGGAGTACGTAGGCACAAGGATCTCAATCCTTGCCGAACACCTAGGATCAATCAAACTTATAATTTAAACTCATTTCCCTCTAGCAAGTAACTCATTAAGCATAGACATCCTTTAGCGCATGACAACTTAGATGGTTCCCATCGTGTACGATGGATGTAGGGGGTGCTAATACCTTCTCCCTGCATAACCGACTTCTGAACCCAGGCAATGGTTGCGAGACCTTTGTCTTCATCCTCCTTTTCTACGGGTTTTATCTATATCTTCCCTTTCCCCTCTTGGGAATAAATCAGAATTAGGTGGCAACTCTCATGTCTGCCAAGCACGCAACTCTCCTTTAGATCGCGTAAGGTCGTATTTTTCGGGGTGCGACAGTTGACGACTCTGCTGGGGACTGGTTCACCCCTATGTGAGTCAAGCCTAGTCTAGGTTTCTAAGCTTGTTTGGAAGTTTGCTTTTATGTCTTACTTGTTTGTTTTTATTACTTTCCTTATCGCATTCCATCTTATATATCTTGAGGCTCCTTGGTACTATGATTTGGATCGATACATTGATCGCAAAAGAAACTTGAGGGAAAGGCTCTATACACGGGCTTCTGAGTATAAGAAATTAGGAGAGGTTGTGTAATATTGGCTCCCGAGAGAAATGCTCTCATGGACGGTTGATACAAAGACCTCGCTTGGAGTAGATTCTAGTGCGAATGCTGACGACCGTCATATTGATGGCGTGGAGGATCAGTGTTTTCATTAGGATCGTTGACTCTAAGGACCTTAAAACCACTTTTGGGCTCAAACAATAGGCTGACGGTCGCGTAGTATGGGGCACCGAGGGGTTACTCTCGTGTAGTTCGATACGAAGATCTCACTCAGAATAAAATTTCTTAATGGAGTTGATTGACTGTCGATTTGTCGACATGTCCAACAAACAATTGAGACAAGTCCATAACTCTGAGACTTTTGTTTGAAACCACGTGTCGATGGTTGCATAGTATGGGGCACCGAGGGGTTGCTCTCACGTAGTTCGATACGAAAACCTCACCCTAACGAGATTCATATGAGGGAGTCATTCAACCTTCATATTTATGGCGTGTCTGATGAACAACCATATGAATTAACAACTTTGGGGTTCCTAAAACTATAGAGTCTACCCAATGAGTTTCCATTCAGAGTATCCTCCATCTGTACCTTGGATTCATGAGATCTCGTGATTCAGGATCTTGGATTCTGACATTGCATATCATTTCATTTGCATCAATTTTTGCATTTCATTCCAAATTTGAAAACTTATTTAATGTTCCTCAATCTTCAGTAAATTAAGCTGGTTTCCTGACGCCCATATCTTTCCAGACGCCTGTATCTAGCTAGAGCCAACACTAGAAGACTGATGGATGTGATTCAAGAATAACAAGCTGCTATAAGGGAAGAGATTGACTCGGTCAAGAGCAAGATTGACCAGATTTATGAGACCATATAAGCCCTAGCCAGAATGGAGGAATGTCGCGAAGCCATTGCTACAATGAACAATGCTCTCGTGCAAGGATCTACCTCGTACACAATGCCTTCAGTTCCCGTTCCAAATCCTTTGGTCTATGGTTTTCCTCTAGGTTTCACTCCTGCTATTGAAGAAGTCACTTCCCAACCAATACCTACCTCTGGTGTTACAATTTATGATATTCCTCAAACTCAACCTTCCATTACTCAGGTTCATATGCCTCATGCTGAAGATGATCAACAAGTTGAGTACGAGATGCATATTGTTGTTCCAGTGATCAACCCTCATGTTGTTCAAGAGTCTGAAGCTATGAAGATGTGTCGTGAGTTAGCTGAAATGCTCTTAATCATGGAAGGAAACAACTCAACTTCTTTGAGTGCTTCAGACATGTGCCTAGTTCCAGATGTTGTGATCCCTGCTAAGTTCAGGCTACCGGAATTTGAGAAATACAAAGGCCTCAGCTGTCCTGAACTCCACTTGAGGATGTATTGTAGAAAAATGGCCGCTCACATTAAAGATGAAAAGCTTATGATCCATTGCTTCCAAGATAACCTATATGGAGCGTCTCTAGAATGGTACATGCAACTTGAGCACAAAAATGTGCGTACTTGGCTTGATCTATCTGATGCATTCAAAAAGAAATGCAAGTACAACACTGACTTAGCTCCAAACCGTACTCAACTTCAGAGTATTACTCAAAAGGAGAACGAATCCTTAAAGGAGTACGCACAACGTTGGAGGGAGCAAGCTTCCAGAGTTCATCCGCCATTGGTTGACCGTGAATTGATCGATATTTTCATGGGTACCTTGCAAGGGAAATACTACGAAAATATGATCAGCAGCGTGTCTTCTGGTTTCTCAAACATGGTGATTGTTGGGGAAAGAATCGAAGAAGGTTTGAAGAGTGGAAAGATCTAAGGAGGATCTAGCAGCAAAGCTGGAGTCAAAAAGCCTTTCAACGGATACAAAAAGGGCGAAACAAATGCCATTTCTATTGAAAGTGGAAAGCCTCAACACAGTGCACCTACCTTAATTCCCTATTACCAGTACCCGTATGTTGTTGCTGTACAATATGATCCCGTGTCATATCAGCCAATTCCTCTAATGCCTTATCATCCGGCTATTCAAGCTCAATTTCCGCCTCAGATGCCTTACAAACCACGTCCATATCCTCTAATTGTTGATGCACAATATGCACCTAATCCATACCAGTAAAGAGAACCTGACAGACACATCGATCCATTGCCTATGGGTTGATGGCAAATGGATATCTTACTTTGAGGGATATGCAACCATAAACTGGTACCTCCCGAGACTATGATGCCAATGCTCACTGTGGGTATCACAAAGGTGCTCCAGGTCACAAAATCGAGAACTGCAAGGCTTTCAAGCACAAGGATCAAGACCTGGTTGACTCTAAGGATCTCACCTTCACTCAAAGGAATCCTAATGTTCAGGCCAATCCATTGCCGCCGCACGGGGCCCACAAGTGAAAGCTTTTGAAATGTTTGTTGAAGAATGAGCTGAATAGTCTCCAACGCTAAGAAAGTCAAATCAAGAGAAGTTCATTCCTCAAATCAAGACGATCATATGCCATTTATTATTTTCGCATTCTTGTTATTTTGTATTGTTTTTTTAAGTACTATTTGCTCTGAACATTGTCATTTGTACTTGGTTTTGTTAATATTAAGCATGTTTTGAATTAGTTTATTCGCATTCGCTCATTATTTATCATAAAAATTACAAAAATATTTCTTCACTTCACTTTAGCAAGATTTGAGGGAGGTTGATGAAAATGAAATACCCATAACTGTTGTGGTATGCTTTCGGATAAAACCTCGTCAATGATGTACAAGCATTTTTTTCAAATCCCCAAACACTGGAGAGATAAGGAGTTAATCCCTAGTCAACCACTTCGAGCCTAGAAGTAGGAGTTTATTTCACATACAAACCCTTACGCTTAACCTGGGGCAGGTAGTTGTTCAGTTGACCTGACTACACCTTCAAATCGCAAGATGAGACATCCCGTCGGAGGACCATCAACAAATGACTTGGCAGTCACAATATTCAACAAAATACAACAAAAAAGGGAAAAAGAAAGTCGCTAAGTTGAGTACCCAAAGGGAGACTTAGGCGAGAACAAAAAAGACAAAACCGCTAAATCGAGCACCCAAAGGAAGATTTAGGTGAGAAAAAAATAAATTGTTAAGTCGAGCACCCAAAGTGAGACTAAAGAAAAACAAAATCAAAGAAAAAAAAACCCTAAGTTGAGCACCCAAAGAGAGACTTAGGAAAAAATCAAAGAAAACCACTAAGTTGAGCACCCGAAGGGAGACATAGTCAACAACAAAAAAAGAAAAAAGCAAGAAGAGGAGATCAAATCCTCAACAAAAACAAAACAAATATCAGGTGACCACCACATCAATAATCAAAGGGTCACCAATATTCAACAAAATAAGATGACTTCCACTTCCAAGCGAACCTCAAAGTTTCATCTTCACTCTTGCAAAGTCGAAAACAAATATCTGTGTAGAGTTAACTGAACGTAGGACTGGAGAACATCACGAAGAAAGGGTGGGTACAAATCAAACTTTGAGCCTTATATCTTTGTTTCTTAAGCCATGAACCAAGTAACGTTACAACCCTCGAAAGACCTAATTGAGGGATGGTTTATTTTGAAAGCATGTCACCAACAAGGTTGCGTAAACTAACTCCCATATATTTGCTAATTTTCAATCTTGATTGCATATTCTTCTTGCTGCATATTTCACTCACTTAATAAATCAACACCATGTTTGGACTAACATTCCATTCATCACACTATCATAATCATTCAAATAAATCTACTTTTTCAAAACTTACATGAATGTTGCATTAACAATACCATCTGTGTATGAACAATTTAATTGCAAATCAGTGCTTGACATCAAAGCAATCCCAACAAGGGGTAATCAAAGCGGAACTTGAACTTCATTGGTATTAACCTGAATCATGACTACCTCAAAAGCTTATCAATCAGAGGCAAGACCCTCAATAGCTCAATCAGGGGAAAATCATCTTCAACAGCTCAATCAGGGGCAGACGCCTACCAAATCCAGACACCGGGGCAAATACTGCTGTGGTCACTTTTAAAGCTTCCCCACCAGATTTATTTCAAATATCCTACAGACAAGGGCAAGCGAACAAGGAACAAATCTTCTTATCTCTACTCCCCAGCTGAACAAACAGATCTTGCCAGATGTTGGCAACCATTCAAAGCAAAGCAATCTTCTGGTGTCAATTAAGTCGTTTCGCTCATCAAGCAAGTGACCATACTTGGAGCATTCAAATCCATCTTCTGACAATACATAGTCGAAGATCGAGTGTCGGGGAATCAAACCCTCCACCCACCCAAAGTCCAATCATTATTGGAAACTACCAGACCAAAGTCCACCAAGTTGGCACCTTTCATCATTCCAATCGCTCATATGCATCATTATGCATCATCAACACCTCATATGCATCATCTTCATCATACGTATCATTTGCATACATAAACAAATCAGACTTTTAATATCCCCAACCTTTCAACTTTCAACTCATTGCATAAGCATTTGCATCGTATTTCCATCATTATGAAATACCATTTCAAAATCAAACAAGCACACAAGCATAAGTCAGGATCCAGGATCGATCGAAGATTCCAGGCCTCTCCTTAACAATTCCAGTGGGCGCTCCCCATGGAACTTTTTTCTCTTCAACCTCTTGTCGGTAAAGGTGTTCTCCTCAGCAATTCCAGTGGGCGCTCTGTCGCTCCCCGAATTTTCATCCCGGTGCAGATGCGAACGGTCGGTGAAAAGAGAAAGAATGAATTGAATAGAGTCGCCAGCTAGGCATTTTTATCCCGAAGGAAAGGTAATGCTACATAAACCTGGAAAGAGATGGATAAGACAGGTGTGAACCAGAGAAATTGAGAAAGGGGGTTGGTTACGACCTGGGAAGGTATTAACACCTAGATCGTCCGTCGTATTCGACAAGATCCACGCTTACTAGATTGTGTTTAAAAGGGGTAAGTATATGTGCTATCTGTGTGCAAAAGCTAAGGAAAAGAAAATACTGGTGTCAGTGCAAAAAGGTGAATGGCTCAGGAACTAAGGCTTAAAAGAATGCTGAAAGAGGGGGAAGACACAAAGACATTTGTTCAATAACTGTTAAGTTATGCCTACGTATCCTTTCATGCAATGAGGAAGTCAGAACACCGTCGTTCGACTCAAAGAGACTGAAAATAAATTGACTGTGAACTGCTTACTTGTCTATGCTCAAGTGTATGACTCATCTGGCTCGAGTGCTAATTGTCTTGCATTAGACGGAAGAAGCAGGTTCTCATTTGTGAATGAGTGTGATGAGAAAAGAATCCCGGAGGAGATGATTATTGTTTGTTTTGTGTTTTCAATTTTTTATATTATTTTTTATGTTTTGCATAAGTTAATGAGCTTAAGCCTAAATCAAGGGTTTGTAAACTCATTATATCCTCCCTGATTAGGGATAATGAGGCTACTTAAGTATGAGATAAGCATTTCAACTTAATTACCATGATGATGTAGGATTAAGATCATTAACCTACTTGTGATTATTAAGATGTTTTTGGGTTTTTGTTTAGTGTTAAGTAATGAGTTTAATCTCTAATCACAGATTAGTGAACTCATTACACCATCCTTATAGATGGATGATAGATGAGGACACATAAGCTGAGGAAGACTCCTCAACATAATCCATGGTTAGGGACTAAATTCATTATATAACAAGCCTTTATTAAATGGATTTTAATTAAAGGGTAGGATTAATAAGTGGATTTTATGGTTTTTAAGACAACTTGAGGGGGACTTGTCCATTGAACACTAGGGTTAGTCCCTCTTAACCATAAGGAAGAGATAAAACCCTAATGTAAGGCTCAAGTTACAAGATAAAGTCTTAGTGATTATTAATGTGTTTTGATTAAGAGGTGTAAACAAATTAAAGGTTTAACACTAAGGATTAAATTTATACACTCCATCCTAAGATAAGGATGCAGGCATAACCCAAATTCCAAAGTCCTAAAGCTTTAAGAGTTTAGCCTCTGATTTAGAGAGTAGAAGAGAGAATCAAGGAGACTCAAAGGTAAAAGACTAAGGGTTACTATATAAAACCCTTAAAGTTATCATGCTTGGATATCCTATGGTTTGTGAGGCTTAGGAGAAAGGGTCTTCATGAAGGCCACCAGGGAAGAAGCAGATGAAAAGAGAAAGAGAAAAGAATAAGTTACTTACTTCCTGAAGAAGATAAGTAACTTAGGAGAAAAGAAAGGAGGAAGAGAGACATAAGTGAAGCAAGTTAACTTCAAGGACAAGTAAATATGCAAATGCAAAGGAAATAAGAGGTGGGAGGTGAAGGCAAATCCACCTCCCAGATAACTTACCAAAAGTTCCTAAAATGTTAGTATGAATGCATAAGACATGAAATGAAAATAAATAAGACAAATGAAGGTGAAAAGTCCAAAGTCATAAGTGATTATGCAATGCAAATGTGTTATGAGATGATGCAAATTCATACAAGATGCATATTAATGATCATACAAGGATGAGATTCAATGGGAGCATGTTTAGAAGCATGAAAACACATGGATGTTCATAGAATGTAAAGGGTGCAAAGCATAGCAAATGAATAAATAAACGATCAAGCAATGTTTCAAACATATTCTAAGATGTATAAGATGACAAAAAAAGAATGGAATGGCATGGCAAGTTCATAAGTCCATGATATGCAAAGAAGAATGGAAATGAAGATGCAAAATTAGGGTTATAAAACAACATGAGGTGCATATGACCAAAACAGAAGCAAAAATCATGATAAAAAATTAAAATTAAACAAACCTTAAACCTTTACAAGATCACACCCCAAAGGAGAAGGTCAGAAGCCAATCCTAGTGAAAGTTATGAAATTCCTAAGTTACTTAGGGTATTTGGGTGCTTCTAAGGAAAAATGCAAGATAAAAATCTGAGGTAAATAACCTAGAACCTATATGCAATATTTGAAACAATGCAAGAAGAACCAAGTTCAAACTCATCATGGTTAGGTATAAATGAATATTTCAAGTTAGGGTTAGAAAATATGATTTTTAAGAACCCTAATTCAAAAGAAATTGTGAAAATGTGATCAAACCTAAAAAGAAATTTGTATGGTGAGCTTGAAAATGTTTCTAAATGTATTGGAATGCTTCATGAATTTTTTGGTGATTTTTAGAAACCTAAATGCATATTTAATTAATTAAAATCAATTAATTAATTAAACAAAATATTTAAATATTTTAAAAATACTTTTATAATGCAAAAAATAAAATACAAATTGTTTTTCAGGTTAAGAAAAATATTTGAAATAAAAATGCAAAGTTTGAGAATTTTTTGATGATTTTTGCTATTTTAAAATAAATGTAAAAGAAAATGCAAGAAAAATGAAATAAAATGCAAAGTATGAAGATCCAGTGGTCCAGATTCAAATGTGAGAGAGATTGGTTGACTGCGCGCGCGTTTCAAGGGCTGGGATTCATTCTGGGGAATTTTAATTAATTAAACCTAATTAACTAAATAATTATGGATTAAATATTAATGGAGCAATCTGAGCCATCCATATGCGCGCTAAGCAAGGATCCAAGGGCTGACATTCAAACCTGGCTAAATCCTAATTAACAAAACCCTAATCCCCTCAGGTGACCGGAGCAAGCTCCGGTCATCTTCTCCGGCCAACCCTTTAACCTAACTTCTTCCCTAGGCTATGAAACTTCACTAAAATCTCCATAAATGATCATCAAACAACATAGAACAAGAATCCATCATCAAAATTCATTTATGTTCCACCAAAATCATAAATCGAAGCAAAACGGAAAAAATACACAAAACTTTCAGAAACCAAATACATGCTTGATACTAAACCATTTTGAAAACTAAACGCATCACCATGATCAGAGAGACATATAGAATCATTTAAGAACTTAAAATGGAGGTTCTGGAAAAATTGTTCTTGCTGATACCTGAGATGAAGCTTTCTCAATCTGAGCTTTCTGGACCTCTCCTTGGTGCTAATCCACCCCAATAAACTCCCTGAAGCTTCCGAAAGGCTTGGAACAAGTTTGTATGGCTTGGTTTTAGTGTTTCCATTATGAATGTGCAGAAATTGTGCTTTGGTTTGAGTTTGTTTTAGGCCATGGAAAAGGGTGGGATTTGATCCTTAGGTTGTGTGAAGTTGAATGGTGAAAGAAATTTTGAGGTTTGATGGTTGTGCTGAGAGATTCGAAGAGATGAAAGTTTTGGGGATTTTTGTGAAACTCTGCTTGTGGAATGATTCAGGCTCCAATATCATATGAAATGAGGTCCATGATGCTTGTATGTGATGTCTTGATTGGTCAGAAGGTTGGTGGTGGCATAGTGTGATTGGTATGGGCAAATTGCAAAAAAGTCAAAAGTTTTGTACCACAAGCATGGGCTATGAAAGAAGTTGTTTCAAGGGGTGTCTGGCCTCAACTGAGTTCATGGATGGCCCTTGGATTGAAACATGTGAGCTGTAACAAGTGGATGAAGAGTTTCAATAGGTTTTGCAAATTTCTAACTTTAAAGATTTTGTGAAAATGGCTTAATGAAACTTGTGATGCAAGGCACAATTATGGTCCCAACTGCATTGCACTATGTTTGTATGATGTTTAGAAGTCAACTAAAGGTCTTAAAATGGCTTAAAACTTGAATTTGCAAAAATCCCTCTTTGGTGCACACTTGAAAATTATAGGATTTTTGTCAACTTTGAAAGGCCATATCTTGAGTTCTAGGATAAATCAAGACATGTTCTTGTACTTTTTGAAAATGGTTAGACATAATCTACAACTTTCGTGCCTAATAATTTTTCATTTGAAGCATTTTTGGTCATGAAAGAATAGGTTGAATATCTTTCCCAAAATGGAAAGTTTCCATTACAAGTCATTTCCAAAAATAGCAAGTTTGCATTTGGCTCAAAATTCTTCAACTTTGTGAACTTCTAACCACTTCTAAGATCAAATAAAGATCATAAAGACTCAAAATGATGATGATGACCCTTTGGTACCCTTGATGGAGGCCTCAGATGCCTTGATTTTGACTTTACTTGCTCAAGACGTTACCCAATGATCAGATCACTTCCACAATGAATTTCTTCATCAAATTTGGTACACATGATCCTTATAACATATTAAGACCATTAGAAACAAGAGTGACCAAAAAATTTGGGATTAAGGCCTCTGAAACCAAAACCCTAATTTTAGGTCATCTATGCAGGAAATCTTCAGTCTGCCTATATATGCCTTTGCCATTCTTTGTGATCCCTTGACTTTTATGAAATTTGGGGAGCATATTGTGATCATGGAACACACATGGACCCTCTTGGCAAGCTTCAAGACCATTGGGATGGCTCAGATCACTTCTTGGATTGCTCAGATCATAAACCCTAGATGCAAATGAAATGAACTATGCAGTGAGATATAATGAGATGTTTATGCAATGCAAAAATGAAAGATCACAAGACATGGTGTGAGAAAAAGTGAGGGAAAATTTGGGGTGATTACAGCTGCCCCTATTCAAGCATTAGTTAGTTGTGCAGGATGTAAGAGCTTGGCCTAATAGACAAACAAGATAACTTGTGGTTGAATACCAAAGACAGTCCGAAATTTGCACTCGTTGGGGAGAAGAAGAAAAGGGATATAAATGGTAGAAGATAGTATAGTATGAGTATCAAATGAAAGCTATGGAGGACTACCATCGAGCAGAGGAAGACTACTGGGGGTAAAATGGTAAGCAAAGCAATGACGGAAACGTCCATCATGCTGGGGAATAAAGAAACCGCGACGGGGACGACCATCAGGTAAAATTCTTTGGGGATTGAGAAAGGCAATGACGGGGACGGCCATCGAGCTTGGAAAATAAAGTAAACTACGATGGGGACGACCATCAGGCTAAACTGATGAAGGACGATCATCAGGAAAAGGAAAAGGGACCACGACGGGGACGACCATCGGGTAAGCATGATGAAGGATGATCATCAAGAGGTGAAAGACGATCACCTAGCAAGGTACGGCTGCTCTTGGGGAATTATCTCGACATAGGACGAATGTCGGATAACAAAGATCAACGATGAGGACGGTCATCGGATAAGCATGATGAAGGACGATCATCAATAGGTGAAGGACGATCACCTAGCAGGTTACGACTGCTGGAAATATCACGACATAGGACGAATTCCGAATAGAAAAAGGTTCCAACAATGGGGATTCCACTGGGGAAAGGATGAGGGACGGTCATCCAAAGGTGAAGGACGATCACCTGGAAAGGGACGGTTGTCGAAGATATCACGACATAGGACGAATGCCGGATAGAAAAAGTTGTTTTGTTTCTGTGGGGATGTAAACACGGACGAGTGCTTACGCTTTAAAATAAAAGGTATAAGTATTTGACGGTGTGTATAGACTAAAGATGCAAACGAGCATCCTCAGAACCGTGATACAGACGAGTATCGGTAGAAACAAATGCTGACACGTGTTTAAGAATGATGATATAGACGAGTATTAATCGGTTAAGCAAAGAACATGGACGAGTGTTGAATCTGCTGAGGGGTGATATATACAAGATACAGACAAGCATCAAAGACTTATGTATAAGTATGCACAAGTATTGATCTCCTGGTGATGTATGTGCAAGACACAGACGAGTGCTAAAAGATTGAGCAAGAGACACAGACGAGTGTTTGACTTACTGGGGAAGTATGACACGGGCGAGTGTCAAAAAAAGAATATGTACAAGTTATGAACAAGTGTCTGTATTGAGAATGTAGGAGGTATTCTGGTGACCTTACTGGGGAAAGATGACACGGACGAGTGTCAAAAAGAGCATGTATAAACATGAACAGGTATTTGTAGTTGAGAGTTGCAAAGGGGATGCTTTGGATTTTATCTGCAAGGGATATGAGTTTTGTATATTGCTGGTGAAGTGATGATGGTATTTTGCAGGTGACTGGCTCGAACCTGGCTTATGATCATGCAAATGTTTGATTTTTTCCGTCATGCTCCGTATTAGACGAAATGCTACGCTTATTTTGGTGAATATGATGCGAATGCTATGATTATGCAAATGAGAAACCCGATCCGGGATCCGGGTCCTACGGGGAGAAAGATCTTTGAGCGATATGTCTCGAGGAAGAACTCAGCTGGGTAAAGAGATCATTGGCTGATTTGTCCGGAGGGAGAACTCCGTTGGGGATGAGGAGGTTTTAGCAACTCCGTTGGGGCAATATTTCAGGCATTGCTCTACTGGGGAGAGAATGGCAACTCTGTGGGGAAGCAAATCCACTGACTCTGCTGAGGATGAGAAAATCCTGGAAACTCTGATGGGGAATAGAAAGTTCCTGACTACTTTGCTGGGGAAAAGCCGTCAGGCATTGCTCGGGAGATCTTGCTTGGGGAGGAGATAACTTTTGGGAAGTAATATGTTATTTATCCTTCGTCCAAGAGACATGCTGGGGATTGATGAATTCCTCAAGGGATCCTCTGGGAGGATAAAAAAACTTTGCGAGGAAATACTTCTTGTCAAGGAGTCTTGCTGATGATGTGATTGCTGACTTGGCTGGGGATATAATGCTTGATATGCCCCATGTTGTGAAATGTTTTGCCTTAAGCACCTGCAACCTGTTAAGACAAAGGAAAGCATACAAGTGTCCCGAGGTATCCTCAACCGGATTCCGTCATGGGAGTTAGATTCGATTGAGAGCAACATATTTCCTGCAAGCATTTATTAAAAATGGCTCATATGTTTTTTTGCAAGTGTTGTATTATGAACTTTGGACATTTTGCAAACGAAACGAAAATGTACAAAACAAAGTGTGACTGAATATTCTGATTTTATTGATTTGTGTGTCCTAAATAGGCAAGTACAGTCAAAGAAGTGACGCCACCGAAATGAGGAGATTGTTGCAAATTGAGAAAATAAAAGTGTTGGCAATGTTGAAGATGAAGCTCCAGTGAGCTTCCTTTGATATGACCCGTATGACTTTGACGTTCTTCTTATCCTGCTTTCTGAAGAAGGTTGATTCTGACTAAAGATTTGTCCTTTTGTAGCTTTCCATGTTGTGAGTGATATAGACGAATTCATAATGCAATTGTTCGCTTATTCCCTGATTTTGCATGGATCGCCCTTTCGGGTTTTCAACCCACTGGGATACCCATTTTTGCCTGAGCTATCCGATGTAGCTTTTCAACTCAGCGGGTGTACATTTTTTGATTTTTCCCTTATTTTTTCCCGAGTCTTTTATTCTGTTTTTGACTCGTTGGGATGCCCTATTTTTGCCTGGACTTACATTCTATTTTTGTGTCCAGCGGGTCATTTTATGCGAAGTATTTTCTAACAGCATCTGAATTCACATGAGATAGGAAGTCCTCTCCATCCATAGTAGTGAGCATCAGTGCTCCACCAGAGAAAACTTTCTTTACTATGAATGGGCCTTCGTAGTTTGGCGTCCATTTGGCCCTGTGGTCTGTATGAGGAGGAAGAAGTCTTTTCAGAACAAGCTTTCCCACTTGGTATTCCCGAGGTTTGACTTTCTGATTGAAGGCTTTCTTCATTCGCTTCTGATATAACTACCCATGACAGATGGCTGCTAATCTCTTCTCTTCGATCAGGTTCAATTGATTGTACCGAGACCGGACCCAATCTGGTTCATCCAGTTTCACATCCAACATTACCCGTAAGGAGGGTGGTTCAACTTCAACAAGTAGGACAACTTCCATACACAAGCTGATAAGGTGTTACCCTAGTAGATGTTCTAATAGAGGTTCGGTACCCATGCAAGGCAAATGGTAGCATCTCGTGCCAGTCTTTGTAGGTAACTACCATCTTCTGCACAATCTTCTTGATATTCTTGTTGGCTGCCTCAACAACGCCGTTCATCTTTGGCTAGTAAGGAGATGAGTTGTGATGCTGAATTTTGAAATCCCGGCAAAGCTCTACCATCATATTGTAGTTCAAATTGGAACCATTATTAGTAATGATTCCCTCGGGGACTCCATATCGATAGATGATATCCCTCTTCAGAAATCGAGCTACTACCTTTCTGGTGACGTTTGCATATGAAACTGCTTCAACCCATTTGGTGAAGTAATCAATGGCTACCAGGATGAATCTGTGATCATTTGAAGCAGTCGGTTCAATCTTTCCAATCATATCAATGCCCCACATGGCGAAGGGACAAGGTGAAGACATTACATTCAAAGGATTCAGAAGCACATGCACTTTATCTGTGTAGATCTGGCATTTGTGGCATTTTCTGGCGTAAGTACAACAATCTGCATCCATTGTGATTCAGTAGTAACCTGATCTTAATAACTTCTTTGCCATTGAATATCCTCCGGCATGGGTACTGAAAGAACCCTCGTGTACTTCGTGCATCAGCAGGTCTGCTTCCTTCTTGTCAACACATCTGAGCAAGACCATGTCGAAATTTTATTTGTATAAAGAACCATCAGTATTGAGGAAGAAACTACCGGCTAGCCTTCTTAATGTCTTCTTATCATTTGACGATGCCCCAGGTGGGTATGTATGAGTTTCCAAGAAGTATTTGATGTCATGGAACCAAGGCTTGTTATCAGTGACAGAGTCCACAGAGAATACATATGCCGGTCTGTCCAGTCTAGATACCAAAATCCGAGGCACATAATTGGCAGCTTGTACTTTGATCATGGATGAAATGGTATCCAAAGCGTCTGCAAACTGATTCTCATCTCGAGGGATGTATTCAAGCTTAACTATTGTGAATAAGGTCAAAAATCTCTTCGTATAGTCACGGTAGGGAATCAGATGCTCTTGATGAGTATACCACTTGCCGTTGGTTTAGTTGATTACCAAAGCCGAATCTCTGAATACATTCAAGGTTTTGATCCCGAGGTCAATGGCTTCCTCAAGACCCATGATACAAGCTTCGTATTCTGCTTCGTTGTTAGTGCAAGCAAAGGTGAGTTTTGCTGAGAAAGACATGTGGACTCCCTTGGGTGTGATAAGCATTGCACCAACTCCACTACCGTTGCAATTGACTGCCCCGTCGAACATCATAGTCCATGCTTCTTCTGGATCAGACCCTTCAGTTTGAATAGGATCTTCACAATATTTTGCTTTTAATAACATGATGTCTTAATCAGGGAAATCAAATCACATAGGCTGGTAATCATCAATGGGTTGCTCAGCCAGATAGTCAGACAACACATTGCCTTTAATGGCCTTTTGAGAGGTGTACTGAATGTCATATTCCGTTAGAATCATTTGCCATCTTGCAACCCTTCCGGTAAGTGCTGACTTCTCAAATATGTATTTGATTGGATCAATCTTTGAGATCAACAAGGTAGTATGAGTCAACATATACTGTCTTAGTCGGCGAGCAGCCCACGCTAAAGCACATCAAGTTTTCTCGAGCAGTGAATAACGTTGTTCACAGTCAGTAAACTTTTTACTTAGGTAGTATATTGCATACTCTTTTCAACCAGACTCTTCATGTTGGCCCAACACATACCCCATTGACTCTTCTAACACTGTCAGGTACATGATTAGAGGTTTTCCTTCAACTGGAGGCATGAGAATTGGAGGTTCTTGCAGATATTCTTTGATTTTGTCAAAAGCTCTCTGACAATCATCGTTCCACCTGACTGTTTGCTCTTTTCTTAGAAGTTTGAACAAGGGTTCGCAGGTTGCAGTGAGATGAGATATGAACCTTGAGATGTAGTTCAATCTACCTAGGAACCCTCAAACTTCTTTCTCAGTCTTAGGTGCGGGCATTTCCTGAATAGCTTTGACTTTATCGGGATCAACCTCAATTCCGTTTTCACTTACAATAAAACCTAGCAGCTTACTAGAACGTACCCCGAATGTGCACTTGTTGGGGTTCAACTTCACCTGATACTTCCTCAGATGCTTAAACAATTTCAGCAGATTCACTAGATGATCGTCTTCTGTAAGGGACTTGACAATCATATCATCCACATATCACTCGATTTCTTTGTGGATCATATCGTGGAATAATGTTACCATATCCCTTTGATAAGTTGTACCAGCGTTCTTCAGACCAAACAGAATTACCTTGTAGAAGAACGTGCCCCAAGGTGTGTTGAAAGTTGTCTTCTCCATGTCTTCGAGTGACATCTTAATCTGATTGTATCTAGAAAATCAATCCATGAAAGAAAATACCAATAACTAAGTTGTGTTATCCACCAATACATCAATGTGAGGTAATGGGAAATCATCTTTCGGGCTAGCTCTATTCAGATCCCGGTAATCGACACACATACGCACCTTGCCATCCTTCTTAGGTACGGGTACAATGTTAGCAACCCACGGCGGGTAACTAGTTACAACAAGAAAAACGGCGTCCCACTATATTTGTACCTCTTCTTTGATTTTCATGGCCATATCTGGGCGAGTGCAGCGTAATTTCTGTTTAACTGGCAGACAATCTTCTTTCAGTGGCAATCTGTGCATGACAATATCTGTATCCAGACCTGGCATATCTTGATAGGACCAAGCAAAAATGTCAACATATTCCCGAAGCATACTGATAAGCTGTTATTTCACTGGAGCTTGCAGACTGGCCCCGACCTTCACTTCCTTTACATCTTCCTCGGTACCAAGATTGACAGTTTCAACCTCCTCCTGATAAGGAGCAATCCCTTTTTCCTCTTGTCTCAACAACCTAGCCAACTCTTCAGGCAAATCATAGTCTTTATCAACCCCTTCATCTACTTGATTAATCGGATTGTCAAAGTCATACAAGGTCATAGCAGTGTTCTTGTTGGTGCAATCTGGAGGATTATCTCTGCAAGGGTTGAGATTTGTTCATTTTAATGATTGATTTTAATCTTGTTTAGGAAAAAGTGTGAATGGAGTTATTATTGAAAAAACATTGCCATTTATTGCTTTATGCGAAAATAACAAAAATGAAAGACAGTGAGCGAAAAAAGATCGTTTGTAAAAGATGTCCATTTGTTCATTAATCATTCATTTGCACAAAATACAAATATGGACCTATTACAAAATGAGTCCTGACACTTTGGGAAAGATGCAGGACTTGGTGCATGCTTAAACAGGAAATAATAATTACTCTGCAGAAGTAATCCTTATAATTTCCTGGGAAGACCAGTTAAGGACTTACTGGCCTGGGACCCTTGGACAAATCCAGCTCTCCAGGTTCAAGTCACTTTCAGCCTCATCTTCCACATTGTTGATTACATCCGGGGTCATCATTCCCCCACTGATAAACTTGGGAGCTTTAGCAGCCTCCTCTTGGACCTGTCGGGATGGTTTGTAACCCAACCCAAACTTGTCTTCTTTGACCTGAACTTGAAGTAGCTTGCCCCAACCCTGGGCATTCCCGTCTTCAACAACCTTCCGAGCTTGCTTATAAGAAGATATTGAAGTACCAAGCACTTCAGTTGTTGCTTCATTGACATTGAGGGCCTCAAACCCTTGGCTCATTGTCTCATGGATCTCTCCGTCCATCTCAATATAGTTGTAAGTAGCTAGATGACTGAAGAAGATATCCTCCTCCCCACAGATTGTGATAACTTGGCCCTCCCATTTGTATTTTAACTTATGGTGAAGGGTCGATGTCACAGCGCTAGCGACAGGAATCCATGGTCGACCCAACAAACATCTATAGGTAGGCTGAATGTCCATCACGTAGAAGATAGTTTTGAAGATCTGTGGGCCAATCACCACAGGTAACTAAATTTCCCCAAGAACCAATCTCTTAGAACCGTCAAAGGCTCTCACTACCAGGTTACTTGGACGCAATGCAAAACCATCGTATTCCATCTTGACCAAGGCTTTCTTTGGAAGAACATTGAGTGAGGACCCAGTGTCAACCAAGACATGAGAGAGAACAACACCCTTACACTCCAAGGTGATATGTAAAGCCTTATTATGGTTACGGCCCTCCGTAGTTAGATCAACATCAGTAAAACCTAGCCCATGGCTAGTATTGACATTAGAAACCATCGTTCCTAGCTGATTAACTGTAATCTCTTCTGGCACGTAAGCTGCGTGCAGAACTTTGAGAAGTGCATTCTTGTGAACTTCGGAACACATTAGCAGTGATAGAATAGAGATTTTGGAGGATGTTTGATGGAGCTGGTCCACAACCTTATAGTCACTCTTCTTGATTATTCTCATGAACTCGTCTACATCCTGGTCAAAGGATGTCTTCTGAGTTTCCTTGGCAATAGGCTCTTCAGGCACGAAACTTTTTCCCTTAGCCTTGGCAGCAGCTTCCGCTTCAACATTAGTTCTTTGGAATTATGAGGCAAAGAGACGTTTGCTTCGGGTGTAGCCTCTGCCTCCCCCCCCCCACATTATCAATCTGTGGTGTAGAAGTGTCAAGAGTGACTTTCTTTCCGTCGCAATACAAATCTGAGCCATAGTGCCAAGGCAAGGCACTGCTGCTGTCATATGGGACTGGTCCTGGTACCGTGATAGTAACCGGACAGATTGTTGCGGAAGAAGGAATTGAGACAGTCTGAGGTTCATAATTAATTGCGACAGGGGGTCTGACCGGAGATGGTACTGGTGATGAAGGTTGCTGATGTTGATGGAGATGTTGATGTGAATCTGGAACGTGGATTGTTGCCGGATCATAGTAAATGGTAACTGTGGAAATGTCTTCATTGATGGTTGTTGTTGTAGAAGGATGTGTTAAACTGATATCTGTTGATGTTGAAGAAGGGATAGTTGTTGATTTTGTAGAAGAATCTGTTGGAATGATTGTTGTTGAAGTTGTAGGAGTGATATCTGTTACATCTGATGGAATGACATGTGCTGGTGTTGTAGGAGGAATGGTTGTTGATGTTGTAGGAGTTGGAACTATTGAAGTGATCTATAAAGTACCTTCCTTGATAAGATTGTTGATGTCAGTCTTTCAAACTTGCACAACCGTTGATGGAAATCTTGCAAGCTTCGCAATGGGCCTCACAACCCGGGAACACTTGGTATTTCAAAAGTTGGGCTTTAACCTCGGCCAGAGGTGTTTGAATACTTGCAACATTGTCAATTTGGTTCATTGGTTGATCCTCCTCAATGGCATTTATCCTAGGCCCACCATGGCTAGGCATAGGAGTTTTGGTAACACTTGGAGGGGGTGCAATGTTGATTGCCTTAGAATCAATCAAATCTTGAACCTTCATGTGTAAGGCTCTACACTTTCCTGTTGTATGGCCAGGTGCATTAGAGTGGAAGGCACACCGGTCGTTGACATCATAGTTTCTCGGAAGATTCTGGGGATCTGGTGGGGCCAGAGTCCTTGTCGTTCCCGAAGATTTGCATCCCGGTACAAGCGCGAACGGTCGGCGAGAAGAAAAATGAAGATGAAGTGAATAGAGTCGCCAGCTAGGCATTTTTATCCCGAAGGAAAGGTAATGCTGCATAAACCTGAGAAAAGATAGATAAGACGGTCGCAAACCATATAAACTAAGAAAGGGGGTTGGTTACAACCTGGGAAGGTATTAGCACCCAGATTGTCCGTCGTACTCGACGGGATCCACGCTTAAAAGATTGTGTTTACAGGGGTAGTGTCTGGAATGTACAGGTGTCAGTGCAAGAATGTGAAGTGAAATGCTGGGGAATGAGGCTTAAAAGAATAATGCTGGAAGGGGGGGAGAGACAGAGACTTTTGTTTGATAACAATTAAGTTATGCCTACGTATCCTCTCGTGCAATGAGGAAGTCAGAACACCGTAGTTCGACTCAAAGAGACTGAAAGATAAATTGACTGATGAACTGCTTGCTTGTCTATGCTCAAGTGTATGACCTGTCTGGCTCAGGTGCTAACTGTCTTGCATTAGACGGAAGAAGCAAGTTCTCGTTTATGAGTGAAGATGATGAGAATAGAATCCCGGAGGAGACGATTATTGTTTTTTTTGGTATTTTCAATCTTTTATTGCTTTTTGTGTTTGTCATAAATTAATGAGCTTAAGCCTAAACCAAAGGTTAATAAACTCATCATATCCTCCCTCTGATTAGGGATAATGAGAATACCTTAAGTATGAGGTAAACACCTCAAACTTAATTACCATGATGTAGGATTAAGATCATTAACGTAATTGTGATTATTTAGATGTTTTTGGAGTTTTTGTTTAGTGTTAAGTAATGAGTTTAAGCCATAATCAGGGATTTAATGGACCCATTACACCATCCTAATAGAAGGATAATAAATGAGAACATTTAAGCTGAGGAAGATACCTCAACTTAATCCATGATTAGGGATTAACCTCATGACAAAAAAATCCTTTATTAGAGTGGATTTTAGTTAATGGTAAGATTAAGAAATGAATTTTATGGTTTGTAAGACAACTTGAGGAGGACTTGTCCATTAACACTAGGGTTAGTCCTTCTTAACCAATTAAGGAAGAATTAGAACCCTAATGCAAGGCCCAAGTTAAAAGTTATTGTCTTAGTGATTATTAAGATGGATTGATTAAGAGATTTAAACACATTAAGGGTTTAACACTTAGTATTAAAGTTATACACTCCATCCTAAGAGAAGGATGCAGGCATAACCTTAATCACAAAGCCTTAAAACCTTAAAGGTTTAGTCTCTGATTATGAGATGAGAAGAGAGACACAAAATAAGACACAAAGGTAAAACTAAATGGGGACTAATAAAAACCTTAATTTATTGTCATGCTTGGATGTTCCTATGATTTGTAGGGCTTGAGAAAGAGACCTTCAAAGAAGCCACCAATGGAAGAAGCAGATGAAAGGAGGAGAAGCAGAAGAAACAAGTTTACTTACTTCACTTAAGAAGATAAGTTACTTGAAGAAAGAAAGTGAATGAAGAACATTAATGAGCAATCTCACTCTATAGCAAAAGAAAATGTAGAAAGGATGCAAAAGAAGAATGAGAGGAGAAATGAGAAGTGAAGGTAAATTCACTTCTCAAAGTACTTACCACCTGAAATGGTTAGCATTAAGAAAGAAATGAGATGAAAATGAGATGTATGCAAGGATGAAAACCAAAACCAGAAGCATAAAAATGATGCAAATGATGCTATGAGATGATGCAAAGACATGTAAAGTGTTATGAATGTTCATACAAGTGATGAGAATGCAAATGAAGCATGTAGGAAGCATGAAAGCACATGAAAGTTCATGGAATGAAATGAATGCATAACATGGAAAATGAATGAAGAAATGATCAAGCATGATTCTAATGTGTCCTAATATGTCTTAGATGTCATGTGAATGCAAGAAATTCCATGGCAAGTTCTTGAATGAATGCTGTTGCAAGATGCATGCAAATGAACATGAGAAATTAGGGTTTTAATGCAACATGAGATGCAAAAGTCAAAAACAGAAGCAAATCACAAGATAAAAAATTGAAAATGAACTCAAAGGAACCCTAACCCCATATGATATCACACCCCAAAGGAGGAGGCCTAACTCTTAACCTAAAGAAAGTTATGATTTTTCTAAGTTATCTAGGGTTTTAAGGTACCTAAAGGGGAAAAATGCAAATCAAATCAAAAATGCAAAGAAATTTATGACAAAAATATGCTAGATACTACATGTCAAATGAAGAACAATGAAAAAAGAATCAATGTCATACCATTCATGGTTAGGCAGAAAAGAATTCTTGAAGTTAGGGTTCAAAAATAGGAATTTTATGAACCAAAAAGAGTGTTCAAAACCAAAAAGAAATTTGTGTGAATGGTTTGACAATGTTTCTAAATGTCCTAAGATGCAATGTGAATTTTTTTGGAATTTTTAGAAACCTAAATGATATTTTAATTAATTAATTTCCATTAATTAATTAAAATAAACATTTAAATATTTTTAAAATGATTTTTTAATGCAACAAATAAAAATAAAAATGTTTTCTGGTTGAGAAAAATATTTGAAATGAAAATGCAAAAGGAAAATATTTTAAGGATTTTCTAACTATTTTAAATAAATGATGCAAAATAAATGAGAAAAAATGAAATAAAAATATGAATTAATGAAAGTATGCGCAATCAAGGGACATGATTGATTCTGGGGAATTTTCGTTTGACCACACGCCACATCTAAAGGCCAGAATTCAAATTCAGTTAATTTTAATTAATCAATTAATTAATCCTAAAATTAAGTTAATGAATTAATCTTAACCATCCAGCACACGCGGGAAACAAAGATTAGACGACCCTCATTTAAACTTTTCCCTAACCCTAATTAACCACTTAATCACTTACAGGTGTCCGGAGAAGACCTCCGGTCATCTTCTCCGGCCAGCTCCTCCCTGAGCAACCCCAAAACTTCACCCCTAGGTCATTTCTGGAGCTCTAAAGCTCCAGATCAACTCCTCTCACCTTCCTAAACACGAATCCAAGCTTAAAACAAATTTATCATGGCTCATAAACAAGATTCGAAGGAAAACTCAAAAACTAGAAAAGTTTCAGAAGCTCAGTAGATGCTCAATACACAACCATTTTCAAAACTAAAAGTATCAGCATGATCATTACAACATAAGGAACATTCTAAGAACTTAAAATAGCATTTCTGGAAAAAAAGTTTGAAGAGGTTACCTGAGCTTAAGCTTCCTCAGTATGGAGCTTTCTGGCCACCTCTCTTGTGCAAACTCACTTCAATGATCCTCCTGAAGAAGCTTTGAGGCTTGGAAGGAGTTTGTTTTGGATGGTTTGTGTGATTGCACTTCAACTGGCCAAGAATTGTGTTTTGGTTATGGGGTGTTTTTGGTTGTTTTAATGGTTACTTTGTGTTCAATAGATGATTTTGAGATGAATGGTGAAATTTGTTTGGAGTTTGAGTGGCTGAGTAGTGTGTTTCGAAGGATTTTGCAAGAGGGATGATTTTTGTGTATGCTGAGTTCTTGGAGCTCTTGTCTTGTGTGTGTTATGAAATACACTCCTTGAAGCATGCTTATAAAGTTTTGATAGGCCAGAGGGTGGGTGGTGGCTGCAGCTGATTGGTATGGGCTTCTTGCAAAAAAAGTCAAAAGTTTTTGTCCTTGAGGTATGGGCTGGTTCAAAGGTGGTACAAGGGCATGTCTGGTTCAGCAAGGATCAAGGGGGTCCATGGAATTCATTTTGAGGCAATTCAGCAAGTTTGTGAAAGGTTCTATGTCATTTTGCAATTTTATGAAGTTTTGGCCCTTTTGTGATTCTTCATGGGCAAGTCATGAAAACTTGAGGTTCTTGGGCCAATTCTAAGTTTTAGACAATGCACTATGTTGGTATGATGCTTATAAGTGTATTAGAAGTCACAAAATAGCTTGGCAAGTGGTTTTGCAAAAATCCCTCTTTGGTGCATTCTTGAAAATTATGAGATTTTTGCCAACTTTGTCAAGCCATAACTTGAGTTCCATAATGAATTAGAACTTGTTCTTGTACTTTTCGAAAAGGGAATGATCCAATCTACAACTTTCATGACCAACAATTTTTCATTTGAAGAATTTTTGGTTGAGAAAGAGGAGGTTGAAAAACTTTCCCAAAATGGAAAGTTTACATTACAAGTCATTTCCATTTTAGGCAACTTTTGGTTTAGCTCACTTTTCTTCAATTTTGTGAACTTCCAAGCACTCAAATGATCAAATAAAGATCATATAACTTCAATTTGATGAAAAATCCACTTTGGTTCCATGGATAGGGGCCTCAGATGCCCTGATTTTGCTCTAACTTGCTTAAGAAGTTACCCAATGAACAAATGACTTCCACAATGAATTTCTTCATCAAACTTGGTACACATGATCCTTATAACATATTGAGACCATTAGAAACAAGAATGACCAAAAAATTTGGAGTTATGGCCTCTGAAACCAAAACCCTAATTTCAGGTCATCTGTGTAGTGAAACCCTAGCTCTGCTTCCATGCTTTCCAAGTTCTTGTGATTTTTGGACTTTCTTGACCTTTGAGGGATATAAAATGATGATTGAGCATATATGGTCCCTCTTGGAATGATTGATGGCCTTTGGAGTGGCTCAGATGGATCCTTGGATTGCTCAGATCACAAACCCTGGATGCAGATGAACTTGAACTATGCAGTGAAACAAAAATGCAATATGAGATGTGAAGGTGCACAAAACACAAGGAAGGGGGGGTTGGAATTGGGTTTTCTTTAACAACTAAAAATAACTTCTATTGACAAGTTAATTTATCCTGGTTCGTTTGAACTCAAACTACATCCAGTCCACCCGCCAAGGTGATTTTGCCTCTACTGAGGTCTTAATCCACTATTCAATAAATGAATACACACACTGACCTATAGTCGATGTCCTCTTGAGTCTTCTAACTGAAACTAGTCACTCAAGGAATATTACTCAACTATTACAATGATAATAATATAGTAACTAATATGCTACTTATCAAGCTAAGATCACTACGTGATTGTTACAATATTTTAGTACAAAATGATACGGTCTTTTTGCTTGTGAGTGTATTGGCTTCAAATCTTTAATTTGATTCCTTTATATAGTTCTTGAATAAATGTAGCCGTTGGAGACATCTTGAGCTAATTTAGGATATTAGTTAATACCATAAATTCCTTCCAAAGCAAGAGATACTTGTCTTCATCATTAATTAAAATATTCTTTAATTAATGTCTTCATTATGAATATCATCATCGTCTAGACGTAAATCAGAGATAGTAAAGATTTGATGCGCAACCAATTAATCATGTCATTAAATGATGGATTCTTCATTAAGTGTATCTTCTATATATGGCTCAATATATCTTCTAGTGATGCACGTCTCCTTTAATTAAATTCTTCTTCTACACAATGATAAAGGTAGTCATTAGAACTTCTATTTTAGCATAATAATATTTGTTATCATCAAAACTATTAGATGTTTAGAACCATAATTGTTCTAACAATCTCCCCCTTTTTGATGATGACAAAACATTTATTTAGATATTGAGAATAGAGTTTAATAAGATTTAGAGGAACTCCCTTTGATTGAATAAAATCAAATATTTCTTTTAAAGATCTCTTCAGAAGTTTTATCCTTCAGAAGCTTCATTAGCCTTAGCTCCCCCTGAGTTGATTACTTGACCTGTTTCTATTTTAGAATCACAACTCAAATAGTTTTATTAGAATTTTATATGTAAGAGTCAAATCATGGTAAACTGCTATAGATCAGGATCTTCTACGTTTCTCCCCCTTTTTGTCATAATCAAAAAGAATAGATGCAGAAAAAGATGCAAGTGTATAGAAGCAAAATACGTTACCATTAAATATAATTAAAAACCAGTAATAACAAAACCAGTAGAACTAAAAAATTCATGTAGAAACAGAAGATAAAATAGAAATAGCTAAAGCAGAAGATAAGCAGAAAATCAGGAGTGCATCTTAGTAACTAAGGCCTCCGGCAGAGACTTGATCTCAGATGATGATTCCACTTGCTTTCCAAGCATTGTCTTCAACTCAGCAGTGGTTTCATCTTGCTTATCTAGGCGTTGCTTCACCATCTCATTTTCCTTCTTCAGCTCTTCCAAGGTCTGCAGAACAAGATTTTTTGGCAGAGGATCTTCAACTTCTGGAGCAGCTTGATTCTCAAGAACTTCTACATTTTCTGGTGATTGAGCAGGTTCATCATCATGATCTTCTTCAGAAGGTACCAGAACCATTTGAAGTCCAGAGTTTTCATCCAGAGGATCTGACTCTGTCCAGGGCTTATTGTCCAACAAAAGAGATTTATTCTGTTCAAAGTTATAAACAACTGCTTTGAGATACTCACAGAAGTTCTGGTGAGCAATGTCATAGCAGATGTCCTTGAGTCTCTTTGTCTCAGCATTAAACCATTTTCAGAAAGTCAGAAGCATCTGGATCTGGAAGTTCTGAGCAAGCAGACTTTAGATCCTCTAACTTCAGTTTCATTACTGTTTCAAAAGCAATTAACAAAGCAGAAATGTTTGTTTTTTTGAGGGCTTTGGTTTAGGTGCAGGTATTGCAGTTTTGTTAGAGACAGAGGACAATTTTTGTAAAGCATCAATATTAACAAAGGTTCTAAGGGGATTTTCATGTTCAGTTTCTTCTGGTGGTGTGTCAGGGATGGTTATAAAAGTTGGTGAGTTAGGAGGGGTAGACATATATGAAGATAGTGAACTTTCTCTTATGGGGGAAAGATTAGAAACATTTTCAGAGGATGGGATTTGGACAGATTCTGGGGGTTGGAAGTTATCAATATCAGAGAGGACATGTTGCAAAGCAGTTTGTGTTTCAGTTGTTGGTGAGAGGTCAATATCAGAAAGTGGTGTTGTATCTATTGGAATATCAAAATCAGAAATTGTTTGTGGTTGATGGTGTTCAACTTCTAGTGGATAAAGGGATGATAGAATGTATGAGACAATAGCAGATGCAGGTATTTCAGATGGAATAGGATTAGAGGATTGAGGTGGTTCAGAAGATGGGATAGGTGCAGAAGGAATGTCAACAGAAGGTATTGGGTTAGAAGGGTTTTCAGACACTTCTACTGTAACTGCTTCTACTACAGAAATGAATTCAGAGTTAGAGGCAGAAGTTTTACCTGATCTTCTGGTTGATTTGGGAGTCTTCTGAGATGATCCTTCTCCAGCCTTTCTTTTCTTGGTTCTTGTAGAGGCAGCATCTGGAGTTTTCTGAGTGAGTTCTGTTGGCTTGAACATAGGGTCCACACCATGTTGCTTGCATATATCCAAGTAATTTACCACAACCTCTGGAGGTGTGTTAGAGGAGAAGAGGGGGAAGTTCTCCAGGGGAATCTTCCTGGTGGTGATAACTTCTCTAGAATGGAGGACAAGTTCTTGCTGGATAGAAGTTATAAACTTCATCTTCTTCATATTCTTCGCATTCAGAGGTTTACCAACATTTGTTTCAAGAAATTGTGTCTGCTTTAAGTCTGCCAAAAAGTCCACCAACTTATTTTGACAAAGAATGTCAGATATTACACGTCCTAGAAGAATCCAATCCCTCTTGGTTTTCTCCCCATCTCTAGTTTCCTTCACACTAGTTTTCAGATGTTGAAACAGAGTGTGTGCAAGGTTGATCTTCTTCTGTTTGGCAATAAAGTACAACAGAAACTGCTGATCCATGTTGATATAATCTGGAGAGTTTGTAGCTTTCCTGTGGCAGATTGTTCCAAGAATGATCTTGGCCCAAATTTTGAGAGGAGTCTTCAGATCCTTTATCTTATTAGAAGGTTGGCAAGAAGTGAAGATTTCCTTGGCTATCAGCTTTGTATCAGACATTCTGTCCATGTCACTACACTTAATACCATTGCCATAAGCTTCTATGAGTTTGGCAATGTGATCTTTAGAAATTATTATTCTTTTACCCAACACGTACGAGGTAACATGAGTGTTGGAGGCTGTTGCATATGACCAGAATTCCTTTACCATTTTTGGGAAAACTGGTCCCATTAGACGATCAAAGTACTTCTCCCAGCCCTGAGCTTGAACGACCGGAAAGAGATCAAAACCATTATCCTTCAGACTGTTGAAATCCACAAAGAGCTCACAAAGAACTTCCAGTTTGTCAGCAGGAGTAGTAAGGGTCTTCATGGGTTCAACGTAGAACACATCAGAGAAGTCTTTTCGTTGTTGAGGAGGGGAAGCCATTGTTACTAAGATGAGGTTTTTTGAAGTTTATGGTTTTAGAAAATTTTCAGAGAGAACGCAAAAGAGAGAGTGAAAAGATTTTTCAGTAAAAATGCAATTAGGGTAAAAATTGAAAGTGAAAATGAAAAGTTACTTATATAGAAAAAAATTACATTTAATAATACGAGGAATTAGTGGGAAAAATTAATTTTAAAAACATAATGATTATATGCAATAAATGCTGCAGACATAGGGTAAGACGTAAAAGATTCTGGAACAGTTACCCAAGAGATTTTTTCCTTTTTGGTGTCAAGTCATCCGTATCAGTTTCCCATAAGATCAACAGATGTCATTCTGTAGAGGACAGTTGTCCAATGCATGTTCTGTCACTCTTCAGAATTTGGACACTTGTTTTAATTCTGATGGGATTCCTTAGAGCCTTGTTGACACTTGTTGATTTGAAGATCTGCATGTTATTCCTTTGAACAGAAGTTCTCTTAATGAAACAGTTAGAACATAGTATCTTCTGAGATAATAATATAGAGGATTAATTCCAGAACTTCTAAGAGTTAAAGACATATAATTAAAACATTTTCATTCTGGACATAATTTCATGCTAAGGTTAGTTAGTATGAAATTAAATCTATCTTCAGGAAGGGGTTTTGTAAAAATATCAGCCCATTGGTGATTTGTATCTATGAATTTTAACATTAAAATTCCCTTCTGAGTATAGTCCCTAATGAAATGATGTTTAACTTCTATGTGTTTAGCTCTTGAATGTAAAATTGGATTTTTAGATAGACAAATAACAAAGGTATTATCACAGAGGATAGGAATGTTACTCTCATAAATATTGAAATCCTCAAGCTGAGTTTTCATCCAGAGCATCTGAGTACTGCACCCAGCTGCTGCAATGTATTCAGCTTCTGCAGTTGATAATGTTATGGTTGACTGTCTTTTGCTGGACCAAGAAATTAGATTATCTCTCAGAAATTGACAACTTCCAGAAGTACTTTTTCTTTCTGTTCTGTCTCCAGCAAAATCAGCATCACAATATCCTACAAGTTTATAATCTTTGGATCTTCTGTAATATAGACCAAGATTAGTAGTACCTTTCAGATACCTAAAGATTCTCTTAACTGCTGTTAAATGAGTTTCTCTAGGATCTGATTGGAATCTAGCACATAAACATACAATGTATAGAATATCTGGTCTAGAAGCAGTTAGATAGAGGAGAGAGCCAATCATACCTCTGTAGAGCTTCTGATCTACTTTCTTACTTACCTCTTCTTTCTCCAGAATACATGTAGGATGCATAGGAGTTTTAGATATTATGCTTTCTGATAAATCAAATTTCTTCAGAAGTTCTTTGACATATTTGCTTTGATGGATATACGTTCCTTCTAATGTTTGATTTATCTGAATTCCCAGGAAGAACTTTAATTCTCCCATCATGCTCATTTCAAATTCTGCCTGCATAGACTTAGCGAATTCCTTTCCCAAGGCACTTTTAGTAGAACCAAAAATTATATCATCTACATAAATTTGGCATATCAGAAGATCATTTTTAATGTTTTTAATGAAAAGGGTTGTATCCACTTTCTCTCTGATGAAATTATTTTCCAGAAGAAAAGTACTCAGTCTTTCATACCAAGCTTTGGGAGCTTGTTTCAGACCATATAAAGATTTTTTGAGTTTGAAAACATGTTCTGGAAATTTTATATTTTCAAAGCCAGGGGGTTGGTGTACATACACTTCTTCATCAATATAACCATTTAAAAATGCACTCTTGACATCCATTTGATATAGAATGATATCATGGTTTACAGCAAATGAAATTAGAAGTCTAATTGATTCTAACCTGGCAACTGGTGCATAGGTTTCTGTATAGTCAATTCCTTCTTGTTGACTATAACCTTATGCAACCAGTCTTGCTTTGTTTCTGACAACTTTTCCTTGTTCATTTAGCTTGTTTCTGAATACCCACTTGGTGCCAATGATGTTGAATCCTCTGGGCCTAGGAACTAGATCCCATACATCATTTCTGGTGAATTGGTTAAGTTCTTCTTGCATAGCCAGAATCCAATCATTTTCTGAGAGAGCTTCTTCTACAGAAGTTGGTTCAATCAGAGAAACAAGTCCCATTAGAGATTCTTCAGAGTTTCTGAATGATGATCTTGTTCTGATTGGTTCATCCTTATTTCCCAAGATTTTATCTTCGGGATGATTCACTTTGCTTCTGGATAGTTTCTTCTGAGTGGGTTCTTCAGAAGTTGTTGTAGTAATTTTCTTGTTTTGTTTTGGAGGTGTTTGATCTTCAGATGTTCTGTTTGTAGAAATATCAACTTCTATATCTGCAATAAATTCATTCTGCTTTGGTTTTTCAGAACCAAGCTTATCATCAAATCTGACATAAATAGATTCTATCACAATACGTGTTTCTGTGTTGTATACTCTATATTCCTTAGAACGTTCAGAGTATCCTAACATATAACACTTTTGTGCCTTAGAGTCAAATTTATTCAAAGTATCATTAGTATTTAAAATAAAATATATGCATCCAAAAGGATGAAAATATGAAATGTTGGGCTTTTTGTTCTTCCACAATTCATAAGGAGTCTTTTCAAGAATAGGTCTTATAGAGATTCTATTCTGAATATAGCATGCTGTATTTACTACTTCTGCCCAAAAATGTTTAGCCATATTTGTCTCATTGATCATGGTTTTGGCCATCTCTTGCAATGTTCTATTCTTACGTTCTACAACCCCATTTTGTTAAGGAGTTCTAGGACAAGAAAAATCATGAGAGATGCCATTTTCATTAAAAAATGATTCTAATTGTTTGTTTTCAAATTCTCCACCATGATCACTTCTGACTTTAATAATTTTAAATTCTTTTTCATTTTGAACTTGTTTGCAGAAGTTAGAAAATACAACAATTGACTCATCCTTGTGTCTAAGAAACTTTACCTATGTCCATCTGCTGAAGTCATCTACGATCACCAATCCATACTTCTTGCCACTGACAGAAGCAGTTTTCACTGGTCCAAACAAGTCAATGTGCAGAAGTTATAATGGTCTAGAGGAAGATACAACATTTTTAGCTTTAAAACCAGGTTTTGAAAATTTGCCTTTCTGACATGCTTCACACAGAGCTTCTGAATTGAACTTCAAATTTGGAAGTCCTCTGACTAGATTGAGTTTGTTAAGTTGAGATAATCTTCTCATATTAACATGTCCCAATCTTCTGTGCCAGACCCATTGCTCAGTTTCCACAGACATTAGACATTTTACATTCTGAATTTTTAATTCTGAAAGTTTTATTTTATAAATGTTGTTCTTTCTCTTTCCACTAAAGAGGATTGTTCCATCTTTCTGACTAACATCTTTATAGAACTTTTGATTAAAGATTATGTCATAACCATTATCACTTAATTGACTTATGGATAATAAATTATGCATTAATCCTTCTACTAATAGAACATTAGAGATAGAGGGAAGATTTCCATTACCAATAGTTCCAGAGCCAATTATTTTTCCTTTTTGATTGCCTCCAAAACCTACGTGGCCTCCATCTTTTAATTCAAGACTTTGGAACATATGCTTTCTTCCTGTCATGTGTCATGAGCATCCAGAGTCCAGGTACCATGATTGGTGTTTCAGTTTTGTTGTTAAAGACATTTGCAACATACACAATTTTATCTTTGGCTACCCATATTCTTCTGGGTCCTTGTTTGTTAGTTTTTACAAACTTCTGATTCATTTTAGGTTTCAAATCAGAACTTGTGGAACAAGATGACTCACTAGTGTATATTAGATCATGGTTATGACCATATGTAAAATGAGAGCTTAGAGGAGTATTAGTTTTTATGACAATGTCATCAATCTTTTTATACTTCAGAGTTTCTTTAGTATTCACATAGCCTATGCCTCTTCTATCATTTCTGCTAACTCCATAGATCATAGATGAAATTTTGCTTCTATCTATGCTTTTAGCTAGAAAATTTTGAAAACCATAGTCATATTGTTTTATGATACTATCATAATTGATTAGATCTTCTAATTCAGATTCCTTCTGAGCTTTAAGTTTTTCAAAAGAGTTTTTGCATTCAAAAATATTTTCTTTCAGCTCAGAGTTTTCTGTTTTTAGTTTTCTAACTTCTTTTAATTCAGATACTAGACTTTGTTTCATGTCTTTGTATTTGAATTGAAGCTTCTGATATTTTTCAAGAATTTCTGAGAGGCTAGCTTCTAATTGAGATCTAGAAAGTTTAGAAAATACCTCTTCTGAATCTGATTCTGATTCTGATGAGTGATCATCTTCTGGTATGTTTGTCATTAGTGCAATGTTAACATGTTCATCTTCAGAATCTGACTCTGCTTCAGATGATTCAGAATCATCCCATGTTGCCATGAGACTCTTTTTCTTTTCTCTGCTGAATTTGTTTCTGGGTTTCTCTTTCTGGAGTTTTGGACATTCACTCTTGTAGTGTCCTGGTTCTTTGCATTCATAGCACACAACTTCTTTGCTTCTGGGTTTCTTGTGACCAGATGTTGATTCAGAATAATTGTTGGTTCTTCTGGTATTTCTGAACTTCTTCTGACGATGCTTCCAGAGTTGTTGGACTCTTCTGGATAGGAGAGATAATTCATCTTCTTCTGATGAGCATCCAGAACTTTCTTCTTCTTCTGCCTGTAAAGCTTTAGAAACAGATTTGTTAGATTTAAGAGCTACAGACTTACTTTTCTTCTGGGGTTCATCTTCTTCTAGTTCAATCTCATGACTTCTCAAGGAGCTGATCAGTTCTTCTAAGGATATTTCATTCAGATTTTTAGATAGCTTTAGAGCAGTGACCATGGGCCTCCAAGCTTTTGGTAAACTTCTGATGATTTTCTTCACATGATCTGCTGTTGAGTAGCCTTTGTCCAGAACTTTCAGTCCAGCTACTAGAATTTGGAACCTTGAGAACATTTTTTCAATTGTCTCATCTTCTTCCATCTTGAAAGCTTCATATTTCTGGATGAGGGCTAGAGCATTAGTCTCCTTGACTTGAGTGTTGCCTTCATGTGTCATCCTCATAGAATCAAACATGTGTTTAGCTGAGTCCCTGTTTGTGATCTTCTCATATTCTGTATATGAGATAGCACTTAGAAGTATGGTTCTAGCTTTGTGATGATTTCTGAATTCCTTCTTCTGCTGAGCTGTCATATTTTTTCTTTCAATCTTCTGACCATCTGCTCCAACAGGATGAATGTATCCATCTGTCACCATGTCCCAGAGATCTCCATCTAGATCAAGAAAGAAACTTTCCAGAACATCCTTCCAGTAGTCAAAATTGTCACCATTGAACACTGGAGGTTTAGCGTTGATCTTGTCATTTTAGTAGTCATTGTTGTTATTGCCAGCTTCTGCCATGTGTTTTAGCTTCTGGATCTTTTACTGACACGGTTAAGTGTTTTTCTCAGAACCTAGCGCTCTGATGCCAATTGAAGGTGCGCAAAACACAAGGAAGGGGGGTTGGAATTGGGTTTTCTTTAACAACTAAAAATAACTTCTAATGACAAGTTAATTTATCCTGGTTCGATTGAACTCAAACTACGTCCAGTCCACCCGCCAAGGTGATTTTGCCTCTACTGAGGTCTTAATCCACTATTCAATAAATGAATACACACACTGACCTATAGTCAATGTCCTCTTGAGTCTTATGACTGAAACTAGTCACTCAAGGAATATTACTCAACTATTACAATGATAATAATATAATAACTAATATGCTTCTTATCAAGCTAAGATCACTACGCGATTGTTACAATATTTTAGTACAAAATGATACGGTCTTTTTTGCTCGTGAGTGTATTGGCTTCAAATCTTCAATTTGATTCCTTTATATAGTTCTTGAATAAATGTAGCCGTTGGAGACATCTTGAGCTAATTTAGGATATTAGTTAATACCATAAATTCCTTCCAAAGCAAAAGATACTTGTCTTCATCATTAATTAAAATATTCTTTAATTAATGTCTTCATTATGAATATCATCATCTTCTAGACGTAAATCAGAGATAGTAAAGATTTGATGCGCAGCCAATTAATCATGTCATTAAATGATGGATTCTTCATTAAGTGTATCTTCTATATATGGCTCAATATATCTTCTAGTGATGCACGTCTCCTTTAATTAAATTCTTCTTCTACACAATGATAAAGGTAGTCATTAGAACTTCTATTCTAGCATAATAATATTTGTTATCATCAAAACTATTAGAGGTTTAGAACCATAATTGTTCTAACAAGATGATACGCTTAAACTGATGCAAATATGAAAGATCACAAGCCATGGTGTGAACTTAGTGAGGGAAAATTTGGGGTGTTTACATTCCTCAATTCAATCAGATTGAGCTTTATTAATTGTGGAAGTAAGGCAGCATAGGACATCAGAATGGGATCGATAACCCTGTTGATTTGTGAAGTCCTCTATTGAAACAAACGTTGTTGCTGATTGTTATTGTTGTAAGATCTCTGTTGAGGAAATTGTTGTTGCGGTGGGAAGTGTTGTGGTTGTGGAGGATACTATTGTTGAGGTGCTGGAGCTGGAATGGGGACAACGGCTATTGATCTTGGCATGTATTGAGGCCTACCTCTGCCCATATGTACTGAGGTGGTCTCACTTGTCCTGCGAGGTCCTGCGAAGGGTTTCCTTGTATTGCTAGAACTAGCACCATTGTCTGAAATTTTGCCCATCTTCAACAGACTCTCAATTCTCTCACCAGCTATAACTACATCCGCAAAGCTGGTGGACGAGAAAGCAATAAGTCTATCAATGTATGTTCCCTGTAGGGTGTTCATAAACATGTCGGCCATTTCTCTCTCAAACATTGGAGGCTGGACAGCAGCAGCAAGCTGTCTCAATCTTTGGGCATATTCCCTGAAGCTTTCTCTTGAAGACTGTGACATACCCATTAGGAGAGTTCTATTGGGAACCATGTCCAAGTTATATTGATACTGGCGTATGAAAGCTTCGGCCAAATCCTTCCAGTTTTTGACTGTTGCCCTGGACAGGTGAGAATACCATTCACGGGATGCCCCGGTCAGACTATCTTCGAAGTAGAACATCCATAACTTTTCGTCCATGGTATAAGCTTTCAGTCTCCCCAAGAAGGACTGTAGGTGAGTACGTGGACAAGAGGTACCATTATATCTCTCAAAGCAAGGAGGCTTGAATTTGTGAGGAATCCTAACTCCCTCAACTAGACCCATGTCCATTACATCAAATCCCAAAGAGTTTTGGGACTCCAAAGATCTCAGCTTCTCCGCTATTTCGTCCAGACGACGATCATAGGCTTCATACCCGACACCAATTACTGTAAACTGTTCCTCTTGAGGGTCTTCTTGCAAAGCACGACCTCTAGTGTTTTCTTGGGTATTTCTGATAGCATTGACTTCAGGATTAAGGTGAGGCCCAAACTCTGGCGCATCTGTTCGTGGTTGTCCGTGATTCTCTTCTAAACCTGGATGATTCTCTTCTGGAGCTTGCCGATCGACTAAATCTCTTAATCTTTCTTGACTTTGGGCCAACCCAGTCATTACTTCCATGAACTGGTCATCTGAGCCATCATCTCAGTCCTCTCATTAGCCATCTGAGTTCTCACGTCAGTCAAATCTTGCTGAACTTGGTCCATCGGTAAGCTCGGAAGGTTGTTTCTTATAGGATACCGGTGAACTCTGTTAATGTGGAAAACCCTCCTACGAGCAATGTTTCCTGAAACAACAACAAAGTGAGAAAACAACAACAAAAACACCTACAAAATAAAACAAAGAAATGAGGTTAGTATGCAATGCAGTATGTCTATTTGTCTTCCAAGGGTATCCGGTTTTGGTTCTTTGGTTTTGACCTTCCAGACCTCTAGGAATGATGAAGATGTTGAAGAGAAATGAAGCCCAAGAGAAAATCCAAGTAATACATAAACCATATATTACAAATGCTAAAGATACATAGTTTATGATTACAACAAGTTCCCATGGTGGGTCAAAATACAACAAAATCATCAAAAAGTACAATAAAAAATAAAGTTCAAGTACAAAGGAATCAGACATCCAGCCCAAAGTCATCCTCCCTGACTTCCTTCAGGAGAGCATCAGTCACTGGTCCAACTGGATGCTCTATGATGGTCCTGATAAGAAGGTTCCTGGTGGCAATGACACCTTTCAATTTCTGGTACTTGTCTTGGTCCTTTGATCTTTTCAACCCCGCTCGGAGTTTTAACTCAGAGATTTCCTTCTATGCTGCTAAAAAGGCTTCCTGACTCTTCTTTTCATTAGCTTCCAGCTGCTCTATCCTAGCATGTGTCTTCTGATCTTCTTGCAAACGAGCCTCAGTAACTCTGATCCATCTAGCCTGAATCTCCTCCAAGTAGTGCTCAGCTTTGGCCTTCTGAATCTTAACTTCTTTGCAAGCATTCTTCGATACCAACTCCCCTGCTCGGGCTTTTCAGATGTAATCATATGTCTTCTCAATCTTAGTTATATGCTCGATATGAAGCTTCTCTAACCTCTCGTTATCTAGACGACTATCATTCCTCTCCCAGAGGGTCTTCTTTAGATCTCCAGAAAGCTGAGCATTCCTCTCATTCAGCTTCTCAAACTCCTCTAAAATGACTGCAGCTACAGGCTCTACTGCTGATGGCCCTGGCACATCCTCCAGGGTGAATTGCATGCGGGTGATCTGTCCTCTGATGCGAGACCAATCAATGTAATGAGTTGAAGCTATGTTGTTGCACTTGCCAAGAATAGCAGTCCCTTTTGTCTGTATGTTATCCCAAGCCCAGGCTGCTTGTCGAATGATGGCATGATTATTCTGAATATTACAGTAAAGGGTCTCTGCTAAATCCTGCTCTCTTGGTGGATGTACTAAGGCATACCCTAGCTGCCTTTTGAAAAGCAAAGGATTGTAGTTGATGCAACCCTTCACTTCAATAAGAGGTAAATTAGGATATTGCCCACAACTGGTGATCATGTCCCTGCCCTTGGTGCTCTGAGTACACCACCTGATGTCTTCTGAATTGAGAGCAATCATTTTCTTAGCCCAATTCCTTGACTGGTGAGGATTCAAGAAAGCTTCTGTCTTCGGCATTTATCTCAATAACCAACAGTAGAAGAGAGGTGCATAACATATGACTAGTCTCCCCCTCTGCTTCTCATTTCTCTGATGCACTGAATAGTAGAAATCCCCTAGCAAGGTAGGAACTGGATTCTTCAGAAGGAAAAGGTGGATAGCACTCTTGCCTACAAACTTAGGCTCGTCTGCAAACAAGATGATTCCATATATACTAAGAGCCAGGAGAGCACAAACAGTTTCCCACTTTCCTGCTGCAGCATGACTGATGGCCTGAGTGATCAAGAAGTCCAAATGGAGGCCTAGGATCCCAGCCTTGGTGGTCATATGCTGAATAATGATGGTAACTTCCAAATGCAAAGCCTTAGCTATGTCTTCATTCCTGGGAGCAGTCATCTCAGGGTTGAAGTGGATTCCTCTCCTGATAGGGACACCCAACAATATGGAAAACGCTTCCAACAAAGGATCCATCTGAAAGTCTGGGAATGTGAAACATATGAGAGGAGGGTCATAGAACTAAAGGAATGTGTGAATCATGCTCCTATGTGATGCATCCAATTCCATGATCATGTCCATGATACCACCATATTGTTCCCTGAATAAAGGGACATGATCAGGAGTGATGAGTGTCTGAATATGTCAGATGCTTGCTAGAGAGGGCTCAAAGAAATGGTAAGTGATGTTGCTCTTTCTGGATGAAACCATACTGATAATGGGTGCTAATGAAGATAACTGAGGAGAAATACTGATGAAGACAAACTGGAGAAGATATCAACTGAAGAATTTCTCTGATGAAGATAACTGATGAAGATGGCTGAGCAGAAGAACAGTCAAAACCAAACCAAAGATGATGTGGATACCCTGTAAAACAAATAGACAAATGTTAAATGATGCAAAATGATGTATGCAGAATGATATGCAAGGGTTTGTGATCAGGTGATGGATCTGTTATTTGCTTTGATAGGGTCCATGGTGTTCAGAAATCTAGGTGAAGGTTAACCAGTAACCAAGTGGGGGACTCAAATAAAGAGTTACAAGTCCAGGGTTTCATAGAATCAGTCCAAAATAGTGTGACCTTAAAACAATATCAGTAATAGGGTATGTAGAGGCCAAGGGTTCCTGCAAACCTATAAACATCCCCAGCCACTCACAGGTATTGTTCTAGAACAAGGATCCTCAGACTTGGATCTATTATGAGAAGTGTAAACACTTTTAACCAGGAGGTACCGTGTTTACAATAATCATAAAGAATCCTCCTCTAATTCACCTCAAATGCTGAAGGTCATCTAAAACAGGTCATCCAGACTTAGAAGGCTTCCCAGGTAGCCCTAGCACTACAAGAAATCCGTAGCACAAACTTCTCAAGAAGAAACCCATGTCTGAACCGTGTTTCATATTCCCACACCAGACCGAAATAGAATGGGAAAGAATATGAAGCCACTCTAATCCTATGTATCACTCAGTCTCCCGGTGTGGAACCTTGCTAACTAAGATACCCCTGCCACCAAGGCAAACCAACAAATCCAGCATATGATATGATGACAATAATATAAAATGCATAAAATAGTATATGAAAGAAATAAATAAAACTGTAAAGAAAGAAATAAATAAAGCAATAAACAAAAAGCACACATAACACCCCCATAAACACAAATCAAACAAGCGCTAGGAGAAACCCGCAAAAAGAACCAGAAGCCCTAGTTGCATGATAAGTCCCTAGCAGAGTCGCCAAGCTGTCGCTCCCCGGATTTTCATCCTGGTGCAGACGCAAACGGTCGGCTAAAAGAGAAAGAATGAATTGAATAGAGTCACCAGCTAGGCATTTTTATCCTGAAGGAAAGGTAATGCTGCATAAACCTAGAAAGAGATGGATAAGACGGTTGCTAACCAGAGAAACTAAGAAAGGGGGTTGGTTATGACCTGGGAAAGTATTAGCACCCAGATCATCCGTCGTACTCGACAGGATCCACGCTTACTAGATTGTGTTTAAAAGGGGTAAGTATATATGCTATCTGTGTGCAAAAGCTAAGGAAAAGAAAATACAGGTGTTAGTGCAAAAGGGTGAATGGCTCAGGAACTGAGGCTTAAAAGAATGCTGAAAGAGGGGGAAGACACAAGGACTTTTGTTCGATAACTGTTAAGTTACGCCTACGTATCCTCTCGTGCAATGAGGAAGTCAGAACATCGTAGTTCGACTCAAAGAGACTGAAAATAAATTGACTGCGAACTGCTTACTTGTCTATGCTCAAGTGTATGACTTGTCTGGCTCGAGTGCTAACTGTCTTGCATTAGACGAAAGAAGCAGGTTCTCGTTTGTGAATGAGTGTGATGAGAAAAGAATCCCGAAGGAGATGATTATTGTTTGTTTTGTGTTTTCAGTTTTTTTAAATTATTTTTGATGTTTTGCATAAGTTAATGAGCTTAAGCCTAAATAAAGGGTTTGTAAACTCATTATATCCTCCCTGATTAGGGATAATGAGCCTACTTAAGTATGAGATAAGCATTTCAACTTAATTATCATGATGATGTAGGATTAAGATCATTAACCTACTTGTGATTATTAATATGTTTTTGGGTTTTTGTTTAGTGTTAAGTAATGAGTTTAATCTCTAATCACAGATTAGTGAACTCATTACACCATCCTAATAGAAGGATGATAGATAAGGGCACGTAAGCTGAGGAAGACTCCTCAACTTAATCCATGGTTAGGGACTAAATTCATTATATAACAATCCTTTATTAAATGGATTTTAATTAAAGGGTAGGATTAAGAAGTGGATTTTATGGTTTGTAAGACAACTTGAGGGGGACTTGTCCATTGAACACTAGGGTTAGTCCCTCTTAACCATAAGGAAGAGATAAAACCCTAATATAAGGACCAAGTTACAAGATAAAGTCTTAGTGATTATTAATGTGTTTTGATTAAGATGTGTAAACAAATTAAAGGTTTAACACTAAGGATTAAAGTTATACACTCCATCATAAGATAAGGATGCAAGCATAACCCTAATTCCAAAGTCCTAAAGCTTTAAGAGTTTAGCCTCTGAATAAGAGATGAGAAGAGAGACTCAAGGAGACTCAAAGGTAAAAGACTAGGGGGGGACTATATACAACCCTAAAAGTTATCATGCTTGGATATCCTATGGTTTGTGAGGCTTAGGAGAAAGGATCTTCAGGAAGGCCACCATGGAAGAAGCAGATTAAAAGAGAAAGAGAGAAGAATAAGTTACTTACTTCCTGAAGAAGATAAATAACTTAGGAGAAAAGAAAGGAGCAAGAGAGACTTAAGTGAAGCAAGTTCACTTCAAAGACAAGTAAATATGCAAATGCAAAGGAAAGAAGAGGTGGGAGGTGAAGGCAAATCCACCTCCCAGATAACTTACCAAAAGTTCCTGAAATGTTAGTATGAATGCATAAGACATGAAATGAAAAGAAATAAGACAAATGAAGGTGAAAAGACCAAAGTCAGAAGTGATTATGCAATGCAAATGTGTTATGAGATGATGCAAAGTCATACAAGATGCATATGAATGATCATACAAGGATGAGATGCAATGGGAGCATGTTTAGAAGCATGAAAACACATGGATGTTCATGGAATGTAATGGGTGCAAAGCATAGCAAATGAATAAAGAAATGATCAAGAAATGTTTAAAACATGTCCTAAGATGTCTAAGATGACATAAAAAAGAATGGAATGACATGGAAAGTTCATAAGTTCATGATATGCAAAGAAGAATGCAAATGAAGATGCAAAATTAGGGTTTTAAAACAACATGAGGTGGATATTGTAACACTCAAATAATTATTTATTATTTTAATATTAAGTATTTATTGTGGTTAGTTGGTATATTTAATGTTGTGGTTAATTTAATCGATAAGTCGGAAATTTAGTCGAAAGTCGTAGAAAATATTATAAGAAATAATAATATAATTGTGGTGTTATGTTTAGGCCCATTAGAAATTATAATATTTAGTAATTTAATAAAAAGAAATAAAAATAAGTGATGGAAACATGAGAACAAAACAGAAGTGGAAAAGTTAGGATAAGAGGAACTTTGGGAACTGCTGTGCTAACGTGAAAGAAAGTGAAAAGATTCCGGAATCCGATCGAGAGAGAAACCTTCAATCCAATCTAAGGTAAGGGTGGGTTCGATTATTATAATCGGGTATGAATTCCAATCCGGTGATTTGGGTAGTTAGGTTGTAATATTCAATTGTTGTTCTTGATGCTGTGTAAAAATTATATATATTATGATTGAAATTATTGATTTTGTGAATTAGTTGCTGGATTTTCCAATTTGTGGTTGATTTATAAGTTGTTGACGTTGCTGGATGTTGTTGTTGTTGGTTGTTTTTCAACACAGAAAATAAATTAATTTAAGAACGAAGAAGAGATAGAGACCTGAAGCAAAAGAAAAAAAAATAATATAAGGTGTGGCGCAGGCCACCTGTACCCTCAAGGGGGTGTGGCGCATGTAACAGCCCGGGCCCCTCGCAAGGCAATCCCGGCACTGCCACCTCACGATCTTCTCTACCCCCCTCACTAGTAGAGTTTTTGCCTTCCGTGGGAATCGAACCATGTACCCTGGGGTTCAAGTACATGTTCATTTCATTCACACTACCAATTGAGCTACTAGCTCAAGTGGTAGTGTGAATGAAATGAACATGTACTTGAACCCCAGGGTACATGGTTCGATTCCCACGGAAGGCAAAAACTCTACTAGTGAGGGTGGTAGAGAAGATCGTGAGGTGGCAGTGCCGGGATTGCCTTGCGAGGGGCCCGGGCTGTTACAAAAAAAAAGGTGCCTTTTTTTGTAACAGCCCGGGCCCCTCGCAAGGCAATCTCGGCACTGCCACCTCACGATCTTCTCTACCCCCCTCTCTAGTAGAGTTTTTGCCTTCCGTGGGAATCGAACCCTGTACCCTGGGGTTCAAGTACTTGTTCAATCCATTCCCACTACCAATTTAGCTACTAGCTCAATTGGTAGTGGGAATGGATTGAACAAGTACTTGAACCCCAGGGTACAGGGTTCGATTCCCACAGAAGGAAAAAACTCTACTAGAGAGGGGGGTAGAGAAGATCGTGAGGTGGCAGTGCCGGGATTGCCTTGCGAGGGGCCCGGGCTGTTACAGCGCAGGCCACACCTAGGGGATTACTTTATATGGCGCAGGCCATAGATAAGGCCAGGTGGCCATAGAACATTGTGGCGCAGGCCACAAGGGATGGGAGAGGCCTATGGCGCAGGCCATAGGAGTTTAAGGGGGTGGGGCCCACTTTCATATGGCGCAGGCCATGTTGTAAGTGGGGTGAAACCATTTTTTTATATTATTAATTCTAATTTATGTATTTTAATGAAATATTAAGTAAATGAATTTTTTTTAATTAGTATTTGAAAATTATCAATAATATTTTACATATGGTTTAATAACGTTCTAAGGTAAATTATAAACTGTACTAAGTGAAATTTTGATGCGGAAGATGTATCTATTAGTAATGCAGAAAAACAAAATATCAGTAACTAGTTAGAATTTTGGCAGAAAATGCAGGCTTATAAATTTGACAGAAACAGTAGCAGCAGACCATTTTCTAAGACAGATTGATTTTAACGAAATTTAGAAAATTCCAGTTTTGTAATAAAGTCGTATTAATCACAGAAAGTAGAAAAATAGTGTGGAATTAGTCGGTTTAGCCGAATTAGGCGGAAAAATTAGTTGTCCGGAATTTAACGAAATTCGTCGGGTTAAGTCGGGTAATATAATAGTTGATTTTAATGAGTTGTTCTGCTGGAAATTATGTTGCTAAAGGTTGTTTCAAGTACAACTGAGTTGAAGCGTTGTTCTGATTTACAAAATAGTTCGGAAGTTGCTATATCGGAGGCTTTTATGCCAAAGTTGATTTATAATTTGCTTATGTCGTATAAGTTGATATGTATTTTTCATGTGGCTATGTTGTGTGCGTGTAATGTCTGAGAAGTCAAGTAAATTCATATGCATTTTGTCGGAGCCGTTGCTCACACCACGTTGGCCTGGATTGGCAGAAGTTGAAAGTTGAAGGCTTATGCCTTGATTGCCTCGGTAAATTAGCAGATTTTAAGTTGGGAGTTTTACTCCGAATGGTACCACATGCATAACTAGTCGAGTCTCATTAAAGTTGCATTCTTGTTGGTTTGTTGTGTTGATATTTGATTTAATTTGTGAAGTGGTGTTTGTTTACGATCCTTATTCACTGTATTGTTTTTCATATACTGATTATAATCATCGTAACTCACCCCTTCTGTTAAATGTTATCCTTATGTGACAACGTGCAGGTAATCTTGAAAAGTAGCCGGTTACCGTTGGTCGAGTCGGTGGTCAGTCGCTCTGATACGTAGCACTCGGGGGGATTGTCGCGTGTCTGCTTTGTTGATCTTTTAATTATTGCTGAATTTTAATTGGTTGAAGGACTTATAGTTGCTTACTTTTTATTTTAAGTTGTTATTATGTTGTTTAAAGATGCTATGAATTACTTTATGAATCCGCTGCGTAAGATTTTATGAAGTTGAATTATTGGAGTGAATGACATTGTTTTGTTGAATTTAAGAAAAAGTGTTACGTATTTGGTATGATTTCCTTAAATTGGAAATTGCTTAAAGTTGATTATGTGATATCCCGTTTGTAGAAAAATTTTACGACTCTGATTTTGTTTTATATTTCGTGGGTAGAAAATGGGGTGTTACAGATATGACCAAAACAGAAGCAAACATCATGATAAAAAATTGAAATTAGCTCAAACAAACCCTAAACCTATACAAGATCACACCCCAAAGAGAAGGTCAAAAGCCAATCCTAGTGAAAGTTATGAAATTCCTAAGTTACCTAGGGTTTTTGGGTGCTTCTAAAGGAAAAATGAAAATCAAATTGAAAATGCAAGATAAAAATGTGAGGTAAATAACCTAGAAACTATATGCAATATGTGAAACAATTCAAGAAGAACCAAGTTCAAACTCATCATGGTTAGGCAGAAATGAATATTTCAAGTTAGGGTTAGAAAATATGATTTTTAAGAACCCTAATTCAAAGAAATTGTGAAAATGTGATCAAACCTAAAAATAAATTTTTATGGTGATTTTGAAAATGTTTCTAAATGTATTGGAATGCTTCATGAATTTTTTGGTGATTTTTAGAAACCTAAATGCATATTTAATTACTTAAAATCAATTAATTAATTAAATAAAACATTTAAATAGTTCAAAAATACTTTTTTAATGCAAAAAAATAAAATAAAAATTGTTTTCAGGTTAAGAAAAATATTTGAAACAAAAATGCAAAGTTTGAGAATTTTTTGATGATTTTTGCTATTTTAAAATAAATGTAAAAGAAATGCAAGAAAAATGAAATAAAATGCAAAGTATGAAGATCCAGTGGTCCAAATTCAAATGTGAGAGAGATTGGTTGACTTCGTGCGCGTTTCAAGGGCTGGGATTCATTCTGGGGAATTTTAATTAATTAAACCTAATTAACTAATTAATTATGGATTAAATCTTAATGGAGCAATCTGAGCCATCCATATGTGCACTAAGCAAGGATCCAAGGACTGATATTCAAACCTGGCTAAACCCTAATTAACAAAACCCTAATCCCCTCAGGTGACCGGAGCAAGATCTGGTCATCTTCTCCGGCCAACCCTTCAACCTAACTTCTTCCCTAGGCTATGAAACTTCTCTAACATCTCCAGAAATGATCATCAAACAACATAGAACAAGAATCCATCGTCAAAATTCATTTATGTTCCACCAAAATCATGAATCGAAGCAAAACGGAAAAAATACACAAAACTTTCAGAAACAAAATACATGTTTGATACTCAACCATTTTGAAAACTAAACACATCACCATGATCAAAGAGACATATAGAATCATTTAAGAACTTAAAATGGAGGTTCTGGAAAAATTGTTCTTGATGATACCTGAGATGAAGCTTTCTCAATCTGAGCTTTCAGGACCTCTCCTTGCTGCTAATCCACCCCAATGAAATCCCTGAAGCTTCTGAAAGGCTTGGAACAAGTTTTTATGGCTTGGTTTTAGTGTTTCAGTTCTGAATGTGTAGAAATCGTGTTTTGGTTTGAGCTTGTTTTAGGCCATGGAAAGGGGTGGGATTGGATCCTTAGGTTGTGTGAAGTTGAATGGTGAAAGAAATTTTGAAGTTTGATGGATGTGCAGAGAGATTCGAAGAGATGCAAGTTTTGGGGATTTTTGTGAAACTCTGCTTGTGGAATGATTCAGGCTCCAAGATCACATGAAATAAGGTCCATGATGCTTGTATGTGATGTCTTAATTGGTTAGAAGGTTGGTGGTGGCATAGTGTGATTGGTATGGGAAAATTGCAAACAAGTCAAAAGTTTTGTACCACAAGCATGGGCTGGCAGAAGCTATTTCAAGGGGTGTCTAGCCTCAGCTGAGTTCATGGATGGCCCTTGGATTGAAACATGTGAGCTGTAACAAGTGGATGAAGAGTTTCAATAGGTTTTGCAAATTTCCAACTTTTAAGATTATGTGAAAATGGCTTAATGAAACTTGTGATGCAAGGCATAATTCTGGTCCAAATGCATTGCACTATGTTTGTATGATGTTTAGAAGTCAATTAGAGGTCATGAAATATCTAAGAACTTGAATTTGCGAAAATCCCTCTTTGGTGCACACTTGAAAATTATAGGATTTTGTCAACTTTGAAAGGCCATATCTTGAGTTCTAGGATGAATAAAGACATGTTCTTGTACTTTTTGAAAATGGGAAGACATAATCTACAACTTTCATTCCCAATATTTTTTCATTTGAAGCATTTTTTGTCATGAAAGAATAGGCTGAATATCTTTCCCAAAATGGAAAGTTTCCATTACAAGTCATTTCCAAAAATAGCAAGTTTGCATTTGGCTCAAAATTCTTCAACTTTGTGAACTTATAACCACTTCTAAGATCAAATAAAGATCATAGAGACTTAAAATGATGATGATGACCCTTTGGTACCCTTGATGGAGGCCTCAGATGCCCTGATTTTGACTTTACTTGCTCAAGAAGTTACCCAATGATTAGATGACTTCCACAATGAATTTCTTCATCAAATTTGGTACAAATGATCCTTATAACATATTTAGACCATTAGAAACAAGAATGAACAAAAAATTTCGGATTAAGGCCTCTGAAACCAAAACCCTAGTTTTAGGTCATTTGTGCAGGAAATCTTCAGTCTGCCTCTATGCCTTTGTCATTCTTTTTTATCCCTTGACTTTTATGAACTTTGGGGAGCATATTGTGATCATGGAACACACCTGGACCCTCTTGGCAAGCTTCAATACCATTGGTATGGCTCAGATCACTTCTTGGATTGCTCAGATCATAAACCCTAGATGCAGATGAAATGAACTATGCAGTGAGATGTAATGAGATGTTTATGCAATGCAAAAATGAAAGATCACAAGCCAAGGTGTGAGAAAAAGTGAGGGAAAATTTGGGGTGTTTACACGCTCCCCATGGAACTTTTCTCTTCAACCTTTTGTCGATAAAGGTGTTCTCCTCAGCAAATTCAGTGGCCGTCCCCCGTTGGAACTTTTTATCTTTGATGAAGCTCAGTTTCTCAATTTTGCAATTTATTTCTCCAAGCAAGTATTACTAGATGTTATTCAGTGGCCGTCCCCCATTGGATCATTATCTTTTGTTGATTTCCCCAAGCAATTTTACTCTTTATTCCAATATTTCTCAACCAGGTCGTCATACCATCCTTTTGATGGTAAAAATTATTTAATTTTCAGTCACTCGATTTTCCCTTTAGTGGCGGGGGTCGATTATTTAATTTTCAGTCACTCGGTTTTCCCTTTGGTGCCGGGGGTCGATTTATTTAATTTTCAGTCACTCGATTTTCCCTTTGGTGGCGGGGGTCGATTTATTTAATTTTCAGTCACTCAGTTTTACCTTTGGTGGCGGGGGTCAATTTATTTAATTTTTCCGTCAACCAGTTTTCCCTTTTGTGTCCGGGGTCGATTTATTTAATTTTCAGTCACTCGGATTCCCCTTTGGTGGCAGGGGTCGATTATTTAATTTTCAGTCACTTGGTTCTCCCTTTGGTGGCGGGGGTCGATATTTAATTTTTTAGTCACCCAGTTTCCCTTTGGTGGCGGTGTCATACTCTAATTTTTGACCCTAATATTTTTCGCATTTTTCATTTGCATCTTGCATACAAACAAGATCACACACTGGTTCGTTTATCCTTTTGGTTGGTTTATTCCTCACAGGGGATCACCGTGTTTTTACTTGCTTTATTTTTTTAAATTTACTAACTTCTAACCAAAATACAAAAATATGTCGCAGTTTTCTTCTTCTTCTCTCTGTGATTGCAGGTTTTCAAAGATAAGGCAGTGATTTTAATTCATATATGGTTGTTCAGTTCATGATTCGATTCAGATGGACGTTTGACCTAATCATGGTCAAACTATCAAAATATTGTTTCAATTGCAATTTATGTGTGCCCGTGGTTTATTTCTCAGACGATGCACATTCAAAGTTCAAGTTGTGTTGTGTGCGAGGTTCAGCAGTTCATAAGGGGTTCATATGAGGATTTGTTTAAGAAGTCAGGTTCATCTAGGTGCATCAGTTCATCGGTGGATCATTTTTGGATCTATTTTCCTAAAGTTTGATTCAAATGAATTCAACAATTCAAGAATATTCGATGGTTCAGGAGTGGTCATGTTCAGTGGCTTGTGAAAGAAAAATCAGGAGTTGGTTACGGGCTTAAAATCATCACTTCATCCATTATCCGTTTCCAACTAAACCATCATTTTTATAGCCATTATCCATTTCTATTCATTTTCTAATTCATACCGATTATTCATTTTCCATTTCCATATTAAATTCACCTTTCATAATTCCTATTCTTTTCGAATATCCATATTCCACCGATTTCCAATTAATCAAATTCCTTTATATTTCCAAATTTTAATTACTACAAACTAATTTCTATTTTTTTATCATAAACTATTTATTTTTTATTTTCTTATAAACCATCACAAAAATAATATAAGCCCATTTAATTTTTTTCGCCCATTTCCTTTCATACTTTTATATCCAAAAATTAGAAATCACTTTGAAGCTAAGGCCGCACAAGACTTTTTGTTTCACACTTCTATCAGCAACGTCACGCCGTACACACCAGCCATCAAAACGCACGTGAAAGCCACTTGCACAAGACTTATGCAATTCATTCAGCTGGCAGCAACAGTCAGCTTCAAGCCTAACCACATGCTTCAAAACGCATGGCCAAAGCACATCAAACGCAAGCTTAAAACGCAAATGGATTTAATACCAAACGCAGCGTACGACCACTAAAACGCATCCACTTGAGCCAAGCATAAATGCAGAAATTTACACACAAAACGCACATAGTGAACACATTGAAATCATGAACTTGAAACGCGGTTTCGAACTGAACAAAAACGGCACCAGCAAGCCCAAAATGTAACGCATAAACTCAGAAATAAAAACGCAAAGAGGTTACAATCAAAACGCAAAGATTCAGCCTGCACACGCGGAATTTGTGAGTTACGAAATGCGAGCAAAATCATTCAAAATGGCAAACCAATTTCAGCTTCATCCCTATATAAATACACCTCAATTCCATTTCAATCTTCAAGTTTAGAAAGCCCTTAGAGACCCTTCCAAAATCCAATCCTTCAATCAACAACTCCAACACCTCAAATATCATTTCACCTTCAACAACGAAAATCACAACCATAAAAACAAACAGAATAACATCATAACTCACTCACTCATTACGATTCAGAAATTAGAAAGAAAGAGATTCGGCAGCGGAATTTCGCTTGCACGGAGAAGAAGGTCGATTTTATCGAAGAAGAGGAAGGTCGATTTTGTGGTTTCAATTTGAGAAGTGTTGCACGACGGTGGTTGATGCAAAAAAGGTGAGATGCGGTGACGTTTTTGTTGTTCTTTAGTTGCTACAGTAACCGTGCGTCTAGGAAGAAGAAGAAGGATGCGTCTCCTTTTGTGTTTTCCTGACTTTTTTTTATATAAAACTTGTATGTGGCTGTTTGGGCTTTGTAAGGCCCGTTTTCTATTCCCACACATACTCCCCTGTTTGCTGCGCCCCCTTCCCTTTCTTTTTCTTATCAAATTTTTTTATTAGTTGTTATATATATATATATATATATATATATATATATATATATATATATATATATATATATATATATATATATATATATATATATATATATATATATACATTTTCACAATGTATTTGTTTAATTTTTTTCTATAAAAAAAGTTTAAAAAAAAGAAATTCTAAAACAGGTAGTTAGAAAAATATTTGAAAAAAATTTTATAAAATCATTTAGTTATTTTTTCATTTAATTTTCCAATAGTTTTAATTTTTTTCCCTCTCTTTGGTTTCAATTGGTTGGTTGTGAGGATTTTATATTAGATCCATTTTTTTCTATTCATCTTATTTTTCCTTTGATCGATGAGATCTCTGATTCGTAGATTATTGATTTTCGAAGATGTTTAATCTTCATCATTTCAAATCTATGGATGAATGGTCATTTGGATCATTCTCCATACTTTGGGATTGTGATAGGTTGCCTTCGATAATTCAATATGAAATCTTGATTAAGATTAGACTGTTACCATTTTTTAATTTTCGTGCGACATGTTTTCGGAGAATGATCCATTATATCATTTCTCTAACATGTATTAGCACAAATATTTTCCACCTTAATTGGTGGTGGCTGGCCTCATTTGTAGGGTAATTACTTTGTAAATTACCCGGTGGTTATTTTACATAGACCTAAACTTGTCCCGATTTCGGAATAAGATCCTATTGGATTCGGTTGCCTTGCAATTTTGGTTATCTCTTTTTGGTTGTGGTTGATTAAGTTCACCATACCATTGTTATGTAAATATTATTATACTATTAATATACTAACATTTTAATTCATTCTCGCACCTTATCCTCTTTATTTCAATCTCTCGCTCCTTATCTCTTTTATTATGCTTTTAATATACTATATCATTCATCATTTTGTTTATGTTTATATTGTTATGCTTGTGATTTTTCCTTTGTCCATTTGGACACAAAAACATTAATAAAGGATTAAACATCTAAAAGACTTGTAACTTTGATCTTGGACTATGGTTACTATCCTTAGCATTGCACTTGGAGTTTTGGACTTAGATTTTAGGATCTTGCCCTTTGCTTGAGTTATTATGGATTTAAGACCTTAGCCGATTTGGTTCACTTATTTATGAAGATGGAAGTCCTATTGTTTCGAAGAATGTTCACCATACAGTTTGATCGTTCTTTCCTTAACTTTTACTTTCAATTCTTAGGATAGTCACTTCATCTCCTCCCACTTCTTAAATTTTCAAATCTCCTTCCTATTTCAAAAATCTTTCTTTGTTTTCAAACATCAAATGTTTTCATAGTCAAACCTTGACTTAAGGTCAAGCGATATTACCTTTTCATTTCATTTATTAATAAATGCTAAACCACATAAGTATATCAAAACTCTTTTTTCCAAATCACTTAAAAAAATGCAAAAACTTATTCAATTGTTTTTGTTCCCTCGTGCACTTTTCTTTTTAGCCATTTTTATGTTAATATATGATTCATTATTTCTAGCGGAATTATTCACTAAAGAATGACGACTTATCTTTACATTTTAAAATCAATTCAACGCATTGTTTCTTTTCACATTTTGTACCACGAACTACGGGGTTTTGATCTCGCATTGCACTTTGTGGATACGTAGGCAAGAGACGGACGTCTCTTCAAACACAAAAATCTTAAAAACCATTTCTCTTCTCATCTCTTCAACCTCTTTTAAAATAAACCATTTTCAAACCAAAAAGCATTAAATATTTCAAAGGGATCCCGTGGGATACCACGGATATTTTGGGTGCGTAAAACCTTCCCAATTTGTAACCTATCCCCTTACCCGTTCTCTGCTTGATTCTATTAGCTTTTTTCTTTTAGATTCATTAGGATTTTATTCACTCCTTTTCCATTTTCCATTTGGATTAAAATAAAAGCGCGGTGGCGACTCTGTTTACCTTGAGTTAAGTTAACCAATAGCTTACACTCATGATTTTACCGCTACCGAAAACTGGCGACTCTGTTGGGGAGTCAATCTCTAAGTGGATTCGGCCTACTTTGATTTAATTACTGCTTTGGTTTGATTTGTTTGTTATTTGTTTGTTTTGTTTCGGTTTTGGTGATCCTTTGTGAGTGAGATAGATTCTAACCCGGATCTGAGTTGAATTTATGATAGGACAGTGATATTCGAAGCGATACGCGATGGAGTAGTCCAAAGCGATATCAATTTGATAATTTCCACTCGGTTAGGCTCTTTTGGATTATCAATGTCATGATGAGTGATCATACATGGTATTACTTTCCGACCTTGAGCTGATCATACTGAGGACCGTAGAACCCTTAACCCATCCAAGTCAATTTAGGAACGTAGTGCGAAAACTATCTGGGTGTAAACCTAAGGTGGTTGTCACACGATACTACACTCGGACGAGGTCTATTTTAAGAATGTTATTTGTTGGGGAGTAATCCAACGTACCGATACTATTCTAAAGATGGTTGTTAACTCCGGGAACCTCTGTTAGAACTCTTTTGGTTTTCTACAGGTACACTGAAGACAAACCTTAGTACATGCCTTTGTGGGTTGTTGGTTCTTATCCCTTGACTCCATGCACGTGATCTGAACCTTTGAACCCGTGTGCTTTGCGTGATCTTGTTTGTGGTTGTTGCATCCACATATTCATCATGATCATCATCACAACCATTTTTCAAGGAAAATAATTCCGATTATTGCAAATATTTGAAAAATGCAAATATTCCTTTTTGTCAAGATATTTTTATGATCGTATTCTCGATGTTGACCATATTTGTAATAATCGTGTTGTTTCTCTGAAAATGGAAGTGAACATTTCATATCATCGCATCCTCGCATATTCTTGAGTTCATCATAGTTGTGTGGGAACTCATCCCGGTTGTTTCCTTCTTCAGTTGTTTGTCCGTCAAGTCGCCTCCTCAACACAAATACGGAACTAGAGCTGCTAATAGATTGAGAGTTATCAGATTGAGAATGGAAAACCAAGAACAACATAACCTGGAAGTCAGAATGGAGATTGATGGGTTGAAGGACAGTATGACCAGGCTCACTAAAATGATGCAAGTTCTAATTGCTCGAGGTGAACCACCTCAAAGGACTATTATCTCTGAAGTTTCTACTGTTGTTGTTGACCCTCATGTGATTCAGTAACCAACTTCTACTTGGCCAGAATTTGGGTTATCTCTGGATTACGTGCCAGTTGCTGCTACTGCTCAAATGGTTGGTCCATCTATTGTGCCAATCTTTTCAGCTCCGACATTTGTTGAACTTCAAACTGTTGTGCACACTACCGCTCAAACTACTTATCAGAATTCTCCTTTTTTTTACCATGTTGCTGGTCCACAAGCTGAAAGTCAGGATGAACCTGGATACATGGATGAAGTTAGAGAGCAATGTTTGACTCTTGAGAAGAGGGTAATAGGTTTAGAAGGAAATGATGTCTTCGGTGCTGCTGCGATAGACATGTGTTTGGTTTCCGACCTAGTGTTGCCTGATAAGTTCAAAGTTCCTGTATTCGAGAAATACAATGGGCATACTTGTCCAAAGATTCATCTGCTAATGTATTGTCACAAAATGGCTGCACATCCTAAGGATGACAAGCTTCTTATTCACTGTTTTCAGGATAGTCTGAGTAGTGCTTCAATGAAGTGGTATGTGGGACTTGAGAAAAGTCACATCCGAAGCTGGAAAGATTTATCGGATGCTTTCATAAAGTAGTATAAGTACAATCTGGACATGGAGCCTGACCGTCGTCAACTTCAAAACATGTCACATAAAGAGAAAAAATCATTCAAAGAGTACGCTCATTGTTAGAAAGAGCTAGCTGCTCAAGTGGATCCACCTTTGGCCGAGAAAGCATTAACTGGTTTGTTCATGGACACTCTTCAACTGTTCATTTGGGAGAAAATGGTAGAAAGTGTTTCATCTGGTTTTTCTGACCTAGTCACTATTGGAGAAAGACTAGAGGAAGGTATCAAGAAGGGTAAGATTACCAATGCTGAATCTTCTAATGTTGTAAGAAAGTCTCATGGGAAATTTCAAAAGAGAAGAAATGGTGATGCTTATGCTGTTTCAACTGAGAGTAAGCCTTATCACCCGCAACAAAGATATGTTCAACCATACGTAGCTGCAGTTGCTCCTGTTGTCAAAGCTCAACCAAATCAAGCTCAAGTTCAAGTTCAAGCTCAAGTTCAGGCTCCTCGTCCTGCTTCCGGACAAAATCAGTATCATAATAGGCCAAACTTTGATCCTATCCCGATGACTTACACTGATTTGTATCCTTCCTTGATTAAGAGTGGTATGATTACTACTAGGCCTCCGCCTGTTGTTCCAGATCCTCTTCAAGCTAACTATAGATCGAATATTCGCTGTGAGTTTCATCAAGGAGGAACTGGTCGTGACTTGGAACATTGCTTTGCACTGAAGGCTAAATTCTAATGTTGTGAACAATCCTTTGTCGAAGCATGAGAAGTGAATCTTCAGACGACTTCAACTGTCATACTGTCTTCAAGGCCAGAATCTCACACGGGACAACTCATCCTTGTTGTTGATGGATCACTAGGCCATTGTTTCTTTATGTTTGCAATTTTATTTAATTGTATTGACTTGTTTGCTTTTAAACTTTGTTTGTACTTTCATGTTGATTTTAATGAAATGAGCATTTCTTTGTTTTGATTCAATTTCATTTACTATTTGCATCTTTATGCTTTATATTTCAAGTTCATTTTCTTTTCTCAAGCTTTTACAATGATTGAGGGGAGAATGATGAAAACGAGATACCCATAATTGTTGTTGTTATGCTTTCAATTGAGACTTGGCTGATGATATACAAGCATTGTTTCAAATCCCAAACACTGGAGAAATAAGGAAGTTAATCCCTTGTCAACCCCTTTGAGCCTTGAAGTTGGAGTTTCTTTCTATTCGAAAAAACCCGCAATTTTAACCTGGGTATGGGTAGTTCTCAATTAATTCGAATGTGCATTCAAGTACAAGAGAATCATTCAAGACACCTTTCAATAAAGGTTGCAATCTCAAGCTTTACTTCACACACATCAAGAAGTGTTGAAGATGTCTCTCAAATCAAAAGCCAATGATGGTTCGTCGTAATCATTAAGCCAGGAAGTCATTATCTTTCAAAAAAATGATATTGAAAAAAATGATGATGATAAAAAATCAAAGCCCGCTAAGTCAAAACCTATGAAGGAGACTTAGGCAAAAAACTGGGGCATCTCGCTGACTGTAAGTCCAAATGACACAGTTCAGGCAAAAGTTAGGGATAATAAAAAGAAAGATCAATCAAGAGGTCATCAAAATCCTCAGCAAAAACAAGATGAGTGGACCAAAGTCCTCACCAGAAATAACAAAAGGGAAAGGTGACAAATATCTCAAAATCTCATGGCTTATGAACCATCTTCATCTGTGCAATCCCAAATTTCTTGGAACTTGAATGCATAGGTTGAATTAATTGAATGTAGGACTGAAGTTCATCATGAAGTTGGGTTGGGTACAAATAAACTTTGAGCCTATATCCTTTGTTTTATAAACCGTGAACCAGACCATGTTACAACCTTCAAAAGTCCTAATTGAATCCAGGTTTCTTTTGAAAAGCATACTACAACAAGGTTGCGTAAACTGACTCCCAAGTTCGTTACCAATCATTTGTTTCTTACCTTTGCTTTTTCTTTCATTTGGTCTCAATTGTGGTGTATTGACGATGTTTTCATTTACTTTACCTCGATAAATTTCATTCCAAAAAATTATTTTTGATTTCAAACTTTGCATGAACTTTGCATTAAAATTACCAGGTTTGTACAAACACTTTTTATTTGCAAATAAACTTTCCTCATCAAGGAATTTTCAAACAGTTGAGAAACTTGGTTAATGATCTTATCAGGGGCAAGTTCCTTCCAGGTACTATGGTTCAAGAGTTGTTGCTCAGTGCAAGTTATTCTCAGACTTGGTAAACCAGAAGATTCTCTACAAGATTCATACTGAGTTTATATTCTCAACATTCATTTCAAGACCTGAAGCCATGATCAGTGTATTCTCCCAACAGTCATTTCAAAGATGTGATTATTTTCTCCGATAGTAGTTAAGAATTGAATCCATTATCAGTTTACCTTCATCAGTCATTGAAGTTGGGGCAATCTTCTTCAAAAATCTCCAAGTAGCTTTTCATGACTTCTCTCAAAATATTTTCAACTTGATATAGTTTACTGGTGTGACTGAGATTTGTTTAACAGTAGCATCTCTAATCTTAGAGCAGAATGACTGTGATCTCCGTGTTGAGGAATCAGTCTTCTATCTTTCCACTCCTCTAAGAGTCTAAACTGGTTGTCAACATTTTCCCTCATATTATTTTCTTGGGTGTGTTATTCCCCATTTTCGTATACGTTGGCATATTTGAGTGTGTTATTCCTCATTATGCATTTCCTTGGGTGTATTATTCCCCATTTTCGTATACGTTCGCATATTTGAGTGTGTTATTTCTCATTATGCATTTTCTTGGGTGTGTTATTCCCCATTCCTCGTATTCCTTTGCATATTTGAGTGTGTTATTCATCATTATGCGTTTTCTTGGGTGTGTTATTCCCCATTCTTGTACGTTTTCATATTTGAGTGTGTTAGTCCCCATTATGCGTTTCTTGAGGTCATGTTGTTTTCAACATCTTACCTTGTGATCAAAGTCCAACTCGCTTGGCATTTATCTTTTTCTCTCCAGAACCTTTCATACTTGTTGTTCCTTCTCAGGAATTTCACCCATTTATCCGATTGCCATTCTCGGATGTCCATAGTGAAGTCACCATTGATTTGATGTACTGTCCTGAACATTTTCCCGTTTCATTCAGTTCTGTTCCTAAATGTTATGATTCATATTTTATCTGATTGTTATTCTCAAATGTTGTGATTACCTTTTTCTGATTGCCATTCTCGGATATCCCTTGTAAAGTCAGTAATGTCATCCTTGGATGCTTCTGATGTACCTTTTTAGGACTTTTCTCACTGCATTCAATGCCATTCTTGGATGTTGTGATCCTTTCTGTCCAATTTCCATTCTTGGACATTTTTGCCTCAGCTGAGCCATGTTGTGGTCTCCAGTTGTCACGTACTTTGTTTCCCCGGCGGAGTTTCATGCTCCTTATCCTCAGTGTTTATTCTATTTCTTGTGTCGTTTCGTTCCTCACGGATTTCTTTACATTTCATATGCTTTTATAACATTTTCATAGTGTTTCATATCCTTTTCATATCATTTTCATATCATTTCATATTGTTTGTTTCATTTCATTTCCTTTCATTCCATTTTTTGGCATCTTAGGATCAAAAATTAGGTTTTTTTTAATATTTAAGTATCTTACATCTTGGCAAAACGAAGATTTCAATCTACGTATCTCTCGATTGAAGAAACTTAAATAGGGGCATCTGTCATACCCTAATTTTTGACCCTAAGATTTTTTGCATTTTTCATCTGCATCTTGCATACAAACAAGATCACACACTGGTTCGTTAATCCTTTTGGTTACAGGTTTATGCCTCACATGGGATCACCGTGTTTTTATTTGCTTTATTTGTTTATATTTACTAACTTCTAACCAAAATACAAAAATATGTCGCAGTTTTCTTCTTCTACTCTCTTTGATTGCAGGTTTTCTAAGATAAGGCAGTGATTTTAATTCAGATATGGTTGTTCAGTTCATGATTCGATTCAGATGGACATTTGACCTAATCTTGGTCAAACTATCAAAAGATTGTTTCAACTGCAAGTTATGTGTGCCAGTGGTTTATTTCTCAGACGATGCGCGTTCAAAGTTCAAGTTGTGTTGTGTGCGAGGTTCAGCAGTTCATAAGTGGTTCATATGAGGAATTGTTTAAGAAGTCAGGTTCATCTAGGTGCATCAGTTCATCGGTGGATCATTTTTGGATCTATTTTCCTAAAGTTTGATTCAAATGAATTTAACAATTCAAGAATATTCGATGGTTCAGGAGTGGTCATGTTCAGTGGCTTGTGAAAGAAAAATCAGGAGTTGGTTACGGGCTTAAAATCATCACTTCATCCATTATCAAGTCTGGGAACATTGAAGTCTGGGAACATTGCATGACACTAATTCTAATGTTGTGAACAATCCTTTGTCGAAGCATGAGAAGTGAATCTTCAGACGACTTCAACTGTCATACTGTCTTCAAGGCCAGAATCTCACACGGGACAACTCATCCTTGTTGTTGATGGATCACTTCAACTCATCCTTGAAGTCGTCTGAAGATTCACTTCTCATGCTTCGACAAAGGATTGTTCACAACATTAGATTGTTTCAAAAACGGCACCAGCAAGCCCAAAATGTAACGCATAAACCCAACAACAAAAACACAAAGAGGTTACTGTCAAAACGCAAAGATTCAGCCTGCACACGCGGAATTTATGAGTTACGAAACGCGAGCGAAATCATTCAAAATGGAAAACCAATTTCAGCTTCATCCCTCTATAAATACACCTCAATTCCATTTCAATCTTCAAGCTTAGAAAGCCCTTAGAGACCCTGCCAAAATCCAATCCTTGAATCCGCAACTCCAACACCTCAAATATCATTTCACCTTCAACATCGAAAATCACAACCATTAAAACAAACAGAATAACATCATAACTCACTCACTCATTACGATTCGAAAATTAGAAAGAAAGAGATTCGACGATAGAATTTCGCTTGCATGGAGAAGAAGGTTGATTTTATCGAAGAAGAGGAAGTTTGATTTGTGGTTTCAATTTGAGAAGTGTTGCGCGACAGTGGTTGATGCAAAAAAGAAGGTGAGATGCGGTGACATTTTTGTTGTTCTTCACTTGCTACAGTAATCTTGCGGCTAGGAAGAAGAAGAAGGATGTGTCTCCTTTAGTGTTTTCCAGACTTTTATTTTCTTTTATTTTTATATAAAACTTGTATGTGGTTGTTTGGGCTTTGTAAGGCCCGTTTTCTATTCCCACACATACTCCCCTGTTTGCTGCGCCCCTTCCCTTTCTTTTTCTTTCCAAATTTTTTTATTAGATGTTATATATATATATATTCACAATGTATTTGTTTAATTTTTCTCTATAAAAAAATTTACAAAAAAAAGGAATTCTAAAACAGGTAGTTAGAAAAATATTTGAAAAATATTTTATAAAATGATTTAGTTTTTTTTTCATTTAATTTTCTAATAGTTTTAATTTTTTCCCTCTCTTTGGTTTCAATTTGTTGGTTGTGAGGATTTTATATTAGATCCATGTTTTTTTCTATTCATCTTATTTTCCTTTGGTCGAGTAGATCTCCTATTCATAGATTATTGATTTTCGAAGATGTTTCATCTTCATCATTTCAAATCTATGGATGAATGATCATTTGAATCATTCTCCATTTTTTTCTTTTCGTTCGACTTGTTTTCGGAGAATGATCCATTATATCATTTCTCTAACATGTATTAGCACAAATATTTTCCACCTTAATTGGTGGTGGTCAGCCTTATTTGTAGGGTAATTACTTCGTAAATTATTCAGCGATTGCTTAACATAGACCTAAACTTGTCCCGATTTTGGAATAAGATCCTATTGGATCTGGTTGCCTTGCGATTTTGGTTATCTCTTTTTGGTTGTGGTTGATTAAGTTCACCATACCATTGTTATGTAAATATTATTATACTATTAATATACTAACATTTTAATTCATTCTCGCACCGTATCCTCTTTATTTCAATCTCTCGCTCCTTATCTCTTTTATTATGCTTTTATTATACTATATCATTCATCATTTTGTTTATGTTTATATTGTTATGCTTGTGATTTTTCCTTTGTCCATTTGGACACAAAAACATTAATAAATGATTAAACATCTAAAAGACTTGTAACTTTGATCTTGGACTATGGTTACTATCCTTAGCATTGGACTAGTATTTTTGGACTTAGACTTTAGGATCTTGCCATTTGCTTGAGTTATTATGGATTGAAGACCTTAGCCGATTTGGTTCACTTGTTTATGAAGATGGAAGTCCTATTGGTTCACTTCCCATAACTTTTACTTTCAAGTCTTAGGATAGTCACTTCATCTCCTTCCACTTCTTAAATTTTCAAATCTCTTTCCTATTTCAAAAATCTTTCTTTGTTTTCAAACTTCAAATGTTTTCATAATCAAACCTTGACTTAAGGTCAAGCGGTTTTACCTTTTCATTTCATTTCTTAATAAATGCTAACCCATATAAGCATATCGAAACATTATTTCGAAAACACTAAGAAAAATGGAAAAACTCATTCAATTGTTTTTGTGCCCTCATGCACTTTTCTTTTTAGCCATTTTTATGTTTAGATATGATTCATTCTTTCTAGCGGAGTTATTCGCTAAAGAATGACGACTTATCTTTACATTTCAAAATCAATTCAACACGTTGTTTCTTTTCACATTTTTACCACGAACTACGGGGTTTTGATCTCGCATTGCACTTTGTGAGTACGTAGGCAAGAGACGGATGTCTCTTCAAACACAAAAATCTTAAAAAAATATTTCTCTTCTCATCTCTTCAATCTCTTTTAAAACAAACCATTTTCAAACCAAAAAGCATTAAATATTTCAAAGGGCTCCCGTGGGGTACCACAGACATTTTGGGTGCATAAAAGCTTCCCAATTTGTAACCTATCCCCTTACCTGTTCTCTGCTTGATTCTTTTAGCTTTTTGCTTTTAGATGCATTAGGATTTTATTCGCTCTTTTTCCCTTTTCCAATTGAAATAAAATAAAAGTGCGGTGGCGACTCTGTTTACCTTGAGTTAAGTTAACCAATAGCTTACACTCAAGATTTTACTGCTACAGGCGGGGGTTGATTTATTTAATTTTCAGTCACTCGGTTTTCCCTTTGGTGGCGGGGGTCGATTTATTTATTTTTAGTCACTCGGTTTTACCTTTGGTGGCGAGGGTCGATTTATTTAATTTTCAGTCACTCGGTTTTCCCTTTGGTGGCGGGGGTCGATTTATTTAATTTTCAGTCACTCGATTTATCATTTGGTGGATGGGGTCGATTTATTTAATTTTCAGTCACTCGGTTTTCCCTTTGGTGGATGGGGACGATTTATTTAATTTTCAGTCACTCGGTTTTCCCTTTGGTGGCGGTGGTCGATTTATTTAACTTTCAGTCACTCGGTTTTCCCTTTGGTGGCGGGGGTCGATTTATTTAATTTCCAGTCACTCAGTTTTCCATTTGGTGGCAGGGGTCGATTATTTAATTTTCAGTCACTCGGTTTTCCCTTTGGTGGCGGGGTTCCATATTTAATTTTTCAGTCACCCGGTTTTCCCTTGGGTGGCGGGGTCTATTTATTTAATTTTAAGTCACTTGGTTTTCCCTTTTGTGGCGGGGGTCGATTTATTTAATTTTCAGTCACTCGGTTTTCCCTTTTGTGGCGAGGGTCGATTTATTTAACTTTCAGTCACGTCACTCGATTTTCCCTTTGGTGGCGGGGGTCGATTTATTTAATTTTCAGTTACTCGGTTTTCCCTTTGGTGGCGGGGGTCGATTTATTTAATTTTCAGTCACTCGGTTTTCCCTTTGGTGGCGGGGGTTGATTTATTTAATTTTCAGTCACTCGGTTTTCCCTTTGGTGGAGTGGGTCGATTATTTTAAATTTCAGTCATTCGACATCCAGATTGATCGTCCAGATCGAGTGTCGGGGACGCCTTATCATACTTTTGGTGATAGCGATTATTTTAAATTTCAATCACTCGACATCCAGATCGATCGTCCAGATCGAGTGTCGGGGTCGCCTTATCTTCCTTTTGGTGATAGCGATTATTTTTAATTTTTTGTCACTCGACATCTAGATCGATCGTCGAGGATCGAGTGTCGGGGTCACCTTATCATCTTTTTGGTGATAGCGATTTATTTTTTTCTGTCAACTTACATCAGTTTCGTGTCACCCATCTTTCCAGTTTTACTTGTCAGGTTTTGTCATTTTCCTGCTTTCAGACAAATTCAGAGTCTTTCAGTATCTAATTGTCTTACTCGGACTATGCCAATTCGATAGGGGCAACTATCATACCCCAAAATTGTCCTATCTGTACCACTTTATTTTCTTATGTCTGACCATATTAAAAAAAATCCAAAATATTTGTTTTAATTTGAGTCGGGGTTTCGTTCGGGTTTATTGGATTATGTGCTTGTGTTGTTGGAAATCAGTGGAAGCCTGGTACTATTGATAAGTGAATTTTGGCGTGGCTACGATTCATCCATCTTTCGATTCTATCCATAATCATCTTTTTTTATTACTATTCATTTTCTATCAATTTTTTTAATTTTTTAAAAAAATTATCCATTATACATTTAACTTCCATTTAGGTTTAATTTTTCTCTTTTAATTCAATTTCCTCATAGGCCATTATCTATCCAAAATTATAAAAAAAATCCATTTTACTATTCATTATTGTTATTCTAAATATTTTTTATTATTATTACTTTTTACTATTATTATTAGTATTATTATTATTATTATTATTATAAGTAATTTTCTCTTTAATCCATTTTATTAAAAAATTAACAAAAAATCAGTACAACAAATTTTGTTTTGGTACGCCATCATCTCACAGGAGTTCTCTGTCATTTCTTCAATACACAAATCAGTATCTACTTTTTATCCCAATATCAAATATTCTAATATTTGCCAGCAAAACAATACCATAATACCAATGCCTCCTCACACAGAATTTTCAGTGCAATACAAAACGCAATTCCCACGTCATTTCCATTCCCATGGCCCACCAATTTGTAAAAAGGCATATTCACCACCACAATCGTACAGACCATCGGCGCCATCCTTCCACGCACAACAACAACAAACTCACAATTTCAGCACAACTCATCATAATCTTATCCAAAAGATTCTTCCTCTCAATTTCAATTTCACCCTCCATTTGTTCTTTAAATCAGACCTTCATTCACTCTTCAATTCTAAGCTTGGAAAGCCATAACCTTACCCTGCAAAAACAATTCCAAATCCAAGTTTCAAAAAAAATAAAACAAAAAAATTACCAAGAATTAGGACCTGCAACAACAACCTTCACCTTCTTTTTCCTCTTTCTCAAAACAACATAAACCATCCAGCTCCCATACAACCTAAGTTGCGAAAACATCACCATAATACACCAGATCCGAAAGTACCATTAAACACAACCCACCGCTCACAATCCGAATCACCAACAACCTTCAAACCGAAACCGTGAAACCGTTCAAATCCATACATATCCAAAACCAGAATCGCTCAAAAACGCAGACAACCGTGACAAACTTCACAAATCCGAACCCCACGACCGATAAGCCATCGCGATGAGAGAAGGAGAGTTCGCGAAATCTACCCTTGAACCTTGCGAAGCCACAAAATCGTGAAACACATACCCAAACGCACCTGAAGCCGCCGTTCAAAATGTAAACACCCAAACCTTCAAAAAAACTCTCGATCCCAACAAAATCTGAAAAAGCCGTGAATCTGAGTCGTGAGAGTGACGAAACGAAATCAGAACAACAAACCTCCATGAAAATAGATAGAGAGATAAAGAGGGTGAGCTCACTTTTCTGAAACATGATTTGGATTTATTTTTGAAAAGTGATATGAATCGGTTTCTTTTCTTTTATCACGCTGAAACTTTCTTGTTTGCTTTTATATAATCATTTTTTTTAAAAATTAATTTATTAGGTTTTCTTGTTTGTTTTATATAATTTTTTTATTAATTTATTAGGTTTTCTTAAATATTTTTGGGCTAGGTTCGTGAGGTCCATTTAATTTGTTCATAAACACACCATTAGTAGACCAACGTCCTTCCATTTTGGGTTTTGTTACTTACCTTTTTTCTTTAAAAATAAAAAATAAAGTTCTTCTAGTTTTTATGTTAACTCTTTTATTCCTCTTAAGAAAAATATCTTTATCATGGAAAATGTTTTAATTTTTTATTTTATGATTTTACGGCATTTGTTTTTTTTACTAATGATTTATTAATAGTTATCTTTTTGGGGCCCATGATATAACAAACGGTTGATTTTGGTCCGATTTCATTAAATCGACAAGAATCGATCAATATAAGGCCAAATTAGTTTAGTTTATTTTTGTTTATTATTTTATTTCGATTAATTTTTCTTTTGGCAATTTAGTTTAATTTATTTTATTTAATCGCATTATTTTATTTTGTGGTCGATGAGCATCTAATATCTTGAGAATCGTCGCAAGCCAACTTGAAATCTCGATTATGATGAGACCATTTTTAGTTTATTTTAATTCGACTTATTTACTTTATTTTTTTCGCATTTCAATATCAATGCTCGACTCCTCATAGAACGGTTCTAAAATTGAATCGGTTCTAAGGTAGTTAATGAGTCATATTTCGACTCATCCGAAAAGGTCCAACGCCTCCGAATAGTTGCCTCCGAATAAAAAGGTCCACCGCCTCCGAATAGTTTAGTACACTGCACACACGCTTTCTCTTGGGAAAATTACAATAGGGCCCTTTAATTTCAAGCAATCCCGTGTAATTTATTTTGTATCCCTTCCCCCATTTAATATTATTTATTTTTTCCGCTTAGTTCGCGAACCCTTGGTCCAACACCAAGTTGTTGCACTCTCACACACTCAAACTTTATTTTTCAGTTATCTTTTCGTTTATTAGGATCCACCTAACCTTGCGAGCCGAGCGCAATGTGCCTCGCTTACAAATCACAAAATAAAACTCCATTTGCATTCACCCCTAACCTAAAAAAACCAAAACATTTTTTTAGATCCAAACCCTTGATCCAACGTCAAGCGGTCTTCAGAAATAAAACACTCTAATAAAACGAGAAGAATTGTACGCCACGAGCCTTAAGCGGTAGAAAGGAGGACTACAAGTTGTCGTTACTCACTCCGATTATTTCGTCGCCAGACGTTGGTCTGGATCGAGCGGAATAAACTACGCATAGTCTTTAGTGCAATTCGACTCCTAAATCCTTTCATCGAAGAAAGCTAATAAAATCAACAACCATCACCCGTAGTAGGCCGAACTACGAGGCTCTGACTTTCCCATTGCACACGGGAGTACGTAGGCACAAGGATCTCAATCCTTGCCGAGCACCTAGGACTAATCAAACTTATAATTCAAACTCATTTCCCTCTAGCAAGTAACTCATTAAGCATAGACATCCTTTCGCGCGTGACAACTTAGATGGTTCCCGTCAAGTACGATGGATGTAGGGGGTGCTATTACCTCCCCCCTGTATAACCGACTTCTGAACCCAGGCAAGGGTTGCGAGACCTTTGTCTTCATTCTCCTTTTCGATGGGTTTTATCTATATCTTCCCTTTCCCCTCTTGGGAATAAATCAGAATTAGGTGGCGACTCTCATGTCTGCCCAACGCACGACTCTCCTTTAGATCGCGTAAGGTCGTATTTTTCGGGGTGCGTCACCTTCTCCTTTCCTTTTCTCTTAGGTTTGTGAAGCATTACCTTTCCCATTCATTCGGGATAAAAATGCATGGCTGGAAACTCTACCTTTTCCATGCCACTTTCGCGTTTGTACTAGGATGAAAATCTTGGGAGCGACAGCTGGCGACTCTGCTGGGGACCGAACCCAAAATCTCTGTTTTCCCTCGTAGGGTCAATCCTAGCGCTTGTTTGTTTTTGTTTCTTTGGGTGTTTATATGTGTGTTTCTGTGTGTTTATTTACTATTTTCATTTACAGTTTTTACTATGCAACATTTATTTACTACTTTCAGTATTTATTTCACATGCATCATATATACTGGACTGTTTGGTTTGGCTTTTTTCTGTGGGATGGGGTTACTGTGAGATGAGCTCGTTATCGGGGCTCGAGTGCACCCTAGGATATAGAGTGGTTCCACTTTGGCTTCATGGAATCTTGCTATGTCGGTAGTAGTGAGTTCCACACCCAGACCTGTGACCGTCTTGGGAATATATTGATACCAGAATCTTTCTGGGGAAATATACGACCTTGATAATTATGTGCATTTGGGGACCGATCATTGAGGACCTTTGTGGAATCATCCCTCTCCAGTGACGACAGTGGCAAACCATATTTGTTGGCAAACTCACTCGCATCCGAGGGCCCACTAGGAACTTGCATAGGATGGCCCGGTCCTCTCATAGGAATCCGGTTAAAGCAAACTGTTCGTATGACGATGGTACTGTATCCCTAGGGATGAATGTACTATTGTTTCTCGATTCAGTGCTTGAAGCCGGGGACTTATGGGGGATGCTTGTTTCATTGGATTCAGCTGAGACCTCCCTGAGTAGTACATAATGCCAAACTGATTCCCTGATTTGGTCATGAGCCATTTCTTGGAAATGATGAACGTATTATTGCTATTCGTGAGAGTCCGTGATGTTGACCCGAGTAGCACACCCGTGAGATTGGGAGGGGTTTACAGGTTTGCAGGAACCTTAAGACATTAAACACACCCACTGTGCCAACATGATTCAGTATTGTGATCTATTCTCTTACACATTGATTCTGAGACTTGAACCTTTGATTAGAGAGATGATTATTATGATGTGATGATGTTGTGACCCTACACAGACACTTGTTATATGATTTACACTACACAAACACATCACTGATCACATGCCTTTCCTTGCATAAGCATCATGACATCATTAATCATATGTGATCATTTTATTCTCAGGGTTAATATTACTCCCAATTCCCAGTCGCATTGCTACTTCAAGATGGAAATTCTAAGGAAGAAGAATGTTCACTACACTTTCCCGCAACCAGAGACATAGGGCATTCAAAAGTTAATCAGCCTAATGAATGACAAAGTTCAGAATGACTTCCGAAGAGAGTATGGAAAGATCTTGGAATATGTGAATAAACCAACAGTGGATCAAAGGGACAACCTGCATTCCTTGTTGCAATTTTATGATCCACAGTTACAAGTCTTTGTGTTTCCAGATTACATTTTGGCACCTACCTTGGAAGAGGTCTCCAGCATCCTGAAGGTTCCCATCAGAGAAGGTATGCCTTACTATGCTTCAGAGAGGGTTCCTCCCTATGAAGACATAACCGGTGCTTGTCACTTAAGTATGCTCAGAGTCAAGATGGGGCTATAGGCTAACAAGGGTAATGGAATTTCCTTGGATTTTCTCGTCACAAAGGCTCATGTTATGGCATTGGGAAACAAGTGGGCATAATTCAGGGCATTGCTAGCTATGATGATATATGGAATACGTTTATTCCCAAGAGAGAAAGGTTTAATCAGCAAGGAGGCTATTACCATCTTTGTCAAGGGAAACCCAATGCCTACATTGCTAGGTGATTTCTATTATGGAGTCCATTACTGGAATGAGAAAAGAAAAGGGTATGTGAACTATTATGCTCCTTTATTGGCAGACTGTTTTGTAAGGCAACTCCCAAAATCAGGACCTTTCCAAGACTTGAAATAAGCTTGGAAGTGGTCCAAAAGATTGATGGGATTAACCTCATACAACATATCTTGGGGGTGAGATAGAGACTTGATAGGCAAAGAGATTATTGCTAGCTGTGGAAATTTCCCCAATGTACCTTTGCTGGGAAGAAAAAGGGGAATAAACTATAATCCTTCATTGTCCAGAAAAAAGTTTGGTTACCCTCTGAAGGTCCCACCATCAGCTGAAGAGGTAGTTGAGTCATTGTATTTCTCGACAGAAGGAAATGTGGAGTTGTGTGTACAGGAAGCCCAAGCTTGGGAGGTCAGGATAAGGAAAGGAAAGGAAGATTTTTGGAAGGTGGACCCAAAAACATATGATCCTTTTGCTACATGGTTGAAAGATCGTGTAAAAGTATTACTTCTCCCGTTCTCTATGGAGTCCCCTTTATACCCTAAGGAGAAGTTATCCTTGGACTCAGTACCTCTCAAAGACTACCAGAAATTTGAGGCCTTGGTTAAACAGCTTAGAATGGAAAATCAAGAGGCCAACAATTCGTGCCAAAAATTGATGATTCAGAATCAGAAGTTGGAAGAGAGAGCTCTCTAGGATGAAGAGATGGTCTGGCTCAAGCAACAAGACTTCCAGGAGAGAGAACTCTACTTCAAGAAAAGAGGGTTAGCTGAAACTCACAAGGAGAGCCAACACCAAAAAGATAAGAAAGCTTTGAACGAAGCTAATGAAGCTATAACTTTGTGGCAGGAGAAATGGGAAGATAATCTGAAGAAGCAGAAAGAGTTGGAGGCCAAATATAAACTGGAGATCAAAAGTCTTCAGGACTCCATAGCTGAACAAGAAGAGCTGCTCCAAAAGGCCCACCACAAACAAAAGGATTACCTACAGGATATGGCAAAGAGTCAACACACAATGGAAGACGCTCAGAAAGAGATAGAATAGTTAAAGCTTCGGGCTGATGTTAAGAAAATCAAGACTAAGTCAAGTGTAAGCAAAGAAAGTGAGAAGGTGTTCCTACAACAAATTGAGGAAATGCATGCCTCTTTTGACCTCAGGGATCTCCTAATCCAGAAGCTCATACAGGAGCCAGATCATTCGGACATAGCCCAGTTGCTCAAAGGTGTCAAGAGCCTTAGCTGGAGGTTTCAGGATGTAGAATTTCCTAGGGTTTAGTCTTGTGTTCACATATCTGAATTACCCGCAAGCCTGTTGTGTGATTCCTATTTTGATTGATGTATGAACTGGAACCCTATGAGGACTTTGTTATTTCAGATTTCATTAACTTGTCTTGGATCTCTGGTTGTTATCTTTTGCACAGACACACGATAATAAATTCCACCTCTCTACATCTTAATGTCACACGATGTCTTCCTTCAAAGGCTATTCTCTTAATACCGGAACGGGAAAGTAAAATAAAACCCTTGAGGATAAAAGGAACACATCATTGCATAAATATCATTTGCATTTTGTTTCTTTTGCAGGTTTCTTCAGGGTACTTAACTTATCCATTTTCGGGGAAAGATTGCGAGAGCAGCCAGGACCCGTCATTCCAGACAGAGCATTCCTCACCGGTACGCTACCCGCAACAATCAAAGAAACATCATGGATACTGTGTAGATAGAGCTCAACGAACTCCGCAACCGAATGAGAGAGTTTATGGCGATGATGCAGGGTATGGCCCTAGGGCAGCAAGAGCTGAGAAGTACTATGTAGAGGCTTACTCCTCCAACTGACCCTGCAGTGGCTACTTCGGGTGCCCTGGGAAATCCGCCTAACAACAATACAGGAGACGTACCTCCAGGTCTGGAAACTAACAACCTACTCTTATCCCTGTGGAAGATCGCCAGGAAGACCAGTTACCTCCAGGAATCGATGACATGGGTTTTGTCACGGGTGGAAGCTTTCAGGATTTTCAGTTGCTGGCTGAGAAGGTTAAGGCCCTTGAATGTAGGGACACTCTTGGAATTGATGTATCTGATATGGGTTTGGTCTCCGGAGTGGTCATCCCACCCAAAATCAGACCTCTAAGCTTTGATAAGTACAATGGAAATTCCTTCCCCAAGACACATTTATAGGCTTTTTACTGCAAAGATAGCCGCTCACACTAAAGATGAAAAACTTTGGATGTATTACTTCTAGGACAACCTCTCTAGGGGCTCACTGGAGTGGTATATGAAGCTAGAAAAGAACTTTGTACGAAATTGGAGAGAGCTTGGGGAGGCCTTCCTTAAGAAGTATCAGTACAATATTAATATGGCACCTAGCCATACTCAACTCCAGAGTTTGTCTCAAAAGAATTCAGAAAGATTCAAGGACTATGCTCAAAGATGGCGTGAGGTTGCCGCCAGAGTACAACCACCTTTGTTGGAGATAAAAATGGTGGATCTCTTCATGGATACCCTCCTAGGGCATTTCATGGAAATATTAGCAGGCTATTTATCTAGTGGGTTTTCGGACATCATTCTGACAGGTGAAAGAATAGAAAGCTAGATGAAGCAAGGCAAGATCTGGAATAGAGGAGCGTCAACCTCCAACATAAAGAAGCCATTTGTGAAGCGTCGAGAAGGAGAAATCGGGACTGTGTATACTCAAAACTTAAGAGGAAATCAGAATATGCATCATCAGGCAGCTCCTATCACCATTGTTGCTCAAGTAAACCAACCACAAGTTCAACAACAACTGCGTCAACCAAACTACCAACAGCAAAGGGGTCCTATGCCATATTATACTCCCCGAACAAAAGACAAACATCTTGAGATGCCACCCATGTCGTATTCCCAACTCCTCCAAAATCTCCTACAACTGCAGATGGTCCAATTAAGGACCTTACAACCTCCAAGACCGGGGTAAATCCCTGAGGGGTTGATGCCAATGCTCGTTGTGAGTTCCATTTTGGGGCCCCCCGTTGTAAACACCCCAAATTTGCCCTCACTCATTTCACATCATGGCTTGTGATCTTTCATGTTTGCATCAACATAAGCATACCATCTCATATTGTATTTTTGTTTCAATGAATAGTTCAAGTTCATCTGCATCTAGGGTTTGTGATCTGAGCAATCCAAGGATCCATATGAGTCACTCCAAAGGCCCCAAAGCATTCCAAGAGGGTCCATGTGTGTTCAATCATCATATTATACCCCTCAAAGTTCAAGGAAGTCAAGAAATTACAAGAACTGGCAAAGGCATGGAAGCAGAGCTAGGGTTTTCACTACACAGATGACCAAAATTAGGGTTTTGGTTTCAGAGGCCTTAACTCCAAATTTTTGGGTAATTATTGTTTCTAGTGTTCTTAAGAGGTTATAAGGATCATGTGTACCAAGTTTGATGAAGAAATTCATTGTGGAAGTCATTTGTTCACTAGGTAACTTCTTGAGCAAGTCAGAGCAAAATCATGGTATCTGAGGCCCCCAACAATGGAACCAAAAGGGGTATTTTCATCAAATTGAAGTTATATGATCTTTATTTGATCATTGAAGTACTTGGAAGTTCACAAAATTGAAGAAATTTGAGCTAAACCAAAAGTTGCCAAAAATGGAAATGACTTGTAATGGAAACTTTCCATTTTGGGAAAGTTCTTCAACTTCCTCTTACTAAACCAAAAATGATTCAAATGACAAATATGTGGTCATGAAAATTATAGATTGGATCATTCCCTTTTCAAAAATTACAAGAACATGTTCTAATTCATTATAGAACTCAAGTTATGGCCTTGCAAAGTTGGCAAAAATCCTATAATTTTCAAGAATACACCAAAGAGGATTCTTTGCAAAATCACATGCCAAGCCATTTTGTGACCTCTAATGCATCTCTAGGCATCATACAAACATAGTACAATGCATTGTGATCAGAATTGCCCAAGGAATCACTTGTTTTCATGCCTTGCATCACAAGATTTCTCAAAGGGGGCAAAATTGCAAAGTCTTGCAAAACCTATGAAACCTTTCCCTCCAAGCCATCCAGCTGCATAATTTCAATTCCATGGACCTCCTTGATTCATGCTGAGGCCAGACATGCCATGAAACAACTTCTGCACAAGCCCATTCCTATGGTACACAAGTTGTTGACTTTTTGCAAGTGAACCCATACCAATCACCACAGGCCACCACCCACTCTCTGGCCAATTGGGACTTGTTATGTGGACCAAAATCAAGCCAATTCACATAACCCTGGAACCTGAATCATCCCATAAGCCAAGTTCACAAAAATCACCCTAAACCTTCATCTCTTCGAAACACACTGCACAAGCCATAAAACTTCAAACAAATTACATAGATCAACTCACCATCATCCATAGATCATTTCCCAACCATTGCCAAGCCCTAAAAGTCAGCCAAACACAAACACGATTCTGGTGCAGCAAGAGTTCATTCTCTCAATCCAGCCATTCTAAACTCATTCAAAGCTTCTCAACATCATCAAGGAGTCCATTGGGGTGGGTTTGCACAGGAGAAGAGATCAGAAAGCTCCAAAAGTGAAAGCTCCAGCTCAGGTATCCATCTTCAAACGTTTTTCCAGAAGCATGATTTTAAGTTTCTAGTTTGTTCTACATGTTATGTTGATCATCATGATATAATTTGTTTTGAAAATGAGTTGAAAACAAGCGTGTATTTAGCTTCTGAAACTTTGCCCGTGAAACATGTTCTTGTTTGATTCTCACGATTGATGCAAAATAAATTGATTTTGAGGGTTGATTCTTGCTTGGGGTGAGTTGGGGATCAGATCTGGAGCTTTAGAGCTCTTAAAATGGTCTGGGGAGAGAGTTGAGATAGGAATCCTGCCGGAGAAGACGACCGGAACACTGTTCCGGCCGTTTGAGGTGGATTATGGCTAATCTCACGTGATTAAATGAGTTTGAATTTGGGCCGTTTGATGAGTGTTTGCCGCGCGTTTTGGAGGGATGGGATCATATCATTAAACCCTAAACTTAATTAATTAATTAAATAAGGTCAGATTAAAACGCAACCGTTGGATTTCATTTAAGTGAGAAGATTAAGTCATGGCCTTAGGATCTGAATACCTCAAGTCACGCTGACTTGCCATCTGGACCATTGAATCCCCCAACTTTAGATCTCAGCCTCTCCTTTTGCATACTTTCATTTTTATTTTTATTTTCTTTACATTTTATTTTACATATTTATTAAAAATAATAAAAATCATTAATAAATTCTAAATTTTTTTACCATGACTATTATTAATTTTCAGAAACCAAAAATATTTTTATTTTTATTTTTTGCTTTAAAAAAGCATTTTTAAAATGTTTAAATGTTTATTTTAATTAATTAATGGAAATTAATTAATTAAAATACCATTTAGGTTTCTAAAAATCACCAAAAAATTCACATTGCATCTAAGACATTTAGAAACATTGTCAAACCATTCATACAAATTTCTTTTTGGTTTTGAACATACTTTGACATTTTCTTTGAATTTAGGGTTCATAAAATACCCTTTTGGAACCCTAACTTTGAAAAATCTTTTCTGCCTAACCATGAAGGGTTTGATGATGATTCTTTATGTATTGTTTTCCATATAACATGTAGTATCTAGGATATGTTTGGCATGAATTTATCTTTCATTTTCAAATTGATTTGCATTTTCCCTTTTAAGGTACCCAAAAACCCTAGTTAACTTAGAAAAATCATAACTTTCTTTAGGTTAAGAATTAGACCATCTCCTTTGGGGTGTGACATCATATGGGGTTAGGGTTTGTTTGAGCTCATTTGCAAATTTTTATCATGACATATGCTTCTGTTTTGATCATTTGCATCTCATCCTTTCATGTAACCCTAATTTTGCATCTTTACTTGCATCTTACATTGCATTGCATGAACATATGAACTTGTCATGTCATCCCAAGCATTTATATGCCATCTTAGACATCTTAAGACATTGATTGAACATTTCTTGATCATTTATTCATACATTTTCTATGATTTTCATCCATTTCATTTCATAAACATCCATGTGTTTTCATGCTTCCCACATGCTTCTTTTGCATTCATTCTCTTGTATGATCACACATATGCATCTTGCATGTCTTTGCATCATATCATAACATCATTTGCATCATGTGTATGCTTCTGGTCTTGGCATTTGCCCATTCATATGCATTGTTTCATTTCATTTCTTTCTTTATGCATCTTGTGCTAACATTTTCAGGTGGTAAGTTAATGTGAGAAGTGGATTTGCCTTCACTTCTCATTTCTCTTCATCTTCTTCATATGCATCTTTGCTGCATTTTTCATTGTCTTTGAGTGGGCTTGCTCATTCATGTTCATCTCTCACTTTCTTTCTTTAAGTTACTTATCTTCTTCAATAAAGTAAGTAACTTATTCATCTGCTTCTTCCTCCTTCCATCTGCTTCTTCCATTGGTGGCTTCTTTGAAGATCTTTCTTAATCCTTACAAACCATAGGAACACCAAAGCATGATAATAATTAGGGTTTTGATTAGTTCCCCTTAGTTTTTACCTTTGAGTCTTCTTTGTGTCTCTCTTATCATCTCATCATTAGAGACTAAACTTTTAAGGTTTTAGGACTTTGGAATTAGGGTTATGCCTGCATCCTTCTCTTAGGATGGAGTGTATAACATTAATCCTAAGTGTTAAACCCTTAATTTTTTTAAACCTCTTAATCAATCCATCTAATAATCACTAAGACATTAACTTGTAACTTGGGTCTTACATTAGGGTTTTAATTATTCCTTTATTGGTTAAGAAGGACTAACCCTAGTGTTTAATGGACAAGTCCCCCTCAAGTTGTCTTACAAACCATAAAAATCACTTCTTAATCTCACCATTAATTAAAATCCACTTAATAAAGGTTTGTTATATAATGACTTTAATCCTTAATCATGGATTAAGTTGAGGTATCTTCCTCAACTTAATTGTGCTCATCTATTATCCTTCTATTAGGATGGTGTAATGAGTTCACTAATCCTTGAATATGGCTTAAACTCATTACCTAACACTAAACAAAAACCCAAAAACATCTAAATAATCACAAGTAGGTTAATGATCTTAATCCTACATCATCATGGCAATTAAGTTGAGATGCTTATCTCATACTTAAAGTATTCTCATTATCCCTAATCAGGGAGGATATAATGAGTCTACAAACCTCTGATTTAGGCTTAAGCTCATTAACTTATGACAAACACCAAAAATAATAAAAGATTGAAAACACAAAAATAAACAATAATAGTCTCTTTTTCGAGATTCTTTTCTCATCATTTTCACTCACAAACGAGAACTTGCTTCTTCCGTCTAATGCGAGACAGTTAGCACTTGAGCCAGACAAGTCATACACTTGAGCATAGGCAAGCAAGCAGTTCATCAGTCAATTTATCTTTCAGTCTCTTTGAGTCAAACTACGGTGTTTTGACTTCCTCATTGTACGAGAGGATATGTAGGCATAAATTAATTGTTATCGAACAAAAGTCTCTTTGTCATCCCCCTCTTTCAGCATTCTTTTATAAGCCTCAGTTCCTGAGCATTCACCTTTTTGCTCTGACACTTGTATTCTATTTCCAGCTTTTGCACACAGATAGCATATACACCTACCCCTTTTAAACACAATCTTGTAAGCGTGGATCCCATCGAGTACGACGAAGAATCTGGGTGCTAATACCTTCCCAGGTATAACCAACCCCCTTTCTCAGTTTCTCTGGTTCGCAACCGTCTTATCCATATCTTTCTAGGTTTATGCAGCATTACCTTCCTTCAGGATAAAAATGCATAGCTGGCGACTCTATTCAGTTCATTTCATTTTCTCCTTTCACCGACCGTTCGCGCTTGTACCGGGATGCAAATATTTGGGAGCGACAACTTGGCGACTCTGCTGGGGAATCTTATATTGCAACCAGGGCTTCTGGTTCTTTTTGTGGGTTCCTCCTAGCGCTTGTTTGATTTGTGTTTACGGGGGTGTTATGTGCTACTTGTGCTTCTTATGTGCTTTATTTATTGCTTTCTGTACAACTTTATTTATTGCTTTCATTTACAGTTTTTATGCATTTCATACTGTCATTATCATGTGCTGGATCTGCTGTTTCTTTGGTGGGTGGGGATCATTGAGTGATTAAGGTCCTATACCTGGGACCTGAGTGACACATAGGCTAGAGTGGCTTCATATTCTTTCCCATTCCATTTCGGTCCGGTGCGGGAATATGAAACACGGTTCATACATGGGTTTCTTCTTGAGAAATCTGTGCTACGGATTTCATGTAGTACTAGGGCTATCTGGGAAGCCTTCTAAGTCTGGATGACCTTTTTATGACCTTCAACATCTGAGGTGAATTAGAGGAGGATCTTTTATGGTTATTTTAAACACTTCACCTTCGGGTTAGAAGTGTTTACACTTCTCATAACTGATCCAAGCCCGAGGATCCTTGTTCTAGAACATTACATGTGAGGGGGTTGGGATGTTTACAGGTTTGCAGGAACCCTTGGCCTCATCATAACCTGTTACCAGTTTTGTTTATGAATGCACCAATTTGGAAAGTTCTTGTGAAACCCTGGACTTGTGACTCTTTATTTGAGTCCCCCACCTGGTTACTGGTTTTCCAAGCCTCCATCCAGACTTATAAACATATGGACCCTATCAAAGTAGATACCAGATCCAACACTTGATCACAAACCCTTTACATATCATTCTACATACATCATTTTTGCATCATTTAACATTTTCCTATTTGTATTACAGGGTATTCACCTTATTATATTTGGTTTGGTTTTGACCCATTCTGCTGCTCAGACTTCTTCAGTTATCTTCTCCAGCACCTCCACCAGTTTGTCAGAGACTCTCCTACAGTTGTCTTCATTAGTCTTCAGCAGTTACCTTCATCAGGGTTTATCTCAGATTCTGCACCAGCATCCATTACCAGCATGGATACTTCTAGGAAGAGCAACATCACATACCACTTCTTTGAGCCTACCCTGACTAGCATCAGACAGATCCAGTCTCTCATTACCCCTGATCATGTCCCACTATTCAGAGAACATTATGGGGGCATATTGGACATGATCATGGACCTGGATGCATCCTAGAGGAGCATGATCCATACTTGCTTGCAGTTTTATGATCCTCCTCTCAGATGCTTCACATTCCCTGATTTCCAGTTGGGACCTCTGCTAGAAGAATTTTCCATGTTGTTAGGAGTTCCTATCAGGAGGGGAATTCCTTTCAACCCTGAGATGATTGCTCCAAAGAATGAAGACATAGATAGGGCATTGCATTTGGAGCCTGCCCTCATTGATCAGAGCATGACCACCAAGGCTGGGGTTCCAGGCCTTCACTTGGACTTCCTGATCTCTCAGGCCACCTTGCATGCTGCAACAGGGAAATGGAATGTTGTCTGTGCACTTATAGCCCTCAGTATATATGGAATTATCTGGTTTGCAGACGAGCCAAAGTTTGTAAGCAAGAATGCCATTCACCTGTTCTTACTGAGGAACCCAATTCCTACCTTGCTTGGAGACTTCTACTATTCAGTACACCAGAGGAATGAAAAGCAAAGAGGAAGACTGGTCAGATGCTATGCTCCCCTCTATTACTCTTGGTTATTAAGACATTTTCCAAAGTCAGATACTTTCCTGAACCCCCATCAGCCAAAGAATTGGGCTAAGAGATTGATTGCCTTGACATCAAAAGACATCAGATGGTGCACTCAGAGCACCAAGGGCAAAGACATCATTACTAGTTGTGGGCAGTACCCTAATGTGCCTTTGATTGGAGTAAAAGGCTGCATCAACTACAACCCTTTGCTCTTCAAGAGACAGTTAGGATATGCTTTGGTTCATCCTCCAAGAGGGCAAGATTTGACCGAGACCCTCTATTGTGAAATCCAGCACAACTCTGCTGTTGTCAGACAGGCAGCATGGGCCTGGGACAACATCCAGACAAAAGGAACAGCTATCCTGGGAAAATGCAACAATATAGCTTCAGCACAATATCTTGATTGGTCACGTACCATGGAACAAATCACTCAGATGCCATTTACCTCAGAAGATACACCTGGACCTTCAATAGTGCAACCTACAGCTACTGTTAGTTTGGAAGAATTTGAGAAATTGAAGGAAAGAAATGCTCAGCTCTCTGAAGCCTTGAAGAAGACTCTCTGGGAGATAAATGACAGTCATCTGGATAATTAGAGGTTAGAGAGGCTCAGGATTGAGCACTTGACAAAGATTGAGAAGACATATGACTACATCAGAAAGGCTAGAGCAGGGGAATTAGTACTGAAGAATGCTTGCAAGGAAGCAAAGACTCAGAAGGCTAGGGCAGAGCATTATCTAGAGGAAAGCCAGGCTAGGTGGATCAGGATCACTGAGGCCTGTGCACAAGAGGATCAAAGGACCCAAGCTAAGATAGAGCAACTAGAGGCTAGTGAGAAGAAGAATCAGGCAGCCTTGACAGCAGCACAGAAGGAGATATCTGAATTGAAACTCCAGGCGGGGTTAAAGAGGTCAAAGGATCAAGATAAGCACAAGAAGTTGACCAATGTCATTGCTACCAGGAACCTCCTCATCAAGACTATCACAGAGCACCCAGTAGGTCCAGTGACTGAGGCCCTCCTGAAGGAAGTCAGGGAGGATAACTTTGGATTGGATGTTTGATTTCCTTCTACTTGTACTTTCCTTTTTGTTGTACTTTTGATTTTGTTGTTGATTTTGACCCACCATGGGGACTGTATTGTAATAAAACTATGTATCTTCACTATTTGTAATATATATGGTTTGTATTATTGGTGGGCTTCATCTCTCTACAACATCATCAACATTTACTCGAGGTCTGGAAGGGTCAAAACCAACGAACCAAATTGGATACCCTTGGAAAATAAATAGGCATCCTGCATTGCATACTAACATTTTCTTTGTTTTGTAGGTTTTTGTTTTACTGCTGTTTCTCACTTTGTTGTGGGTTCATGAAACATTGCTCGTAGAAGAGTGTTCCCTGTCAACAGAATACACAGGTACCTGACAAGAAACAACCTTCTGGGACTTCAGTAAGTAGCTCAGAGCCAGGTGGCCAGATGAAAGGGTTGAGATGAGAAATCAGATGACTCAATTCATGACAGTGATGACTGGTCTAGCTCAGAGCCAGGAAAGACTGAGGGAGCTAGTTGAGCGACAAACTCCTGAGGAACACCATCCAGGTACAGGAGGTACCAGTAACAACGATCACGTGCAGCCTCACACTGACCCACCAGAGTTTGGGCCTCATTTGAACCCATATATCAATGCCATAAGAAATACTCAGGGTAACACTGCTGGAGGAAGGGTCTTGCAAGAAGATCCTCAAGAAGAGCAGTTTATTGTGGTAGGAGCTGGAGACGAAGTTTACGACCATAGGTTGGATGAAATTGCAGAGAAGTTGAGGTCTCTTGATTCCCAAAACTCTCTAGGCTTTGATGTCATGGACATGGGACTGGTGGAGGAGGTGAGAATTCCTCACAAGTTCAAACCCCCGTGTTTTGAAAGATATAATGGCACATCCTGCCCACGCACCCACCTTCAATCTTTCTTGGGAAGATTAAAAGCATACACCATGGACGAGAAGTTGTGGATGTTTTACTTCGAGGATAGCTTGACAGGGGCATCCCGAGAATGGTATTCCCACTTGACCAGAGCCACAGTAAGTAGCTGGAAGGACTTGGCTGAAGCTTTTATCCGTCAGTATCAATATAACCTGGACATGGCTCCAAACAGGACCCTTCTGATGGGAATGTCTCAATCTTCCCGTGAAAGCTTTAGATAATATGCCCAAAGGTGGAGGCAACTGGCTGCTGCTGTTCATCCCTCGATGTCTGAAAGGGAGATTGCAGACATGTTCATGAATACTCTCCAGGGTACATATATTGACAGATTGGCTGCATTTTCTTCCACCAGCTTTGCAGATGTGGTGATAGCTGGGGAAATAATAGAGATCCTACTAAAGATGGGAAAGATCTCCGACAACGGTGCCAGTTCAAGCAGTGCAATGAAGCCATTTGCTGGGCCCCGTAGATCTGGTGAAACAAATTATGTGCACATGGGAAGAGGGAGACCCCAATACCTGCCCAGATCAGTTGTTGTTGTTACTATCCCTGCTCCACCTCTTCAGTATGCTCAACAACCACAGTTTACTCAATAGAGATCTTACAACAACAATAAACAACAATGCCCTTTTCAACAACGGCCATCCTAGATCAACAGGGTGATTGACCCCATTCCAATGCCATACGCTACACTGCTGCCACAACTCCTAAAGCTCATTCTTGTTGAGTTGAGGACATTGGCTCCGCCTGATCCTCAGAACCTTCCAAGAAATTAAGATGTCAACGCTAGGTGTGCTTTTCATTCTAATGCACCTGGTCACTCCACAGAAAAATGCAGAGCTCTGCATATGAAGGTCCAGGATCTGGTAGATTCAAAGGCCATGAACTTTGCACCACCTCCCAATGTCATGAAAAATCCTATGCCAAGCCATAGTGGGCCAAGGATTAACAGAAGATATTGCATGTATTCAGACACCTCTGGCAGAGGTTAAAGCCCAGCTTTTGAAATGCCAAGTGTTTCCAGGTTGTGAGGCCTGTTGTGAATCATGCAAACTTTCCGAGAATGGGTGTGCAAGCTTGAGGAGTGGAATTAATGGCTTAATCAGAGAAGGCATCCTGCAAATCACCACAACAACTTCTACAACACCAGAAACTCTTTTATCAACAACAATTGATTCTTCTACAACTGCAACAACCATTGTTTCTAATGATGCTTCTACAACTGCAACAACCATTATTCCTACTGATTCATCTACAACTTCAGCAACCGTTTCTTCCTTCACTTCAACAACCAACAGTTCCATTTCATCTCCTTCTACAACTCCAGCAACCACCAACAATGATGTCTCTACTGTCACTATTTATTATGACCCGATAACGGTCCCGAACTCCCACAACTTTCAACGATCTCAACAACAGTTTCAACCAAGCTTCAATTCATCACCACCAACATCCACAAGAAGTCCTGTCACTATCTTTTATGATCCACAGACAATTATGGTTCCAACTTCTACTGCAGTGAGCCCAGTCATCATCACGGTGCCCGGGCCAATTCCATATGATAAAGACAGTGATGTACCATGGCATTATGGTACTGACCTTTATTGCAATAGAGAAAAAGTCCTTCTTGATTCTCCAGTTCTTACTCCCCAAATGGACAATGTCGGGGGAGGCGGAGGCTTCACCCGAAGCGGACGTCTCTTCGCATCACAGGCTCCAAGAACCAATATTGAGGCAGAAGCTGCTGCCAAATCCAAAGGGAAGAGTGTAATACCTGAAGAATCTGCATCAAAGAGACTCATAAATCATCCTTCGATCAAGATGTGGATGAATTTATGAGGATAATTAAGAGAAGTGACTATAAAGTTGTGGACCAGCTCCACCAAACTCCTTCTAAGATATCTATACTATCCCTGTTGTTGTGTTCCGAAGCCCATCGGGATGCACTACTCAAAGTTTTGCACACTGCCTACGTGCCATAAGAGATCATAGTAAATCAGCTGGAAACAGTGGTGTCAAATGTCAATACTAGCCATGCGCTAGGTTTCACTGATGCTGATTTGACAACAGAAGGACGTCACTACAACAAAGCTTTGCACATAACGTCACCACAACAAAGGAGTTGTACTATCTCATGTTCTTGTAGACACTGGGTCCTCACTCAATGTCTTACCCAAGAAAGCTCTTGTCAAGCTCGAATATGATGGAATAGCTCTCCGACCAAGTAATCTTGTGGTCAGGGCTTTCGATGGCTCCAAAAGATATGTTCTTGGAGAGGTGGAGCTACCAGTGATAATCGGTCCGTAGGTCTTTAAGACTACTTTCTATGTGATGGACATTCAGCTGGCATATAGTTGTTTGTTAGGTCGACCATGGATTCACGCTGCTAGCACAGTAATGTCGACCCTTCACCAGAAATTGAAATACGAATGGGAAGGACAGATTATCACCATCTGTGGTGAGGAGGACATATTTGTTAGCCATCTGGCTATGTACAAGTATATTGAGATGGATGGTGAGATCCATGAAACTATGAGCCAAGGGTTTGAGGCCCTGAATGTCAATGAGGCGACGACTGAAGTATTTGCTGCATCCCAGGAGGATAGGATGGGTACTTCAATTGTCTCCTATCAGCAAGCCCGAAAGGTTGTTGAAGACGGTAACACCCAAGGTCGGGGCAAGCTGCTTCCGGTGGAGAAAAAGGAAGACAGATTCGATTTGGGTTACAAACCATTTCGACAAGATCAATCAGAGGCTGCAAAGGAGCCCAAGTTCACCAGTGGGGGGATGCTCACCCCAGATGCTGTTAACAACCTGGAAGACGAGGCGGAAAGCGTCCGCAACTTGGAGAGCTGGATACGTCCAAGGATCCCGGGGCGCCAAGTCCTTAACAGGGCTTCCCAGGAAATTATAAGGGTTACTCCTGCAGAGTAATTATTATTTCCTGTCCTTTTTAGCATGCATCAAGTCATGCATCTTGCCCAAGGTGTCAGGACCCATTTTGTAATAGGGCCATATTGTAATTTTGTGCAAATGGATTAATCAATGAATATTGGACATCTTTTGCAAACGAGTCTCTTTTTCGCTCACTGTCTTTTCATTTTTCACTTTTGTACAAAACAATAAAATGGCAATGTTTTCAAAATAATAACTTCATTTTAACTTTTTCTAAACAAGATTAGTATTGATCACTAAAACGAACAAATCTCAACCCTTGCAGAGATTATCCTCCAGATTGCACTGACAACAGCACTGCTATGACCTTGTATGACTTCGACAATCCAATTAATCAAGCTGATGAATGGGTTGAAGAAGACTATGAGTTACCTGAAGAGTTAGCCAGGTTGTTGAGGCAAGAAGAGAAAGTGATCACTCCTCATCAGGAGGAGGTTGAAACAGTTAATCTTGGTACCGAAGAGGACCTAAAAGAAGTGAAGATTGGGGCCAGTCTTCAAGATTCAGTGAAAGAACAACTCATTAACATGCTTTGAGAATATGTCGACGTCTTTGCTTGGTCCTATCAAGACATGCCGGGTCTGGATACTGATATTGTTATGCACAAGCTGCCTCTGAAGGAAGATTGCCCTCCAGTGAAACAGAAGCTACGCCGTACTCGTCCGGATATGGCCATGAAGATTAAAGAAGAAGTACAAAAACAGTGGGACGCCGGTTTCCTTGCTGTAACTAGTTACCCGCCGTGGGTCGCTAATATTGTACCAATGCCTAAGAAGGATGGCAAAGTATGGATGTGTGTGAATTATCGAGATCTGAACAGAGCTAGCCCAAAGGATGATTTCCCATTACCTCACATTGATGTATTGGTCGACAACATAGCTCAGTTCTCGGTGTTTTCCTTCATGGATGGTTTTTCCGGATATAATTAGATCAGAATGTCACTAAAGACATGGAAAAGACTACCTTCATCACACCTTTGGCACATTTTGTTATAAGGTAACGCCATTTGGACTGAAGAATGTCAGTGCTACCTATCAACGAGCTATGGTAACGTTATTCCACGACATGATCCACAAAGAAATTGAATGCTACGTGGATGACATGATTGCCAAGTCCCTCACTTAAGAAGACCATCTGGTAAATCTGCTGAAGTTGTTCAAGCATCTGAGAAAGTATCAGTTGAAGCTAAACCCCAACAAATGCACATTCGGGGTACGTTCTGGTAAGTTGCTAGGATTTATCGTAAGCGAAAAGGGAATTGAAGTTGATCCTGACAAAGTCAAAGCCATTCAGGAGATGCCTGCACCTAGTACTGAAAAGGAAGTTCGGGGGTTCTTAGGTAGATTGAACTACATATCAAGGTTCATATCTCATCTTACTGCAACTTGTGATCCCCTGTTCAAATTATTAAGAAAGGAACAAACGATCAGGTGGAACGAAGACTGTCAGAAGGCTTTTGGCAAAATCAAGGAGTATTTACAAGAACCTCCAATTCTTATGCCTTCAGTTGAAGGAAGACCTCTGATAATGTACCTGACAGTATTAGAAAGTTCAATGGGGTGTGTGTTGGGCCAGCATGACGTGTCTGGTCGAAAAGAGTATGCAATATACTACCTAAGCAAAACGTTTACCGACTGTGAACAACATTATTCACTGCTCGAGAAAACTTGCTGTGCTTTAGCGTGCGCTGCTCGCCGACTAAGACAATATATGTTGACTCACACTACCTTGTTAATCTCAAAGATGGATCCAATCAAGTACATATTTGAGAAGCCAACACTTACCGGAAGGGTTGCAAGATGGCAAATGATTCTGACAGAGTATGACATTCAGTACACATCTCAAAAAGACATCAAGGGCAGTGTACTGGCCGACTATCTGGCTGAGCAACCCATTGATGACTACCAACCAATGATATTTGACTACCCTGATGAAGATATCATGTTCCTAAAAGCAAAAGATTATGAAGAGCCTGTTCACACCGAAGGGCCTGACCCAGAAGAAGAATGGACAATGATGTTTGATGGGGCTGTCAATATGAATGGACGTGGGGTTGGTGCAGTGCTCATTACACCTAAAGGAGTTCATATGCCTTTCTCGGTAAAACTCACCTTTGTCTGCACTAACAACGAAGCTGAATACGAAGCCTGTATCATGGGTCTTGAGGAAGCCATTGACCTCAGGATCAAGACTTTAAATGTATTCGGGGATTCAGCTTTGGTAATCAATCAGACCAACGAAAAATGGTACACTCACCAAGAGCATCTGACTCCATACCGTGACTACACGAGGAGATTATTGACTTTCTTCACAACAGTCAAACTTGAGTACATCCCTCAAGATGAGAACCAGTTCGCAGATGCTTTAGCTACCATTTCCTCCATGATCAAGGTTCAAACTGCCAATTTTGTGCCTCGGATTTCTGTATCCAGACTAGACTGACCAGCATACGTATTTTCTGTGGTCACTGCTAAAGATGACAAGCCTTGGTTCCACGATATCAAATGCTTCTTAGAGAATCAAACATACCCACCTGGGGCATCATCCAATGATAAGAAGACATTAAGAAGGTTGGCCGGTAGTTTCTTCCTTAATGCCGATGGTTCATTATACAAGCGAAACTTTGACACGGTTCTTCTCAGATGTGTTGATAAGAAAGAAGCAGACTTGCTGATGCACGAGGTGCATGAAGGATCTTTCGGTACCCATGCTGGAGGACATGCAATGGCTAAGAAATTGTTAAGATTAAATTACTACTGGATCACAAGGATGCAGACTGTTGTGCCTATGCCAGAAAGTGGCATAAATGCCAGATCTACGCAGATAAAGTACACGTGCCTCCAAATCCTTTGAACATGATGTCTTCACCTTGGCCATTTGCCATGTGGGGAATTGACATGATTGGAAAGATCGAACTGATTGCTTCAAATGGCCACAGATTCATCCTGGTAGCCATTGATTACTTCACCAAATGGGTTGAAGCAGCTTCGTATGCAAACGTCACCAGACAAGTGGTAGCCAGATTCCTAAAAAGAGACATCATCTGTCGATATGGAGTACCCGAGCGAATCATTACTGATAATGGTTCCAATTTGAACAACAAAATGATGGCAGAACTGTTTCGGGACTTCAAAATTCAACATCACAACTCTTCTCCTTACAGGCCAAAGATGAATGGTGTTGTTGAGGCAGCTAACAAAAACATCAAGAAGATTGTGCAGAAGATGGTGGTTACTTACAAAGACTGGCATGAAATGCTACCATTTGCCTTGCATGGGTATCGCACCTCAATTAGAACATCTACTGGGGCAACACCTTATCAGCTTGTATATGGTATGGAAGTTGTCCTGCCTGTTGAAGTTGAACTACCCTCCTTACGGGTACTGATGGATGTCAAGCTGAATGAAGCATAATGGGTCTGTTCTCGGTACAATCAGCTGAATCTGATCGAAGAAAAGAGGTTAGCTGATATCTGTCATAGGCAGTTGTATCAGAAAAGGATGAAGAAAGCCTTCGATCAGAAATTCAGGCTTCAGGAATACCAAGTAGAAGATCTGGTGTTGAAAAGACTCCTTCCTCCTCATACACACCACAGGGGCAAATGGACTCCAAATTACGACGGTCCATTCATAGTAAAGAAGGTTTTCTCTGGTGGAACACAGATGCTCGCTACTATGGATGGTGAAGATTTCTTATCCCCTATGAATTCAGATGCAGTTAAAAAATACTTCGCATAAAAAGACCCGCTGGACATAAAAACAGAATGTAAGTCCAGGAACAAATGGGGCATCCCGGCGAGTCAAAAACAGAATAAAAGACTCGGGCAAAAATAAGGGGAAAAATGTACACCCGCTGAGTTGAAAAGCCGCATTGGATAGCTCAGGCAAAAAATGGGTATCTCGGTGGATTGAAAACCTGAAAGGGCGATCCACGCAAAATAAGGGAATAAGCGAACAAATGCATTTTGAATTCATTTGTATCACTCACAACACGACAAGCTTCGAAAGGATAAATCATCGGTCAGAATCAACCTTCTTCGGGAAGCAAGATGAGAAGAATGTCAAGGTCATAGCAAAGGAAGCTCACTGGAGCGTCATCAACATTTGCCAACACTTTTACTTTTTTTCAATTTATAACAATCTCCTCATTTCAGGGGATCTGTTTCTTTGATTGTATCTGCCAATTCAGGGCATCCAAATTAATAAAATCATATTTTCAGTCACATCTCTTTTTTTACATTTTTGTTTCGTTTACAAAATGTCCAATATCCATAATATGATATAAAACAAATGAGCCATTCTTAATAAATGCTTGCAGGAAATATATTTACTCTCAGGAATATCTAACTCCTATGATGGAATCTGGTAAGGGATACTTCGGGATGATTGTATGTTTCATTTGTCTTAACAAGTTGCAGGTATTCAATACGCACCATGGCGCATGGCAAACACTGAATCCCCAACATGCTATTTCCAGAAGTTACCGTTTCCCCCAAGCAGTATCTGGAATGCTTTTTCCCCAACGGAATTGTCAAAGCCTCCTTGTCCCCATCATAAGTCTATTCAACAAAAGCTTCCCCAGCCGGGATCCCCACAGAGTTCTCTAGGAAGATCGATCAGTGATCTATTCTTCACTAAGCAGAGTGCCAGGTCTCTCAAAGATAAAGGAACTATCTCCCCGCAGAAGTTCCAGTCCCTCCCCAAAAGAGCAATGTTTGAACCTCTTCCTTATCCCCAGCTGGGTTTCTCCTTACAGGATAGGTCTATCAATAATCTATTTCCCCAAGCAAAGTTGTATATCCTAATAGATCTACCAATGATCTCTTCCCCTTCTGGGATATCCTTCCAAGCAGATCAGCCAGAGATCATCACAACAGCGGGATCCGAATCCCGGATCGGTTTCTTTTCGTATAATCATAGCATTCGCATCATTTTTCCCCACAAAGCGTAGCATTCCGTCTAATACGGAGCATTACGGCAAAAATCAAACATTTGCATGATCACAAGCCAGGTTCGAGCTAGTCACCAGCTAATACCCTCAGTATCTCATCAGCTATGTATATAAAAACCCACATTCCTTGCAAATAGAAGCCAAAGTGTCCCCTTTACACTCGCCAACACGAATGCCTGTTTATGTATACTCTTTCGACACTCGTCCGTGTCATATTATTCCCCACAGATATAAGCCAAGTACCCTCTTTGCATTCTCAAATACAGATACCTATATACTCTTATGACACTCGTCTGTGTCACCTTTCCCCAGCATGGTTGCCCAATCACTTGTTGCAAACCAAACACTTCTTCATAATACATTCTTGTCGACATCCGTCTGTGTCATCCTGTCCCCACAGGTCGCCGAAGCACCTTTTACAACCTCACATGCAAATATTTGTTCATAACTGTAAACACCCCAAATTTGCCCTCACTAAGTTCACACCATGGCTTGTGATATTTCATATTTGCGTTAGTTTAAGCATATCATATCATATTGCATTCTTGTTTCACTACATTAGTTCAAATTCATCTGCATCTAGGGTTTGTGATCTGAGCAATCCAAGATTCATCTGAGCCACTCCAAAGGCCACCAATCATTCCAAGAGGGTCTATGTATGTTCAATCATCATATTATATCCCCCAAGGATCAAGGAAGTCAAAGAATCACAAGAACTTGCAAAGCATGGAAGCAGAGCCAGGTTTTAACTACACAAATGACCTGAAATTAGGGTTTTGGTTTAAGAGGCCATAACTCCATATTTTTTGGCAATTCTTGTTTCTAAGGGCCTCTATATGCTATAAGGATCATGTGTACCAAGTTTGATGAACAAATTCATTGTGGAAGTCATCTGATCATTGGGTAACTTCTTGAGCAAGTCAGAGCAAAAATCAGGGCATCTGAGGCCCCCCAACATGGAACCAAAGTGGATTTTTCATCAAATTGAAGTTATATGATCTTTATTTGATCATTGAAGTGCTTAGAAGTTCACAAAATTGAAGAAAAGTGAGCAAAAAATCACTTTGGAACTTAAGTTATGGCTTGCCAAAGTTGGCAAAAATCACATAATTTTCAAGAATGCACCAAAAGGGATTCTTTGCAAAACCACTTGCCAAGGCATTTTGTGACTTCAAACACACTTCTATGTATCATAACATCATAGTACATTGCATAAAGATCAGAATTGCCCAAAGAATTGCATCATTCCATGCCTTGAACATCAAGAAATTACAAAGGGGCCAAAACTTCACATATTTGCAAAACACCACATAAACTTCCATCCACTTGCTGAATTGCCCACTATGCCAAACAAGACCTTAGACAACACTTTTTTTAGCCTTAGACAGCGCTTTAAAGCGCTGTCTAAACCTCCGCTGCTAAAGGTTTAGACAGCGCTTTTTTAAATCTAAAAAGCGTTGTCTAAGAGCTGTCTAAGGTACCCTTAGACAACGCTTTTAGGAATACCTTAGACAGCGCTTTTGATAAAAGCGCTTTCTAAGCCCCTATACCTTAGACATCGCTTTTGGTGAAAGCGCTGTCTAATCCCCTCCTATTTTAATTTTTTTAGGTATACCTTAGATAGCGCTTTTCAAAAGCGCTGTCTAAGCCCCCCCCCCCCCCCCCCTTAGACAGCGCTTTTGACAAAAGCGCTTTCTAAGCCCCCCCCCCCTTAGACAGCGCTTTTGTGTAAAGCGCTGTCTAAGGTATACGAAAATTTTTGCAGCTTTTGTTTTAAACCACATTTTTTCCAGGTTTATAAACCATAATTTCTACCTGTTTTCAACCAAATTTTGGCAGACAAATATCACATTTTATATATGCCATTTCAAACCATTTTGGCCTTTTTTCTACCAATTTTTGGCTAACAAATATATATATACCAATTCAAACCAATTTTGCCTTAAATGTATCAAAATATATACAAATTTACAAGTCATTACATATACTACAAATGTACAATATAATTACACATATTATCTAATCCATCCAAATTAAGCATTGCTCCAAATATATACATAGGTCCTGAAACAACACAAAGATTGTAATTCAATTAATAAACAATATTATAGAAATTACAACGTTACACATATCTATATTCTCAACAATTAAAGTAAGACTACAATATTATACCTCATAAAACATTGAGCTCTATAATGAATTGACAGCATTTCCTCTTTGATTTCGTCCACTTGATCTTTTGTATAATATCGACACTTGAATTCATCAAAGTACTACATAATAATATAACATAGTTTGATTTAATTTCAACTATTTAATTATATGAGATATGTGTAAATATAAAAATAACTCATAAGTTAGAAATACATACATCGGTGGGAATCTCTAATCGGCCCAAAACAAGAGTATCTCGCATAAACCTCAACAAGAAATACCCGCAATCTATTTGATTACGTTGCTGAGGACACTACATATGAAAAACAATATGGATAAATCCTAAGTTTTATCAAGTGTCATCACTAATATAATAAAAAATGTGATAATTAAAAATATACCGCCACTCGAATCCATGTAATGGAATTGGCGCCCCTCTTTGATGTTTGGATATCTCGTTGGGCTCGAAAAGCTTGTAGGATGCTAATAAAATAAAAATGAAGTAATTAGAACAATTCACATAAACTAAGAAATACACACAAGAAAATTTTGAACATTCTCACTTACGTGTCAATTATGACCTTCATATCCGAGTATGTTGTCCAATCATTTCCTAACGAGTCAAGATAATAAACGATTTCTCTGATAGGATTGATTGCGAGCAACAACCAATGTCCACTGTAATGATTAAGCAAATGTTAGATGTCAACTTGGAAAAAAATTATAATAGATGAATTTAGAAAGAAACCATGCATTATCAAATATAACTTATAATCAAAGCAATTGAAAACAAAAATATAACGAAATCATGCATTATCAGATATAACTTATAATCAAAGCAATTGAAAACAAAAAAATAAAGAAACCTGTCGCTCCCGATAAATGGGAAATAGGCCCAGATAAAGGTACAGACGCGAACGGTCGGCGAGAGGGACAATGAGAACACACAGCCGTGAACTCACTGGAGATGAATAGAGTCGCCAGCTAGGCATTTTTATCCCGGAGGAAAGGTAATGCTGCATAGACCTAGAAAAAGATGGATAAGACGGTTGCGAACCAGAGAGACTGAGAAAGGGGGTTGGTTACAACCTGGGAAGGTATTAGCACCCAGATTGTCCGTCGTATTCGACGGGATCCACGCTCAAAAGATTTGTGTTTTAAAGGGGTAGTGTTAGTGCAGTTTGTGCATAGAAGAGCTGGAAAAGGATGTACAGGTGTCAGTGTAAAAGGAGTGTGAAGTGTATAAATGATGTGTCAGTGTAAGAATGAGAATGAATTGCTCATGATAATGAGGCTAAGAGAAAGATGCTGGAAGAGGGGGAATATACAGAGACTTTTGTTCGATAACTGTTAAGTTATGCCTACGTATCCTCTCGTGCAATGAGGAAGTCAGAACACCGTAGTTCGACCCAAAGAGACTGAAAGATGAATTGACTTGTGAACTGCTTACTTGCCTATGCTCAAGTGTATGATCTGTCTGGCACAAATGCAAACTGTCTTGCATTAGACGGAAGAAGCAAGTTCTCGTTTATGAGTGAATGAGATGAGAAAAGAATCCCGGAGGAGACGATTATTGTTTGTTTTTGAGTTTTCAATCTTTTATTGCTTTTGAAAGTTTGTCATAAGTAAATGAGCTTAAGCCTAAACCAATGGATTTAGTAAACTCATCACATCTTCCCTCTGATTAGGGGTAATGAGGATACCTTAAGTGTGAAGTCAGCTTCTCACACTTAATCACCTTTGATATAGGGTTAAGACCATTAACCTATTTGTTATTATTTAGATGTTTTTTGTTGTTTTTGTTTAGAATTGAGTAATGAGATTAAGCCATAATCAGGGATTAAACAGACTCATTACACCATCCTAATAGAAGGATAATAGATGAGAGTGTTTAAGCTGAGGAAAACTCCTCAACTTAATCCTTGATTAGGGATTAAACTCATGACAAAACAAAGCCTTTATTAAGTGTATTTTAGCTAATGATAAGATGATGAAGTGATTTTTATGGTTTGTAAGACAACTTGAGGGGGACTTGTCCATTAACACTAGGGTTAGTCCTTCTTAACCAATTAAGGAAGAATTAGAACCCTAATGCAAGGCCCAAGTTGCAAGCTTGATGTCTTGATAATTATTAAGTGAATTGATTAAAGGATTTAAACACATTAAGGGTTTAACACTTAGGATTAAAGTTATACACTCCATCCTAATAGAAGGATGCAGGCATAAGCTTAATCACAAAGCCTTAAAGCCTTTAGGGTTTAGTCCCTGATTATGAGATGAGAAGAGAAGACTCAAAGAAGACACAAAGGTAAAACTAAAAGGGGGGACTAATCAAAACCCTAATCATTGTCATGCTTGGTTGTTCCTAAGGTTTGTGAGGTTTACAAGAACAATCTTCAAAGGAATCACCAGGAAGCAGATGAAAGGATCAAGAGAAGCAAAGCAACTTGCTTCATTCAAGAAGTCAAGTCACTTGAAGAAAGAAAGTGGGAAGAAGAAGAATGAGCAAGCTCAAACTCAAACACATATAAAAATGCAGCATGGATGCAAGAGAGATGAAAAGAAAAGTTATGAGAAGTGGAGGCAAATTCACTTCTCAACATCACTTACCACCTGAGATGTTAGAAAGGAAATGCAATGCAATGCAAAATGGGATGAGATGACATGATGAGAAACAAAACCAGAAGCATTTACATGATGCTAATGATGCTATGAGATGCTATAAACATGAGGCAGCACATGGAGATGATCATACAAGTTCATGAATGCAAATGAAGCAAGTTAGGAAGCATGGACATACATGAAAAGTTATGAAGTGCACATGGCATACAACATGGCAAATACATGATGCAATGATCAAACATGCTTCTAATATGTCTTATGATGTCAAATGGATCAAAAGGATGCTTGAAATGTCATGGCAAGTCATGTTATGCAAGAGAATGCAAGATGTATGCAAATGGAAGCTCAAATTAGGGTTTATGAACCCTACACCAAACAAAAATCAAAATCAGAAGCAAACCCTAAGATAAAAAATTGAAAATGCCACTCAAAGGACCCCTAATCCTATACTAAACCAATGCCCAAAGGAGAAGTTTCAACTCCTAACCAAACTCAAGATATGATTTTCTTAAGATTTCTAGGGTTTTAGGGCTTCCAAACAAAAGAAATGTCAAACAAAATGAAAATGAAAGATCAAATCATGGCCATTTAATCTCACAAACTACATGCTAAACACAATGCAATGCAAAAAGAATCAATGTCCAACTCTTCATGGATAGGCAGAAATGATTTTTTGAACTTTGGATCAAATTAATGCATAAAAATGATTTTTATTCAATGAAAAATTCTCAAAATGCATCAAGATCAAAAAATAAATTTGGTTTGAAGGTTGGACAATGTTTCTAAATGTCTTAGAACATTTCATGAATTTTTTGGTGATTTTTAAATACCTAAAAGTATTTTTAATAAATTAATTCTCATTAATCAATTAAAAATAATCTTTTAAATATTTTAAAATACTTTTTAAATGCTAAAAATAAAAATAAAAATATTTTTGTGTCTTAAAAATTAATGAAACTCTTGACAAAAAGTTTCATAATTTTTAAGCAATTTTTGCTATTTTAAATAAATTATGCAAATTAAAAGAAAAGAAATGAAATAAAAATTAAAATAAACTGAAGTCAACTGAGTGGAGGGCCAGGATTCATTCTGGGGAAGGATGTGTTGACTGCGCGCGCAGATCAAGGGCTGGAATTCAAACTTCTTAATTCTGATTTATGAATTAATTAATTAGGGTTTAGGGTTTAATGACGAATCTGGACCATTCACACGCGCGGCAAGTCAACCAGTCAAAGCAATCTAACGCTCCAGATTCAGATGGAAGTTAATGACCTGATTAAACCCTAATGATTTTCAGGTGGCCGGAGAAGACCTCCGGTCGTCTTCTCCGATGGGAACCCCACCTGAAAATCCCTAAAAACCTCAAAACGCAACCAAAATGAAAACCAAGCATACAGAAATGATCCCCACACTCCCCTGAATCAAAACCCTAAGCTAGAAATCATTTATATTTCCTCAAACTCATGAATCGAACAAAACATTTTTTAGGTCACAGAGTTTCAGAACACGATTACATCCTCATTTTCCAACCATTTTCAAAACCAATGACATAGTTATGATCAGGAAAGCATATAGAACAACTTAAGAACTTAAAAAATGATTTCTGGAAAAAATGTTCTTGAGCTACCTGAGTTTCGAAGCTTTCACTCTTGCAACTTTCTGTCCCTTTCCTTTGATGAAAACCACTCCTTATGACCCCTTGATGATGTTTGGATGCTTAGAAGAAATTTATGTTGGCTGGTTAAGGAGTTTGAACAGCTTCTGCTCAAGCTCAGTTGAAAATGGTGATGGTGATTCAGGCTGTTTCAGGCATGGGTGAGGGGTTCTCTGTGCTCAGGGTGATGAGTTGAGAAGGTTTATGGAGTTTGTTTGAGTGTTTATGGCCTGTGGAGTGAGTTTCGAATGCTTTGGCTTTTGGGGTGAAAAATGGAGAAACTCAGTTCTTGCTTGGTTCAGGCCTAAGTCTTGCTGGTTTTGGCTCAGTGAAGCAAGGTGAGTTGATCAATGGATTTGGTTCTTGTGTTTGTGAGCTATGGAGACAAATTCGAAAGGTTTTGCTTGAGAGGGTGATTTTGTGAATGGTGTGTTCTTGTGTGTTTCAGCCTTGCTTTCTATGTGAAATGGCCTGCATTTTGCTTGCATAAAATAATCCCATTGGTCAGATGATGTGACCTGGCCTGCTGTGATAGGTAAGTTCACTTTTGCAAAATGTCAACCTTTTGGTAAGAGAGGCATGGGTTGAACCCTAGGATAGTACAAGCATGTGGGCTGGCGCAGCATGGTGTGTGAGTGAGGCTAGATTGGTTCAGCATTGTAGGCAACAAGTGGAGGGAAGTGTGATGATGATTTTGCAACTTGATCACTTTTGAAACTTCATGAAAATCTCTTGCTTTGCCAACCATGAACATGTGATCTTTTGGTCCAAATCTGATTTTTAGAACTTGTATGATGCTTGCACATTGGTTAGACATGAACTAGAAGTCACAAATGCCTTGGTACAAAGTTTTTGCAAGTTTCTCATTTGAGGCATATCTTGAAAATTAGTGATTTTTGCCAACTTTGACACACCATAACTTTTGATCCAAAATGAATTAGATCATGTTCTTGTACTTTTTGAAAAGGGAAAGATCTAATCTACAACTTTCATGACCAAAGTTTTTCCATTTGAAGCATTTTTGGATCAAAAAGCAAGGCTTGAAAAATGACATAAAATGACATATTCTTGAAAAGTCAACCATGCCCTAAAAAGTCAACTTTGCAAAAACTTGTAATTCTTGAATTTTGTGAACTTCAAACCTCTTCCATGATCAAATAAAGATCAAATACACTCAAAATGATGAAGATCACCCTTTGGTTGGGTCATTGGGGGCCTCAGATGCCCTGATTTTGCACTGACTTGTCTGAAAAGTCAACTCTTGATCAGATGACTTCCCCATGGAATTTCTTCAAGAAAATTGATATGCATACTCCCTATACCATATAGAGACCAATAGAAACAAGAATGACCAAAAAATTTGGAGTTATAGCCTCTGAAACCAAAACCCTAATTTTAGGTCAACTGTGCAGTCAAACTTGGCTCTGCATCCATACCAATCCCAGTTCTTGTGATTCTTTGGCATCTTTGACTTTGAGAGGATGTAATATGATATAAGAACACACATGGACCCCTTTGAAGTGATTGGTGATATTTGGAGTGGCTCAAGAAGCTCTTGGATTGCTCAGATCACAAACCCTAGGTGCAGATGACTTAGAACCAATGCAATGAATCAAAATGTGATATGAGGTGATATGATTGTGTTTATGCATATGAAATGATCACAAGCCAAGGTTTGAATGGGTGAGGGCAAATTTGGGGTGTTTACAGCTGCCCCTATTCAAACATGAGTTAGCTGTGCAGGATGTAAGCAACGGCTTAACAGGCAAACAAGATAACTTGTGGTTGAATACCAAAGACAGTCCGAAATTTGCACTCACAGAATGAAGAAGAAAATGGATATAGATTGAAAGGGAAAATAAAGTATATTATAAAGTGTGGGCGACGGAGGACAACCGTCGAGCAGAGGACGACTGCTGGGTAAAGAGCAATGACGGGGACGGCCGACATGCTGGGGATAAAAGGTTAAGCCAAGACGGGGACGGCCGACTAGCTGGAAAAAATAAGAAATTATGATGGGGACGACCATCAAGATAAAGTTGTAAGATTCTCTGGGAATTGATGAAACATGACGGGGACGGCCATCAAGTTCACAAAGCAAAGTAATCAACGATGGGGACGGCCATCGGGCTAAAAAAGAAAAGGGACCACGACGGGGACGGCCATCGGGTTAAAGAATAAATGAAATAAACAGATGATGAGGTACGGTCATCAAAGGTGAAGGACGATCACCTAGCAGGGGACGGCTGCTCTGTTGGGGGTAAGATGGGGGACGGCCATCTAAGGTGGAGGACGACCACCTGGCAGGGTACGGCTGCCGAAAGTATCGCGACATAGGACGAATGCCGGATAAAAGGTCAACGATGGGGACGGACATCGGACGAGCATGATGGAGGACGACCATCAAGAGGTGGAGGACAACCACCTAGCAGGGGACGGCTGCTCTTGAGGTTTCTCATGACATAGGACGAATGCCAGATAACCCAAAATCAACAATGGGGACGGCCATTGGATAAAATGATGAAGGACGATCATCAAAAGGTGGAGGACGACCACCTAGCAGGGGACGGCTGCTAAATATCAACGATGGGGACGGCCATCGGATGAGCATGACGGAGGACGACCATCAAGAGGTGGAGGACGACCACCTAGCAGGGTACGGCAGCTCTCAAGGTCTATCATGACACAGGACGAGTGTCAGATAAAAGGAAGATTTGCTTGCTTGGCGATCCACTGGGGATGTAGTAAACACGGACGAGTGTTTACAACCAAGAAAAGAAAGTATAAGTGTTTAGATGTTGTGTATAGATTAAAGATGCGGACGAGCATCCTTAAGACTACGATACGGACGAGTATCGGGTAGAAACAAACTGACACATGATGATACGGACGAGTATCAACGGGAACACGGACGAGTGTTGAATCTGAAGATTCTTCTGGGGAATAGTAAACACAGACGAGTGTCTATATTCAATAAGACAAAAGTGTTTGACACAGTGTATGGATTAAAGATGCGGACGAGCATCCTTAAGACTACGATACAGACGAGTATCAGGTAGAAACAAACACTTGACGCATATTCTGAGATGATGGTACGGACGAGTACCAACTGGTTAACAAAGAACATGGACCAAAGCCGAATCTGTGGGGATATAAATGGTGTATACAAGATACGGACGAGTATCTGTATAGGTATGAGTAGTATGAGTATATATAGACGAGTGTTTATCTGCTGGGGAAAGTGACACGGACAAGTGTCAAAAGGAGAAGAGTATAATATCAACAAGTATATGGGTTGTAAAAGTGTAAGCGACTGCGCTGGGGATATGACACGGACGGGTGTCAAGAAAATGAATACAAGTATAGGTGAGTGCAAAGATGATGTCTTTGGCTTTCTGCTGGTGGTACGACACGGACGGGTGTCAGGAAGTATCTGTAATACGGGTGATCTCGTTTGTAAAGAGTGTTCAGGCGACTTTACTGGGAGTGATGACACGGACGGGTGTCAGAAGGAGTATGTACTGGTGTTTGTGAATTGGGAGGCAACTGCTTTTACCGGGGACTCTGGTGAGGGCTTTGGGGAAAGTATTCCGCATTCTGATGAATGGTTATTATTCACAAGTGTTCGATTCACAACATGGCTTATGATTATGCTATGTGTTTGATTTTTGTCGTAATGCTCCGTATTAGACGGAATGCTACGCTTTGTGGGTGAATATGATGCAAATGCCATGATTATGCAAAGGTACCAAACCGGGACTTGGATCCCATTGCTGTAAAGATCTTTGGTCGTTCCGCTCGAAAATGGACATCCCAGCTGGGGATGAGATCATTGGTGGATCCGAAGGGATGTATCTGCTTGGGGAGATAAGTCACCGATAGACCCATCCTGATAATGAGGGACCCAGCTGGGGTTTGTAGAAGCCTTCTGTACTCTGTTGTGACTCCTTCATGCGTTGCTCTTCTGAATAGAGGCTGGGGATTCTGTGGGGAGATGATTCCTTGGATCTTTCATTCTGCTGAGGAAGAATGATTGGCACTACGGCTGGGGAAATTTGTTGGCAACTCAGCTGGGGAGAAAGCACCTCTGGTGCCAAGAGTGAGTGTTGATTTGCCAGCTTGCCGGGATGTAACTTGCATGCCCCAAGTTGCGTTCTGGATACCTGCAATCCTGCAAAGATAAGGACACGCACAAATGGTCCCGAGGTATCCCTTACCGGATTCCGTCATAGGAGTTAAGCACTTTCGAGAGTAAGTATATTCCCTGTAAGCATGTGACTTATTATTTTTTTTTAGATAAAAACATCTGTACTTAGTTTTCTTTAGAGACATCAGACACTCTTTGCAAATAAAATGTATAAGACGAGACATGACTGAAAAATCTGATTTTATTAATTCATGTGCCCTGAATTGGCAAGATACATTCAAGGAAACACATCTCCTGAAGTGAGGAGATTGTTACAAATTGGGAAACAAAGTGCTGGCGATGTTGACGACGCTTTCAAAGGAGCTTCCTCTTTCGCTATGACTCGTATGACTTCCGACGTTCTTCTCGTCTTGCTTTCTGAAGAAGGTTGATTCTGAAAGAAGCTTGATCTTTTCGAGGTTTTCCAAGTTGTAAGTGATACAGACGAATTCAGAGTGCAATTGTTCGCTTATTCCCTTGTTTTGGATGGATCGCCCTTTCGGGTTTTCAATCCATCGGGATACCCATTTTTGCCTGAGTTGTCCAATGCGGCTTTTCAACTCAGCGGGTGTACATTTTTTGTTCATTTTCCCTTACTTTTGCCCGAGTCTTTTATTCTGTTTTTGACTCGCCGGGATGCCCTATTTTTGCCTGGACTTACATTCTGTTTTTTATGTCCAGCGGGTCATTTTTATGCGAAGTATTTTTTAACTGCATCTGAATTCACAGGGGACGGGAAATTTTCACCATCCATGGTGCTGAGCATCAGTGCTCCACCGGAAAAAACTTTCTTTACCACAAATGGTCCTTCATAATTTGGAGTCCATTTGCCCCTGTGGTCTGTATGAGGAGGGAGGATTCTCTTCAGCACAAGATCTCCTACTTGGTACCCTCGATGCCTGACTTTCTGATCGAAGGCTTTCTTCATTCTCTTCTGATATAACTGCCCATGACAGATTGCAGCCAATCTTTTCTCTTCGATCAGACTCAGTTGTTCGTATCGGGCCCGAACCCATTCTGCTTCACTCAGTTTAACATCCATTAGTACCCGCAGAGAGGGTAATTCAACTTCAACAGGTAGGACTGCTTCCATACCATACACAAGCTGATACGGTATTGCCCCAGTGGATGTTCTGATTGACGTGTGGTACCCATGCAAGGCAAACGGTAGCATTTCATGCCAGTCTTTGTAAGTGACTACCATCTTCTGCACAATCTTCTTGATATTTTTATTTGCTGCCTCAACAGCGCCATTCATCTTTGGCCTGTAAGGAGAAGAATTGTGATGTTGGATCTTGAAGTCCCGGCATAACTCAGCCATCATTTTGTTGTTTAGATTGGAACCATTATCAGTAATGATTCGCTCGGGAACTCCATATCGACAGATGATATCTCTCTTCAGAAATCTGGCTACCACTTGTCTCGTAACATTTGCATATGAGGCTGCTTCAACCCACTTGGTGAAATAGTCAATGGCGACCAGGATGAATCTGTGGCCATTTGAAGCAGTTGGCTCAATCTTGCCAATCATATCAATGCCCCACATGGCAAAGGGCCATGGTGAAGACATTATGTTCAAAGGATTGGGAGGCACATGCACCTTATCTGCATAAATCTGGCATTTATGGAATTTTCTGGCGTATGCACAACAGTCGGTATCCATTGTGATCCAATAATACCCTGATCGTAGCAACTTCTTAGCCATGGCATGCCCTCCTGCATGGGTACCAAAGGATCCTTCATGCACTTCATGCATCAACAAATCTGCTTCCGTCTTGTCAACACATCTGAGGAGTACCATATCAAAGTTCCTTTTGTATAAAGACCCATCAGTGTTCAAAAAGAAACTACCAGCAAGCCTTCTCAAAGTCTTCTTATCATTGGAAGATGCCCCAGGTGGGTATGTTTGATCCTCCAAGAAGCATTTAATGTCATGGAACCAAGGCTTATCATCTTTGACAACATCTGCGGCGAACACATATGCTGGTCTATCAAGTCTGGACACTGAAATCTGAGGTACAAAGTTGGCAGCCTGAACTTTGATCATGGATGAAATGGTAGCAAGAGCATCTGCAAACTGATTCTCGTCCCGAGGGATATACTCAAGCTTCACTGTTGTGAAGAAGGTCAATAACCTCCTTGTATAATCCCTGTAAGGTATCAGATGATCCTGGTGGGTGTACCATTTTCCGTTGGTTTGATTAACTACCAGAGCTGAATCTCCGAATACAGTCAATGTCTTGATCCTGAGGTCAATGGCTTCCTCGAGACCCATAATGCAAGCTTCGTATTCAGCTTCGTTGTTAGTGCAGTTGAAAGTGAGCTTTGCCGAGAAAGGCATGTGAACTCCTTTGGGTGTTATGAGTACTACACCAACACCACGACCATTCATATTAACAGCCCCATCAAACATCATAGTCCATTCTTCTTCCGGGTCGGGCCCTTCAGTGTGAATAGGCTCTTCATGATCTTTTGATTTTACGAACATGATGTCTTCATCAGGGAAGTCAAATCTCATAGGCTGGTAGTCATCAATGGGTTGCTCAGCAAGATATTCAGACAATACACTGCCCTTGATGGCCTTCTGAGAGGTGTACTGAATGTCATATTCTGTAAGAATCATTTGCCATCTTGCAACCCATCCGGTAAGGGCTGGCTTCTCGAAAATGTACTTGACTGGGTCCATCTTTGATATCAACAGAGTAGTGTGGGTCAACATATATTGTCTTAGTCGGCGAGCAGCCCACGCTAAAGCACAGCAAGTTTTCTCGAGCAGTGAATAACGTTGTTCACAGTCGGTAAACTTTTTGCTTAGGTAGTATATTGCATACTCTTTTCGACCAGACTCGTCATGTTGGCCCAGCACACACCCCATTGACTCTTCTAATATTGTCAAGTACATTATCAGAGGTCTTCCTTCAACTGGAGGCGTAAGGATTGGAGGCTCTTGCAGATATTCTTTGATCTTGTCAAAAGCCTTCTGGCAGTCTTCGTTCCACCTGACCGTCTGTTCTTTTCTTAACAACTTGAACAAGGGTTCACAGGTTGCTGTAAGGTGAGATATGAACCGTGAGATGTAGTTCAATCGACCTAAGAACCCTCGAACTTCTTTCTCAGTTTTCGGTGCAGGCATCTCTTGAATGGCTTTGACTTTATCAGGGTCAACTTCAATCCCTTTCTCGCTTACAATAAAGCCCAGTAGCTTACCAGATCGCACCCCGAATGTGCATTTGTTGGGGTTCAACTTCAGTTGGTATTTCCTCAGACGCTTGAACAGCTTCAGCAGATCCACCAGGTGATCTTCTTCAGTAAGGGACTTGGCGATCATGTCATCCACATAACATTCTATTTCTTTATGGATCATATCGTGGAATAATGTCACCATAGCCCGTTGATATGTTGCACCAGCATTCTTCAGTCCGAATGGCATCACTTTGTAATAGAACGTGCCCCAAGGTGTGATGAAGGTTGTCTTCTCCATGTCTTCAGGTGACATCTTGATCTGATTGTATCCTGAAAATCCGTCCATGAAGGAGAATACCGAGAACTGCACCGTATTATCAACCAATACATCAATGTGAGGTAATGGGAAATCATCTTTCGGGCTGGCTCTGTTCAGGTCCCGGTAGTCAACACACATTCTTACTTTGCCGTCTTTCTTAGGCACCGGTACTATGTTAGCAACCCACGGCGGGTAGCTAGTTACAGCAAGGAACCCGACGTCCCATTGCTTTTGTACCTCTTCCTTGATCTTCATTGCCATGTCTGGGCGAGTACGGCGCAACTTCTGTTTGACCGGTGGGCACTCTTCTCTCAAAGGCAGCTTGTGCACAACAATGTCGGTGTCCAACCCTGGCATATCCTTATAAGACCAAGCAAACACGTCCACATATTCTTGAAGCAGATCAATTAGTTGTCTCTTCACTGAGTCTTGCAGGCAGGCCCCGATTCTAACCTCTTTCACGTCTTTATCTGTACCAAGATTAATCACTTCAACCTCCTCCTGGTGAGGAGTAATAACCTTTTCCTCTTGTCTCAACAACCTGGCTAGCTCTTCAGGAAGCTCATATTCTTCTTCAACCCCTTCATTAGCTTGATTGATTGGATTGTCAAATTCATACGAAGTCGTAGCTGTGTTGTTGTCGGTGCTGTCTGGAAGGCACTCTCTGCAAGGGTTCAGTTTGTTCATTTTAGTGATTGATTTTAATCTTGTTTAGAAAGTGAAATAAAGTTGTCATTTTGAAAACATCGCCATTTATTTTTTGTACAAAAAGAAAAATGGAAAAACAGTGAGCGGAAAAGAAAAGGACTCATTTGCAAAAAAGATGTCTGATATTTCATTGATTAATCTTGTTTGCACAAAAAGTACAGATGGCCCGATTACAAAATGAGTCTTGTCATCTTGGGCAAGATGCAAGACTTTGATGCATGCTATAAAATACAGGAAATAATAATTACTCTGCATGAGTAACTCTTATAATTTCCTGGGAAGACCAGTTTGAGATACTGCTCCCCGGGATCTTTGGATGAATCCAATTCTCTAGATTGCGCTCCTCTTCCAGCTCGTCTTCCAAATTGTTGATAGCATCAGGGGTGAGCATCCCCCCACTGACAAAACCGGGCTTCTCAGCAGCCTTTTCTTGATTTTGTTGAGTTGGTCTGTAACCCAACCCAAATTTGTCTTTCTTCTCCTCCACAGATAAAACCTTGCCCCAGCCTTGGGCAGTTCCTTCCTCAACAACCTTTCGGGCTTGTTGATAAGATGACATGGAGATTCCAGATACAGCAGATGCTTCATTAACATTCAAGGCCTCAAATCCTTGACTCATCGTTTCATGGATCTCCCCATCCATCTCAATATACTTATAAGTAGCCAGATGGCTAACAAATATATCCTCCTCCCCACAGATAGTAACGACTTGGCCTTCCCACTCAAATTTTAACTTCTGGTGAAGGGTAGACGTTACTGCGCCAGCGGCATGAATCCATGGTCTACCCAACAAACAGCTGTATGCAGGCTGAATGTCCATCACATAGAAGATCGTTTTAAAGGTTTGTGGGCCAATTGTCACAGGTAGCTCAATCTCTCCCAGAACCGATCTCTTAGAACCATCAAAGGATCTTACTACCAGGTTACTGGGACGCAATGCTAATCCTTCATACTCTAGCTTCACCAGGGCCTTCTTTGGTAAGACATTAAGGGATGATCCTGTGTCTAGCAGCACATGGGAAAGGACTGCACCTTTACATTCCATGGTGATGTGCAAGGCCTTGTTATGGTTGCGGCCTTCCGTTGTCAAGTCAGTATTGGTGAACCCTAGCCCATTGCTAGCAGTAACATTTCCAACCACGGTTTCCAACTGATTGACAGTGATCTCTTCAGGCACGTAAGCTGCGTGCAAGACTTTGAGTAGTGCATTCCGATGGGCTTCGGAGCACATAAGCAATGATAAGATAGAGATCTTGGATGGCGTCTGGTGAAGCTGATCCACTATTTTGTAATCACTCTTTTTGATGATTCTCATGAACTCATCAACTTCTTGATCGAATGGTGTTTTCAAAGCTTCCTTAACAGCTTGATCTTCCTGCACCGGGCTTTTTCCTTTTGCCTTGGCAGCAGCTTCTGCTTCGGCAGTGGGTCTTTGAATTTGTGGAGCGAAGAGACGTCCGCTTCGAGTGAAGCCTCCGCCTCCTCCCACATTGTCTATTTGTGGTGCAGGTGTTGATGGTTCAAGGGTGATTTTCTTTCCTTCGCAGTATACGTCAGAGCCGTAGTGCCAAGGGATGGCCCTATTGCTTTCATAAGGTACTGGTCCAGGCACTGTGACAGTGACTGGACTGATGGCAGCTGTAGAAGGGACTGTGATAGTTTGTGGATCATAATAAATTGTGACTGGTGCTCTGATGGGAGCAGCACTTTCTGAGTTGTAGGCAGAGTTGTTTTCAGGATCATAAAATATTGTGACAGTTGAGACATCTTCATGATTTGTTGCTGATGTTGTAGGAGATATTGTCGGAAGGATGGATGTTGTTGTTGTAGGAGATTCAAAATGGAGTGAAGCTGAAGTTGTAGAAGAAAAATTTGTTGATAACTAATCAGTTGAGATGATAGACGAAGTACTTGTTGATGAGGCCGAAGAATTGTCAGGAACAATGGTTGTTGCAGTTGTAGGAGCTACCGGAGTTGCTGCTGATGAGATTGCTGGATTTGTTGGAAATGATGTGGTGATCTGAAGCTGGCCACTCTGAATAAGACCATCTATGCCATTCCTCAGGTTATCGCACCCATTTACTGAAATATTGCAGTAAGCACACCCTAACTCACACCCCGGGAACATTTGACATTCGAGGAGCTGAGCCTTAATCTCCACCAACGGTGTCCGAATCTGACCCACACTGGTTATTAAATAAGACGGCTTGTCTTCTTCAATAGCATTGATTCTGGGACCACCGTGGTTTGGCATGGGGTTCTTGTTGACATTGGGTGGTGGTGCGAAATTCAGAGCTTTTGAGTCTACCAGGTCTTGTACCTTCATGTGCAAGGCTCTGCACTTTTCTGTACTATGGCCAGGTGCATTTGAATGGAAAGCACATCTGGCGTTGGAGTCGTAATTCCTGGGTAGACTGTTGGGATCTGGAGGTGCCAATGTCCTTAGCTCAACTAGGTTGAGTTTCAGGAGTTGTGGCAGCAATGTAGAATATGGCATAGGGATCGGATCGATCACCCTATTTGCTTGAGATGGCCTCTGCTGGAATGGCCTTTGCTGGTTATTGTTGTTGGTGTTGCTGTTGTTGTAATTTCTCGGAGGATACTAATTTTGTTGATGGTACTGAGGTTGTTGCTGATAGTTTTGCTGCGGAGGTTGATAGGCTGGTTGTGGATGAGCTGGAGCTGGAATGGTGACTGCTGCCACAGATCTATGAACATATTGGGGCCTGCCCCTGTTGGTGTGGATGGCATTGGTCTCACCAGTCCTTCTTGGGCCCGCAAAAGGCTTTCTTGCATTACTGGATGAGCTCGCACCATTGTCTGAGATCTTCCCCATTTTCAATAGACTTTCAATTCTCTCCCCGACTATGACTACATCTGCAAAGCTGGTAGATGAGAAAGCGGCTAGCCTATCAATGTAAGTCCCCTGAAGGGTGTTCATGAACATATCATCCATCTCTCTTTCAGACATAGGTGGCTGGACAGCAGCAGCAAGCTGTCTCCATCTTTGAGCATACTCTCGGAAGCTCTCTCTAGATGACTGTGACATTCCCATGAGGAGGGTCCTGTTGGGTGCCATATCCAGATTATACTGATACTGTCTGATGAAGGCCTCTGCCAGGTCCTTCCAGCATCTAATAGTTGCTCTTGTCAGATGGGAATACCATTCCCTCGAAGCTCCAGTCAAGCTATCCTCAAAATAGAACATCCACAGCTTCTCGTCCATGGTATAGGCCTTTAGCCTCCCGAGAAAAGATTGTAGATGGGTCCGGGGACAGGAAGTCCCATTATACTTCTCAAAGCATGGTGGCTTAAACTTGTGGGGAATCCTGACCCCGTCTACCAAGCCCATATCCATAACATCAAAACCCAAAGAGTTTTGAGACTCTAAGGATCTTAATTTCTCAGCTATCTCATCCAACCTTCTATCATAAGCTTCTTCCCCGGCTCCCATCACTGTGAACTGGTCTTCTTGAGGGTCTTCTTGCAGTACCCTCCCTGCCGTGGCAGTCCCTTGTATATTGACAGGGATGTTGGCCTCTGGATGGAGGTGGGGTCCAAAGACTGGGGGATTGACATGAGGTTGGACTCTTTCATTGTTGCTAGTCCCAGCAGTCCCTGGCTGATGATCTTCCTGATTTCTCCCTTCTACCAGTGCTCTGAGCCTCTCCTGGCTTTGAGCCATGTTGTTCATTACTTCCATAAACTGTGTCATTTGGGTCCTCATTTCCAACCTCTCGTTGGCCATCTGATTCCTGACCTCCGTAAGGTCCTGCTGTACCTGATCCATCTGTATTCCCGGAAGGTTGTTACGGGTTGGATATCGGTGCGGACGGTTGAGGGGAAATACCCGGCGCCGAGCAATAGTTCCTGAACATCACAACAGAGTTAGCAACAATAAAACAAACACCTACAAAACAAACAAAGGGTTAGCATGCAATGCAGTATGCTTATTTGTTTTCAAGGTATCCGGCTTGGCGTTCAGTTTTGACCCTTCCGGACCTTTGAAGATGCTGTTGATGCTGCTTTTGAAGTAAACTCGGATGGAATGAACTAATACATATATTACAAAAGGCAAATGGTACATAGTTTGCTTACAAATACAAGCCCTCTGAGGGGTCAAAATACATTACAAGAAAATAAGAGTACATGGAATGAAAGCAACAACAAGCAAATGGTCAAACACCAAGACCAAACTCATCCTCCCGAACTTCCTTGAGAAGTGCTTCGGTCACAGGATCAGCCGGACGCTCCGTGAGATTCCTGATAAGGAGGTTCCGGGTAGTAACAGCTGCAGTTAGCTTCTTGTGTCGACTCTGGTCCTTTGACCTCTTCACTCCAGCTCTGATCTTCAGCTCTGATATCTCCCTCTGGGCTGCTGCCAGGGCTTCTTGCTGCTCCTTTGCACTGGCTTCCAGTTGCTCTATCTTGTCTTAGACCCTCTTGTCCTCCAGAGTACGAGCCTCGGTGATCCTGACCCACCTAGCCTGACTCTCCTTCAGATACAAGTCTGTTCTAGCTTTCTGGAATTGGGCTTCTTTGCAAGCATTCTTCAAGATCTGCTCTCCAGCCCTAGACTTCTTAATGTAATCTTCAGACTTCTCAATTCTAGCCAAGTGCTCTTTCTTCAACTTTTCCAACCTTTCAATATCCAATCTTCCATCCCTCCTCTCATGGAGGGTCTTCTGCAAAGCTTGAGTCAACTTCTCATTTCTTTCTTTCAACTTCTCAAACTCCTCTAAGCTGACAGTTGCTGGAGGTGGTGCTGTGGAAGGTCCAGGCATATCTTCAATAGTAAAGGGCATCCCAGAGAATTGAGCCCTGGCATGGGACCAATCATAGTATTGTGCTGATGCCACATTGTTGCACTTCCCCAAGATGGTTACCCCCTTAGTCTGCACATTGTCCCAGGCCCAAGCTGCCTGCCTAATAATAGCCAGGTTAGGCTTGTTCTCACAATAAAGAGTCTCAACCAAGTCTTGTGCCTTAGGAGTGTGGACCAGTGCATAGCCCAGTTGTCTTTTGAACAGCAGAGGGTTGTAATTAATACTACCCTTAACTCCTATCAGGGGCACATTGGGAAAATGCCCACAGCTGGTGATGATATCCCTGCCTTTTGTGCTTTGAGTGCACCACCTGATATCAGCTGAAGTTAGAGTAGTAAGTCTTCCAGCCCAGTTTTTCTGCTGATGAGGGTTCAAAAATGCATCTGTCCTGGGTAGATGCCTGAGAATCCAAGTATGGAACAAAGGAGCACAGCACCTCACTAATCTTCCCCTCTGCTTTTCATTCCTCTGATGCACTGAATAGTAGAGATCCCCCAATAAAGTTGGCACTGGGTTCCCTAGAATGAACAGATGGACTGCATTCTTACTAATGAATCGAGGCTCATCTGCAAATAATACAATCCCATATATACTTAGGGCCAACAAAGCACATACTGCTTTCCACTCTCCTAAAGAAGCATTCAGGGTAGCTTGAGAGATCAAGAAATCCAGATGCAGGCCAGGGATTCCAACCTTAGAAGTCATATGCTGCCCAATCAAAACTGATTCCAGATGCAAAGCCTTTGCTACCTCTTCATCACCAGGAAAGACCATCTCAGGGTTGAAAGGGACTCCACCCCTGATAGGTATACCAACTAATGATGAGTATTCTTCCAATAAGGGGCCCAGCTGAAAGTCCTGAAAAGTGAAACATCTCAGTGGGGGATCATAAAACTGAAGGCAAGTGTGGATCAGGCTTCTCTGTGAGGGGTCCAGATCCATAACCATATCAAGTATATCTCCATGGTGCTCCCTGAACAGTGGTATATGGTCTGGAGTGATCAGGGTCTGAATCCTCCTGATGTCAGCTAACTCTGGCTGGAAGAAATGGTAGGTGATGTTGCTCTTTTTAGGTGCCATGATGTTGAGACTGAGTAGAGACAAGTGCTGATGATGATACTGAAGAATGGGCCACTGATTGGCTGGTGCAGGTGACTGAAGTAGACAGCTGATAGCTGAAGCAGGTGCTGATGAAGATAGGTCAATACTGAAGATGGGGTCAAAACCAAAACCAAATGAAGATGGATACCCTGAAACACAAATAAGCAAATGTCAATATGATGCAATGATTATGTATGCAAATGATATGCAAGGGTTTGTGACTGAGCTGGATCTGATCAAATGCTCTGATATAAGTCCATGTGTGTAAGAAATCCAGATGGAGGTCTATAAGTCCAGTAACCGAGGTGGGGGGCTCAAATAAAGAGCCACATGTCCAGGGTTTAGAATCACAAGAACTGTTCCAACATGGAGTATCCTTAATCTAATCAAAGTAACAGGGTATTCTGAGGTCAAGGTACCTGCAAACCTGTAAACAGCCCAACCCCCTCACAGGTGGTGTTCAAAACAAGGATCCTCAGACTTGGATCAGTTATGAGAAGTGTAAACACTTCTAACCCGGAGGTACAGTGTTTACAATAACCATAAAAGTTCCTCCTCTAATTCACCTCAGTTTCTGAAGGTCAATACTAAAAGGTCATCCAGACTTAGCAGGCTTCCCAGATAGCCCTAGCATTGCAGGAAATCTGCAACACAGAGTTCTCAAGAAGAAACCCATATCTGAACCGTGTTTCATATTCCCGCACCAGACCGAAATGGAATGGGAAAGAATATGATTCACTCTAGCCTAGGTGTCACTCAGGTCCCAGGTATAGGACCTTAACTCTCAATGGAACACCCACCCACCAAAGCAAACAACAGATCCAGCCAGCAGTACAGTATGACAATATGATATAATGCAAAAGCAATAAAGAAAGCAGTAAAGCAACTGTACATAAAGCAGAAATAACCACAAATATACAAACACAAGTAAGCACAAATCAATCAAGCGCTAGGAAGAACCCACAAAAAGAACCAGAAGCCCTGGTTACAGTATAAGGTTCCCCAGCAGAGTCGCCAAGCTGTCGCTCCCGATAAATGGGAAATAGGCCCAGATAAAGGTACAGACGCGAACGGTCGGCGAGGGGGACAATGAGAACACACAGTCGTGAACTCACTGGAGATGAATAGAGTCGCCAGCTAGGCATTTTTATCCCGGAGGAAAGGTAATGTTGCATAGACCTAGAAAAAGATGGATAAGACGGTTGCGAACCAGAGAGACTGAGAAAGGGGGTTGGTTACAACCTGGGAAGGTATTAGCACCCAGATTGTCCGTCGTATTCGACGGGATCCACGCTCAAAAGATTTGTGTTTTAAAGGGGTAGTGTCAGTGCAGTTTGTGCATAGAAGAGCTGGAAAAGGATGTACAGGTGTCAGTGTAAAAGGAGTGTGAAGTGTATAAATGATGTGTCAGTGTAAGAATGAGAATGAATTGCTCATGATAATGAGGCTAAGAGAAAGATGCTGGAAGAGGGGGAATATACAGAGACTTTTGTTCGATAACTGTTAAGTTATGCCTACGTATCCTCTCGTGCAATGAGGAAGTCAGAACACCGTAGTTCGACCCAAAGAGACTGAAAGATGAATTGACTTGTGAACTGCTTACTTGCCTATGCTCAAGTGTATGATCTGTCTGGCACAGATGCAAACTGTCTTGCATTAGACGGAAGAAGCAAGTTCTCGTTTATGAGTGAATGAGATGAGAAAAGAATCCCGGAGGAGACGATTATTGTTTGTTTTTGAGTTTTCAGTCTTTTATTGCTTTTGAAAGTTTGTCATAAGTAAATGAGCTTAAGCCTAAACCAATGGATTTAGTAAACTCATCACATCTTCCCTCTGATTAGGGGTAATGAGGATACCTTAAGTGTGAAGTCAGCTTCTCACACTTAATCACCTTTGATATAGGGTTAAGACCATTAACCTATTTGTTATTATTTAGATGTTTTTTGTTGTTTTTGTTTAGTGTTGAGTAATGAGATTAAGCCATAATCAGGGATTAAACAGACTCATTACACCATCCTAATAGAAGGATAATAGATGAGAGTGTTTAAGCTGAGGAAAACTCCTCAACTTAATCCTTGATTAGGGATTAAACTCATGACAAAACAAAGCCTTTATTAAGTGTATTTTAGCTAATGATAAGATGATGAAGTGATTTTTATGGTTTGTAAGACAACTTGAGGGGGACTTGTCCATTAACACTAGGGTTAGTCCTTCTTAACCAATTAAGGAAGAATTAGAACCCTAATGCAAGGCCCAAGTTGCAAGCTTGATGTCTTGATAATTATTAAGTGAATTGATTAAAGGATTTAAACACATTAAGGGTTTAACACTTAGGATTAAAGTTATACACTCCATCCTAATAGAAGGATGCAGGCATAAGCTTAATCACAAAGCCTTAAAGCCTTTAGGGTTTAGTCCCTGATTATGAGATGAGAAGAGAAGACTCAAAGAAGACACAAAGGTAAAACTAAAAGGGGGGACTAATCAAAACCCTAATCATTGTCATGCTTGGTTGTTCCTAAGGTTTGTGAGGTTTACAAGAACAATCTTCAAAGGAATCACCAGGAAGCAGATGAAAGGATCAAGAGAAGCAAAGCAACTTGCTTCATTCAAGAAGTCAAGTCACTTGAAGAAAGAAAGTGGGAAGAAGAAGAATGAGCAAGCTCAAACGCAAACACATATAAAAATGCAGCATGGATGCAAGAGAGATGAAAAGAAAAGTTATGAGAAGTGGAGGCAAATTCACTTCTCAACATCACTTACCACCTGAGATGTTAGAAAGGAAATGCAATGCAATGCAAAATGGGATGAGATGACATGATGAGAAACAAAACCAGAAGCATTTACATGATGCTAATGATGCTATGAGATGCTATAAACATGAGGCAGCACATGGAGATGATCATACAAGTTCATGAATGCAAATGAAGCAAGTTAGGAAGCATGGACATACATGAAAAGTTATGAAGTGCACATGGCATACAACATGGCAAATACATGATGCAATGATCAAACATGCTTCTAATATGTCTTATGATGTCAAATGGATCAAAAGGATGCTTGAAATGTCATGGCAAGTCATGTTATGCAAGAGAATGCAAGATGTATGCAAATGGAAGCTCAAATTAGGGTTTATGAACCCTACACCAAACAAAAATCAAAATCAGAAGCAAACCCTAAGATAAAAAATTGAAAATGCCACTCAAAGGACCCCTAATCCTATACTAAACCAATGCCCAAAGGAGAAGTTTCAACTCCTAACCAAACTCAAGATATGATTTTCTTAAGATTTCTAGGGTTTTAGGGCTTCCAAACAAAAGAAATGTCAAACAAAATGAAAATGAAAGATCAAATCATGGCCATTTAATCTCACAAACTACATGCTAAACACAATGCAATGCAAAAAGAATCAATGTCCAACTCTTCATGGATAGGCAGAAATGATTTTTTGAACTTTGGATCAAATTAATGCATAAAAATGATTTTTATTCAATGAAAAATTCTCAAAATGCATCAAGATCAAAAAATAAATTTGGTTTGAAGGTTGGACAATGTTTCTAAATGTCTTAGAACATTTCATGAATTTTTTGGTGATTTTTAAATACCTAAAAGTATTTTTAATAAATTAATTCTCATTAATCAATTAAAAATAATCTTTTAAATATTTTAAAATACTTTTTAAATGCTAAAAATAAAAATAAAAATATTTTTGTGTCTTAAAAATTAATGAAACTCTTGACAAAAAGTTTCATAATTTTTAAGCAATTTTTGCTATTTTAAATAAATTATGCAAATTAAAAGAAAAGAAATGAAATAAAAATTAAAATAAACTGAAGTCAACTGAGTGGAGGGCCAGGATTCATTCTGGGGAAGGATGTGTTGACTGCGCGCGCAGATCAAGGGCTGGAATTCAAACTTCTTAATTCTGATTTATGAATTAATTAATTAGGGTTTAGGGTTTAATGACGAATCTGGACCATTCACACGCGCGGCAAGTCAACCAGTCAAAGCAATCTAACGCTCCAGATTCAGATGGAAGTTAATGACCTGATTAAACCCTAATGATTTTCAGGTGGCCGGAGAAGACCTCCGGTCGTCTTCTCCGATGGGAACCCCACCTGAAAATCCCTAAAAACCTCAAAACGCAACCAAAATGAAAACCAAGCATACAGAAATGATCCCCACACTCCCCTGAATCAAAACCCTAAGCTAGAAATCATTTATATTTCCTCAAACTCATGAATCGAACAAAACATTTTTTAGGTCACAGAGTTTCAGAACACGATTACATCCTCATTTTCCAACCATTTTCAAAACCAATGATATAGTTATGATCAGGAAAGCATATAGAACAACTTAAGAACTTAAAAAATGATTTCTGGAAAAAATGTTCTTGAGCTACCTGAGTTTCGAAGCTTTCACTCTTGCAACTTTCTGTCCCTTTCCTTTGATGAAAACCACTCCTTATGACCCCTTGATGATGTTTGGATGCTTAGAAGAAATTTATGTTGGCTGGTTAAGGAGTTTGAACAGCTTCTGCTCAAGCTCAGTTGAAAATGGTGATGGTGATTCAGGTTGTTTCAGGCATGGGTGAGGGGTTCTCTGTGCTCAGGGTGATGAGTTGAGAAGGTTTATGGAGTTTGTTTGAGTGTTTATGGCCTGTGGAGTGAGTTTCGAATGCTTTGGCTTTTGGGGTGAAAAATGGAGAAACTCAGTTCTTGCTTGGTTCAGGCCTAAGTCTTGCTGGTTTTGGCTCAGTGAAGCAAGGTGAGTTGATCAATGGATTTGGTTCTTGTGTTTGTGAGCTATGGAGACAAATTCGAAAGGTTTTGCTTGAGAGGGTGATTTTGTGAATGGTGTGTTCTTGTGTGTTTCAGCCTTGCTTTCTATGTGAAATGGCCTGCATTTTGCTTGCATAAAATAATCCCATTGGTCAGATGATGTGACCTGGCCTGCTGTGATAGGTAAGTTCACTTTTGCAAAATGTCAACCTTTTGGTAAGAGAGGCATGGGTTGAACCCTAGGATAGTACAAGCATGTGGGCTGGCGCAGCATGGTGTGTGAGTGAGGCTAGATTGGTTCAGCATTGTAGGCAACAAGTGGAGGGAAGTGTGATGATGATTTTGCAACTTGATCACTTTTGAAACTTCATGAAAATCTCTTGCTTTGCCAACCATGAACATGTGATCTTTTGGTCCAAATCTGATTTTTAGAACTTGTATGATGCTTGCACATTGGTTAGACATGAACTAGAAGTCACAAATGCCTTGGTACAAAGTTTTTGCAAGTTTCTCATTTGAGGCATATCTTGAAAATTAGTGATTTTTGCCAACTTTGACACACCATAACTTTTGATCCAAAATGAATTAGATCATGTTCTTGTACTTTTTGAAAAGGGAAAGATCTAATCTACAACTTTCATGACCAAAGTTTTTCCATTTGAAGCATTTTTGGATCAAAAAGCAAGGCTTGAAAAATGACATAAAATGACATATTCTTGAAAAGTCAACCATGCCCTAAAAAGTCAACTTTGCAAAAACTTGTAATTCTTGAATTTTGTGAACTTCAAACCTCTTCCATGATCAAATAAAGATCAAATACACTCAAAATTATGAAGATCACCCTTTGGTTGGGTCATTGGGGGCCTCAGATGCCCTGATTTTGCACTGACTTGTCTGAAAAGTCAACTCTTGATCAGATGACTTCCCCATGGAATTTCTTCATGAAAATTGATATGCATACTCCCTATACCATATAGAGACCAATAGAAACAAGAATGACCAAAAAATTTGGAGTTATGGCCTCTGAAACCAAAACCCTAATTTTAGGTCAACTGTGCAGTCAAACTTGGCTCTGCATCCATACCAATCCCAGTTCTTGTGATTCTTTGGCATCTTTGACTTTGAGAGGATGTAATATGATATAAGAACACACATGGACCCCTTTGAAGTGATTGGTGATATTTGGAGTGGCTCAAGAAGCTCTTGGATTGCTCAGATCACAAACCCTAGGTGCAGATGACTTAGAACCAATGAGGTGATATGATTGTGTTTATGCATATGAAATGATCACAAGCCAAGGTGTGAATGGGTGAGGGCAAATTTGGGGTGTTTACAAAACCATGCATAATTTACCTCAGTCACTAACATCTCTTTCTTTTCTTTGTTGGAATATTAATCACTTGTTTCTTAGCAATGCGTACTGATGAATTGATCCAAATTCCCTCATTATGATCGTTTCTTATATATGACTCATCCGATATAAGATCCTCAACTTCATCATTTCTATTCAACTCATTCCGTCTAATGCATGACTCATTCTCAACATCAATATCACATTGATCGACACCGCTATCATCAGTCACTTTGTTAGAGAAAAGCACTATAGAACATTTTGTACTCTTCGTGTCATTCACATAGAACACTTGTTTAGCTTAAGATGCTAGAATAAAAGGTTCATCTTTGTACCCCACCCTAGTAAGATCAACTTGCAAAAATCTAGACTTATCCATTCGTATGCCACTACTATTCACCCACTTGCAACCAAAGATGGGAATCTGAAACTTCTCATAATCAAACACCCAAATGTGCTCAATAACTCCAAAATATGACAAATTTGCATATTTGGGGTTTAAGTCCTTCATACTTGATATATGCATTGCTTCAGCTAGCACGGTGACACCACTATTTTGCATAGTACTCTTATCATCTTGTTCTTTGGTATAAAATGTGTATCCATTAATTGAGTATGCGCTATGAGAAAACACATGCAAACTTGGACCATATGCCAAACATCTCAACCTTTCTGTTACCGAAGAAGGATTTGAAGAGCACTTCGAATAAATATGATCCTTCAACCATTGTATGAAACTTTGATTGTGCTCTATCACTATCCAATTTTCATTTCTGTTCGGATTTAACCTTCGGAGTACATCCTTGTGCATTTCAACATATGGCTTAACCTCATTATTATTGTGCAGAACATACAAATGAACTTGATCCCGTTCATCCCTTGATATTGTCACAATTTTATTCCCAATTAATTTTTTACCTTCCATTTTTTCGAAAATCTGAGCTCTGGGGAGTCCAATCGATTGAACGTTAGACAAATATTCAGTACCAAACTTAACAGCTTCTTCAACAATGTATCGTTCAACAATACAACCCTCTGGTCGACTTCGGGATTTCACGTACCCTTTTAATATTTTCATATACCGTTCAGCAGGGTACATCCATCTCATATAAGCTGGTCCACACAACTGTGTCTCTTTCACAAGATGAACAACTAGATGAACCATTATGTCAAAAAAGACGTAGGAAAATACATTTCAAGCTCACACAAGGTAATTACAATCTCTTTTTGTAGTGTTGGTAAGATCTCGGGATCGATGACCTTACTACAGATTGACCTAAAGAAAAAACACAATTTAGTTATGGCACTTCTTACTTTTTTTGGCAAAATAGAACGTATACCTATCGGTAGAAAATGTTCCATTATAACATGGCAATCATGTGTCTTCAAATTCTTCAACTTGAGGTCTTTCATAGAAACAAGTCTTCTAATATCTGATGAGTATCCTTCTGGAACCTTAACTTCACTCAGAGACTTACACAAATTTTTTTTCTCCTTTCTAGATAAAGTAAAAGTAGCAGGTGGTAGATATGTTCGTCTTCCTTTCTTCACGGGTGCTAATTCAATTCTCATTCCCATTTTTAACATGTCCTCCCTTGCTTTAAGGCCATCCTTAGACTTGCCTTTTATATTGAGTAATGTACCGATAACACTTTCAAATACGTTTTTTTCAATATGCATAACATCGAGAAAATGTCTCACGTACAAAGACTTCCAATATGGCAATTCAAAAAATATTGACCTTTTCTTCCACCCACCTTTCACAACCTTATGTGCAAAAGGCTTGCCAAACTCAGTACGCACATCTTTCACCTTTTCAAAAACTTGTTCACCTGACAATGCGGGTGGAGCTCTACGATGTTCGGTGTCTCCATTGAATGCTTTTCTCCACCCATGGTAGTGATGTTTAGAATGTAAGAATCTACGATGACCGAGAAACACATTCTTTTGGCAAAGTTCCAATCGAATCGTATCGGTTCCGTCTTCACAAACAGGACACGCACGTTGACCTTTAATGCTATACCCAGATAGATTCCCGTATGCTGGAAAATCATTAATTGTGCCAAACAACATCGCCCTCAAATTGAAACTTTCTTTCCTATATCCATCATAAACCTCCACACCGTTCTCCCACAAAATCTTTAAATCTTCGATCAAAGGTGTCAAGTATACGTCTATGTCATTCCTTGGTTGTTTAGGCCCAGAGATTAACATAGATAACATCATGTACTTACGCTTCATACATAGCCACAAAGGTAGGTTATAAATCATAATAATCACAGGCCATATGGTATGTGAGATACTTTAAAGACCATGTGGGTTCATTCCATCAGTAGATAATGCCAATCGAAGGTTTCTTGCTTCTGATCCAAACTCAGGATAATCATTATCAATCTTCGACCACTGTAGTGAATCATTCGGATGCCGATACTTTCCATCAATAATTCTTTCATCTGCATGCCAAGTAAGATGTCTTGCATCGGTTTCACTACGAAACATGCGCCTAAATCTCGGAATTATCAGAAAATACCATAAGACTTTTGCGGGAGACAATCTTTTCTTATATCGAGACAAACCGCATTTAGGGCACTCAGTTAACGTTGCATATTCTTTACGAAACAAAATGCAATCGTTAGGACAAGCATGTATCTTATCATAGCTCATGCCAATAGAGCACAACATTTTTTTTGCCTCATAGGTTCGATTAGGAAGAACATTATCATCCGGTAGCATTTCTCTCATAAGGGCCAACAACTCTGTGAAACGTTTATCCGACCATCCATTTCCTGCCTTTAAGTTGTACAACTTTAATACCGCAGACAATCTTGAGAATTTAGTGCAACATTTGTACAACAGTTTCTCTGCATCGCTTACCATCCTCTCAAACATTTCAGGACAATCATGAAGATCTTCTTCCAGTGCTTCTACAATCTCTTCAACTCGATCACAATCATATGTTTCCGTGTCTTTGTCGTATGAAGCATAGGTTGTATTACTTTTTCCACTCGATTCAACATTCTCGTTAATTTTCTCACCATGAAATAGCCAACACTGATAACTTTGATCAATTCCATGCCTCAGCAAATTCGATTTCAATCCATGTGCGTCAACCTTACCAATATAACAACAACGCAAGCAAGGACAATGCATTCGTCTGGGGTTTTCAGCGTGTTGAACATCATACTTAACGAATTCCGCAACCCCACTCTCGTACTCTTTGGTCATTCGATCGGCACAGATCCATGTTTTATCCATGGTTTTCCTACTTCTTAAGGTAAACAATCAATCCAGACGAAAATACATAACTAAGGTAGTATCTTTGAATATTCTAACAATTTTAAAGTTCAATTCATTTTATCACATTTAACAGAAATTTACAACTTTGAAGTTGAAAATAGAGTTTCGTATAATAACAACAATATTAGTATCCTAAATGTTTTAAACAAAAATTTCGTATACTAAATGTTTTAAACAAAAATTCTGTATCCTAAATGGTTTTCCAACTTATACGTATTTTAATCGTATCGTACCTCAGTGTTAATATTTAGCTAAACTCAGTGTTAATCCTAACACAGTGTATATATAATCTCAGTGTATATTTTAATCCTAATTCAGTGTATATTTTAACACAGTGTATATATAAACACAGTGTATATTTTAATCCTAACTCAGTGTTAATATTTAGCTAAACTCGTTGTATATATAAGAAAAAGAACAATATCCATCAAATGAACAAGAACAAGAAAAATATCCATCAATCCTCATTATGTTCATATTGTATCTACATTGTAACTAACACAGTTTATATACATTATTCTGGAACTTTTCAACAAAAAACAAGCAAGAACAAGAACACCATGAACAAACTGTAGGGCAATCAATGGAGAACACATACCTTTTTGAACGAAACCAACGGTTGAAGACGGAGGTTGCCGGAGGACGACGGAAGGACGACGGCGAGCTGGACGGCGGTGGGGTTTTATGGACGACGGTGGCAAAATCAGTGGTAGGGCAACAATGGCGGTTTCACGGTCGCGCCTGATACTGAGAGGGAAAGGAAGAAATGAAAATAGTAACTGTATAATTTTAATATAATAAGACCTTAGACAGCGCTTTTGAACAGCGTTGTCTAAGCCCCCCTTAGACAGCGCTTTTGGTTTTAATTTTTTTAAAAATTAAAAGACTTTAGACAGCCCTTTTGAAAAAGCGTTGTCTAAGGCATACCTTAGAAAGCACTTTCTAAAAGCGCTGTCTAAGGCCTACCTTAGAAAGCGCTTTTTCAAAAGCGTTGTCTAAAGTGGGACTTTAGACAGCGCTTTTTGATTATTTTTGAACAGTTTCTGTGTTTTGATTTTAATTTTAACCTTAGACAGCGCTTTCTTTTAAAAGCGCTGTCTAAGATGTGCTGTTAAAATTCATTTTTGGCGTAGTGACCTCAAGACTGATTTTGTGGACATCCTTGATCTCAGCTGCGCATGGACAAGCCAATGAGCCAGCTACACCATTGTCGATACCTCAAGTACAACACTTTTGACTTTTTGGCAAAAACACCCATACCAATCACAACAGTTCACCACCCACTCTCTGCCCAATCCAGACTTTACAAGCATGCTCCAAGGGTTCATTTTGATAACACACACAAGCCTAACACTCTAAGAACTCAGCATTTCACAAAACTCTCCATCTTGCAAAAACCTTCGAATCTCTCAGCTCACTCACTCAATCTTAAAACCAATTTCACCATTGATCTCAAAATCACTCAGTGACCACAAAGTAACCATTAAAACAGCCAAAATACACCCATAGACAAAACACGATTCTTGACCAGTTCAGTTGCTACAACACAAACCAGTCACTCTCAAGGCCTTTCAAGCATCAAAGCTTCATCAGGAGGTTAAAGGGAGTCATTTTGCACAAAGAAAGTGGCCAGAAAGCTCGAGTTTGAAAAGCTTCATCTCATGTAGTCATCTCAAATCATTTTTCCAGAACTCTTTTTTTATGTTACAATGTGAAAGAGCATGCTTCACTGATCACTCTGAGCTTTGTATTTTCGAAAATGGTTAAGAAATGAGTTTGTATGAATGTTCTAAAATTTTTGCCATTTTTAATCTTTCCTTCGAATATGGAGATTGAGAAAGAATAAATTTGTTTAAGGGGTGGATTTGATTTCAGGGAGATGAGGGGAGTTGATCTGGAGCTTTAGAGCTCCAAAAATAACCTAGGGAGAGAGTTGGGGATTTTCAGGGGAGAGGGCAGCCGGAGAAGACGACCGGAGCTCTTCTCTGGTGACCTGAAAGTAATTAATTGTGTAATTATGGTTAGTGCAGTGTTTGAACATGGACCCTTGGATTCCTCTTTCCCGCGTGTGATGGACGCCCAGGATCTTGTCATTAGCTTTTCATTAGGATTAAATAAATAATTAATTAGGTTTAGTTAAGTTTGAATTCAGGCCTTAGGATTTGGCGTGTGGTCAACACTAGAATTCCCCAGAACCAATACAAACCCTTGGATCAGCATACTTCTGTTTTTATTCAATTTTAATTCATATTTTCTTATTTGTTTTACATAATTTATTTAAAATAGCTAGAAAATTCCAAAAAATCTTTTATTCTGCATTTTGACTTCAAATAATTTTCTTAACCCAAAAATATTTTTATTTTTATTTTTTGCATTAAAAAATCATTTTAAAAACATTTAAATGTTTATTTTAATTAATTAATGGAAATTAATTAATTAAAATATCATTTAGGTTTCTAACAATCCCAAAAAAAATCACATTGCATCTTAAAACATTTAGAAACATTATCATACCATTCACACAAATTTCTTTTTGGTTTTGAACAATCTTTGATAATTTTCTTGAATTTAGGGTTCATAAAATTCCTATTTTTGAACCCTACCTTCAAGAATTCTTTTCTGCCTAACCATGAATGGTATGACAATGATTCTTTTTGAATTGATCTTCATTTGACATGTAGTATCTAGCATATTTTGGTCACAAATTGCTTCTGCATTTTTGATTTGATTTGCATTTTTTCCCTTTAGGTACCTTAAAACCCTAGATAACTTAGAAAAATCATAACTTCCATTAGGTTAAGATTTAGGTCTCCTCCTTTGGGGTGTGATATCATATGGGGTTAGGGTTCCTTTGATTGCATTTTCAATTTTTTATCTTGTCATTTGCTTCTGTTTTTGGTTTTTGCATCTCATGTTGCATGAAAACCCTAATTTGTCATGTTCATTCACATACATCTTGCATATGCATTCATTCAAGAACTTGCCATGACATTTCATGCATTCACATGACATATAAGACATCATAGGACACATTAGAACCATGCTTGATTATTTCTTCATCCATTTGACATGTTATGCATTCATTACATTCCATGAGTATTCATGAACTTTCATGCTTCTTACATGTTCCATTTGCATCCTCATCACTTGTATGATCATACATTGCACGTGACACACATTTGCATCATCTCTTAGAATCTTTTACATCATGAAAATGCTTCGAGTTTTGGTTTGCATCCTTGCATACATCTCATTTTCACTTCATTCTTTCTTTTATGCTAACTTTTTAGGTGGTAAGTGCTTTGAGAAGTGAATTTGCCTTCACTTCTCACATTCCCCTCTCGTCTCTCTTATGCATTCATTGCTGCATTTTAATTTTGTTTTAGAGTGAGCTTGCTCATTCATGTTCCTCCTTCACTTTCTTTCTCCAAGTAACTTATCTTCTTAAGTGAAGTAAGTTAGCTTGTTTCTTCTGCTTCTCCTCCTTTCATCTGCTTCTTCCTTGGTGGTTTCTCTTGAAGATCTCTTGCAAGCCTCATAAACCCTAGGAACACCCAAGCATGATAACAATTAGGGTTTGATTAGTCCCCCATTAGTTTTACCTTTGTGTCATCTTTTGTGTCTCTCCTCTCATCTCATAATCAGAGACTAAACCTTTAAGGATTTAAGGCTTTGTGATTAGGGTTATGCCTGAATCCTACTCTTAGGATGGAGTGTATAAGTTTAATCCTAAGTGTTAAACCCTTAATGTGTTTAAATCTCTTAATCAATCCATCTAACAATCACCAAGACAATAAGCTTGTAACTTGGGCCTTGCATTAGGGTTCTAATTCCTCCTTAATTGGTTAAGAAGGACTAACCCTAGTGTTAATGGACAAGTCCCCCTCAAGATGTCTTACAAACCATAAAATTCATTTCTTAACCTTACCATTATCTAAAATCCACTTTAATAAAGGCTTTGGTTTGTCATGAGGTTAATCCCTAATCATGGATTAAGTTGAGGTATCTTCTTCAGCTTAAATATTCTCATCTATCATCCTTCTATTAGGATGGTGTAATGAGTCCATTAAATCCTTGATTATGGCTTAAACTCATTACTTAACAATAAATAAAAACTCCAAAAAAAAACATCTAAATAATCACAAGTGGGTTAATGATCTTAATCCTACATCATGGTGATTAAGTGTGAGGTGCTTACTTCATACTTAAGGTATTCTCATTACCCCTAATCAGAGGGAGGATGTGATGAGTTTACTAACCCTTGGTTTAGGCTTAAGCTCATTATCTTATGACAAACACAAAAATGCAATAAAAGATTGAAAACACCAAAAACAAGCAATAATCGTCTCCTCCGGGATTGGTTTCTCACCTCATTCACTCACAAACGAGAACTTGCTTCTTCCGTCTAATGCAAGATAGTTAGCACCTGAGCCAGACATGTCATACACTTGAGCATAGACAAGTAAGCAGTTCATCAGTCAATTTATCTTTTAGTCTCTTTGAGTCGAACTACGGTGTTCTGACTTCCTCATTGCACGAGAGGATATGTAGGCATAACTTAACTGTTATCGAACAAAAGTCTCTGTCTCTTGCCCCCTCTTTCAGCATTCTTTTAAAGCCTCATTCCTGAGCACTTCACTTCATTTTCTTGCACTGACACTTGTACATTCTTTTCCAGCTCTTGCACACAGATAGCACAGACACTACCCCTTTAAGCACAAATCTTTTAAGCGTGGATCCCGTCGAGTACGACGGACAATCTGGGTGCTAATACCTTCCTACGTTGTAACCAACCCCCTTCCTCAGTTTCTCTGGTTCGCGACCGTCTTGTCCATATCCTTTTCCAGGTTTATGCAGCATTACCTTTCCTCCAGGATAAAAATGCCTAGCTGGCGACTCTTTTCAGTTCATCTTCATGTTCTCTCCTTTCACCGATCGTTCGCGTTTGTACCCCTTCTAACCCGGTGCCATTTGGTGGGAGCGACAGCTTGGCGACTCTGCAGGGGACCCTTATACTGCAACCAGGGCTTATGGTTCCTTTTGTGGGTTCCTCCTAGCGCTTGTTTGATTTGTGTTTACGGGGGTGTTACATGCTACTTGTGCTTATTTATTTGCTTTATTTATTGCTTTATGTAAAGCTTTATTTACTGCTTTCTTTACATTTTATATATATATATATATATATATATATATATATATATATATATATATATATATATATATATATATATATATATATATACACATCATACTGTCATTATCATTGCTGGATCTGCTTCTGTTTTGGTGGATGTGGTTTCATTGAGAGATTAAGGTCCTATACCTGGGACCTGAGTGACACCTAGGCTAGAGTGGCTTTATTCTTTCCCATTCCATTTCGGTCTGGTGCGGGAATATGAAACACGGTTCAGATGTGGGTTTCTTCTTGAGAACTCTGTGCTACAAATTTCCTGTAGTGTTAGGGCTATCTAGGAAGCTTACTAAGTCTGGATGACCTTTATATGACCTTCAGAATCTGGGGTGAATTAGAGTAGGATCTTTTATGGTTATTATAAACATTGTACCTCCGGGTTAGAAGTGTTTACACTTCCCATAACTGATCCAAGTCTGAGGATCCTTGTTCTAGAACATTACATGTGAGGGGGTTGGGTTGTTTATAGGTTTTGCCGGAACCCATGGCCACATCATACCCTGTTAATGCTTTGTTTTAAGAATGCATCACTTTGGACAGTTCTTGTGATTACCCCGGACATGTGGCTCTTTATTTGAGTCCCCCACCCTGGTTACTGGATTTCTGAACCTTCATCCGGACCTTTGAACATACATGGACTTATACCAAGGCAGATAATCAGATCCAGCTCTTAATCACAAACCCTTGCATATCATTTGCATATATCATCGTTGTACCATTTAAAATTTGTTTATTTGTTTTACAGGGTATCCATCTTCATATTTGGTTTGGTTTTGACCTTTTTTCTGCTTAGACCTCTGCTTCAGTTATCTTCTTCAGCATTTGCTTCAGTTATCTTCTTCAGCACCTGCATCAGTCTGTCAGAGACTCACTTCCAGCTTCTCAGTCTGTGATCTTCATCAGCAATTGTCTTCAACTTCTTTATCAGCACTCATGGATACTCCAAGGAAGAGCAACATATCTTACCACTGTTTTGAGTCCATCTTGACTGGCATCAGGCAGGTCCAATCCCTTATCACACCTGACCACATCCCACTGTTTAGAGAGCACTATGGGGGTATTTTGGACATGGTCATGGATCTTGATTCATCTCAGAGGAGCATGATCCACACATGTTTGCAGTTTTATGATCCTCCACTCAGATGCTTCACCTTTCCTGATTTCCAGATGGGACCACTGCTAGAAGAGTTTTCCTTGTTGATTGGAGTTCCTATCAGCAGAGGAATCCCTTTCAACCGAGAGATGACTGCTCCCAGAAATGAAGAGATAGCTAGGGAAATGCATTTGGAGCCTGCCCTCATTGAGCAAAACATGACAACAAAAGCTGGGATTCCTGGCTTACATCTGGACTTCTTGATTTCTCAGGCCACCCTGAAAGTTGCAGCAGGAGAATGGAAGGCAGTCTGTGCACTTTTAGCCCTCAATATATATGGGGTTATTTTTTTTTGCAGATGAGCCCAAGTTTGTGGGTAAGAATGCCATCCACTTGTTCCTGTTGAGGAACCCAATGCCTACATTACTGGGAGACTTCTACTACTCCATCCACCAGAGAAATGAAAAGCAAAGAGGGAAGTTGGTCAGATGATGTGCTCCTCTGTTCTACTCTTGACTGCTCAGACACTTGCCCAAATCAGATGCCTTCTTGAACCCACATCAGCAGAAGAATTGGGCTAAGAGGTTCATTGCCTTAACATCAGATGACATTAGATGGTGCACCCAGAGCACCAAAGGCAAGGACATTATCACCAGCTGTGGGCAGTACCCTAATGTGCCTCTGATAGGAGTAAAAGGTTGCATCAACTACAACCCTTTACTGTTTAAGAGACAATTGGGATATGCCTTGGTTCATCCTCCCAGAGGACAAGATTTGGCTGAGACTCTCTACAGTGAAGTTCAACCCAACTCTGCTGTTGTCAGACAAGTTGCTTGGGCTTGGGACAACATTCAGACCAAAGGGACAGCCAACCTTGGAAGGTGCAACAATATTGCCTCAACCCAATATTATGATTGGTCCCGTACTAGAGCTCAGATCACCAGGATGCCTTTCACCTTAGAAGACACACCTGGCCCCTCTACAGTACAGCCTGCAGCAACTGTTAGCCTGGAAGAGTTTGAAAAGCAGGAAGAGAGGAATAATCAGCTATCTGAAGCCCTGAAGAAAACTCTCTGGGAGAGAAATGACGGCCTTCTGGACATTGAAAGATTAGAAAGACTCAAGACTGAGCATCTGACCAAGATTGAAAGGACAGATGACTACATAAGGAAGGCAAGAGCCGAGGAGTTGGTTTCGAAGAATGCCTGCAAGGAGGCCAAGATTCAGAAAGCTAGGGCAGTACATTATCTGGAAGAAAGCCAGGCTAGGTGGATCAGGATCATCGAAGCCCGTGCACAAGAAGACCAGAGGACTCAGGCCAAGATTGAGCAGCTGGAGGCCAATGAGAAGAAGCAGCAGGAAGCTTTGTTGGCAGCTCAAAAGGAGATCTCTGAATTGAAACTCTGGGCGGGGTTGAAGAGATCCAAGGATCAGGACAGGCATAAGAAGCTGACTAATGTCATTGCTACCAGGAACCTCCTCATTAGGACTATTAAAGAGCACCCAGCTGGTCCGGTGACTGAGGCCCTCCTGAAGGAAGTCAAGGAGGATGACATTGGATTGGATGTCTGATCCTTTTGCTTGTATCTCTTTTCTTTTGATGTACTTTTTCTTTTGATTGTTGTATTTTGACCCATCTTGGGCATGTATTGTAAATAAACTATGTATTTTCATCCTTTGTAATATATCAGTTTGTTTTATTTTGGTGGGCTTTATCTCAACATCATCAGCATTTCCTCGAGGTCTGGAAAGGTCAAAACCAAAGAACCAAACCGGATACCCTTGGAAGACAAATAAGCATATTGCATTGCATACTAACAGTTTCTTTGTTTTGTAGGTTTTTGTTTGTTATTGTTTCTCACTTTGTTGTGGTTTCAGGAAACATTGCTCGCCGAAGAGTGTTCCCTGTCAACCAATCACACCGGTGTCGCTCCCGGGATTTTCATCCTAGTACAAACGCGAAAGTGGCGCGAAAAAGGTAGAGTCGCCAGCCAGACATTTTTATCCCGAATGAATGGGAAAGGTAATGTTGCACAAACATAAGGAAGAAGGAAAGGACGAGGTCCTGCACACCAAAGATCTGGGTCCGGGAGTCGGTTACGAATTGGGAAGGTATTAGCACCCCAATCCGTCCGCCGTACCCGACGGGATCCACACTTGCTTGTTTGTTTCAAAGGGTGAGAAAGAATATAACTACTGCTGAATAAAACGGCTAACTGGAACTGGAATGAGAAATGAGAAGGTAACTGGAAAAGAGAAAAAAAGAGAGAATGGGGAAAATGTAGGGAAAATAAAGAATGTGCTCGAACGGGCCCTACCCCGCTGCCTATGTACCTCATCGGGATAATGAGGATCAGAGTCAACGTAGTTCGCCTAACTAAGGCGGGAACTATTTGTTTGTATTTTTTACAGTTGGAACTGCGTATGTCTATGCTCAGGTGTTGCAGACTCGTCTAGTACGAGTGCGTTTACCGTCTTGCATGCGAGACAAGTCGTCGCAAGTTCGCATTGTGAGTGAATGAGATGAGAAAAGAAGTTCCCGCAGGATAGTCGCTTGTTATTTGTTTTTTTGTCTTTTAAGAGAAGTATTTTAAATTTTTTTGTGAACGGTCTTGTACTAAGACCTATCCATCGCAGGAAATATTTACACCTCGCCCCGAAACAGGACGCGTATAAACACTCCGCAACAAAGTCTCGTTTCGTACAAAATTGTTCGGTTTTCATTAAGTGTTTTATTATTTTTCTTTATGAGAAGAGAAAGAATGACTCAAATTGCAAAAAGGAAAATCTAATGGGGACTAAGACACAACCCTAATTTCATTGATTTATTTACATGGGAAATCCTATGGTTTGTGAGGTTTTCTAAACCTAATGGAAAAGGCACCTAGAACTAATAGAATACAACTTACTTCCTAAGGAAGATAAGTTGATTCTAAAGCCAAGGGAAAACCTAAAGCAATTGAAATATTAATCAACATACAAAACATTAGAATTTGAAAGTAAGAATAAAATTCAAAACAATTCAATTAAAGGTATAAACTAAAATAGTCCTAATTTTTATTCTAAGTCTAATTAAAATGAATCCTAAACCTAAGTTCTAAACTAAAGGTAATACCTAATATTTTCCTTCTAAAAATATCAGAATCTAAACTAACCTAAGTCCCTATTAAATTCTAAGATTAAATCTAATCTAAACTATTTTTTATTGAAATTTAATATACTAGCCTAAACTAATAGAAATTATATGCATAAAAGCCTAAGAACTAATATCCTAAAAAATAGCAAAACTTCTGAAACAAATATGAAATTTAATCTATGGGGTCCTAAAACTATCTATAACATTTTGTTAAAAGGAATCCTAAAAAATCATAATTTTGCTATGCCTAAAAAGTTTGTATTTCCACCTAAGAATTAGTCATTAATTCCTAAGGATTAAGCCACTAAAACCTAAGATAAAATGACCTAAAAAATCCACTAAAATTACCCTAAGTACTACTATGGGTCCTCTAACTATAGTTAAAAGAATGGGCAAAAAAAGTTAATGGAAAGTAAAAATATAAAATCTACAAGTTTATGAACAATTGAAGAAAATTCACTAAAAACCATTTACATGAAAAATTCAACATAAAATCCAAAATAAAGCAAAAACTGAAAAATAAAATTCCAAATATTTCCAATATGAATTAAAAATCTACCTAATTTTTTATGGAATTTTCCTATTATTTTTACTATTTTTTATTGCATTATTTTCTAACCTATACTAACTAAAAGAATTAATTCTAAAAAAAATGGAGGGGTGGAATTAGAAATATTTTAAAGTTATTTTATCATATGGGCCTAAAAAAAGGGGTGTTAATAGCAATACACAAAGCCCAGATACGCTGAAACAAAGGGAGGTGCAGAGAGTAATATTTTCCATTGTTTTTCTAAATGGGCTTATGAGACGGGGGTGGGAATAGAAAAGTTTTGAAGGCCTACCGGACGGTGACAAGTGTCACCACCGGTGTGGCCAGGAACCCAAAGATCTTCTCAAGTCTCCAACGGCACAAAACAAAATGGTCATTAATGCATATTAACATCAATTATTCCTCATAATTAACCATGATTTCCAAGATTCTCCTTTTAAACCCTATTAATCTACTTAATTGTTTTCATAATTACAAGAGATAAATAATCCAAGTTTGAGGATCTTTGTTCTAGAACATTACATGTGAGGGGGTTGGGTTGTTTATAGGTTTTGCCGGAACCCATGGCCACATCATACCCTGTTAATGCTTTGTTTTAAGAATGCATCACTTTGGACAGTTCTTGTGATTACCCCGGACATGTGGCTCTTTATTTGAGTCCCCCACCCTGGTTACTGGATTTCTGAACCTTCTTCCGGACCTTTGAACATACATGGACTTATACCAAGGCAGATAATCAGATCCAGCTCTTGATCACAAACCCTTGCATATCATTTGCATATATCATCGTTGTACCATTTAACATTTGTTTATTTGTTTTACAGGGTATCCATCTTCATATTTGGTTTGGTTTTGACCTTTTTTCTGCTTAGACCTCTGCTTTAGTTATCTTCTTCAGCATTTGCTTCAGTTATCTTCTTCAGCACCTGCATCAGTCTGTCAGAGACTCACTTCCAGCTTCTCAGTCTGTGATCTTCATCAGCAATTGTCTTCAACTTCTTTATCAGCACTCATGGATACTCCAAGGAAGAGCAACATATCTTACCACTGTTTTGAGCCCATCTTGACTGGCATCAGGCAGGTCCAATCCCTTATCACACCTGACCACATCCCACTGTTTAGAGAGCACTATGGGGGTATTTTGGACATGGTCATGGATCTTGATTCATCTCAGAGGAGCATGACCACACATGTTTGCAGTTTTATGATCCTCCACTCAGATGCTTCACCTTTCCTGATTTCCAGATGGGACCACTGCTAGAAGAGTTTTCCTTGTTGATTGGAGTTCCTATTAGGAGAGGAATCCCTTTCAACCCAGAGATGACTGCTCCCAGAAATGAAGAGATAGCTAGGGCAATGCATTTGAGCATGCCCTCATTGAGCAAAACATGACAACAAAAGCTGGGATTCTTGGCTTACATCTGGACTTCTTGATTTCTCAGGCCACCCTGAAAGTTGCAGTAGGAGAATGGAAGGCAGTCTGTGCACTTTTAGCCCTCAATATATATGGGGTTATTTTTTTTGCAGATGAGCCCAAGTTTGTGGGTAAGAATGCCATCCACTTGTTCCTGTTGAGGAACCCAATGCCTACATTACTAGGAGACTTCTACTACTCCATCCACCAGAGAAATGAAAAGCAAAGAGGGAAGTTGGTCAGATGATGTGCTCCTCTGTTCTACTCTTGAATGCTCAGACACTTGCCCAAATCAGATGCCTTCTTGAACCCACATCAGCAGAAGAATTGGGCTAAGAGGTTCATTGCCTTAACATCAGATGACATTAGATGGTGCACCCAGAGCACCAAAGGCATGGACATTATCACCAGCTGTGGGCAGTACCCTAATGTGCCTCTGATAGGAGTAAAAGGTTGCATCAACTACAACCCTTTACTGTTTAAGAGACAATTGGGATATGCCTTGGTTCATCCTCCCAGAGGACAAGATTTGGCTGAGACTCTCTACAGTGAAGTTCAACCCAACTCTGCTATTGTCAGACAAGTTGCTTAGGCTTGGGACAACATTCAGACCAAAGGGACAACCAACCTTGGAAGGTGCAACAATATTGCCTCAACCCAATATTCTGATTGGTCCCGTACTAGAGCTCAGATCACCAGGATGCCTTTCACCTTAGAAGACACACCTGGCCCCTCTACAGTACAGCCTGCAGCAACTGTTAGCCTGGAATAGTTTGAAAAGCACGAAGAGAGGAATAATCAGCTATCTGAAGCCCTGAAGAAAACTCTCTGGGAGATAAATGACGGCCTTCTAGACATTGAAAGATTAGAAAGACTCAAGACTGAGCATCTGACCAAGATTGAAAGGACAAATGACTACATAAGGAAGGCAAGAGCCGGGGAGTTGGTTTTGAAGAATGCCTGCAAGGAGGCCAAGATTCAGAAAGCTAGGGCAGTACATTATCTGGAAGAAAGCCAGGCTAGGTGGATCAGGATCATCGAAGCCCGTGCACAAGAAGACCAGAGGACTCAGGCTAAGATTGAGCAGCTGGAGGCCAATGAGAAGAAGCAGCAGGAAGCTTTGTTGGCAGCTCAAAAGGAGATCTCTGAATTGAAACTCTGGGCGGGGTTGAAGAGATCCAAGGATCAGGACAGGCATAAGAAGCTGACTAATGTCATTGCTACCAGGAACCTCCTCAATAGGACTATTAAAGAGCACCCAGCTGGTCCGGTGACTGAGGCCCTCCTGAAGGAAGTCAAGGAGGATGACATTGGATTGGATGTCTGATCCTTTTGCTTGTATCTCTTTTCTTTTGATGTACTTTTTCTTTTGATTGTTGTATTTTGACCCATCTTGGGCATGTATTGTAAATAAACTATGTATTTTCATCCTTTGTAATATATTAGTTTGTTTTATTTTGGTGGGCTTTATCTCAACATCATCAGCATTTCCTCGAGGTCTGGAAAGGTCAAAACCAAAGAACCAAACCGGATACCCTTGGAAGACAAATAAGCATATTGCATTGCATACTAACAGTTTCTTTGTTTTGTAGGTTTTTGTTTGTTATTGTTTCTCACTTTGTTGTGGTTTCAGGAAACATTGCTCGCCGAAGAGTGTTCCCTGTCAACCAATCACACCGGTGTCGCTCCCGGGATTTTCATCCTAGTACAAACGCGAAAGTGGCGCGAAAAAGGTAGAGTCGCCAGCCAGACATTTTTATCCCGAATGAATGGGAAAGGTAATGTTGCACAAACATAAGGAAGAAGGAAAGGACGAGGTCCTGCACACCAAAGATCTGGGTCCGGGAGTCGGTTACGAATTGGGAAGGTATTAGCACCCCAATCCGTCCGCCGTACCCGACGGGATCCACACTTGCTTGTTTGTTTCAAAGGGTGAGAAAGAATATAACTACTGCTGAATAAAACGGCTAACTGGAACTGGAATGAGAAATGAGAAGGTAACTGGAAAAGAGAAAAAAAGAGAGAATGGGGAAAATGTAGGGAAAATAAAGAATGTGCTCGAACGGGCCCTACCCCGCTGCCTATGTACCTCATCGGGATAATGAGGATCAGAGTCAACGTAGTTCGCCTAACTAAGGCGGGAACTATTTGTTTGTGTTTTTTACAGTTGGAACTGCGTATGTCTATGCTCAGGTGTTGCAGACTCGTCTAGTACGAGTGCATTTACCGTCTTGCATGCGAGACAAGTCGTCGCAAGTTCGCACTGTGAGTGAATGAGATGAGAAAAGAAATTCCCGCAGGATAGTCGCTTGTTATTTGTTTTTTTGTCTTTTAAGAGAAGTATTTTAAATTTTTTTGTGAACGGTCTTGTACTAAGACCTATCCATCGCGGGAAATATTTACACCTCGCCCCGAAACAGGACGCGTATAAACACTCCGCAACAAAGTCTCGTTTCGTACAAAATTGTTCGGTTTTCATTAAGTGTTTTATTATTTTTCTTTATGAGAAGAGAAAGAATGACTCAAATTGCAAAAAGGAAAATCTAATGGGGACTAAGACACAACCCTAATTTCATTGATTTATTTACATGGGAAATCCTATGGTTTGTGAGGTTTTCTAAACCTAATGGAAAAGGCACCTAGAACTAATAGAATACAACTTACTTCCTAAGGAAGATAAGTTGATTCTAAAGCCAAGGGAAAACCTAAAGCAATTGAAATATTAATCAACATACAAAACATTAGAATTTGAAAGTAAGAATAAAATTCAAAACAATTCAATTAAAGGTATAAACTAAATAGTCCTAATTTTTATTCTAAGTCTAATTAAAATGAATCCTAAACCTAAGTTCTAAACTAAAGGTAATACCTAATATTTTCCTTCTAAAAATATCAGAATCTAAACTAACCTAAGTCCCTATTAAATTCTAAGATTAAATCTAATCTAAACTATTTTTTATTGAAATTTAATATACTAGCCTAAACTAATAGAAATTATATGCATAAAAGCCTAAGAACTAATATCCTAAAAAATAGCAAAACTTTTGAAACAAATATGAAATTTAATCTATAGGGTCCTAAAACTATCTATAACATTTTGTTAAAAGGAATCCTAAAAAATCATAATTTTGCTATGCCTAAAAAGTTTTTATTTCCACCTAAGAATTAGTCATTAATTCCTAAGGATTAAGCCACTAAAACCTAAGATAAAATGACCTAAAAAATCCACTAAAATTACCCTAAGTACTACTATGGGTCCTCTAACTATAGTTAAAAGAATGGGCAAAAAAAGTTAATGGAAAGTAAAAATATAAAATCTACAAGTTTATGAACAATTGAAGAAAATTCACTAAAAACCATTTACATGAAAAATTCAACATAAAATCCAAAATAAAGCAAAAACTGAAAAATAAAATTCCAAATATTTCCAATATGAATTAAAAATCTACCTAATTTTTTATGGAATTTTCCTATTATTTTTACTATTTTTTATTGCATTATTTTCTAACCTATACTAACTAAAAGAATTAATTCTAAAAAAAATGGAGGGGGGTGGAATTAGAAATATTTTAAAGTTATTTTATCATATGGGCCTAAAAAAAGGGGTGTTAATAGCAATACACAAAGCCCAGATACGCTGAAACAAAGGGAGGTGCAGAGAGTAATATTTTCCATTGTTTTTCTAAATGGGCTTATGAGACGGGGGTGGGAATAGAAAAGTTTTGAAGGCCTACCGGACGGTGACAAGTGTCACCACCGGTGTGGCCAGGAACCCAAAGATCTTCTCAAGTCTCCAACGGCACAAAACAAAATGGTGATTAATGCATATTAACATCAATTATTCCTCATAATTAACCATGATTTCCAAGATTCTCCTTTTAAACCCTATTAATCTACTTAATTGTTTTCATAATTACAAGAGATAAATAATAAAAAAAACAAAACGTAAAACAAAAAAGGGGGAAGAATGAAGAGTCTGAAACCCTAATATATCCTCTCATCACTTCCGCCGCCCACCCTTCATCCTTCATCTTCTTCTTCCAAATCAACACCCTCTTATCTTTCGCCGTCGCCACTCTTGAAGCCTAGACCTAACCTCCATCAAGCCTGACCACATCTCCTTCGTCGCACAAAAAGGAAAACTCCACCGCCTACTATCTCCTTTTCTCTCTGTCTCCTTCAACATCCGTCGTCATCTTCGGCGTCTTCCTATTTCCACCACCGCCATCAAAACAAGCTCCCTCAATCCCGAATCAACATTCTACCTCTACTTAATCTTCAATCATTCGATCCACAAACGCAAGAACAAGACGCACTTCAACGTAAGAGTGATGAGGACATAGCTCGTACCTTGTATTTTCGTCGATGGTGAGGATACGAATATGGCTTCGAAGACGAACGTGACACCGTCTCTTCAGGTACGTACTCTTAATTCACATCTTATTCTTTTCCTGCTTTCTCTTCGCAATTGCGAGTTGCTATTGAAACTGGAGACCCTGAGTACGAATTTGATAACGAAGACTCGAAGTGCTCTGAAAATTCTGCTCTAAAAGTTTGCGTTCTTGAATTCCTCTTCAATTATTCTGTTATTCTTCTGTTAACCTGACTTCGTTGTTCGAATGGAATCTATTGAAGGTAACTGGAATAGATTCAGGAATAAAGGTTTGGACGGGGAGATAACGAATCCGATTGAATGATGGGAGAAGAAGAAGGTTGAAGTTGAAGAACTAAATCCGAAAAATGGAGAAGAAGTAGAATTGTTTGGAGAGTGGTGTATGAGAAGGCTATGGTGAGATGAAGGATTTGGCAATGGTGGAAGATGAAGAAGAGAAGAAGATGGTGAAGAATTGGAGAAGAAGGGTTGTGTATGGATCAAAAAATGGAGAGTGAGGAAGAAGATCAAGGAGAAGAATGTGAAGAAGGGGTGGTGAGAAGATTGAAGGAGAAGTTTTGTGGTGAGTTTTTGGAAATTGTGTGGAGAGATTGAAGAAGGGTTTGGAAAAGAAATGGTTGAAGGAACTGATTGAAGAAGAAGAGGTTCTGCTTTATACCCGATTCAGGTGAGATTCTAGAAATTTCTTTTGTTATTCTCATTGTGAAATTCAGTTAGGGTTAGCTGATTCTGTTAAAACTGAATTTCTATTACACTCTATTAATTATTATCCTTCTGCTAACTGATATCTTTCTCTCTTTTTTTTTCTCAACCAAACCAATTGATGACTCCTTCCTGCTCATGAAAGTTTCTTCATTGAGTTGATTCTGAATTTTGTTTTGCATTCTTGTCGTGATGGCTAGGATTAGCTCCTTTTGGTTATGCTCTGATATTGGTGAAATTTTGTAATATGCAGGTTTTTATTTTGGGTGAGTGCTGAAGACGATGATTTATATTGTAGAGTGTTGGGGAAAGACAGCGGACGAATATTGATGATGATGTGCGAAAATTGATATCGTTGTGTTGAAATCGATTGGATCAAGATCGATGTTGAACTATTGCTGAGTTGTTGCTGATTTTTGTAGGGACGGCCGAAGTTGAAGTCGAAGAGTGCAGAATGTTGATCCAAAGAAGATGAAGATCGAATACTTGATGGAGAAAGAGTTTTTTGGAGGATGAAACCTCAGGATTGATAAGGATGGTGGATGATGATGCGTAGGTAATCATGGTGATTCTCCATCGCGATTGCACCAAGAAGATGAAGGCGACAACACGAATCTTTAGGTACAAACACGTGATCCAATCTCACTTACGTTTTACTACCGATTTCTTGATCTGCTTTGAACTTTGCCTTCATTCTTCTGAAACTCTGTTCTGAATTTATTGTCATTGCGGAAGTGTGATGCGAATTGCATTGAGGTGATGTATCGTTTATGCAACATTCTTGGTTAATATTTTGGTTTAGTTTCTTGTGGATTCAGTATGGCTAATTGATTTTTGCAGGTTTGAGAGGTTGAGTGATGGATGAATAGCAGACGTGGTTCTTTTATGTCAAGACGATTGTTGAGTGATTTGGGTTCTTAAGCTTTGGTTGTTTTCTGGATTGGCAGGTTGAAGAGTTGATGAAGAGTGATGAAGAATATTTGAGAGGATGACGCTATTGATGGATATTCTAGTGTCGAAGTTTGTTGATGTTGATGAGCGTAGAAGATTGAAATTGAAGCTGGTGATGATTCTTGAAGCTGGACGCGGATGGAGAAGAAGATTCGTGAAAGGCCTTTTTTTTAGTTCTGTTTCTGTTTTTTCTATTATAATTGTTAAATGAATTGTTAACTGAATTCAGTTAACAAAACTTTTTTTTTGTAATTTATTCCAACTGCTATAGAATTCTAAGAACTGGTTTTTCTTCTTTAATTTCTGTCAATGATTGTTATAAATGAATTCTACAATTAATTATTTCCATTCCTTTTTTAATATCAACTTCTAAAACCAGAACTTTCATCGATTCTATGAGCACATAACCTTTAATCGCTTCGAAATGGATTCATCGGGAATAACACACAAAAACCATGAAAATGAAGCACTAAGTCCTTGAGAATAAAATAAAAATGGCGATCCCCAAATCATTGAGTTTAGTAGCCAAGCAATTATATAGATCTCGAAAACTAATGCTTAAGTAAACCTTAGGACCAATCTCCAACTTTTAAAAAAGAAAGTCTTGGGACCAATCTTGGACTTATAACAAGAAAGCCTTTTCTCAATTGCCATGTTACTATATCCTGATGTTGTGTTTCAACAAGAAAAAAAGTAATAGGAACGTCAAAACCGAAACATCCCACATCACTTTTTCATGGTTCACACCAACATATTCGGCTTTGGATAAAAGTCAAGTTGTGTCATTTCCAATTCCGTTCAACGACTATAGCACCCTCACATTATAAAATTTGACAGATGTAACAAAAGCCCAAAAACAAATTCCCACAAATTGAATGAAATACTTGCATCAAGTGTCACTTGAAGTTGTTGAGACATTCCCTTAACAAACATGCCCATATCTCGGTCAGATGAAAAGTTTACTTGAAAGTCGCATGAACGATCCATAAAATCCAGTACAATATTTCCAACATTTGGGTCGACTAATTTGTAAAAGATCTCCCTACTGTTGGGCTCAACCACTTTCCCTGACTTGAAATTAAAGTGCATACTCAAATGAGCTTATGATAACCCTTGAATGCCCTTGAATTCCTTTAATTTGAGAAATGGACTTGAACAAATTGAACAAAAATAGGAGTTTGGGATACAGACGATGGACCTCGAATTTGTTTGAATCATGAATGAAATGTGATTTAAAACGGTTATTGATAATGCAACGGACACTAGAATATGGATCATAACACCATAATGAATTCCATGCAATCCCAAATTCATTCCATAAACAACACAGATCCAGACCAAACTCTAATATATCAGACCTCAATTAGTAGAGCTCCCTCCCAATCATATCATGAACAAGAGCTCCAAATTCTTCTTGAAATATCCAATGATGAAGAAAACAACTTGAGAAGTTACATTCTTATTCAAAGCAAATCTGATTGAACATTTCAATGGCGGATTAGATATACCAAGCGAATATTCTCCCTCATTTAAATCCCTGATAGACATGGATAAGGTATGAAACCCTAAACCTGTATAGCCTTAATCACATGCCTTATGAAACAATGAAATGCACTAGTATGTTGTTAATGAACTGATGAGAAATGCAGATGAATGCGAAACGATGAGCCAATAGAGGGAATAAATATGAGGGCAAATTTTGAGGTATTACAGTTGCCCCTATTCAATCATCTGCGAGCCTGAACGAATAATTGCAACAGCTTTTAGACGTTCAAGGCGTGGAGTGATTGAATACTCGAATAGAACCTGGAAATTTGCACACTGTGGGTAATAAAATATGTTGGGAAGAATGCCATCCTCGAATGACCACTCACATGAGATCCTCGGATCCAGTACTAAAACCATCCTCGAATAGGGACACAATGGTATACCGGCCGCAGGCGATAACCATAACAACAAAGACTGACCCCGAACAGACTTTGCGAAAGAGACAAACTGACCTCGATTAATAAGCTCAAAAAGTGGACTACCATCCTCGAATAATAGCCACAACAAAACAAATAAGACCAACCGCAGAAGGACTTGAAGAAAAGAATGCCATCCTCGAATGACGATTCTCAAAAGATCCTCGGATCTAACACGAAACCATCCTCGAATGGAGACGCAAAGGTATACCAGCCTCGACTGATGACCAAACACAAAGCTGACCTCAGACAGACTTTGTAAAAGAGACAAACTGACCTCAATCAATAAGCTCAAAATGGTATATCATCCTCGAATGATAGACACAACAACAAGACCAACCTCAGAAGGACTTGAAGAAAAGAATGCCATCCTCGAATGACAATTCTCAAAAGATCCTCAGATCTAACACGAAACCATCCTCGAATGGAGACGCAAAGGTATACCAGCCTCGACTGATAACCGAACACAAAACTGACCTCAGACAGACTTTGCAAAAGAGACAAACTGACCTCAATCAATAAGCTCAAAATGGTCTATCATCCTCGAATGATAGCCACAACAACAAGACCAACCTCAGAAGGACTTGAAGAAAAGAATGCCATCCTCGAATGACAATTCTCAAAAGATCCTCAGATCTAACACTAAACCATCCTCGAATGGAGACGCAATGGTATACCAGCCTCGACTGATAACCGAACACAAAACTGACCTCAGACAGACTTTGCAAAAGAGACAAACTGACCTCAATCAATAAGCTCAAAATGGTCTATCATCCTCGAATGATAGCCACAACAACAAGACCAACCTCAGAAGGACTTGAAGAAAAGAATGCCATCCTCGAATGACAATTCTCAAAAGATCCTCAGATCTAACACGAAACCATCCTCGAATGGAGACGCAATGGTATACCAGCCTCGACTGATAACTGAACACAAAGCTGACCTCAGACAAACTTTGTTAAAGAGAAAAACTGACCTCAATCAATAAGCTCAAAATGGTCTATCATCCTCGAATGATAGCCACAACAACAAGACCAACCTCAGAAGGACTTGAAGAAAAGAATGCCATCCTCGAATGACAATTCTCAAAAGATCTTCAGATCTAACACGAAACCATCCTCGAATGGAGACGCCATGGTATACCGGCCTCAGGCGGTAACCAGAAACAACAAAGAAAATAAGACAAGATGGAGCGGGATCGTTGTACATAAACGAGAGCCCAAGAAAACAGGACCATTGTACAAAACGGGAACCTGCGACGCGACTGTTGTACCAAACAAGACGCGGAATAACTGACAAAAATTACCTTGAAAAGACAAGGATTTCTGGAAAATGATATTAGCATCCTCTGTGCGGAGTACTTCAGGTTGAGAAGATATTCGTAACATACCTTAAAACTGGCCCATGCTGGCATGCATATGTTTGAATTTTCCTATGGCGTAATGCTCCATGACAATGGAAATGCTACACTTTGGAGGATGCAAATGTAATGATGATTATGCGTATGCAAATGCAAAGGATCTCCCTGAAAGAGACTGCTAATATCCCAGATGGCCTGACTGGGGGGAATGATGATCACCGCATTGATCTAGTCCATCCTGGTGAGGAGAGGATAACTCTGCGGGGAAATTCGTCAATGATACACCGGCTCTGAACTTCCGCCATTGCCAAAAATAAATTGGACTTTAAGATTGGAGAACCAAGACCCTGCTGGAGATGGACTCTTCTTGAACTCTGGTGGGGAACCAAAGGCATGATACTGCTGAGGAAGCAACTGCTGGGGAGGCAAAACACTCCTTATACTGCTGAGAATAGCCCCTATTTGAAGGGAAACTTTTGCTTGTAGATGACGCCCACCTTCTGCTACCTTGCTGGGAAAATTTTCAACTTCCACTTGGTTGGGGATGATTGGAGACACCCTGGGAGACACCTGCTCCTGTTCAAACAAAAGGGGATGCTCCTCCTAGAAAATTGTTGTTAGCTTTGTTAGCAACACCAGTACTTGTACCTGCATGAACACAATCGATAGTACTTGCAATATAGAGAGTTAGTTTGGGACCTGCTTGCCCCAGGCTCATAGTATGAATCATTATCTGGGCATCTCGACACCCTTTTAGAGTTGTATTAAATGTTTTCGTTCTCTTGCATGAGTTAGAAAGCATTCAAATGTTCACAACACAATGTAAATCACAATTTGCTAGACGTTTTCACAATCAATCAATGCTAGATGAGAAAAAGCAAAAACAAGAAGCAAAATAGTCAAATTGACTGAAGTTGAATTTTTATTGATTTGGAAAAATGGCCCTGAATAGGCAATACAAAGGAAGAAGTTCCCTGGAAAGAGGGAACAACCAAAAAGGAAAACAAACTATCCTACTGGCAATGTGAGAAGTGGATCTCATCAAGTCTCAACCCGATTATGACTCATATGTCTTCAAGACGCTCCGCTCGCTCTGCCTCTTGAGAAAAAGTAAGTGAACTGATCTTCTACCCTTAGGATAGCCTCAACTGTAGGTAGGTCATGGATCTCGCATATCACAGTCGTTCGTGTTAATCCCTCTTTTGCGTGGATCTCCTTTTCAGGTTTTCAATCCACCGGGATACCCTTTTTTACCTGAGTTGTCCGATGTGGCTTTTCAACTCAGCGGGTGTACATTTTTTAAGATTTCCCTAACTTTTGCCCGAGCCTTTTATTCTGTTTTTGGCTCGCCGGGATGCCCATTTTTTCCTAGATTTTTATTCTGTTTTTATCCAGCGGGTCCTTTTTTACACGAAGTATTTTCTTACTGCGTCTGCGTTAACAGGGGATTGGAAGTCTTCTCCGTCTATGGTTGTCAACATCAAGGCTCCACCTGAGAAAACCTTTTTAACCACGAACGGTCCTTCATAATTAGGTGTCCACTTGCCCCTATGATCATTGAGAGGAGGAAGAATCCTTTTCAGCACTAAGTCTCCTGGCATGTACCTCTGTGGTCACACTTTCTTATCAAAAGCCTGCTTCATCCGTCGCTGATACAACTGTCCATGGCATACAGCTGCTAGACGTTTCTCTTCAATGAGGCTCAATTGATTATATCTGGATCGAAGCCACTCAGCTTCATCTAGCTTAATGTCCATCATCAATCTCAACGAAGGGATTTCCACTTCAACTGGTAGGACTGCCTCCATACCATACACCAGTGAGAACGGAGTTGCCCCTGTTGAAGTACGTACTGACGTTCTGTACCCATGCAACACGAATGGTAACATCTCATGCCAGTCTTTGTACGTCACAACCATCTTCTGCACAATCTTCTTGATGTTTTTATTGGCTGCCTCGACGGCGCCATTCATATTTGGGCGATATGGAGAAGAGTTGTGATGCTCTATTTTGGAGTCTCGACACAAGTCAGCCATCATCTTGTTGTTGAGATTAGAACCATTATCAGTAGTGATCCTTTCAGGGACTCCGTACCGGCATATGATGTCTCGTTTAATAAATCGGGCGACCACTTGTTTAGTGACATTGGTGTAAGACTCCACTTCAACCCACTTCGTGAAATAATCAATAGCAACTAGGATGAAGCGATGACCATTAGAAGCTGTTGGCTCAATCTTTCCAATCATATCAATGCCCCACATAGCGAACGGCCATGGTGAAGACATGACACTCAACGGATTCGGAGGCACATGGACCTTGTCGGCATAAATTTGAAACTTGTGGCATTTACGGGAGTATTTACAGCAATCATATTCCATGGTAATCCAATAGTATCCCAATCTCAACAATTTCTTGGCCATGGCATGTCCTCCGGCATGGGTACCGAAGGAGCCTTCGTGAACCTCTTGCATTAACATGTCTGCTTCGTGTCTATCCACGCATCTGACCAGCACCATGTCGAAGTTTCGCTTGTACAGCACGCCATCTTGATTCAAGAAGAAACCTCCTGCCAGTCTTCTAAGGGTCTTCTTATCCTTACTAGATGCCCCAGCCGGGTATTCTTGAGCCTTCAGGAATTGTTTGATGTCATGATACCAAGGCTTGTTATCTTCACCATCATCAACTACAAAGACGTAAGCGGGTCTTTCAAGACGAGAGACCGTAATTCGAGGCACGAAATTCTCTTGACAAACTTTAATCATGGACGATAAAGTTGCTAGAGCATCGGCGAATTGGTTTTCATCTCGAGGAATATAGTTCAGCTTGACTTTGGTGAAGAAAGTTAACAGCCTCCTGACATAATCTCTGTAAGGAATCAAACGAGGTTGATAAACCTGTCATTTGCCATTGACTTGATTTACCACCAAAGCAGAATCTCCGAAGATCTCGAGGTTTTTGACTCGCAAGTCGATTGCCTCTTCGATCCCCATGATACAAGCTTCATACTCCGCCTCATTGTTAGTACATTCGAAAGTCAATCGAGCAGCTAAAGGTGTGTGGACCCCTTCTGGAGAGATGATAACAACACCTACTCCACTTCCATTCATGTTTACAACCCCGTCAAACATCAACTTCCATTTGGATTCAGGGTCTGGCCCCTCCTCCGGAAGTGGTTCTTCGTAGTCTTTCGACTTGAGGAACATGATGTCCTCATCCGGGAACTCAAACCTCATGGGTTGATAGTCATCGATCGGCTGCTGAGCCAAGTATTCTAACAACACACTTCCTTTGATTGCCTTCTGTGAAGTGTATTGTATGTCATACTCCGTTAATATCATCTGCCACCGGGCTACTCTTCCCGTCAGAGCTGGCTTTTCAAAGATGTATTTCACAGGATCCATCTTAGAAATTAAGAGAGTAGTGTGAGTCAGTATGTACTGTCTTAGTCGGCGAGCAGCCCATGCCAAAGCGCATCAACTTTTCTCGAGTAGTGAGTATCGCATCTCACAATCGGTAAACTTTTTGCTAAGGTAATAAATGGCGTGCTCTTTTCGACCAGACTCGTCCTGCTGACCCAGCACACACCCCATCGATCCTTCAAGCACAGTAAGATACATAATCAAAGGTCTCCCCGGAACTGGAGGCATAAGGATTGGAGGTTCTAACAGGTATTCTTTGATTCGGTCAAAGGCTTGCTGGCAGTCTTCGTTCCATTTAATGGCCTGGTTCTTCCTCAGAAGCTTAAAGATGGGATCACACGTGGCCGTTAGATGAGAAATAAACCGTGCAATGTAGTTTAGTCTCCCTAAGAAGCCACGCACTTGCTTTTCAGTCTTCGGCTCAGGCATCTCTTGGATAGCTTTCACCTTGGCTGGATCAACCTCAATTCCTCGCTCACTAACAATGAAGCCGAGTAGCTTGCCCGAACGGACCCCGAAGGTACATTTATTCGGATTCAGCCTCAGTCTGAACTTCCGAAGTCTGTCAAACAACATTGCTAGATTAACCAAGTGCTCTTCCTCCGTTTGGTATTTTTCTATCATATCATCAACATAAACCTCAATTTCGTGATGGATCATGTCGTGAAATAGCGTCACCATTGCCCGCTGATAAGTGGCTCCTGCATTCTTCAAACCAAATGGCATGACCTTGTAACAGAAGGTGCCCCAAGGAGTTATGAAAGTTGTCTTTTCCATGTCATCGGGAGCCATCTTAATCTGATTATAGCCGGAAAATCCGTCCATGAAGGAGAACACGGAAAACTGAGCAGTATTATCGACAAGTACATCTATGTGAGGTAGAGGGAAGTCATCTTTGGGGCTGGCCCCATTCAAATCCATGTAGTTCACACACATTCTGACTTTACCGTCTTTCTTGGGAACCGGCACAATGTTAGCAACCCATGGAGGATAACTAGTCACGGCCAAGAAGCCAACATCAAACTGGTTTTTCACTTCTTCTTTTATTTTAATTGCCATGTCTGGACGTGTGCGCCTCAACTTCTGCTTTACCGGAGGACAATCTTCTCTGAGAGGCAGCTTGTGTACCACAATGTCAATGTCTAAACCAGACATATCTTGGTAGGACCATGCGAAGACATCAACATACTCTCGAAGCATAGCAATCAAACGAGTCTTGACAGATTCTTCTAATGCAGCTCCGATCTTTACTTCTTTCTTGTCTTCTTCAGTACCCAGGTTTATTACTTCGACAGCTTCTTCGTGCGACTGAATCATCTTCTCCTCCTGTTTAAGCAGTCTGGCCAATTCTTCAGGTAGTTCGCAATCCTCTTCACCTTCCTCATCGGCTTGATAAATTGGATTGTTGAAGTCATACCCAGCCATAACAGGGTCGTCATTGATAAGATCCAGTAACGAGCACCTGCATGAATGGTGATTCATGCAAGGCTTTAGCAACAACTTGAGAAAATGAGAAACATTGCCATTTTAAAACTTTTCTTTCTTTTTGAAAAACAAAAGTAAAAATTGAAAGACAGAGAACAACATGAATGGATGTGAAACGTCAGCTTTATTTATGATTTGGTTAATGAATAAATGAACCCTTACAAAGAGCTACTATGCCCCGGGCAAGACATAGTGCTTTAATACAGGAAAAACAGAAACAAAAATTATTACTCTTCGAAAGAGGTGACTGAAATAAGCCTTTCTGATGTCCAATTACTAAGCTGAGTCCCTGGAACGGCAGGCCTGATCCATTCATCTAGGTCACAATCACTATCGACTGTGTCATCCTGCACAACACTGATGTTTCCGTAATCTACCACTCCCGCACTCGTGAATGTGACCGGGCTCTGACAACCTTTAGCACTTGGTCCAGACGATGACTTCCCAGGATGATAACCAATTCCGAACATATCTTTCTTCTCTGGCACTTCTACTAGACTGTCCCAGCCTTCTCGTACCCCAGATTCTACCAATTCAAGCGCTTGCTTATAAGAGGCTATGGAAACCCCCTTCTTCAGTTCTTCAGGAGAAGTTGCCACTGCGGATGCTTGCTCAGACTTCAAGGGCTCAAAAGCCGGACACGGGGTCTCAGCTATTTCGCCATCCATCTCCACATATTTGAATGAAGCCATATGACTAACGAAAATGTCCTCTTCCCCACTGACAGTTACAATTTGACCTTCCCAGGCGAACTTTAACTTCTGATGGAGTGTGGACGATACCGCTCCTGCTGAATGTACCCAAGGTCTTCCGAGTAAACAACTATATGCAGGTTGTATATCCATTATGTAAAACGTGGTATTGAAGATCTGCGGACCTACTTTGATTGGTAACTCTACCTCTCCAAACACCGATCTCCTCGACCCATCAAATGCTCGAACTACTAGGTCGCTGGGCTTTAGAACCACTCCATCATAGTCCAACTTCATCAGTGCTTTCTTAGGCAAGACGTTCAGCGACGATCCAGTATCTACCAACACGTGAGAGAGTACTGCACCTTTACATTCTAGAGAGATATGCAATGCCCGATTATGAGCACGCCCATCAGAAGTTAGATCTAAGTCTGTGAAACCCAATCCGTGACTGGCATTGACGCTGGATACCACCGCTTCCAACTAATTTACTGAAATATCCTGAGGCACGTACGCCTTGTTCAAAATATTCAAGAGAGCCTTCCTGTGAGAATCAGAGCACATGAGCAAGGAGAAGATGGAAATCTTCGACGACGTCTGCTGCAGATGGTCCACAATCTTGTAGTCACTCTTTTTGATGATCCTCAAGAATTCTTCAGCTTCTTTATCAAAGGTGAGGTCTGGATCAGTTGCTGGTGCAGGATCATTGACAACTGCTGGCTGCTTCCCTCTTGCTCTAGCTTGGGCTTCTGCGGTGTCTCTGGGTGGTATCACATTATTTCTCAGTGTTTCCGGCGCAAACAACCTTCCACTTCTAGTAAATCCCCCTACTCCAACATTTTCTACTTGAGTTGGGGTTATACTAGTCGTGGCCAACTCTTGCTTCTGGCTGTTACAGTATACTTCACCGCCATAATTCCAAGGAATAGCTCTGTCACTCTGGTACATTACTGGTCCTGCAGTGGTGATGGTTATCGGTGCCACTCTGGCCCGTGGAGGAACTTGAGATGGATCGTAGAAGATAGTTACTATGGAGACTTCACTTTCTTTTACAACCTTGTCAAACTGCAACATTCCCTCATCAATCATGCTTTGGATTCTGACTTTCAACTACTCACAACCATTTGTAGCTTCAGCGCATTCCGGACAATCTTCTTCACATCTAGGGAAGATACCTTTCTTTAACAAGCAAACCTTAACAACAATCAATGAAGTCTGCAAGTCATTAACATCACATACCAAGTTCAGGTTCTCCCCTTCATCAACTGCCCCAACCGTACCTCTGTGAGGAGGCATGGGATTCTGAATCACATTAGGAGAAGGAGCAAAGTTAATTGCTTTAGTATCCAGTAGGTCTTGAACAACATTCTTTAGTGCTTTACAGTTCTCTGTGGTATGTCCGGGAGCTCCGGAATGAAATTCACATCTGGCATTTGAATCATAACCCTCGGGGATCTGGCCTGGCTTCGGAGGTTGTAGAGTTCGGAGTTGAATCATCTGAAGTTGTAGAAGATTCTTCAAAAGCTGTGAGTAGGACATAGGCGGAGCCTCGAAATGTCTTTCCTTTGGTCTCTGAGGGTATTATGAACGAGGAGCTCTTTGCTGATACCCTTGCGAGCGTTGCGGCTACGGTGGTTGGACCTACTGTTGAACAGGTGGAGTTGAGATAGTGACAGGGGCCACTTGCTGATAAAATCCTCTGTTGATCACTCCCCTATGCGCGTACACTGCACCGGTCTCTCCCTCTCTTCTTTTCATGAAGGGTTTCTTAATACCTGAACTTGAAGCACCTTCGTTCTGAATCTTCCCTTGCTTGAGCCAACTTTCTATCCTTTCGCCAGTCAAGATGATATCCGAAAATCCACTTGAAGAACATCCAGCTAGCCTTTCCATGAAATGCCCTGGGAGGGTATCCAGGAACAGGTCAACCATTTCTCTCTCCAACAAAGGTGGTTGCACTCGAGCGGCTACTTCACGCCACCTTTGTGCGTAATCTTTAAAACTCACTGAGCTCCTCTGAGTCAAACTCTGAAGTTGTGTGCGACTAGGCGCCATGTCGATATTATACTGATACTGCTTGAGGAAGGCTTCTCCCAACTCCTTCCAGCTTCTTACAGAACTTCTCTCTAGCTTCATATACCATTCCAAGGACCCTCCGGAGAGACTATCCTGTAAATAGTACATCCATAGCTTTTCACCCCGAGTGTGGGCAACGATCTTCCGATAGAAAGCCTGCAAGTGAGTCTTTGGGCAGGAACTACCGTTGTACTTGTCAAAAGTTGGCGGCCTTAATTTGTGAGGAATAACCACCCCGGGGACTAGACCCATGTCAGACACATCAATCCCCAAAGTATCTTTACACTCGAGAGATTTGACTTTCTCAGCAAGCACCAAAACGTCATTAAGATTTCCTTCTCCACCGAATCCCATGTCATTGTTGAAATAAGGGAATTGATCCTCCTGCCTGTCGTGTACTGGAACGAAAGTTGCCGTGGCTGGTTCTGGAATATGAGGTCCACCTAGGCCATTGCTGGTGTTTGGAGGAGCCCCTTGCCCATCAAAAGTGGTCGCAGGAGTATTAGTATTAGGAGGGTTGAGCCCTTGAATTGCATTCCTTAACTCTTGTTGTCCCTGAGCTATCCCTTGCATCATGGTCATGAACTCTGCCATTCTGGTGCGAAACTCATTAAGCTCTGTTTTCATTGCATCCATGACTGTTCTATGATTGCTACGAGTTGCGTAGCGATGCGGGATATCTTGTCGGAGATACCGGGTCTTGGCAGCTCTCGCAATCTTTGCCTGAAACACAGATAAATTAAGCATCCTGTAGAAAAACCTGCAAAGACAAAGACAAAATGTGAATGATGTGTATGCAATGCAATGTGTTCCTTTTATTCCCAAGTCTTTCCCTGTTTCCGGTCCTGGCATTAAGAGAAAATAAGAATTGGGAAGAAGACCCAAGCAATATTCAAATATAATGATGGCCGTGGAGAATTGGTGCTCATTACCCCGTGTCGGTGCGAAAAATAATGAACAAGAGACTCAAAACAATTCAATCACATAATCTGAAGTTCGAAATAACAAAGTCCCCGAAGGGTGCCAATCACAAGAACAACAAAAGTACATCAAATAAAAGGAATCCCACAACAAGCCTGTGGGTAATCCTAGTACAATAACATGAAATTAAACCCTGGGGAACTCTAAGTCTTGCAGCCTCCAGCTAAGACGCTTGACATTCTGGAACAACTGAACAATATCTGGATGATCGGGCTCCTGGATGAGGAGGTCCCTCGTATCAAAGGAAGCATGTAACTCTTCAATCTGTTGCAGGAAAGTTATCTCACTCTCTTTGCTTGGACCCGGCTCGGCCTTTGATCTCTTCACATCAACCTTCAACTTCAAATATTCTATTTCTTTTTGAGCTTCCTTTAATGCCTGTTGACTTTCTGCTAAACGTTGGAGACGACCCTTCTCTTGATGATAAGCCTTCTAAAGGAGTTCTTTCTGTCCATCCAAAGAATCCTGAAGACTCTTAATTTCCAGCTCATGCTTGACATCTAGCTCCTTTTGCTTCTTCAAATTGTCTGCCCATTTTTCTTGCCATAAGGTAACATCTTCATTGGCTTCATTCAGGTCTTTCTTCTCTTTTCGGTGTTGTGCCACCTTGTGAGTCTCAGCTAACCCCTTTTTCCTGAAGTAAAGCTCTCTCTCTTCGAAGTCCTTCTGCTTGAGACGAACTGCTTCTTCAGCTTGTATAGCTCTATCCTCTAACTGACGGTTCTGAATTATCAATTTCTAACAAGAATTATAAGCCTCCTGATTCTCAAACCTAAACTACTTGACCAAGGCTTCCAACTTCTGATAATCTTCTAAAGGCACCATGGTAGGTGGTGGTAACGGTGCGGAGAAAGGGAATAGAGTCACTTGAGCTTTTTCTCTTACCCACGATTCAAACTCGGGAAACAGCTGGTTATTACTCCTGCCCAAGCGTTCTATACCCTTCCTATTAATCAATTTCCAAGCACCTGCAGCTTCATGTACCAATGGGAAATTGTCCTTCACAGGGAAATAAAAAGTCTGATCCAACTCTGAATCCTTGGGAACACTCTTCAAAGCGTATCCTAATGTCTTCTCAAGAGTATGGGGCTGTAGTTAATGCCCCCAGCTACTCCTAAGAGGGGAACATTAGGATACTTTCCACAGCTGGAGATGAGCTCTTTCCCTTTTAGCCTTAAGGTGAACCATCTGATGTCTTTGGCAGTCAACGTGCTTAGCTTTTGCAACCAGATTACTTTGGGATCCGTGAATACTCCGGTAACATGGATGTGCCTCATAAACCATGTGTAGAACAACGGGGCGCAACATCTAACCAAGCTGCCTCGTCTCTTCTCATTCTTATAGTGCACTGAATAATACAAGTTACCTAGGAGAGTAGGCACCAGATTCTTCATCACAAACAAATGAATGGCATTCATATCCACGAACTTCTCCATGTCAGCAAACAAAACTATCCCGTACACAGATAATGCCAAGAGGGCGCAAACTGAATCCCACTGCTTTTCCACGGCACATTCTTCAGCTCTTCTGACCAGAAATTCTAAGGGAAAACCAAGCACTCCTGCCTTGGTGGCAACCAGATTAGAAGATACCTCTGATGGGCTCAAATAAAGAGCTTTAGCGATGTCGGCATGAATCGGTCTTGTCATTTCTGAATTGAAAGGAACCTGATCTTTGATAGGTAGTCCCAAAATCTCAACATATTCTTCTAGAAATGGACCTAGCTGGAAATCTGGGAATGTGAAACATCGGAGTCTAGGGTCATAGTACTGTAGAAAGGTATGAATGGCACTCTTTTGCGAACTATCCAAATTGAACACCATGTCCAGAATATCACCATATTGTTGTTTGAAGAATCCCAAATGACTCGGGGTAATGAGAGACACCATCTGCTTGAGCAAGTCCACCTTGGTATCAAAATATTTGTAGAAAATATTCTTCTTTCTGACGTCTTCCATTCTGAAGCAAAGATATGTCCAGGAACCGGGAGTAATGCAAACCCTAGGAATAAAAGAAACACAAATAATTAATGATGATATGATGCTTATGCAAGGCAAGGCAAGTGATCAGTGAAGTGTCTGTGATGTGCCAATCATATAATCAGGTGTTGGTGCAGGCTCTCAAAGTCCACATATCACAATAACAATCCCTCTGATCCGGGATCCATATCTTAGAACCAGAAAACCAGATCACAAAAACTGAACCAAAGGCAGAGTGGGTATGCTGAAGGTATTAGGGTTCCTGCAAACCTGCAAACCCCTCCCAATCTCACGGGGTGCTACTCGGGTCAACATCACGGACTCTCAAAGCTGAATAGCAATAATACGTTCACCATTTCTGAGAAATGGCTCATGACCAAATCAGGGAATCGGTTTGGCATTATGTACTACTCAGGGAGGCCTCAGTTGAGTCCGGAAAAACAAGCATCCCTCATAAGTATCCAGCTTCAAGCACTGAATCGAGAAACAATAGTATATTCATCCCGAAGGGTACAATACTACCGTCATACGATCAGTTTGCTTTAACTGAATTCCTATGAGAGAGTCAGGCCATCCTATGCGAGTTCCCAATGGACCCTCGGATGCGAGTGGATTTGCCAACAAATATGGTCTGCCACTGTCATCACTGAAGAGGGGTGTTCCCATTAAGGTCCTCGAAGATCGGTCACCAGATGCACATAACTATCAAGGTCATACCCTGAAGTGAGGTAATCCCCACACAGAATAGTTCCAAGACGGTCGCAATCTGGGTGTGAAACACATCGCCACTCATCATGGTGAGATACCATGGAAGTACAATGTCTGCCCCTGCTAAACTTATGGTGCACTCAAGCCGGGTAGTTGGCTTATCTCACAGTAACTCCCATCCCACAGAAAAAATGAAAACCAGCACAGCCAGACAGTCCAGTATAATATGATGCATGGAAAATAAATACTAAAAGCGGTAAATAAATGCGGTAAAGTAAAGCTGTAAAGTAAAACTGTAAATGAAAACAGTAAAGCTAAATTAAAGCACACAGCAACACACAGATAAACACCCAAAGAAACAAAACCAAACAGGCGCTAGGATTGACTCTACAAGGGAAACCAAAGATTCTGGGTTCAATCCCCAGCAGAGTCGCCAGCTGTCGCTCCCGGGATTTTCATCCTAGTACAAACGCGAAAGTGGCGCGAAAAAGGTAGAGTCGCCAGCCAGAAATTTTTATCCCAAATGAATGGGAAAGGTAATTTTGCACAAACCTAAGGAAGAAGGAAAGGACGAGGTCCTGCGAACCAAAGATATGGGTCCGGGAGTCGATTACGAATTGGGAAGTTATTAACACCCCAATCCGTCCGCCGTACCTGACGGGATCCACGCTTGCTTGTTTGTTTCAAAGGGTGAGAAAGAATATAACTGCTGCTGAATAAAACGGCTAACTGTAACTGGAATGAGAAATGAGAAGGGAACTGGAAAAGAGAACAAAAAGAAAGAATGGGGAAAATGTACGGAAAATAAAGAATGTGCTCGAACGGGCCCTACCCCGCTGCTTACGTACCTCATCGGGATAATGAGGAACAGAGTCGACGTAGTTCGCCTAACTAAGGCGGGAACTATTTGTTTGTGTTTTTTACAGTTGGAACTGCGTATGTCTATGCTCAGGTGTTGCAGGCTCGTCTGGTACGAGTGCGTTTACCGTCTTGCATGCGAGACAAGTCGTCGCAAGTTCGCGTTGTGAGTGAATGAGATGAGAAAAGAAGTTCCCGCAGGATAGTCGCTTGTTATTTGTTTTTTGTCTTTTAAGAGAGGTATTTATATTTGTTTGTGAACGGTCTTGTACTAAGACCTATCCATTGCGGGAAATATTTACACCTCGCCCCGAAACAGGACGCGTATAAACACTCCGCAACAAAGTCTCGTGTCGTACAAGATTGTTCGGTTTTCATTAAGTGTTTTATTATTTTTCTTTATGAGAAGAGAAAGAATGACTCAAATTGAAAAAGGGAAAATCTAATGGGGACTAAGACACAACCCTAATTTCATTGATTTATTTACATGGGAAATCCTATGGTTTGTGAGATTTTCTAAACCTAATGGAAAAGGCACCTAGAACTAATAGAATACAACATACTTCCTAAGGAAGATAAGTTGGTTCTAAAGCCAAGGTAAAACCTAAAGCAATTGAAATATTAATCAACATACAAAACATTAGAATTTGAAAGTAAGAATAAAATTCAAAACAATTCAATTAAAGGTATAAACTAAAATAGTCCTAATTTTTATTCTAAGTCTAATTAAAATGAATCCTAAACCTAAGTTCTAAACTAAAGGTAATACCTAATATTTTCCTTCTAAAAAAATCAGAATCTAAACTAACCTAAGTCCCTATTAAATTCTAAGATTAAATCTAATCTAAACTATGTTTTATTGAAATTTAATATACTACCCTAAACTAATAGAAATTATATGCATAAAAGCCTAAGAACTAATATCCTAAAAAATAGCAAAACTTCTGAAAAAAATATGAAATTTAATCTATGGGGTCCTAAAACTATCTATAACATTGTGTTAAAAGGAATCCTAAAAAATCATAATTTTGCTATGCCTAAAAATTGTTTATTTCCACCTAAGAATTAGTCATTAATTCCTAAGGATTAAGCCACTAAAACCTAAGATAAAATGACCTAAAAAATCCACTAAAATTACTCTAAGTACTACTATGGGTCCTCTAACTATAGTAAAAAGAATGGGCAAAAAAAGTTAATGGAAAGTAAAAATATAAAATCTACAAGTTTATGAACAATTGAAGAAAATTCACTAAAAACCATTTACATGAAAAATTCAACATAAAATCAAAAATAAAGCAAAAACAGAAAAATAAAATTCCAAATTTTTCCAATATGAATTAAAAATCTACCTAATTTTTTATGGAATTTTTCTATTATTTTAACTATTTTTTATTGTATCATTTTCTAACCTATACTAACTAAAAGAATTAATTCTAAAAAAATGGAGGGGGTGGAATTAGAAATATTTTAAAGTTATTTTATCATATGGGCCTAAAAAAAGGGGTGTTAATAGCAATACACAAAGCCCAGATGCGCTGAAACAAAGGGAGGTGCAGAGAGTAATATTTTCCATTGTTTTTCTAAATGGGCTTATGAGACGGGGGTGGGAATAGAAAAGTTTTGAAGGCCTACCGGACGGTGACAAGTGTCACCGCCGGTGTGGCCAGGAACCCAAAGATCTTCTCAAGTCTCCAACTGCACAAAACAAAATGGTGATTAATGCATTTTAACATCCATTATTCCTCTTAATTAACCATGATTTCCAAGATTCTCCTTTTAAACCCTATTAATCTACTTAATTGTTTTCATAATTACAAGAGATAAATAAAATAAAAAAACGTAAAACAAAAAAGGGGGAAGAATGAAGAGTCTGAAACCCTAATTTATCCTCTCATCACTTTCGTCGCCCACCCTTCATCCTTCATCTTCTTCTTCCAAATCAACACCCCCGTCTCTTTCGCCGTCGCCACTCTTCAAGCCTAGACCTAACCGCCGTCAAGCCTGACCTCATCTCCTTCGTCACATAAAAAGGAAAACTCCACCGCCTACTATCTCCTTTCCTCTCTGTCTCCTTCAACATCCGTCGTCATCTTCGGCGTCTTCCTATTTCCACCACCGTCATCTAAACAAGCTCCCTCAATCCCGAATCAACATTCTACCTCTACTTAATCTTCAATCATTCGATCCACAAACGTAAGAACAAGACGCACATCAACGCAAGAGTGATGAGGACATAGCTCGTACCTTGTATTTTCGCCCATGGTGAGGATACGAATATGGCTTCGAAGACGAACGTGACACCGTCTCTTCAGGTACGTACTCTTAATTCACTTCTCATTATTTTCCTGCTTTCTCCTCGCAATAGCGAGTTGCTATTGAATATGGATATGGTGAATCCGTGCAGGTCGAAATGCTTTCTTGAAGTCTGCAGACCCTGAGTACGAATTTGATAACGAAGACTCGAAGTGCTCTGAAAATTCTGCTCTAAAAGGTTGCGTTCTTGAATTCCTCTTCAATTATTCTATTATTCTTCTGTTAACCTGACTTCGTTGTTCGAATGGAATCTGTTGAAGGTAACTGGAAGAGATTCAGGAATAAAGGTTTGGATGGGGAGATAGCGAATCCGATTGAACGATGGGAGAAGAAGAAGGTTGAAGTTGAAAAACTAAATCCGAAAAATGGAGAATGAAATTCTGTGATCAGGTACGTGATGTCGAATGAGATGTTTAAACACTTGACAACTTGACTAAAACTTAAAGTGCAGGAAAATTAAACAACACAGGAAATTGTTAACCCAATTCAGTGTATAACCACACTTACATCTGGGGGCTACCAAGCCAGGAAGGAAATCCAATATAAGTAATATTAATTCTAGACTTAAACCACTCAGTTTAATCTTTCACTTAATATCTACCCAAGGCAATTTCTACCTAAGACACAACTTAGATATGAGTACCAACTCACTCCCCCTCAATCACACAGTGATGTGTTTACAAGTTTAATAAAATTGAAGTCATACTTCAAACAAAACAGCTTGATCTTACTTCACATTTTCAATCAAGACACAAATACACTTTTGCTTAAAAGCTCATAAAGTGGTACACAATAACAACCTGCTATTAAAACACAAACACCCTATTTAGTCTTCTTAATTTCGTGCTCTATTCTGAGAGTTTCTGTTGCTTAAATAGGTGTTTGGATTTTGGGCTTTCTATAGGTTTATCCAATCCTGATACGCATGCTGCCATCACCTTGAATTAGGGTTTGTTACTTCCTAGATTCTAGGTGATTCAGTTCTTCTGATTATGCTGAGGTCACATAACAAATCTCCCTACAGATGCGCCTTCTTCTGTTTTATCCATCCATAATTAATTCCAGATAACTTCCCTGATTTTACTCAGTTTTGTTAATCAATTAATTCTGGTAGCGGGTTTGAGATGTCACAACATCTGGTGTGACATCCTGAAAACTGAACTTACTTCATTTACTGATACGATGTCACAACATCTGGTGTGACATCCTGTAAACTGAACTTACTTCATTAACTGATACAATGTCACAACATCTGGTGTGACATCCTGAATTAAGTTCATTTACTTATACTCTGTTTGATAATGTCACAACATCCGGTGTGACATCCTGAACTAAAATCATTACTTCTTGTTGGTCAAAAATTCTGCCAATTCTAAACATCTACAAACTCCCCCTTTGGCTAATTTTTTGGCTAACATACTTTTCTTTTTTATCAGAGTGCAGCAGAATTTCTTATATCAGAGTACAGCAGTTCTTTCCTGTTGAGTCATGTGAGAGTTTACTCCCCCTCAAACCTACATGTGTTCAGACTTGTTGCAACAGAAATTTTTAATCAAAAACACAGCTTTAGTTCAGAAGCAAACAGAAGTTTTTCATTAATCAGTAAGCTGCATCATACATTGTTCAGCTCTCTTCTCCCCCTTGTTAGACATAAATTGGGGCCAAATTTTACATTGACAGAGAGAATTCAAAATACAATGCTGAGGCAGACATTACATATTCCTCACATACATGGTTCACTCAGAATCCTCATATTCAGTGTCTTCCTCTTCTTCAGTTTCTTCATCAGAAGCAGCAGCTTTCTGAGCACTCTCTTCAATCTCCAGCCTTTGGATAATCTCCTCAAGCTTCTGCTTCTTGGCATCCAGCTCTTTACAGGTGTTCTTCAGCTCAGCAATCAAAGCAGCTTTGGAGATTGGAGACTCTGCCTTTGAAGTTCCAGCAGATGTCCCGGAGGGAGCTCCAACATCAGCTGCATGATGACTTAAGAACAGCTTGTAGTGGAAGGCCATAGGACTCTCTCTTTTGCAGATTGAATCCTTCTCAGTGAGGATACCTGGATACTGGCTAAGAATTATTCCACACAGCAAAGAAGGGAAGGCAATAGGCAGCTTTGTTGCAGATGTTCCAGCATGCTTCAATGTCTGATAAAAAATATAGGCCCCAAAATCCAGCTTTGTTTGGGTGCCCACATCATATATGAACCTACCCAATCCAGTTGCTATTGAGGAGGTATGGTTGGTAGGGACCCAGTTTGCAGTGCCAATCCTATGCAGCATTGCATACTTCCTTGTCAGCAAGCTAACAGAAAGCTTCCCCTTGACTGGCCAAGTCTTGACCTGATTAGCAGTGATGACCTTGCAAACCTGGTTATCAGTCTTCCCTAACTCATTAGGTCCATCAGATTCTCTTCCTAGATAATGGTTGATAACCCTAGGAGAGAATTCCATACATCTCCCTCTTACATATACCTTTCTGAAGTCAGCTGACTTACCATCAGCATAGTCTTCTTGGAGGTTGACAATAAATTCCTTGACTAGCAGCTCATAGCAAGGAGAGAAATTTGACACTGTTTTGAATAAGCCAGCAGAAGAGATGAGATCAATTACCTCAGTGCACTCAAGTGCATTTCTGCTCAGCTCTCTTTCAAGTGCTACCCTTCTTTGGTAGACAAATTTCCATCTGCTTACACTTGACACATGATGGAATGAAATGTTGTCCAGAGGAGCTTCTGGAACAGCAGTGGAGGACCTTGAAGGTGTTGGTTTCTTCTTTGGTGGGGATGTTGGGACATCCTCTTCAACATCTGAATCTGGAGGGGTGACAGCTTTCCTCTTCTGTGTATTCACCTTGCTCCATTGTTTGGTAGGACCAAAAGCAACTTTAGCTTTATCCTTCTTTGGTGTAGGTTGCTTCTTCTCAGGAGTTGCATGTCCTGCAGTCTTCTTTTCCTTCCTAGTCCTAAGCTTTTTGGTTATGCTAGGGTTTACAGAAGCAATGATTTCTGTGTCAGAATCATGCTCTATGTTTACAACAGGAGGAGGTTGAGCAGTCTCCTCTTCAGCAGATGGATCAACAGAGGCTTGATCATCAGTGGAGGCCTTGTACTGGTCCTCATATGTTTCATCATCACCATCAGTGGAGGCCTTTTGCTGGTCCTCAGATGTTTCATCAGCATCATCAGTGGAGGCCTTTTGCTGGTCCTCAGATGTTTCAACATCTATTGGGACATCCTGTTGAGCAGGAGTGTCCTCTTCAGCCTGATTTTGTTGTTCTTCTGGTGGAGCTGGCATGGTGTTCAGAGGGATAGATATGCCACTCACAACTCTTTGCTCAGACAAAATCCTGTTCACCAGTTCCTTTATAGAATCATCCACATATTCAGAGGCTTTTGGAGTGGTGTTTGATGATGAAGGCTTCCCTTTGACTTTGCTGAATACAGGTTCCTTTGCCCTTCTCACAGTAGAAGTTCTTGGCTTTTGATCAAGAGGAACACTTCCTCTAATTTCGTCTATTGGAGTTGAATCCATAGGTACCACAGAGATGGGGGTTGCATGCACCACATCTTCTTGGTTGAGGATTTCTTCAGAGAGGTTAGGGTTTTGATGTTGAAACATTTTCGAAAGTGGTGGATGAAGAGTTTAGGTTTGAATGATTTTGATGAGTTCTGAAAAACAGCTAGAGTATGTAATTCGTTTTGAGAGGATGATGAGAAGATGAATAGCTGAGAACAAGCTGATATTTTTATAAGTAGCCGTTACTTGGAGAAATTTTAGGAGTGGAATACCCAGAGTCCTTGACCAGACTTGTGTTGCCATCTGGTGATCATGCCACACGATGTCATATGACATGTTGGCACATCTCCATAACTACTATATTTCACATAAACTGATTCCCAATTTACCCCTTAGGTTTTCAAATTGGGTAGCATCCAAAGCTTTAGTAAATATATCAGCCAATTGCAGATTTGTAGCTACATGTTCCAATGAGATCACTTTCTCTTCCACAAGATCTCTGATGAAATGATGCCTGATATCAATATGCTTGGTCCTGCTATGTTGGATAGGATTCTTTGATATGTTAATAGCACTTAAGTTGTCACAGTACAATGTCATGACATCTAGTGGGACATTGTACTCTGTGAGCATTTGCTTCATCCAAACCAACTGTGAACAACTGCTTCCAGCTGCAATATATTCAGCTTCAGCAGTAGATAAGGATACACAATTTTGTTTCTTACTGAACCAAGAAATCAAATTGTTTCCTAGAAAGAAGCATCCTCCTGATGTGCTTTTTCTGTCATCAGCACTTCCAGCCCAATCAGCATCACAGAAGCCAGTGAGAATTGGTTTGCATCCATGAAAGTACATTATGCCATAGTCACAAGTACCATTGACATATTTCAGAATTCTCTTGACTTGGTTTAGATGACTAACTTTTGGATCAGCTTGATATCTTGCACATACACCTACTGCAAAGGCTATGTCTGTTCTGCTAGCAGTCAGATATAATAAGCTTCCAATCATACTTCTGTATAGGCTTTGGTCTACTTTCTCACCCTTGTCATCTTTAGTCAGCTTTAAGTGTATGGGGGCAGGAGTTCTCTTATGAGTAGCATTGTCCATCCCAAATTTCTTGACAATGTTCTTAGCATACTTGCTTTGGGAAATGAACATGGAGTCCTCCATTTGCTTTATTTGCAGTCCAAGAAAGTAGGTTAATTCTCCTACTAGACTCATCTCAAATTCATATTCGATTTGAGTGACAAAATGTTTAATCATCTTGTCTGACATCCCACCAAAAACAATGTCATCTACATATATTTGAGCAATCATGACATTTCCTTCTTCATCTTTAACAAACAAGGTTTTGTCTATTCCACCTTTCCTGTACCCTTGCTTGATAAGAAAAGTAGTCAGCCTTTCATACCATGCTCTTAGAGCTTGCTTCAATCCATAAAGAGCCTTCCTTAGTTTGTACACATGATTTGGATAGCTTGGATCAACAAATCCCTTAGGTTGTTCTACATATACCTCTTCATTAAGATATCCATTTAGAAAGGCGCTTTTCACATCCATTTGAAATAGCTTGAACTTCAGGATACAAGCAATTCCTAAAAGTAGTCTGATTGATTCAAGCCTTGCTACTGGTGCAAAGGTTTCATCAAAGTCTACTCCCTCAATTTGTGTGTATCCTTGAGCTACAAGTCTAGCTTTGTTCTTTGTAACAACTCCCTGCTCATTTGACTTGTTCTTATACACCCATTTAGTGCCAATCACATTTATGTCATCAGGTCTAGGAACAAGATCCCACACTTCATTCCTTGTGAATTGACCTAATTCATCTTGCATAGCACAAATCCAGTACTCATCAGTAAGAGCTTCCTTGATGTTTTTAGGTTCTATTTTTGAGACAAAACAGGAACCTGAAATCACCTCTCTTGATCTAGTGCTTACACCTCTGTTGGGATCCCCAATTATCAAATCTTTGGGATGATCCTTCTGGATTCTGATGGAGGGAGGTTTGCTGGATTGTTCTGTCCTTGCATCAGTTTGAGTGAAGTCAGGATGATCACACTTTTCTTCAGCTTCAGTTTGGCTGTCAGCAGATGTTCCAACATCTTCTGTAACATCTACAGGGGCATCATGAATTATTACATTTATGGACTCCATGATAACCTTGGTTCTAGAGTTAAATACTCTATAGGCTCTGCTGTTTATAGAGTATCCAAGGAAAATCCCTTCATCACTTTTAGGATCCATTTTTCTTCTTTGCTCCCTATCAGCCAAAATATAACAATTACTTCCAAACACATGGAAGTACTTAACTGTGGGTTTTCTGCCCTTCCAGACTTCATAGATTGTGGACAAGGTTCCTTTCCTTAGAGTGACTCTATTATGAATGTAACAAGCTGTGTTCATAGCTTCAGCCCAGAAGTACAATGGTAACTTTTTAGCATGGATCATAGCTCTTGCTGATTCTTGGATAGTTCTATTCTTCCTCTCAACAATCCCATTCTGTTGAGGAGTGATTGGTGAAGAGTATTCATGATTGATTCCTTCTAAAGAGCAGAAATCTAAGAATTTTTGGTTCTCAAACTCCTTTCCATGGTCACTTCTTATTCTGACCACACAGCTGGCTTTTTCTCTTTGTATTCTTTGGCATAAATATTTGAATACATCAAATACATCATACTTTTCTTTGATAAAATTTATCCATGTATACCTTGAAAATTCATCAACCACCACATAGGCATACCTCTTGCCACCAAGGCTCTCAACCTGCATAGGTCCCATAAGATCCATATGCAATAATTCCAAAACTTTGGAAGTTGTCAGATGTTGGAGCTTTGGATGGGACATCTTGGTTTGCTTGCCTATTTGACATTCACCACATATTTTTCCATCATCAATCTTTAGTTTAGGAATACCTCTCACAGCTTCCATAGATATGATTTTCTTTATGCCTCTGAAATGAAGATGACCCAGTCTTTGGTGCCATAGTTTCACTTCTTCTTCTTTGGCTAAAGAGCAAGTTGAAGTGAGACTGAAGTCTTGAGGTTCCCACATATAACAGTTGTCTTTAGATCTGGCTCCTCTCATGACAACCTTTTGTTCTTTATTAGACACTATGCATTCAGATTTGGTAAAGTTTACACTGTAACCTTGATCACATAATTGACTTATGATGATCAAGTTAGCAGTCAATCCTTTTACCAGTAGCACATCATCTAGTCTTGGTACATCTGGACAGTCCAAGGTCCCAACTCCCTTGATTTCTCCTTTAGCTCCATCTCCAAAGGTTACATATCTGGATGAATATGACTTTAAGTTTACTAGCAGATTCTTCAATCCAGTCATGTGTCTTGAACATCCACTATCAAAGTACCAGTCTTCTTTAGCTAATACTCTTAGAGATGTATGAGCTATATATGCAACACCCTTCTTTGACCACTTGTATTGAGGTTTCTTTTGATGCCTCTGCCCTGTGTAGTGTCCATTAGTAGAGCTCCAAGGTTGTTTGTTGAACTTGTTCTTGGGCAGGTAGCTTTGATCAGCATGAAGACTAGCTTTAGGTACCCATACTTTCTTGATGACCTCTGTCTTCTGCTTAGGGGGTTGCTGATATCTTTGATGTTGATGTCTATGTAGTACTTTCTTGGTAACCTCTATCTTCTGCTTAGGAGGTTGCTGATACATCTGATTTGGATATCCATGCAACTTGTAGCAATGAGGTTTGATGTGTCCAAACCTTCCACAATGATGACATCTCCATCTTTGATACTTCTTCTTCATTATATTCTTTTCATGATGTTGAGACATCTGTTGGAACATTATGTTTGACTTTGTGTTCTTTTCATGATGTTGAAGCATCTGTTGGGACATCTTGTTTGACTGTATGGAATTTGAAGTAGTTTTGCTGGTGCTAGCTTCAACCTTATGAGCTTGGTTAAATCCCAGTCCACTTCTATCCCCTGAATGCTTATTGTTGTTGAGAATAACATCCAGTGTGTTTGAGCTACTGTTCATCATTCTAACAGATTTGTACATATGCTCTAACTTGGAGTTGATAAGGCTTACTTCACTTTTCAAGGTGTCAATGATCTCTAGATCACTTGTTTTTTCATCCTTTAGTGCCTCAATCTGCTTCTTCTTCTTTATACTCTCCATGCATATTTCAGTGCTCCTCTTAACCAGTTCTCTGTATGATTGCTCAAGCTCTTCAAAAGTAAGCTCCTCATCACTGGATTCACTTTCAGATTAACATAATCCAGCTAGAGCAGTGATATGCTTAGCTGATTCTTCTTCTGAATCACATCCTGAGTCTTCGTCAGACCAGGTTACAGAGAGACCTTTCTTCTGCCTTTTTAAATAGGTAGGACATTCATTTCTGATGTGTCCATATCCTTCACATCCTTGGCATTTAATCCCTTTTTCTTGATTGTTCTTTTCATCATAATTTGACCTTCTATTAGCATCATAAGGTCTTTTATTCTCAGAAGAGTTTGAGTATCTTCCACTTGGTCTGGACTTGTCTTCCATCTTTCTGAGGATCTTTTTGAATTGTCTTCCAAGCATAGCAATGGTTTCTGATAAATTTTCTTCAGGTTCTGCTTCATTAATTTCTTCTTCTTTATCAGTATTTGACACTAAGGCTATGCTTTTGTTCTTCTTTACAATTGTGTCATTCATTCCCATCTCAAATGTTTGCAGGGAACCAATGAGCTCTTCAACCTTCATTGTGCATATGTCTTGAGCTTCTTCTATTGCTGTGACCTTCATGTCAAATCTTTTGGAAAAGATCTGAGAATCTTTCTTACAAGCTTTTCATCAGTCATCTTCTCTCCCAAAGCACCAGAAGTATTGGATATTTCTAAGATGTTCATGTAGAACTCATGAATTGTCTCATCTTCCTTCATTATCAAGTTTTCAAACTTGGTGGTGAGAAGTTGAAGTCTTGACATCTTCACCTTTGATGTTCCTTCATGAGTTGTTTTGAGAGTGTCCCAAACATCTTTGGCCAGCTCACAGTGACGCACAAGTCTGAAGATGTTCCTATCAATGCCATTGAATAAAGCATTTAAGGCCTTGGAATTGCCAAGTGCTGAATCTTCTTCCTCCTTACTCCATTCTTCTTCAGGTTTCAACACTTTTGCTCCATCTTTGTTGTCTTGGACAGGGTGCTCCCATCCATTGTTGACTGCTTTCGAGGCCCTATTGTCAAGTGATCTTAAGAATGCTACCATTCTTGGCTTCCAGTAGTCATAATTAGATCCATCCAATATAGGTGGTCTGTTTACAGATCCTACATCTCTGTCCATGTTTCCAGAATTTGCAGTCCCTAGATCTCACCCAGTTAAACAGGCAGGGTGCCTGCTCTGATGCCAATTGAAATTCTGTGATCAGGTACGTGATGTCGAATGAGATGTTTAAACACTTGACAACTTGACTAAAACTTAAAGTGCAGGAAAATTAAACAACACAGGAAATTGTTAACCCAGTTTAGTGTATAACCACACTTACATCTGGGGGCTACCAGGCCAGGAAGGAAATCCAATATAAGTAATATTAATTCTAGACTTAAACCACTCAGTTTAATCTTTCACTTAATATCTACCCAAGGCAATTTCTACCTAAGACACAACTTTGATATGAGTACCAACTCACTCCCCCTCAATCACACAGTGATGTGTTTACAAGTTTAATAAAATTGAAGTCATACTTCAAACAAAACAGCTTGATCTTACTTCACAGTTTCAATCAAGACACAAATACACTTTTGCTTAAAAGCTCATAAAGTGGTACACAATAACAACTTGCTATTAAAACACAAACACCCTATTTAGTCTTATTAATTTCATGCTCTATTCTGAGAGTTTCTGTTGCTTAAATAGGTGTTTGGATTTTGGGCTTTCTGTAGGTTTATCCAATCCTGATACGCATGTTGCCATCACCTTGAATTAGGGTTTGTTACTTCCTAGATTCTAGGTGATTCAGTTCTTCTGATTATGCTGAAGTCACATAACAAATCTCCCTACAAATGCGCCTTCTTCTGTTTTATCCATCCATAATTAATTCCAGATAACTTCCCTGAATTTACTCAGTTCTGTTAATCATTAATTAATTCTGGTAGCAGGTTTGAGATGTCACAGCATCTGGTGTGACATCCTGAAAACTGAACTTATTTCATTTACTGATACGATGTCACAACATCTGGTGTGACATCCTGTAAACTGAACTTACTTCATTAACTGATATAATGTCACAACATCTGGTGTGACATCCTGAATTAAGTTCATTTACTTATACTCTGTTTGATAATGTCACAACATCTGGTGTGACATCCTGAACTAAATTCATTACTTCTTGTTGGTCAAAAATTCTGCCAATTCTAAACATCTACAGAGAAGAAGTAGAATTGTTTGGAGAGTGGTGTATGAGAAGGCTATGGTGAGATGAAGGATTCGGCAATGGTGGAAGATGAAGAAGAGAAGAAGATGGTGAAGAATTGGAAAATAAGGGTTGTGTATGGATCGAAAATGGAGAGTGAGGAAGAAGATGAAGGAGAAGAATGTGAAGAAGGGGTGGTGAGAATATTGAAGGAGAAGTTTTGTGGTGAGTTTTTGGAAATTGTGTGGAGGGATTGAAGAAGGGTTTGGAAAAGAAATGGTTGAAGGAACTGATTGAAGAAGAAGAGGTTCTGCTTTATACCCGATTCAGGTGAGATTCTAGAAATTTCATCTGTTATTCTCATTGTGAAATTCAGTTAGGGTTAGCTAATTCTGTTAAAACTGAATTTTTGTTACACTCTGTTAATTATTATCCTTCTGCTAACTGATATCTTTCTCTCTCTTTTTTCTCAACCAAACCAATTGATGACTCCTTCCTGCTCATGAAAGTTTCTTCATTGAGTTGATTCTGAATTTTGTTTTGCATTCTTGTCGTGATGGCTAGGATTAGCTCCTTTTGGTTATGCTCTGATATTGGTGAAATTTTGTAATATGCAGGTTTTTATTTTGAGTGAGTGCTGAAGACGATGATTGATATTGTAGAGTGTTGGGGAAAGATAGCTGACGAATATTGATGATGATGTGCGAAAATTGATATCGTTGTGTTGAAATCGATTGGATCAAGATCGATGTTGAACTATTGCTGAGTTGTTGCTGATTTTTGTAGGGACGGCCGAAGTTGAAGTCAAAGATTGCAGAATGTTGATCCAAAGAAGATGAAGATAGAATACTTGCAGGAGAAAGAGTTTTTTGGAGGATGAAGCCTCAGGCTTGATAAGGATGGTGGATGATGATGCGTAGGTAATCATGGTGATTCTCTATCGCGATTGCACCGTGAAGATGAAGGCGACAACACGAATCTTTAGTTACGAACACGTGATCAAATCTCACTTACGTTTTACTACCGATTTCTTGATCTGCTTTGAACTTTGCCTTCATTCTTCTGAAACTCTGTTATGAATTTACTGTCATTGCGGAAGTGCGATGCGAATTGCATTGAGGTGATGTATCGTTTATGCAGCATTCTTGGTTAATATTTTGGTTTAGTTTCTTGTGGATTCAGTATGGCTGATTGATTTTTGCAGGTTTGAGAGGTTGAGTGATGGATGAATTGCAGACGCGGTTCTTTTATGTCAAGACGATTGTTGAATGATTTGGGTTCTTAAGCTTTGGTTGTTTTCTGGATTGGCAGGTTGAAGAGTTGATGAAGAGTGATGAAGAATATTTGAGAGGATGACGCTATTGATGGATATTCTAGTGTCGAAGTTTGTTGATGTTGATGAGTGTAGAAGATTGAAATTGAAGCTGGTGATGACTCTTGAAGCTGGTCGCAGATGGAGAAGAAGATTCGTGAAGGGCCTTTTTTTTAGTTTTGTTTCTGTTTTTTCTGTTATAATTGTTAACTGAATTCAGATAACAAAACTTTTTTTTTGTAATTTATTCCAACTGCTATAGAATTCTAAGAACTGATTTTTGTTCGTTAATTTCTGTCAATGATTGTTATAACTGAATTCTGCAATTAATTATTTCCATTCCTTTTTCAAGATCAAATTCTAAAACCAGAACTTTCATCGATTCTATGAGCACATAACCTTTAATCGCTTCGAAATGGATTCATCGGGAATAACACACAAAAACCATGAAAATGAAGCACTAAGTCCTTGAGAATAAAATAAAAATGGTGATCCCCAAATCATTGAGTTTAGCAGCCAAGCAATTATATAGATCTCAAAAACTAATGCTTAAGCAAACCTTTGATGCGGATGTTGTTGTCATTTCCTTTCGAAAAGTTCTTTTTTAGGAAGTAAGATAAATCTCCAACTTCTAAAAAAGAAAGTCTTGGTACCAATCTTGGACTTATAACAAGCCTTTTCTCAATTTCCATGTTACTATATCCTGATGTTGTGTTTCAACAAGGAAAAAAGTAATAGGAACGTCAAAACCGAAACATCCCACATCACTTTTTCATGGTTCACACCAACATATTCGGCTTTGGATAAAAGTCAAGTTGTGTCATTTCCAATTCCGTTCAACGACTATAGCACCCTCACATTATAAAATTTGACAGATGTAACAAAAGCCCAAAAACAAATTCCCACAAATTGAATGAAATACTTGCATCAAGTGTAACTTGAATTTGTTGAGACATTCCCTTAACAAACATGCCCATATCTCGGTCAGATGAAAAATTTACTTGAAAGTCGCATGAACGATCCATAAAATCCAGTACAATATTTTCAACATTTGGGCCGACTAATTTGTAAAAGATCTCCCTGCTGTTGGGCTCAACCACTTTCCCTGACTTGAATTCAAAGTGCATACTCAAATGAGCTTATGATAACCCTTGAATGCCCATTCCTTTAATTTGAGAAATGGACTTGAACAAATTTAACAAAAATAGGAGTTTGGGATACAGACGATGGACCTCGAATTTGTTTGAATCATGAATGAAATGTGATTTAAAACGATTATTGATAATGCAACGGACACTCGAATATGGATCATAACACCATAATGAATTCCACGCAATCCCAAATTCATTCCATAAACCACACGGATCCAGACCAACCTCTAATATATCAGACCTCAATTGGTAGAGCTCCCTCCCAATCATATCATGAACAAGAGCTCCAAATTCTTCTTGAAATATCCAATGATGAAGAAAACAACTTGAGAAGTTACACTCTTATTCAAAGAAAATCTGATTGAACATTTCAATGGCGGATTAGATATACCAAGCGAATATTCTCCCTCATTTAAATCCCTGATAGACATGGATAAGGTATGAAACCCTAAACTTGTATAGCCTTAATCACATGCCTTATGAAACAATGAAATGCACTAGTATGCTGTTAATGAACTGATGAGAAATGCAGATGAATGCGAAACGATGAGCCAATAGAAGGAATAAATATGAGGGCAAATTTTGAGGTATTACAACCGGTACCCAACGCGAAACAACCTTCCGGGAATTCAAATGGATCAGGTACAGTAGGACCTGAATGAAGTAAGAAACCAAATGGAGAATGAAAGGGTTGAGATGAGAAACCAAATGACCCAGTTTATGGTTGTGATGACTGGCTTAGCTCAGAGCCAGGAAAGGCTGAGGGAATTGGTGGAAAGGCAGACTCCTGAAGAACCCCAACCTGGTACAGGAGGAACCAGCAATAATGAATGCGGGCAGCCTCGCATCGACCCACCAGAGTTTGGGCCCCATCTGAACCCAGATGTTAATGTCCCAAGGAATATTCAAGGAAACACTGTTGGAGGAAGGATCTTGCAAGAAGATCCTCAGGAAGAGCAGTTCACAGTTATTGGAGCTGGGGATGAGGTGTATGACCGAAGTTTGGATGAGATTGCTGAGAAACTGAGATCTCTAGAATCCCAAAATTCCCTAGGCTTTGACGTAATGGACATGGGTTTGGTAGATGGGGTGAGGATCCCTCACAAATTCAAACCCCCGTGCTTTGAAAAATATAATGGTGTCTCATGTCCACGTACCCATCTGCAGTCTTTCTTGGGGAGACTCAAAGCTTATACCATGGACGAGAAGTTATGGATGTTCTATTTTGAGGACAGCCTGACTGGAGCATCAAGAGAATGGTATTCACATCTGACCAGGGCCACTATAAGATGTTGGAAAGCCTTGGCCGAAGCCTTCATCCGTCAGTACCAGTACAACCTAGACATGGCTCCCAATAGAACCCTTCTAATGGGCATGTCTCAGTCTTCAAGAGAAAGCTTTCGGGATTACGCTCAAAGGTGGAGACAGCTTGCTGTTGTTGTCCAACCACTCATGTCTAAAAGCGAAATGGCTGACAAGTTTATGAACACTTTTCAGGGAACATATATTGACAGACTTGTTGTTTTCTCTTCCACCAGTTTTGCCGATGTAGTTATAGATGGTGAGAGAATTGAGAGTCTTTTGAAGATGGGCAAAATCTCTGACAACGGTGCAAGCTCCTCCAACAATACAAGAAAGCCTTTTTCAGGACCCCGAAGGGCGGGTGAAACAAATGCTATTCATGCAGGCAGGGGAAGACCTCAATATTCTCACAGATCAATAACAGTCGTTACTATCCCGGCTCCAGCTCCACAACAACCACTTTTTCCTCAACAACAACAACATCACTATCAGCAACAACCTCACTTTCCGCAACAAAGATCGTATAACAATAACAACAATAACCAACAGCAACGCCCCTTTCAACAGAGGCCATCTCAAGCAAATAGGGTAATTGACCCCATTCCTATGCCTTATGCTGCTCTACTGCCACAACTCCTGAAGCTCAACCTGGTTGAGTTAAGGACGTTGGCTCCACCAGATCCTCTCAACCTCCCGAAGAATTATGATGCCAACGCCAGATGTGCCTTTCACTCCAACGCACTTGGTCACAATACTGAGAAGTGTAGAGCCTTGCAAATGAAGGTTAAGGATCTGGTCGATTCCAAAGCTCTCAATTTCGCACCTCCTCCAAATGTTAACAGAAATCCTATGCCTAATCATGGTGGGCCCAGAATTAATGCCATAGAGGAGGACCTACCATCTGCACTGATTGATAATGTTGCATAGATTTGAACACCGCTGGCAGAAGTCAAAGCTCAACTCTTAAGATGCCAGGTGTTCCCGGGCTGTGAGGCCTGCTGCGAATCGTGAAAAACTAATATTAATGGTTGTGAGAGGCTAAGGCTTAGCATAGATGGCCTCATCAGAGATGGAATTTTTCAAATTACTACAACGGTGTCTACAACATCAACAACTCTTTCTTCAGCAAAATTAGATTCTCCTACAACATCAACAATTCTTTCTTCAGCAACAACACATCATCCTACAACTACAAGAACTATCATTCCCACTGATTCATCCACAACTCCAGCAATCACTCCATCCATTGTTTCAACAAACCAAAGTTCAGCAACATTTACTTCTACAACATCAACACCCATCATATCAACGAAATCGCCTACAACACTAGCAAACACTAATGAAGATGTCTCAACGGTCACGATCTATTATGACCCGGTAATTGTTCACCCCGACAACAATTTTTCACAACAAACTGCAACACCTACTGTCAGATCTCCAGTCACAATCTATTACGACCCGCATACCATCACAGTTCCTTCCGCTGCAGCAGTCAGTCAGATCACCATTACGGTACCTAGACCCGTTCCTTATGAAAGCAGTAATGCCATACCGTGGCACTACGGCTTTGATCTCTACTGCGACGGAAAGAAGATCACTCTAGATTCATCAACCTCTTCACCACAAGTTGACAATGTTGGGGGAGGCGGAGGCTTCACCAGAAGCGGACGCCTTTTTGCCTCACAAATACCAAGACCCAATGCCGAAGCAGAAGCTGTTGCTAAGGCAAAAGGGAAGAATGTGGTACTTGAAGAGCCAGTTGTTGAAGAAACTCCGAAGACGTCTTTTAAACAAGAGGTAGACGAGTTTATAAGAATAATCAAAAAGAGTGATTACAAAGTGGTGGACCAGCTTCATCAGACACCCTCCAAAATCTCTATATTGACATTGCTAATGTGTTCTGAAGCCCATAGGAATGCACTCTTGAGGGTCCTGCACGCAGCCTACATGCTGGAAGAGATTACGGTTAATCAGCTGGAAACAGTGGTTGCAAATGTTAACACCAGTCATGGACTGGGCTTCATAGATGTTGATTTAACAACGGAGGAACACAATCATAACAAGGCTTTACAGATCACCTTAGAGTGCAAAGGTGTTATTCTTTCTCATGTGCTGGTAGACACTGGGTCCTCGCTCAATATCCTCCCAAAGAAAGCCATGGTGAAACTGGAATATGATGGTTTGGCATTGCGTCCAAGTAATTTGGTGGTGAGAGCGTTTAATGGCTCTAAGAGATCAGTGCTTGGAGAGATTGATTTACCTGTGATGATTGGCCCACAAATCTTTAAAACTACTTTCTTCGTGATGGACATACAGCCGGCCTACAGATGTTTATTGGGTAGACCCTGGATTCACGCCGCTGGCGCTGTTACATCTACCCTTCACCAGAAATTAAAATTTGAGTGAGAAGGCCAGATCCTCACAATCTGCGGGGAGGAAGACATTTTCGCTAGCCAGCTGGCTACTTACAAGTATATAGAGATGGATGGGGAGATCCACGAGACTATGAGAAAGGGGTTTGAGGCCCTTAACATTATTGAATCAACTGCTGTGTCTGGAACTTCCATCACTTCATATCAACAAGCCCGGAAGGTTGTTGAAGAGGGTACCGCTCAGGGTTGGGGCAAGTTGCTGCTAGTAGAAAAGAAAGAAGACAGATTCGGGTTGGGTTACGGACCAACTCGACAAGATCAACCAGAGGCTTCCGCGGAGCCCAAATTTGCCAGTAGGGGAATGCTCACCCCGGATGCTGTGAACAATTTTGAAGATGAGGAAGAAGACCACCGCAACCTGGAAAACTGGATACGTCCAAGGATCCCGGGAAACCAAGTCTCTAACTGGTCTTCCCAGGAAATTATAAGAGTTACTCCTACAGAGTAATTATTATTTCCTTTCTTTTAAGCATGCATTAAGTCCTGCATCTTGCCCAAGGTGTCAGGACTCATTTTGTAATAGGGTTATCTTGTATTTTGTGCAAATGATTAATTAATGAATATCAGGACATCTTTTGCAAACAAATCTTTTTTTCGCTCACTGTCTTTTTCATTTTTTCACTTTTGTACAAAACAATAAAATGACAATGTTTTCAAAATAACAACTTCCTTTTCACTTTTTCTGAACAAGATAAAACTGATCACTAAAACGAACCAATCTCAACCCTTGCAGAGAATGCCCTCCAGATTGCACCGACAACAACACTGCTATGACTTCGTATGACTTCGACAATCCGATTAATCAAGCCGATGAAGGAGTTGAAGAAGACTATGAGCTACCTATAGAGCTAGCCAGGTTGTTAAGGCAAGAGGAGAAGGTAATCACCCCTCATCAGGAGGAGGTTGAGACGCTTAATCTTTGTACCGAAGAAGACTTGAAAGAAGTGAAGATCGGGGCCCGTCTGCAAAATTCAATGAAGGAACAACTTATTGACATGCTTCGAGAGTATGTTGATGTCTTTGCTTGGTCCTATCAAGACATGCCAGGTCTGGATACCGACATCGTTGTGCACAAGCAGCCTCTAAAGGAAGATTGTCCTCCAGTAAAACAGAAGCAACGCTATACTCGTCCGGATATGGCCATGAAGATTAAAGAAGAGGTACAAAAATAGTGGGACGCCAATTTCCTTGATGTGACTAGTTACCCTCCGTGGGTTGCTAATATTGTACCTGTGCCTAAGAAGGATGGCAAAGTACGGATGTGTGTGAATTACCGGGATCTGAATAAAGCTAGCCCGAAGGATGATTTCCCATTACCTCACATTGATGTATTGGTCGACAACACAGCTCAGTTCTCGGTGTTTTCCTTTATGGATGGAATTTCAGGATATAATCAGATCAAGATGTCACCCGAAGATATGGAGAAGACTACCTTCATCACACCTTGGGGCACATTTTGTTATTAGGTGATGCCATTTGGGCTGAAAAATGTTGGTTCCACTTATCAATGGGCTATGGTAACATTATTCCACGACATGATCCACAAATAAATCGAATGCTACGTGGATGACATGATTGCCAAGTCCCTCACAGAAAAAGACCATCTGGTAAATCTGCTAAAGCTGCTCAAGCGTCTGAGAAAATATCAGCTGAAGTTAAACCCCAACAAATGCACATTCGGGGTGCGTTCCGGTAAACTGCTGGGGTTCATTGTAAGTGAAAAAGGAATTGAAGTTGATCCTGACAAAGTCAAAGTCATTCAAGAGATGCTTGCTCCTAAGACTGAAAAGGAAGTTCGGGGGTTCTTAGGTAGATTGCACTACATATCAAGGTTCATATCTCATCTTACTGCAACCTGTGTGCCCCTGTTCAAATTGTTAAGAAAAGAACAAATGGTCAGGTGAAATGAAGATTGCCAGAAGGCTTTTGACAAAATCAAGGAGTACTTACAAGAACCTCCAATTCTTATGCCTCCAGTTGAAGGAAGACCTCTATTGATGTACCTGACAGTATTAGAAGGATCAATGGGGTGTGTGTTGGGCCAGCATGACGAGTCTGGTCGAAAAGAGTATGCAATATACTACCTCAGAAAAAAGTTTACCGACTGTGAACAACGTTATTCACTGCTCGAGAAAACTTGTTGTGCTTTAGTGTGGGCTGCTCGCCGACTAAGGCAGTATATGTTGACCCACACTACTTTGTTGATCTCAAAGATGGACCCAGTCAAGTACATATTTGAGAAGCCAACACTTACCGGAAGGGTTGCAAGATGGCAAATGATTCTGACAGAGTATGACATTCAGTACACATCTCAAAAGGCCATCGAAGGCAGTGTATTGTCTGACTATCTAGCAGAGCAACCCATTGATGATTACCAACCAATGAGATTTGACTTCCCTGATGAAGATATCATGTTTCTGAAAGAAAAAGATCATGAAGAGCATGTTCATACTGAAGGGCCTGACCCAGAAGAAGAATGGACTATGATGTTTGATGGGGCTGTCAATATGAATGGTCGTGGAGTTGGTGCAGTGCTCATTACACCTAAAGGAGTTCACATGCCTTTCTCGGCAAAACTCACCTTTGCATGCACTAACAACGAAGCTGAATACGAAGTTTGTATCTTGGGTCTTGAGGAAGCCATTGACCTCAAGATCAAGACTTTAACTGTATTCGGAGATTCAGCTTTTGTAATCAATCAAACCAACGGCAAATGGTACACCCACCAAGAGCATCTGATTCCATACTGTGACTATACGAGGTAATTATTGACTTTCTTCACAACAGTCAAACTTGATTACATCCCTCGAGATGAAAATCAGTTCACAGATGCTTTAGCTACCATTTCCTCCATGATCATGGTTCAGACTGCCAATCATGTGCCTCGGATTTCAGTATCCAGACTTGACCGACCGGCATACGTATTCTCCGTGGACATTGCTAACGATGCCAAGCCTTGGTTCCATGACATCAAATGCTTCTTAGAGGATCAAGCATACCCACCTGGGGCATCATCCAATGATAAGAAAACATTGAGAAGGTTGGCTGGTAGTTTCTTCCTGAATGCTGATTTTTCGTTATACAAGCGAAACTTTGACGTGGTTCTTCTCAGATGTGTTGACAAGAAAGAAGCAGAATTGCTTATGCACGAGGTGTATGAAGGATCTTTCGGTACCCATGCTGGAGGACATGCAATGGCTAAGAAATTTTTAAGATCGGGTTACTACTGGATTTCAATGGATGCGGATTGTTGTGCGTATGCCAGAAAGTGCCACAAATGCCAGATCTATGCAGACAAAGTGCATGTTCCTCCAAATCCGTTGCATGTAATGTCTTCACCTTGGCCCTTTGCTATGTGGGGCATTGACATGATTGGAAAGATTGAACCTACTGCTTCAAATGGCCACAGATTCATCCTGGTAGCCATTGATTACTTCACCAAGTGGGTTGAAGCAGCTTCGTATGCAAATGTCACCAGACAAGTGGTAGCCAGATTCCTAAAAAGCGACATCATTTGTCGGTATGGAGTACCCGAGCGAATCATTATTGATAATGGTTCCAATTTGAACAACAAAATGATGGGAGAACTATGCCGGGACTTCAAGATCCAACATCACAACTCTTCTCCTTACAGGCCAAAGATGAAAGGAGTTGTTGAGGCAGCTAACAAAAATATCAAGAAGATTGTGAAAAAGATGGTGATTACATACAAAGACTGGCGTGAGATGCTACCGTTTGCTTTGCATGGGTACCGAACCTCAATCAGAACATCCACTGGGGCAACGCCTTATCAGCTTGTGTACGGTATGGAAGCTGTCCTACCTATTGAAGTTGAGCTACCCTCCTTACGGGTACTGATGGATGTCAAACTGGACGAAGATAAATGGGTCTGATCTCGGTACAATCAATTGAATTTGATCGAAGAGAAGAGATTATCTGCAATTTGTCATGGGCAGTTATATCAGAAGAGAATGAAGAAAGCCTTCGATCAGAAAGTCAGGCTTCGGGAATACCAAGTAGGAGATCTTGTGCTGAAAAGACTCATTCCTCCTCATACAGACCACGGGGGCAAGTGGACACCGAATTATGATGGACCATTCATAGTAAAGAAAGTATTCTCTGGTGGAGCACTAATGCTCACTACTATGGATGGTGAAGATTTCCTATCCCCTGTGAATTCAGATGCAGTTAAAAAATACTTCACATAAAATGACCCGCTGGACATAAAAACAGAATGTATGTTCAGGAAAAAATAAGGCATCCCGGCGAGTCAAAAACAGAATAAAAGACTCGGGAAAAAATAAGGGGAAAAAATGTACACCCGCTGAGTTGAAAAGCCGCATTGGACAGCTCAGGCAAAAATGGGTATCCCGGTGGATTGAAAACCCGAAAGGGCGATCCATGCAAAATAAGGGAATAAGCGAACAACTGCATTCTGAATTCGTCTGTATCACTTACAACATGGCAAGCTTTGAAAGGTTAAAGCATCGGTCAGAATCAACTTTCTTCAGAAAGCAGGATAAGAAGAACGTCAAGGTCATACGGGTCATAGCAAAGGGAAGCTCACTGAAGCATCGTCAACATTGCCAGCACCTTTATTTTTCTCAATTTATAGCAATCTCCTAATTTCAGGGGATTTGTTTCTTTGACTGTATTTGCCAATTCAGGGCACCCAAATTAATAAAATTAGAGTTTGCAGTCACACTTCGTCTTGTACATTTCTGGTTCGTTTGCAAAATGTCCAATATCCATAATATTTGCATAAAACAGATGTGTCTTTCTAATTACATGCTTGAAGGAAATGTATTTACTTCCAAGAATATCCAACTCCTATGACGGAATCCGGTAAGGGATGTCTCGGGACACTTGTGCGTTTCTTTGTCTTAACAGGATTGCAGGTATTCAATACGCGACACGGGGCATGCCACAGACTTCCTCCCCTAACAATATCTGGAATGCTTTTCCCCAGCGAAGTTGACAAGGCATCACTTCCCCAGCACGTTTTCTTCAAGCAGCATCAGTAAATGCTCACATCCCCCAGCTGAGTTGTCAAGCCTCCTCACCCTCAGCAGGATCCTCACAGAAATATCTAGGAAGATCGTTCAGTGCTCTTTCCTCCCCCAGAGTGCCAGATCTCTCGTCTTCAGCAAAGTTAGGGGACCATCTCCCCACAGAGCTCCAACCTCTCCCAAGAAGAGCGATGTCTGAAATTCTCACACAACAAAGTGACGGAAGCTTCATCATCCCCAGCTGGTTTATCTCCTCACCAGATAGGTCTATCAGTTATCTAATCCCCAAGAAGAATCATATATCTTATCATATTTGCCAATGATCTCACCCCCAGCTGGGATATCACTTCAAGCAGATCAGCCCGAGATCTCCACCGCAGCGGGATCTGAATCCCGGACCGGTTTCTTTTGCATAATCATAGCATTTTCATCATTTTTTCCCCAGAGCGTAGCATTCCGTCTAATACGGGGCATTACGGCAAAAATAAAACATATTGCATGATCACAAGTCAGGTTCGAACCAGTTACCTATAAATATCAATAGTACCTCATCAGCAATATGCCAAATACATCCCTTGCACATAAAGGCCAAAGCGTCCCCTTTGCACTCTCAAATACAGATACATGCTTCATTTGGCACCCGTCCGTGTCATCATTCCCCAGTAAAGTAGTCAGAACACTCTTTACAAACAGATTCTTATACATAACATGTTCTTCTCGACACTCGTCTGTGTCACCTCATATTTCCCCACAGAAAGCCAAAGTGTCCCCTTTGCACCCACAAACGCATGTTCATGTATACTTTCGACACTCGTCCGTGTCGTATCATCCCCTGCAGATATAAACCAAACCAATGCTTATATACTCTCTTGACACCCGTCCGTGTCACCTATCCCCAGCACAGTTGCCCAAAACACTTGTTTATAATACACTCTTGTTGACACCCGTCCGTGTTATCATATCCCCACAGATACGACACTCGTCCGTGTTCTTTGCTAATCAGTTGGTACTCGTCTGTATCATCATCCCTGAATATGCGTCAGCGTTTGTTTCTATCGATACTCGTCCGTATCATGGTCATAAGGAGGCTAGTCCGCATTTTTAATCTATACACAGCGTCAAAACACTTATACCTCTTTATTTTGGAGAGCGTAAGCACTCGTCCGTGTTTACTATCCCCCAACAAGTCACCAGCAAAATACCTTTTCTTCTATCCGACATTCATCCTATGTCGTGATACTTTTAGCAGCCGTACCCTGCCAGGTGATCGTCCTTCACCTCTGGATGATCGTCCATCATCCTTTCCCTCAGCGGAGTCTCCATTATTGGACCCCTTTTCTATCCGGCATTCGTCCTATGTCGCGACACTTTCGGCAGCCGTACCCTGCCAGGTGATTGTCCTTCACCTTAGATGATTGTCCCTCATCTTTATCCCCAACAGAGCAGCCGTACCCTGCTAGGTGATCATCCTTCACCTCTTGATGATCGTCCTTCATTATGTTTATCCGATGGCCTTCCCCATCGTTGACCTTTTCTATCCGACATTCTTCCTATGTCGTGGTAAAGAGCAGTCGTCCCCTGCTAGATGATCGTCCTTCACCTTTGATGACCGTCCCTCATCATTATTTCATTTATTCTTTGAACCGATGGCCGTCCCCGTCATTGTTTACCTTTACTTTGCAGACCTGATGGTCGCCCCCATTATTGCCTTTATCTTTAATCCCCAGAGAATATTACCTTGTTACCCGATGGTCGTCCCCGTCGTGGTGTCTTTATTTCCTCAGCATGTCGGCCATCCCCGTCATTGCTTTATCCCCAGCAGTCATCCTCTGCTCGATGATCGTCCTCCATCGCCTGCATGTTACAATCATACTTTACCTCTTTTACAATTTATATCCCTTTTCTTCTTCTCCCCAGTGAGTGCAAATTTCGGACTGTCTTTGGTATTCAACCACAAGTTATCTTGATTGTCTGTTAAGTCAGGCGCTTGCATCCTACACAGCTAACTCATGTTTGAATAGGGGCAGCTGTAAACACCCCAAATTTTCCCTCACTAAGTTCACACCATGGCTTGTGATCTTTCATATTTGCATTAGTTTAAGCATATCATATCATATTGCATTCTTGTTTCACTGCATTAGTTCAAATTCATCTGCATCTAGGGTTGATGATCTGAGCAATCCAAGATTCATTTGAGCCACTCCAAAGGCCACCAATCATTCCAATAGGGTCCATGTATGTTCAATCATCATATTATATACCCCAAGGATCAAGGAAGTCAAAGAATCACAAGAACTTGCAAAGCATGGAAGCAGAGCCAGGTTTTAACTGCACAGATGACCTGAAATTAGGGTTTTGGTTTCAGAGGCCATAACTCCAAATTTTTTGGTCATTCTTGTTTCTAAGGGCCTCTATATGATATAAGGATCATGTGTACCAAGTTTTATGAAGAAATTCATTGTGGAAGTCATCTGATCATTGGGTAACTTCTTGAGCAAGTCAGAGCAAAAATCAGGGCATCTGAGGCCCCCAACATGGAACCAAAGTCGATTTTTCATCAAATTGAAGTTATATGATCTTTATTTGATCATTGAAATTCTTATAAGTTCACAAAATTGAAGAAAAGTGAGCTAAACCAAAAGTTGCCAAAAATGGAAATGACTTGTAATGTAAATTTCCATTTTTGGAAAGTTTTTCAACCTCCTCTTTCTCAACCAAAAATGCTTCAAATGAAAAATTGTTGGTCATGAAAGTTGTAGATTTGATCATTCCTTTTTCAAAAAGTACAAGAAAAAGACCTAATTCATTTTGGAACTCAAGTTATGGCTTGCTAAAGTTGGCAAAAATCACATAATTTTCAAGAATGAACCAAAAGGGATTCTTTGCAAAACCACTTGCCAAGGAATTTTGTGACTTCAAACACACTTCTATGTATCATAACATCATAGTACATTGCATAGAGATCAGAATTGCCCAAAGAATTGCATCATTCCATGCCTTGAACATCAAGAAATTACAAAGGGGCCAAAACTTCACATATTTGCAAAACACCACATAAACTTCCATCCACTTGCTGAATTTCCTCAAGACTGATTTTGTGGACATCCTTAATCTCAGTTGCGCATGGACAAGCCAATGAGCCAGCTACACCATTTCCCATACCTCAAGTACAACACTTTTGACTTTTTGGAAAAAACACCCATACCAATCACAACAGTCCACCACCCACTCTCTGCCCAATCCAGACTTTACAAGCATGCTCCAAGGGGTCATTTTGATAACACACACAAGCCTAACACTCCAAGAACTCAGCATTCCACAAAACTCTCCATCTTGCAAAAACCTTTGAATCTCTCAGCTCACTCACTCAATCTTAAAACCAATTTCACCATTGATCTCAAAATCACTCACTGACCACAAAGCAACCATTAAAACAGCCAAAAAGCACCCATAGACAAAACACGATTCTTGACCAGTTCAGTTGCTACAACACAAACCAGTCAGTCTCAAGGCCTTTCAAGCATCAAAGCTTCATCAGGAGGTTAAAGGGAGTCATTTTGCACAAAGAAAGTGGCCATAAAGCTCGAGTTTGAAAAGCTTCATCTCAGGTAGTCATCTCAAATCATTTTTCCAGAACTCTTTTTTTATGTTACAATGTGAAAGAGCATGCTTCACTGATCACTCTGAGCTTTGTATTTTCGAAAATGGTTAAGAAATGAGTTTGTATGAATGTTCTGAAATTTTTGTCATTTTTAATCTTTCCTTCGAATCTGGAGATTGAGCAAGAATAAATTTGTTTAAGGGGTGGATTTGAGTTCAGGGAGATGAGGGGAGTTGATCTGGAGCTTTAGAGCTCCAGAAATAACCTAGGGAGAGAGTTGGGGATTTTCAGGGGAGAGGGCAATCGGAGAAGACGACCGGAGCTCTTCTTCGGTGACCTGAAAGTAATTAATTGTGTAATTAGGGTTAGGGAAGTGTTTGAACATGTACCCTTGGATTCCTCTTTCCCGCGTGTGATGGACGCCCAGGATCTTGTCATTAGCTTTTAATTAGGATTAAATAAATAATTAATTAGGTTTAGTTAAGTTTGAATTCAGGCCTTAGGATTTGGCGCGTGGTCAACACTAGAATTCCCCATAACCAATACAAACCCTTGGATCAGCATACTTCTGTTTTTATTCAATTTTAATTCATATTTTCTTATTTGTTTTACATAATTTATTTAAAATAGCTAGAAAATTCCAAAAAATCTTTTATTCTACATTTTCACTTCAAATAATTTTCTTAACCCAAAAATATTTTTATTTTTATTTTTTGCATTAAAAAATCATTTTTAAAACATTTAAATGTTTTTTTTAATTAATTAATGGAAATTAATTAATTAAAATATCATTTAGGTTTCTAAAAATTCCAAAAAAAAATCACATTGCATCTTAAAACATTTAGAAACATTATCATACCATTCACACAAAATTCTTTTTGGTTTTGAACAATCTTTGATAATTTTCTTGAATTTAGGGTTCATAAAATTCCTATTTTTGAACCCTAACTTCAAGAATTCTTTTCTGCCTAACAATGAATGGTATGACAATGATTATTTTTGCATTGATCTTCATTTAACATGTAGTATATAGCATATATTTGTCACAAATTTCTTCTGCATTTTTTATTTGATTTGCATTTTTTCCCTTTAGGTACTTTAAAATCCTAGATAACTTAGAAAAATCATAACTTCCATTAGGTTAAGAGATAGGTCTCCTCCTTTGGGGTGTGATATCATATGGGGTTAGGGTTCCTTTGATTGCATTTTCAATTTTTTATCTTGTCATTTGCTTCTGTTTTTGGTTTTTGCATCTCATGTTGCATGAAAACCCTAATTTCTCATGTTCATTCACATACATCTTGCATATGCATTCATTCAAGAACTTTCCATGACATTTCATGCATTCACATGACATATAAGACATCCTAGGACACATTAGAACCATGTTTGATCATTTCTTCATCCATTTGACATGTTATGCATTCATTACATTCCATGAGCATTCATGAACTTTCATGCTTCTTACATGTTCCATTTGCATCCTCATCACTTGTATGATCATCCATTGCATGTGACATACATTTGAATAATCTCTTAGCATTATTTACATCATGAAAATGCTTCTGGTTTTGGTTTGCATCCTTGCATACATCTCATTTTCACTTCATTCTTTCTTTTATGCTAACTTTTCAGGTGGTAAGTGCTTTGAGAAGTGAATTTGCCTTCACTTCTCACATTCCCCTCTCATATCTCTTATGCATTCATTGCTGCATTTTACTTTTGTTTTAGAGTGAGCTTGCTCATTCATTTTCCTCCTTCACTTTCTTTCTCCAAGTAACTTATCTTCTTAAGTGAAGTAAGTTAGCTTGTTTCTTCTGCTTCTCCTCCTTTCATCTGCTTCTTCCTTGGTGGTTTCTCTTGAAGATCTCTTGCAAGCCTCATAAACCCTAGGAACACCCAAGCATGATAAAAATTAGGGTTTGATTAGTCCCCCATTAGTTTTACCTTTGTGTCATCTTTTGTGTCTCTCCTCTCATCTGATAATCAGAGACTAAACCTTTAAGGTTTTAAGGCTTTGTGATTAGGGTTATGCCTGCATCCTTCTCTTAGGATGGAGTGTATAACTTTAATCCTAAGTGTTAAACCCTTAATGTGTTTAAATCTCTTAATCAATCCATCTAATAATCACCAAGATAATAAGCTTGTAACTTGGGCCTTGCATTAGGGTTCTAATTCTTCCTTAATTGGTTAAGAAGGACTAACCCTAGTGTTAATGGACAAGTCCCCCTCAAGATGTCTTACAAATCATAAAATTCATTTCTTAACCTTACCATTAGCTAAAATCCACTTTAATAAAGGCTTTGTTTTGTCATGTGGTTAATCCCTAATCATGGATTAAGTTGAGGTATCTTCTTCAGCTTAAATGTTCTCATTTATCATCCTTCTATTAGGATGGTGTAATGAGTCCATTAAATCCTTGATTATGGTTTAAACTCATTACTTAACACTAAATAAAAACTCCAAAAAAAAACATATAAATAATTACAAGTGGGTTAATGATCTTAATCCTACATCATGGTGATTAAGTGTGAGGTGCTTACTTCATACTTAAGGTATTCTAATTACCCCTAATCAGAGGGAGGATGTGATGAGTTTACTAACCCTTGGTTTAGGCTTAAGCTCATTATCTTATGACAAACACAAAAAAAGCAATAAAAGATTGAAAACACAAAAAACAAGCAATAATCGTCTCCTCCGGGATTCTTTTCTAACCTCATTCACTCACAAATGAGAACTTTCTTCTTCCGTCTAATGCAAGACAGTTAGCACCTGAGCCAGACAGGTCATACACTTGAGCATAGACAAGTAAGCAATTCATCAGTCAATTTATCTTTCAGTCTCTTTGAGTCGAACTACGGTGTTCTGACTTCCTCATTGCACGAGAGGATACGTAGGCATAACTTAACTATTATCAAACAAAAATCTTTGTCTATCCCCCCTCTTCCAACATTATTCTTTAAGCCTCATTCCTGAGCACTTCACATCTCTTTTGCACTGACACCTGTACATTCTTTTCCAGCTTTGGCACATAGATAGCACTGACACTACCCCTTTAAACACAAACTTTCAAGCGTGGATCCCGTTGAGTACGACGGATAATCTGGGTGCTAATACCTTCCCAGGTTGTAACCAACCCCTTTTCTCAGATTCTCTGGTTCGCGACCGTCTTGTCCATATCCTTTTCCAGGTTTATGCAGCATTACCTTTCCTCCAGGATAAAAATGCCTAGCTGGCGACTCTTTTCAGTTCATCTTCATGTTCTCTCCTTTCATCGACCGTTCGCATCTGTACCCCTTCTGACCCGGTGTCATTTGGTGGGAGCGACAATAACTTATACACTTTCTCTTCTGACACTCGTCTGTGTCACCTTTCCCCAGCAAGTTGAACACTCGTCCGTGTCTTGCTCATACTTCACAATACTCATTCATATTTATACAAATACTCGTCCGTATTTTGTATATATATATATATATATATATATCACTCCTCAAACAGATTCGACACTCGTCAGTGTTCTTTGTTAACCAGTTGGTACTCGTCCGTATCATTATCTCTAAACACGCGTCAGCGTTTGTTTCTACTGATACTCGTTTGTATCATCATCCCTAAACACGCATCAGCGTTTGTTTCTACCGATACTCCTCCGTATCATGGTCTTAAGGATGCTTGCCTGCGTCTTTAATCTATACACAGCATCAAACACTTATGCCTTTTATTCTGGAAAGCGTAAACACTCGTCCGTGTTTACCATTATCCCAGCATAACAACTTTCTTCTATCCGACATTCGTCCTATGTCGTGATACTTCCGGCAGCCGTGCCCTGCCAGGTGATCGTCCTTCACCTTTGGATGACCGTCCCTCATCCCTTTCCCCAGTGGAGTCTCCATTATTGGAACCCTTTTTCTATCTGACATTCGTCTTATGTCGTGATACTTCCGGCAGCCGTGCCCTGCCAGGTGATCGTCCTTCACCTTTGGATGACCATCCTTCATCATTTTTATCCGATGGTCGTCCCCATCGTTGATCTTGTTATCCGACATTCGTCTTATGTCATGATAAACCCTGAGAGCATATGTACCCTGCTAGGTGATCGTCCTTCACCTCTTGATGATCGTCCTTCATCATGCTTATCCGATGGCCGTCCCCATCGTCGACCATTTCTATCCGACATTCGTCCTATGTCGTGATAAAGAGCAGTCGTCCCCTCCTAGGTGATCGTCCTTCGCCTTTGATGACCGTACCTCGTCATCATTTCATTTATTCTTTAAACCCGATGGTCGTCCCCGTCGTTATTTACTTTACTTTACAACCCTGATGGTCGTCCCCATCATTACCTTTACTTTGATTCCCAGAGAACCTTGTTACTTTGCTTGATGTCCGTCCCCATCATGATCTCATTATTTCCCCAACTTGTCGGTCGTCCCCGTCATTTCTTAGCTTACCGCTTTATCTCCAGCAGTCGTCCTCTGCTCAATAGTTATCCTCCATCACCCGTATTTTAATAATTATACTATACTTTCTTTTACAATTTATATCCCTTTTCTTCTTCTCCCCAGTGAGTGCAAATTTTGGACTGTCTTTGGTATTCAACCACAAGTTATCTTGTTTGTCTGTTAAGCCAAGCGCTTACATCCTGCACAGCTAACTCATGCTTGAATAGGGGCAGCTATAAACACCCCAAATTTTCCCTCACTCATTTCACACCATGGTTTGTGATCTTTCATGTTTTCATCAACATAAGCATACCATCTCATATTGTATTTTTGTTTCACTGCATAGTTCAAGTTCATCTGCATCTAGGGTTTGTGATCTGAGCAATCCAAGGATCCATCTGAGTCACTCCAAAGGCCCCAAAGCATTCCAAGAGGGTCTATGTATGTTCAATCATCATATTATATCCCCCAAGGATCAAGGAAGTCAAAGAATCACAAGAACTTGTAAAGCATGGAAGCAGAGCCAGGTTTTAACTACACAGATGACCAAAGTTTAAGGAAGTCAAGAAATCACAAGAACTGGCAAAGGCATTGAAGTAGAGCTAGGGTTTTCACTACACAGATGACCAAAATTAGGGTTTTGGTTTCAGAGGCCTTAACTCCAAATTTTTGGGTCATTCTTGTTTCTAGTGTTCTTAAGAGGTTATAAGGATCATGTGTACCAAGTTTGATGAAGAAATTCATTGTGGAAGTCATCTGTTCATTGGGTAACTTATTGAGCAAGTCAGAGCAAAATCAGGGCATATGAGGACCCCAACAATGGAACCAAAAGGGGTATTTTCATTAAATTGAAGTTATATGATCTTTATTTGATCATTGAAGTACTTGGAAGTTCACAAAATTGAAGAAATTTGAGCTACACCAAAAGTTGCCAAAAATGGAAATGACTTGTAACGGAAACTTTCCATTTTGGGAAAGTTCTTCAACCTCCTCTTTCTCAACCAAAAATGCTTCAAATGAAAAATTGTTGGTCATGAAAGTTATAGATTGGATCATTCCCTTTTCAAAAAGTACAAGAACATGTTCTAATTCATTATGGAACTCAAGTTATGGCCTTACAAAGTTGGCAAAAATCCTATAATTTTCAAGAATACACCAAAGAGGATTTTTTGCAAAATCACATGCTAAGCCATTTTGTGACCTCTAATGCATCTCTAGGCGTCATACAAACATAGTACAATGCATTGTGATCAGAATTTCCCAAGGAATCACTTGTTTTCATGCCTTGCATCACAGGATTTCTTAAAGGGGGCAAAATTGCAAAGTCTTGCAAAACCTATGAAACCTTTCCCTCCAAGCCATCCAACTGCATAATTTCAATTCCATGGACCTCCTTGATTCATGTTGAGGCCAGACATGCCATGAAACAGCTTATGCACAAGCACATGCCTATGGTACACAAGTTTTTGACTTTTTGCAAGTGAACCCATACCAATCACCACAGGCCACCACCCACTCTCTGGCCAATAGGGCCTTGTTATGTGGACCAAAAGCAAGCCAATTCACATAACCTTGGAACCTGAATCATCCCATAAGCCAAGTTCACAAAAATCACCCTCAACCTTCATCTCTTCGAAACACACTACACAAGCCATAAAACTTCAAACAAATTACATAGATCAACTCACCATCATCCATAGATCATTTCCCAACCATTGCCAAGCCCTAAAAGTCAGCCAAACACAAACACGATTCTGGTGCAGCAAGAGTTCATTCTCTCAATCCAGCCATTCTAAACTCATTCAAAGCTTCTCAACATCATCAAGGAGTCCATTGGGGGGTTTGCACAGGAGAAGAGGTCATAAAGCTCCAAAAGTGAAAGCTCCAGCTCAGGTATCCATCTTCAAACTTTTTTCCAGAAGCATGATTTTAAGTTTCTAGTTTGTTTTACATGTTATGCTGATCATCATGATATAATTTGTTTTGAAAATGAGTTGAAAACAAACGTGTATTTAGCTTCTGAAACTTTGCCTGTGAAACATGTTCTTGTTTGATTCTCACGATTGATGCAAAATAAATTGATTTTGAGGGTTGATTCTTGCTTGGGGTGAGTTGGGGATCTGATCTGGAGCTTTAGAGCTCTTAAAATGGTCTGGGGAGAGAGTTGAGATAGGAATCTTGCCGGAGAAGACGACCGAAACACTGTTCCGGACGTCTGAGGTGGATTAGGGCTAATCTCAGGTGATTAAATGAGTTTGAATTTGGGTCGTTTGATGAGTGTTTGCCGCGCGTTTTGGAGGGCTGGGATCATATCATTAAACCCTAAACTTAATTAATTAATTAAATTAGGTCAGATTAAAACGCAGCCGTTGGATTTCATTTAAGTGAGAAGATTAAGTCATGGCCTTAGGATCTGAATATCTCAAGTCACGCTGACTTTCCATCTGGACCATTGAATCCCCCAACTTTAGATCTCAGCCTCTCCTTTTGCATACTTTCATTTTTATTTTTATTTTCTTTACATTTCATTTTACATATTTATTAAAAATTGTAAAAATCATTAAAAATTTCTAAAAAATTTTACCATGACTATTATTAATTTTCAAAAACTAAAAATATTTTTATTTTTATTTTTTGCATTAAAAAAGCATTATTAAAATGTTTAAATGTTTATTTTAATTAATTAATGGAAATTAATTAATTAAAATACCATTTAGGTTTCTAAAAATCACCAAAAAATTCACATTGAATCTTAAGACATTTAGAAACATTGTCAAACCATTCATACAAATTTCTTTTTGGTTTTGAACATACTTTGACATTTTCTTTGAATTTAGGGTTCATAAAATCCCCTTTTGGAACCCTAACTTTGAAAAATCTTTTCTGCCTAACCATGAAGGGTTTGATGATGATTCTTTCTGCATTGTTTTCCATATAACATTTAGTATCTAGGATATTTTGGCATGAATTTATCTTTCATTTTCAAATTGATTTTCATTTTCCCTTTTAAGGTACCCAAAAACCCTAGTTAACTTAGAAAAATCATAACTTTCTTTAGGTTAAGAATTAGACCTTCTCCTTTGGGGTGTGATATCATATGGGGTTAGGGTTTGTTTGAGCTCATTTGAAAGTTTTATCATGACATATGCTTCTGTTTTGATCATTTGCATCTCATCCTTTCATGTAACCCTAATTTTGCATCTTTACTTGCATCTTACATTGCATTGCATGAACATATGAACTTGTCATGTCATCCCAAGAATTTGTATGCCATCTTAGACATCTTAAGACATTTCTTGAACATTGCTTGATCATTTATTCATACATTTGCTATGATTTGCATCCATTTCATTTCATAAACATCCATGTGTTTTCATGCTTCCCACATGCTTCTTTTGCATTCATTCTCTTGTATGATCACACATATGAATCTTGCATGTCTTTGCATCATATAGTAACATCATTTGTATCATGTGTATGCTTCTGGTCTTGGCATTTTCCCATTCATATTCATTGTTTCATTTCATTTCTTTCTCTATGCATCTTGTGCTATCATTTTCAGGTGGTAAGTTAATGTGAGAAGTGGATTTGCCTTTACTTCTCATTTCTCTTCATCTTCTTCATATGCATCTTTGTTGCATTTTTCATTGTCTTTGAGTGGGCATGCTCACTCATGTTCATCTCTCACTTTCTTTCTTTAAGTTACTTATCTTCTTAAATAAAGTGAGTAACTTATTCATCTGCTTCTTCCTCCTTCCATCTGCTTCTTCCATTGGTGGCTTCTTTGAAGATATTTCTCAAGCCTTACAAACCATAGGAACACCCAAGCATGATAATAATTAGGGTTTTGATTAGTCCCCCTTAGTTTTTACCTTTGATTCTATTTTGTGTCTCTCTTCTAATCTCATCATTAGAGACTAAACCTTTAAGGTTTTAGGACTTTGGAATTAGGGTTATGCCTACATCCTTCTCTTAGGATGGAGTGTATAAATTTAATCCTAAGTGTTAAACCCTTAATTTGTTTAAACCTCTTAATCAATCTATTTAATAATCACTAAGACATTAACTTGTAATTTGGGCCTTACATTAGGGTTCTAATTCTTCCTTTATTGGTTAAGAAGGACTATCCCTAGTGTTTAATGGACAAGTCCCCCTCAAGTTGTCTTACAAACCATAAAAATCACTTCTTAATCTCACCATTAATTAAAATCCACTTAATAAAGGTTTTTTATATAATGAATTTAATCCCTAATCATAGATTAAGTTGAGGTATCTTCCTCAGCTTAAGTGTGCTCATCTATTATCCTTCTATTAGGATGGTGTAATGAGTTCACTAATCCTTGATTATTGCTTAAACTCATTACCTAACACTAAACAAAAACCCAAAAAACATCTAAATAATCATAAGTAGGTTAATGATCTTAATCCTACATCGTCATGGCAATTAAGTTGCGATGCTTATCTCATACTTAAAGTATTCTCATTATCCCTAATCAGGGAGGATATAATGAGTCTACAAACCTCTGATTTAGGCTTAAGCTCATTAACTTATGACAAACACCAAAAACAATAAAAGATTGAAAACACAAAAACAAACAATAATCGTCTCCTTCAGGATTCTTTTCTCATCATCTTCACTCACAAACGAGAACTTGCTTCTTCCGTCTAATGCGAGACAGTTAGCACTTGAGCCAGACAAGTCATACACTTGAGCATAGGCAAGCAAGCATTTCATCAGTCAATTTATCTTTCAGTTTCTTTGAGTCGAACTACGGTGTTCTGACTTCCTTATTGCACGAGAGGATACGTAGGCATAACTTAATTGTTATCAAACAAAAGTCTCTTTGTCATCCCCCTCTTTCAGAATTCTTTTCTAACCCTCAGTTCCTGAGCATTTATCTTTTTGCACTGAAACTTGTATTCTATTTCCAGCTTTTGCACATAGATAGCACATACACCTACCCCTTTTAAACACAATCTTGTAAGCGTGGATCCCGTCGAGTACGACGGACAATCTGGGTGCTAATACCTTCCCTTGTTGTAACCAACCCCCTTTCTCAATTTCTCTGGTTCGCAACCGTCTTATCCATATCTTTCTAGGTTTATGCAGCATTACCTTTCCTTCGGGATAAAAATGCCTAGTTGCCGACTCTATTCAGTTCATTTCATTTTCTCCTTTCGCCGACGGTTCACGCTTGTACCGGGATGCAAATCTTTGGGAGCGACACCGGTCACAACACTTTTGGGGCTCACGGTCACAACACGGAGAATTTTAAAGCTTTGAAGCACGTTGTCCAGGATTTGATTGACTCCAAGGAAATCAATTTCGCTCCTAATCCAAATGTAATCTAGAATCTTATGCCTCCTCATGGAAGGACTGTGGGGGCTATGGATAGCGGTGAAGGTTTGAATTTGATATCTGATGTCAATGATTTGAAAACTCCACTGATGGGAGTGAAAGCTTGCTTGGCCAAAAAGAATATGTTCCCGGGTTGCGGAGAAAATTGCCCAGATTATATTAGCTCCCTTGATGGTTGCGATAAGTTGAGATCGGGGATACAGAGGATGATCAATGAAGGAAGTATACAGTTAGATAAAGTTGTGAAGAGTGATGATATATCAATGGTTACAACTTATTACAACCTAGCACAGGTTCCTTCCACAGCAAGGATGGCACGAATAACCATCACTACCTCGGGACCGGTCCCATACAAGAGTGACAGGGCCATTCCTTGGAATTATGGGGTTGAAGTGTACTATAATGGCCAAAAACAAGACTTAACTGCATCCACTTCCTTTCTGTGCCAGATTGAAAATATTGGAGTCAGAGGGTTTACTAGAAGCGGTAGGTTATTTATGCCAAAAACTATGAGGGGTAGTGCATTGCCACCAAAAGATACTGTCGAGTCCCAAGTGAAAGCCAGGGGCAAACAACCCATGACTAATGATACACATGCACCTACAGCAGATCCTGACATCACTTTTGATAAGGATGCGGAGGAATTCTTAAGAATCATCAAAAAAAGTGACTACAAGATCGTAGACCACCTACAGTAGACGCCTTCGAAGATATCAATCTTATCCTTATTAATGTGTTCGAATTCGCATAGGAAAGCCCTATCGATGATTCTTAACAACGTGTATGTAGCGCAGGATATATCAGTAAATCAGTTGGAAAAAGTGGTGTCGAGTGTAAACTCTAGCCATGGCCTAGGCTTCACAGATATGGATTTAACATCCAAGGGACGCAGTCACAACCGCGCCTTGCATATCTCCATGGAATGCAAGGGGGTTGTACTCTCCCACGTGCTGGTGGACACAGGGTCGTCATTGAATGTACTGCCAAAGAGAGCCCTCATGAAGCTAGATTATGATGGGGTGGTACTGAGGACAAGAGACTTGGTTGTACGAGCATTCATGGTTCAAGGAGGTCAGTATTCGGGGAAGTAGAGCTGCCTATACAGGTGGGACTACAAGTCTTTAATGCTACAGGGACACAACTTAACAACTGGTCGATGGAAAAACTCATCTCTATCACTCGGCTTGAAGAGTAGTAGTTTTTATGTTTTGTTTTCCTGTATTCAAGCCCTACTCTTTACCCGTGGCGTAGTGGCTCATTGTAAGGGTTCTTTTGCTCATAATTTGATTTCATAATCATCAAAAAAGTGGACGTTTTTGCATTCATGACATGTTGTTCCCTGTCTTTCATTCTCATTTTTGTTTTCAAAATAAATGGCAATGTTTTTCACATTTCAAACCATTCCTAAAATCTAGCATGAATCATTATTCATGCAGATATTCCTTATTGGATCTCATCAACGACGACCTTGCTATGGCTCAGTATGACTTCGACAATCCGATCTACCTAGCCAATGAGGAAGGTGAAGGAGATTGTGAACTGCCCGAAGAGCTAGCCAGGTTGCTCAAACAAGAGGAGAAGATGATTCAGCCACATGAGGAGGCTATTGAAGTGATAAATCTGGGCACCGAAGAAGACAAGAGAGAGGTAAAGATCGGGGTTGCATTAGAAGAATCTGTCAAGAGTTGTCTAATTGCTATGCTTCGAGAGTATGTTGATGTCTTCGCCTGGTCTTATCAAGACATGCCTGGATTAAACACTGATATCGTGGTGCACAAACTACCTCTCAGGGAAGAATGCCCACCTGTAAAGCAAAAGTTGAGACGTACACGCCCTGATATGGCCATCAAAATTAAAGAGGAGGTGCAGAGACAGTTTGATGCCATATTTTTTGCCGTAACAAGTTATCCCCCATGGGTCGCCAATATTGTACCAGTCCATAAAAAGGATGGTAAGGTCAGAATGTGCGTGGACTATAGGGATTTGAATCGGGCCAGCCCTAAATATGATATCCCTTTGCCTCATATTGATGTGTTAGTTGACAACACCGCTCAGTTTTCTGTATTCTCTTTCATGGATGGCTTCTCGGGATATAATCAGATTAAAATGGCGCCAGAGGTGTCGCTCCCAAAGATTAGCATCCCGGTACAAGCGTGAATGGTCGGCGAAAGGAGAAGATGAAATGAAATGAATAGAGTCGCCAGCTAGGCATTTTTATCCCGAATGAAAGGTAATGCTGCATTAACCTAGGAAACGATGGATAAGACGGTTGTGAACCAGAGAAACTGAGAAAGGGGGTTGGTTACAACCTGGGAAGGTATTAGCACCCAGATTGTCCGTCGTACTCGACGGGATCCACGCTTAAAAGATTGTGTTTAAAGGGGTAAGTGTCTGTGCTATCTGTGTGCTAAAGCTGGGAAAGAATGTACAGGTGTCAGTGCAAAAGGGAGAATGCTCAGGGACCGAGGCTTAAAAATAATGCTGAAAGAGGGGGAAGACTCAAGGACTTTTGTTCGATAACAGTTAAGTTATGCCTATGTATCCTCTCGTGCAATGAGGAAGTCAGAACATTGTAGTTCGACTCAAAGATATTGAAAGATAAATTGACTAATGAACTACTTGCTTGTCTATGCTCAAGTGTATGACTTGTCTGGATCAAGTGCTAACTGTCTTGCATTAGACGGAAGAAGCGAGTTCTCGTTTGTGAATGAGGGTGGTGAGAAAAGAATCCCGAAGGAGATGATTATTGTTTGTTTTTTGTGTTTTCAATCTTTTATTGTTTTTTCTGTGTTTGTCATAAGTTAATGAGCTTAAGCCTAAACCAAGGGTTAGTAAACTCATCATATCCTCCCTTTGATTAGGGATAATGAGAATACTTTAAGTATGAGATAAGCATCTCAACTTAATTGCCATGATGATGTAGGATTAAGATCATTAACCCACTTGTGATTATTTATATGTTTTTGAGTTTTTGTTTAGTGTTAAGTAATGAGTTTAAGCCATAATCAAGGATTAGTGAACTCATTACACCATCCTAATAGAAGGATAATAGATGAGCACACTTAAGCTGAGGAAGATACCTCAACTTAATCCATGATTAGGGATTAACCTCATGACAAAACAAGCCTTTATTAAATGGATTTTAATTAAGGGATGAGATTAAAAAGTGGATTTTAAGTTTGTAAGACAACTCGAGGGGGACTTGTCCATTAAACACTAGGGTTAGTCCTTCTTAACCAATAAAGGAAGAATTAGAACCCTAATGAAAGGCCCAAGTTACAAGTTAATGTCTTAGTGATTATTAGGATGGATTAATTAAGAGGTTTAAACAAATTAAGGTTTTAACACTTAGGATTAAAGTTATACACTCCATCCTAAGAGAAGGATGCAGGCATAACCCTAATTCCAAAGTCATAAGGCCTTAAAGGTTTAGTCTCTAATGATGAGGTGAGAAGAGAGACACAAAGAAGACACAAAGGTGAAAACTAGAGGGGGACTAATCACAACCCTAATTATTGTCATGCTTGGATGTTCCTATGGTTTGTAAGGCTTGAGAAAGATCTTCAAAGAAGCCACCAATGGAAGAAGCAGATGAAAGGAGGAAGAAACAGATGAATAAGTTACTTACTTCATTGAAGAAGATAAGTAACTAAGAGAAAGAAAGTGAGAGATGAACATGAATGAGAAATCCCACTCTAAGACAATGAAAAATGCAGCAAGGATGCATATGAAGAAGATGAAGGGAAATGAGAAGTGAAGGCAAATTCACTTCTCAAGTTACTTACCACCTGAAAAGGTTAGCATAAGGAAAGAAATGAAATGAAATAAAGCATATGAAATGACAAAGAAACAAAAAAAGAAGCAATATCATGATGCAAATGATGCTATGAGATGATGAAAAGGCATACCAAGTGCTATGAATGTTCATACAAGGAGAAAGAATGCAAATGAAGCATGTAGGAAGCATGAAAACACATGGATGTCATGAAATGAAATGGATGCAAGGCATAACAAATGTATGAAGAAATGACCAAGAAATGTTCTAGCAATGTCTTAAGATGTCTAAGATGGCATACAAGTGCTTAGAATGTCATGACAAGTTCACATGTTCTTGCAATGCAATGTAAGATGCAAGTATGGATGCAAGATTAGGGTTACATGAAAGGATGAGATGCAAATGATCAAAACAGAAGCAATTCACATGATAAAAAAAACAATTGGAAATTAACTCAAAAGGAACCCCAACCACATATGATATCACACCCCAAAGAGAAGGTCCAACTCTTAACCTAAAAGAAGTTATGATTTTTCTAAGTTAACTAGGGTTTTTGGGTACCTTAAGAGAAACAAAGCAAATCAATTTGAAAATGAAAGATAAATTCATGATAAAAATACCCTAGAAACTATATGCTATATAGAAAACAATGCAAAAAGAATCATTGTCAAACCCTTCATGGTTAGGCAGAAAAGAATTTTCAAAGTTAGGGTTCCAAAAAGGGAATTTTATGAACCCTAAATTCAAGAAAAATGTCAAAATTGGAATACAACCAAAACGAAATTTGTATGAATGGTTTTACAATGTTTCTAAATGTCCTAAGATGCAATGAGAATTTTTTTTGGAATTTTTAGAAACCTAAATGGTATTTTAATTAATTAATTTCCATTAATTAATTAAAATAAACATTTAAATATTTTTAAAATGATTTATTAATGCAAAAAATAAAATTAAAAATGTTTTTGGGTGAAGAAAAATATTTGGAATAAAAATGTAGAAGAAAATATTTTTGTGATTTTTCTAGGTATTTTAAATAAAATGACAAATAAAATGGGATTTAAATGAAATAAAAATTAAAATAAAGGGAAGTCAACTGACGACTCTACCTCTTTCCGCGGCACTTTCGCGTTTGTACCAGGATGGAAATCCGGGGAGCGACAAGATGATATGCTTAAACTAATGCAAACATGAAAGATCACAAGTCATGGTGTGAAATTAGTGAGGGAAAATTTGGGGTGTTTACAAGAGGACATGGAGAAGACTACGTTCATTATGCCCTGGGGCACCTTCTGTTATAAAGTTATGTCGTTTGGTTTGAAAAATACCGGTGCAACTTACGAACGTGCAATAGTGACACTATTCCATGATATGATTCATCACGAGATCGAGGTTTATGTTGATGACATGATAACAAAGTCACAAATAGAAGAAGAGCATCTGGTCAACTTAGCTAAACTATTTGATAGGCTTCGGAAGTTCAGAATAAGGTTAAATCCGAACAAATGCACCATTGGGGTACGTTCAAGTAAGCTGCTAGGCTTCATTGTCAGTGAACGGGGAATCGAGGGCGACCCTGCGAAAGTAAAATCCATCCAAGATATGCCTGAACCAAGAACTGAAAAATAAGTACGGGGCTTCTTAGGGAGGTTGAACTACATTGCACGGTTCATCTCGCACCTAACAGCCACGTGTGAGCCTATTTTAAAGCTTCTGAGGAAGAATTGGGCTATCAAATGGAATGATGACTGCCAACAGGCCTTCGACCGAATCAAGGAGTACTTGCAAGAACCTCTGATTCTCATGCCTCTAGTGCCAGGTAGACCTCTAATCATGTACCTCACTGTACTTGAAGGATCAATGGGATGTGTGCTAGGTCAGCAGGACGAGTTCGGTCGAAAAGAGCATGCCATTTATTACCTTAGCAAAAATTTTACCGATTATGAGACACGCTACTCACTACTCGAGAAAACTTGTTGCGCTTTGGCATGGGCTGCTCGCCGACTAAGACAGTGCATGCTTACTCACACCACTTTCCTAATTTCCAAGATGGACCCTGTAAAATATATCTTCGAGAAGCCGACTTTAACTGGAAGAGTAGTCCAATGGCAGATGATTCTGACAGAATATGATATCCAATACACTTCACAAAAAGCAATCAAATGGAGTGTACTATCGGATTATCTGGCCCAGTAGCCAATCGATGATTACCAACCAATGAAGTTTGAGTTTCCGGATGAGGACATCATGTTCCTCAAGTCGAATGACTATGAAGAACCACTTCCGGAGGACGGGCTAGACGCCGAATCGAAATGGAAATTGATGCTCGACGGGGCTGTAAACATGAACGCTAATGGAGTAGGTGTTATCCTTACTTCACCAGAGGGGGTACACTTGCCTTTCACTGCTCGGCTGACATTCAAGTACACCAATAAGAAGCAGAGTATGAAGCCTGCATAATGGGTATCAAAGAAGCAATCGGTATAAGAATCAAGAATCTTGAGATCTTCGGTGATTCTGCTCTAGTCGTCAACCAGGTTAATGGCAAGTGGCTAGTTCATCAACCTCACTCTGCTCCATATCGGGATTACACCAGGAGGTTGTTAACTTTCTTCACCAAAGTCAAATTTCACTATATACCTCGAGATGAGAATCAATTTGTTGATGCTTTGGAAACCTTATCTTCCATGATCAAGGTGCATCAAGAGAACTATGTGCCTCGAATCGATGTCTCTCGTTTTGAAAGACCTTCCTATAATTTCGTAGTTGACAGTGTTGAGGATAACAAAACTTGGTATCACGATATCAAGCAATTTTCTGAAATCTCAGGAATACCCAGCCGGGGCATCCAGTAAAGATAAGAAGACTCTCAGGAGGTTATCAGCCGGTTCTTCTTGAATCAAGATGATGTACCATACAAACAAAACTTTGATATGGTCCTGTCTGATGCGTGGATAGACACGAAGCGGACTTGTTGATGCAAGAGGTTCACGAAGGTTCCTTCGGTACCCATGCTAGAGGACATGGTATGGCAAAGAAACTGCTAAGGTCGGGGTATTATTGGATCACCATGGAATCTGATTGCTGCAAATACTCCCACAAATGCCACAAGTGCCAGATCTACGCGGATAAGGTCCATGTACCTCCAAATCCATTGAGCGTCATGTCTTCACCTTGGCCGTTCTACATGTGGGGCATTGACATGATTGGTAAGATTGAGCCAATGGCTTCCAACGGTTACCACTTCATCCTGGTTTCTATAGACTACTTCACATAGTGGGTTGAAGCGTCATCTTATGCCAATGTTACCAAGCAAGTGGTCACCCAATTCATTAAAAGGGACATCATTTGCCGGTATGGAATTCCCGAGAGGATCATTACTAATAATGGTTCTAACCTCATTAACAAGATGATGGCTTACTTGTGCTGGGATTTCGAAATAGAGCATCACAAATCTTCGCCATACCGCCCGAAGATGAATGGCGTCGTCGAGGTGGCCAACAAGAATATCAAGAAAATCGTTCAGAAGATGGTTGTGACATATAAGGATTGGCACGAGATTCTACCATTTGCACTAAATGGGTACCGAACGTCTGTGCGTACCTCGACAGGGGCAACCCCATTCTCACTGGTGTATGGTATGGAGGTATTCCTACCGGTCGAAGTTGAGATCCCATCGTTGAGAATAATGATGGATGTCAAGCTGGATGAAGCTGAATGGCTCTAAACCAGGTACAATCAGTTGAGCCTCATTGAAGAGAAACGCCTAGCAACTGTATGCCATGGACAATTATATCATAGGCGAACGAAACAGGATTTCGACAAGAAAGTACGGTCTCAACGGTATATACCAGGTGACTTAGTGCTGAAAAGGATTATTACTCCTCTCAATGATCACAGGGGCAAGTGGACACCCAACTATGAAGGTCCATACATGATTAAAAGGGTCTTCTCTGGCGGAGCCTTGATTTTAACAACCATGGATGGTGAAGACTTCCAATCTCTGTCAATGCAGACGCAATAAGAAAATACTTCGTGTAAAAAGACCCGCTGGATAAAAACAGAATAAAAGATCTAGGGAAAAATGGGCTTCCCGGCGAGCCGAAAACAGAATAAAAGGCTCAGGAAAAACTTAGGGAAATATTAGGAAAAATGTACACCCACTGAGCTGAAAAGCCGCATTGGATAGCTCAGGCAAAAAAGGGTATCCCGGTGGATTGAAAACCCGAGAGGGAGATTGATGCAAAAGAGGGACTAACACGAACAACCGCAGTTTGCGAAGGTTGTGATCCATTTGCAACTGGTGGCATCCTCAGGATTGAAGACCGATTCGATCACTTCCCTCGAAGCCGAAGCGAGCAGAGAGTCATGAAGATATACGAGTCATAGCTGGGTCAAAGCTTGATGAAATCCATTCTTCACATTGCCAATAGGATAGTTTGTTTTACTTTTTGGGAAATTTCCTCTTTCCAGGGATTGCTTCCTCATGTAATGCTTATTCAGGGCCATTGTCCAGTTAATAAAATTCAATTTCAGTCAAATCTGTGATCATGAGTTTTTGTTTTTCATATAACATTTACTGAATGCAAAAACGTCCGGCAAATTGTGATAAAAATTGCATTATGAGCATTCAAATGCTTTCTAACTCATGCAGGAGGACGAAAACATTTAATGCAACTCTAAAGCGTTGAGTGACCGGGATGGTGATTCGGACCATAAGCCAGGGGCATACAGGCCAGACTAACTCTAAAGGTTGTAGGCAATATCAGTTGTGTTTGTGCAGGTGCAGGTGCGGGTGTTGCTAACAAAGCCCTAACAGATCCTCAAGAAGTCTCCTCCAGCAGGTTCTTTGAACGGGTGGCCTCAACAAATACCTTTTCTTTGATGATCCCTAGTAGAGTGAAAACTGATAGTCTCCCCAAGAAGAGATTGCCTTTCAACATAGGAGTGCTCCCCAGTAGTACAAGGAGTTCCTCCATGCCTAGCAAAGATCAGGAAAGTGATGTAGCTGAGGGATTCCCCAACATATTTCTTCCTCGGCGGAGTACCAACACATTTGTTTCCCAGCCGAGTCAGAAGGTTATCACTTCCCCAGCAGAGTTAAGTGGGTAGCGTACCTCCCAGATCAAGATTATCCACAACAGGATCTTGGCGCTCCAATATCAAAGTCCAATTTATTTTTGGAAATGACGGCAATTCAGAGTCGGTGGATCATTACCACTATTTCCCCAACATAGGTGCTTTCTCCTCACAATGGTTAACCAGATCAGTGCAATGATCATCATTTCCCCATTCAAGCTACCCGGGATACCTGTTATCTCCTTATCAGAAGATCTCTTAGCATTTACATTGGCATTTAAGTAATCTTCATTACATTTGCATTCTCAAGCGTAGCATTTCCATCCTTATGGAACATTGCACCATGAAAAATTCAAGCATACGCACATCAGCATGGGCTGGTTTTGGGTCCCTTACACAAAAACCATGACATATTTTCAATATAAAGTATTCCCCATAGAGAATGCCGAGTTTATTTTCCAAACATCATTGCTTGTCCAAGTCAATGTTTGTTATCCCCGGTCGAGTCTTGTTTCAGTATGACATCCTCGTTTTTTTTCACGTCTCCGTTTAAGTACAACTGTCGTGTCTCAGGCTCTCGTTTAAGTACAACAATCTCGTTCCTTTCGAGTCTCCATTTAAGTACAATGGTCTCATCTTTGAGTCTCGTTTCAATACAACGGGCTCAATTCTGACGTCTCGTTTCAGTACAACAGTCGCGTCGCGGGTTATCGTTTAATTACAATGAACCTGTCCCTATGACTTCATTTAAGTTCAATGATTTCATTTCTATGATTTCGTTTAAGTACAATGGTCTCGCTTTTGAGTCTTTTTTAAGTACAACATGCTCAATTTTCACATCTCGTTTAAGTACAATGGTGTCGTGTTGGGTTTTCGTTTAAGTACAACGATCACGTTCCTTCGATCTCATCTAAGTACGATGATTTCAATTCCTCGATTCCATTTAAGTACAATGGTCTCATCCTCGAGTCTCCTTTTAAGTACAATGGTCTCTCCTTTTTCGCGTCTGTTTAAGTACAACAACCGCATCGTGGGTAATCATTTAAGTACAATGATCCCATTTTCATTGACTTCATCTAAGTACGATGATTTCAGGTCTACGACTCAAATTAAGTACAATGGTTTCGTGTGGTCAAGCTCCCATTTAAGTACAATGGTCTCATTCCTTCGTCTCCGTTTAAGTACAACGGTCACGTTTTGGGTTATCGTTTAAGTATAACAATCCCATCTCTTCTGATTCCATTTCAATACAACGGTCTCTTCCTTGCCGATTCCGTCTAAGTATGATGGTCTTGTTTCCTTTGAGTTGTCATCTAAGTACGATGAGCTCATTCCTTTTGTCCTATCAAAGGTCGATCCTGTGTGTTGAGTCTTCATCCAAGAATGGCATTCTTCTCATCACTTTTCATCCCACAGAGTCCAAATTTTCATGATTATTCGAGTATTCAATCACTTCATACCTTGAATATCTAAAATTCGTTGCTATTATTCATTCGGGTCTATAGATGATTGAATAGGGGAAGATGTAATACCCCAAAATTTTCCCTCTTATTTATCACTTATCTCAAGTGGTTTATGCTTCATCATTCTTGCATGATCATCCGAGCATTCCATCGCATTAAAAAAATGAATCATGAGCATTGGCATGTGCATAAGGCATGTGATTGGGCTAGGCTTGGCAACATTTGGAGCTCAAGAGAAGAAAATATCACAAGGAAAATAATACAAGACTATTCCATGAGAAAGCCATCCAAAAAGCAAGGAATTGAAATTTTGGGACCGTTAACTGGTTAACGCATTGGTTAACCGGTTAACGGGTCGGATTTTGGAAATATTTGAAAGTTAGTTGGTGTTCTTCCTTTCCCTCCACACTTTCTCTTCTTTTTCTCCCTTTTTCATTTTTCCCTCCATTCACTTGGATTGTTCTACCATGTTCTACCACCTTCTAGATTATTCCAAGGAATATTCTCCACTTTAAACCACTTCTAACTAACTCCATTCCTAGTTCCAAACCCAAACCCAACTCCATTCCCAAACCTCATACCTAGCTTATGTGTAAACACCCCAAATTTTCCCTGACTCATTTCACACCATGGCTTGTGATCTTTCATTTTTGCATAAGCATAAGCATACTACCACATAATGCATATTTGTTTCATCTGCATAGTTCAAGTTCATCTGCATCTAGGGTTTGTGATATGAGCAATCCAAGATTCCATCTGAGCCATCCCAAAGGCCTCAAAGATTTTCAAGAGAGTCCATGTGTTTTCTATCATCATATTATGTCCCTCAAAGTTCATGGAAGTCAAGAGATCACAAGAACTAGCAAGGCATGGAAGTAGAGCCAGGATTTTCACTACACAGATGGCCAAAATTAGGGTTTTGGTTTCAGAGGCCTCAACTCCAAATTTTTGGGCCATTCTTATTTCTAATGTCCTTAAGATGTTATAAGGATCATGTGTACCAAGTTTGATGAAGAAATTCATTGTGGAAGTCATTTGTTCACTAGATAACGTTTTGAGCAAGTTAAGGCAAAATCAGGGCATCTGAGGCCCCCAACAATGGAACCAAAGGGGTATTTTCATCAAATTGAAGTTCTATGATCTTAATTTGATCTTAGAAGAGGTTAGAAGTCCACAAGATTGAATAATTTTGAGCCATTTGCAAAGTTTCCAAAAATGGAAATGACTTGTAATGGAAACTTTCCATTTTGGGAAAGTTTTTCAACCTCCTCTTTCTTGATAAAAAATGCTTCAAATGAAAAATTCTTGGTCATGAAAGTTGTAGATTAGGTTTTTCCCTTTTCAAAAATTAAAAGAACATGTTTTGATTCATTATGGAACTTAAGTTATGATCCTTCAAAGTTAGCAAAAATCCTATATTTTTCAAGAATGCACCAAAGAGGGATTTTTGCAAAACCACTGGCCAAGGCTTCTGATGACTTCAAATGTGTACAAATACTTCATGACATGATAAAACAACTTTGAAAACTCATAATTGTCCCAAGAATTGGATCATTTCATGCCTTGAATCACAAGATACACCAAAGAGGGAAAATTTGCAAAACACATAGAAACCCTAGCATCAAGTGATCCAGCTGCAATGTTTCAATCCTATGGCCTTCCTTGATTCATGCTGAGGCCAGACATGCCCAAATCCAGCTCTGACCCGTGCCCATACTTGAAGTACACCTAAGCTTGAATTTTTGCAAATGAAGCCATACCAATCAGCATAGGCCATAACCACTCTTCTGACCTATCAAGACATGATATGTGGACATTATACAAGCCATAACACACAACACATTGGCCAAAAACTAAACACAACTCAAGAATCCCAAAAACACTCCAAACCTTGAGCTCTTCGAATCTCTCTGCTCAGCCAACAAAACTTCAAACAAAATTCACCAATCATCTCCATACATCCTCCAGATCATTTCCCAACCATTGCCAAGCACTAAAACCCCAAGAATCAGAAACACGATTCTGGTGCAACTGAGGTGCAATCTCTCATACCACCCATTGAGAGTTTGTTCTAAGCCTTCCATTCACTCAAGGGAAGCCATTGGAGGTTGATTGCACAAAGAAAGAGGTCAGAAAGCTGCAAAAGTGAAAGCTCCAGCTCAGGTAGCCATCTTCAATTTTTTTCCAGAAATGTGTTTTTAAGTTTCTAAATGAATCTATGAACTTCCCTGATCATTATGATATGTTTACTTTTGAAAATGATTGAGAAATAAGGATGTATCATGCTTCTGAATGTTTTTGTGAAATTTTCCGTTTTGCTTTGATTCGTGTTCTTGATGTAAAATAAATGAGTTTTGGGGCTGGATTCATGTTTAGGGTTGTTAGATGTTTGATTCTGGAGAGTTTGAGAGCTTGGGGTTGCATTTTGGGTGAGATATCATGAAGGGGGTGCCGGAGAAGATGACCGGAGATTGCTCTGGTCACCTGAAAGTGATTAGAGTTATTAATTATGGTTTTAGCCAGGTTTGAATGTGAGCCCTTGGATCCTTGCTTTGCGGGCGTACGAATTGTCAGGATTGCATCACTTAACCCTAATCCTGATTAATTAAATTAATTAGGATTAATTACTTTGAAATTGCCAGATTCAATCCTAGCCATCCAAACGAGCGCCAGTCAATTCCCACCAAATTTGTTTGAATCTCAGCCACTGGCTTTGCATACTTCCCATTTTAATTATTTTTACTTCATTTTATTACATTTCTTTTGTTTAATTTATTAAAAATATCAAAAATCATTTTAAAAATCTCATTTTCTGCATTTTAGCTTGAAATATTTTTCTTTATCCAAAAATGATATTTATTTTATTTGTTGCATTTAAAAGCATTTTTAAAATATTTAAATATTTCTTTTAATTAATTAATAGAAATTAATTAATTAAAATAGCATTTAGGTTTCTAAAAATTACCAAAAAAATCATGTTGCATCTTAACACATTTAGAAACATTTTCAAACCCTTCATACAAATTTATTTTTGGTTTTGATCATAACTTGACAATTTTCTTTGAATTTAGGGTTCATAAAATCACATTTTTAAACCCTAACATTTGAAAAATCTTTTCTGCCTAACCATGAAGGGTTAGAAGATGGTTCTTTTTGCATTGTTTTACACATATCATGTAGTATCTAGGATATTTTAGGCATTAATTTATCTTGGATTTTCAATTTGATTTGCATTTTTCCTTTTGAAGCACCCAAAAACCCTAGGAAACTTAGAAAAATCATAACTTTCAATAAGTTAAGAGTTAGACCTTCTCCTTTGGGGTGTGATATCATATGGGATTAGGGTTTGTTTGAGATCATTTGCAATTTTTTATAATGTCATTTGCTTCTGGTTTGGTCATTGGCATCTCATGTTGCCATATAACCCAAATTTTGCATCTTTACTTGCATCTTCCATTGCATTGCATGAACATATGAACTTGCCATGCCATTCCAAGCATTTGTATGCCATCTTAGACATCTTAAGATACTGATTGAACATTGCTTGATCATTTATTCATGCATTTTCTATGCTTTGCATCTCTTACATTTCATGAACATCCATGTGTTCTCATGCCTCTTACATGCTTCATTTGCATTCATCCTCTTGTATGAACACACGCATGCATCTTGCATGCCTTTGCATCATATCATAGAATCATTTACATCATGTGTATGCTTATGATCTTGGTCTTTGCCCTTGCATATGCATTGTTTCATTTCATATCTTTCCTTATGCATCTTGTGCTAACTTTTCAGGTTAATGGTAAGTTGTTGGAGAGGTGGATTTGCCTTCATCTCCCACCTCATCTCATCTCTTCATATTGCATTGTTACTTCATTTTTGTTTGTCTTTGAGTGGGCTTGCCTCACTTGTGCTTCTCTTCTTTTCTTCCTTCAAGTTACTTATCTTCTTAGGAAGTAAGTAACTTATTCTTCTGCTTCCTCCTATTTTCATCTTGCTTCTCCATGGTGGCTTCCTTGAAGACTTCTCCTTTTAAGCCTCACCAAACCATCGGATACCTAAGCATGATAACTGATTTTAGGGAATTTTTAAGATTAGTTTCGACATGTCATTCCTCCATTTCGAGTCGTTTCGACATGTTTCCGTTCATTTAACATATCATGTGTTTATGTGTTCATTTGTGCACGAATTGACTTATTATGTATTGTTGTCATGTCCATGCACCATTTGGCATATAAATGATCCAAATGTGTCTGCTTTTGCATCTCTCGCATGTTTAGTTAATCCATTTGCATCATTGCATCACATACTTAATGTGGCATTTCATATGATCATAAATGTATATGTGCATTTTTTTTGCATTTTTGGGGTATGTTTGATCACACCATCTACCTTGATTCAATTCTGAATTTTGCATTAAGCCACATGTCATACTTGGCGATCCCTGTTAATGTTGATGTATGATCATGTTCATGTGTATATGCCATACTTTGCATACTTGTTGCATAAGTGATTCATTTGGTGTATCTTTGCATTAATCCATCGTGAAAATAAATGTTCATCCAATTATGTGCTTGATCCATGTTCATGTTGCATATTCATGTTAGTTGAGCCTTTCATGTTGAATTTGTGCATAAAAAATGAAAATAAGCAAATCTTCCATGTTTTTCGCATCTGTTCTCCAATGTAGTAGCAGTAAAATGTAGGCATGTTCATGTTGTTTGTGACATTTTTAAACCTACTTTCATGTTGTTTGATAGCTATAGTATGATGTTTGCATTGCATTGCATTTCATTGTTGTTGGTGCATTTGGTAGCTGTAATAGGTTGCTGAATTTTGCATTGCATTGTTTTTAGGTCCTCTAAACTTAGGTTTAAGTCTAGTCTAGGTCTTAGTTCCTTTAGGAATTAATTTGGCATTTGTTTACCTTATTTTTTATCATGTTTACCATGCTAACCCTTGTTTTGTAGGGGGGAAAGGTATGTCCTAAATCCTTATCCTTTTTACAAGTTTTAAACGCTTTCAAGTTATGTTTGGTTTAGCATTTATGCTTGTATTTTACAACTTCATGTTATTTCCCCTTGTTGGAACCAACTTAACTTCATTAGGAAGTAAGTTGTGTTTACTTCTTTTTTTCCTTCTTTTCCTTTCTCTTTAGGATAGAAAGCCACACTAACCATTAGGACATCCATTGAATAAATGACTTAGGGATTGAGTCTTTGTTTGCCCCTAGTTTTTGTCCTTTTCCGATTTGAGTCTTCTTCTCTCATCTTCAATCAAAATCCAAAAAAACATTTAATAAAGGATTGAAATAGTCTCTTTTGTATAACCTTATTCCATGGGGAACTCATATTCATTCCATCTTGGAATAGTGTGGGTTTGTCTAGCATGATGTACAAGTCTAATCATGAAACTATCTTCACAAAGAAAGCATAAAAGATATTTCTTCAAAAAGCTACAAAAACATGTAATAAGTTCAACAATTTAGTGAACTTAGACCCTAATCCTTGGAAATAAGTCTTGGATAAATTCTTCTTACTTGGTGTGCTTGTTCTACTATTCCATATTGGAATGTGGTAGCAAGTACACATTCCATGGAAAAAAAGTTTGAATTCACTTCCTTGTGCCAAATTCATAAAAAAAACTATTAAAAAGACAATAAACAAACAATAAGCGACTTTCCTGCAGGAATTCTCCTCTCACCTCATTCATTCTCAACGCGAATTTGCGAAAACTTGTCTCATTTGCAAGACAGTAAACGCACTCGTATCAGACGAGCCTGCAACACCTGAGCATAGACATACGCAGTTCCAGCGCATAAAAAACACAAATAAATAGTTCCCGCCTTAGTTAGGCGAACTACGTCGACACTGATCCTCATTTTCCCGATGAGGTACGTAGGGAGCGGGGTAGGGCTCGTTCGAGCACATTCTTTATTTTCCCTACATTTTCCCCTTTCCTATCATTCTTTTTTTTTTCAATTCCCTTTCTCATTTCCATTCCTATTCCAGTTAGTGGTTTTATTCAACAGCAATTTTATTCCTCACCCTTTGAAACAGACAAACAAGCGTGGATCCCGTCGGGTACGGCATACGGTCTGGGGTGCTAATACCTTCCCAGGTTGTAACCGACTCCCGAACCCAGATCTTTGGTTCGCAGGACCTTGTCCTTTCCTTTTCTCTTAGGTTTGTGCAGCATTACCTTTCCCACTCATTCGGGCTAAAAATGCATGGCTGGCGACTCTACCTTTTCCACGCCACTTTCGCATTTGTACTAGGATAAAAATCCCGGGAGCGTCACACTCGACTTATCCTGCTCATTTGCATATTACCAACATAAGGGTAACATTCAAACATAAGGGGTGAGATACTTAAATCACAAAAGAGAAATATAATAAGAACTAGCAAGTATCATAATTATACACCACTTCTCAACAACAACACAAACACAAAAACATTACTCATACACACATTAACATCATACACGACAATGAGAATTATGCAATGAGACTCTACTTGACTCAATGCACGTGGTACCATAATCTGATCTCTATTTCAAGATCCAGTTCCCGTCGGAACTCTCGACCCCTCTTTCATGGTCTAGTATGATCCCTTTTTCATGATCACACCCATCGACCCCTATTTCATGGTCCACTATGATCCCTATTTCATGATCACACCCTCGTACGATCCCTATTTCATGCCCACACCATCCATTGTGATTGTACATAATCATGCCATCAACAACTATACACATGTCATGAACCATCAATGACAATATGCAACATCATCAAAAATATGCAACAACAAAAATCAACATATAATAACACGTCACAACAACGTCTTTCATCAATATCATGCATATTTTAGCATACGACAACATATATTAGCTTCAACCACCACACATGCAACAACATCACATACGAAAACATATTACATAGATATGTATAAACAACAATGATATGTAACCATCACAACAACAACATCTCACTACAGACCAATCTATTATCTATTTTCAAGTTATACTAATTATCCCTATATTTACATGTATAACTCCTCTCTCGTTACCTCTAACTATACAACTTTGATTCCTAAGCATTAATAAATTAATTAGATAATTTTAAGGAATTTTAAGGAATTAAAATTCAACATTTTTCACTCCAGGTCTCGCTGAGCAAGTGGGATCACTCGCTAAGTGAGCAACTCACTGTATTCCGACTCTTCCAAAGTCCAACCTGCTTGCTAAGAGAGCTTTGCGATTTTTGCAGTTCTTCCTTCTGTGACTTGCACTTATCCTGCTACGAACTTATGCATCAAAAAATACAATTCCAGCCAGGCAATTACAGAATCACCTATTTCAATTCCCACTTCATATAATTATCACACAACAACAATCAATCACCAACAAATCAACACAATCCCTATTCACATACCAAAACCTCAACTTCTAATCATCAACCTACCCAATTCCCGTTATAAAACCCTTAATAGACGGAAGAATCCCACCCTTACCTTGGTTTTGAAAAGAAATCTCTTCTTCCTCGCGGATTCTCCTCCTCAAGCCTTAGCCATTTCTCTTCACCTTTTCACGATTGTTCTCCGTTTCACAAAAACACGATCATTAGACCAATTTATGAACTTACACCTCTACCCTTACTAATTTCACCAAATGACTACCTTACCCTTATCTCCTTTTATTCCAATTATTTTATTTTACCCAATAATATTATTATTCAATATAATATAATTCTTTTAATTAATATTATACTCAATAATAAAATATTCCTTTACACACCAAAAAAACACCACAATCCAATCAAAATAGTTAAATAAAATTTGGGGTGTTACACTCTCCACCACAATCAATCCCTAAAATATTGAGCTTTCAACCATTTTGTCTTTCGACCATAGATTTAAACTTGGAAAATACCTCGATCACTTCACTTTTCTTCTTGATCATGTAAGTCCACAATTTTCGACTGAAATCGTCTATGAAACTGACAAAGTATCTGTTACCTCCAATCGGATCCACTTGTATAGGACCACATACATCAGAGTATATGACTTCAAAATTTTCCTTCAACCTACTTCCTGCATCCTTGCTGAAGCTATTCTTGTGTTGTTTCGACTAAACACATTCTTCACACACTTCGTTTGGGATGTCGATTTTTGGCAATCTCTGATGTCATTGAAATTGAGATGGCCAAGTCTATAGTGGCACATCCATTCATCTCTACTAGCTGAAGTTCCAAGGCATTTATGCTCCATCATATTTAGTTTGATCTTGAAGGTTCTATTCTGAGATATTGGAGCCTTCAAGTTAACTTACCACGTGCGTCGAGAACTTTCATTATCTTGTCTTTGATCGAAACCTTGTAGTTCTTTTCGACCAACATCCCTATACTGAGCAAATTGATCTTCATGTCTGGTATGTACAACACATTGGAAATTACTGACCTTCGGCTGCTAGAGTATTGTCATTTGCAAACTTCACCATGTTCTTCATCGAGGGCTTCATGTTGACAAACCAATCTTTCCTACCAGTCATGTGTGATGAGGATCCTGAGTCTAAGTACCATTGATCTTGGAATATCTTTTCATCTCTTGTTGTGACCATCAGCAACATCTCTTCTTCTTCATGTTTCGCCATCTTTGCATCAGCTTCTTAATTCTTTTATTTTTCAGGACAATCACTAAAATAGTGACCATACCTCTGACAATTGTAACATTGAATGTTAATTTTGTATGGCTTTCGACCACCACCTCTTCCTCTACTTGTAGCACCACCTATTTTGTTTCCTTGGTTCCAGGGTTTTCTTTGATTCAACCAACCTCCTTCTTGCTGATTTTGACTAGTCGAATTCCTATAGCCACCTCTTCCTTTGTTGTCGAACACCTTTCCTTTTCCTTTCTTCTCTCTTGTTGATTGAGTCTGCCGAGCTACATCACTCTTCGACTTTTCTGATGCTCTTTCAGACATTCTTTGTTCATGAGATTCAAGTATTCCTTGAAGCTCTACTTTTGTCAATACTAACAAGTTTGTTGACTCTTCTAAGGTTACTACCAAGTGGTCGGACTTTGGAGCCAACGATCTCAAAATCTTTGAGAGAAATGCTTTCATTGTCAGTACTTCTCCACATACTTTGATTTGATTCACAAGTTTCATAACTCTTGCAAAGAAATCTGTAATTCTTTCATTGTCTTCCATCTGAAGAAATTCATAATCCCTTTTGTGAGTTTGTAACCTCACCTTTTTCACCTTCTCTGCACCTCCAAACGACTTCTCCAGAATTTCCCACTTACCCTTTGTTGATTATGCATCACTAACCTTCTTAGAGTTATCTAGATCAACACATTGATGGATTATAAAGAGAGCTTTATAATCTTTCTTCTTCAATTATTTGTGTGTAGCCTTTTCTTGATCTATTGCTTCTCTGCAGCCGTTATTACTCCTTTCTTCACAAGATCAAATAAATCTTCATAACAAAAAAAAACATTAAACTACTTGCACTAATTCTCCAAATGTCGGAATTAACCCAAACTCTATGGAAATTTCAAACCTTTCTTGACGAATGTAACACCCCAAAAGTTTCCCTTTTATTTATTACCTTAACTGGCTTTACGCTTCGCATCCATCTTCATTTTTTAGTAGGTCATAAAATCGTAATCATGCATTTCATTAAATTCCTCAGGCATGGGATCAATGCCCTCTAAAGAACCAGGTTATTCCATTGGTTCGGGGCTTCTACTTTACTGGAGTTTGTTTCACGGATTATGGAATATGGCTTCACACCCTATGTATATTTATCAGATGAATCCATGGTTTTAGGTAGGTGGTCCTCAATAACATCTTCTTGTACTCTTGCTACTTGTTTAAGGTTTATTTCCCTAATTAAGTAATCTTCGAGGATTTCACTCGCAAATACTTGTCACTGGTGCATCTGATCCATCATCTGGTTTTCAATTCAGATTTTTGTGGGATTAGGGTTTCACAGTGGTTCGAAATGTATACCAATAAGACTGATCTTTTTGTTCCATCCAATGGTGAAAGGCATAACTAGGGGTTTTTTGTTCTTGAGGATCTTTTCTTAGTCAAAGTTACAAGGTTTTTCTCTTCAGTATCAAGTCAATTGTGTTATGAATCATTTGGAAGACAAATGTGTGCTAAATTCAAATGATATGTGTTCGAGGATCCAAATTAGGGTTTTCATGAAAATTTTGTGTTTCAAGTCAAGGGTCAATGTCTATTAAATTTCTCAAGATTAATTAATTTCAATTTGGGTTCAAATTTTTCTTTATTTGATTCATTGTTTTATGGTGCAAGTTTTTGTTTGACGCGTCATTCATACAAGGTGCAAATAACAACTAGACCAAATTGTGAATTCAAAATGTAAGCCCATGTACCTAGATTTGGATTCAAACCCAATTCACAATTGCTTTTTTTTTTACATTAACCAATAACCACATTGTCAAAATTCTAATAGGTTAGTTTATTATCCATTACTACCTTTGTCTAATTACCCAAAATAAAGTCAAAGAAATTTAGAATTTATTCCTCAGATCCATTACCCAAAATAAAGTCAACAAAATTTAGAATTTATTCCTCAAATCCATTAGCCTTTATTTTTATTCATGTATATACATCAATCTATTTCAAATAGGATTTGATTTTTCATACATGGCTGCTGTATCCTAATGCTAACGGGAAAACCAACAGAAAAAAGTCTCCAAGAAATTCTGGAAAACTCTACCAGAATTCTCAACAACACAAAAAATTGGAGAACTCATAACAGAATTACACTTCACAAAATTCAGTTACAAAAAACTAACAAAATCAAACAGAAAATTCAATATCAGAAAAATTGATTAACAACATCAATTACAATTACACAAAAGAATAATTGAATTATCAGAAAACAGATATATCATAAAAGAAACCTTCATAAATCTCAGAACTTCCAGAACTCTTCAACCTATTCCATCTTCATCAATCTCTTCCGAAAACTCTCTAACTGACTCAATCTTCTTCAACCAACACCAACTAGCTTTAATTTACATCTTCATCGCTCTCTACATCGATCTGCTTCACCATCTTCACACCATCTCCACAACCTCTGCAACCTTCATTGTCTTTAAGAATCTTAATCACTCATCACCAAGCCGCAACAAACTCTATCTGATTTCAAGGTTCTGAACTCCCTTCAACCTCCTTCTCAACTCTCAATTCCATCGATCCTCTTCATCCTTCACCATCATCTTCATCAATAAATTTCAATCTTCACCAATCAATTTCAAACTTCAATCTTCAACATTCAACATCTTCTATCTTTTCTGCAATAATCAATACAAACACACAATATCAATACACCTCAAGAACGTGTCTACATCGTGATTCACGAATCAAAGACATCAGCGTCAATCGAAGCTAAAATCAACACCGCAAAATCTTGTTGAAGAAGAAATACCGAAAGAAAGCAAGGTGAATCACGTCTTACCGAGAGTTCTGCTCGTAATCATCGATCCTGATTGCCATCAGAGTTGCTCCGTTTGGATTTCGAGGATTTTTTAGTTTGATTTAAGGTGTAGCTTCAGTCAGAGAAAAGCAATACAAATGGAGATGAAGACGGTAACGATTGTGCGAACTGAGCCGCAAGCGGCAGCCGCGACGTCGGGGGAGATCATTCGCATAGGACACGATTTAACGTATCAATTGCAAGTAGATGATAATGCGAATGTGACTCGCAACGGTGCTAACAAGTTTTGTTGTTCATCGGTGAGATTTCCGAGAAGGCAGGATAATGCAAGTGAAGATGGAATACGCGACAGAATGAAGAAGAGGACGAGTTTCAGTTTTATTTATCAGATAAGCATTTTAGGGTTTGCAAGATGATAAATGTTCCTTAGATTGGGCTGTGTGTTTTCAGCCATGGATCCACTTTGTACACCTCCAAATCACTAACATATCCCATTTTTGTAGAGAAAGAGTGGGTTTGGGGCTCAGCCCCATGTAAATGTTATTCGCACATACTGGTTTCATGTTCGCACCCATATGCGTCCATATTGAGGGGGATTGGGCCTGGGCCAATTTTGTTATTAGCTGCCACTGGATTTCTGATGCACCCTCTATTTTTATTATTTTTAGAAATTGTCCATTAAATTTCTTCTAAATAAAATATGCTTAAAATTTATTTTTAATTGTTTTTTTGGATTTATCCATTGATTAATTCCTTGTTAATGTTCAAATTAGATTTTTTTGGCATCATTGTTGTGAATTAATTTTGGATTAAATTGTTCATAAATTTTTTGATCGATATGGATCGATTTCAATGATGGTGGATCTTCAAAAAGAATTATATAAGATAAGCCTTTATTTTTCTTATGGGAAATTACAAGATCTTGCATGATGTTTTTTGGGTTTCTTTAACATGAAGAATTGACACTTCAATCAAGTAAGAATTCTCGGCTTTCTCGACTTTAACACATCATTCTAGTTGTATGCAGTTTAGGAATATATAAAGTAATATGCATATTGAGCCCTCCCACCCGAGACACTGGATTTATTTGTGATTTATGATAATGTGTGACGATATCAAAGCTTAGAGATTAGGTTACGAATGATAGAATTCGCTTCCTTTCACTTTCCCTTAAATCACCATTTTTTGCCCATTTCGTTGCAATTATTAAACCTAGTTTCGGGTGTGATAAAATTTTGGAAAAATTCAAGAGTGATCTTTATCCTCTTAATTAATTTTGTATAATTTTTTTATTTCGGTTTTGGATGGTTTTCGTAATTAATTAGGTTTTTTGATTCCAAGCTGTCCCAAAATGAATGGTTTTGACATAAGGGACCAAAAGCATTATTTTCTAAAGTGACACCTATTTTTTGTGTGTGATTAACCCCTTGGTATTTGTGGCATTTTGATGCTACTTAGGCATTTTTTTCATATTTTTGGTTCCATTTTGGATGCACTTTGTGGAGTTGTTTTTTGGCGATCATGCCTTGTTATCTTGCCCATTAAGTAAATTGTTGTGACACTTTGGTGCATAATTTTGTGAAATCCTTTTAGACAATGCAAAATACCGACTTGACCATGCTAGGGATTTAATTTTATAATTTTTAAAGCCTTTTTCCTATTTTTCATGTCACCTAGATTATAGGTTCGTTTATGTGCTTACTTGTTCCATACCTGAGATGTTAGGAAGACAATCATGCCAGTTGCTTGAGATAATTTGTGGTAACCTTTAGGAGTTAATTATAGGTCACTTTTAGATATTTAATTCTAGTTATAGGTCAATTTTTGAAAACTCTTCATTTGACATGTTTTTGGTGTTTCAAAATGCATCCTTACTTGATTTAGTTTAACCTAAACTTGTCCTCTTCTCTCCTAAATGTTAACATAACTCGTTTGCTCATTCATAAGGATTATAGGACATCCATCAAGAGTGTACACTAATGAATTTGATACTCATTTCATGTATTCATTCATACTTGTATGCCATGTGCACTCATACTTCATCCTTGAACCTTAACTTGCATTTAGGTGAACTTATGTGAACGTTTTATACATAGTTTGATATAGTTTATACTTGCGAGGTATCCTAGCATCTTTAGGGACCAATAGCATGTAGCTACTGAATTTAGAAGTTATATAACCTATAGATAACTTCACATTTAGACTTAGGTCTTATTTTGAACCCTAGTTCCATTCTAGGATGTGTGTAAGGTTTAATTGTTTTTATTCCGTTTTTTTTTTTGTTTCTAATATGAGAATTATGTTGGTACTAACCTTTTTTGTGTAGGGAGGTTAAGGTAAGCTTGTTTATACAACCTCTTCCTTATCTTCTTTATGCTTTCAAGTTGTTTTTTTCATAGCACTTTGTGCTTTGTTTGTATAACTTCTTTCTTCCCTTCTTTAGAAACAACTTAACATCTTTAGAGAAGTAAGTTGCTTTCTAATTTCCTTTTATTTTTCTTTTATTCATTAGGATTAGAAAACCTCATTAACCATAGGATATCCTTTGAATAGAATAATTTAGGGTGAGTCTTAGTTTCCCCTAGTTTTTTTCCTTTTCTAGTTTGAGGACCTATGAGTGTAGGATATCTATCATGATGAACAAGTCTTAGCATGAGGATATATCACAAACAACAAAATAAAAAACACTTCTTCTAAGAGGCGATAAACAAACAACACATATATTTCCTGTGGGAACTCTCTTCTCACCTCATTCACTCATAACGAGAACTCGCTTCGACATATGTCTTTGTAAGAAGGTAAACACATTCATACTAGACAAGCCTTATAGACCTGAGCATAGATATAAGTAGTTCAATTCATAAAAAACACAAACAAACAAAGTTCTTGCCTTAGTTAGGAGAACTACGTCGACTCTGATTCTCATTTCCCATGAGATACGTAGGCAGTGGGGTAGGGCCTATTCGAGCACATTCTTTATTTTCCCTACATTTTTCCCATACCTTTTCGATCTAATTTCCAGTTCCATTTCTCATTCCAGTCCAGTTAGCAGTTATTTTATTCAGCAACAATTTTATTCTCACCCTTTGAAACCGACAAACAAGCGTGGATACTGTCGGGTACGACAGATGATCTGGGGTGCTAATACCTTCCCAGGTCATAACCGACTCCTGACCCATTTCTTTGGTTCGTAAGACCTAGGTCTTTCCTTTCTTTCCTTAGGTTTGTGCAACATTACCTTTCCCATTCAATCGGGATAAAAATGCCTGGCTGGCGACTCTACCTTTTCCCTGCCACTTTCGTGTTTGTACTAGCATGAAAATCCCGGGAGCGAAAACTGGCAACTCTGTTGGGACGAGGGAGATTCTCTAGTTTTCCCTTTGAGAGTCAATCCTAGAACTTGTCTGTTTTTGTTTCTGTGGGTGTTTAGTTGTTTACTGCTGTGTGTTTTAGTTTAGCTTAACTTCTTTCATTTACAGCTTTACTTTACAACTTTATTTACCGCTTTCAATATTTATTTTACATGCATCATATATACTGAACTGTGTGGTTTGGTTTTTTATATTGGACAGGGATTTCTACTATGAGTTAAGCCAAGTACCCGGCTTGAGTGCACCTAGGACTTAGAGTGGACAGTCACTTTGGCTTCATGGCATTTTTCTATGTTGGTATTAGTGAGTTCCACACCCAGACTTGCGACCGTCTTGGAAGTGTTTTGATACATGAATCTTTCTTGGATCATTACACAACCTCGATAGTTATGTGCAATTGGGGACCAATCATTGAGGACCTTTATGGAAACATCCCTCTCCAGTGATGACAATGGAAGACCATATTTGTCGGCAAACCCACTCGCATCCGAGGGCCCACAGAGAACTCACATTGGATGGCCTGGTTCTTTCATAGGAACCAAGTCAAGGAAAACTGTTTGTATGACGATAGTTTGTATCCCAATGGTTGAATGTACTATAGTTTCTAGATTTAGTGCTTGAAGCTGGGGACTTATGAGGGATGCTTTTTCCCGGACTCACGTTGAGACCTCCCTGAATAGTATATAATACTAAACTGATTCCCTGATTTGGTCATGAGCCATTTCTCAGAAATGGTGAACGTATTATTACTATTCGGCTTTGAGAGTCCGTGATATTTGACCCGGAGCACACCCGTGAGATGGGAGGGGTTTACAGGTTTGCAGGAACCCTGAACTTCCAACATACCCACTTTACCAGTGTTACTTTGTGATATGATATAGTTCTATATGGTCCTTTGGTTTCGAATTCTGTTTCACAAAGATACTATTATTGTGACTCTCCACAGACAGTTAGTTCACTGCTCAATACCAACATCAGACCATTGATCACATGCTTGCTGCATACATGACATCATAGCATTCCAGCACACATGTCCAGTAATTTTCGCGAATCTCATATCAGAATCATATTATTGGATTTTTTTCTGTATCAAAATTTGAATCAAAGCAGATAGATTCCTTTGAAAAAATCGAACATGGCATTTGCATACATCCTTGCATTCATAACAGGTGTTCAGAGACCGATTATCATCCTGATTTGGTTTCTCATCAGAAGGGCCAACTTGAATCAAAATCATCAAGGTATGGATATGGAACAACTCCAGGTGGAGATAACCGGATGAAGACCCAACTTGGGCAATTTAGGGCAGAGGTGCAAGCTTTATTTAAAAATCAGAAACTGCTGAAAGAGGAAGTCAACCAGATGAAGACTCAAATTAGCCTGGTTATGGAAATCCTGAATACATTATTAAGGAAATAAAGCTATTTTCATCCCTAGTAAGGGGAACTACGTCGCTCTGATTCTCTATTAGTCAATGGAGATACGTAGGAAGGAGATCACGTGAGATCTTTATGAGCAACCTTATTTATTAACTTTATTTATCAACCTCTTCCCTCCATATGTTGTTTGTCAGCGTCCAAACTCATCTTCCCAAGAGAGCCCTAGGGGCAGAGCATATGGGTAAAGGCCAGAACATCTTGAGAAAACGTTGGATCCTATTCTGAGGTCGTATGCGCAACAGGTTTTCTCATTGGTTCAAATTCAAACTGGTTGAGCTAGTCACATCAAGATCATCTCCGACAAAGCTTCCTTTAGGGTTTCAATGCCAAGTATGACTACATTTCTGGGGAACCTAGCCTTTTTAATTGAAGATTGCAAGTCTTTCAGAGGAAAAGGTTAAGACAATGTCGCGAATATGATTGGCTCTAATACTATGGTGTTCATTTCAGGAAGAAGTGGGAATATGACACAAAATCAGTAATAGAATGAACATCCAGACTACTGACTGCTGAAATTCTCTGAGAGAAATAAGTCCAAACCGAGTCAGGCCTCCTCAATAATGGCAACCATTATGTGAATGCTAGATGCAAGTACCACTCAGGGGCATTTAGGAATACAATTGACAAATGTGATGTGTTCGAACAAAAGGTGCAAAAGTGGTTCAACTCAAAGGTCATCATATTAGACATTCTGCCCATACATGGGAATCTCCTCATCAAATTGACCTCCCAATTTGTAAGGGCATCTTCAGAAGCAATAAGTCCAGACGGAGTCGAGTCTCCTCAATGCCGACGATGTTCAGCTTCTTTACTGCATTTTCATTTGTAGTTTCTTTTATTTGCTTAAACATTTGTACGCATGCATGAAAATTATTTGTTTTTGAATGTTACTCATAATAAAACCCACATGTTTTTCTTGAAGTAATTCATTCGTATATACTCATGATTTTGTGTATGTTCATTGCAATACCAACTGTTATGCTTAAACTCTGTGAGGGAAGATGAAATGATTTTTTTTAGGTTTTGAAATGCAAGATGCATAATGATGAAAATGCAAAATTACATGATATGTTTATAGATGCAATATCAGAATCCAAGATCACAAGATCAGGGTCTTGAATTAATCCATAATCTTTAATCATAGGAATTCATGAGTCCGAGGTAAGGATGAAGGATAAGGATTTATCTCCTCACAAGGATCTCACTAGGTTAAATCTAGAGTCTTAGGAACCCCAAAGTTGTCAATTCATATGGTTGTTCATCACACACGTTGTAAGCATGATGGTTGATTGACTCCCCATATGAATCTCATTTGGTTGAGATATTCATATCGACAACCCACAAGAGAAAATTTCTCGGGAGCCCATACTACGCGACCATCGACACGGGGTTTAAAACAAAGGTCTCAAAGTTATGGACTTCGTATCGACAACCCACGAGAATAAATTTCAAGAGACCATACTATGCGACCATCAAAGTTATGGACTTCGTCTCAACTGTTTGATGCACATGTCAGCTTTTGACAATCAATCAACTCCATTGAGAAAGTCTAATCTGAGTTAGATCTTTGTATCGACAACCCACGAGAGCACATTTCTCAGGAGACCATACTTTGCGACTATCAATCGATGTTTTGGCCAAATGGTTCAAGGTTCCTAAAGGTCCTCAGAGTCAATGACTCTAATGAAAATAACTAAGCACACACGCCAAAAGCTCTACGATCATCATTATTCTCATTAGAATCTACTTCAAGTGAGGTTTTCGTATTGACAACCCATGAGAGCAAATTTCTCGGGAGCCCATACTACACAACCTCTCTAACTGATGTTTGTACTCGTAATCCCGGGTATAGATCCTTTCCCTCAAGTTTCATTTGCGATAAAGAAAGCAATAATATAAACAAGTAAGACATAAAATCAAACATCCAAATAAGCTTTGAAAAACCTAGACTAGGTTTGACTTGCATAGGGGTGAAGTAGTCCCCAACAGAGTCGCCAGTTGTCGCACCCTGAAAAATACGACCTCGCGATAAAATAATTGCGCGCTGGGCAGACATGAGAGTCGCCACCTAATTCTCATTTATTCCCATAAGGGGAAAGGGAAGATATAGATAAAACATGTCTAAAGAGAGGATAAAGACAAAGGTTGTCGCAACCATTTCCTGGCTTCGGAAGTCGATTATGCAAGGGGAAGGTATTAACACCCCCTACATCCATTGTACTCGATGGGAACCATCTAAGATGTCACGGGCGAAAGGACGTCTATGCTTAAAGAATTACTTGCTAAGGGAAAAAAGTTTATGTCATAAGTTAGATTGACCCTAGGTGCTCGACAAGGATTGAGATCCTTGTGCCTACGTATTCCCTCGTGCAATGGGAATGTCAGAGCCTCGTAGTTTGGCCTACTACAGGTGTTGGTTGTTGACTTTATTAGCTTTCTTTGAAAAAAGGATTTAGGAGTCGAATTGCACTAAAGACTATGGGTAGTTTATTTCTCCCAACAAGCCAAGTGTGTTGCGTCGAAATAATCAGAGCGAGTAACGAAAGCTCATTATCCTCCTTTCTACCACTTAAGGCTCGTAGCATACAATTCTTCTCATATTATTAGAGTGTTTTATTACCTAATACCTCATGACATTGGATCAAGGGTTTGGATCTAAAAGAGACACTTAGGTTTTTTATTGAGGTTTGATGGCGATGCGTGAAGCCCTCGACTTATGGGTAAATGCAAATAGAGGTTTATTGTTGTTTATTAGCGAGGCACAATGCGCTCGACACGCAAAGTTAGGTGGATTCGATTCCTAGTTTGTAGGGGTGCTCCTAGCAAATGAAACCATAACCGAAAAGTAAAGTGGAAGTGTACGAGTGAAACCACTTGGCGTTGGACCAAGGGTTCACGAACTAAAGCGAGATCTAAACTAGTCCCTAAGGGTGCTCCTAGAGATCAAAACAATAAATGCGGAAAATAAAAGTCCGTACAAGGTAATCGGGAGAGGGGTACAAGTAAGTTACACGGGATTGCATGAAATAAAAGTTTTAATTGTATTGGCCAAAGAGGAAGCGTGTGTGAAGTGCCCTAACTATTTGGAGGTGTTGGAGCTTGAAATAAAATCGAAGGCGTCAAAATGTGGCTCTTTAACTATCTTAAAACCGTTTCAATGTTAGAATCGTTCTATGAGGAGTCGAGCCTCGATTTGTATTGAAATACGAAAATAAAAATAAAATAAGTAAAAAAGAAATAAGGTGGAAAATTAATAGGTCTCATCATTTAATCGAGATGTCGAGTCGGCTCATAACGAATCTCAAGATCTAGATGTTCAGCGACCATAAATTGAAAATAAAACGATTAAATAAAATAAACTAAACTAAATGGTCTCATATTGATCAAATTTTTCGATTTAATGAAATCGAACATATTCAACCTTTTATGATATCATCGGCCTAAAAAAAGAAATTAAAAACACATATTTTTTAAAACATTTTTCTAAACAAATGAGCTAAAACAAAATAATAAATAAATGAAATAAAGAGGGGAGGGGTGTGAGCAGGATTCTGTGTATGGTTAGTGAAAATCATAGGCTCAGGAGGCCCAACAACTACAGCCACATAACAAGTTCTGTTTTTTTTATAAAAATAAAAAAATAAAAAAATAAAAAAACATGACAAAGGGGAGGCGCTGGAAGAGGGGTATGGTTTGCTTAGAAATTCAGTTACTCACTAAAGGGTTTCAAAAAGCCCAAATCCAAACCTTATTAGTTCTAAAAAAAAAATAGAAAATTAAATAAAATAAATATGTGGATGGGGTGTGCATCGCTGTGTTAATGTGTGTGGTAAGGAAATTTGAGTGGTTTAAAACAAAATCAGAAAGAAAACAAAGAAATAAAAGGGTAAGGATTCAGTTCAGTTTTTTTAAAATAGAAACAAGATATAAACAAACTAAAGTCACATATTCACAGACAACCTCTGCGTGTTCTCCCTCAACACTCTCGTTCACGGCGGTCTCCCTATCGGCACTTTCGTTCATGGTGGTTCCGCGTTCACTAACGTCGATGTGTATCAGTTTTGGATACGATGAGGTTTGTGTGGCGGCATCGTGATTTCTTAGTTTGGGATCGATTGGTTTGCTCAGATTTTTTCTTTCAGTGAACTTTGTTTCGATTCATTGCTCTGTCTCGTCTCTCTGTCTCACTATTTTTTCGTTTTTTTTTTTCTGGTTTGGTGTTTGTTGTGATGTGAGATTGTTTATGAGTTTTTATCAGATTTGTTTGAAGGTTCTGTGTTTAATGTGGCGTTGATAGTTAAAGGCGATTGATGTTTGAGTGTTTATTCATCGGTATACTTCTCACTAATTTCATATTTATGGAGGTGGTTTTTTGCGCTTGGGTTATGTTTAAGGTGTTAGAGGTTTGAATATGAACGGCGAAGGTGAAATATCTGTGGGTTTTTTTCAGTTTGATTTATGGAAGCAGAGGTGGTTCGTGAAGGGTTGTTGAAGAGGATGGTAAGAATTTGAATATTTGAAAAGATTGTGATTTGTGAGTCTGCTGGTTTATTGAAAGCTTGGATGTTATTTTGGGGGGTGTTACATAGAGGGATTGGCGTTGTAGGATACTGAGTGAATAATGGTTTGTTATGCGTGATTTGCAGGGAGATTAAATTGAAGAAGGTTTGTGTTTGTTTTTGGCTTTTTGAAGCTTGATATTTATTTTTTTCAGAGGTTTTGTAAGGTTTGCCAAAATTGAAGAATATTGAGATGAAGGGTTTATTTATAATATAAATTGATGAGGGTAAAAGGGAGATTCAATAGGAAAGATGCTGCTGAGTTTTGGATATGAATGGCTGCTGGAACTTGTTGTAGTGAGTTTGTGCGTATGGTGCGGAAGGTTGTACTGCGTTTTTGCTAAAAAGTTTTGTTTTGTTTTGTGTTGTGAAATGTAACAAAAATGCTTGTTGTTGTGGTGTGAGATATGTGGGTGGATTTGTGCGCATCATGCTGATGGAAAGAAAAATAAAAATAATGGTTTTGGGGTCCTTGGACATTTGTGGAAATTGTACTGAAATGTGGTACTGATATTTGGAAATATAAAATTATATGGTAAGCGTAATGAATTTTGAAATGGGAAGAATTGAAATTAGTTGGACAATAATATGATGTGAGAAATTGGATGTTGAACGTTGCATGAATTGGAACATGAGGTGAGCCATAAAACATAATAATAATAATAATAATAATAATAATAATAATAATAATAATAATAATAATAATAATAATAATAATAATAATAATAATAATAATAAAAACTATAATAATAAATAATAATAATAGAAATAAAAAAAAACTATAATTGATGATAATAATAATAATAATAGAAGTAATAATATGAAGAATAATAATAGTAATGGTAGTAATAATAACAATAAAAAATGGATATAAATAATTAATTTTTTAATAGTAATAACAATAGTAATGGATATAAAAAATGGATATAATAGTAATGCTTTAATAAAGAAAATTAATTAAATAGTTTTAAATAAATAAAATCCTAATTGATTGCAGTATTACAGTATTAATTTAAATTCCATATAAGATTTGAGTTGAGTACTTTATTAATTAAACATCCAACAACAACTCAATTAATGATACATCTAATGGTTGAAATGAATAAATAGATAAAATAAACAGAAACAGAAACAGAGAAACATAACATTGGTTTAAAGACCGTCATTAAGGCTAAACTAATGGCGGTAGAAAAACAATAGCAAAGAATCCATATTCCCAAATTCTTCTTGTATCAAACTTCTTTAATTAATAGTAAAAAAATTAAAAAAAGTTTCAAATTAGCTACAACAATTTTGAGATATAAATCATTAAAATATTTTAATATTTTATTATATTTACTATTATTACATGAAGATATTAATTATATTAATCTCTTCTTAGAAAATAATCTAATTGACTACTAATGGAAAGACTAATCTTTAATTTAATTATTAAAAATTAAAGTTTAAATCATTTTCTGTCTTTAATTTCTTAAAATAATATTTTGAATCCTTCATTTTGAAAGTAAGTTTATATTTTAAGATAAATATAATTGAATCCTCATAAATATAGCAACCTACGCTCATTTAGGATTATCTACCTTGACACAATTACTTACAAACTTATGTGGAATACAAGAGACCTCAACTTCACTTAATATATGTCATGAGTACAACATGTGGGCGGATCGTCACGTATAGAGATAATTTCAGAAGATAGTCATTCACCATATTAATTATGAGTAAATTTGAAATTTAAAAATATTGAACTAATTTATAATAAAATAAAGAATAATAAATAGTTAAAAGCATAAAAGATTGAGTTCTTAATCTAACACATTTAATAAATTCAATAGTGGAAAAAGGGTTACAAAACGGGAAGCATTTATAAAAACTTTCTTTAATGATTAAACATGTTTAATTATATTTAGTAACTCTAGATTATTCATTAGTACAATTGTTTGATATTTTTTTAGAAGGTAATTTTTGGTATTTTAAAGATGTTTTAATTAAGTAAATTTATTAAATAGTTTTAAATAAATAAAAAACCAATTGATTGCAATATTACAGTATTGATTTAAATTCCATACAAGATTTGAGATGAGTGTTTTATTAACTTAACATCCAATATTACAATATTGATTTAAATTCCATACAAAATTATGCAATAAACGGAAAGAGAGAAACATAACATTAGTTTAATGACTGTCATTAAGGTCAGAATAATGGTTGTAGAGAAACAATAGTAAAGAATTCATATCCCCTAATTCTTCTTTGTAACATCCCAAAATTTGCCCTCTCATTTTAATACATTTGCATTGCATTCAAGAAAATCATAAAAAATGAAAAATATAATAAAATAAAGCATACAACATCGGTTGAAGCATAAGGCATATGATCAGGTGTTTTCCAGTGGCAACATCAATCACCGGGTCTCAGAGTCAAGACGAGATTAGAACGGATAACACAAATGCATTTATGAGGTTTCCCACCAAAAGGAGGGAAAATTCAAATAATTGCTTGAGTTAACTGGTTAACACATTGGTTAACCGATCAATGCATGCATTTTTTGCCAAAAAATGCAAATTTTCAACATGAAGGATTTTTTTGTTTTTTTTTTTTCATTTTTATTTGATTTGGATTTATTTAATTTAAATGTGAAATATTTAGAATGGTCTAGAATGATTACAAAGCCTATTTCCCAAGCTAATTCCTAATCATCTTTCTAAGCAAGCTCAAATCCTAATTCAAACCATATTTTGGGCCCCAAACCTATGTTGTATTTATGCCATTTCTCTCCAAATCTCAACACACACACACACACACACACTTCATAATTTCATTTTCCCTCTAACTTTTATGGTTTTCTCTCAACTCTCTTCAAACCCTTACACACTTAAAGTTCCATTTTCTTCAAAGATTATAAAATTTCACCTTGAAATTCGTTGATCTTGGAACTAAACCTTCATCCATTGAATCTCTACACATCTAATTACTGGTTTGGATCTGAATTTGTGCTTTGGAAGTACTTTTGTGTAACACCCTAATTTTTTCTCTAAGATTTCTTCGCATTTCATCTGCATCTTGCATACAAACAAGATCGCATTGGTTTTTTGGTTCTTGGGTGTAGGTTTATGCCTCACAGGGGATCACCTTTGCTTTATTTGTTTTTATTTATTTATGTTTACTAACCATTAATAAAAATCCAAAAACATTTTGTTTTATTTTATTAACATTTTCAGGGAAGAGCAGGTGAAAATGCCAAAATTAGCAGTCTCACATCTCAAATGAATTTCATAGATAAAAAGTCGAAGTTGATCCACAAATAATTCAAATTTATCTGATCAAGGATTTCCCAATTTAATTGATTTATTCAAGAATTTCCAAGTTTTGTGTGTTTATTTCCATGCCTTTTTCGACACACAAAAGAATCGAGCCAAAGTCCTAGCAGTGCAAAAGAAAACAAAATTTTCAAATTTTGCACTAAGTAACAGTTTACTTGCGCACAAATTTGAAAATTTTGGCAGCAATTTCAAATTTTCAGTTTTGGCACCAATTTCATTTTGGATCACTCTTGGAATATTTTAGACCATCCCCATTTAATTCCCATACATCATTAAAATTAATTCCTACCATAAACCCTCACTAATCACCACTCTTTTCATAATTCCCTCCAATCATGATTTTCCAAGCCTAATTTTGAATGTCCAAAGCAAGCTTCATTCCACCAAATTCTCATACCTAAACTCTTTAAGTAGAGGCATTTTCTCATTCATTTGACAAGCTTTTGATAGCCAAAAAATCTCTTGCAAAATATCTTCCCAAACCACATATTCACTAAAGCCCTTTTCTCTCTTTTGAAAGTTATCAAGAATTCACCTTGAATTCTTGATTAACTTTAAACCTTCATTATTTTCATTTTTATTCATTAAATTCAGTTGATCAAGCTTGGTATTGGATCAATTTGAAGAGTGTTCATGGTAATTCACTTTATTCCATGGTTCTACCTTCATCATTAACATTCAAAATGTAGATCCTTGTTGCTTTTGGTTGCTGATCCTTTGGATCTTTAATTGTTTTTTGATTGCAGGATTTCACTGTTTCTTGACTTTAAAATTCGTGCTAATTTAGTTCATGGCCATAATGTTTTTGAAAAAAGTTTTGAAAGAAGGATCATGTTGAATTTTAGCCATTTTTTTTATTCTGGGCCAGAGTAACCGGTTACTCTTATGGATGTAACTGGTTACCTATGTTAAATTTCATTAGAAACTTGTTTTTTTGAACAGGTAATTGGTTACCACTCTGGTAGTAAACGGTTACTCTGAAACATAACTGAACTTTTGGCTTGTTTTTGGTTTCTTTCCCCTCCTCTTCTCCTATATTCTTATTTTTAACTTGGGAGATATTTTTGGGACTGATTTCTCCTTAATTTCAATGAACTTTGGGTGTATATTAGAGTGGTTAATATTCATTAGTCCAAATCTACCTCTAAGTGAATTATTCAATTCACTTTAGGTACTTTGCATTAGTGAGATATTTTCATACTTGAATCCACCAAGATGAGTGATTGAACTTAAAGATGAAAGAATACCATAATGTAACTCAATTTGGTATTCATCTTTAGTTTCGTACGACATTGCGTTCGGATGGCGATTTACATATTGTTTATCTCGCATGTATTAGCACTAAAATCGTTACCCTTAATTGGTTTTGGCCGACCTCATTTGTAGGGTAATTACTCCATAAATTACTTGGTGATTGCTTAACATAAACTTAAATGTGTCCCGAAATCGAAATAAAAATCCAATTGGATACTTGAACTTTCATGGACCGGACCTCGTGTTGGTCGCGTAATCCCAAAGTGATTGATCTTTTTGCTTTAAGATCCAAGACTTGTGAACTTTCATGCGTAGTTTCTTTAGGTATCCCAATCTTCTTTCAATCTTCATTGAATTTGGTTCTAATCACCTAGTACTAAGTGTCGCAATACAATAATCAACCAACGGAAAATAGAAGAACTGCCATCGATCCGTTTTTATCCCGACGAGGGAAAAGATAACGATCGAAGAAAACCTGAGGGAAAAGGAAAAGATGAGGTCTTTGCAACCAAGTCTGGGCTCGGGAGTCAGTTACAAGAAGAGAAGGCATTAGCACCCCTCTGTGTTCATCGTACTCGATGAGATCCATGCTCGCTGCTCAGCTCAAAGGGTGTAGTCGTTTGAAGCTTCATCTGCAGCTAAATTGGAAAGGACGGGATAGGAAAGAAAACGGAAACGAAAAACAAAAATGAAAGGGTGATAGAAAGAAACAGACCTGAGAGGGCATCACACCCCAACTTGACATATCTCGTCAGAACGAGAATTAGAGTCCACATAGTTCTAACAGAACACGATTTGAGTTGACAAGCATCGCGCTTGTGCCTACATATATCTTAATGAGAATCAGACCGTCGTAGTTCAACTAACTAAAGGTGACCACAGTCTTTTTCTGTTTTTTAGATTGACATTGTCAAGTGCACGCTCCAGCAGTGAGGTGCTGCCACTCAGGCGTTTACCTGTTTTCCGCCGTAGTTCAACTAACTAAAGGTGACCACAATCTTTTTCTGTTTTTTAGATTGACATTGCCAAGTGCATGCTCTAGCAGTGAGGTGCTGCCACTCAGGCGTTTACCTGTTTGCGATAGAACGGACTTAACATGTCATGCGTCTGCACCATAATGAGATGAGAAAAGTGTAACACCCTTCTAACCCGACATAATAAAACACAAACATCACTTAATAATCAGAGTGCTTCTCAGAAAGGTGCCACATTTTCTTCATAAAAATTCTTAACAACATTTATTACACCGTCAAACGGGTTTTTAAAACATTTAGAATATTCATTTTTCTTTCATGAGCTAATAATTAACGAAACTATGCAGCAGATTTACAAACATAAAACTTCTTTTATTTCATCAAAATACCGAGACCTTAGGTCATTGTCAAAAATCATCAATAAATACAACTAATTCTATTAACTCAAGAAAATTGTCATAATAGACAACATATTGTTCACTCAAGCGTGACCCACCCAATGTTACATATATTAGAGCAAGACACCATATCACTAAATAAGTGATGCATAAACAATACTTCCAGTTACGTCCAAGCACCAAGATAATCTTGAGTATCTGCAGGATGACATAATAGACCATCACCAAAGGCAGGCAGGGTGAGTAATCATAAATAAATATAATCGACATATAGTAAAGATAATCATGCAACATACATCAATAGAAATACAACATAAATCATCACCCATCACGTCATAAAAAACTCAACAAACATCTACCAACACATATACATCATGCTATGCCACCAAGAATGAAATGCAATCCTCCTAATATGCATGTGGTACCGATTTCAACATGTGATAAACACTGGGCCATCTATTCTCCACAAGTAAGCACAACATAAACAATATAAACAACAACACCCCAATCCACACAATGAGATTGAAGCCTCAATCATCATAGGTATGTCATGAATGCAACGATGCAACAACATCGACATAATTGTCATAATCAATAATTGCATCAGCATTCATGTAATATTTCATCATGCTCTTCATGAGACATTTATACATCAATCATTTAATCTATCAACATATACTCATCGTCACATAGCAATTATAAACATCATAAAGTAGCATCATAACTTCATTTCACACTCAATCATCATAATTCATCTTATCAACATGTTCGTCAATTAGCAAATATAAACATAAATTATTCACAACTTCTATTTACTCCGTTATAACATCATTTAACCTTCAACACATAATCAACATCACAAAGTCGTTAGCACTTAATTATCATCATCTATTCATCGAACTCCACTATAAACAACCTTATCGCATTACCTATACCTCTACACTAATATAACTAATTCCTACACATCGTTTTTACCATCCCTAGTCATAAGACATCTATCCCATTTAGAACAAGCTTCATCATCTATAGCATCATATCTTTAGTTCAATATAAAACAACTCACCTTCCAACATCAATTCATATTATTTAAATTTTTTCTAGCAACATGAGACTATTTTTAAATGAAATTACAGTGTCTTAGCTTTTCACAGCTTCGAACGGCGCGCAAGTCAGACACCCGAAGCTCAAGATATGAATTTTCGAAGTTTTCGACATAATGTTGTCAGGAGCAACTCGCTAAGCGAGCTATTCGCTGCCTACAAACTCACCAGGGGTTCTTGCGATGGCACTACTTTTCCCCTTCTATTCTACACCCTTAAATTGCATTTTATTTACCTCTATTGACCCAAATTAAGGCAATATAATCTATATCTAATACACATACATGAATAACAACAATCACAACACATCAATTCATCACAATTCATCATTCATATTTTCATTAACCCTAGGTTTTCTCCCAAAACCCCAAATCTCCATATTACCTAAACTCTATGTCAAAATATATTGAAAATCAATACTCCCCATACCTTAGAGTGAAACTTTTCCGCGTTCTTCATCAACAATCTTCGGAAATGTCTTCAAGCCTTCGCTCCTCTTCATCGTTCTTCATACCTCTTCTCTTCTCTTTTCCCAAAAGCAACCGCAACTGATTGTATTCCAAACCTCAATTCCCTTTTTATCTAAACTGCCCCTAGGACCCCAAATAATCTTTTCCAACTTTGCCCTCAACTTATTCTCCACAATTACCAACCTATCCTCGAGACCTCTTCTTCTCTTATTTTAATTAAATAATAATAATTGGAATAATCTAAATTAATTATTCCTACTATTTATTATTCATTAAAATAATTCAAACAATATCTTCATCAATGCAACAACGGTCATCTAACACTAATTAATTGACAACAACAAGCTACACAATTAAATTACGAAATCGGGGTGTTGCAAAAAGAATCTCGCTGGAAAGACGATTGAAGCTTGGTTCAAGTCTTTTAAAGAAATTTTTTGTTGTTTTGTTTGTTGTATGTGTATCACTAAAACTATGACACATGAGCGAATACTTTAGAAGGTCGTCCCCAAATAGGATGTTTGCAAAGTGTAGACACCCTAAATTTGCCCTCTGGTTCTTCCATCTTTGTCAGCTTTTCGTTTTGCATTCATACACATTTTGCATATCATTTGCATAGGATCCTAAGACATGGGATCAGTGTCATGTGAAGAATTAGGGTTTCACGTCCTATTTGTGGATTATCAGTAGAATTCAAAGTTGTGGCTATTCTTTTATGCTCTTGTCACTATATTAGGGTTTATTTCCCTGGTTTAGGTGTCTTCAAAGGTTTCGCGTCTAAGGAGTATTCACTTATTCATTAGCCCCATCATCAGCAGTGAAATGTGAACCCGGATTTCTTCATCATCAAGTTACAAGGATTTTTTGTCTTCTCAACATCTCAGGCTTTTCCTCTTTCTCAACATCTCAAGAACTCAGGCAGTGCGTGCCCAAGGTCAGGTTGCGTTGTATGGAATTCTTCACCAAGTTATTAGACAAATAATTCAGGAGAAGGTTAATCTCTAAGTCAGGAACGTCGCAGTTGCAAATTGTTCAACGGTGTATGTGTACATTTTTATCAGTGTTCAAAATACAAGTGGAAGTTTGGAATGATATTGGTCCAGACAGATTCAAAATAAGTCAGGATTTTACTTTGTCAGAAGGATAGTTAATTCAGATGGATATCATTTCAGTGACAAATCATGCAGTGGGTCAAGAGTGTGTTCTCCATTCATTTTTTTATCAGGAATTGTTGAAAGAATCTCAAGTGTGGTCTTTAGATTGAGTTCAGTCAAGGTGCATCAATGAAAAATATTGGCAGAGGCTTTATTCAAGTTCATTTTGAATCTTATTTAATATCCACTTCATAAACCATTTACCTTTTTATTTTATCTTTCATAAAACCATTATCCCTATCCAAATCCCTTCTCTTAATCACATCCCATTTCATTAACCCAAATTTTTTCATTGTTCGTACGACCATTTTGCTTTCCATTTTTCTCGACTTATCCAATTCATTCCATATCCATAAATATTGATTTCATTTCTTTCCATTTTTTCTATTATTATTATTAAAACAAATCCAAATTCTTTTCTTTTTCTTAATCTTTCTTTTTTATCTATATCATAACCAAGTTTTCTACCCATTTCCATATATAATTTCATTATTATTATTTTTAATTCTTTTTAACTTTTTTTCATTAAACCGTTAGTTGCATTGGTAAGAAAAGTTGAAGAACAGTTAGTTATGAGAAAATGAAAAAAAAGCAGATGGTACAATTTTACCACTATGGCCCACACACGGTTTCCACAACACTCACACATCCAACAAACTTTACCTCACCACACTTTTCCTCACCATCACGCGAATTCCTCGGACACACAAGAGAAAATTAGCACACTCACATGGCCCACGTACAACATTTTATTCCACCCGCACAAAAGACCAAAAACCTCCATTCTCGTGACCAGGAGTATCACGCATTTTATTACCACAACAACGATCCCATCATCACATTTATTGACAGCACAATACCTCCCTTAACAAACTTTTTCCAGCTTCCTCTTCTTCACACTCAACAACCTGCCTGCATCATACACACATCAAAAATAAATAATTTCAATTTCAAAAAGATGCACACAGATACCTCACCTCATTCTCATTCTCAAACGAAAAAAGGCTCAAACATTTTCCTTCTTCTTAAACCACACCCTTCATATCTTTCTCCAAAAAGCTTTCACCTCACGAATTCCGCAAATCATCACGGCAAAAAAGGAACTTACCTCAACGTTTTGCTCATTCTTGCACTCACTCTCCCCAACTCGACACAATCCACCCTAAACAACATCAACAGAAATCATTCACGATAACCTTTCAAAAAACCAGCAAGAGAAGCTTGAGTACCCATTAAACAATCCTCCAAATCACACCTTATTTCATCCTCACAACACAACCACAAATGGCATAACAAATCCACCGCCACCCATGCCTTAACCTTCAACCGAAACCTTCCCTTCATAACACTTCAATGACCTCACTTTCATTCAACTCACAACCGCCTCACCTCTCACCTTCGCTTACGGATCCAAATCTGAACACATCCTTCATTAAACCTCCAAATCCCTCAACCTGAACACACCATAAACACACATAAATCAAAAACAAAACAGAAAGGGTAGGAGAAGAAGAAATCCAATAACATCAAGCTGAGACGACGAGATCGCAACTTGAAGCTCCGAAGCTGGCGATTGAGAAGGCAAAGTGAAGGCGTGGATCGCAAATGAGAGAGATCGGATCGGAGGTGACGAAGACGAACTCGAAGTCGTCATGCTCTGCTAGCTCCGACGACGATAACGGAAGGGCCAAGGAGGGAGTCGTCGCTTGAACAATAGCCAGCTGATTTGTGTGAGATTTTGCGGAGAAGGAGACTTGCCTACGATTGTTGTTTTTCAACCGAAATTTTGTCTTGATCCATAGTGTCGTCGGTGTTGAAGGAGGATACGACGACAATCACTCTTGTAGAAGACTGGTGTGACTCAATGGCGAGGTTGACGGTGAAGTTGCTCGACGATCGATTTTGAGGAGAGTAACGAGGTTGCTGCTATTGGTTCGAATCGGCGATGAGGGTGTTGAACAAGGGTTTCTCACTGACTCATCTAAATGGACTGAATTTTTGTTTTGGGCCCAAGTGCCATGGATCTGCACCATTTATTTTCTCACCAGCACCTCACCAGCGGTGGGCAGTATGGATGGGCTTTAGGCCTGTTGTCTTTTTCAGCTCACCTCCTAATCTCCAGCTAATCGGACCCCTATTTCCAGTAACGTTGCGCTTTGAATTTAATTACTTCATCATTCTCAACTTTTTCTCTTATGTAATTATATTTAGTTTTCTTTTATGATTTTTCTTCTTATTTTATTTATGTTCTGAATTAGATATTAATATTAACATTGTTTAAATATTGATTTTAATTATGGTTAATGTTAATTTAGTTTTTTCTATAAGCTTAGTTAGATTTTTATTTTTTATTTTAATTTTGTTAATATAACTTTAATTCTATAGGATTTCGTTTAATCTTGGTTTTAGTTCGTGTTTAATGTTTTTTTTGTAGGTTTTCTTGCCTGGCCTCAATAATTGCGGATGTTGCTTAATGATGACCTCGTGACTAACTATTTTCATAATCTTGCTTGGACTAATGAGATCTTTGGATGAAATCTGCACTTAGACTCTGATTTTACGCGGCTGACTTTTGATGATCCTGGTTCTCTTTGTTGGTCGCCTTTGATGCTGAAACTTTACCTTAGACTGATATCCTGATAAGTGTCATTGTTGCTTGACTATTGAATCCACTTTGGACTTGACATATATCCTTGAGTTTCGTTCGCCCGCATTGAAGAGGCAACGGACCTTCTCCGTTAGGTACAACTGAGGACCGATTTTTACTTATCGCCTGCTGTTGCATCTGGAAGTCCTACTGGTGTAGGCTCTGTTTGTGCATTTCCATCTTCTCCATATCGCATTCTCATCTCTTTATCTTATCTCATCTTCATATCGCATTCTCATCTCTTTATCTTTTCTTATTTTCATTTCTTCTTCCTCATCTTCTGTTACTCGTTCTTAATTTGAGGTGTGCTTAGGCCACCATGGTGCTTCTCCTTTCATCTTCTTTTCTTTTCTTTCATTAGGATAGTGAGCCTCACTAACTTAGGAACATCCATGCATGTGAATGCTTAGGATTATTTTAGTCCCCTTTAGAATTTTTCCTTTGAGATCCTTTTGGTTCTTCTTCTCTTCTCATCTCATAACTTTTAAAAGATACTGTAATAAATGTGAAGTGATGCATTGATCCATAGCCTTATCCCATGAGGTATGCTTGTAGTCTTCCCATCTTGGGATAGTACAAGTTTACCTTGTGATGCACAAGTCTGATCAAGGTATCTTCTTCATAAAATAAAAGTCTAAAAAACACTTCTTCATGTAAATAATCAAAACACCTAATAAGTAAACAAGTTAGTGAGCTTAGGCCCTAATCTTTGGGTTCAAGTTTTGGGGATCTTCTCCTTACTTGAGTGTGCTTGTTCTATTATTCCATCTTGGAATGTAGTGACAAGTGCACATTCCATTGGTGAGAGCTTGAGTTCACTTCCTTGTGACACACTCATAAAAGCTTCTAAAAAACACAAACAAACAGTAAGCGTCTCTTCCTTCGGGAATTCTTTTCTCATCTCCTTCGCTCCGTCCGCGAACTTGCTCCTACTTGTCATTTTGCAAGACGGTAACGCACTCGTCGTCCGAGCCTGCAACACCTGAGCAATGACATAGGCAGTTCAAGCCTTTAATTCACAAGCAATTTCTTTTCTACCCCTAGTTAGGGGAACTACGGCGTCTCTGATCCTCATTATCCCGATGAGGTACGTAGGCAGCGGGGTAGGGCCCGTTCGAGCACAATCTTTATTTTCCCTACATTTTTCCTTCGTTTCTTTTTTCATTGCTTTTCTCAGTTTCTTTTCCAGTTCCAGTTTCTTTTTCATTTTCATTTCTTTGCTGCAGTTTTCATACCCTCACCCTTTGAAACAGTTTCTTTTGTAAGCGTGGATCCCGTCGGGTACGGCGGACGATCTGGGTGCTAATACCTTCCCAGGTCGTAACCGACTCCTGAACTCAGTCTCTTTGGTTCGCAGGACTTGTGTCCTTCCTCTTCTTTCTTCCGGTTTGTGCAGCATTACCATTCCCTTTCTTCGGGATAAAAATGCCTAGCTGGCGACTCTATTCTTTTTCCGCGCCACTTTCGCGTTTGTAGCAGGATGAAAATCCGGGGAGCGACACAAAGTACCCTAGAAGAGCAAAGAAGACATTCTCTAATCATTTCTCATGTGCTTAAGGCTCGTGGCGCACCAAACACATATTATTTATTAAGTGTTTTTTTTTCTTTTTTTGTTTTGTTTAAGAGCGAGGACAGAAGGACTCAAGATTTTAAAAAGAAAACACACTAAAGGGGGTCTCAATCCTAATGAGTTATCATGCAATGATTGATCCTATAATTGGGGTTTCTATCCTATTCCAACTTAATTAAAAATTAAGTTAGATTAATAACCTAAGGAAAAACTTGTGAACTAAGCACAAGTGAACAACAAATAAAATTAATCACAAAGGCAAAAGATAAATGAAAACCAAATACTCAAAGTACAAAGGAAGAATTAAACCAAGAAATGAATGAGAATCAAGGAATGAACAAGGATCCAACCTAAGAAATCACAAGTGCAAAAGAAAACTATTTTTTATTTTGAAATGAACATAAAAGAAAGATAATCAAAAGAATTAATTAAATTAAACCAAAATATTTAATAAAATTAACTCTTAAACAAGTCAATTAGTATTAAATATCAAGGTTTAATATAACTAATTAACATTGATCAACAATTTTTTTTAGAGTTTTTTAAAGTAATGAGGAAAGAACAAAGTTAATTAATTAAATTAAATACCAACAATCAATAAGAATTAATTTGGAAATTAATTTATATTAATTAATTGTTTAAAATAATTAATCACATTTTGTATTTTTATAAAATGGAAAAGAAATAAGAAAATATAAATAAATTAAAAGAAATAAAATGATAGAATCTGCAAGTAGTAATTGAAGGGTGCAGATAATAAAAAATAAAGAAGCCCAATCCCATGAGGAGCCCACGCAGGAGGGGTTTGTCAGCAAAAAGGAGAGGCAAACAAAGAAATTCACAACCCAAAAACAAGGAAGGCCCAACACTGAAAGAGGTTCATGTTAGGTTTGTCATGAGGCTTGAGGGAGCTTTGGATTGATGAAGAAAGTGCAACTTAGGGTAATCTTGCATAACTTAGACTTCAGACTTCTATCAACATCATTTTGTGCAAACTACCTAACATTGTAATGCTTTTCTTCCCCTTGATTTTAAATTTCCTAGTCTTGAATTAGACCAATTCTTGGAGTTTATTATTGGATTAAAACTTAGTAAACCGTGACCAAGATCTTTATTGCATTGGCTTTCTTGTGTTTTTGCTTATTTTTTGTGAAATCTGCTAACATATGTCTCAATCCCTTTTTCATGTGCCTGACAAGATTTTGGATGTTATTAAAAAACTTTCACGGCAACTAAAACACGGGGATGTGAAGCTTGGATAGATGACGGAACCATGGCATGAAGAAATTAAGTTTGGGCCTTTAGTTTATGACCCTTTTAGGCTTAGCAATTATTTGTTGAACCATAACTTTAGCAATCTCATTTTAGATTTTTTTTGTATCCCATCCTGGAAACAACTTTGATCTTTGCACTTTGTAATGAAATAAGAGTTTGACATTAATGCTTGCTTACTCATTTGGACTTGCATAAATGATTTTGATGCAAAATTGACAACAAGTTGATGAAATGGCTCCATATCAAGAATCACTAACACCTTTTTCCCACCAAGGAAGTCAACAAATGATAGCTCAAAACAAGTTGATGAACTGACTGAGAATTGAACTAATATAGATCAAGCTTCCAATCTCTATCCAAGCTAACATAACCTCATCAACCCCATCTAACAAATTACTTAAATAAATGAACTTGTCATTTATTTGCTAGTGGCAAGTAGATTTAAAGAAAACAGAAATACAAAGAAGACATCCTTATTTGGATGGGGCTTTCCCACACTTATTGTGAACCTACATTCCATCAAAGTAAATAGGCACTTGCATATCCATTAACGTAGTAAAATATCCACTTGAACTTTGATACTTGAAAGCAACTTTGGAACAATACTTAAAATACATTTTGCATTGACGCAAAAGTGAAAACCCATAAAAAAACAGAACACGTTTTGACTTTAATGCATCTTGCAATTCTATTCACCTGATGCCAATTATAATCAGATGCCAAGTCATTTGAATGGTCTTTCTCACTTCAAAATTCAATCACTCTTCATGGTAAACAAAAGAGTGATTTGACACTTTAACCAAACCTTGATCACATGGTCTGAATAGCTTGAATTCAAAAATAGAAATTGGTACCTTAAAGAATTTTAGAGTAAATTCTCAATTCTATGCACCTTAATTCCGATTCAAATCATTAGCTCAATCCAAACTTGTATGTCAAGTAACAAGAGAAATAAAATTATTGGTCATGTTGAAAACCTCCACACATGTCTTATACAACAACTTATTCCTTCAGTATATCAAAACAAAAACCTTTAACTTGATGACCAGATTAGCGTCTTGATGTTGAGAAACAAAGACTCGCCTAAGCACTTTGTGGATCATGATATACATACTCATGATGATAAGAACTCACAACCCAGTTCGAAACTTGAATAGAATAACTTTGCAAGTTCCAGAAAACCTGACTAAGAGAAACTCCTGACCCCCTGCCTTGGGAAACCCAATGATATGTATAACCGTGAATATGACCTAATTGAATGCATATGTGAGGCATAAGACACCTATTGACAGAAACAAAACAAATAAGAGGGCAAATTTTGGGTGCTAAAGCTGCCCCTATTCAAACATCTTGTACTTGAAGGTGTGAAGCCTCAGCTTCCAAACATTAAAGGTGAAGGGGTTTGAATACCAAAAGAACTAGAAAATTTAAACTCCAAAATGAATGTAAACATGTCACCCCTAGGTGAACAAACTGGGGAACAACAAAATTAAGAAAAACATCATCAAACAGACTCACCAGGAAACAAAAATAAAACAAGACCGACCTCAGATGGACTTGGAAAAGATTAACATCCATGAATGGCAAACTCGAAATAAACAAAACTGACCTTAGACGGAATCGAAACGGTATATCAGCCTCGATCGATAACCAAAAGATACAAAGATTGACCTCGACTAGACTCTGCAAAGAGAAGTAATGATAAAAAACAACGAAAATGACCTCAGACGAAATCAAGCGTCTATTCACCTAGGACGACAAACAAATAGAAGCAAGAACAACCTCAAATGAACTTAAAATGGTGTGTCAACCTCGGAAGACAGCCAAAAAGGGGAAAAAGACTGACCTCGATCAGACCCTGCATGGAGAAATATTGACCTCGATCAATAACCTCAAAATGGCCTAACATCCTTGAATGATAGCCACAACAAACAAGAGCAACCTCGAAAGGACTTGAAAAGATAATTATATCCTCGAATGACAACTAAAGACGAACGAAACTGACCTCAAACAGAATCGAAACGATATATTTGCCTCAGTTGATAACCAAAAGATACAAAGACTGACTTCGACCAGACTTTGAAAAATAAATATTTACCTTGATCAATAAACTCAAAATGGGCTAACATCCTCGAATGATAGCCAAACAAACAAGACCAACCTCAGAAGGACTTGAAAAGAGAATTCAATCCTCGAATGACAACACGAGGCGAACGAAACTGACCTAAGAAAAAATCAAACGGTGTATCGGCCTTAGTCAATAACCAAAAGATACGAACACTGACCTTGACTAGACTTTGAAAAAGAAATATTGACCTCAATCGATAAACTCAAAATGGTTTAACATCCTCAAATGATAGCCAAACAAACAAGACCAACCTCGGAAGGACTTGAAAAGAGAATTCCATCCTCGAATGACAACTCAAAATAAACATTTCCCATTGGGAACCAAGTGTAAACACCCCAAATTTGCCCTCACCCATTCACACCATGGTTTGTGATCTTTTCATGTGTATAAGTTCAATCATATCACCTCATATTGCATATTTGCTTCACTGCATTGATTCAAAGTCATCTGCATCTAGGGTTTGTGATCTGAGCCATCCAAGAGCCATTTGAGCCATTCCAAAGGTCATCAATCACTTCAAAGGGGTCCATGTGTGTTAAAACATCATATTATATCCCCACAAAGTCAAGGAAGTCAAAGAATCACAAGAACTGAGAAAGGCATGGAAGTAGAGCCAAGCTTAACTGCACAGATGACTTAGAATTAGGGTTTTGGTTTCAAAGGCCATAACTCCAAATTTTTTGGTCATTATTGTTTCTATTGGTCTCTATATGTCATAAGGATCATGCATATCAATTTTCATGAAGAAATTCCATAAGGAAGGCATCTGATCAAGAGTTGACTTCTTGAGCAAGTCAGTGTAAAATCAGGGCATCTGAGGCCCCCAATGACCCAACCAAAGGGTGTTCTTCATCATTTTGAATGTGTATGCTCTTTATTTGGTCATAGAAGATGTTAGAAGTTCACAAAGTTGAAGAATTTCAAGCCATTTGCAAAATTGCCTTTTTGGGAAAGTGACTTGTAATGTAAACTTGCCATTTTGGGAAAGTTTTTCAACCTCCTCAAATTGATTCAAAAATGCCTCAAATGAGAAAAATTTAGTCATGAAAGTTGTAGAATGGATCATTACCTTTTCAAAATGTACAAGAACTCATTCTAATTCATTTTGGATCAAAAGTTATGGCTTGTCAAAGTTGGGAAAAATCACATAATTTCAAGTTTTGCACCAAAGAGGCAAAGTTGCAAAACCCCTTGCCAAGGCAAAATGTGACTTCAAATGGACTTCTAACCTTTGCACAAACATAAACCAATGCCTAAAAATCAGAATGCACAAAAGAACCTCCCATTTTCATGACTTATGCTTCAAGTAATCACAAAAGGGCCAAAAGATCACAAAGTTGCAAAACCTCTCACAAACCCTAATCCACTTGCTAATTGTCCTCAAGACTGATTCTATGGCTATCCTTAATCCTTGCTGCGCAGGACACCCCTTTGTCCTTGGCCTGCCATTGACCCATACCTCTCTTACACAAAACATTGACTTTATGCAAAATGGCCCATACCAATCAGCATAGGCCACACCAACTCCACAGACCTATCACAGTGTGATCCATGGACAAAATGAGACTCAACATATAACACACCCAAGCCTGAAACATCTCATAAGCCAGCATTCTCAAAAATCACCCCTTATGCACTTTCCTTCGAATCTCAGCACACAAGCATCAAACATCAAAACAAACTTCATAGAATCACTCAACATGTTCCCCTGATCATTTCCCAACCCTCATTTGTCCCTGAAAACACCTCAATCAGAAACACGATTCTCACCCCTCACTAAACAGAACTTCATCAAACTCACAAACCAGCCACTCTAAACTCCAACCAAGCTTCAAAGCTTCATCAAGAGGATCATTAGAGCCATTTTGGAGCAAAGAAGCAGGCAGAAAGCTCCTGGATTGAAAGCTCCATTTCAGGTGAGCTCAAGAACTTTTTTTTCCAGAAATCCATTTTTAAGTTCCTAAATGAATCTATGTGATGTGCTGATCATGCTGATATGTTTAGTTTTGCAAATAATTAAGTATTGAGTATGTATGAAGCTTCTGAAATTTTTTGACCTAAAAACATTTTGATTCGATTCAGCTTTGATACGAAAAATAAATGTGTTTTGATTGATGATTCTTGTTGTATGATGTATGGGGTTGGATTCTGGGCAGAGAGATTAAGTTTTAGTGACCTAGGGAGTGAGTTAGTAATTTTCAGGGAGGGAAGTGGCCGGAGAAGATGACCGGAGGTCATTTCCGGCCACCTGAAAGTCATTAAGTCATTAAACACGTTTAGGGAAAAGTTTGAATGTGGACCGTAGATGTAGTTGACCTGAGTTGACTCCCGCGCATATGAATGGCCTGTATCTCTCATTAAAACCCTAATCCTAATTAATTAGATTAATTAATTCAGTTTAAATTAATTTGGTCAGTTTGAATTGTGTCCATTGGATCTGGCGCGCAGTCAAACCTCCCTTGCCCAGATTGCATCCTGGCTCTCCATTGTGCATACTTCTCATTTTTTTAATTTTTATTTCATTTTCTTTTCATTTAATTTGTACGAATTATTTAAAATAGCAAAAATCATTTAAAAATTATGAAAATTTTTGTCAAAGATTTCATTAATTTTTAGAACCCAAAAATATTTTTATTTTTATTTTTTGCATTAAAAATTATTTTTAAATCATTTAAATGTTTATTTTTAATTAGTTAATGAAAATTAATTAATTAAAAATGCATTTAGGTATTTAAAAATCACAAAAAAATTCACATTGCATTTAGAAACATTTAGAAACATTATCCAACTCTCAAACCAAATTTCTTTTTTGTTCTTGATGCCTTTTGATCATTTTCATTGGAATTAAATTCATTTTAAGGCAATATTTTGGTTCAAACTTTGAAAAATTCATTCTGCCTAACCATTGAGAGTTGAATGATGATTCTTCTTGCATTGCATCCTCCATAGCATGTAGTTTATAGGGTAAAATTGGTTTGAATTGATCTTGCATTTCCAATTTGTTTTGCATTTTTCTTGATGAGGTACCTTAAAACCCTAGTAATCTTAGGAAATTCATAACTTTCACTAGGTTAAGAGTTAGGTCCCCTTCTTCGGGCAATGAACTTGTATAGGTTTAGGGTATCTTTGATCCCATTTTCAATTTTTTGTCATGTCATTTGCTTCTGGTTTTGGATTTTTGCATTGCATGATGCATGTAACCCTAATTTGTGCCTTCCTTTGCATCCATTTCTCATTTGCTTGCATCCAATGACTTGCCATGACATTTTGTGCATCCACATGATTCATAATACATCTTAGGACATATTAGAATCATGTTTGATCATTGCATCTTTCATTTGCCATGTTATATGTCCATTGCATTTCATAACTTTTCATGTACATCCATGGTTCAAAGCATGCTTCATCTGCATCCATGTCCTTGTATGATCATTCTCATGTCTTGTCTCATGTTTGTATCATCCCTTAGCATCATTAATATCATGTAAATGCTTCTGACTTTGGTTTGCATCATGACATTTCATCTCATTTGCATTGCATTTCATTTCTTTTGGCTAACTTTTCAGGTGGTAAGTTGGTTTGAGAAGTGAATTTGCCTTCACTTCTCACAATCTCTTCTCATCTCTCTTGCATCTTTGCTGAATTTTATCTTGTGTATTGGATTGAGCTTTCTCATTCATGTTCATCTTACTTTCTTTCTTCAAGCAACTTGTCTTCTTAAGTGAAGCAAGTTGTTTTGCTTCTCTCTGCTTCTTGCTCCTTTCATCTGCTTCCTTCCTGGTGGTTTCTCTGAAGATCTTCTTGCAAACCTCATTAACCCTAGGAATAACCAAGCATGATAATAATTAGGGTTTGATTAGTCCCCCATTTAGATTTCACCTTTGTGTCATCTTTGAGTCTTCTCTTCTCATCTCATAATCAGGGACTAAACCCTAAAGGTTTTAAGGCTTTGTGATTAGGGTTATGCCTGTATCCTTCTATTAGGATGGAGTGTATAACTTTAATCCTAAATTGTTAAACCCTTAATGTGTTTAAATCCTTTAATCAATTCATCTAATAATCACTAAGACATCAAGCTTGTAACCTGGGCCTTGCATTAGGGTTCTAATTCTTCCTTAATTGGTTAAGAAGGACTAACCCTAGTGTTAATGGACAAGTCCCCCTCAAGTTGTCTTACAAACCATAAAACTCACTTCTTAATCTTATCATTAACTAAAATCCACTTTAATAAAGGCTTTGTTTTGTCATGAGGTTAATCCTTAATCATGGATTAAGTTGAGGAGTCTTTCTCAGCTTAAATGTTCTCATCTATTATCCTTCTATTAAGATGGTGTAATGGGTCCATTAAATCCTTGATTATGGCTTAAACTCATTACTTAACACTAAACAAAACATCAAAAATATCTAAATAAATACAAGTAGGTTAATGATCTTAATCCTACATCATGGTGATTAAGTGTGAGGTGCTTACTTCATACTTAAGGTATTCTCATTACCCCTAATCAGAGGGAAGATGTGATGAGTTTACTAACCCTTGGTTTAGGCTTAAGCTCATTTTCTTATGACAAATTTCCATAAGCAATAAAAAACTGAAAAACACAAAAAACAAACAATAATCGTCTCCTTCGGGATTCTTTTCTCATCATCTTCACTCACAAACGAGAACTTGCTTCTTCCGTCTAATGCAAGACAGTTTGCACCTGAGCCAGACAGGTCATACACTTGAGCATTGACAAGCAAGCAGTTCATCAGGTCAATCCATTTTCAATCTCTTTGAGTCGAACTACGGTGTTCTGACTTCCTCATTGCACGAGAGGATACGTAGGCATAACTTAACAGTTATCGAACAAAAGTCTCTGTATATTCCCCCTCCTTCCAGCATTATTCCTTAAGCCTCATAGTCTTGAGCTTTGCATTCTTTCCTTACACTGACACTCTCATATTCCACTTCACATTGCTTTTACACTGACACTTGCTTTCTTTTCCAGCTTGTTGCACACAAATAGCACTGACACTACCCCTTTAAACACAAACTTTCAAGCGTGGATCCCGTCGAGTACGGCGGACAATCTGGGTGCTAATACCTTCTGATCTGACCTGATCAGGAGGGCCTTCCAAGGATTGCAGACTGGGCCAGAGAATGTGTGAGTGAGAAGGGGGGTGTACCTGCAAGGTGCTCCAATGCTTAAGTCAGAAGAGGTACAGAATAAGGTTATCAGAGTGTAAGTTAGAATACCTGACCCTTTACTATGAAAGGGTATTTATACTGAGCCCCCAGCGCTGGGCCAAGGCTCCTAATGGGCTGGATTAGCTAGGCCCAAGGAGGAGCTGCCAGGGGACGCGTAAGAAGCGTGAAGACCTAGACCAAAGGTCTGCTCCCTGGTCCAACTGCCCCTATCCCTAAGGAGATAATACAGGGGAGTTGGGTGACGTGCCAGATGAGGTGGCAGTCGTGGGTCTGCCCGACGTAACCTATGCCCGTGACCTAGGTTGATGACCAGTGGATGAAGATCGTTGAGCGGGCAATGCACTCTTTTCCCGACACACAGTCGAGCTGTCAAGGTGACGTCTCTCTGATGTGGGGGGAAAAGACCTTTGCCCGACGCCTTCGAGTGTCCGGTCGTTTGGGCCTGGATCCGATGAGCGTTGGGCCATGCCGGGCATAACGTCATGGCCCAGTCCAGAACAGGAGCCCCCCAAGTCGAGTCTCTGAGTCAGAGTGATGACTTATGTTGTAACAGGGGGTCCCCCGTGCTGACGGGGAGGAGCGGCTGTTCGGCATGCGAGGTTGTAGTATACTTGTTCGCGAGTTCCTCTTTCCATGGTAGTGCCGGGGAAGGAGAGTGATCGGTGGGTACGCATCTTCCTCGCAACAGCCGAGGGTTCGACACGGGGACGTGGCGTCTTGATGAGCCGGGGAATTGGACAGATGCCCGACGTCGTTTCAGTTTCTTTTTTGGAGAGACGTGTCTCAGACTTAATGGCGTCGCTTCGTTTTGTGTGCAAAGACGGCGTAGGCAGTAGGTAATGATGACCTAGCGCGTTGGTCCACGCGCCAGGCACTATAAAAGGAGGTTGAGTAACTTCATTTCCACTTTTTCGCTCCTACGTTCACCGGAAGTTCTAAATATTCTCTCCTGTCTGCCCGTTTGGCCGTCTGAACCGCCGTCGCCGCCCGTCTCATTACCTGAACCACCGTCTCTTGCCTGTGCGCCACCGTCTTCTTTACAACTTCTATATGTCAGGTACCGTTTAGTTTTCATAATCCATCATTTTCCTTTCTGTTTTCCGTCAAATGTATGTTATATCTATAGAAATGTGGTTAGGTTTGACTTAGGAATAATGCAATGGACTGTAGATGTACTGTAGATGGTAGAAAATAGGGTTAGGATTATACTGTACCGGGCAGAAATTTCATATGCCGGGCAATATTTGCATAAGCTGTATGAATTTTCTGCCCGGTCTCTTTAGAATGTGCGTATCTCTAGAGCGAGCACAGTTAGTGTCTGTTGCTGCTACGCCCTTTCACTTGACCTGCGGTGGAAGGGTGGATTTGATATGACGTCGAATTCACTCTTTCTGTCTGCGTTTCAGGTGCTACCGGGCGTTTACGGCCGAGGGGGGAAGATTCCGGGTCCTCGACTGAAGACACAACCATTGCTCGACTACCTGTAGGGGATGGGAGTGTCAGGGATGGTACCGAGCACACGTCCTCTTCCGGGCAGGTCGATTTCTCCTGGGTTGCGGACGAGCCTTTGGAGGAGGAGTCATATTTCTGTGATGAGGCTATCCCCGCGTACGCTGTGGTCGAAAACATAAGCCGGGAGGACCCGCCGAACTGGTACTGTTGTGCCCCTAAGGAGGTGGACCGCATATGCCATCATTTCCCGGGGAAGCAGTTCACTATGTACGAATTCGCTTTCCGGGAGGCGGGGATTAGACTGCCCTTCAATTCCTTCCAGATGTCGATCTTCAAATGGCTTCGGCTGGCGCCGTCCCAACTGCACCCCAATGCCCTCGCCTTTATGCGGGCATTCGAGTTGGTCTGCCAGTTTCTCGGTATAGGGTGTACTCGATCCCTCTTCTTCCACGTCTTCCATCTCCAGCGGTCTGGCTTCCGTGGGCGTCACAGCTGGGTCTCTTTCAAACAACCCGTGCGCCTGTTCAAGATGTACGTGGACTCTGCCCGTCACTTCAAGGGTCGCTGGTATGTGGTAATGCCGATCACACGTGCCGCCCTTCACTCTCTATATTATTATCAACGAACACCAGACGGGGAGGAGACATTGATGTCGAAGATACCGCTGAGGTGGCAGCGCGATCATTTCGACCTCTCCACGGCCCATTACAGGATCAAATACGCGATGCTCGGCACTGAGGATAGGCTCGCGTATAAGAAGCTGGTTGATTACGTGCAGAGCTTCAGTTTGGGGTTCTGGGCGAATCGACAGGGCGTGCCCTATCTTGATGAGGCCGGGGAGCCAATCACTGAGACACGCTACATCAATACCAAGGCTTTGCTTGAGTGTGATACCGAGGAGGAGGCTCTAGCATTATTGAGTAGGCAGACTTTGTTTAGTCTTTTATTTTTGTGTATGTTTTCGCTCGCTAATGTTTGTGTGTAATGTTTCGCAGGTGCTATGCCCAACACGCGTGATCGAGTCTTAAAGCTGGCGAATCAGGCCGGTGCTGCTGACCGGGTGCCAAAAAAGAAAAAGAAAACTGTGGCCCGTGTCTTAGAGATTTCCGGTGATGCTGGGGCCGGGACTTCGAATGTGGCGAGCGTGACGCCTTCCTCTCCTCCTCAGGCGATAGATATACCTGACAGTCCGCCGCCCGCGGCCTCTCCCCTCCACAAACGGAAGCGTCCAGCTGGGACTCTTTCGAGGTCGTCACTGGGAAGTCCGGGTGGTGGACCGGGAAGTTACTTGCTGCCTCCTTGCTACGTGGAACGGTCGTTCTTCAAGGCCGAGAACGCGATTGCTGTGCCGGCTGTCGCTCCCGACAAATGAAACCGGGTCATATGAAGGTACAGACGCGAACGGTCGGCGAGAGGGACAATGAGAACACACAGCCGTGAACTCACTGTAGAATGAATAGAGTCGCCAGCTAGGCATTTTTATCCCGGAGGAAAGGCAATGCTGCATAGACCTAGAAAGATACGGATAAGACGGTTTGCGAACCAGAGAGACTGAGAAAGGGGGTTGGTTACAACCTGGGAAGGTATTAGCACCCAGATTGTCCGTCGTACTCGACGGGATCCACGCTTAAAAGATTTGTGTTATAAAGGGGTAGTGTCAGTGCAATTTGTGTGTCCAAGAGCTGGAAAAGGATGTACAGGTGTCAGTGTAAAGAAATGTGATGTGTATAAATGTACAGTGTCAGTGTGAGATCAGGAATGAAATGCTCATGACCATGAGGCTCAAAGAATAATGCTGGAAGGAGGGGGAATATACAGAGACTTTTGTTCGATAACCGTTAAGTTATGCCTACGTATCCTCTCGTGCAATGAGGAAGTCAGAACACCGTAGTTCGACCCAAAGAGACTGAAAGATGAATTGACTTGATGAACTGCTTGCTTGTCAATGCTCAAGTGTATGACCTGTCTGGCTCAGGTGCTTACTGTCTTGCATTAGACGGAAGAAGCGAGTTCTCGTTTGTGAGTGAAGATGATGAGAAAAGAATCCCGGAGGAGACGATTATTGTTTGTTTTTGGTGTTTTCAATCTTTTATTGCTTTTTGGAGTTTGTCATAAGTTGATGAGCTTAGGCCTAAACCAATGGATTTGGTAAACTCATCACATCATCCCTCTGATTAGGGGTAATGAGAATACCTTAAGTGTGAAGTCAGATTCTCACACTTAATCACCTTTGGTGTAGGATTAAGATCATTAACCTACTTGTGATTATTTAGATGTTTTTGGTGTTTTTGTTTAGTGTTGAGTAATGAGGTTAAGCCATAATCAAGGATTAAACAGACCCATTACACCATCCTAATAGAAGGATAGTAGATGAGAATGTTTAAGCTGAGGAAAGCTCCTCAACTTAATCCATGATTAGGGATTAAACTCATGACAAAACAAGCCTTTGATTAAGTGGATTTTATTAATGATATGATGATGAAGTGATTTTTATGATTTGTAAGACAACTTGAGGGGGACTTGTCCATTAACTCTAGGGTTAGTCCTTCTTAAACACTTAAGGAAGAATTAGAACCCTAATGCAAGGCCCAAGTTACAAGTGTGATGTCTTGATGGTTATTAAGTGAATTGATTAAGAGATTTAAACACATGAAGGGTTTAACACTTAGGATTAAAGTTATACACTCCATCCTAATAGAAGGATGCAGGCATAAGCTTAATCACAAAGCCTTAAAGCCTTTAGGGTTTAGTCCCTGATTATGAGATGAGAGGAGAAGACTCAAAAGAGACACAAAGGTAAAACTATGAGGGGAGACTAATCAAAACCCTAATCATTGTCATGCTTGGTTGTTCCTAAGGTTTGTGAGGTTTTCAAAAACAATCTTCAGAGGAGCCACCAGGAAGCAGATGAATAAGATCAAGAGAAGCAAAGTGACTTGCTTCATTCAAGAAGTCAAGTCACTTGAAGAAAGAAAGGGGGAGGAACAAGAATGAGCAAGCTCAATCTCAAACACAAGTAGAAATGCAGCAATGGATGCAAGAGAGATGAAAAGAAAAGTTATGAGAAGTGAAGGCAAATTCACTTCCCAAGTTTACTTACCACCTGAAATGTTAGAAAGAAAATGCAATGCAATGCAAGATGATATGAAATGGCATGATGCTATACCAAACCAGAAGCATGTACATGATGATTATGATGTTATGAGGTGCTGCAAACATGAGGCAAAGCAATGGGGATGTTCATACAAGGTTATGAATGCAAATGATGCAAGTTAAGGAGCATGAACAAGCATGAAAAGTTATGAATCATACAAGACAAATGACATGGCAAATATGTAATGCAATGATCAATGATGCTTTCTACATGTCTTAAGATGTCAAATGAATCATAAGCATGCACAAAATGCAAAGACAAGTCATGTTATGCAAGAGAATGCAATAAGGATGCAAGAGGAAGCCCAAATTAGGGTTTATGGATCAAACACCAAACACAAACCAAAAACAGAAGCAAAACCCTAAAGTAAAAATGGAAAATGGTACCCAAAGAAACCCTAGACCTATAATGATCTACTGCCCAAAGGGGAGCTCTCAACTCTCAACCAAACTCAAGTTATGAATTTTGCAAGTTTTTAGGGTTTTTAAGGGTTCTTAACAAAAGAAATGCCAATCAATTAGGAAATGCAAGAACAATTCATGGCCTTTTTATCTTTGAAAATACATGCTAAACTCAACACAAAGCAAAAAGAATCAATGTCTCAACCTTCACCAAAAGGCAGAAATGAATTTTCAAACATATGATCAAAATAATGCATAAAAAATGATTTAATTCAATGGAAAATTCTCAAAATGCATCAAGATCCAAAAATAAATTTGGTTTGAAGGTTGGACAATGTTTCTAAATGTCTTAGAACATTTCATGAATTTTTTTGTAATTTTTAAATACTTAAAAGTATTTTTAATTAATTAATTCCCATTAATCAATTAAAAATAATCTTTTAAACATTTAAAAATACTTTTTTAATGATAAAAAATAAAATAAAAATATTTTTGTGTCATAAAAATTAATAAAACTTTAAGGAAAAAGTCTCATAATTTTTATGAATTTTTAACTATTTTAAAATAAATATGCAAGTTTAAATGAAATAAAAGGAAATAAAACAAATAAAAATGAAAAGTAATCAGATTGGACGGATGAGATTGCTCCTGAGTTCAAAGGCATTGACTGCGCGCCAGAATGAAAGGCCTAGATTCAAACTTCTAAAACTTAATTAATTAATTTAATTAAACCTGATTATGAATTAATGATGCAATCCAGACCACACACACGCGCGCGGGAAAGATGATCCAATGGTCCACGTTTGAACTTTGCCCTAATTAATTACACTTAACCCTAATCACTTTCAGGCTGCCGGAGAAGACTTCCGGTCGTCTTCTCCGGCCAGCCCTCACCTGAGAATCCTCAAACTTCCTAAAAACGTAACATAAATGAAATCTAAGACCAGAGAAATGTTCCTCTCCTCCTCACGAATCAAACCCCTAACCCTAAACAAATTTATATTACCTAAACAAGCTGAATCGAAGAGGGAAAGTTCTAGGTCACGCAAGCTTCAGAGAGAAATTAAATGCTCAAGACACAATCATTTCAAAAACTAAAAGCATCAGAATGATCAGTGAATCACATAGAACAAGTTTGGGACAGAAGAAATGATTTCTGGAAAAATTATTTTCGAGCTACCTGAGATTTGAAGCTTTCAGTTTAGGAACTTTCTGGCCTTTTCTTTAAGTGCAAAACACTCCTTGGGACCCCTTGATGATGTTTGAATGCCTTAGAACAATTTATGTGAGCTGGTTGGTGAGTTTCGAAAGCTCCTGCTTCAGTTCAGTCAGAAATGGCAATGGAGATTCTGGCACTTTCAGGTCATGGTGATGGGGTGTTTGAGGTCCATACAATGTGTAGAGAAGATCTGTGGTGTTGGTTTGTGTTTTTGTGAGCTAGGATGGAAGATTCGAAAGTTTTTGCAAACTGAAGTGAGAAATGGCAGTGGGGTTTCTTGGCTGTTTCAGGCTTGGGCTTTGGGTGCTGGATGGTCTATGAAGTGTGTGGAGTTGAATGATGAAGAAAGTTTTAGTGTTTGATGGCTGTGTTAAAGGATTCGAAGCAAGCTGCAGTTAGGAGTGTTTGTGTGAATGTGATGAATGTGTGTGTTTCAGCCTTGCCTCTTGAGTGTTTTTGCTTGCAAATTGATAACATATTTTAATCCAAGTGGCCAGAGGATGTGACTTGTGCAGCTGTGATAGGTAAGTTTGCTTTTGCATAAAAGGTCAACTTTGTGTAAGATAGGGCATGGGCAAGGTCTAGGCAAGTACAAGGCATGTCTGGCGCAGCAAAGGTGAGGGAGAGGCCTAGCAAAGCTCAGCAGCCAATGCACCAAGTTGTAGGAAGTGATCATGAGTGTTTTGCAAGTTGGCTAGCTTTTGGTTCACATGTGAATGCCTTGTTACCCAAACCAAACCATGGGAAAACTAGGTCAAATTTTGATTTTTGTAACTTAGAGAATGTTCACATGCTGGTTTAAAGTGGATTAGAGGCTGCATTTGGCTTTGGTTCAAGACTTTGCAAGATTTCCATTTGGTGCATAACTTGAAAAACAATGATTTTTGCCAACTTTGCATTGCCATAACTTTTGATCCAAGAAGAGTTTGATCATGTTCTTGTACTTTTTGAAAAGGGAAAGATGAGATCTACAACTTTCATGACCAAAGTTTTTCCATTTGAAGCATTTTTGGATCATGAATCAAGGCTTGAAAATTGACCTAAAATGAGGCATTCTTGAAAAGTCAACTATGCCCAAAAAGTCAACTTTTGCAAAAACCCTAAATCCTTGATTTCTATGAACTTCAAACTTCTTCCATGATCAAATAAAGATCATATACACTCAAGATGATGAAGATCACCCATTGGTTGGGTCATTGGGGGCCTCAGATGCCCTGATTTTGCACTGACTTGTCCAGAAAGTCAACTCTTGATCAGATGACTTCCCCATGGAGTTTCTTCATGAAAATTGATATGCATACTCCCTATACCATATAGAGACCAATGGAAACAAGAATGACCAAAAAATTTGGAGTTATGGCCTCTGAAACCAAAACCCTAATTTTCAGTCAACTGTGCAGTTCATCCTGGCTCTGCATCCATTCAAACCCTAGCTCTTGTGATTCCTCTGCATTTTTGACTTTGAGGAGATGGAATATGATATAAGGACACACATGGACCCCTTTGAGTTGATTGGTTGCCTTTGGAATGGCTCAAGATGCTTTGGGATTGCTCAGATCACAAACCCTAGGTGCAGATGCCTTAGAAACTATCCAGTGAATTAAAAATGAGATGTGAGATGATATGATTGTACTTATGCATATGAGAATGATCACAAGCCATGGTGTGAATGGGTGAGGGCAAATTTGGGGTGTTTACAGCTGCCCCTATTCAAACATGAGTTAGCTGTGCAGGATGTAAGCGACGTCTTAACAGGCCAAACAAGATAACTTGTGGTTGAATACCAAAGACAGTCCAAAATTTGCACTCACAGAAATGAAAAAGAAAAGGGATATAGATTGTAAAAGCAAAATAAAGTATATTGTAAAGTGTAGGCGACGGAGGACGACCGTCGGGCAGAGGACGACTGCTGGGTAAAGAGCAATGACGGGGACGGCCGACATGCTGGTAAAGTGTATAAAAATAAAGCAATGACGGGGATGGCCGACATGCTGGGAAAGTGCTGAAAATAAAGCAATGACGGGGACGGCCGACATGCTGGGGATAAACGGTAAAACCAAGACGGGGACGGCCGACTGGCTGGGGAAAAACAAGTAAGGCTAAGACGGGGACGGCCGCCTAGCTGGGAAAAATCAAATTATGATGGGGACGGCCATCAAGTTCACAAGGCAAAGTAACCCTCGATGGGGACGGCCATCGGGCTAAAAAGGAAAAGGGACCACGACGGGAACGGCCATCGGGTTAAAGAATAAATGAAATAAACAGATGATGGGGTACGGCCATCAAAGGTGAAGGACGATCACCTAGCAGGGGACGGCTGCTCTGTTGGGTATAAAAATGATGGGGACGGCCATCAAAGGTGGAGGACGACCACCTGGCAGGGTACGGCTGCCGAAAACATCAACGATGGGGACGGCCATCGGATAGAAAAGGTCAACGATGGGGACGGCCATCGGACGAGCAAGATGGAGGACGACCATCAAGAAGTGGAGGACGACCACTTAGCAGGGGACGGCTGCTCTCAAGGTTTGTCATGACACAGGACGAGTGCCGGATAACCAAAATCAACAATGGGGACGGCCATTGGATAAAGTGATGAAGGACGATCATCAAAAGGTGGAGGACGACCACCTAGCAGGGGACGGCTGCTAAAAACAACGATGGGGACGGCCATCGGATGAGCATGACGGAGGACGACCATCAAGAAGTGGAGGACGACCACATAGCAGGGTACGGCTGCTCTCAGGGTTACCATAACACAGGACGAGTGTTAGATAAAAGAAAATTCGTTGGTGATCTACTGGGGATGATGTAAACACGGACGAGCGTTTACATCCAAGAAACAAAAGGTATAAGTGTTTGGTATTGTGTATAGATTAAAGATGCGGACGAGCATCCTTAAGATTACGATACGGACGAGTATCATGTAGAAACAAGCTGACACATGTTCTGAGATGATGATACGGACGAGTATCAACTGGTTAACAAAGAACACGGACGAGTGTTGCATCTGAAAGAATTTTTCTGGGGAATAATAGACACGGACGAGTATCTATATTCAAGAAGACATAGGTGTTCGACACGGTGTATGGATTAAAGATGCGGACGAGCATCCTTAAGACTATGATACGGACGAGTATCATGTAGAAACAAACACTAGACGCAATGTTCTGAGATGATGGTACGGACGAGTACCAACTGGTTAACAAAGAACAAGGACTACTGTCGAATCTGTGGGGGTATGAGTGATGATGTATACAAGATACGGACGAGTATCTGTATAAGTGTACCATGAGTAGTGAGTATTGTATTGTATAGATGAGTGTTTTTAACTGCTGGGGAGAGTGACACGGACGGGTGTCAAGAGAGAAAAGTATAATATTAACAAGTATATGAGTGATGAAAGGTGTAAGCGACTGCGCTGGGGATATGACACGGACGGGTGTCAAGAAAGTGTATATATAAGTATATGTGGGTGCAAAGAGGATGTCTTTGGCTTTCTGCTGGGATATGACACGGACGGGTGTCAGGACGTATCTGTAATGAGGGTGATTTGTTTGTAAAGGGTGTTCAGGCGACTTTACTGGGGAAAGATGACACGGACGGGTGCCAAGAGGTGTATATACTGGTGTCTGTAATTGTGGGGCAACTGCTTTTGCTGGGATTCTGATGGGGATTTTGGGGGAAAGTAATCTGTATTCACAAGCGTTTAATTCACAACCTGACTTATGATTATGCTATGCATTTGATTTTTGCCGTAATGCTCCGTATTAGACGGAATGCTACGCTCTGGGGGGTGAATATGATGCGGATGCCATGATTATGCAAAGAGGCGCCGATCCAGGATTCGGATCCCGTTGTTGCGAAGATTTCTGGTTGATCTGCCTGAAGTGAACATCCCAGCTGGGGATGAGATCATTGATAGATCTAATGATATATCTGCTTGGGGACACGGGTCACTGGTTGACATATCCTTGTAATACGGGACCCAGCTGGGGTTTGTAGAAGCTTTCTTCACTCTGTTGTGATCTCTTCATGCGTTGCTCTTCTGGATAGAGGCTGGAACTCTGTGGGGAGATGATTTCCTGTCTTCTGTATCCAACTGAGGATGACAAGGCAACTCGGCTGGGGAATTGTGAGAGGCAACTCAGCTGGGGAAAGAGCATCTCGGATGCTGAGATTGAGTGTATGCTGATTTGGCAGCTCCGCTGGGGAAATGGGCATCCTCCAGTGCCATGTGGAAGATAGACCGAGTTGCTAATGATTCGCCTACTTGCTGAGACGTAACCTGCATGCCCCAGGTTGCGTTCTGGATACCTGCAATCCTGCAAAGATAATGGAACGTACAAAAGGTCCCGAGGTATCCCTTACTGGATTCCGTCATAGGAGTTAAGTACTTTCGAGAATAATCACATTCCCCGTAAGCATGTGTTTTATTTTATATTTTTTTTTTTATTTTTTAGAGAAGGGCATCTGTACTTATGCAATTACATTTTTAGAGATATCAGACAACTTTTTGCGAAACATAAATGTAAAACGAGACATGACTGAGAATCGGATTTTATTAATTCATGTGCCCTGAATTGGCAAGATACAGTCAAAGGAACATATCTCCTGAAATGAGGAAATTGTTACAAATTGAGAAATACAGTGCTGGCGGTGTTGACGACGCTTTGAGGGAGCTTCCTCTTCTGCTATGACTCGTATGACAATGACGTTCTTCTCGTCTTGCTTTTTGGAGAGAGTTGATTCTGGTTGAAGCTTGATCCTTTGAAGCTTACCAAGTTGTAGGTGATACAGACGAACTCAGAATGCAGTTGTTCGCTTATTCCCTTGTTTTGCATGGATCGCCCTTTCGGGTTTTCAATCCATCGGGATACCCATTTTTGCCTGAGCTGTCCGATGCGGCTTTTCAACTCAACGGGTGTACATTTTTTCATTTATTTCCCTTACTTTTGCCCGAGTCTTTTATTCTGTTTCTGACTCGCCGGGATGCCCTATTTTTGCCTGGACTTATATTCTGTTTTTATGTCCAGCGGGTCATTTTTATGCGAAGTATTTTTTAACTGCATCTGAATTCACAGGGGACGGGAAATCTTCACCATCCATGGTGCTGAGCATCAGTGCTCCACCAGAGAAAACTTTCTTTACGACGAATGGTCCCTCATAATTAGGAGTCCATTTGCCCCTGTGGTCTGTATGAGGAGGGAGGATTCTTTTCAGCACAAGATCTCCCACTTGGTACTCTCGGCGCCTGACTTTCTGATCGAAGGCTTTCTTCATTCTCTTCTGATATAACTGCCCATGACAGATTGCAGCCAATCTCTTCTCTTCGATCAGACTCAGTTGTTCGAATCGGGACCGAACCCACTCTGCTTCACTCAGTTTAACATCCATCAATACCCGTAAGGAGGGCAATTCAACTTCAACTGGTAGGACTGCTTCCATACCATACACAAGCTGATACGGTGTTGCCCCAGTGGATGTTCTGATTGATGTGCGGTACCCATGCAAGGCAAACGGTAGCATTTCATGCCAGTCTTTGCAAGTGACTACCATCTTCTGCACAATCTTCTTAATGTTCTTATTTGCCGCCTCAACAGCGCCGTTCATCTTTGGCCTGTAAGGAGAAGAATTGTGGTGTTGGATCTTGAAGTCCCGGCACAGCTCTGCCATCATTTTGTTGTTGAGATTTGAACCATTATCAGTAATGATTCGCTCGGGCACTCCATACCGACAGATGATATCTCTCTTTAGAAACCTGGCTACCACTTGTCTGGTGACGTTTGCATATGAGGCTGCTTCAACCCACTTTGTGAAATAGTCAATGGCGACCAGGATGAATCTGTGGCCGTTTGAAGCAGTCGGCTCAATCTTGCCAATCATATCAATGCCCCACATGGCAAAGGGCCATGGTGAAGACATGATGTTCAGAGGATTGGGAGGCACATGCACCTTATCTGCATAGATCTGGCATTTATGGCATTTTCTGGCGTAGGCACAACAGTCTGCATCCATTGTGATCCAGTAATAGCCTGATCTTAACAACTTCTTAGCCATGGCATGCCCTCCAGCATGGGTACCAAAGGATCCTTCGTGCACTTCATGCATCAGCAAATCTGCTTCCGACTTATCAACACATCTGAGGAGTACCATGTCAAAGTTTCTTTTGTATAAAGACCCATCAGTGTTTAGGAAGAAACTACCAGCAAGCCTTCTCAAAGTCTTCTTATCATTGGAAGATGCCCCAGGTGGGTATGTCTGATCCTCCAAGAAGCACTTAATGTCGTGGAACCAAGGCTTATCATCTTTTACAACATCTGCTGCAAATACATATGCTGGTCTATCAAGTCTTGACACTGAAATCTGAGGTACAAAGTTAGTAGCTTGAACTTTGATCATGGACGAAATGGTAGCAAGAGCATCTGCAAACTGATTCTCGTCCCGAGGGATATACTCAAGTTTGACCGTTGTAAAGAAAGTCAGTAACCTCCTTGTATAGTCCCTGTAAGATATCAGATGATCTTGGTGGGTGTACCATTTCCCGTTGGTTTGATTGACTACCAGAGCTGAATCTCCGAATACGGTCAATGTTTTGATCCTGAGGTCAATGGCTTCCTCAAGACCCATAATGCAAGCTTCGTATTCAGCTTCGTTGTTAGTGCAGTTGAAAGTGAGTTTCGCCGAGAAAGGCATGTGAACTCCTTTTGGTGTAATGAGTACTGCACCAACACCACGGCCATTCATGTTAACAGCCCCATCAAACATCATAGTCCATTCTTCTTCCGGGTCGGGCCCTTCAGTGTGTATTGGCTCTCCATGATCTTTTGCTTTAATGAACATGATGTCTTCATCAGGGAAGTCAAACCTCATAGGCTGGTAGTCATCAATGGGTTGCTCAGCAAGATATTCAGATAGTACACTGCCTTTGATGGCTTTCTGAGATGTGTACTATATGTCGTATTCTGTGAGAATCATCTGCCATCTTGCAACCCGTCCGGTAAGAGCTGGCTTCTCGAAAATGTACTTAACTGGATCCATTTTTGAGATTAATAAGGTAGTGTGGGTCAACATATACTGTCTCAGTCGGCGAGCAGCCCACGCTAAAGCACAGCAAGTTTTCTCGAGCAGTGAATAACGCTGTTCACAGTCGGTAAACTTTTTGCTTAGGTAGTATATTGCATACTCTTTTCGACCAGACTCGTCATGCTGGCCCAGCACACACCCCATCGACCTTTCTAATACTGTCAAGTACATGATTAGAGGTCTTCCTTCTACTGGAGGCATGAGGATTGGAGGTTCTTGTAAGTACTCTTTGATCTTGTCAAAAGCTTTCTGGCAATCTTCATTCCACCTGACCGTTTGTTCCTTTCTTAACAGCTTGAACAAAGGTTCACAGGTCGCTGTAAGGTGAGATATGAACCGCGAGATGTAGTTCAATCGACCTAAGAACCCTCGAACTTCTTTCTCAGTTTTCGGTGCAGGCATTTCTTGAATAGCCTTGACTTTATCAGGGTCAACCTCAATCCCCTTCTCGCTTACAATAAAGCCCAACAGCTTACCGGATCGCACCCCGAATGTGCATTTGTTGGGGTTCAGCTTTAGTTGGTACTTCCTCAGACGCTTGAACAACTTCAGCAGATTCACCAGGTGATCTTCCTCTGTAAGGGACTTGGCGATCATATCGTCCACATAACATTCTATTTCCTTGTGGATCATATCATGGAATAATGTCACCATAGCCCGTTGATATGTTGCACCAGCATTCTTGAGCCCAAATGGCATTACTTTGTAGCAGAACGTGCCCCAAGGTGTAATGAATGTTGTCTTCTCCATGTCTTCAGGTGACATCTTGATCTGATTATATCCTGAAAATCCATCCATGAAGGAGAATACCGAGAACTGAGCCGTGTTATCCACCAATACGTCAATGTGAGGTAATGGGAAATCATCTTTCGGGCTGGCTCTGTTCAGATCCCGGTAATCAACACACATTCTTACTTTGCCATCCTTCTTAGGCACAGGTACTATGTTAGCAACCCACGGCGGGTAGCTAGTCACAGCAAGGAACCCGGCGTCCCATTGCTTTTGTACCTCTTCCTTGATTTTCATAGCCATGTCTGGGCGAGTTCGGCGCAGCTTTTGTTTCACTGGTGGGCATTCTTCCCTCAAAGGCAGCTTGTGCACAACTATATCGGTATCCAACCCTGGCATATCTTGATACGACCAAGCAAACACATCAACGTACTCTTGAAGCAGATCTATCAGTTGTCTCTTCACTGAATCCTGCAGGCAGGCCCCGATTTTAACCTCTTTCACGTCTTCATCGGTACCAAGATTAATCACTTCAATCTCCTCCTGGTGAGGAGTAATAACCTTTTCCTCTTGTCTTAACAACCTGGCTAGCTCTTCAGGAAGCTCATATTCTTCTTCAACCCCTTCGTCAGCTTGATTGATTGGATTGTCAAAGTCATACGATGACATAGCCGTGCTGTTGTCGGTGCTGTCAGGAAGGCATTCTCTGCAAGGGTTAAGTTGGTTCCTTTTAGTGATCGATTTTAATCTTGCTTTTAGAAAAAAGTGAAATGAAGTTATCATTTTGAAAACACCGCCATTTATTTTTGTACAAAAAGAAAAATGGAAAAACAGTGAGCATAAAAGAAAAAGACTCGTTTGCAAAAAGATGCCTGATATTTCATTAATTTAATCTTGTTTGCACAAAAGTACAGATGGCCCTGGTTACAAAATGAGTCTTGTCATCTTGGGCAAGATGCAAGACTTGGATGCATGCTATATAAAAATACAGGAAATAATAATTACTCTGCTCGAGTAACACTTATAATTTCCTGGGAAGACCAGTTCGAGACACTGCTCCCCGGGATCTTCGGATGAATCCAATTCTCCAGATTGCGCTCCTCTTCCAGCTCGTCTTCCAAACAGTTGATAGCATCGGGGGTAAGCATCCCCCCACTGACAAAACCAGGCTCTGCAGCAGCCTTTGCTTGATGTTGAGTTGGTCTGTAACCCAACCCAAACTTGTCTTTCTTCTCCTCCACAGCTAAAACCTTGCCCCAGCCTAGGGCAGTTCCTTCCTCAACAACCTTCCGGGCTTGTTGGTAAGATGACATTGGAGTACCAGATATAGCAGATGCTTCATTCACATTCAAGGCTTCAAACCCCTGGCTCATTGTTTCATGGATCTCTCCATCCATTTCAATGTACTTATAGGTTGCCAGGTGGCTGACAAAAATGTCCTCCTCTCCACAGATAGTGACAACTTGGCCTTCCCACTCAAATTTTAACTTTTGGTGAAGGGTAGACGTTATTGCGCCGGCGGCGTGAATCCAGGGTCTACCCAACAAACAGCTGTAGGCGGGCTGAATGTCCATCACATAAAAGATAGTTTTAAAGGTTTGCGGGCCAATTGTCACGGGCAGTTCAATCTCTCCCAGAACCGACCTCTTCGAACCATCAAAGGCTCGTACCACCAGGTTGCTGGGCCTCAATGCCAATCCATCATATTCAAGCTTCACCAGAGCCTTCTTGGGTAAGACATTCAGGGAAGAACCTGTGTCCACCAGCACATGAGAAAGGACAGCTCCTTTGCATTCCACGGTTATGTGCAAGGCTTTGTTGTGATTGCGGCCATCCACTGTCAGGTCAGAATTGGTAAACCCTAGCCCATTGCTAGCAGTAACATTTCCAACCACGGTTTCCAATTGGTTGACAGTTATCTCCTCAGGCACGTAAGCTGCGTGCAGGACTTTGAGTAGTGCATTCCGATGGGCTTCGGAGCACATAAGCAGTGAGAGGATGGAGATTTTGGATGGAGTCTGGTGAAGCTGATCCACAACTTTGTAATCGCTCTTTTTGATGATCCGCATAAACTCATCAACTTCCTGATCAAATGGAGTCTTCAGGGCTTCTTGGGCAGCTGGATCTTCCTGCACCGGGCCTTTTCCTTTTGCCTTGGCAGCAGCTTCTGCTTCGGCAGTAGGTTTTTGAACTTGTGAGGCGAAGAGACGTCCGCTTCGAGTGAAGCCTCCGCCTCCCCCCACATTATCTACTTGTGGTGCAGGTGTTGTTGTTTCCAGAGTGATTCTTTTCCCTTCACAGTATACGTCAGAGCCATAGTGCCAGGGGATGGCCCTATTGCTTTCATATGGTACTGGTCCAGGCACCGTGACAGTGACTGGACTGATTGCTGCTGCTGAAGGGACTGCAATTGTTTGTGGATCATAAAAGATTGTAACTGGTGCTCTAGTGGGAGCAGCACCTTCTGAATGATAAGCGGAATTGTTTTCAGGATCGTAGAATATGGTCACAGTGGAGACATCTTCATGATTGATTGCTGGTGTTGTAGAAGGTTCTGTTGTTGTTGTTGATGGAGAGTCGAAATGGAATGAAGCTGAAGTTGTAGCAGGAGAAACTGTTGAAAACTGATCAATTGGAAGGACTGGTGAAGTACTTGTTAATGGTGCTGATGAATTGTCGGGAACAATAGTTGTTGCAGTTGTAGGAGGGTCTGAAACCGTTGCTGATGACGTTGTCGGATTTGCCGGAAATGATGTTGTGATCTGGAGTAGGCCACTCTGAATAAGACTGTCAATGCCATTCCTCAAGTCTTCACACCCATTCCATGAAATATTGCAGTATGGGCACCCTAGTTCACACCCCGGAAATATATTGCTTTCACGGAGTTGAGCTTTGATTTCCACCAATGGTGTCCTGATCTGATCCACATTAGTTATCAAATAAGACGGTTGGTCTTCTTCGATAGCATTAATTCGGGGACCACCATGGTTTGGCATTGGGTTTTTATTGACATTGGGCGGAGGTGCAAAATTCAGAGCCTTGGAGTCTACCAGGTCTTGTACCTTCATATGCAGAGCCCTGCATTTTTCTGTACTGTGACCAGGTGCGTTTGAATGAAAAGCACACCTAGCATTGGAGTCATAGTTTCTTGGTAGACTGTTGGGATCCGGAGGTGCCAACGTTCTTAGCTCAACTAGGTTGAGTTTCAGAAGCTGTGGCAGCAAAGCAGCATACGGCATTGGAATTGGGTCGATCACTCGGTTAGCTTGGGATGGCCTTTGTTGGAATGGCCTCTGTTGATTGTTGTTGTTGGAGTTGTTGTTGTTGTAGTTTCTTGGAGGATATTGATTCTGCTGATGATACTGAGGTTGTTGTTGGAAGTTTTGTTGAGGAGGTTGATAGATTGGCTGTGGATGAACTGGAGCAGGGATAGTGACTGCTGCTATTGTCCTTGGAACATATTGGGGCCTACCCCTGTTGGTGTGAATGGCATTAGTCTCGCCAGTTCTTCTCGGGCCCGCAAAGGGCTTTCTTGTACCACTGGACGAGCTGGCACCATTATCAGAGATCTTTCCCATTTTCAACAGGCTTTCAATTCTCTCCCCAGCTATGACAACATCTGCGAAGCTGGTGGAAGAGAAAGCAGCTAACCTGTCAATATATGTTCCCTGGAGAGTGTTCATAAACATATCTGCCATTTCTCTCTCAGACATTGGTGGTTGAACGGCAGCAGCCAGTTGCCTCCACCTTTGGGCATATTCCCGGAAACTTTCCCTTGATGACTGTGACATTCCCATTAGGAGAGTCCTGTTGGGTGCCATGTCTAAATTGTATTGATACTGTCGGATGAAGGCTTCTGCCAGATCCTTCCAGCATCTCACAGTTGCCCTCGTCAAATGGGAATACCATTCCCTAGAAGCTCCAGTCAAGCTGTCTTCGAAGTAGAACATCCAAAGTTTCTCATCCATTGTATAGGCCTTCAGCCTTCCCAGAAATGACTGCAAATGAGTCCGGGGGCATGAAGTCCCATTATACTTTTCGAAACAAGGAGGTTTGAACTTATGGGGGATCCTGACCCCTTCTACCAGCCCCATGTCCATGACGTCGAACCCCAAAGAATTTTGAGATTCCAGTGATCTCAACTTCTCAGCTATTTCTTCCAATCGCCTATCATATGTTTCCTCTCCAGCACCCATCACTGTATACTGGTCCTCCTGAGGATCTTCTTGAAGTACCCTGGCTGCAGTGGCTGTTCCTTGAACATTTGCAGGGATGTTAACCTCAGGATGTAGATGTGGGCCAAACACAGGGGGGTTAACATGTGGTTGCACCCTTTCATTATTACTGGTGCCTGCAGTTCCTACATGAGGCTCCTCTTGATTTTGCCTCTCCACCATGGCTCTCAGTCTCTCCTGGCTCTGAGCCATGTTGTTCATAACTTCCATGAACTGCGTCATCTGCGTTCTCATCTCTAACCTTTCGTTTGCCATCTGGTTTCTGACCTCCGTAAGGTCTTGTTGCATCTGATCCATCTGAATTCCCGGAAGGTTGTTTCTAGTTGGGTACCTGTGTGGCCTGTTGAGAGGAAATACCCGGCGGCGAGCAATAATTCCTGAACATCACAACAGAGGTTAGCAACAACAAAACAAAACCCTACAAAACAAGTAAAAGGTTAGCATGCAATGCAGTTATGCTTATTTGCTATCAAGGTATCCGGTTTGGCCTTCAGTTTTGACCCTTCCAGACCCTTGAAGATGAGGCTGTTGAAGTTGCTTTTGATGTGAACCCAGATAGAAACCAACACAAATATATTACAAAGGTGAAATAATACAATTTGTTCATTTTACAACACAAATCCTCAAAGGGGCCAAAATACATCACAAAAGCAAAAGTACAAGGAAAAGGAACAACAACAAGCAAATGATCAAACTCCAAGGCCAAACTCATCCTCACGAACTTCCTTGAGAAGTGCTTCGGTCACAGGATCAGCCGGACGCTCCGTGAGACTTCTGATGAGAAGGTTTCTTGTTGCAACAGCTGCAGTCAATTTCTTGCTCTGACTTTGGTCCTTAGACCTCTTCAATCCTGCTTTGATTTTTAGCTCTGATATTTCTTCCTGGGCTGCTGCCAGGGCCTTTTCCATCTGCTCCATCTTGTCTTGAGCTCTCTTGTCTTCTAGAGTACGGGCCTCAGTGATCCGGACCCACCTGGCCTGACTCTCTTTCAAATACAAGTCTGTTCTTGCTCTTTGGAACTGGGCTTCTTTACAAGCATTCTTCAGAATCTGCTCACCAGCTTTAGACTTGTTGATATACTCCCCAGACTTCTCAATCTTGGTCAAGTGTTCCACCCTCAATTTCTCCAACCTCTCAATCTCCCTCACACCTTCACTCCTCTCCCTGAGGGTCTTCTGCAAGGCTTGAGTTAACTTCTCATTCCTTTCCTTCAAGCTTTCAAACTCTTCCAAACTGATAGTGGCAGAGGGTGGTGCTGAAGATGACTCAGGCATGTCTTCTATGGTGAAGGGCATTCCAGAGAATTGGGCCCTAGCATGGGACCACTCATAATATTGGACTGATGCCACATTATTGCACTTCCCCAGAATGGTGATTCCCTTAGTCTGAACATGATCCCAGGCCCAGGCAGCCTGCCTAACAGTTGCCAGACTAATCTTGTTCTCACAGTAGAGGGTCTCAACCAAATCTTGTTCCCTTGGAGTATGAACCAGTGCATAGCCCAATTGCCTCCTGAACAGTAGAGGGTTGTAGTTGATACTTCCCTTAACTCCTATTAAGGGCACATTGGGAAAGTGCCCACAGCTTGTGACCATATCTCTGCCCTTGGTGCTCTGAGCACACCATCTGATGTCTGCTGAAGTTAGGACAGTGAGTCTCTTAGCCCAGTTGCTTTGCTGATGAGGATTGAGAAATGCATCTGTCCTGGGTAGATGCCTGAGGAACCAAGTATGGAATAATGGAGCACAAATCCTCACTAATCTTCCCCGCTGCTTCTCATTTCTCTGATGGACTGAGTAATAGAGATCACCCAGTAAAGTCGGCACTGGGTTCTTCAAGATGAACAAGTGGATTGCATTTTTGCTGATGAATCGGGGCTCATCTGCAAACAGCACAATTCCATATACACTTAAGGCCAACAGAGCACAAACAGCTTTCCACTCCCCCAAGGAGGCCTTCAAACTAGCTTGAGAAATCAGGAAGTCCAGATGAAATCCAAGGATCCCAGCTTTAGAGGTCAAGTGTTGTTCAATCAATACAGGTTCCAGGTGCAAAGCTTTTGCTATCTCTCCTTTGCTGGGAAGGACCATTTCAGGGTTGAAAGGGATTTCTCTTTTGATAGGCAAACCAACCAAATATGAGTATTCTTCCAGAAGAGGCCCCAACTGAAAGTCTTGAAAGGTGAAACATCTCAATGGAGGATCATAAAACTGAATGCAGGTGTGGATGAGGCTCCTCTGTGAAGGGTCCAGATCCATAACCATGTCCAGTATATCTCCATAGCTTTCCCTGAACAAGGGTATGTGATCTGGAGTGATCAGGGTTTGGATCCTCCTGATGTCTGACAAGTCTGGTTGGAAGAAATGATAGGTGATGTTGCTTTTCTTTGGAGCCATGATGCTGAAGACTGAGTAGAGTGCTGATGAAGATGCTGAAAGAATGAGCCACTGATTGGCTGGTGCAAGTAACTGAAGTATGGCTGACAAGCTGAAGCAAATGCTGGTGGAGATAGGTCAAAACTGCAGATGGGGTCAAAACCAAAACCAGATGAGAAATGGATACCCTGAAACACAAATAAGCACATGTTAATATGATGCAATGAGTATGTATGCAAGATGAAATGCAAGGGTTTGTGACTGAGCTGGATCTGATTAACTGCCTTGGTATAGATCCATGTGTGTTCAAGAATTCCAGATGGAGGTCTATAAATCCAGTAACCAGGGTGGGGGGACTCAAATAAAGAGCCACATGTCCAGAGTTTTAAATCATAAGAACTATCCAACATGGAGCATTCTTAACAAAGTAACAGGGTATTCTGAGGTCAAGGTACCTGCAAACCTGTAAACAGCCCAACCCCCTCACAGGTAGTGATCTAGAACAAGGATCCTCAGACTTGGATCAGTTATGAGAAGTGTAAACACTTCTAACCCGGAGGTACAGTGTTTACAATAACCATAACAATTCCTCCTCTAATTCACCTCAGTTTCTGAAGGTCAGTACTAAAAGGTCATCCAGACTTAGCAGGCTTCCCAGATATCCCTAGCATTGCAGGAAATCTGCAACACAGAGTTCTCAAGAAGAAACCCATATCTGAACCGTGTTTCATATTCCCGCACCAGACCGAAATGGAATGGGAAAGAATATGATTCACTCTAGCCTAGGTGTCACTCAGGTCCCAGGTATAGGACCTTAACTCTCAATGGAACACCCGCCCACCAAAGAAAAACCAGATCCAGCCAGCACAGTATGACAGTATGAAAATATAAAGCTATAAAGAAAGCAATAAATCAACTGTACATAAAGCAATAAACAAAAATAAATACAAGCACATACAAGCACATAACACCCCAGTAAACACAAATCAAACAAGCGCTAGGAGGAACCCACAAAAGAACCAGAAGCCCTGGTTGCAATATAAGTATCCCCAGCAGAGTCGCCAAGCTGTCGCTCCCGACAAATGAAACCGGGTCATATGAAGGTACAGACGCGAACGGTCGGCGAGAGGGACAATGAGAACACACAGCCGTGAACTCACTGTAGAATGAATAGAGTCGCCAGCTAGGCATTTTTATCCCGGAGGAAAGGCAATGCTGCATAGACCTAGAAAGATACGGATAAGACGGTTTGCGAACCAGAGAGACTGAGAAAGGGGGTTGGTTACAACCTGGGAAGGTATTAGCACCCAGATTGTCCGTCGTACTCGACGGGATCCACGCTTAAAAGATTTGTGTTATAAAGGGGTAGTGTCAGTGCAATTTGTGTGTCCAAGAGCTGGAAAAGGATGTACAGGTGTCAGTGTAAAGAAATGTGATGTGTATAAATGTACAGTGTCAGTGTGAGATCAGGAATGAAATGCTCATGACCATGAGGCTCAAAGAATAATGCTGGAAGGAGGGGGAATATACAGAGACTTTTGTTCGATAACCGTTAAGTTATGCCTACGTATCCTCTCGTGCAATGAGGAAGTCAGAACACCGTAGTTCGACCCAAAGAGACTGAAAGATGAATTGACTTGATGAACTGCTTGCTTGTCAATGCTCAAGTGTATGACCTGTCTGGCTCAGGTGCTTACTGTCTTGCATTAGACGGAAGAAGCGAGTTCTCGTTTGTGAGTGAAGATGATGAGAAAAGAATCCCGGAGGAGACGATTATTGTTTGTTTTTGGTGTTTTCAATCTTTTATTGCTTTTTGGAGTTTGTCATAAGTTGATGAGCTTAGGCCTAAACCAATGGATTTGGTAAACTCATCACATCATCCCTCTGATTAGGGGTAATGAGAATACCTTAAGTGTGAAGTCAGATTCTCACACTTAATCACCTTTGGTGTAGGATTAAGATCATTAACCTACTTGTGATTATTTAGATGTTTTTGGTGTTTTTGTTTAGTGTTGAGTAATGAGGTTAAGCCATAATCAAGGATTAAACAGACCCATTACACCATCCTAATAGAAGGATAGTAGATGAGAATGTTTAAGCTGAGGAAAGCTCCTCAACTTAATCCATGATTAGGGATTAAACTCATGACAAAACAAGCCTTTGATTAAGTGGATTTTATTAATGATATGATGATGAAGTGATTTTTATGATTTGTAAGACAACTTGAGGGGGACTTGTCCATTAACTCTAGGGTTAGTCCTTCTTAAACACTTAAGGAAGAATTAGAACCCTAATGCAAGGCCCAAGTTACAAGTGTGATGTCTTGATGGTTATTAAGTGAATTGATTAAGAGATTTAAACACATGAAGGGTTTAACACTTAGGATTAAAGTTATACACTCCATCCTAATAGAAGGATGCAGGCATAAGCTTAATCACAAAGCCTTAAAGCCTTTAGGGTTTAGTCCCTGATTATGAGATGAGAGGAGAAGACTCAAAAGAGACACAAAGGTAAAACTATGAGGGGAGACTAATCAAAACCCTAATCATTGTCATGCTTGGTTGTTCCTAAGGTTTGTGAGGTTTTCAAAAACAATCTTCAGAGGAGCCACCAGGAAGCAGATGAATAAGATCAAGAGAAGCAAAGTGACTTGCTTCATTCAAGAAGTCAAGTCACTTGAAGAAAGAAAGGGGGAGGAACAAGAATGAGCAAGCTCAATCTCAAACACAAGTAGAAATGCAGCAATGGATGCAAGAGAGATGAAAAGAAAAGTTATGAGAAGTGAAGGCAAATTCACTTCCCAAGTTTACTTACCACCTGAAATGTTAGAAAGAAAATGCAATGCAATGCAAGATGATATGAAATGGCATGATGCTATACCAAACCAGAAGCATGTACATGATGATTATGATGTTATGAGGTGCTGCAAACATGAGGCAAAGCAATGGGGATGTTCATACAAGGTTATGAATGCAAATGATGCAAGTTAAGGAGCATGAACAAGCATGAAAAGTTATGAATCATACAAGACAAATGACATGGCAAATATGTAATGCAATGATCAATGATGCTTTCTACATGTCTTAAGATGTCAAATGAATCATAAGCATGCACAAAATGCAAAGACAAGTCATGTTATGCAAGAGAATGCAATAAGGATGCAAGAGGAAGCCCAAATTAGGGTTTATGGATCAAACACCAAACACAAACCAAAAACAGAAGCAAAACCCTAAAGTAAAAATGGAAAATGGTACCCAAAGAAACCCTAGACCTATAATGATCTACTGCCCAAAGGGGAGCTCTCAACTCTCAACCAAACTCAAGTTATGAATTTTGCAAGTTTTTAGGGTTTTTAAGGGTTCTTAACAAAAGAAATGCCAATCAATTAGGAAATGCAAGAACAATTCATGGCCTTTTTATCTTTGAAAATACATGCTAAACTCAACACAAAGCAAAAAGAATCAATGTCTCAACCTTCACCAAAAGGCAGAAATGAATTTTCAAACATATGATCAAAATAATGCATAAAAAATGATTTAATTCAATGGAAAATTCTCAAAATGCATCAAGATCCAAAAATAAATTTGGTTTGAAGGTTGGACAATGTTTCTAAATGTCTTAGAACATTTCATGAATTTTTTTGTAATTTTTAAATACTTAAAAGTATTTTTAATTAATTAATTCCCATTAATCAATTAAAAATAATCTTTTAAACATTTAAAAATACTTTTTTAATGATAAAAAATAAAATAAAAATATTTTTGTGTCATAAAAATTAATAAAACTTTAAGGAAAAAGTCTCATAATTTTTATGAATTTTTAACTATTTTAAAATAAATATGCAAGTTTAAATGAAATAAAAGGAAATAAAACAAATAAAAATGAAAAGTAATCAGATTGGACGGATGAGATTGCTCCTGAGTTCAAAGGCATTGACTGCGCGCCAGAATGAAAGGCCTAGATTCAAACTTCTAAAACTTAATTAATTAATTTAATTAAACCTGATTATGAATTAATGATGCAATCCAGACCACACACACGCGCGCGGGAAAGATGATCCAATGGTCCACGTTTGAACTTTGCCCTAATTAATTACACTTAACCCTAATCACTTTCAGGCTGCCGGAGAAGACTTCCGGTCGTCTTCTCCGGCCAGCCCTCACCTGAGAATCCTCAAACTTCCTAAAAACGTAACATAAATGAAATCTAAGACCAGAGAAATGTTCCTCTCCTCCTCACGAATCAAACCCCTAACCCTAAACAAATTTATATTACCTAAACAAGCTGAATCGAAGAGGGAAAGTTCTAGGTCACGCAAGCTTCAGAGAGAAATTAAATGCTCAAGACACAATCATTTCAAAAACTAAAAGCATCAGAATGATCAGTGAATCACATAGAACAAGTTTGGGACAGAAGAAATGATTTCTGGAAAAATTATTTTCGAGCTACCTGAGATTTGAAGCTTTCAGTTTAGGAACTTTCTGGCCTTTTCTTTAAGTGCAAAACACTCCTTGGGACCCCTTGATGATGTTTGAATGCCTTAGAACAATTTATGTGAGCTGGTTGGTGAGTTTCGAAAGCTCCTGCTTCAGTTCAGTCAGAAATGGCAATGGAGATTCTGGCACTTTCAGGTCATGGTGATGGGGTGTTTGAGGTCCATACAATGTGTAGAGAAGATCTGTGGTGTTGGTTTGTGTTTTTGTGAGCTAGGATGGAAGATTCGAAAGTTTTTGCAAACTGAAGTGAGAAATGGCAGTGGGGTTTCTTGGCTGTTTCAGGCTTGGGCTTTGGGTGCTGGATGGTCTATGAAGTGTGTGGAGTTGAATGATGAAGAAAGTTTTAGTGTTTGATGGCTGTGTTAAAGGATTCGAAGCAAGCTGCAGTTAGGAGTGTTTGTGTGAATGTGATGAATGTGTGTGTTTCAGCCTTGCCTCTTGAGTGTTTTTGCTTGCAAATTGATAACATATTTTAATCCAAGTGGCCAGAGGATGTGACTTGTGCAGCTGTGATAGGTAAGTTTGCTTTTGCATAAAAGGTCAACTTTGTGTAAGATAGGGCATGGGCAAGGTCTAGGCAAGTACAAGGCATGTCTGGCGCAGCAAAGGTGAGGGAGAGGCCTAGCAAAGCTCAGCAGCCAATGCACCAAGTTGTAGGAAGTGATCATGAGTGTTTTGCAAGTTGGCTAGCTTTTGGTTCACATGTGAATGCCTTGTTACCCAAACCAAACCATGGGAAAACTAGGTCAAATTTTGATTTTTGTAACTTAGAGAATGTTCACATGCTGGTTTAAAGTGGATTAGAGGCTGCATTTGGCTTTGGTTCAAGACTTTGCAAGATTTCCATTTGGTGCATAACTTGAAAAACAATGATTTTTGCCAACTTTGCATTGCCATAACTTTTGATCCAAGAAGAGTTTGATCATGTTCTTGTACTTTTTGAAAAGGGAAAGATGAGATCTACAACTTTCATGACCAATGTTTTTCCATTTGAAGCATTTTTGGATCATGAATCAAGGCTTGAAAATTGACCTAAAATGAGGCATTCTTGAAAAGTCAACTATGCCCAAAAAGTCAACTTTTGCAAAAACCCTAAATCCTTGATTTCTATGAACTTCAAACTTCTTCCATGATCAAATAAAGATCATATACACTCAAGATGATGAAGATCACCCATTGGTTGGGTCATTGGGGGCCTCAGATGCCCTGATTTTGCACTGACTTGTCCAGAAAGTCAACTCTTGATCAGATGACTTCCCCATGGAGTTTCTTCATGAAAATTGATATGCATACTCCCTATACCATATAGAGACCAATGGAAACAAGAATGACCAAAAAATTTGGAGTTATGGCCTCTGAAACCAAAACCCTAATTTTCAGTCAACTGTGCAGTTCATCCTGGCTCTGCATCCATTCAAACCCTAGCTCTTGTGATTCCTCTGCATTTTTGACTTTGAGGAGATGGAATATGATATAAGGACACACATGGACCCCTTTGAGTTGATTGGTTGCCTTTGGAATGGCTCAAGATGCTTTGGGATTGCTCAGATCACAAACCCTAGGTGCAGATGCCTTAGAAACTATCCAGTGAATTAAAAATGAGATGTGAGATGATATGATTGTACTTATGCATATGAGAATGATCACAAGCCATGGTGTGAATGGGTGAGGGCAAATTTGGGGTGTTTACACCGGCGCCTGAGGCAAAGGCTATTCTAGACCAAGACGCTGGTGCCCGACGCAAGGAGTTGGCTAGGGACCTGGCAGCTGTCATCCGGGTGATGGAGACGGCCATGGTCTTGACTGACACTTCGGTCTCCACTGCGTCCCTTGAGGATGCCCTCGTGCAGGTCCGGTCAGAGAAGGACAAGCTGTCCAAAGATCTGTCGGACTACAAGGAGGAGCATCAGCTGCAGGAAGGGCTGAGCAAGAAGCTGGAAGAGGCAGAGAAGGAGCGGGACCAGCTGAAGGCTGCTAAGGCGAGCTTGGAGGAGCAGGTGGTCGATCACCAGAGGCTGACTGAGGACAATGCTGGCCTGCGGGCCCAGGTCGAAGCTCTCGAGGAGAAGGTCCGTTCTTTGGCCGACGAGACCGAGGAGGAGCGTGCCCTTGGTACTCGTGGTGAGCTGCTGGGGCATATCCGCTCGCTCAACCAGGACCTGGTGGCCGTTTTCAAGGAGGGTTTCGACAACGCTGTCGAACAACTTAGGCTTCTAAACCCTGAGTTGGTGACGGAGGGGTCGGCCCATAATTATTGTGTCAGGGATGGAGAGATCATCTGCCCGTTCGAAGCCGAGGAAGAACTGGGGGTTGAGGAGGAGGAAGAAGAGGAGGTGCTCCGAGCGGTTATTTTTGCTAGTGCCTCTACTTCAATCCATTTTGTAAAGTAATCCACCCCGACGATGAGGTATTTATTCTGGGATGATCCGGTGACGAAGGGTCCGAGGATGTCCATGCCCCACCACGCGAAGGGCCATGGGGAAGATAGTGATTTTAGGTCATTTGGGGGCGCGAGGTGCATGTCGGCGTGTCGTTGGCATTTGTCACACCTTTTGACGTGCTCCTTTGAGTCGCTTTGCATGGTCGGCCAGTAGTAGCCTGCTCGAAGGGCTTTTCGTGCGAGCGATCGCCCGCCGAGGTGTTGAGCGTTAATTCCCTGGTGTATTTCTCCAAGTATGTCGGGGACTTTCTCTTCCTCGACACATTTAAGTAACGGGATGGAGAACCCTCTCCGGTAGAGTTTACCTTCGAGGAGTACGTACGAGCACGCTCGTCGTTTGACAGTGGCCGCCTCTTTCGGGTCAGCTGGGAGTTCGTCTCGTGTGAGGTAATTGTAGATGGGTGTCATCCAACAGTGAGCATCCCCGATGGTGTTGACCTCGAATGGAGGAGGTAGTTTGTCGATGCTGGGTCGAGGAAGGATTTCTTGAATTACTGATTTATTCCCACCCTTTTTCCTCGTGCTGGCTAGTTTCGAGAGGATGTCTGCCCGTGTATTGTGCTCGCGAGGTACGTGTTGAATTTCCACTTTTCGAATTTCTCAAGTTTTTCTTTGACAAGGGACAAGTACTCGACGAGGTTGTCGTTCTTGGTTTGGTACTCTCCTCGCACTTGTGAGGCCACGAGCTAGGAGTCTGTGGATATTTTTACTTCTTTTGCTCCCAGGTCCTCGGCTAACCTCAGGCCTGCGATAAAAGCCTCGTATTCGGCTTGGTTGTTCGACGTCGGGAAAGCCAGTGCTAATGAAACCTCGATCAGGATCCCATCCTCGTTCTCGAGGATGATCCCGGCTCCGCTGCCTGATGTGCTAGAGGCGCCGTCGACGAAGATCGTCCATTTGTGGGCGCCCTCTGCTGGTGTCGGGCAGTGGGTCATTTCCGCGACGAAGTCGGCCAGTGCTTGGGCCTTCAAAGCTTTCCTACTTTCGTATTGTATGTCGAATTCGGAGAGTTCTAGCGACCATTTGAGCATTCTCCCGGCCATATCTGGTCGCCCGAGTAGCTGTTTGATTGGCTGGTCGGTCCTCACCTTTATCGTGTGTGCGAGGAAGTAATATCGTAGTCTCCTCGCCGCATTGATGAGGGCCAGGGCGACCTTTTCGATTTGCTGATATCGGAGCTCGGGGCCTTGGAGTGCTTTGCTCGTAAAATAGATGGGCTTTTGTCCCTCGTCAGTCTCTCTTATTAGAACGGCGCTGACGGCCTCGGTCGCCACAGACATATACAGGTATAGGGTTTCTTTTTCTAATGGTCGCGATAAGACCGGGAGTTCGGAGAGAACCTTCTTTAAATGGAGTAATGCTTGCTCGCATTCGTCGGTCCAGTCGAAGCTAGCCTCTTGCGAAGGAGTCTGAAGAATAGTAGTGCGTGTTGGGCGGACTTGGCGATGAAACGGGAGAGTGAGGCGAGCACTCCATTGAGGGATTGGATCGATTTCTTGGTCCTCGGGGTCGGGAATTCTGAGAATGCCCGGCATTTGTCGGGGTTGGCCTCGATCCCTCTTTCGGTGAGGTAGAACCCCAGGAACTTTCCTGCCCGTACTCCGAACGTGCATTTTTCGGGATTGAACCTCATTTTGCACTGCCTCGCCTGCTCGAACACTTTGGTTAGATGTCGAGCATGGGTAACCTCCTCGTGTGACTTGACAATCATGTCGTCCATGTATACTTCGAGAATGTCCCCTATTTCGTCCTTGAAGACTTTGTTCATCATGCGTTGGTACGTAGCACCAGCGTTCTTGAGCCCGAACGGCATTACGTTCTAATAGTAATTGCCCGTTGGGGTCATGAATGCTGTGTGTCTCTTGTCTATGGGCGACATAGGGATTTGGTTGTATCCACTATATGCGTCCATGAAGGACAAGAGTTTAAAACCTGCAGAATTGTCTACGAGCATATCTATATTAGGGAGGGGGAAAGCATCTTTCGGGCAAGCCCTATTAAGATCAGTATAATCAACACACATACGCCATTTTCCATTATTTTTCTTAACGAGGACTACATTAGAGAGCCAGGTTGTGTACTGGGCTTCAGAAATAAAATTTGCCTCTAAGAGGTCTTTTACAGCTCGTTCGGCAGCCTCTGCCTTCTCGGGCGACTGTTTGCGCCTACGCTGTGCTATGGGCTTGGCTGCCCGGTCTAAAGCTAGCTTGTGACACGCGATCTCAGGGTCCAGCCCGGGTATTTCTGCGGCATTCCACGCGAAGAGGTCAGAGTTCTCCTTGAGGCATGCCACGAGTTTCTCTCTTGTTCCCTCGGGCAGTCCCTTACCTATCTTCACTGTCCTTTCTGGATCGTCCCCGAGGGGAATGAGCTCGAACTCTCCGTCGGGGATTGGTCGAACCGGGTGTTCGAGAGATTGTTCCTTGGTGGATTTCCCTTCTTCGGTTTCGTCTAGCCCAATGCGACAGTCGAGGTCGATGGCGTTAACTCCCCGGGGAGGGTCCTCGGTCCTGTGTTTTTTGTTGTTGCAGCTGCTCTTTGTGCTGACCACGGCCTGTCCTTTTACTGCAGCGTCGTAGCATCGCCGGGCAGCTTCGATGTTACCGTGGATGGTGACCACGCGTCCCAATTTGGTGTAGTATTTCATCTTCAGGTGGACGGTGGATGGGACCGCGGTGAGTTCGGCCAGTGACGGGCGTCCAAAGATGCAATTGTAGAGGGACGGACAGTCCACGACCAGGAATTGGATTTTGATTTCCCTGGCCGTTTCCTGTTCGCCGAAAGTGACGAGGAGCTCGACATATCCCCACGGCCTGGTCGTTGCTCCATTGAATCCTTGGAGGTCCGACCCGACGTAGGGGGATAAGTTGGTCTTGTCTAACTTCAGAGTCTTGAAGAGGTGGACGTACATGATATCCACCGAGCTGCCCTGATCGACCAGGATGCGTCGGATGTCGAACTGGGCCATCTTTGCTCTGATCAATAGTGGGATGCCCGAGTTCGGGGATCCGCCCGGGAGTTCCTCCAGGAAGAAGGATATTGGGTTGGATTTCCCCCGGTATTTTGTCAATGTCGCCTTTTGCTCGGGGGCAGTCAGTAGGAGCTCGTCGAACTTGCGCTTGACTGAGAGGGCAGCGGCTTCCCCGTTAATTCCCCCACCTGATATTACCAGTGCGGTTGGGAAGTCTTCCCAGGGGCTGAGTGCAGCGATTCTGCCTTCGGGCAGTGGCTCGGGGAGGAAGAAATCTTCCGGGCGTGACACGCAGAGGGCCACTTGGTAAGGAGAGTTGTCGGGGGGTGTTTCTTCCCGGGGTCTCTTCTTTTCTGGCTCGTCATGTCTGGGGGTTTCGTTCTTCCTCGTATACTGCTTTAGGTGCCCTTCTTGGATTAAAATCTCTATTGCATCCTTCAGGTGGACGCAGTCTTCGGTCACATGCCCGTGGCTCCTGTGGAACCGGCAGTACTTGGATTTGTCGGTGTGGGGCTTTGGCGCAGATGGTTTTGGGAACCTGACCCTGCCCTGTTTAAATTCAGAGTTGATGCATTCCGCGAGGATGCGCTCTCGAGGAGCTGTCAATAAGGTGTACTCGTTGTATCGGCCCGCGGGGCCTCTTCCTTCTCGGAGCTCGCGAGGTCTTTCTTCTCTTCGCTTGTCCCCGTTGCGACGGGGAATGCTCGGGTCCTCGCGTTTGGAATGCTCGGTATCCCCAGCATTACGTCCGCTGCGGGCATTGTGTGCCACCTGTTTTTCCTCGTATCTGATGTAGGCCTGGGCCTTGTGCAGGAGTTCGTTCAAGGTGCGGGGAGGCTCGATCCCGACGGCTCTGCTAAGCTCACTGCCGGGCAAGAGTCCTCTTTCGAGGAGGTACTTCTTCATGTGTTCGGTGGTATCCACCTCGACAGCTTCCTGGTTGAATCGCTCGATGTACGAGCGTAGCGTTTCATTCTTCTTTTGCACTATGGCTTCAAGGGTCGCCTCAGTCTTGGGGTGACGACGGGAAGCCGTGAAGTGCCTGGTGAACATGGACCTCATGACTCTCCATGATGTAATGGATTCGGGGGCCAAGCTTTTGTACCAAGCCATGGCCCCTTTCCTGAGGGTCGTCGAAAATAGTCGGCATTTGAGATGACCGGTGATATCATTGCGGTAGTCGAGCATCGCGTTGACGTTGTCGACGTGGTCGTCGGGATCGGTAGTCCCGTCGTATACAGCTAGATTGGGCGGTTTCTCCATGCCTTTGGGGAGCGGGGCTTCCATTATCGCTCGAGACAGGGGACAGTGCAGGTCTTCCTCGTCGCTCCTTAATGGAGATAGTTCATTGTTGTCGGGGCTGCGCCCGCGCCTTGGTGATGTTCCCGCTCGACCATTGTCACGACGGGCGCGTGCCCTGCTGACGTGAGGTTCTGGAGAGCGACGTCCTCGCTTCTTTGTTGGTTCTGGACGTTGCTGTGTCCTCCTCTCCTGCTGGGGTCGGGCCTCTTGTCGCTCGGCTTCGAGGGCCATGATTCGTTCGTGCTGCTGATAGAGCATAGAACCAGCCTGATTGAGGGCATTTACCATGGCAATCATTGTGGCGTCTCCTTCAACGGGAACGGGGATGGGATGAAATGTCTCTGCCCCTAGGTTTTGAGCGTGAGGGGCATCCCCGTTATTTTGGGGTTCTGGAGACGGGGTGGCTGGACGACCGTCTCGAGCGTCTGCTTCATGGGATTGCGGGCCGTCGTCCATAGTGTAGTCGACGAGGGGACGGCTGCGCTCGCTAGGTTGTTCTCCGGCCATGTTGGAAGGACAGAAATAAATGAGCTTTGATCCTCTGTAGATGAAGATGGGGATAGCTAGTTCCCACAGACGGCGCCACTGATCTGACCTGATCAGGAGGGCCTTCCAAGGATTGCAGACTGGGCCAGAGAATGTGTGAGTGAGAAGGGGGGTGTACCTGCAAGGTGCTCCAATGCTTAAGTCAGAAGAGGTACAGAATAAGGTTATCAGAGTGTAAGTTAGAATACCTGACCCTTTACTATGAAAGGGTATTTATACTGAGCCCCCAGCGCTGGGCCAAGGCTCCTAATGGGCTGGATTAGCTAGGCCCAAGGAGGAGCTGCCAGGGGACGCGTAAGAAGCGTGAAGACCTAGACCAAAGGTCTGCTCCCTGGTCCAACTGCCCCTATCCCTAAGGAGATAATACAGGGGAGTTGGGTGACGTGCCAGATGAGGTGGCAGTCGTGGGTCTGCCCGACGTAACCTATGCCCGTGACCTAGGTTGATGACCAGTGGATGAAGATCGTTGAGCGGGCAATGCACTCTTTGCCCGACACACAGTCGAGCTGTCGAGGTGACGTCTCTCTGATGTGGGGGGAAAAGACCTTTGCCCGACGCCTTCGAGTGTCCGGTCGTTTGGGCCTGGATCCGATGAGCGTTGGGCCATGCCGGGCATAACGTCATGGCCCAGTCCAGAACACCTTCCCAGGTTGTAACCAACCCCCTTTCTCAGTTTCTCTGGTTCGCAACCGTCTTATCCATATCCTTTCCTAGGTTTATGCAGCATTACCTTTCCTTCGGGATAAAAATGCCTAGCTGGCGACTCTATTCATTTCTTCTCTTTCGCCGACCATTCGCGTCTGTACCCCTCTTGACTTAGCCTCATTTGGTGGGAGCGACACCAAGCAAAATGACTGACTGGCAAAGAGGTAAGATAATCAAAATATCCACAGACCTTCACACCTCGGCAATATCTGAAAGATGAACAAAACTCTGGGTATATTATTATCTTTCAAACAAATGATTTTGGCTTCCTCACAAGGGAATCAACACCGACTTATGCTTTGAATGCATGTTTGAATTTTTCTATGGCGTAATGTGTAACACCCCATTTCTACCCACAATTAATTATAAATAAATCAGAGTCAACAAAATAGGATATCACATTTTTCTTCTTAAAAACATCAAAAATCATATTATATCAAATAATCATTATCATTTTTCACTATGCAGCAGAATCATCCAAATCATAAAACTCATTTGAAAACAACTTCATAATTTAATTAATCATAAATCCAAAACACCATCTTATAAAGAAACATCATTTTCTATAGGAAATATCTTTAATCCAATCATAAAAAAAATAGAATGAAAACACATTCATGCATTCGCTAGTCCCCCCGAAGTGCTACGTATCAAAGTGACCAACGACTCAAACCATCTAACGGAAACTCCTCGCTACTCAGGATTACCTGCATGTTACCAACAGAGGGTAACATTCAAACAGAAGGGGTGAGATATCGACAATTATAAACAGGATACAAAAATCAGCATATACAAGTTAAAGTCATTCAATCACCCATTCACATAGTATGCAACATAAACATCGTATCATCACAACATCTATAACATATCAATAATTCATTCAATAATGAAATTCAAATGAGACTCGACAATGCATGCATGTGGTACCATTCGGAGTGAACTCCCATCTTAAAATCCATTCCATTTAAGTGGGTATCAACAAGACATAAGTCTTAATCTTAATCATCGTGTTTGCCATTCCAGGCCATCTTAATAATGCATATGTATGCGGTATGAAAATGGCATACAACAAAATCACACGTCATAGACATCATTCAAATATATCATCTTAATCATCTTACATCATCATAACATCATCATAACATCATTGGCCATAAGACCTACATCAAAATATATCATCACAACGGTATGAAATCATCTTAATCTTCTTAGTTTATGATCTCTAAATTCATCATCTAAATTCTTCTAACAACATTCGTTAAATCATCATATTATTATCCTCTAATTACATCTATCATCAATTACTAGTCCTTGATCATCTTTCGGAACATCAGAAAAAGGAACAGACGCGATTCGTTAGGAGAAACGCTAGAAATCACAAAAATGTATCAACGCTGCCCAAACACGTATCTCCCTTCCCCATACGCATATCAGTGCACACCCTTACGCGTAACATACGTAAATGAATAGAGAGCATGCAAAAATCACTCTCCATACGCGTAACAGGTGGCGTAACCACCAGATGTTACGCGTAACACCTGCCTCCATACGCGTATCTCAGATCTGATACACAATCCACCAGAGACCTCCTCAATTCAACTTCTGCTACGGGATTCATCATTGTATCACTCTAATTCAGTCCTATTTAGGTTTAACATGTTTTAGAATCATAATTCTTCATCTTATCACTCACCTATTATCACTACACCAATTATCAGCCTATCACCATCATCTAACTCCAAATTCGTCACAAATTCAACACACATCTCAGGAAATCTTCGTAGCAATTATCTATACCAGCAACAACACTATATTCATAACAGACATATCAACATCAATTCAACATCATCATATGAAATCATACACAAAGCATCATACAACAACAATAAGGAAATCAAACAACCTTATCCCATACATGCAGTTTATTTTCTCCTGGTTATAAGATACAAATCCTACCCTTACCTTTTGGATTGAATGGAGATCATATCTATGGTTGAAATTCTCTACGAAAATCTCCATAAGAATCCTTATCCCTAGCTCTTGCTCTCCCAAAGACTCGTTCTTCTCTCCAAAATGTTGATTATGACTAATTCCCTCTAAACCCTTACCAATCCTCTTTTCATTATTTTAATTAAAAATATAATAAAATAATACTAATATATTTATTATTACTAAAAATTCATTTAATTAATCCACTAATGGGCTTCTATTTACACCTCTCAACATTACTATTAAAACCTCCCCAAAGTAAGTCTAACACACAACTCAGCTTAAAACAACTTAAATTTATCAATCATCTTAATAAAAAACATCACACATCACAATTAACAGAAAATCTTCTCAAAATAATTTTATTTATTTATTTAATTAAATCGGGGTGTTACATAATGTACCATATTGAAATGGTAATTCTACGCTTTTGGTAGATGCAATGTAATGATGATTATTATATGCAAATGCAAAGAGAACCCCCCGCCGGTAAATAAACCCAAAAGCACTTGAGAGGAAGAAAGAACTTCCAAATCTGCTTCCTAGATACTCTGTGGGGAGATACCAAACCTGTTGGGGAATATGTTATTCCGATAACTCTGCTGAGGATAATAAAGACCTTGCTGCTGGAGATAACCATTGTGTGCAACATTGTGGGGATGAAGACTCTATTGTGGGACCATTCATCTAAAACACCTTTGCATGAAATATTCTGCTTGGGGATCACCTATAACCATAAGACTCGGCAGAAAGAAAGAACATCTCTCAACTTATTGGGGAGAATGTACTAAAATATCTGTTTGTTGAAGCTATCAAACTCTATTAGGGATAAGTAACAACAAGCTAGGGATGAAAAGTCAAACCAAAACTCTGGTGGAGATGACTTCAAGCTTTTGAAGAATCAAATGTTATTGCAAGCAAACATCAGTACCTGCAATCGTGACACAAAATAATAAGCCCCGGGGTATTATAAGGCATCCACATTCTCCACCCAAGACACTCAACCATTCAATCAATTTTTAATCATTTCTTACATGCATATGCAAGGCTTCAATGTTCCATATGTAATGTTTATACAAAAATTGGACGTTTTTGCACAATCTTCTTAATATTCTTATTTACTGCCTCAATAGCTCCATTCATCTTCGGACGGTAAGGATAAGAATTGTGATGCTCTATTTTGAAATTCTGGCAAGGCTCCTTCATCATTTTGTTATTCATATTTGAACCATTATCAGTAATGATTCTTTCAAGAATTCCATAATGGCAATTGATGTCCTTCTTAATGAAACGAGAAACCACCTATTTAGTAACATTAGCATAGGAAGCATTTGGCTCGATCTTACCAATCATATCAATGCCCCACATTGCAAAAGGCCATGGAAAAGTCATCACATTCAAAGGAGATGGTGGCACATGCACTTTGTCTGCATAAATCTGACACTTGTGACACTTCCTTACAAACTTGAAACAATCTGCATCCATAGTCATCCAGTAGTAGCCTGATCGTAGTAACTTCTTAGCCATAACATGCCCACCAGAATGAGTACCAAAAGTCCCTTCGTGTACCTCGTACATTAACATGTCTGCCTCGTGTCTATCCACGCATCTGAGCAAAACCGCATCGAAGTTTCTTTTGTATAAAACATATCCATTCAGAAAGAAGTTACTGGCCAACCTCCTTAGAGTCTTTCAACCATTATTAGATGTTCTAAGTAGGTACTCTAGGATTTTGAGAAAGCATCGAATGTCATGATACCACAGATTTTCATCAGCAACTACATCTGCGACAACACATGAGAAGGACTTTCAAGGCACATAACATCAATTTGAGGGGTATGATTCCACATGTGTACCTTAATCATAGAAGACAAAATGGTTATAGCATCAGCCAATTGATTCTCATCATGAGGTATATGACTTAGCTTCACAGTGTTGAAAAAGGTCAAAACCATCCTTGCATAATTACGGTAAGTGTAACACCCTATTTTTTCCCTAAGATTTCTTCACATCTCATCTGCATCTTGCAATACAAATAAGGTCGCACTGGTTTCTCGTTTCTTCTCGGGTGTAGGTTTATGCCTAACAGGGGATCACCATTGCTTTTATTTTCTTTTATTTGTGTATGTTTACTAACAATTAATTAAAATCCAAAAATATTTTTGTTTTCTTTTGTAAATCTTTTTCAGGTGAAAATGCCAAAAATAGCAGTCCCGCAACTCGAATGAATTTCACAGATAAAAAGTCGATGTTGATATGCAAACAATTCAAATTTACTTGATCAAGGATTTTCCAAGTTTTAATGAATTTATTCAAGTAATTCCAAGGTTCATGTGTTTATTTCGATGCTTTCTTCGACGCACAAAAGAATCGATCTCAGAGCCAATATGATCCAGTCCACCAGGCATTTTTTCAAGATTTTAAGCAGTGCAATCGATTGCATCATGTGATTTTTGCCCAAAAATTGCAATTTTCAGCAGTGCAATCGACTGCACCCATGTTCAAATCGATTGCATGAGTGCGAATTTGGTCGAAATCAACATTTTTCAAGTTTTGAGAATATTCTAGACCACTTCACTTTAAATTCCCTACATGATATTGATAATTTCCCACCATAAACCCTCACTAATCACCACACTTTTTATAATTCACTCCAAATTTAATTTCCAATCCTAATTTTGAATTTCCAAAGCAAGCTCAATTCCACCAAATTCCCGTACCTAAACTCTTTAAATAGAGGCCTTATCTCATTCATTTCTCAAGCTTTTGATAGCCAAAAAATACCTTGCAAAATATCTTTCCAAACCACAAATTTACCAAAGCTCTTATTCTTTTGAAAGTTATCAAGAATTCACATTAAATTCTTGATTAACTTTGAGCTAAGCCTTCATCATTTCCATTATTCTTTATCAATTTTAGTAGATTAAGCTTGCTAGTAAAGTAATTTGAAGTTTGTTCTTGGTAATTGTAAACACCCCAAATTTTCCCTCACTAAATTCACACCATGGCTTGTGATCTTTTATGTTTACTTTAGTATAAGCATATCATATCATATTGCATTTTTGTTTCACTGCATAAGTTCAAGTTCATCTGCATCTAGGGTTTGTGATCTGAGCATTCCAAGGATCCATCTGAGCCACTCCAAAGGCCTCCAAGTATTCCAAGAGGGTCCATGTGTGTTCTATCATCATATTATATCCCTCAAAGATCAAGGAAGTCAAGAAATCACAAGAACTGGCAAGGCATGGAAGCAGAGCTAGGGTTTCCTGCACAGATGACCAAAATTAGGGTTTTGGTTTCAGAGGCCTTAACCCAAATTTTTTTGGTCATTCTTGTTTCTAATGGTCTTAATATGTTATAAGGATCATGTGTACCAAATTTTATGAATAAATTCACTGTGGAAGTCATCTGATCATTGGGTAACTTCTTGAGCAAGTCAGAGCAAAATCAGGACATCTGAGGCCCCCAACAATGGAACCAAAGTGGAATTTTCATCAAATTGAAGTTATATGATCTTTATTTGATCATTGAAGTGCTTGGAAGTTCACAAAATTGAAGAAATTTGAGCTAAACCAAAAGTTGCCAAAAATGGAAATGACTTGTAATGGAAACTTTCCATTTTGGGAAAGTTTTTCAACCTCCTCTTTCTCAACCAAAATTGCTTCAAATGAAAAATTGCTGGTCATGAAAGTTGTATATTGGATCATTCCCTTTTCAAAAAGTACAAGAACATCCCCTAATTCATTATGGAACTCAAGTTATGGCCTTACAAAGTTGGCAAAAATCCTATAATTTTCACTTTCACACCAAAGAGGATTTTTTGCAATTTCACATACCAAGTCATTTTGTAACCTCTAATCACTCTCTAAGCATCATACAAACATAATACATTGCATTGTGACCAAAATTGCCCAAAGAATCACAAGTTTCTATGGCTTGCATCACAAGAAATCTCAAAGGGGGAAAATCACATAACACTTGCAAAACCTATGAGATCTTTCCCTCCAAGCCATCCAGCTGCACAATCTCAATCCTATGGATCTCCTTGATCAATGCTGAGCCAGGACATGCCATAGAACAACTGCTACATGAGCCCATACCTCAATTACACAATTTGTTGACTTTTTGCAAAAGGACCCATACCAATCAGCTGCAGCCACAACCACTCTCTGGCCAATAGGGTTATGTTATGTGGACCAAAAGCAAGCCAATGCATAACACACACAAGCCTGAGACATCAGATACACAAGTTTCACAAAATCACCCCAAAACTTCAAGCTTTCGATTCTCTCTGTCCAGCCACAAAAACTTCAAACAAACTTCATCATTCAACTCACCATCATCAATATAACCATTCCCAACCATCAAACCAGCCAGAAACCCCACAAACACAAAACACGATTTCAGGCCAGTTGAGTTGCAACCCTTAAATCCAGCCATTCTAAACTTTTCCAAAGCATTGCAACATCATCAGGGGGTCAAGTGGAGTTGGTTTGCATAGGAGAAGAGGTCCAAAAGCTCCAGAAGTGAAAGCTTCAGCTCAGGTAGCCACCTTCAATTTTTTTCCAAAACTTCTCTTTTATGTTATAGAATGATTCTATGTGTTCCCCTGATTTCCATGATATGATTTGTTTCGAAATGGTTGAGTTTTAAGCATTTCACAAGCTTCTGAAATTTTTGGTTGATTTTCCGTTTTGCTTCGATTCATGTTGTTCATGTGAAATAAATGGATTTTGTTGGTTGATTCTTGTTTAGAGTGATGTGAGGATCATTTCTGGAGAGTTTGAGAGCTTGGGGTTGCGTTTTGAGTGAGATAGCATGTTTGGCTAGCCGGAGAAGATGATCGGAGCTAGCTCCGGTCACCTGAAAATGATTAGAACCCTAATTAGGGTTTAGTGGCTCAGTTTGAATATCAGCCCTTGGATTTGGTTTCGCGTCCGTGTGTACGGTTCAGATCATTTCACTTAAGTTTAATTTTTAATTAATTAGGTTAATTAGTTAATTAACCCAGAATCAATCTAGGCCTTCCATCTGTGCGCGCAGACTTCTCCAATTCAAATCCAGACCATTAGATCAGTTGACTTCCCTTTATTTTAATTTTTATTTCATTTAAATCCCATTTTCTTTGTCATTTTATTTAAAATACCTAGAAAAATCATAAAAATATTTCCTTCTGCATTTCAATTTCAAATATTTTCTCATCCCAAAAACATTTTTATTTTTATTTTTTGCATTAAAAAATCATTTTAAAAATATTTAATTGTTTATTTTAATTAATTAATGGAAATTAATTAATTAAAATACCATTTAGGTTTCCAAAAATCACAAAAAAATTCACATTGCATCTTAGGACATTTAGAAACATTGTCAAACCATTCATACAAATTTCTTTTTGGTTTTGATGCAATCTTGACATTTTTCTTGAATTTAGGGTTCATAAAATTCCCTTTTTGGAACCCTAACTTTGAAAATTCTCTTCAGCCTAACCATGAAGGGTTTGAAAATGATTCTTTTTGTATTATTTTATATATAGCATGTAGTTTCTAGGATATTTTTTTCATGAATTTATCTTTCATTTTCAATTTGATTTTCATTTTTCCTCTTAAGGTTCCAAAAAATCCCTAGTTAACTTAGAAAAATCATAACTTCTTTTTGGTTAAGAGTTGAACCTTCTCCTTTAGGGTGTGATATCATATGGGGTTAAGGTTTGTTTGAGCCCATTTCCAATTATTTATCATCTGATTTGCTTCTATTTTGATCATTTGCATCTCATCCTTTCATGTAACCCTAATCTTGCATCCATACTTGCATCTTACATTGCATTGCATGAACATGTGAACTTGTCATGACATTCTAAGAACTTTTATGCCATCTTAGACATCTTAAGACATTGCTTGAACATTGCTTGGTCATTTCTTCATATATTTGCCCTTCTTTGCATCCATTTCATTTCATAAACATCCATGTGTCATCATGCTTCCTACATGTTTCCTTTGCTTTCTTTCACTTTGTATGAACCTTCATAACACTTGGTATGCCTTTGCATCATCTCATAGCATCATTTTCATCATATGATTGCTTATGGTTTTGTTTTTTTGTCATTTCATATGCTTCATTTCACTCCATCTCTTTCTTTATGCTAACATTTTCAGGTGGTAAGTAATTTGAGAAGTGAATTTGCCTTCACTTCTTATTTCTCTTCATCTTCTTCATATGCATCATTGCTACATTTTTCTTTGCCTTAGAGTGAGCTTGCTAATTCATGTTCATCTCTCACTTTCTTTCTCCAAGTTACTTATCTTCTTCAGTGAAGTAAGTAACTTGTTTCTTCCGCTTTTCCTTCCTTCCATCTGCTCCTTCCATTGGTGGCTTCTTTGAAGATCTCTTTTAAGCCTCATAAAGCATAGGAACATCCAAGCATGATAATAATTAGGGTTGTGATTAGTCCCCCTTTAGCTTTTACCTTTGTGTCTTCTTTGTGTCTCTCTTCTCATCTCATCATTAGAGACTAAACCTTTAAGGTTTTAAGACTTTGGAATTAGGGTTATGACTGCATCATTCTCTTAGGATGGAGTGTATAACTTTAATCCTAAGTGTTAAACCCTTAATTTGTTTAAACCTCTTAATCAATCCATCTTAATAATCACTAAGACATTAGCTTGTAACTTGGGCCTTGCATTAGGGTTCTAATTCTTCCTTTATTGGTTAAGAAGGACTAACCCTAGTGTTTAATGGACAAGTCCCCCTCAAGTTGTCTTACAAATTTAAAATCCATTTCTTAATCTCAACCTCAATTAAAATCCACTTTAATAAAGGTTTGTTTTGTCATGAGGTTAATCCCTAATCATGGATTAAGTTGAGGTATCTTCCTCAGCTTAAGTGTGCTCATCTATTATCCTTCTATTAGGATGGTGTAATGAGCTCACTAATCCTTGATTATGGCTTAAACTCATTACTTAACACTAAACAAAAACTCAAAAAACATCTAAATAATCACAAGTAGGTTAATGATCTTAATCCTACATCATCATGGTAATTAAGTCGAGATGTTCATCTCATACTTAAGGTATTCTCATTATCCCTAATCAGAGGGAGGATATGATGAGTTTACTAATCCTTGGTTTAGACTTAAGCTCATTAACTTATGACAAACACAAAAAAGCAATAAAAGACTGAAAACGTAAAAACAAACAATAATCATCTCCTTCGGGATTCTTTCCTCATCATACTCATTCATAAACGAGAACTTGCTTCTTCCGTCTAATGCAAGACAGTTAGCACTCGAGCCAGACGAGTCATACACTTGAGCATAGACAAGTAAGCAGTTCATAGTCAATTTATCTTTCAGTCTCTTTGAGTCGAACTACGGTGTTCTGATTTCCTCATTGCACGAGAGGATACGTAGGCCTAACTTAACTATTATCGAACAAAAGTCTCTGTGTCTTCCTGTCATACCCAAATTTTTGACCTAAGATTTTTCGCATCCCATCTGCATTTCGCCTACAAACAAGATCACGTATTGGTTCATGTATCCCTTTTCAGTTGCAGGTCTTTGCCTCGCAGAGGATCACCTTGTTTTTACTTGCCATTATTTGTTTATATTTACTAACTTCTAACCAAAATACAAAAATATATGTTGCGGTGTTGCTTCTTTCTTCTCTTTGTGTTGCAGGATTTCAAAGAAAGTGCAGTGATTTTAATTCAGATGCATTTGTTCAGTCACAATTCGATTCAGATAGAAGTTTGACCTAATATTGGTCAAACTATCAGAAGATTGTTTCAATTGCAAGTTATATGTGCCAGTGGTCTATTCCTCAGACAATGCGTGGTCAAAGTTCAAGTTGTGTTTTGTGCGAAGTTTGGTGTGAATCTTCAAGTTCACCAGTTTATCAGCAGTTCATTTGAGGATTTATTTTCTTCAGTATGGATTCGAACTATCTGGGCAATTTTCAGACGATCTCAGTGATTGTGGCTTGAGTTGCGAGTTGTTCAGTGGTTCAGAAGTGTTTGTGTTCATTTTTATCAGTGGCTTATAAAAAAAATCAGGAGCTGGTTGTGGGCTTAAAATCATCACTTCATTCATTATCCATTTCCGATTAGACCATCATTTTTTATAGCCATTATCTTTTTCTATTCATTTTTCTCATCAATTCCATATCCATTATCCATTTTTCGATTAAACCATTTCTCTTTTCCAATTTTCTATTATCCATTCTTATTCAATGCCATTTCTCTTCCATTTTTTTTCGATTATTCGATTCATACATTTTTTTAGTTCAATTATCCAAATGACTGTTTCTAATTTTTCATATCCAATTTTATATTCACTATTATTTTTTTAATTTCCTTTTTTTTATTTTATCCATTTCAAATATTCTTTTCATAATCAATTTTTTTATTTTTTCTAATCCACAATTAGGCCCATTTCCATTTACATTTTATTTATGACAAAAAAATTAAAAGAAAAAAAGAAACAATTCCATAAGCTGGCCCACTTGCTATAAGCCCTTCATCACATTTCTTCAGCTAGCCACATTACTTTTACAAACTTCATCAACAACACGTGACTTTCAGCGTCATATTCTAAGCCCCAATTTTTCTAGCCTTGCTTTCTACTACAGCCAACCATTCACGCCTGCACACCTTCCCAGCTTCACAAGCTCCAACACTCAGCCACAGTAATACCTTAGCCAGCTACATATCAAAACACAGCCTCAGCTCACATCTTCCGCACGCCAACAAGCTTCACCACACACAAGCCAGCCCAGCCTCATCTTGCACCAAACACAACAGCTTCCAAGCCGCATGAAGCATCACCCAAAATTCCAAAACTGCAGCAGCAATATCCAACACAGCTTCAGCCATCTATCCAACTTCACGCCGTATCCAAGCCCTCAGCCGCTGACTTTTCAAAGCCACTCCCTCAAGCCAAAGCAACACAGCCGAACACGCACGCGGGATACTCACCTGCACTCAAAGCCAAACAAAACGCATCTGAGAACAACATGAAACGCAGTGCAAATTTTATCAAAACACACGCCGAACTCAAACAGCACAAAACGCAGGCACAACAGCATCAAACGCAGCGGATTCACGCAAAATTCATGAACTAAAAATGAAAACAAAAATTCCAAAAACGAATCCCGTAAGCTTCTAAACGCAGAAAACAATACAAAACGGCAATTCGAATTCACCTTCATCCTTCTATAAAAAGGACTGTTTCCCTCTCTCAATCCCAAGCTTGAATCAGCCCCCAAAATCCCTGTTGAAATTCAAACTCAAGCTTCAAATTCAATTCACTTCATCATTTCCAACCTTCATTCACTATACCAATCAGTGTTGAAACCTTCAAATCAGAGACCTGTAGGAAACAATTCACAAGAAAAAGCCTCAAAACAAATTCGTCGAAGCAGATCCAACAATAACAACAGAAAAATGTGAAAAAAGAGAGAAGAAGGTACAGAGCCGTGCGTTTTTGGTGTTTATGGTTGTGGATTTTGTGCGATTTTGGGAATCGCTTTGAGATACAATGGCGGAGAATTCTTTCTTCCCTTCGGCGAATTCTTTCTGATTTGTCTAATAAACAACTTTTATTTTTATTTCTATTGTTTTAATGAATTTTGCTTGGCTCCACATTGCTATCATCCACATCCAAACATGAGCAGAACCCCCCTCCCTTTGTGTTAATTAATTTGTTTTTTTCTTTATTTCTAATATCTTTGTTATTTTTTTTCAAAAAAAAAGAAAGAGTAGGAAATTTTGTTTATACTTTTAAAAGTTTTTTTTAGGTGTCTATGAAGTTCTTTTAATTTCATGATAATTGTTTTTTTGGATTCTATCTTGGATCTATTCTTTATTTCATCTCTTAAATTTTCTTTTTGGTCGATGAGATCTCCGATTCGCGATTATTGGTTTTCGAAGATGTTTAATCTTCATTATTTCAAATCTATGGATGAATGATCATTTGGATCATTCTCCATACTTTGGAATCGTGATAGGTTGCCTTCGATAATACAATGTGAAATCTCGATTAAGATTAGACCGTTACCTTTTCTTTTCGTGCGACATGTTTTCGGAGAATGATTCATCATATCATTTCTCTAACATGTATTAGCACAAATATTTTCCACCTTAATTGGTGGTGGCCGGCCTCATTTGTAGGGTAATTACTCCGTAAATTACTCGGCAATTGCTTAACATAGACCTAAACTTGTCCCGAATTCGGAATGCGATCCATTTGGATCCGGTTGCCTCGATTTTTGTTATCTTTTTTTGGTTGTGTTTGATTAAGTTCATCATACCATTTCTATGTAAATATTATACTATTAATATACTAACCATTTAAATTCAATCTCTCGCACCTTATCCTCTTTATTTCAATCTCTCGCTCCTTATCTCCTTTATTATGCTTTTATATCATTCATCATATTGCTTATGTTTATATTGTTGCTTGTGATTTTCTTTTGTCCATTTGGACGCAAAAACACTAATAACGGATTAAACATCTAAAAGATTTGTGACTTTAATTTCGGACTATGGTTACTATCCCTAGCATTGGACTTGGAGTTGGACTTAGATTTTAGGATCTATCCCTTTGCTTGAGTTGTTATGGATTTAAGACTTTGGCTCCGATTAAGTTCACTTGTTTATGAAGATGGAAATCTGATTGCTTCAAAGAATGTTCACCATGCGGTTTGATCGTTCTTCCTTTAACTTTTACATTCAAGTTTTAGGATAGTCCCTTCATCTCCTCCCATTTCTTAAATTTTCAAATCTCCTTCCTATTTTCAAAACTTTCTTCGTTTTCAAACTTCAAACACTTTCGCAATCAAACCTTGACTTAGGTCATGCAGTTTTACTTTTTTTTTTTCATTTCATTTCCTTAATAAATGCTAAACCACATAAGCATATCGAAACTTCATTTTTCAAAAGACTTCAAAACATTCAAAACTCATTCAATTGTTTTTGTGCCCTCGTGCACGTTTCCTTTTAACCATTTTTTTTATGTTTAGATATGATTCATTCTTTCTAGCGGAATTATTCGCTAAAGAATGACGACTTATCTTTACATTTTAAAATCAATTCAACTCATTGTTTCTTTTCACAATTTGTACCACGAACTACGGGGTTTTGATCTCGCATTGCACTTTGTGGGTACGTAGGCATGAGACGTTCGTCTCTTCAAACACAAAAATCTTAAAAAAAGCATTCTTCTCCCCATCTCTTCAACCTTTTTTTTCAAGCAAACCATTTCAAACCAAAAAAGCAGTAAATATTTCAAAGGGTTCCCGTGGAGTACCACGGACATTTTGGGTGCGTAAAACCTTCCAAATTTGTAACCTATCCCCTTACCCGTTCTCTGTTTGATTCTTTTAGCTTTTGCTTTTAGATTCATTAGGTTTTATTCTTTCTTTTTGCCTTTTCCATTTGGAATAAAATAAAAGCGCGGTGGCGACTCTGTTTACCTTGAGTTAAGTTAATCAATAACTTACACTCATGATTTTACCGCTACAGAAAAGTGGCGACTCTGCTGGGGAGTCAATCTCTAAGTGGATTCGGCCTACTTTGATTTGTTTACTGCTTTAGTTTGATTTGCTTGTTACTTGGTTGTTCTGTTTCGGTTTTGGTGATCCTCTGTGAGATAGATTCTAACCCGGATCTGAGTGGAACTTATGATAGGACGGCGATATTCGAAGCGATATGCGATGGAGTAGTCCAAAGCGATATCAATTTGATAATCTCCACTCAGTTAGGCTCTCTTGGATTATCAATGTCATGACGAGTAATCATACGTGGCATTATTTTCCGACCTTGAGCTGATCATACTGAGTACCGTAGAACCCTTAACCAATCCAAGCCAATTTAGGAACGTAGTGCGGAAACTATCTGAGTGTAAACTTAAGGTGGTTGTCACGCGATACTACACTCGGACGAGGTCTATTTTAAGAATGTTATTGGTTGGGGAGTAATCCAACGTACCGATGATATTATAAAGATGGATGTTAACTCCGGGAACCTCTGTTAGCACCTTTTTGGTTTTTTGCAGGTACAATGAAGACAAACCTTAGTACATGCCTTTGTGGGTTGTTGGTTCTTATCCCTTGACTCCATGCTCGTGATTCGAACCTTTGAACATGTGTGCTTTGCGTGATCTTGTTTGTGGTTGTTGCATCTACATATTCATCATGACCATCTTCACAACCATTTTTCAAGGAAAACAATTCTGATTATTGCAAATATTGGGAAAAGTAAATATTCCTTTTTGTCAAGATTTTTCATGACAGTATTCTCGATGTTGACCATGTTTGCAATAATCGAGTTGTTTTTCTGAAAATGGGAGTGAACATTGCATATCATTGCATCCTCACATATTCTTGCGTTCATCCGAGTTGTGTGGGAACTTATCCCGGTTGTTTCTTTCCTCAGTTGTCTGTTGATCCGTCAAGCTGACTCCTCACCATAGATACGGTACTAGAGCTGCTAACAGATTGAGAGCTATCAGATTGAGAATGGAACACCAAGAACAGCATAACATGGAAGTCCGGATGGAGATTGATGAGTAGAAGGCCGGTATGACCAGGCTTACTGAAATGATGCAAGCTCTGATTGCTCGAGGTGAACAACCTCAAAGGACTGTTATCTCTGAAGTTTTTACTGCTGTTGTTGATCCTCCTGTTGTTCAGCAACCAGTTTCTACTTGGCCAAAATATGGGTTACCTCCGGATTATGTGCCAGTTTCTGCAACTGCTCAAGTGGGTGGTCCATCTGTTGTGCCAGTCTTTTCAGCTCCGACTTTTGTTGAACCTCAACCTGTTGTGCACACTACTGCTCAGACTACTTATCAGAATTCTCCTTTCTTGTACCAAGCTGCTGGTCCACAAGCTGAAAGTCAGGGTGAACCTGGATATATGGATGAGGTTAGAGAGCAATGTTTGACTCTTGAGATGAGGGTAAGAGGTTTAGAAGGAAAAGATGTCTTTGGTTCTGCTGCAATAGACATGTGTTTGGTTTCCGACTTGGTTCTTCTTGATAAGTTCAAGGTTCCTGTATTCGAGAAATACAATGGTCATACTTGTCCAAAGATTCATCTGCTGATGTATTGTCGCAAAATGGCTACATATGCCAAAGATGATAAGCTGCTTATTCATTGTATTTAAGATAGTTTGAGTGGTGCTTCTATGAAATGGTATGTTGGACTTGAGAAGAGTCATATTCGAAGCTGGAAAGATTTATCTGATGCTTTTGTAAGGCAGTATAAGTACAATCTGGACATGGCGCCTGATCATCGTCAACTTCAAAACATGTCACAGAAAGAAAAAGAATCGTTCAAAGAGTACGCTCAGCGTTGGAGAGAGCTAGCTGCTCAAGTGGAACCACCTTTGCCTGAAAAGGAATTAACTGGTTTGTTCATGGACACTCTTCAACCGTTCTTTTGGGAGAAAATGGTAGGAAGTGTTTCATCTGGTTTTTCTAACCTAGTCACTATTGGAGAAAGACTAGAGGAAGGTATCAAGAAAGGTAAGATTACCAATTCTGAATCTCCTAATGCTGCAAGAAAGTCTTTTGGGAACTTTCACAAGAGAAAAGATGGTGATGCGTATGTTGTTTCAACTAAGAGGATGCCTTATCACCCGCAACAACGATATGTTCAACCATATGTAGCTGCAGTTGCTCCTGTTGTTAAAACTCAACCTGCTCAAACTCAAGTTCAAGTTCCAGCTCAACCAGCTCAAGCTCAAGTTCAGATTTGAGCTCAAGCTCAGGCTCCTCATCCTGCTGCTGGACAAAATCAGTATCGCAATAGGCCAAACTTTGATCCTATCCCGATGCCTTACACTGAGTTGTTTCCTTCCTTGATTAAGAGTGGTTTAATTACTACTAGGCCTCCGCCCCCTGTTCCAAATCCTCTTCCGGTTGGCTATAGATCTGATCTTCACTGTGAGTTTCATCAAGGTGGAACTGGTCATGACTTGGAACATTGCTTTGCACTGAAGGCTAAAGTGCAAGAACTTATAAGGAACAACATCCTTTACTTTAATGACATTAATCCCAATGTTATCAAAAATCCTTTGCCGAAGCTTGGGAAGTGAATCTTCTAGAAGACTTCAACTGTCAAAATTTTCTTCAAGGCCAGAATATCAGACGGGACAGCTCATCCTTGTTGCTGATGGATCACTAGGCCATTGTTTCTTTATGGTTGCATTTTTCTTCAATCGTATTAAGTTGTTTGCTTTTAAACTTTGTTTGTACTTTCATGTTGATTTTAATGAAATGAGCATTGCTTTGTTTTGATTCAATTTCATTTACTATTTGCATCTTTATGCTTTACATTTCAAGTTCATTTTCTTTTCTCAAGCTTTTACAATGATTGGAGGGAGGATGATGAAAACGAGATACCCATAATTGTTGTTGGTATGATTTCAATTGAGACTTGGCTGATGATATACATGCATTATTTCAAATCCCAAATACTGGAGAAATAAGGAAGTTAATCCTTTGTCAACCCCTTTGAGCCTTGAAGTTGGAGTTTCTTTCCATTCGAAAAAACCCGCAATTTTAACCTGGGGATGGGTAGTTCTCAATTAATTCGAATGTGCATTCAAGTACAAGAGAATCATTCAAGACACCTTTCGATAAAGGTTGCAATCTCAAGCTTCCCTTCATACACATCAAAGAAGTGTTGAAGATTTCTCAATTCAAAAGCCAATGATGATTCGTCGTAATCATTAAGCCATGCAGTCGTTATCTTTCAAAAAAAATGATATTAAAAAATGATTACTGAAAAAAATTAAAGCCCGCTAAGTCAAAACTTATAAAGGAGACTTAGGCAAAAAACTAGGGCATCCCGCTGGCTGTAAGTTGAAATGATACAGTTCAGGCAAAAGTTAGGGATAATAAAAAGAAATATTTGTCAAGAGGTCATCAAAATCCTCAGCAAATATAAGTCGAGTTGACCAAAGTCCTCACCAAGAATAATCAAAAGGAAGGATGTGACTGCTATCTCAAAATCCTTTGGCTTATGAATCATCTTCATCTGTGCAATCCTAAACTTCTGGGAACTTGAATGCATAGGCTGAATTAATTGAATGTAGGACTGGAGTTCATCACGAAGTTGGGTTGGGTACAAATAAATTTGAGCCTATATCCTTTGTTTCATAAACCGTGAACCAGACCACGTTATAACCTTCAAAAGTCCTAATTGAATTCAGGTTTCTTTTGAAAAGCATACTACAACCAGGTTGCGTAAACTGACTCCCAAGTTCGTTACCAATCATTTTGTTTCTTACCTTTGCTTTATCTTTCATGTTGTCTCAACCGCCGTGTTTTGACAATGTTTTCATTTACTTTACATCAATAAATTTCATTCTAAAAATGATTCTTGATTTCAAACTTTGCATTGAATTTTGCATTAAAATTACCAGGTTTGTACAAACACTTTTTATTTGCAAATAAACTTTCCTCATCAAGGAATTTTCAAACAGTCGAGAAAACTTGGTTAGTGATCTTATCAGGGGCAAGTCCTTCCTAGGTCCTATGATTCAAGAGTTGTTGATCAGTGCAAGTTATTCTCAGATATGGTTGGTCAGAAGATTCTCTGCAAGTTCCATACTGGGTTCATTTTCTCAACATTCATTTCAAGAACTGAAGCCATGATCAGTTTATTCTTCTCAGTAGGTACTTCAAAGATGTGATTATTTTCTCCGACAGTAGTCAAGAACTGAATCCATTATCAGTTTACCTTCATCAGTCATCGAACTTGGGGCAACTTTCTTCAAGAATCCCCAAGCAGCTTTGCATGATTTCTCTCAAAAGATTTTCAACTTGATACAGTTTACTGGTGTGACAGAGATTTGTTCAGCAATAACATTTCTAATATTCTAGCAGAATGGCAGTGATCTCTGTGTTGAGGAATCAGTCTTCCATCTTTCCACTCCTCTAAGAGTCTAAACTGGTTGTCAAGCATTTTCTCTCATTTTTTTCTCTTGGGTGTGTTATTCCCCAGTTTTTCTTATGTTTGCATATTTGAGTGTTTTAGTCCTCATTATGCGTATTTTTGGGTGTGTTATTCCCTAGTTTTGTTTACCTTTGCATATTTGAGTGTTTTAGTCCTCATTATGCGTGTTCTTGGGTGGTTTAGTCCCTATTTTTGTAAATGTCTGCATATTGAGTGTTTTAGTCCTCATATGCATTTCTCGAAGTCTTGTTGTTTTCAACTTCTTATTTTTTGATCAAAGTCCAGCTTACTTGGCATTTATTTGTGTCTCTCCATAAATTTTCACCTACTTGTTGTGTCTTCTCATATATTACACCCTTTTATCCGACTGCCATTCTCGGATGTCCATAGTGAAGTCATCATTGATTTGATGTACTGTCCCTGACTTTTTTTCCATCTCATTCAATTCTGTTCCTGAATGTTGTGATTCACATTTTATCCGATTTCTATTCTTGGATGTTGTGATCATTTTCCTTCCGATTGCCATTCTCGGATTTCCATGTTGGAGTCATCATTGAGTTGATGTACTTTCCCGAATTTTTCCCATTTCATTCAGTTCTGTTCCTGGATGTTGTGATTCACTTTTTATCTGATTGCTATTCTCAGATGTTGTGATTACCTTTTTCCGATTGCCATTCTCGGATATCCCTTTTAAAGTCAGTAATGTCATCCCTGGATGTTTCTGATGTATTTATTTCGGGACTTTTCTCACTTCATTCAGTGCCATTCCTGGATGTTGTGATCTTTTCTGTCCAATTTCCATTCTTGGACATTTTCGTCTCAGCTGAGCCATGATTTGGTCTCTAGCATGTTGTTTTTCCCGGTCGGAGTCTTGTGCTCCTTATTCCCAGCGTTTATTTTATTTCTTGTGTCGTCTTGTCCCTCACGGATTTCTCTGCATTTCATACACATTTCATATCATCTCATAATATCCTCATATGCTTTCATAACATTTTCATTTGCTTTCATAACATTTTCATATTGCTTTCATATCATTTCCATATCATATTGTTCGTTTCATTTCATTCCATTCCATTTTTTGGCATCTTAGGATCAAAAATTGGGTTTTTTGATATTTAAGTATCTTCCATCTTGTCGAAACGAAGATTTCAATCTTCATTATCTCTGGATTGAAGAAACTTAAATAGGGGCATCTGTCATACCCTAAATTTTGACCTAAGATTTTTCGCATCCCATCTGCATTTCGCCTACAAACAAGATCACGTATTGGTTCATGTATCCCTTTTCAGCTGCAGGTCTTTGCCTCGCAGAGGATCACCTTGTTTTTACTTGCCATTATTTGTTTATATTTACTAACTTCTAACCAAAATACAAAAATATATGTTGCGGTGTTGCTTCTTTCTTCTCTCTATGTTGCAGGATTTCAAAGAAAGTGCAGTGATTTCAATTCAGATGCATTTGTTCAGTCACAATTCGATTCAGATGGACGTTTGACCTAATATTGGTCAAACTATCAGAAGATTGTTTCAATTGCAAGTTATGTGTGCTAGTGGTCTATTCCTCAGACAATGCGTGTTCAAAGTTCAAGTTGTGTTTTGTGCGAAGTTTGGTGTGAATCTTCAAGTTCACCAGTTTATCAGCAGTTCATCTGAGGATTTATTTTCTTCAGTATGGATTCGAACTATCTGGGCAATTTTCAGACGATCTCAGTGATTGTGGCTTGAGTTGCGAGTTGTTCAGTGGTTCAGAAGTGTTTGTGTTCATTTTTATCAGTGGCTTATAAAAAAAATCAGGAGCTGGTTGTGGGCTTAAAATCATCACTTCATTCATTATCCATTTTCGATTAGACCATCATTTTTTATAGCCATTATCTTTTTCTATTCATTTTTCTCATCAATTCCATATCCATTATCCATTTTTCGATTAAACCATTTCTCTTTTCCAATTTTCTATTATCCATTCTTATTCAATGCCATTTCTCTTCCATTTTTTTTCGATTATTCGATTCATACATTTTTTTAGTTCAATTATCCAAATGACTGTTTCTAATTTTTCATATCCAATTTTATATTCACTATTATTTTTTTAATTTCCTTTTTTTATTTATTTATCAATTTCAAATATTCTTTTCATAATCAATTTTTTTATTTTTTCTAATCCACAATTAGGCCCATTTCCATTTCCATTTTATTTATGACAACAAAATTGAAAGAAAAAAAGAAACAATTCCATAAGCTGGCCCACTTGCTATAAGCCCTTCATCACATTTCTTCAGCTAGCCACATTACTTTTACAAACTTCATCAACAACACGTGACTTTCAGCGTCATATTCTAAGCCCCAATTTTTCTAGTCTTGCTTTCTGCTACAGCCAGCCATTCACGCCTGCACACCTTCCCAGCTTCACAAGCTCCAACACTCAGCCACAGTAATACCTTAGCCAGCTACATATCAAAACACAGCCTCAGCTCACATCTTCCGCACGCCAACAAGCTTCACCACACACAAGCCAATCCAGCCTCATCTTGCACCAAACACAACAGCTTCCAAGCCGCATGAAGCATCACCCCAAATTCCAAAACTGCAGCAGCAATATCCAACACAGCTTCAGCCATCTATCCAACTTCACGCCGTATCCAAGCCCTCAGCCACTGACTTTTCAAAGCCACTCCCTCAAGCCAAAGCAACACAGCCGAACACGCACGCGGGATACTCACCTGCACTCAAAGCCAAACAAAACGCATCTGAGAACAACATGAAACGCAGTGCAAATTTTATCAAAACACACGCCGAACTCAAACAGCCCAAAATGCAGGCACAACAACATCAAACACAGCGGATTCACGCAAAATTCATGAACTAAAAATGAAAACAAAAATTCCAAAAACGAATCCCATAAGCTTCTAAACGCAGAAAACAATACAAAACGACAATTCGAATTCACCTTCATCCTTCTATAAAAAGGACTGTTTCCCTCTCTCAATCCCAAGCTTGAATCAGCCCCCAAAATCCCTGTTGAAATTCAAACTCAAGCTTCAAATTCAATTCACTTCATCATTTCCAACCTTCATTCACTATACCAATCAGTGTTGAAACCTTCAAATCAGAGACCTGTAGGAAACAATTCACAAGAAAAAGCCTCAAAACAAATTCGTCGAAGCAGATCCAACAATAACAACAGAAAAATGTGAAAAAAGAGAGAAGAAGGTACAGAGCCGTGCGTTTTTGGTGTTTATGGTTGTGGATTTTGTGCGATTTTGGGAATCGCTTTGAGATTCAATGGCGGAGAATTCTTTCTTCCCTTCAGTGAACAGGACCGTCGCGTTTCCTCAAATGAAGAAGAAGAACTTCGTTTCTTTTTTTTTCTGATTTGTCTAATAAACAACTTTTATTTTTATTTCTATTGTTTTAATGAATTTTGCTTGGCTCCACATTGCTATCATCCACATCCAAACATGAGCAGAACCCCCCTCCCTTTGTGTTAATTAATTTGTTTTTTTTTCTTTATTTCTAATATCTTTGTTATTTTTTTTCAAAAAAAGAAAGAAAGAGAAGGATATTTTGTTTATACTTTTAAAAGTTTTTTTTAGGTGTCTATGAAGTTCTTTTAATTTCATGATAATTGTTTTTTTGGATTCTATCTTGGATCTATTCTTTATTTCATCTCTTAAATTTTCTTTTTGGTCGATGAGATCTCCGATTCGCGATTATTGGTTTTCGAAGATGTTTAATCTTCATTATTTCAAATCTATGGATGAATGATCATTTGGATCATTCTCCATACTTTGGAATCGTGATAGGTTGCCTTCGATAATACAATGTGAAATCTCGATTAAGATTAGACCGTTACCTTTTCTTTTCGTGCGACATGTTTTTGGAGAATGATTCATCATATCATTTCTCTAACATGTATTAGCACAAATATTTTCCACCTTAATTGGTGGTGGCCGGCCTCATTTGTAGGGTAATTACTCCGTAAATTACTCGGCGATTGCTTAACATAGACCTAAACTTGTCCCGAATTCGGAATGCGATCCATTTGGATCCGGTTGCCTCGATTTTCGTTATCTTTTTGTGGTTGTGTTTGATTAAGTTCATCATACCATTTCTATGTAAATATTATACTATTAATATACTAACCATTTAAATTCAATCTCTCGCACCTTATCCTCTTTATTTCAATCTCTCGCTCCTTATCTCCTTTATTATGCTTTTATATCATTCATCATATTGTTTATGTTTATATTGTTGCTTGTGATTTTTCTTTTGTCCATTTGGACGCAAAAACACTAATAACGGATTAAACATCTAAAAGATTTGTGACTTTAATTTCGGACTATGGTTACTATCCCTAGCATTGGACTTGGAGTTGGACTTAGATTTTAGGATCTATCCCTTTGCTTGAGTTGTTATGGATTGAAGACATTGGCTCCGATTGAGTTCACTTGTTTATGAAGATGGAAATCCGATTGCTTCAAAGAATGTTCACCATGCGGTTTGATCGTTCTTCCTTTAACTTTTACATTCAAGTTTTAGGATAGTCCCTTCATCTCCTCCCATTTCTTAAATTTTCAAATCTCCTTCCTATTTTCAAAACTTTCTTCGTTTTCAAACTTCAAACACTTTCGCAATCAAACCTTGACTTAGGTCATGCGGTTTTACTTTTTTTTTCATTTCATTTCCTTAATAAATGCTAAACCACATAAGCATATCGAAACTTCATTTTTCAAAAGACTTTAAAACATTCAAAACTCATTCAATTGTTTTTGTGCCCTCGTGCACGTTTCCTTTTAACCATTTTTTTTATGTTTAGATATGATTCATTCTTTCTAGCCGAATTATTCGCTAAAGAATGACGACTTATCTTTACATTTTAAAATCAATTCAACTCATTGTTTCTTTTCACAATTTGTACCACGAACTACGTGGTTTTGATCTCGCATTGCACTTTGTTGGTACGTAGGCATGAGATGTTCGTCTCTTCAAACACAAAAATCTTAAAAAAAGCATTCTTCTCCTCATCTCTTCAACCTTTTTTTTCAAGCAAACCATTTCAAACCAAAAAAACAGTAAATATTTCAAAGGGTTCCCATGGAGTACCACGGACATTTTGGGTGCGTAAAACCTTCCCAATTTGTAACCTATCCCCTTACCCGTTCTCTGTTTGATTCTTTTAGCTTTTGCTTTTAGATTCATTAGGTTTTATTCGTTCTTTTTGCCTTTTCCATTTGGAATAAAATAAAAGCGCGGTGGCGGCTCTGTTTACCTTGAGTTAAGTTAATCAATAACTTACACTCATGATTTTACCGCTACACTTCCCCCTCTTTCAGCATTCTTTAAAAGCCTCAGCTCCTGAGCATTCACCATTTTGCACTACCACTTGTACATCCTTTTCCAGCTTTTGCACACAGATATCACAGACACTACCCCATTAAACACAATCTTTTAAGCGTGGATCTCGTCGAGTACGACGAACAATCTGGGTGCTAATACCTTCCCAGGTTGTAACCAACCTCCTTTCTCAGTTTCTCTGGTTCGCAATCGTCTTATCCATATCTTTTTCTAGGTTTATGCAGCCTTACCTTTCCTTCGGGATAAAAATTCCTAGCTGGCGACTCTATTCACTTCATTTTCATTTCTCCTTTCGCCGACCGTTCGCGTCTGTACCCTATCTGACCAGGTGTCTTTTCGGGGGAGCGACAACTTGGCGACTCTGCTGGGGAGATAGTTCTTTTGCAACCAAGGCTTCTGGTTCTTTTTGTGGGTTCCTCCTAGTGCTTGTTTGATTTGTGTTTACAGGGGTGTTATGTGCTACTTGTGCTTATTTATTTGCTTTATTTATTGCTTTCTGTAAAACTTTATTTATTGCTTTCATTTACAGTTTTATGCATTTCATACTGTCTTTATCATGTGCTGGATCTGCTGTTTCTTTGGTGGACGGGGATCATGGAGTGATTAAGGTCATATACCTGGGACCTGAGTGACACATAGGCTAGAGTGGCTTCATATTCTTTCCCATTCCATTTCGGTCTGGTGCGGGAATGTGAAACACAGTTCAGACATGAGTTTCTTCTTGAGAACTCTGTGCTACGGATTTCCTGTAGTACTAGGGCTATCTGGGAAGCCTGCTAAGTCTAGATGACCTTTTATGACCTTCAGCATCTGAGGTGAATTAGAGGAGGTCACTTGATCACAAACCCTTTGCATATCATTTTGCATACATCATTTAACATTTGCCTATTTGTTTTACAGGGTATTCATCTTATTATCTTTGGTTTGGTTTTGACCCCTTCTGCTACTCAGACTTCTTCAGTTATTTTCTCCAGCACCTTCATCAGTTTGTCAGAGACTCACCTCCAGCATCTCAATCAGTGACCTTCATCAGCAGTTGTTCCCTGCTTCTTCACCAACATTCGTTATCAGCATGGACACTTCAAGAAAGAGCAACATCACATACCACTTCTTTGAGCCTACCCTGACTGGCATCAGGCAGATCCAGTCCCTCATTACTCCTGATCATGTCCCACTATTCAGAGAGCATTATGGAGGCATATTGGACATGGTCATGGATCTAGATGCATCTCAGAGGAGCATGATCCATACTTTCTTGCAGTTTTATGATCCTCCACTCAGATGTTTCACTTTTCTTGATTTCCAGTTGGGACCTCTGTTAGAAGAATTTTCCATGTTGTTAGGAGTTCCTATCAGGAGAGGGATTCCTTTCAACCCTGAGATGGTTGCTCCCAAAAATGAAGACATAGCTAGGGCATTGCATTTGGAGCCTTCCCTCATTGATCATAACATGACAACCAAGGCTAGGGTTCCAGGCTTTCACATAGACTTCTTGATCTCTCAGGCCACCCTGCATGCTGCTGTAGGGGAATGGAATGTTGTCTGTGCACTTCTAGCCCTCAGTATATATGGGGTTATCTTGTTTGCAGATGAGCCAAAGTTTGTGAGCAAGAATGCCATTCACCTGTTCTTACTGAGGAACCCAGTTCCTACCTTGCTCGGAGACTTCTACTACTCAGTACATCAGAGGAATGAGAAGCAAAGAGGAAGACTGGTCAGATGTTGTGCTCCTCTCTATTACTCTTGGCTGCTAAGACACTTGCCAAAGTCAGATACCTTCCTGAACCTTCATCAACAAAAGAATTGGGCTAAGAGATTTATTTCCTTGACATCAGATGACATTAGATGGTGCACTCAGAGCACCAAAGGCAAATACATCATTACTAGCTGTGGGCAATATCCTAATGTGCATTTGATAGGAGTGAAAGGTTGCATTAACTACAACCCTTTACTGTTTAAGAGACAATTAGGATATGATTTGGTTCATCCTCCAAGAGAGCAAGATTTGACTGAGACCTTCTACTGTGAGATCCAGCCCAACTCTGCTGTTATTAGACAAGCTGCCTGGGCTTGGGATAACATTCAGACTAAAGGGACAACCATCCTTGGCAAGTGCAACAACATTGCTTCAGTACAATATTTTGATTGTTCTCGTACCAGAGCTCAGATCACCCGGATTCCATTTACTTTAGAAGATGTACCTGGACCTTCTACAGTACAACCTACAGCTACTGTCAGTTTGGAAGAGTTTGAAAAGCTGAAAGAGAGGAATACTCAGCTATCTGAAGCCTTGAAGAAGACTCTCTAGGAGAGAAATGACAGCCGTTTGGATAATGAGAGATTGGAAAGGCTCAGGATTGAGCACTTGACCAAGATTGAGAAGACGGATGACTACATCAGGAAGGCTAGGGCAGGGGAGTTAGTACTGAAGAATGCTTGCAAGGAAGCAAAGACTCAGAAGGCTAGGGCAGAGCATTATCTAGAGGAGAGCCAAGCTAGGTGGATCAGGATCACTGAAGCTCGTGCACAAGAAGATCAAAGGACTCAGGCTAAGATAGAGCAACTGGAGGCCAGTGAGGAGAAGCATCGAGAGGCCTTATTAGCAGCTCAGAAATAGATATCTGAATTGAAACTCCGGGCGGGGTTGAAAAGGTCAAAGGATCAGGATAAGCATAAGAAGTTGACCAGTGCCATTGCTACCAGGAATCTCCTCATCAGGACTATCACAGAGCACCCAGTAGGTCTAGTGACTGAGGCCCTCCTAAAGGAAGTTAGGGAGGATGACTTTGGATTAGATGTTTGACTCTTTTGCTTGTACTTTTCTTTTGTTGTACTTTTGATTTGGTTGTTGTATTTTGGCCACCATGGGGATGTTATTGTAATCAAACTATGTACTTTCGCTCTTTGTAATATATTGGTTTGTATTTGGTGGGCTTAATCTCTCTTCATCATCAGCATTTCCTCGAGGTCTGGGAAGGTCAAAACCAAAGAACCAAACCGGATACCCTTGGAAGACAAATAGGCATATTGCATTGCATACTAACATTTTCTTTGTTTTGTAGGTTTTTGTTTTATTGCTGTTTCTCACTTTATTGTGGTTTCAGGAAACATTACTCGCAGAAGAGTGTTCCCTGTCAACAGAACACACCGGTACTCGACAAGAAACAACCTTCCAGGACTCCAGATGGATCAAGTTCAACAAGACTTGAATGAAGTGAGGGCCCAAATGGCCAATGAGAGGGTTGAGATGAGAAATCAGATGACCCAATTCATGACTGTAATGAGTGGTTTAGCTCAAAGACAGGAAAGACTAAGGGAGTTGGTTGTGAGACAAACTCCTGAAGAACACCATCCAGGTACAGGAGGTACCATTAACAACAATCACGTGCAACCTCGCACTGATCCACCAAAGTTTGGATCTCATCTGAATCCAGAGATTAATGCCATAAGAAATACTCAGGGTAACACTGCTGGAGGAAGGGTCTTGCAAGAAGATCCTCAAGAAGAGTAGTTTACAGTTGTTGGGGCTGGGGACGAAGTTTATGACCGTAGGATGGATGAAATTGCAGAGAAGCTGAGGTCTCTTGAATCCCAGAATTCCCTAGGTTTTGATGTCATGGACATGGGACTGGTGGAAGGGGTGAGAATTCCTCACAAGTTCAAACCCCCGTGTTTTGAGAGGTATAATGGCACATCCTACCCACGCACCCACCTTCAATCATTCTTGGGAAGATTAAAAGCATACACCATGGATGAAAAGCTGTGGATGTTTTACTTCGAGGATAGTCTGACAGGGGCATCCTGAGAATGGTATTCCCATTTGACCAGAGCCACAGTAAGGAACTGGAAAGACTTGGCTGAAGCTTTTATCCATCAGTATCAGTACAACCTGGACATGGCTCCGAACAAGACCCTTTTAATTGGAATGTCTCAATCTTTCCGTGAAAGCTTCAGGGAGTATGCCCAAAGGTGGAGGCAACTTGCTGCTGCAGTTCAACCCCCCATGTCTGAAAGGGAGATGGCAGACATGTTCATGAATACTCTTCAAGGAACCTACATTGATAGATTGGCTGCATTTTCTTCTACCAGCTTTGCAGATGTGGTGATAGCTGGAGAAAGAATAAAGAGCCTATTGAAGATGGGAAAGATCTTCGATAACGGTGCCAGTTCAAGCAGTACGAGAAAACCATTTACTGGGCCCCGTAGATCTGGTGAGACAAACTCTATGCACATGGGAAGAGGGAGACCCCAATACTTGCCCATAACAGTTGCTGCTATTACTATCCCTGCTCCACCTCCTCAGTATACTCAACAACCACAACACTTTCCGCAACAACAACAGTTTCCACAACAGAGATCTTATAACAACAATAACAACAACCAACAACAACACCCATTTCAACAACGACCATCTCAGGTCAACCGAGTAATTGACCTTATCCCAATGCCATATGCTACACTGCTGCCACAACTCCTAAAGCTCAATCGTGTTGAGTTGATGACATTGGCTCCACCTAATCCTCAAAACCGTCCAAGAAACTATGATGTCAATGTTAGGTGTGCTTTTCATTCCAACGCACCTGGTCACTCTACGGAAAAATGCAGAGCTCTGCATATGAAGGTTCAGGATCTGGTTTCAAAAGCCCTGAACTTTGCACCTCCTCCCAATGTAATGAAAAATCCTATGCCAAGCCACAGTGGGCCAAGGATTAATGCTATAGAAGATGGCTCTCCCATGAGTTTAATAGAAGACATTTCATGTATTCAAACACCTCTTGTCGAGGTTAAAGCCCAGCTTTTAAAGTGCCAAGTGTTTCCAGGTTGTGAGGCCTGTTGTGAATCATGCAAACTTTCCGAGAATGGGTGTGCGAGCCTGAGGAGTAGAATTAATGGCTTAATTAAAGAAGGCATGCTTCAAATTACAACCACAACTTCTACAACACCAACAACTCTTTTATCAGCAACAAGTGAATCTTCGACAATTGCAACAACCATCTTTCCCACTGGTTCTTCTACAACCGCAACAACCATTGTTCCAACTGATTCAGCTACAACTTCAGCAATCATTTCATCTGTCACTTCAACACACAACAATTCATTTGTACCTGCTACTACAACTTCAGCAACTACTAACAATGATATTTCCACTATCACAATTTATTATGACCCGACAACGGTCCCGAATTCCAACAACTTTCAACAATCTCAACAGTTTCAACCGAGCTTCAATTCACCTCCACCAACATCCACCAGAGGTCCTGTTACTATTTTCTATGATCCACAGACTATTATAGTCCCAACATCCGCTGCAGTAAGCCCAGTCACCATCACGGTGCCCGGGCCAATCCCATACGATAAAGACAGTGCTATACCATGGCATTATGGTGCTGACCTTTACTGCAATGGAGAGAAAGTCCTTCTTGATTCTCCAGTTCTCACACCCCAAGTGGACAATGTCGGGGGAGGCGGAGGCTTCACCCGAAGCGGACGCCTCTTTGCGTCACAGGCTCCGAGAACCAATACTGAGGCAGAGGCTGCTGCACAAGCCAAAGGGAAGAGTGTGATACCTGAAGAATCTGCGCCGAAAGAAACCCATAAATCATCCTTCGATCAAGACGTGGATGAATTTATGAGGATTATTAAAAGAAGTGACTATAAAGTTGTGGACCAGCTCCACCAAACTCCTTCAAAGATCTCAATCTTATCTCTGCTATTGTGTTCCGAAGCCCATCAGGATGCACTACTCAAAGTTTTGCACGCTGCCTACGTGCCAGAAGAGATCACAGTAAATCAGCTGGAAACAGTGGTGTCAAATGTTAACACTAGCCATGGGCTAGGTTTCACTGATTCTGATTTAACAACCGAAGGACTTCACCACAACAAAGCTTTGCACATAACCCTGGAGTGTAAAGGAGCTGTACTATCTCATGTTCTTGTAGACACTGGGTCCTCACTCAATGTCTTACCCAAGAAAGCTCTTGTCAAGCTCGAATATGATGGGATAGCTCTCCGGCCAAGTAACCTTGTGGTCAGGGATTTTGATGGTTCCAAAAGATCTGTTCTTGGAGAGGTGGAGCTGCTAGTGATAATCGGTCCACAAGTCTTTAAGACCACTTTCTATGTGATGGACATACTGCCGGCATACAGCTGTTTGCTAGGTCGACCTTGGATTCACGCCGCAGGCGCAGTAACGTCGACCCTTCACCAGAAACTGAAGTATGAATGGGAAGGACAGATTATCACCATCTGTGGTGAGGAAGACATATTTGTTAGCCATCTGGCTACATATAAATATATTGAGATGGATGGTTAAATCCATGAGACAATGAGCCAAGGGTTCGAGGCCCTGAATGTCAATGAGGCGAGTGAAGTATTTGCTGCATCCCAGGAAGACAGGATGGGTACTTCAATTGTCTCCTATCAGCAAGCCCGAAAGGTTGTTGAAGATTGTAATGCCCAAGGATGGGGCAAGCTGCTGCCGGTGGAAAAGAAGGAAGACGGATTCGGTTTGGGTTACAGACCATTCCGACCAGATCAATCAGAGGCTGCCCAGGAGCCCAAATTCATCAGTGGAGGGATGCTCACCCCAGATGCTGTTAACAATCTGGAAGACAAGGCGGAAAGCGACCGCAACCTGGAGAGTTGGATACGTCTAAGGATCCCGGGAAACCAAGTCCTTAACTGGTCTTCCCAGGAAATTATAAGGGTTACTCCTACAGAGTAATTATTATTTCCTGTCTTTTTTAGCATGCATCAAGTCCTGCATCTTGCCCAAGGTGTCAGGACTCATTTTGTAATAGGGCCATATTGTAATTTTGTGTAAATGATTAATCAATGAATATCAGACATCTTTTGTAAATGAGTCTCTTTTTCACTCACTGTCTTTTCATTTTTCACTTTTGTACAAAACAATAAAATGGCAATGTTTTCAAAATAAATAACTTCATTTTCACTTTTTCTAAACAAGATTAAAAATGATCACTAAAACGAACCAATCTCAACCCTTGTAGAGATTATCCTCCAGATTGCACCGACAACAGCACTGCTATGACCTTGTATGACTTTGACAATCCAATTAATCAAGTTGATGAAGGGGTTGAAGAAGACTGTGAGTTACCAGAAGAGTTAGCCAGGTTTTTGAGACAAGAAGAGAAGGTGATCACTCCTCATCAGGAGGAGGTTGAAACAGTTAATCTTCGTACCGAAGAAGACTTGAAAGAAGTGAAGATTGGGGCCAGTCTGTAAGATTCAGTGAAGGAACAACTTATTGACATGCTTCGAGAGTACGTCGACGTCTTTTCTTGGTCCTATCAAGACATGCCAGGTCTAGATACAGACATTGTTATGCACAAGCTGCATTTGAAAGAAGATTGTCCTCCAGTGAAACAGAAGCTACGCCGTACTCGTCCAGATATGGCTATGAAGATTAAGGAGGAGGTACAAAAACAGTGGGACGCCGGTTTCCTTGCTGTAACTAGTTACCCGCCGTGGGTTGCTAACATTGTACCAGTACCTAAGAAAGATGGCAAAGTACGGATGTGTGTGGATTACCGGGATCTGAATATAGCTAGCCCGAAGGATGATTTCCCTTTACCTCACATTGATGTATTGGTCGACAACACAGCTCAGTTCTTGGTGTTTTCCTTCATGGATGGTTTTTCTGGGTATAATCAGATCAGAATGTCAACCGAAGACATGGAGAAGACAACCTTCATCACACCTTGGGGCACATTTTGTTACAAGGTAATGCCTTTTGGACTGAAGAATGACGGCGCAACTTATCAACGGGCTATGGTAACATTGTTCCACGACATGATCCACAAAGAAATTGAATGCTACGTGGATGACATGATTGCCAAGTCCCTCACTGAAGAAGATCACCTGGTAAATCTGCTGAAGTTATTCAAGCATATGAGGAAGTATCAGTTGAAGCTAAACCCAATAAATGCACATTCGGGGTACGTTCCGGTAAATTGCTGGGATTCATTGTAAGTGAAAAAGGAATTGAAGTTGATCCTGACAAAGTCAAAGCCATTCAGGAGATGCCTGCACCTAGGACTTAAAAGGAAGTTCGGGGGTTCTTAGGAAGACTGAACTACATATCTAGGTTCATATCTCATCTTACAGCAACCTGTGAGCCCCTGTTCTAATTGTTAAGAAAGGAACAAACGGTCTGATGGAATGAAGATTGTCAGAAGGCTTTTGACAAAATCAAGGAGTACCTGCAAGAACCTCCAATCCTCATGCCTCCAGTTGAAGGAAGACCTCTAATAATGTACCTGACAGTATTAGAAGGATCAATGGGGTGTGTGTTGGGCCAGCATGACGAGTCTGGTCGAAAAGAGTATGCAATATACTACCTAAGCAAAAAGTTTACCAACTGTGAACAATGTTATTCACTGCTCGAGAAAACTTGTTGTGCTTTAGCGTGGGCTACTCGCCGACTAAGACAGTATATGTTGACTCACACTACTTTATTGATTTCAAAGATGGATCAAGTCAAGTACATTTTTGAGAAGCCAACACTTACCGGAATGGTTGCCAGATGGCAAATGATTCTGACAGAGTATGAAATTCAGTACACATCTCAAAAGGCCATCAAAGGCAGTGTACTATCTGACTATCTAGCTGAGCAACCCATTGATGATTACAAGCCAATGAGATTTGACTTCCCTGATGAAGACATCATGTTCCTGAAAGCAAAAGATCATGAAGAGCATGTTCACACTGAGGGGCCTAACCCAGAATAAGAATGGACAATGATGTTTGATGGGGCTATCAATATGAATGGTCGTGGAGTTGGTGCAGTGCTAATTACACCTAAAGGAGTTCATATGCCTTTCTCGGCGAAGCTCACTTTTGCACGCACTAACAATGAAGCTGAATATGAAGCCTGTATCATGGGTCTTGAGGAAGCCATTGACCTTAGGATCAAGACTTTAACTGTATTCGGGGATTCAGTTTTGGTAATCAATCAGACCAACGACAAATGGTACACTCACCAAGAGCATCTGATTCCATACCGTGACTATACGAAGAGATTATTGACTTTCTTCACAACAGTCAAACTTGAGTGCATCCCTCGAGATGAAAATCAGTTCGCAGATGCTTTAGCTACCATTTCCTCCATGATCAAGGTTCAGACTGCCAATTATGTGCCTCGGATTTCGGTATCCAGACTTGACCGACCAGCATACGCATTCTCTGTGGACATTGCTAAAGATGACAAGCCTTGGTTCCATGACATCAAATGCTTCTTAGAGGATCAGACATACCCACCTGGGGCATCATCCAATGATAAGAAGACACTAAGGAGGCTGCTTGGTAGTTTCTTCCTGAATGCTGATGGTTCATTATACAAGCGAAACTTTGATATGGTTCTGCTCAGATGTGTTGATAAGAAAGAAGCAGACTTGCTAATGCACGAGGTGCATGAAGGATCTCTTGGTACCCATGCTGGAGGACATGAGATGGCTAAGAAATTATTAAGATCAGGTTACTACTGGATAATAATGGATGTAGACTGTTATGCCTATGCCAGGAAATTCCATAAATGCCAGATCTACGCAGACAAAGTGCATGTGCCTCCAAATCCTTTGAACGTGATGTCTTCACCTTGGCCCTTCGCCATGTGGGGCATTGACATGATTGGAAAGATCGAACCAACTGCTTCAAATGGCCACAGATTCATCCTGGTAGCCATTGATTACTTCACCAAATAGGTTGAAGCACCTTCATATGCAAACGTCACCAGACAAGTGGTAGCCAGATTCCTGAAAAGAGACATCATCTGTCGATATGGAGTACCCGAGAAAATCATCACTGACAATGGTTCCAATTTGAACAACAAAATGATGGCAGAACTGTGTCGGGAATTTAAAATCCAACATCACAACTCTTCTCCTTATAGGCCAAAGATGAATGGCACTGTTGAGGCAGCTAACAAGAACATCAAGAAGATTGTGCAGAAGATGGTGGTTACTTACAAAGACTGGCATGAAATGCTACCATTTGCCTTGCATGGGTATCGGACCTCGATCAGAACGTCTACTAGGGCAACACCTTATCAACTGGTATATGGTATGGAAGCTGTCCTACCTGTTGAAGTTGAATTACCCTCCTTACGGGTACTAATGGAAGTCAAGCTAAGTGAAGCAGAATGGGTCCGTTCTCGGTACCATCAACTGAATCTGATCGAAGAAAAGAGACTAGCTGCAATCTGTCATGGGCAGCTATATCAGAAAAGGATGAAGAAAGCCTTCGATCAGAAAGTCAGGCTTCGGGAATACCAAGTGGAAGATCCTGTGCTGAAAAGACTTCTTCCTCCTCATACAGACCACAGGGGCAAATGGACTCCAAACTACGATGGTCCGTTCATAGTAAAGAAGGTTTTCTCTAGTGGAGCACTGATGCTCACTACTATGGATGGTGAGGATTTCTTGTCCCCTGTGAATTCAGATGCAGTTAAAAAATACTTCGCATAAAATGACCCGCTGGACATAAAAACAGAATGTAAGTCAAGGCAAAAATAGGGCATCCCGGCGAGTAAAAAACAGAATAAAAGACTCGGGCAAAAATGAGGGAAAATTGAAAAAAATGTACACCCGCTGAGTTGAAAAGCCGCATTGGACAGCTTAGGTAAAAATGGGTATCCTGGTGGATTAAAAACCCGAAAGGACGATCCACGCAAAATAAGGGAATAAGCGAACAACTGCATTCTGAATTCGTCTGTATCACTTACAACACGGCAAGCTTCGAAAGGATAAAGCATCAGTCGGAATCAACTTTCTTCAGAAAGCAAGATGAGAAGAACGTCAAGGTCATACAGGTCATAGCAAAGGAAGTTCACCGGAGCGTCGTCAACATTGCCCGCACTTTTACTTTTTCAATTTGTAACAATCTCCTCATTCTAGGGGATTTGTTTCTTCGACTGTATTCGCCAATTCAGGGCACCCAGATTAATAAAATCAGATTTTTCAGTCACATCTCTTTTTGAACATTTTTGTTTCGTTTGCAAAATGTCCAATATTCATGATACAATATTCGCATAAAACAAATGAGCCATTCTCAATGAATGCTTGCAGGAAATGTCTTTACTCTTAGAAATATCTTACTCCTATGACGGAATCTGGTAAGAGATACCTCGGGATACGTATGCGTTTCATTGTCTTAACATGATTGCAGGTATTCAAATACACAGCATGGGGCATGCCAGCCATCACCTCCCCAGCATACCTCCTCCAAGCAGCATCTGGAATGCTTTTCCCAACGGAGTTGGCAAAGCCTCCTCATCACCAGCATAAGTCTATTCAACAGGAGCTTCCCCAGCCGGGATCCCCACAGATATCTCTAGGAATATTGTTCAGTGATCTTTCCTCCCCCAAACAGAGTGCCAGGTCTCTCAAAGACAAAATAACCATCTCCCCGCAGAATTCCGACCTCTCCCTAGAGGAGCAATGCTTGAAATTCCTACACAACAAAGGGACAGAAGCATCCTTATCCCCAACTCAGTTTTCTCCTTACCGGATAGATCTATCATTGGTCTATTTCCCCAAGTAGAGTTACACCTCCTAACAAATCTACCAGTGATCTTATCCCCAGCTGGGATATCCTTTCAAGCAGATCAGCCAGAGATCTCCACAACAGCGGGATCAGAATCCCGGATCGGTTTCTTTTGCATAATCATAGCATCCGCATCATCTTTCCCCACAGAGCGTAGTATTCCATCTAATACGGAGCATTACGGCAAAAATCAAACATTTGCATGATCACAAGCCAGTTTTGAGCTAGTCACTCGCAAATACAACCAATATCTCATCAGCAATGTATACAAAACCCACATCCCTTGCAAATAAAAGCCAAAGCGTCCCCTTTTCACTCCCCAACATAGATACATATTTATATATACCCTTGCGACACTCGTCCGTGTCATACTATTACCCTGCAGATATAAGCCAAAACATCTTCTCAAATACAAATACTTATATGTACTCTTCTGACACTCGTCCGTGTCACCTTTCCCCAGCATGATTGTCAAGTCACTTATTGCAAACCAAACACTTGTTTATAATACACTCTTGTTGACACCCGTCTGTGTCATCCTATCCCCACAGATCGCCAGAATACCTTTTATACTCTCATATATAAATGATTGTTCATAACTTATACACTTTCTCTTTTGACACCCGTCCGTGTCAAACTTTTCCCAGCAAGTTGAACACTCGTCTGTGTCTTGCTCATACTTCACAAATACTTGTTCATACTTATACAGATACTCGTCCGTATCTTGTATATACGCTTATTCCCCACAGATTTGACACTCGACCGTGTTCTTTGTTAACCAGTTGGTACTCGTCCGTACCATCATCTCTGAACATGCATCAGCTTTTGTATATACCTTTTATTTTTGAAAGCGTAAATACTCGTCCGTGTTTACCATTCCCCAGCAGAACAACTTTTCTCCTATCCGACATTCGTCCTATATCGTGATACTTTCGGCAGCCGTACCCTGCCAGGTGATCATCCTTCACCTTTGGATGACCGTCCCTTATCCCTTCCCCCCAGCGGAGTCTCCATTATTGGAACTCTTTTCTATCCGACATTCGTCTTATGTCATGATATTGTAGCAGCCGTCCCATGCTAGGTGATCGTCCTTCACCTCTTGATGACCGCCCTTCATCATTTTATCCGATGGCCATCCACATCGTTGATCTTGTTATCCGACATTGATCATATGTCGTGATAAACCCCGAGAGCAGCCGTACCCTACTAGGTGATCGTCCTTCACCTCTTGATGATCGTTCTTCATCATGCTTATCCGATGGCCGTCCCCATCGTCGACCTTTTCTATCCGACATTCTTCCTATGTCGTGATAAAGAGCAGCCGTCCCCTGCTAGGTGATCGTCCTTCACCTTTGATGACAGTCCCTCATCAATATTGCAGTTATTCTTTGAAACCGATGGCCGTCCCTATCATTGTTTACTTTAGTTTTACAAACCTGATGGCCGTCCCCATAACTGCCTTTACTTTAATCCCCAGAGAACCTTGTTACTTTATGGCCGTCCCCATCATGATCTCTTTATTTCCCCAGCATGTCGGCCGTCCCCGTCATTGCTTTATCCCCAGCAGTCGTCCTCTGCTCGATGGTCGTCCTCCATCGCCCGCATTTTTATAATCATACTATACTACTTTTTTCAATTTATATCCCTTTTCTTCTTCTCCCCAGTGAGTGCAAATTTCAGACTGTCTTTGGTATTCAACCACAAATTATCTTGTTTGTCTGTTAAGCCAGGCCCTTACATCCTGCACAGCTAACTCATGTTTGAATAGGGGCAGCTGTAAACACCCCAAATTTTCCCTCACTAAATTCACACCATAGCTTGTGATGTTTCATGTTTACTTTAGTATAAGCATATCATATCTGTCGTACCTCGAAAAATACGATCCTCGCGAAAGACGCGGAAAAAACAGACAAACAGAGTCGCCACCTAATTTTAATCTATTCCTAATAAAGGAAAAGGGAAATATAGATAAACCCTATAAAAGGATGAACTTGGTCATTGAAACCAGATTCTGAATTCGGGAGTCGGTTACGCAAGAGGAAGGTATTAGCACCTCTTACGTCCGTTGTATTCAACGGGAACCTCTTAGTCTAATCTGCGATCGAATACTAACTTATATTAATGTATTCTTAATGGTGAACGATATATTAAGAAAAATGGGTGATTTTAGTCTTAGGGTGCTCGGAAAGGATTGAGATCCGTGTGCCTACGTATTCCCTTGTGCAATGGGAAAGTCAGAGCCTCGTAGTTCGTGGTACTAGGTTTGATTGGTCTCGATCGCAACGGGGGCGAGAGAAAAGGGGAAGTTAATTGTTAGGGGGCTCGCCAAGGAATGGGATCCTTGTGCCTACGTATCCTTGTTAAGGAATCAGAGCGTCGTAGTTCGACTAACTACGAGTAAGTTGGTTGACTCGTTAATGAACGATTATTTAGATCGCATTCTAACTGCTAAGCGTTGGCTTGTCTGCTCGCGATAGGAGGCTGAAGCGCTAGCTTGTTTGCGAGATAGAAGGAATTTAAATAATGCATGAGTGTTTAAACCGCTCACTAACGGCTAAGCGTTGGCTTGTCTGCTCGCGATGGGAGGCTGAAGCGCTAGCTTGTTTGCACGATAGGAGGGATTTAAACAATGCTTGTTTAGAGAAAATATGCTTGATTTAATTAATGTTTTAGGAACGAAAGGGTAAATAAACTGCGTCCTGAGGGGCGGGCCTCAGGAGAGTTTATTCGAGAATTCGAGGAATGCTGGACTCCAGAATTCAATTCTTTCATTATTTGATATATTGAATTAAGTATTTTAATCACGAAAGATCGAATGAACTGCGTCCTATGGAGCGAGCCTTAGGAGAGTTCATTCAGAAATTCGAGGAATGCTAGACTCCAGAATTTCATTCTTTCGACACTTGATTTAGAAATTATCTTGGTAAAATTGTATTTGCTTTAGGGTTTTAGGAATTGGATTTTGATATGGAAATAAATACATTACTTTGATTTATTTTTAGAGTTTGGGAGATTTTTTAAGAAAATCGAAAATTGTGCAGACAGCGATCGGATCGGGATCGACTTACGTGTGTGTATGCGTATTTATATAAATTCACATGGCGTTAAATCAAAGATTTCGTTTTCTTTCTAAAAAAAACACAAATATTTTAGTGTAATTGCATCCAATTTTATTTCGACAATCCATAGTCACAAAGTGAAAATAATACATAAATCTATATGAGTCACAAACCATCGTCACATGACTAAACACGAGTATAAGAATATAATTAATTACAAAATAGACTAATTCATTAATTAATTTTATCAAATACTTATTTTTAATTAATTACCTAAATGAACTTATATTAACTTGTTAATAGTTAAGAATAACTAAAATTTATTAATTAAACTTGGTTTTAAAATTATCTTACAAGATAAACCATGATATTTCTATAAGAAAGAAAAAAAAACTGGGCCTCTACACAAAGGGTGAGGCGCAGGCCCACCTAAACTGGGTTGAAACCAAGCAAAATGGGTTAATTTCGGATTCCAGCAATATTAACCCTAGCCGCCGATGTTATTGGTCTAATAGCCATAAAAATTCAGTCTACTACTGACATTGTGTAGTGTAAATAAAATAAAACATATGATGCTATGTAACAGTGGTAATCTCGTGCAGTGTGATGTATTGGGCAGTGGGAATAAAAAAAAACTGGACAAAATCAACTTACTTAATGAGAAAAGAAGACCAATCACCAATATTAAAATGTTTTCCGTAAACAAAAGTACCATCTAGGAGTCTCTTTTCAAAATAAGAATGATAAAGAAATCAAAAATTCTTAAAGAAAACCAATCACCCCCCTTTTCCTTTTTTTTAACAAAAGATTTCTTCTCTCTCTTTACTGATTGAGTCTTTCATCCCCAAAATCACATTTCAATCTAATCCGCCCTTGCTCCTTACTCTGCTTCATCATCCTGTTAAGGAGATAAAGCTTCATCGTAAATCATTGCCATCATGGTCATACAACATTCAACAAAAACGAACACCGTTGAAGACTCAAAGAACAAATCATTATGATAAATCAAAAATGCAACATCGCACGGTAAAAGCGAAATAAGAGTTGGGCGCAAACATACATCAACAATAGCCAGGGTCGATCATAAAGAAAGAGAATGATTCTACCTGCTCCGAACGCTCTCAACGGGACGATTTTCACAGGTGTTATCTTTTGTTTCCTTTCGTATGTGCTTCCTCACTTCCTCTTCTGTGTGTTTTTGTGAAATACGGTAGTTGAACTCAGTTTAAAATGAGCTCCAATGTAGAGCTCATCAAAATTTCGTGAAGGAGCTTTGAGTGAAAATAGGGTTTAGGGTGGATTGTTGGCTGCCTCTGTCGTTATATGATTTAGGGTTTTTCTTTTTGCAGGTTGGTGATGTTTAGGGTTTTTGGGGTGTATTCTAACTTTTCGTTTTTCGTTTCAGGTGGTGGTGCCCTCAATCATTGCCAATGATTGGGCTTCTTATAGGAAGGTTTGGGAGGATCTGATGCGTGTGAGTTTTGTGCGAAAATCGTGTGAAGTGAGCTGTGAGAGTTTTCAATCCGTTGAGAGGATTTTCGGATGGGATTGTGAGCTGGCTACTGCAATCCGTTAGAGAGGATTCATAGCAAGATCTTGTGGGGACCACTGGTGACTCATGCTATTCGTTTTTGTTTGTAGCCAACTTCTAGAAGCCTTGTGGGGTCCCTGTGATTTTACCCTGAATTTTAACTGTGGTAAGTTTTCACCTTTATCAACATATTTGGTTTGCTTCGATTACTACGTGTTTACGGCTTATCATAGTTGTCTGGCACTTATATATTTTGAACAAGAATTTGAACTTTGCCATTGTGTTATTGTAGACATAAATCATTAACTGTTGTGAATGAGTTTGAACTTTCTGCTTGAAGAGAAATGACATGCACTCTTAATCTTTTGGCAGGTTAACGCTTTGATCAAGACCTTATAAAAATATACGTATTGTGACCTGAGCATTATTGGAAATAGCATGAAGTTTAGATGAAATCATTTTGAGCATATGCTTGGATCCGTCTTTAGAGTTCTACTCAAAGGTTTCGTGCATTAGTCCTGAAACTCGCCCTGTTTAGCGATGCCGGTTTACTGACACTGTTTTATCGTGGTTATGCTTATGATTTACATGGGTGCCTTGTAGGTTTCAGGTGAGAATCCCAAACATCTCCTGCGACAACAGGCCCTAACACGAAGCTTGAGGAAGAGGAAACTCAGAAGCATGCTACATAGACCTACGAATACTCTGTCTTGCAAAGTTTTGACTGAAACTTTAGGTGAATATGAATATGGTAACGACTCAATGTTGATACTTCTTCCTATGCACTTTACATTGGTTGATATTTACGACTTTCAATTGTTTGTTCTTTACTTTTTTTCCTATGATTCATTTAGGTCAGCTGACACGTTGCTAGCTTTTATGGGATTGGATTCATCATAACACATGTTCTTATCAGCTGCAAGCTGATCCACGCCAGTCTGAGTCTTGCTAGAAACTTTGCACTGATGTTGTGATCTCAATTGCTGTTGCATCTCTGCCGGCTGATCGTGAACCTGCGACATTAGCTGCTGTTGTGAAGCCTATGATTGCTACAATATGTATGCGGGATGATGACCTGTTTGGATGCCTTGGTTGTCAGAATCAGTTCCAAACTGTGGTTGTTGTAACCTCGGTACATTATTTCTCGACTGCTGCTGATGTATGCTTTTGCAGTTGTAGACCGTGATGACCAAACTGAGATGTCAAGAGTTCTGAATTCACCAGGTTGTTTTCTGCAGCATATGATGGTCTGGATGAGGCTTCAGACTCGTTAAATCTGTTCTTCCTGGGATTACTCACTGCAGATGTGCTCATAGTGCTTCCCAAATGCCTCTGCTGCTCAAGAAGAGTTGCAGCCAGTTGTGCAAGTTGTTCTGGTTGCAGGGATCCCACAGGGGTTGGAGGATCGAAATTTCTCATTACCTGATGCGATGCCATGCTATTACTGCCAAATGGAATACCAGAATTTCCACTGGAACATTGAGTTGAATTTACATTCATATTGGGGTGACGCTTCTTACTTAACTTTATTGTTTTTTCGTAAAAGTGCAGGAATTGCAATGATGTTCATGCTTGAAAACCATTTACGATAATAAAGCTGATTTCACCATCAGACGAAAGAATCAATACTTGTTCCCGGTGTGCTTTTCTGGACCTGGTGATGAATATGATGCAACATGAAGATGGAGTCAATGAGGAGGAATCTTGGACATAATTCAATTTTGCTTGCACCTGTATATGAAGTCTGATTTTTTTATTTTCTGTCTTATGCTTAAAAACTAATAAGAACTCCTAGGATTATGCTAGGAATTACTCTTATTGGTAATCAAATATTATGCCAAATACCTTGAACTTTGTATTGGATTTATTTATAACCTTGAATCCATATGATGGGATCTTAAAAGAAAATCCTTATTTTCACTTCCCAAAATGGTTTGTAACTGTGTTAACTTGAGTAGTCTTTATTTGATTTTGGATCTTAAATTATATAGTGGGAACTTTGTATCAACTTGTGATGGCATAAAACTCACGTGGTGTTTTTTCCTCTTGACAAAACATATGTGCTCATCAATGACCATTGTTGCAAGGTCCAGTCCTTCATATGTTAGACTTTTATTTTAAGATCATCCTTCTCCATTTTCTTGTTGGCTGCGAGTTTTTTTTTACATCAATTGAGCATGGCCTTAGCACATATACAAACACGGCTCGCAACAACTTACTCCCAACTTGCAATGAATTTAGAAATCATCTAATCAAAAACATGGCATAAATTCAAATTATGTCTTGTAAACAAATTAAATTTCAAACATGATTTTGTCTTGTAAACCAAGGCTATTTGGTAGAATAATCCTTCCTGGAAGGATACCATTTCCCTGCTTTTCTATTTCCATACCTCACTTAGCCACTTCTTAATCAATCCTTTATTTGGACAGTAACGAACCTGACAACACTTGAACTCCATACATAACTGATCCAATGGTTCAACTTTATTTCAATCTCCAACATCCTAAATATGGAAATACTCATTTCCGAACAATAAAATGTGATTAATTTTCATGTAATTTGCACTTGATTTCAACATATTGAGAACTATTTGAAATTATACTAAGTACAAATAATACTTCCATGATTTGAATGTGGAATTCTCATGGCTAGGGGCCAGTTAATCATTTAAAGAAGCGTCATCACCAATCCACCGGTTATCCTAAGATGTGAAAAAGGTAGGACAAATTTGGGGTATGACAGATGCCCCTATCTAATTGCCTTGAGACCGAGGAAGTTGAAACGCTGCATGGCGTTCAAATTTTTAGGTTGAAAGTCAATTAGATACAAACAAACCCCAAAATTTGTCAGACAAGGGAGAAAATGCGATACCACTGAAGGGATATGAGGATAGGATCGGAAAATGTATGGGATCTTTGGAATTATCAAAACAGTAACTCAATTTACTTGATGAACTCTCCTAAGTAACATCAAGAAGTCCCTTATGAATTGAAGCTCTTCGGGGATACAAGAACAGTATCTCTATCATAACATGAGATTCTTCGGGTCTTGCGAAGCAGTACCTTTTCGATTAAGATTCTTCGGAGAATGCCAAAGCAGTATCTCGAACAAATGGTACAAGATTTTCCAGGTCAAGCGAAGCAGTTCCTTATAATCAAGGCTCTTCGGTGATACCAAAACAGTATCCTTACCACAACATGAGATTCTTCGGGTCTTGCGAAGCAGTACCTTTTCGACTAAGGTTCTTCGGAGAATGCCAAAGCAGTATCTCGAACAAAATGGTACAAGATTTTCCAGGTCATGCGAAGCAGTTCCTTACAATCAAGGCTCTCCGGTGATACTAGAACAGTATCCTTACCACAACATGAGATTCTTCGGGTCTTGCGAAGAAGTACCTTTTCGACTAAGGTTCTTCGGAGAATGCCAAAGCAGTATCTCGAACAAAATGGTACAAGATTTTCCAGGTCATGCGAAGCAGTTCCTTACAATCAAGGCTCTCCGGTGATACTAGAACAGTATCCTTACCACAACATGAGATTCTTCGGGTCTTGCGAAGCAGTACCTTTTCGATTAAGGTTCTTCGGAGAATACCAAAGCAGTATCTCGAACAAATGGTACAAGATTTTCCAGGTCATGCGAAGCAGTTCCTTACAATCAAGGCTCTTCGGTGATACCAGAACAGTATCCTTACCACAACATGAGATTCTTCGGGTCTTGCGAAGCAGTACCTTTTCGATTAAGGTTCTTCGGAGGATGCCAAAGCAGTATCTCGTTCAAATTTTCATGATACTCTCTGCTTGGAGAGCAACAAAGATGAAAGGCATCATCATTATCAACTATAAAGTTGAAGAATGATCTGCTGGGGGATATAAAAATCCGCGAGCACATGTAGGGTACTAATTCTCTTCAGAGAAATCTTGCCGATTTTGAAAAAGGATGGTTCGGGATACATGTCCTGGATCCTGCTATGCTATGCTTTATATGATACCGTGCATTGCATGATGCACAATGATTCATGTGAAAATGCAATTGTTAATGCTTCTAATGCAAATGCTTTGTTATATGCTAATGATTAATATGATTGTGTTTGATGGCATTCTTGTTTTAGACAAGAATGTTATGCATGCCATGCTTGTGACAATGCCAATGGTTGAGGATGCTGGAGACCGATCTTCACTTCGAGGGTGAGATCCCTTTTGGGGTGTCATTGGTGATTGCATTTGGAAGATGCCAAGTGAAATTAGACTTTTGGTTTTATAAAGGATGCCAACACAGTGGACTTTCAGTTTTTTCAAGGTTTGGACTTTTGGCTTTATACTGGTTGCCATCCAAGTGGACTTTTGGGAACTAGGAGAATGCCAATAAAATCGGGCTTTTGTTTTTTTTTAGTAGTTGCCAATGAAATTTGGACTTTGGGTGTTATAAGGGCGCCAATAAAATTGGACTTTCGGCCTTTTGGTGGTTGCCAATGAATATTGGACTTTTTTGGGGGTGGTGGAGGGTATTCGACTTCTCGACACTTGGTATCCTACGATACTCTGATCGGAGGATGGATGCGACCATTTTTGGTGCCCCAAGTCTTGATCCATTGCTGAAGTTGTAAGTTGCTGAGAGAACTTCAACTTTTTTTGGACTGATACTTCAAGTTGACTTTCAAATGAGCATAGCGACATAATCAATGCATGCTGATTATGCTTTTTGCTCAATCCTAAGGTATCCTCTTAAGACATGATGATGTACTAGTATGATCTTTCGACGTTTGTTGTGAACTTGACAATTACCACTGTCTAGTACAACTCGTTTGATTATCACGAAGAAGAAATTGCCCCTTGTAACTGTCTTGTCCCAGTATATAAGGACTTTGAAGGAATCTTCTTTAAATGGAAGCCTTGAGAATGATTATACCATGACATGATATGATACAAATTGCCCCATTATCTGGATCTCATGAGTGGTTTCCCATGTCTGAGCTTTAGAGAAAACTTGTCTGAAATCGACTAATTGCTTGGTAATTTGCCCCTAGATAGGTTGAACGTTGAGATAGTCTTCCCCCTGGATTGCTTGGAGATTTGATTTCTAATCAACCAGCTTTCATGTCAACACAACTATTGTAAGTCATGCCCCTGATTCATAGGGTTATGAGTGATCTTGATCCGAGTCAACACCAATGAGTGTTCAAGTTCCTCTTTTAATTTTTCATGATAGAATTTCTTTAGATGCCAAGTACTGGCTTGCAATCAAAATTTGTTTGTTCATAAATGGTAATTCTAATGCAATATCCGTGCGAGTTTTGAAAAATCACTTATTTGAATGGTGTGATAGTGTGTGACGAATGGATCAATTTCCCAAACGTAATGCTGATTTTGCTAGTGATTTTTGATACAACAAAGAAGATTAGCAAATCTTTTTTAGGAGTCAGTTTACGCAACCTTGCTGAAGTATGCTTTCAGAATAAACCCTGCCTCAATTAGGTCTTTCAAGGGTTATATCGTGGTCTGGTTCACGGTTATTGAAACAAAAGATGTAGGCTCAAATGTTTTTGTACCCACCCCCTTCGTGATGTTCTTCAGTCCTATGTTCAGCTAATCGTCACACGCATTTGTCTCCTATGAGAGCTTGAAGGTGTGATGGTTGAAGATGATTGTTCCATACTTTCTTGGAATGGCAGTCACCTTATTCGTTTTTTTCTTCTCTTGAATGGTAGAGACCCTTTCAGTTTTGGATAGGATGGCCACTACAACTTATTTTGCTTTTGCTGAGGATTTTGACGACCTCTTTCTACTGTTTTTCTTGTTGATCCCTAACTTTTGCATGGACCATTTTTTTTGAAATTTAGTCCATCGGGATTACCCTAACTTTTGCCTAAGTTTCCTATTAGGATATTCAACTTAGCGGGCTTTTTCTATTTTTTTTTTAGGATTGTGACTGCCAAGTCATTGGTCACAGATGGATTCCCAAATGAAATGTCTCACCTTGTAGCTTAGATCCGTAGTCAGGTTAACTGAACACTACCCTGCCCCGGGTTTAGCGTAAGGGTTTTGAATATCCGACCAAAAAACTCCTACTTCTAGGCTCGAAGTGGTTGTCTAGGGATTAACCCCTTATCTCTCCAGTGTTTGGGGATTCGAAACAATGCCTGTACATCATCAGTAAGGTTCTTTCCGAAAGCAAGTTTTCAGCAATTATGGGTATTTCGTTTTCGTCATCCTCCCTCAAATATTTGCTAAACAATAAAGTTAAAGGGAAGTGAGATAGAGAAATATATTTTTATATTTGCAATAAATAAATGAGTGACTACGAATGGATTCGTTCAAAACATGCATGTTCATTTCATTAATATTACCATTAAAGACAACAATATTTAAAAGCGAGTAGCAATTAACAGAAAAGAAACTACAAATGCGAAGAAAATCATATGGGTCAAAGCCTGCCAGTGTTGAGGGAATGGGCTTTAGGATGTCTTCCTGGAGTCTTCAAACTTAATCATACAGGAAGCTTGACGCGCATGAACAAATTTCCTTCTGAAAATGATATGTACCCCTGGTCCATCAATAGTTGTACTTTGTCTTGGTAAGATTTGCAGTCTTCAGTTGTGTGTCCCATTGATCCAGCATGATATTCACATCTCTCATGAGGGTTGTACCCGGATGGGTATGGCTTGAGTAATGGCTTGAGAGGTTTGGGCTCCACTAATGAGTTCTGGATCAGATATGGCAAAAGCTGATTGTATGCCATAGGAAGAGGAGCATTCCTTCTTTCCAAATCATTGCCAGGTTTATGCTGACCTTGAAATCTTTTGTCACGCGCTCGTTGATTTGTATGAGAATCACCTTCACAACTACTCTCAATAACGACTTGTTCCATATCCTGGTCTGATGCATCCCTATGAACAATTGGAGGAATAATGATTTGCATGCCCTGAGGCGTAAATGAGATCAACTTAGACTCAATTAGATCTTGGATTCTATTCTTGAGTTGTTGGCAATCATCAGTTGAATGCCCTGGTGCGTTGGCATGAAATCCGCAACGAACATTGGGATTAAAGTTTGGTGGGTATGGAAGTGGCACTGGATCCAATTTCTTGGGCTCTACCCATCCACTATCGATCAAATATGGAAGTATGCGACTACGTAACATTGGTAGCAGAGTGAAATTCCTTTTTGGCTTTCTTGGCCTTTGTTGAGAGTGTTGACACAGAGCATTCTGATGTTGATACGATTGCTGAGAAGATCCCTGATTGATTGTAGGGTATTGACCATATGGAGGAAATGGCACTTGATGTGGAAATCTATAAGCTTGTTGATTCTGAGAATATGACCTGCATGGGTACTGCTGATTCACATGAGGAGTAATACATGGTTTCCAGTATGGCGCTTTAGGCATTGGTTGCCCAGAAGGGTGGTGATGCATTGCCAATGACGATTGTTGAGAATATGATTGGCCATAAGATCTTGTTGATGCATCCTGAGAATACTCATCTGCTATAACGTCATTGGTTGACATTCTTCCAATCCAAAGATTGATATCTTCGTCGTGATTAGCAAGGTTTCTCTCAAAGTCTCCTTTTGTAGTATCTTTACAAGATACAGCTTCTTCAGACTTACTTCCTAATTCCTCACCTGCATGGGTGGTGGCATCCACATTCTTGCTAGAGGAGGAAGACATATCATCTGTCACTGGCATAACCTTCTCTTTATGATACAAAATTCTGATCGGGCTAAAATGCTCGTGCGTCTTCTCTTTTCCAAGCCTTTGAATCAAATCAAACATGCAAGGATCTTCTTCGTTAACCAACCTTCGCAGTTTGTTTCGAAAGTCTTCACATTCTTTTACAGCATGCCCCACATTTCCCGTGTGGTATCCACATTCAACGTCTGGATTATCCTCTTCCAATACCAGGCGTTTGTTGTTGATTAACTCTTGAACTTTATTCTTGAATGACCAACAACCTTCAATAGAGTGGCCCATTGCTCCCTTATGGTATTCACATTGCGCATTAGGATCATATCCAGACGGCATACGAGTACGAAGAGGTCCAAGGGGTATGGGCACCACCAAAGAATTTTGTATCAAGTACGACAGCAGTTGTGCACATGGTATAGGAATGGGAACAAGAATAGAATGAGACTTTTCCAACCCTATTTGCCGATAGCACTGGTTTTGCATCCCATGGTCTTGAGTAGGTGTGGCTAATATTCCTTGTTGGTTAAGGATCCCGGTAGGAGGATTTGCAACAGACGAATTTCCGTTTCCATACTCCGAGTTCTTTTCCTTACTTTGGGCATTACATGGCCTATTAATCATGATCTCCACCCTTGAACCATTTCTTTTGAACATCAACACTTTATTATCAATAAGCTCTTTCACCTTATACTTAATGGTTTTGCATTCTTTAGTGGAATGCCCTGATGACCCTCCATGGAAATCACACCTTACATTTGTGTCATATTTAGGTAAACTTGAATACACTATTGACTGGATCTTATGAGGAAACACCAATAACCTTTGTGCAAGCTGTGGAAGCAATTCACTATATGACATTGGCAATGGTTCAAAATGAGCAGATTTTCTCTCTCGGACAACTCGAGGTCTATCATGGATAAGATTCTGATCATACATTGGTTCCTTCAATCTTGGTTGTGGAACAAGTGCTGGCCTCTGATGATGTCTGGGAAGACCCTCGTGTAACGGATTGACCAATGAAGACTGTGGTGTAGAAAGAAAGGTAGGAGTAACATGTCGGCATGCACTCTGTTGAAATATTTTGTCTCTTGTCAAAGTCGCGACACTTTCTAGAATCTGATCCACTTTTCCCTTCATGTAATCCATGTCTTTTTTCATCATGTCTTGATCTTGCCTCAAACGCTCCATCAGTTCTCTCTTGAAATTATCAATAGTGTCGAGAAGTCAAGCGGCTGCTCATAAATGAAAGGTTTTGTTATGAGTTGATGTACGATGCATATTGAATGCATATGTATGCAAGAATGTTTTGCTTACGTTTCATTTTATTTTCAGGGAAGCAACAGTTGCTTGCGTAACAAATATTCAGAATATCATGAACTTAAGAAATAAAGGTGAAGTCAAACTTCATTATTTATTTCAATTAAGTACATAGTACCAAAGTACAAACATTTTTTAGCTGAAACATTTTTTTTTTGAAAAAATGGAGGCATTCCCCCTTTAGTATTTCACAATAATATTTCTTCCTTTCTGGATTCAATGTTGCCTTGAATGCAAGACAAACTATAGGTTCCCTGAAAAATAAAAGTTTTTGCGTAAGTCATGATGCTTTTATGCAAATGATTATGAATGCATAGCAACTGGATCCAGGATGACATAAGTAACTCCCAAACCCTCTTAAAAGGTAGGCCGCAATAATTTAGTTCTAGATTCTTTACCCACAAACCCGCTCACAGGGTAGCTTCTATGGTAACAATATCAAGGTACTCAAGGTCACGGACGCTAATCGTATTATCGTCCTGCCACAGGCTAGCTATATTATGACGATAATAGTGATAAGGTCTACCTCAAGTGGAGTTTTCATGTTAGGCGTATGAAGGGGCGAGCCTTCGGAGACTAACACTACATAACTACCAACATCGAAACTAGTTCTATAAGTGGGTCCCAGAGTCACAGCCCTTTCATGAATCAAGTCGTGTAACAGGCTAGCTGCGTTACGACGAGGTCTATGAATAGGTCTACTCTCTGGAGGAGCTTTCGTGCTGGGCTTGCAAGGAGCGAGTCCCTGAAGACTAACACTAATAACTACCAAATCTAACTTAGATGTTCTCTCTTCTTTTTCCAAAGTTCGGTAAAAAAACTTTACTTGTGATATCAACCCCGGATCCAACAAATATAATAATAAGCAACATGATAAAGAAGAAAGCGATAAATAAGCATAAATAATAATAAATAAAGAAGACAAGCAAAACAAGTTAGCAAACAAACACAAGAACGACCAAGTTAGGCTCGACTCTCTTATGCACAAGGCCAGTCCCCAGCAGAGTCGCCATCTATCGTACCTCGAAAAATACGATCCTCGCGAAAGACGCGGAAAAAACAGACAAACAGAGTCGCCACCTAATTTTAATCTATTCCTAATAAAGGAAAAGGGAAATATAGATAAACCCTATAAAAGGATGAACTTGGTCATTGAAACCAGATTCTGAATTCGGGAGTCGGTTACGCAAGAGGAAGGTATTAGCACCTCTTACGTCTGTTGTATTCAACGGGAACCTCTTAGTCTAATCTGCGATCGAATACTAACTTATATTAATGTATTCTTAATGGTGAACGATATATTAAGAAAAATGGGTGATTTTAGTCTTAGGGAGCTCGGCAAGGATTGAGATCCGTGTGCCTACGTATTCCCTTGTGCAATGGGAAAGTCAGAGCCTCGTAGTTCGTGGTACTAGGTTTGATTGGTCTCGATCGCAACGGGGGCGAGAGAAAAGGGGAAGTTAATTGTTAGGGGGCTCGCCAAGGAATGGGATCCTTGTGCCTACGTATCCTTGTTGAGGAATCAGAGCGTCGTAGTTCGACTAACTACGAGTAAGTTGGTTGACTCGTTAATGAACGATTATTTAGATCGCATTCTAACTGCTAAGCGTTGGCTTGTCTGCTCGCGATAGGAGGCTGAAGCGCTAGCTTGTTTGCGAGATAGAAGGAATTTAAATAATGCATGAGTGTTTAAACCGCTCTCTAACGGCTAAGCGTTGGCTTGTCTGCTCGCGATGGGAGGCTGAAGCGCTAGCTTGTTTGCACGATAGGAGGGATTTAAACAATGCTTGTTTAGAGAAAATATGCTTGATTTAATTAATGTTTTAGGAACGAAAGGGTAAATAAACTGCGTCCTGAGGGGCGGGCCTCAGGAGAGTTTATTCGAGAATTCGAGGAATGCTGGACTCCAGAATTCAATTCTTTCATTATTTGATATATTGAATTAAGTATTTTAATCACGAAAGATCGAATGAACTGCGTCCTATGGAGCGAGCCTTAGGAGAGTTCATTCAGAAATTCGAGGAATGCTAGACTCCAGAATTTCATTCTTTCGACACTTGATTTAGAAATTATCTTGGTAAAATTGTATTTGCTTTAGGGTTTTAGGAATTGGATTTTGATATGGAAATAAATACATTACTTTGATTTATTTTTAGAGTTTGGGAGATTTTTTAAGAAAATCGAAAATTGTGCAGACAGCGATCGGATCGGGATCGACTTACGTGTGTGTATGCGTATTTATATAAATTCACATGGCGTTAAATCAAAGATTTCGTTTTCTTTCTAAAAAAAAACACAAATATTTTAGTGTAATTGCATCCAATTTTATTTCGACAATCCATAGTCACAAAGTGAAAATAATACATAAATCTATATGAGTCACAAACCATCGTCACATGACTAAACACGAGTATAAGAATATAATTAATTACAAAATAGACTAATTCATTAATTAATTTTATCAAATACTTATTTTTAATTAATTACCTAAATGAACTTATATTAACTTGTTAATAGTTAAGAATAACTAAAATTTATTAATTAAACTTGGTTTTAAAATTATCTTACAAGATAAACCATGATATTTCTATAAGAAAGAAAAAAAACTGGGCCTCTACACAAAGGGTGAGGCGCAGGCCCACCTAAACTGGGTTGAAACCAAGCAAAATGGGTTAATTTCGGATTCCAGCAATATTAACCCTAGCCGCCGATGTTATTGGTCTAATAGCCATAAAAATTCAGTCTACTACTGACATTGTGTAGTGTAAATAAAATAAAACATATGATGCTATGTAACAGTGGTAATCTCGTGCAGTGTGATGTATTGGGCAGTGGGAATAAAAAAAAACTGGACAAAATCAACTTACTTAATGAGAAAAGAAGACCAATCACCAATATTAAAATGTTTTCCGTAAACAAAAGTACCATCTAGGAGTCTCTTTTCAAAATAAGAATGATAAAGAAATCAAAAATTCTTAAAGAAAACCAATCACCCCCCTTTTCCTTTTTTTTTAACAAAAGATTTCTTCTCTCTCTTTACTGATTGAGTCTTTCATCCCCAAAATCACATTTCAATCTAATCCGCCCTTGCTCCTTACTCTGCTTCATCATCCTGTTAAGGAGATAAAGCTTCATCGTAAATCATTGCCATCATGGTCATACAACATTCAACAAAAACGAACACCGTTGAAGACTCAAAGAACAAATCATTATGATAAATCAAAAATGCAACATCGCACGGTAAAAGCGAAATAAGAGTTGGGCGCAAACACACATCAACAATAGCCAGGGTCGATCATAAAGAAAGAGAATGATTCTACCTGCTCCGAACGCTCTCAACGGGACGATTTTCACAGGTGTTATCTTTTGTTTCCTTTCGTATGTGCTTCCTCACTTCCTCTTCTGTGTGTTTTTGTGAAATACGGTAGTTGAACTCAGTTTAAAATGAGCTCCAATGTAGAGCTCATCAAAATTTCGTGAAGGAGCTTTGAGTGAAAATAGGGTTTAGGGTGGATTGTTGGCTGCCTCTGCCGTTATATGATTTAGGGTTTTTCTTTTTGCAGGTTGGTGATGTTTAGGGTTTTTGGGGTGTATTCTAACTTTTCGTTTTTCGTTTCAGGTGGTGGTGCCCTCAATCATTGCCAATGATTGGGCTTCTTATAGGAAGGTTTGGGAGGATCTGATGCGTGTGAGTTTTGTGCGAAAATCGTGTGAAGTGAGCTGTGAGAGTTTTCAATCCGTTGAGAGGATTTTCGGATGGGATTGTGAGCTGGCTACTGCAATCCGTTAGAGAGGATTCATAGCAAGATCTTGTGGGGACCACTGGTGACTCATGCTATTCGTTTTTGTTTGTAGCCAACTTCTAGAAGCCTTGTGGGGTCCCTGTGATTTTACCCTGAATTTTAACTGTGGTAAGTTTTCACCTTTATCAACATATTTGGTTTGCTTCGATTACTACGTTTTTACGGCTTATCATAGTTGTCTGGCACTTATATATTTTGAACAAGAATTTGAACTTTGCCATTGTGTTATTGTAGACATAAATCATTAACTGTTGTGAATGAGTTTGAACTTTCTGCTTGAAGAGAAATGACATGCACTCTTAATCTTTTGGCAGGTTAACGCTTTGATCAAGACCTTATAAAAATATACGTATTGTGACCTGAGCATTATTGGAAATAGCATGAAGTTTAGATGAAATCATTTTGAGCATATGCTTGGATCCGTCTTTAGAGTTCTACTCAAAGGTTTCGTGCATTAGTCCTGAAACTCGCCCTGTTTAGCGATGTCGGTTTACTGACACTGTTTTATCGTGGTTATGCTTATGATTTACATGGGTTCCTTGTAGGTTTCAGGTGAGAATCCCAAACATCTCCTGCGACAACAGGCCCTAACACGAAGCTTGAGGAAGAGGAAACTCAGAAGCATGCTACATAGACCTACGAATACTCTGTCTTGCAAAGTTTTGACTGAAACTTTAGGTGAATATGAATATGGTAACGACTCAATGTTGATACTTCTTCCTATGCACTTTACATTGGTTGATATTTACGACTTTCAATTGATTGTTCTTTACTTTTTTTCCTATGATTCATTTAGGTCAGCTGACACGTTGCTAGCTTTTATGGGATTGGATTCATCATAACACATGTTCTTATCAGCTGCAAGCTGATCCACGCCAGTCTGAGTCTTGCTAGAAACTTTGCACTGATGTTGTGATCTCAATTGCTGTTGCATCTCTGCCGGCTGATCGTGAACCTGCGACATTAGCTGCTGTTGTGAAGCCTATGATTGCTACAATATGTATGCGGGATGATGACCTGTTTGGATGCCTTGGTTGTCAGAATCAGTTCCAAACTGTGGTTGTTGTAACCTCGGTACATTATTTCTCGACTGCTGCTGATGTATGCTTTTGCAGTTGTAGACCGTGATGACCAAACTGAGATGTCAAGAGTTCTGAATTCACCAGGTTGTTTTCTGCAGCATATGATGGTCTGGATGAGGCTTCAGACTCGTTAAATCTGTTCTTCCTGGGATTACTCACTGCATATGTGCTCATAGTGCTTCCCAAATGCCTCTGCTGCTCAAGAAGAGTTGCAGCCAGTTGTGCAAGCTGTTCTGGTTGCAGGGATCCCACAGGGGTTGGAGGATCGAAATTTCTCATTACCTGATGCGATGCCATGCTATTACTGCCAAATGGAATACCAGAATTTCCACTGGAACATTGAGTTGAATTTACATTCATATTGGGGTGACGCTTCTTACTTAACTTTATTGTTTTTTCGTAAAAGTGCAGGAATTGCAATGATGTTCATGCTTGAAAACCATTTACGATAATAAAGCTGATTTCACCATCAGACGAAAGAATCAATACTTGTTCCCGGTGTGCTTTTCTGGACCTGGTGATGAATATGATGCAACATGAAGATGGAGTCAATGAGGAGGAATCTTGGACATAATTCAATTTTGCTTGCACCTGTATATGAAGTCTGATTTTTTTTATTTTCTGTCTTATGCTTAAAAACTAATAAGAACTCCTAGGATTATGCTAGGAATTACTCTTATTGGTAATCAAATATTATGCCAAATACCTTGAACTTTGTATTGGATTTATTTGTAACCTTGAATCCATATGATGGGATCTTAAAAGAAAATCCTTATTTTCACTTCCCAAAATGGTTTGTAACTGTGTTAACTTGAGTAGTCTTTATTTGATTTTGGATCTTAAATTATATAGTGGGAACTTTGTATCAACTTGTGATGGCATAAAACTCACGTGGTGTTTTTTCCTCTTGACAAAACATATGTGCTCATCAATGACCATTGTTGCAAGGTCCAGTCCTTCATATGTTAGACTTTTATTTTAAGATCATCCTTCTCCATTTTCTTGTTGGCTGCGAGATTTTTTTACATCAATTGAGCATGGCCTTAGCACATATACAAACACGGCTCGCAACAACTTACTCCCAACTTGCAATGAATTTAGAAATCATCTAATCAAAAACATGGCATAAATTCAAATTATGTCTTGTAAACAAATTAAATTTCAAACATGATTTTGTCTTGTAAACCAAGGCTATTTGGTAGAATAATCCTTCCTGGAAGGATACCATTTCCCTGCTTTTCTATTTCCATACCTCACTTAGCCACTTCTTAATCAATCCTTTATTTGGACAGTAACGAACCTGACAACACTTGAACTCCATACATAACTGATCCAATGGTTCAACTTTATTTCAATCTCCAACATCCTAAATATGGCAATACTCATTTCCAAACAATAAAATGTGATTAATTTTCATGTAATTTGCACTTGATTTCAACATATTGAGAACTATTTGAAATTATACTAAGTACAAATAATACTTCCATGATTTGAATGTGGAATTATCATGGCTAGGGGCCAGTTAATCATTTAAAGAAGCGTCATCACCAATCCACCGGTTATCCTAAGATGTGAAAAAGGTAGGACAAATTTGGGGTATGACAATATCATATTGCATTTTTGTTTCACTGCATAAGTTCAAGTTCATCTGCATCTAGGGTTTGTGATCTGAGCATTCCAAGGATCCATCTGAGCCACTCCAAATGCCTCCAAGTATTCCAAGAGGGTCCATGTGTGTTCTATCATCATATTATATCCCTCAAAGATCAAGGAAGTCAAGAAATCACAAGAACTAGCAAGGCATAGAAGCAGAGCTAGGGTTTCCTACACAGATGACCAAAATTAGGGTTTTGGTTTCAGAGGCCTTAACCCCAAATTTTTTGGTCATTATTGTTTATAATGGTCTTAATATTTTATAAGGATCATGTGTACCAAATTTGATGAAGAAATTCACTGTGGAAGTCATCTGATCATTGGGTAACTTCTTGAGCAATTCAGAGCAAAATCAGGGCATCTGAGGCCCCCAACAATGGAACCAAAGTGGAATTTTCATCAAATTTAATTTATATGATCTTTATTTGATCATTGAAGTGCTTGGAAGTTCACAAAATTGAAGAAATTTGAGCTAAACCAAAAGTTGCCAAAAATGGAAATGACTTGTAATGGAAACTTTCCATTTTGGGAAAGTTTTTCAACCTCCTCTTTCTCAACCAAAAAGGCTTCAAATGAAAAATTGTTGGTCATGAAAGTTGTAGATTGGATCATTCCCTTTTCAAAAAGTACAAGAACATGTCCTAATTCATTATGGAACTCAAGTTATGGCCTTGCAAAGTTGGCAAAAATCCTATAATTTTCATTTTCACACCAAAGAGGATTTTTTGCAATTTCACATACCAAGTCATTTTGTGACCTCTAATCACTCTCTAAGCATCATACAAACATAATACATTGCATTGTGACCAAGATTGCCCAAAGAATCACAAGTTTCTATGGCTTGCATCACAAGAAATCTCAAAGGGGGAAAATCACATAACACTTGCAAAACCTATGAGATCTTTCCCTCCAACCATCCAACTGCACAATCTCAATCCCATGGCTCTCCTTGATCAATGCTGAGCCAGGACATGCCATAGAATAGCTGCTACATGAGCCCATACCTCAAGTACACAATTTGTTGACTTTTTGCAAAAGGACCTATACCAATCAGCTGCAGCCACAACCACTATCTGGCCAACAGGGTTATGTTATGTGGACTAAAAGCAAGCCAATGCATAACACACACAAGCCTGAAACCTCAGATACAACAAGTTTCACAAAATCACCCCAAAACTTCAAGCTTTCGATTCTCTCTGTCCATCCACAAAAACTTCAAACAAACTTCACCATTCAACTCACCATCATCAATAGAACCATTCCCAACCATCAAACCAGCCAGAAACCCCACAAACACAAAACACGATTTCAGGCCAGTTGAGTTGTAACCCTTCAATCCAGCCATTCTAAACTTTTCCAAAGCACTGCAACATCATCAGGGGGTCAAGTGAAGTGGGTTTGCATAGGAGAAGAGGTCCAAAAGCTCCAGAAGTGAAAGCTTCAGCTCAGGTAGCCACCTTCAATTTTTTTCCAGAACTTCTCTTTTATGTTATAGAATGATTCTATGTGTTCCCCTGATTGCCATGATATGATTTGTTTCGAAAATGGTTGAGTTTTAAGCATTTCACAAGCTTCTGAAATTTTTGGTTGATTTTCCGTTTTGCTTCAATTCATGCTGTTCATGTGAAATAAATCAATTTTGTCGGTTGATTCTTGTTTAGAGTGATGTGATGATCATTTCTGGAGAGTTTGAGAGCTTGGGGTTGCGTTTTGAGTGAGATAGCATGTTTGGCTAGCCGGAGAAGATGACCGGAGGTAGCTCCGGTCACCTGAAAATGATTAGAACCCTAATTAGGGTTTAGTGGCTCAGTTTGGATATCAGCCCTTGGATTTGGTTTCACGCGCGTGTGTACGGTTCAAATCATTTCACTTAAGTTTAACTTTTAATTAATTAGGTTAATTAGTTAATTAACCCAGAATTAATCCAGGCCTTCCATCTGCGCGTGCAGTCTTCCCCAGTTCAAATCCAGACCATTAGATCAGTTGACTTCCCTTTATTTTAATTTTTATTTCATTTAAATCCCATTTTCTTTGTCATTTTATTTAAAATATCTAGAAAAATCATAAAAATATTTCCTTCTGCATTTCAATTTCAAATATTTTTCTCATCCCAAAAACATTTTTATTTTTATTTTTTGCATTAAAAAATCATTTTAAAAATATTTAATTGTTTATTTTAATTAATTAATGGAAATTAATTATATAAAATACCATTTAGGTTTCCAAAAACCATAAAACAATTCACATTGCATCTTAGGACATTTAGAAACATTGTCAAACCATTCATACAAATTTCTTTTTGGTTTTGATCCAATCTTGACATTTTTCTTGAACTTAGGGTTCTTAAAATTCCCTTTTTGGAACCCTAACTTTGAAAATTCTTTTCTTCCTAACCATGAAGGGTTTGATAATGATTCTTTTTGCATTATTTTATATATAGCATTTAGATTTTAGGATATTTTTTTCATGAATTTATCTTTCATTTTCAATTTGATTTGCATTTTTCCTCTTAAGGTACCCAAAAAACCCTAGTTAACTTAGAAAAATCATAACTTCTTTTAGGTTAAGAGTTGAACCTTCTCCTTTGGGGTGTGTTATCATATGGGTTTAGGGTTTGTTTAAGCCCATTTACAATTCTTTATCATGTGATTTTCTTCTGTTTTGATCATTTGCATCTCATCCTTTCATGTAACCCTAATCTTGCATCCATACTTGCATCTTAAATTGCATTGCATGAACATGTGAACTTGTCATGACATTCTAAGCACTTGTATGCCATCTTAGACATCTTAAGACATTGCTTGAACATTGCTTGGTCATTTCTTCATATATTTTCCATGCTTTGCATCCATTTCATTTCATAAACTTCCATGTGTCTTCATGCTTCCTACATGTTTCCTTTGCTATCTTTCTCTTTTTATGAACCTTCATAACACTTGGTATGCCTTTGCATCATCTCATAGCATCATTTCCATCATGTGATTATTTCTGGTTTTGTTTTTTTGTCATTTCATATGCTTCATTTCACTCCATCTCTTTCTTTATGCTAACATTTTCAGGTGGTAAGTAATTTGAAAAGTGAATTTGCCTTCACTTCTCATTTATCTTCATCTTCTTCATATGCATCATTGCTACATTTTTCTTTGCCTTAGAGTGAGTTTGCTAATTCATGTTCATCTCTCACTTTCTTTCTCCAAGTTACTTATCTTCTTCAGTGAAGTAAGTAACTTGTTTCTTCCGCTTTTCCTTCCTTCCATCTGCTCCTTCCATTGGTGGCTTCTCTGAAGATCTATTTTAAGCCTCATAAACCATAGGAACATCCAAGCATGATAATAAATAGGGTTGTGATTAGTCCCCCTTTAGCTTTTACCTTTGTGTCTTCTTTGTGTCTCTCTTCTCATCTCATCATTAGAGACTAAACCTTTAAGGTTTTAAGACTTTGAAATTAGGGTTATGCCTGCATCCTTCTCTTAGGATGGAGTGTATAACTTTAATCCTAAGTGTTAAACCCTTAATTTGTTTAAACCTCTTAATCAATCCATCTTAATAATCACTAAGACATTATCTTGTAACTTGGGCCTTGCATTAGGGTTCTAATTCTTCCTTTATTGGTTAAGAAGGACTAACCCTAGTGTTTAATGGACAAGTCCCCCTCAAGTTGTCTTACAAATTTAAAATCCATTTCATAATCTCACCCTCAATTAAAATCCACTTTAATAAAGGTTTGTTTTGTCATGAGGTTAATCCCTAGTCATGGATTAAGTTGAGGTATCTTCCTCAGCTTAAGTGTGCTCATCTATTATCCTTCTATTAGGATGGTGTAATGAGCTCACTAATCCTTGATTATGGCTTAAACTCATTACTTAACACTAAAAATAACTCAAAAAACATCTAAATAATCACAAGTAGGTTAATGATCTTAATCCTACATCATCATGGTAATTAAGTCGAGATTTTCATCTCATACTTAAGGTATTCTCATTATCCCTAATCAGAGGGAGCATATGATGAGTTTACTAATCCTTGGTTTAGACTTAAGCTCATTAACTTATGACAAACACAAAAAAGCAATAAAATACTGAAAATGCAAAAACAAACAATAATCTTCTCCTTCGAGATTCTTTTCTCATCATACTCATTCATAAACGAGAACTTGCTTCTTCCGTCTAATGCAAGACAGTTAGCACTCGAGCCAGACGAGTCATACACTTGAGCATAGACAAGTAAGCAGTTCATAGTCAATTTATCTTTCAATCTCTTTGAGTCTAACTACGGTGTTCTGACTTCCTCATTGCACGAGAGGATACGTAGGCATAACTTAACTGTTATCGAACAAAAGTCTCTGTGTCTTCCCCCTCTTTCAGCATTCTTTAAAAGCCTCATCTCCTGAGCATTCACCATTTTTCACTGACACTTGTACATCCTTATCCATATCTTTTTCTAGGTTTATGCAGCATTACCTTTCCTTCGGGATAAAAATGCCTAGCTGGCGACTCTATTCACTTCATTTTCATTTCTCCTTTCGCCGACCGTTCGCGTCTGTACCCTATCTGACCAGGTGTCTTTTCGGGGGAGCGACAGTAATTCATCTTCCTCCATTGTTACCCATTCATCTTCATTGTTAAGATGTAGATCTTGGTTGATTCTTGTTGCTTAATCGTTGGATCTTGCAATTGTTTTCTTATTGGTGATTGAGCATGTAAGATTTGTGCTCAATTGAATCCATAATCATTAGGTGTTTAAAGGAATGATTGAGCATGTATTTTTCCATTTAAATGTTGATTTTTGAAAATTGAACAACGTGCAATCGATTTTCATCTTGTGTAAATCGATTTGCACTGCCTTTTTCTTCACAATTTGTTTGCTGATTTTGCCTTGTGTAATCGATTTGCATCCTATGAAAATCAATTTGCACTGTGTTTTTTGGTCTGGATTTGAATGTTTTCACTGTGCAATCGATTTTAACACTGGTGCAATCGATTTGCACAAGCTTGAAAATGATATTTTTTCCTTGTTTTGGGGATCTTTTGCCTTCTCTTCCCCCCTCTTCTTCTCTCTTCTTATTTTTACCTTGGAAGACATTTTTGGGACTAATTTCTCTTTAAATTCAATGGAGTTTGGGTGTAGATTAGAATGGTTAATGTTTATTAGTTCAAATCTACCTCTAAGTGAATTATTTAATTCACTTTAGATACTTTTCATTTGTGATACATTTTCATACTTGAATCCACCAAAATGAGTGATTGAACCTAATAAACACATGAACCTTGGAACTCCTTGAATAAATCAATTAAATTGGGAAATCCATGATTAAATAAATTTGAATTATTTGCGAATCAACTTCGACTTTTAACTATGAAATTCATCTAAGATATGGGACTATTATTTTTTTTGCATTTTCACCTGCTTTTCCCCTGAAAATGTTAATAAAAACAATATATTATTGGATTTTGATTAATGGTTAGTAAACATAAACACATAAAATAGATAAAAGCAAATGGTGATCCCCTGTGAGACATAAACCTACACCCGAGAAAAACTGAGAAACCATTGCGATCTTGTTTGTATGCAAGATGTAGATGAAACACGAAGAAATCTTAGGAAAAAAATAAGGGTGTTACAACTGCCCCTATTTAAGTTTCTTCAATCTGGATATATAAAGATTGACATCTTCGTCTCTACAAAATGGGAGAGACTTAAATATAGAAAACAATTTTTTTCCTAAGAGACGATGATATGATATGAATATGATATGATATGCAACCCGAGATTTTTGTGGGGAGAATACTACCACGAGAGGAAAGCTAAAGCTTGGGGAGACAAAAGAAAATCTTACCGGGAAAAGCAACAGACAACACAAGAGTTTACCAGGAAAATAAATCACTGGATAACTGACTCAACTTGGGGAAAATATTAAAAATATAATCAGGATAAAACAACAGAGAATATTAAAACTCCGCTAGGAAAATATCAACCAAACAAAGTATTCAAGTCTAACAAATGGAGGAATACTGAATTGGGAAAGGGTCATCAACTACCGGTGCATTTGGTAAGAAAATAGGATCAACTACCGGTGTAATTGGTAGGAAATAAGTTCAACTACTAGTGTAATTGGTAGGAAATAAGATAAACTATTGGTGTTATTAGTAGGAAATGAACTCAACTACCAGTGTAACTGGCAAAAAAAGGGATAAACTACCGGTATATTTTGTAGGAATACTCTCAACTACCGGTGTAATTGGCAGGAAATAGGATCAACTACCGGTGTAATTGGAAGGAAATTAACTCAACTACCGGTGTATTTAGTAGGAGAAAAAATGATGAGCTCGAATAAGGGAGTAATAAAACCTACTACCATCAAAGTTACATTTAAACCGATGTAAACATTCACAAAAGGACCAAAGTTCAATCCAAGAACAAATTAGAAAGAAACGGTCAAACAAGACTCATCCCGAGGTGGAAATATCTCTACGGGAACAATTCCATCCAGATAATAAGTTAGGGAGGAAACTGAATCAAAATCATCCACAAGGAATAAAATCAGTGGGGAATTTAGAAAGGATAAATACTTTCTGCTTAATGGTCGACACTCTAAACTTGTGGGAAGACAACACACACTCAGTGGGGAAAACTTCACACTTAAGAGCGGGGAACAATGGTATATCAAAGAGTGCAGGAAATGAAAACATATGATTTCATGCATAAAGAGAATGCATAAATATGCATATGAATATGATGAAAAAACAAACATAAAGATATGCAACAGGTGACATAAACACCACAACAACCAGATACTCGGCTAATCACAAGGCAACAAAGCTGGGGAATCATGTTGGAGATTCAACTTGAAATCCTGCAGGGAAAAAACACACACCTTCAAAGGAATAAAATCCTAGTACAAGACTTAACTCATACGGCGGAAATATCTGCTAGGGATTCAATCCATACAGTAATCTTCAAATAATCCATCAGAAATTCAGCTCTGAGAGAATAACATATTGAGATACATTACCAACATAAAAATCTTCCACACTCATTAGGAAAAGAGGAAATGATCCCCTGTTAAACTTTGATAGGGACAAATATCTTTACAACTCTGTTTGGGGAAACAATGTAAAGATCTACCTGTGGGGAAAATAAAGCATACCCTACTGGAACATCAAACATCAACTCAACATAGGGAGACTATAAAGATGCGGAAAGGTAATAATCTGCCACAGTTAGTGAAACGTTTCCACAATCCTTTCTAGGGTCAGGGAAAATTCCCGTCAAGAATCAAACTCTGCGGGGAATAACCATCATACTACACTTGTCGAGGATTACATAGGAATCGGTTGGAGATCAACACATGCATATATATTAGGGATCCGATAGAAAGGTCTATGGAGATCATTCATCACTAAAATTTTGGACTTGTCGATCCATGTGGGGATATCAGAAGTTAACATCATAGCCAAGAAATACAGTTGTGAGGGATTTTAAATCAATACCTACCACCAGGTAAAAGAAAACCTCTTAAACTAATTGCTATATCAATACTTTGGTTAGTGGATGTAACATACTCAAGCTGAGGAACACAGACTCGGCCGAGGATAAACATCACTTCTCAAGTTAAATATAATCTGCTGAGGAATGGATCAAAAACTCAGCTGGGGATACTCATGTGATAGGAATATCATTTCTAACAACTCTTTTAGGAAAGAAATTGGAAATCAATCTGGGAGATTTCACACATCAATCAATCCCCGCTCCTACTTATTGTTGTGGAGCAACATATAACTAATATTGAAATTCTCGTATGACAGACTCAAATGTCGGATATGATGTTGAGACATCTTATCTGTTACATATAAACATGACAAGGTACAAACAACAATATTTTAAAATTCTTCTATATCAGATTCAAACATTCTTCAGGATGTTTAGACATCTGATATGCTATTCTGCACACATACTGCATAAAATAAACAGAAAAGCTGTAAAGAACACATTCAAATTATCAACCCATTTCGATGCAAACTCATCTACTTTGGGGGCTACCAAACCAGGAAGGAAATCTATTATGTAGTATCAATTCAAATACTTCTCAGCAAACACCTATAGTTTATAGTCTTCTCACTTAATCACTACCAATTCAACTTCTACTTAGGAACTCCTAAATATGAGAAACTCATCCTTACTTCCAATCACGTTAGTGATGTCTCACAGTCCCAACACTCAGTTGCTGATATTGAAGGCTCTTTACTTATCCAAAAATTCTAACCAGAAGTCACACTTCCATGAAAACATCTAAGAGTTGCTTAAAAGCTTCTTCCATGAACAATACACCTCTTACTTAGCAGCTTCGAGGTTTACAAACAAAATAGCCACAACATTAAACCTTGTTGCGCACGGCTGCCACAAGAACACAAACCTAATGATATGATCTTTACATCTTCGATTGGTTGGTTAAACCTAGGTTACAAGGTTTCTTTTTAAAACCTATTCCCAACTGGATTTGGGCCTAAAAAATACAGCATAACAGCTGCTACAATAATGTAGAAAAATATGCTACAAATAAAAAGATCTCCAAATAAACAACTTCCTAAAATATCTCCAAATATAGAAACTCTATATTTATTCAATATTTGAAATTTGTATTCAATGCAAATTTGATTCTTCAAGATCTTTTAAAATAGTGCCACTTGGATTGCTTCAAATCTTCTAATTTTTCTATTTTTGTTAAATCATAACAGAATCTTTAATCCATCTACAGCAGTTCATGATGTCGAATGAACTGTATTGACATCTTCTTCAACATGTTGTTCCAGATATTGAAACACTTCAACACAACATGTTTGGGTGCATAAAATGACTCCTTTGCTTAATGTATTCTTTATTTTGCAAATATCCTATACATATACATTGCTGCTATATTTGTTTTACAAAATTAATGCCAATCCAAAAAATACATAACTTACAATCTCCTCTTTTGGCACAATTGTGGCTAAAACAAATAAAAAATACATCATATAATACAATAGCAAAAAAACAAAAAGACACCAGAAACCAATTTTTGATCATGTTAGGACATGTTGCTTGACATCTTCCTCAGTGGTGGACAAGGAGTAGAAAGTCCTGAATTCTTTGACCAAACTGATCCATTTCTACCTTCTTTCCATTCTGAAGATTTACTTCCTGAACTCCGGGAAATACCTCCCGAACTCTGAGAGACTCACTCCTTCAAAGTGTCTAATGGTAGCATACAAGAACAAGTCATTCATTCTCTTATTAAACTCAGAACACAAGTCACAATTGTGTTCACAACTCAAGACACAAGTCACAAGGACTAAGATACAGTTTCATCTTGACATCCTGGCCTCCACATATGCCACACACACTGAACACATCCAATACAGACATTGGAACACAAACTCCAAACTCATAACAACATCAGACACAACACCATACTTTCTCTCCCCCTTTTTAGCCAAAAATTGGCAAAAACAGCCCACACAATGCCAAACCCATGCATTATTCTCCCAGAAGCACAAGAACCACATCAGAAGGAAGAAGAACGAAAAACACACACGGTCTGAAGGAGAAAAATTCATCCTATAAATAGCACAAGCTAACCTTGAAAGTAACGATGGTGCCATGAAAAGTAGATGCGATCTTAGTTAAGACTCGTTATTTTAGGCGCACAAGCTTCTCCACCCTATAAAGTGAACCGACCAAAAAAAGCTTTGAATAAGCACACGTTCCACACCTATACTATCCACACAACAAACCTGGTTAACCTCAACACACATGTTCTGAAACATGGTCTGACATCCCACTACAGCATGGTCTACAACCTTATTAGTATCCACAAATACACTGCAGATAGCAGCTTTATACCATATAGCCTTTTGGACACACAAGGACACTCCTCAACTGGATCACAAGGACACACATACCACAACTAAGTACTAAATATTAACCTGAAAAATAAATTACCATACAAACTAGCACATGTCACAACATGATGTGTAACATCACAGAACGTGGTTAAGGTATTACTCCCCCTTAACTTCACAAAACCTGCTGCACAGAATTGTAACACACTCCCCCTGTCTAGGATACTACATGCTTCTCTGTACTTGATGAAAGTAAAACATAAGACGCATTTTCATGTCTTCAAAAGCTCACCCTTTGTTAAATTCTCAATTGAACACATTCACTTCTTGTACCAAAGCACACGTGATCCCTTCTTGGTTTGTTGTTACCACAAACTACACAAGTTGAACATATTCTTGCACGCAGGTCCTGACACTAGGCTAACATAATATCTTTACAGTCCTTTGGCCATACAATCCAGACAAAAATTATTCAAACTAATTCTAAAATTAGAATGAATGTCCACAATTAGACTTCCAAGCAATCAATGCTTGATCTACTTCGGTCTACTCTACATGTTTCTTTCAAGATAAATCATCTACTTCATCATTCTCCCATATGATTAGGTAGGTTAAAAATAGAAACAATGTAGAAAAACACCCTAGATAATGTCCTAACACCAGTTAGAACATATTCCAAACACTAAGACCTCATTATTAAGAATTTTGATGTGCTCCACCAATTGGACTTACTATAGCATAGTAATCCATGAACTAAAAATCTTCACCAACACTGTGCCACCAACTTGAAACAGAAATCCAGAAAGAGAGATAAACTCGCATCCACCTTCAAGAAGAACAAATCTCCTTGAGTCTTCAACTCATCACTTTTGTCCCCAATAGCAACTTGTTCCAAGACAATCCTCAAGACCAACCAGCTGCCACACTCTGATTTTCTTGATTCTTCGAATCCACTATAGAGATCAACCAATTGCCACAAATTGATCACCTTATTTAGGAATCCTCATATGAAAAACCAAACTGCCACACTTTGTCTTCTTCACGTATATCTGAAATTGATCTCCAGCAAGCTATCAAGATAACAATCCTTTTGAAGCATTCAATCCTTGTAGATCATTCTATCTTAAATTGATGTGTCACCTCACCAATTTAGATTCTAATGTTAAACTAGATGTTAGAACATTGTTAATCCACATCCAGCTGTTAAATTCAACTTCTTCTTCTGCCACTTGAAAGAACCTCCTCCCTTAACAGAACAAGAGTTCCATGCTCTCATAGACTTGCTTCATCAAACAAGTTTGAGTAGACAAACTCCATTTTGTTGATTTTGTAGAAATCCCTATCAATATCACATATTATTAAGAAACCCCCACTGTTTCTCCAAAGTCTTCAAACTTGCCAGTGTCTGAATCTTCAGAAGGAATAGTTCAGAACTACACCTTGCAGTTATACTAAGGATGGCATTTCTCCTTGAGTAAAGAATTATTCATAAAGTGTTGATGATTTTGTCAATTATAACTTCATGATTCTAGCCACCTTCCTTGTCATGGTAAGAATAAAACTCCAACTGCATTTATCAATAACAGTTTGCACTCTTGCATTAATAGACCATATATATAACTTCTTAACTCCCCCATGCAAGAATAACCAAAGCTCTTTCTGAGGATGAGCATAAGTTACTCAGTATACTTTCTGAACCATAAGATTCAAACTGTAGATATGCATAACTCTTAGATAAATACTAAGTCTCCCGTCAAAGTATCCACCTTTATGCATCACATAGACAAATACCAAGTCTCCTATCGAGGTACTTACTCTAGGTCAGATAAGATTACCTTCTCACACAAGATAGGACATTAGTTTGACTTCTTCTTCTTCTTCTGCAGGCATCTGACACCTTTTGAGATGATGTTCTAACATTCTTTCAGACATCAGTATCAGTCACATACACCTCTACACAAACACATGCAGATGAACACAGGGGAATAAACCATCATTAGTTGATTAAGCTCTCAAACCAAAACACAAACCAATGCAGTAGCTGGAACATTTCAACAGACTTCTCCTTCAGAATCAGTATCCAGAATGTCCTTGAGATGTCTTCACACACAATATAGCAACTGATCAGCTATATACACATTATTCAACTCCACCAGTTGACACAACTTGACCTTCTTGTACAAGGAGTCTCTCTGAAATAATACTCCTTGAAGCTTAGGTAAATTTACTCCTGCAACAATGACTAGAAATAAATTTTCCTCAGGAGAACAAACACATGTTGATCAATACTTGATCAACACACACAACTAAGAGAAGTTTCAGGCCCAGAACCTTCTTAGACACACCATACAAATGTCTCCTCTTCCAGATCAAAAGTAAGTTCCAAACATGTGTACTATGACCACAATAGTTTAGCACCCAAGCATCTATACGACCATCCTTTAGACAACAGAATCATGTCTAATTCTAATGTGATGTTCTATCATGGGATAGGAAATCATTTTGAGGATCACACAAAGATATCTATATACAAGATATAGGTTTGTTTAAACCGTCTTCAGATCTCTAAACAACCACTTCTCTTCACAGTGCCTTAAGTGGACTTGAAAAAGAGTCTCCAAGTATCATTAGCACAGTTGACAAAAGCAGATAAACATATATCCCCAACACCATATAATATATCTCCATATAAGAGAAACCTTCTCAAACAAAAGGAGTTATCAGATAGATAAGCAGCTGATACAAACTCCTCAGATACTTCAAGTGTCACAAATTAGCCCTAGCAATATCTCCAGGTGACACCAACAAACATAGGTTTGAAAATAAATCAAACATGTCACATCAGCAGCACACCATCAGGCTACCACAATAGAATAGTCCATCCTCCACTTCTAGGGACCATTCACATAACTAACAGCTTTTCAGTAGATCACTTCTACCTTGACCATGAACCAGAAAGTATCCCTCTTGGATCTCATCCAGAAACAGACTAGGATACCTGCTCTGATACCAATTAAAATTTTGGTATGACAGACTCAGATGTCGGATATGATGTTGAGACATCTTATTTGTTACATATAACATGGCAAGGTACAAACAACAATATTTTATTATTCTACTATATCATATTCAAACATTCTTCAGGATGTTTAGACATCTGATATGACATTTTGCATACATACTGCATAAAATAAACAAAAAATCTGTAAAGAACACATTCAAGTTGTTAACCCATTTCAATGCAAACTCATCTACTCTGAAGGCTACCAAGCAAGTAAGGAAATCCACTATGTAGTATTAATTCAAAGACTTCTCATCAAACACCTACAGTTTACAGTCTTCTCACTTAATCACTACCAATGCAACTTCTACTTAGGAAATCCTAAATATGAGAAACTCATCCTCTCTTCCAATCACCTCAGTGATGTCTAACAGTCCCAACACTCAGTTGCTGATATTGCTGGCTCTTTACCTATCCAAAAATTAAAACCAGAAGTCACACTTCCATGACAACATCTAAGAGTTGCTTAAGAGATTCCTCTAAGAACAATACACCTCTTACTTAGTAGCTTCTAGGTTTACACACAAAATAGCCACAACATTAAACCTTGTTGCGCACGGCTTCCACAAGAACACAACCCTAATGATATGATCTTTACATATTCGGTTGGTTGATTTAACCTAGGTTACAAGGTTTCTTTTTATAACCTAGTCCCAATTGGATTTGGGCCTAAAAAATATAGTATAACAACTGCTACAACAATGCAGAAAAATCTACTACAAATAAAAAGATCTCCAAATAAACAACTTCCTAAAATATCTCCAAATATAGAAACTCTATATTTATTCAATATTTGAAATTTGTCTTCAATGCAAATTTTATTCTTCAAGATCTTTTAAAACAGCGCCACTGGGATTATTTCAAATCATAACAGAATCTTCAATCCATCTACTGCAGTTCATGATGTCGAATGAACTGTCTTGACATCTTCTTCAACATGTTGTTATAGATGTTGAAACACTTCAACACAACATGTTTGGGTGCACAAAAGGACTCATTTGCTTAATGTATTCTTTATTTTGAAAAGATCATGTACATATACATTACTTCTATATTTGTTTTACAAAGTTAATGCCAATACTAAAAATGCAGAACTTACAAATATCAAAGTTCCAAGATTATTCAGTAATTCCGTAGAGAAACAACCGTATCAAACTCTGCTCTAGGAGAGGCAAGTTACACACATCAAGACTTTACAATCCCTAGAATCACTCTTGATATTCTTTCTTTATTCACATATCAAAAGAAAAATGATTTTATAACCTTCAAAAATTCAACTTATTAAATTTCTTTAAAAAATCATCATCAAAAATAAATTGAAATTTTGTAAACATAAACAAAATAAAGAATTGCAAACAATTGGATAAAAGCTCAAATTTCATAGAAAGAATGGTATTTAGCAAATGGCATGACTCCATGGGTCATTAAAAGTTTGAAAAATGGTAAATACATGGAAAATGGATACATTGAAATACAATTATCACTATTCTCCCTATCAACTTTGAACTCCATTGTGTCCAAAACTTCAGTCAAGGATGAGTGAATAAGAATCTTTGATGGGCAATTCAACTGAGGAATAGAATCTGAAATCCTCGGTTGTTTCAAGTGATCCAGTCTATCGATGTAGCTACTTGCCATGATCCCTAACTCTTGCCTATATTTCCCTTACGGGTTTTGAATCTATCAGGATAATTATTTCTGTTTATGTCTCTAATTTTTGCCTGGACCGCCCTTTTAGGATTTCAATCCACCAAGATGCTCCTTTTGGCCTAAGCCGCCCTTTTGGGTTTTCAACTTAGCGAGCAATTATTTTATTTCTTTTAGGCAAATTATTTCTTGACTGCATCCACATTCATAGGACGAGTGATCTCCTCACCATCCATAGTTTTAAGAATTAATGAACCGCAAGAAAAGGCTTTCTTAACAAAATATGGGCCATCATAGTTTGGAGTCCACTTTCCCCTAGAATCTGTAATGAAAGAATGGATCTTTTTGAGCATGAGGTCGCCTTCTCTGAATACACGAGGTTTGACCTTCTTATCAAAAGCTTTCTTCATTCTTTGCTGGTACAACCGACCAAACACAAAGTTGTTATTCTCTTTTCTTCAATCAAATTCAATTGATCATTCTACTCTGACACCATTCAGCCTCAGTCAACTTGGCTTCCATTAGAACTCTCAATGATGGGATCTCAACCTCAACGGGGAGCACTACTTTTGTACAATAAACAAGTGAGAAACGGGTTCCCCTATTGAAGTGTGGACAGATGTACGATACCCATGCAAAGCAAAAGGAAGCATCTCGCTCCAGTCCTTATGTCACAACCATCTTCTGTATGATCTTCTTAATGTTCTTATTCGCTACTTCAATAACCCCATTCATCCTCGGTCTATAAGGAGAAAAATTATGGTTTTGAATCTTGAATTCTTCACAAAGCTCTTTCATCATATTATTATTCAAGTTTGAACCATTATCGTTAATTATTCTATTCGGAACACCATATCTACGAATAATGTTATTCTTGATAAACCAAACAACAACTTGCTTGGTCACATTAGCATATGATGTTGCCTCTACCCATTTAGTGAAGTAGTCAATTGCCACAAGAATAACACGGTATCCATTCGAAGCCTTGGGTTCAATCATACCAATCAAATCAATTTCCCATATAGAGAAAGGCCATAGGGAGGAAATAACATTGAGATGAGTTGGTGGCACATGAATCTTATCAGCATACACTTGGCACTTATGGCACTTTTTCACATACTTACAACAATTAAATTCCATTGTTAGCCAATAGTAACATGCTCTCAACATCTTTTTAGCCATTGCATGCCCAGTGGCATGAGTACTAAAAGACCCTTCATGAATTTCTTTCATTAATAGGTCAATATTCCTCTTATACAACACATTCCCATTCAGGAAGAAATTGCCTGCCAATCTCCTAATAGTCCTTTGTCTTTATCTGATGCCTCAAGTGGGTATTCTTTACTCTGGAGGAAACATTTAATATCATGATACCATGGCTTGTCATCATGGACCTCTTCTACTTCAAACACATGAGATGGTCTCTTAAGCTGCATCACACTAATCATGGGAACATCATTCCATTGGTGTACCTTTATCATAGAAGCTATAGTTGCCAAAGCATCTTCCATCAGATTTTCATCACGAGGAACATAATGAAACTCAACTTTAGTGAAGAAAGTTGAGATCCTCCTGGAATAATCTCTATACAGAATCATGACTGGTTGATGAGTTACCCACTTACCCTTGATCTGATTAATTACCAAGGCAGAATCTCCATACACATCAAGATGCTTAATCCTCAAATCAATAGCTTCCTCAAGACCCATAATGCAGGCTTCATACTCAACTTCATTATTGGTACAAAGGAAGATCAACCTTGCAACAAAAGGAATATGTGAACCATGGGGAGTAATCATCATCGCCCCAATTCCTTTTCCATGTACATTCACAACACCATCAAAAACTAAACCCTATCGAGATCCAAGATCGGGCCCTTCTTCAATCAAAGGTTCATCATATTTTCAAATACATCACATCCTCATCCGGGAAATCAAACTTGATAGACTGGTAATCCTCAATCGGTTGATGTGCCAAATGGCCAGCCAAGATACTACCTTTTATAGCTTTTTGAGCTCAGTACTCGATATCATATTCTGACAACAACATTTTTCGTATTATCTACCAACACATCAATGTGTGGCAATGGAAAATCATCTTTTTAGACTATCTTTATTCAAATCTCTATAATCAACACACATTCGGACTTTTCCTTCTTTCTTTGGAACAGGCACAATATTGGCCACCCATTGAAGATAATTAGATGTCACAAGTAAACCTGCATTAATTTGCTTTTGAACCTCCTCTTTGATTTTTACTGCCATATCAGGACGAGTTCTTCTCAACTTTTGCTTCATAGGTGGATGTTCAGGCTTCAACAGAAATCTATGCTCCACAATATCACTATCAAAACCTGGCATGTCTTGATAAGACCAAGCAAATACATCAACATACTCTCTAAGAAGTTCTACCATCTTCTTCTTAACATCAGGACCAAGAAATGCCCCAATCTTGACTTCTTTCTTATCATCTTCAGAACCCAAGTTGAACATTTATAATAACTCTTCATGAGGAAGAATAACTCTTTCCTCGTGCTTAAGCAACCGGAATATCTCATCACAAATCTCTTCAACATCTTCTTCTTCAGCTTCGAACATAGGGAATTCAAAGTTGGGAGTGGGCATAAGATCATTATTTTCAACGGGTTTAACAATCAATATGCACAATGATTTTATTTTCATTTTAGAGTATGAACAAAAGTGAAAACATTATATAGATAAACAATGATTATTATTATTATTTTGGGTTTTTTATGTTACCATTTTTCAGAATAAAGTAAAAAGGAAAAAAACATATGGAAATAACAAAATAACATTTTATTGATGATGCTAAAAGTTTGAAATAAAACCTGACAAACATCACTTTCAACTTGGGCAAAGTGAAAGAATTTTTTTGAAAGAAAATAAAACAAATTATTTTGAAGCATGAACAATAGAAGGAACATCAACAACAACCTAGTTCTTGCAATTCTTTCCGTGTGTAACAAAGTTAGGCATTTCTTCATCTTCATCATCTTCAATGATGCCAACAACAGAATGATCATTGATAAACCCATCACTTTGTAATCCTTCCTGAATACTCTTCGGTTCATTGAGAACAACACCTGGCGCAAAACTAATACCAAGTCCTTCTTTGTTATCAATGTCGCTCCCACCAAATGACACAAGGCCAGAAGGGGTACAGACGCGAACGGTCGGCGAAAGGAGAGAACATGAAGATGGAGATGAATAGAGTCGCCAACTAGGCATTTTTATCCCGAAGGAAAGGTAATGCTGCATAAACCTGGAAAGATATGGATAAGACGGTCGCGAACCAGAGAAGCTGAGAAAGGGGGTTGTTTACAACCTGGGAAGGTATTAGCACCCAGATTGTCCATTGTACTCGACGGGATCCACGCTTGAAATTTTGTGTTTAAAGGGATAGTGTCTGTGCTATCTGTGTGCAAAAGCTGGAAAAGAATGTACAAGTGTCAGTGTAAGAAAGTGAAGTGAAATGATCAGGACTGAGGCTTAAAAGGAATGCTGAAAGAGGGGGAAGACACAGAGACTTTTGTTCGATAACAGTTAAGTTATGCCTACGTATCCTCTCATGCAATGAGGAAGTCAGAACACCATAGTTCGACTCAAAGAGACTGAAAGATAAGTTGACTTGTGAACTGCTTACTTGTCTATGCTCAAGTGTATGACCTGTCTGGCTCAGGTGCAAACTGTCTTGCAATAGACGGAAGAAGCGAGTTCTCGTTTATGAGTGAATGAGGTGAGAAGAGAATCCCGGAGGAGACGATTATTGTTTTTTTTTGGTATTTTCAATCTTTTATTGCTTTTTGTGTTTGTCATAAGTTAATGAGCTTAAGCCTAAACCAAGGGTTAGTAAACTCATCACATCCTCCCTCTGATTAGGGGTAATGAGAAAACCTTAAGTATGAAGTAAACACCTCACACTTAATCACCATGATGTAGGATTAAGATCATTAACCTACTTGTGATTATTTAGATGTTTTTGGAGTTTTTGTTGTGTTAAGTAATGAGTTTAAGCCATAATCAAGGATTTAATGGACTCATTACACCATCCTAATAGAAGGATAATAGATGAGAACATTTAAGCTGAGGAAGATACCCCAACTTAATCCATGATTAGGGATTAACCTCATGACAAGACAAAGCCTTTATTAAAGTGGATTTTAATTAATGGTAAGGTTAAGAAGTGAATTTTATGGTTTGTAAGACAACTTGAGGAGGACTTGTCCATTAACACTAGGGTTAGTCCTTCTTAACCAATTAAGGAAGAATTAGAACCCTAATGCAAGGCCCAAGTTACAAGCTTGATGTCTTAGTGATTATTAGATGGATTGATTAAAGGATTTAAACACATTAAGGGTTTAACACTTAGGATTAAAGTTATACACTCCATCCTAAGAGAAGGATGTAGGCATAACCTTAATCACAAAGCCTTAAAACCTTAAAGGTTTAGTCCTTGATTATGAGATGAGAAGAGAAGACACAAAAGATGACACAAATGTAAAACTAATGGGGGGACTAATCAAACCCTAATTGTTGTCATGCTTGGGTATTCCTAGGGTTTATGAAGCTTGCAAGATATCTTCAAGAAGAACCACCAAGGAAGAAGCAGATGAAAGGAGGAGAAACAGAAGAAACAAGTCAACTTACTTCACTTAAGAAGATAAGTTGCTTGGAGAAAGAAGGTGAATGAGGAACATGAATGATCAAGCTCACTCTAATACAAATACAAAATGCAGCAATGAATGCATAAGAGAGATGAGAAGAGATTGTGAGAAGTGAAGGCAAATTCACTTCTCAAAGTAACTTACCACCTGAAAAGTTAGTAAACGAAATGAAATGAAATGAATGCAAGGATGCAAACCAAAACCAGAAGCATCTTTATGATGCAAATGATGGTAAGAGATGATGCAAATGTATGTCAAGAGATGTGAATGATCATACAAGCAATGAGGATGCAAATGAAGCATAAAGGAAGCATGAAAGTTCATGAATGCACATGAAATGAAATGAATGCATAACATGGCAAATGGATGATGCAATGATCAAACATGATTCTAATATGTCCTAAGATGTCTTATATGTCATGTGGATTCAAGAAATGTCATGCCAAGTTCTTGTATGAATGCTTATGCAAGATGTATGCAAATGAAAATGAGAAATTAGGGTTTTCATGCAACATGAGATACAAAAGCCAAAAACAGAAGCATAACATAGGATAAAAAATTGAAAATGCAATCAAAGGAACCCTAACCCCATATGATATCACACCCCAAAGGAGGAGATCTAACTCTTAACCTAATGAAAGTTGTGATTTTTCTAAGTTTTCTAGGGTTTTAAGGTACCTAAAGAGGAAAAATGCAAATCAAATCAAAAAGGCAGAAGAAATTTATGGAAAAAATATGTTAGAAACTACATGTCAAATGAAGATCAATGCAAAAAGAACCATGGTCATACCATTCTTGATTAGGCAGAAAATAAATCTTGAAGTTAGGGTTCAAAAATGGGATTTTATGAACCCTAAATTCAAAGAAAAAATGTCAAAATGATTCAAAACCAAAAAGAAATTTGAGTGGATGGTATGACAATGTCTCTAAATGTTTGAAGATGCAATATGAATTTTTTGGGATTTCTTAGAAACCTGAATGATATTTTAATTAATTAATTTTCATTAATTAATTAAAATAAACATTTAAATGTCTAAAATATAATTTTTAAATGCAAAAAATAAAAATAAAAATATTTTTGGGTTGGGAAAATTATTTGGAATGAAAATGCTGAAAGAAAATATTTTTTTGGATTTTCTATGTATTTTAAATAATTTGTGCAAAATAAAATAGAAAAAATGAATTAAAAACAATTTAAATGAGAAGTATGCAGGATGGAGGGACAGGATTGAAACTGGGTTTGGATCTGTTGACCACGTGCCACATCCAATGGCCCAAATTCAAATTTCACTAATCTTAATTAATTAATTAAATAAATCAGATTAAATGCTAATGACCTAATCCTATCCCTTCAATCACGTGCGGGAGAACAGATCTAAGGGCCCAGATTCAAAGTTTGCCCTAACCCTAATTAGTCACTTAATGACTCTCAGGTGGCCGGAGAAGACCTCCGGTCATCTTCTCCAGCCAACTCCTCCCCTGAAAATTTCCAAATCACTCCCTAGGTCATTTCTGGAGCTCTAAAGCTCCAGATTCATTCCTTTCACTCCCCCAAGATCAAATCCACCCTCAAAAACAATTTCTTTTCACTCAATCTCAAGATTCGAAGCAATGAACAAAAATGGTGAAACTTTCAGACAAGCAATACATTCTCAATTCTTCATCATTTTCAAAAATAACAAGTTCAGTGTACTCAGGGGAACATGCTTAACCATTTAGTAACTTAAAATAAAGGTTCTGAAAAAATTAATTCGCATGGCTACCTGAGATGGAGCTTTCAACCCTTGAGCTTTCTGGCTGCTTCCTTGGTTCAAAATGCTTCCAATGACCTCCCTGAAGATGCTTTGATGCTTGGAGAGCTTTGAGAATGACTGGTTTGTGAGTTTATGTTCCACTGGTCAGAAAATTGTGTCTTGTTTGTGATGTGTTCTTGGCTGTTTTGAGGGGTGGTTTATGATCAGTGATTGATTTGGAAATGAATGGTGGTGTTTATTTTGAGTTTGAGCAATTGTGTTGTGTGTTTCGAAGGAAAATGCAAGAGAGGTGATTTTTGTGAACTAGAGCAATGATGAGGTTTCAGGCTGAGTTCTTGTGTGTTATGGCTTGCATAAAGTCCACATATCAAGTTATGATAGGTCTGTGGAGTTGGTGTGGGCTATGCTGATTGGTATGGGGTGTTTTGCAAAAAGTCAAGATTTCTTGTACTTCAGGTATGGGCAAGTGGCAGGCTTGGTACAATGGGGTGTCTGGTGCAGCAAGGATGGCCATGGAATTCACTTTGATGCAATTCAGCATGTGGGAAATAAGTTATGGGGTGTTTTGCAAATTTGACAAAGTTTGGCCCTTTTGAGATTTCTTCATGGGCAAGGCATGAAATGTTGTGATTCCTTGGGAAATTTTCAGCAAAATGAGTCATGAGATGTTGTTATAATGTTTAGAAGTCAATTAGAGGTCACTTAGAAGCTTGGTAAGTGAATTTGCAAAAATCCCCCTTTGGCATGAAACTTGAAATTATGTGATTTTTGCCAACTTTGACAAGCAATAACTTGAGTTCCAAAATGAATTAGATCTTGTTCTTGTACTTTTTGAAAAGGGAATGATCCAATCTACAACTTTCATGACCAACAATTTTTCATTTGAAGCATTTTTGGTTGAGAAAGAGGAGGTTGAAAAACTTTCCCAAAATGGAAAGTTTACATTACAAGTCATTTCCATTTTTGGCAACTTTTGGTTTTGCTCACTTTTATTCAAATTTGTGAACTTCTAAGCACTTCAATGATCAAATAAAGACCATATAACTTCAAGTTGATGAAAAATCCACTTTGGTTCCATGTTAGGGGGCCTCGGATGCCCTGATTTTGCTCTGACTTGCTCAAGAAGTTACCCTGTGATCAGATGACTTCCACAATGAATTTCTTCATCAAACTTGGTATGCATGATCCTTACAACATATTGAGACCAATAGAAACAAGAATGACCAAAAAATTTGGAGTTATGGCCTCTAAAACCAAAACCCTAATTTCAGGTCATCTGTGCAATTAAACCCTAGCTCTGCTTCCATGCTTTGCCAGTTCTTGTGATTCTTTGACTTTCTTGATATTTGGAGGATATAATATGATGATTGAACATACATGGACCCTCTTGAGATGATTGATGACCTTTGGAGTGGCTCAGATGGATCTTGGATTGCTCAGATCACAAACCCTAGATGCAGATGAACTTGAACTAATGCAGTGAAACAAAAATGCAACATGATATGATATGATATGATTGAACTAATGCAAATATGAAAGATCACAAGCCATGGTGTGAAATGAGTGAGGGCAAATTTTGGGTGTTTACAATCAACAACATCAATAACTCGTCCCCAACCGTCATATCGACCAGTTTCAAAAATAGAAAGAGCTTTGAACAAAGTTCCAACATCTTCTTCAGCATCAATACAGGAGAAGGATGACAAATTGCTCACTAGCCTCACCTGCTCACTGCCGACAATCACTAATTTTCCATCTTTCACAAACTTCAGCTTCTTATGGAGAGTAGAAGTCACAACTCCTGCCTTATCAATCCAGGGTCTTCCAAGGAGACAACTATAATCTGGATGTATATCCATTATTTGAAAAGTAATTTGGAATATAAACGGTCCAATAAGGATAGGAAGATCAACTTCACCAATACCAGTTTTCTTCGATCCATCAAAATCCTTCACAATAATCCCATTATTCCTCATGGGAGCACCTTGGTACGCAAGCCTTGATAAAGTCGATTTCGGCATCACATTCAGAGATGATCTAGTATCAACCAACACTTTAGACATAACATCTTCCTGACATTTCACTGTAATATGTAGAGCCAAATTATGGTTCCTTCCTTCAGGCAAATCATCATCACAAAAACTCATATTGTTGCATTATGTAATATTAGCCACAATACTATCAAACTGATCAACAGTCACATCATGGTCAACAAAAGCTTGATGAAGTATCTTTTCAAAGACTGCCTATGAGCCTTAGAGCACATCCAGGGAGATAAAAGTTATATCTTCAACGGAGTATGTAAAAACTGCTCAATAATGTTATAATCACTCTTCTTTATCAATTTCAACACCTCACCCTCACTATATTTTGGATCGGGATCACCAAATTGGTCAGATCGGGCAGCAAAATCGTCTATCTATTTACTCGCACTTGTATCTTCATTTCTCTTTGGAGGATCCGAAGCAACAACTTTACCACTTCGAGTAACCCTTGTCACATCATCAATTCTAACTACATACTTTAGAGAAGTAATAGGAACTTCCTTACCATTTTCTACCATCATAGAATTATATCAGTACGGAATAGCTTTATCAGACTCATATGGTGTTGGGCAAGGAAAATTAATCACCAATCGAGTAACAACATATTTGCGGCTATCAAAAGAAATAACCACCTTCTCATGAACAACCTCCTCAAGAATATTAATCTGAGGCATAATAACATTCACTTCATTTTCATACTCGTCTCTTTTTGCTGTCACTTCAATCAACTTATCATCCATCATCTTTTGAATATCTCTCTTAACAATCACACAACCAAAAGGGTTCACAGAGAAAATGCAACAACCAACATAATCGTGACCAATATCATGATATTCACCTAAGAAAGCATGCATCTCGATCAAAGACCTTCGAATCTAGAGGATGTCATAAATCGTGAACAAACCAGGACAACCATCAACCATGTTCACAGACGTATTGCCATATTTTGGAAGCAGATTTGTCTTCACATTCGGATTAACATCATTGAAAGAAAAAATTGCTCTTTATCAATTTCTGCACTTCAATCTTTAAGCAATTCTCAATATTGTGCCCCGGGGCACCTTGATGAAAAGCACAACTATCTTCTAGCTTATACCACCATGGAATAACCTCCGAAACGGGAGGTGGAGAACACGTTTGCACAAGATTCTTCTCAATCAATGAAGGAAGAAAATCTGCATACAACTTTGGAATGGGATCCAAGCTTGACTTAGCACAACCATGTTGATTACCACTCTGTTGCACATAAGGTTGCTGATAACGAAGATGATGCTTTGGAGCTACTGCCATAGTTGGAGTAGCATTAATCATCAGAGTTACAGAAGCTACATACTGCTAATGACGATTTTCCTGACCACGGGGTCTTCTGTAACTTTCACGTTACACGACATTAGTCTCACCTTCTTTCTTCTTACATAAGTGTCACTCCCGCTAAGAGACACATGGTTAGATAGGGTACAGATGTGAACGGTTGGCGAGAGGAGAAATGAAATGAAATGAATAGAGTCGCCAGTTAGGCATTTTTATCCTGAAGGAAAGGTAATGCTGAATAAACCTAGAAAGATATGGATAAGGCGGTCGCGAACTAGAGAAACCGAGAAAGGGGATTGGTTACAACCTGGGAAGGTATTAACACCTAGATTGTCCGTCGTACTCGACGGGATCCACACTTAAAAGTTTGTATTTAAAGGGGTAGTGTCAGTGCTATCTATGTGCAGAAGCTGGAAAAGAATGAATATACAAGTGTCAGTGCAAGAAAGTGAAGTGAAGTGCTCAGGAATGAGGCTTAAAAGAATAATGCTGGAAGAGGGGGAAGACACATAGACTTTTGTTCGATAACAGTTAATTTATGCCTACGTATCCTCTCGTACAATGAGGAAGTCAGAACACCGTAGTTCGACTCAAATAGACTGAAAAATGAATTGATTGATGAACTGCTTACTTGTCTATGCTCAAGTGTATGACCTGTCTGGCTCAGGTGCTAACTGTCTTGCATTAGACGGAAGAAGCGAGTTCTCGTTTGTGAATGAAGGTGATGAGAAAAGAATCCCAAAGGAGACGATTATTGTTTGTTTTTTTGTGTTTTTAATCTTTTATTGCTTTTTGTGTTTGTAATATGTTAATGAGCTTAAGCCTAAACCAAGGGTTAGTAAACTCATCATATCCTCCCTCTGATTAGGGATAATGAGAATGCCTTAAGTATGAGATAAACATCCCAACTTAATTACCATGATGATGTAGGATTGAGATCATTAACCTACTTGTGATTATTTAGATGTTTTTGAGTTTTTGTTTAGTGTTAAGTAATGACTTTAAGCCATAATCAAGGATTAGTGAACTCATTACACCATCCTAATAGGAGGATAATAGATGAGCACACTTAAGCTGAGGAAGATACCTCAACTTAATCCATGATTAGGGATTAACCTCATGACAAAACAAGCCTTTATTAAAGTGGATATTAATTAATGGTAAGATTAAGAAGTGAATTTTATGGTTTGTAAGACAACTTGAGGGGGACTTGTCCATTAACACTAGGGTTAGTCCCTCTTAACCAATAAAGGAAGAATTAGAACCCTAATGCAAGGCCCAAGTTACAAGCTATTGTCTTAGTGATTATTAAGGTGGATTGATTAAGAGGTTTAAACAAATTAAGGGTTTAACACTTAGGATTAAAGTTATACACTCCATCCTAAGAGAAGGATGCATGCATAACCCTAATCACAAAGCCTTAAAACCTTAGAGGTTTAGTCTCTGATTATGAGATGAGAAGAGAGACACAAAGAAGACACAAAGGTAAAAACTAAGGGGGGGACTAATCAAAACCCTAATTATTGTCATGCTTGGATGTTCCTATGGTTTGTAAGGCTTTGCAAGAGATCTTCAAAGAAGCCACCAATGGAAGAAGCATATGAAAGGAGGAGAAGCAGAAGAAACAAGTTAACTTACTTCATTGAAGAAGAAAAGTTACTTGAAGAAAGAAAGTGAATGATGAACATGAATGAGAAAGCTCACTCTAAAGCAAATGAAAATACAGCAAGGATGCATAAAAAGAAAGAGAAGAGAAATGAGAAGTGAAGGCAAATTCACTTCTCAAATTACTTACCACCTGAAATGGTTAGCATAAAGGAAAGAAATGAAATGAAAATGAAATGTATGCAAAGGTGCAAACCAAAACCAAAAGTATAAACATGATGTAAATGATGTTATGAGATGATTCAAAGACAAGTCAAGTGTTATGAATGTTCATACAATAGATGGAATGCAAGGGATGCATGTTTTGAAGTATGAAAACACATGAAAGTTCATGGAATGAAATGAATGCATATCATGGCAAATGGATGAAGAAATGATCAATCATGATTCTAATGTGTCCTATGATGTCTAAGATGACATGTGAATGCATGAAATGTCATGGCAAGTTCATGAATGGATGCATATGCAAGATGTATGCAAAAGAACATGAGAAATTAGGGTTTTAATGCAACATGAGATGCAAAAGTCAAAAACAGAAGCAAATCACAAGATAAAAAAATTGCAAATGAACTCAAAGGAACCCTAACCCCATATGATATCATACCCCAAAGGAGGAGGTCTAACTCTTAACCTAAAGAAAGTTGTGATTTTTCTAAGTTATCTAGGGTTTTAAGGTACCTTAAGGGGAAAAATGCAAATCAAATAAAAAATGAAAAGTAAATTTGTGAAAAATATATTCTAGACACTACATGCTATATGAAGATCAATGCAAAAATAACCAATGTCAAACCCCTCACGGTTAGGCAGAAAAGAATTCTTGAAGTTAGGATTCAAAAATGGGATTTTATGAACCCTAAATTCAAGAAAAATGTCAAAGAGTGTTCAAAACGAAAAAGAAATTTGTATGAATGGTTTGAAAATGTTTCTAAATGTCCTAAGATGCAATGTGATTTTTTTTTGGAATTTTTAGAAACCTAAATGATATTTTAATTAATTAATTTCCATTAATTAATTAAAATAAACATTTAAATATTTTTAAAATGGTTTTTTAATGCAAAAAATAAAAATAAAAATGTTTTTGGGTGAAGACAAATATTTGAATTAAAAATGCAGAAGGAAAATATTTTAAGGATTTTCTAAGTATTTTAAATAAAATATGCAAAACAAATGACAAAAAATGAAATAAAAACTGAATTAAATGAAAGTAGGCTGATCCAAGGGACAAGATTTGAACTGGGAAAATCAAAGTTGACCAGCGCGCAAATGAGTGGCTGAGATGCACTCTGGGTTAATTTTAATTAATTAATTAATTAACTTAATTAAATAAGAATTAGGGTTTTAATAATCAATCTGGGCCATCGAAAACACGCGCGCAGACAAAATCCAAGGGCTCACATTCAAACTAACCCTAAACCCTAATTAACATTTTAATGACTTTCAGGTGGCCGGAGAAGACCTCCGGTCATCTTCTCCGGCCATCTCCTCACCCTAACTTCCACCCTAGGCCACCCCATACCCCCTAACTCTCCAAAAACACTCAACTAACAACTCTAAACAAGATTCAACCAACAAAATCCATTTATTTTCACTCAAGATCATGAATCAAAGGCAAACGGAAAAATACACAGAAATTTCAGAAGTTCAATACATGCTCAATACTTGATCATTTTCAAAACTAAACACATCAGGATCATCAGTGAATCATGAAGAATCATTTAGGAACTTAAAAACGCATTTCTGGAAAATTTGTTCTTGAGGATACCTGAGGTGAAGCTTTCTCAATCTGAGCTATCTGGCCTCCTCTTTGGTGCAAACTGACTCCAATGATCCTCCCGATGAAGCTTTGATGCTTGTAAGGAGTTTTTAATGGCTGGTTTGGATGGTTGTTCTTCAACTGGCCAAAAATCATATTTTCGTTTTGGGGGCTTTCAGGTTGCAATGAAGGGTGGGAAATGATCCTCTTGTGATGCTGAGTTATTTGGTGAAAAAAGTTTAGAGTTTGAGTGTGTGAGCATAGAGTTTCGAATGCTTTTGCAAAAGAGGTGATTTTTGAGAGCTTGATGATTCTGTGGTTTCAGGCTTGCTTGTTGTGTTATGGCTTGTGTTTTATCCACATAACAAGTCTTGATAGGTCAGAGAAGTGGTTGTGGCCTATGGTGATTGGTATGGGCTCTTTTGCACAAAGTCAACAAAACTTGTACTTGAGGTATGGGCTCTTTTGCAGCTGGCTTTTTGGCTTTTCTTAGTTCAACAAAGATCAAGGAGAGCCATGGAATGCATTTTGTGGTGATTCAACATGTTTGTGAAAGGTTTTGTGCTCTTTTGCAAATTGGAGAAAGTTTGGCCCCTTTTGAAAATCTTGAAGTTCAAGGCATGAAATGAGATGATTCTTGGGCCAATTATGACTTTAAGGCAATGCACTATGTTTTTATGATGCATAGAAGTGTATTAGAAGTCACAAAATGGCTTGGCAAGTGGTTTTGCAAAAAATCCTCTTTGGTGTATTCTTGAAAATTATAGGATTTTTGCCAAATTTGAAAGATCATAACTTGAGTTCCATAATGATTAGAACTTGTTCTTGTACTTTTTGAAAAGGGAATGATCCAATCTACAACTTTCATGACCAACAATTTTTCATTTGAAGCATTTTTGGTTGAGAAAGAGGAGGTTGAAAAACTTTCCCAGAATGGAAAGTTTACATTACAAGTCATTTCCATTTTTGACAATTTTTGGTTTAGCTCACTTTTCTTCAATTTTGTGAACTTCCAAGCACTTAAATGATCAAATAAAGATCATAAAACTTCAATTTGCTGAAAAATCCACTTTGGTTCCCATGTTGGGGGACCCAGATGCCCTGATTTTGCTCTGACTTGCTCAAGAAGTTACCCAGTGAACAAATGACTTCCACAATGAATTTCGTCATCAAAATTGGTACACATGATCCTTATAAAATATTGAGACCATTAGAAACAAGAATGACCAAAAAAATTGAAGTTATGGTCTCTGAAACCAAAACCCTAATTTCAGGTCATCTGTGCAGTGAAACCCTAGCTCTGCTTCCATGCTTTCCAAGTTCTTGTGATTTCTTGACTTCCTTGATCTTTGAGGGATATATGATGATGATTGAACATACATGGACCCTCTTGGAATGATTGGAGACCTTTGGAGTGGTTCAGATGGATCCTTAGATTGCTCAGATCACAAACTCTAGATGCAGATGAACTTGAACTAATGCAATGAAACAAAAATGCAATATGAGATGGTATGTTTAAACTAATGCAAACATGAAAGATCACAAGCCATGGTGTGAACTTAGTGAGGGTAAATTTGGGGTGTTTACAATAAGTTGAACCTCCTAGAACTCAAGCCATTACTACATTCTTTTCTAAAACGTCCCTCACAGACACCTTCTTCTAGTTGCATCCCCATATTCACCATCTCAGTGAAATCAGATGGAGCACTTGAAATCATTTTCTCATAGTAGAAAGAACCTAAATTCTTCAAAAAGATCTTTTTCATCTCTTTCTCTTACAAAGGAGGAATAATTTGAGTTGTAAGTTCTCGCCATCTCTATGCATACTCTTTAAAAGTTTCTTTGTCCTTCTGGGACATAGAACAGAGTTGAACTATGTTCGGTGCCATATAAACATTATACATGTATTGCCTACAAAATGTCTTTCCCAAAACAACTAAATTCTTGATTTAGCTGTTATGCAAACCCATATACCATCTCAAACTGCACCAGTCAGACTATCCTAGAAATAATGAATCAGGAGCTGATCATTCTCTATCTGAGCATACATCTTTCTAGCATACATAGTCAAGTGACTCAAAGGAAACGTATTGACCTTATACTTCTCAAACTCAGGCATCTTGAACTTGTGCAGAACCTTGACAGTAGGAACCAAATAGAGATCATAAGAATCTTTACCAAACAAATCCTTATGCCTCAAAGTCTTCATCTCTTTATGCATTTCACTAAAATAGCCATGAAAGTAAGACATCAAGCCTTTCAATCACACCAGCGCCTTCACTGTGCTCAGCATGGTAAAGTGAAAATATCTCACTAATGCAAAGTGCCTAAAGTGAATTAAATAATTCACTTAAAGGTAGATTTGGACTAATAAATATTAACCACTCTAATATACACCCAAAGTTCATTGAAATTAAAGAGAAATCAGTCCCAAAAATGTCACCCAATGTAAAAATAAGAATAGAGAAGAGGAGGGGAAAGGAACCATAAACAACCCCAAAATAAGCCAAAAGTTCAGTTTTGTCTCAGACTAACCGGTTACTACCTAAGTAGTAATTGGTTACCTGTACAAAAATAGCATTTTTCTAGAAAAATTAACACAGGTAACCAGTTACTACCTAAGTGGTAACCGATTACTCTACGTGTAGGATCAAAAAATCTACTAAAATTCAGCATGATCCATCTTTCAAAACATTTTTCAAACACCTCATGATCATGAACTGAATTAGAATGAATTTTAAAGTAAAAACACAATGAAATCCCTACAATCAAATAACAATTTATGATCTAAGAGATCAACAACCAAAAGCATCACAGATCTACATCTTGAATGTTGATGATGAAGGTAGAACCATGGAAAAAGTGAATTACCAAGAACACTCCTCAAATTGATCCAATATCAAGCTTGATCTACTGAAATTGATGGAAAAAAAGGATAGGATGAAAGTTTATCTCAAAGTTGATCAAGAATTCAATGTGAATTCTTGATATCTTTCGAAAGAGAGAAAATAGATTTAGTGAATTTGTGGTTTGGGAGGATATTTTGCAAGAGATTTTTTGGCTATCAAAAGCTTGAGAAATAAATGAGAAATGGCCTCTATTTAAAAAGTTTGTGTATGGGAATTTGGTGGAATGGAACTTGCTTTGGAAATTCAAATAAGGCTTGGTAATTCAAAATTGGTGGGAATTATGAAAAGAGTGGTGATTATTGAGGGTTTATAGTGGGAATTAAATTTAATGATGTATGGAAATTAAATGGAGATGGTCTAGAATATTCCAAGAGTGATTAAAAATGAAATTGGTGCCAGAATTTGAAAAATTTAGATTGCTGCCAATTTTTTTCAAATTTGCATGCAAGTAACCAGTTAGACCCTAGGTAGTAACCGATTACTTAGTGAAAAGTTTGAATTTTTTTTTCCTTTTGCATTTCTAGGGCTCCGGCTCGATTCTTTTGCGCATCGAAGAAGGCATGGAAATAAACACATGAACCTTGGAATTCCTTGAATAAATAAATTAAATTGGAAAATCCTTGATCAATGAAATTTGAATTATTTGCGGATCAACTTCGACTTTTAACTATGAAATTCATTTAAGTTGTGGGACTGTTATTTTTGGCATTTTCACCTGCTTTTCCCCTGAAAATGTTAATAAAAACAAAATATTTTTGGATTTTGATTAATGGTTAGTAAACATAAATACATAAAACAAATAAAAGCAAATTTTGATCCCCTGTGAGGCTTAAACCTACACCCGAGAAAAACCAAGAAACCAGTGCGATTTTGTTTGTATGCAAGATGCAGGTGAAACACGAAAAAATCTTAGGGCAAAAATTAGGGTGTTACAATATCAATATATGCCAGGTTTGGGTAGCGACATTGTTATGGATAAGCTGCCATTGAGAGAGGAATGTCCTCCAGTCAAGCAGAACATTCGTGGAACTCGCCCTGATATGGCCATGAAGATCAAAGAAGAGGTTCAACAACAATAGGATGTGGGGTATCTTAATGTAACTAGTTACCCACATTGGGTAGCTAATAGTGTGCATGTGCCAAAGAAAGATGGAAAAGTTAGAGTATGCATTGATTACCAAGATCTCAATAGAGCAAGTCAAAAAGATGACTTCCCTTTACCTCACATTGATGTATTGGTTGACAACACTGCTCAGTTCTTGGTATTCTTCTTCACTGATGGCTTCTCTGGATACGATCAGATTAAGATGGCACTGGAAGACATGGAGAAGACAACATTCATTACCCCGTGGGATTCCTTCTATTATAAGGTGATGCCTTTTGGTTTGAAGAACGTTGGGATACGGTATGTCGATGACATGTGGATGACATGATTTCCAAGTCCAGAAAAGAAGAAGAACATCTGGTTAATCTAAAAAAGTTGTTTGAAAGGTTGAGGAAGTTTTGTTTGAGGTTGAATCCAAACAAGTTCACTTTTGGGGTGCGGTCTGGTAAATTGTTGGGTTTTATCGTGAGCCAAAAAGGAATCAAGGTAGATCCTTCCAAAGTGAAAGCTATACAAGATATGCATGTATCGAAAATATAAAAAGAAATACGTGGTTTCTTGGGTAGATTGAACTACATTGCATGGTTCATATTTCACCTCACAACCACTTATGAACCAATTTTTAAGCTGTTAAGAAAAGAACAAGCGGTCGATGGAATGACAATTTATAAAGGTATTTCGAGAAAATAAAAGAATATTTGCAAGAGCCTCCGGTTCTCATGCCTCCAGTTCCAGAGAACCCATTCATCATGTATTTTATGGTACTTTAAGGATCCATAGGTTGTGTTCTCGGTCAACACGAAGAGACAGGTAGGAAAGAACACGTCGTCTTCTACCTGAGCAAGAAGTTCAACGATTGTGAATCGAGATACTCAATGCTTGAGAAGAAATTTTGTGCACTTGCATGGGCTGCTAAGTGATTGAGACAATACATGCTCACTCATACAACCTTGTTGATTTCAAAGATGGATCATGTCAAATATATTTTTGAGAAACCAACATTAACTAGAAGAGTTGTCTGTTGCAAAATGGTAGCAAAAATAATCGGACGAGTCTTGAAGACATATTGGTCATAGCAAAATTGTAACTCAGTGGAATTCTGTTTTCACATTGCCATTAGGATTATTTATTTTCTCAATTTATAGTTATCATCTTTTTCCAGGGGATTGCTTCCTGCTATACTTTTCTTATTCAGGACCTTTCAATAAAGTGAATTATTTAGTAAAAAAAAGCTTCATCTTTGTTTTCATTTTACTATTTTGTTTTCAAAAATATCCTGAATTTTTGATAAAAAACATTGCATTTGAAAACATTGTAGCCTTAGAATAACATGCGCGGAAAAAAACATTTAAAATTGTTTTGAATGTTGATTAATACCGGACAGTGAATTCAAATCATACAATTCCCCGAGACATATTTGTGCATTTCTATTGCAGGGTTTATTTTCAGAGGCTTGGTAGACAGGGTTCTTGTTAGTATAAAGCATTATACAAATCTGGTCCCCAGCAGGCTTATGTAGATCTCAGTCATTTTCAAATGCTCTTCACAACAAGGTGTTGAAGGGTTGGTATTCCCCAAGAAGAGGGTATTCCTACCGAGATGTGCTTTCTATCTTTTCTCCCCAGCAAGAGATGCCTTACAACTCTTATGCCCATCAGAAGGAACTTTCGTTAAGGCTTTCCGACGAACGGTTGTTCATGCACGTCATCTCTAGTGGAGTCCAGGATTAAAACCTTCCCTAGATGAGTCAGAGTAAATGGTTTACCCAATAGAACTCCAAAGTTGGTTGAAGATTTATAGTCATCAAATACAGTTATCTTCCCACAGTGAAGTATTCCCAGCAGCCAGCAAAATGCTTTTCTTCCCCACATAGGTTAGAAGGTTCAAATCAGGATGTTCTATTCCTCAGCGAAGTATTTTTGAGATATTTCCCTAGTCGAGCCGAAAAGTTTTCAAGCCCCCAACAGAGTTTCAGGATCGGGATCCATCCCCAAATTGTTGAAGTAGTCCCCAACAGGGTCTTTATATTCTAAGTCTAATTTATTTTTGGCGAATGTGACAAGTTGAAGAAGATAGACTGTTCACACCCTTCTCCAACAGAGATGTTATCCCCATTTGGATTTACGAGATCAAATCAACGATCCTTTTGTTCCCTGGAAAGAGTCTGATGATCATCAGTTTCTCTTTGTTTCTTTCCTCAGCAAAATGTCGATCAAGATGTTCTTATTCCCAGAGGAGTTCTACAAATAAAATCTTCCCCTTGAAAAGTCATTCCTTTTCTTAATCCTCACTTATCGAGTTGTAAATAAGATGATATTACAATCTCTTATCTTAAGAATCACTCAATAGCCCACTAGCAGCTTGGCAAGCCAGTATTCATCTAGCATCATACAAAAGACATTTTCAGAGCCCAATAGCAGATTGTCAAGCCAGTAGTCGCCTGGCGTCGTAAAAAAGACATGACCAGTCTCTTAGTATCACTTTGAAGGGGAGCACCTTCAAAGGGGGAGTTTTTGGAGAAACCAAGAAGCAAACTTCATTTTCACTTTTGGTTGTCATCATCAAAAAGGGGGAGATTGTAGAAGCAAGCCTCTCAAATCATATTTTGATGATAACAACAAATTTATCAAGTCTTGAAAGAAAGCAAAAAGGACATTCAAAGCTCCATTCAAAAAGAGTTCATAAAGAAAAAGTTTCGCATTAGAAGGTATAACTCATTTCTCATGAACCAATAATGTTTATTAAGTGTTCAACTTAGGATGCACTCACACTTATTATTGTCTGAAACTAATCATTGTGCATGCCTTGTTACTGATCTTAATCTTAAAAGAAATTGTCTGATTTTTGATCAAGTAACCGGTTACCATTTAGGTAGTAACCGGTTACTTCAACTTTTTTCTGAAAAATAATTTTTACGTTACAGCAAGTAACTGGTTACCCATGGGGTAGTAACCGGTTACCACTATTCAAAATCCAGAAATTGATTTATTCAAATTTTGAATTTTGTCTTATATTTTTTCAAACTGAAATGAGATATCCTTTCATATTTTGTACCTTTTCCAACAGGTATCTTGTATCATATTTAAACTATTTTGTGCAGAATTTTTAAACCACCTTCTAGACAATTTTCATGAAACTTTCTCTTACGCAAAAATCTCAAACTTTCTAAAGTGCACTAAATTCATTTTAATACACTTTAGTGAACACTGATATCCATTATTTGTGAGTGAGAAATATTAAAGGAGAAGATCAACATTGCTTGATATTACAAGACTTCAACATTTTTACATTTCATCTAATTCAAAGATTATTTCTTGTAGTGACTTGTGATCCAGGATTGTTGGACACAAGGGTTAGTGCTTGCAAGAGGATTATTCTTGCACACTATTGATGTATAGTTATTAGATAGTAGGCCTCACCGATTTTGGTGTGATAGGTTGTACGATCTGAAACTATAGTGGAAATATCTTACGAGGTGTAAGGGGACTGGATGCACCTTCGGATTGTGAAGGGAACCAAGATAAACCTTTGTGTTCTTTTACTATCCATATTACCGCTTTTATTTCTTAAGCACTTAAAAGAGAAAAATCCATTCACCGATAAAATAACCGAGAAAATTTCATATAACCTAATTCACCCCTCCCCTCTTAGTCTATCTCTGTAACTACAGGATTTACCTTGGAATCCAAATCTAATCAGATGCGAGATCCTGACGGTGGGATTTATCGTCAAAACGGTGCATTTCTAGTCAGTAGAAAGAATGCACATTTTTACCGCATATTCGGCCATAGGATACATGAAGAGGGTCGTTCAGCGCATATTCATAGGTGAGATCCTGATCAATGCATTTATATCCCACAAACTAAAGTGCACTAATGGAAGCGTATTCAGACGCAAAATTCGTACAATGAATCACCCATTTATCACAACCCATTAGCATTGTGGCAGACCGATAGTTATCTGACATCATTTCAAAAGACATGAAATAGTCGTCTGGCATCGTTTCAAAAGACAGCCCAGTGGTCGTTTGGTATCATTTCAAATGATCGTCTAGTAGTCGTCTGACATTATTTAAAAAGACAGGCTAGTAATTGTCTGGCATCATTTTAAAAGACAGGCCAGTAGTTGTCGGGCATCGTTTCAAAAGGCAGGCCAGTAGTCGTCTAGCGTCGTATAAAAGACAGGTTTCCAAGCCCAATGACAGACTGGCAAGCCAGTAGTCGTCTAGCGTTGTTCAAAAGGAATCCCCCATTCGTGATTCATATCTTGGTTACCATTCACAGTATCAGAGTTCTATCCAAGTTGAGTTTATTTGGTTGGGTTTACATCTTTTGTCTTCGTCTCCATAGAGTGCAAATGTTCTGGTCTATTTTGGTATTCAATCATAGTTCATCTTAAATGTTTGATAGTCGTTGCTCTCTTCAGTTTCAAATTAAAAGATGATTGAATAGGGCAACTATAATACCCTAAAATTTTCCCTCTCATTTTCATGAAATCTAGCATATCACTTCCATACATTGAATTGCATTCATATCAAAGAAAGATGAAGCATGCATTCATTGGTTGAAGCATAAGGTGTGTGATCAAATGATTTTCAAATCATTGATGATTCAAAGCCAAATAACAAGAGCCAATTATCTCCCACAATCCTCAAGGTTCTCTCATATCACTTCATTTGACCCCTCAAGCCATTGGAAGATGTGGATTGATCAAGAAGTTACACCAATGCATCACCTCCTAAGCAAACAATGCAAAATTATGGTTTTTGATTCAAGAGGCTTCCTTGTGAAAATTTGGTTCAAACTTGATCTCAATGTTTTCTATAAGTTGTTAAATATCTAAGGATGTAAGATCGTCCATTTAATCATTTCATTAGGTTTTCATTTGATCAATTAATTGAAAATTAAGAAATTAGAAGAAAAAAAAGTCAACAGTGGAGAGGAAAAGTCGACCACTGACTATTTATGGTCAAGATCATGCTCCTCAAGTTCATGGACCTTTATTTGGTCAAGAAATGTCAAGGATATCATCAAGAATCAAGAATCAAAGCTCATGGCAAAAGAAACTAAAAATGGAAATGACTTGTAATGAGAAGTTTGTATTTTTGGAAGTTTATGCCTCACATACAACTTGACTTTTCATCATAAATAATGCTTCAAGTGGATTTGACAAAATATGAAAGTTAAAGATCATCATTTTCCCTTTCCAAAAAGTACAAGATAATCTTCACAACATTTTTGGTTCAAAAGTTATGATAAAAGGAAGTTAAGATGCATTTTACACCTCTTGCAAAATGCTTCAAATTGATTTGTGCTTGCTTCTAATTGCCAAAAACATATCACAACATTCAAGTAGACTTCATTTGACTCATTCTTAGCCCTTGATTCAACTTGAGTCTAAACTATGTTCAGGCCCAATTACCTTCATATTTAAGCCTTTAACTCGTGTGGTTAGGGCTAAGATCTTCATCATTTCTCAGATTTCACATTTTCACTCTCAAACTTTCTCTTTTCGAATCTCACTCCTCCTAGGGTTTCATTGAGATTTCTTTGCATAATTTTGACCAGCAAGCCTCAAGGAATAGGGATAAAGCATTGGTTGAAGCTTATACTGAGGATTTCATCAGGTTTAGATTTGGAAAGCTCAACTTCAAAATCTTAGATCTAGCTCGATTCAAGGCTATAATTTCATTTATTTGCAATTAGAGATCAAAATAGGAATATGTACACCTTCCTACTAGATTTCTAGGTGTATTTTAGCCTTCTGCAACTTTCAGGCGAGTCTATATTCATCCTCTTATTTCATGTTTTTATGATGTGCATTGTGATCTAGATGTTGTGCTGATTGATCAGTGATATTTAGTGGTAATGTTCAAGCCGGTTTTCAGTGTCTTTTGAGTCTAATTTGGTTTGTTTGTAGTATCTCGTTCATGTTTTGTCATAGTTTTCTCATTATTGCGTGCAAGTTAGTTTTAATCGTGTTACTTTGTTTTTATCAGTGGAATGGGTTATGTGGTCGTTTTCTTTGTGGTGTTTCAGGAAAATATGTAATCGGTTGTTCGAGGCGTCCGAGAGATGATCCAAGCATTAAAAAACGACAGAAAATGGGATTTCAGAGGCACAACACGGGTGCCAGTGTTGTACAACACGGCCCGTGTTGTGAATACCAGAAGAGACTAAGATTTGCAAAGAAAAAGAAGAAGTCAGGGTTGTGACACGGGTGCCCGTGTTGTACAACACGGCCCGTGTCATGGCAGCTGGTGAAGAAGAGGTTTTGTGGTGATCCAGAGGCACAACACGGGTGCCCGTGTTACACAACACGGCCCGTGTTGTGAAGAGCAGAGAGAAATCTTATGTTTTGCTGCTTCAAGGGTATTCCGGACATTTCGCGGTGCTTTTGAAGACTGATTTATATTTGACAATTATTACTGTTAGAAAACACTTTTTGATTTGGGGATTTTGGGATTGAACGAATATGGGAGAAGAAGGATTGATCAAGAGCGGAAGCGATTGACGATCCAACAAATCCGACGTTAATTGTAATGTCTCAATTTTCTTGCTCTGTTTTTATTTCCAGTATGAACATGAGTGGCTAAACCCCCCAATGCCAGGGGGGTGTCCCTGATTTGCTTTATGTAATGACTTTTTGAATTCTTCAATTTGGGATTATGTTTTTAGTTTCGTTTCTTTATTTTATTGCAACGACCTTAATGCTTTATCGTTATTGGAAAATGAGATAATTGATCGTGGTTAGGATGTGGTCTGACCAACCATCCTAACCTTGTTGCATAATTTTATCGCGAAAAATATTACTGAGGAATTGGGATATTTTTGTGAGAACCTTTTTATGTCAGAATTATTGCTTGATATTCTTATTTGACCATTGAGGAATCACGGTCAATGAAGAATACCAAAGGTTTTTCTTTAAAGGAATTTTGGAAAAACATTATAAACTTAGGAAAGACACTTTCTAAAGCATATCTCTAAAATTAAGGAACATTTGAGTCATTGCACTGCGAATCATACACCGTCCCTGGCATTACTTTCATATTAGTGAAATTATTTGTTTTAGTATACGTTTTATTCTTTTTAGTTTATATAATTTAATTTCAAACCTTTAAACCATGAATTTTGTCCAATTGAAATTAATCACTAAGAACTTATTTTAGTACGCAGTCCTTGAGATCGATATTTAGGGTTAATCCCTTCTATTACTACATCGGTAAAAATAGTACACTTGCTATTTTCCGATCAAGTTTTTGGCGCCGTTGCCGGGGACTGCCAAAGAATTAAGTTGTTTGTGTTATATCAATTGGAATTTTGTTGCTCTGCGACTAAAATTTTTCTTTTCTCTTTGTATATCATTTTAGTGTTATTGAAATTTTGTTTTCTAACTCGTGTCTAACTGTTTATGCGAGGTCAGGCCTCAACTAAATTTTCTTTTGACACAGAACCAGAAAGAGCTTTGCACGAGAGACGCCGCAAGGCAAGAATTGATAGTCTGGCTAAGACTGGTTCAAGTGTCCCATATCAGGAAACTGAGGACTATATATCCATTCACTCGGAGCACAGTGACACTAATTCAGACAGAGAAACTGACCCAGAGTTCAACGACATGGCAGGGAATCAACCTGCTGCGGAGAGACTCTTAGGTGATTACGGAGGGGCAAATGCTCAACCTAACAGGATGACGATTGTTAATCAACCGGTGAATGTAGCACACTTCCAGTTGCATCCATCTACTATCCGCCAGTTAGAGAGAAAGCCTTTCTCCGGAAGAATTAATGAGGATGCAAATAAGCATCTGCAGAGGTTTCTTACTACCACAACTTCTTTGAAGATCGAAGGTCATTCAGAGGAGGTAAAACGACTGGTGATGTTTCCATTCACACTTACTGATGATGCTGAAGAGTGGTTCTATTCTCTTCCCGCAGCGAGTATCACAACATGGCAAGAGATGGAAACAGCGTTCCTAAACGAATACTTTCCTGCTTCAGTGTTCATCCGGAAAAGATATGATATAGTCAATTTTAAACAAAAAGAGGGTGAATCACTTGGAGATGCTTATAATAGATTCAAAAGGTGTTTGACTTCGTGTCCTACTCATAACATGGACGCAACAGAGCAAATGCAGAACTTTGTGAATGGGTTGCGACTCAAGACAAAGCAACTTATTCATACTGCTGCAGGTGGCTCGACAAACTTTTCAACAGCCACAGGTATTAAAAGAATCATAGAAGCTATTGCTGCCAATGAACACCTAGAGTTATATGATCGCACCGTGAATCAACCAGACGGGAAAATCGATCTTAAGCTGACAGAGCAGGTTGTAAAAATGGAAGATCAAATTGCCGCAGAAGTTGAAAGAAGGTTAAAGAAGATGAATCTGGGAACTCACACAGTTGCTCAGGTTGAACCCGTTCAAGCGGTGATTTGCGAGATATGTTGTGGTCCTCACTTTGCCATGCACTGTTTGGCAACTCAAGAGCAGGTTGAGCAGATTAATATGTTGAGGCAGAACAATCCTTATGCCAACACATATAATCCGGGGTGGAAAAATCACCCAAATTTCTCTTGGAAAGATCATCAAGGGAACATCCAAAAACCGGTTCAAGGCCAACAACAGTATCAGCCCCAGCAACAACCTTATCAGCCTCCAGTGTCAAGAAAAGCTGATTGGGAGATTGCCATTGAAAAGATGGCAGCTCACAATTGTCAATTTCAAGAAGAAACAAGAAGTAACTTCAAGAACACTGGAGCCTCTATAAAGAATCTTGAAGTGCAAATGAGCCAAATTGCTCAACACCTTGCCATTCCACAAACTCCTGGGACTCTTCCTAGTGCTACTGTAACAAATCCTAGAGATAATCACAAAGTAAATGCAGTCACAACGCGAAGAGGTAAAGTTAGTGAACAGGTGCAAGAAAATTCTGAAGGTGAAAGTCAATTGATTGAGGTTGAGCTAGAAATCAAAGAAAATGAAGAGGTGGGTAACGAAAAAGAAGTTACCCCAGCACCAGTGATCAAAGAAAAAGCGGTTGAACCGAAACCGGTGGTCAAACTTCCATATCCTACAAGAAACAAGAAGAAAGGGCAGCAAGAGAAGAATTTTGAGAAATTTCTTGACTTGTTCAAAAAGCTGGAGTTGAATATCCCATTGCTTGAAGCACTTGAACAAATGCCCACTTATGCCAAGTTCATGAAAGATATAATTGCTAAAAAGAGGACTATGGGAGCTGAACCTATTATTCTAACCGAAACTTGTAGTGCTATTTTGCAGGGACTGAAGATTCCAGTGAAGAAAAAAGATAGAGGAGCTGTCACCATTCCTTGCACTATTGGTGACCGATCGTTCAAGAGAGCTCTCATTGACTTGGGAGAAAGCATCAGTTTAATGCCTTTATCCATCTACAAAAAGTTGGGTATTGGTGTTGTTCAAGACACTAGGATGACTCTCCAATTCGCGGACCATTCTGTGAAGCGGCCGTATGGAGTTGTCCATGATGTCTTGGTTAGAATGGACAAATTTGTGTTCCCGGTTGACTTTGTGATCCTTGAAATGCCAGAAGATGAAGAAATCCCCTTGATTTTGGGAAGACCTTTCCTAGAAACCGGGAGAGTCATGATAGACATGGAAGGTGGAACACTAACATTGAAGGTGTATGATGAAGAGTTAAAAATTGATGTTAGGAACACTTTGAAGTATAAAGATGATGTGGGCACTAGTAGTAACATACAAGTGTTAGAACAAATGGAAACTAGTGAGCATTTAGAAAGTGTATCCAAATTACCTTTAGAGAGGGTGCTGAGTATGTCCATTTTTGAAGGTGATAAGGAAGTTGGAGATAATGATATGGAAGTGGTAGCTATGCTTGAAACTCAACCTATCTTTAAAAGAGTTAGAATGCACCGGTGGGAAGAGTTGCGACAGCCTATAACGGTTGATGAAGGCAAAGACAAGCCGAAAATATCTGAATTGAAGCAACTTCCCGAGAATCTCAAATATGTCTTTCTTGACACGGAAGAAAAATGTCCCGCTATTATTAGCGCTAATTTGAAAGACATGCAAGAAGGCAAGTTAATTGAAGTTCTTAAAAAATTCAAGGGAGCAATTGGGTGGAAGATTGAAGAACTTAAAGGTATAAGTCCCACGGTGTGTATGCATAAAATACTTATGGAAGAAGATCACAAATCGGTTGTGCAACCACAAAGGAGATTGAATCCGATGATGAAGGAAGTAGTGCGAAAAGAAGTTGTTAAGCTATTGGATGCGGGATTAATTTATCCTATATCCGATAGTGCTTGGGTTAGTCCGGTGCATGTGGTGCCCAAAAAGGGGGGAACAACTGTTATAACAAATGAAAAGAATGAGTTGATTCCTACTAGAACTGTTACTGGGTGGAGAGTGTGCATTGATTATAGAAGATTGAATTTGGCTACGAGAAAGGACCATTTTCCGTTGCCATTCATTGACCAAATGTTGGAAAGGCTAGCGGGACATGATTACTATTGTTTTCTTGATGGTTATTCCGGGTACAATCAAATTGCTGTTGCACCGGAAGACCAAGAGAAAACGGTGTTTACATGCCCCTATGGAATTTTTGCTTATAGAAGGATGCCATTTGGGCTATGTAATGCCCCCGCTACATTCCAAAGATGCATGACATCCATTTTTGCGGATATGCTAGAAAAACACATGGAAGTGTTCATGGACGATTTCTCCGTGTTCGGGTCCTCATTTGATCATTGTTTATCTAACCTTTCACTTGTTTTGCAGCGATGTCAAGAAAGCAACTTAATATTGAACTGGGAAAAATGCCATTTCATGGTGCGAGAAGGCATTGTTCTTGGTCACAAGATCTCACAAAAAGGGATCGAAGTTGATCAAGCCAAAGTGGAAGTGATCTCTAAGTTACCTCCGCCAATCAACGAAAAGGGTATAAGAAGCTTTTTGGGACATGCGGGATTTTACCGCAGGTTCATAAGAGATTTCTCGAAGATAGCAAAACCTTTAACTACTCTGTTGGTTAAAGATAAGGCTTTTGTTTTCAATAAGGAATGCAGCGACGCTTTTGAAACACTAAAAAAAGAATTAGTGTCTGCACCTATTGTTATTGCCCCTGATTGGTCCTTACCATTTGAGATTATGTGCGATGCTAGTGACATTGCGGTGGGGGCTGTTCTTGGACAGCGAAGAGGAAAATTGCTTCATGTGATTTACTATGCTAGTCATGTTTTGAACCCTGCACAGATAAACTATGCAACTACCGAGAAGGAGTTGCTAGCGGTTGTGTATGCCTTCGATAAATTCAGGCAATATCTGTTGGGTTCAAAAGTGATTGTTTATACTGACCATGCTGCGTTGAAATATCTTTTTGCTAAGCAGGATTCAAAGCCCAGGTTGTTGAGGTGGATTTTACTCCTCCAGGAATTTGATGTGGAGATCCGTGACAAGAAAGGGTGTGAAAACACTGTTGCAGATCATCTTTCTCGGATGTCACTAATTGAGGAGACGGAAGAGCAACGCCCTATAAAGGATGAGTTCGCTGACGAACACATCCTAGCTGTTATTGGGGTGCCTTGGTTTGCAGATTATGCAAACTACCTCGTTGGCGGTATTATACCCGACGATTTTGATTCTAACAGGAAAAAAAAGTTTGTTCATGACTGCAGGTTTTATTTATGGGAAGATTCGTTTCTCTTCAAAAGAGGGGTGGATGGCCTTGTGAGAAGATGTGTACCTGAAGAAGAACAAAAAGATGTGCTGAAAGCATGTCACGACTCTGGGTATGGTGGACATTTCAGTGGTGATCGAACAGCTGCTAAAGTCCTACAATCAGGACTTTACTGGCCATCTTTATTTAAGGATGCTCAAGAGGTAGTGAAAGAGTGTGACAGATGTCAGAGGACTGGGAATATATCAAAAAGAAACCAGATTCCCCAAAACTCTATGCTCGAGGTTGAGTTATTAGATGTATGGGGGATAGACTTCATGGGGCCATTTCCACCGTCGTTCGGGAAAAACTATATTTTGGTGGCAGTTGATTATGTGTCCAAATGGGTGGAGGCTGTTGCATTACCCACCAATGATGCTAAGGTCGTGGTGAGATTCTTAAAAGAGAACATCTTCACAAGGTTCGGTGTCCCGAGAGCATTAATAAGCGACGAAGGGACACATTTCTTGAATCACCTTATGGAGAAGCTGCTGCAAAAGTACAATGTTAAACATCGGATAGCTACTCCATACCACCCCAAAACGAGCGGTCAAGTTGAGGTGTCCAATAGACAACTGAAACAAATCTTGGAAAAGACAGTGAATTCATCCAGGAAGGATTGGTCTAGTAAGTTGGATGACGCTTTATGGGCGTACCGAACGGCTTTTAAAACGCCTATCGGTATGTCACCATATCAACTGGTTTACGGAAAGGCATGTCACCTACCTTTGGAACTTGAACATAAAGCTTTTTGGGCGTCTAAGTATCTTAATATGGATTTGTCAAAAGCTGGAAGTTCGAGGATTCTTCAACTTCATGAGTTAGAAGAATTCAGGAATCGGGCGTATGAGAATGCCAAAGCTTACAAAGAGCAAACGAAAAAATGGCATGATAAAAGGATTCAAAGAAAAGAGTTTTGGGAAGGACAAATGGTCCTTCTATACAATTCAAGGCTGAAGCTATTCCCAGGAAAATTAAGGTCTAAATGGTCGGGACCTTTTGTAGTTCACAAGGTATTTCCTCACGGAGCCGTTGAGATTAAAAATCAGACCAATGGAGATATTTTCAAAGTGAACGGGCAGAGATTAAAGCATTATTTCAAAGGCCAGACCACTGGTGATGTGCATGTCACTCGTCTTACTCAGTAGTACGACGGACCGTCGAGCCATGCGACGTTAAACGCAGCGCTACGTGGGAGGCAACCCACGAGTTTTTCATTCTTACTTTTGTTTGTTTCTGTTTTGTAGGTTTTGTATATCACTGGTTATAAGGAGGAAAGAACGAGGTTTGAAGTCGGGCTAGGAAGATCAGAAAATCAAGAAAAACTGAAAATCAGGGGTGCAACACGGGTGCCCGTGTTGTGCAACACGGCCCGTGTTGCATAGTGCAGAAGAATGTGGTTTATGTGAGGATTTGAAGAGAATCCAGGGATGCAACACGGGTGACCGTGTTGTGCAACACGGGTGACCGTGTTGTGCAACACGGCCCGTGTTGCAATGTCTGGAAGTTTGTTTTTTCCAAGGAAGTTCAAGAAGGAAAGCAGGGGTGCAACACGGGCGCCCGTGTTGTGCAACACGGCCCGTGTTGCAAATACTGAAGGAGAGTCATTATGAAGTGAATTAGTTGGAACAACCAGGGAGGCAACACAGGTGCCCGTGTTGGACAACACGACCCGTGTTGCGCATGCGGGAGGCTGAAAATTCAAAATTTTTTAAGTTTCCCAACTTTATTCTGTGGGCCCCACGTGTTTATTTTCATAACTTCCAATTAGTGCTCATTAACCAAGCAATTATCATTATCCTTCATCTTCTCCAACCTTATTTCTCTCTCAAAAACCCTAACCCCATTTTTATCCTTCACAAAACCTCCATTTTCTCAAGCACCCACTCACCGAAACCAACTACCCCGTTCACAAAAATTGTTCCCCATCCCTCTCTTGTCACTTCTACGGTGACCGATTTCTCTAATTTTTCAATTTTTTTTCGTGTGCTTCATTTGTGCAGGTGAGAACAATGCCTCCTCGAAGGGATACCGGTAAGAATGTTGCTGAATCTTCTCGTCCTCGTAAGAGAGCACACCGAATGCCGAATGCTCAAGGCATTTTGTTTGAGGACCCGGAGCATCAAGCCAAGTATGCAAAGTTGGTAAGGCGTAAGTTGATACCGGCCCGGTACATGTGTAATGAAACTCTTGAAAATCTAGGGCTTAAATTTGAAGTTCATAGAATGTTTCACAGTATCGGTATGTTAAATTTTATGCAGTATGAAGCGCCAACTTTTGAGCGCATAACCTTGGAATTTTTGAGTTCTTTACAGTTTCAGCTCAAGCATACCTGGACCGGATCCCACACAGAGTACTTCGGTACTTTGAAGTTCCGCCTATTTGACAATGATCATGTGATGTCGGTGGCTGATCTGGGGAGGATTTTAGATCTCCCAGTTTATGGGCCTGGTGCACCGCCGAGTACATTCGTGGCAGGATCATTCTGGAAGGATATCACCGGCAATACCGAGTATGCCGCGTCGGCAGCAAAAGCCTCATGCATCCATAACCCGTGCTTCCGGTATGCTCAAAAAGGGTTAGCTTATACCCTTTTCTGCCGAGGCGATAGCACAGGAGTCGCAACACTGCGAGAGTTGTACTTCCTGTATGGAATGGCAAACAATGAGCTGATCAACGTTGCGGCCTTCGCAGCAGACCACCTGAAGCGGGTAGCCAATGCTGCCTCGGGTGAGATTTCTGTTGGAGGGATGATTACGCAAATTGCTGAGCATCTTGGGTATAATGAGAGGTTGCTTGAAGTGCCTGCAGTGGCAGGTAAGACCAAAATTGATCTTGAAACATTGATCAACCAAGGTATATTTAAAACCGCTCATAATTATTATGCTGTGATGACTCGTAACAAGCATTTGATTTCTTTACCTGCACCTAATATGATTACTATAGACAATAGAGCTAACTGGCTGTATGAGGACCCTATGCAGGGTGGTTCCGATCAGTTTGATGAGTATTTTTCAGATGAGGAGGATGAAGGGAACCAAGCTGAAGAGGTCCCGGTGCAAACTGCTGGTGGTTCATCTAACCAAGCAACCGGTCAGTGGAATGTGTCCAAGGACCAGTGGGACGAAATAATCAGAGAGCAGACCCGGCAAGGGGACCTCATCGATGAGCTGCATGCATGGATGCAGCAGATGAAGCTTCATGGATTTCCTCCCGAGCAGTGATAGTTGTGAGTCCCCTCCGACATTGGTTCTTCAACAGTGAGGACACTGTTGAGTTCAAGTGTGGGGGGGTTTAGTTTTCATGTTTTCGTTTGTTTTATTTTAATCTTTGTTTATTTTTAATAGTATCGTAGTGTCGGCTTGAAGATTATAGCTATGTGTTATCTGAAAAAACACCCCTGAGTTAACCTGTTGTGTGTTGCAAGTGAATTATGAGAAAGTATATAGGATGTGAGTGAAAAGAAACCCGATGAGAAAATATGGAAAATTTTGATGTATAGGTACCACATGAACACACTGAGTCTTCAGAATTAGGAACGAGTTCGACATGTAGATTCGTGCCATGGTACTTTGATCTGAGAAGTAAACCCGAAGTAGTTTCTATTGACATATCTGGCTTTATCTATAATAATTGTGTGTACAAAGTTGATCCAAAAGAGAAAAAGGCTTGAAGGCACCGAGAAAAAAAAATGAAGAAAAACATTAGAACGATCGATCCTTCTAAGTTGGGTAACCCTCACAAGGTTATTCAACCTAACGGCGGTTGAACATAAATGTTTCCCTAAGGGACAAAGAAAAATCGGTGCCAACAATAAAAAAAAGGGATCAATCTTGTACACATAGTGAAAATCATTAAAAGCCTTAAAAGTGATTGTCTGAATGAAAAGGGTTGAAAATCGAAAAAAATAAGACCTAAGCACGAAGCATAGTCGGAGAGGTTACCGAAAAGGAGATTCAGATCCGTGGTTTTCCACAGTGTAGTGTTTGTGTGATATCTATACTGAGAGAAAAGTACCAAAAAGAACTCATTGGGTGAATTGGAATGAAGGATCCACGTATGAGTATCATAATTCATCTTGCTAGTTTTTAAGGTGTAAATACAGGATTTTTGCTTGAGGGCAAGCAAGAATTCAAGTTTGGGGGAGTTTGATCAGTGATATTTAGTGGTAATGTTCAAGCCGGTTTTCAGTGTCTTTTGAGTCTAATTTGGTTTGTTTGTAGTATCTCGTTCATGTTTTGTCATAGTTTTCTCATTATTGCGTGCAAGTTAGTTTTAATCGTTTTACTTTGTTTTTATCAGTGGAATGGGTTATGTGGTCGTTTTCTTTGTGGTGTTTCAGGCAAATATGTAATCGGTTGTTCGAGGCGTCCGAGAGATGATCCAAGCATTAAAAAACGACAGAAAATGGGATTTCAGAGGCACAACACGGGTGCCAGTGTTGTACAACACGGCCCGTGTTGTGAATACCAGAAGAGACTAAGATTTGAAAAGAAAAAGAAGAAGTCAGGGTTGTGACACGGGTGCCCGTGTTGTACAACACGGCCCGTGTCATGGCAGCTGGTGAAGAAGAGGTTTTGTGGTGATCCAGAGGCACAACACGGGTGCCCGTGTTACACAACACGGCCCGTGTTGTGAAGAGCAGAGAGAAATATTATGTTTTGCTGCTTCAAGCGTATTCCGGACATTTCGCGGTGCTTTTGAAGACTGATTTATATTTGACAATTATTACTGTTAGAAAACACTTTTTGATTTGGGGATTTTGGGATTGAACGAATACGGGAGAAGAAGGATTGATCAAGAGCGGAAGCGATTGACGATCCAACAAATCCGACGTTAATTGTAATGTCTCAATTTTCTTGCTTTATTTTTATTTCCAGTATGAACATGAGTGGCTAAACCCCCCAATGCCAGGGGGTGTCCCTGATTTGCTTTATGTAATGACTTTTTGAATTCTTCAATTTGGGATTATGTTTTTAGTTTCGTTTCTTTATTTTATTGCAACGACCTTAATGCTTTATCGTTATTGGAAAATGAGATAATTGATCGTGGTTAGGATGTGGTCTGACCAACCATCCTAACCTTGTTGCATAATTTTATCGCGAAAAATATTACTGAGGAATTGGGATATTTTTGTGAGAACCTTTTTATGTCAGAATTATTGCTTGATATTCTTCTTTGACCATTGAGGAATCACGGTCAATGAAGAATACCAAAGGTTTTTCTTTAAAGGAATTTTGGAAAAACATTATAAACTTAGGAAAGACACTTTCTAAAGCATATCTCTAAAATTAAAGAACATTTGAGTCATTGCACTGCGAATCATACACCGTCCCTGGCATTACTTTCATATTAGTGAAATTATTTGTTTTAGTATACGTTTTATTCTCTTTACTTTATATAATTTAATTTCAAACCTTTAAACCATGAATTTTGTCCAATTGAAATTAATCACTAAGAACTTATTTTAGTATGCAGTCCTTGAGATCGATATTTGGGGTTAATGCATTCTATTACTACATCGGTAAAAATAGTACACTTGCTATTTTCCGATAACTGATCATTCTGCTGTCGTTTGCATGAGATTTGGACGTATTACATTTTAGAATTTTAGATCTGAAATTTTGTGTTCAAACTTTCTTGCTTTGAATTTCTTCATACATGCATGATCTGTTGAAATGAACATGATATTTTGAATCAGTGATGAGTTTGGAGTGGATATGTGTTCTTACTTTTGATTTTTGGAAAAATTTGTGGTGGATCTCCATTGAGCTTGCCGGAGAAGATGACCGGAGCACTAGCTCCGGCGTCTGGTTTTGATCTTCAGGTGACCTGAGGTTTTTGGAGAAGTTGCAATCATGATCGTCCATGTTTTGAATCCAGTGGCTGGTATGGTGACAACACATTAATGAAATGCGTGTGTGTCACATGCGTGTTTGTGTTATTTTGTTGCATCTTACTGATTATGTGCTTGGCTCTATGTGTTTTTTATTGTGTTCTTTGCATCATAGCCTTTCATTCTTCATACTTTTGACTGTTGACTTGCTTGTACGCGTTGGATTTATCATGTGGCACATATGTGACTCAAGTTTGTTGACTGAATACACCATAAATTTGTGCGCACACACTGACAGTTGGAGTTGACTATTCTTGTTATTTGCACACCTTCCTTAAGCCCAAGCATGATTTTGAACTGGATATTAGTTATTTGTGCACCTCCATGCATGATTTCTTCATTTTATTTTATTTTTTTGCATATCATTTCATTTTTAATTTTTAAAATTACCTCCATGCCTCCAAAAATTCCCAAAAAATTCATGAAGCATGTTTTAGAATTTAACTATTTTTTCACATTTTTTTTATTTCTGACTTTCTTATTTTTTCATCATTAAATCAATATTTCCTTTTATTTTCTTTTGAATTTATCCTCTCTACCATAGTTCAACTTGTATGACTTGTTTTGCATAACTCACGAAACATTTTTCTTCCATTCTTTTTGTTATGATTCATCAACATCTTGACATGTTTAAAAATATTTTTCATATTTTTAAAACCATTTTAGCATGCATTTTTATCTTCATATTGTGCATTGTTCTTTCTTTGATCCAATGTGACTTTGAGCATTTGTTTGAGCTAGTTTTCTTTTGGCTTTTGGTATGATATTTTGACATGTTATTAGCACTAGACTTAGGTCATTTTTCATTTATTTTCATAATTTTTGCAACTTGTTTTGATAATTGATTGATGCCTTGTAATTGAAGTAACATTTAGTGAATTCTTTCTTAAACTTCTTAACCCTAGTCCATTAGGAGGCACTTGTGCCATTGTGTGAGGTCGCTTATGTGGTATTATAGGTCATGTTTATACATTTATTGGTCCTTCCTTAGCATATTATAGGGCATCTTTGGCTTGTTTTTTCCTTTGACTTGTGTTTGTGGATCCTTACTTGAATTTTAACCTAATTTCTCGTTTCATCTCTTCTTACGCTTCATATGCTTCTTGTATGCATCAAGTATGCTCATCCACCCATATCATTTGAATATAATCTTAGGTATGCTATTGACTTCATGCTCATATGCATTCATTCTTGTATGTCATCTTGCATATGTGACTTGCATCTCAAGTAATTGACATTTACTTCTTATGTGACATATTTTGCTCACATGTTTGAATTGTCTAGACATCTTTCATATGTGCATTTGGTATGATCATGCTTGAATTATTCATAATGTCATATTGGCCATATGCTACTGACTTACATTCATTCATATCCATCTTTCATCTTTGACTTCTAATCTTGACTTGTTCTTATGTGAACATGAACTTGTTTTATTTTCTTTATCTCTTCTCTTTATGAATTAACTAATTCATGATTTGTATTCTCATATCATATCATCTTTAGGCATTCATATTTCATCACATTCTTACTTTAATTATGCATATATGCTTTCATTCATGTTATGTATCATATGCATTCATACTTCTTAAGTCGCGTATCTTATGAACTTGGTTGGTTCTTTGGTTTCTCTTTGACCTGGTTTGAGTTTCTTTAGGTACCTTAGGCTTCTTAGAGCTTTAAGGTGGTTAGGTTCTGACCTTAAATGGTATCTTACCTTAGGATCCCTTTTCTTTGGCTTCTTTGCTTGTTTGACTTCTCTTTCACTTCTTATTTGCACTTGTGTTTCATTTTGCTAACTTTTTTAGGGGCTATGGTAATTCATAAGAGTGTGGATGTGCATCCACATTATAACCTCTTCCCTCATCTTTTTAAACTTTCAATTTGTATTTGATTAAGCATTTAAGGATGTTTTTCTTGTACAATCTTTCCTCATACCTCTTAGAAACAACTTAGCTTTCATCTTGGAAGTAATTTACTCTCTTCTCCTTCTTCTTCCTCTTCTTCCTTCATGTTCCTCTCCTTCGCTTTATTTTAGGATAGAGTTCTCAAACCTCACTAACCCTAGGATATCCATTACATGATAACTCATAGGATTGGTCTTAGTTCCCCTTAGAGTTTTCGTTTTGCTCTCTTTGAGACCTTCTCTTCTCATCTCAACATCAAATCAAAAACATCTAATAAAGGTTGAACTTCTTCATGTGCCAATGGAGTTTTCCATGGGATACTTGCATTCATTCCATATGTGGATGAGGTGTAGGGTCTATATCATGATGAATAAGTCTTAGCATGAGGATGTTCCATAAATAAACAAAAAAACACTTCTTCATTTCAAAAACAAGAAAAAATATTTAATAAATAAAATATGCTAGTGTGCTTGAGCCTTAATCTTTGGAACTTGGTTTGGGGATCTCCTCCATACTTAGGTGTGCTTCTTATTAATTCCATCTTGGAATGATGTAAGAATTACACACTCCATTGAATGAGACTTAAATACAGTCTCCTATGCAAACTCTCAAATAAATGGCCTCTAAAAAACTTTAAACAAATAATAAGTGTCTTTCCTTCGAGAATTCTCTTCTTATCTCCTTCACTCTAAATTAAAGAACTTGCTCCTACTTGTCATTTACAAGACGGTAAATGCATTTGTTTCAGACGAGCCTACAAAACTTGAGCATATGCATAAGCAGTTCCCTTCTAAAAAAACACAAGCAAGTTGTGTCAGTCTTATTGAGTTGAACTACAGTGTTTTGACTTTACCATTGCACAAGGGGAATACCTAGGCACAAGCGACGACGCTTTCCAAACATAATCCTTCAGTTTCTTTCCTTTTTCTTTGTGCCATTTCATATCCTTATCCTTTCATATCTTTCTTCTTTATTTCTTTTCAATCCTTTTTCAGTAGCAGTTGCAGTAGTAGAAGAAAACCTATCCTTTGAAATAGTGCTAGCAAGCATGGATCATGTCGGGTACAACAGACGATATGGGGTGCTAATACCTTGCCATTTCGTAACTAATTCCTTAACCTTTCTCTTTGGTTCACGAGACCCTGCTTTCTCCTTCTTTATGTTTTGTGCAACATTACCTTTCCTTCAGGATAAAAAAGCCTGGCTGGCGACTCTTCCTTTCCCGCGCCACTTTCGCATATGTACTAGTTATGTTGAAATTTTTTAAAATATAACACCCCAAAGTTGATTTTGATTTATTTGATGTGTTTCTTGTGAATTTTGATGATTTGTGATGTAATTTGATGTTTAATGCAGTTTCGAGTGTGACTTAATATTTTATTAATATTAGAATATTAAGTATAGTGAGTTTAGTTTAATTATTTAAGATTAAATAAAATAAAATAAGTAGAATTAGAGGATCAGGGTAATGTGGTCTTTTGATGGAGGATTAGTGAAGGTTTATGAGGAAAGTCTATTGAGGTCTTAGGGGAAAGAGTGACAAAAGAGAGTAAGTTGGGTTTTGTATGATCAATTGGAAGATCGCACTTTTGGGAGAAAGGAGAAGAGCTCAGGAGAGGGAAAGCCAGGGCTTGAAGGTTAGAGAGATTTTCGAGAAGATAATCGAAGGGATTGCGGAACCTAAGGTATGGGGAGTATTTTTTGTTCGGTATTGTAATGTGGGAATAGAGTTTGGGGTTTTAAGGTATAGTTCTAGGGTATATGAGTTTGATTGATGAATTGGTTATTAATGATAAGTTTTGATGATTTTGATGAATATAATGATGTTAGATGATGTATATGATGTTATTATGTGTAATGTTGATGTTGATTATGGTTTTGTTGTTATGCTGATGCTGAATATGGATTTTTATGAGTGAAAACGCAGAAGGGCGTTTCTGAAAATCGCAGAAAATCTGATGAAATTGCGAAGCTCGCTTAGCAAGTAAGTCGGAATTTTGAAATTCCAAAACCCGAGAGCTAGTCACTTAGCGAGTAAGGTGTCTCGCTTAACGTGACTTGGAAAGTTTGAAAAATTATTTTTAACTCAAAAAAATGTTTTCTTGATGTGGTTTATGTCGTAAGCTGTTATGATGTCGTAGAGTTGTTGTATGATGTGTTTTAGAGGCTATATGAATAAAATTAGTGATTAAATGATGTATGATGACTTATATGATTTTTTTTAGTTATGAAGTATGATGACATGATGTAGAAGTACGATGTTAGATGAGTATGTAGTATGATGTTAAATGAGTATGTAATATGATATTATGAGTGAGTACGTGAAATGATGATTTGAGATATATGTGGATGCAATGCTTATGAGGCTACGATGATGATGTGTGTATATTGTGTCTTGCATTCATGGCATTTATTTATGAGGGGACTTCGGTCCATTGGTAGCTTCGATCCTATTGTTTGGATTGAAGTGATATGATGTTATAATGTGCTCCCTTAGTGGAGGGTTGATGGCCTAGTGTCCATCCATTAGGATGTTTCGGTACCACATGCATAATAAGAGGTTGCATATCATTCTAAATGACACAGCATGATTTGCATTAATTTTGCATCATGATGCGATGTAATTGAGTTGTGTATTGATGTGATGTCTTTGATATTGTGTATGATTGAGCTATTGATGATGGAATTGTTATTGTTGTTTATGTTTTAATTTTTCAATTCTATATTACTTTATTGAATATGAATTTACTCACATTGCCTGCCTTCTAGTGATGGTCTATTATGCCATCCTACACATATTCAAGGTTAGCTCGGTTTGCGTTTAGCTCAGAGTAGTGAGCTGTATTGTTAGTTAGAATTGGAGTCCTACTCTGTGTCCAATAACATTGGGTTGGGTTTCACATGAGTTGTTTTTGTTTACTAGAATTAAGATGTTATTTCTTTTGAGTACTTTTGGTTTAAATGATGTTTGGATTAAATTATGAAGTTTTATTTGTTAAAGATAAAGGATGATGTTTTGTTTTCCGCTGCGTATTTGTTGAAAAGTGATTTAAAGTATTTCATGATTTTATTAACCTGTGATGTTTTATGATGTTGGTTGCATTATTTGAAGAATGTGATACCCTTTGTATGAGGAAACTCTGATTTTGTGATTAAAATTTATTATAATTGTGATGGGGTAGAAAGGCTATTACATTAATGGTATCAAAGCAGGTCGGTATGTCGGTCGTGTCATGTCGATGTTAGTCATGTCAGTTATTGCATTTGAGTGTTTTGAGATTGAGTTGTTTTTGATGTTGTTGGTGATTTGTAGAATGACTTCAAATCCCTCTCTTGCAGATGCGGTAGCTGCACTTTCTCAGGATACAACGCAAAATAATGTTCATGACAAATGTCATGCCTTAGGGGTATTTCAGAGGAATAATCCTCCTAAGTTTGAGGGTACTCATTAACCGGAGAGCACGCATAAGTGGGTGAAGGATATTGAGAAGCTTTTCAGGACTATGGCGTGCTCCGATGCTCAGAAGGTGCAATTTGGCACCCATGTGTTAGATGAAGAGGCTGAGGATTGGTGGGATAAAACCCGTCAGAGATTAGAAATAGTTGGGGCTATGATAACTTGAAATATGTTCTGGAGGGAATTTCTGAGTAAGTACTTTCCTGAAGATGCTCGTGGCAAGAAATAGGTTAAGTTCCTAGAGCTGAAGCAATGGAACCTGACGGTGGCAGAGTATGCTGCCAAGTTTGAGAGGTTAGAGAAGTTTTATCCTCACTACAATTGTGATGATGCTGAGTTGTCCAAGTGTTTGAAGTGTTAGAATGGGTTGAGACCAAAAATCAAGCAAGTGATTGGGTGTCAGCAGATCCGCATGTATGATGAGCTTATGGCTAAGAGTAGGATCTATGATGAGAGTAGTCGAGCTCAATCTTCTCACTATAAGCAAGTGATTGAGAAGAAAGAAAAGGGTCGGTTTCGAGGGAAGCCTTATGCGACTCCAAATGACAAGGGGAAGTCAAAGGTTATTGGTGGGAAGAATCCAAGTGTGGGAGCGAGTTCTACTCCTCAAAGTGCTATAAGTGTGGTGAAGTGGGTCACAAGTTTGATGTGTGCAATACTACAATAATTATATGCTATAAATATGGTAAGATGGGTCATATGAAGGATGAGTTTCCAGATGAATGACCAACTTATTTCAATTGTGGTGAAGAGGGACATATTAGTACTCACTGCTAGAAACCAAAGAAGGTTGCTATTACAGCTCAGACTACTGGTAAAGTGTTCGCCTTGAGTGGCTCAGATGCTCAGAAGAAAGATAACTTGATTAGAGGTACTTGTTTTATTAATTATGTTGAGTTGGTTGTTATAATTGATATTGGTGCTACTCATTCGTTTATTTCGATTGAGTGCGCAACCAGGTTGAATTTTCCTTTGTTATGAATGGTAATATACTGATTGAGATGCCTGCTGACGGTTCAGTTAAGACTAACTGTGTGTGTTTGAAGTGTCCTTTGACCATTTATGGTAAGGATTTCTTGATGGATTTGGTGTGTTTACCTTTACACCATATGGATGTTGTGCTTGGTATGAATTGGTTGGATTCAACTTTGTGCATATCAATTGTTATACAAAGACGGTGGAGTTTCCAGAGTTTGATGATTGTGGGGAAATTATGTTCCCATCTGCGAAGCAAGTGGATGAACTTCTAGCAGATAAGCCCATATGTTTTCTTTGTTTGTGGCGTTACAAGTTGACCATGAATAAGTGAGTGTTGAATTACTTGTTGTCGGAGAATATCTTGATCTGTTTCTGGATGACATTAGTGATTTGCCTTCGGAGCGTGAAACAGAGTTTGTTGTGGATTTAGTACCAGGTACTAGTCTAGTGTTGATGGCTCCATATCGGATGTCAGTTTCAAAATTAAGTGAGTTAAAGAAACAACTTGAAGAACTTCTTGAGAAGAAAGTTTTTTCGTCCAAGTATTTTTCTGTGGGGTGCTCATGTGTTATTTGTTAAGAAAAAAGATGGTAGTATGAGTGCGTCGATTATCAACAATTGAATAAGGTGACTATCAAGAATAAATATCCACTTCCGAGGATTGATGATTTGATGGATGAGTTGGTGGGAGCTTGCATTTTTAGCAAGATTGATTTGAGGTCGGGTTATTATCAGATTCGAGTTAAAGCAGATGATATTCTGAAGACAGCTTTTCAGACGAGGTATGGTCACTATGAATATATTGTGATGCCTTTTGGTGTATCCAATTCACCTGGTGTATTCATATAGTGTATGAATAGGAATTTTCATGAATATTTGGATAAATTTGTTGTTTTTTTTATTGATGACATCCTAATTTATTCAAAGTTAGAAAAAGAACATGAAGGACATATGAGGATTGTATTACAAGTGTTAAGAGAGAAGAAGCTTTATGCTAAGTTGTTGAAGTGTGAGTTCTGGTTGAAGGAAGTGAGGTTCCTTGGCCATGTGATTTCTAGTGAAGGAATTTCAGTTGATCCTTCGAATATTGATGTTGTGTTAAGGTAGGACACTCCAAAGTATGCTACTGAAGTCAGAAGTTTTCTTGGTTTGGCTATTTAATACCGAAAGTTTATAGAGGGCTTTTCTAAGTTGGCATTGCCTCTGACTCAGTTGACTCGAAAGGGTCAAGCTTATGTGTGGGATGTGGCGTGCGAGAAGAGTTTTGTTGAATCGAAGAAGAGGTTAATGAATGCTCCAGTATTGATTTTGACTAATCCAAATGAATCATTTGTGGTATACTGTGATGATTCAAAGATGAGTCTTGGTGGTGTATTGATGCATAATGGTCAAGTAGTTGCATGTGCTTCTAAACAGCTATGTGTTCATGAAAGGAATTGTCATACCCATGACTTAGAGTTAGCAACTGTGGTTTTTGTGTTAAATATTTGGAGACACTATCTGTTTGGATCGAGGTTTGAGGTGTTCAGTGATCATAAGAGTTTGAAAGGCTTTGATTTTGATTTGATTTAGAGCAGATGGTTAGAGATGTAGAAAGACTTTGATTTTGATTTGAGTTACCACCCTGGTAAGGCTAATGTGGTTGCAAATTCTTTGAGTAGAAAGACTTTGCATATGTCGATGTTGATGGTAAAAGAACTTGAGATGATTGAGCAATTCAAAGACATGAGTTTGTTGTGTGAGACTACATCTGAGAGTGTGAATCTGGGTATGCTGAAATTGACTAATGATATTATGGAAGAGATCCGTTTAGGACATAAATTAGATTTGAAGTTGGTGGATCAAATGACTTTGATTAACCAAGGTAACAGAGGTGAGTTCCGTATTGATGAAAATGGTATGATGAGATTCCAAGATCGTGTGTGTGTTCCTGATAATCCAGAGTTGAAGAAGAGTACTCTTTAAGAAGGACACCGAAGTAGATTGATTATTCATCATGGCGCTACTAAGATGTGTCATGATTTGCCGAAGTTGTGTTGGTGGTCGGGTATGAAGAGAGTTGTTGCGGAGTTTGTATATGCTTTTTTGGTTTTCTAGAAATCGAAGGTTGAACATCAAAAGCCTTTAGGTATGATGCAACCATTGAGTAATCCGGAATGGAAATGGGATAGCATTTCTATGGATTCTGTGACAGGTTTGTCAAAGATAGTGAAAGGAAATGATTCCTTTTGGGTGATTGTTGACCGATTAACTATGTCGGAAAATTTCTTACCGATGAAGATTAATCATTACATGTCGAAGCTAGCAGAGATGTATATTGATGAGATTGTGAAGTTGCATAGGATACCTTCGAGTATCATGTTGTATAGGGATCTGCAGTTTACATCGAGGTTTTGGAAGAGTTTAAAAGTTGCTTTGGGAACAGAGTTGAGGATGAGTTATGCTTATCATCCATAGACGAATGGTCAGACAGAACGGACTATCCAATCTTTAGAGGATTTGATGATTGCTTGTATGTTGGATTATGGAGGTGTGTGGGATAGTCACTTGTCGTTTATTGAGTTCACTTATAACAATAGTTTTCACGCGAGCATTGGTATGACTTTGTATGAAGCATTATATGGGAGGAAGTGTAGGACTCCATTGTGTTGGTATGATTCAGGAGAGATTGTTATGCTCGGACCTGAGATTGTGAAAAGGATGACTGAAAAGATTAAGTTGATTCAAGAGAGAATGAAGACTTCACAAAGTCGTCAAAAGAGTTATCATGATAAGAGGAGGAAAGCACTTGAATTTCAAGAGGGAGATCATGTGCTATTGAGGGTTACTTCAGTGACTGGTGTCAGACTAGCTTTAAAGTCCAAAAAACTCACTCCGTGTTTCATTGGTATGTATCAAATTTCGCAAAGAGTCGGAGAGGTGGCATATCAGATTGTGTTACCATTGTCACATGCAAATTTTCATGACGTGTTTCATGTGTCACAATTAAGGAAGTATATTGCAGATCCATCGCATGTGATTCAAATGGATGATGTTCGAGTAAGAGATACTTTGACTGTGGAAGTTTCGCTAGTACAAATATATGGTAGAGAGATGAAGCGATTAAGAGGTAAAGAGATTGCCTTGGTGAAGGTATTGTGGGGTGGATCAGCTGGTGATAGTTGGACTTGGGAACGAGAGGATCAGATGAAGGATTCACATCCGATGCTATTTGCTTTAGATACATTTTCGAGGACGAAAATTCTTAAGTGGGGGAGAGTTATAACACCCCAAAGTTTATTTTGATTTATTTGATATGTTTCTTGTGAATTTTGATAATTTATGATGTTATTTGATGTTTAGTGGAGTTTCGAGGGTGACTTAATATTTTCTTTATATTAGAATATTAAGTATATTGGGTTTAGTTTAATAATTTAAGATTAAATTAAATTCAATAAGAGGAATTATAGGATAAGGATAATGTGGTCTTTTGATGGAGGATTAGTGAGGGTATTATGAGGAAAGTCAATTGAGGTCTTAGGGGCAAGAGTGACAAAAGAGAGTAAGTTGGGTTTTGTACGATCAATTGGAAGATTGCACTTTTGGAAGAAAGGAGAAGAGCTCAATAGAGGTAAAGTTAGGTCTTGAAGGTTGGAGAAATTTTCTAGAAGATTATTGAAGGGATTGTGGAACCTAAGGTATAGGGTGTATTTTCCGTTTGGTATTGTAATATGGGAATAGAGTTTGGGGTTTTGAGGTATAGTTTTATGGTATAGGGTTTTAATTGATGAATTGGTTATTGATGATGATTTTGTGATGATTTTGATGAATATAACGATGTTAGATGATGTATATAATGTTATAATGAGTAAAGTTGATGTTGATTATGGTTTTGCTGTTATGTTTATCACAGAAAATCTGCAAAAATCGCGAAGCTCGCTTAGCGAGCAAGTCAGAATTTTGAAATTCCAAAACCCGAGAGTTGGTCACTTAGCGAGCAAGGTGTCTCGCTTAGCGTGACCTGGAAAGTTTGAAAAATGATTTTTAACTTAGAAAAATGTTTTCTTGATGCGGTTTATGTCGTAAGCTGCTATGATGTCGTAGAGTTGTGGTATGATGTGTTTTACCTTTTTTTTTATATTTTTTTATCCACATGGATTTTTTTTATTTTATTTTTCAAATTTTATATATATTTTTAATTTTATTAACTTAATTTCGTATTAGTTATATTTATTTAACTATTACGTGAATTTTTTTTTTTTTACAACTTTTTTTTAAGTGAACACTCTGATACCTTTAACCAATCAAAAGTTATGATTCAATATCATGTCATTTTATTGTATTATTTCACTTAAAAAAAAGTTGTAAAAAAAAAAAAATTCACGTAGAAGGTCACTTATGTAAATTCTCCATCCTAGTCAGATTTTATAAGTAGTGAATTAAAGAAAAACTTGCTATAATGACAGGGAGAATCATATATTTAACCCTATAATAAAACATAACAAAAATGAGACATAGTAATGCATACACGCATGCATTATTCAACAGAACTCTAATTAAATTATACTATATGAAATAAAATATCATTCACGCAATGTGCATTTTCATGTACCCTAAGATATATTCTCTAAAAGAACACAAGTTAGGCTTGTCTGTATTTTCTACTTAGGTAGAATAATTGTACCCATATCATGGTAGACACGAGAGGGTCCAAGTCATTACATTGGTTTATAAATTTCATCTTTTTTCTTTTGCTTGTCCGGTCATAAAAGCAATCAAAGACTTGACTTGGTCTGTAAGTTATCCAACCCTCCAAGTCTTTTGATAATAAAATCCAACAGTCCAAGTTGTTTTGTCTTATGTTGTAGTTCCGACCGTTCAAATTAGTAACTAAGTTTTGATTAGATAAAGTTGAGAATATGCTAGAATAATAATATAATGTGGATAGATAGAATAATAATTGTTATAGTAATAATTTTGTATTACATATACTTTGTACTTTTAGCCGTACACATTTGCACTAATTATATCTAATTGGAAGATAGTCCACTAATTAATCACTTGTTTTTTTTATAAGTATGGATGAACATTACCACAGAAAGGTTTTCTTTTCACATTTTAGAGAGGGGGACAAAGGGTCCATGTAACAGAACTTGATGTCTCAAACCCAACATTATAAATAACATGCTTTGCAGTTTTGTTCCATGCACACTACATGTGCTTTCTTTCGCTCATAACTTGGCATGTGCTTTCTTTCTGCTACATATTCTCATAAAAATTCTCCTTCATTATTTGAAGCAATGGAAAGAACAAGTGAAAATGTTGAATCAATGGTTAGTAAGAATAGTGTTAGAGTTCCTCCAAAAAGAGGACAGATCAAAGTTAAGATAATGAAACAGTTTGTCAAAGCAGGGAAAGCAATGTTTAGGAGGGGAAAGGCACATTCTTCACAAGTAAACGATGATTCTACTCATGCTTAAGTCCAGAGTTTTATTAGCATTATTGTATCATCATTTTATATGCATGGTTATCCTATCGATACATAACTTGTATGGTGCTGTATTTCTTTGTCTCTACGATGAGTAATAATTGTAGATCTGTTACTTGGCATGTAAGTCTAGCCTCAAACTATTTCGTGTTTGTAAATGAGTTTTTTGTGAATCTGCATGGCTCTTCTTGTTTTAATGTTACTTTAGGTAAATTTAATTATTTTTGAATTTAATTAATTATATTTTAGGTTTTTAATTTTATGAATTTAAATTTAAATTTAATTTTTTTTAGAATATTGAGTTTAGTCAAAATTTTGATTTTGAGAGATTGTCACGATCCTCCTCCTTAATTTCTTCTTTTTCTTTGACTTATTCTTTGGGAAAGTCCTTTATTTGTAGAAACATCGACTTCTACATCTTCCGAGTCTTCTTCTTCAAGGATTAGAATGATGTTGGTACATTTGTCAGGGATATCTAATGTGATATTTTGCTCAGGACTAGTCGTTCTCTCTTTTTCCTCTTCTTCATTGATTTCATCAAGTTGTATGTCATCTACAACCACATTGATTAACTCCATCATGGATTTGGTGCAATTATTGTATACTTGGTATGCTCTAATGTTTGTAGAGTATCCCAAGAAGATTTTCTCATCACTTTTAGGAACTAAAATTCACTCCTTTGCTCTCAATTAATATGTAACACTTACTCCCAAATACATGACAATACTTAACACATGGTTGTGAATGTGACATGTTGTGTTCATGACTTCTGCCCAAAATTGATAAGGACGATTCTTGGAATGAAGCATGACTCTAGCCATTTCTTGAAGTGTTAGATTCTTACTTTCAATAATCCCATTTTATTGAGGAGTGACGGGGGATGAGAACTCATGTGAATTAGTGATTAAATGATGTATGATGACTTATTTGATTTTTTTCAGTTATGAAGTATGATAACATGATGCAAAAGTATGATGTTAGAGGATTATGTAGTATAATGTTAAATGAGTATGTAATATGATGTTATGAGTGAGTATGTGAAATGGTGATTGATGATGAATGGAGATGCAATGCTTATGAGGTTATGATGATGATGTGTGTGTATTGTGTCTTGCATTCATGGCATTGATTTATGAGGGGACTTCGGTCCATTGGTATCTTCAATCCCTTTATGCATATTAAAGTGATATGATGTTATGATGTGCTCCCTTAGTGGAAGGTTGATGGCCCAGTGTCCATCCATGAGGATGTTTCCGTACCACATGCATAATAAGAGGTTGCATATCACTCTAAATGACATAGCATGATTTTCATTGATTTTGCGGGATGATGCGATGTAATTGAGTTGTGTATTGATGTGTTGTCTTCGATGTTGTGTATGATTGAGCTATTGATGATGGAATTGTTGTTGTAGTTTATGTATTAAATTCTCATTTATATATTACTTTATTGAATGTGAATTTACTCACCCTGCTTTCCTTCTTGTGATGGTTTATTATGCTATCCTGCAGATACTCAAGGTTAGCTCAAAGTAGGGAGTTGTCTTGTTAGTTAGAACTGGAGTCCGGGTTTATGTCCAGTATCATCGGGATGGGTTTCGCTTGAGTTGTTTTTGTTTACTTGAATTAAGATGTTATTTATTTTGATTAATTTTGGTTTAAACGATCTTTGAATTAAATTACGACGTTTTATTTATTAAGGATAAAGGATGATGTTTTGTTTTCCGTTGTCTATTTGTTGAAAAGAGATTTAAAGTGTTTCATGATTTTATTAACTCGTGTTACGGAACAGGACTCAATGTGATGTTTTATGATGTTGTTTGAGTTATTTGAAGAATGTGATACCCTTTGTATGAGGAAACTCTGATTTTGTGATTAAAATGTATTATAATTGTGATGGGGTAGAAATGGTATTACAAAAAGCATGGCTGCTTACTCTAGGCAGGCTATGTATACTCTATATGATAAATGGAAGGTGGATCAATTTATTTTATGATTGAGGGTTGATATCTCTCACAGTGTATCAAAAAGGGAGTTTGCAACATATTTTGAGTTCCTAAGGAAGTTCTATGTGGCCGAAGGTAGTTTGAAGAGATTTTAGGCTAAAGGGGATTCTAAAAAGATGAACCAGAATGACCATGGAAGATCAAGCTAACAGTATAGGCCCCGACCACAACCATCCAAGGGAAAACAAGTGCAGAGTCCTAGATCTAGTTCACCTCTTGCTTGTCGTACTTGTGGAAGGAATCATTTTGTGAGTTGTGGTATGGAAGGAGTGAGATGTTATTAGTGTCAGAAGGCAGGGCACTTGGCTATAGATTGCCCACAAGGAAAGAGTCAAGTTCAAGGAAAGAACACCGGTAGAGTTTACATACTAGATGCTAGGAAGACTAAATATGACAATTCCTTAATTGCTAGTACGTGTTAAGTTAATGGACATCCTTTCTTTGTATTGTTTGATTGTGGAGCAACACACTCTTTTGTGTTTGTGCGTTGGATGAAGCGACTTGGGTTGCAAACTATTTCTTTGTCTCCTACTATGGTGGTCACTACCGCCATGGATGAAATGGTCGAGACACCATTGATATGTAAAAATTGTGTTTTATCCGTGAATGGTAGAGTTTTTCAGATTGACCTTATTTGTTTACCGCTTAAGAAAGTGGATGTTGTTTTGGGAATGGATTGGCTCACTTCTAATTAAGTTTTTATCGGGTGCAAAGAAAAGTTAATCATCATTCCATCTATTGAAGCTCCTCCGAAGGATGTGTTAACGACAATCTTAGAAGGTATAGTTGGAATGATAAATTTCTTGTTTGAGAAGGAGAAATATGTTTTTTTTTTGTCTTAACCGAGGAACCTGGTAGTGTTCCGAAAGTGATGAATATTCCAATTGTTTGTAAATTTCCGAAAGTGTTTCCCGAGGATGTTACTTCTCTTCCTCCGAAAAGGGAGGTAGAATTCTCAATTGACCTGGTACTGGGAATGGCTCCTATATCCGTTTCCCATTACCGAATGGCACCATTGGAGTTAAAATAATTGAAGGATCAATTAGAAGAATTGATAGCTAAGAATTTTGTTAGACCTAGTGTTTCAACGTGGGGAGCTCTGGTGTTACTTGTAAAGAAGAAGGATGGTGGAATGTGTTTGTGCATCAACTACCGTCAGTTAAACAATATGACTATCAAGAAAAAAATACCCCTTACCAAGGATAGACGACATTTTGAATAAATTGAAAGGAGTATGTTCTCGAAGATTGATTTACGGTCGGGTTATCATCAGATTCGTGTGAAGAGTGCGGATGTATCTGTAACACTCCAAAATTTTCCCTCTTATTTATTACCAATTTCAAGTAGCTTATGCTTCATTTCAATGTCATTTCCATATCCTTTCATACGTTGCATTTAAATCATAATAAAAATAAAAATAAAAATAATAAAGCATACATCATCGGTTGAGGCATGAGGCATATGATCAAGGGTTATTTGGTGGTAATATCAATTATCGGGTCTCAGAAGAAAAATAATCTTAGAACGAATAACCAAGCCTGGATATCCAAGATTTACCACCAAAAGAAAAAATTTCAAATTTTGGAATAAGTAACTGGTTACCTCCTAGGTAGTAACCGGTTACCTATTGAAATTTGTGCAGAAAACTGGTTTTTTGAACTGGCAACTGATTACCTCCTAGGTATTAACCGGTTACCACGTGCAAAAGTTGGAAAAATCCTATTTTTTAGCTTGGAGGGATTTCCTCACTTTTCCACTTCATCTTGCATTATACTCTACCACTTTCTAGAAATTTCTACCACCTACCAAGGGAATATTCTAAGAAAATGCCAAGGGAATATTCTAAGAATATGTCAATGGAATATTATAGGAATATTCCCAACTAACTTTAACTAACTCCTAAGTGTCGCTCCCAAAGATTTTCATCCCGGTGCAAACGCGAATTATAGGCGAAAGAGAAAAGAGGTTGAACTGAATAGAGTCGCCAGCTATGCATTTTTATCCCGAAGGAAAGGTAATGTTGCATAAACCTGGAGAAAGATGGATAAGATGGTTGCGAACCAGAGAAACTGAGAAAGGGGGTTGGTTACAACATGGGAAGGTATTAGCACCCAGATTGTCCGTCGTACTCGACGGGATCCACGCTTACAAGATTGTGTTTAAAAGGGTAAGTGCATGTGCTATCTGTGTGCAAAAGCTAGGAATGAATGTACAAGTGTCAGTGCAAAAAGGTGAATTGCTCAGGAACTGAGGCTTAGAAACGAATGCTGAAAGAGGGGGAATACACAAAGACTTTTCTTCGATAACTGTTAAGTTATGCCTACGTATCCTCGCGTGCAATGAGGAAGTCACAACACCGTAGTTCGACTCAAAGAGACTGAAAAATAAATTGACTATGAACTACTTGCTTGTCTATGCTCAAGTGTATGACTCGTCTGGCTCGAGTGATAACTGTCTTGCATGAGACGGAAGAAGCAAGTTCTTGTTTGTGAATGAGTGTGATGAGAAAAGGATCCCGAAGGAGACGATTATTGTTTGTTTTTGTGTTTTCAGTCTTGTTATTGTTTTTGGTGTTTTGCATAGGATTATGAGCTTAAGCCTAAATTAAGGGCTTGTAAACTCATTATATCCTCCCTGATTAGGGATAATGAGCCTACCTATGTATGAGATAAGCATCCCAACTTAATTACCATGATGATGTAGGATTAATATCATTAACATACTTGTGATTAATTAGATGTTTTTGGGTTTTTGTTTAGTTTTAAGTAATGAGTTTAATCTCTGATCACAGATTAGTGAACTAATTACACCATCCTAATAGAAGGATAATAGATGAGAACACTTGAGCTGAGGAAGATACCTCAACTTAATCCATGGTTAGGGACAAAATTCATTATGTAACAAGCCTTTATTAAGTGAATTTTAATTAAGGGATGAGATTAAGAAGTGAATTTTATGGTTTATAAGACAACTAGAGGGGGACTTGTCCATTAAATACTAGGGTTAGTCCCTCTTAACCATAAGGAAGAGATAGAACCCTAATGTAAGGCCCAAGTTACAAGATAAAGTCTTAGTGATTATTAAGTTATTTTGATTAAGAGGTGTAAACAGATTAAAGGTTTAACACTTAGGATTAAAGTTATACACTCCATCCTAAGAGAAGGATGCAGGCATAACCCTAATTCCAAAGTCTTAAAACTTTAAGAGTTTAGTCTCTGATTATTGAGATGAGAAGAGAGACTCAAGGAGACTCAAAGGTAAAAGTCTAAGGGGGACTGTCGCTCCCACCAAATGAGGCCAGGCCAAATGGGGTACAGACGCGAACGGTCGGCGAAAGAGAGGAAATGAAAAGAGTCGCCAGCTAGGCATTTTTATCCCGAAGGAAAGGTAATGATGCATAAACCTAAGAAAAGATGGATAAGATGGTTGCGAACCAGAGAAACTGAGAAAGGGGGTTGGTTACAACCTGGGAAGGTATTAGCACCCAGATTGTCCTCCGTACTCGACGGGATCCACGCTTAAAAGTTTGTGTTTAAAGGGGTAGTGTATGTGCTATTCTATGTACAAAAAAAGCTGGAAAAGAAATGCAAGTGTCAATGTAAAAGGAAATGAAGCGAAATATGAGAGTGTCAGTGTAAGAAAGAATGGGAAGCTCAAGACTATGAGGCTTAAAGAATAATGCTGGAAGGAGGGGGAATATACAGAGACTTTTGTTCGATAAACGTTAAGTTATGCCTACGTATCCTCTCGTGCAATGAGGAAGTCAGAACGCCGTAGTTCGACTCAAAGAGACTGAAAGATAAATTGACTGATGAACTGCTTGCTTGTCTATGCTCAAGTGTATGACTCGTCTGGCTCGAGTGATAACTGTCTTGCATGAGACGGAAGAAGCAAGTTCTCGTTTGTGAATGAGTGTGATGAGAAAAGGATCCCGAAGGAGACGATTATTGTTTGTTTTTGTGTTTTCAGTCTTGTTATTGTTTTTGGTGTTTTGCATAGGATTATGAGCTTAAGCCTAAATCAAGGGCTTGTAAACTCATTATATCCTCCCTGATTAGGGATAATGAGCCTACCTATGTATGAGATAAGCATCCCAACTTAATTACCATGATAATGAGCCTACCTATGTATGAGATAAGCATCCCAACTCAAGTGTATGACTTGTCTGGCTCAGGTGCTAACTGTCTTGCATTAGACAGAAGAAGCAAGTTCTCGGTTATGAGTGAATGAGATGAGAAAAGAATCCCGAAGGAGACGATTATTGTTTGTTTTTGTGTTTTCAATCTTTTATTGTTTTTTGGTGTTTTTCATAAGATAATGAGCTTAAGCCTAAACCAAGGGTTAGTAAACTCATCACATCTTCCCTCTGATTAGGGGTAATGAGAATACCTTAGGTATGAAGTAAACACTCCACACTTAATCACCATGATGTAGGATTAAGGTCATTAACCCACTTGAATTTATTTAGATGTTTTTTTTGGAGTTTTTGTTTAGTGTTAAGTAATGAGTTTAAGCCATAATCAAAGATTTAATGGACCCATTACACCATCCCAATAGAAGGATAATAGATGAGAACATTTAAGCTGAGGAAGACTCCTCAACTTAATCCATGATTAGGGATTAACCTCATGACAAAACAAAGCCTTTATTAGAGTGGATTTTAGTTAATGATAAGATTAAAAAGTGAATTTTATGGTTTGTAAGACAACTTGAGGGGGACTTGTCCATTAACACTAGGGTTAGTCCTTCTTAACCAATTAAGGAAGAATTAGAACCCTAATGCAAGGCCCAAGTTACAAGCTTGATGCCTTAGTGATTATTAGATGAGTTGATTAAAGGATTTAAACACATTAAGGGTTTAAAACTTAGGATTAAAGTTATACACTCCATCCTAATAGAAGGATGCAGGCATAAGCTTAATCACCAAGCCTTAAAACCTTTAAGGTTTAGTCCTTGATTATGAGATGAGAAGAGAAGACACAAAGATGACACAAAGGTGAAACTGAATGGGGGACTAATCAAACCCTAATTGTGATCATACTTGGGTGTTACTAGGGTTTATGAGGCTTGCAAGAGATCTTCAAGATAAAGGCCACCAAGGAAGAAGCAGATGAAAGGAGGAAGAAACAGAAGAAGCAAGACAACTTACTTCACTTAAGAAGATAAGTTGCTTGAAGAAAGAAAGTGAAGAAGGAACATGAATGAGCAATCTCACTCTATAACAAAAGTAAAAATTCAGCAATGAGTGCATAAGAGAGATGAGAAGAGATTATGAGAAGTGATGGCAAATTCACTTCTCAAACACTTACCACCTGAAAAGTTAGCAACAAGGAATGAAGTGAAATGAAAATGAGATGAGATGCAAGGATGCCAGCCAAGATCAGAAGCATATTGGGGTATAAATGATGCAAAGAAATGATGCAAAGACATGTCAAGAGATGCAAATGATTATACAAACAATGAGGATGCAAATGAAGCATGAAAGGAAGCATGAAAGTTCATGAATACACATGAAATGTAATGAATGCATAACATGGTAAATGGATAATACAATGATCAAACATGATTCTAACATGTCCTAAGATGTCTTACATGTCATATGGATGCACAAAATGTCATGGCAAGTTCATGTATGCAAGCATATGAAGGATGAATGCAAATGAAGACAAAAATTAGGGTTTACATACAATATGCAATGCAAAATTTAAAATCAGAAGCAAATGACATGACAAAAAATTGAAAATGGGATCAAAGGTACCCTAAACCTATATAAGTTCACTGCTCAAAGGAGGAGACTTAAACCTTAACCTAGTGGAAGTTATGATTTTCTCAAGTTTGCTAGGGTTTTAGGATGCCTCAAAAGGAAAAATACAAAACAAATTGAAAATGAAAGATAAATTCATGCCCATTTTATCCTAGAAACTACATGACATGAGGAATTCAATGCAAAAAGAACCATCATCAAACTCTTCATGGTTAGGCAAAAAGGATTTTTCTAAGTTAGGGTAAAAATATTGACTTTTAAGAACCCTAAATCCAAAGAAAAATGTCAAAATAGGTCAAGAACCAAAAAGAAATTTGTGTGAAGGGTTTGATAATGTTTCTAAATGTTTTAAAAAGCTCTCTGAATTTTTTGGTGATTTTTAGAAACTTAAAAGCTATTTTAATTAATTAATTCCCATTAATTAATTAAAATAAACATTTAAATATTTTAAAAATACGAATTTTATGCAAAAAATAAAATAAAAATTATTTTCAGGATAAGAAAAATATTTGAAAGGGAAATGCAAAATATAAATTTTTTTGAAAGTGTTTTGCTATTTTTAATAAAATGTACAAAGAAATGCAATTAAAATGAAATTAAATTGTGAATTAATGGAAGTATGTTGATCCAGTGGCCCAGATTCAAACAAAAAGGGGAGGGAATTGACTTCGCACGCTATCCAAGGGCCAGAATTCAAACTACGCTAATTACACAATTAAACCCTAATCTGAACCCTAATCACTTTCAGGTGACCGGAACAGTGTTCCGGTCATCTTCTCCGGCTAGCCTCTCACTCAATCTCCCTCTATACGCAACCCTAAGCCCTTAAATTCTCCAGAAATGATCCTCACACCAACCCCAACAAGAATCATACAACAAAATTCATTTATTCATCATCGAGAACATGAATCGAAGCAAAACGGAAAACATCTCAGAAATTTTAGAAGCTTATGAAATACTTATTTCTCAATCATTTTCAAAAGTAAAGACATCATGATCATCAGGAGAGCATATAGAATCAATTAAGAACTTAAAATGAAGGTTCTGGAAAAAAAGTTCTTGAGCTCACCTGAACTGAAGCTTTCGAGAATGGCACTGGCTGGTTGCTTCTTTGCTTCAAATCAGCTCTAATGATCCTCCTGAAGAGTTTGTGATGCTTGGTTGGAGTTTAAATGGTCTCTAAATGAAGTTGGCAGAAGTTCAGCTCAAGAAATGTCAAAATCGTGTTTTGATTCAGGGTGTTTCAAGGCATAATGAGGGGTGGGAAATGGTCAGTAATGGATATGAAGTTGAATGGTGGAATTTGTTTTGAGGTTTGATGGCTGAGCTATGAAATTCAAAGGCTTTTGCATAAGAGGGAGTTTTTGTGTATTCTGAGTTCTTAGAGGTTTCAACTTGTGTTATGTTATGGAATGGCTTGCTTTTGGTACACATATCATGTTGGGATAGGTCAGAGGGTGGGTGGTGGCCTATGTTGATTGGTATGGGCAAGTTGCAAAAATGTCAACATGACTTATACTTGAGGTATGGGCAAGAACACAGCTGGCCCTTGGGCATGTCCATGCGTAGCTGACTTCATGGAGGTCCACAAATCCACTCTTGAGGCAATTCAGCAAGAGAGAAGAAAGTTATGTGGTGTTTTGCAATTATGTGATGTTTTGGCCCCTTTAGGAAATCTTGATGTTCAAGGCATGAAACTTGGGATTTCTTTGTGCAATTTTGAATTATAGGTCATATGTGATGTTTGTGCAATACTTATAAGTCAAATTGAGGTCTCAAAATGCTTTGGCAAGTGTTTTTGCAAACTTCCCTCTTTGGTGCATAAGTGAAATTTTGTGATTTTTCCCAACTTTGCAAGGACATAACTTGAGTTCCATGATGAATTAGATCAAGTTATTGTACTTTTTGAAAAGGGAATGATCCAATCTACAACTTTCATGACCAAGAATTTTTCATTTGAAGCATTTTTGAATCAAAAAGAGGAGGTTGAAAAACATTCCCAAAATGGAAAGTTTGCATTACAAGTCACTTTCCCAAAATGGCAACTTTGCAAATGGCTTGAAATTATTCAATTTTGTTAACTTCTAACTTCTTATAAGATCAAATAAAGATCATATACATCCAAAATGATGGAGAAGACCCTTTGGTTGTGTCATTGGGGGCCTCAGATGCCCTGATTTTGCACTGACTTGTTCAAGAAGTCATCTTTTGATCAGATGCCTTCCCCATTGAATTTCTTCATGAAAATTGGTATGTATGATCCTCATATCAAATAGAGACCAATAGAAACAAGAATGACCAAAAAATTTGGAGTTATGGCCTCTGAAACCAAAACCCTAATTTCAGGTCATCTGTGCAATTAAGCTTGGCTCTGCTTCCATGCCTTTCTCAGTTCTTGTGATTCTTTGAATTTCTTGATCTTGGGAGGATATAATATGATATTTGAACATACATGGAACCTCTTGAGATGATTTAAGACCTTTGGAGGGGCTCAGATCACAAACCCTAGATGCAGATGACTTAGAACTAATGCAGTGAAGCAAAAAATGCACTATGAGATGATATGATTGAACTTATGCAAATGAAAAGATCACAAGCCAAGATGAAATGAGTGAGGGAAAATTTGGGGTGTTTATAGCTGCCCCTATTCAAACATGAGTTAGTTGTGTAGGATGTAAGCGACGGCTTAACAGACAAACAAGATAACTTGTGGTTGAATACCAAAGACAATCCAAAATTTGCACTCACTGACTGTGAAGAAGAAAAGGGATATAGATTGTAAAAGGAAGTAAAGTATGATTATGAAGTGCGGGCGATGGAGGACGACCGTCGACCAGAGGACGACTGCTGGGGATGAAGCAATGGTGGGGACGACCGATATGCTGGGGAAATAGAGGGATCATGATGGGGACGGCCATCCGGCAAAGAAATAAGACTCTCTGGGGATTAAAGGTAAAGGCAATGATGGGGACGACCATCAGGTTGAAGAAATAAATGATGAGGGATGGTCATCAGAGGTGAAGGACGACCTAGCAGGGGACGGTTGCTCTGTTGGGGATAAGATGAGGGACAATCATCTAAGGGTGAGGGACGATCACCTGGCAGGGTACGACTACTAAAATATCATGACATAGGACGAATGTCGGATAGGAGAGGGTTCCAATAGTGGAGACTCCGCTGAGGATGATGAAGGACGATCATCAAAAGGTGAAGGACGATCACCTGGAAGGATACGGCTGCCGAAGAGTATCATGACACAGGACGAATGTCAGATAGGAAGGAAACAACTTATTGGGATTTGTCGGGGATTCTCCTGGGGAATGGTAGACACAGACGAGTGTCTAAATTCAAGAAAGAAAAGGCATAAGTGTTTGGAGCTGTGTACAGATTAAAGATGCGGACGAGCATCCTTAAGACTATGATATAGGCGAGTATCAGTAGAAACAAACGCTTGACGCATGTTCGGAGATGATGATACGGACGAGTATCAACTGGTTAACAAAGAACACGGACGAGTGTTGAATCTGAGGAAGATAAGTGGTGTATACAAGATACGGACAAGTATCTGTATGGGTAAAAAAGTAAACATGAGTGAGACATAGACGAGTGTTCAACATGCTGGGGAGAGTATGATACAAATGAGTATCATAAGAGGAAATGTATAAGTTACGAACTTATGAGTGTAAGAGACATTCTAACGATCTGTGGGGATAGGATGACACAGACGAGTGTCGGTGGAGAGTACTATAAACAAGTGTTTTGAGTTTACAATAAGTGTTTAGGTAACCATGTTGGGGAAAGTGACACAGACGAGTGCCAAAAGAATGTTCGGGCGACTTTACTAGGGAATGATGACACAGACGAGTGTTAAAAAGCATGTATTAATATGTATTAGTGAGTGCAAAGGGGACGCTTTGGCTTTCTGCTGGGGAAATTGAGAGGTATCTTGTACACTGCTGATGTGATATCGTTGGTATTTACAGGTGATTGGTTCGCACCTGACTTGTGATTATGCTATATGTTTGATTTTTGCCGTAATGCTCCGTATTAGACGGAATGCTACGCTCTGAGGGGAAATATGATGCAAATGCTATGATTATGCAAAGATACCGATCCGGGATTCAGATCCCGTTGCTTGTGGAGATCTCTGGTTGATCTGCTTTGAGAGAATGTCCCAGCTGGGAGAAAAGATCATTGGTAGATCTGGTATATATGACTCTGTTCGGGGAAATAGGTCACTGATAAACCTATCTTGGTAATGAGGGACCCAGCTGGGGTCTGCGGAAGCTTTCGTCACTTTGTTGTGAGATCCCCAGACATTGCTCTTCTGGATAGAGGTTGAGACTCTGCGGGGAGATGGTTCCCTGCCTGACACTTGGCTGGGGAGGAATGATCACTGAAAGATCTTCCTAGAGATATTTGTGGGGATCCTGCTGAGGATGATGATTTCTGATAACTCAGCTGGGGAGAAAACATCTCTAGTGTTATTCGGAAGATGCTAAGTAAATAATGATTTGGCAGCCTGCTGGGGAGAAGCTTTCGTGCCCCATGTTGCGCTTTGAATACCTGCAATCCTGTTATGACAAAGAAATGTACAAGTACCCCGAGGTATCTCTCACTGGATTCCATCATAGGAATTTAGATACTCCCGGGAGCAAATATATTTCCTGTGAGCATGTAATTTAGAAAAGACGCATCCATATTTATGCAATCAATATTATAAGGACATCGAACATTTTTTTGCAAACGAAAATAAAATGTACGAGACGAAATGTGACTGAAAATCTGATTTTATTAATTTGTGTGCCCTGAATTGGCGAGTACAGTCAAAGAAACAGATCCCCTGAAATGAGGAGATTGTTATAAATTAAGAAACAAAAGGATGATGTCAATGTTTGATGACGCTTCAGTGTGCTTCCTCTTGCTATGACTCGTATGACATTGATGTTCTTCTCATCCCGCTTTCTGAAGAAGGCTGATTCTGACCGACGCTCGAACCTTTCGAAGCTTGCCATGTTGTAAGTGATACAGACGAATTCAGGATGCAGTTGTTCGCTTATTCCCTTATTTTGCGTGGATCGCCCTTTCGGGTTTTCAATCCACCGGGATACCCATTTTTGCCTGAGCTGTCCAATGCGGCTTTTCAACTCAGCGGGTGTACACTTTTTTTTCTTTCTATTTTCCCTTATTTTTGCCCGAGTCCTTTATTCTGTTTTTGACTCGCCGGGATGCCCTATTTTTGCCTGGACTTACATTCTGTTTTTATGTCCAGCGGGACTTTTTATGCGAAGTATTTTTTAACTGCATCTGAATTCACAGGGGATAGGAAGTCTTCGCCATCCATAGTATTGAGCATCAATGCTCCACCAGAGAAAACCTTCTTTACTATGAATGGACCATCGTAATTCGGAGTCCACTTGCCCCTGTGGTCTGTATGAGGAGGGAGGAGTCTTTTCAGCACAAGATCTCCTACTTGGTATTCCCGAAGCCTGACTTTCTGATCGAAGGCTTTCTTCATTCTTTTCTGATACAGCTGCCCATGACAGATTGCAGCTAACCTTTTCTCTTCAATCAGATTCAGTTGTTCATATCGGGATCGGACCCATTCTGCTTCATTCAGTTTAACATCCATCAGTACTCGCAAGGAGGGTAATTCAACTTCAACAGGTAGGACTGCCTCCATACCATAAACAAGCTGATACGGTGTTGCCCCAGTGGATGTTCTGATCGATGTACGGTACCCATGCAAGGCAAATGGTAGCATCTCATGCCAGTCTTTATAGGTGACCACCATCTTCTGCACAATCTTCTTGATATTCTTATTAGCTGCCTCAACAACGCCATTCATCTTTGGCCTGTAAGGAGAAGAATTGTGGTGTTGGATCTTGAAGTCCCGACATAGTTCTGCCATCATTTTGTTGTTTAAGTTGGAACCATTATCAGTAATGATTCGTTCGGGCACTCCATACCGACAGATGATGTCTCTCTTCAGGAATCGGGCTACCACTTGCCTGGTGACATTTGCATAGGAAGTTGCTTCAACCCACTTGGTAAAATAATCAATGGCTACCAGGATGAATCTGTGGCCATTTGAAGCAGTCGGTTCAATCTTGCCAATCATATCAATGCCCCACATGGCAAAAGGCCAGGGTGAAGACATCACATTCAAAGGATTTGGAGGCACATGCACTTTATCTGCATAAATCTGGCATTTATGGCATTTCCTGGCATACACACAACAATCGGCATCCATTGTGATCCAATAATAGCCTGATCTTAGCAACTTTTTAGCTATAGCATGCCCTCCAGCATGGGTACCAAAGGAACCTTCGTGCACCTCGTGCATCAGCAAGTTTGCTTCTGCCTTATCAACACATCTGAGAAGTACCATATCAAAGTTTCTCTTGTACAAGGAACCATCAGCATTCAGAAAGAAACTACCAGCAAGCCTTCTTAATGTCTTCTTGTCATTGGATGATGCCCCAGGTGGGTATGTTTGATCCTCCAAGAAGCATTTGATGTCATGAAACCAAGGCTTATTATCTTTAGCAAGGTCTATTGAGAGCACGTATGCTGGTCTGTCAAGTCTGGATACTGAAATCCGAGGCACAAAGTTGGCGGCTTGAACTTTGATCATGGATGAAATGGTAGCCAAAGCATCTGCAAACTGATTTTCATCCCGAGGGATATACTCAAGCTTGACTGTTGTGAAGAATGTGAGTAACCTCCTTGTATAATCCCGGTAAGGTATCAGATGCTCCTGGTGAGTATACCATTTGCCGTTGGTTTGATTGATTACCAGAGCTGAATCTCCGAACACAGTTAAAGTCTTGATCCTGAGGTCAATGGCTTCCTCAAAACCCATGATACAAGCTTCGTATTCAGCTTCGTTGTTAGTGCTGTTAAAGGTGAGTTTTGCCGAGAAAGGCATGTGAACTCCCTTAGGTGTAATGAGTACTGCACCAACACCACGACCATTCATATTAACAGCCCCATCGAACATCATAGTCCATTCTTCTTCTGGGTCAGGCCCTTCAGTGTGAATAGGCTCTTCATGATCTCTTGCTTTTATGAACATGATGTCTTCATCAGGGAAGTCAAATCTCATAGGCTGGTAATCATCAATGGGTTGCTCAACAAGATAGTCAGACAATACACTGCCTTTGATGGCCTTTTGAGATGTGTACTGAATGTCATATTCTGTGAGAATCATTTGCCATCTTGCAACCCGTCCGGTAAGTGCTGGCTTCTCAAAAATGTACTTGACTGGGTCCATCTTTGAGATCAATAAGGTAGTATGGGTCAACATATACTGCCTTAGTCGGCGAGCAGCCCACGTTAAAGTACAACAAGTTTTCTCGAGCAGTGAATAACGTTGTTCACAGTCGGTAAACTTTTTCCTTAGGTAGTATATTGCATACTCTTTTCGACCAGACTCGTCATGCTGGCCCAACACGCACCCCATTGACTCTTCTAATACTGTCTAGTACATGATTAGAGGTCTTCCTTCAACTGGAGGCATAAGGATTGGAGGCTCTTGTAAGTATTCCTTAATTTTGTCAAAAGCCCTTTGGCAGTCTTCGTTCCACCTGACCGTTTGTTATTTTCTTAACAATTTGAACAAAGGTTCGCAGGTTGCTGTTAGGTGAGATATGAACAGTGAAATGTAGTTCAATCTACCCAGGAACCCTCGAACTTCTTTTTCAGTCTTTGGTGCATGCATTTCTTGAATGGCTTTGACTTTGTCAGGGTCTACTTCAATCCCTTTATCACTTACAATAAATCCCAGCAGCTTACCGAATCGCACCCCGAATGTGCATTTGTTGGGGTTTAACTTCAGTTGGTACTTCCTTAGACTCTTGAACAACTTCAACAAATTCACCACGTGGTCTTCTTCTGTGAGGGACTTGGCAATCATGTCATCCACATAACATTCAATTTCTTTATGGATCATGTCGTGGAATAATGTTACCATAGCCCGTTGATAGGTGGAACCAGCATTCTTCAGTCCGAATGGCATCACCTTATAACAGAACGTGCCCCAGGGTGTGATGAAAGTTGCCTTCTCCATGTCTTCAGGTGACATCTTGATCTGATTATATCTTGAAAATCCATCCATGAAGGAGAATACCGAGAACTGAGCCGTATTGTCGACCAATACATCAATGTGAGGTAAAGGGAAGTCGTCTTTCAGGCTGGCTCTATTCAGATCCCGGTAATCCACACACATCCTCACCTTGCCATCTTTCTTAGGCACAGGTACAATGTTAGCAACCCACGGCGGGTAACTAGTTACAGCAGGGAAACCGGCATCCCACTGTTTTTGTACCTCTTCTTTTATCTTCATTGCCATATCTGGGCGAGTACGGCGCAACTTCTGTTTTATTGGCGGACAGTCTTCTTTCAGAAGCAGCTTGTGCATGACAATGTCGGTGTCCAACCCTGGCATATCCTGATAAGACCAAGCAAAAACATCCACATACTCCCGAAGCATATCAATCAGCTGCTCTTTTACTGAATCTTGCAGGCAGGCCCCGATCTTAACTTCTTTCAAGTCTTCTTCTGTACCAAGATTAATTGTCTCAACTTCCTCCTGATGAGGAGTGATAACCTTTTCCTCTTGTCTCAACAACCTTGCTAGCTCTTCAGGAAGCTCATAATCTTCTTCAACCCCTTCATCGGCTTGATTAATCGGATTGTCAAAGTCGTACGAAGTCATAGCTGTGTTGTTGTCGGTGTAGTCTGGAGGGCACTCTCTGCAAGGGTTTAGATTTGTTCATTTTAGTGATCAATTTTATCTTGTTTAGAAAAAAGTGAAAATGAAGTTATTTATTTTGAAAAACATTGCCATATTATTTTTGTACAAAAAATAAAGAATGAAAAACAGTGAGCAGAAAAGAAAAGACTCATTTGCAAAAGATGTCCTGATATTCATTAATTGATCTTTGCACAAAATACAAGATGGCCCAGTTACAAAATGAGTCCTGACATCTTGGGAAAGATGTGGACTTGATGCATGCTCTAAAAATACAGGAAATAATAATTACTCTGCGGGAGTAACTCTTATAATTTCCTGGGAAGACCAGTTTGAGACATGGCTCCCCGGGATCTTTGGACGTATCTAGCTTTCCAGGTTGTGCTCGTCTTCTGACTCATCTTCCAAGCTATTCACAACATCCGGGGTGAGCATCCCCCCACTAACAAACTTGGGCTCCTTTGCAGCCTCTGGTTGATCTTTTCGAGTTGGTCTGTAACCCAACCCGAATCGGTCCTCTTTCTTCTCCACGGGCAGCAGCTTGCCCCAGCCTTGGGCGGTACCTTCTTCAACAACCTTCCGGGCTTGTTGATATGATATGATGGAGGTCTCAAGCACAGAAGATGTTTCATTAATATTAAGGGCTTCAAACCCTTGACTCATTGTCTCATGGATCTCCCCATCCATTTCAATGTATTTGAATGTAGCCAGCTGGCTAACAAAAATATCCTCTTCCCCACAAATGGTAATGACTTGGCCCTCCCACTCGAATTTTAACTTCTGGTGAAGGGTTGACGTCACGCAGCCATCGGCGTGTATCCACGGTCTACCCAATAGACAGCTGTAGGCAGGCTGTATATCCATCACAAAGAAGGCCGTTTTGAACACCTGTGGGCCAATCATTATTGGTAATTCTATCTCTCCCAGAACTGATCTTTTAGAACCGTCAAAGGCTCTCACTACCAAGTTGTTTGGGCGCAGTGCCAATCCATCATGCTCCAGCTTCACAAGGGCTTTCTTGGGTAGGACATTGAGAGATGATCCTGTGTCTACCAATACGTGAGAAAGAACTGCACCTTTACACTCCAAGGTAATGTGCAAAGCCTTGTTGTGATTATGACCTTCCGTTGTCAGATCAGTGTTGGTAAATCCTAGTCCATGACTAGCGTTGACATTTCCAACCAGAGCCTCTAACTGATAGACAATAATCTCCTCCGGCACATAAGCTGCGTGCAGGACTTTTAATAGTGCGTTCAGATGAGCCTCAGAGCACATTAGCAATGATAGTATGGAGATTTTGGAAGGTGTTTGGTGAAGCTGGTCTACCACCTTATAATCGCTCTTTTTGATGATCCTCATGAATTCATCAACCTCTTGATCAAAAGGAGTCTTCAAAGTTTCCTTAGCAACTGATTCTTCTTGCACCACGCTCTTCCCTTTTGCCTTAGCAGCAGCTTCTGCTTCAACAACGGGTCTTGGTATTTGCGAGGCGAAGAGACGTCCGCTTCTAGTGAAGCCTCCGCCTCCCCCCACATTGTCTATCTGAGGTGAAGAAGTTGATGATTCTAAAGTGATTTTCTGCCCCTCGCAGTATAGATCTGAGCCATAATGCCAAGGGATGGATTTATTGCTTTCGTAAGGAACTGGCCCAGGCACTGTGATAGTGACCGGACTGATAGCAACTGCAGAGGGGACCACAATGGTGTGTGGATCATAGTATATGGTAACTGGAGTCCTGACAGGAGTAGCATTTTGTTGTGAGTTGTTGGTAGGAACATTTGCGGGATCGTAGTATATCGTAACCGCTGAGACGCTTTCATTAACTGTTGCTAATGCTGTAGGAGATACTATTGACTGGACAAGTGCTGAAGTTGTAATAGGAAATGATGGAATAATGGGTGTTGTCGTTGTAGAAGGAACTGTGGCTAAACTTGCATCTGTTGAAGTGATTGACTGAATAATTGTTGGAGTTATAGTAGAATCTGTTGGAACAATGGTTGCTGACATTGTAGAAGTATTTGTGATTGTTGATGAAGGAATTGTTGGAGTCGCAGCCGCTGTTGTCGTAATCTGAAGAATGCCATCTTTAATGAGTCCATCTATGCCGCTTCTCAGTCTCTCACATCCATTAACGACAATGTTGCAATATCCACAGCCGACCTCGCATCCGGGGAACACTTGGCATTCTAACAGCTGAGCTTTGATTTCAACCAAAGGTGTTCGGATTTGTGTAACACTAGTAATTAATGTGGATGGTTTGCCCTCCTCAATAGCATTAATCCTAGGCCCGTTGTGACTAGGCATTGGATTTCTTGTAACATTCGGAGGAGGCTCAAAATTGAGAGCTTTTGAGTCCACCAGATCCTGGACATTCATCTGTAGGGCCCTGCATTTTTCAGTGTTATGTCCCGGTGCGTTCGAGTGGAATGCACACCTGGCATTTGCATCATAGTTCTTTGGCATGTTGAGAGGATCTGGAGGTGCCAACGTCCTTAACTCAACCAGGTTGAGCTTCAGGAGTTGTGGCAAGAGTGCAGCATACAGCATTAGAATTGGGTCAATCACCCTGTTTGCTTGTGATGGACTTTGTTGGCTTTGTTGGAAAGGACGCTGTTATTGACTGTTGTTGTTGTTGTACGACCTTTGTTGCAGATAATGAACTTGTTGTTGATACTGTGGTTGTTGTTGTTGAGGATAAGCTGGTTGTTGTGGAATCGGCGTTGGGATGGTAACAGCTGCTACAGATCGGTGAGCATATTGAGGCCTGCCCCTGCTTGCATGAATGGAGTTTGTTTCACCTGCCCTTCGGGGTCCCGCAAAGGGTTTTTTGGGATTGTTGGATGAACTTGCACCACTGTCGGAAATTTTGCCCATTTTTAAGAGACTTTCAATTCTCTCACCGGCTATAACCACATCAACAAAACTGGTAGAGGAGAAGGCAGCCAATCTATCAATATAGGTCCCTTGCAACGTGTTCATGAACATGTCAGCCATTTCCCTTTCTGACATGGGTGGTTGGACAGCGGCAGCAAGCTGTTTCCACCTTTGAGCATAATCCCGGAAGCTCTCTCTAGAAGACTGAGACATTCCCATTAGAAGAGTTCTATTGGGAGCCATGTCTAGGTTGTATTGATATTGTCTGATGAAAGCTTCAGCTAAGTCCTTCCAGCATCTAATGGTAGCTCTGGTCAAGTGAGAATACCATTCTCTCGATGCTCCAGTCAGACTGTCTTCAAAGTAGAACATCCACAACTTTTCATCCATCGTATAAGCTTAGAGCCTTCCCAAGAAAGACTGCAGATGAGTGCGAGGGCAGGAGGTACCATTGTACTTTTCAAAGCATGGGGGTTTGAATTTGTGGGGAATTCTCACCCCATCTACAAGGCCCATGTCCATCACATCAAAGCCCAAAGAATTCTGAGACTCCAAAGACCTTAACTTTTCAGCAATCTCGTCCAATCTTCTATCATATACCTCATCTCCAGCTCCTATAACAGTAAACTGTTCTTCCTGAGGATCCTCCTGCAGGATTCTGCCCCCAGCAGTATTACCTTGAACATTTCTGGGGATGTTAACCTCCGGATCCAGATGAGGTCCATACACTGGCGGGTCAATACGAGGCTGGCCCCGTTCATTGTTGCTAGTTCCTCCTGTTCCAAGATGGGGCTCCTCAGGAGTTTGTCTTTCCACCAACTCTCTTAACCTTTCTTGACTCTGGGCTAAGCCAGTCATCACTGCCATGAACTGAGACATCTGATTTCTCATCTCTACTCTCTCATTGGCCATCTGATTTCTGACCTCAGTCAGATCTTGCTGTACCTGCTCCATCTGAATGTCTGGAAGGTTGTTACGCGTTGGGTACCAGTGTGTGTGGTTGACAGGGAACACTCGGCGACGAGCAATGTATCCTGAAAGCACAACAAAGTGAGAAACAAATAATAAACAAAAACCTACAAAACAAAGAAAGTGTTAGTATGCAATGCAGTATGCTTATTTGTTTTCCAAGGTATCCGGTTTGGTTCTTGGGTTTGACCTTTCCAGACCTCGAGGAGATGCTTGATGATGTTGAGAAAAGAAGCCCAATGAAACAAACTGATATATTACAAATGAATGAAAATACATAGTCTGTTTACAACACAAGCCCATGGTGGGTCAAAATACAACAAAAGTAAAATTACATCAAATGGAAACAAACAACAAGCAAAGAATCAGACATCCAGTCCAAATTCATCTTCTCTAACCTCCTTCAGGAGTGCCTCAGTCACTGGACCAGCTGGGTGCTCTGTAATGGTCCTAATGAGGAGGTTCCTGGTAGCAATGGCAGTGGTCAGCTTCTTATGCATGTCCTTGTCCTTTGATCTCTTCAATCTTGCTCTGAGCTTCAACTCTGAAATCTCCTTCTGGGCTGCCAACAAAGCTTCCTGCTGCTTCTTTTCACTGGCCTCTAGCTGTTCAATCTTGGCTTGAGTCTTCTGGTCTTCTTGTGCGCGGGCTTCAGTGATCCTGACCCACCTAGCCTGACTCTCTCGCAGATAGAGCTCAGTCCTAGCCTTCTGAATTTTGGCCTCTTTACAGGCATTCTTCAATATTTGTTCCCCAGCTCTTGCTTTCCTGATGTAGTCCTCTGTCTTCTCAATTTTGGCAAGATTCTCCACCCTGAGCTTTTCCAATCTCTCGATGTCCAGGCGACCATCACTTCTTTCCCAAAGAGTCTTCTTCAAGGCATGGGATAACTTCTCATTCCTTTCCTTCAACTGTTCAAACTCCTCCAGGCTAATTGTTGCTGCAGGCTGTGCTGCGGATGGCCCAGGTATGTCTTCCAAGGTGAAAGGCATCATGGTAATCTGAGCTCTAGTACGGGACCAGTCATAGTACTGAGCTGAAGCAACATTGTTACATCTTCCAAGAATAGCCACCCCTTTTTTCTGGATGTTGTCCCAAGCCCAGGATGCTTGTCTGACAACAGCTGAATTAGGTTTCACTTCACAATACAGGGTCTCAGCTAAATCCTGTCCTCTGGGAGGGTGAACCAAGGCATAGCCCAGTTGTCTCTTAAACAATAGAGGATTGTAGTTGATGCAACCCTTTACTCCTATCAGAGGCATATTTGGGTATTGTCCACAGCTGGTGATAATGTCCTTGCCTTTGGTGCTCTGGGTGCACCATCTGATATCATCTGAAGTCAAGGCAATGAGCCTCTTAGCCCAATTCTTCTGCTGGTGGGGATTCAAAAAAGTATCTGACTTAGGCAGGTGTCTGAGCAGCCAGGTGTAAAACAAAGGAGCACAACATCTTACCAACTTCCCCCTTTGTTTCTCATTCCTCTGATGGATGGAATAATAGAAATCTCCCAGCAATGTAGGTACTGGGTTCTTTAGGAGAAACAGATGGATGGCATTCTTGATGACAAATTTGGGCTCATCTACAAACAGTATAGCCCCACATATGCTGAGGGCTAACAGTGCACATACTGCCCTCCACTCTCCCAATGAAGCTTTCAGGATGGCCTGAGAAATCAAGAAGTCCAAGTGCAAACCAGGGATCCCAGCCTTTGTTGTCATACTTTGCTCAATCAGGGTAGGCTCCAAGTATAGTGCCCTTGCTATCTCTTCATTCCTGGGAGCAGTCATCTCTGGGTTGAAGGGGATTCCACCCCTAATAGGTACTCCAATAAATAAAGAAAACTCCTCCAGCAGAGGCCATAAATGAAAGTCTGGGAATGTGAAATATCTCAAAGGAGGGTCATAAAACTGTAAGCAGGTGTGGATTATGCTCCTCTGAGAAGGGTCAAGGTCCAAAACCATATCCAGAATATCCCCATAGTGCTCTCTAAATAGTGGGATATGGTCAGGGGTGATGAGTGACTGGACCTGCCTGATACCAGTCAACACAGGCTCAAAAAAGTGGTAGGATATGTTGCTCTTCCTGGGAGTAGTCATGAATGCTTGCTGGAGAAACTGAAGGCAAGTCTCTGGCAGACTGATGCAGGTGGTGATGAAGATAACTGAAGCAGATTACTGGTGAAGACAGCTGAAGCAGAGGTCTATGCAGAAGAAGGGGTCAAAACCAAAACCAGGATACAATGAAGTGGATACCCTGAAAAGCAAATAAGCAAATGTTAAATGATGCAATGATGATATATGCAAATGATATGCAAGGGTTTGTGATCAAGCTGGATCTGATTATCTGTCCTGATATAAGACCCATGTATGTTCAAAAGTCCAGATGGAGGTTCAGAAATCCAGTAACCAGGGTGGGGGGCTCAAATAAAGAGTCACATGTCTGAGGTTAATCACAAGAACTGTCCAAAGTGGAGCATTCTTAAAACAATACAAGTAACAGGGTATGATGTGGCCAAGGGTTCCTGCAAAACCTGTAAACAACCCAACCCCCTCACATGTAATGTTCTAGAACAAGGATCCTCAGACTTGGATCAGTTATGAGAAGTGTAAACACTTTTAACCCGGAGGTACAGTGTTTACAATAATCATAAAAGATCCTCCTCTAATTCACGTCAGCTTCTGAAGGTCATAATAAAGGTCATCCAGACTTAGCAGACTTCCCAGATAGCCCTAGCACTACAGGAAATCTGTAGCACAGAGTTCTCAAGAAGAAACCCACATCTGAACCGTGTTTCATATTCCCGCACAAGACCGAAATGGAATGGGAAAGAACATGAACCACTCTAGCCTAGGTGTCACTCAGGTCCCAGGTATAGGACCTTAAACTCTAAATGGAACCCCACCCACCAAAGAAAACCAGATCCAGCAATGACAGTATGATGCATATAAAAACTGTAAAGAAAGCAGTAAGTAAAGCTATACATAAAGCAATAAATAAAGCAAAACAAATAAACACACATAGCACATAACACCCCAGTAAACACAAATCAAACAAGCGCTAGGAGGAACCCACAAAAAGAACCATAAGCCCTGGTTGCAATATAAGGGTCCCCAGCAGAGTCGCCAAGCTGTCGCTCCCACCAAATGAGGCTAGGCCAAATGGGGTACAGACGCGAACGGTCGGCGAAAGAGAGGAAATGAAAAGAGTCGCCAGCTAGGCATTTTTATCCCGAAAAGTTAGCAACAAGGAATGAAGTGAAATGAAAATGAGATGAGATGCAAGGATGCCAGCCAAGATCAGAAGCATATTGGGGTATAAATGATGCAAATAAATGATGCAAAGACATGTCAAGAGATGCAAATGATCATACAAACAATGAGGATGCAAATGAAGCATGAAAGGAAGCATGAAAGTTCATGAATACACATGAAATGTAATGAATGCATAACATGGTAAATGGATAATGCAATGATCAAACATGATTCTAACATGTCCTAAGATGTCTTACATGTCATATGGATGCACAAAATGTCATGGCAAGTTCATGTATGTAAGCATATGAAGGATGAATGCAAATGAAGACAAAAATTAGGGTTTACAAACAATATGCAATGCAAAATTCAAAATCAGAAGCAAATGACATGACAAAAAATTGAAAATGGGATGAAAGGTACCCTAAACCTATACAAGTTCACTGATCAAAGGAGGAGACTTAAACCTTAACCTAGTGAAAGTTATGATTTTCTCAAGTTTGCTAGGGTTTTAGGATGCCTCAAAAGGAAAAATATAAAACAAATTGAAAATGAAAGATAAATTCATGCCCATTTTATCCTAGAAACTACATGACATGAGGAATGCAATGCAAAAAGAACCATCATCAAACTCTTCATGGTTAGGCAGAAAGGATTTTTCTAAGTTAGGGTAAAAATATTGACTTTTAAGAACCCTAAATCCAAAGAAAAATGTCAAAATAGGTCAAGAACCAAAAAGAAATTTGTGTGAAGGGTTTGATAATGTTTCTAAATGTTTTAAAAAGCTCTCTAAATTTTTTGGTGATTTTTAGAAACTTAAAAGCTATTTTAATTATTAATTCCCATTAATTAATTAAAATAAACATTTAAATATTTTAAAAATACGAATTTTATGCAAAAAATAAAATAATAATATTTTCAGGATAAGAAAAATATTTGAAAGGGAAATGCAAAATATAAAATTTTTTGAAAGTGTTTTGCTATTTTTAATAAAATGTACAAAGAAATGCAATTAAAATGAAATTAAATTGTGAATTAATGGAAGTATGCTGATCCAGTGGCCCAGATTCAAACAAAAAGGGGAGGGAATTGACTTCGCGCGCTATCCAGGGGCCAGAATTCAAACTACGCTAATTACATAATTAAACCCTAATCTGAACCCTAATCACTTTCAGGTGACCGGAACAGTGTTCCGGTCATCTTCTCCGGCTAGCCTCTCACTCAATCTCCCTCTATACGCAACCCCAAGCCCTTAAATTCTCCAGAAATGATCCTCACACCAACCCCAACAAGAATCATACAACAAAATTCATTTATTCATCATCAAGAACATGAATCGAAGCAAAACGGAAAACATCTCAGAAATTTTAGAAGCTTATGAAATACTTATTTCTCAATCATTTTCAAAAGTAAAGACATCATGATCATCAGGAGAGCATATAGAATCAATTAAGAACTTAAAATGAAGGTTTTGGAAAAAACGTTATTGAGCTCACCTGAACTGAAGCTTTCGAGAATGGCACTGGCTGGTTGCTTCTTTCCTTCAAATCAGCTCTAATGATCCTCTTGAAGAGTTTGTGATGCTTGGTTGGAGTTTAAATGGTCTCTAAATGAAGTTGGCAGAAGTTCAGCTCAAGAAATGTCAAAATCGTGTTTTGATTCAGGGTGTTTCAAGGCATAATGAGGGGTGGGAAATGGTCAGTAATGGATATGGAGTTGAATGGTGGAATTTGTTTTGAGGTTTGATGGCTGAGCTATGAAATTCGAAGGCTTTTGCATAAGAGGGAGTTTTTGTGTATTCTGAGTTCTTAGAGGTTTCAGCTTGTGTTATGTTATGGAATGGCTTGCTTTTGGTACACATATCATGTTGGGATAGGTCAGAGGGTGGGTGGTGGCCTATGTTGATTGGTATGGGCAAGTTGCAAAAATGTCAACATGACTTATACTTGAGGTATGGGCAAGAACACAGCTGGCCCTTGGGCATGTCCATGCGTAGCTGACTTCATGGAGGTCCACAAATCCACTCTTGAGGCAATTCAGCAAGAGAGAAGAAAGTTATGGGGTGTTTTGCAATTATGTGATGTTTTGGCCCCTTTAGGAAATCTTGATGTTCATGGCATGAAACTTGGGATTTCTTTGTGCAATTCTGAATTATAGGTCATGTGTGATGTTTGTGCAATACTTAGAAGTCAAATTGAGGTCTCAAAATGCTTTGGCAAGTGTTTTTGCAAACTTCCCTCTTTGGTGCATAAGTGAAATTTTGTGATTTTTCCCAACTTTGCAAGGCCATAACTTGAGTTCTATGATGAATTAGATCAAGTTCTTGTACTTTTTGAAAAGGGAATGATCCAATCTACAACTTTCATGACCAAGAAATTTTCATTTTAAGCATTTTTGAATCAAAAAGAGGAGGTTGAAAAACTTTCCCAAAATGGCAAGTTTGCATTACAAGTCACTTTCCCAAAATGGCAACTTTGCAAATGGCTTTAAATTCTTCAATTTTGTGAACTTCTAACTTCTTATAAGATCAAATAAAGATCATATACATCCAAAATGATGGAGAAGACCCTTTGGTTGTGTCATTGGGGGCCTCAGATGCCCTGATTTTGCACTGACTTGTTCAAGAAGTCATCTTTTGATCAGATGCCTTCCCCATTGAATTTCTTCATGAAAATTGGTATGTATGATCCTCATATCATATAGAGACCAATAGCAACAAGAATGACCAAAAAATGTGGAGTTATGGCCTCTGAAACCAAAACCCTAATTTCAGGTCATCTGTGCAGTTAAGCTTTACTCTGCTTCCATGCCTTTCTCAGTTCTTGTGATTCTTTGAATTTCTTGATCTTGGGAGGATATAATATGATATTTGAAAATACATGGACCCTCTTGAGATGATTGAAGACCTTTGGAGTGGCTCAGATCACAAACCCTAGATGCAGATGACTTAGAACCAATGTAGTGAAGCAAAAAATGCACTATGAGATGATATGATTGAACTTATGCAAATGAAAAGATCACAAGCCAAGATGAAATGAGTGAGGGAAAATTTGGAGTGTTAACAGGGACTATATACAACCCTAAAAGTTATCATGCTTCGGTATCCTATGGTTTGTTAGGCTTAAGAGAAAATATCTTCAAGGCCACCAATGGAAGAAGCAGATGAAAAGAGAAGGAGAAAGAAGAACAAGTTACTTACTTCCTGAAGAAGATAAGTAACTTGAAAGAAAGAAAGTAAGAAGGATGGAACATAAGTGAACAAGTTCACTTCAAAGAAATATAGGAATGCATATGAATGTGATAAGAAGAGGTGGGAGGTGAAGGCAAATCCACCTCCCAAATAACTTACCAAAAGTACCTGAAATGTTAGCATGAAAGCATAAGGCATAAGGCAAAAGGGAATGAAATTAAATGAGATGCAAAGACCAAAGTCAGAAGTGGATATGCAATGTAAATGGCATATGAGATGATGCAAAGTCATACAATGTGCACATGAATGTTCATACAAATATGGGATGTCATGAAAGAATGTTTGGAAGCTTGAAAACACATGGATGTTTATGAATTGTAATGAATGCAAGACATAGAAAATGAATGAAGAAATGACCAAGCAATGTTCAAGCATGTCTTAAGATGTCTAAGATGTCATATGAATGCTTGAAATGTCATGGCAAGTTCATGTGATGATGATATGCAAAGGAGAATGCAAATGAACATGAGAAATTAGGGTTTTATGAACATATGAGATGCAAATGGCCAAAACAGAAGCATACAACATGATAAAAAAAATTGAAATCAAGTTCAATCAAACCCTAAACCCATACAAGGTCAAACCCCAAAGGAGAAGGTCAGAAGCTAATCCTATTGAAAGTTATGAATTTTCTAAGTTTGCTAGGGTTTTTGGATGATTCTTAAGGGAAAATGCAAATCAAATTGGAAATTCAAGATGAATTCATGAGACAAATAACCTAGAAACTACATGAAATATGTGAAACAATGCAAAAAGAATCAAGTTCAAACTCATCATGGTTAGGCAGAAATGAATTTTTCAAGTTAGGGTTAGAAAATGGGATTTTAAAGAAACCTAATTCAAAGAAAATTGTAAAGTTATAATCAAACCTAAAAAGAAATTTGTATGATGAGTTTGAAAATGTTTCTAAATGTATTAGAATGGTTCATGAATTTTTTTGTGATTTTAAGAAACCTAAATGTATTTTTAATTAATTAAAATCCATTAATTAATTAACAATAACATTTAAATATTTTAACAATACTTTTTTAATGAAAAAAATAAAATAAAAATCATTTTTGGGTTAAGAAAAATATTTAGATCAGAAATGCAAAAGATAATATTTTTGTGATGTTTTTAACTATTTTAATAAATGTACAAAAGAAATAAAGAAAAATGAAATAAAATGTAATTAAATGGAAAGTAAACGCATCCAGTGGTTGAGATTCAAATAGAAAAAGGAGGGAGGTGACTGGCACGCAGATGGAGGGTCAGGATTCACTCAGATTAAAATTAACCTAATTAACTAATTAAAATTAATTAAATGAGGATTAGGACTTAATGGATGAATCTGGGCCACATACACGCACGGGTAAAACATGATCAAAGGGTCCACATTTAAACTGAGCCTAAACCCTAATTAAGAACCCTAATGATTCTCAGGTGACCGGAGCTAGCTCCGATCATCTTCTCCGGTCACCCTATCAACCTAACTTCTTCCCTAGGCTAAATCAAACCCTCTAAAGCTCCAGAAATGATCCTCTAACATCCCTAAGCATGAATCCAGCTTCAAATAACATTTATGTTCCACCAAAATCATGAATCGAAGCAAAACGGAAAAATATTCAAAACTTTCAGAATTTCAATACATGCTTGATTCTTAACCATTTTCAAAAGTAAACATATCAGGATGATCAGTGCATCATATAGAAGCATTTAAGAACTTAAAATAGGAGTTTTGGAAAAATTGTTCTTCATGGTTACCTGAGATGAAGCTTTCTCAATCTGGGCTTTTAGACCTCTTTCTTTGTTCAAACCAACCCCAATGAGCTCCCTAATGATGCTGCAATGCTTGGAACAAGTTTGTATGGCTTGGTTGATGAGTTTCAGTTCCTCTGCACCAGGAATTGTGTTTTGGTTTGGCTGTGTTTTAGGGCTTTTCAGAGGGTGCTTTGTGTTCTATGGACCATTTGAAGATGATTGGTGAAGTTTGTTTTGAGGTTTGATGGCTGGTTTGTGCAATTCTAAGAGATGATGCTCTATAGTGATTTTTGGGATTCTGAGTTGTGGGAGCTTGTACGCTTGTGTGTTATCTGTTTTGTGTTCCATAGGGTTTGTATAAACCAATAGGAGTGATCATAAGAGTTTGTGTGGCCTAGTGTGATTGGTATGGGCAAGTTGCAAAAAAGTCAAATTTGTGTACTTGAAGGTATGGGCCATGGCAGGAGCTGCTCAATGGGGTGTCTGGCCTCAGCAAGATTCATGGAGAGCCATATAATTGGTTTACATGAGCTGGCACAAGTGGATGAAGACTTTCCAAGCATTTTGCAACTTTTCTCTCTTTGATAATTTCATGAAAATGTCTTGTGGAAACTTGCAATCCAAGGCACAAATTTAGTTCAAATGCATTGCACTATGTTTCGATGATGCCTAGCAACCAATTAGAGGTCATGAAATGGCTTGGAACTTGAATTTGCAAAAAATCCTCTTTGGCATGAACTTGAAAATTATAGGATTTTTGCCAACTTTGAAAGGCCATATCTTGAGTTCTAGGATGAATCAAGACATGTTCTAGTACTTTTTGAAAAGGGGAAGACCTAATCTACAACTTTCATGCCCAAGAAGTTTTCATTTAAAGCTTTTATGATCATGAAAGAGGAGGTTGAAAATCTTTCCCAAAATGGAGTTTCCATTACAAGTCATTTCCAAAAATGGCAAGTTTGCATTTGGCTCAAATTTATTCAACTTTGTGAACTTCCAACCTCTTCTAAGATTAAATAAAGATCATAGAGACTCAAAATGATGATGATGACCCTTTGGTACCCTTGTTGGGGGCCTCAGATGCCCTGATTTTGACTTTACTTGCTCAAGAAGTTACCCAATGATCAGATGACTTCCACAATGAATTTCTTCATCATACTTGGTACACATGATCCTTATAACATATTAAGAACATTAGAAACAAGAATGACCAAAACTTTTTGGAGTTAAGACCTCTGAAACCAAAACCCTAATTTTGGTCATTTGTGCAGGAAAACCCTAGCTCTGTTTCCATGCCTTTGCCAGTCTTTGTAATTTCTTGACTTTCATGAAATTTGGGTAGCATATTATGATTATAGAACACACATGGACCCTCTTGGAAAGCTTCAAGACCATTGGTATGGCTCAGATTGATTCTTGGATTGCTTAGATCACAAACCCTAGATGCAGATGAAAATGGAACTATGCAGTGAGACAAAGATGCAATATGAGATGGTATGTTTATGCTAATGCAAAAATGAAAGACCACCAACCATGGTGTGAGAAAAAGTGAGGGAAAATTTGGGGTGTTTACACTAAGCTAATAAAAAACCTAAGGCCCAAACAAATGCCCAAGCCTAACTCCTAACCAAAACCACCCTCCAAACCAAACACATATATAAACAATTTTCATTCCAAACCAAAAATAAACCATTCATTTTCACAATTTCTTTCATTACTCTCAATTTTCTCTCACTTTTTCTCCCATTTTCCCAAATTCACACAAAGCTTCATGAATTATTGAAGAATTTTCTACTGTTTTGGTGTTTATTTCACCTCTTGGAAGTTGTAAACACCCCAAATTTTCCCTCTCTCTTTCTCACACCTTGGCTTGTGATCCTTCATATTGCATTGTATAAGCATTCCATCTGACACTGCATAGTTTTATTTCACTGCATAACTGCATAACTAGGGTTTGTGAAGTGGTTTGAGCTATCTCAGAGGCCATGAAGCATGCCAAGAGGGTCCATGAGTGTTTTATGATCATCTTATGCCACCATGGGTCCATTAAAGTCAAGAAATGTCCAAACACTGCATAGGTATGAAAGCTAAGCTGAGGCTCCTACACAGATGACCTAAAATTAGGGTTTTGGTTTCAGAGGCCTTACACCCAAAATAATTTGGTCATTATTGTTGCTATTGGCCCATATATGTTATAAGTAGCTTGTGTATCAAATTTCATGGAAAAATTCAATGTGGAAGTCATCTGATCAAGTGGTAACTTCCTGAGCAAGAAAAGTCAGAATCTGGGCATCTGAGGCCCCCAACAAGGGTACCAATGGGTTATCACCATCAATTTGAAGTCATATGGTCTTTATTTGATAATTTGAATTCTTGGAAGTTCACAAAATTTAAGAAAAATGAGCAAAGCCAAAACTTGCCAAAAATGGAAATGACTTGTAATGTAAACTTTCTATTTTGGGAAAGATTTTCAACCTCCTCTTTCTTGATCAAAAATATTTCAAATGAAATTTCTTCAAACATGAAAGTTGTAGATTGGATCCTCCCATTTTCAAAAAGTACAAGAACTCATTCTAATTCATCCTAGAACTCAAGTTATGGACTTGCAAAGTTGGCAAAAATCTTGTAAATTTCATGTTCATGTCAAAGAGGGCTTTTTGCATATTGGCATTTCAAGCTTCTACAAGATCTCTAATGTGCTCAAATGTGACATAACATGTTAAAGCAACTTCTAAAGATCATATTTGTGCCTTGAACCTAGGTTTTTCATGACTTATTCCTCAAGAAATCTCAAAATGGCAAAAATGCATAAACCTTGTAAACTCTTGATCCAAGCCATCCAGCTGCATAACAATGATCCTAAGGCTCTTCATGAACTATGCTGAAAAAATCTAGCCATAGAAACCAGCTCTGCCATGGCACATACCTATGGTACACAATTCTTGACTTTTTTGCATTTTCTCCCATACCAATCACACAGTTCCAAACCAACTCTCCTGACCAATGGTATGGCTCATACACACCCTCAAGGCTATAAATATGCAAGATTCATGGCTGCAATGGATACACAACTTCATATTGCCAAAAATTCCTCAAAACCTTCATGCTATCGAATTTCACAAACCAGCCAACAAAAACCAAAATTTCTTTCACCATTCAACTCCTCATAGCCTAAGGATCATTTCCCACCCATCATCATAGCCTGAAACAAGCCCAAACACAAACACGATTTCTGCTTTGTCAGAACTGAAACTCATAAACCAGCCACTCTAAGCTCATTTCAAGCTTGCCAATAACTTCAGGAGGTCAAAGGGGGTTGGATTGCACAAGATGAGGGCCCAGAAAGCTCCATTTCAAAGAACTTCAACTCAGGTAACCCTCATGAACTTTTTTTTTCCAGAAGCATGATTTTAAGTTCTAAAATGATTCCCCATGCTTCCCTGATCACACTGATACGATTAGAATTGAAAATAGGTTAGAAATGAGGATTTCATGATGTTCTGAAAGTTTAACCTAGAAAATGTTTTGATTCGATTCTTGTTGTTCATGTGTTATAAATGATTTTTGTTTGTGGATTCATGTTCTATGATGTTAGAGGAGTAATTCTGGGAAAGAAATTAGGAATTTAGATGCTTGTTTAGGATTCTGGGATTTTGTCTCACTGGAGAAGACGACCGAAGCTTAGCTCCGGTCACCTGAAAGTGATTAGGGTTTAATCACGTTTAATTCCCCAGATTCATTCCTGGCCATTGGATGGTGATTAGGGTTAGGCATTGAACAGCTTAGATTAGCTCATTAAACATTAATTTTGATTAATTAAATTAATTATAGTTAATTAGGTCAGATTAAATGTCAGCCACTAGATCACGCACGAAAGGCATATTTGAATGTAGGCCTTAGGATCCTCATACCTCAAGTTAGCGTGACTTCCCATCTGGACCCTTGATCCCTTCAACTTTCAATCTCAGCCTTTGTTTTGAATTACTTTTCATTTTCGTTTTATTTATTTCATTTTATTTTCTTCATTTATTTAAAAATAGCAAAAATCATTTAAAAATTCTGAAATTTTTTATCATCACTTTAATTAATTTTTAGAACCCAAAAACATTTTTATTTTTTTCATAAAAAATGCATTTTTAAATATTTTAATTGTATATTTTAATTAATTTTTCCATTTAATTAATTAAAAATACTTTAAAGTATTTAAAAATCACCAAAAAAAAACAGAGAGGTGTTAAACATTTAGAAACATTTACAAACTCATCCCAAAAATTTCTTTTTGGTTTTGATCATACTTTGCCATTTTCATTTGAATTAGGGTTCCTAAATTTCATGTTTTCTAACCCTAACTTCAAAAATTCATATCTATCAAACCAAGATGAGTTTGCATATGGTTCTTTTTGAATTCTTTCACAATTGACCTCTAGTTTCTAAATATATTTTTTTCTCATTTTTATCTTGCATTTTCAAATTAATGTGCATTTTCCCTTTGAGAAGTATCCAAAACCCTAGCCAATCTTAGGATAACCATAACTTGAAATTGGTAAACCTTTAGACCCCCCCCCCTTTGGATGGTGATTTCATGAGTGCTTAGGTTCCCCTTTGATGCATTTTCAATTTTTTATCTCTTTATTTGTTTATGTTTTTGAATTTGTTCATATCTTGCTTTCAAACTAACCATTTTAGGTGCATTTGGTAAGTTAATCAGGATGTGAATGTGCATCCACATCCAACCTCTCTTCCTCTCTTTATTTTTATGCATTTTGTTTTTGTTTGAAGTGAATCTCATTCACTTATGTTCTCTCTTGTTCCTAGGTTACTTAACTTCTTCATGAAGTAAGTAACCTAATCCTTCTCTCTCTCTCTCTCTCTCTCTCTCTCTCTCTCTCTCTCTTTTCATCTGCTTCTCTTCCTTTGGTGGCCAAATTGAAGACTTCTCTTGATGCCTCACAAACCATAGGAACATCCAAGCATGATAACTTTAGGGTTGTGCATAGTCCCCCCTAATTTTTACCTTTTGAGTCTCTTTGAGTCTATCTCTCTCATCTCATAATCAAGGCTAAGCAGTTAAAGCTTTGGGACTCTGAATTAGGGTTTGCATGTATCCTTATCTTAGGATGGAGTGTATAACTTTGATCCTTAGGGCTAAACCTTTAAGTTGTTTTCACCTTCAATCAAAAACACCTAATAATCATTAAATACTTAAGCTTGTAACTTGGGCCTTATATTAGGGTTACATCTCTGCCTAGTGGTAACTAAGTTGAGATCTTCATCTCATGCTTAAGTAGGCTCATTATCCCTAATCAGGGGTGGTATAATTAGTTTACGACCCTTGATTTAGGCTTAAGCTCATTGTCCTATGCAAAACACCAAAAAAAATAAAAAACTGAAATCACAAAAACAAACCATAAACGTCTCCTATGAGATTCTTTTCTCATCATATTCACTCTGAAAACGAGAACTCGCTTCTTCCGTCTAATGCAAGATAGTTAGCACTCGAGACAGACGGGTCATACACTTGAGCATAGAAAAGTAAGCAGTTCACATCAAAATATCCAAGTCTCTTTGAGTCGAAATATGGTGTTCTGACTTCCTCATTGTACGAGAGAATACTTAGGCATAACTTAACAGTTATCGAACAAAAGTCTCTTTGTCTTCCCTCCTCTCCTTCTTCCAGCTTTTCTTTTCAAAACCCTAATCATGAATTCCTTTCTTTATGCACTGACACTATGTACATCTTTGTCCCCTAGCTTTTTATGCACAGTTTAGCACATACACTATCCCCTTTTAAACACAATCAATTAAGCGTGGATCCCGTCGAGTATGACGGACAATCTAGGTGCTAATACCTTCCCAGGTCGTAACCAACCCCCTTTCACAGTTTCTTTGGTTCGCAACCGTCTTATCCATATCTTTCCAGGTTTATGTAGCATTACCTTTCCTTCGGGATAAAAATGCCTAGATGGAGACTCTATTCAACCTTCAACCTACAACATCGCCGACGGTTCGCGTTTGTGCCAGGACGAAAGTCCGGGGAGCGACAACTTGGCGACTCTGCTAGGGATCTTTGCAACCAGGGCTTCTGGTTTTCTTGTGGGTTTCTCCTAGAGCTTGTTTGTTTGTGTTTATTATGGGTGTTATGTGCTATTTATGTTTATGTTTTTGCTTTATTTACTGCTTCATGTACTGCTTTATTTATAGCTTTTTACTTTATCGCTCTCATTTACCGCTTTCTGCATTTCATTTATTATTATCATATCATCTGTGTTGGATTGTTGTTACTTTGGTGGGAGGGGTATTCCAGTGAGAAAGGCTCAACACAAAGGCCTGAGTGACACCTAGGATTAGAGTGGTTTTGTATTCTTTCCCATTCCATTTCGGTCTGGTGCGGGAATATGAAAACACGGTTCAGACATAGGTTTCTTCTTTAGAACTCTGTGCTACGGATTTCCTGTAGTGCTAGGGCTATCTGGGAAGCCTGCTAAGTCTGGATGACCTTTTTAGATAACCTCCAGCATCTGAGGTGAATTAGAGGAGGTTCCTTTATGATTAGGGTAAACAATGTACCTTCGGGTTAGAAGTGTTTACGTTTCTCATAATAAATCTGAATCTGAGGATCCTTGTTCTAGAACAATACCTGTGAGTGGGTTGGGTTGTTTACAAGTTTGCAGGAACCCTTGACCTCATCATACCTTGCTACAGGAATGTGTTCTTAAGGTTATACTATTTTGGATTAATTCTTTGAAACCATGGACTGGTGACTCTTTATTTGAGTCCCCCACCCGGTTACTGATTCTCAAGACTTCATCCGAAACTCTATACACTCATGGATCCTACCATAGGCAACTGATAAATCTAGAACTTGATCACAAACCCTTTCATATCATAAGCATACATCATATTTGTATCATTTAACATTTTTCTATTTGTTTTACAGGGTATCCATCTTTTCTTGGCTTGGTTTTGACCATTCTTCTGCTCAGCTTATCTGCTTCAACACTTCTTAGTTTACCTCCTTCAGCTATTGTAAACACCCAAAATTTTCCCTCACTTTTTCTCACACCATGGCTTGTGATCTTTCATTTTTGCATTAGCATAAGCATATCATATCTCACTGCATAGTTCATTTCATCTGCATCTAGGGTTTGTGATCTGGGCAATCCAAGAATGATTTGAGCCATCCCAAAGGTCTTGAAGCTTACCAAGAGGGTACATATGTGTTCCATGATCATAATATGTTCCCCAAAGTTCATAAAAGTCAAGAGATCACAAAGCATGGCAAAGGCATAGACGCAGACTGAAGATTTCCTACACAGATGACCTAAAATTAGGGTTTTGGTTTCAGAGGCTTTAATCCCAAATTTTTTGGTCATTCTTGTTTCTAATGGTCTCAATATGTTATAAGGATCATGTGTACCAAATTTGATGAAGAAATTCACTGTGGAAGTCATCTGATCATTGGGTAACTTCTTGAGCAAGTAAAGTCAAAATCAGGGCATCTAAGGCCCCCAACAAGGGTACCAAAGGGTCACATTCATCATTTTGAGGTTCTATGATCTTTATTTGATCTTATAAGTGTTTGGAAGTTCACAAAGTTGAAGAATTTCAAGCCAAATGCAAACTTGCTATTTTTGGAAATGACTTGTAATGGAAACTTTCCATTTTGGGAAAGGTTTTCAACCTATTCTTTCATGACCAAAAATGCTTCAAATGAAAAAATCTTGGGCATGAAAGTTGTAGATTATGTCTTCCCATTTTCAAAAAGTACAAGAAATGTCTTGATTAATCTTAGAACTCAAGATATGGCCTTTCAAAGTTGGCAAAAATCCTATAATTTCCAAGTTCATGCCAAAGAGGATTTTTTTGCAAATTCAAGTTTCAAGCCATTTCATGGCCTCTAATTGGTTTCTAAACATCATACAAACATAGTGCAATGCATTTGAACCAAAATTGTTCCTTGGATTGCAAGTTTCATCAAACCATTTTCACAAAATTCTCAAAGAGGGAAAGTTGCAAAAACCTTGGAAACTCTTCATCCACTTGTTACAGCTCATGTAATCTGATCCTATGGCCATCCTTGATGCAAGCTGAGGCCAAGACACCCCTTGAAGTAGCTCTGACTCGTGCCATACCTCCAAGTACACTAAATTTCCTATTTTGCAACTTTTCCCATACCAATCAAACTATGCCACTACCAACCTTGTGACCAATCAAGACATCACATACAAGCCTCATGGACCTCATTTCATATGATCTTGGAGCCTGGAACACAATACAACTCAAAATCACCAAAATTTTCCAAAAACTTCAAGCCTTCGAAAATCTCAGCACAACCATCAAAACTAAAATATTCCTTCACCAATCATCTCCACTTGTCCTAAGGACCGAGAAACACCCATCACCATGGCCTGGAACCTCCTCCACAAGAACTCCAATTTCTGTCAAACAAGAAACACACACCTCAAAATAGCCATTTAAAGCTTGTTCTAAGAATCTCATTGTCTTCAAGGGGTCCATTAGAGTTGGTTTGCATAAAAGAAAGGGTCAAAAAGCTCAAGAGTGCAAAGCTCCAACTCAGGTAACCTCAAGAACATAATCTTGCAAAACCTTATTTTCTTGTTCGAATATGAAAATATATGTTATGGGGATCTCATTGATGCTTTTAGAATTGAAAATAGTCAAGAAATGAGCATGTTACGAGCTTCTAAAATTTTGTCTAGATTTTTGTTCTTCTTCGATTCTCAATGTTTGTGTGTTATAAATCATGTTTGAGGGATGATTTGAGTTCAGTGTGAGTAAGGGATCATTTATGGGCAACTAATTTGAGGTGGGGTGACCTGTAGAGCAACCTAGAGTTTTTGCCTCGCCGGAGAAGATGACCGGAGCTCCCCTCCGATCACCTGAAAGTGATTAACCCTAATTAGGGTTTAGCTGCCCAGTTTGAATGTAGGCCCTTAGATGCGTGATTATCTTAAGGTACGAACGACTCAGATTAGCTCATTAAGTTTAATTTCTGATTAATTGATTTAATAAAAGTCATTTAGCCAGATTTGATCTGGACCCTCCATAATTGCGTGCAGTCAACCTTTGTTTCTCATATTTGAATCTGGGCCATGGATCATGTTTACTTCCATTTTATTTTATTTTTATTTCATTTTCTTTGCATTTTCTTTCTCATTTTATTAAAAATATCAAAACTCATCAAAAAAATATGATCTCTTGCATTTTTGATCCAAATAATTTTCTTAACCCAAAAATAATTTTTATTTTATTTTTAGCATTAAAAAATTATTTTAAAATATTTAAATGTTATTTTTAATTAATTAATGGATTTTAATTAATTAAAAATGCATTTAAGTTTCTAAAAATCACCAAAAAATTTATGAACCATTCCAATACATTTAGAAACATTTTCAAACTCATCATACAAATTTCTTTTTAGGTTTGATCATAATTTCACAATTTTATTTGAATTAGGGTTCTTAAAAATCACATTTTCTAACCCTAACTTGAAAAATTCATTTCTGCCTAACCATGATGAGTTTGAACTTGGTTCTTTTTGCATTTTTTCACATATTGCATGTAGTTTCTAGGTTATTTATCTCATGGTTTTATCTTACATTTTCAATTTGATTTGCAGATTCCCTTTAGAAGCACCCAAAAACCCTAGAAAACTTAGAAACTTCATAACTTTCAATAGGATTAGCTTCTGACCTTCTCCTTAGGGGTGTGATCTCATACGGGATTAGGGTTTGTTTGATCTTGATTTCAAATTTTTATCATGATGTATGCTTCTGTTTAGGTCATTTGTTTCTCATACATTCATAAAACCCTAATTTCTCATGTTCATTTGCATTCATCTTTGCATATCATCATCATGTGAACTTGCCATGACATTTCAAGTATTTGTATGACATCTTAGACATCTTAAGATATGCTTGAACATTGATTGATCATTTCTACATTCATTTTCTATGCTTTGAATCCATTACATTTCATGAACATTCATGTGTTTTCAAGCTTCATTCATGCTTCCTTTGTGTCTCATCTTTGTATAATCATTCATATGCATCTTGTATGAATTTGAATCACCTCATATGCAATTTAAAATGCATATTCAGTTCTGAATTTGGTCCTTGCACCTTGTAAACACCCCAAATTTTCCCTCACTCATTTCACCATGGCTTGTGATCTATTCATATGCATAAGTTCAATCATAGCATCTCAATTTGCATATTTTCTTCACTGCATTGATTCAAAGTCATCTGCATCTAGGGTTTGTGATCTGAGCTATCCCTGAGCCACTTGAGCCACTCCAAAGGTCATCAATTATTTCAAAGGGGTCCATGTATGTTCTAGCATCATATTATATCCTCACCAAGTCAAGGAAGTCAAAGAATCACAAGAACTGAGAAGAGCATGGAAGTAGAGCCAGGTTTAACTGCACAGATGACCTAGAATTAGGGTTTTGGTTTCAAAGGCCATAACTCCAAATTTTTTGGTCATTCTTGTTTCTATTGGTCTCTATATGGTATAGGGATCATACATATCAATTTTCATGAAGAAATTCCATGGGGAAGGCATCTGATCAAGAGTTGACTTCTTGAGCAAGTCAGTGTAAAATCAGGGCATCTGAGGCCCCCAATGACCCAACCAAAGGGTGTTCTTCATCATTTTGAATGTGTATGATCTTTATTTGATCATAGAAGATGTTAGAAGTTCACAAAATTGAAGAATTTCAAGCCATTTGCAAAGTTGCCATTTTGGGAAAATGACTTGTAATGAAAACTTGCCATTTTGGGAAAGTTTTTCAACCCTTTCTTTTTGATTCAAAAATGCCTCAAATGAGAAAACTTTGGTCATGAAAGTTGTAGAATGGATCATTCCCTTTTCAAAAGGTACAAGAACTTGTCCTAATTCATTGTAGATCAAAATTTATGGCTTGTCAAAGTTGGGAAAAATCACATAAATTCAAGTTTTGTACCGAAGAGGCATTTTGCAAAATGGTATGATCAAGCATTCTAAAGACTTCAAATGTGCACAAACTCTTTACAACATGCTCATATGACTTCTAAAAATCAGAATTGGCCCAAGAATTATGCATTTTGGTACCTTGAACTTCATTAATTTCCAAAGGGGCCAAAGATGTACCAACTTGCAAAAACTCATGAAGCCATGCCTCTACTTGTTACAGCTCACAAAGTCTGGTCCACAAGAACTCCATGATCTCAGCTGAGGCAAACCATGCCCCTATCACAACCTCACACTTGCCCATACCTCAAGTACACCTAACTTGGACTTTATGCAAAAACACCCATACCAATCCCACAGTGCCACACCAACTTCTCTGACCCATCCAAGTGTGATAAGTGGACCAAAAGGGACACAACACAACAGACACACAAGCCTGAAACACCCCAGAAGCCATAGTTCACAAAAAATCCTCCATCTTGCATTTTCTATCGAATCTCTCAACTCAGCAACTCAAACTTAAAAATTCTTTCACCATTCAACTCACCATGACCCACTGATCATTTCCCACCCCTCACTTGTCCCTGAAACCACCACAATCAAAAACACGATTTCAACACTCCCTTGACCTGAGCTTCTGCAAACTTCCTCTGGAGGCCATATAAACTCCAACTAAGTGTCAAAAGCTTCTGGGGAGGATCATTGGAGCTTGTTAGAAGCAAAGAGCTGGCCAGAAAGTCCCTGTTTCGAAAGCTCAAGCTCGGGTAGCCATGGCATTCATTTTTCCAGAACTCCCATTTTTAGTTTCTAAATGCTTCCTTATGCTTCACTGATTATCATGATGTGATTTATTTTGAAAATGAGTGAAAAATGACCATGTATGCTTGTTCTGAAGTTTTGCCCGTGAAAATATTTTGCTTCGATTCTCTTTGTTCATGCGTGATAAATGATGTTTGATGATGGATTTGAGTTTAGTTTGGATAGGAGAATGTTTCTGGGCAATTAATTTAGGTTGGGGTGGCCTGTAGTGAAAGCTAGGTTTTTGGTTTCGCCGGAGAAGACGACCGGAACACTGTTCCGGCCGTCTGAATGTGTTTAGCCCTAATTTTGTCATTAATGAGAGTTTGAATTTGGACCGTAGATGAGGTGGACTAGGGTTGACTCCCGCGCGTGTGTGTGGCCAGGATCTTGCCATTAAACCATAATCCCTGATTAATTAATTAAATCCAGTTTAATTAAATTATAAAACTTAATTTAGTCAGTTTGAATGTGGGCCTTTGGATCTGGCGCGCAGTCAACCAGTCCAAACCCAGATTGCATCCTGGCCCTTCCCTCTGCATACTTCCATTTATTTTAATTTTTATTTCATTTAATTTGATTTATCTTTTCCATTTTATTTAAAATAGCAAAATACTTTTAAAAATTATGAAAATTTTTGTCAAAGATTTCATTAATTTTTAAAACCCAAAAATATTTTTATTTTTATTTTATTCACTGAAAATTATTTTTAAATCATTTAAATGATTATTTTTAATTAGTTAATGAAAATTTATTAATTAAAAATACATTTAGGTATTTAAAAATCACAAAAAAAATTCACATTGCATTTAGAAACATTTAGAAACATTATCCAACTCTCAAACCAAATTTCTTTTTTGTTCTTGATGCCTTTTGATCATTTTTATTGGAATTAATTTCATTTTAAGGCAATATTTTGGTTCAATATTTAAAAATTTCATTCTGCCTAACCATTGAGAGTTGGATGATGATTCTTCTTGCATTGCACTCTTCATAGCATGTAGTTTATAGGATAAATTTGGTTTGATTTGATATTGCATTTTCATTTTGTTTTGCATTTTTCTTGATAAGGTACCCCAAAACCCTAGTAATCTTAGGAAATTCATAACTTTCACTAGGTTAAGAGTTGGATCCTCTCCTTTGGGAAGTGAGCTTGTATAGGTTTAGGGTATCTTTGATTGCATTTTCAAATTTTTATCAAGTCATTTGCTTCTGGTTTTGGATTTTTGCTTTGCATGATGTATGTAACCCTAATTTGTGCCTTCCTTTGCATCCATTTCTCATTTGCTTGCATCCAATGACTTGCCATGACATTTTGTGCATCCCCATGATTCATGATACATCTTAGGACATATTAGAATCATGTTTGATCATTTCATCTTTCATTTACCATGCTATATGTCCTTTGCATTCCATAACTTTTCATGTACTTTCATGGTTCAAAACATGCTTCATCTGCACCCATTGCCTTGTATGATCATTCCCATGTCTTGCCTCATGTTTGTATCATCTCTTAGCATCATTAACATCATGTAAATGTTTCTGACTTTGGTTTGCATCATGACATTTCATCTCATTTGCATTGCATTTCATTTCTTTTGGCTAACTTTTCAGGTGGTAAGTTGTTTGAGAAGTGAATTTGCCTTCACTTCTCACAATCTCTTCTCATCTCTCTTGCATCATTTCTGCATTTTGTATTTGTCTTAGAGTGGGCTTGATCATTCATGCTCTCTCCTTACTTTCTTTCTTCAAGCAACTTGTCTTCTTAATTGAAGCAAGTTGTCTTGCTTCTCTTTGCTTCTTCCTCCTTTCATCTGCTCCTTTCCTTGGTGGTTTCTCTGAAGATCTTCTTGCAAAACTCATTAACCCTAGGAATAACCAAGCATGATAATAATTAGGGTTTTATTAGTCCCCCGTTTAGCTTTTACCTTTGTGTCATCTTTGAGTCTTCTCTTCTCATCTCCTAATCAAGGACTAAACCCTAAAGGTTTTAAGGCTTTGTGATTAGGGTTATGCATGTATCCTTCTATTAGGATGGAGTGTATAACTTTAATCCTAAGTGTTAAGATCTTAATGTGTTTAAATCCTTTAATCAATTCACCTAATAATCACTAAGACATCAAGCTTGTAACTTGGGCCTTGCATTAGGGTTCTAATTCTTCCTTAATTGGTTAAGAAGGACTAACCCTAGTGTTAATGGACAAGTCCCCCTCAAGTTGTCTTACAAATCATAAAAATCACTTCTTCATCTTACAATTAACTAAAATCCACCTTAATAAAGGCTTTGTTTTGTCATGAGGTTAATCCCTAATCATGGATTAAGTTGAGGAGTCTTTCTCAGCTTAAATGTTCTCATCTATTATCCTTCTATTAGGATGGTGTAATGAGCTCATTAAATCCCTGATTATGGCTTAAACTCATTACTTAACACTAAACAAAGACAACAAAAACATCTAATTAATCACAAGTAGGTTAATGATCTTAATCCTACACCATGGTGATTGAGTGTGAGGTGCTTACTTCATACTTAAGGTATTCTCATTACCCCTAATCAGAGGGAGGATGTGATGAGTTTACTAACCCATTGGTTTAGGCTTAAACTCATTAATTTATGACAAATTTCAAAAAGCAATAAAAGACTGAAAATACAAAAACAAACAATAATCGTCTCCTCCAGGATTCTCTTCTCACCTCATTCACTCACAAACGAGAACTCGCTTCTTCCGTCTAATGCAAGACAATTTGCACCTGAGCCAGACAGGTCATACACTTGAGCATAGACAAGTAAGCAGTTCACAAGTCAATTTACCCTTTCAGTCTCTTTGGGTCGAACTACGGTGTTCTGACTTCCTCATTGCACGAGAGGATACATAGGCATAACTTAACGGTTATCGAACAAAAGTCTATGTATATTCCCCTTCTTCCAGCTTCACTCTTTAAGCCTCATAATCTTGAGCATCTCATTCCTGTTCTTACACTCACACTTCACATATTTCACTTCACACTTCTTTTGCACTGACACTTGCATTCTTTTCAGCTTTTGTACACAAAATAGCACTGACACTACCCCTTTAAAACACAAATCTTTCAAGCGTGGATCCCGTCGAGTACGGCGGACAATCTGGGTGCTAATACCTTCCCAGGTTGTAACCAACCCCTTTTCTCAGTCTCTCTGGTTCGCAACCGTCTTATCCATCTTTTCTTAGGTTTATGCAGCATTACCTTTCCTTCGGGATAAAAATGCCTAGCTGGCGACTCTATTCATTCCTTCCTCTTTCGCCGACCGTTCGCGTCTGTACCCCATTTGACTTAGCCTCATTTGGTGGGAGCGACACACCTCATTTCACTTCATTTTCCTTTTGCTTTATGTCTTATGCATCCGTACTAACATTTCAGGAGCTTTTGGGTAAGTTATCTGGGAGGTGGATTTACCTTCACCTCCCACCTCTTCCTTCCTTTTCATATGCATATTTACATGTCTTTGAAGTTAACTTGTTTCACCTATGCTACCTCCTTCTTACTTTCTTTCTTTCAAGTTACTTATCTTCTTTAGGAAGTAAGCAACTTGTTCTTCTTTCTCCTTCTCTTTTCATCTACTTCTTCCATTGGTGGCCTTGAAGATCCTTTCTCTTAAGCCTCACAAACCATAAGATGTCCAAGTATGATAAATTTTAGGGTTGTGTATAGTCGCCCTAGTCTTTTACCTTTGAGTCTCCTTGAGTCTCTCTTCTCATTTCAATAATCAGAGACTAAACTCTTAAAGCCTTAGGACTTTGGAATTAGGGTTATGCCTGCATCCTTATCTTAGGATGGAGTGTATAACTTTAATCCTTAGTGTTAAACGTTTAATTTGTTTACACCTCTTAATCAAAACACATTAATAATCACTAAGACTTTATCTTGTAACTTGGGCCTTAAATTAGGGTTCTATCTCTTCCTTATGGTTAAGAGGGACTAACCCTAGTGTTTAATGGACAAGTCCCCCTCAAGTTATCTTACAAACCATAAAATCCACTTCTTAATCTCACCCTTTAATTAAAATTCACTTAATAAAGGCTTGTTATATAATGAATTTAGTCCCTAACCATGGATTAAGTTGAGGTATCTTCCTCGGCTTAAGTGTTCTCATCTATCATCCTTCTATTAGGATGGTGTAATGAATTCACTAATATGTGATTAGAGATTAAACTCATTACTTAAGACTAAACAAAAACCCAAAAAAAACATTTAGATAATCACAAGTAGGTTAATGATCTTAATCCTACATCATCATGGTAATTAAGTTGAGATGCTTATCTCATACTTAAGTAGGATCATTATCCCTAATCAGGGAGGATATAATGAGTTTACAACCCTTGATTTAGGCTTAAGCTCATAATCCTATGCAAAACACCAAAAACAATAAAAAACTGAAAACACAAAAACAAACAATAATCGTCTCCTCCGGGATTCTTTTCTCATCACACTCATTCACAAACGAGAACTTGCTTCTTCCGTCTAATGCAAGATAGTTAGCACTCGAGCTAGACGAGTCATACACTTGAGAATAGACAAGTAAGCAGTTCACAGTCAATTTCTTTTCAGTCTCTTTGAGTCGAACTACGGTGTTCTGACTTCCTCATTGCACGAGAGGATACGTAGGCATAACTTAACAGTTATCAAACTAAAGTCTCTTTGTCTTCCCCCCCCCCCTTTCAGCATTCCTTTTCTAAGCCTCAGTTCCTGAGCAATTTACCTTTTTTCCCACTGACACTTGTATTTTCTTTCCTCAGCTTTTGCATACAGACAGCACGTACAGTTACCCCTTTTAAACATAATCTTGTAAGTGTGGATCCCGTCGAGTACGACGAACGATCTGGGTGCTAATACCTTCCCAGGTCGTAACCAACCGCCTTTCTCTGTTTTCTCTGGTTCACAACCGTCTTATCCATCTCTTTCTAGGTTTATGCAGTATTACCTTTCCTTCGGGATAAAAATGCCTAGCTGGCGACTCTTTTCTTTTCTTGTGAGTTCACTCCTGTGTGTTCTCACATCCTCTTTTCGCCGACCGTTCGCGTCTGTACCCCATTTGACCTAGCCTCATTTGGCGGGAGCGACAATAGCATAGACACTACCCCTTTAAACACAATCTTTCAAGTGTGAACACACATGGACCCTATCCAAAGCAAATAACATATCCAACACCTGATCACAAACCCTTGCATATCATTATGCATACTTAATTTTGCATCATTTTAACATTTGTCTATTTGTTTTACAGGGTATCCACATCTTATTTGGTTTGGTTTTGACTATTCTTCTGCTCAGACATCTTCATCAGATATATTCATCAGCTATCTTCATCAGAGATCTTTTCCACCATCTTCATCAGTTGTCTTCATCAGTACTTCTCCTTAGTTATCTTCATCAGCATCCATTATCAGTATGGATTCATCCCGAAAGAGCAACATCACTTATCATTTCTTTGAGCCCTCTTTAGCAGGCATCAAGCAGATTCAGACACTCATCACTCCTGATCATGTCCCTTTATTCAGGGAACACTATGGTGGTATCATGGACATGATCATGGACTTGGATGCATCACAAAGGAGTGTGATCCAAACTTGCCTTCAGTTCTATGACCCTCCTCTCAGATGCTTTACTTTCCCAGACTTTTAGTTGGGCCCTTTGTTAGAAGAGTTTTTTATGTTGTTGGGTGTCCCCATCAGAAGAGGAATCCCTTTCAACCCTGAGATGACTGCTCCTAGGAATGAAGATATAGCTAAGGCTCTGTATTTGGAAACCACTATCATTGATCGGCATATGACCACCAAGGCTAGAATCCAAGGCTCCATTTGGACTTATTGATCACTCAGGCCACCAGTCATGCTGCAGCAGGAAAGTGGGAAACTGTTTGTGCTCTCCTGGCTCTTGGTATATATGGAATTATCTTGTTTGTAGACGAGGTTAAGTTTATAAGCAAGAAGGCTATCCAACTCTTCCTGCTAAAGAATTCAGTTCATACCTTGCTAGGGGATTTCTATTATTCAGTGCATTAAAGAAATGAGAAGCAGAGGGGAAGATTAGTCAGATGTTGTGCACCTCTCTTCTACTGTTGGTTATTGAGGCACCTGCTGAAGACATAAGCTTTCTTGAATCCTCATCAGTCAAGAAATTGGGCTAAGAGAATGATTGCTCTCACTTCAGAAGACATCAGGTGGTGCACTCAAAGCACCAAGGGCAGGGACATAATTACCAGCTTTGGGCAGTATCCCAATATACCTCTTATTGGAGTGAAGGGTTACATCAATTACAATCCTTTGCTTTTCAAAAGGAAACTAGGGTATTGTTGCTCCCCCGAAAAGACACCTGGTCAGATAGGGTACAGATGCGAACGGTCGGTGAAAGGAGAAAATGAAATGAAATGAATAGAGTCGCCAACTAGGCATTTTTTTCCCGAAGGAAAGGTAATGCTGCATAAACCTAGAAAGATATGGATAAGACGGTCGCGAACCAAAGAAACTGAGAAAGGGGGTTGGTTACATCCTGGGAAGGTATTATCACCCAGATTATCCGTCGTACTCGACGGGATCCACACTTGAAAGATTGTGTTTAAAGGGGTAGTGTCTATGCTATTGTCGCTCCCGCCAAATGAGGCTAGGTCAAATGGGGTACAGACGCGAACGGTCGGAGAAAAGAGGATGTGAGAACACACAGGAGTGAACTCACAAGAAAAGAAAAGAGTCGCCAGCTAGGCATTTTTATCCCGGAGGAAAGGCAATGCTGCATAGACCTAGAAAGATATGGATAAGACGGTCGCAAACCAGAGAGACTGAGAAAGGGGGTTGGTTACAACCTGGGAAGGTATTAGCACCCAGATTGTCCGCCGTACTCGACGGGATCCACGCTTAGAAGATTTGTCTTTTAAAGGGGTAGTGTCAGTGCTATCTGTGTATCAAGGATCTGGGAAAGGATGTACAAGTGTCAGTGTAAGAAAAGTGTAGTGTATATAAGTGAAGTGTCAGTGTAAAGACAAAAATGGAATGCTCAAGATCATGAGACTAAAAGAATAAAGCTAGAAAGATGGGGGATGTACAGAGACTTTTGTTCGATAACTGTTAAGTTATGCCTACGTATCCTCTTGTGCAATGAGGAAGTCAGAACACCGTAGTTCGACCCAAAGAGACTGAAAGATGAATTGACCTGTGAACTGCTTACTTGTCAATGCTCAAGTGTATGACCTGTCTGGCTCAGGTGCAAACTGTCTTGCATTAGACTGAAGAAGCAAATTCTCGTTTGTGAGTGATTGAGGTGAGAAAAGAATCCTGGAGGAGACGATTATTGTTTGTTTTTGCATTTTCAGTCTTTTATTGCTTTTGAATTTTGTCATAAGTTAATGAGCTTATGCCTAAACCAATGGGTTAGTAAACTCATCACATTCTCCCTCTGATTAGGGGTAATGAGAATACCTTAAGTGTGAAGTCAGCATCTCACACTTAATCTCCATGGTGTAGGATTAAGGTCATTAACCTACTTGTGATTATTTAGATGTTTTTGTTGTTTTTGTTTAGTGTTAAGTAATGAGATTAAGCCATAATCAGGGATTAAACAGACTCATTACACCATCCTAATAGAAGGATAATAGATGAGAATGTTTAAGCTGAGGAAGACTCCCCAACTTAATCCATGATTAGGGATTAAACCCATGACAAAACAAAGCCTTTATTAAGTGGATTTTGGTTAATGATATGGTGAAGAAGTGATTTTTATGGTTTGTAAGACAACTTGAGGGGGACTTGTCCATTAACATTTGGGTTAGTCCTTCTTAACCAATTAAGGAAGAATTAGAACCCTAATGCAAGGCCCAAGTTACAAGCTTGATGTCTTGATGATTATTAAGTGGATTGATTAAAGGAGTTAAACACCTTAAGGGTTTAACACTTAGGATTAAAGTTATACACTCCATCCTAATAGAAGGATGCAGGCATAAGCTTAATCACAAAGCCTTAAAGCCTTTAGGGTTTAGTCCCTGATTATGAGATGAGAAGAGAGGACTCAAGGAGACACAAAGGTAAAATCTAAGTGAGGGACTAATCAACCCTAATTATTATCATGCTTGGTCATTCCTAGGGTTTGTGAGGTTTGCAAGGAAGATCTTCAAAGAACCACCAAGGAGGGAAGCTGATGAAAGGAGCAAAGAGAAGCAAAACAACTTGCTTCACTTAAGAAGTCAAGTTTCTTGAAGAAAGAAAGTGAGATGAACAAGAATGAGCAAGCTCAATCCAAAAACATACAAAAAATGCAGCAATGGTGCATAAGAGAGATGAAAAGAGATTGTGAGAAGTGAAGGCAAATTCACTTCTCAAAGTAACTTACCACCTGAAAAGTTAGCAAAAGGAATGAAATGCAATGAAAATGGAATGCAATGTGATGATGCAAACCAAAACCAGAAGCATGAACATGATGTTAATGATGCAAAGAGATGATGCAATCATGAGGCAAGGCATGAGGATGATCATACAAACATATGGATGCAAGAGAAGCATGCTTAGAAACATGAATATACATGAAAAGTTGTGAAATGCAAATGACATACAACATGGCAAATGAAAGATGCAATGATCAAACATGATTCTAATATGTCCTAAGATGTGTTATGAATCAAATGGATGCACAAAGTGTCATGGCAAGTCATGGTATGCAAGAAAATGGAAGATGGATGCAAAGGAAGGCATGAATTAGGGTTTATGAACAATGCACAAAACAAAATTCAAAACCAGAAGCAAACATCATGATAAAAATTTGAAAATGCATTCAAAGGAACCCCAAACCTATACAAACTCACTGCCCAAAGGAGAAGATCCAATTCTTAACCTAGTGTAAGTTATGAATTTCCTAAGTTGGCTAGTGTTTTAAGGTACCTTGTCAAGAAAAATGTCAAACAAATTGAAAATGCAATATCAAATCATGCCAATTTAATCCTATAAACTACATGATATGCAAGATGCAATGCAAAAAGAATCATTGTCCAACTCTCAATGGTTAGGCAGAAGTGAATTTTTGAAGTTTAAATCAAAATAATGCCTTGAAATGAAATTAAATCCATTGAAAATTGTCAAAAGGCATCAAGAACAAAAAATAAATTTGGTTTGAGAGTTGGACAATGTTTCTAAATGATTTTAAATGTTTCATGAATTTTTTTGTGATTTTTAAATACCTAAAAGTATTTTTAATTAATTAATTCTCATTAATCAATTAAAAATAAACTTTTAAATGATTTAAAAATATTTTTCAATGCAAAAAATAAAAATAAAAATTTTTTTGGTCTCTGAAAATTAATAAAAGGGGTGATAAAAATTTTCAGAATTTTTTGATGATTTTTACTTTTTTTAATAAAATGTACAAAAGAAATGAAATAAAATGAAAATTAAATTGAATAAAATGAGAAGTATGCTGATCCAGTGGCCAGGATTCAAATTTGACACGCGGGAGTTGACTGGCGTGCGTTTGAATGGCTGGGATTCATTCTGAGATTTGAATTTAATTAATCCTAATTAATTACATAAATGACTGGATTAGGGTTTAATCAACGCATCTGGGACGTCCATTCGCGCGCGGGTCAAACAAAGTCAGCCCATCCTACGCTTCAAATTCAAACCTGGCCCTAAACCCTAATTAGCCTTAATGACCTTCAGACGGCCGTAACAGTGGTTCCGGTCGTCTTCTCCGACGAGCCATTTCTCTAACTCTCTCCAAACTCCATAAAAATGAAAGCTAACTGCCCAGAATTAAACCCCACTCATCACTGAATCAAAACCCCCAAACAAAAACCATTTTTCATCCATCAATCATGCAAATCGAAGCAAAACAAAATTAGGGCAGAAAGTTTCAGACAACTCATACATACTACATATTCCACCATTTTCATTTTTAAACACATCATGATGATCAGGATAACATGTAGAATCAATTTATAACAAGTAAATGGAGTTCTGGAAAATTTGTTCTTGATGGATACCTGAACTGAAGTCCTTCGAACAGGAGCTTTCTGAGCCTTTCTCCTATGCAAACTGACTCCTCTGGTCCTTCTGAGCTCAATGGAATGCTTCACAACTCTTGTTGATGGCTGATTTGGGAGGTGACAGAAGTTCTGTTCAAAGGGGGGGGGGGGGTGATCGTGTTTTGGTTTCAGTGACTTTCAGGCTGTTTCAATGGTTGGTTTGTGATCAGTGAGTCATGTTGAGATTGTTTATGAAGTTTGTTTGGATGTTTTTTGCTTGTGGAGAGTGTTTCGAATGGTTTTGCATAAGAGGTGGAAAATGAGAATGTTGTCTTCTTGGAGGTTTCAGGCTTGTGTGTCTTATGAGAATGAAGCCTTGGGATGTGTTTGTAAAGTCTGGATTGGGCAGAGAGTGGTTGTGTCACTGTGGGATTGGTATGGCTTCAAGTTGCAAAAAGTCAAGCAAGTTGTACTTGGAGGTATGGGCAAGTGGCAGGATAGGATAGGAGCATGGTTGAGTTCAGAAAGGATCAAGGAATGCTTTTGGATCAGATTTTATGAACTGAGGCAAGTGGATGAGAAGTTTTGATCCCTTTTGCAAATTGTCACAACTTTGGTCCCTTTTGTAATTCTTGAAGTTTAAGGCATGGAACTTAAGAAATTCTTGGGTCAATCTGAAGTTTAAATTATGTATGATGTTTGTGTAAGGGTTAGACATTAATTAGAAGTCACAAGTTGCCTTGGTACAAGAATTTGCAAGTTTCCCTCTTTGGTGCATAACTTGAAATTATGTGATTTTTCCCAACTTTGACAAACCATAACTTTTGATCCAAAATGAATTAGGTCATGTTCTTGTACTTTTTGAAAAGGGAATGATCCATTCTACAACTTTAATGACCAAAGTTTTCTCATTTGAGGCATTTTTGAATCAAAAAGCAAGGGTTGAAAAAGTTTCCCAAAATGGCAAGTTTCCATTACAAGTCATTTCCCAAAAAGTCAACTTTGCAAATGGCTTGAAATTCTTCAATCTTGTAAACTTCTAACATCTTCTATGATCAAATAAAGATCAAACACAATCAAAATGATGAAGAACACCCTTTGGTTGGGTCATTGGGGGCCTCAGGTACCCTGATTTTGCACTGACTTGCTCAAAAAGTCAACTCTTGATCAGATGACTTCCCCATTGAATTTCTTCATGAAAATTGATATGCATGATCCCTATACCATATAGAGACCAATAGAAACAAGAATGACCAAAAAATTTGGAGTTATGGCCTTTGAAACCAAAACCCAAATTCTAGGTCATCTGTGCAGTCAAACCTGGCTCTGCTTCCATGCCATTCTCAGTTCTTGTGATTTTTTGACTTCCTTGACTTTGAGAGGATATAATATGATGCTTGAACACACATGGACCCCTTTGAAGTGATTGATGACCTTTTGAGTGGTTCAAGTGGCTCTTGGATTGCTCAGATCACAAACCCTAGATGCAGATGACTTTAAATCTATGCAGTGAATCAAAAATGCAATATGAGATGCTATGATTGAACTTATGCACATGAGGATATCACAAGCCATGGTGTGAAGGGGTGAGGGCAAATTTGGGGTGTTTACAGCTGCCCCTATTCAAACATGAGTTAACTGTGCAGGATGTAAGCAACGGCTTATCAGGCAAACAAGATAACTCGTGGTTGAATACTAAAGACAGTCCAAAATTTGCACTCACAGAATGAAGAAGAAAAGGGATATAGATTGTAAAAGAAAATAAAGTATATTGTAAAGTGTGGGCGGCGGAGGACGACCGTCGAGCAGAGGACGACTGCTGGGGAAAGAGCAATGACGGGGACGGCCGACAAGCTGGGGAAATGCGGGAAGTAAAGCAATTACGGGGACGGCTGACAAGCTGGGGATAAAAGGGGTTATGATGGGGACGGCCATCAAGTTCATAAAGGAATGTAAACAACGATGGGGACGGCCATCGGGCTAAACTGATGAAGGACGATCATCAGGAAAAGGAAAAGGGACCACGACGGGGACGGCCATCGGGTTAAAGAATGAATGGAATAATTGATGAGGGACGGTCATCAAAGGTGAAGGACGATCACCTGGCAGGGTACGGCTGCCGAAAGGAAAAAGGACCACGACGGGGACGGCCATCGGGTTAAAGAATAAATGAAATAGTGATGAGTGACGGTCATCAAAGGTGAAGGACGATCACCTAGCAGGGGACGGCTGCTCTGTTGGGGATAAGATGAGGGACGGTCATCTAAGGTGAAGGACGATCACCTGGCAGGGTACGGCTGCCGAAAGTATCACGACATAAGACTAATGCCGGATAAAAGGACGACGATGGGGACGACCATCGGATGAGCATGATGAAGGACGATCATCAAGAGGTGAAGGACGATCACCTAGCAGGGGACGGCTGCTCTCAAGGTTTATCATGACATAGGACGAATGTAAGATAACAAGATCAACGATGGGGACGACCATCAGATAAAATGATGAAGGACGATCATCAAGAGGTGAAGGACGATCACCTAGCAGGGTACGGCTGCTAAAAATCACGACATAGGACGAATGCCGGATAAAAGGTTGCTTTGCTGGCGACCTACTGGGGAATAATAAACACGGGCGAGTGTTTACATCCAAGAAATAAAAGGTATAAGTGTTTTGACGTTGTGTATAGATTAAAGATGCGAACGAGCATCCTTAAGACTACGATACGGACGAGTATCGGGTAGAAACAAATACTGACACGTGTTCAGAGATGATGATACAGACGAGTATCAGTTGATTAACAAGGAACACGAGCGAGTGTTGATTCTGAGGGGACTCTTCTGGGGAATAATAGACACAGACGAGTGTCTACATTCAAGGAGACATGAGTGTTTGACACGTGTATGGATTAAAGATGCGGACGAGCATCCCTAAGACTATGATACGGACGAGTATCATGTAGAAACAAACGCTTGACGCATGTTCTGAGATGATGATACGGACGAGTACCAACGGGTTAACAAAGAACACGGACGAGTGTTGAATCTGAGGGGATTTGAGTGATATATACAAGATACGGACGGGTATCTGTATAAGTATGAGTGTTGTACAGGAGAGTTAAACTTGCTGGGGAGAGTGACACGGACGAGTGTCAAAAGAGGAAAGTATAATATAAACAAGTGTATGGTTTACAAAATGTTTAGGCAACTGTACTGGGGAAAACGACACGGACGGGTGTCAGGGAATTTGTATAAAGAGGTATCTGTGAGTGCAAAGGGGACGCTTTGGCTTTTTGCTGGGGATATGACACGGACGGGTGTCAAGAAGTATCTGTAACATATGAGTGTCTGTTTGTAAAGAAAGCCTGGGTGACTTTACTGGGGGAATGATGATACGGGCGAGTGCCAAAAGGAGTGTGTATCTGTATTGGCGAGTGTAAGGCCTGTGTTTTGGCTCTCTGGTGGGGGATTTTGGGGAGTTTTCTGTATATCTTTGATGAGTTATTCACAAGTGTTTGATTCAGACCATGGCTTATGATTATGCAATATGTTTGATTTTTGCCGTAGTGCTCCGTATTAGACGGAATGCTACGCTCTATGGGGAGTATGATGCGAATGCTATGATTATGCAAAGATACGATCCGGGATCCGTGTCCCGGTGCTGCGAAGATCTCTGACTGATCTGCTTGGAGTGGGTATCCCAACTGGGGATGAGATCATTGGTATATCTGACATATGGGACTCTGCTTGGTGATATAGGTCACTGATAGACCTATCTTTGGTAATGAGGGACCCAGCTGGGGTTTGTAGAAGCTTTCTTCACTCTGTTGTGGGATCTTCAGACGTTGCTCTTCTGGATAGAGGTCGGGGCTCTGTGGGGAGATGATTCCCTAGCTTTTGTACTTGGCTATGGAGGAATAGTAAATGGCAACTCGGCTGCGGAAGAAGAAAGACCATGGGAAGGTCTTCCGGGAGATTTCTGCGGAGATCCTGCTGAGGATGATACTGGACAACTCAGCTGGGGAGAAACCATCTCCGGTGCTAATCGGGAGATAGACTGAGTAGATAATGATTTGCCAGCTTGCTGGGGTGAGGCTTTCATGCCCTATGCTGTGCTTTGAATACCTGCAACCCTGAAAAGATAGAGAAGCGCACAAGTAATCCCGAGGTATCCCTTTCCGGATTCCGTCACAAGAGTTCAGGCACTCCCGGGAGTAAGTATATTTCCTGTAAGCACGTGTTTTAAGAGAAGTGTCTGCATTTATGCAATCAGTATCTCAAAGACATCGGACATTTTGCAAATGAAAATAAAATGTACGAGACAAAACATGACTGAAAATCTGATTTTATTGAATCACGTGCCCTGAATTGGCAAGATACAATCAAAGAAACAAATCCCCTGAAATGAGGAGTTTGTTACAAATTGAGTAATAAGAGGTATTGGCAATGTTGACGACGCTTCAGGGAGCTTCCCTTTCGCTATGACTCGTATGACTTTTGACGTTCTTCTCGTCTTGCTTTCTGAAGAAGGCTGATTCTGACCGACGCTTGAACCTTTCGAAGCTTACCAAGTTGTGAGTGATACAGACGAATTCAGAATACAGTTGTTCGCTTATTCCCTTATTTTACATGGATCACCCTTTCGGGTTTTCAATCCATCGGGATACCCCTTTTTGCCTAAGTTGTCCGATGTGGCTTTTCAACTCAACAGGTGTACATCTTTTGTTCATTTTCCCTTATTTTTTCCCGAGTCTTTTATTCTGTTTTTGACTCGCCGGGATGCCCTATTTTTGCCTGGACTTACATTCTATTTTTATGTCCAGCGGGTCATTTTTATGCAAAGTATTTTTTAACTGCATCTGAATTCACAGGGGACGGGAAGTCTTCACCATCCATAGTACTGAGCATGAGTGCTCCACCGGAGAAAACTTTCTTTACTACGAATGGTCCTTCATAGTTCGGAGTCCACTTGCCCCTGTGGTCTGTATGAGGAGGGAGGAGTCTTTTCAGCACAAGATCTCCCACTTGGTACTCTCGGAGCCTGACTTTCTGATCAAGGCTTTCTTCATTCTTTTCTGATATAACTGCCCATGACAGATTGCAGCCAATCTCTTCTCTTCAATCAGATTCAGATGTTCGTATCGGGATCGGACCCATTCTGCTTCGTTCAGCTCAACATCCATTAATACCCGTAGGGAGGGTAATTCAACTTCAACAGGTAGGACTGCTTCCATACCATAAACAAGCTGAAACGGTGTTGCCCCCGTGGATGTTCTGATTGACGTACGGTACCCATGTAAGGCAAATGGTAGCATTTCATGCCAGTCTCTGTACGTGACTACCATCTTCTGCACAATCTTTTTGATATTCTTGTTAGCTGCCTCTACAGCGCCGTTCATCTTGGGCCTGTAAGGAGAAGAATTGTTCTGCCATCATTTTGTTATTCAAGTTGGAACCATTATCAGTAATGATTCGCTCGGGAACTCCGTATCGACAGATGATATCTCTCTTCAGAAATCGGGCTACCACTTGCCTTGTAACATTTGCATATGAAGCTGCTTCAACCCACTTGGTGAAATAGTCAATAGCAACCAAGATGAATTTGTGGCCGTTTGAAGCAGTCGGTTCAATCTTTCCGATCATGTCAATGCCCCACATGGCAAAGGGCCAGGGTGAAGACATCACATTCAAAAGATTGGGAGGCACATGCACCTTATCCGCATAAATTTGGCATTTATGGCATTTTCTGGCATAGGCACAACAGTCGGCATCCATTGTGATCCAGTAATAACCTGACCTTAGCAACTTCTTGGCCATGGCATGCCCTCCCGCATGGGTACCAAAGGATCCTTCGTGCACCTCGTGCATCAACAAGTCTGCTTCTGTTCTATCAACGCACCTGAGAAGTACCATATCAAAGTTTCTCTTGTACAGGGAGACATCAGTATTCAGGAAGAAACTACCAGATAGCCTTCTTAATGTCTTCTTATCATTGGAAGATGCCCCAGGTGGGTATGTTTTATCCTCCAAGAAGCACTTAATGTCGTGGAACCAAGGCTTATCATCCTTAACAACATCTGCTAAGAATACATATGCTGGTCTGTCGAGTCTGGACACTAAAATCCGAGGCACAAAGTTGGCAGCTTGAACTTTGATCATGGATGAAATGGTGGCAAGAGCATATGCAAACTGATTCTCGTCCCGAGGGATATACTCAAGCTTGACCGTTGTAAAGAAAGTCAATAACCTCCTTGTATAATCCCTGTAAGGTATCAGATGATCTTGGTGGGTGTACCATTTACCGTTGGTTTGATTGATTACCAGAGCTGAATCTCCGAACACAGTCAAAGTCTTGATCCTGAGGTCAATGGCTTCCTCAAGACCCATAATGCAAGCTTCATATTCAGCTTCGTTGTTAGTGCAGTTAAAGGTGAGTTTTGCCTAGAAAGGCATGTGAACTCCCTTAGGTGTAATGAGTACTGTACCAACACCACGACCATTCATATTAACATCCCCGTCAAACATCATAATCCATTCTTCTTCTGGGTCAGGCCCTTCGGTGTGAACAGGCTCTTCATGATCTTTTGCTTTTATGAACATGATGTCTTCATCAGGGAAGTCAAATCTCATAGGATGGTAATCATCAATAGGTTGCTCAGCAAGATAATCAGACAATACACTGCCCTTGATGGCTTTTTGAGATGTGTATTGAATATCATATTCTGTGAGGATGATTTGCCATCTTGCAACCCGTCCGGTAAGTGCTGGCTTCTCAAAAATGTACTTAACGGGGTCCATCTTGGAGATCAATAAAGTAGTGTGGGTCAACATATACTGTCTCAGTCGGCAGGCAGCCCACGCTAAAGCACAGCAAGTTTTCTCGAGCAGTGAATAACGTTGTTCACAGTCGGTAAACTTTTTGCTTAGGTAGTATATTGCATACTCTTTTCGACCAGACTCGTCATGCTGGCCCAACACACACCCCATTGACTCTTCTAATACTGTCAAGTACATGATTAGAGGTCTTCCTTCAACTGGAGGCATGAGGATTGGAGGCTCTTGTAAGTATTCCTTGATTTTGTCAAAGGCCCTTTGGAAGTCTTTGTTCCACCTGACCGTTTGTTCTTTTCTTAACAGCTTGAACAGAGGTTCATAGGTTGCTGTAAGGTGAGATATGAACCGTGAAATGTAGTTCAATCTACCTAGAAAACCCCGAACTTCTTTTTCTGACTTCGGTGCAGGCATTTCTTGAATGACTTTGACTTTATCAGGGTCAACTTCAATCCCTTTCTCACTTACAATAAAGCCCAGCAGCTTACCAGATCGCACCCCGAATGTGCACTTGTTGGGGTTCAATTTCAGTTGGTACTTCCTCAGACGCTTGAATAATTTTAACAGATTTACCAGGTGGTCTTCCATGAGGGACTTGGCAATCATGTCATCCACATAACATTCAATTTCTTTATGGATCATGTCATGGAATAATGTTACCATAGCCCGTTGATACGTCGCACCAGCATTCTTCAGTCCGAATGGCATCACCTTGTAACAGAACGTGCCCCAGGGTGTGATAAAAGTTGTCTTCTCCATGTCTTCAGGTGACATTTTGATCTGATTGTATCCTGAAAATCCGTCCATGAAGGAGAACACCGAGAACTGAGCCGTATTGTCAACCAATACATCAATGTGAGGTAAAAGGAAGTCATCTTTCGGGCTGGCTCTGTTCAAGTCCCGGTAGTCTACACACATCCTTACCTTGCCGTCTTTCTTAGGCACAGGTACTATATTAGCAACCCACGGTGGATAGCTAGTTACAACAAGGAACCCGGCATCCCACTGCTTTTGTACCTCTTCTTTGATCTTCATTGCCATGTCTGGGCGAGTACGGCGTAGCTTCTGTTTAACCGGTGGGCAATCTTCTCTTAAAGGCAGCTTGTGCATAACAATATCGGTGTCCAACCCTGGCATATCCTGATAAGACCAAGCGAACACATCCACATATTCACGAAGCAGGTCAATCAGTTGTTTCTTCACTGAGTCTTGTAAGTAGGCCCCGATTTTAACCTCTTTCACATCTTCATTCGTACCAAGATTAATCGTTTCGACCTCCTCCTGATGAGGAGTGATAACCTTCTCCTCTTGCCTTAACAACCTAGCTAGCTCTTCAGGAAGCTCATAATCTTCTTCAACCCCTTCATCAGCTTGATTGATTGGATTGTCAAAGTCATACGAAGCCATAGCTGTGCTGTTGTCGGTGCAATCTGAAAGGCACTCTCTGCAAGGGTTTAGATTGTTCATTTTAGTGATTGATTTTAATCTTGTTTAGAAAAAGTGAAGTAAGGTTATCATTTTGAAAACATTGCCATTTTATTTTTGTACAAAAAGAAAAATGGAAAAACAGTGAGCGGAAAAGAAAAAGACTCATTTGCAAAAGATGTCCGATATTCATTGATTGATCTGTTTGCATAAAATTACATATGGCCCGATTACAAAATGAGTCTTGTCATCTTGGGCAAGATGCAAGACTTGATGCATGCTTAAAATATACAGGAAATAATAATTACTCTGCAGGAGTAACCCTTATAATTTCCTGGGAAGACCAGTTTGAGATACGGCTCTCCGGGATCCTTGGACGTATCCAGCTCTCCAGATTGCGCTCATCTTCCGACTCATCTTCCACGTTGTTCACTGCATCCGGGGTGAGCATCCCCCCACTGACAAAACTGGGCTTCTTAGCAGCCTCTGATTGATCTTGTTGAGTTGGTTTGTAACCCAACCCAAATCTGTCCTCCTTCTTCTCCACTGGTAGCAGCTTGCCCCAGCCTTGGGCAGTCCCCTCTTCAACAACCTTCCTGACTTGCTGATAAGACGTCATGGAGGTTCCCAGTACATCATATGCTTCATTTATGTTCAGGGCCTCAAATCCCTTGCTCATGGTGATGATCTGGCCTTCCCACAGATGGTGATGATCTGGCCTTCCCACTCGAATTTCAGCTTCTGGTGAAGGGTAGACGTAACTGCGCCAGCGGCATGGATCCAAGGTCTACCCAAAAAACAGCTGTAGGTCGGCTGAATGTCCATCACATAGAAGGTAATTTTGAAGGTCTGCGGGCCAATCATCACAGGCAGATCAATCTCCCCTAGCACTGATCTTTTAGAGCCATCAAATGCTCTCACCACCAAATTACTTGGACGCAATGCTAAGCCATCGTACTCCAGCTTCACCAAGGCTTTATTTGGTAAAACATTGAGTGAAGACCCAGTGTCTACCAGTACATGTGATAGAACGGCACCCTTGCATTCTAGAGTGATGTGTAAAGCTTTGTTGTGGTTACGTCCCTCAGTCGTTAAATCAGCATTGGTAAAACCCAATCCATGGCTGGTATTGACATTTGCTACCACGGTTTCCAGCTGATTAACGGTGATCTCTTCTGGCACATATGCTGCGTGCAAGACTTTCAGTAATGCATTTCGGTGAGCTTCGGAACACATCAGCAGGGATAATATGGATATCTTTGAGGGAGTTTGGTGAAGCTGATCCACCACTTTGTAATCACTTCTCTTTATAATTATCATGAACTCGTCTACATCTTGTTCAAAAGATGTCTTCTGAGTTTCCTTGATAGTTGACTCTTCCACTACCACACTCTTTCCTTTTGCTTTGGCAGCAGCTTCTGCTTCAGCATTAGGTCTTTGCACTTGTGAGGCAAAAAGGCGTCCGCTTCGAGTGAAGCCTCCTCCTCCCCCAACATTATCAATCTGTGGAGAAGAGGTTGAAGAATCCAAAGTGATTTTCTCCCCATTGCAGTAGAGGTAAGAGCAATAATGCCAAGGAATGGCATTACTGCTTTCATATGGAATGGGTCCAGGAACCGTGATGGTAACTGGACTGACTACTGCAGAGGAGGGTACTGAAATGGTGTGCGGATCGTAGTAGATGGTGACTGGTGACCTGGCAGGAGATGCCATTGCTTGTTGTTGAAAATTGTTGTTTGGAGGAACATATGCTAGATCATAGTAAATAGTGACTGCTGAGATATCTGTTGGTGTTGTAGAAGATTCTGTTGAATAAATGGGTGCTGAAATGGTTGTTGACATCTGATCTGTTGAAGTGATAGATGAAGCCATTGTTGATGATATTGATGAATTTGTTGGAATGATTGTTGTTGCAGTTGTAGAAGAATCAGGAATCGTTGTCAGAGGGATCGCTGGATTTGCAGGTACTGATGTTGTGATCTGAAGTATACCACTTTTGATAAGACCATCTATGTCGCTTCTCAAGTTATCACACCCGTTGACCGAAATGTTGCAATAACCACAACCGAGCTCACACCCGGGGAACATCTGGCATTCTAGGAGCTGAGCTTTAATTTCTACCAGAGGTGTCCGAATCTGCCCAACACTGGTGATTAAGAAAGATGGCTTATCTTCCTCAATAGCATTAATTCTTGGTCCTCCATGATTAGGCATGGGATTCTTGTTGACATTTGGAGGGGGTGCAAAATTGAGGGCTTTGGAATCCACTAGATCACGTACTTTCATTTGTAAAGCCCTGCATTTCTCTATACTGTGGCCAGGTGCATTTGAATGAAAATTACATCGGGCGTTGACATCATAATTTCTTGGAAGACTAGCAGGATCTGGAGGTGCCAATGTCCTTAGCTCAACCAGGTTGAGTTTCAGGAGTTGTGGCAATAAAGCGGCATAAGGCATAGGGATAGGGTCAATCACCTTATTTGCCTGAGATGGTCTTTGCTGAAAGGGTCTTTGCTGTTGATTGCTGTTGTTGTTGTTGTTGTAGTTTCTTTGTGGCGGATACTGAACTTGCTGCTGATAGTGGGGGGATTGCTGTGATTGATATGCTGGTTGTTGAAGAATTGGAGCTGGAATTGTGACAGCTTCCACTAACCTATGAACATACTGAGGTCTGCCCCTGTTGGCATGAATAACATTAGTCTCACCAGTTCTTCTTGGTCCCACAAAAGGCTTTCTAGGATTACTTGATGAGCTTGCACCAATATCAGAAATTTTGCCCATCTTCAAAAGGCTTTCAATTCTTTCTCCGGCTATGACTACGTCAGCAAAGCTGGTGGAAGAAAAGGCAGCTAGCCTGTCAATATATGTCCCTTGCAGGGTATTCATAAACATGTCGGCCATTTCTCTTTCCGACATGGGTGGCTGGACAGCAGCAGCAAGCTGTCTCCACCTCTGGGCATATTCTCTGAAGCTTTCTCTGGAGGACTGAGACATTCCCATCAGAAGGGTTCTGTTAGGAGCCATGTCTAGATTGTATTGGTATTGTCTGATGAAGGTTTCAGCTAAATCCTTCCAGCATCTGATAGTAGCTCTGGTCAGGTGAGAGTACCACTCCCTTGAAGCCCCAGTCAAACTGTCTTCAAAATAAAACATCCACAGTTTTTCATCCATGGTGTATGCCTTAAGTCTTCCCAGAAAAGACTACAAGTGAGTTCGTGGACAGGAAGTTCCGTTGTACTTCTCGAAGCACGGGGGTTTAAACTTGTGGGGAATTCTTACCCCGTCCACTAAGCCCATATCCATGACATCAAAACCCAAGGAGTTTTGAGACTCCATGGATCTCAATTTCTCAGCAATTTCATCAAGCCTCCTATCATAGGCTTCATCCCCAGCTCCCATTACAGTGAATTGATCCTCTTGGGGGTCTTCCTGTAAGACTCTGCCTGCAGTAGCATTCCCTTGCACATTAGTAGGGATGTTGATCTCTGGATGAAGATGAGGCCCATATACTGGTGGGCTGACATGAGGCTGAACCCTCTCATTGTTACTTGTTCCTCCAGTCCCTAGATGGGGTTCTTCTGGGATCTGCCTTTCTACCAATGCCCTCAATCTTTCTTGGCTTTGAGCTAAGCCATTCATTACTTCCATGAACTGGGTGATTTGGTTTCTCATCTCCAGCCTTTCGTTAACCATCTGGGTCCTGACCTCTGTCAGCTCTTGCTGTACTTGATCCATCTGGATACCAGGAAGGTTGTTACGAGTAGGATATCTGTGTGGACGGTTGAGAGGGAACACCCGATGGCGAGCAATAATTCCTGAATCACAACAGAGTTAGTATCAAACAAAACAAAAAACCTACAAAACAAAACAAAAGTTAGTATGCAATGCAGTATGTTTATTTGTATCCAAGGTATCCGGCTTGGCACTTGGTTTTGACCTTTCCATACCCTGAGGAAGATGCTTTGATGTTGCTTGAGAGAGAGAGAGACTTAATGAAACAAACTAACAAATACATTACAAAAGGTGAATCATACATAGTTTGTTTTTACAACACATGCCCCTGAGGGGTCAAAATATAACACAAAAGGAAAAGTACATGAAATGGAAACAAAAACAAGCAAATAAGTCAAACATTTAAGCCAAATTCATCCTCCTTAACTTCCTTCAAAAGTGCTTCAGTTACAGGACCAGCCGGATGCTCTGTAATGCTTCTGATGAGAAGGTTCCTGGTGGTAATAGCAGTGGTCAGCTTCTTGTGTCTGTCCTGGTCCTTTGACCTCTTCATACCAGCCCTAAGCTTCAATTCTGAGATTTCCTTCTGGGCTGCTAGCAGAGCCTCCTGTTGTTTCTTCTCAATGGCCTCTAACTGTTCAATCCTGGCCTGAGTTCTCTTATCTTCTTGAGTGCGAGCTTCAGTGATCCTGACCCACCTATCTTGACTTTCTTTCAGATAGAGGTCAGTCCTAGCCTTCTGAAACTGGGCCTCTTTACAGGCATTCTTCAGAATTTGTTCCCCAGCTCTTGATTTCTTGATATAGTCCTCTGACTTCTCAATCCTGGCTAGATGTTCCACCTTTAGCTTCTCCAACCTCTCATTGTCTAGACAACCATCACTTCTCTCCCTGAGGGTCTTCTGCAGAGCTTGAGACAGATTCTCATTCCTCTCTTTCAGTTTCTCAAATTCCTCTAGGCTGACAGTAGCTGGAGGGGGTGCTGTGGATGGTCCAAGTGCATCCTCAATGGTGAAAGGCATCCCAGAGGTTTGAGCCCTAGCATGAGACCATTCATAATACTGAGCTGAGGCCACATTGTTGCATCTCCCATGGATGGCCATCCCTTTGGTCTGGATGTTGTCCCAAGCCCAGGATGCTTGTCTGACAACAACTAGATTAGGCTTTATCTCATAATACAGTGTTTCAGCCAAGTCTTGCACTCTAGGAGGGTGAACCAAAGCATAACCCAATTGTCTTTTAAAAAGCAAAGGATTGTAGTTGATGCAACCCTTCACTCCTATCAGAGGTACATTGGGGAACTGTCCACAGCTAGTAATCATGTCCCTTCCTTTGGTGCTCTGGGTGCACCATCTGATGTCATCTGAGGTCAAAGCAGTAAGTCTTCTAGCCCAGTTTTTCTGTTGGTGAGGGTTCAGGAAGGCATCAGTTTTGGGTAAGTGTTTGAGCAGCTAGGTATGAAATAGAGGAGCACAGCATCTCACCAATCTCCCTCTCTGCTTCTCATTCCTTTGGTGAACAGAATAATAGAAGTCTCCTAGCAAGGTGGGCACCGGGTTCCTCAAAAGGAAGAGGTGAATAGCATTCTTGCTAATAAACTTGGGCTCATCTGCAAAAAGTATAACCCCATATACACTGAGGGCTAACAATGCACAAACTGCCTTCCATTCTCCCAAGGAGGCCTTCAGGATAGCCTGAGAAGTTAGAAAGTCCAAGTGTAGGCCAGGGATTCCAGCCTTTGTAATCATGTTCTGCTCAATCAGGATAGGTTCCAAATGCAGTGCCTTTTCCACTTCTTCATTGCTGGGAGAATCCATCTCTGGATTGAAGGGGATACCACCCCTGACAGGCACTCCAACCAATGATGAAAACTCCTCTAATAAAGGTCCCAACTGAAAATCCTGGAAAGTAAAACATCTCAAAGGAGGATCATAGAACTGTAGGCAAGTGTGAATCAAACTCCTCTGAGAAGGGTCCAAGTCCATAACCATATCAAGGATGCTTCCATAATGTTCTCTGAATAGTGGGGTATGGTCTGGAGTAATGAGTGCTTGGACCTGCCTGATGCCAGCCAGCACAGGCTCAAAGAAGTGGTAAGAAATGTTGCTCTTTTTGGGTGCCATGACTGCTGTTGAAGAGCTGGAAATAACTGTTGATGAAGACTGATACTGGTGATGAGCCACTGACAGGCTGAGACTGGTGATAATAGTAGCTGAAGCAGGCAACTGATGAAGATGGTTGAAGCAGATAGCTGATGAACAAGGGTCTATGCAGGTAAAAGGGGTCAAAACCAAGCCAAATGTGATATGGATACCCTGAAAAGCAAATAAGCAAATGTTAAATGATGCAATGATGATGTATGCAAATGATATGCAAGGGTTTGTGATCGAGCTGGATCTGATTAACTGTCTTGATATAAGTCCATGTATGTCTAAGAAGTCCAGATGGAGGTTCAAAAGTCCAGTAACCAGGGTGGGGGACTCCAATAAAGAGTCACATGTCCTGGGTTAAATCAAAAGAACTGTCCAAAGTGAAGCATTCTTAAACACAATAAGAAACAGGGTATGATGTGGCCAAGGGTTCCTGCAAACCTGTAAACAGCCCAACCCCCCTCACAGGTGATGTTCTAAAACAAGGATCTTCAGACTTGGATCAGTTATGAGAAGTGTAAACACTTCTAACCCGGAGGTACAGTGTTTACAATAACCATAAAAGATCCTCCTCTAATTCACCTCAGTTTCTGAAGGTCATAGTAAAGGTCATCCAGACTTAGCAGGCTTCCCAGATAGCTCTAGCACTACAGGAGATCTGTAGCACAGAGTTCTCAAGAAGAAACCCATATCTGAACCGTGTTTCATATTCCCGCACCAGACCGAAATGGAATGGGAAAGAACATGAACCGCTCTAGCCTAGGTGTCACTCAGGTCCCAGGTATAGGACCTTAAACTCTCAATGAAACCCCACCCACCAAGACAAAAACCAGATCCAGCCAGATACAGTATGACAGTATGATATATAAAGTTGTAAAGAAAGCAATAAATAACTGTACATAAAGCAGTAATTAAAGCAAATATACAAACACACTTAGCACATAACACCCCAGTAAACACAAATCAAACAAGCGCTAGGAGGAACCCACAAAAAGAACCAGAAGCCCTGGTTACAGTATAAGGTTCCCCAGACGAGTCGCCAAGCTGTCGCTCCCGCCAAATGAGGCTAGGTCAAATGGGGTACAGACGCGAACGGTCGGCGAAAAGAGGATGTGAGAACACACAGGAGTGAACTCACAAGAAAAGAAAAGAGTCGCCAGCTAGGCATTTTTATCCCGGAGGAAAGGCAATGCTGCATAGACCTAGAAAGATATGGATAAGACGGTCGCGAACCAGAGAGACTGAGAAAGGGGGTTGGTTACAACCTGGGAAGGTATTAGCACCCAGATTGTCCGCCGTACTCGACGGGATCCACGCTTAGAAGATTTATGTTTTAAAGGGGTAGTGTCAGTGCTATCTGTGTATCAAGGAGCTGGGAAAGGATGTACAAGTGTCAGTGTAAGAAAAGTGTAGTGTATATAAGTGAAGTGTCAGTGTAAAGACAAAAATGAAATGCTCAAGATCATGAGACTAAAAGAATAAAGCTAGAAAGAGGGGGGATGTACAGAGACTTTTGTTCGATAACTGTTAAGTTATGCCTACGTATCCTCTTGTGCAATGAGGAAGTCAGAACACCGTAGTTCGACCCAAAGAGACTGAAAGATGAATTGACCTGTGAACTGCTTACTTGTCAATGCTCAAGTGTATGACCTGTCTGGCTCAGGTGCAAACTGTCTTGCATTAGACGGAAGAAGAAAATTCTCGTTTGTGAGTGATTAAGGTGAGAAAAGAATCCCGGAGGAGACGATTATTGTTTGTTTTTGCATTTTCAGTCTTTTATTGCTTTTGAATTTTGTCATAAGTTAATGAGCTTAAGCCTAAACCAATGGGTTAGTAAACTCATCACATCCTCCCTCTGATTAGGGGTAATGAGAATACCTTAAGTGTGAAGTCAGCATCTCACACTTAATCTCCATGGTGTAGGATTAAGGTCATTAACCTACTTGTGATTATTTAGATGTTTTTGTTGTTTTTGTTTAGTGTTAAGTAATGAGATTAAGCCATAATCAGGGATTAAACAGACTCATTACACCATCCTAATAGAAGGATAATATATGAGAATGTTTAAGCTGAGGAAGACTCCCCAACTTAATCCATGATTAGGGATTAAACCCATGACAAAACAAAGCCTTTATTAAGTGGATTTTGGTTAATGATATGGTGAAGAAGTGATTTTTATGGTTTGTAAGACAACTTGAGGGGGACTTGTCCATTAACACTAGGGTTAGTCCTTCTTAACCAATTAAGGAAGAATTAGAACCCTAATGCAAGGCCCAAGTTACAAGCTTGATGTCTTGATGATTATTAAGTGGATTGATTAAAGGAGTTAAACACCTTAAGGGTTTAACACTTAGGATTAAAGTTATACACTCCATCCTAATAGAACGATGCAGGCATAAGCTTAATCACAAAGCCTTAAAGCCTTTAGGGTTTAGTCCCTGATTATGAGATGAGAAGAGAGGACTCAAGGAGACACAAAGATAAAATCTAAGTGGGGGACTAATCAACCCTAATTATTATCATGCTTGGTCATTCCTAGGGTTTGTGAGGTTTGCAAGGAAGATCTTCAAAGAACCACCAAGGAGGGAAGCTGATGAAAGGAGCAAAGAGAAGCAAAACAACTTGCTTCACTTAAGAAGTCAAGTTGCTTGAAGAAAGAAAGTGAGATGAACAAGAATGAGCAAGCTCAATCCAAACACATACAAAAAATGCAGCAATGGTGCATAAGAGAGATGAAAAGAGATTGTGAGAAGTGAAGGCAAATTCACTTCTCAAAGTAACTTACCACCTGAAAAGTTAGCAAAAGGAATGAAATGCAATGCAAATGGAATGCAATGTGATGATGCAAACCAAAACCAGAAGCATGAACATGATGTTAATGATGCTAAGAGATGATGCAATCATGAGGCAAGGCATGAGGATGATCATACAAACATATGGATGCAAGAGAAGCATGCTTAGAAACATGAATATACATGAAAAGTTGTGAAATGCAAATGACATACAACATGGCAAATGAAAGATGCAATGATCAAACATGATTCTAATATGTCCTAAGATGTGTTATGAATCAAATGGATGCACAAAATGTCATGGCAAGTCATGGTATGCAAGCAAATGGAAGATGGATGCAAAGGATGGCATGAATTAGGGTTTATGAACAATGCACAAAACAAAATTCAAAACCAGAAGCAAACATCATGATAAAAATTTGAAAATGCATTCAAAGGAACCCCAAACCTATACAAACTCACTGCCCAAAGGAGAAGATCCAATTCTTAACCTAGTGTAAGTTATGAATTTCCTAAGTTGGCTAGGGTTTTAAGGTACCTTGTCAAGAAAAATGTCAAACAAATTGAAAATGCAATATCAAATCATGCCAATTTAATCCTATAAACTACATGATATGCAAGATGCAATGCAAAAAGAATCATTGTCCAACTCTCAATGGTTAGGCAGAAGTGAATTTTTGAAGTTTAAATCAAAATAATGCCTTGAAATGAAATTAAATCCATTGAAAATTGTCAAAAGGAATCAAGAACAAAAAATAAATTTGGTTTGAGAGTTGGACAATGTTTCTAAATGATTTTAAATGTTTCATGAATTTTTTTGTGATTTTTAAATACCTAAAAGTATTTTTAATTAATTAATTCTCATTAATCAATTAAAAATAAACTTTTAAATGATTTAAAAATATTTTTCAATGCAAAAAATAAAAATAAAAATTTTTTTGGTCTCTGAAAATTAATAAAAGGGGTGATAAAAATTTTCAGAATTTTTTGATGATTTTTACTATTTTTAATAAAATGTACAAAAGAAATGAAATAAAATGAAAATTAAATTGAATAAAATGAGAAGTATGCTGATCCAGTGGCCAGGATTCAAATTTGACACGCGGGAGTTGACTGGCGCGCGTTTGAATGGCTGGGATTCATTCTGAGATTTGAATTTAATTAATCCTAATTAATTACATAAATGACTGGATTAGGGTTTAATCAACGCATCTGGGACGTCCATTCGCGCGCGGGTCAAACAAAGTCAGCCCATCCTACGCTCCAAATTCAAACCTGGCCCTAAACCCTAATTAGCCTTAATGACCTTCAGACGGCCGGAACAGTGGTTCCGGTCGTCTTCTCCGACGAGCCATTTCTCTAACTCTCTCCAAACTCCATAAAAATGAAAGCTAACTGCCCAGAATTAAACCCCACTCATCACTGAATCAAAACCCCCAAACAAAAACCATTTTTCATCCATCAATCATGCAAATCGAAGCAAAACAAAATTAGGGCAGAAAGTTTCAGACAACTCATACATACTCAATATTCCACCATTTTCATTTTTAAACACATCATGATGATCAGGATAACATGTAGAATCAATTTATAACAAGTAAATGGAGTTCTGGAAAATTTGTTCTTGATGGATACCTGAACTGAAGTCCTTCGAACAGGAGCTTTCTGAGCCTTTCTCCTATGCAAACTGACTCCTCTGGTCCTCCCGAGCTCAATGGAATGCTTCACAACTCTTGTTGATGGCTGATTTGGGAGGTGGCAGAAGTTCTGTTCAAAGGGGGGTGGTGATCGTGTTTTGGTTTCAGTGACTTTCAGGCTGTTTCAATGGTTGGTTTGTGATCAGTGAGTCATGTTGAGATTGTTTATGAAGTTTGTTTGGATGTTTTTTGCTTGTGGAGAGTGTTTCGAATGGTTTTGCATAAGAGGTGGAAAATGAGAATGTTGTCTTCTTGGAGGTTTCAGGCTTGTGTGTCTTATGAGAATGAAGCCTTGGGATGTGTTTGTAAAGTCTGGATTGGGCAGAGAGTGGTTGTGTCACTGTGGGATTGGTATGGCTTCAAGTTGCAAAAAGTCAAGCAAGTTGTACTTGGAGGTATGGGCAAGTGGCAGGCTAGGATAGGAGCATGGTTGAGTTCAGCAAGGATCAAGGAATGCTTTTGGATCAGATTTTATGAACCGAGGCAAGTGGATGAGAAGTTTTGATCCCTTTTGCAAATTGTCACAACTTTGGTCCCTTTTGTAATTCTTGAAGTTTAAGGCATGGAACTTAAGAAATTCTTGGGCCAATATGAAGTTTAAATCATATATGATGTTTGTGTAAGGGTTAGACATTAATTAGAAGTCACAAGTTGCCTTGGTACAAGAATTTGCAAGTTTCCCTCTTTGGTGCATAACTTGAAATTATGTGATTTTTCCCAACTTTGACAAACCATAACTTTTGATCCAAAATGAATTAGGTCATGTTCTTGTACTTTTTGAAAAGGGAATGATCCATTCTACAACTTTCATGACCAAAGTTTTCTCATTTGAGGAATTTTTGAATCAAAAAGTAAGGGTTGAAAAAGTTTCCCAAAATGGCAAGTTTCCATTACAAGTCATTTCCCAAAAAGTCAACTTTGCAAATGGCTTGAAATTCTTCAATCTTGTGAACTTCTAACATCTTCTATGATCAAATAAAGATCAAACACAATCAAAATGTTGAAGAACACTCTTTGGTTGGGTCATTGGGGGCCTCAGGTACCCTGATTTTGCACTGACTTGCTCAAAAAGTCAACTCTTGATCAGATGACTTCCCCATTGAATTTCTTCATGAAAATTGATATGCATGATCCCTATACCATATAGAGACCAATAGAAACAAGAATGACCAAAAAATTTGGAGTTATGGCCTTTGAAACCAAAACCCTAATTCTAGGTCATCTGTGCAGTCAAACCTGGCTCTGCTTCCATGCCATTCTCAGTTCTTGTGATTTTTTGACTTCCTTGACTTTGAGAGGATATAATATGATGCTTGAACACACATGGACCCCTTTTAAATTATTGATGACCTTTGGAGTGGTTCAAGTGGCTCTTGGATTGCTCAGATCACAAACCCTAGATGCAGATGACTTTAAATCTATGCTGTGAATCAAAAATGCAATATGAGATGCTATGATTGAACTTATGCACATGAGGATATCACAAGCCATGGTGTGAAGGGGTGAGGGCAAATTTGGGGTGTTTACAGCTATCTGTGTGCAAAAGCTGGAAGAGAATATACAAGTGTCAGTGCAAGAAAGTGAAGTGAGGTGCTCAGGAATGAGGCTTAAAAGGAATGCTGAAAGAGGGGGAAGACACAGAGACTTTTGTTCGATAACAGTTAAGTTATGCCTACTTATCCTTTCGTGTAATGAGGAAGTCAGAACACCGTAGTTCGACTCAAAGAGACTGAAAGATAAACTGACTTGTGAACTGCTTGCTTGCCTATGCTCAAGTGTATGACTTGTCTGGCTCGAGTGCTAACTGTCTTGCATTAGACGGAAGAAGCAATTTCTCATTTGTGAATGAAGATGATGAGAAAAGAATCCCGGAGGAGACGATTATTGTTTGTTTTTGTGTTTTCAATCTTTTATTGCTTTTTTGTTTTTGTCGTAAGTTAATGAGCTTAAGCCTAAACCAAGGGTTAGTAAACTCATCATATCCTCCCTTTGATTAGGGATAATGATAATACCTTAAGTATGAGATGAATACCTCAAACTTAATTACCATGATGATGTAGGATTAAGATCATTAACCTACTTATGATTATTTAGATGTTTTTTGAGTTTTTGTGTAGTGTTAAGTAATGAGTTTAAGCCATAATCAAGGATTAGTGAACCCATTACACCATCCTAATAGAAGGATAATAGATGAGAACACTTAAGCTGAGGAAGATAACTCAACTTAATCCATGATTAGGGATTAACCTCATGACAAAACAAGCCTTTATTAAAGTGGATTTTAATTAAAGGGTGCGATTAAGAAGTGAATTTTATGTTTGTAAGACAACTTGAGGAGGACTTGTCCATTAACACTAGGGTTAGTCCTTCTTAACCCATAAAGGAAGAATTAGAACCCTAATGCAAGGCCCAAGTTACAAGTTAATTTTTTAGTGATTATTAAGATGGATTAATTAAGAGGTTTAAACAAATTAAGGGTTTAACACTTAGGACTAAGGTTATACACTACATCCTAAGAGAAGGATACAGGCATAACCCTAATTCCAAAGTCTTAAAACCTTAAAGGTTTAGTCTCTAATGATGAGGTGAGAGGAGAGACACAAAGAAGAGACAAAGGTAAAAGCTAAAGGGGGACTAATTAGAACCCTAACTATTGTCATGCTTGGATGTTCCTATGGTTTATGAGGCTTGCAAGAGATCTTCAGAGAAGCCACCAATGGAAGAAACAGATGAAAGGAGGAGAAGCAGAAGAAACAAGTTACTTACTTCACTGAAGAAGATAAGTAACTTGGAGGAAGGAAGTGAATGATGAACATGAATGAGCAATATCACTCTAAAGCAAATAAAAATGCAGCAAGGATGCATAAGAAGAATGAGAAGAGAAAGGAGAAGTGAAGGCAAATTCACTTCTCAAATTACTTACCACCTGAAAATGTTAGCATAAGGAAAGGAATGAAATGTATGCAAAAGTAAAAACCAAAACTAGAAACAAATACATGATGCAAATGATGCTATGAGATGATTCAAAAGCATGCCAAGTTCTATGAATGTTCATACAAGGGATGGAATGCAAATGAAGCATGTGGGAAGCATGAAAACACATGTATGTTTATGAAATGAAATGGATGCAAAGCATGGCAAATGTATGAATAAATGACCAATCAATGTTCAAGAAATGTCTTAAGATGTCTAAGATGGAATACAAATTCTTAGAATGTCATGGCAAGTTCACATGTTCATGCAATGCAATGTAAGATGCAAGTATGGATGCAAGATTAGGGTTACATGAAAGGATGAGATGCAAAAGTCAAAAACAGAAGCAAATCATAAGATAAAAAATTGCAAATGAACTCAAAGGAACCCTAACCCCATATGATATCACACCCCAAAGGAGAAGGTCTAACTCTTAACCTAAAGAAAAATTGTGATTTTTCTAAGTAAACTAGGGTTTTTGGGTACCTAAAGAGGAAAAATGCAAATCAAATGGAAAATGCAAGATAAATTCAAGGCAAAAATATTCTAGATACTACATGCTATATGAAGAACAATGCAAAAATAACCAATGTCAAACCCTTCATGGTTAGGTAGAAAAGAATTTTCAAAGTTAGGGTTCAAAAAAGGGATTTTTATGAACCCTAAATTCAAGAAAAATGTCAAAGTTGGATCAAAACCAAAAAGAAATTTGTATGAATGGTTTGACAATGTTTCTAAATGTCCTAAGATGCAATGTGAATTTTTTTGTGATTTTTAGAAACCTAAATGGTATTTTAATTAATTAATTTCCATTAATTAATTAAAATAAACATTAAAATATTTTTAAAATGATTTTAAAATGCAAAAAATAAAAATAAAAATGTTTTTGGGTGAAGAAAAATATTTGAAATCAAAATGAAGAAGAAAAATATTTTTGGAATTTTCTAAGTATTTTAAATAAATTGGACAAAATAAATGCAATAAAATGAATTAAAAATGAAAATAAAAGAAAGTAAGACAATCCAATGGACAGGATTCAAACTGGGGGGAGAAGGTTGAATAGCGCGCAAATGAGTGGCTGAGATGCAATCTGGCTAATTAATCCAGATTTAAATAATTAATTAAAAGTTAGGGTTTAATGATTGATCCTAGCCCTTCATACGCACGAGGAAAACATGATCCAAGGGCCCTAATTCAAACTTCCCTAATCACCTGAGATTAGCCCTAATTAATCTCAGGTGGCCGGAGAAGACCTCCGGTCGTCTTCTCCAGCGAGACCTTCAACCCCACTTCTTCCCTAGGCCATTTCAGGAGCTCTAAAGCTCTAGATCAACTCCTCTCCCCTCCCTAAACATGAATCCACCCTCAAAACTAATTTCTTACGCTTCAAACTCAAGATTCGAAGAACACAAAAATGGTGAAACTTTCAGACAGTCAGTACATGCTCATTTCGCAACCATTTTCAAAACAAAATAGATCATGGTGATCAGCAAAGCATAAGGAACAATTTAGAAACTTAAAATCATGCTTCTGGAAAAAAGTTTGAAGATTGATACCTGAGCTGGAGCTTTCACCTCAGAAGCTTTTGGACCTCTTCTTTTGTGCAAATCCTCTTTATTTGACCCCCTGATGAAGTTGCAATGCTTGGATGGAGTTTAGAATGGCTGGATTGTGTGGTTGCACTTCAACTGGCCAGAAATCGTGTTTCAGTTTTGGGTGCTTTGAGGCTTGTTTGATGGTTGGTTTATGCTCTATGGATCATTTCTGAATGAATGGTGAAGTTTGTTTTGGAGTTTGATGGCTGATCAGAGTGTTTCGAAATCTTTTGCTTTTGGGGTGATTTTGAGGAACTTAGTGATTCTGAGGTTTCAGCCTTGTGTGATGTGTGTTATGGCTTGCATTTGATCCACATAACAAGCTTTGATAGGTCAGAGGAGTTGTTGTGGCCTATGGTGATTGGTATGGGCAAGTTGCCAAAATGTAAACATAACTTGTACTTGAGGTATGGGCTATGGCAGAGGTTGTACAAGGGCTTTCCTGGCCTCAACATTGATCAAGGAGAGCCATGGGATTGAGATTGGGGTGCTGCAGCAAATGGAAGCATGGTTGTATGAGTTTTTGCAAGTTTTGTACATTTTGGCCCCTTTGTGATTTCTTGATGTGCAAGGCATAGAAACTTGAGATTCTTGGGCCAATTCTGATTCTTAGGCCATACTCTATGTTTGTATGATGCCTAAAAGTGTATTAGAGGTCACAAAATGACTTGGTTTGTGAATTTGCAAAAAATCCTCTTTGGCATGAATGTGAAAATTATGTGATTTTTGCCAACTTTGCCAAGCCATAACTTGAGTTCCATAATGAATTAGAACTTTTTCTTGTACTTTTTGAAAAGGGAATGATCCAATCTACAACTTTCATGACCAAAAATTTTTCATTTGAAGCATTTTTGGTTGAGAAAGAGGAGGTTGAAAAACTTTCCCAAAATGGAAAGTTTCCATTACAACTCATTTCCATTTTTGGTAACTTTTGGTTTAGCTCAATTTTCTTCAATTTTGTGAACTTCCAAGAACATAAATTATCAAATAAAGATCATATAACTTCAATTTGATGAAAAATCCACTTTGGTTCCATTGTTGGGGTCCTTAGATGCCCTGATTTTGCTCTGACTTGCTCAAGAAGTTACCCAGTGAACATATGACTTCCACAATGAATTTCTTCATCAAACTTGGTACACATGATCCTTATAACATATAGAGACTATTAGAAACAATAATGACCAAAAAATTTGGAGTTATGGCCTCTGAATCCAAAACCCTAATTTCAGGTCATCTGTGTAGTGAAACCCTAGCTCTGCTTCCATGCTTTGCCAGTTCTTTTGATTTTGGACTTCCTTGATCTTTGAGGGATATAAAATGATGATGTAACACACATGGACCCTCTTGGAATGATTGAAGACCTTTGGGGAGGCTCAGATGGATCCTTGGATTGCTCAGATCACAAAACCCTAGATGCAGATGAATTTGAACTAATGCAGTGAAACAAAAATGCAATATGAGATGATATGCTTAAACCAATGCAAATATGGAAGATCACAAGCCATGGTGTGAAATGAGTGAGGGCAAATTTGGGGTGTTTACAGGTATGCCTTGGTACATCCACCAAGAGAGTAGGATTTAGCCGAGACCCTTTATTGCGATGTTCAAAATAATCATGCCATCATCCGACAAACAACCTGGGCTTGGGATAACATTCACACAAAAGGGACTGCTATTCTTGGCAAGTGCAACAACATAGCTTCAGCCCAGTACATTGATTGGTCTCGCATCAGAGGACAGATCACCCGCATGCCATTTACCCTGGAGGATGTGCCAGGGCCATTAGCAGTAGAGCCTATAGCTATAGTGAGCCTGGAGGAATTTGAGAAGCTTAAAGAGAGGAATACCCAGCTTACTGAAGACTTGAAGAAGACCCTTTGGGAAAGGAATGATAGTCATCTGGACATTGAGAGGTTAGAGAAGCTCTGTATCGAGCATGCAACCAAGATAGAAAAGACAGAAGACTTCATTAGAAAAGCCCGAGCAGGGGAGTTGGTATTGAAGAATGCTTGCAAAGAAGCCAAGATTCAGAAGGCCAGAGCTGAGAACTACCTAGAGGAGAGTCAGGCTAGATGGATTAGGATCACTGAAGCTCGTTTGCAAGAAGATCAGAAGACATAAGCTAAGATAAAACAGCTAGAAGCCAATGAGAAGAAGAATCAGGAAGCACTCCTAGCAGCACATAAGGAAATCTCTGAGCTGAAGCTCCGGGCGGGGTTGAAGAGATCAAAAGACCAAGACAAGTATAAGAAGTTGACAAGTGTTATTGCCACCAAGAACCTTCTTATCAGGACCATCACAGAGCATCCAGTTGGGCCAGTGACTGATGCTCTCCTGAAGGAAGTCAGAGAGGATGACTTTGGGCTGGATGTTTGATTTATGTGTATTTGCATTTCATTTTGGTTGTACTTTATCTCTCATGATAAATTGGTTGTATTCCTTGATTTTGTTGTATTTTGACCTTCCATGGGAACTTGTTTGTAATCATAAACTATGTATCTTTTTTTCATTTGTAATATATGGTTTATGTATTACTTGGGTTTATCTCTTGGGCTTCATTTCTCTCCAACATCATCATTCCTAGAGGTATGGAAGGTCAAAACCAAAGAACCAAATCGGATACCCTTGGAAGACAAATAGACATATTGCATTGCATACTAACCTAATTCTTTGTTTTGTAGGTGTTTTTGTTGTTGTTTTTTCACCTTGCTGTGTGTTTTAGGAAACATTGCTTGTAAGAGGGTTTTCCTCATCAACAGAGTTCACCGGTATCCTACAAGAAACAACCTTCCGAGGTTACAGATGGACCAAGTTCTGCAAGATTTGACTGACGTGAGAACCCAGATGGCTAATGAGAGAACTGAGATGAGGGCTCAGATGAACCAGTTCATGGAAGTAATGACTGGGTTGGCTCAAAGCCAAGAAAGATTAAGGGAGTTAGTCGAGCGGCAAACTCCAGAAGAGAATCATCCAGGTACAGGAGGTACTGGTAACAATGATCACGGACAGCCACGAACAGATGCGCCAGAATTTGGGCCTCACCTCAATCCTGAGATCAATGATATCAGGAATAACCAAGGAAATACTGGAGGTCGTGCCTTGTAGGAAAACCCTCAAGAGGAACATTTTACAGCAATTGGTGCTGGGGATGAAGCCTATGATCGTCGTCTGGACGAAATAGCAGAAAAGCTGAGATCTATGGAGTCCCAAAACTCTTTGGGATTTGATGTTATGGGCATGGGTCTGGTTGAGGGGGTTAGGACTCCTCACAAATTCAAACCCCCCTTGCTTTGAGAGATATAACGGTACCTCTTGTCCACGTACTCACTTGCAGTCCTTTCTGGGGAGACTGAACGCTTATACCATGGACGAAAGGTTGTGGATGTTCTACTTCGAGGACGCTATTATCAATATAACTTAGACATGGCTCCCAACAGGACTCTCCTAATGGGTATGTCACAGTCTTCAAGAGAAAGCTTTCGGGAGTATGCCCAAAGATGGAGACAGCTAGCTGCTGATGTCCAACCTCCAATGTCTGAAAGAGAAATGGCCGACATGTTTATGAACACCCTTCAAGGAACATACATTGACAGACTTGCTGCTTTCTCGTCCACCAGCTTTGCGGATGTAGTTATAGATGGAGAGAGAATTGAGAGTCTGTTGAAGATGGGCAAAATTTCAGATAATGGTGCCAGTTCCAGCAATACAAGGAAACCTTTTGCAAGACCTCGTAGGACAGGTGAGACCAACTCAGTACATATGGGCAGAAGTAGGCCTCAGTATATGCCAAGATTAATAGCTGATGTCACAATTCCAGCTCTGGCACATCAACAACAGTACACTCCACAACCACAACACTTCTCACCACAACAACAATTTCCTCAACAAAGATCTTTCAACAATAACAATCAGCAACAACGTCTGTTTCAACAGAGGCCTTCACAAGTCAATAGGGTCATTGATCCCATTCCAATGCCTTATGCTACCTTACTTCCACAATTGCTAAAGCTCAACTTTATTGAATTAAGGACTCTAGCTCCCCCAGATCCTCAAAATCTCCAAATAAACTATGATGTTAATGCCTGGTGTGCCTTCCACTCAAATGCACCTGGCCATACTACAGAGAAGTGCATAGCCTTACACATGAAGGTTCAGGATCTGATTGATTCTAAGGAAGTTAACTTTGTACCTCCTCCGATTGTTACTAAGAATCCTATGCCTAGCCATGGTGGGCCTAGGATAAATGCTATTGAGGAAGATCAACCGATAAACCTAATTGACAGTGTTGCAAGCATTCAAACACCTCTGGCCGAGGTTAAAGCCCAGCTTTTAAAGTGCCAAGTGTTCCCGGGTTGTGAGGCCCATTGTGAAGCTTGCAAAATCTCTATCAACAGTTGTGCAGATTTGAAAACCGGCATCAATAATCTTATCAAGGAGGGCACCTTACAGATCACTTCAACAGTTCTAGCTCCTACAATATCAACAACCATTCCTTCTAGAACATCAGCAGACATCACTCCATCAGATATCACTCCTACAACTTCAACAACAATCATTCCAACAGATTCTTCTACAACATCAACAACCATCCCTTCTTCAACATCAACAGACATCAGTCCAACAAATCCTTCTACAAATGAAGATATTTCCACAATAACTATTTACTATGATCCTACAACAATCCCCGTTCCAGATTCTTTCAACAATCAGCATCTCCATCAGCAGCAGCAACCATCATCACAAGCACCATCTCCGATCAGACCTCCTGTTACAATCTATTATGAACCTCAGATTGTCTCAGTTCCTTCTTCAGCAGCAATCAGTCTGGTTACTATCACGATACCAGGACCATTTCCATATGATAGCAGCAGTGTCGTGCCTTGGCACTATGGTTCAGATTTATATTGCAACGGAAAGAAAGTCACTCTTGACACTTCTATACCACAGATCGATAATGTGGGGGGAGGCGGAGGCTTCACTTGAAGCGGATGTCTCTTTGCCTCACAATTCCAGAGAACCAATGCTGAAGCTGAAGCTGCTGCCAAGGCTAATGGCAAGAATGTGGTGCTTGAAGAACCTATTGCCAAGGAAGCTCAAAAGACATCCTTTGACCAGGATGTAGACGAGTTCATGAGAATAATCAAGAAGATTGACTATAGGGTTGTGGACCATATCCATCAGACACCCTCCAAAATCTCTATTCTATCACTGCTAATGTGTTCCGAAGCCCACAGGAATGCACTTCTCAAAGTCCTGCATGCAGCTTACGTGCCAGAAGAGATTACAGTCAATCAGCTAGAAACGGTGGTTTCTAATGTCAATACTAGTCATGGACTAGGGTTCACCGATGCTGATCTAACTACGGAGGGCCGTAACCATAATAAGGCTTTGCATATCACCTTGGAGTGTAAAGGTGTTGTTCTTTCTCATGTCTTGGTTGACACTGGGTCCTTACTCAATGTTCTTCCAAAGAAAGCCTTGGTCAAGATGGAATATGATGGTCTTGCATTGCGTCCAAGTAACCTGGTAGTGAGAGCCTTTGACGGTTCTAAAAGATCGGTTCTTGGGGAAATTGAGTTGCATGTGGTGATTGGCCCACAGATCTTTAAAACTATCTTCTACGTGATGGACATGAAGCCTGCCTATAGTTGTTTGTTGGGTCGGCCATGGATTCGTGCCGCTGGTGCTGTAACGTCGACCCTTCACCAGAAGTTGAAATACAAATGGGAAGGTCAAATCATCACAATCTGTGGGGAGGAGGATATCTTCGTTAGTCATCTAGCTACTTACAAGTATATTGAGATGGACAGAGATTCATGAGACGATGAGCCAAGGGTTTGAGGCCCTCAATGTTAATGAAGCAACAACTGAAGTGTCTGGTACTTCAATATCCTCTTATAAACAAGCTCAGAAGGTTGTTGAAGACGGGAATGCCCAGGGTTAGGGCAAGCTGCTGCAAGTTAGGATCAAGGAAGACAAGTTCGGGTTGGGTTACAAACCATCCCGACAGGTCCAAGAGGAGGCTGCTGAAGCTCCCAAATTTGTCAGTGGGGGTATGCTAACCCCGGATGCAATCAACAATGTGGAAGACGAGGCTGAAAGTGACTTCAACCTGGAGAGATGGATTCGTCCAAAGGTCCCAGGCCAACAAATCCTTAACTAGTCTTCCCAGGAAATTATAAGGGTTACTTCTGCAGTGTAATTATTATTTCCTATTTAAGCATGCATTAAGTCCTGCATCTTGCCCAAGGTGTCAGGACTCATTTTGTAATAGGGTCATATTTGCATTTTGTGCAAATGAATGATTAATGAACAAATGGACATCTTTTGCAAACGATCTTCTTTTTCGCTCACTGTTTTTCATTTTTGTTATTTTCGCACAAAACAATAAATGGCAATGTTTTTCAATAATAACTCCATTCATTTTTTTCTAAACAAGATTAAAATCAATCACTAAAATGAACAAATCTCAACCCTTGCAGAGATAATCCTCTAGATTGCACCGACAACATCACTATTATGACCTTGTATGACTTCGACAATCCAATTAATCAAGCAGATGAATGGGTTGATAAAGACTATGATTTGCCTGAAGAGTTGGCTAGGTTGTTGAGGCAAGAGGAAAAAGTGATTGCTCCTCATCAGGAGGAGGTTGAAACTATCAATCTTGGTACTAAGGAAGATGTGAAAGAGGTAAAGATCGGGGCCAGTCTGCAAGCTCCAGTGAAAGAACAACTCATCAGTATGCTTCAGGAATATGTCGACGTCTTTTCTTGGTCCTATCAAGATATGCCAGGTCTAGATACGGATATCGTTATGCACAGATTACCATTGAGAAAAGATTGTCCACCGGTTAAACAAAAGTTGCACCGTACTCGCCCAGATATGGCCATGAAAATTAAAGAAGAAGTACAAAAGAAGTGGGACGCCGGTTTTCTCGCTGTGAATAGTTACCCGCCGTGGGTTTCTAACATTGTACCCGTACCTAAGAAGGATGGCAAGGTGTGTATGTGTGTCGATTACCGGGACCTGAACAGAGCTAACCCGAAAGATGATTTCCCATTACCTCACATTGATGTATTGGTGGATAACACAACTCCGTTCTCGGTATTCTCTTTCATGGACGGATTTTCGGGGTACAATTAGATTAAGATGTCACCTGAAGACATGGAGAAGACAACTTTCATCACACCGTGGGGCATGTTCTGTTACAAGGTAATGTCGTTTGGTCTGAAAAACGCCGGTGCAACTTATCGATGGGATATGGTAATGTTATTCAACGACATGATCCATAAAGAAATTGAGTGCTACGTGGATGACATGATTACCAAGTCCCAAAAAGAAGAAGGGCATTTGGTGAATTTGTTGAAACTGTTCAAGCGTCTGAGGAAGTATCAGTAGAAGTTGAACCCCAACAAGTGCACATTCGGGGTACGTTCTAGTAAGCTGCTGGGTTTTATTGTAAGTGAAAAGGGAATTGAGGTTGATCCCGACAAAGTCAAAGTTTTTCAGGAAATGCCTGCACCCAAGACTGAGAAAGAAGTTCGAGGGTTCTTAGGTAGATTGAACTACATCTCAAGGTTCATATATCATCTCACTGGAACCTACAAAGCCTTGTTCAAGCTGTTAAGAAAGGAACAAATAGTCAGGTGGAACGATGATTGTCAAAGAGATTTTGACAAAATCAAAGAATATCTGCGAGAACCTCCAATTCTCATGCGTCTGATCGATGGAAGACCTCTAATCATGTACCTGACAGTATTAGAAGAGTCAATGGGATGTGTGTTGGGCCAGCATGACGAGTCTGGTCGAAAAGAGTATGCAATATACTACCTAAGCAAAACGTTTACCGACTGTGAACAAGGTTATTCACTGCTCGAGAAAAATTGTTGTGCTTTAGCGTGGGCTGCTCGCCGACTAAGACAGTATATGTTGACTCACACTACCTTATTAATCTCAAAGATGGATCCAATCAAATACATATTTTAGAAGCCATCACTTACCAGAAGGGTTGCAAGATGGAAAATGATTCTAACAGAGTATGACATTCTGTACACTTCTCAAAAAGCCATCAAGGGCAGTCTATTGTCTGATTACCTGGTTGAGCAACCCATTGATGATTACCAACCTATGAGATTTGACTTCCCTGATGAAGACATCGTGTACTTAAAAGAAAAATATTATGAAGAGCCTGTTCACACTGAAGGGCCTGACCCAGAAGAAGCATGGACTATGATGTTTGACGGGGCAGTTAATTGTAGCGGTCGTGGGGTTTGTGCAATACTTATCACACCTAAAGGAGTTCATATGCCTTTCTCGGCAAAACTCACCTTTGCTTGCACTAACAACGAAGCAGAATACGAAGCTTGTATCATGGGTCTTGAGGAAGCTATTGACCTCAGGATCAAGACCTTGAATGTATTCGGAGATTCAGCTTTGGTAATCAACCAGACCAACGAAAAGTGGTACACTCATCAGGAGCATCTGATTCCCTACTGTGACTATACGAGGAGATTGTTGACATTCTTCACAACAGTTAAGCTTGAATACATCCCTCAAGATGAGAATCAGTTTGCAAACGCTTTGGCTACCATTTCATCAATGATCAAAGTACAAGCTGCTAATTATGTGCCTCGGATTTTGGTATCCAGACTGGACAGATCAGCATATGTATTTTCTGTGGACACTGTCACTGACGACAAGCCTTGGTACCATGACATTAAATGCTTCTTGGAAACTCAGACATACCCACCTGGGGCATCATCAAATGATAAGAAGACATTAAGAAGGCTAGCCGACAGTTTTTTCCTCAATACTGATGGCTCCATGTACAAGAGAAACTTAGACATGGTATAACTCAGATGTGTTGACAAGAAGGAAGTAGACCTACTAATGCACGAAGTACATGAAGGTTCATTCGGTACCCATGCCGGAGGACATGCAATGGCAAAGAAGTTGTTAAGATCAGGTTACTACTGGATCACAATGGATGCAAATTGTTGTGCTTATGCCAGAAAATGCCACAAGTTCCAGATCTACGCAGATAAAGTGCATGTGCCTCCGAATCCTTTGAATGTAATGTATTCACCTTGGCCCTTCGCCATGTGGGGCATTGATATGATTGGAAAGATTGATCTGACTGCTTGAAATGGTCATAGATTTATCCTAGTAGCCATTGATTACTTCACCAAATGGGTTGAAGCAGCTTCATATGCAAACATCACCAGACAAGTGGTAGCCAGATTTCTGAAAAGGGATATCATTTGTCGATATGGAGTCCCCGTGCGAATCATTACTGATAATGGTTCCAGTTTGAACAACAAGATGATGGCAGAGCTTTGCCGAGACTTCAAAATTCAACATCACAACTCTTCTCCTTATAGGCCAAAGATGAATGGCGATGTTGAGGCCGCTAACAAGAACATCAAGAAGATTGTGCAAAAGATGGTAGTCACCTACAAAGAATTGTACGAAATGCTACCATTTTCCTTGCATGGATACCGAACCTCTATCAGAACATCTACTGGGGCAACATCTTATCAACTTGTGTATGGTATGGAAGTTGTCCTGCCTGTTGAAGTTGAGCTACCCTCATTACGGGTAATGATGGATGTGAAACTGGGTGAAGCAGAATTGGTCCGATCTCGGTACAATCAACTGAATCTGATTGAAGAGAAAAGATTAGCTGCCATTTGTCATGGGAAGTTATATCAGAAGCGAATGAAGAAAGCCTTCGATCAGAAGGTCAGATCTCGGGAATACCGAGTGGGAGAGCTTGTTCTGAAGAGAATTCTTCCTCCTCATACAGACCACAGGGGCAAATGGACACCAAACTATGAAGGTCCCTACGTGATAACTAATGTCTTCTCGGGTGGGGTGCTGATGCTCGCAACCATGGATGGTGAAGACTTCCCGTCTCCTGTGAATTCAGATGCAGTTAAAAAATACTTCGCATAAAATGACCCGCTGGACATAAAAACAGAATGTGAGTCCAGGCAAAAATAGGGCATCCTGGCGAGTCAAAAACAGAATAAAAGACTCGGGCAAAAATAAGGGAAAATTGAAAAAATGTACACCCGCTGAGTTGAAAAGCCACATCGGACAACTCAGGAAAAAATGGGTATCCCCGTGGATTGAAACCCCGAAAGGGCGATCCACGCAAAATCAGGGAAAAAGCGAACAACTGCATTCTGAATTCATCTGTATCACTCATGGCAAGCTCTGAAAGAACAAAGCATCAGTCAGAATCAGCCTTCTTCAGAAAATCAAGATAAGAAGAACGTCAAGGTCATACAGGTCATAACAAAGGAAGCTCACTGGAGCGTCATTTTCAACATTTCCAACACTTTTACTTTCTCAATTTACAGCAATCTCCTCCTTTCAGGGGATTCACTTCTTCAGCTGTACTTGCCTATTCAGGACACACAAATCAATAAAATCAGAAGTTTTAGTCACATTTTGTTCTGTACATTTTTGATTTGTTTGCAAAAGGTCCAATGTTCATAATACAACACTTTCATAAAACTTATGAGCCATTTTAATAAATGCTTGCAAGAAATATTTTGCTCTCAGGAAAATCTAACTCCTATGACGGAATCCGGTTAAGGATACCTCGGGACACTTGTGCGTTTTCCTTTGTCTTAACAGGTTTCATGTACTCAAGGCAGACAATCTTTCGCAACATGGGGCATATCAAGCATTAAATCCCCAGTATACTACTTCCCAGAAGGTATCTCCTCCCCAAGCGGAACCTCCCGAGCAATGATTGATGACTCTTCCACAGCAAAGTGGACAAGGAGCTTTCTATTCCCCATCCGAAATGCCAGATTTCCATCATCCTCAGCAGAATTGATGGATTTGTTCCCCCACAGAGTTGCCTCCCCAGTAGAGCAGTGCCTAAAACATGTCCCCAGCAGAGTGGCTAAAACTTCCTCATCCCCATTAGGAGTTCTCCCTCCGGACAGATCAATCAATGATTTTTATCCCCAAGCTAAGTTCCCCCTCCAGACGGATCACCCAGAGATCTTTCTCCCTGCAGGATTTGAATCTGGGATTGGGTTTCTCATTTGCATAATCATAGCATTCGCATCATATTCACCAAATATTCGTAGCATTCTGTCTAGGTACGGAGCATTGTGGCAAAAATCAAACATTTGCATAATCATAAGCCAGGTTCGAGCCAATCCCTTAAAAATACTATCATCACCTCACCAGTAATATACAAAACTTATCCCCTGCAGATAAGAGACAAGACATCCCCTTTGCACTCGTCCGTGTCATCTTATCTCCCGCAGGTCGCCAGAATACCTTCTACATTCTCAATACAGATATTTGTTCATGACTTGTATATATCCTTTTCGGTACTCGTCCATGTCATAGTTCCCCAGCAAGTCAAAAACACTCGCCCGTGTCTTGCACATATGTCCTCAGCATATCATGATTATACGTACTTATACATAAGTCTTTGATACTCGTCTGTATCTTGTATATATCACCCTCAGCAGATTCAACACTCGTTTGTGTTCCTTGCTTAACTGATTGATGCTCGTCCGTATCAACATCCCCAAACACGTGTCAACATTTGTTTCTACCGATACTCGTCTGTATCGTGGTACTAAGGATGCTCATCCGCATCTTTAATCTATACACACCGTCAAACACTTATACCTTTTATTTTAAAGCGTAAACACTCGTCTGTGTTTACCATTCCCCAGTGAGTCACCAGCAAAACAACTTTCTCCTATCCGGCGTTCGTCCTATGTCGTGATATTTTTGCCAGGTGATTGTCCTTCACCTTTTGGATGACCGTCCCTCATCCTTTCCCTAGTGGAATCCCCATTGTTGGAACTTTCTATCCGGCATTCGTCCTATGTCGTGATATTTTCAGCAGCCGTCCCCTGATAGGTGATCGTCCTTCACCTTATGATGACCGTCCCTCATCATTTATCTGATGGTCGTCCCCATCGTTGATCTTGTTATCCAGCATTCGTCCTATGTCGCGATAATCCTCAAAAGCAGATGTACCCTGCTAGGTGATCATCCTTCACCTCTTGATGATCGTCCTTCATCATGCTTATCCGATGGCCATCCCCATCGTTGACCTTTTCTATCTGGCATTCGTCCTATGTCGTGATAAAGAGCAGGCCGTCCCCTGCTAGGTGATCGTCCTTCACCTTCGATGACCGTCCCTCATCAAACTTTTCATTTATTCTTTAAACCCAATGCATGTCCCCATCGTGGTCCCTTTTTCTTTCCCTGATGATCGTCATTCATCAGCTTTTACCCGATGGTCGTCCCCGGCGTTGTTTACTTTACTTTCCAAGCCTGATGGCTGTCCCCATCATTGCTTTTCTCAATCCCAGAAAAGTTTACTTCCTTACCCGATGGTCGTCCCTGTCGCAGTTTCGTTATTTCCCAGCATGATGGTCGTCCACATCATTACTTTACTTACCGTTTACCCCCAGAAGTCGTCCTCTGCTCGATGATCATACTCCATCGCTTTCATTTGATACTCATACTATACTGCCTTTACAATTTATATCCCTTTTCTTCTTCTCCCCAGCGAGTGCGAATTTCGGACTGTCTTTGGTATTCAACCACAAGTTATCTTGTTTTTCTGTTAAGCCAGACGCTTACACCCTTCACAGCTAACTCATGCTTGAATAGGGGAAATTGTAAACACCCCAAATTTTCCCTCACTTTTTCTCACACCATGGCTTGTGATCTTTCATTTTTGCATTAGCATAAGCATATCATATCTCACTGCATAGTTCATTTCATCTGCATCTAGGGTTTGTGATCTGGGAAATCCAAGAATGATCTGAGCCATCCCAAAGGTCTTGAAGCTTACCAAGAGGGTCCATGTGTGTTCCATGATCATAATATGTTCTCCAAAGTTCATAAAAGTCAAGATATCACAAAGCATGGCAAAGGCATAGAGGCAGACTGAAGATTTCCTGCACAAATGACCTAAAATTAGGGTTTTGGTTTCAGAGGCTTTAATCCCAATTTTTTTGGTCATTCTTGTTTCTAATGGTCTTAATATGTTATAAGGATCATGTGTACAAAATTTGATGAAGAAATTCACTGTGGAAGTCATCTGATCATTGGGTAACTTCTTGAGCAAGTAAAGTCAAAATCAAGGCATTTGAGGCCCCCAACAAGGGTACCAAAGGGTCACATTCATCATTTTGAGGTTCTATGATCTTTATTTGATCTTAGAAGTGTTTGTAAGTTCACAAAGTTGAAGAATTTCAAGCCAAATGCAAACTTGCTATTTTTGGAAATGACTAGTAATGGAAACTTTCCATTTTGGGAAAGATTTTCAACCTATTCTTTCATGACCAAAAATGCCTCAAATGAAAAATTCTTGGGCATGAAAGTTGTACTTTTATGTCTTCCCATTTTCAAGACGTACAAGAACATGTCTTGATTCATCCTAGAACTCAAGATATGGCCTTTCAAAGTTGGCAAAAATCCTATAATTTTCAAGTTCATGCCAAAGTGGATTTTTTGCAAATTCAAGTTTCAAGCCATTTCATGACCTCTAATTGGTTTCTAAACATCATACAAACATAGTGCAATGCATTTGAACCAAAATTGTGCCTTGGATTGCAAGTTTCATCAAACCATTTTCACAAAATTCTCAAAGAGGGAAAGTTGCAAAAACCTTGGAAACTTTTCATCCACTTGTTACAGCTCATGTAATCTTATCCAATGGCCATCCTTGATGCAAGTTGAGGCCAAGACACCCCTTGAAGCAGCTCTGACTCGTGTCATACCTCGAAGTACACAAAATTGACTTTTTTGCAACTTTTCCCATACCAATCAAACTATGCCACTACCAACCTTCTGACGAATCAAGACATCACATACAAGACTCATGGACCTCATTTCATATGATCTTGGAGCCTGAAACACAACACAACTCAGAATCACCAAAATTTGCCAAAAACTTCAAGCCTTCGAAACTCTCAGCACAACCATCAAAACTAAAATATTCCTTCACCAATCATCTCCACTTGTCAAACCAGAAACACACACCTCAAAATAGCCATTTAAAGCTTGTTCTAAGCATCTCATTATCTTCAGGGGGGTCCATTAGAGTTGGTTTGCATAAAAGAAAGGGTCAAAAAGCTCAAGAGTGCAAAGCTCCAGCTCAGGTAACCTCAAGAACACAATCTTGCAAAACCTTATTTTCTTGTTCTAATATGAAAATATATGTTATGGGGATCACATTGATGCTTTTAGAATTGAAAATAGTCAAGAAATGAGCATGTTACGAGCTTCTGAAACTTTGTCCAAATTTTTGTTCTTCTTCGATTCTCCATGTTTGTGTGTTATAAATCATGTTTGAGGGATGATTTGAGTTCAGTGTGAGTAAGGGATCATTTATGGGCAACTAATTTGGGGTGGGGTGACCTGTAGAGCCACCTAGGGTTTTTGCCTCGCCGGAGAAGATGACCGGAGCTCCCCTCCGGTCACCTGAAAGTGATTAACCCTAATTAGGGTTTAGCTACCCAGTTTGAATGTAGGCCCTTAGATGCGTGATTAGCTTAAGGTACGAACAACTCAGATTAGCTCATTAAGTTTAATTTCTGATTAATTAATTTAATAAAAATCATTTAGCCAGATTTGATCTGGACCCTCCATAAGCGCGTGCAGTCAACCTTTGTCTCTCATGTTTGAATCTGGGCCATGGATCATGTTTACTTCCATTTTATTTTATTTTTATTTCATTTTCTTTGCATTTTCTTTCTCATTTTATTAAAAATATCAAAACTCATCAAAAAAATATGATCTCTTGCATTTCTGATCTAAATAATTTTCTTAACCCAAAATAATTTTTATTTTATTTTTAGCATTAAAAAAGTATTTTTAAAATATTTAAATGTTATTTTTAATTAATTAATGGATTTTAATTAATTAAAAATGCATTTAAGTTTCTAAAAATCACCAAAAAATTTATGAACCATTCCAATACATTTAGAAACATTTTCAAACTCATCATACAAATCTCGTTTTAGGTTTGATCGTAATTTAACAATTTTCTTTGAATTAGGGTTCTTAAAAATCACATTTTCTAACCCTAACTTGAAAAATTCATTTCTGCCTAACCATGATGAGTTTGAACTTGGTTCTTTTTGCATTGTTTCAAATATTGCATGTAGTTTCTAGGTTATTTATCTCATGGTTTTATCTTGCATTTTCAATTTGATTTGCATTTTCCCTTTAGAAGTACCCAAAAACCCTAGCAAACTTAGAAACTTCATAACTTTCAATAGGATTAGCTTCTAACCTTCTCCTTTGGGATGTGATCTCATATGGGATTAGGGTTTGTCTGAGCTTGATTTCAAATTTTTATCATGATGTATGCTTCTGTTTTGGTCATTTGTTTCTCATACATTCATAAAACCCTAATTTCTCATGTTCATTTGCATTCATCTTTGCATATCATCATCATGTGAACTTGCCATGACATTTCAAGTATTTATATGACATATTAGACATCTTAAGACATGCTTGAACATTTCTTGATCATTTCTACATTAATTTTCTATTCTTTTCATCCATTACATTTCATGAACATTCATCTTTGTATGATCATTCATATGCATCTTGTATGACTTTGCATCACCTAATATGCCATTTACAATGCATATTCACTTCTTACTTTGGTCCTTGAACCTCATTTCACTTCATTTCCTTTTGCTTTATGTCTTATGCATCCATACTAACATTTCAGGAGCTTTTGGGTAAGTTATCTGGGAGGTGGATTTGCCTTCACCTCCCACCTCTTCCTTCCTTTTCATATGCATATTTACATGTCTTTGAAATTAACTTGTTTCACATATGCTCACTCCTTATTACTTTCTTTCTTTCAAGCTACTTATCTTCTTCAGGAAGTAAGTAACTTGTTCTTCTTTCTCCTTCTCTTTTCATTTGCTTCTTCAATTGGTGGCCTTGAAGATCCTTTCTCTTAAGCCTCACAAACAATAGGATGTCCAAGCATGATAACTTTTAGGGTTGTGTATAGTCCCCCTAGTCTTTTACCTTTGAGTCTCCTTGAGTCTCTCTTCTCATTTCAATAATCAGAGACTAAACTCTTAAAGCCTTAGGACTTTGGAATTAGGGTTATGCCGGCATCCTTATCTTAGGATGAAGTGTATAACTTCAATCCTTAGTGTTAAACCTTTAATTTTCTTACACCTCTTAATCAAAACACATTAATAATCACTAAGACTTTATCTTGTAACTTGGGCCTTACATTAGGGTTCTATCTCTTCCTTATGGTTAAGAGGGACTAACCCTAGTGTTTAATGGACAAGTCCCCCTCAAGTTGTCTTACAAACCATAAAATCCACTTCTTAATCTCACCCTTTAATTAAAATTCACTTTATAATGGCTTGTATATAATGAATTTAGTCCCTAACCATGGATTAAGTTGAGGTATCTTCCTCATCTTAAGTGTTCTCATCTATCATCCTTCTATTAGGATGGTGTAATGAGTTCACTAATCTGTGATTAAAGATTAAACTCATTACTTAACTCTAAACAAAAACCCAAAAAAAACATTTAAATAATCACAAGTAGGTTAATGATCTTAATCCTACATCACCATGGTAATTAAGTTGAGATGCTTATCTCATACTTAAGTAGGCTCATTATCCCTAATCAGGGAGGATATAATGAGTTTACAACCCTTGATTTAGGCTTAAGCTCATAATCCTATGCAAAACACCAAAAACAATAAAAAACTGAAAACACAAAAACAAACAATAATTGTCTCCTCCGGGATTCTTTTCTCATCACACTCATTCACAAACGAGAACTTGATTTTTCCGTCTAATGCAAGACAATTAGAACTCGAGCCAGACGAGTCATACACTTGAGCATAGACAAGTAAGCAGTTCACAGTCAATTTATTTTCAGTCTCTTTGAGTCGAACTACGGTGTTCTGACTTCCTCATTGCACGAGAGGATACGTAGGTATAACTTAACAGTTATCAAACAAAAGTCTCTTTGTCTTCCCCCTCTTTCAACATTCCTTTTCTAAGCCTCAGTTCCTGAGCAATTCACCTTTTTTCCCACTGACACTTGTATTTTCTTTCCTCAGCTTTTGCATACAGACAGCACGTACACTTACCCCTTTTAAACATAATCTTGTAAGTGTGGATCCCGTCGAGTACGACGGACGATCTGGGTGCTAATACCATCCCAGGTCATAACCAACCCCCTTTCTCAGTTTTCTCTGGTTCGTAACCGTCTTATCCATCTCTTTCTAGGTTTATGCAGCATTACCTTTCCTTCGGGATAAAAATGCCTAGCTGGCGACTCTATTCAATTCAACCTCATTTTTATCCATCGCCGACGGTTCGCGTTTGCACCGGGATGAATATCCGGGGAGCGACAACTATCTACAGCATGGATCTAACCAGGAAAATCAACATCACTTACCACTTCTTTGAGTATCCTCTGGCCGGCATCAGACAGATACAGGCTCTTATCACCCCTGATCATGTTCCCTTATTCAGATACCATTATGGTGGGATCCTGGATATGATCATGGATTTGGACACATTGCAAAGGAGCATGATTCATACCTGTCTACAGTTCTATGACCCTCCTATCCCTTGCTTCACTTTCCCAGATTTTCAGATTGGTCATTTGCTGGAAGAGTACTCTATTTTATTGGGTGTCCCTATCAGAAGAGGAATTCCTTTCAACCCTGAAATGACTCCTCCAAAAAATGAAGACATAGCCAAGGAATTACATCTGGAAGTAATCACCATTGATGAGCACGTGACTTCCAAAGCTGGAATCCCAGGCCTCCATCTGGATTTCTTGGTCACCCAGGCTACAAAACAAGTTGCAGTAGGGAATTGGGAAACTGTGTGTGCTCTCCTGGCTCTCAGTATTTATGGTGTCATTTTGTTTGTAGACGAGCCTAAGTTTGTGATCAAAAATTCCATCCACATCTTCATGCTCAAGAACCCAGTCCCTACCTTATTGGGAGACTTTTACTACACAGTTCATCAGAGCAATGAGAAATAGAGAGGAAGACTGGTAAGATGTTGTGCACCTCTCTTCTACAGTTGGTTGATGAGACATATGCCGAAGATGAAAGCTTTCCTGAATCCACATCAGTCGAGGACTTGGGCTAAGAGGATGATTTACCTTACTTCAGAAGATATCAGGTGGTGTACTCAGAACACCAAGGGTCGAGACATAATAACTAGTTGTGGACAATACCCAAATGTGCCACTTATTGGAGTAAAAGGTTGCATCAACTACAATCCTTTTCTTTTCAAAAGACAGTTGGGATATGCTTTGATACATCTACCGAGGGAGCAGGACTTAGCAGATTCTCTTTATTGAGCCTTTCAGAATAATCATGCCATTGTCCAACAAGTAGCCCGGGCTTGGGACAACATACAAACTAAAGGAACTGCTATTTTGGGGAAGTGTAACAACATAGCTTCTGCTTAGTACACTGAATGGTCTCGTATTAGAGGACAGGTTACTCGTATTCCATTTACCCTGGAGGATGTACCAGGGCCATCAGTAGTTGAGCCCATAGCCACAATCAGTATGGAAGAGATTGAAAAGAGGAAGGAAAGAAACGCCCAGCTAACTGAAGCTTTGAAGAAGACCCTTTGGGAAAGGAATGATGGTCGTCTAGACATTGAAAGGTTAGAAAAGCTACGCATCGAGAATGTAACCAAGATTAAGAAGACTGGCGACTACATCAGGAAGGCCCGAGCAGGGGAACTTTTATTGAAGAATGCATGCAAGGAAGCAAAGATTCAAAAGGAAAGAGCTGAGCATTATCTGGAGGAAAGCCATGATAGATGGGCCAGAATAACTGAGGCTCGTATGATAGAAGACCAGAAGATGCAAGCCAAGATAGAGCAGTTGGAGTCCAATGAGAAAAGAAACCAAGAGGCACTGATAGCAGCTCAGAAGGAGATCTCAGAGTTGAAACTCCGGGCGGGGTTGAAGATATCCAAAGAACAAGACAAGTATCAGAAGATGACAAATGCCATTGCAACCAGAAACCTTCTCATCAAAACCATTACAGAGCACCCAGTGGGACTAGTAACTGATGCTCTCCTGAAAGGAGTCAAAGAGGATGCATATGGATTGAATGTTTGAGTTTCTTTGTATCTTGTTTTTGTACTTTAGCTCACGATGGTGATTTTGTTTGTTGTACTCTGATTCACCATGGGAGTTTTGTTTAGTTGTAATTTATGAACTATTTGTATTTGGCATTGCCACTTTTTTTTATGATTATGTATTTGGATTTTCTCATGGACTTTGTCTGATTCAACATCTTTATTCCCCAGAGGTATGGAAAGTCAAAACCAAGAACCAAACTGGATACCCTCTGAAGACAAATAGACATATTGCATTGCATGCTAACTTCATATCTTTTATTTTGCAGGTGTTTTATTGTTGTTTTATCACTCTGCTGATTGTTTCAGGAAATATTGCTCGCAGGAGGGTCTTTCCCGTCAATCGCATCCACAGATATCCAACTCGCAACAACCTTTTGAGTCTACAAATGGATCAGCTCCAGCAGGAACTGACAGATGTGAGGACTCAGATGACTGATGTAAGGACAGAAGTGAGGAATCAGATGAATTAATTCATGGCTATAATGACTGGGCTGGCATAGACCCAAGAAAGACTGAGGGAGTTAGTCGAGCGACAAACTCCAGAAGATAACCATGCAGGCACCTGGGGTACAAGTAACAATGCGCGCGATCAACCGCAAACAAATCCACTAGTGTTTGGGCCCCAAAACAACCCTGAAGTCAATGTTATTTGAATTACCCAGAGAAACACTGGAGATCGTATTCTACAGGAAGATCCTCAAGAGGAGCAGTTTACAGTGCTAGGTCCTGGGGCTGATGAAGCGTATGATCGTCTTCTGGACGAGATATCTGAGAAGCTAAGATCCTTGAAATCCCAGAATTCTTTGGGGTTTGATATGATGGATATGGGCTTAGTGGAAGGGGTGAGGATTCCCCACAAGTTCAAACATCCATGCTTTGAAAAGTATAATGGTACCTCCTGTCCTCGTACCCATTTGCATTCTTTTCTGGTAAGGCTGAAGGCATACACCATGGATGAAAAGCTGTGAATGTTTTACTTTGAAGACAATTTAACCGGGGCATCCAGAGAGTGGTATTCACACTTGTCAAGGGCTACTTTCAGAAACTGGAAGGATTTAGCTGAGGACTTTATACGCCAATATCAGTACAACCTGGATATGGCACCCAATAGGAACCTCTTGATGGGTATGTCTCAATCTTCAAGAGAAAGTTTCCGTGATTACGCTCAAAGGTGGAGACAACTTGGTGCTGTTGTCCAGCCACCTATGTCTGAAAGAGAAATGGCCGATATGTTCATGAATACCTTGCAAGGGACCTACATTGATAGACTTGTTGCCTTCTCTTCTACCAGTTTTGCTGATGTGGTTATAGCGGGAGAGAGAATTGAAAGCCTATTGAAGATGGGTAAGATTTCTGACAATGGTGCTAGCTCTAGCAATAAAAGGAAACCATTCTCAGGACCTAGAAGGACAAGGGAGACTAATGCAGTACATGTTAACAAAGGTAGACCCTAGTACTTGCAAAGATCAGTAGTTGATGTTACCATTCCTACTCCAGCACCTTAGTAACAACAATATCCTCAGCAACAACAGTTTCCACAAAGACCTTACAATAACAACAACAACGTCCTTTCCAACAAAGGCCTTCTCAGGTTAATAGGGTGATTGATCCCATCCCGATGCCGTATGCAGTCTTACTCCCTCAATTATTGAAGCTTAACCTGACTGAACTAATAACTTTGGCTCCACCAGATCCTCTGAATCTTCCAAGGAATTATGATGTCAACGCCAGATGTGCTTTTCACTCCAATGCACCTGGTCATTCAACAGAGAAGTGCAGGGCCCTGCACATGAAAGTCCAAGATCTGATTGACTCCAAAGCTTTAAATTTTGCACCTCCACCAAATGTCACAAAGAATCCAACATCGAATCACGGTGGGCCGAGGATTTATGCTATTGAGGTGGACCAACCAGCAATTCTGATTGAAGACATTGAAAGTATTCAAATACCACTGGCCGAAGTGAAAGCTTAGTTATTGAAGTGCCAAGTGTTTACAGGTTGTGAAGCCTAATGTGAAGCTTGCAAAGTTTCTACCGATGATTGTGCAAATCTGAGGAAAGGTATCAGCGATCTTATCAAAGAAGGCATTCTACATATCACATCAACAGTTCCATCTTCTACAACTGCAACAAAAATCGCTCCTACAACACCAGCAGACATTATCTCACCAAAGTCTTCTACAACAACAGCAAACACCACCAGAGACGACATCTCAACAGTTACCATTTACTATGATCCAGCAACCATTCATGTTCTGGATTCTCTTAACAACAATTTTCAATAACACCCCCCTCAACATCCACAACTTCCTACACCTGCACCATCTTTAGTCAGACCTCCTGTCACCATCTATTATGATCTACAGACTATCACAACTCCTTCTTCTGCTGCAATTAGTCTGGTGACCATCACCGTGCCTGGACTAGTTCCTTATGATAACAACAGTGATGTGCCTTGGCATTATGGTTCATATCTTTACTGCCATGGAAAGAAGATCATTCTTGACTCCTCAATACATATACCACAAATTGACAATGTCGGGGGAGGCGGAGGCTTCACTCGGAGCGGACGTCTCTTCGCTTCACAACTTCCGAGAGTCAATGCTGAAGCAGAAGCTGCTGCCAAAGCAAAAGGAAAAGTGTGGTGCTAGAAGAACCAGCTGCAAAAGAAACTCAGAAGACACCCTTTGATCAGGATGTAGACGAGTTTATGAGGATTATCAAGAGAAGTGACTACAAGGTTGTGGATCAGCTCCACCAAACACCCTCCAAGATCTCTATATTATCACTGCTTATGTGTTCCGAGGCTCACCGGAATGCACTACTCAAGGTCCTGCACGCAGCTTATGTGCCAAAAGAGATCAAAGTCAATCAGTTATAAACGGTGGTTGCAAATGTCAATACTAGTCATGGACTAGGTTTCACCGATGCTGACTTGACTACGGGGGGAGTAATCACAACAAGGATTTGCATATCACTTTGGGGTGTAAAGGTGTTGTACTTTCCCATGTCCTTGTTGATACCGGATCATCACTCAATGCGTTGCCGAAGAAAGCTTTAGTCAAGCTGGAGTATGATGGTCTTGCACTTCGACCGAGCAACCTAGTTTTCAGAGCTTTTGATGGATCTAAGAGATTGGTTCTCGGAGAGATTGAGCTTCTTGTGGTAATTGGCCCACAAGTTTTCAACACTACCTTCTATGTGATGGACATACAGCCTGCCTACAGCTGTTTGTTGGGTCAACCCTGGATTCACGCCGCTGGCGCAGTAACATCGACCCTTCACCAGAAGTTAAAATATGAGTGGGAAGGCCAAATTATCACTATCTGTGGAGAAGAAGACATCTTTGTCAGTCACATGGCTACGTACAAGTACATAGAGATGGATGGGGAGATCCATGAAACCATGAGTCAGGGTTTCGAAGCCTTGAATATCAGCGAAGCTACAACTGAGGTGTTTGCTGCATCCCAAGAGGAAAGGATGGTGTAATACCCCAAATTTTCCCTCTCCTGTTTAGAATCATCATATCATAATCATCATCAGCATGTCATGTCCTTAGCATGTTGCATAGAAAAATGAAGCATGGCACTCGCATATTCTAGCATAAGGCATATGATCAATCATCAGGGAAATTCGATGCTCACAAGGCATGTTGCAGGTTTAATATCATGGTCAGGGCCTTAAAAAAGGATTGAGGATCAAAATCAGATCAAAACGGTTGGCACCGGCTTATTTTTGAAGGTTCCCACCAAAAGGAGGGAAATTCAAAAATCACCGGCGTTAACCGGTTAACGGATTGGTTAACTGGTTAACGGCCACGAATTTTGAATTTCCAGCAGCATTTCAGCATGTGTGTTTTTCGTTCCAATTTCCATTTTTCTGATTTTATTCATTTTGAATTAATTGGAAATTAAAAGGAAGGATCTAGAGCACTTGTCCAAGCCTAATCCCATTGCTACATCCTAATCACACTACCCAAACCATAATTTAGGATCCCAAGCCTAATTTTTGGGCCCCAAACCTAAACCATATTTAGTCATTTCTCTCCAAACCAAAAGGGCTCTAACTCATTTTTTCATTCTCATTCGGAATTTTCACCCTTCTCACTCACAATTCTCTCACTTTTCTCTCCCAATTTTCCAAATCACTCAAAGTTCCTCTTTGAAGATCACACAACCTTGCCTTGAGGTGTGTAGATCTTGGAACTAGACCTCCATCCATAGCTTCATTGCATCTTTTTGCTGGTTTAATTGGTGATTCAGATCTGGTTTGGGATCTAGAAGTGCTTTTGGATCCAAAATTATGCATCAAGATCTTGTTCTTGCATTTATTTTGCACGGAGTGTGAAGCTTAGCACCGAATATTCAAAGTTTTGCGCGAGATCTATCATTTTCATCTCGATCAACAATTACCAAAGCATACCTCAGCTTTGTAGGTTGGTTAATTTCAGATATAGCTCTGTTTTAGCTTATTTGCATGTTTGCGCTTTAGATCCGCCATGTGCTTGCGTATTTTCTTGTGTTGCTTGAATTGATTGATTGGTAACCAGATCTATGTATTAATGTTCATAAGCTTCATGATGCCATTTAATGTGAATTGATGCATTATTTTCATGTTCATATGCTTGCTGGTCTGGTATAAGATTGTTTGGAAAAGCTGGTTGTAAGCTGATTTTTGTAGGATTTGTTGTTGTCTTAACAGCGTTAACCGGTTAACGGATTGGTTAACCGGTTAACACTGAAGCAGTAGGCCATTTTTGCCTTATTTCAAGCATGTTTGATCTCCATACTTGTTCTAAATGCCATGGATCATGATATGAAAATTGTATATGATTGTTTGGATGATTTTCTTGCTGATTGATGCATGCTTCCGTGTTCTCGACACATAAATGCTTGTATGTGCAATGTTTGGCATGATTGTTTGATCTTGGTTGGTATGAACTTTGAGCATGTCATTTCCATGATTTTATTGATGAACATGTGCTAGATTTTGGCTAACTTGTAGGGGCTCATGGTAAGAGAAGTGTGGATATTCATCCACATTTCAATGCTTCATCCTTCTCTCTTTTAAGTGCTTTTTTTCTTGTGCTTTTTGATGTGCCTTATGCCATCATGTGTTTCAATTATTTTCTTCCCCCTTTAGGAGCAACTTATCTCCTTTAGAGGAGTAAGTTGCTTGCTAGATCTTGCCCTTCTTCTTCTTGCTCCTTTTGGTTTCTTTGGTTCTTCTTTTCTCTTAGGATAGTTGAAACCTCACTAACCTTAGGACCACTTTTGCATTATAATATTAGGTTTAGTCTTCCCCCGACTTTTACCTTTTTTGATCCTTTGTTTTCTTTCTCTTCTCATCTCAAAATAAAAACTGAAAAACATTAATAAAAAGAAGTGACTTCTTGTGTAATAGCCTTATTCCATGGGGCATATGTAGTCATTCCATCTTGGAATAGTGCATTTGTCTAGCATGATGCATAAGTCGGATCATGAAGTCATCTTCATCAAGATAAACCCTAAAAAATACTTCTTCATCTTTAATCACTAAAACACTTAATAAATTTAACAAGTCAATGAAATTAGGCCCTCGCCTTTGGAAACAAGTCCTGGATATGTTCTCCTTGCTTGGTGTACTTATTCTATTATTCCATCTTGGAATGTAGTGACAAGTACACATTCCATAGAAAAGAGCTTGAATTCATTCTCTTGTGCCACACAAATAAAAAGCTCTAAAAAAACACAAACAAACAATAATCGTCTTTCCTTCGGGAATTCTTTTCTCATCTCCTTCGCTCCGTCTGCGAACTTGCTTCTTCTTGTCATTATGCAAGACGGTGACGCACTCGTCGTCCGAGCCTGCAACACCTGAGCATTGACATAGGCAGTTCAAGCCTTAATCCACAAGCAATCATTTCCACCCCTAGTTAGGGGAACTACGACGTCTCTGATCCTCATTGTCCAGATGAGGTACGTAGGCAGCGGGGTAGGGCCCGTTCGAGCACAATCTTTATTTTCCCTACGTTTTTTCCTCTTCATTTTCTTTTTATTCAGTTTCAGTTTTCGTGTTACAGCAGCTCTCATCCTCTCACCCTTTGAAACATTTTCTTTGCAAGCGTGGATCCCGTCGGGTACGACGGACAATCTGGGGTGCTAATACCTTCCCAGGTCGTACCCGACTCCCGAGCCCAGTTTCTTTGGTTCGCAGGACCCGTGTCCTTCCTTTTTTTTCTTCTGTTTTGTGCAGCATTACCATTCGCGTTCCTTCAGGATAAAAATGCATGGATGGCGACTCTATTCTTTTCCGCGCCACTTTCGGGTTTGTACCAGGATGGAAATACAGGGAGCGACAACTAACGACTCTGCTGAGGATCAAACCCAGAGTTATCTCTGGTTCCCTTGAGAGTCTCTCTTAGCGCTTGCATGTTTCTGTTTCTTTGTGTGTCAATTGTTTGTCGTTGCGTGTTTATTTTACTGCTGTTTACAGTTTTATTTACAACTTTATTTACAGTTTTCAGTATTTATTTCCATGCATCATATATTATACTGGACTGTCTGGACTGGATTTTTTCTGTTTGGTGGGATTCGGGTGATACTGTTATTGTGAGTTAAGCCAAATACCCCGCTTGAGATCACCCTAGGGTTAGAGTGGACATATTGTACTCTAATGTGGCATGATGAGTGGCGATGTGTTTCACACCCAGACTGTGATCGTCTTGGAAATATCTTGTGTGGGGATTTCCTCCACTTCGGGATAGGACCTTGATATTTATGTGGATCTGGGGACCGATCATTGAGAACCCTTGTGGAAACAACCCTCTCCAATGGTGATAGGGGCAGACCCCATTTCGTGGCAAAACCATTCGCACCCGAGGGTCCATTGGGAACTCGCATAGGATGGCCTAGTTCTCTTATAGGAACTCAGTCAAAGCATCTGGTCGTATGACAACAGTATTGTATCCTACGGGCTGAATGTACTATTGTTTCTCGATTTCAGCGCTCAAAGCTGGGGACTTATAAGGGATGCTTGTTTTTCCCGGACTCAACTGAGGCTCCCCTAATTAGTATATAATGCCAAACCGATCCCTGATTTGGTCATGAGCCATTTCTTGGAGATGGTGAACGTATTATTTCTATTCGGCTTTGAGAGTCCGTGATGTTTTAACCCAGAGCACCCCCATGAGATTGGGAGGGGTTTACAGGTTTGTAGGAACCCTTGACCTTATCATACCTTCGTTACTAGTGCAGTCTTATGTTCTAATACGGTTACTTTGATTTCAGAGTTATTGAGTTTATCGGGTTCTTGATCAGGTTTATCTGAGATTATCTGAGTGCTTATGGGTTATTATTTAGAGGATCCGGGTTTTTGATCACTTGGTTTTGACATCAAGTATCCAGACAGTTCCGGATTGATCATGTGTCCTTGCATTTGCATTGCATCACTCCATCATTAATCATGTTTTGTTTTCATTCACAGGTTCATATTAATGCTTCCGGTTCCGGTATCCCATGCAGAGATGGAAAACCCTCGTAAACAGAACATCCATTTCAAGTTTTTCGACACTAAGGTTGGCCTGTTAAAGAAGATGGTGAATTTGATCACGCCCAATCATGTGGAGAGGTTCAGGAAGGCTTATGGGAGTATTATGGATGTGGTGGTAGAGTTAGATCCCTCTGAAAGAAGTGTCATTCATACTCTACTTTAGTACTATGATCCTCAGCTTCGATGTTTCACTTTTCCCGATTTTCAGTTAGGTCCCTTGTTGGAGGAGTATGCTTTGATCTTGGGAGTTCCTATTCGGGACCAGATTCCGTTCAATGTTGAGATGGTTAGACCTACACCCGAAGCGATTGTCAAGGCTCTTTATTTGAGCCCTTTTGTTGTGTATTCTCTGACTATTATTAAAGGGGGTGTATCTGGTTTCTCTTTGGAGGCTTTAGTGAAGAAGGTTGAAGAGTTGGCTGTTAAAGAAGAGTGGGACTCTGTGTGTGCCATTCTGGCTCTCTCTATTTATGGCATCATTTTGTTTGCAGACATGGAGAAATTCATAGACATGAATGCAATCCATCTATTCTTGTTGAGGAATCTTGTGCCTACACTATTGGGAGATCTATATTACTCAGTGCACTGTAAGACAGAGAAGAAGCGGGGAGGTTTAGTGCGATGTTGTGCTCCTTTGTTCCATATGTGGTTCATGAGGCACTTGCCTAGTACCGGTGTGTTTAGTGACCATAATTTGGTGTGGGCTCAGAAGCTGGAGAAGTTGTTTGCTAAAGATGTTAGATGAGTTACTCAAAGGCTTCAGGGTACACGTTTCATCACCATTTGTGGGAGTTACCTTAATGTACCTCTGTTGGGAGTGACTGAGGGGAATCAACTACAACCCAATCTTGTTGAGGAGACAGTTGGGGTATGCTTTGAGAAAGGTCCCAGAAGAGTTGAAATTGGCCCATACATTCTATTTTCCGGTGAAGGACAATATGCCTTTGGTGAGAAAAGCTGTTGGAGCTTGGAAGGGCATCAAAGGAGAAGGAGTGGCTAGCTTTAGAAAGTGGAACAATCAAACTTTTCCGGAGTACGAAGCCTGGTTGAAGGATAGAGCCAGGATGGTATTGCTGCCATTTTCCCCCCCAGTTCCTCCAGCGATTGAGCCTAATACTACTGTTCCCTTAGAAGAATACAAGAAGGTGGAAGCCCAGCTTCAAGAGATGACTGGCCGGTATCATCAGATGGCTCATTCCAAGGCAACTTTAGAAGAGAAGCTGAAGAAGATGCAGGTAGCTCAGGAGGCTAAGGAGAAAGAGTTTGCGGAAAGGGAAGCGTATTTTCAAAGGAGAGGTCTAATGGATGTTAAGAGAGAGGAAGAATTCAGAAAGACCCGGAAGACCCTTAGAGAAGCCAAAAAATCTCTTGCTTGGTCGCAAGATCAGAGGAAACAAGATCAGAAGAAATACAAAGAAAAGGAAGAGTTTTATGAATCACAGTTAGTTGCCAAGAAGGAAGAGTGGGAGCAAGCCCACAAGATCCGGAGAGAGAAGACTCAACAGTTGGTGAAGAGTCAGCAAGCCTTAAAAGAAGCACTTAAGGAAATTGAAGATCTCAAGTTGATGGCTGGAATCAAGAAGGCTCGGTTTGAGCTGGGACTTAGTGAGGAAGGATCAGAGTCTTCAAGAAGCAGTCTTGCTTTCTAGTTTGTTTTCTATGTATTCGGATTACCTACAGACGTGTTGTAGGAATCTTGGTTGTATGTTTTTTCTTTTGGAAGACTTGTATCCTACGGGGAATTCTGTTATTCTTGCCTTGTGGGCTGATTTATGTTATGCAGTTTTTATTCAGTTCTCTATTTCATGTACATGCTGGCATGTGGGCCGTTACGGTTATCTGAATTAGATTTCTATGCAAAGGTCTTCTTAAGGTCGGGGGTCAAAAGCAATCTGGATTTCTTATGAATGACCTTGAGATTGAAAGCATAAACAAATGCATTGCATACATATCACCATTCTTCTTGTTTTGCAGGTATAACCACAGGTTCCTAATGTCTTTTCTGTTTCAGGCACTTTCGTTGCAACAAGATTTCAAGGACAGGTTATTATCTTAATCAGATCTCTTGACAGAATGGCCAACTTGAGTCAGAATTCCCAGAACATGAACTTCGAACAACTTCGGGTGGAGGTAGTTGAGATGAAGGCCCAGATGGGGCAATTCAGGGCATAGATATAAGCTTTGTCACAGGGACAGAGATTCTTGAAGGAAGAGTTTGGCATGATGAAAACTCAAATGAACCTGTTGACAGGGATCATGAATGCCTTGCTGAAGAAAGAAAATGGCCAGGTGTCCACTTCTCCACCAGAAGGTCTCATTTGTCCCATCTCTTTGGGATTTACACTTAACCAAGAGTTGTCAAGTGGACTCTCTCCACAGTTTGAGCTTCCTCACCAGCAGTCACCACTTGGTCGCCCAAAAGAGCCCAGAGCATGTATTAATCACTCATTGCCTGATTCAAATGAGATGAATGATCCTATGCCAGTTACGGCCAAAGAAGTGAGCACTTTCTTCCTGTATCAAAGAACTTCCTCAGCTCCTACACCTTGGTTTCCCAAAGATGGATTTCAGCAGATGTCAGGTGTATCTCCTACAGTGGTGGCAACCCGTTCCCGACAGAAGCATGAGAGAGTTATTGATCATGTGCCCATGTCTTATGCTGAGTTGTGCCCACAGTTACTCCAAATGGGATTGATTGAATGCCATGAATTATCTCCTCCTACTGGTGAACTCCCCCAAGGTTAGAATCCATATGCCTACTGTGTCTTTCACTCTAGAGCTCACGGACATGATATCAATGATTGCAGGGCATTCATGCATCAGGTGCAAGACTTGGTTGATGACAGAGTAATTAACTTTAAGCCAACTGACTTGAAAGTGTCACAGGTAAGCACCGCAGAGGTGGCCAAGTTTCATTCTGCCGAAGTTATTACTCAGGCTGAGTCTTCTAAAAGGCTACAACAACGATCTTCATTGATTCCTCGTCCAAATCTGGGTAAGAAAGTGCAGTGGCCAGCTAGGCGCTCATGGCAACATCAACAACAGACTTCTCAACCACAACGAAGGCCTTATCCACAGAGAGTTTTACAAGCTGATCATAGTCTTGATCCCATCTCCATATCCTACGCTTCCATGTTGCGTCAACTACTGAGGTTTTACTTAATCTAGTTGCGGACCTTGGCACCACCAGTAGGAAATTTTCCAAAGGGATACGATGAAAATGCGCGTTGCAAGTTTCACTCAGGTTCCCCGGGGCATGCAACAGAAGAATGTAGGGCTTTACAATGGAATGTTCAAGATCTGATTGACTTGAAGGTCATCACACCAGATGGTCAGCTAGGGAGGAAGAGACCTCTGGACTAGAATTGATGCTTGTAGGCTTTAGATTTTTCATGTATCTGGTTACCCTCAGGCTTGTTGAGGGAATCCTTGTTGCTGTACTTATTCGTGTTGGTTTTTAGTACCTTGTATAACTTTGCTCTTGTGGGCTTTTCTATGTTTTGTGTTTGGATTTCTGAAGCAGTGGCTTTCCTATTCATGCAATGACATTTGGTCGCAGGATGGTTCTTATACTGGATCTTGCTTGCAGAGTTTCTTTTGAGAGTGTTCTCTCATTGGCTTTGTTTCTGGGCATTTGCATAGCATAACATCTTGCATACCATATCATTATATCTTTGTTTTTTAGGTACCCTGGCATTTTCTCATCTTTATTGCATTACAGGCAACAGTGATAGCAAAGCAGAACCGGAATGGAAGATCAGGTACAAGCTGAACTCTTAGAATTGAAGGCTCGTATGGAGCAGTTCATGACCCTGATGACGGGGATGGCCCATAGGAAAGAGAAACTAAGGTTCAGGGTCGAGCGGCAAGAGATTGAGATTCCTGAAGATGGCAATCAGAGAAATTATAATGGAGCTCCAGACGGAGACAATGACCGTAATGTTGGTTACATGGACAGTCAGGAAAATCAGTTTGCTTTGATGGATCAGCCTAATGCTGTTGTGGATCGTCGTTTCGACGAGCTTGCTGAGAAGATAGAGGCCATTAAGTGTCAGAACTATTTAGGTTTTGATGTTGCGAATTTGGGGTTAGTTCCTGGAGTGAAAGTTCCTCACAAATTCAAGCCTCCTGCTTTTGAAAAGTACAACGGAAACTCTTGTCTGAAAACTCACATTCAGTCTTACTTCGGGAAGATTTTTGCTCACACGGATGATGAGAAGTTATGGATGTTTTACTTTCAAGATAATGTATCTGGGGCATCTTTGGACTGGTACATGGGTCTGAACAAGAATTTTGTCCGAAGCTGGAAGGACTTGGATGAAGCTTTTGTGAAACAATACCAGTTTAATCTTGACATGGCGCCTAACCGCATTCAACTTCCGAGTCTTTCTCAGAATAAGTCTGAACGTTTCAAAGAGTATGCTCAGAGATGGCGAGAGATGGCCGCTCGAGTGCAACCTTCACTGTTTGAGAGGGAAATGGCTGACATATTCATGAGCACTTTACAGGGTGTATTTCTGGACAGTCTAGCTGCTTGTCCATCTATTGGATTTGCTGATATTGTGATGGCCGACGAGCGGGTTGAGATTTTGCTAAAGCTCGGGAAGATTCAAGACTAGAGTGCGTCAGGTTCAAGCACCAAGAAGCCCTTCGTCAGTGGTCAGAACAAGAATGAAGGGGAAGTTGGAGCAACATCTCATCAATATGGAAAAGTTAGAGGATATCATCCACGTCGTCAGCAAGTAGCTTATGTGGCTATGACCCCGAATAATCATCTCAGGCGTCAGACAAGACAAAGGAACCCTCAACAGGGTCAGCGTCAGCAAAGGAGAGAATTAGTTCTTGACCCTCTACCAATGTATTATACTGATGTACTTCAGCATTTGCTTCAGTTGAAACTGATTGAGCTTCGCAAGCTGTCCCCGTCTCCTTATCCATTGCCAGAGGGTTGGGATGCCAATGCCCATTGTGATTTCCATTCAGGGGCACCAGGACACCATATTGATGGATGTAAAGCTTTTCACCGCAAGGTACAAGATTTGATTGATTCGAAAGCTATTAATTTTGCTCCGTGCAGATGAAGCAGAGGATTTTGTCTTGGTCAGAGTGTGTCAGAGAAGAATTAAAGCAATAAAGCCAGAAGCATCAGTAATGGCAGTTGGTTGTTTCCTTTATTGCATTTCCTCTCTATTAAGGGGAACTACGTCGCTCTAATTCTTCATTGGTCTTTGGTCAATGGAGATACGTAGGCAGAAGATCGTCAGGTCTTTCCGAGCAAACTTATGTGACAATTTCATTTCTGTGTCACTCTTTTCTTCAGACGTCTCGTGTCATTGTTTGAACGTTGAAAGCTTAAGGTTATAACAATTGAGAATGAAGTATGGTTCTGGGCACATGGCCAGTGGATTGAAGACTGCAGATCTTATCAGGAAAAAGTCGCTGACTATTGAAAGTATTCAAGATCAACAGGTCCAGACGAAGTCAAGTCTCCTCAACAATGGCATTGCTCAGTTTTCTTTACTGCATTTTCATGTGTAGCTTTTTATATGTTTGTTTGAACATTTGTATGCATGCATGAATTTTGTTTGTTCTTGAATGATATTGAATGAAATGCACATGTTTTTCTTGAAGTAATTCATTCGTATTTACTCATAATTTTGTGTGTGCATTGCAATACCAACTGTTGTTCTTAAACTCTGTGATGGAGGATGACAAAGTGAAAATGAAAAAATCTCTAGTTGTGTACTCTTAAATAAGACCCTGTTGACGATGTACAAGCTTTGTTTCAAATTCACAAACACCGGAGATATAAGGGAGATAAACCTTCGTTAACCCCTTTGAGCCTTGAAGTAGGAGTTTCTTTTCACATGAAAAAAACCCTCACATTTAACCCGGGGCAGGGTAGGTGTCAGCTAGTTGGACCAAGCGCTCAGAATTTCACAAAGGAGTGTATTTGAGGATCCATTACCTTTCCTTTCAGCACATCAAGAGGTCCAAAGACCAGAAACCACAATGGCTATACCAATCAAGAGGTCCAAAGACCGGAAACCACAACGGTTATCCATCAGCGACCAAAAAGTGAGACAGTCACGACTCTTACAAAACAATCAGGATAAACCTGAATCACACGATTTGTTCGGAAAAAAAGAAAAAAAAAGAAATAAATAGCCCGCTAAGTCGAAACTTGAAAACAAGCGACTTAGGCAAAAATTAGGGCATCCCGCTGGACTCCAATTGCAAAAGATTCACAAGAATTAGTCCAGGAAAAAGTTAGGGATAAGCAAAAGAATGAAAAAGCGAAAGACGAAAAGGATTACACAAGAAGGATCCTCAAACAAAAACAAGTCGTGTGACACAGACACAGAAGACAATAGGGGTGGTGACTGTTATACCAACAACAACCTCAGTGGTGCTTAAACCGTTAGTAGTAATGGTTCCTCAACCAACATGAAACCCTTTTGAGAGGTGTGCGCTTGTAAAAGCTAGCTGAACATAGGATTGAAGGACATCATGAAGAGGGGTGGGCATAAATAAACTTCGAGCCTATATCCTTTGTTTCTATAACCGTGAACCATGCCACAATACAACCCTCAAAAAGTCCTAATTGAAACAGGGTTAATTCGAGAGTGTGCCACCATGAGATAGCATTCCTGACTCCTACGAGTTATGATAAATGACCCTTATTGGTATTTCATATGCATGTTTCTTTCATAAAAAATCTTGTCATATCTTAACCAGTGATTCGTTCACAAACGACATCTTTTCAATAAAAACTTCAAGATTAACATGTGTGTTTCATTGAGATAATCATTCTCAAAATAAAACAGTTTCTTCTTGCATACATTAGTTCGACAATCACAGAAGTTCACATGAGGAATTTCAGTCCAGAAACTTAAATCTTGCCAGGTGGAGGAGTCTGAAACTTCTGAAGGACAATCATGGCAAATTTCACTTTTTCCGAGAAACTCCTATGAGATAAAGATTCTTCTAACTAGTTGGATCAGATGTAGCCAATTCGGGGCAATCACATTGAACAAATCTCTCGCAATTCAACCAAGCTGGGACAATTATCAGAGCATGGTTAGTCTGAAGAAATCATTGTAGGGCCCATACTGGGGTAGGTCACTCTCAAGAGCAGATGAAGTCAGTCTCTGCATGCTATTATTCAACTTATCCTTGGCACAGGATACTAGGGCAGATTATTTCATGATAATGTAGGGTTGTGCATGAGTCCCCTTCAATCAAATCCCTTTGTAGACCAGGAGGTCTGGCGAAATTATTTCAAGATTCAACGAATCCCTCCAAGAGTTTGAAGACGCCAGGGCAGTTTGGGCGCCAAGTCTTCTATAAAATCCTCGTGAGTTGATACTTGAACAGTCATCTAGTACATGGAGGATGATGTTACTAGAACATATTCCCCAAGCAATTTCTTCTCCCCAATGGGAGATGCTTTACAATTCATATCTCCAATGGAGGGTGATCTCCCAGCATTCCCAATAAAGTCTGAGATGGAACCTTCCCCAGCTAAGTCAGAGTAGGGTGGTATCCCCAGTAGAACTTCAAATCCAATTGAACAGTTCTCACCTTCGAACAGAGTCTTTATGTCAGAATGGGCTATTCCCAGCAAGCAGCTGAATGCCTAATTCCTCACAGAGTTAGAACTGTCAGAACTCTTTCCCTAGAAAAGGTTATTTGACCAAGTATTCCCCCAACCGGGTCGGAAGATCGTCATTTCCTCACAGAGTTCATGACTGGTACACAACCATCATTGAAATATCCCCAGTGAGATAGCCAATTTATTTTGGCCAGTGTGACAAAGTAATATAGACAGTTGTTCACACTTCATTCCTCAACCAAGTATTTCCAGTATTTCCAGGATATCTTGGTCATTTCCTCAGCAGAATGTTAGTCAGAATGTTCTAATACCCAGCGAAGTTAGAAATGGTATTCTCCCTTGCAGAGTTGTTACTCTCCTCTCAAAAATAACTAATCTTGTATTGATCGCGTTGTCCCGTGTCAACGGGCCTATTGTGGATGGATCGCTTGATACCCTTCTCCTATCAGATCGCTCGATCTTGTTTGCATTGCAAATTGCTCGATATTGCAACGCCATTAAAGTCCACCGTCGTTGTGGCAAGCCAACAGTCGCCTGGTGTCGTACCAAAAAACATGTTTGAGTCGTGCTCATGTTCTTGGTTATGGATCGCTCGATACCATTTCCTTAGAAGATCGCTTGATCTTGTCCGAGTTGTAAATCGCTTGATATTACTCCTTGTTGTTTGAGTCGTAAATCGCTTGATATTATGTTCTCGTTTTCCTGGTTATGGATCGCTCGATACCATTTCCTTAGCAGATCGCTTGATCTGGTCCGAGTTGTAAATTGCCTGATATTACTCCTTATTGTTTGAGTCGTAAATCGCTTGATATTACGTTCTCGTTTTCCTGGTTATGGATCGCTTTATACCATTTCCTTAGCAGATCGCTTGATCTTGTCCGAGTTGTAAATCGCTTGATATTACTCCTTGTGGTTTGAGTCGTAAATCGCTTGATGTTACGTTCTCTTTTTCCTGGTTATGGATCGCTCGATACCATTTCCTTAGCAGATCGCTTGATCTTGTCCGAGTTGTAAATCGCTTGATATTACTCCTTGTTGTTTGAGTCGTAAATCGCTTGATATTACGTTCTCGTTTTCCTGGTTATGGATCGCTCGATACCATTTCCTTAGTAGATCGTTTGATCTTGTCCGAGTTGTAAATCGCTTATATTACTCCTCGAGGTTTGAGTCATAAATCACTTGATGTTTCGTTCTCGTTTTCCTGGTTATGGATCACTCGATACCATTTCCTTAGAAGATCTCTTGATCTTGTCCGAGTTGTAAATCGCTTAATGTTACTCCTCGTGGTTTGAGTCGTAAATCGATTGATGTTACATTCTCTTCTTCCCGGTTATGGATCGCTTGATGTCATTTCCTTAGCAAATCTCTTGATCTTATCCAACACTCGGCTGTGTTGAAGAGGTTTGAAGTCCTGATGGTGGAATTAAACGTCAAAATGGTTACCGGTCTTGGCGTAACAGTTTATCCAACGGAGGTTCGTCTGTCTCAGATCGTATGTTGCAAAATGTATGAAGAGGGCTCGTATGTCCAGTACCTGGCGTAACAGATTTTGTTTGAAGAGGGCTCGTATGTCCAGCCCCTGGCGTAACAGGTTTGTTCGAGTAAGACTCGTTTGTCTAGGTTTTTCTATCCGAAGTAACAATTCAACTTGGAAGGAGCTCGTCTATTTTTTCCCCACTTCAGTCACCAAAGCGTCATTTGGTTGGGTTTATTTCCCATTGCTTGGATTCTCCAGCAGAGTGCAAATTTCCGGTCTTCTTGGTATTCAATCACAGTTCATCTTGAACGGTCGATAGCCCATGCTACCGTCCTTTTCAGATTAAAAGTTGCTTGAATAGGGGCAGCCGTAATACCCCAAATTTGCCCTCTCCTGTTTAGCATCATCATATCATAATCATCATCAGCATGTCATGTCCTTAGCATGTTGCATAGAAAAATGAAGCATGGAACTCGAATATTACAGCATAAGGCATATGATCAATCATCAGGGAAATTCGAAGCACACAAGGCATGTTGCAGGTTTAATATCATGGTCAAGGCCTTAAAAAAGGATTGAGGATCAAAATCAGATCAAAACGGTTGGCACCGGTTTATTTTTGAAGGTTCCCACCAAAAGGAGGGAAATTCAAAATTCACTAGTGTTAACCAATTAACGAATTGGTTAACCGGTTAACGACCACGAATTTTGAATTTCCAGCAGCATTTCAGCATGTGTGTTTTTTGTTCCAATTTCCATTTTTCTGATTTTATTCATTTTGAATTAATTGGAAATTAAAAGGAAGGATCTAGAGCACTTGTCCAAGCCTAATCCCATTGCTACATCCTAATCACACTACCCAAACCATAATTTTGGATCCCAAGCCTAATTTTTGGGCCCCAAACCTAAACCATATTTAATCATTTCCCTCCAATCCAAAAGGGCTCTGACTCATTATTTCATTCTCATTCTGAATTTTCACCCTTCTCACTCACAATTCTCTCACTTTTCTCTCCCAATTTTCCAAATCACTCAAAGTTCCTCTTTGAAGATCACACAACCTTGCCTTGAGGTGTGTAGACCTTGGAACTAGACCTTCATCCATAGCTTCATTGCATCTTTTTGCTAGTTTAATTGGTGATTCAGATCTGGTTTGGGATCTAGAAGTGCTTTTGGATCCAAAATTCTGCATCAAGATCTTGTTCTTGCATTTATTTTGCACGGAGTGTGAAGCTTAGCACCGGATCTTCAAAGTTTTGCGCGAGATCTATCATTTTCAGCTCGATCAACAATTACCAAAGCATACCTCAGCTCTGTAGGTTGGTTAATTTCAGATATAGCTTTGTTTTAGCTTATTTACATGCTTGCGCTTTAGATCCGCCATGTGCTTGCGTATTTGCTTGTGTTGCTTGAATTGATTGATTGATTAGTACTGGATCTATGTATTAATGTTCATAAGCTTTATGATGCCATTTAATGTGAATTGATGCATTATTTTCATGTTCATATGCTTGCTGGTCTGGTATAAGATTGTTTGGAAAAGCTGGTTGTAAGTTGATTTTTGCAGGATTTGTTGATGTCTTAACAGTGTTAACCAATTAACGGATTGGTTAACCGGTTAACACACCTGAATTGTGTTGTTTTATGCAGGTTCTGGCATGGTTATCCAGTTAACGCTTTGGTTAACCGGTTAACACTGAAGCAGTAGGCCATTTTTGCCTTATTTCAAGCATGTTTGACCTCCATACTTGTTCTAAATGCCATGGATCATGATATTATCATTGAATATGATTGTTTGGGTGATTTTCTTGCTGATTGATGCATGCTTCCGTGTTCTCGACACGTAAATGCTTATATGTGCAATGTTTGGCATGATTGTTTGATCTTGGTTGGTATGGACTTTGAGCATGTCATTTCCATGATTTTATTGATCAACATGTGCTGGATTTTGGCTAACTTGCAGGGGCTCATGGTAAGAGAAGTGTGGATAGTCATCCAAATTTCAATGCTTCATCCTTCTCTCTTTTAAGTGCTTTTTTTCTTGTGCTTTTTGATGTGCCTTATGCCATCATGTGTTTCAATTATTTTCTTCCCCCTCTAGGAGCAACTTATCTCCTTTAGAGGAGTAAGTTGCTTGCTAGCTCTTGCCCTTCTTCTTCTTGCTCCTCTTGGTTTCTTTGGTTCTTCTTTTCTCTTAGGATATTTGAAACCTCACTAACCTTAGGACCACTTTTGCATGATAATATTAGGTTTAGTCTTCCCCCATTTTAGACTTTTACCTTTTTTTCTCCTTTGTTTTCTTTCTCTTCTCATCTCAAAACAAAACCTAAAAAACATTAATAAAAAGAAGTGACTTCTTGTGTAATAGCCTTATTCCATGGGGAATATGTATTCATTCCATCTTGGAATAGTGCATTTGTCTAGCATGATGCACAAGTCGGATCATGAAGTCATCTTCATCAAGATAAACCCTAAAAAATACTTCTTCATCTTTAATCACTAAAACACTTAATAAATTTAACAAGTCAATGAAATTAGGCCCTCGCCTTTGGAAATAAGTCTTGGATATGTTCTCCTTGCTTGGTGTGCTTGTTCTATTATTCCATCTTGGAATGCAGTGACAAGTACACATTCCATAGAAAAGAGCTTGAGTTCATTCTCTTGTGCCACACAAATAAAAAGCTCTGAAAAAACACAAACAAACTATAATCGTCTTTCCTTCGAGAATTCTTTTCTCATCTCCTTCACTCCGTCCGTGAACTTGCTTCTTCTTGTCATTATGCAAGACGGTAACGCACTCGTCGTCCGAGCCTGCAACACCTGAGCATTGACATAGGCAGTTCAAGCCTTAATCCACAAGCAATCATTTCCACCCCTACTTAGGGGAACTACGACGTCTCTGATCCTCATTATCCAGATGAGGTACGTAGGCAGCAGGGTAGGGCCCGTTCGAGCATAATCTTTATTTTCCCTATGTTTTTTCCTTTTCATTTTCTTTTTATTCAGTTTCAGTTTTCGTGTTGCAGCAGCTCTCATCCCCTCACCCTTTGAAACAGTTTCTTTGCAAACGTGGATCCCTTCGGGTACGATGGACGATCAGGGGTACTAATACCTTCCCACGTCATAACCGACTCCCGAGCCCAGTTTCTTTGGTTCGCAGGACTCGTGTCCTTCCTTTTTTGTTTCTTCTGGTTTGTGCAGCATTACCATTCCCGTTCCTTCGGGATAAAAATGCATGGCTAGAGACTCTATTCTTTTCCACGCCACTTTCGCGTTTGTACCAGGATGGAAATCCAGGGAGCGATAGATGGGCACCTCAATTGCTTCTTACAAACAAGGCTGGGGCAAGCTGCTGAAGGTTCAGATGAAAGAAGACAAATTCGATTTGGGTTACAAACCATCCCGACAAGTTCCAGAGGAGACTGTTGAAGCTCCCAAGTTCATAAGTGGGGGAATGCTGACCCCTGATGCTGTCAACACTCTGGAAGACGAGGCTGAGAGTGACTACAACCTGGAAAGTTGGATCCGTCCAAGAGTCCCGGTGCCAACAAGTCCTCAACTTGTCTTCCCAGGAAATTATAAGGGTTACTGCTGCAGAGTAATTATTATTTCCTGTTTTAAGCATGCATCAAAGTCCTGCATCTTGCCCAAGATGTTTTGGACTCATTTTGTAATAGGGCCTTATGTATTTTGTGCAAATTGAATATAAATGAAAAATGGACATCTTTTTTCAAACAATCTCTTTTTACTCACTGTCTTTTCATTTTTGTTATTTTCGCACAAAACAATAAATGGCAATGTTTTTCTCAATAATAACTTCATTCACTTTTTCTAAATAAGATAAAATCAATCACTAAAATGGACCAAATCTCAACCCTTGCAGAGATAGCCCTCCAGAATGCACCGACAATGACACTGCTATGACCTCGTATGACTTCGAAAAACCGATTAATCAAGCAGATGAAGGGGTTGAAGAAGACTACGATTTACCTGAAGAGTTGGCCAGGTTATTGAGACAGGAAGAAAAGATGATTGCTCCTCATTAGGAAGAGGTTGAGACTATCAAACTTGGTACCGAGGAAGATGTGAAAGAGGTAAAGATCGGGGCCAGTCTGCAAACTCCAGTAAAAGAACAACTTATCAGCATGTTGCGAGAATATGTCGATGTGTTCGCTTGGTCCTATCAAGATATGTCGGGTTTGGATACAGATATTGTCATGCACAAACTACCATTGAAAGAGGATTATCCGCCAGTTAAACAGAAGTTAAGTCGTACTCGCCCAGACATGGCCATGAAAATCAAAGAGGAAGTACAAAAGCAGTGGGACGCCGGTTTTCTTGCTGTAACTAGCTACGCACCTTGGGTTGATAACATTATACCTGTACCTAAGAAGGATGGCAAGGTGCGTATGTGTGTTGATTACCGGGATCTGAACAGAGCAAGCCCGAAAGATGACTTCCCATTACCTCACATTGATGTATTGGTGGATAACACAGCTCAGTTCTTGGTATTTTCTTTCATGGACGGATTTTCTGGATACAATTAGATCAAGATGTCACCTGAAGACATGGAGAAGACAACTTTCATCACACCCTGGGGCACGTTGTTTGGCCTGAAGAATGCCGGTGCAACATATTAACGGGCTATGGTAACATTATTCCACGACATGATCCATAAAGAAATCGAGTGCTACGTGGATGATATGATTGCCAAGTCCCAAACAGAGGAAGAGCATTTGGTAAATCTGTTGAAGTTGTTCAAGCGTCTAAGGAAGTATCAGTTAAGGTTGAACCCTAACAAATGCACATTCGGGGTACGTTCCGGTAAGATGCTGGGTTTTATTATAAGCGGAAAAGGAATTGAGGTTTATCCCGAAAAAGTCAAATTAATTCAGGAAATGCCTGCACCTAGGACTGAGAAAGAAGTTAGAGGGTTCTTAGGTAGATTGAAATACATTTCAAGGTTCATATCTCACCTCACTGCAACCTGTGAGCCCTTATTAAAACTGTTAAGAAAGGAACAAACAGTCAGGTGGAACGATGATTGTCAGAAAGCTTTTGACAAAATCAAGGAGTATCTGCAAGAACCTCCAATTCTCATGCCTCTAGTTGAAGGAAGACCTCTAATAATGTACCTGACAGTATTAGATGAATCAATGGGGTGTGTGTTGGGCTAACATGACGAGTCTGGTCGAAAAGATTATGCTATATACTACCTAAGCAAAACGTTTACCGACTGTGAACAACGTTATTCATTGCTCGAGAAAACTTGTTGTGCTTTAGCATGGGCTACTCGCCGACTAAGACAATATATGTTGACTCATACTACCTTGTTGATCTCAAAGATGGACCCCGTCAAGTACATATTTGAGAAGCCAACACTTACCAGAAGGGTTGCAAGGTGGCAAATGATTCTAACAAAGTATGATATTCAGTAAACCTCTCAAAAAGCCATCAAAGGAAGTGTATTGTCTGATTATCTGGCTGAGCAACCCATTGATGACTACCAGCCTATGAGATTTTATTTCCCTGATGAAGACATCATGTTCTTAAAGGCAAAAGATTGTGAAGAGCCTATTCACACTGAAGGTCCTGATCCAGAAGAAGCATGGACTATGATGTTCGATGGGGCAGTTAATTGTAATGGTCGTGGGGTTGGTGCAGTGCTTATTACACCCAAAGGAGTCCATATGCCTTTTTTAGCAACGCTCACCTTTGCCTGCACTAACAATGAAGCAGAGTATGAAGCTTGTATCATGGGTCTCGAGGAAGCCATTGACCTCAGGATCAAAACCTTGAATGTATTCGGAGATTCGACTTTGGTGATCAACCAAACTAATGGCAAGTGGTATACTCATCAAGAGCATCTGGTTCTCTACCGTGACTATACGAGGAGATTGTTGACTTTCTTTACAACAATCAACCTTGAATACATCCCTCGAGATGAGAATCAATTTGCAGACGCCTTGGCCACTATCTCATCTATGATTAAAGTACAGACTGCTAACTACGTGCCTCGGATTTTAGTATCCAGACTGGACCGACCGGCGTATGTATTCTCTATGGACACTGTCATTGACAACAAACCTTGGTTCCACGACATAAAATGCTTCTTGGAGACTCAGACATACCCACCTGGGGCATCGTCTAATGATAAGAAGACATTGAGAAGGCTAGCCGAAAGTTTCTTCCTCAATACCGATGGCTCCCTATACAAGCGAAAATTCGACATGGTCTTGCTCAGATGTGTTGACAAGAAGGAAATAGACCTACTAATGCACGAAGTACATGAAGGTTCTTTCGGTACCCATGCCAGAGGACATGCAATGGCAAAGAAATTGTTGAGATCGGGTTACTATTGGATCACAATGGATGCAGACTTTTGTGCCTATGCCAGAAAATGCCATAAATGCTAGATCTACGTAGACAAAGTGCATGTGCCTCCCAATCCTTTGAATATATTGTCTTCACGCTGGCCCTTCGCCATGTGTGTCGCTCCCACCAAATGAAGCCGGGTCAAATGGGGTACGGACGCGAACGGTCGGCGAAAGGAGATGCGAGAACACACAGGAGTGAACTCACAGGGAATGAAAAGAGTCGCCAGCTAGGCATTTTTATCCCGAAGGAAAGGTAATGCTGCATAGACCTAGAAAGATACGGATAAGACGGTTGCGAACCAGAGAGACTGAGAAAGGGGGTTGGTTACAACCTGGGAAGGTATTAGCACCCAGATTGTCCGCCGTACTCGACGGGATCCACGCTTAGAAGATTTGTGTTTTAAAGGGGTAGTGTCAGTGCAATTTGTGTATAAATGAGCTGGAAAAGAAAGTACAGGTGTCAGTGTGAAAGAAGTGTAAAGTGTATAATTGATGTGTCGGTGTAGGAAGGAGAATGAATTGCTCATGATAATGAGGCTAAGAGAATGATGCTGGAAAGAGGGGGAATATACAGAGACTTTTGTTCGATAACTGTTAAGTTATGCCTACGTATCCTCTCGTGCAATGAGGAAGTCAGAACACCGTAGTTCGACCCAAAGAGACTGAAAGATGAATTGACTTGTGAACTGCTTACTTGTCCATGCTCAAGTGCATGACCTGTCTGGCTCAGGTGCAAACTGTCTTGCATTAGACGGAAGAAGCAAGTTCTCGTTTATGAGTGAATGAGATGAGAAAAGAATCCCGGAGGAGACGATTATTGTTTGTTTTCTTGAGTTTTCAGTCTTTTATTGCTTTTTGAAGTTTGTCATAAGTTAATGAGCTTAAGCCTAAACCAATGGATTTAGTAAACTCATCACATCTTCCCTCTGATTAGGGGTAATGAGAATACCTTAAGTGTGAAGTCAGATTCTCACACTTAATCACCTTTGATGTAGGATCAAGATCATTAACCTACTTGTGATTATTTAGATGTTTTTGGTGTTTTTGTTTGGTGTTGAGTAATGAGGTTAAGCCATAATCAGGGATTAAACAGACTCATTACACCATCCTAATAGAAGGATAATAGATGAGAATGTTTAAGCTGAGGAAAGCTCCTCAACTTAATCCATGATTAGGGATTAAACTCATGACAAAAAAAGCCTTTGATTAAGTGGATTTTATTGAATGATGAAATAATGAAGTGGGTTTTATGATTTGTAAGACAACTTGAGGAGGACTTGTCCATTAACACTAGGGTTAGTCCTTCTTAACCAATTAAGGAAGAATTAGAACCCTAATGCAAGGCCCAAGTTACAAGTGTGATGTCTTGATGATTATTAAGTGAATTTATTAAAGGAGTTAAACACATTAAGGGTTTAACACTTAGGATTAAAGTTATACACTCCATCCTAATAGAAGGATGCAGGCATAAGCTTAATCACAAAGCCTTAAAGCCTTTAGGGTTTAGTCCCTGATTATGAGGTGAGAAGAAAAGACTCAATGAGACACAAAGGTAAAAACTAAGTGGGGGACTAATCAAAACCCTAATTATTGTCATGCTTGGTTGTTCCTAAGGTTTGTGAGGTTTAACAAGAAAGATCTTCAATGGAACCACCAGGAGGCAGATGAAAGGATCAGGAGAAGCAAAGTAACTTGCTTCATTCAAGAAGACAAGTCACTTGAGGAAAGAAAGTAGGATGAAGAAGAATGAGAAAGCTCAATCTCAAGCACATACAAAAATGCAGCAAGGATGCATAAAAGAGATGAAGAGAAGTTATGAGAAGTGAAGGCAAATTCACTTCTCAAAGTTGCTTACCACCTGAAAAGTTAGTGAAAGAAATGCAATGCAATGCAAAATGAAATGAAATGGCATGATGTAAATCAAAACCAGAAGCACATACATGATGTTAAAGATGCTATGAGATGCTACAAACATGTAACAAGACATGGGGATGATCATATGAACAAATGAATGCAAATGGAACAAGTTTAGAACCATGATCATACATGAAAAGTTATGAAATGCATATGGCATACAACATGGCAAATGCAAGATGCAATGATCAAACATGCTTTCAATATGTCTTAAGATGTCACATGAATCAAATGGATGCACAAAATGCTATGGAAAATCAAGGTATGAATGCAAATGCAAGATGAATGCATATGGAAGCCCAAATTAGGGTTTATGATCAAAGCATTAAATAAAAACCAAAATCAGAAGCAAACATCAAGATAAAAAATTGAAAATGCATTCAAAGGTTCCCTAAACCTATACTAACTCACTTCCCAAAGGAGAGATTCCAACTCTTAACCTAATTAGGGTTATGAATTTCCTAAGATTTCTAGGGTTTTAGGGTTCCTTAACAAGAAAAATGTCAAACAAATGGGAAATGTAAGATCAATTCATGCCAATTTAATCTCACAAACTACATGATATGCACAACACAATGCAAAAAGAATCAAAGTCCAACTCTCAATGGTTAGGCAGAAATGATTTTTGGAAGTTTGGATCAAAATAATGCTTTGAAAATGAATTAATTCCATGAAAAATTATCAAGATGCATCAAGATCAAAAAATAAATTTGGTTTGAGGGTTGGACAATGTTTCTAAATGGTTTTAAATGTTTCATGAATTTTTTGGTGATTTTTAAATACCTAAAAGTATTTTTAATTAATTAATTCTCATTAATTAATTAAAAATAAACTTTTAAATGATTTAAAAAATATTTTTGAATGCAAAAAATAAAAATAAAAATATTTTGGTTTCTGAAATTAAATAGAAGTTTATACAAAAAATTTCAGAATTTTTAAAATGATTTTGCTATTTTTAAATAAATGTACAAAATAAAACAAAAGAAATGAATTAAAAATGAAATAAAAAGAAAGTATGCGCAATGGAGGGCCAGGATTAATTCTGGGGAAGGAATTGTTGACTTGGCGCGTAATCCAGTGGCCTATATTCAAACTGAGCTAAAACATATTTAAATTAATTAAACTGAATTAAAAGGGTTATTGACGTGGATTAGGGTTAAGTGAATGGATCTGGGCCCTTGAACACGCGCAGGAATGGACCAAGTCAACTCATCCAACGCTCACAATTCAAACTACATTTAATTACAGGGATTAGCCCTAATCTTTTTCAGGTGGCCGGAGAAGACCTCCGGTCGTCTTCTCCGGTGGGAATCCCACCTGAAAATCTCCAAAATCCTCAAAACCTCACTAAAATGAAAACTAAAAGAACAGAAATCATCCCCACATCCCCCTGAATCAAAACCCTAACTCAAAACTCATTTATCTTTCACCAATCAACTGAATCGAAACAAAACAATTTTTAGGGCAAAAGTTTCAGACATTGCATACATCCTGGTTTCTCAACCATTTTCAAAAATAATCATATATTCATGATCAGGGGAATGCATAGAAGCTATTAAGAACTTAAAATCATGCTTCTGGAAAAAAAGTTCATGAAGCTACCTGAGTTTGAAGCTTTTCAGTTTGCAACTTTCTGACCTCTTCTCTTTGTGAAATCCACTCCTTTTAAGCCCCCGATGAAGTCTTGATGCTTAGAAAGAGTTTGTGATGGTTGGTTTGAGAGTTTGCAGCAGTTCTGTTCAAGATGGTGTGAGAATCGTGTTTGTGATTCTTTGAGTTTCAGGCTGTTTTGAAGGTTGGTTTGTGTTCAGTGAAGCATGGTGAGAAGGTTTGTGAAGTTTGTTTATGAGTTTATGGCCTGTGTGATGATTTTCGAAAGCTCTTGCAAGTGAGGGTGAAAATGAGAATGATGTGTTGTGGTGTGTTTCAGGCCTGCCTCTTCTTATGTTTGGCTTGCATTTGATTAACATAAACAATAGGGATTGGTCAGATGACATGATGTGTGCTTTATTGATTGGTATGGGTGCTTTTGCTAAAAAGTCAAGTTTGTGTAAGAGAAGCATGGGCAACTTGCTAGCCTAGTACAAGGAGGGTGTGCTGCGCAGCATGATGAGGGAAAAGGCCTAGGAGAGTTCAGCATACTAGCCAGCAAGTGGATGAGAAGCTATCATGAGATTTGTAACTTGCCTTGCCTTTGGTTCTTATGAAAGAAACTTGATCCATGGGCCATAAAACATGTGATTCCTTGGGTGCATTCTGAACTTTAGATGTTGTGTGATCAGGTTATGTGGATTAGAAGTGCATTTGATAACTTTAGAACACTTGATCAAGTCATTTTGCAAAATACCTCTTTGGTAGAAACTTTGAAATTTTGTGATTTTAGCCAACTTTGACAAGCCATAACTTTTGATCAAAAATGAATTAGGTCATGTTCTTGTACTTTTTGAAAAGGGAAAGATCTATTCTACAACTTTCATGACCAAAGTTTTTCCATTTGAAGCTTTCTTGAATCAAAAAGTAAGGGTTGAAAAAGTTACCTAAAATGGCATTTTCATTAAAAGTCAAACTTGCCCAAAAAGTCAACTTTGCAAAAGACTTAAAATTCTTTAATTTTGAGAACTTCTAATGTCTTCTATGATCAAATAAAGATCATATACAATCAAAATGATGAAGAACACCCCTTGGTTAGGTCATTGGGGCCTCAGATGCCCTGATTTTGCACTGACTTGCTTGAAAAGTCAACTCTTGATCAGATGACTTCCCCATGGAATTTCTTCATGAAAATTGATATGCATACTCCCTATACCATATAGAGACCAATAGAAACAAGAATGACCAAAAAATTTGGAGTTATGGCCTCTGAAACAAAAACCCTAATTTTAGGTCATCTGTGCAGTCACACCTGGCTCTACTTCCATACCAATCTCAGTTCTTGTGATTCTTTGGCATTCTTGACTTTGAGGGGGTATAATATGATACTTGCATACACATGGACCTCTTTGAAGTGATTGATGACTTTTGGAGTGGCTCAAGAAGCTCTTAGATTGTTCAGATCACAAACCCTAGATGCAGATGATTTAGAACCAATGCAGTGGATCAAAAATGTGGTATGAGATATTATGATTGAGTTTATGCATATGAAATGATCACAAGCCATGGTGTGAATGGGTGAGGGCAAATTTGGGGTGTTTACAGCTGCCCCTATTCAAACATGAGTTAGCTGTGCAGGATGTAAGCAGCGGCTTAACAGGCAAACAAGATAACTTGTGGTTGAATACCAAAGACAGTCCAAAATTTGCGCTCACAGAATGAAGAAGAAAAGGGATATAGATTGTAAAAGAAAATAAAGTGTATCGTAAAGTGTGGGCGACGGAGGACGACCGTCGAGCAGAGGACGATTGCTGGGTAAAGAGAAATGACGGGGACGCCGACATGCTGGGGAAAGTGCGGGAAATAAAGCAATGACGGGGACGACCGACATGCTGGGGATAAAAGGGATTATGATGGGGACGGCCATCAAGTTAAAGCTATAAGATTCTCTGGGGATTAGTGAAACATGACAGGGACGGCCATCAAGTTCATAAAGTAAAGTAACCAACGATGGGGACGGCCATCGGGCTAAAAAGAAAAGGGACCACGACGGGGACGGCCATCGGGTTAAAGAATAAATGAAATAAACAGATGATGAGGTACGGTCATCAAAGGTGAAGGACGATCACCTAGCAGGGGACGGCTGCTCTGTTGGGTTAAGATGAGGGACGATCATCTAAGGTGGAGGACGACCACCTGGCAGGGTACTGTAACACGGTGGGAGAACTGACTTTAGTTATGTTGCGGATAGCAAGAGTCGCCACCGACTTTTATTTTATCCAAAGGAAAGGCATAAAAGAACAGGAAAGACCTTTTAAAAGATTTTTGGGTCCGGGGGGTAGGTTATGTAAAGGGAAGGTGTTAGCACCCTTTACATCCATGGTTATCCATGGGCTCTTAGTTACTTAGCTCACTTTGAATTGTTTTTTTGAAAAGGTGAAGTGTGTGAATAAAAATTTTCATAAGAGTTAATAATGATCCATGTACGGATGCGTAAAAACTTGTGTTTGAAAATTTGTTTGAAAGTATGAAGTGTTTGAAAAGTTTGAATAGTGAGCAAGTAACTATGAGGAACCTACCCTAAAGTTTTAAGTCTTTCTGTTCTCTATCCTTTAAATGGTAAGACTATCCCTATTATTAAGGAATAGGTAGTCATTACCTTGGATGTAAGGGACATATGAGGGACATCTGTTAATGAAGGCAACTGTAGGGTGTATTAAGCAATTTTTGGAGGGACTGTCATCATTATTCGAAAGGGACAAGATCTTTATGAAAGGCAACCATTAAGGGACTTGATGACTTTTCTTTTAAGGGACTTGCTTTATACACCCCACTTGACCTTTTTGAATAGGCAACAATGAGAGGCAACCCTAGAAAGTGAGATGGCGATTAAAAATCGACTTACGTGTGTGAGTGTTTAATTTAATTTATCTTATAATTTTTAAATGACCTAAATTCAATTTTAAATATAATACATGTTTACACTCCCTATTTTACTAACCATGGCATGAAAATTAAATAGTTTAAATATTACAAAAAATTTACATCCAGGAGCATTTACATAATAATAATAATAAGCAATTAATAATAAATAGCAAAAATAAATAAATAAATGAGCAAGATATAAATAATAAGTAAAATAATTAAATAGGCAATAAATAAATATAATAGGGGTTAGTAATAATAATAATAAAAATAAATAAGGTTAGTGAAATAATAATAATAAGCATAATTAAAAAATAAATAGATTAGTAATAAGCCTGATTAGTAATAATAATAAACAAAATAAAATAATAAATAAGAATTAGAAATTATTAAGAAAATATGAACAATTTAATTATAAAATTTAAAATTATATGCAACTTATTAATTCTAAACATAAAAAAAAAATTATAATTATAATATTAGCATAAATTTAATTATTTTTAAACATATATATATATTAAAAAAATAAAATTTGGATTATGAACAAATTATAGAAACAATTACATATTATAAAAAAATTGATTATAAGCATATTTACAAGATTCAATTATATTAAATATTATATTTAAAAAATTAGAAATTTAAATCATAAAATAAAATTAGTTTTTTTTATTATTTAGAAAATAAATTAGGGTTTACAAAATTAGGGTTTATTTAGAAAAATATTTTTTAGGGTTTATAATCTAATATACAAAATTATTTTAATAAACATACATGTATTATAATTTAATTACATAATAAAGAAAATAATTTTTGAATTAAGAAAATATATATTTTAGAATTTGGAAAATATAATCATATAAGCATATTTTATTTTTTTGAATTGTTTAGAAATATGATATGTATAAAACTATATATAATTTAATAATAAACAATTAGAACAAATAAAATGAAAAAAAAAGAAAAAATTGGAACTTACCTGGCTGGGGTTTGAACCCAGGTCATTCTGATTACCAGCAACAACATCCACCACTAAGCCATCATGCGCAGGCAGCAAGCAAAGGAGTAGAATTGATTTTGTTTCATAGCCTGAAAAATAAGAAAAAAATAAAGGAAGCAAAAAAGGCTTGGGGGATGAATCGAACCCAGGACCCCTTAAACACACAAACGCACGCATGACCATCCAGCTAGGTGAGCAAATCTGCTAATGGTGTGGCAAGAAATCATAATATATTATGTTTCATATTTAACCTGAAAAATAAGAAAAAAAATATGCACAAAGCCAGGTTTTGATCCCCTGCCCTTTCATCAAACGCATGCTTGCTTTTCCACTGGGCCAACAGCGCGCTGTGAAACTTATATGAAACGAATAAATTATAAAATAAATGAAATATTTGAATCTGGAATTCGCGCCACTTGCATCATCTTCTTCCTCAGAATTTCGCAGGTTTACCTGCGAAAATTGATAGGAATTTTCCTGCGATTTCTTCTGCGTGCGATAACCTGCGATTTCTCAAACACCAATTAAACAGTAAAATTTCTTCAAATTAATTGGTGTAATGCAATCCTTGAGGTCCATACAATCTAACCATGTCCTCTAAAGTCATTTATATATGGCCAATCGTAAAACCCCAAATTTGAAGCTTAAACCCTAGCTATGGCCGAATGCGATTCCTGCATTAAAACTCAAAACCAAACAACCAGAATCGTTCTATGACACATTATGAACAATATTGAATCATTAAAAACAGTTTATATCAAGTATAACCATGGATTCGAAAAAACTTGAAACACACATAAAGTTTGATTCGGTTTAGTGCATATATGCTGTTTTTGATGCATATGATTATTGGGATATGATCAATGATGTTCAAGGATAAGATTGCTGTCCTTAATTCACCTGAAAAGTTACAAAAGATTAGAATCCGAATTTGAAAAAAATTGATGATTTTGAGAGTTTGAAAGTGAGGTTTGAGGGCTGCCAAAATTCGTCCCAATGCTTGTGATGTATTCATGTACTTATAGTGAATAGAATTAGGTCAAAATATGTGATCATTCTTTGGAAATTTTGATCTAAAAAGATTCAAAAAGATGGCCTTTTAAAAATCAAATATCTTGCATAAACTCTTGCTATTTTGAGAGGATTTTCATAACTTTTGTATCAATCATGTTTAAATGTGATTTAAAACTTTCTAGAAGCAAAATTAAAATTAATTTTCATGATTTTATATTTTATTTGAATTTAAAATGACTTTTTAATATAAAAATCATAATAAATAAAAACAAAATAAATAAAATTATGAATAAATTAAAATAATTTCGTGCAAGATGTTATGAAGTGGATTGGGTCATTATTTGGCAAGCCCATTTGGAAGAAATTGGTTTTAGACCTCCTTTTTCATCATAAACCAACTCAAAATTTCCCAACTTTGCAAGGGCACATGTCCTTCAATTTTAATGCTATGAAGGTGTTCTTGGACATTTTGGAAAGCTTGATGAGTCCTCTAAACAACCCCACTGGTTTCATGTCCATATCATTTACCAATCTCAAGTTATGCCCTTTTGAAATTGTTGACTTTTTGTTGACTTTCAAAAGGACCTATAATGTCTTAGCTCATACCTTCCAAATGAAGCATTTTTGGACTTGGCTTGTGAGACACAAAGTTGTAGAGAATTCAATTTACTTCAAAATGAGCTTTGGATGGAGACTTGGTGATGAAGTATGTGAAAGTTATGGCTGGTCAAAGTTCAGTTGACTTTTACTGAGGAAACCCTAATTTAGAAACTCCTGATTCTTGATGATCTGAAATCTCCGTGATGAATCATGATCAACCTTTGATCAAATGATGAATTTTACTTCATATACTTGATGTTGGCAAAAAATCATGAAGTTTGACTTTGGTTTGACCACAGTTGACCTCAGTTTGACTTTTTAACTACATTGACTGATTTTGACTTATCTGATCATCTGACTGAGCAAACTTTTGAGAAAAGTCTTGAAACTTGTCATGGGGGTTCTTAAACACATATAAGATGTTATGAAGCTCACTTGAAGCCTTGGAAGTTCATTTAGCCTGATTAAAGTCAAAACCCTAGTTTTGGATGCACTGCTTAGGAGGTGCATTGTCTGAGGAAATTGTCAACTCTTCTGACCAATTGTGAACTTTGTGAACTTTGTGAGCCATCATAAGATGTCTTGTGATACTCATGGGAGGTATTGTGAACCTTGTGAACCTTGTGAACCTTCATGAAGTGACTTTTAGACTTCATGAACCTCATGAAAGGTTTTGCAAGCATTGTGAATCTTGTGAACCTTCAAGAAGTGACTTGTAGACTTCATGAACCTCATGAAAGGTCTTGTAAGTGTTGGGAAGCTTGTGAACCTTGTGAACCTTCAAGAACACAAAGTCTTGTATTGTGAGGGCAAATTTTGGGGTGCAACAGCTGCCCCTGTTCAATTTTCTGAAACCTGAGGGGTTAGATTGGTATGTTTGCCAGTCGTGACCTGGAAGGTTGAAGGGGATTGAACACAAATGCCCAAAAATTTGCACTCACTAGTGCATAAAATGACACAGATGGCTAGTTGAATATGATTGAGTGGGCTTAAAGATGCCACTTGGAGGAAAATTCTTCAGATACATGTCTTGGAGGATGAAGCAGTCCAAAATATGGAGGTATAATGATAGCTGTCAGGAGGATGGAGCAGTCCTGAGGCAATGATATGATTTCAGGAGGATGAAGCAATCCTGAAGTAAAGAAGCTGTCAGGAGGATAAAGCAATCCTGAGGTATTGATAATATGCTTTCAGGAGGATGAAGCAGTCCTGGTGTAGTAAAAAGCTTTCAGGAGGATGAAGCAGTCCTGATGTAATAAAAAACTGTCAGGAGGATAAAGCAATCCTGAGGTAAAGAAGCTGTCAGGGGGATAAAGCAATCCTGATGTAGTAAAAAGCTGTCAGGAGGATAAAGCAATCCTGAGGTAAAGAGCTTTCAGGAGGATGAAGCAATCCTGATGTAGTAGAAATTTTCAGGATGATAGAGCAATCCTGAAATAATGATGATAGCTGTCAGGAGGATGAAGCAGTCCTGATGTAGTAATATGTTCTCAAGAGGATGAATCAGTCTTGAGAGATGATAAGTTTTCAGGAGGATAAAGCAATCCTGATGGATGATATGTTTGTTTGCTGGATAATTAACCTGAAAACAAGGTAGCATTCTGTATAATAATATTAGTTTATGCATTATGTATGCATGTATGATATGATGCACTTAGGTAATGTACTATGTATCTATGGATATGTATGTTATGGTATGATGTAAATGATGTATGTATGATATGACACTGCCTGAAGCGTCCGGATATCTTCGTATAACAACTGCTGGCCAGGGAAGATAAATCCCGATTCATTGTTGAAGAATATGAGGAACTCGTTCCCGTCTTGTTTGATAATATATTATACATAACCTTCCGTATGCTGGGGATAGCAAGGTATATATAACCTCCCGTCTGCTGGGGATAGCAAGGTATATAACCTTCGTCTTCGTTTGATAGTAGGGTAGATATAACCTCCGTCTTCGTTCGTCGTACCATTATTGGAAAGTAATTTCCCGTATATCCGTATGAGGATAAAAGAGATGGATATAAATTCCAGGGGAGATGAGACTTTATGAAGATGGATTTGTCCTACTGAGGGGTTTGTAGTTGTCTTGTTAGAGATGAACCGGCGAAGCTTCGTTGCAATCCTTCCCTCGTTCGTCCTTAGTAAATATTATTACTGCATTTTCATGCATTTCTGGTAAACATCAATCATATTCAGCATTCATGCATTTTTGGTAAATATCAATCATATTCAAAAGCATACATTCATTCAAACACAACCAATGAACGTTTCGCTTATGTAAATAGGGTAAAAGTAAATATGGATTCAAAAGATGGAATTTATTTATATCAAAAAGTGACCCATACACGGGTAAGTTTGTACAAGGAGACAGAAATCCTAGTAAGAGGAATTTGTCATAAAATTTTTACAAAACAAAGAAAATCAGCTATGTGGGAAATAATCCTATTGAGTTTCAATTCTACTATTGCCATTATCTTCAAGTATCTCATCTTCTGCTGTTGAGACGAAAACAATTGGATTGAGCTTTATCTGTTCGAGCTTGAGTAAGTAGTTCAACTAGTTGCAGTTTCATGGGCGATCCAAACGAGACATAGTCATACGCTTTAATCCCTAACTTTTGCCTGGATTGCCCTTTCAGGTTTTCGATCCACCGGGATACCCTTTTTTGCCCAAGCCGCCTTTTCAGGTTTTCGACTTGCCGGGTGTACATCTTTTTATATATATCCCTAATTTTTGCCCAAACCCTTTTGGTTTGCCGGGATGCCCTTATTTTTGCCTAGGCCTGTCAACCTAGCGGGTCTCTTTTCATGCGTAGTATTTTTTAACTATGTCTGCGTTTACAGGCTGTGGGAAGTCTTCACCATCCATTGTAGTGAGTATCATGGCACCTCCTGAGAACACTGTCTTGACTACAAATGGTCCTTCATATGTTGGAGTCCACTTGCCCCTAGGATCACCCTATGGTAATATAATACGCTTGATTACCAAGTCACCAGCCTGATATACCTTTGGCTTAACCTTCTTGTTAAAAGCTTTGATCATTCGCTTCTGGTACATCTGGCCATGACAAACTGCTGCTAACCTTTTCTCATCAATCAAATTTATCTGGTCAAGTCGAGTCTGAATCCACTCATCTTCATCCAAGCCTGCATCCTTCATAATTCTTAAGGAGGGAATCTGAACTTCAATGGGCAGAACTGCTTCCATACCATAGACTAAGGAGAATGGGGTTGCCCCTGTTGAAGTACGTATTGTGGTACGATAACCATGAAGAGAAAATGGTAACATCTCATGCCAATCCTTGTAAGTAACAGTCATCTTCTGTACGATCTTCTTGATGTTCTTATTAGCAGCTTCAACTGCCCCATTCATCTTTGGACGATACGGAGAAGAGTTGTGATGCTTAATCTTGAATTGCGTGCAGAGATCAGTAATCATAGTGTTGTTCAGATTAGAGCCATTGTCAGTGATAATCCTTTCAGGGATGCCATACCTACATATGAGATTATTCTTAATGAACCGAGCCACAACATTCTTGGTAACAGATGCAAATGAAGCTGCCTCCACCCACTTCGTGAAGTAATCAATAACAACCAGGATGAAACGATGTCCATTAGAAGCAGTAGGCTTGATCTCACCAATCATATCAATGCCCCACATGGCAAAGGGCCAAGGAGCAGTCAACACATTCAATGGTGATGGAGGTACATGGACTTTATCAACATAAATTTGACACTTGTGACAAGTTCTGGAGTGTTGATAGCAATCAGCTTCCATGGTAGACCAATAGTAACCTGCTCTCAATATCTTCTTTGCCATGGTATAACCACTAGAATGAGTGCCAAAGATTCCATCATGCATATCTTCCATAATCTCAGTTGCTTCCTTCTTATCCACACAGCGAAGCAAAGTTGAATCATGATTACGCTTGTACAAAATGCCATTACTCAAAAAGAACTTAGCAGAAAACCTTCTCAGAAACTTTCTATCTTTGACAGATGCCCCTTCAGGGAACTCCTGAGCTTCAAGATATCTTTTCACTTCATAGAACCAAGGCTTCTCCTCTGCCCCTTCTGTGTCAATCTCATTGCAGTATGCAGGCTTTTCAAATCTATCAATAGTAATCTTGGGAGCTTCATCATCCCAACTGATCTCAAACATAGATGCCATAGTGGCCAATGCATCTGCCAACTGATTCTCTCTTCGTGGAATATGTCCAAAGGTAATCTCTTTGAAATGTGGGATCAAAGACAACACATGCTCTCTGTAAGGAATGAGATTATCATGCTTGGTATCCCAATCTCCTTTAATCTGACTTACTACCAGGGCTGAATCTCCATACACATCAAGGAACTGGATCTTCATATCTATAGCAGCTTTAATACCCAGGATACATGCCTCATACTCAGCCATGTTATTGGTACAATAAAAACAAAGTCTGGCAGTAATCGGGGTATGACAACCTTCAGGGGAACTGATCACAACACCAACACCATTACCAAGTGCATTGGATGCACCATCAAAAACCATAGTCCATCGAGATCCTTGTTCAGGTCCGTCATATTGTCCAGGTTCTTTGGTAATAATCATAATGTCTTCATCAGGGAACTCAAAACTCATTGACTGGTAATCATCCACTGCTTGATGAGCCAAATGATCAGCAACAACACTTCCTTTGATGGCCTTCTGAGTAGTATACTGTATATCATATTCTGTCAAGATCATTTGCCATCTTGCAATTCTTCCGGAGAGAGCAGGTTTCTCAAATATATATTTGATTGGATCCATCTTCGAAATCAATAAGGTAGTATGAGTCAACATATACTGTCTTAGTCGGCGAGCAGCCCATGCCAAAGCGCGGCAAGTTTTCTCGAGCAGTGAGTATCTTGTTTCACAGTCGGTAAACTTTTTGCTAAGGTAGTATATTGCCTGCTCTTTTCGACCAGACTCGTCATGTTGCCCCAACACACACCCCATTGAGTTGTCTAACACAGTTAAGTACATAATCAAGGGTCTTCCATCAACTGGTGGCATCAAAATTGGAGGTTCTAGCAGATATCTCTTGATTTCATCAAAGGCAGTCTGGCACTCCTCATTCCATTCCATCACCTGATCTTTCTTCAACAACTTGAAGATTGGCTCACAGATGGCAGTTAACTGGGAAATAAATCTTGCAATGTAGTTCAATCTTCCCAAGAAACCTCTAACCTCCTTCTCAGTACGGGGAGCTGGCATCTCTCGTATAGCTTTTACTTTCGCAGGATCCACTTCAATACCTTTTCCACTGACAATGAAACCCAGGAGTTTACCAGACCTAACTCCAAAAGTACACTTATTTGGGTTCAATCTCAACTTGTATTTCTTCAACCTCTCAAACAATTTATGCAAATGATCAAGATGTTGCTCTTCATTCTGAGACCTGGCTATCATATCATCCACATATACCTCTATCTCATGATGAATCATATCATGAAACAAAGCCACCATAGCACGCTGATATGTTGCCCCTGCATTCTTCAAACCAAATGGCATCACCTTATAGCAAAAAGTGCCCCACTGTGTAACAAATGTTGTCTTCTCCATATCTTCAGGAGCCATCTTGATTTGATTGTAACCAGAGAAACCATCCATAAAAGAGAATACCTTATGTTGAGCAGTGTTGTCTACCAGAACATCAATATGAGGAAGTGGAAAATCATCTTTGGGGCTAGCCTTGTTCAAATCTCTGTAGTCCACACACATATGTACCTTACCATCTTTCTTAGGTACCGGCACCACATTTGCAACCCACTGAGGATAAGAAGTCACTGCTAAGAACCCTGCATTGAATTGTTTCATTACCTCTGCTTTGATCTTTTCTGACATTTCAGGACGCATACGACGAACCTTCTGCTTCTTTGGACGACAATCTTCTTTTACCGGTAAACGGTGAACCACAATGTCTGTATCCAACCCTGGCATATCTTCATAAGACCAAGCAAAGATCTCCACATAGTCACGTAACATCTGAATCAGCCTGCCCTTGACACTGTCCTCTAAATCAGCCCCTATCTTGACCTCTTTCCTGTTTTCTTCAGTTCCCAGATTCACAACTTCGACTGGCTCTTCATGTGGCTGTATAGCTTTCTCTTCTTGTTGTAACAACCTATCAAGCTCTACAGGTACTTCACAATCGTCCTCATTTCCGTCTTCAGTTTGATAGATCGGATTCTCGAAATTATAATTGGCAATAGTAGAACTGTTATCAACAGGATCCAGAGTGGATGAGGATCTGCATTTTAGTGATGTGGGTGTGTGTAAGAACACATAGCTGATAAAACAAAAAGAAAAGAAAAGAAAGACAAGGAACACAATATTTACGAAAACGAAACGTCCACTGATTTTATTGAATGAAGTATGCAAATGAAATGACAGCCCGTAACAAGCACACCATTGTACCCCGGGTAAGGCACAAGGCTTAAGAGTTTAATTGTTCAAGAAATTACAAACTTAAAGTAACAACACAGTAATAGTATTTACTCCTGACTAAAGGAGATAGGGATAACATCTTCAGCTTTGCAGTTATTGAGTCCAGCACCCACAGTAGGAAAAATCCAAGCATCCAAGTTGTAATCTTCATCATAGTCTCCCACAGCATTGATCTGATCTTTCGTAACCCCTTGATTGGTGATACGAACAGCACGAGCACGACGAACAGCCTTCTGGGACTCTGCAGTGAAACCCAAACCAAACTTGTCAGACTTGTATGGAATATTAGGAAGCTGACCCCAAATAGTACAACCACCTTCATCCACCACAGCTCTAGCATCATTGAGGGAGGCCATTGCCATTGTTGGAGGTTTTCTGGTGACCACAGGAACTTTCTTCGCAACAGGAGGAGCTACATAATCATTAACAATCCAGGGAACCACTTCAAATGTCTGACACGGAGTTTCAATGTATTCACCTTCCATTTCCAGATACTTGAAAGTGTTTACATGGCTGACAAAGTATTCCTCTTCTCCATAGACAGTAACAACCTTTCCATCCACCGGATATCTCAACTTTTGGTGTAATGTAGAGGTTACAGCACCTGCCCCATGGATCCAGGGACGACCAAGCAGACAAGAGTATGAAGGACGAATATCCATCACATAAAATGTAGCAATAAAAACCTGGGAGCCAACTTTGATTGGAAGATCAATTTCCCCATGCACTACTCTTCTAGAACCATCAAAAGCCTTCACCACAATGTTACTGGGCTTCAGCACAGCATCTTCAGGACTCAGCTTATTCAGGACTTCCTTGGGCAACACATTCAGAGAGGAACCATTGTCTATCAGCACATGTGACAGGGTAGTGCCCCTGCATTCAATTGAGATATGCAAGGCCCTGTTATGATCCCTCTTGGCAGGGGTCAAATCAGCATCAGAAAATCCTAACCCATTATCGTAGGTCAGGTGGGCAACACAATTCTCAAATTGGTCAACAGAAATAGCATTGGGTACATGAGTAGTCTTCAGAAACTTGATCAAGGACTTGGCATGAGCCTCAGAACATAACAACAAGGACAACATAGAAATTTTTGAGGGAGTATGCCCCAGCTGATCAACAATGTCATAATCACTCTTGCGAATGATTTTCAATACTTCTTCCATCTGCTTAGAGAGATCATCAGCAGCTGGCACATCAGTAGATACAGGCTCAATAACAGGACCTTTGCCCCGAGCATCAGTGGTGGAAGTAGCAGCAGGAGTAACTGCATTCTTAGAAGTAACTGGAGATGAGAAGACTTTTCCACTACGTGTGATCTTGCTAGATCCGGCAATATTATCAATATCAACAGGTGCATCAGCTAAGGGTTCATGCTTAACACCATGGATGTAAACATCAGATCCATAGTGCCAAGGCACAACTTTATCAGATGTATATGGAATAGGACCAGGAGTAGTAATGACCATGGGAGCCACTCTGGCTTCAGCAACAACTTTCACAGGACCTTCAGCAGTAATCCTGATTGGACCCTGATGGGTGATTTTAATAGGCCCCTTGGAAGTGATTCTTACCGGTACTTTGTCAACCATATCAACCTCTTCAGTCTTCTTACCTCTAGTAATATGCTCCACCATACTCTCCACAGAAGATGGTCTCCTTTCGAACACTATGGTGTAATTATTCATGAGACGCTGAATTCCGTCCTTCAATCTGAAGCACTTATCTGGATTATACTCACAATAAAAACAATATTCACGACAACCCGGAAAGAACCCAGCTTGTACCAACTTCTTTCTGATGACAGACAATGGTGTGGTCAACTCCGCAACTGAATGGATATGTAAATCTTCATCAATGGCATTGACCGTCTTCTCGTGATTTGGCATTGGAGCAGTAATCACATTTGGAGTACCTGGAGGATCAAACTCAATTTCTCCAGCATCAATCATATCTTGAATTTTGTTCTTCAAGATCCAGCAATTATTAGTATCATGTCCCTGACAGTTCGAATGATATGCACACCGTGCATTGGGATTGTACCTGGGAGAGGTAACATTGGGATTCTGAGGAGCCTCTTTCAAAGTAATAAGTTCAGCTTTCAACAAGTGTTGCAATGCCTGAGCCATTGACATGTTGATCTTCGTGAACTGCCTTCTAGCCCTCTGTTGGTTGCCCTGTGGCTGTTCTGTTGTTGCAAGAGTTGGATTTGAAATATGAACTGCACTAACTGACTGATGCCTTCTATTACGATCAGGTTGACCATAAACAGCATTGGATTCTTTCTTTCCAGTGGGAGGCTTCTTTGCAGCACCTGATGAAGAAGTACCCACTTGGATCTTACCATTCTTTATACCATTCTCTACTCGCTCTCCTGTCATGATCAACTCAGTGAAGCCAGATGATGAGCTTCCAATGAGATGACTGTAAAACGGACCATTCAGCGTACACATGAACATATCAACCAATTCCCTATCAGTCAAAGGGGGTTGAACTCTTCCAGCTAGATCTCTCCACTTCTGAGCATATTCCTTAAAACTTTCTTTGGCACCCATAGACATACTCTGAAGCTGCATGCGAGTGGGGGCTAAGTCAGCATTGTATTGATACTGCTTATAGAAAGCTTCAGCAAGATCATTCCAGTCCCTGATGTTGACACTCTCCAACTGATAATACCATTCCAACTGAGCTCCAGATAAGCTCTCTTGAAAAAAATGGATCCACAATTTCTTATCAGCAGTGTGAGGTTGAATTCTTCTGACATAAGACCTCAGATCCAACTTGGGACAAGAGACCCCATCATAAACAACAAAGGTAGGAACCTTGAAACCAATGGGTATAACTACCCCAGATATCAAACTCAAATCCTCAAAATCCAGCCCAGATGATTTCTGCAACTCCATAGCATCCATTCTATCCACCAGCATCTTGAATTTGTCTTCATTAGGCTCATGGTAGTAATTAGCCTCAGAATCAGAGTCCCCCATAGTGTTGTGGAGACTGCCTCCCTCTTTTTCAGATTCTTCAGATTCATAGTCTTCAGCTGGTTCTTTGGTCTTGGCAAGACCTTTGAACCTTCTTCCCATGTTGATCAAACCAGCTGACCTTCTAGTCTTCTTGGTCTTCTTGGCCAGCAGTGTCTTCAATTCATCCTGTCCCTTGGTCAGGTTCAGGATCAGCTCTTGGAACTGTGCATTTTGTGCCTGGAGATCCTTAACTGATTGTTCAAGAGCCATTGCTGAAATAAACAGCGAGAAGATGAGAAACCTGTGCACAAATATAAACCTGTGATGCAATGATATGGAATGTAAATGTGTATGCAATGTTTTCAAGGACCGCAGGATTTAAATTTGCTTAAACAAACACGAAAGTAAACTTTTATTAGTAATAAATTTGTTTGGCCTCTTAGGCTTACAAAAATGAAATGAAATAAGTACAAAAGATGGGGTTTTAAGTCTCCCATGGACGTTTCCTCTTTGTGTTGAGGTATGAGTTGAGATTCCGTTCCTCGTGAAGTTGCTTTGTTAGTTCCAGGATTCTTTCTTGGCTTGCTTTGTAATGAGCCTCGAAAGTATCCCTTTGCTCCTTCAGTTGGATCCATGATCTCTGCAAGTCTTCCATATCAGTAGGCATGTCTGGGTGAAGGATGGTACAAGCAGTGTCTCCTTCAGCGACAGGTTCCATGGTAACTGGTAGGACGGTAGGATATGGCATCATGAGAGTTTGAGCACGAGATCGTACCCATCTGAGATAAGCTTCCATAGGAATAGTATACTTAGGCTCCAGTGTCTTGCTGTCAACCCTGTTTACATTTCCCCATGCTCGTATGAATCTCTGACGGTAACCTTGAAGATCGTTGTCGTAATTAAACACAATGCCCTGAATCAACATGTCATGTGGACCATCGCTCCGAGCGTAACCAAACTGTCGTAAAGCTAAAGAGGGATTGTAGGTGATGCCTCCTCTTATGCCTAGAAGTGGCACATTAGGAAACTCCCCACAACGGTCAATGATGGTGACATTCTCCATAGATCTGGAGCGCCAATGGATGTCTGAGTGAGAGAGTGACATAATCCTCTTGGACCATCTGAACCCTTGCTCGTTCTTCATTATTGAGCGAGGAAGGTGAGAAATAAACCACCTAGAAAGCAAAGGTATGCAGCACATCAAAGTTCCTCTTGCCTTTGTAGTACGGGTGTGAAGAGAATGTAGGATGTCTCCAAGCAATGTAGGCACTGGATTGTGACTCAGGAATATGTTGATGGCATGAACGTCTATGAACTGATCTGGATTGGGGAACAATACTAAGCCATATATCAGCAAGGCTAAGATCTCCTCAAAAGCATCATAACTCATGGCCTTCAAGAACACTTGAGCTTTATCCATTAATACCTTAGCAAGAATACCATTGACTCCGCTTCTCATTTCTAGAACAATGTCAGACTTCTTCAGATGTAGAGCTGCAGCAATAACCTCTGGTTTAGGCTCCTTTTCCAAGCTTGTGAATGGTTTCTGATCAAGTACAGGTATACCCAGAAGTTTAGAGAACTCTTCCATTGTAGGAACCAGCTGATAGTCAGGGAATGTGAAGCAATGTTGCTTAGGATCAAAGAACTAAAACAGAACACTCATCATGTCTTCATTGAACCCTGAAGTGACTAGATCCAGTAGGTGACCATGTCTCTTGATGAACGGGGAATGATCAGACACTTGAGAAACCAACTCTTTAAGCTTAGCAGGTATCCCCACAAAGTTGATCCTGATGGTGTTTCTACGAGCAGAAGCCATGACATGCAACAAAGAACAAAGATAAATCCTTTGGTCCTTGAAATGGTTAGTGAAAATGCTATGCTTATGATGCATGATGATGTCATGATGTTATGCTCAATCTTGTAGATGTTTAAGAATTGGCAGAATTTTTGACCAAACAAGAAATGTTAAATTCAGTTCAGAATGTCCTATCAGATGTTGGGACATTATCAAACAGAGTATATGAACTTATTTCAGGATGTCTCATCAGATGTTGGGACATTGTGTAAATAACTTAAGTTCAGTTTTTCAGGATGTCCCAACAGATGTTGAGACATCTCAGACCTGCTACCAGAATTAATTATTGATTAACTGATCAGAGATATTTAAGGAGAATTATCTGGAATTAATTAATGATGGATAAAAACAGAACAAGGCGCATCTGTAGGGAGTTTTATATTGAAGATTCAGATTAAAACAGAAGACCTAAATCACCTAGAATCTAGGAGGTAACAAACCCTAAATTCAAGGTGAAAGCTGTTGCACATTAGGGCTGGATCATTCTACAGAAAGCCCAAAATTCAGATACCTATTTAAGCAACAGAAACTCATAGAATTGAGTACGAATTTCAGAAGACAAAATAGGGTGTCTAGTGTTTTTTAATAGCAGGTGTTTTTATTGTACCACTTTATGAGCTTTTAAGCAAAAGTGCATTTGTGACTTGATTGAAACTGTGAAGTAAGATCAAGCTGTTTTGTTTGAAGGATGTCTTCAATTTCAGTAAACTTGTAAACTTGATCACTGTGTGATTGAGGGGGAGTGAGTAGGGTACTCTTATCTAAGGTGTGTCTTAGGTAGAAATTGCATTGGGTAGTTATTAAGTGATAGATTAAACAGGGTGGTTTAAGTCTAGAATTAATAGTACTTATAGTGGATTTCCTACTGGCTTGGTAGCCTCCAGATGTAAGTGTGGTTATACACTGAACTGGGTTAACAAACTTCTGTGTTGTTTACTTTTCTTGCTATTTAAGTTTTTGGTTAAATTTGTCAAGTGTCCTATCAAGTGTTGGGACATCTCTTAGGACATCTCATACCTGATCACAGAATTTCAATTGGCATCAGAGCAGGCACCCTGCCTGTTTATACTGGGTGAGATCTAGGGAAAACAAATTCTGTAACATGGACAGAGATACAGGGTCAGTAAATAGACCACCTATACTGGATGGATCTAATTATGACTACTGGAAGCCAAGAATGATTGCATTCTTAAGATCACTTGACAACAGGGCATGGAGAGCAGTAAATGTTGGATGGGATCATCCTGTCCAAGACACCAAAGATGGATCAAAAGTGCTGAAACCTGAAGAAGAATGGAGTAAGGAGGAAGAAGATTCAGCACTAGGCAACTCAAAAGCCTTAAATGCTTTATTCAATGGCATTGATAGGAACATTTTCAGACTTGTGCATCATTGTGAGCTGGCCAAAGATGTTTGGGACACTCTCAAAACAACTCATGAAGGAACATCAAAAGTAAAAATGTCAAGACTTCAACTTCTCACCACCAAATTTGAAAACTTGAGAATGAAGGAAGATGAATCAATTCATGAGTTCTATATGAACATCTTGGATATAGCCAATACTTCTGGAGCTTTGGGAGAAAAGATGACTGATGAAAAGCTTGTAAGAAAGATTCTCAGATCTTTGCCAAAAAGATTTGACATGAAAGTCACAGCAATAGAAGAAGCTCAAGACATATGCTCCATGAAAGTTGAAGAACTCATTGGTTCCCTTCAAACTTTTGAGATGGGTATGAATGAGACAAATGTCAAAAAGAACAAAAGCATAGCCTTGGTTTCAAATACAGATGAAGAAGAAGATGATGAATCAGCAAATGATAAAAGCTTATCAGAAAACCTTGCCTTGCTTGGAAGACAATTCAAACAGATTCTCAGAGGAATGGAAGGCAAATCCAAACCCAGTGGAAGAAACACAAACTCTGAGAACAGAAGACCTTATGATGCTAACAAAAGGTCAAAGTATGCTGAAAAGACCAGTCAAGATAAAGGAGTCAAATGCCATGAATGTGAAGGATATGGACACATCAAGATTGAATGTCCTACCTACTTAAAGAGGCAAAAGAAAGGACTCTCTGTGACCTGGTCTGATGAAGACTCAGGAGATTCAGAAGAAGAATCAGCTAAGCATATTACTGCTTTAGCTGGACTGTGTGAATATGATAGTGATTCCAGTTGTGGAGAACTTACTTATGAAGAACTTGAGCAAGCATTCAAAGATCTATACAAAAGAAGCTCTGAAATATGCAGTGAGGTTATAAAGCTAAAGAAGCAGAATGAGGCATTAGAAGATGACAAAGCAAATGATCAGGAGATCATTGACACCTTAAAAAGTGAAGTAAGCCTTCTCAACTCTAAGTTGGAACATATGTCCAAATCTGTTAGAATGTTGAACAGCAGCTCAAATACACTGGATGTTATTCTCAGCAATAATAAACATTCAGGGGACAAAAGTGGACTGGGATATAACAGAGATGAAGCCAGCTCTAGCAAAACTACTTCAAAAACTACACAGTCAAACAAGATGTCCCAACAGATGCTTCAACATCAGAACACAAAGACAAACATAATGTTCCAACAGATGTCTCAACATTCTGGAAAGAACAAAATGAAGAAGAAGTATCAAAGATGGAGATGCCATCACTGTGGAAGATTTGGGCATATCAAACCTCACTGTTATAAGCTACATGGATATCCAAATCAGATGTATCAGCAACCTTCCAAGGAGAAAGTAGAAGGTACCAAGAAAGTGCTGCATAGACATCAAAGAAATCAGCAACCTCCTAAGCAGAAGACAGAGGTTATCAAGAAGGTTTGGAGACCAAAAGCTGACACTCAGACTGATCAAAGCCACATACCCAAGAACAAGATCAACAATCAAGCTTGGAGATCAGCTAAACAACACACAGGGCAGAGGCATCAAAAGAAATCTCAACTCATCTGGTCAAAGAAAAGTACTGCATACATAGCACATACATCACTGAGAGTATCAGCTAAAGAAGACTGGTACTTTGACAGTTGATGCTCAAGACACATGACTGGATTGAAGAATTTGCTAGTAAACTTAAAATCACATTCATCCAGGTATGTGACCTTTGGAGATGGAGCTAAAGGAGAAATCAAGGGAGTTGAACCTTGGATTGTCAAGATGTTCCAAGACTAGATGATGTGCTGCTAGTTAAAGGTTTAACTGCTAACCTGATCAGCATAAGTCAACTATGTGATCAAGGATACAGTGTAAACTTTACCAAATCTGAATGCATAGTGACTAACAAAGAACAAGAGGTTGTCATGAAAGGAGCCAGATCTAAAGACAACTGTTACATGTGGGAATCCCAAAATCTCAGTCTCACTTCAACTTGCTCTTTAGCTAAAGAAGAAGAAGTGAAACTATGGCACCAAAGACTAGGTCACCTTCATTTCAGAGGCATAAAGAAGATAATATCCATGGATGCTGTAAGAGGTATTCCTAAACTGAAGATTGATGATGGCAAAATATGTGGTGAATGTCAAATAGGCAAGCAAACCAAGATGTCCCATCCAAAGCTCCAACATCTGACAACTTCCAAAGTTTTGGAACTTTTGCATATGGATCTTATGGGACCTATGCAGGTTGAAAGTCTTGGTGGTAAGAGGTATGCTTATGTGGTGGTTGATGACTTTTCAAGATATACATGGATAAATTTCATCAAAGAAAAGTCTGATGTATTTGATGTATTCAAAGAATTATGCCAAAGATTACAAAGAGAAAAATCCAGCTGTGTAATCAGAATAAGAAGTGATCATGGAAAGGAATTTGAGAATCAAAAGTTCTTAGATTTCTTCTCTTCAGAAGGAATCAATCATGAATACTCTTCACCAATCACTCCTCAACAGAATGGGATTGTTGAGAGGAAGAATAGAACTATTCAAGAATCTGCAAGATCTATGATCCATGCCAAAAAGTTACCTCTGTACTTCTGGGCTGAAGCTATGAACACTGCCTGTTACATTCATAACAGAGTTACCTTAAGGAAGGGAACTTTGTCCACAATATATGAAGTCTGGAAGGGCAGAAAACCCACAGTTAAGTATTTCCATGTATTTGGAAGTAACTGTTATATTCTGGCAGATAGGGAGCAAAGAAGAAAAATGGATCCTAAAAGTGATGAAGGGATCTTCCTTGGATACTCCATAAACAGCAGAGCATATAGAGTATTTAATTCTAGAACCAAGGTTATCATGGAGTCCATAAATGTGATAATTGATGATGCTTCTACAGATGTCCCAGAAGATGTTGGAACATCTGCTGATATCAAGATTGAAGCTGAAGAAAAGAATGATCAATATAACTTCACTCAAACTGATACAAGGACAGAAGAATCAAGCAAACCTCCCTCCATCAGAATACAGAAGGATCATCCCAAAGATTTGATAATTGGTGATCCCAACAGAGGTGTGAGCACTAGATCAAGAGAAGTGATTTCAGGTTCTTGTTTTGTTTCCAAAATAGAACCTAAAAATATCAAGGAAGCTCTCACTGATGAATACTGGATTTGTGCTATGCAAGAGGAATTAGGTCAATTCACAAGGAATGAAGTGTGGAATCTTGTTCCTAGACCTGATGACATAAATGTGATTGGAACAAAATGGGTGTATAAGAACAAGTCAAATGAACAAGGAGTTGTTACAAAGAACAAAGCTAGACTTGTAGCTCAAGGATACACTCAAATTGAAGGGGTAGACTTTGATGAAACCTTTGCACCAGTAGCAAGGCTTGAATCAATCAGACTGTTGTTGGGAATTGCTTGTATCTTGAAGTTCAAGCTATTTCAAATGGATTTGAAAAGTGCCTTTTTAAATGGCTACCTTAATGAAGAAGTATATGTAGAACAGCCTAAAGGATTTGTTGATCCAAGCTGTCCAAATCATGTATACAGACTCAAGAAGGAACTTTATGGGTTGAAACAAGCTCCAAGGGCATGGTATGAAAGACTGACCACATTTCTTATCAAGCAAGGATACAGAAAAGGTGGGATTGATAAAACCCTGTTTGTTAAAGATGAAGAAGGAAATGTCATGATTGCTCAAATATATGTTGATGACATTGTCTTTGGTGGGATGTCTGACAGGATGGTCAAACATTTTGTCAAGCAGATGGAATCTGAATTTGAAATGAGCCTAGTAGGAGAGTTAACCTACTTTCTTGGTCTGCAAATAAAGCAAATGGAAGACTCAATGTTCATTTCCCAAAGTAAGTACTCCAAGAACATAGTCAAGAAATTTGGAATGGAAAATGCTTCTCATAAAAGAACTCCTGCCCCCACACATTTAAAGCTGACTAAAGATGAAAAGGGTGAGAATGTAGATCAAAGCTTATACAGAAGCATGATTGGAAGCTTGTTATACTTGACTGCTAGCAGACCAGACATTGCATTTGCAGTAGGAGTTTGTGCAAGATATCAAGCTGATCCAAAAGTCAGTCATCTCAATCAAGTCAAGAGAATTCTTAAATATGTTAATGGTACTTGTGACTATGGCATAATGTACTTTCATGGTTGCAAACCAATTCTAACTGGCTTCTGTGATGCTGATTGGGCTGGAAGTGCTGATGACAGAAAAAGCACTTCAGGAGGATGCTTCTTTCTAGGAAACAATTTGATTTCTTGGTTCAGTAAGAAACAAAATTGTGTCTCCTTATCTACAGCTGAAGCTGAATATATAGCAGCTGGAAGCAGTTGTTCTCAGTTGGTTTGGATGAAGCAAATGCTCACTGAGTACAATGTCCCACAGGATGTCATGACATTGTACTGTGACAACTTAAGTGCAATAAACATATCAAAGAATCCTATCCAACATAGCAGGACCAAGCATATTGATATCAGACATCATTTCATCAGAGATCTTGTAGAAGAAAAGGTGATTTCATTGGAGCATGTAGCTACAAATTTGCAGTTAGCTGATATCTTTACCAAAGCATTGGATGCTACACAATTTGAGAACTTAAGGGGAAAACTTGGAATCTGTTTATGTGATATCTAGCAGTTAATGAGATGTGCCAACATGTCATATGACATTGTATGGCATAAGTTCCAGATGGCAAAACCAGTCTGGACAAGGTCCTTGGGAATTCCATCTCTAATCATTTGCACTGTAACGGCTACTTATTTAGTAACTGTTTATAATCAGCTATCAAGATTCTCATCATACTATCACAAGCGAATCACATTCACCAGCTATTCTCCAGAAATCATAAACCCTAAAGTCTTTCTTCCATCTTCCTCAACAATGTCTCAAAACCCTAACTCAACTGAAGAAATTCTCAACAAAGAAGACGTAGTTCATGCCACTCCCATCTCTGTAGTACCAATGCAATCAACCCCATTGGACGAACTCAGGGGAAGCGTTTCTCACACTAAAAAGGCAAGAACTCCAAAGAGAGCTAAAGATCAAGTACGCAGCAAAGCAAAAGGCATTCCCTCTCCTGCTAACAGGCCCCCAAACTCTTCAAAATATGTTGATGATTCCATCAAGGAGATTGTCAACCAAATTCTTTTTGAACAAAGAGTGGTGAGTGGGATCTCTGTTCCTTTGAACACCATGCCTGCACCTCAAGAAGAACTAGCTCAAACTGCAGAAGACACTCCTGCAGAACCAGATGTCCCAATGAATGTTGGAACATCTGCAGATGAGAAAGAAAATTCATCTGATGCTGATACTGAACAGCCTGAGGACCAGAAAAAGGTCTCAAGTGAAAGTGATAAAGAAAACTCTGAGGATCAGATCAAAGCCTCAAATGAAGATCAAATCCCTGCTGATCAAACAGCTGAAGAGGAGACTGCTCAATCTCCTCCAGTGGTTAATCTGGAGCAGGACTCTGATGCAGAAATCATAGCATCTGTTAAACCCAGCATAGCCAAAAGGCTAAGGTCCAGGAAAGGAAAGATGCAAGCTGAACCTGTCATCCCTGAGAAGAAGAAGGCTAGTCCAAAGAAAGGCAAGGCTAAAGCTACATTTGGTCCAACAAAACCATGGAGCAAAGTCCAATCCCAGAAGAGAAAAGTTGTCACACCATCAGATTCAGATGTTGAATCAGATGTCCCAACATCTCCTCCCAAGAAGAGACCAACACCATCTAGAGCTTCAACTGCTGTACCAGAAGCTCCATTGGACAACATATCATTCCATCATGTCTCTAGTGTTAACAGATGGAAATATGTGTACCAAAGAAGGGTTGCCCTAGAAAGAGAACTGAGCAGCAATGCACTTGAGTGCACTGAACTGATTGATCTCATCTCTGCTGCAGGACTATTCAAAACAGTCTCAGACCTCTCTCCCTGCTATGAACTTCTTGTCAAAGAGTTCATTGTGAATCTTCAGGAGGATTGCTCAAATGGTAAGTCCTCTGAGTTCAGAAAAGTGTTTGTGAGAGGTAAGTGTGTTGAGTTCTCTCCCCAAATCATCAATCAGTATCTAGGAAGGGAAACAGATGGACCCAATGAGCTAGGCAAGACAGATAATCAAATCTGTAAGGTAATCACTGCAAACCAGGTCAAGGCATGGCCTGTGAAGGGAAAGCTCTCTGTGAGCATGCTTACCAGAAAGTATGCCATGCTGAACAGGATTGGTACAGCTAACTGGGTGCCTACCAACCACACTTCTTCAATCTCAACTGGTCTGGCCAGGTTCATATATGCTGTGGGAACTCAAACCAATATGGACTATGGAGCTTACATTTTTGATCAAACCTTGAAGCATGCAAGCTCTTCTGCTACAAAGCTACCAATAGCTTTTCCATCATTGCTGTGTGGTATTGTTCTAAGTCAATACCCTGGGATTTTAACTGAGAAAGACACAGTCTGCAAGAGAGAAAGCCCCCTGGCTTTTCACTACAAATTATTCCTCAGCCATCATGCAGCAGATGTTGAAGCACCTTCTGGGACATCTGCAGGTCCTTCAACTGCTAAGAATCCAATCTCCAAGAAGGCTTTAATTGCTGAACTCAAGAGCACCTGCAAAGAGCTTGAAGCTAGAAAGCAGAAGCTTGAGGAAATCATTCAAAGGTTGGAGAGTGAAGAAGACCAGAAAGCTGCCTCTGATGAAGAAAGTGAAGCTGATGAAGAAACAGAAGTTGAGGAAGAAACTAAGAGTGATGAATCTGAGTGATCATTGTAGGTGAGGAAATTGTAATGACAGCACTGCTTTGTACTTTTGGACTAGTATCTTTGGCCCCCATAATTTGTGTCTAACAAGGGGGAGAACAACAACAACAAAATATGTACTGCTGTTTAATTAAAAATGAAAAACCTGTTTGTTTCTGCCTGAACTGAATCAGTGTGTTTTGATGAATATTTCTGTTGCAACAAAACTGGACACATATATGTTTGAGGGGGAGTAATCTCAAATAAGAATCAACAGAAAAGTAATGCTATACTCTGATAAAAAGAACTTCTGCTGCACTCTGATAACCAGAAAAGATGTTAGCCAAAAATTAGCCAAAAGGGGAGTTTGTAGATGTTTAAGAATTGGCAGAATTTTTGACCAAACAAGAAATGTTAAATTCAGTTCAGAATGTCCTATCAGATGTTAGGACATTATCAAACAGAGTATATGAACTTATTTCAGGATGTCTCATCAGATGTTGGGACATTGTGTAAATAACTTAAGTTCAGTTTTTCAGGATGTCCCAACAGATGTTGAGACATCTCAGACCTGCTACCAGAATTAATTATTGATTAACTGATCAGAGATATTTAAGGAGAATTATCTGGAATTAATTAATGATGGATAAAAACAGAACAAGGCGCATCTGTAGGGAGTTTTATATTGAAGATTCAGATTAAAACAGAAGACCTAAATCACCTAGAATCTAGGAGGTAACAAACCCTAAATTCAAGGTGAAAGCTGCTGCACATTAGGGCTGGATCATTCTACAGAAAGCCCAAAATTCAGATACCTATTTAAGCAACAGAAACTCATAGAATTGAGTACGAATTTCAGAAGACAAAATAGGGTGTCTAGTGTTTTTTAATAGCAGGTGTTTTTATTGTACCACTTTATGAGCTTTTAAGCAAAAGTGCATTTGTGACTTGATTGAAACTGTGAAGTAAGATCAAGCTGTTTTGTTTGAAGGATGTCTTCAATTTCAGTAAACTTGTAAACTTGATCACTGTGTGATTGAGGGGGAGTGAGTAGGGTACTCTTATCTAAGGTGTGTCTTAGGTAGAAATTGCATTGGGTAGTTATTAAGTGATAGATTAAACAGGGTGGTTTAAGTCTAGAATTAATAGTACTTATAGTGGATTTCCTCCTGGCTTGGTAGCCTCCAGATGTAAGTGTGGTTATACACTGAACTGGGTTAACAAACTTCTGTGTTGTTTACTTTTCTTGCTATTTAAGTTTTTGGTTAAATTTGTCAAGTGTCCTATCAAGTGTTGGGACATCTCTTAGGACATCTCATACCTGATCACAGAATTTCAACAAACATGTGGCACACACAAACAAGTCACACCATAGCCCTAGGTTTAAAGGCTTGCATGAGGTTTAAGGTAAGTACCCTCCCCTGAAGTTAGATGGTTCATCCTGTCCTACAAAAGTAACCAGGTTCTAAGGGATCTCAATATCATTGATCCTTCACAAGGGTGGTTGTTCAGTAGGCAACTTACTTGCCAACCAAAACCCTCCAAGTTTAAGATCTCAATGAGCGTAGTATCGAGTGTCAACCAACTTCAGTCTGCACCAAAGTCGGTTACCTCACTACTTTCTAAAGGCCAAGATGAGTTAACTAGGGTTCTAAAAGTTAGTTAGTGCATTGACAACATATGGCAGCCTCATATTATCCTCAACTTGACTTAAGGAATATAAGCACCAACCAAGAAGTCACACTAACTATGGCCACCAGATCAACCGTATCGATATACGTCGTACAGTTTCCTTGGTCTATTGCCATTTACCTAAGGTACACTAGATCCGGGTTAGGACCTTTCACACATAAGAGCACCCCAACAAGATAATATAAAGCAAACAAGGCAAATAATTTTAGTGATCTAATTCCTAAGGGTACCCCTCTTAAATTTAAGTCCCCAGCAGAGTCGCCAGTTCTGTAACACGGTGGGAGAACTGACTTTAGTTATGTTGCGGATAGCAAGAGTCGCCACCGACTTTTATTTTATCCAAAGGAAAGGCATAAAAGAACAGGAAAGACCTTTTAAAAGATTTTTGGGTCCGGGGGGTAGGTTATGTAAAGGGAAGGTGTTAGCACCCTTTACATCCATGGTTATCCATGGGCTCTTAGTTACTTAGCTCACTTTGAATTGTTTTTTTGAAAAGGTGAAGTGTGTGAATAAAAATTTTCATAAGAGTTAATAATGATCCATGTACGGATGCGTAAAAACTTGTGTTTGAAAATTTGTTTGAAAGTATGAAGTGTTTGAAAAGTTTGAATAGTGAGCAAGTAACTATGAGGAACCTACCCTAAAGTTTTAAGTCTTTCTGTTCTCTATCCTTTAAATGGTAAGACTATCCCTATTATTAAGGAATAGGTAGTCATTACCTTGGATGTAAGGGACATATGAGGGACATCTATTAATGAAGGAAACTGTAGGGTGTATTAAGCAATTTTTGGAGGGACTGTCATCATTATTCGAAAGGGACAAGATCTTTATGAAAGGCAACCATTAAGGGACTTGATGACTTTTCTTTTAAGGGACTTGCTTTATACACCCCACTTGACCTTTTTGAATAGGCAACAATGAGAGGCAACCCTAGAAAGTGAGATGGCGATTAAAAATCGACTTACGTGTGTGAGTGTTTAATTTAATTTATCTTATAATTTTTAAATGACCTAAATTCAATTTTAAATATAATACATGTTTACACTCCCTATTTTACTAACCATGGCATGAAAATTAAATAGTTTAAATATTACAAAAAATTTACATCCAGGAGCATTTACATAATAATAATAATAAGCAATTAATAATAAATAGCAAAAAAAATAAAATAAATGAGCAAGATATAAATAATAAGTAAAATAATTAAATAGGCAATAAATAAATATAATAGGGATTAGTAATAATAATAATAAAAATAAATAAGGTTAGTGAAATAATAATAATAAGCATAATTAAAAAATAAATAGATTAGTAATAAGCATGATTAGTAATAATAATAAACAAAATAAAATAATAAATAAGAATTAGAAATTATTAAGAAAATAAGAACAATTTAATTATAAAATTTAAAATTATATGCAACTTATTAATTCTAAACATAAAAAAAAAATTATAATTATAATATTAGCATAAATTTAATTATTTTTAAACATATATATATATATATTAAAAAAATAAAATTTGGATTATGAACAAATTATAGAAACAATTACATATTATAAAAAATTTGATTATAAGCATATTTACAAGATTCAATTATATTAAATATTATATTTAAAAAATTAGAAATTTAAATCATAAAATAAAATTAGTTTTTTTATTATTTAGAAAATAAATTAGGGTTTACAAAATTAGGGTTTATTTAGAAAAATATTTTTTAGGGTTTATAATCTAATATACAAAATTATTTTAATAAACATACATGTATTATAATTTAATTACATAATAAAGAAAATAATTTTTGAATTAAGAAAATATATATTTTAGAATTTGGAAAATATAATCATATAAACATATTTTATTTTTTTGAATTGTTTAGAAATATGATATGTATAAAACTATATATAATTTAATAATAAACAATTAGAACAAATAAAATGAAAAAAAAAAGAAAAAATTGGAACTTACCTGGCTGGGGTTTGAACCCAGGTCATTCTGATTACCAGCAACAACATCCACCACTAAGCCATCATGCGCAGGCAGCAAGCAAAGGAGTAGAATTGATTTTGTTTCATAGCCTGAAAAATAAGAAAAAAATAAAGGAAGCAAAAAGGCCTGGGGGATGAATCGAACCCAGGACCCCTTAAACACACAAACGCACGCATGACCATCCAGCTAGGTGAGCAAATCTGCTAATGGTGTGGCAAGAAATCATAATATATTATGTTTCATATTTAACCTGAAAAATAAGAAAAAAATATGCACAAAGCCAGGTTTTGATCCCCTGCCCTTTCATCAAACGCATGCTTGCTTTTCCACTGGGCCAACAGCGCGCTGTGAAACTTATATGAAACGAATAAATTATAAAATAAATGAAATATTTGAATCTGGAATTCGCGCCACTTGCATCATCTTCTTCCTCAGAATTTCGCAGGTTTACCTGCGAAAATTGATAGGAATTTTCCTGCGATTTCTTCTGCGTGCGATAACCTGCGATTTCTCAAACACCAATTAAACAGTAAAATTTCTTCAAATTAATTGGTGTAATGCAATCCTTGAGGTCCATACAATCTAACCATGTCCTCTAAAGTCATTTATATATGGTCAATCGTAAAACCCCAAATTTGAAGCTTAAACCCTAGCTATGGCCGAATGCGATTCCTGCATTAAAACTCAAAACCAAACAACCAGAATCGTTTTATGACACATTATGAACAATATTGAATCATTAAAAACAGTTTATATCAAGTATAACCATGGATTCGAAAAAACTTGAAACACACATAAAGTTTGATTCGGTTTAGTGCATATATGCTGTTTTTGATGCATATGATTATTGGGATATGATCAATGATGTTCAAGGATAAGATTGCTGTCCTTAATTCACCTGAAAAGTTACAAAAGATTAGAATCCGAATTTGAAAAAAATTGATGATTTTGAGAGTTTGAAAGTGAGGTTTGAGGGCTGCCAAAATTCGTCCCAATGCTTGTGATGTATTCATGTACTTATAGTGAATAGAATTAGGTCAAAATATGTGATCATTCTTTGGAAATTTTGATCTAAAAAGATTCAAAAAGATGGCCTTTTAAAAATCAAATATCTTGCATAAACTCTTGCTATTTTGAGAGGATTTTCATAACTTTTGTATCAATCATGTTTAAATGTGATTTAAAACTTTCTAGAAGCAAAATTAAAATTAATTTTCATGATTTTATATTTTATTTGAATTTAAAATGACTTTTTAATATAAAAATCATAATAAATAAAAACAAAATAAATAAAATTATGAATAAATTAAAATAATTTCGTGCAAGATGTTATGAAGTGGATTGGGTCATTATTTGGCAAGCCCATTTGGAAGAAATTGGTTTTAGACCTCCTTTTTCATCATAAACCAACTCAAAATTTCCCAACTTTGCAAGGGCACATGTCCTTCAATTTTAATGCTATGAAGGTGTTCTTGGACATTTTGGAAAGCTTGATGAGTCCTCTAAACAACCCCACTGGTTTCATGTCCATATCATTTACCAATCTCAAGTTATGCCCTTTTGAAATTGTTGACTTTTCGTTGACTTTCAAAAGGACCTATAATGTCTTAGCTCATACCTTCCAAATGAAGCATTTTTGGGCTTGGCTTGTGAGACACAAAGTTGTAGATAATTCAATTTCATTCAAAATGAGCTTTGGATGGAGACTTGGTGATGAAGTATGTGAAAGTTATGGCTGGTCAAAGTTCAGTTGACTTTTACTGAGGAAACCCTAATTTAGAAACTCCTGATTCTTGATGATCTGAAATCTCCTTGATGAATCATGATCAACCTTTGATCAAATGATGAATTTTACTTCATATACTTGATGTTGGCAAAAAATCATGAAGTTTGACTTTGGTTTGACCATAGTTGACCTCAGTTTGACTTTTTAACTGCATTGACTGATTTTGACTTATCTGATCATCTGACTGAGCAAACTTTTGAGAAAAGTCTTGAAACTTGTCATGGGGGTTCTTAAACACATATAAGATGTTATGAAGCTCACTTGAAGCCTTGGAAGTTCATTTAGCCTGATTAAAGTCAAAACCCTAGTTTTGGATGCACTGCTTAGGAGGTGCATTGTCTGAGGAAATTGTCAACTCTTCTGAGCAATTGTGAACTTTGTGAACTTTGTGAGCCATCATAAGATGTCTTGTGATACTAATGGGAGGTATTGTGAACCTTGTGAACCTTGTGAACCTTCATGAAGTGACTTGTAGACTTCATGAACCTCATGAAAGGTTTTGCAAGCATTGTGAATCTTGTGAACCTTCAAGAAGTGACTTGTAGACTTCATGAACCTCATGAAAGGTCTTGTAAGTGTTGGGAAGCTTGTGAACCTTGTGAACCTTCAAGAACACAAAGTCTTGTATTGTGAGGGCAAATTTTGGGGTGCAACAGGTACGGCTGCCGAAAATATCGCGACATAGGACGAATGCCGGATAAAAGGTCAACGATGGGGACGGCCATCGGATGAGCATGATGAAGGAAGATCATCAAAAGGTGGAGGAAGACCACCTAGCAGGGGACGGCTGCTAAAAATCACGACATAGGACGAATGTCGGATAAGAGAATCAACGATGGGGACGGCCATCGGATGAGCATGATGGGGGACGACCATCAAGAGGTGGAGGACGACCTACTGGGGAATGGCAAACACGGACGAGTGTTTACATCCAAGAAATAAAAGGTATAAGTGTTTTGATGTTGTGTATAGATTAAAGATGCGGACGAGCATCCTTAGGACTACGATACGGGCGAGTATCGAGTAGAAACAAAACCGACACGTGTTCAGAGATGATGATACGGACGAGTATCAACGGGTTAACAGAGAACACGGATGAGTGTTGAATCTGAAGGGACTCTTCTGGGGAATAGTAGACACAGACGAGTATCTATATTCAAGAAGACAAGAGTGTTTGACACAGTGTATGGATTAAAGACGCGGACGAGCATCCTTAAGACTATGATACGGACGAGTATCAGGTAGAAACAAACGCTTGACGCATGGACGAGTACCAAATGGTTAACAAAGAACACGGACGAGTGTCGAATCTGTGGGGATTTGTGTTGTATATACAAGATACTGACGAGTATCTGTATAAGGGTAACATGAGTAGTAAGTATAGACGAGTGTTCAGTCTGCTGGGGAGAGTGACATTGACGAGTATGAAAAGGTATATTATAAACAAGTATCTGATATACAAAGTGTTTATGTTACTGCGCTTGGGGAAAATGACACGGACGGACGTCAAGGAAATGTATATATATATGTGAGTACAAAAGAGGATGTCCTTGGCCTTATGCCGGGGATATGATACGGACGGGTGTCCAGAGAGTTATATACTGATGTTTGGGAAAGTAAGGCAACTGTTTTAGCTTTAGCTCTCTGTTGGGGATTTTGTGGGAGTTTTCTATATGTTGATGAATTGTTATTATTCACAAGTGTTTGATTCAAAACATGGCTTATGATTATGCAATATGTTTGATTTTTGCCGTAATGCTCCGTATTAGACGGAATGCTACGCTTTGTGGGTGAATATGGTGCGAATGCCATGGTTATGCAAAGATACCAAACCGGGATTCGGATCCCGTTGCTGTGAAGATCTCTGGTTGATTTGCTTGAAACGGACATCCCAGCTGGGGAGAGATCATTGGTAGATCTGATGAGATGTATTTGCTTGGGGAAATGGGTCAATGATAGACCTATTCCAGTAAATGAGGGACCCAGCTGGGGTTTGTAGAAGCTAGTCACTCTGTTGTAATCCCTTCATGCGTTGCTTTTCTGGATAGAGGCTGAAACTCTGTGGGGAGATGGTTCCCTGGCTTTGTATTTGGCTGAGGAAGAATGATTGGCAATTCAGCTGGGAGAAGCAACAAGTGGCAGCTCAGCTGGGGAGAAAACACTTTGAGTGAGTGTTGATTTGCCAACTTGCTGAGATGAAGCTTACATGCCCCATGTTGCTCTTTGAATACCTGCAATCCTGCAAAGATAGAGAAACGCACAAGTAATCCCGAGGTATCCCTTACTGGATTCCGTCATAGGAGTTTAGGCACTCCTGAGAGTAAGTATATTTCCTGCAAGCACGTAACTTTTATTTTTTTGAAGATAAATATCTGTATTCATGCAATCAGTTTTTTCCTTAAGACATCAGACATTTTTGCAAATAAAAATGTACAAGACGAAACATGACTGAAAATCTGATTTTATTAATTCATGCGCCCTGAACTGGTAATATACAGTCAAAGAAACAAATCTCCTAAGATAAGGAGATTGTTACAAATTGAGAAACAAAATGCTGGCAATGTTGTCGACGCTTCAAGGAGCTTCCTCTTTGCTATGACTCGTATGACTTTTGACGTTCTTCTCGTCTTGCTTTCTGAAGAAGGCTGATTCTGATAAAAGCTCGATCCTTTCGAAGCTTACCAAGTTGTAGGTGATACAGATGAATTCAGAATGCAGTCATTCGCTTATTCCCTTATTTTGCATGGATCGCCCTTTCGGGTTTTTAATCCATCGGGATACCCATTTTTGCCTGAGTTGTCCAGTGCGGCTTTTCAACTCAGCGGGTGTACATTTTTGTGTTTATTTTCCCTTATTTTTGCCCGAGTCTTTTATTCTGTTTTTGACTCGCCGGGATGCCCTATTTTTGCCTGGACTTACATTCTGTTTTTATGTCCAGCGGGTCATTTTTATGCGAAGTATTTTTTAACTGCATCTGAATTCACAGGGGACGGGAAGTCTTCACCATCCATGGTGCTGAGCATCAGTGCTCCACCAGAGAAAACTTTCCTTACCACGAATGGTCCTTCATAGTTCGAAGTCCATTTGCCCCTGTGGTCTGTATGCGGAGGGAGGATCCTTTTCAGCACAAGATCTCCCACTTGGTACTCTCGGTGCCTGACTTTCTGATCGAAGGCTCTCTTCATTCTTTTCTAATATAACTGCCCATGACAGATTGCAGCCAATCTTTTCTCTTCAATCAGACTCAGTTGCTCGTATCGGGACCGGACCCATTCTGCTTCGTTCAACTTAACATCCATCAATACCCGTAGAGAGGGTAATTCAACTTCAACAGGTAGGACTGCCTCCATACCATACACAAGCTGATACGGAGTTGCCCCAGTGGATGTTCTGATTGACGTGCGGTACCCATGTAAAGCAAACAGTAACATCTCATGCCAGTCTTTGTAGGTGATTACCATCTTCTGCACAATCTTCTTGATATTATTGTTAGCTGCCTCAACAGCGCCGTTCATCTCTGGCCTGTAAGGAGAAGAATTGTGGTGTTGGATCTTGAAGTCCCAGCACAGTTCTGCCATCATTTTATTGTTCAAGTTGGAACCATTATCAGTAATGATTCACTCGGGAACTCCGTATCGACAAATGATATCTCTCTTCAGGAATCGGGCCACCACTTGTCTTGTAACATTGGCATAGGAAGCTGCTTCGACCCACTTGGTGAAATAATCAATGGCGACCAGGATGAATCTGTGGCCATTAGAAGCAGTCGGTTCAATCTTGCCGATCATATCAATGCCCCACATGGCAAAGGGCCAGGGTGAAGACATTGTATTCAAAGGATTGGGAGGTACATGTACTTTATCCGCATAGATCTGGCATTTATGGCATCTTCTGGCATAGGCACAACAGTCTGCATCCATTGTGATCCAGTAATAACCTGATCTTAGCAACTTCTTGGCCATGGCATGCCCTCCCGCATGGGTACCAAAGGATCCTTCGTGCACTTCATGCATTAACAATTCTGCTTCTGTTCTATCAACGCATCTGAGGAGTACCATGTCAAAGTTCCTTTTGTATAAAGACCCATCAGTGTTCAGAAAGAAACTACCAGCAAGCCTTCTTAATGTCTTCTTATCATTGGAAGATGCCCCAGGTGGGTATGTTTGATCCTCCAAGAAGCACTTAATGTCATGGAACCAGGGCTTATCATCTTTGGCAATGTCTGCTGCAAATACATATGCCGGTCTGTCAAGTCTGGACACTGAAATCTGCGGTACAAAGTTGACAACTTGAACTTTGATCATAGATGAAATGGTAGCCAGAGCATCTGCAAACTGATTCTCGTCCCTAGGGATATACTCAAGCTTGACTTTTGTAAAGAAAGTCAATAACCTCCTTGTATAATCCCTGTAAGGCATCAGATGCTCCTGGTGTGTGTACCATTTGCCGTTGGTTTGATTGACTACCAAAGCTGAATCTCCGAATACAGTCAATGTTTTGATCCTGAGGTCAATGGCTTCCTCAAGACCCATAATGCAAGCTTCGTATTCAGCTTCGTTGTTAGTGCAGTTGAAAGTGAGTTTTGCCGAGAAAGGCATGTGAACTCCTTTAGGTGTAATGAGTACTGCACCAACACCACGACCATTCATATTAACAGCCCCATCAAACATCATAGTCCATTCTTCTTCTGGGTCAGGCCCTTCAGTGTGAACAGGCTCTTCATGATCTTTTGCTTTTATGAACATGATGTCTTCATCAGGGAAGTCAAATCTCATAGGCTGGTAATCATCAATAGGTTGCTCGGCAAGATATTCAGACAATACACTGCCCTTGATGGCTTTCTGAGACGTGTACTGGATGTCATATTCTGTGAGGATCATTTGCCATCTTGCAACCCGTCCGGTAAGCGCTGGCTTCTCAAATATGTACTTAACTGGGTCCATCTTTGAGATCAATAAGGTAGTGTGGGTCAACATATACTGTCTCAGTCGGCGAGCAGCCCACGCTAAATCACAGCAAGTTTTCTCGAGCAGTGAATAACGTTGTTCACAGTCGGTAAACTTTTTGCTCAGGTAGTATATTGCATACTCTTTTCGACCAGACTCGTCATGCTGGACCAGCACACACCCCATTGACTCTTCTAATACTGTCAAGTACATGATTAGAGGTCTTCCTTCAACTGGAGGCATAAGGATTGGTGGTTCTTGCAAGTATTCTTTGATCTTGTCAAAAGCCTTTTGGCAGTCTTCGTTCCACCTGACTGTCTGTTCTTTTCTTAACAGCTTGAACAAAGGTTCACAGGTTGTTGTAAGGTGAGATATGAACCGTGCAATGTAGTTCAATCGACCTAAAAAACCTCGAACCTCTTTCTCAGATTTCGGTGCAGGCATTTCTTGAATAGCTTTGACTTTATCAGGGTCAACTTCAATCCCTTTCTCACTCACAATAAAGCCCAGCAGCTTACCAGATCGTACCCCGAATGTGCACTTGTTGGGGTTCAACTTCAGTTGGTACTTCCTCAGACGCTTGAATAGCTTCAGCAGATTTACCAGATGATCTTCTTCAGTAAGGGACTTGGCAATCATGTCATCCACATAAGATTCAATTTCTTTATGGATCATATCGTGGAATAACGTCACCATAGCCCGTTGATAAGTTGCACCAGCATTCTTCAGTCCGAATGGCATCACCTTGTAACAGAACGTGCCCCAGGGAGTAATGAAGGTTGTCTTCTCCATGTCTTCAGGTGACATTTTAATCTGATTGTATCCTGAAAATCCATCCATGAAGGAGAATACCTAGAACTGAGCCGTATTATGCACCAATACATCAATGTGAGGTAATGGGAAATCATCCTTCGGGCTTGCTCTGTTCAGATCCCGGTAGTCAACACACATTCTTACTTTGCCGTCTTTCTTAGGCACGTGTACTATGTTAGCAACCCACGGCGGATAGCTAGTCACAGCAAGGAACCCGGCGTCCCACTGCTTTTGTACCTCTTCTTTGATTTTCATTGCCATGTCTGGGCGAGTACGGCGCAATTTCTATTTAACCGGCGGGCATTCTTCTCTTAAAGGCAGCTTGTGCATAACAATGTCGGTGTCCAACCCTGGCATATCTTGATAAGACCACGCAAACACATCCACATACTCTTGAAGCAGGTCAATCAGTTGTTTCTTCACTGAGTCTTGTAAGCAGGCCCCGATTTTAACTTCTTTCACATCTTCATCTGTACCAAGATTGATCGTTTCGACCTCCTCCTGATGAGGAGTGATAACCTTCTCCTCTTGTCTCAACAATCTGGCTAGCTCTTCAGGAAGCTCGTAGTCTTCTTCAACCCCTTCATCAGCTTGATTGATCGGATTGTCAAAGTCATACGAAGTCATAGCCGTGCTGTTGTCGGTGCGGTCTGGAAGGCACTCTCTGCAAGGGTTCAGTTTGTTCATTTTAGTGATTGATTTTAATCTTGTTTAGAAAAGTGAAATAAAGTTGTCATTTTGAAAACATTGCCATTTATTTTTTGTACAAAAAGAAAAATGGAAAAACAGTGAGCGGAAACGAAAAAAGAGACTCATTTGCAAAAGATGTCTGATATTCCATTGATTAATCTTGTTGCACAAAAAGTACAGATGGCCCGATTACAAAATGAGTCTTGTCATCTTAGGCAAGATGCAAGACTTGATGCATGCTATAAAATACAGGAAATAATAATTACTCTGCAGGAGTAACTCTTATAATTTCCTGGGAAGACCAGTTTGAGATACTGCTCCCCGGGATCTTTGGACAGATCCAACTCTTCAGGTTGCGGTCGCTTTCATCTTCGTCTTCCAAATTGTTGACAGCATCAGGGGTGAGCATCCCCCCACTAACAAAGTTGGGCTCTTTAGCAGCCTCTGCTTGATCTTGTTGAGTTGGTTTGTAACCCAACCCAAATCTATCCTCTTTCTTCTCCACAGGCAACAGTTTGCCCCAGCCTTGAGCGGTTCCTTCTTCAACAACCTTCCGGGCTTGTTGATAAGATGTCATTGAGGTCCCAGGTACAGCAGATGTTTCATTAATATTCAGGGCCTCAAACCCCTGACTCATCGTTTCGTGGATCTCCCCATCCATCTCAATGTATTTGTAGATGTTTAAGAATTGGCAGAATTTTTGACCAAACAAGAAATGTTAAATTCAGTTCAGAATGTCCTATCAGATGTTGGGACATTAGCAAACAGAGTAGAAGAACTAATTCAGGATGTCCCAACAGATGGTGTCATATGTTACAGTCAACTGTCAAAGAAGATGTTGAAACATCTGCAACTGTCATGACAACATTACTGTCATATGTTACATATAGATATCAAACAAGAAGTGTGGAACTTAGTTCAGGATGTCACACCAGATGTTGTGACACTGTCAAACAGAGTAACAGTTAATGAACTTAAGTCAAGATATCAGGATGTCACACCAGATGTTAGGACATTGTATCAGTAAATGAAGTAAGTTCAGTTTTTCAGGATGTCCCAACAGATGTTGAGACATCTCAGACCTGCTACCAGAATTAATTAATGACTAACTGATTTGAGATATTTAAGGAGAGTTATCTGGAATTAATTATGGATGGATAAAAACAGAACAAGGCGCATCTGTAGGGAGTTTTGTTATGAAGATTCAGATTAATCAGAAGAACAAAATCACCTAGAATTTAGGAAGTAACAAACCCTAATTCAAGGTGATAACATTGGATTTATCAGATCTGAATTATGCAGAATATTCTGGAGATATTATGCAATCATATGTGGTGCTGATCTAGAAGATCTTAAAGACTCAATTTAAATTGAAGACAAATATTGAAAAATATAGGTTTCTATATTTAGAGATATTTTAGGAGTTGAAGATCTTTTGGAATATTTGTAGCAGATATTTCTGCATATTTGTAGCAGCTATTGTTGTGATTGTTTAGGCCCAAATCCAGTTGGGAATAGGTTATAAAAGAAACCTTGTAACCTAGTTTAGAATCAACCCAATCAACCGAAAATGTAAACATTATTAGGGTTGTGTTCTTGTGGCAGCCTTGCATAACAAGGAACTCTATTGTGGCTGTTTCACTTGTGATTCTCAAAGCTTGTAAGCAAGAGAAGATTTGTGACTTGATTGAAACTGTGAAGTAAGATCAAGCTGTTTTTTGTTTGAAGTGTGACTTCAATTTAATTAAACTTGTAAACAAAATCACTGTGTGATTGAGGGGGAGTGAGTAGGGTACTCATATCTAAGGTGTGTCTTAGGTAGAAATTGCATTGGGTAAGTATTAAGTGATAGATTAAACAGGGTGGTTTAAGTCTAGAATTAATATTACTAATAGTGGATTTCCTCCTGGCTTGGTAGCCTCCAGATGTAAGTGTGGTTATACACTGAACTGGGTTAACAAACTTCTGTGTTCTTTACATCTTTTATGTTTTATGCAGTACCTGAACTGAATGTCCTATCAGATGTCCCAACATCCTGAAGCATGTTTGACTCTGATATATCAGAATTATTTAAGTACTGATATGTATGCCTTACCATGTTTATAAGTAACAGATAAGATGTCTCAACATCATATTAGACATCTGAGTCTGTCATACCAGAATTTCAATTGGTATCAGAGCAGGCATTCTGGTCTGTTTCTGGATGAGATCTAAGGGAGATACTTTCTGGTTCATGGTAAAGGAAGAAGGATGATATAATGAAGAGCTGTTGGAACTCGAGAGATTCATATTGGTGTTTGAATGGTCCCTAGAAGTGGAGGATGGACTATTCATCATATGATATAATGGTGTTGTATTCACATAGGGTTGCTGATGTCAGATAAGATGTCTTGACATTGTGTTTCAATATCTTTTGGAGGATCTTACTGTGGAAAAGTTTATTTATCTCCAAGAATTGCTCTATTATTTATGATGTGCTTTGTCTGATAGTGGTTCCCCAATACTTCATACAAAGGTATTGCAAAGCTTCAGTTCATAATGTCAAGTTTGATGTTCTATCATGTGATTACAGAACTGGAAGAAACTTAGTTCAGAATAGTGTGGTTCTTGATGAAAGAAGAGGTTGGAGCCAAAACAAAAGAGTATAATTATCAAATCTTTCATGCGGGAGTGAAAATCTTGATAAGTTATCTCTTAAGCTTATTTATGGTAACCTAATGAGGATATTCTTCCTGGTTATGGTGTCCTATGTTGTTTAGGTATAGCTGGAGAAAATCTCTCTTGTGAAGATACATGTTTATGATTGTCTAAATCATGAACTGAAGGAAGTTTCATCAAGAAAGAAGCTGAATTGATATGTCAATCCTAATGGTTTGACACCACACTACACATCAACAGTATATGGTAAATGTTGAATCAAAGACCTAAAAGATTGTTTTTTTTTCTCTGAAGCTATGAAGCTGAATACTCCTTAAGATGCTACTGTATGTGTGCAAAGTATCTTTCATAATGTTATAGCACTTCAGTTGGAGCTGATTGAAGAAAAGATAGTAATCTTGAAAGCAATAATGTTTCAGAACCAAGCTTAGTTTTGTGTTCCAGAAGAAGGAAACTGGTGTGATATCCTGCTAACATGATGGATGCTTTGGGTGCTAGACAAATGTGTGATGATCACATATGTTTGGAACCTACTCCTAACCTGGAAGAGGAGGCATCTATGCTACATGTTGAAGACTTAGATAATGACTCTGTCACAGAGATCATTGCTTCTGTGGACCCTAGCATAGCCAAAAGGCTTAGGGCTAGAAAGGAAAAGAAGACTGCAGGACATTCAACTCCTGAAAAGAAGCAGCCTACTCCAAAGAAAGACAAGGTGAATACCCAAAAGAGGAAAGCTGTAACTCCACCAGATTCTGATGTTGAAGAGGATGTCCCAACATCCCAACCAAAGAAGAAACCAGCACCATCAAGGTCCACCTCTGCTGTTCCAGAAGCTCCTCTGGACAATGTTTCATTCCATCATGTGTCAAGTGTGAGCAGATGGAAATTTGTATACCAAAGAAGGGTAGCACTTGAAAGAGAGCTAGGCAGCAATACACTTGAGTGCACTAAGGTAATCAACCTAATTTCTTCTGCTGGTTTATTCAAAACAGTATCAAACTTTTCACCTTGCTATGAGCTGCTAGTCAAGGAATTCATTGTCAACCTACAAGAGGACTGTGCTGATGGTAAATCAGATGACTTTAGAAAGGTGTATGTAAGAGGGAGATGTGTGGAATTCTATCCTAGGGTTATCAACCACTATCTAGGAAGAAAATCTGATGGACCTAATGAGCTGGGAAAGACAAATAAACAGGTGTGCAAAGTCATCACTGCTAATCAATTCAAAGCTTGGCCAGTCAAGGGGAAACTTTCTGTTAGCTTGCTGACAAGGAAGTATGAAATGCTGCATAGGATTGGCACTTCAAATTGGGTCCCTACCAACCATACCTCCTCAATAGCAACTGAATTGAGCAGGTTCATATATGCTGTGGGCATCCAAGCAAAGCTGGACTTTGGGGCTTATATTTTGGATCAGACATTGAAGCATGCTGGAACATCTGCAACAAAGCTTCCCATTTCTTTTTCATCTCTGCTATGTGGAATCATACTAAGCCAGTATCCAGGTATCCTCACTGAGAAGGATTCAGTATGCAAAAGAAAAAGTCCTCTGGCCTTCCATTACAAACTTTTCTTGAGCCATCATGCTGCTGATGTTGGAGCTTCCACTAGGACATCTGCTGGACCTTCAAAAGCAAAGACTCCCATATCCAAAGCTGTCTTGATTGCAGATCTGAAAAACACTTGCAAAAAGCTGGATGCTAGGAAGAAAAAGCTTGAGGAAGTAATTCAAAGGTTGGAGCTGGAAGAGGTTGCTCAGAATACTAATGAATCTGATGATGAATCTGAAGATGAAAAAGCTTCTAAATGTATTTACAAATGTGGGTGATAAATGCATGACTTTGGTCATGATTAAAGCTAGCAATGTGACCAATAATTGCTAGAAGAAAGGGAAGAATATCAGATTGAGAAGTCTGATCAGAATGGTTGTTCAACTGGTAGTCTCTTCCACTACTAGTCATGGATAGTGGCAGTATGAACCCTTTGTAGCAAGCAAACTAAGAGCATCTGTTTTGGGATATAAAATCAAGTATGGATATTTATCAGTTGTGCTCTTTGTATGTTCATCAGGGGTGTGAAATTGAGAATTAATGGAGTTTATGCTCAGCTGGAGTATTGGTTATCCATGACATGAGGAGATCTTGCTAATCTTATCTGGAGCTAACCTTAAAATCCTTCAAAATTAAAAGATCAGATTATGTAGAACTATCTGATAAGGTATTATACAAGGATCTAAGATCAATTGTTGTTTGTGGAGTTCACAAATATTTGATTGATTATCCTTGTGATTCAAGATTGGTGATGTTCAAACAGATGTTGGAACATCTTATCATCAGAGTTTGTGCAGAATCATGGGTGAGGTATTGCATAAGATGTAGTATTGGCTTCAGTCTTGTGTGACAGGAGTTATGTATTTCTGGAAAGTTTCTTGGCAAGAACTGGTCTGGACATTATTGATTCTGAAGATGGAGATGAAAGACCATGAACATATCATAATGACCACTTGGATTGGTTTATTTCTGATCTAGGTGTAGTCCAGAATGCTCATCATGGAGTTAAGATAGGTGGGGATATCATAAATTTGTTAAGACTGTCTTTCTCAATGAAAGGTGGCATCCTTGGTATAGTTATGAGGTGCAGTTCTTAACTATTCCTTCTGAATAATCAGACAGTGGTAGGTTTGAAGACTTTGGAGAAACATTGGAAGTTTCTCATCAATATGTGTTATTGGTAAGAACTTCTGCAAAACCAATAGAATGGAGGTTGTTTACTCAAACTTGGTGGATAAATCAAGTCTATGAGAGCATGGAACTCTTGTTCTATAAACGTGAAGAAGACAAAAGTGGCAATTGGCTTTTTCATATGAGGATTCATAAAGGAGGTTATCAATATGTGGTAATTGGTTGATCTTTAAAGTGGATTCGAAGAATCAAGATAATCAGAGTGTGGCAGCTGGTTGTTCTTGAGGATTGTCTTGGAACAAATTGCTCCTGGGCAGAGGAGTGATGAGTTGAAGACTCAAGAGGATTTATTCTTCTTGAAGGTGGATGAGAGTTTATCACTCTTTCTGGATTTCTGATTCTAACTGGTGGCACAGTGTGATTGAAGATTTTCAGTTCATGGATTACTATGCTATAGTAAGTCCAGTTGGTGGAGCACATCTAGGATCATGGTGATAAGGTCTTGGTGTATGAAAAATGTTCTAACTAAGTGTTAGTACATTATATGGGGTGTTTATCTACATGGTTTCTATTATTAGACTACCTAATCATATGGGAGAATGATGAAGTAGATGATCTATATTGGAAGAAACATGTAGAAGAGACTGGAAGTGTTCCTCATGCTAAAAAGCCAAGAACTCCAAAAAGATCAAGTTTTCAGCAAGACCAAAGGCATACCTTCACCATTGTACAACACTCCAAAAGCTTCTGAATTTGTGAATGATTCCATAAAGGAGTTGGTAACCAAGATTCTATCTGAGCAAAGAATGGTAAGTGGCATATCTTTCCCTCTGAACACTATGCCAGCCCCACAAGAAGATCAACAAACTCAGGCTGCAAAGGACACTCCTGCTCAACAGGATGTCCCAATAGATGTTGAAACATCTGAGGACCAGCACAAGGCCTCAACTGAAGAGCACATCTCTGTTGATCCACCAGAAGTATATCAGGTATTGATTGCTTGGAAGTTTGTTTGTGGACATTCATTCTAATTTCATAATTAGTTTGGATGTGTTTTATCTGGATTGTATGGCCTTTGGTGTGTAAAGGCTTAGTGTCAATAACCTGTGTGCTAGAAGATGTTCATCTTGTGTAGTCTGTGGTAACTACAAACCCATAAAGGAATCAGGTATGCTTTGGTACAAGAAGTGAATGTGTTCGATTGGGAATTGAACAGAGAGTGAGCTCTTGAAGACATGAAGATGCGTCTTATGTTTTCCTTTCATCAATGTACAGAGAAGCATGGAGTATCCTAGACAGGGGGAGTGTGTTACAAGTATGTGCACTTGATTTTGTGGTGTTAAGGGGGAGTAATACCTTAACCAGATAAGGAGAATCCTAAGAGTCTAGAAGGCTATATTATATAAATCTGCTCTCTGCAGTTTATGTTTGATTCTTGAGGAATTGTGAAGCTTGTGTGTGTTTCAAGCTTATGGAGATTATATACCTTTGTCTTTTTATGGCTAAAAAGGGGGAGAAGTAATAGTGTGAGGTCTGATATGAAGATGTTGATGTTAAGGAACTTCTACATAAGGTACTACTACACCTGTATGTAAATTAGTTTTAGCCAAAATAAGCCAAAGGGGGAGATTGTTAATGCTATTATTTTATGATTGGCATTATGTTTGGTAAAACTAATATGGCTGGAAAATGTTGAATAAGAAGTTCCATATTAACATAGTATAGACTCTGGAAGAACATGTCAGAGATAAATGTGGACAACATCAAATGTAATTGCTGTTTTAGTATGAATGAAATATCTGTGTGTTTGCTTCTGAACTGATTAGGGAGTTTTTCTTCTGTTGCAACAAAATTGGATACATATATGTTTGAGGGGGAGTAATCTCAAATAAGAATCAACAGAAAAGTAATGCTATACTCTGATAAAAAGAACTTCTGTTGCACTCTGAAAACCAGAAAAGATGTTAGCCAAAAATTAGCCAAAGGGGGAGTTTGTAGATGTTTAAGAATTGGCAGAATTTTTGACCAAACAAGAAATGTTAAATTCAGTTCAGAATGTCCTATCAGATGTTGGGACATTAGCAAACAGAGTAGAAGAACTAATTCAGGATGTCCCAACAGATGGTGTCATATGTTACAGTCAACTGTCAAAGAAGATGTTGAAACATCTGCAACTGTCATGACAACATTACTATCATATGTTACATATAGATATCAAACAAGAAGTGTGGAACTTAGTTCAGGATGTCACACCAGATGTTGTGACACTGTCAAACAGAGTAACAGTTAATGAACTTAAGTCAAGATATCAGGATGTCACACCAGATGTTAGGACATTGTATCAGTAAATGAAGTAAGTTCAGTTTTTCAGGATGTCCCAACAGATGTTGAGACATCTCAGACCTGCTACCAGAATTAATTAATGACTAACTGATTTGAGATATTTAAGGAGAGTTATCTGGAATTAATTATGGATGGATAAAAACAGAACAAGGAGCATCTGTAGGGAGTTTTGTTATGAAGATTCAGATTAATCAGAAGAACAAAATCACCTAGAATTTAGGAAGTAACAAACCCTAATTCAAGGTGATAACATTGGATTTATCAGATCTGAATTATGCAGAATATTCTGGAGATATTATGCAATCATATGTGGTGCTGATCTAGAAGATCTTAAAGACTCAATTTAAATTGAAGACAAATATTGAAAAATATAGGTTTCTATATTTAGAGATATTTTAGGAGTTGAAGATCTTTTGGAATATTTGTAGCAGATATTTCTGCATATTTGTAGCAGATATTTCTGCATATTTGTAGCAGCTATTGTTGTGATTGTTTAGGCCCAAATCCAGTTGGGAATAGGTTATAAAAGAAACCTTGTAACCTAGTTTAGAATCAACCCAATCAACCGAAAATGTAAACATTATTAGGGTTGTGTTCTTGTGGCAGCCTTGCATAACAAGGAACTCTATTGTGGCTGTTTCACTTGTGATTCTCAAAGCTTGTAAGCAAGAGAAGATTTGTGACTTGATTGAAACTGTGAAGTAAGATCAAGCTGTTTTTTGTTTGAAGTGTGACTTCAATTTAATTAAACTTGTAAACAAAATCACTGTGTGATTGAGGGGGAGTGAGTAGGGTACTCATATCTAAGGTGTGTCTTAGGTAGAAATTGCATTGGGTAAGTATTAAGTGATAGATTAAACAGGGTGGTTTAAGTCTAGAATTAATATTACTAATAGTGGATTTCCTCCTGGCTTGGTAGCCTCCAGATGTAAGTGTGGTTATACACTGAACTGGGTTAACAAACTTCTGTGTTCTTTACATCTTTTATGTTTTATGCAGTACCTGAACTGAATGTCCTATCAGATGTCCCAACATCCTGAAGCATGTTTGACTCTGATATATCAGAATTATTTAAGTACTGATATGTATGCCTTACCATGTTTATAAGTAACAGATAAGATGTCTCAACATCATATTAGACATCTGAGTCTGTCATACCAGAATTTCAGTATTTGTATGTAGCCATATGGCTAACAAAAATATCCTCCTCTCCACAAATTGTAACGACTTGGCCTTCCCACTCGAATTTTAACTTCTGGTGAAGGGTAGACGTTACGGCGCCAGCGGCGTGAATCCATGGTCTACCCAACAAACAGCTGTAGGCAGGCTGAATGTCCATCACGTAGAAGGTCGTTTTGAAAGTTTGTGGGCCAATCGTTACAGGCAACTCAATTTCTCCCAGAACTGATCTCTTAGAGCCGTCAAAGGCTCTCACTACCAAGTTACTGGGACGTAACGCCAATCCTTCATACTCTAGCTTCACAAGGGCCTTTTTAGGTAAGACATTGAGGGACGATCCTGTGTCTACCAGCACATGGGAAAGAACTGCACCTTTACATTCCATGGTAATGTGCAAAGCCTTGTTATGATTGCGGCCTTCCGTAGTCAAATCAGTGTTGGTGAACCCTAGTCCATTACTAGCATTAACATTTCCAACCACAGCTTCCAACTAATTGACGGTGATCTCTTCTGGAACATAAGCCGCGTGCAAGACTTTTAGTAGTGCGTTCCGATGAGCCTCGGAGCACATAAGCAATGATAGAATAGAGATCTTGGAAGGCGTCTGGTGAAGCTGGTCCACTATCTTGTAATCACTTTTCTTGATGATTCTCATGAACTCATCAACTTCTTGATCAAAAGGTGTTTTCAAAGCTTCCGTAACAATTTGCTCTTCTCGCACCGTGCTCTTCCCTTTTGCCTTGGCAGCAGCTTCTGCTTCGGCACTGGGTCTTTGAATTTGTGGGGCAAAGAGACGTCCGCTTCGAGTGAAGCCTCCGCCTCCTCCCACATTGTCTATTTGTGGTGAAGAAGTTGATGATTCAAGAGTGATTTTCTGTCCTTCGCAATATAGATCAGAGCCGTAATGCCAAGGGATGGCATTACTGCTTTCATAAGGCATTGGCCCAGGCACTGTGATAGTGACTGGACTGATGGCAGCTGCAGAAGGGACCATGATAGTCTGTGGATCATAGTATATTGTGACTGGTGCTCTGATAGGAGTGGCATTTTGTGAGTTGTAGGCAGAATCATTTTCAGGATCATAATAAATTGTAACTGTTGAGACATTTGCTATTGAAGTTGTAGGAGACATTGTTGGAAGGATGGATGTTGTTGTTGTAGGAGATTCTGAATGAAGGGGTGCTGAAGTTGTAGAAGGGATGTTTGCTGATATTTGGTCTGTTGAAGTAACAGATGAAACATTTGTTGATGAGATTGAAGAGTTGTTTGGAACAATGGTTGTTGCAGTTGTAGAAGACTCGGGAACTGTTGTTAAGGAGATTGCTGGATTGGTAGGAATCAAAGTTGTTATTTGAAGCAAGCCACTTTGGATGAGACCATCTATGCCATCTCTCAAGTTATCACAACCGTTCACCGAAATGTTGCAATAAGCACACCCTAGCTCACATCCCGGGAACATTTGACATTCAAGGATTTGAGCTTTAATCTCCACCAAGGGTGTCCGAATCTGACTCACACTGGTTATCAAATAAGACGGCTTGTCTTCTTTAATAGCATTGATCCTGGGACCTCCGTGGTGTGGCATAGGGTTTTTGTTAACATTTGGTGGTGGCGCAAAGTTTAGAGCCTTAGAATCTACCAAGTCCTGTACCTTCATGTGCAAAGCTCTGCACTTCTCTGTACTATGGCCAGGTGCATTCGAATGAAAAGCACATCTGGCGCTGGCGTCATAATTTCTGGGTAGACTGGCAGGATCTGGAGGTGCCAACGTCCTTAGCTCAACCAGGTTGAGTTTTAGGAGTTGTGGCAATAATGTGGCATAGGGCATGGGAATCGGATCGATCACCCTATTGGCCTGAGATGGTCTCTGTTGGAACGGTCTTTGCTGATTGTTGTTGCTGGTGTTGTTGTAGTTTCTTTGAGGAGGATACTGAGTTTGTTGCTGATAATTTTGTTGCTGTGGTTGATAAGCTGATTGAGGATGAACTGGAGCGGGAATGGTGACTGCTGCCACAGACCTATGAACATATTGGGGTCTGCCCCTACCGGTATGGATAGCATTGGTCTCACCAGTTCTTCTTGGGCCTACAAAAGGCTTCCTTGTGTTAGTGGATAAGCTAGCACCGTTGTCAGAAATTTTGCCCATTTTTAACAGGCTCTCAATTCTTTCTCCAGCTATGACTACATCTGCAAAGCTGGTAGAAGAAAAGGCAGCTAGCCTGTCAATGTATGTTCCTTGGAGGGTGTTCATAAACATATCAGCCATCTCCCTCTCTGACATGGGTGGCTGGACAACAGCAGCAAGCTGTCTCCACCTCTGGGCGTACTCTCGGAAGCTTTCTCGGGATGATTGGGACATTCCCATCAGGAGGGTCCTGTTGGCTGCCATATCCAAATTATACTGGTATTGTCTAATGAAGGCCTCTGCCAAATCCTTCCAACATCTGATGGTTGCTCTGGTCAGATGAGAATACCATTCCCTTGAAGCTCCAGTTAAGCTATCCTCAAAATAAAACATCCATAGCTTTTCGTCCATGGTATATGCCTTCAGCCTCCCCAGAAAGGACTGTAAGTGGGTCCGTGGGCAGGAAGTCCCGTTGTACTTTTCAAAACACGGTGGTTTAAATTTGTGGGGAATCCTGATCCCATCCACTAAGCCCATGTACATAACATCAAAGCCCAAAGAGTTTTGGGACTCCAAGGACCTTAATTTTTCAGCAATTTCATCTAGCCTTCTGTCATAGGCCTCATCCCCAGCTCCCATCACTGTGAACTGATCTTCCTGGGGGTCTTCTTGCAACACTCTGCCTGTGGTAGCATTCCCTTGAACATTAGCAGGGATGTTGATCTCTGGATGAAGGTGGGGTCCAAATACAGGTGGGTTGACATGAGGTTGGACCCTCTCATTGTTGCTTGTCCCAGCAGTCCTTGGATGGGGGTCTTCTTGATTCTGCCTCTCTACCATTGCTCTTAATCTCTCTTGGCTTTGAGCCATATTGTTCATCACCTCCATAAATTGTGTCATCTGAGCCCTCATTTCCAATCTCTCATTGGCCATTTGGTTCCTGACCTCTGTAAGGTCCTGTTGTACCTGGTCCATTTGTATGCCCGGAAGATTGTTACGGGTTGGATATCTGTGTGGACGGTTGAGTGGAAATACCCGACGTCGAGCAATAGTTCCTGAGATCACAACAGAGTTAGTAACAATAAAGCAAAAACCTACAAAACAAAAACAAAAGGTTAGTATGCAATGCAGTATGCTTATTTGTTTCCAAGGTATCCGGCTTGGCACTTGGTTTTGACCTTTCCAGACCCTTGAAGATGCTGTTGATGTTGCTTGGAAGAAACTCAGATAAAAACAAACCAACACACATATATTACAAAAAGTAAATGATACATAGTTTGTTTTTTACAATACATGCCCTCTGAGGGGTCAAAAATACAACAAAAAAGGAAAAGTACAATGAAATGAAAGCAACAACAAGAAAAAGTCAGACACCAAGACCAAACTCGTCCTCCTGAACTTCCTTGAGAAGTGCTTCAGTCACAGGATCAGCTGGACGCTCTGTAAGGTTCCTGATAAGGAGATTCCTGGTAGTAACAGCTGCAGTTAGCTTCTTGTGCTGACTCTGGTCTTTTGTCCTCTTCACACCAGCTCTAATCTTCAACTCTGAGATCTCTCTTTGGGCTGCTAGCAGGGCTTCCTGTTGCTCTTTTGTACTAGCCTCCAACTGCTCAATCTTGTCCTGAGTTCTTTTATCTTCCAGAGTACGAGCTTCGGTGATCCTGACCCACCTAGCTTGACTCTCCTTCAGATACAAATCAGTCCTGGCCTTCTAGAACTGGGCTTCCTTGCAGGCATTCTTCAAGATCTGCTCTCCAGCCCTAGACTTCTTGATATAATCCTCTGACTTCTCAATTCTGGCCAGATGCTCCACTTTCAGCTTCTCTAACCTCTCAATATCCAACCTACCATCACTCCTCTCCTAGAGGGTCTTCTGTAGAGCCTGAGTTAGCTTCTCATTCCTCTCTTTCAACTTCTCAAACTCCTCCAAACTGACAGTGACAGGAGGCGGTGCTGAGGATGGCCCAGGTATATCCTCCATGGTGAAGGGCATCCCAGAAAATTGAGCCCTGGTATGGGACCACTCATAGTACTGTGCTGATGCCACATTGTTGCACTTCCCCAGAATGGTTACTCCTTTAGTCTGAACATTGTCCCAGGCCCAGGCTGCTTGCCTGACAATAGCCAGATTAGGCTTATTCTCACAGTAAAGAGTCTCAGCCAAGTCTTGTGCCTTAGGAGTGTGGACCAATGCATAGCCCAGTTGTCTTTTGAATAGCAGAGGGTTGTAGTTGATGCAACCCTTTACTCCTATCAGGGGTACATTGGGAAACTTCCCACAACTGGTAATGATGTCTCTGCCCTTGGTGCTCTGAGTGCACCACCTGATATCAGCTGAGGTCAAAGCAGTAAGTCTTCTAGCCCAGTTCCTTTGCTGATGAGGATTCAGAAATGCATCAGTCTTTGGCAAATGTTTGAGCAGCCAAGTATGGAACAAAGGAGCACAGCACCTCACTAATCTTCCCCTTTGCTTTTCATTCCTCTGGTGGACAGAGTAATAGAAATCTCCCAGTAAGGTGGGCACTGGGTTTATCAGGATAAAAAGGTGGATTGCATTCTTGCTAATGAACTTAGGCTCATCTGCAAATAATATGATCCCATATATGCTAAGGGCCAATAAAGCACAGACTGCCTTCCATTCTCCTAAAGAGGCCTTCAGGGTAGCCTGAGATATTAAGAAATCCAAATGTAGACCAGGGACTCCAGCCTTGGTGGTCATATTCTGCCCAATCAGAACTGATTCCAGATGCAATGCCTTTGCTACTTCTTCATTACTTGGAAAAGTCATCTCAGGGTTGAAGGGGACTCCACCCCTGATAGGTACACCAACCAATGATGAATACTCCTCTAATAAAGGTCCCAACTGAAAATCCTGAAAAGTGAAACACCTCAGAGGGGGATCATAGAACTGCAGGCAAGTATGAATCAGGCTCCTCTGTGAAGGGTCCAAATCCATAACCACATCAAGTATGCCTCCATAGTGTTCTCTGAATAGTGGTATATGGTCTGGAGTGATCAGGGTCTGGATCTTCCTGATGCTAGCCAACTCAGGCTCAAAGAAATGGTAGGAGATATTGCTCTTCTTGGGGGCCATATTGCTGAAGAAGAGCTGAGACAGGTGCTGATGATGGAGAATAAAACTGAAAATGGGCCACTGATAGGCTGAGACTGGTGATGCAGGTGAATGAAGCAGGTAGCTGATAGCTGAAGTAGATACTGATGAAGATAAGTCTATGCTGATGATGGGTCAAAACCAAGCCAAAATATGTGGTGTGGATACCCTGAAAAACAAATAAGCAAATGTTAAAATGATGCAATGAGGATGTATGCAAATGATACGCAAGGGTTTGTGACTGAGCTGGATCTGATCAAGTGCTCTGATATAAGTCCAAGTATGTTCAAGAAGTCCAGATGGAGGTTCATAAGTCCAGTAACCAAGGTGGGGGACTCAAATAAAGAGTCACATGTCCAGGGTTAAAAATCACAAGAACTATTCCAATCATGGAGTACTCTTAATCAAAACAAAGTAACAGGGTATGCTGAGGTCAAGGGTACCTGCAACCTGTAAACAGCCCAACCCCCTCACAGGTGGTGTTCTAAAACAAGGATCCTCAGGCTTGGATCAGTTATGAGAAGTGTAAACACTTCTAACCCGGAGGTACATTGTTTACAATAACCATAAAAGATCCTCCTCTAATTCACCTCAGTTTCTGAAGGTCAATACTGATGGTCATCCAGACTTAGCAGGCTTCCCAGATAGCCCTAGCACTACAGGAAATCTGCAGCACAGAGTTCTCAAGAAGAAACCCATATCTGAACCGTGTTTCACATTCCCGCACCAGACCGAAATGGAATGGGAAAGAACATGAACCACTCTAGCCTAGGTGTCACTCAGGTCCCAGGTATAGGACCTCAACTCTCAATAGAACACCCACCCACCAAAGTGTCGCTCCCGGGATTTTCACCCTAGTACAAACGCGAAAGTGGCGCGGAAAAAGAATAGAGTCGCCAGCCAGGCATTTTTATCCCGAAGAAAGGGAATGGTAATACTGCACAAACCAAAAGAAAGAAGAGGAAGGACACAGGTCCTGCGAACCAAAGAGACTGAGTTCGGGAGTCGGTTACGACCTGGGAAGGTATTAGCACCCAGATCGTCCGCCGTACCCGACGGGATCCACGCTTGCAAAAGAAACTGTTTCAAAGGGTGAGGGGATGAAAGCTGCAGCAAAAGAAATGAGAATGAAAAGAAACTGGAACTGGAAAAGAGTTGAATAAGAAAAGACAGAGAAAAATATAGGGAAAATAAAGATTGTGCTCGAACGGGCCCTACCCCGCTGCCTACGTACCTCATCAGGATAATGAGGATCAGAGACGCCGTAGTTCCCCTAACTAGGGGTACCAAAAGGAAAATTGCTTGTGAATTAAGGCTTGAACTGCCTATGTCAATGCTCAGGTGTTGCAGGCTCGGACGACGAGTGCGTTACCGTCTTGCAAAGTGACATGTAGGAGCAAGTTCGCGTACGGAGCGAATGAGGTGAGAAAAGAATTCCCGAAGGAAAGACGCTTATTGTTTGTTTGTGTTTTTTAGGAGCTTTTATGAGTGTGTCACAAGGAAGTGAACTCAAGCTCTTTTCCATGGAATGTGCACTTGTCGCTACATTCCAAGATGGAATAATAGAACAAGCACACTCAAGTAAGGAGAAGATCCCCAAAACTTGAACCCAAAGACTAGGGCTTAGGCTCACTAACTTGCTTAATTATTAAGTGTTTTTGGTTATTTACATGAAGAAGTGTTTTTTTTTATGCTTTTCTTTATGAAGAAGATACCTTGATCAGACTTGTGCATCACAAGGTAAACATGTACTATCCCAAGATGGGAAGACTACAAGCATACCTCATGGAATAAGGCTATGGATCAATGCATCACTTCACATATACTAAAGTGTTTTTTAGAGTTATGAGATGAGAAGAGAAGAAGAACCAAAAGGATCTCAAAGGAAAAATTCTAAAGGGGAACTAAAATAATCCTAAGTATTCACATGCATGGATATCCTAAGGGTTAGTGAGGTTTCTATCCTAATGAAGAAGGAAGAAGAAGATAGAAGAAGGGATGAGAAAGGCCTAGGCCCAACAAAAAAAGTTAGTTCACATAAACAAAAGAGGAAGAGATGAGAATTGGAGATGTAGAACTCAATTCCCACATCTCACACTTACCATAACTCCTGCAAGGTTAGCATATACAAATGAATACAAGCACAAAGTTCACAATCAGAATCAAAATGATATAAAGAATGGCCTAAGAGGCCATCAAGATGAAGAGAGAAGTCAAACAATACCAAATAGTGTCACACTAGAAGCAACAGAACCAAACTACAGAATTTAAACACTTAAAGAGACAAACGACCTGAATGTAAAGCAAACTCAAAAATTCAGAAGAGACAAGACCTATCCTAGGGCCAGGAAGGTATTCATTCCCCAAAGGAACCCCAAATGAGAAGAAGAAGTTGGCACAAGTGCCCTTCTAAGCCTATAAGAGATCTAATGAACCAAAAGAAGCAAAACGGGACAAGGTGAGAACAAAAATTCACAAATAATCAACCAGCTATCTAAAAATTCTACAATTGAAACCAAATGATCTTAAAACACAATATATTAACTTGCCAAAAGAATTTGAACAAATTCAGAAAGGAACTAGGTCAAATGGATGCATAAACACAAGCTAGGACAGAAAACTTACATCACAAGATATCAGATCAAAACTCAAGAAATAAATTCCTAAAAAATCTGAGAAAAATCACATGAAAACTAGAAGATCCTAGGAATACAATGCAAAAAGAATGGGGACAAAACTCCAAATATTGAAGTCTAAAGAAAATCTACAAAACAGACTGGTCAAGAAATGGATCCAAAGAAGCTATGTACATTATTGATTTAATTCTGGCACGCTAATTAATGAAAAAAAATAAAATAAAAATGGGACAAAATTCTAGAGACACAAAGGAGTACCCATGATTTATTTGAGAATTTTTAAAGGATTATAACTATTTTATTTGAAATAAAATGAAACTGATTAATAAAAGAAATTAAAAAAGAAAGAAAATAAAACAGAATAAATGTGGTGCATCTAGCAGGGACTCAACACAGGAAAATGACTGGGCCCGGGGAGAGGGGTGCCGTTAGCGGATCCAGCTAAGGCCCACCCGAAACAAAAAATAACATGCCAAACAAAATTAAATCAGTTTCCTTATTTCCCCTCTTTATTTTATGAACAAAATCATGTGGACATAACATCAATTGGTCCAACGGATTAAAAAAACAAAATAACGGGAAGCAAAATAAAAACTCAACCCAGCGCCAATGGTGTGCTTCCACCTCACCGTCATCAACCTCATGCAATGCAACAAAAGCAACAACCTGTATAATAGCTTCCTGGAACCCGAAAAGAAGCAGCATGAACAACACAAATTCACCTCAATACAACTCCCTCAATTCTTAATGAATTTCAAAGATGTAAACACCAAAATTGATCTATGAAATAAGAACAACGCAACTAGAACGAAACAAAATCAAAACAATGCTTCGAACACACAGAAACATCACGCCAAAGTAACACCGTCACCCGTGATTTCGATCGTCGCCGCGAAGAAAAAAAGAAACTCACTAGACACATACCAACATGAAGCCTAGACCATGAGGATCATGAATCAGCTGGCAAAAATCAGTAAAACACATTGCATAACTCAGATCGAACAAAACAAGCTTGAACACCAAAACTGAAATTCAACATTTAAAACATCTACAAGCTTCTAATCACTTTATGAAGTCCAGATCAAACGAAATCAGCTCACAACAAGCAACACATAAACGACTACAATGCGGATGAGTTAAACATTCAAACCTGAGTGAGCTTGCTTTGATGCTTTGTAAAAAACCAGAGGTATTTCGGGCCTTTCCTTGAGCTCAGGCTTGGCCAAATAAAGGCTTGAAAATGATGATGGAGAGAGAGACTTAAGCAAACCCGCAGCTTCCCACTGATTAAAATCTCTAAGATTCCTTGTGAGAGCCCCCCCCCCTTTCTCTTTTTTCTTTCAATGAAGATGCGGTACCAATAGAGGAGAAGAAGTTTTGCTGCAACTTTTTTCAGTGATGAAGAGTATGTCCTCTCCTCTCTTAAATCGTGCCTTGCGGCTTGCTTTATATTGAAGGTGTGGAGCGTACTCCTTCGTGGTGCCCAAGCCCGAATTGGTAATGCTCAATACATCACCCCTTTCTCATGCAACCTCTCTCACTGTTTTTATCTCTTTCTTTCTCTGTGATTCTTACTCCCTCTCTTACTTGAGAGTGAGAGTGTGAAAGTTATGAAATGTGTGAGTGCCTGTGAGAACCGTGAGTGTGCATGAGTGGTGTGAGGTATAGGAGAGAGAAATGAGAGAAAGTGTGAATGGAAAGCCAGCACAAGCCGCGTGAGGGAGTGCGTGAGAAAGTCAGGAAAAGTGAGGTGGGAGAGTGAGAGAAATAATCAAAGAAAAGAAAAAATGTGAAGTGTGTGTGTTGTGAGCTGGCGCGTGAGGTGAGAGAGAGAGGAATGAGAGAAAGTGTGAGTCAAAAACAGCAAGAGAAAATGTGAGGAAGTGTGTGAAAAAATGAATATGGTGAGCTGGCAAGATGAACGCGTGAGGTGTGAATGGAGAATGATATTGTTCTCAATTTTTCTTTTGCACATGCTACCTTTAATATTTTCAATAAACCAAATAAAACAAACCAAAGCACTCTCTCTCCCTGCCACGTAAAAGTAATGCCAATGGACCCCATGACCCATTGAAACAAAAAGTTATAACATAATAAAATGTGACACCCAAAATAATCCACATAAAGGACCAATAAGAATTCGCCAAGTGTACGACAATCATGTTTCAAACTTCTAAAAATCATAACTTGGGTTCTATGAAGGCTATGAGGGTGTTCTACGACTTTTCGGAAAGGGAAAATCGTGCTCTTCAACTTTCGTGTTTACCGAAAAATCATTCGGAGCTTTTTCGCATATGAAATAATAGTCTGAAGTTTAAGTACAAATAATTTCTAAAAATGGAAACCTCCAAATTTCCAAATTTAGTAACTTTTTGCATACTCCCGATTTTTGACCTTTAAACTCAACTGAATTATTCCTTGATATAATATGACCTCAAAAATGATAATCCTGATTAAAAAACTCTGAAAACTTCATGTTGACTTTTCTGACTGCACATTTGACTTTCTTGCTTCGCCTTTAAGCAATTGAACCAAGTCTTGACTTCTTCAGTGAATTTTTGCCTCAAACATCATACATGAGCTATGCAGACTAAATGAGAGCCTTTGTCCATAAGAAATGGTCAAAATTAAGAAGATATGAGTATCTGTCCCAAAACCCTAATCAGGATTTCTTCATACAAGAGAAAAGTTGTACTTTGAACTTCTGATGAAATAGCTGACTTCTCTGAGGAATTTTCCCACCAAATTTCAAACTTAGGATCCTCTTGTTATATGAGAGACTTTGCCTAAATGAAATAGCCAAAGTCACAAAGTTTCCCTGCCTGAAACTCACACCCTAACTTGGGATCATTGTGTAGGAGCCTTGCCCTAGCTTGAATTCCCTGATGATTTTCCAACCTTCTGAGCTTTTGTAAATGAATTTGAACTTGTGAATGCAATGTAGATCCCTCATAGGACTTGAACAAATCCATTGGGACCCTTGTCAATAGCATGTGATGCTTCAAGAACCCCCAGAGATGATCATATGCCTAATGCTAGGTCATGAAAATGTTATGCTTCCTATTTCCATGGTATGATGCTGAAGAAATGGTATGGATATGATGAATATGATATGATATGATGCTTAAAATGAAGAGGGCAAATTTGGGGTGTTACACAAAGCAACAAAACAGATCCAGCCAGCACAGTATGACAGTATGATATATGTAAAGCTATAAAGAAAGCAATAAACAACTGTACATAAAGCAAAAATAAAACAAATATACAAACACAGATAGCACATAACACCCCAGTAAACACAAATCAAACAAGCGCTAGGAGGAACCCACAAAAAGAACCAGAAACCCTGGTTACAGTATAAAGGTTCCCCAGCAGAGTCGCCAAGCTGTCGCTCCCACCAAATGAAGCCGGGTCAAATGGGGTACGGACGCGAACGGTCGGCGAAAGGAGATGCGAGAACACACAGGAGTGAACTCACAGGGAATGAAAAGAGTCGCCAGCTAGGCATTTTTATCCCGAAGGAAAGGTAATGCTGCATAGACCTAGAAAGATACGGATAAGACGGTTGCGAACCAGAGAGACTGAGAAAGGGGGTTGGTTACAACCTGGGAAGGTATTAGCACCCAGATTGTCCGCCGTACTCGACGGGATCCACGCTTAGAAGATTTGTGTTTTAAAGGGGTAGTGTCAGTGCAATTTGTGTATAAATGAGCTGGAAAAGAAAGTACAGGTGTCAGTGTGAAAGAAGTGTAAAGTGTATAATTGATGTGTCGGTGTAGGAAGGAAAATGAATTGCTCATGATAATGAGGCTAAGAGAATGATGCTGGAAAGAGGGGGAATATACAGAGACTTTTGTTCGATAACTGTTAAGTTATGCCTACGTATCCTCTCGTGCAATGAGGAAGTCAGAACACCGTAGTTCGACCCAAAGAGACTGAAAGATGAATTGACTTGTGAACTGCTTACTTGTCCATGCTCAAGTGCATGACCTGTCTGGCTCAGGTGCAAACTGTCTTGCATTAGACGGAAGAAGCAAGTTCTCGTTTATGAGTGAATGAGATGAGAAAAGAATCCCGGAGGAGACGATTATTGTTTGTTTTCTTGAGTTTTCAGTCTTTTATTGCTTTTTGAAGTTTGTCATAAGTTAATGAGCTTAAGCCTAAACCAATGGATTTAGTAAACTCATCACATCTTCCCTCTGATTAGGGGTAATGAGAATACCTTAAGTGTGAAGTCAGATTCTCACACTTAATCACCTTTGATGTAGGATCAAGATCATTAACCTACTTGTGATTATTTAGATGTTTTTGGTGTTTTTGTTTGGTGTTGAGTAATGAGGTTAAGCCATAATCAGGGATTAAACAGACTCATTACACCATCCTAATAGAAGGATAATAGATGAGAATGTTTAAGCTGAGGAAAGCTCCTCAACTTAATCCATGATTAGGGATTAAACTCATGACAAAACAAGCCTTTGATTAAGTGGATTTTATTGAATGATGAAATAATGAAGTGGGTTTTATGATTTGTAAGACAACTTGAGGAGGACTTGTCCATTAACACTAGGGTTAGTCCTTCTTAACCAATTAAGGAAGAATTAGAACCCTAATGCAAGGCCCAAGATACAAGTGTGATGTCTTGATGATTATTAAGTGAATTTATTAAAGGAGTTAAACACATTAAGGGTTTAACACTTAGGATTAAAGTTATACACTCCATCCTAATAGAAGGATGCAGGCATAAGCTTAATCACAAAGCCTTAAAGCCTTTAGGGTTTAGTCCCTGATTATGAGGTGAGAAGAAAAGACTCAATGAGATACAAAGGTAAAAACTAAGTGGGGGACTAATCCAAACCCTAATTATTGTCATGCTTGGTTGTTCCTAAGGTTTGTGAGGTTTAACAAGAAAGATTTTCAATGGAACCACCAGGAGGCAGATGAAAGGATCAGGAGAAGCAAAGTAACTTGCTTCATTCAAGAAGACAAGTCACTTGAGGAAAGAAAGTAGGATGAAGAAGAATGAGCAAGCTCAATCTCAAGCACATACAAAAATGCAGCAAGGATGCATAAAAGAGATGAAGAGAAGTTATGAGAAGTGAAGACAAATTCACTTCTCAAAGTTACTTACCACCTGAAAAGTTAGTGAAAGAAATGCAATGCAATGCAAAATGAAATGAAATGGCATGATGTAAATCAAAACCAGAAGCACATACATGATGTTAAAGATGCTATGAGATGCTACAAACATGTAACAAGACATGGGGATGATCATATGAACAAATGAATGCAAATGGAGCAAGTTTAGAACCATGATCATACATGAAAAGTTATGAAATGCATATGGCATACAACATGGCAAATGCAAGATGCAATGATCAAACATGCTTTCAATATGTCTTAAGATGTCACATGAATCAAATGGATGCACAAAATGCTATGGCAAATCAAGGTATGAATGCAAATGCAAGATGAATGCATATGGAAGCCCAAATTAGGGTTTATGATCAAAGCATTAAACAAAAACCAAAATCAGAAGCAAACATCAAGATAAAAAATTGAAAATGCATTCAAAGGATCCCTAAACCTATACTAACTCACTGCCTAAAGGAGAGATTCCAACTCTTAACCTAATTAGGGTTATGAATTTCCTAAGATTTCTAGGGTTTTAGGGTTCCTTAACAAGAAAAATGTCAAACAAATGGGAAATGTAAGATCAATTCATGCCAATTTAATCTTACAAACTACATGATATGCACAACACAATTCAAAAAGAATCAAAGTCCAACTCTCAATGGTTAGGCAGAAATGATTTTTGGAAGTTTGGATCAAAATAATGCTTTGAAAATGAATTAATTCCATGAAAAATTATCAAGATGCATCAAGATCAAAAAAGAAATTTGGTTTGAGGGTTGGACAATGTTTCTAAATGGTTTTAAATGTTTCATGAATTTTTTGGTGATTTTTAAATACCTAAGAGTATTTTTAATTAATTAATTCTCATTAATTAATTAAAAATAAATTTTTAAATGATTTAAAAAATATTTTTGAATGCAAAAAATAAAAATAAAAATATTTTGGTTTCTGAAATTAAATAGAAGTTTATACAAAAAATTTCAGAATTTTTAAAATGATTTTGCTATTTTTAAATAAATGTACAAAATAAAACAAAAGAAATGAATTAAAAATGAAATAAAAAGAAAGTATGCGCAATGGAGGGCCAGGATTAATTCTGGGGAAGGAATTGTTGACTTGGCGCGTAATCCAGTGGCCTATATTCAAACTGAGCTAAAACATATTTAAATTAATTAAACTGAATTAAAAGGGTTAATGACGTGGATTAGGGTTAAGTGAATGGATCTGGGCCCTTGAACACGCGCGGGAATGGACCAAGTCAACTCATCCAACGCTCACAATTCAAACTATATTTAATTACAGGGATTAGCCCTAATCTTTTTCAGGTGGCCGGAGAAGACCTCCGGTCGTCTTCTCCGGTGGGAACCCCACCTGAAAATCTCCAAAATCCTCAAAACCTCACTAAAATGAAAACTAAAAGAACAGAAATCATCCCCACATCCCCCTGAATCAAAACCCTAACTCAAAACTCGTTTATCTTTCACCAATCAACTGAATTGAAACAAAACAATTTTTAGGGCAAAAGTTTCAGACATTGCATACATCCTGGTTTCTCAACCATTTTCAAAAATAATCACATATTCATGATCAGGGGAATGCATAGAAGCTATTAAGAACTTAAAATCATGCTTCTGGAAAAAAAGTTCATGAAGCTACCTGAGTTTGAAGCTTTTCAGTTTGCAACTTTCTGACCTCTTCTCTTTGTGCAATCCACTCCTTTTAGGCCCCTGATGAAGTCTTGATGCTTAGAAAGAGTTTGTGATGGCTGGTTTGAGAGTTTGCAGCAGTTCTGTTCAAGATGGTGTGAGAATCGTGTTTGTGATTCTTTGAGTTTCAGGCTGTTTTGAAGGTTGGTTTGTGTTCAGTGAAGCATAGTGAGAAGGTTTGTGAAGTTTGTTTATGAGTTTATGGCCTGTGTGATGATTTTCGAAAGCTCTTGCAAGTGAGGGTGAAAATGAGAATGTTGTGTTGTGGTGTGTTTCAGGCCTGCCTCTTCTTATGTTTGGCTTGCATTTGATTAACATAAACAATAGGGATTGGTCAGATGACATGATGTGTGCTTTATTGATTGGTATGGGTGCTTTTGCTAAAAAGTCAAGTTTGTGTAAGAGAAGCATGGGCAACTTGCTATCCTAGTACAAGGAGGGTGTGCTGCGCAGCATGATGAGGGAAAAGGCCTAGGAGAGTTCAGCATATTAGCCAGCAAGTGGATGAGAAGCTATCATGAGTTTTGCAACTTGCCTTGCCTTTGGTTCTTATGAAAGAAACTTGATCCATGGGCCATAAAACATGTGATTCCTTGGGTGCATTCTGAACTTTAGATGTTGTGTGATCAGGTTATGTGGATTAGAAGTGCATTTGATAACTTTAGAACACTTGATCAAGTCATTTTGCAAAATACCTCTTTGGTAGAAACATTGAAATTTTGTGATTTTAGCCAACTTTGACAAGCCATAACTTTTGATCAAAAATGAATTAGGTCATGTTCTTGTACTTTTTGAAAAGGGAAAGATCTATTCTACAACTTTCATGACCAAAGCTTTTCCATTTGAAGCTTTCTTGAATCAAAAAGTAAGGGTTGAAAAAGTTACCTAAAATGGCATTTTCATTAAAAGTCAAACTTGCCCAAAAAGTCAACTTTGCAAAAGACTTAAAATTCTTTAATTTTGAGAACTTCTAATGTCTTCTATGATCAAATAAAGATCATATACAATCAAAATGATGAAGAACACCCCTTGGTTAGGTCATTGGGGGCCTCAGATGCCCTGATTTTGCACTGACTTGCTTGAAAAGTCAACTCTTGATCAGATGACTTCCCCATGGAATTTCTTCATGAAAATTGATATGCATACTCCCTATACCATATAGAGACCAATAGAAACAAGAATGACCAAAAAAATTGGAGTTATGGCCTCTGAAACCAAAACCCTAATTTTAGGTCATCTGTGCAGTCACACCTGGCTCTGCTTCCATACCAATCTCAGTTCTTGTGATTCTTTGGCATTCTTGACTTTGAGGGGGTATAATATGATACTTGCACACACATGGACCTCTTTGAAGTGATTGATGACTTTTGGAGTGGCTCAAGAAGCTCTTAGATTGTTCAGATCACAAACCCTAGATGCAGATGACTTAGAACCAATGCAGTGGATCAAAAATGTGGTATGAGATATTATGATTGAGTTTATGCATATGAAATGATCACAAGCCATGGTGTGAATGGGTGAGGGCAAATTTGGGGTGTTTACAATGTGGGGCATTGATATGATTGGAAAGATCGAGCCAACTACTTCAGATGGCCACATATTCATCCTGGTAGCCATTGACTACTTCACAAAATGGGTTGAAGCATCTTCATATGCAAATGTCACTCCCCAAGTGGTGGCCCGATTTCTGAAAAGAGACATCATTTATCGATATGGAGTCCCCGAACGAATCATTACTGATAATGGTTCAAACCTTAACAACAAAATGATGACAGAGTTGTGCCGAGATTTCAAAATTCAACATCACAACTCTTCTCCTTACATGCCAAAGATGAATGGCACTGTTGAGGCGACTAACAAGAACATTAAGAAGATTGTGCAGAAGATGGTAGTCATATACAAAGACTGGCATGAAATGTTACCGTTCGCCTTGCATGGGTACCAAACTTCCATCAGAACATCTACCGGGGAAACACCTTATCAGCTTGTGTATGGTATGGAAGCAGTCCTACCTATTGAAGTTGAATTACCCTCCTTGCGGGTAATGATGGATGTAAAACTGGACGAAGCAAAATGTGTCTGGTCTCTTTATAACCAACTGAGCCTGATTGAAGAAATGAGATTAGCAGCTATATGTCATGGTCAGTTATATCAAAAACGGATGAAGAAAGCCTTCGATCAAAAAGTCAGACCTTGGGTATATCATGTGGGAGAGCTTGTACTAAAAAGACTCCTTCCTCCTCACTCAGACCACAGGAGAAAGTGGACGCCTAACTATGAAGGTCCCTATGTGATAACTAAAGTCTTCTCAGGCGGAGCACTGATGCTCGCAACCATGGATGGCGAGAAATTCCTATCTCTTGTGAATTCAGATGCAGTTAAAAAATACTTCGCCTAAATGACCCGCTGGACATAAAAACAGAATGTAAGTCCAGGAAAAAATAGGGCATCCCGGCGAGTCAAAAACAGAATACAAGACTCGGGAAAAAATAAGGGAAAAATCGGAAAAAAAAATGTACATCCGCTGAGTTGAAAAGCCACATCGGACAGCTCAGACAAAAATGGGTATCCCGGTGGATTGAAAACCCGAAAGGGCGATCCACGCAAAATCAGGAAATAAGCGAACAACTGCACTCTGAATTCGTCTGTATCACTCCCATAACATGGCAAGCTTCGAAAGAAAAAAGCGTCGGTCAAAATCGACTTCCTTCAGAAAGCAAGATAAGAAGAGCGTTCAGGTCATACATGTCATAGCAAAGGGAGCTCATTGGAGCGTCGACTTCAACATTGCCAAATAGGACTTTTATTTTCTCAATTTTGTAGCAATCTCCTCATTTCAGGGATTAACGTCCTCACTGTACTTGCCTATTCAGGGCACACAAATCAATAAAATCAATATCACTCATACTCTGTTTTGTACCCTTTTGTTTTGTTTGCAAAATGTCCAAAGTTCGTAATACAACACTTGCATGAACACATAAGCCATTTTTAATAAATGCTTGCAGGAAATATGTGCTCTAAAAAAACGAACCTGACTCCTATGACAGAATCCGGTTGAGGACACCTCAGGGCGCTTGTGCGTTTCCTTTGTTTAACAGGTTGCATGTACTCAAGGCGGACAACTTTTCACAGCATGGGGCATATCGGGCACTATATCCCCAGCCAAGCTGGCAGTCACATCATCAAAAGGACTACTTGACAAAAGCATTCCTCCATGGAGCTTTTTATCCCCTTAGAGTGTCCCCCGCAAAGCTGACCCTCCGGAAGATTACTTCTCAGAAGTTCCCTCCTCCTCAAGCAGGATCTCCAAAGCAATGCCTTAATCACTTTTCCCCAGCGAGTTGCCAGATCCTCCCATCCACAACATTGGACCCCCACAAAATTCTTCCCCTAGAGTTCTCCAGAAATATCGTGCAGTGATCTTCTCTCCCAACAGATCGCCCGGTGATCCGTTCCCCGGCTGATTTCAGATCTCGAATCCCGTTTCTCTCATTTGCATAATCATAACATTCACATCATTCCTCATGAGCGTAGCATTCCATTTAATACGGAGCATTACGGAAAAAATAAAACATTTGCATGATCATAAGCCAGGTTCGAGCCCGCACCTGCAAGTACCAATATCACTCCTCCCGCAATACACTGAAACTTATCCCCTGCAGATAAAAGCTGAAATACCCTTTTTGCACTCTCAATGAAAACACATGTACATACTGTAAACACCCCAAATTTGCCCTCACCCATTCACACCATGGCTTGTGATCATTTCATATGCATAAATTCAATCATACCATCTCATATCACATTTTTGATTCACTGCATAGATTCAAAGTCATCTGCACCTAGGGTTTGTGATCTGAGCAATCCAAGAGCTTCTTGAGCCACTCCAAAGGTCATCCATCACTTCAAAGGGATCCATGTGTGTTCTTATATCATATCACACCCCCTCAAAGTCAATAATGCCAAAGAATCATAAGAACTGGGATTGGTATGGATGCAGAGCCAGGTTTAACTGCACAGATGACCTGAAACTAGGGTTTTGGTGTCAAAGGCCATAACTCCAATTTTTTTGGTCATTCTTGTTTCCATTGGTCTCTATATGGTATAGGGAGTATGCATATCAATTTTCATGAAGAAATTCCATGGGGAAGTCATCTGATCAAGGGTTGACTTTTTAGACAAGTCAGTGCAAAATCAGGGCATCTGAGGCCCCCCAATGACCCAACCAAGGGGTGATCTTCATCATTTTGAGTGTATTTGATCTTTATTTGATCATGGAAGAGATTTGAAGTTCACAAAATTCAAGAATTACAAGTTTTTGCAAAGTTGACTTTTTAGGGCATGGTTGACTTTTAAAGAATATGTCATTTTATGCCACTTTTCAAGCCTTGCTTTTTGATCCAAAAATGCTTCAAATGGAAAAACTTTGGTCATGAAAGTTGTAGATTAGATCTTTACCTTTTCAAAAAGTACAAGAACATGATCTAATTCATTTTGGATCAAAAGTTATGGTGTGTCAAAGTTGGCAAAAATCACTAATTTTCAAGACATGCACCAAATGAGAAACTTGCAAAAACTTTGTACCAAGGCATTTGTGACTTCTAGTTCACATCAAACCAATGTGCAAGCATCACACAAGTTCGAAAAATCAGAATTGAACCAAAAGATCACATGTTCATGGTTGGCAAAGCAAGAGATTTTCATGAAGTTTCAAAAGTAAGTAAGTTGCAAAATCATCATAACACTTCCATCCACTTGATGTCTTGGATGCTGAACCAGCCATAGCCTCTCACCTCACCATGCTGCACCAGCCCACACCTTTGTATTAGCCTAGAACACAACCCATGCCTCTCTTACATAAAAGTTGACATTTTGCAAAAGTGAACTTACCTATCACAGCAGGCCAGGTCACATCATCTGACCAATGAGAGATGTTTATGTGGACAAAATGCTAGCCATTTCATATATCAAGCAAGGCTGAAACACACAAGAGCATCACATTCACAAACTCACTCCCTCAAGAAAAACTCTTCGAATCTCTCCATACAGCTCACAAACACAAAAACCAGTTTCACTGATCAACTCACCTTGCTTCACTAAGTCAAAACCAGCAAGACTTAGGCCTGAACCAAGCAAGAACATCACTCTTCCATTTTTCACTCTCAAAGCCAAAGCTTTAGAAACTCATTCCACAGGCCACAAACACTTGAACAAACTTCATAAACCTTCTCCATTCATCATCCTGATCATAAAGAACCCTTCACCTTTGCCTGAAACAGCCTGAATCACCAACACCATTTTCAACTGAGCTTGAGCAGAAGCTGTTCAAACTCCTTAACCAGCCAACATAAACTTCTTCAAAGCATCCAAACATCATCAAGGGGTCATAAGGAGTGGTTTTCATCAAAGGAAGGGGACAGAAAGTTGCAAGAGTGAAAGCTTCGAAACTCAGGTAGCTCAAGAACATTTTTTCCAGAAATCACTTTTTAAGTTCTTAAGTTGTTCTTCATGATTCACTGATTGTTCTGATGTCTTTAGTTTTGAAAATGGTGATGAAATAAGAGTTTAATTGCGTTCTGAAACTCCCTGACCTAAAAAACGTTTCGTTTCGATTCATGAATTTGAGGGAATATAAATGATGTTTGTGATGGGGTTTTGATTCAGTGGGTTATGGGAATCATTTCTGTATGCTTGGTTTTCATTTTGGTTGCGTTTTGAGGTTTTTAGGGATTTTCAGGTGGGGTTCCCACCGGAGAAGACGACCGGAGGTCTTCTCCGGCCACCTGAAAATCATTAGGGTTTAATCAGGTTATTAATGAGCATTTGAATCTGGAGCGTTAGATTGCTTTGACTGGTTGACTTGCCGCGCGTGTAAATGGTCCAGATTCGTCATTAAACCCTAAACCATAATTAATTAATTCATAAATCAGAATTAAGAAGTTTGAATTCCAGCCCTTGATCTGCGCGCGCAGTCAACACATCCTTCCCCAGAATGAATCCTGGCCTTCCATCCTGCATACTTCAGTCTATTTTTATTTTTATTTCATTTTCTTTCATTTAACTTTCATAATTTATTTAAAATAGTAAAAATTGTTTAAAAATTATGAAACTTTTTGTCAAGAGTTTCATTAATTATTAAGACACAAAAATATTTTTATTTTCATTTTTAGCATTTAAAAAGTATTTTAAAATATTTAAAATTTTATTTTTAATTGATTAATGAGAATTAATTTATTAAAAATACTTTTAGGTATTTAAAAATCACCAAAAAATTCATGAAATGTTCTAAGACATTTAGAAACATTGTCCAACCTTCAAACCAAATTTATTTTTTGATCTTGATGCATTTTGAGAATTTTTCATTGATTTAAAATCATTTTTATGCATTAATTTGATCCAAAGTTCCAAAAATCATTTCTGCCTATCCATGAAGAGTTGGACATTGATTCTTTTTGCATTGCATTGTGTTTAGCATGTAGTTTGTGAGATTAAATGGCCTTGATTTGATCTTTCATTTTCCATTTGTTTGATAATTTTCTTGTTAAGGAACCCTAAAACCCTAGAAGTCTTAAGAAAACCATAACTTGAATTTGGCTAGGAGTTGAAACTTCTCCTTTGGGCATTGGGTTAGTATAGGATTAGGGGTCCTTTGAGTGGCATTTTCAATTTTTTATCTTAGGGTTTGCTTCTGATTTTGATTTTTGTTTGTTGTATTGTTCATAAACCCTAATTTGGGCTTCCATATGCATCCATCTTGCATTCTCTTGCATAACATGACTTGCCATGACATTTCAAGCATCCATTTGATTCATTTGACATCATAAGACATATTGAAAGCATGTTTGATCATTGCATCATGTATTTGCCATGTTGTATGCCATGTGCACTTCATAACTTTTCATGTATGTCCATGCTTCTTAACTTGCTTCATTTGCATTCATGAACTTGTATGATCATCTCCATGTGCTGCCTCATGTTTGTAGCATCTCATAGCATCATTAGCATCATGTAAATGCTTCTGGTTTTGTTTCTCATCATGTCATCTCATCCCATTTTGCATTGCATTGCATTTCTTTTCTAACCTTGCAGGTGGTAAGTGATTTTGAGAAGTGAATTTGCCTTCACTTCTCACAACTTTTCTTTTCATCTCCCTTGCATCCATGCTGCATTTTTTATATGTGTTTGGATTTGAGCTTGCTTATTCTTCTTCTTCCCACTTTCTTTCTTCAAGTGACTTGACTTCTTGAATAAAGCAAGTTGCTTTGCTTCTCTTGATCCTTTCATCTGCTTCCTGGTGGTTCCATTGAAGATTCTTCTTGAAAACCTCACAAATCTTAGGAAAAACCAAGCATGACAATGATTAGGGTTTTGATTAGTCTCCCCTCTTAGTTTTACCTTTGTGTCTCTCTTTGAGTCTTCTCTTCTCACCTCATAATCAGGGACTAAACCCTAAAGGCTTTAAGGCTTTGTGATTAAGCTTATGCCTGCATCCTTCTATTAGGATGGAGTGTATAACTTTAATCCTAAGTGTTAAACCCTTAATGTGTTTAACTCCTTTAATCAATTCACATAATAATTATCAAGACATCACACTTGTAACTTGGGCCTTGCATTAGGGTTCTAATTCTTCCTTAAATGGTTAAGAAGGACTAACCCTAGTGTTAATGGACATGTCCCCCTCAAGTTGTCTTACAAATCATAAAAATCACTTCATCATCATACCATTAAATAAAATCCACTTAATCAAAGGCTTGTTTTGTCATGAGTTTAATCCCTAATCATGGATTAAGTTGAGGAGCTTTCCTCGGCTTAAACATTCTCATCTATTATCCTTCTATTAGGATGGTGTAATGAGTCTGTTTAATCCCTGATTATGGCTTAACCTCATTACTCAACACTAAACAAAAACAACAAAAACATCTAAATAATCACAAGTAGGTTAATGATCTTAACCCTACATCAAAGGTGATTAAGTGTGAGAATCTGACTTCACACTTAAGGTATCCTCATTACCCCTAATCAGAGGGAAGATGTGATGAGTTTACTAAATCCATTGGTTTAGGCTTAAGCTCATTAACTTATGACAAACTCTCAAAAGCAATAAAAGACTAAAAACTCAAAACAAACAATAATCGTCTCCTCCGGGATTCTTTTCTCATCATCTTCACTCACAACCGAGAACTTGCTTCTTCCGTCTAATGCAAGACAGTTTGCATCGGTGCCAGACAGATCATACACTTGAGCATAGACAAGTAAGCAGTTCACAAGTCAATTCATCTTTCAGTCTCTTTGGGTCGAACTACGGTGTTCTGACTTCCTCATTGCACGAGAGGATACGTAGGCATAACTTAACAGTTATCGAACAAAAGTCTCTGTATATTCCCCCTCTTTCCAGTATCATTCTTTCAAGCCTCATGATCTTGAGCATTTCACTCCTGTTCTTACACTGACACTTCACTTATACACTTCACTTCTTTTACACTGACACCTGTACATCTTTTCCAGCTCTTTCTATACACAAATTGCATTGACACTACCCCTTTAAAACACAAATCTTTCAAGCGTGGATCCCGTCGAGTACGACGGACAATCTGGGTGCTAATACCTTCCCAGGTTGTAACCAACCCCCTTTCTCAGTCTCTCTGGTTCGCAACCGTCTTATCCATATCTTTTCTAGGTCCATGCAGCATTGCCTTTCCTCCGGGATAAAAATTCCCAGCTGGCGACTCTATTCATCTCCAGTGAGTTCACTGCTGTGTGTTCTCATTGTTCCTCTCGCCGACCGTTCGCGTCTTTACCTTTATCTGGGCCATTCCCATTTATCGGGAGCGACAGCTTGGCGACTCTGCTGGGGACCCTTATACTGTAACCAGGGCTTCTGGTTCTTTTTTGTGGGTTCCTCCTAGCGCTTGATTGATTTGTGTTTACTGGGGTGTTATGTGCTTATTTGTGTTTGTATATTTGTACTTATTTTTGCTTTATGTACAGTTTCTTTACTGCTTTCTTTATTTCTTTTGTATATATCATACTGTCATACTGTTGGCTGGATCTGTTGTTTGCTTTGGTGGGTGGGTGATTCATTGAGAGTTAAGGTCCTATACCTGGGACCTGAGTGACACCTAGGCTAGAGTGAATCATATTATTTCCCATTCCATCTCGGTCTGGTGCGGGAATATGAAACACGGTTCAGATATGGGTTTCTTCTTGAGAACTCTGTGTTGCAGATTTCCTGCAATGCTAGGGCTATCTGGGAAGCCTGCTAAGTCTGGATGACCTTTTAGTATTGACCTTCAGAAACTGAGGTGAATTAGAGGAGGAACTTTTATGGTTATTGTGAACACTGTACCTCCGGGTTAGAAGTGTTTACACTTCTCATAACTGATCCAAGTCTGAGGATCCTTGTTTTAGAACATCACCTGTGAGAGGGTTGGGCTGTTTACAGGTTTGCAGGTACCTTGACCTCAGAATACCCTGTTACTTTGATTTGATTAAGAATACTCCATGTTGGGACAGTTCTTGTGATTCTAAAACCCTGGACATGTGGCTCTTTATTTGAGCCCCCCACCTTGGTTACTGGACTTATAGACCTCCATCTGGATTTCTTACACACATGGACTTATATCAGAGCACTTGATCAGATCCAGCTCAGTCACAAACCCTTGCATATCATTTGCATACATAATCATTGCATCATATTGACATTTGCTTATTTGTGTTTCAGGGTATCCATCTTCATTTGGTTTTGGTTTTGACCCCATCTTCAGTGTTGACCTATCTTCATCAGCACCTGCTTCAGCTATCAGTTGTCTACTCCAGTCACCTGCACCAGCCAATCAGTGGCCCATTCTTCAGTATCATCATCAGCACTTGTCTCTACTCAGTCTCAATATCATGGCACCTAAAAAGAGCAACATCACCTACCACTTCTTCCAGCCAGAGTTAGCTGACATCAGGAGGATTCAGACCCTGATCACTCCAGACCATATACCACTGTTCAGGGAACACCATGGAGATATACTTGATATGGTTATGGATCTGGACCCCTCACAGAGAAGCCTGATCCACACTTGCCTTCAGTTTTATGATCCCCCACTGAGATGTTTCACTTTTCAGGACTTTCAGCTGGGCCCCTTATTGGAAGAATACTCATCATTAGTTGGTATACCTATCAGGGGTGGAGTCCCTTTCAACCCTGAGATGGTCTTTCCTGGTAATGAAGAGGTAGCAAAGGCATTACATCTGGAACCAGTCCTGATTGGGCAGCATATGACTTCTAAGGCTGGAATCCCTGGCTTGCATCTGGATTTCTTGATCTCTCAAGCTACCCTGAAAGCTTCTTTAGGAGAGTGGAAAGCAGTATGTGCTTTATTGGCCTTGAGCATATATGGGATCATATTATTTGCAGATGAGCCTCGATTTATTAGTAAGAATGCAATCCATCTGTTCATTCTAAAGAACCCAGTGCCAACTTTATTAGGGGATCTCTACTATTCAGTGCATCAGAGGAATGAAAAGAAGAGGGGAAGATTAGTGAGGTGCTGTGCTCCTTTGTTCCATACTTGGCTTCTCAGGCATTTGCCCAGGACAGATGCATTTTTGAACTCTCATCAACAGAGAAACTGGGCTGGAAGACTTACTACTCTAACTTCAGCTGATATCAGGTGGTGCACCCAAAGCACAAAAGGCAGGGACATCATCACCAGCTGTGGGCATTTTCCCAATGTGCCCCTAATAGGAGTTAAAGGGAGTATTAATTACAACCCTCTGCTGTTCAAAAGACAACTGGGCTATGCACTGGTCCACACTCCTAAGGCACAAGACTTGGTTGAGACTCTTTATTGTGAGAACAAGCTTAATCTGGCTATTGTTAGGCAGGCAGCCTGGGCCTGGGACAATGTGCAGACTAAGGGGGTAACCATCCTGGGGAAGTGTAACAATGTGGCATCAGCACAATACTATGATTGGTCTCATGCCAGGGCTCAATTCTCTGGGATGCCCTTTACTATAGAAGATATGCCTGGACCTTCCACAACACCACCTCCAGCAACTGTCAGCTTAGAGGAGTTTGAGAAGTTGAAAGAGAGAAATGAGAAGCTGACTCAAGCTCTACAGAAGACCCTCTGGGAGAGGAGTGATGGCAGACTGGATATTGAGAGGCTGGAGAAGTTGAAGGTAGAGCATCTGGCTAGAATTGAGAAGTCTGAGGATTACATTAAGAAGTCTAGGGCTGGAGAACAGATTTTGAAGAGTGCTTGCAAAGAAGCTCAGTTCCAGAAAGCCAGGACAGACTTGTATCTGAAGGAGAGTCAGGCTAGGTGGGTCAGGATCACCGAGGCTCGTACTCTAGAGGACAAGAGGGTCCAAGACAAGATAGAGCAACTGGAAGCTAGTGCAAAAGAGCAACAAGAAGCCCTGGCAGCAGCCCAGAGGGAGATATCAGAACTGAAGATCAGAGCTGGAGTGAAGAGGTCAAAGGACCAAGGTCAACACAAGAAGCTAACTACAGCTGTTACTACCCGGAACCTCCTTATCAGGAATCTCACGGAGCGTCCGGCTGATCCTGTGACCGAAGCACTTCTCAAGGAAGTTCGGGAGGATGAGTTTGGTCTTGGTGTTTGACCATTTGTTTGTTGTTGCTTTCATTCCATGTACTTTTATTTTCTTGTAATGAATTTTGACCCCTCAGAGGGCTTGTATTTGTAAACAAACTATGTACCATTTTCCTTTTGTAATATATGTATTTAGTTTGTTCCATCCGAATTTACTTCGAAAGCAACATCACAAGCATCTTCAAGGGTCTGGAAGGGTCAAAACTGAATGCCAAGCCGGATACCTTGAGAACAAATGAGCATACTGCACTGCATGCTAACCCTTTGTTTGTTTTGTAGGTTTTTGTTTTGTTGTTGCTAACTCTGTTGTGATATTCAGGAACTATTGCTCGACGCCGAGTATTTCCCCTCAACCGTCCGCACCGATATCCCACCCGCAGTAACCTTCCGGGCATACAGATGGATCAGATGCAGCAGGACCTTACCGAGGTCAGGAACCAAATGACCAACGAGAGGTTGGAAATGAGGAACCAAATGACACAGTTTATGGAAGTAATGAACAACATGGCTCAAAGCCAGGAGAGGCTCAGAGCACTGGTGGAAGGGAGAAATCAGGAAGATCATCAGCCAGGGACTGCTGGGACTAGCAACAATGAAAGAGTCCAACCTCATGTCAATCCCCCAGTCTTTGGACCCCACCTCCATCCAGAGGCCAACATTCCTGTCAATATACAAGGGACTGCCACAGCAGGGAGGGTACTGCAAGAAGACCCTCAAGAAGACCAGTTCACAATAATGGGAGCCGGGGAAGAAGCTTATGATAGAAGGTTGGATGAGATAGCTGAGAAATTAAGATCCTTAGAGTCTCAAAACTCTTTGGGTTTTGATGTTATGGATATGGGCTTGGTAGATGGGGTCAGGATTCCCCACAAGTTTAAGCCGCCATGCTTTGAGAAGTATAATGGGACTTCCTGTCCCCGGACCCATCTACAATCTTTTCTCGGGAGACTAAAGGCCTATACCATGGACGAGAAGCTATGGATGTTCTATTTTGAGGATAGCTTGACTGGAGCTTCGAGGGAATGGTATTCCCATCTGACAAGAGCAACTATTAGATGCTGGAAGGACCTGGCAGAGGCCTTCATCAGACAGTATCAGTATAATCTGGATATGGCACCCAACAGGACCCTCCTAATGGGAATGTCACAGTCATCTAGAGAGAGCTTTCGAGAATATGCTCAAAGATGGAGACAGCTTGCTGCTGCTGTCCAGCCACCTATGTCAGAAAGGGAGATGGCTGATATGTTCATGAACACCCTTCAGGGAACTTACATTGACAGGCTAGCTGCCTTCTCATCTACCAGCTTTGCAGATGTAGTCATAGCCGGAGAGAGAATTGAAAGCCTATTGAAGATGGGTAAAATCTCAGACAACGGTGCAAGCTCATCCAGTAATACAAGAAAGCCTTTTGCGGGCCCGAGAAGGACTGGTGAGACCAATGCCATTCACACCAACAGGGGCAGGCCCCAATATGTTCATAGATCTGTGGCAGCAGTCACCATTCCCGCTCCAGCTCATCCACAACCGGCTTATCAACCTCCGCAGCAAAACTATCAGCAACCACCTTAGTACCATCAACAAAATCAGTATCCTCCGAGAAATTACAACAGCAGTAACACCAACAACAATAACCAGCAAAGGCCATTCCAGCAGAGGCCATCTCAAGCCAACAGGGTGATCGATCCGATGCCTATGCCATATGCTACATTGCTGCCACAACTCCTGAAACTCAACCTAGTTGAGCTAAGGACATTGGCACCTCCAGATCCCAACAGTCTACCCAGGAATTATGACTCCAACGCCAGATGTGCTTTTCATTCAAATGCACCTGGCCATAGTACGGAAAAGTGCAGAGCCTTGCACATGAAGGTACAAGACCTGGTAGACTCTAAGGCCCTGAATTTCGCACCACCGCCCAATGTCAATAAGAACCCCATGCCAAACCACGGTGGTCCCAGAATCAACGCTATTGAAGAAGACAAGCCGTCTTATTTAATAACCAGTGTGGGTCAGATTCGGACACCGTTGGTAGAGATTAAGGCTCAGCTCCTCGAATGTCAAATGTTCCCGGGGTGTGAGTTGGGGTGTGCTTACTGCAATATTTCAGTAAATGGGTGCGATAACCTGAGGAATGGCATAGATGGTCTCATTCAGAGTGGCCAACTTCAGATCACCACATCATTTCCAACAAATCCAGCAAACTCATCAGCAACAATTCCGGTATCTCCTACAACTGCAACAACCATTGTACCTGACAATTCTTCGGCTTCATAAACAAGTACTTCATCTATCATCTCAACTGATCAGCCATCAACAAATTTTTCTTCTACAACTTCAGCGCCACTCCAGTTTGAATCTCCTACAACAACAACGTCCATCCTTCCGACAATATCTCCTACAACATCAGCAACAAACTCTGAAGATGTCTCAACTGTCACAATATTTTATGATCCTGAAAACAACTCTGCCTACAACTCAGAAAGTGCTGCTCCCATCAGAGCACCAGTCACAATTTATTATGATCCACAAACTATCACAGTCCCTTCTGCAGCTGCCATCAGTCCAGTCACTGTCACAGTGCCTGGACCAGTACCTTATGAAAGCAATAGGGCCATCCCCTGGCACTACGGCTCTGACGTATACTGCGAAGGAAAGAAAATCACCCTTGAACCATCAACACCTGCACCACAAATAGACAACGTGGGAGGAGGCGGAGGCTTCACTCGAAGCGGACGTCTCTTTGCCCCACAGTTTCAAAGACCCACTGCCGAAGCAGAAGCTGCTGCCAAGGCAAAAGGAAAGAGCCCGGTGCAGGAAGATCAAGCTGCTAAGGAAGCTTTGAAAACACCATTCGATCAAGAAGTTGATGAGTTTATGAGAATCATCAAAAAGAGTGATTACAAAATAGTGGATCAGCTTCACCAGACGCCATCCAAGATCTCTATCCTATCACTGCTTATGTGCTCCGAAGCCCATCGGAATGCATTACTCAAAGTCTTGCACGCAGCTTACGTGCCTGAAGAAATCACCGTCAATCAGTTGGAAACCGTGGTTGGAAATGTTACTGCCGGCAATGGGCTAGGGTTCACCAATACTGATTTGACTACGGAAGGCCGCAACCATAACAAGGCCCTGCACATCACCATGGAATGTAAAGGTGCAGTCCTTTCCCATGTGCTGGTAGACACAGGATCATCCCTTAATGTCTTACCCAAAAAGGCCCTGGTGAAGCTAGAATATGAAGGATTGGCGTTGCGTCCCAGCAACCTGGTAGTAAGAGCCTTTGATGGTTCTAAGAGATCGGTTCTGGGAGAGATTGAGCTTCTTGTGACGATTGGCCCACAAACCTTTAAAACGACCTTCTACGTGATGGACATTCAGCCTGCCTACAGCTGTTTGTTGGGTAGACCATGGATTCATGCCGCTGGCGCAGTAACGTCTACCCTTCACCAGAAGTTAAAATTTGAGTGGGAAGGCCAAGTTGTTACTATCTGTGGGGAGGAGGATATATTTGTTAGCCATCTGGCTACTTATAAGTATATTGAGATGGATGGGGAGATCCATGAAACAATGAGCCAAGGGTTTGAGGCCCTGAATGTTAATGAAGCATCTGCTATATCTGGAATCTCCATGTCATCTTACCAACAAGCCCGGAAGGTTGTTGAGGAAGGAAATGCCCAAGGCTGGGGCAAGGTTTTATCTGTGGAGGAGAAGAAAGACAAATTTGGGTTGGGTTACAGACCAACTCAACAACATCAAGCAGAGGCTGCTGGGAAGCCCGGTTTTGTCAGTGGGGGGATGCTCACCCCTGATGCTATCAACAATTTGGAAGACGAGCTGGAAGAAGAACGCAATCTGGAGAATTGGATTCGTCCAAAGATCCTGGGGAGCAGTATCTCAAACGGGTCTTCCCAGGAAATTATAAGAGTTACTCATGTAGAGTAATTATTATTTCCTGTATTTTTATAGCATGCATCAAAGTCTTGCATCTTGCCCAAGATGACAAGACTCATTTTGTAATCGGGCCATCTGTACTTTTTGTGCAAACAAGATTAATCAATGAAATATCAGACATCTTTTTGCAAATGAGTCTTTTTCCTTTTCGTTCACTGTTTTTCCATTTTTCTTTTTGTACAAAAAATAAATGGCGATGTTTTCAAAATGATAACTTTATTTCACCTTTTTTAAACAAGATTAAAATCAATCACTAAAATGAACAAACTGAACCCTTGCAGAGAGTGCCTTCCAGACAGCACCGACAACAGCACGGCTATGACTTCGTATGACTTTGACAATCCGATCAATCAAGCTGATGAAGGGGTTGAAGAAGAATATGAGCTTCCTGAAGAGCTAGCCAGGTTGTTGAGACAAGAGGAAAAGGTTATTACTCCTCATCAGGAGGAGGTTGAAGTGATTAATCTTGGTACAGATGAAGACGTGAAAGAGGTTAAAATCGGGGCCTGCCTGCAAGACTCAGTGAAGAGACAACTGATTGATCTGCTTCAAGAATATGTGGATGTTTTCGCTTGGTCGTATCAAGATATGCCCGGGTTGGACACCGACATTGTTATACACAAGCTGCCTTTGAGGGAAGAATGCCCACCGGTCAAACAGAAACTGCGCCGCACCCGCCCAGACATGGCAATGAAGATCAAAGAAGAGGTACAAAAGCAGTGGGACGCCGGGTTCCTTGCTGTAACTAGCTATCCGCCGTGGGTTACTAATATAGTACCTGTGCCTAAGAAAGACGGCAAAGTAAGGATGTGTGTTGACTACCGGGATCTGAACAGAGCCAGCCCCAAAGATGACTTCCCTTTACCTCACATTGATGTATTGGTGGATAACACGGCTCAGTTCTCGATATTCTCCTTCATGGACGGATTTTCAGGATATAATCAGATTAAGATGTCACCTGAAGACATGGAGAAGACAACCTTCATTACACCTTGGGGCACGTTCTGTTACAAAGTGATGCCATTCGGACTGAAGAATGCTGGTGCCACATATCAACGGGCTATGGTGACATTGTTCCATGATATGATCCATAAGGAAATCGAATGTTATGTGGATGACATGATTGCCAAGTCCCTCACAGAAGAAGACCACCTGGTGAATCTGCTAAAGCTGTTCAAGCGTCTGAGGAAGTACCAATTGAAGCTGAACCCCAACAAGTGCACATTCGGGGTACGATCCGGTAAGCTGCTGGGCTTTATTGTAAGCGAGAAAGGGATTGAAGTTGACCCTGATAAAGTCAAAGCCATTCAAGAGATGCCTGCACCGAAAACTGAGAAAGAAGTCCGAGGGTTCTTAGGTCGATTGAACTACATCTCACGGTTCATATCTCACCTCACAGCAACCTGTGAACCCTTGTTCAAACTGTTAAGAAAAGAACAGACGGTCAGTTGGAATGAAGACTGCCAGAAGGCTTTTGACAAGATCAAAGAGTACTTACAAGAGCCTCCAATTCTTATGCTTCCAGTTGAAGGAAGACCTCTGATAATGTACTTGACGGTATTAGAAGAGTCAATGGGGTGTGTGATGGGCCAGCATGACGAGTCTGGTCGAAAAGAGTATGCAATATACTACCTGAGCAAAAAGTTTACCGACTGTGAACAACGTTATTCACTGCTCGAGAAAACTTGCTGTGCTTTAGCGTGGGCTGCTCGCCGACTGAGACAGTATATGCTGACCCACACTACTTTACTGATCTCCAAAATGGATCCAGTTAAGTACATTTTCGAGAAGCCAGCTCTTACCGGACGGGTTGCAAGATGGCAAATGATTCTCACAGAGTATGACATCCAGTACACGTCTCAGAAAGCCATCAAGGGCAGTGTACTATCTGAATATCTTGCTGAGCAACCTATTGATGACTACCAGCCTATGAGATTTGACTTCCCTGATGAAGACATCATGTTCATAAAAGCAAAAGATCATGAAGAGCCTATTCACACTGAAGGGCGTGACCCGGAAGAAGAATGGACTATGATGTTTGATGGGGCTGTTAATATGAATGGTCGTGGTGTTGGTGCAGTACTCATTACACCTAAAGGAGTTCACATGCCTTTCTCGGCAAAACTCACTTTCAACTGCACTAACAACGAAGCTGAATATGAAGCTTGCATTATGGGTCTTGAGGAAGCCATTGACCTCAGGATCAAGACATTGACGGTATTCGGAGATTCAGCTCTGGTAGTTAATCAAACCAACGGAAATGGTACACCCACCAGGACCATCTGATACCTTACAGGGATTATACAAGAAGGTTATTGACTTTCTTCACAAAGGTCAAGCTTGAGTATATCCCTCGGGACGAGAATCAGTTTGCAGATGCTCTTGCTACCATTTCATCCATGATCAAAGTTCAGGCTGCCAACTTTGTACCTCAGATTTCAGTGTCCAGACTTGATAGACCAGCATATGTATTTGCAGCAGATATTGTCAAAGACGATAAGCCTTGGTTCCATGACATTAAATGCTTCTTGGAAGATCAAACATACCCACCTGGGGCATCTTCCAATGGTAAGAAGACTTTGAGAAGGCTTGCTGGTAGTTTCTTTCTGAACACTGATGGATCTTTATACAAAAGGAACTTTGATATGGTACTCCTCAGATGTGTTGACAAGACGGAAGCAGATTTGTTGATGCACGAAGTGCATGAAGGATCCTTTGGTACCCATGCGGGAGGGCATGCCATGGCTAAGAAGTTGTTAAGATCAGGTTATTACTGGATCACAATGGATGCAGACTGTTGTGCTTATGCCAGAAAATGCCATAAATGCCAGATTTATGCAGATAAGGTGCATGTGCCTCCCAATCCTTTGAACATAATGTCTTCACCATGGCCCTTTTCTATGTGGGGCATTGATATGATTGGCAAGATTGAGCCAACTTCCTCAAATGGCCACAGATTCATCTTGGTCGCTATTGATTATTTCACCAAGTGGGTTGAAGCAGCCTCATATGCCAATGTTACAAGACAAGTGGTAGCCAGATTTCTGAAGAGAGATATCATCTGTCGATATGGAGTTCCCGAGCGAATCATTACTGATAATGGTTCCAACTTGAACAACAAAATGATGGCTGAGTTATGTCGGGACTTTAAGATCCAACACCACAATTCTTCTCCTTACAGGCCAAAGATGAACGGCGCTGTTGAGGCAGCTAATAAGAATATCAAGAAGATTGTGCAAAAGATGGTAGTCACATACAAAGACTGGCATGAAATGCTACCGTTTGCCTTGCATGGGTATCGCACGTCAATCAGAACATCCACTGGGGCAACACCGTATCAACTTGTGTATGGTATGGAAGCTGTCCTACCTGTCGAAGTTGAATTACCCTCTCTACGGGTATTGATGGATGTTAAGCTGAACGAAGCAGAATGGGTTCGGTCCCGGTTCGAACAACTGAGTCTGGTTGAAGAGAAAAGATTGGCTGCAATCTGTCATGGGCAGTTATATCAGAAGAGAATGAAGAAAGCCTTCGATCAGAAAGTCAGGCACCGAGGGTACCAAGTAGGAGATCTTGTGCTGAAGAGAATCCTCCCTCCTCATACAGACCACAGGGGCAAATGGACTCCAAATTATGAAGGACCATTTGTGGTAAAGAAAATTTTCTCTGGTGGAGCACTGATGCTCAGCACCATGGATGGTGAAGACTTCCCATCCCCTGTGAATTCAAATGCAGTTAAAAAATACTTCGCATAAAAATGACCCGCTGGACATAAAAACAGAATGTAAGTCCAGGCAAAATAGGGCATCCCGGCGAGTCAAAAACAGAATAAAAGACTCGGGCAAAAATAAGGGAAAATAAACAAAAAATGTACACCCGCTGAGTTGAAAAGCCGCATTGGACAACTCAGGCAAAAATGGGTATCCCGATGGATCGAAAACCCGAAAGGGCGATCCATGCAAAACAAGGGAATAAGCGAACAACTGCACTCTGAATTCGTCTGTATCGCCTACAACTTAGCAAACCTCGAAAGGATCAAGCTTCAATCAGAATCAGCCTCCTTCAGAAAGCAAGACGAGAAGAACGTCGAAAGTCATACGAGTCATGGCGAAAGAGGAAGCTCCTTTGAAAGCGTCGTCAACATCGCCAGCACTTTGTTTCTCAATTTGTAACAAATCTCCTCATTTCAGGAGATATGTTTCCTTGACTGTATCTTGCCAATTCAGGGCACATGAATCAATAAAATCAGATTTTCCAGTTATGACTCGTCTTATACATTTTTACTTGCAAAAGATGTCTGATGTCTCTAAAAAACTGATTGCATAAGTACAGATGTTTTTCTTCAAAAACACATGCCTGCAGGGAATATACTTACTCTTGAAAGTGCTTAACTCCTATGACGGAATCCAGTAAAGGATACCTCGGGACCATTTGTGCGTTTCCTTATCTTTGCAGGATTGCAGGTATCCAGAACGTAACTTGGGGCATGCAAGTTACATCCCAGCAAACTAGCAAATCAACACTCACTCTTGGCACCAGAGGTGTTTTCTCCCCAGCTGAGTTGCCAACAACTTTCCCCAGTTAGTTGCCACTTGTCAATTTCCCCAGTCGTAGTGCCGATCATTCTTCCTCAGCAGAATGCAGAAATCAGGGAACCATCTCCCCACAGAATCCTCAGCCTCTGTTCAGAAGAGCAACGCATGAAGGAGTCACAACAGAGTACAGAAGGCTTCTACAAACCCCAGCTGGGTCCTATGTTACAAGGATATGTCCATCAGTGACCTATATCCCCAAGCAAATACATCTCGTCAGATCCACCAATGATCTCATCCCCAGCTGGGATGTCCATTTCAAGCAGATCGACCAAAGATCTTCACAGCAACAGGATCCGAATCCTGGATCGGCATCTTTGTATAATCATGACATTTGCATCATATTCACCCACAAAGCGTAGCATTCCGTCTAATACGGAGCATTACGGCAAAAATCAAACGCATAGCATAATCATAAGCCATGTTTTGAATCAAACACTTGTGAATACTAACCATTCACCAGAATGCAGAATACTTTCCTCAAAATCCCCACCAGAGTCCCCAGCAAAAGCAGTTACCTCACAATTCACAAACACCAGTGTATACTCCTTTTGACGCCCGTCCGTGTCATCACTCCCCAGTAAAGTCACCTGAACACTCTTTACAAACAAGATCACCCGTATTACGGACACTTCCTGACACCCGTCCGTGTCATACCCCCAGCAGAAAGCCAAAGACATCATCTTTGCACTCACCTATACTTGTATATCTATATTTTCTTGACACCCGTCCGTGTCATATCCCCAGCGCAGTCGCCTACACTTTTACAACCCATATACTTGTTGATATTATTATACTTTTCTCTCTTGACACTCGTCCGTGTCACCCTCCCCAGCGGATAAACACTCATCTATACAATACTCATACTCACTACTCATGTTACACTTATACAGATACTCGTCCGTATTCTGTATACACCATTTATATCCCCGCAGATTCAACATTGGTTCATGTTCTTTGTTAACCAGTTGGTACTCGTCCGTACCATCATCTCAGAATATGCGTCAAGGGTTTGTTTCTACATGATACTCGTCCGTATCATAGTCTTAAGGATGCTCGTCCGCATCTTTAATCCATACACCGTGTCAAACACTTTGGTCTTCTTATAGATACTCGTCTGTGTCTACTATTCCCCAGAAGTCCCTTCAGATGCAACACTCGTCCGTGTTCTTTGTTAACCCGTTAATACTCGTCCGTATCATCATCTCTGAACATGTGTCAGTTTGTTTCTACCCGATACTCGTCCGTATCGTAGTCTTAAGGATGCTCGTCCGCATCTTTAATCTAGACACAACATCTAAACACTTATACCTTTTTTTGTTGGTTGTAAACACTCGTCCGTGTTTACTTCTCCCCAGTAGATCACCAACAAAGCAAACCTTCTTTTTTATCTGACACTCGTCCTGTGTCGTGATAAACCTCGAGAGCAGCCGTCCCCTGCTAGGTGGTCGTCCTCCACCTCTTGATGGTCGTCCTCCATCATGCTCATCCGATGGCCGTTCCCATCGTTTATTTTTAGCAGTCGTCCCCTGCTAGGTGGTCGTCCTCCACCTCTTGATGATCGTCCTTCATCATTTTATCCAATGGCCGTCCCCATTGTTGATTTATGTTATCTGACATTCGTCCTATGTCATGAAAAACCCTGAGAGCAGCCGTTCCCTGCTAGGTGGTCGTCCTCCACCTCTTGATGGTCGTCCTCCATCATGCTCGTCCGATGGCCGTCCCCATCGTTGACCTTTTATCCGGCATTCGTCCTATGTCGCGATACTTTCGGCAGCCGTACCCTGCCAGGTGGTCGTCCTCCACCTAAGATGACCGTCCCTCATCTTAACCCCAACAGAGCAGCCGTCCCCTGCTAGGTGATCGTCCTTCACCTTTGATGACCGTACCTCATCATCTGTTTATTTCATTTATTCTTTAACCCGATGGCCGTCCCCGTCGTGGTCCCTTTTCTTTTTAGCCCGATGGCCGTCCCCATCGTCGGTTGCTTTACTTTATGGACTTGATGGCCGTCCACGTCATGTTTCATTAACTCCCGGAGAACCTTACAGCTTTACTTGATGGCCGTCCCCATCATAATCTCTTGTTTTTCCCAGCTAGTCGGCCGTCCCCGTCTTAGCTTTACCCTTTTATCCCCAGCATGTCGGCCGTCCCCGTCATTGCTATTTACCCAGCAGTCGTCCTCTGCTCGACGGTCGTCCTCCGTCGCCCATGCTTTACAATATACTTTATTTTCCTTTTACAATCTATATCCCTTTTCTTCTTCATTTCTGTGAGTGCAAATTTCGGACTGTCTTTGGTATTCAACCACAAGTTATCTTGTTTGCCTGTTAAGCCATAGCTTACATCCTGCACAGCTAACTCATGTTTGAATAGGGGCAGCTGTAAACACCCCAAATTTTCCCTCACCCATTCACACCATGGCTTATGATCATTTCATATGCATAAATTCAATCATACCATCTCATATCACATTTTTGATTCACTGCATAGATTCAAAGTCATCTGCACCTAGGGTTTGTGATCTGAGCAATCCAAGAGCTTCTTGAGCCACTCCAAAGGTCATCCATCACTTCAAAGGGATCCATGTGTGTTCTTATATCATATCACACCCCCTCAAAGTCAATAATGCCAAAGAATCATAAGAACTGGGATTGGTATGGATGCAGAGCCAGGTTTAACTGCACAGATGACCTGAAACTAGGGTTTTGGTGTCAAAGTCCATAACTCCAATTTTTTTGGTCATTCTTGTTTCCATTGGTCTCTATATGGTATAGGGAGTATGCATATCAATTTTCATGAAGAAATTCCATGGGGAAGTCATCTGATCAAGGGTTGACTTTTCAGACAAGTCAGTGCAAAATCAGGGCATCTGAGGCCCCCCAATGACCCAACCAAGGGGTGATGAAGAACACCCCTTGGTTAGGTCATTGGGGGCCTCAGATGCCCTGATTTTGCACTGACTTGCTTGAAAAGTCAACTCTTGATCAGATGACTTCCCCATGGAATTTCTTCATGAAAATTGATATGCATACTCCCTATACCATATAGAGACCAATAGAAACAAGAATGACCAAAAAAATTGGAGTTATGGCCTCTGAAACCAAAACCCTAATTTTAGGTCATCTGTGCAGTCACACCTGGCTCTGCTTCCATACCAATCTCAGTTCTTGTGATTCTTTGGCATTCTTGACTTTGAGGGGGTATAATATGATACTTGCACACACATGGACCTCTTTGAAGTGATTGATGACTTTTGGAGTGGCTCAAGAAGCTCTTAGATTGTTCAGATCACAAACCCTAGATGCAGATGACTTAGAACCAATGCAGTGGATCAAAAATGTGGTATGAGATATTATGATTGAGTTTATGCATATGAAATGATCACAAGCCATGGTGTGAATGGGTGAGGGCAAATTTGGGGTGTTTACAATGTGGGGCATTGATATGATTGGAAAGATCGAGCCAACTACTTCAGATGGCCACATATTCATCCTGGTAGCCATTGACTACTTCACAAAATGGGTTGAAGCATCTTCATATGCAAATGTCACTCCCCAAGTGGTGGCCCGATTTCTGAAAAGAGACATCATTTATCGATATGGAGTCCCCGAACGAATCATTACTGATAATGGTTCAAACCTTAACAACAAAATGATGACAGAGTTGTGCCGAGATTTCAAAATTCAACATCACAACTCTTCTCCTTACATGCCAAAGATGAATGGCACTGTTGAGGCGACTAACAAGAACATTAAGAAGATTGTGCAGAAGATGGTAGTCATATACAAAGACTGGCATGAAATGTTACCGTTCGCCTTGCATGGGTACCAAACTTCCATCAGAACATCTACCGGGGAAACACCTTATCAGCTTGTGTATGGTATGGAAGCAGTCCTACCTATTGAAGTTGAATTACCCTCCTTGCGGGTAATGATGGATGTAAAACTGGACGAAGCAAAATGTGTCTGGTCTCTTTATAACCAACTGAGCCTGATTGAAGAAATGAGATTAGCAGCTATATGTCATGGTCAGTTATATCAAAAACGGATGAAGAAAGCCTTCGATCAAAAAGTCAGACCTTGGGTATATCATGTGGGAGAGCTTGTACTAAAAAGACTCCTTCCTCCTCACTCAGACCACAGGAGAAAGTGGACGCCTAACTATGAAGGTCCCTATGTGATAACTAAAGTCTTCTCAGGCGGAGCACTGATGCTCGAAACCATGGATGGCGAGAAATTCCTATCTCTTGTGAATTCAGATGCAGTTAAAAAATACTTCGCCTAAATGACCCGCTGGACATAAAAACAGAATGTAAGTCCAGGAAAAAATAGGGCATCCCGGCGAGTCAAAAACAGAATACAAGACTCGGGCAAAAATAAGGGAAAAATCGGAAAAAAAAATGTACATCCGCTGAGTTGAAAAGCCACATCGGACAGCTCAGACAAAAATGGGTATCCCGGTGGATTGAAAACCCGAAAGGGCGATCCACGCAAAATCAGGAAATAAGCGAACAACTGCACTCTGAATTCGTCTGTATCACTCCCATAACATGGCAAGCTTCGAAAGAAAAAAGCGTCGGTCAAAATCGACTTCCTTCAGAAAGCAAGATAAGAAGAGCGTTCAGGTCATACATGTCATAGCAAAGGGAGCTCATTGGAGCGTCGACTTCAACATTGCCAAATAGGACTTTTATTTTCTCAATTTTGTAGCAATCTCCTCATTTCAGGGATTAACGTCCTCACTGTACTTGCCTATTCAGGGCACACAAATCAATAAAATCAATATCACTCATACTCTGTTTTGTACCCTTTTGTTTTGTTTGCAAAATGTCCAAAGTTCGTAATACAACACTTGCATGAACACATAAGCCATTTTTAATAAATGCTTGCAGGAAATATGTGCTCTAAAAAAACGAACCTGACTCCTATGACAGAATCCGGTTGAGGACACCTCAGGGCGCTTGTGCGTTTCCTTTGTTTAACAGGTTGCATGTACTCAAGGCGGACAACTTTTCACAACATGGGGCATATCAGGCACTATATCCCCAGCCAAGCTGGCAGTCACATCATCAAAAGGACTACTTGACAAAAGCATTCCTCCATGGAGCTTTTTATCCCCTTAGAGTGTCCCCCGCAAAGCTGACCCTCCGGAAGATTACTTCTCAGAAGTTCCCTCCTCCTCAAGCAGGATCTCCAAAGCAATGCCTTAATCACTTTTCCCCAGCGAGTTGCCAGATCCTCCCATCCACAACATTGGACCCCCACAAAATTCTTCCCCTAGAGTTCTCCAGAAATATCGTGCAGTGATCTTCTCTCCCAACAGATCGCCCGGTGATCCGTTCCCCGGCTGATTTCAGATCTCGAATCCCGTTTCTCTCATTTGCATAATCATAACATTCACATCATTCCTCATGAGCGTAGCATTCCATTTAATACGGAGCATTACGGAAAAAATCAAACATTTGCATGATCATAAGCCAGGTTCGAGCCCGTCACCTGCAAGTACCAATATCACTCCTCCCGCAATACACTGAAACTTATCCCCTGCAGATAAAAGCTGAAATACCCTTTTTGCACTCTCAATGAAAACACATGTACATACTGTAAACACCCCAAATTTGCCCTCACCCATTCACACCATGGCTTGTGATCATTTCATATGCATAAATTCAATCATACCATCTCATATCACATTTTTGATTCACTGCATAGATTCAAAGTCATCTGCACCTAGGGTTTGTGATCTGAGCAATCCAAGAGCTTCTTGAGCCACTCCAAAGGTCATCCATCACTTCAAAGGGATCCATGTGTGTTCTTATATCATATCACACCCCCTCAAAGTCAATAATGCCAAAGAATCATAAGAACTGGGATTGGTATGGATGCAGAGCCAGGTTTAACTGCACAGATGACCTGAAACTAGGGTTTTGGTGTCAAAGGCCATAACTCCAATTTTTTTGGTCATTCTTGTTTCCATTGGTCTCTATATGGTATAGGGAGTATGCATATCAATTTTCATGAAGAAATTCCATGGGGAAGTCATCTGATCAAGGGTTGACTTTTCAGACAAGTCAGTGCAAAATCAGGGCATCTGAGGCCCCCCAATGACCCAACCAAGGGGTGATCTTCATCATTTTGAGTGTATTTGATCTTTATTTGATCATGGAAGAGGTTTGAAGTTCACAAAATTCAAGAATTACAAGTTTTTGCAAAGTTGACTTTTTAGGGCATGGTTGACTTTTAAAGAATATGTCATTTTATGCCACTTTTCAAGCCTTGCTTTTTGATCCAAAAATGCTTCAAATGGAAAAACTTTGGTCATGAAAGTTGTAGATTAGATCTTTCCCTTTTCAAAAAGTACAAGAACATGATCTAATTCATTTTGGATCAAAAGTTATGGTGTGTCAAAGTTGGCAAAAATCACTAATTTTCAAGACATGCACCAAATGAGAAACTTGCAAAAACTTTGTACCAAGGCATTTGTGACTTCTAGTTCACATCAAACCAATGTGCAAGCATCACACAAGTTCGAAAAATCAGAATTGAACCAAAATATCACATGTTCATGGTTGGCAAAGCAAGAGATTTTCATGAAGTTTCAAAAGTAAGCAAGTTGCAAAATCATCATAACACTTCCATCCACTTGATGTCTTGGATGCTGAACCAGCCATAGCCTCTCACCTCACCATGCTGCACCAGCCCACACCTTTGTACTAGCCTAGAACACAACCCATGCCTCTCTTACATAAAAGTTGACATTTTGCAAAAGTGAACTTACCTATCACAGCAGGCCAGGTCACATCATCTGACCAATGAGAGATGTTTATGTGGACAAAATGCTAGCCATTTCATATATCAAGCAAGGCTGAAACACACAAGAGCATCACATTCACAAACTCACTCCCTCAAGCAAAACTCTTCGAATCTCTCCATACAGCTCACAAACACAAAAACCAGTTTCACTGATCAACTCACCTTGCTTCACTAAGTCAAAACCAGCAAGACTTAGGCCTGAACCAAGCAAGAACATCACTCTTCCATTTTTCACTCTCAAAGCCAAAGCTTTCGAAACTCATTCCACAGGCCACAAACACTTGAACAAACTTCATAAACCTTCTCCATTCATCATCCTGATCATAAAGAACCCTTCACCTTTGCCTGAAACAGCCTGAATCACCAACACCATTTTCAACTGAGCTTGAGCAGAAGCTGTTCAAACTCCTTAACCAGCCAACATAAACTTCTTCAAAGCATCCAAACATCATCAAGGGGTCATAAGGAGTGGTTTTCATCAAAGGAAGGGGACAGAAAGTTGCAAGAGTGAAAGCTTCGAAACTCAGGTAGCTCAAGAACATTTTTTCCAGAAATCACTTTTTAAGTTCTTAAGTTGTTCTTCATGATTCACTGATTGTTCTGATGTCTTTAGTTTTGAAAATAGTGATGAAATAAGAGTTTAATTGTGTTCTGAAACTCCCTGACCTAAAAAATGTTTCGTTTCGATTCATGAATTTGAGGGAATATAAATGATGTTTGTGATGGGGTTTTGATTCAGTGGGTTATGGGAATCATTTCTGTATGCTTGGTTTTCATTTTGGTTGCGTTTTGAGGTTTTTAGGGATTTTCAGGTGGGGTTCCCACCGGAGAAGACGACCGGAGGTCTTCTCCGGCCACCTGAAAATCATTAGGGTTTAATCAGGTTATTAATGAGCATTTGAATCTGGAGCGTTAGATTGCTTTGACTGGTTGACTTGCCGCGCGTGTGAATGGTCCAGATTCGTCATTAAACCCTAAACCATAATTAATTAATTCATAAATCAGAATTAAGAAGTTTGAATTCCAGCCCTTGATCTGCGCGCGCAGTCAACACATCCTTCCCCAGAATGAATCCTGGCCTTCCATCCTGCATACTTCAGTCTATTTTTATTTTTATTTCATTTTCTTTCATTTAACTTTCATAATTTATTTAAAATAGTAAAAATTGTTTAAAAATTATGAAACTTTTTGTCAAGAGTTTCATTAATTTTTAAGACACAAAAATATTTTTATTTTCATTTTTAGCATTTAAAAATTATTTTAAAATATTTAAAAGTTTATCTTTAATTGATTAATGAGAATTAATTTATTAAAAATACTTTTAGGTATTTAAAAATCACCAAAAAATTCATGAAATGTTCTAAGACATTTAGAAACATTTTCCAACCTTCAAACCAAATTTATTTTTTGATCTTGATGCATTTTGAGAATTTTTCATTGATTTAAAATCATTTTTATGCATTAATTTGATCCAAAGTTCCAAAAATCATTTCTGCCTATCCATGAAGAGTTGGACATTGATTCTTTTTGCATTGCATTGTGTTTAGCATGTAGTTTGTGAGATTAAATGGCCTTGATTTGATCTTTCATTTTCCATTTGTTTGATAATTTTCTTGTTAAGGAACCCTAAAACCCTAGAAGTCTTAAGAAAACCATAACTTGAATTTGGCTAGGAGTTGAAACTTCTCCTTTGGGCATTGGGTTAGTATAGGATTAGGGGTCCTTTGAGTGGCATTTTCAATTTTTTATCTTAGGTTTTTCTTCTGATTTTGATTTTTGTTTGTTGTATTGTTCATAAACCCTAATTTGGGTTTCCATATGCATCCATCTTGCATTCTCTTGCATAACATGACTTGCCATGACATTTCAAGCATCCATTTGATTCATTTGACATCATAAGACATATTGAAAGCATGTTTGATCATTGCATCATGTATTTGCCATGTTGTATGCCATGTGCACTTCATAACTTTTCATGTATGTCCATGCTTCTTAACTTGCTTCATTTGCATTCATGAACTTGTATGATCATCTCCATGTGCTGCCTCATGTTTGTAGCATCTCATAGCATCATTAGCATCATGTAAATGCTTCTGGTTTTGTTTCTCATCATGTCATCTCATCCCATTTTGCATTGCATTGCATTTCTTTTCTAACCTTGCAGGTGGTAAGTGATTTTGAGAAGTGAATTTGTCTTCACTTCTCACAACTTTTCTTTTCATCTCCCTTGCATCCATGCTGCATTTTTTATATGTGTTTGGATTTGAGCTTGCTTATTCTTCTTCTTCCCACTTTCTTTCTTCAAGTGACTTGACTTCTTGAATAAAGCAAGTTGCTTTGCTTCTCTTGATCCTTTCATCTGCTTCCTAGTGGTTCCATTGAAGATTCTTCTTGAAAACCTCACAAATCTTAGGAACAACCAAGCATGACAATGATTAGGGTTTTGATTAGTCTCCCCTCTTAGTTTTACCTTTGTGTCTCTCTTTGAGTCTTCTCTTCTCACCTCATAATCAGGGACTAAACCCTAAAGGCTTTAAGGCTTTGTGATTAAGCTTATGCCTGCATCCTTCTATTAGGATGGAGTGTATAACTTTAATCCTAAGTGTTAAACCCTTAATGTGTTTAACTCCTTTAATCAATTCACATAATAATTATCAAGACATCACACTTGTAACTTGGGCCTTGCATTAGGGTTCTAATTCTTCCTTAAATGGTTAAGAAGGACTAACCCTAGTGTTAATGGACAAGTCCCCCTCAAGTTGTCTTACAAATCATAAAAATCACTTCATCATCATACCATTAAATAAAATCCACTTAATCAAAGGCTTGTTTTGTCATGAGTTTAATCCCTAATCATGGATTAAGTTGAGGAGCTTTCCTCAGCTTAAACATTCTCATCTATTATCCTTCTATTAGGATGGTGTAATGAGTCTGTTTAATCCCTGATTATGGCTTAACCTCATTACTCAATACTAAACAAAAACAACAAAAACATCTAAATAATCACAAGTAGGTTAATGATCTTAACCCTACATCAAAGGTGATTAAGTGTGAGAATCTGACTTCACACTTAAGGTATCCTCATTACCCCTAATCAGAGGGAAGATGTGATGAGTTTACTAAATCCATTGGTTTAGGCTTAAGCTCATTAACTTATGACAAACTCTCAAAAGCAATAAAAGACTAAAAACTCAAAACAAACAATAATCGTCTCCTCCGGGATTCTTTTCTCATCATCTTCACTCACAACCGAGAACTTGCTTCTTCCGTCTAATGCAAGACAGTTTGCATCGGTGCCAGACAGATCATACACTTGAGCATAGACAAGTAAGCAGTTCACAAGTCAATTCATCTTTCAGTCTCTTTGGGTCGAACTACGGTGTTCTGACTTCCTCATTGCACGAGAGGATACGTAGGCATAACTTAACAGTTATCGAACAAAAGTCTCTGTATATTCCCCCTCTTTCCAGTATCATTCTTTCAAGCCTCATGATCTTGAGCATTTCACTCCTGTTCTTACACTGACACTTCACTTATACACTTCACTTCTTTTACACTGACACCTGTACATCTTTTCCAGCTCTTTCTATACACAAATTGCATTGACACTACCCCTTTAAAACACAAATCTTTCAAGCGTGGATCCCGTCGAGTACGACGGACAATCTGGGTGCTAATACCTTCCCAGGTTGTAACCAACCCCCTTTCTCAGTCTCTCTGGTTCGCAACCGTCTTATCCATATCTTTTCTAGGTCCATGCAGCATTGCCTTTCCTCCGGGATAAAAATGCCCAGCTGGCGACTCTATTCATCTCCAGTGAGTTCACTGCTGTGTGTTCTCATTGTTCCTCTCGCCGACCGTTCGCGTCTGTACCTTTATCTGGGCCATTCCCATTTATCGGGAGCGACACATACTTATACACAATCCTTCTGATACTCGTCCGTATCCTACTTATACATGATTCTATGATAATTGTCTGTATCTTACGCATCGCATTCGTAGATCAACACTCGTCTGTGTACCTTGTTCAAATAGTCGATACTCGTTCATATCATCACTCCTTAAACACGCGTCGTCATTTGTTTCTATCGATACTCGTCCGTATCGTAGTCCTAAGGATACTCGTCTGTATCTTTGATCTATACACACTGTCGAAACACTTATACCATTTTATTTTTAGGGTTTAAACACTCGTCCGTGTTTATCTCTCCCCAGAAGTTGCCAATAAAGAAGCTTTCTATCCGACATTTGTCCAATGTCGTGATATCTTTTAGGTGATCTTCATTCACCTTTTGATGACCGAACCTCATCATTCATCCGATGGCCGTCCCTATCGTTGATCTTTTTATTCGGCATTCTTTCTATGTCGAGATAATCTCCGACAGAGCAACCGTCCCCTGCTAGGTGATCGTCCTTCACCTTTTGATGATCGTCCTTGTCACACCCTAAATTTTGACCAGACATTTTTCGAAATTTTGATTCATCTGACACATTTTATCGCAATGTAGATAATCGATCATTTTTGCATTTTTAGAATTTTATCACTTCACATCATTTTATTTGTGTTCTTGATTTTTAGAATTTGTTTCAGTTTAATATTAAGTTTTTTTAATCTAATCTTATAGTTTAATTTAATTTCTAGTTAATTAACTATATTAGATTTTTTAGATTTGATTTTAGTTTAATCTTGTTATTAGTTTAATTTTTATTTAAGTTTAGCTTTATTTTAAGTTAATTTTTAAGTTGAGTTTAACATTTTAATTAAGTTATTTTAATTAGATTATTTTTATTAGATTAGTCTTGATTAATTATTTATATTTAGTTTAATTTGTATTTAGGTTGTATTTTAATTAGTACAATTTTAATAGTCTTAATAAGTTTTTTTAATTAGATATTTTAATTAAATTACTTTTATTAATTTATAGTTTCTTTCGTTTTAATATTTTTTTTTTCTCTTTTGTTAAGATCAATTAAAAATATATTGTTACATCTTTGTGAAATCCTTAATAAAGTTTTTACAAAAAAGAATTTACAAACCCAGCTCATGCTTAACTTTTCAACCGTACCACCCAACAAAGCCAAACACAGTCTGCTACCACTACACCCTCACCACAACAAGCCACAAAGACCTTTCACCAAAATAGACCAACACACGGACATGCTTCAAAAAGGATATCAGAACAATACTACAACCTCAGGAGACAAAATTTTAAAAAGGAGAAATTAATTTTTGGTCTTTACACTTTCTATTTCAAAAAAATACATATATACCTTTTGTTCAAAACTTTTGATTATGCAAATGTTTGAAGGAGGATGATGAAAAAATACCCATAACTATTGTGGTTTGCTTTCGGATAAAATCTTGTCGATGATGTACATGCATTGTTTCAATTCCCAAACACTGGAGAGATAAGGAGTTAATCCCTAATTCACCACTTTGAGCCTAGAAGTAGGAGTTCCTTTTGGATCTAAACCTTTATGCTTAACCTGGGGCAGGGTAGTTGTTCAGTTATTTTGATTACACATTCAAATTACAAGATGATCCATTACAACCAATGGTTTGGCAGTCATAGCTTTCAATATTTCAAAAAAAATACAAAAAAATAAAATCCCGCTAAGTCAAACACCAAAAAAAAAGGAAGACTTAGGCAAAAGTTAGGGATTAGAAAATAAAGAATAATCAAGCAAAAGAGGCCCTCAAATCCTCAACTCCAAACAAAACAAGTTTTAGTGACCACCATGTCCAGAATCGATGAGTCACTACAAACATCCATCAAAGCCAAATAAAATGACTGTCATTTCTAATGAATATGGAATCATCATCTTTACCCTTACACTGTCAAGACAAATGTGTGTAGATTTAGCTGAATGTAGGACTGGAGATTCATCACGGGGAAGGGTGGGTACAAACACAATTTGAGCATTTATCCTTTGTTTCATAAACCGTGAACCAGGCCATGTTACAACCCTTAAAATACCTAATTGAGGCAAGGTTATTCTAAAAAGCATGCCACGCTAAGGTTGCGTAAACTGACTCCAAAATGATCCTTGCAAGTCATTTTGTTTTGTACATATCTTTGCTTTACCTTTCAATTTGAATGTCATAAACCGCCGTGTTTTGACTAGTGATTCATTTGCTTTTCTTCCAACAATGATTTTTATTTCAAAAGTTGAATTTGCTTTTAATTACCATGATTGTATAAGTGTTTTTGTTCGCAAACTATCTTTTCTAGCAAGGAATTTTCAAACAGTTAAGAACTTGGTTGGTGATCCTATCAGGGGCAAGTTCCTTCCAAAACATGTTGAGAATCAGGGCAAGGTTGTTGTTCATTGGAAGTCCATCTCAGAGTTGGTTTATCCAAAAGATTTTACAAGACTTATACTGAGGCAAGCTTCCACGTGCATCATAAGGCAATCATTTTCAGAATCAGTCAAGTTGAAGCAACGATCAGCTCATCTACAACATTCAGTTTATGTGGGGAAATCCATTGGAAGAATACCTAAGGAGCTCTCCATCCTTTATCCAAGGATCATCAACTTGGTACAGTTTATTAGTGTGGCAAAGGTCTGTTCAACATAAGCATCCTTAGTCCCCGAGAAGAATAACAGTGATCTCACAGTGTTAAAGAATTAGTCTCCCAATCTTGTCATCTCCACAAAAGAGTCAAAGTCATGTTGTCAGCATCTGCATTACATGCATTTGATCATACATCATAACAAGTTCATATACTATGCATAGTAAGATGTTTTATCCTCATTTGCATTTTCATAGGTCATGTTGAGGTCAACATTTACCTTACCTTGTGGTCAAAGTCCAAATTCTTGGCGCCTACCAAAAACTTACCTTTCCTTCCACTCCAGTGTCATTCTTGGATATTTTGTTCCTCCAGCGCTATTCCTGGGTCTTTGTATTCTTTCTCTAGTGCCATTCCTGGATATATTCTTCCACTCCAGTGTCATTCCTGGATATTTTGTTCCTCCAGTGCCATTCTTAGATTTTTTGTTCCTCTAGTGCTATTCCTGGGTCTTTGTATTCTTTCTCTAGTGCCATTCCTGGATATATTCTTCCACTCCAGTGCCATTCCTGGATATTTTGTTCCTCTAGTTCTATTCCCAGGATATCTTCTTCAACTCCAGTGCCATTCCTGAATATAGTGATTTGCCTTTTACCTTCAGTGTCATTCCTGGAAGTTTTATTTGTATATTCAGTATCATTCCTGAATATAGTGATTTGCCTTTTACCTTCAGTGTCATTCCTGGAAGTTTTATTTGTATATTCAGTGTCATTCCTGAATATAGTGATTTTCCTTTACCTTCAGTGTCATTCCTGAAATTTTTATTTGTATATTCAGTGTCATTCCTGAATATAGTTGATTTTTCCTTTACCTCCAGTGTCATTCTTGGAAGTTTTATCTGTATATTCAGTGTCATTCCTGAATATAGTGATTTATTTTTTCCTTTACCTTTAGTGTCATTCCTGAAAATCATTGCTCAGCTTATCAATGCCATTCTCGGATATTGTGTCTCTTATCTAAAGCCATGATTGAAAATCTGTGGATGTCAGCTTTTATTCGACTTCGTCCAATACAATCCATGGACGTTGTTTCCTCTTTGTTACTATTCTTAGTGTCAGTTGGTCGCATCGTGCCACTGTGCATTCACTTTGAATATTTTCTTGTCATCCTAAGTGTCAACTTGACTTCACCCGTGTTAGTTGAACCAACGCTTTGGATTTCTTTTTGTTTCTGTCTTTTGTTATTCTTAGTGTCAGCAGCTACACTTGAACTTGTTGATTTATCACTTCGAATAATTCCCGTCTCCGTGTTCTCAAATTTTTCCCCCAGTGGAATTCTCTCTTGTTAGTCTGTCTCACGTAGCATCATGCCCCACATAACTCAGTCATTCATGCATTTATTTACAGTGCATTTCATCTGCATTCGGTCAAAATTCTAGGTTTTTAATATTTAATCTTCTTCTACCTTGAATGTCCAAAAAAAAATCTTTGTTATTCATACATTCAGGTCCAAGATGATTAAATAGGGGCATCTGTCACACCCTAAATTTTGACCAGACATTTTTCGAAATTTTGATTCATCTGACGCATTTTATCGCAATGTAGATAATCAATCATTTTTGCATTTTTAGAATTTTATCACTTCACGTCATTTTATTTGTGTTCTTGAATTTTAGAATTTGTTTCAGTTTAATATTAAGTTTTTTAAATCTAATTTTATAGTTTAATTTTAATTTCTAGTTAATTAACTATATTAGATTTTTTAGATTTGATTTTAATTTAATCTTGTTATTAGTTTAATTTTTATTTAAGTTTAGCTTTATTTTAAGTTAATTTTTAAGTTGAGTTTAACATTTTAATTAAGTTATTTTAATTAGATTATTTTGATTAGATTAGTCTTGATTAATTATTTATAGTTAGTTTAATTTGTATTTAGGTTGTATTTTAATTAGTACAATTTTAATAGTCTTAATAAGTTTTTTTAATTAGATATTTTAATTAAATTACTTTTATTAATTTATAGTTTCTTTCGTTTTAATGTTTTTTTTTCTCTTTTGTTAAGATCAATTAAAAAAATATTGTTACATCTTTGTGAAATCCTTACCAAAGTTTTTACAAAAAAATAATTTACAACCCAGCTCATGCTTACCGTACCACCCAACAAAGCCAAACACAACCTGCTACCACTACACCCTCACCACAACAAGCCACAAAGACCTTTCACCAAAATAGACCAACACAAGGACATGCTTCAAAAATGATATCAGAACAATACTACAACCTCAGGAGACAAAATTTTAAAAAGGAGAAATTAATTTTTGGCCTTTAAAGAGAACGAGATGAATTCAGAATAGGGGGGAGAATCTCAAAGCCAGAAGAGGATCAAATATAACCGATCTAGGAACTTCCCACTGCATCACAACATCAATCTTGGATGGACACACTAATACCACCATCAGAAATAACATGACCAAGAAAACTCACCTTCGTCAACCAAAACTCACACTTGGATAACTTAGCATACAACTGCTTCTCACTCAAAACTTGCAACACAATCCTTAAATGTTCTTCATGCTCTTCTTGAGACTTAGAATAAATCAAAATGTCGTCGATGAACACAACCACAAAACGATCCAACTGCTCATGAAAAATATGATTCATATATTCCATAAACACACCTGGCGCATTAGAAACTCCGAATGGCATCACGGAATACTCGTAATGACCATACCGTGTCCTAAAAGTCATCCTTTGAATATCCTCCTCTTTTACACGAATCTGATGATATCCTAATCTCAAATCAATCTTACTAAACACACGCACACCAACCAATTGATCCATCAAATCATCGATCCTCGGAAGCGGATACTTGTTCTTAATTGTCACCTTATTCAACTGTCGATAATCAATACATAACCGCATGCCTCCGTCCTTCTTCTTTACCAACAATACCGGTGCACCCCACGGAGAAACACTCGGCCTAACAAACCTCTTGTCCAACAAGTCATTCAACTGCTTTTTCAATTCTACCAACTCTGAAGCTGACATACGATATGGTGCCATCGAAATCGGCCTAGTACCCGGAACTAGATCAATAGAAAACTCAACCTCTCTTTCCGGCAGTACATCCATAATATCGTCCGGAAACACTTCTGGAAAATTACGCACCACTGGAAACCTACTTAGCTCAACTTCATTCTCCACAGACAACGACGCAAACAAACCAAACAACTGAGCTTCATCTACTAAAAGTTTCTTCAACTCTTTTGTGGATAGGAAACTCTCTTCTTCATCATCATCCAAAGATGGAAACCTTACTAACTTATGATAAAAATCTATATGAACTCGATTAAACTGCAACCAGTTCATACCCAAGATTACATCCAAAACTTCCAACGGCAAACAAACCAAATCCAAAACAAAGTATTTACCAAACATGGTCAAAGAACAACTTACACACACTAAAGAAGCAATTACCGACCCTGAAGCAGGAGTCTCAATAACCATCTCACCACCCCAAGATGACATAAACAAATTCAAATGCTTAGCGCACTCAAGAGAAATAAACGAATGAGTCGCTCTCGTATCAATAATAGTAACTAAAGGCGTACTATTAATAAAGCATGTACCTTTAATCAAACGGTCTGCACTAGTAGTATTCGTCCCTGCTAATGCAAACACCTTTCCGCCCGCCTGAGCTTGCGTCGCCTTATTACACTTAGTACTAATGTGGCCAACTTCACCGCAATTAAAGCACTTAACCACACTTCTTCGACACTCGGTCGTAGCATGTCCAATACCACCACAAATAGCACACTTCACTAAATTCTTTCCACACGCAAAAGACTTGTGGCCCAAGGTGCCACACTTGTAACACTTCACGGGACCAGAACTCCCTCCACTAAATCTCTTGTCAAAACTTCCCCTATGATTTCTCTTATCAGCGAGTGTCACATAAGGTCCACTTCGAACCTGTTGCTTCCCTCTCTTCTAATTTACACTCTTATAGTGCGTAGAACGAGCTTTACTATCCTCTTCAAAGATCCTACAACATTCAGTCAAATCCGAAAACCTTCTGATCCTCTAATATCCCACAGCTTGCTTAATCTCAGGACGCAAACCATTCTCATACTTAATGCACTTAGAAAACACAGCAGTAGCAGCAGCATAATGAGGATGAAACTGAACCAATTCCACAAATTTAGCAGTATAGTCAACCACTGACATACTACCTTGCAAAGCTCGAGGAATTCCATCTCCTTCTTTCCTTTAACACTCTCGGGATAATACTTCTTTAAGAACTCAGTGCGAAAAACTTCCCATGTAATCTCTTTACCTTCTTCCTCTAAAGCAAGACTTCTACCGACCCACCAGTCATCGACTTCTTCCTTCAACATGTGAGAACCAAGCCTCACTTTACTTCCCTCAGCACAATCTATCACTCAGAAGATTCACTCAACTGCCTTCAACCAATTCTGAGCACCATCAGGATCAAACCTCCCCTTGAAGACCGGCGGTTGATTCTTCCTGAACTCATCATTCGCATTCACATTCGGAGCTCCCTGCACCGCTCTAGCCATTGCTTCCAAAGCAGCAACCATTGCATTGTCATTTCTACCAGCCATATTCCGATTATTCCCAAGACAACAACAAGATTAAACAAAATTTCAATCACAACAACATCAAGAAAGACACAACTGACTCGAACACTGGCTCTGATACCACTTAATGTAACACCCCCTTTCTATACCCCCAAATAATACATTAAATCATTTAGGCATAGATAAAATTTCATCAGAGTATAATTCAAATCAAGCATAAAAAGGAGCATGCAACATTACGTGAAATTAAAACATACAACACCTTCTCAAACAGATATGCAACAATGGGGTAGCTATCCACAAAGGAATTTCAATCCTTACACCCATATCTCAATTATAAATTGCACAGCAGAAAACTTAAATCATCAACAACTTCAACTTATATATTTATCAAAATATATCTACAAGTTAGAAGCGTACAAATATATAATGTTATACAAAACATGACCACAACGAATACATATACAAATGTATCCCCAAAAAGGCACAAGGCCACCTAACTACCCGGTGCTACATATCAGAGCCGACCGACCAAAAGATATGAAGTCAAGCTTCACAAAAACGACTCCAGCACACCTAATCTGCAATGCCTCGTAGAGCATCATAAAATAGCAGAAGGTTGAGAAACATTATCATATTAATATTGCATATAATTATATATCTCAACATATAACATATACATCAACATATTCTAACCACAACATATCATTCATACACAACATAAAGCATACTTATACGCATACTTATCACCATTTCTTTCACATAACACAAATCATATCCAACCATGTTCACATAACCCACATACATCGCAATGTATCTTCATTTACCAATACACATAAATCTTATATTATTTATGTCTATTCTTCATTTACATTCATTCCGCATAAACATACGACAAGCTATGTTTAAATCACACATATACATTCAATATATAAATCACATACATATATACATATCAACATGCATATATATATATATATATATATATATATATATATATATATATATATATATATATATATATATCCGCAAGTATGTCTTTCACACATACCAATCATTTCACAACATTCCAAATGAACATATGCACAATCATGTTTATTTCAGCATATACATAAAATGTATAAAGTGCAACCCATAGAGACCGACATACGACTCTATGCAGATGCAATGCGGTACCGACTCAACATTCAGCAAGTTCACTCAGGAACCAAATAGAATCATCGCTCGTTACCTAAAGTAACTCCCCGTCGGGCATACGATATTCCCCATTTCTCACACCACATATGGGCACACAATGTTTCAGGATTGTTCACACCCCACACGGGCACACGATCAATGTGAATAAATCACCCATCTCTCACATCCCACATGGGAAAACGATGTTTCTGGATTGCTCTCACCCCACATGGGCACACAATCTGATCGCTCACACCCCACATGGGCACACGATCAATGTGAATAAATCACCCATCGCTCAAACCCCACACGGGCACACAATGTTTCTGGATTGCTCACACCCCACATGGGCACACAATCCGATCGCTCACAACCCACATGGGCACGCTATCAATGTGAATAAATCACCCATCGCTCACACCCCACATGGGCACACGATGTTTCTGGATTGCTCACACCCCACATGGGCACACAATCTGATCGCTCACACCCCACATGGGCACACTATCAATGTGAATAAATCACCCATCGCTCACACCCTACACGAGCACACGATATTGTTGTAGTCATCGCTCACACTCCACATGAGCACACGATGCTACAACGGATTCACAAAGCATCCCACAGCACAAGAATGCATACATTATGCTTACATGCAAAATGACACACAACATTCTTGAAAATGCATACATTATTCACAACATAATTATGCACTCAACACATACCATCAACATACATATGCATACAATTTAAGCATAGTAATCATTTTCCCAATGGCCACAACACAACAATCAAACCACAATTCCATAATTAACATAATTACGTTTTATCAGAAAAGTCAGGAAAAATCGGCTAAAACTTACATATTTTAGCATCAATAAATTCTACATGTTTTTAGCTTCGAATCGATATAAGGATCACTAAAAACGAATACCCGAAACTCAAGCTACGGATTAAAACGCATAATCCTCCAAAAACCTACAGGCTCGCTGAGCGCCTCTTGCTCGCTGAGCGAAATTCGCCCTAGAACTTTCGCTGAGCGAGGGGTAGCTTGCTGAGCGACCACTGCGATTTCAGCAACACTCCAGTTGTGAACAGTCAACTCTAATCACTCCAAAACCTCTCTAAACTCATACAAACATGATCAATAGCATGTATCTAACATCATACTTCGATTATATCAAGTTCTAACCGATTAATCTACCAATTTCCAAGTTTTCTCATCAAAACCCTAAATCTAACTTTCTCTAAAACTTCTCCAAATCATAAACCCAATCCATAAAACACATACATAATCATACACAAGATTAAGATAACAATGTTTATCACCCTTACCCGATTATTCCGATTCCTTGGAGCAATCTTGAAGCTTTTCCAACTTTTCTCTCTTTTCCTTCTCTTTCTCTTCTCTCCTCTTTCTTTCTCTTCTTTTCTTTCTTTTCTTTTTCTCTCTTACCAACTTTCTTTTATATCTCTCTCTCAATTCTATTTCTATTTTCACTCTATTAATTCTACCTCTTTCCAACCAAATATCATTTTCTCACAAAATACCAATTTTACTAATTCTAACTTATCACTAATTATCAAAAGTCTAAAATACCCTTTTATCCAATTTTACCCGGAAATCCATAAAACGGTAAAATCTCACAACGCAATACATCACATTAATTCATCAACATATCTTATCATCATATTAATTTCACAAACAAAATAATAATTACCCAATTAAAATAAAAGACTCCAACACAATGGGAATTATCGAATCGGGACGTTACAACTCTCCCCCTCTTTAGAAATTTTCGTCCTCGAAAATATTACCTGATTCAAACAACTTCGGATACGACTCGCGCATCCCACTTTCCAATTCCCAAGTCATGTTGCCTTCACAGCGCCTCCCCATGCTACTTTCACAAGCGCAATATCCTTGCCTCTTAACCTCTTGATCTCACGATCCAAAATCCTAACCGGCAAAGCTTCCACCGTAAGGTTATCTCTCACCTCAACCTCGTCCATAGGAATAACATGTGACGGATCCGGAACATACTTTCGAAGTTGCGAAACATGGAACACATCATGCAAATTTGAAAGGTTCGGGGGCAACGCCACACGATAAGCCACATCACCAACTCTTGCAGTAATCTGATACGGACCAATAAAACAAGAAGTCAACTTCTTCGACTTCAAAGCACGACCCACACCCGTAACCGGTGTAACTCTCAAAAACACATGGTCGCCTTCTTGAAACTCAAGATCCTTCCGTCTCTTATCGTGATAATTCTTTTTCCTACTCAGAGAAGCTCTCATCTTCTCCCGAATAAACTTCACCTTTTTCTTCGTTTGTTGTACCATCTCCGGTCAAACTACCGTTCTCTCTCCGATTCCATGCCAACACAAAGGTGTTCAACATCTCCGACCATATAAGGCCTCAAATGGTGCCATACCAATACTCGAATGAAAACTGTTATTATAGGTGAACTCAATCAACGCTAAATAACTATCCCAAATACCACCTTGTTCTAGCACACAAGCACGCAACAAATCCTCTAATGATTGAATCGTCCTCTCGGTTTGACCGTCCGTTTGCGGATGGTAAGCCGAACTCAATCTTAGCTTAGAACCCAATGCCTTTTGCAAACTTTCCCAAAACCTCGATGTAAATCTAGGATCTCTATCCAATACAATACTCTTAGGAACTCCATGTAACTTCACAATCACAGAAACATAAATCTCGGCTAGCTTCTCCAAAGAGTAACTAATATCCATCGGAATAAAGTGAGCAGATTTAGTAAGCCTATCCACAATCACCCAAATAGCATTATGACCTCTTTGCATATTCGGCAAACCCGTAACAAAATCCATCGATATACTATCCCATTTCCATTCCGGAATATCTAACGGTTACATCAAACCACTCGGCTTCTGATGTTCCACCTTCGACTTCTGACAAGTCAAACACGCATACACAAAATGAGCCACATCTCTCTTCAATCCATACCACCAAAAGATCTTCTTCAAATCTTGATACATCTTGTTCGCTCCCGGATGAATACTCAAATTACTCCGGTGTCCTTCCTCTAAAATCATCTTTTTCAACTCTACATCATCGGGAATACAAATACGTCCACGAAATCTCAAAATTCCAAAATTATCAACCTTAAAGTCCTCATTCTCATTCATCATCAAATCAACAAATTTCAAAACCAACTTTTGCTTTTCACAAACGGTTGCAAGAACATCATTCGTAACATGAAGCATACCAAGTCTCACACTCCTCGGCGTCATCTCGCAAACCAAACTCAAATCTCTAAAATCTTCCAAAAGCTCCCATTCTTTCACTATTAAAGCGGACATATGTAACAACTTACGACTTAACGCATCGGATACCACATTCTCCTTACCCGGATGGTAATTCAAACCAAAGTCATAATCCTTCAAAAGTTCTAACCACCTTCGTTGCCTCATATTCAACTCTTTCTGATCAAACAAATACCTCAAACTCTTGTGATCACTAAAAACTTCAAATCACGCACCAAACAAATAATGCCTCCAAATCTTTAGAGCAAAAACCACAGCCGCTAATTCTAAATCATGCGTAGGATAATTCTTTTCATGCACTCTCAACTGTCTCGAAGCATAAGCCACAACTTTTCCATCTTGCATCAAAACACCACCTAGTCCAAACAATGAAGCATCACAAAACACAACAAATGGTTCCGTCGGATTCGGCAAAACCAAAATCGGAGCCGTAGTCAACCTTCTCTTAAGCTCCATAAAACTTTCTTCACAATGAATATCCAAAATGAAAGTCTTTCCTTTACACGTCAATTGCGTTAACGGAAGTGCCAACTTTGAAAATCCTTCCATAAACCTCCGATAATAACCCGCCAAGCCTAAAAAGCTTCGAATCTCCGTAACCGATCTAGGAACTTCCCTCTGCATCACAACATCAATCTTGGATTAATCCACACTAATACCACCATCAGAAATAACATGACCAAGAAAACTCACCTTCGTCAACCAAAACTCATACTTGGATAACTTAGCATACAACTACTTCTCTCTCAAAACTTGCAGCACAATCCTTAAATGTTCTCCATGCTCTTCTTGAAACTTTGAATAAATCAAAAGGTCGTCGATGAACACAACCACAAAACGATCCAACTGCTCATGAAAAATACGATTCATATATTCCATAAACACACCTGGCGCATTAGAAACTCCGAATGGCATCACGGAATACTCGTAATGACCATACCGTGTCCTAAAAGTCATCCTTTGAATATCCTCCTCTTTTACACGAATCTGATGATATCCTGATCTCAAATCAATCTTACTAAACACACGCGCACCAACCAATTGATCCATCAAATCATCGATCCTCGGAAGCAGATACTTGTTCTTAATTGTCACCTTATTCAACTGTCGATAATCAATACATAACCGCATCCTTCCGTCCTTCTTCTTTACCAACAATACCGGTGCACCCCAATGAGAAACACTCGGCCTAACAAACCTCTTGTCCAATAAGTCATTCAACTGCTTTTTCAATTCTACCAACTCTGAAGCTAACATACAATACGGTGCCATCGAAATCGGTCTAGTACCCGGAACTAGATCAATAGAAAACTCAACCTCTCTTTCCGGCGGTACATCCATAATATCGTCTGGAAACACTTCTGGAAAATTACACACCACTGGAAACCTACTTAGCTCCACTTCATTCTCCACAGACAACGATGCAAACAAACCAAACAACTGAGCTTCGTCCACTAAAAGTTTCTTCAACTCTTTCGTGGATAGGAAACTCTCTTCTTCATCATCATCCAAAGATGGAAACCTTACTAACTTATGATAGCAATCTATATGAACTCGATTAAACTGCAATCAGTTCATACCCAAGATTACATCTAAACCTTCCAACAACAAACAAACCAAATCCACAACAAAGTCTTTACCAAACATGGTCAAAGAACAACTTACACACACTAAAGATGCAATTACCGACCCTGAAGCAGGAGTCTCAATAACCATCTCACCACCCCAAGAAGACATAAACAAATTCAAACGCTTAGCGCACTCAAGAGAAATAAACGAATGAGTCGCTCCCGTATCAATAATAGTAACTAAAGGCGTACTATTAATAAAACATGTACCTTTAATCAAACGGTATGCACTAGTAGTATCCTTCCCGGCTAATGCAAACACCTTTCCGCCCACCTGAGCTTGCTTCGACTTAGTACACTTAGTACTAATGTGGCCAACTTCACCGCAATTAAAGCACTTAACCACACTTCTTCGACACTCGGTCGTAGCATGTCCAAGACCACCACAAATAGTACACTTCACCAAATTCTTTCCACACTCAAAAGACTTGTGGCCCAAGGTGCCACACTTGTAACACTTCACGGGACCAGAACTCCCTCCACTAAATCTCTTGTCAAGGCTTCCCCTAGGATTGCTCTTATCAGCGGGTGTCACATAAGGTCCACTTCGAACCTGTTGCTTCCCTCTCTTCTCATTCACACTCTAATGGTGCGTAGAACGAGCTTTACTATCCTCTTCAAAGATCCTACAACATTCAGTCAAACCCGAAAACCTTCTGATCCTCTGATATCCCACAACTTGCTTAATCTCAGGACGCAAACCATTCTCATACTTAATGCACTTAGGAAACACAGCAGTAGTAACAACATAATGACGATGAAACTGAACCAATTCCACAATTTTAGCAGTATAGTCAACCACTGACATACTACCTTGCAAAGCTCGAGGAATTCCATCTCCTTCTTTCCTTTAACACTCTCAGGATAATACTTCTTTAAGAACTCAGTGCGAGAAACTTCCCATGTAATCTCTTTACCTTCTTCCTCTAAAGCAAGACTTCTACCGACCCACCAGTCATCGACTTCTTCCTTCAACATGTGAGAACCAAGCCTCACTTTACTTCCCTCAGCACAATCCATCACTCAGAAGATTCTCTCAACTTCCTTCAACCAATTCTAAGCACCATCAGGATCAAACCTCCCCTTGAAGACCGGTGGTTGATTCTTCCTGAACTCATCATTCGCATTCACATTCGACGCTCCCTGTACCGCTCTAGCCATTGCTTCCAAAGCAGCAGCCATTGCATTGTCATTTCTACCATCCATATTCCGATTATTCCCAAGACAACAACAAGATTAAACAAAAGTTCAATCACAACAACATCAAGAAAGACACAATTGACTCGAACATTGGCTCTGATACCACTTAATGTAACACCCCCTTTCTATACCCCCAAATAATACATTAAATCATTTAGGCATAGATAAAATTTCATCAGAGTATAATTCAAATCAAGCATAAAAAGGAGCATGCCACATTACGTGAAATTAAAACATACAACACCTGCTCAAACAGATATGCAACAATGGGGGTAGCTATCCATAAAGGAATTTCAATCTTACACCCATATCTCAATTATAAATTGCACAGCGGAAAACTTAAATCATCAACAACTTCAACTTATATATTTATCAAAATATATCTACAAGTTAGAAGCATACAAATATATCATGTTATACAAAACATGACCACAACGAATACATATACAAATGTATCCCCAAAAAGGCACAAGGCCACCTAACTACCCGGTGCTACATATCATAGTCGACCGACCAAAAGATATGAAGACAAGCTTCACAAAAACGACTCCAGCACACCTAATCTGCAATGCCTCGTAGAGCATCATAAAACAGCAGAAGGGTGAGAAACATTATCATAATAATATTGCATATAATTATATATCTCAACATATAACATATACATCAACATATTCTCACCACAACATATCATTCATACACAACATAAAGCATACTTATACGCATAGTTATCACCATTTCTTTCACATAACACAAATCATATCCAACCATGTTCACATAACCCACATACATCGTAATGTATCTTCATTTACCAATACACATAAATCTTATATTATTTATGTCTATTCTTCATTTACATTCATTCCGCATAAACATACGACAAGCTATGTTTAAATCACACATATACATTCAATATATAAATCACATACATATATACATATCAACATGCATATATATCCGCAAGTATGTCCTTCACACATACTAATCATTTCACAACATTCCAAATAAACATATGCACAATCATGTTTATTTCAGCATATACATACAATGTATAAAATGCAACTTATAGAGACCGACATACGACTATATGCAGATGCAATGCGGTACCGACTCAAAATTCAACAAGTTCACTCAGGAACCAAATAGAATCATCGCTCGTTACCTAAAGTAACTCCCCGTCGGGCATACGATGTTCCCCATTGCTCACACCCCACATGGGCACACAATGTTTCAGGATTGCTCACACCCCACATGGGCACACAATCCGATCGCTCACACCCCACACAGGCACACGATCAATGTGAATAAATCACCCATCACTCACACCCCACATGGGCACACGATGTTTCTGGATTGCTCACACCCCACATGGGGACACAATTCGATCGCTCACACCCCATATGGGCACACGATCAATATGAATAAAACACCCATCGCTCACACCCCACACGGGCACACGATGTTTCTGGATTGCTCACACCCCACATGGGCACACAATTCGATCGCTCACACCCCACATGGGCACACGATCAATGTGAATAAATCACCCATCGCTCACACCCCACATGGGCACACGATGTTTCTGGATTGCTCATACCCCACATGGGCACACAATCCGATCGCTCACACCCCACATGGGCACATGATCAATGTGAATAAATCACCTATCGCTCACACCCTACACGGACACACGATATTGTTGTAGTCATCGCTCACACTCCACATGAGCACACGATGCTACAACGGATTCACAAAGAATCCCACAGCACAAGAATGCATTCATTTTGCTTACATGCAAAATGACACACAACATTCTTGAAAATGCATACGTTATTCACAACATAATTATCCACTCAACACATACCATCAACATACATATGCATACAATTTAAGCATAGTAATAATTTTCCCAATGGCCACAATACAACAATCAACCCACAATTCCATAATTAACATAATTACGTTTTATCGAAAAAGTCAGGAAAAGTCGGCTAAAACTTACATATTTTAGCATCAATAAATTCTACATGTTTTTAGCTTCGAATCGATATAAGGATCGCTAAAAATGAATACCTGAAACTCAAGAAACAGATTAAAACACATAATCCTCCAAAAACCTATAGTCTCACTGAGCGCCTCTTGCTTGCCGAGCGAAATTCGCCCTGGAACTTTCGCTGAGCGAGGGGTAGCTCGCTGAGCGACCACTGCAATTTCAGCAACACACCGGTTGCGAACAGTCAACTCTAATCACTCCAAAACCTCTCTAAACTCATACAAACATGATCAATAGCATGTATCTAACATCATACTTCGATTATATAAAGTTCTATCCGATTAATCTACCAATTTCCAAGTTTTCTCATCAAAACCCTAAACCTAACTTTCTCTAAAACTTCTCCAAATCATAAACCCAATCCACAAAACACATACATAATCATACACAAGATTAAGATAACAATGTTTATCACCCTTACCCGATTATTCCGATTCCTTGGAGCAATCTTGAAGCTTTTCCAACTTTTCTCTCTTTTCCTTCTCTTTCTCTTCTCTCCTATTTCTTTCTCTTCTTTTCTTTCTTTTCTCTTTCTCTCTTACCAACTTTCTTTTATATCTCTCTCTCAATTCTATTTCTATTTTCACTCTATTAATTCTATCTCTTTCCAACCAAATATCATTTTCTCACAAAATACCAATTTTACTAATTCTAACTTATCACTAATTATCAAAAGTCTAAAATACCCTTTTATCCAATTTTACCCAGAAATCCACAAAATGGTAAAATCTCACAACGCAATACATCACATTAATTCATCAACATATCTTATCATCATATTAATTTCACAAACAAAATAATAATTACCCAATTAAAATAAAAGACTCCAACACAATGGGAATTATCGAATCGGGACGTTACACTTGAAGCCATTGTTGAGAAATTTGAAGCTTTGAGATAGGATTTTAGGGTTTGAGGTTGAAGAGATAATCTTGAGAGAATATGAAAATATGAGATGTTGATAATAATAAAATGAAATATTAATGAGTTTTATTGAAGAAATCCATAAAGAAACCATAAATGAAAGTCAAAAGTGGATGGAAGGCATTGATGTGCCGACCTAGGAAGAAGGAAAGGCAGGCGGCGCATCTTTTCCAGACTGCCAAATGTCAGTTGACGCGACAATGAGCCGGCTCAAATTGTAAAATGAGTCAACTCAATTTGAATTTGAAATGATTCGGCTCAACGAAGCAGAGAGGTCGACTCATAAGGTTCCATGAGCCGACTCATGAGTCGGCCTGTTGGGACCCGACAGTTTTAAAAAAACAAATTCACCAAAAATTCACCAAAAACCACTTAAACCACCTTAAATTATGAAAATATCATTATTTATGCTAATTATTTAACAGACAATCAGTCATAATTCAAGAGAATAGATGAAATAGATAAAAATACAAACATAAGCAATGCAAAACAATTTTACTATATATATATATATATATATATATATATATATATATATATATATATATATATATATCATGAATGAATAGTGATAACAAAGTATAGAAGGATATTACCTCGAGTACATGAGAAATATAAGTACGATAACTCTATACAACAAGAAGTTAGAAACAAGAGAAGTTGAACCAAAGAATAATATACAAACAAAGCACTGATTATTAAGATCTATTCGAGATGTCAAGAACACCAAGTTCCCTATGGATAAAGAAGAAAGGATCGGTAGCTAGTGGTTTTGTCAAAATATCGGCTAGTTGATTTGAACTATCAACATGCTCAAACACCATATCACCTTTCTCTACATGATCCCTAAGGAAATGATGTCTTATTTCAATATGTTTAGTGCGTGAATGAAGAATAGGATTTTTGGTAAGATTAATTGCACTAGTGTTGTCACACAAAATTGGAATTTGTTTGAGAGAGATATTGAAGTCGAGCAATTGTTGTTTTAGCCATAAGATTTGGGCACAATAATTTCCGGCTGCAATATACTCCGCCTCTGCAGTTGATAAAGCAACAGAAACTTGATTTTTGCTATGCCAACTAACAAGAGAGTTTGAAAATAAATGACAAGTTCCACTTGTGATTTTCCTATCCACTTTGCAACTGGCAAAGTCGGAGTCGGAAAAACCTACCAAAGAGCAATCACTACCCTTAGGATACCATAAACCAAACTTAGACGTACCACAAAGATACCTAAGTATGCGTTTAACTGATTTTAAATGTGATTCCTTAGGGCAAGATTGAAACCTAGCACACATACATACACTAAACATAATATCTGGACACAATGCGGTAAGATAAAGAAGAGATCCGATCATACCTCGATACCTTTTTATATCTACATCCTTACCCTTTTCATCACGATCAAGACTTGCCGCAGTAGGCATTGGTGTATCAATAGACTTGGAGTTTGTCATATCAAACCTTTTGAGCAACTCATTGCAATATTTAGTCTGACTTATGAAGGTTCCATCTTCAAGTTGTCTAATTTGAAGTCCGAGGAAGAAATTTAGCTCCCCCATCATACTCATCTTAAATTCACCTTGCATAGAACTTGAAAATTCTTTGACCAACTTCATGTTAGTAGATCCAAAAATAATATCATCTACATATACTTGAACTAATATAGAATGTTTTCCTTCACGTTTAATAAAGAGAGTAGTGTCAACCTTTCCTCTTGAAAAACCTTGATTGATTAAAAATTTGCTTAGGCGCTCATACCAAGCTCTAGGAGCTTGTTTGAGACCATATAAAGCACGTTTTAGTTTGTAAACATGATTTGGTTTTTCAAAATTTTCAAATCCAGGAGGTTGACACACATAAACCTCTTCATTTATATATCCGTTAAGGAAGGCACTCTTAACATCCATTTGATATAATTTGAAGTTTTGTGAAAAAGCAAATGCAAGTAAAAGGCGTATAGCCTCAAGGCGGGCAACAGGAGCATAAGTTTCCTCATAGTCTATTCCTTCCTCTTGGTTATACCCTTGAGCAACAAGACGGGCCTTGTTGCGATTAATAGTGTCGTTTTCATCTAATTTGTTCCTAAAAACCCATTTGGTGCTAATTACTCGATGATCTCGCAGAGGTGGAACAAGGTCCCAAACCTCATTTCTTTTCAATTGATTTAGTTCCTCTTGCATGGCTAGGAACCAATTTTCATCAAGTAAGGCTTCTTTGGCATTGTTAGGCTCAATTTGAGATATGAAGGCATGATAAAAACAAAAGTTACTTAGTCTTGATCTAGTAATGACACCCTTTGAGATATCTCCAATGATGTTATTGATAGGATGATCTTTTGATGTCTTCCATTCCAATGGTAGATCATTTTGAGAGGATACTTGACCTTCATCTTTGAGACTAGACACATCAACCGGCTCCTTATTAACAAAATCTGGAAAGGGTTCCACACGAGAAATATCAAAGTCTTTAACAATCTCACTAGAGGAGGCACCTGCACCAATAACAACACTACCTTTTCCGACAACATTCGGATAAGTTTCATCAAAAGATACATATACAGATTCTTCAACTAAAAGCAACCGTTTATTGTATATTCTATATGCTTTTCTTGAATTAGAGTATCCAAGGAAGATGCCCTCATCCGCCTTTGAATCAAATTTACCAAGATTTTCTTTTCCATTATTTAGCACAAAACATTTGCAACCAAAAACATGAAGATGTGACACATTAGGCTTTCTTCCTTTTAAGAGTTCATATGGCCTTTTGTTTAGAATATGTCGTATAGTGATCCTATTCAAAATATAGCAAGCGGTGCTAATAGCATCGGCCCAAAAATATTTAGGGAGACCGCTATCATTAATCATAGTTCTTCCCAATTCCTCCAACACGCGATTTTTACGTTCCACAACACCATTTTGTTGTGGAGTTCTAGGAGCGAAGAAGTTATAATCAATGCCATGGTTTTCAAAAAAAATTTCAAAGAGATGATTTTCAAACTCACATCCATGGTCACTTCTAATAGTTACAATGTTTGTGCCAAGTTTATTTTGAGATAATTTGGCAAACGTTTCAAAAGCCGAAAAGGTATTACTTTTACTAGCTAAGAAGATTGTCCAACAAAATCGAGAGTAGTCATCAACAATAACAAAACCATAATAGTTCCCTCCTATACTTTTTATTCTAGAAGGACCAAAAAGATCCATGTGTAGAAGTTCAAGAGGTCTAGAAGTAGAAACTAAATTTTTTGATTTAAAAGATATCTTGGTTTGCTTTCCCATTTGGCAAGCATCACAAAGATGATCTCTAGTGAACTTTATGTTAGGCAAACCGACAACTAAGTTTTTGGACACAACCTTATTTACCAAGTCAAAGTTGATATGAGCTAAACGTCTATGCCAAAGCCAAGACTCTTCATTTTTGGAAATGAGACATTTAGGATCACTCAAGGTCATCGAATTCAAATCAAGCATATAAACATTGTTAACCCTCAAGCCTTTAAACACATCCTCTTTGTTTTCATTATGTTCAATTATGCAACCTTCTTTAGAGAATGAGACATTATATCCCTTATCACATAATTGACTAATGCTAACAAGGTTATGTTTAAGACCTTCAAATATTAGAGATAGATGTAGAAGAGGGATTACCTACACTACCTTTGCCGAGTATAGCTCCCTTGTTGTTATCACCATAGGTAACAAAGCCCTTCTTCTTAGCCACAAAGTCATAGAATAGGGAAATATCACCTGTCATATGTCTTGAGCATCCACTATCAAGAAATCATCGTTTCTCCATAGTCTCAAGACACTCCACCTACATGATTAAACAAGAGAGAAAGGTACCCAATTTTCATTGGGTCCTAGAGTGTGAGTCAAAATTTTGTTGCTTTTAGGCAACCATTGACAAATGTCTTTAGGGACCAAGTATTTCCTAAAACGACATTCGGCAATTGTATGACCTTCCTTGCAACAATAGTGACATTTAAAGAATGATTTAGACTTGCATTTACTATTTTGATCCTTCACAACATAGTTATATTTTTGATATGGGTTGTTCATCGATTCTCTAAAGTTTGAACGATCAATAGTGAATGTCATTTTTGGTTGTGACAACTTGTCTAGTTTGGCTTGAAGAGTTTTAACCTCTTTTTGCCAAATCCAACATGTTTCACAACTATGAAAGTTGTTCCATTCTCGCTTGTCTTCTACTATAGATTCTACCATCAATGCCTTAATATCTTTCATAGCATTTTCATTGTCCGAAACCTTTTTCTCTAAATATGCAAAAATTCTTTTGTCGGATGCAATGCGCTTGAAAGCTTCTTTAGCTTCTTGATGGAGAACATTAAAAGTACTAAGCAAATCATTATAAGACAATTTTTCAGCATAATCATATTTAGCATGTCTTACCTCTTTCTTGCCTTTCTTATGAGCCATGAGGCAAAGATTTACTTTCTCTTCCTCATCGTTTGAGGTATCTTTGCTAGACGAATCACTATCGCTTTCCCAAGCAATATATGCTCTTCTAGCCTTGTTACCTTTTCTTTGATATTTGTCTTTTGCCTTGTCTTTCTTTAACATAGGGAAATCAGGTTTGTAATGTCCCGGTTTTCCATAGTTGTAACAAGATCCCTTGCCGTTAGTACTTTTAACAAACTCTTGCTTGGAAGGATTAGATTTTCTTCGATAGTTGATGAGACGCTTGTCCGAATGGGAAATTTCATTCTTTTTGAGATACCGATTGTATCTTCTTACAAACAAACCCATATCTTCGTTTGATTCGTCTTCATCATCACTTGAATCACTCTCACTATCTTTATTGGTGGAGGATTTTGAGGAAGGTTTTAATGCAATAGACTTCTTCTTCTTCTCATGATCTTTATTTTTCTCGATCTTTTCTTTCTTTTCTTTGTCTTCATGCTCATTTAAGTTTAAGAGCTCTTGTTCATGCTCTTGTAATTTTCCAATGAGTGTAGTTAGATCCAAAGTTCTTACATCATTGACTTCTTTGATTGCCGTAACTTTTGGCAACCATTCCCTAGTAAGACATCTCAAAATCTTGTTAGTTGCTACATCATTAGGAGTAGTTTTACCAAGAGCATTTAATCGATTTGTCAAGTGAGAAAATCTTTTTCCCATTTCACCAACGGTTTCCCCTTGGCTTATGTGAAATCGATCGAACTCTTGTTGTAGAGTATTAATTCGAGCAAACTTAACATCATCGGTTCCTTCATGGGCAACTTATAAGGCTTCCCGCATAGCTTTAGCCGATGTGTGATGAGAAACTCGAAAATATTCATCTTCTCCCAAGGAAGCTATGAGTATGTTTCTAGCTTTCCAATCGTAGCTATATTTATTTTCATCATTATCATCCCATTGTGCTTCCGGTTTTTCAATTTGGACATTATCCGGTCCGACCATGGTTATTTGAAAAGGGCCTTCTTGAATAACTTTCCAAATATTTCTATCAACAGAGTTGATATGGATGCGCATACAATCTTTCCAGTGACTATAGTTTTCTCCGGTAAAAACTGGAGCTCTATTGTACGCCCCCGTTGGATCGTTGTCCATTTTCCAATAAGTTGTATATGAAGCACTAGATGAACTGGTGCTCTTGATACCACTTGTTAGACGATAGCGCGGATCTAAAAGGGGGGGGGGTGAATAGATCCCTTTTTTTAAAAATTACTTTTCAAAATTTAGTTGAAAAAGTATTGCGGAAGTTTCCCGGAAAATCGTCTAGTTCAAAATAGAAGTCACCGGAGATCGGATATGCGTAAAACCCAATTGGAATGAAATGATGACTAGAAGAATTAATATTACACAAATGATTCACTTGATAATTCAGCACTTGATAAAACTATTCTTAACAATGATATGGAGAAGAAATTAAGCACAATCAATTTGAATTTGTGTGGTTAGGCTTTTTACCAAACAATTGGAGTGCATACACCAAGGATTATTTTGTTGTATCAAATAGTGCAAAATTTTAGCCACACTAGTTATCACTTTTGAGTGTAACTATTTATCAAACACTTTGAGTGCACTAATTTGATACACCAGAATTTTCAAGCATACAAGATCAATATGAACAAAAGTAAAATGCGAGAAATGTAAAGAACACAAGGAATTTGTTGAGGCAGTTCCTTCGTCGTCCTCGCTTGAAGTACTCTGCCCCTAATTCAAAATTGAATTGGGCAATTTTATTAAATCGCAATTGTTTTACAAGAAGAGAGATAAATGAACCAACAAACCAAACTGCATTGAATATGCTGTCAAATCTTCTTTTGTCCCTTGATCCAAAGTAGAATCAAGTCTTCCATGCGTGTAGAGAAAGCCTCCGATTAATTGCTCCCTTCTTGCAAGAATTCACGATTCTCCAAACTTTGAGCACGACTGAGTTTCTCCAACACTTGTGAACCCACAAAGACCTTCGCAATCCTCCGTCTACCATGATATGAAAGAACGATCCACTTGATCTTCAATCTACCTCACTCGGCTGAATCTACGAACGATCGATGTGTGCAAAACCCCCAAATCTTCAATGATCTTGGAGGAGAAAATCCTTCATATTTTTCCAAGGAAAACCCACACACTCTAGACCCAATCTGAATACCAGATGAGCCGACCAAAGGAATACCAGATGAGCCGACCAAAATGAAAAGAGAGGCAGCCTGTTGAGACCGGCAAAAAATGAGAAGAAAAAACTTCTTGATGAGTCGACTCATGAAGGGTTTTGAGTCAGCTCAATCCTTACCCATGAGTCGACCAAAATTGATGCTTCAGGCAGCCTGTTGGGACCCGTGCGTTTGGCACCAAATTACACTGAAGGAGTCGGCTCATTGTGGAATTTGAGTCGGCTCATTCAGTTCATTTTTCCAAAAAAGTCAATTCTTGCATTTAGAGAACCACTTAAACTTTCAAACATGCCAAGTTTTTGACACATTAAAATTCATGCCATGTCACACATCAGCTATGCTACACATGATGCAATGTTTTTGATTATTTTATGCACTTATGTATGCAAAATGTTGAGGAAATGAGAGGAAAAATTTTGAGGTATTACAATATTCAATGGTCCATCTACAATTTTTGAACCAACATACAAACATACTTCCAAAGGTGAAAACCTATCACGAATTACCACTGAAATAATGTCAACCACGGTATTAACTTCTGATCCAACTTGTGTATCATCTAGACAAGAAACTACCAGGTAGGTCCCCATACTAGGAGCCTCTTTATCCAACGTACCAAAACTTTTATCCTTATTTTTTGCGTGATTTCTTAGGCGCTCTGAGCAAGGGACTGAACCATCCATATCATCTTCATATGAAGGAGATTCAACGGGCTCAACTACAGACTTAGGCCTAACGAGAATAATCCCATCCACCTTAGGCCTAACGAGAATAATCCCATCCACCTTATTATTGTAGTTCTTGCAGTTGTTCTTGTTATAATGTTGCATTTTTTTTCTAATTTTCTTAAAAGACATACAACAATGAGTATTTAAAATAACCATGATTATAAGTTGCACACTTTCTAGTTTTTTACCACAGACACTGACCGTGATTGTAAATAACTCATATACAACTATCCACTACTTAACAACACCACGTCACACATGATTATATATCTTTTTCAACGGTTGTTCTATGTCTTTTTTGTAGTAGTGTATTTAGAGGGATTTTACTTATCGTCTTTGCAATATTCTAAATAATTTATTCAAAAATATTAAAAATTAATCTAATATAACTTATAATAATAAAAGATTATTATTATTCATTATCATAATATAACTTTACAACAACTTAAAAACATTGTTTAAGTTACCTTAGGAAGTACTTGATAAAAACATAGAACAAGAAAATAAAAACTTGTATCATTATATTGCCACAAAATATTAATATGTGGTCAATTAATTCCCCAGTTTTAGTCATATAGTTGTATTTCTCTTCCATTTAGGAGTTGCACTGGTCTAGCATTCATCTCTGCATGCTGCACATAGAGTGGTACACAGTTAAGTAATACATAAAGATGGTTCAAGTTGGTTTCAAGGTGCTGAAAAAGAAAAGAAAAAAAAATTGCTTTTCAAGTTTTTTTTTTACCAAAATGAAATTGCTGAATTATTGAATTTAATTTATATGTTCATTTTGATTGTGTATGTAATTAGTGTAACAAAATAAATTAGAATACTTACATCAGGAACAACCTCTTCGAGTAACTCCAATTGCGCCTTAGACACACTTCTTATCTGATGATTATCAAAATTTAAAAGTTCATTGAAATGAAAAAATATTGAAAGACTTTCATAATACAAAAATTATTCCTTTAAGTAGGATGCTAAAATATGTCATTTATTTTTTTGTATAAGCAAAAATATGTCATTTAATTGGTATGCTCTATATAATTTTTTAATATAACTCTACTATGTCACACTATTTTATTTAAATAAGAAGCAGTGATATAGGGCCTATTTGTTTTGGTTTTTTATAAAAATGATTTTTATAGTGTAACAAAAATTAGTGAAAAAATTTTTTTTTCATAAAAGTTTCAAATGAAAATTTGGTTTGAATGGTTAATTATTCTTATAATATTATTTTAGATATTTCATCATTTTATTGGAAAAATAAATTTGGATATCAAAACTTCAAAAAATCACTAAATTTTGAAGCTATTTCAAATAGATTTTCATAAAAATCATTTTTGAGATACAATATTTTTCAAAAATTATGATTTCGACTATATTTTTATCTTCAATAGTGTATGTTTATGTTGTACAATTTTAAAATTAGTCTTAAAATTTATAAAAAATGAATATAAAAAAACTTGTAATATTTTGAAAAATGATTTTACAAAATTCATTTTTGAAAATACAAAGAAAAAATCCATTTTTTTAAAGCTAAAACAAACTAGTCCATAATGGAGGGTTCGACAAATACTATTAAAATTATGATTTAATTATTATATTAATGAACCAGCTCTATAAAAAAAAACCTTACATGATTTACGATGACCAGAAAGAAAATCACTCAAAAGATCCAGAGGAATTTTATTTGGGGCATAGTGAATACGAGGAGAAAATGCACACTATTAGATGATAGGAGATAACGAAACCAAAGAAGTGTGGATGCTTGGAACTTAGAAACCTCATAGAGATGAATATTGTATGTACAGATAAATTAGGTTGGGACTTTTGTAGTGGTGATAACAACCTCTTGTGTTTGTAGCGTCGAGGAGAAGAGTAATGAATACTTATTCTTGCAGTGTCTGAAAAGCAAGGATTGTTGGGAGAAAGTCGGATTATGGGAAAAGTTACAGTAGTTGCAAAACATTCATGTATCGTTGGTTGCTATTATTTTTCTGTCTTACTGGTATCTAACCAGGATCAGCAGGTGAATTTTGTTACAATTTTGTGGAGTTTATGAAAACACAGAAATAACCAGGTTTGGAACCAAGTGGTTGATACTCAAGATACCATATGTAGTTGTGTTACGCACTTTATTCAATGATGGAGAAATTCCCAACAACTAAAGGTAATCAATGCACATCGTTCTCAAGCTCTACCAGATACTAAGTGGAGTAACTCATCGATGGGTCGTCTTAAGTACAACATTGATGCTTTTTTTCTAATGACAAGGTTGGTATTTGTGCTTGCATCATAAATTACATTGATTCCTCTATTGCGGTTCATACGAAATGGTTTTCTCCCATCACAGAGTTTACGACGGGGGAGGACCTAGGATTGTTAGCCTCTATAAAGTGGGTGCGTACTCTCGGTTATGACAATGTCAATTTCGAGATGGATGCAAAAATCATCGTCAATAGTATGAACAGTCATAATCCTAATCATACAGATTTTGGCTCTATCACTCGGAAATGTAATTGTCTGTTAACTCACTTATTCTCGAACTCTCATGTTAAGTTCGCTAGAAGACAAACCAATGAATTTGTTGATGCTCTCATACAAGTGGCTCCATTTTATGCTAGTTTTCACAATTTTACTGATATTCCAACATATATCCAAACTCTTATTATTAATGAAATGAATTAAGTTTTCTCTTGTAAAAAAAAACTCTGGTGTGATATTATAAGAGGAAAATAAAACAAAGAGTTCTCATTAAATATCAATACTAATTGAATTATATGATAGTAAGACATTTTTAACATATACACTCTAATTAATTGAAAATAAAATAAATTACATAGAAACTAATAAATTTAATAAGACTCATTTAAATTTTAACTAATTTAATAGCATGTTTAAGAGGCATGTAGTATTAGATAATATGTTGATAACACTCTAAATGATTTAGATATTTCATATAAAACATAGATTATAATCAAAATTAGTACCTCTTTATCAATAGTCCAAATGACACCTTCAGAACAAGGAGGGATAGTGAGAGAACCCATGTATCTATAATACTTCTCGAGTCCCAACTTGATTTCTGAGAGATCAATCACCCCAACACCTCTTCCTGCTTTAGAATCCTCAATGGCTTCGATATAATTTGACAACTGAAATAATAGAAACATATAATTATTCAAATGAATAAATAAATGAAATAATTATTCGAATAATTATAATGAAATCTCATAGTTATAAAATGGTGTATAATATATCTTAATTAATTGATAAGTAGGTGAATGAATGTTAAAACTATTTCGGGATTGAATAAATCTCATAGAAATAAAACGGTTGACACAGACATGGATTACTTCAATGATGAGGTGGTGAGTCTTAAGTTCCGTGTTCATCATCGAATCCAAAATAAAGAAATTTCATGGAGAGAGAGATAGATAGAAAGAGAGATCCTCTAATGACCATAAGAAAGATAATAGTTTGGAGCCTTACTTGGACAACGATAAAAAAAAATTATGAGGTAGACTTTGGGAGTATTCGGTGAATCTTTGCCCGTGCACTCATGCATTTTTTATGACTTGGTGGTGAATATATCTTTCACAATCCTTTGAATCATACAACTTGTGTGGATCACTCCTAGTGTGGGTATGTTCTTCTCCCTTAATGAGACTAAATGGATTGAAAAAATGAGGTTGGATCTCCATTAACACCCTTGCAAAGAGAGGTTTATTTTCCCTATACTGATTGGACTATAAGAACTAGAAGAAAAAAAGTATCTTTGAGTGTATGGAAATTATATTGAACGAGCGACCATATGTCTATCATCGGGTTTGACTATGAAAAGCTTCATGAGTTTTATAAGGAATAACAATAGTAAGTGTTAGGGATCTAATAAAAATGAAGGATGATCATGTAATCCTCTTTAATTTTGGGTTGGAGGATATTTTGTATAAGGGTTAGGATACCCCTTTGTATCTTTAATTAATATATTTTTTCTTATTAAAAAAAATATCATGTAGGTTTTAAGTATTTTATATTTAAGTATTGACTTCTTAGACTAATAGTGTGTTTTTTCTTGTATATAAAAAATGATGCCTTTGTCAACTGCAGAAAAGAAGACCTACTTAGAAAAATCCAAAGCCAAGAAAACATAGATAAGAAAAGAAGACCTACTTAGAAAAATCCAAAGCCAAGAAAACTTAGATAAGGACGCTGAAGAGAAAGGCTAATTTCAAGGAAAAACCTAGATCATCAAAGCCTACCAGTATCATCCTCATTTTAGGCTCTTGTAAGATGAATATGTTAGTTATGCTTAGTTGAGGTTTGCAGCAGTTTTTGTAAAAAAAATATATATTTAACATGTTGAATAAGGTATCACAACATGCTGAATATGAAGTTCTATTTTGAGGAAAACAAGTTTTTGGAAGATGTCGAAGGAGATGTCCCAACTCCGGTCTCTCGACATGCTGCTTCAGTGACAATTTTATTAACTGTTAAAATTGAAGAAAATCACAGAATATTCGGGAGAATATATATGATTGCAGCTGGCGTCCAAGATAGGAGATTTTCTGAGATTAAAGGCTTGAAAATTGAAAATCATGGAGGATTTATTGTGGTAACTAAAGATTGAATTGTTGCCAGCATCTTGGAAAAATTGAGCAGATTTTGTGGGATCAGAATACTGCGAGTTTAAGGTCCAAACCCAGTGTGTTATTTTGTTATAAATATGTTAGTTTAGACCTAGGGAGATAACAAGAAAAAAGATATATATTACTTGACAGAAAGTAATAGGGTTTTTAATTTTGTGAGCCTTTCTTAGATCAATGTAGATGTTAAGAATAAGAGAACTTTATTGAGACGGTAAAATGTGTACTCTAAGCTGCTAAGCATATAGTGTGTTATTATTGAGTGATTGTAAAAGAAATAGAGGATGGGCCTCAACCTAAGTAATGACTTAGGAAGAAATATAACATGGATAGTGATTAAGTGATAAGTTGGAAATTGGTGGTTGTTTGACTTTGAATTATTAATAGTTAATGGATTTCATTCCTTGATTGGTATCCTCCACAGTAGGTTGTTAGACCGAACTGGGTAAGCAATTTATGAGTGTTTATTTACTTCTTGCATAATTTATTGTTTGTATTATTCATTGTGTTCATAAGCAGAGAACAATTGTTCCGACATCTTATAGAACATTTGTAATCTGTTCTACTAGAATTTCAATTGGCATCAAGAGTTGGCACCCTACTATGTTATTGGGTAAGATTCAGGGACAATGATTTCTGGTACAATGAACAAGGACAAAATAATGGTGGGAAGACCACATGTTCCAGATGGAACAAACTATGACTATTGGAAGTCTCTCACATTAGACTTTCTAAAATCCATAGATGGCAAGGCCTAGAAAGCTGGGTGAAAGGATGGAATCCTCCAAGAGTCAAAGACAATGATGGTACCATCACTGATATGGTGAAACCTGAAGAAGATTGAGATTATGAAGATGACAAACAAGAACAAGGGAACTCTAAAGCATTGAATGCAAAATTCAATGGAGTAGACCGGAACATCTTCAAATTAACCAGCAAGTGCATTGTTGCAAAACATGCATGGGAAATCCTAAAGACTACTCATGAAGGAACATCTAAAGTAAGGAGGTCAAGGCTTCAACTTCTGTCAACCAAGTTTGAAAACTTGAAGATGAAGGTGGAAGAGAGCATTCAGGAGTATCATATGACAGTGATAGATTTGGCAAATCAAACAGAGGCTTTAGGAGAGAATATCTCATAAGCCAATCTTGTTCAAAAAATTATAATATCTCTTCAAAAGATATTTGAGATATAGGTGAATGTTATTGAAGAAGCCCAGGATATCAACACCTTGAAAGTTGATGAACTCATTGGGTCCCTATAAACCTTTGAAGATGGAATCAATGGTGATAAGTAAGAAAAGAGAAAGGACCTAGCTTTTGCATCCAATGAAGATGAAGTAGGCCAGTACTCAAAAGGGAGCCCTTCTAAAGTTGTTGAGGCTCATGGAAGATAGTTTAATTAGCCATCCAGTAATTGGAGACTAAGACAAGACGTCAAGAACAGGTATATTGACAAGAGGTTAAAACCCAGGAGACAATTGAGAACCAATTTCAATAAAGGTAAGGAAATCAAGTGCTATGAGTGTGGATGGACCGGTCATGTTAAGTCTGAATGTCCTGTCCTTCTAAAGAGAGAAAGAAAAGGCTATCAACATCTTGGTCAGAAGAAGACTCGAGCAGTGAGGATGAATCTAGTAAGCAAGTAGCCACTTTTATGGGAGTTTACCAGGAAGAGGAGCTTGAAGAGCTTACTCTTAAAGAGCTAATTGAGGCCTTCAAAGTTCTATGGGTTAAAAGTGCTGAAATAGTCTGAATATCAACAAAAAAACGTAAACTCATTGGGATACTTCAAAAGGAAAGGTCTAAAAATCTTAAAAATATCTCTAGTCTCAAATTAGAGATCGAGATGCTTACCTCATAACTTGACTCCATGACAAATTATGTGAGGAGTATAAAAAAAAGATCTGACATTCTTGATGACATCCTTCTAAGTGGAAAGAATGTTAGCGATGTTATAGGTCTAGGTTACCAAAACAAAGACAAATGGTCTTCATCCATGTCAAATTAAATGATCCAACATCCTAGACAACATCAAAGAAGTCAGTTGGGAAGTAAATCAAAGAACAAAAATAAATGGTTAATTTGACATCATTGTGGTAAATTAGGGCACATAAAGTCGTACTATTAAAAACTACATGGTTATCCCAGAGCTGATGGTCAGTCCTGAGCAAAACAATATTCTATCAAAGGCATGAGTAATAATGATGGTGAAAGAATTAATGCCTTCATGGTTTACATCTTGCTTGATGACAATTCTAGACAAAACTGGTATTTGATAATGAATGCTCTAGACACACGACTGTAGTTAAGAAGTTTCTAATGAACTTTGAACCTAATTCATCTGACTATGTTACCTTTGGAGATGACTTAAAAGGAGAAATCAAGGGAGTTGGAGGCATGAATCACTTCATTATGCCTAGACTGAATGATGTCTTGCTGATTAAAGGTTCAACTATAAATCTAATAAGTATCAGTCAGCTATGTGATCAAGATCTCTTGGTCAACTTTACCAAGAAAGAATGCATAATTACAAACAAAAGGAAACATACAGTCACAAAAGGAAAAAAAAACAAGAAACAACTGCTACATATGGTCACATCTCATTAATATCACTCATGAAGAATTTTCTTCTAGACATAGTGTTGAAAGACTATGGAATAAAATGGTTGATGAGTCTCTCCTGGACAAAATGAAAGAAATTGTGGCAAGAGGAAGAGTCATGGTCAGTAACCGAAGAGCATTTTACTTTATCAATGAAAGAAATAATGTGATGTAAATCAACATGAATAGGAGATACTTGAGAGGAAAATATAGTTATTTTTGGTGGAACATGGTGATTGTTATATTGAATTTCAAAGTAATGTGTTACGACATCTAGGAGAACTTTAAGTCAGACGACACTTACTATATCCTTCAAAACTGGGTGTTCTTAAACCCCTTAAACTACAATCACATCCTAGTATTTTGCTTCTCTTGGTTCTCCAAAGTTAATCTCCTGAGTACTCAACCAAAGTCATTAAAAATGTCTCATATTCATTCTATCAAAGAACCCTCAAAGGAAAAAGTTGTTGAACCTTTGAATATGGCTCAAGACAAAGCTTTGAATGTTGTCCCATTGAACGTGATTCCCTGTTCATCTCAAATACCACCGAAGTTGAGGAAACTCAAAGTGAAAAGATGAAGAAGTACTCTTAGACCAGGTAATATGTCTAAATCCCCTAAATCGTCTCCTAACCCTAGGAATATAAAAAAAAAATTGTGAGATTCATAGAAACATCTCAAAGAGGGTGGTTGAAAACCTTAATTAGGATAGTAATAGAGACGCATCTGCGTCTAAGACTATACTTCCCGGTATAAGGGATCATCATGAGAGGGGTAAGAAACAGGTTGGTCAAGGAAGTGAGTCCAAAGGAGAAGATTTCTCCAAGAACTCAGAATTAAGGAAAGGTGATAAAGATGTTGAGACATCATCTAGCAAGGATAGTGGTAGTTATGAGGTTATGATTAATGACAATCTACCCTCAGATAATGCGGTAGTTACCAAAAGTCATGATCTGAGTATTGCAAAAAGATTCACTCAAAGACAACAAAAGGTCCAAACCACCGAGAAAAGATCTAAGAAGACTGTTGCCGTGGGACCTTCCAAGGGTTGGATTAAAGTTTAAATACTCTCAAAGTAAAGAAAAAATACATCACAATTTGACAATGATGTTGAATAAGTTATTCAGGATATCATCTCAATAATGAAATCTCAGAGGAAGTCTGGGACTATTTCCAAGGCACCTCTTGACAATGCGTATTTTCATAGAATTGAGAGTTTTGCAAAATGGTAGAATATTTATCATAGAATAATTGCTCTTGTAAGAAGCTTGGAAAAAACATCCCTAGACTACACGGAGGTTGTGTAGTTGATAGAACATGCTGGATTTCTTAAGACAATTGTTAATTTTGGCCCATGCTATGAGAAACTAGTCATGGAATTCATTGTAAACATTTATGAGGACTATAACAATGAGAAGAGTGAAGAATATATGAAGGTTTATATTAGAGGGAAGTTGGTGAGTTTTTATCCTTAAATTATCAATAAATTTCTTGGTAGAATTGAAGACTTTCAACCAGAGAATAAAGACATTGATGATCAGGTATGTAGAGAGATCACTTGTAACACTATGAGAAGTTTGGATATTAATGACAAATTGTCAGCAAGGAAGCTCAATGTGAAGTATGTCATTCTTCATAGAATTGGCATAATCAATTGGGTTCCAACTCATCACACCTCCATAGTTCCCATAAGACTTGGAAGATTGATCTGCATTATTGGCAAAAAGAAAAATTTTGATTATCGTTACTACGGAAAACCCCTTTCACAACGGTTGGAAAAGGGCTAGCATCACGCCGGTCATATTGTTGTTAAGTAGAGGGTTATTGTAAGTTCGCTAATTCTATAACGGTCTAGAAACCGTTGTTGTAATCCATGACGCGCGCCACATATCTCAATGGTTATGCTTATGAACCATTATGATATATACTCTTACATACTGGGTTTGTAACCCATCAATAGTAAATTTATACATAAACAAAAATTACTTTTAGCCTCGATTAGAATAGATAATCGTTGTGAAAGGCTCATGGTTTATTATATTTTATATAAATTGCTTGTTTTCTATACCCCTAACTAAAGAAATGTAGGGATTCAAATTGACGAAGAAGTATATAATCTGAAAACTAAAACTATTCTTAACCAATTTAATCAAACCAATTTGTAAATAGAAATGAGACTAAAAAACATAACATCTTGAGATTTCCATAAAATCTCTCTGATTTCATATTATTCTTCAAATTAATATTTTTCTTCATTGAATCCTCATACATAATCTTCAAATAACACACAACTTCCAACTCTAACTTCATAATGCTCTTATCTTCATTTACATCCCTTTCTCCCATGTCTTCATCCCATATGAACAAGTTACAGGTTTCATCACTCCTCCAAAATGGACATCTCCAAAAAAGCCTTCCTTTATTTTGTCCCGTCTTTCATTGGTATGAAACCTTACAACCATCTCAACCATATAAATTTCCAGATCGAGATTTTACTATAGTAGAAGAAATAGAAACACCTTTGGATAAGTTTGTCTTCAAATGCGACATTGTTAAACCTCAAAGTAAAACAAACGATATAATGGGAAATATGTTACACTAGATGGAATAAGATGAATACCTTAATGTATGAAGCACAATATTCTAAGTATTATAAATATTATAAATAAATCACAACAGTTTATAATTCTAACTGTAGTGATACCCCTTTTATTGGTGATTTTAAAATAAATAAAAAAGAAAAGGTGTGCCTTAACGTTAAAGGGGTAAAATATATTAATACGCTGAGGTTCGAACCGGTGAAAGTTTAATTGTATCACAACAGTTGATTCTGAAATCGTTGTTATATACAAATAGTTTTATTAAATAAATAAATAAGGTAGCGCCTTAGTTAAGATAGGTCACCACGGTCTAGGGAGAAACAGTGGTGATCATGGCATCGTTAATTGCACATTTTGTAGTAGTGTATGGAACATATATCTTTGATCAAATCATGAAATAGGTCTCATCCACCGCTACTAAGATTCCTATCTACTTTCCTTCTCTCATCTGTGGGATTATTCAAGATCAAGCTCCAGAGATCATCACAGCTAACGACAATGTGATGAAGACAAATCCTCCTCTAGGCCTACATTATAAACTCTTCTTTGGTGACCATGATCAAGATATTCCTACAACTGTCAAACAGAAGGGTCCAGGTGCTACCAAAGAAGATATTATTATTATTCCACTAAAGAAAACTGCAAAGAACTGGAAAATTCCATCAAATTCAACACTGCAAGAAAGCATGAGCTTCAACATTTAATTCAAGCTTTAATGGCTGAAGAAGCGGATACCTCCAAAGCTACTAAAGTGGATGAAGAGGGGACCGAAGATACCGGTGAGCAAGAGAGAGATGAGGAGGATACTGAGAGTGATGGTTGATGTAGTCAGATGATTTGTGGTTTTGTAAGGGTGTTATACCCAAGATATTTTGAAACTTCATGTGTTTATTATTTGTTTGTTTAGTTATTCAGTTTTCTATTATCCTTTGTATGTCCTGACTAACAAGGGAGTGATACCAACTTTAACTAACTTTTAAACCATTGACTTTTGAGGAAGGGTCCATAAATGTTGATATTGGGGGGAGTTGTGTGTTTACAACAACTTCATGGTATGTCAGACTTTCTACAAAGATACCCTAGTGTTGACCAGAAGGTTATGGTCATGATAGTCTCACCCTTTGAAAAATTTGGTTAAAAGGGGGGGAGATGAGTTCATGAGGTGATGAAGAAGAGTTTATAAGGTGTTCCACTACTACACTCTTAGGAAGAGTTTTGATACTGCTATGGAGCTGGTATGGTTGTTTTGGCAAAAATTTGCCAAAAGGAGAGATTTTTAGTTCTGCCCAGTTGAGGTTGCATTAATTTTGGTAAAATAACCTATATTGAACATGTTAGATAAGATATCACAACATGCTGAAGATGAAGTTCTATTTTGAGGAAAACAAGTTTTTGGAAGGTGTCGAAGGAGATGTCCCAGCTTCGGTCTCTCGACATGCTTCTTCAATGACATTTTTAGTAACTATTAAAATTGAAGAAAATCACAGAATATTCGGGGGATATTTGTGATTACAAGTGGCGTCTAAGATGGAAGATTTTCATAGATTGATGGCTTGAAGATCGCAAATCAGGGAGGATTTATTATGGTAACTAAATATTGAATAATTTCTAGCATCTTGGAGAAATTGAGGTGATTTTGTGGGATCATAACACTACGAGTTTAAAGCCCAAACCTAGTGTGTTCTTTTTTTATAAATAAGTTAGTTTAGACCTAGGGAGATAACAAGAAAAAGAGATATATTACTTGACAAAAATTATTAGGGTTTGTTCTTTTGTGAGCCTTTCTTAGATCATAGTGGATGCTAAGAATAAGAGAACTTTACTGAGACTGTAAATTGTGTATTCTAAGGCTTCTAAGCATATAGTGTGTTGTTGATCACTGAGTGATTGTAAAAGGAATAGAGGAGGGGCCTCAACCTAGGTAGTGACTTAGGTAGAGATATAGAACGGGTACTGATTAGGTGACAAGTTGGAAACTAGTGGTTGTTTCACTTCGAATTAATAGTATTTAGTAGATTTCATTCCTGGATTGGTATCCCCAGAGTAGGTTGTTAGACTGAACTGGGTATACATTTTTTGTTTGTTTATTTACTTTTTCATAATTTATTGTTCATATTGTTTATTGTGTTCATAAGAAGAGATCAGTTGTTCTAATATCTTAAATGACATCTATAATCTATTCTACCAAAATTTAGAGTACCTAAGCAACAAAAAGAGGAAACTAGGAAGAGAGACTTAGGAAAGGAGACCATGTAGTCCTTTCTGAATATCTTTTCAATAATCCTTCTTGAGCATGAGATCTCTTTCTTTCATATCTATAGAGATAAATCGTATAGTTGTTATGGGCACAATCCGTACAGGAAGAATTTATTTGAGAATTCATCTTGACCATTAGCTTTAGGGTATTCGACCAAAAAAGTTTTGTCGTGATTCCCAGATTTTAGGAAAATCTTCCTCAATGTTATAAAGGTCAAATGAGTTCCATTATATGAGACAATTCATTTTGGTCATCCAAACTTGCAAATGATTCAATTCCAATAGAAAGGCCTGACTATTTTTGCAGCGATTTTTGATATCTCCCCAACTTCAACCCATTTGGTGAAAAAATCCATCTCTATGAGTAAAACATTCAAATATCTTATAGAAAAGGGAAATGATCCCATAATTGCAAATCCCAACATGTGGAATGACCAAGGCAAGGTCACTAAAGGGAGGATCTCAACTAGGGTGTGACTTAGATATGAAAATTGTTATCATTTTTAATATTTGTTGATAAAAATATGACATATCCCTTAGCAAAGTTGGAAAATAATTCTATAGCCTTAATATATTTTTATTCAATACTTTCTCTACTATGTTTCTTCCATGTACGCTTTCACGCACTTATATGAGAAACAACTACGAATCTATGTACTTATAGGTAAAATCCAGGCAATTGTTGTTTGATCATAATTGTTTTGATCATGATGAAAGTTTATGTCAAACAACATTCAATGAACTCTTTATTCTTCAAGATGAATCAAAGAATCAAGATGTTCAAATATGTCCTTTGTGAGATCAAGGACAAATAATCTCAACTATGACAACCTCTTAGGTAAAACAGAGTTCTAAGAATTATTTGATAAATGCCCCTAAAAATATTTTATATGTGTACCTAATGGATTAAGTACATTCATTTTCAATTAGGAGTGCCTCTAACATGGTTTAATCGATTAACACATTAAGTTTAATCATTTAACACTTTTATAATACCTCTCATGGATCATTTTCCTTTTTGAGCATCTTATAAATATATGACTTCTACTCATTTCATTACTCTTTAGAAAATGTATTATAATCATACTTTATCCTTTTATACTCCCTCCTCATCTTTTATATTTCTTCACTATAATTTCCTTAGTGCTTTGAGAGTGAAAAAATTTTGTGAGAATTTTTGTTCTGGTGTTGGGGGTACTTTGTAATTTTACTCAAGAGGGTTTTTATCTTACATGATAACTTCTAAATAAGTTGTTGTTTGATTTGTGAGATAAACCAATGATAATCTCTAGTTTGGTTAAGATTATCCAAGTAAAATCTCTGTTTGGTTCTAGAGCTCGACCTGGGTATAAAATCTATGTTTGTTTATGAGATTATCCTAGTGTAAAGTCTCATGTTTGTTTTGGGGATTAACTAGTGTAACATTTCTTGTTTGGTTGTAAAAGTTTGTGTACATATCTTGTGAAAAAACACATCTCAAATAGTGGAAAATCTAAAGAAGAAATTATTGGGGACATGAGTAGATTGTAGGATGTTTTCTAGGTTATTATAACGGTTTTTGTTTTTAGGAGTCGTCGCCACTATATCATTTATGTAGGTGGTATTAAGCACTCCCAAGTTATTTTTTGAAATCTTTATATTAAGCCTTATGGCCAAGTAATCCAAAGGGACCAATATCATTATCCACTTGTGAATGCTCCATTAAGCTAGAGAAAATCTTTGTATGAACTTGGTCCAACACATGAATTATTTGCACCTAGAGGGCTTCGAACTTGAGACTCTTAAAGGAATACATTCTCATGACCCAAATCTCCACCTGTAGACAAACCTCTGGGGTTACTCAATCAATGGGTTGATCTTGATTTGTTTGTATCCTGAGTACATGTTCATGAAACAGAGCATTGTTGTAACCTAAAGTTATGTTAATAAATTAATATATGGTAGGTATATGAAACGAATCCTGAGTACACACATGCTCCATTTTCTTAGAAATGTTTTAACATCACAACATTGGCTTACAAAACACGTTTCCTTTAGATTTTTTACTTCATCATGAACAATTTTTCTCCATGTTCTCCCATTTTCAGTTTCTTCTATTTGGAAAGCTTGATGGTAGTGTTTAGGGAAAGGTGATGTGAAATGGAATTCGCAACTATTTATGGCATATCATATGATCTCCAAGGAAATAATTTTACATTCTTTTGATGAAGGAAAACTAATCATTTCTCTTCGTCCTTTGTTAAGGATGTTCCAAGATTTGTGGTTTGAAATCTCTGGGGTATGATTTGGACTTCTTTAATATATTTAGTGGGAACTAACATATCATCCATGTATTTAGTGGGAACTAACATATCATCCATATATTTTTATCCATGTGGTTTGGTGGCTGGTTAGCAGGCATTACCATCCTCTTTATTTCATTATGATGTTAATCATAAATAGGGATGCTAATATAAATTTTAATTTCAAGCTTCCAATAATTATATTGTACAATAAATGGTTATTTACCATAAGGTATCTAACTTTGATAGTTTTTGCGTTATCACTCATTCTGAAATTTGTTTTGATAAAGATGTATCCTTGGACTTGCACTTGTTCCCTTGACAAACCAACTAGGGAGCCTTTAATGGGTTGTAAGTGTTCATGATCTAACTCTAGAAGTTCAAAGGAATACTAGTAGAGACCATCACCAAATCTATAAGGAATCACAAGTTTCTAAGCGAGATACTCATTCAAGTGTCTAACATTTAAGATGTTCGAGAAGACACCTAGAAACATCTCTTGGTTATAATTTCCCATTCTGATAGTGGCTTAATTAAAAAAACTACAAATATTCACACAAGACCTCAGATTTTCTCAACCTTATGTTAAAGAGACTTGAAGTGGACACCTTACGATGTTTATTGACCGAGAACTAGTGGATCAATTTCCTAAATCGGTCCTAATAAATAGTCACAAAAAGTTTGAGAATAATTTATAAACCAACGCAAGACTACCACATTCAAGGTTCTGGATAGGATTTTGATTTTGAGTGAATATGACATGCCTATGATTATGGTTCGTGTGTTGAAGGCGGTGAGGTTCTCTTAAGGGCCACTCTTCTAATGAAATGTCCCCATAGTGGGCGGTCTAAAATTTTATTGCATTCAAGCATCCTAAATTTCAACAAATATAGGTTAAAGGTCTTTAACCTATATCTCGTTATAGAGTTTTTGACTTATTACTATTGTTGTTGGATTATAGTGACGATTGGTTGCAGGGTTCAGTTTTGGCGAAATATAGTTCATCCATAGCGAGATGCATCTCTATTAGGGCTTCCTGATCACAATAAATTGATGAAACTCATGGTCCTTTAAAAACAATGTTCATTCCACTCCAAATCCCCCAAGCACGACGGTTATAAATGTGAAGCATTTTGAGGGAAAATAATACATTCCCTAAGCACGACGATTATAAATGTGAAGTATTTTGAGGGAAAATAATACATTCCCTGACCCTCCAAAAATGAGGCTTGTAAGAATGAAGTGGTTTAAGGAGGCGATGATTTCATATCGAGTTCTTTTATTAAGACAATTGGTTTTATCATAATTGTTTGATGGAGAATACCAGTAACCTTCAAAGGAAACCATTAATGGAAAACTAAGTGTTTCCAATCCCATGACCATGGCTGATTCGATCTAGTAATAATAACTAACTGTGGGTAGTATCGATACCGGGTAATATCACCTCGTCAAACCACTTCGCTTGTGGACTATCATGAACCTTGCAGCCTTAGAGCCTCTTATTACAACATTCTCGGCCTCGTATGCTAAAGTCACATGGCACACGTAAGAGGTCTTAAATCAGAGCCAATGCGGTGATCGTGTGCTCGGTATGCAGACGAGGTGAACATGTCACAAGACTTCCTCGAAAGGAGGTCACTAATCACGATCCTTAATGGAGCGAGATCAAGCTCATTAAATAAATAAAAAAAGCCTAATGACATTGCTCTTTTCACTAGGTCTAAAAGGCTATATATGCATTTCTCTAGGATTAGGTCAAAGAGATCACATTCTTTACCAATCAATGATTAAAACTTCTTACTTGAGATATTGCAAACAATATTACTACTAGTGTACTCACATAAATTGCATTTTCTTTTTAAATCTTCAAGTCTGTACTTATTCTAATGATTCTCTAAACTCAACTTATCCAATTTATTTTCTTCGTATAAATTAAATATACCTTGGTAAGAAGAGGATCGGGTGCACCAATTTTATACAGAAGCCCAACAACAGCTAGTTTGCTTTTTCCATTTATTCTTAGGTTTTCATGAACCACATGTAGCTCCATATCATACCTAATATTTCAGTCCAAAAAAAATTTTAATTTCGACCAACTAAAATTATATATATATATATATATATATATATATATATATATATATATATATATATATATATATATATATATATATATATATATATATATATATATATATATATATATATATATATATATATATATATATATATATATATAATTGTTTAGGTTTAACAAATTGACACCATATATTAACAAAAATATTAATTAAGAAAGTGATGCAAAACAAACTTTTGGCCATTAAGGGTGTGTTCAGAAGGTGAATGCCAGTGGATTTGACGTAGAAAAAATTCTGTCCCATTTATATTTATTGATCCTGCATCTCCTACCCATTTCAGCTGCCATCATTTATAAACAGAATTTGAAATTAAAATACCAACCAAAAAATCGGTGTAGTATTAATTTGTCGACAAAATCATTTATACTATGATGAAGACTTAAGAGCATATCATAGTCGGTGGTTATATTACTTTTCTTACAAATATTAGGATTCAACATCATTTTAAATAAAATTATGAAAAGTTGTTTGCAACAGTCTGTTCCATAGTAAATGTTAGTTTTGTTTTTAATTTCTAAAGGAAGTGTTAGTCCATCTATGCAATTTATAATTGACATTAGAAAAAATTAAACTAAAAATTTGTTAAACCTAGAGCTACACATTCTCTATTTTAATATATATATATATATATATATATATATATATATATATATATATATATATATATATATATATATATATATATATATATATATATATATATATAAAGCTAATAAAGAAAATTCTTTCGAAAGAATCATAAGGGATGGCACAAATATTTTCTGAGGAATTTTACTTTTTTCTAGTGTAAAATTCAAATTCAAAACTTTTGAATAAGATATATATTGTCGATCTTATTTAAGTATCTTTGAAATTAAAAATATATTTGGTGAATCTTTGTCTAAGGAATTTTTTTTAACAAAAAGATAAAAATTAAATAATAAAAGAGAATATTTATAGAAAAAAACTTATTTAACCTTAAAAAAATAATTTGCTCACTTAATATTAATTCAACCATACTTGGCGACATCACAATGGTTCCATATGCATTATTCAAAGAAAAAAATATAAAAGTTGTATGTGATATTAACCTCTAATAATTCTTTATCTAGTGCAACTTATATATCAAGATGAATGAATTTCTAGATTGATTAATTACCTGAATATCATGACCTCTGTTTTTTATGATAGCATTTTGAGGCTTATAATTTTTCTTTAGTTCTCCCAACTTTGGCACAACCTTCACTATGTTACTTGACACATCAATTGGAGATTGCATTATCCCATTTTTACATGTTGCCCATTCCGGCTTATCTCCCCAATGTGAAGGATCCTTATGGCTCCCTTTTATGTAATCAAACTGACTCTCATCCTCTACACAACAAATAGATAGATTAATGTATTCAAATCCTACAACATAATATGAAATACTTAATGATGAGGGAATAAACATTTGATTTTGCTTACCAACTTCATCTGCTATGGTCCATGTGGTTGAAAGGAGTAGGATAGTTACTAGTATGAGTAGATTTGGAAGGAGCCTTAACAATATTTTGTGGTGTTTCATTTTGATTTCCTGAAAAAGGGATGGAAATTTTTTGGAAATTTGAATGAATAAAGGAAAGGATAAATACATAGATATTTTATAGAAAGAAGCAAGTCTGGCCCAACCTATTTGGGGTTGTAGGGTAAAGTTTTATATAAGGTTTTCATAATTATAATAATATTATGTTATTTAAAATATTTTATTATATAAACTTTAAATAAAATTTAAAATAAAATTTAAACACAAAACAATTATTTAACATTAGTTATTAAATATAATTTATTTTTTGTATTTTCTTATAATTTAAATGATAATAATAATAATAATAATAATAATAAAAAAATTTAAACACAAAACAATTATTTAACATTAGTTATTAAATTTAATTAAATTTTTGTATTTTCTTATAATTTAAATGAGAATAATAATAATAATAATAATAATAATAATAATAATAAATTTAAACACAAAACAATTATTTAACATTAGTTATTAAATATAATTTAATTTTTGTATTTTCTTATAATTTAAATGAGAATAATAATAATAATAATAATAATAATAATAATAATAATAATAATAATAATAATAATAATAATAATAATAATAATATAGTGGTATAATTTAGAGAAACTTTGGGGTGTGAGGTGGGTGGAACATGATTGGTCCTTTACCCTTCTCGATTTGTCGCCTTTGTACTAGTTCAAGTCCCTCCCCTTCAATTCGAGTGTCCTTTGTCCAGATGTGTCGCCCGAACCACTGATTTTCTTTGTTCGTAATGTGCAATCGTTCATAGAGTGTATGATGAGTCAACATACATTATATGAGAAGTCATGAGGCTTAACCATACCTCCTGGATTTTAGGAAGTTAACCACCCATGTTGGAAGTGTTTTCTATATTATAGGGAGACTCGGTTCAGACCCCTAAGGTATAAATACATCAGTATCATCTTACTAAGAGGATAACCAATAACATAGAGAAATACATATATACAGTTGTTTCTCGCCTCACCTGAGCTAGCTCTCAATACCCTAACAACCTTAAGGCCTTTTATAATCCTTATCCACTAGAGATTGTCCAACAGTTGTACTCTTAGGGAGTATAAATGGCGCCCATTACGGGACTCCGATAAAACTGACATACGTCACCCTCACTACATCCAACAAGAGTATTGTCTCTTGCATTCATCACACATCATGGTGAACAAGAAGACAACCACTCCGACCAACGAAGACTCTTACAACAAGAAAACACCATAGCAAAATGTGTGTTGCTATGGACGACCATCATTTCCATAACCAATCCTTGGAAGATAACATTATTAATATCCAACATCGCCAATAAGAAAAAAACATGGTGGATGAATTGTAATACCCTAAACCCCAAAACTTATATAAAAAAGATTTGTTCGACTATTTAAGATGTCACCAATGACCACCATTTAAAACTCATCAAAAACATGTAACGACACGCTGTGAAAAAATTATTTTATAACTATTCATTTTAAACTTCAAGAATAAAGTATTAAACTTCAAAACACCAACATCAACATTAACTAAGAGTATAATAAATGCTTCATCATCGATGTTAAAACATCATAGCACTTAACCCACTAAATTTCGATAAAGCGATAAATAAAACAAAGAATATCTCCAATAGCCACCATCCACACACAAAAAAACATTACTCTTGAGTATTTATAAGATGTTCATGGTGGAGAACATTAAGAAAATAAGTGAGATATAAACTTCAATATAAATGGTGTAAATAATGCAAAGGTTGAGAAACATAGAACATGTCATACATTCAATACACAACCAACATCACCATGATCTCACACCAAATCACAATAGTATACAGATATATGTAATGTGATACACGACACAATATGACTATATGCATTTGGTACCACTGAACATTTGGTTCTCTCAAGAAACAGGTCCCCTACTGAATCCAAGAGCCCCCTTCTGACATTCAAGCCCCCTTCTGAGCTTGTAACAAGCCAATAGTTCTCCCTTCTAAACTAGTGAACATGCCTTTTTAAAAAATACAACACAATGATGCATGTCCATACAAATAAATGCAATAACAATAATAATGCTTATGCCCTCTTGACCATAAACACGTGCATTTATACACAATAGTAATCCCCCATTCTGAATTACCACCCACAAATAACAACAACAATGTACACCAACAATACATAATTAATCACCATATAATCACACATTTCATAACAATATGAATTATATCCACACCATATAACACCACCAAACAACAATACCATATCAATTACATATTAACACAAAACTCAATCATGTTAAATCATCTTAACATTCATTCATCATTAATTTGTTTGTTTGCATTGTTATTGTTAACTAGTGTGTAACACTTAAACTATCATTTTTCATAATTTCCAGCACCTATATAGTCTCTTAATTTATCATTATAGGATAGCCATGCTTATTAGCTATCCAAATCTTCAAACCGCACATCATTTGGACATACAGAGCTAAATTTATGGCAAAAAAATCGGACAATATATTAGGTTTAAGTTAATCATTTTCTCAAAATTACACTAGCATCAATCGATGACACTAGGGTGCAATTGATTCAGGTCAATGCTATTTGCATTCTGCCTTTCTAATTTTTCACATTTTGGTTGCATACAATTAATTAATTCATTCCATTAATCAATTATCATGGTTAAATTTTTCATATTTTTTAAAATTACAAGCATGCAATCAATTGACATCAGCCAAAAATTTAAAAATTCCTGGTTTTCTCACATGGACTTGAAACAAAAGATAAATAACAATCTTGCTTTTGAAAATTAAAAAAATATATTTTCCTTTGATTTATGAATACAAGAAGGAAGGTCAACAATTATTCCAAGAATGGTAAAATCTCGAAGTGCGAAACTCAATGTTCTCTCAAGTAGAGTGTTCTTATGATATACAATGCCGATGTATTCAGGTTTCCCCTACAGTTATTAATCAGATAGTGGATTTCCCCTAGTTGAACACTAGTTTAGGTATTCCCCGCCCGTGTACCGATTCAATGTTTCCCAGTTGAATCCTGAATCGGGATTCCCAAGTTATGTATTGATTCAAATTTTCTCCAACTAAGTGTGATTCTCTTCCCCAACTAGATTGTGATCAAGCAGAATATGAAGTTGTGGAGTTTTGTCTAGATTGTCGGATTCCATCTCTCTGCGTGTTGAGGCTTGATATGTAATCCCCTACATAGTTTTACCCTTTTCTTATGTAATTGTTGCTTTTGGTTTCCCCCCAAGTAGCAAGGCAAGAGCAATGTTCTTTCATACTAGGAAGTTTTGAGACATCAGTCAACTGTTGGGGTTTCTCTCACCTTGTGTTGAGTTTTGATTTAAAATCCCCCGCAGAGTTTGACTTTCTGCTGTGATGTTAACTTCTTAATTCCTCTGCAAGTCCGGGATGTTTTTCTCAAAGGTTGCTGATACTCAGGGAGTTTTTCTTTGACAATCCCCACCAGTGCTGCATTTTCCCTCAGCGGAGTTCGTTCGAATATTAATCTTGGTTTTAGAAGATTTTTATGGTGTTGATCCTCAACATATCCATTTTTTCCTTAGAAGAGTTTCTGCAAATATGCGTTATCCCTCTCAAGGGTTTCCTTTTGGAAGATTCATATTGCATTTACCCTGAATGATCTTTCCACTCCCTTAGTAGAGTTGGCATAAGGGTTGATATTCCCCTAAGAGTTTGATTTGTGTGTGCCCCTAGAAGGTCTTCATCCTTCTGCAACAACATTTGTGTGGTTTTATTTTCCCCAAGTAGAGCTTGGAAGATTTGTGTTGACGTGTTTCCCCAGCAAATCTTTCCATTCCTTCTTAGATATTGGAGCCCTCTCACTTCCCACTGGTCACACACCAATGACAAACTCAACAAAAATGACCAATAGAAAAAAATCTTCCAAAGACACAAAACTCACTTTTTTCTTAAAATCTTAGGAGTGATTACAACTCAAAACTCTGTACAATTCAAGCACCCAAGGGGTACATGAATGATTCACAGATGCATAAACAACACAATCCAACTCAAATATCAAACTGATATAAGAGTTGATCACAAACAACAAAAACACATTAAACCCTTATACTCTTTCTTTCATTACACAACTTCTCTAATTCATTAGGTTTATAGTTGCTCTTTATATAGTCTTTCGATCATCATGGGCTTGGTTTCCTAAAAAGTCTCCAAGATCCTTTTTATGAAATACATGCACTTCTAGCATAGAAAACGTTTCCTAAAATATCCCTCCTTGGATTGCGACAGTGTGTGAACTAAAACCTTAGATAATTTCACACATTAAATAACAAATCTTCCAGATCTATAAAACCCTAAAGTTCTGATATAACTATAGCTCGATTTGTGTGGTCTTTAATCACTATCACATTTTTTCTACTTTCTTATTTCTTATTTTTTCCTGATGAAGCTAGTTATGGAAGGGAAAAGATATCTTAAACTCACCCCGGTTTGCATATTGTTGATTGACAGATGCCCACATGGTTTTGGATTCTTTTTTAGATTATTTCATCTTAAGTATAATGCAAAATTTGTTCTTTTTTATATTGACGGGGTTTCTTTGATTTGGGTCTAGGAATGAAGTGAGTGTTTGTAAGATAGAATGAGTTGTTTTTTTGTGTTTAGATATTTCTGATGTTTTTGATAGGTCTGAGAACCTATTGTTGTTTTTTATTTGGTGTGCTCGCAAAGATCTTACGAACTTTTTCCTATGTACCCCCAAAAAGAGAATTGAGGGATCAGAGCATCATAGTTCTTCCTAAAAGGCTAGATCTAGAAGGAAATGGTTAATTTGTATCCTGGTTAAAAACATGGGATGTTGATGCTCAAATTTTGTATTTATGTCTTGATCAAAGCCCAAGATTGAAGCTGAAAGTTTATTTGTGTCCTGATCAAAGCCATGATTGAAACTGAAATGGTTTGTTGTAACTGATAGATTTCTTGAATTGAGTAGCTCAAGGCATAAGTTGAATGGTATCTTGATTTTCATAGTTCAAGAAAGGCTGAATGGTGGACCTGAATTTCATAGCTCAAGACAACTGAATGGGTTATCTTGATTTGCATAGCTCAAGAAAGGCTGGATGTTTAGCTTAATTAAAGTCCAAGAATATGACTAATAGAAATTAGCTTAGTTAAAGTCCAAAACTATGACTGTTTTGAATGTTATTAGCTTAGTTAAAGTCGGAGACTATGACTGTTATTTTGTTGATTGTAAAGTGTTTGACAGTTTTTGTCTTGATTGAAGCCTAAGGTTGAAGCTAAAATGTACTCATTAGAGAGAATTTTTCATCTCTAAATAGGGAAAGGTTTATTTATATGTTCCTGGATTGAAGCCCATGGTTAAAGCTAAACAAAGAAAAATGAATATTTAGGGAAAATTTTATTTGTGTCCTGATTTGGAAGCCCAGGTGTGAAGCTTATTTGTGAGAGACTGACTCTTGGTTTATCTTTATCTTATATGAAGCCTAAGATGGGAGGATGAAAATTAGAGGGAGACTGACTATGTATGAAGAGTGTTTTGTCTGTTGTTTGATAAAAGTTTAAGGTCATCAGACATTCCTTTGTCTGGGGAGGCTCAATTGTACAAAGCCAAAGAGGAGGCTAGCTTGGTTATCCATCAAGGTGAGGGGGACTATTGTACTGTTTGTTTCTAAAGGATTTGTTCCTATGCTTTTAGGAAGCCTTTGAGAGTCCTTGTGTTTAAACCCAAGAGGAGACTAGGTTACCTATAAGAGGCCCATGGGTCCTTGGATAAATCCCAAGAGGAGGCTGGGGGAGGTTGAGTAACTTATGCCTGAGGGAAGGCACATTTAAGGTGTAACACCCTAATTTTTTCCCTAATATTTCTTCGCATTTAATTTGCATTATGCATATAAACAAGATTGCACTAGTTTCTCAGTTCTTCTCGGGTGTAGGTTTATGCCTCACAGGGGAACACCATTGCTATTGTTTTTTTATTTGCTTTATATTTGTTTATGTTTATTAATCACTAACAAAAATACAAAAACATGTTGTAGTTCACTTCTTCTTCTTCTTTGTTCTTTTAGGAGTTACAGGGTTTTCAAAGACATGACAATGATTTCACTTCATATGGGGTTGTTTAATTATGATTCGATTCAGATGGAAGTTTGACCTAATCTTGGTCAAACTGTCAGGAGATTATTTCATCTGCAAATTATTTGTGTCAGTGGTTATATCTCAGGCAGTGTATATTAAAAGTTCAAGTTATGTTGTGTGCGAAAATTCTCTGTTTATTGAGTTGTTACTCATGGGAAGTTTGGTCTAGATTATCTTAATTGAGTGGTCATCAGTTCTTCAGTGGTTCATTTATGGATTTATTTTCCAGAGGTCGATTCAAACATATTTGAAAATATTAATAAAAATTAAAGGTTAATGGTCGTTGTTGTGGTTGTGGTTGCGATTATTCAGTGGCTTGGGTTGATTTTAGTCATCAGGCGTGTGGAAAAAGTTCAAATTTGGTTCTGGGCTTAAAATAACAAATCATTGCCTCATCTATTATCCAATTCATACATTTTTTTAGTCACCATTTTTTTACTTCAACCATATTTCCATTATCCAATTATTCTCTATCCATTTATTTCTAACCATTGTCCATATTTCGATTTTCCAATTTCCATTTATTCTCTATCCATTTATTGGGCAGTTTTGCTTTTTTTAATTTGAAATTTACCATAACTGCCTTGGAGCCAAAATTACCAATAAATAGACCCTTAGAGGTCTGTATTTGTATCCAAGTTTGTGCGGAAGTGCTGTCAAATTTGTTTCGTAGTCTTAGGCATATAATTACTTGTAAAAAGTAACAATAACTCACATTGAGGGATTGTCACATCTTTTTTCTTTCCCCTTTATTGTATTGTACTCTTGGATCAATCTTGTCGTCCTTTTATCAAAGCAATTTCAATTCCTTCTATTTTATTTCTCACATTTTATTTCCCGCATTTATGGGTTCTTTATTTATCGCTTTATTGCTAATGTTATAATATTTTATAATTGTTCAAGCTTGTTGTCCTTAACTAAGTTTATAATTTTTAGTTTTTTTATGTTTAATTACATGTCTAGTTAAATATAATTAGAGACCGACATATGAGAAGCGTCATTACCGACGGGACTACGTAGATGTATTAAGTATGAAATTGAGATTGTATGTCATTTTGGTTTTAGTTTCTATGTGTAATTTAAGTAGATTTGTCATGAGAGTGAGAAGCTATTTAACATTTCTTTGTCATGAGAGTGAGAAGCACATAAAGGTTTGAGTCGAGATTCACGAGAGTGTGAGGAGCGAATCGGATAGTAGAAATTAGGAATCATATCTAAACACAACGTGAGGAGCGAACCGGATAGTAGAAATTAGAAATTAGGATATTATTGGATTTCAAATAGTGTGTCTTAGTTACCGGGAGAGCGAGAGCAAAATCTTTGAATTAAGAGATATGGCTATAGTTAAGACCGCAAGAGAGTGAGGCAGAGCCTTTAAGTCGGTATACTCTACGGAATATTTCGAGCTCGTTTTTGTATTACTTTTGAACCTTTAAGAGTTAGTACTTTAATTCCTGTTCATTTCCAATAAATCCTAGCCTTATCTTTACAAAGAGACGATAGATTACAGTAGTTTGAAATTGGTCTATATGATTCAACAATCTTTTATATTACTTTGATATTTCTATGCACTTGCGGACGCACCATGTTTTTGGCACCGTTGCTGGGGACCAACAGTAAATATTGTTATTTCATTGTTGCACCGTATAGACTAAGACATTATTATTTCTATAACTATGTATAACTTAAATTACCTTTATGATGACCACTCCTAATATTTTAAGGAACCACACCCAAACTTTCTCTGCAATTCCCAACCGCAAGACTCCCAGTATTGTGAGGAACAACACCCAACTTTTACCTATGATTACCACTCCCCAATACTTTGAGGAACCACTAGAATCGCATAATTCCATCCTCTAAAGATTATTGGAGGATTTCATTGAAACGATAACTAATTCTTGGCTACAATCTATGATGGAGCGCTTTGTGGAGACACAAACTATCCAGAATGAAGAGTTTAGAAACCTACATCCCCAAACTTATGAAACCTTTAGGTGGATGAACATTGTGGGCGAGTCCCTCGAGACTCACACCAAGGCATTGGAGACTAAAATCTCCCTGCTTGCACAGACACCTATAAAACACTCCCTTGAGAGATATGTGGATGTTGTAACAACCATCAGTGAAAAACAAATTGAAAATCCTAAGGAAAGTGATAATGAGGTTGATGGGAGTGACAATGAGGTTGAGGGGAGTTATGATGAGAAAAGAGTAGATATTGAGAAAAATATTCCGACACCATCCAAAAAGGAGGTCATCAAAGAGGTAGAGAAGAAAGCATCTAATATTATTCCTCATCCATATACCCCACCGATTCCTTTCCCGCATAAGTTTGTAGACTTCCAATCCAAACAAAATGTGGATGTATTGGAAAATATCTGCACCAATGTACCCTTGTTCGATATACATCATAAAAAGAGAAAATTAGAGGACCACGAAACTAGGGATATCATTATTGTTAAAAGGGTAAGGTTAACCTTTGAAGTGGCAGATGAAAAATCTAAGCCTAAACTTGAAAAGTTAATACTTAGGATAGATCCAAAACCACTACCACAAGTTCAAAAGAATGAACCATCCCACAGATGGAAGAAAAGTAAAGGTGAGGGATATGTGAGATGGCTTGATAAGTGGCCATGGAAACAAAATGTTATTAGCCGTCCAACTATCGACTTTAAATAAAGCCCTATGTGGGAGGAAAACCACGATATTTTAGTTTAATGTTTTCCTTTTATAGTTTGTGTTTATAGAAAATAAAGAATTATATCGCTTGTCATGTCTCAACTACGTTTAGGAAAAAATCTCTATATGGCAATACCTTAAGATGAATTGGTGTCCATAAACATTCTTATGAATGTCGTTGCTGGTGGTGACACCAATGATGAGATGATAGGAAAGAGCATGTGTCTCCCACCTGTAACTCACCTCCTCTTTGTTCTTCACATAGTCAGGTTCCACCTGCACACACCGCACCGTATTTTTCTAATATTTGTTTTGCAGGTACTTCCTTCGGAAGCAAGTAGTATGATGAGTGATTTCAGTAAAGTGGAGTTTCAGCAAATTCAGATAACTCGTTGTGCAATACACTGTAGTAGATGTGGTCAGCAAATACAAGGTTAACAATGGGAGAAACAACGTGAATTTGGCCGTGATAGCATGCAATGGCATTCATACAGATTCTATAATTCCTTTTTCCACCTTTTATCAAAACATTGAGGACAATGTTTGATTTAAGTGTGGGGGAGGAACTTTACCGCTTTCATTTTACCGCTTTCATTTAAATGCTTTCTAGTTAATTTGCTTTCTGTTTGTTTCTTTATAGAGTCATATGTGCTAATGAGTCAAATATTTACTTTACTTTTTCGTTGTTTAAAAATTTCCTGAAACTTGCCCCCATTTAAATCTTTTTTTGTTCTGATTTGTGGCATGACACTAAATAAATTACTTTATTTTTCTTAGGTTATGTTAGGCTGGACTTAGGAATGTTTTGAAAATATCGGTACCGTTTTTACACCCTAGAGTCTCCAATTATGTGATGTTAGTTTAGATAGGAATTATGCCAAGACCATGTTATAAACTTCTATGTAGCTTCTTGATTAGTTTATCTTAGCAGTCAACACCATCCTTAGATGCAAACTAAGTAAAGAACTAATTCAAATATGTATTGATCTCAAAGTTGTGTTTATGTGCTTTCATAGAAAAATGTGAATCAAAGACCTGTTATTACTAAGTTAGGTGGTCCTCACCTGACCATTTAGCCCAAAGGAGAAGAATCTTGAAATTCGTAAGCAAAGGAAAAAAAGAAAAGCAAAGAGAAAAAGAAGAAAAAAAAGAGACAAATTTTGTGAATAAGAGATCAAAACACTAACATATTCGATTACCATATAAGCAAAAGGATAACGGGCATAATGTGATTGTGCAAGAATGAAAAACAAGCGAAATAGAATGGTTAATAGTAGGTCAAAGTATAATGTCATGGTTCAGGTTGATGTTGCATAGGAAGGGAATCTTTGTCCACTTTAGGTGGATTTGCGTCGTTATGGTATCCTTAGTTTCACTATTTCGTACCTATCCGCTTAACATTAGACTAGCATTCGAGTGTCTTGCCATTTGGTTTTGCCGTGCCTAAGAGTGGAATGTTGTGCTTAACAGGTATATTATCAGCAAAATAAAAAGGAGTGAAAGTCGAGCTAATGAGTGAAGAAAGTGCATAAAAATGAAGATTCTGCCTGCTAGCCGAATGGTGATCTCCATCTGCTTATCCTTGGGGAATGGCGATTTCCATTTCCTTAGATGGAGGAAATTTTGGTTTTTAAACAAATGGCGATCATTCGTGTACCTAATGGCGATCGCCATTGGTAGCGAGAGTAGGTTTTCATTAGCTATTGGGAAGTTCTTGCTTGTTTGAATTTGAAATCGACCATAACTACCTTGGAGCTATAATTGTCTATAAATAGATGCTCAGAGGTCTGCATTTGTATACAAGTTTGTGCGGTAGCACTATCAAATTTGTTTCACAGTCTTAGGCATCTAATTACTTGTAAGAAGTGACAATAACTCATATCGAGGGATTGTCACATATGTTTTCTTTCCCTTTTATTTTATTGTACTCTTGGATCAATATTTTCGTCATTTTATCAAAGCAATTTCATTTCCTTCTATTTCAGTTCCCGCACTTTATTTCCCGCATTTACAGGTTCTTCATTTATTGCTTTATTTCTAATGTTATCATATTTTATAATTATTTGAGCATGATGTCCTTAACTATCTTTATCATGTTTAGTTTGTTTATGTTTAATTACATGTCTAGTTAAATATAATTAGAGACCAATGTATGAGAACCGTCATTACCGACGGGACTTCATAAATGTATTAAGTATGAAATCGCGATTGTATGTTGTTTTGGTTCTAGTTTCTATGCGTAATTTAAGTTGCTTTATCATGAGAGTGAGAAGTTATTTATCATTGCTTTGTCATGAGGGTGAGAAGCACATAAAGGTTTGAGCTGAGATTCGCGAGAGCATGAGGACCGAACTAGATAGTAGAAATTAGGCATAATATCTAAACACATCGAGAGCACTTTAGATGTTGATTAGGATATTATTGGATTTCAAATAGTGTTTCTTAGTTACTAGGCGAACGAGAGAAAAATCTTGGGATTAAGAGATATGACTTTAGTTAAGACCGCGAGAGTATAAGGCGGAGCCCATAAGTCGGTGTATTCTACGGAAGTCATATAGTCATAATTAGTACCCGTGTTCTACAAGCCCCTTAGGCGCACGGAAATCATATTTCGCGCTCGTTTAAGTATTAATTTAGAACATTTAGAAGTTAGTCCTTTAATTCCCGTTTATTTCCTGTAAATCATAGCCTTAGCTTTACAAAGCGACGATAGATTGTAGTAGTTTGACATTGGTCTCTGTGGTTTGGAAATCTTTTATATTACGTCGATATTTTTGTGCACTTACAGAAGCATTAGTTTGCCAACAGTCTCTGAAGCTTGTGTTGGCTTCTTCCTCTTCTTCAATTTTGATTCCTCAGGAGGAGACTAGTTCTCATCCTCTAAGTCAACAATTATGGCACCTCTCTTTGATCTCCTTTGAGGTGTCAAAGGTGGTTTTCGAGCAGCCTGAAAGTAATGGATAATGTGAGAAGAAGAAATTACTTGAAATACAAAAGACTAGCAAATAGGTATACTAAGTTACCTTGAGGCCTTCAGTGTCCTTTTTGACCTTAACATTAGCCGTCTTCTGGGTGTTACCTTTCTTGGACGCAACTTAAAAACAAACAAAATTATTACAAGTTAATAATGAAGTGTTCAAATGAAAGAACATAATTCAAAGGGCCTAAACTTTCATATATTTTGTATTTAATGCGAACATCTTTGATCCCTATATGAAGGTGTCCTTTGAAACTGTCCAGCATATGTTTAGTATCAACCACCCATTGAGTGTTGGTTTGATATTGTTGTCGAAATAGAGGGAAAAGTGCCACTCCAAAATATTTCGTAGGCAGTCGAGGGATCTTTGGAGCAAAGAGTTCGAAAGCCATTTAATAACCCCTCTCAGGGGGAACGTTTGAAGAGATTTTCAACTTCTCCATTTTCTTTAAAAAAAATTCCTTCAAAGTGACTGCAGCATCACAGACAGTTCGACTAATAGGATCTGGTCAATAGATAAATTCAAACTACATTTAGAACGCTTGAATCTCTTTGATGTGAGTAGCTTTACCTTTCTTGATCTTCTTCTGCACCTCAACAAAAGCCTGGTCAATTAACTAGGAGAAAGCAGAGACATCGAGAAATTGATCATGGTAGTACTTCGACCACCATTCATGGAACTCTTGTGTACATAAGTAGTTAGGTTCAAAGTAAACAGGAGTAAGATATGTTTTGTGAGCATGTCTGTCAAGCTGCGTTGAAACCCCTACATCATCAAAATTGGCATTATAGATTAGGGCACGCCTTTTCTTTTCATACAAACACCTGGGTAGGGTTTGGACCAAACTAAATTGTCGAGAGACAAGGTTTGGTTTGTAAGTAGTTAAGGCTGCCAAGCCTTTCCCTATATTGAGCTTTTAAAGGATAAGTTGAGGGATCAAGAATGCATCCCAAATAAGCTCAGATTCTGCTTGATGTTTCTTAAAAGGAGGGGGAAATGGCCTTATAAACCATTCAGGCCCATACTTCCTTGCAGTGAAGGGTTCCATGCTAGGTGTAAACTCATAGCGTTTGGCGAAGATCTTGATGTATCCAGTAAAACAGGCTCGAATCGTCTGTCCTTCATCATTGGGAGTTAGCTTCGCCAGGCGAGTCCTTTTGACTCTCCTCTCCTTAATCTCAACTGATTCTTCGTCAAAAACACCTTTGTTGGGGAGACTGGCTTCGAAGGAAGCGTTGAGACACAATTTAAACATCCAGAAGGGTCCAAACAATTGCAAGTTTCCATTTGATTCTATGTCCTTGAGGCGTGTGGCACCTTCACTTATGGATTCATACAAGTTTTCCAATACTAGTTCGCTTAGGCAAACTCCCCTATTCTTGTGTATCTGGTTGGCAAGGGTGAGGTACTTTCTAGCTACTTGCAGAGATTTGGAGCTAAAGACGTAACTAGAAAGCCATATAACTAGGAGTGTTATGTTCTCCTCATCAGTCACTTTATCAGTGTTTCGGTCCAAGTGTTGGTTTGGGAAATGGGTGTAGGTATGCTTGGAGTTAGTGAAAACTATAGTATCATGAGCATCATTTTCTGGGTCATAGGTGATCCGAGTTGGTTTCATCGCTATGATAGCGGCTACATCGAATAGTGCGGGTGTTCTCATCCCATAAGGGAGATGGAAGGTGTAATGCGTGCTATCCTAGAAATAAATAGATGACACCAACAGGGTTGAATAATATTTGAGTTTTATTTTCGACAACATCACTAAGTCATAAATTCCTAGTTCTTTCCAAGTCGCAGCCTTAACCTTTTCTACCTTAATCAGTCAAAGATCGAAATCCTTAAAAGAAGGAACTGCCTTAATCAACCTATTTCCATCATGCAAATATTTAAAATCCATGTTACTTAGAGTAACATTTTAAGGGGAAGATCCATCTACCCTATCTTTGTTCTTTTTCCCTAAAGGATTAGTTCTATGGTAGGAAGGGAAAAATTCACTAAGTTTCTCAAAATCAACATCAACAACAGACAGTGGAACAGATAAAGCATATGGTTTATCAGCTACAACTAGATGAATCATTACCTAAGATTCATAAATGTGGCTCTTTTCCTCCTTGAGTAGTTCAGGCATGAACTGTTGGTTTTTGGTAAGCTTCGGTCCAAATATTTTTGTGAAAGGAAGGAAGTGTTGGGTTAATTTGTGAACCTTTGTTCTTCTAGTTCATCTTCTCTTGAGCAACCTTTTGGGAGGACTCCATTGTTAGGATTTGAAGAAATAAGTTTGCTGAGAGTATGAAGTTTGAAGATTGGAAGTTTCTGAAGAAACTTTTTTAAATATTTCTGGGAGTGTAAAAATGACAATAGGTAAGGAATGAGCTCTTTATAAGATCTTGGGAAGTCTAATGGGTTTCAAATTACTATTAAGTTTATGCAGCTAGCGGGACACGTGTTTTCTCAAGGGTATTATGATGGGAGCTTAGGTCAAAGACATGCTTTGCATTTGGAGAAGATAAGTTTGTGGACTTAGAATATTTCCAAGTATTTGGAGATATATTTCAACTGGATGCTATTGAAGGCATTCGACGCACATGGCTTAAATTCAAATGATGGAGGGAACTTTGTTCTTATCCTTTCTTGGAGAAGAGACAAATATTGCATATCCTAGGGCTGAAGACATGCAAGGTGACACTTGTCGTATTTCTAGTAGTTAGTCTTTAATGGCAGTTTGTTTGATTTATTATAAATAGAGATTTCTAGTGTTAGGATTTGTGTGTGTGAAAATAAATATTATACAAGTTACTCAACTTCCACTCAAAGTACCTGTATGTTGAGAAAAGAATGAGCGTGAGAATGTACGTGATGTAAACACCACCCTTTTATTCAATACAATTTCATTAAGTTTTCATTCAAGAGTTTATCTTACTTTCTTTACTTTTCACGTTAGTTACCTTTCATGAAATTTAATTACTTTCATTTACTTGCTTTCCTTTACTGCTTTCGACTTTAAACACTTACGAGTCTGCATTTCCTTTACATTTCTCCTTTAGATAGTTTGATGAACATTGTCTAACTGTTTATTTTATTTTACCAGACACTAAATAAAAGAACTAATAGCATATGTCCTAGGATCATTATAGTCGATCATGCGAGTAACCAAGAATTTCTTGTGTTTTAGAGGACCAGCGGTTGTTTTCCATTTTTCAAGGTGTAAACACCCCAAATTTGCCCTCACCCATTCACACCATGGCTTGTGATCTCTTCATGTGCATAAGTTCAATCATGGCATCTCATATTGCATTTTTGCTTCACTGCATTGTTTCTAAGTCATCTGCATCTAGGGTTTGTGATCTGAGCCATCCCTGGGCCATTTGAGCCACTCCAAAGGTCATCAATCACTTCAAAGGGGTCCATGTGTGTTCAAGCATCATATTATATCCTCACAAAGTCAATAAAATCAAAGAATCACAAGAACTGAGGAAGGCATGGAAGTAGAGCCAGGTTTAACTGCACAGATGACCTAGAATTAGGGTTTTGGTTTCAGAGGCCTTAACTCCAACTTTTTTGGTCATTCTTGTTCCTATTGGCCTCTATATGATATAAGGATCATGCATATCAATTTTCATGAAGAAATTCCATGGGGAAGGCATCTAATCAAGAGTTGACTTCTTGAGCAAGTCAGTACAAAATCAGGGCATCTGAGGCCCCCAAAGACCCAAACAAAGGGTATTCTCCATCATTTTGAATGTCTATTATCTTTATTTGATCTTAGAAGAAGTTAGAAGTTCATAAAATTGAAGAATTTCAAGCCATTTGCAAAGTTGCCATTTTGGGAAAGTGACTTGTAATGCAAAATTGCCATTTTGGGAAAGTTTTTCAACCCCCTCTTTTTGATTCAAAAATGCCTCAAATGAGAAAACTTTGGTCATGAAAGTTGTAGAATGGATCCTCCCATTTTCAAAAAGTACAAGAACTCATTCTAATTCATTTTGGATCAAAAGTTATGGCTTGTCAAAGTTGGCAAAAATCACATAATTTCATATTTTGCACCAAAGAGGCAAAGTTGCAAAACCTCATGCCAAGGCAAAATGTGACTTCAAATGGACTTCTATGCATTACACAAACATAAACCATGACCTAAAAATCAGAATTCACCAAAGAATCTCCAAGTTTCATGACTTGTGCATTAAGAAACTTCAAAAGGGCCAAAAGATCACAAAATTGCAAAACCACACATAAGCTTTGATCCACTTGCAAATTGGCCTCAAATTCATTTCCATGGTTCTCCTTGATCACAGCTGAACCAAGACATGCCTCTAAACCAGCCTGTCATGACCCATACCTCAAAGGACACCTAACATTGACTTTTGGCAAAATGGACCATACCAATCAGCATAGGCCAGCAACAACTCTCTGACCTATCTCAACTTGATACATGGACAAAATGGAACTCAACACAACATACAACACAACCTGAGCTCTCCCACAAGTCAGCATTCTCCAAAACCTCCCTTTATGCATTTTTCTTCGAATCTCAACACACAAGCCACAAAACTCAAAACAAATTTCACAGAATCACTCACCATGATCCTCTGATCATTTTCCAACCATTACTTTGCCCTGAAACCTCCCACATCAAAAACACGATTTCCCTCCTCCATTGACCTGAGCTTCTGCAAACTTCCTCTATAGGCCACACAAACTCCAGCTGAGCATCACAAACTTCTGGGGAGGATCATTGGAGCTTGTTTGGACCAGAGAAGCAGCCAGAAAGCACCAAAAGCAAAAGCTCCAGTTCAGGTAAGCTCAAGAACATTTTTTCCAGAACTTTAATTTCTTGTTATAAAATGATTCTATGAGTTGCACTAATCATCTTGATGTGTTTGGTTTTGAAAATAGTCAAGAAATAAGCATGTATTGACTGTCTGAAATTTTGCCCGTAAAAATGATTTTGCTTGTTTCTCTTGATTCATGAAAAATAAATGATTTTTGTTGTGGGGTTTATGTTTAATGATGTTCATGGATTGATTCTGGAGAGTTTGATGAAGTTTTGGTGCGTATTGAGTGAGATAGAAAAGTGGTTGGTCGGAGAAGATGACCGGAACACTGTTCCGGTCATCTGAAAGTCATTAGGGCACAGGATTAGGGCTAATGACATAATTAAGTAAGTTTGAATTCTGGCCGTTCATTTGCGCGCTAAGTCAATTCCCGCATCCCTGAGTTTGAACCACAGCCCTTGATTTGTTTGACTTTCTCATTTTTCTTTTTAAAGTCATTTAATTTCATTTGTTTTATATTTAACTTCTACGAATTTTTAAAAATAGGAAAATACATTGAAAAATTCTGATTTTTTTTGTCAAACATTTCATTAATTTTCAGAACCCAAAAATATTTTTATTTTTATTTTTTGCATTAAAAATTATTTTTAAATCATTTAAATGTTTATTTTTAATTAGTTAATGGAAATTAATTAATTAAAAATGCATTTAGGAATTTAAAAATCACAAAAAAATTCACATTGCATTTTAAAACATTTAGAAACATTATCAAACTCTCAAAACAAATTTCTTTTTGGTACTTGATGCATTTTGACAATTTTCATTGGAATTAAATTTGTTTAAAGGCAATATTTTGATCCTAACTTGAAAAAATCCATTCTGCCTAACCATTGAGAGTTTGATGATGGTTCTTCTTGCATTGCATCCTTCATAACATGTAGTTTATAGGATAAAATTGGTTTGAATTTATCTTCCATTTTCAATTTGTTTTGCATTTTTCATTGTGAGGTACCTTGAAACCCTAGTTGACTTAGGAAAATCATAACTTCCATTAGGTTTAGATTTAGGTCTCCTCCTTTGGGCAGTGAACTTGTGTAGGGTTAGGGTTCCTTTGATCCTATTTTCAAATTTTTTTCATGACCTTTGCTTCTGATTTTGAATTTTTGTGTTACATGTTATGCATAAACCCTAATTCTTGCCTTCCTTTGTATTCATCTCTCATTTGCTTGCATTTAAGAACTTGCCATGGCATTTTGTGCATCCACATGATCCATATGACATCTTAGGACATATTAGAATCATGTTTGATCATTGCATCATCCCTTTGCCATGTTATATGTTCATTTCATTTCATAAACATTCATGAATCTTTATGGTTCAAAGCATGCCTCATTTGCATCCTTATGCTTGTATGATCATTCTCATCTCTTGTCATGTGTTTGCATCATCTCCTAGCATCATTTACATCATGTGAATGCTTCTGACTCTGGTTTGCATCATTGCATTACATCTCATTCTCATTTCATTTCATTTCCTTTTGCTAACTTTTCAGGTGGTAAGTATTTGAGAAGTGAATTTGCCTTCACTTCTCATAATCTCTTCTCATATCTTATGCATTCATTGCTGCATTTTTCTTGTGAATTGGAGTGAGCTTGCTCATTCATGTTCTCTCCCACTTTTTTCCTTCAAGCAACTTGTCTTCTTAAGTGAAGCAAGTTGTCTTGCTTCTCTCTGTTTCTTTCTCCTTTCATCTGCTTCTCTCCTTGGTGGCTCTTTGAAGATTTCTCCTCTTAAGCCTCACAAACCCTAGGACTTCCAAGAATGATAACATTTTAGGATTGTTTAGTCCCCCTTAGACTCTTTCCATTGAGTTTTCTTTGGGTTTTCTCTTCTCATCTCATAACCAAGGACTAAACCCTAAAGGTTTTAAGGCTTTGTAATTAAGCTTTTGCCTGCATCCTTCTATTAGGATGGAGTGTATAACTTTAATCCTAAGTGTTAAACCCTTAATGTGTTTAAATCCTTTAATCAATTTATCTAATAATCACTAAGACATCAAGCTTGTAACTTGGGCCTTGCATTAGGGTTCTAATTCTTCCTTAATTGGTTAAGAAGGACTAACCCTAGTGTTAATGGACAAGTCCCCCTCAAGTTGTCTTACAAACTATAAAACTCACTTCTTAATCTTATAATTAACCAAAATCCATTTAATAAAGGCTTTATTTTGTCATGAGGTTAATCCCTAATCATGGATTAAGTTGAGGAGCCTTTCTCAGCTTGAATGTTCTCATCTATTATCCTTCTATTAGGATGGTGTAACGGGTTCATTAAATCTTTGATTATGGCTTAAACTCATTACTCAACACTAAACAAAAACTCCAAAAAAACATCTAAATAAATACAAGTAGGTTAATGATCTTAATCCTACATCATGGTGACTAAGTGTGAGGTGTTTACTTCACACTTAAGGTATTCTCATTACCCCTAATCAGAGGGAGGATGTGATGAGTTTGCTAACCCTTGGTTTAGGCTTAAGCTCATTAACTTATGAAAAACCTAAAAAAAAAACAATAAAAGACTGAAGACACAAAACAAACAATAATCGTCTCCTCCGGGATTCTTTTCTCATCTCATTCACTCACAAACGAGAACTCACTTCTTCCGTCTAATGCAAGACAGTTTGCACCTGAGCCAGACAGGTCATACACTTGAGCATAGACAAGTAAGCAGTTCACAAGTCAATTCATCTTTCAGTCTCTTCGAGTCGAACTACGGTGTTCTGACTTCCTCATTGCACGAGAGGATACGTAGGCATAACTTAACAGTTATCGAACAAAAGTCTCTGTATATTCCCCCCTCTTCCAGCATTATTCTTTAAGCCTCAATATCTTGAGCTTTTCACTCTTTCCTTACACTGACACTTCTCATATTCCACTTCACATTCCTTTTACACTGGCACTTGTATTCTTTCCAGCTTTGATACACAGATTGCACTGACACTACCCCTTTAAGCACAAATCTTTCAAGCGTGGATCCCGTCGAGTACGACGGACAATCTGGGTGCTAATACCTTCCCAGGTTGTAACCAACCCCCTTTCTCAGTTTCTCTGGTTCGCGACCGTCTTATCCATCTTTCCTCAGGTTTAGGCAGCATTACCTTTCCTTCGGGATAAAAATGCCTAGCTGGCGACTCTTTTCTTTCTGAGTTCACCCTTGTGTGTCCTCTCCTCTCGCCGACCGTTCGCGTCTGTACCCCTCTTGGCCCTGTGTGTCATTTGGTGGGAGCGACACAAGGTAAACACAACTATGGATGGTGAGGAGATTACTCGTCTTGTGAATGTTGATGCAATAGAGAAATACTTCGGCTAAAAGAAATAAAATTACAACTTGCTAAGTTGAAAACCCGAAAGGGAGACTTAGGAAAAAATGAGTGTCCCAGTAGATTGAAAACTCGAAAGGGCAATCTAGGAAAAAGTTAGGGATCATGGAAAGTAACCACCACAAATAATATTAGATAACTTTAAGTTACCATGCCTATCAAAGATTATTTTTCAATGTAGCCATTTGTAACACCCCAAAATTTTCCCTCATATTTATAACCATCTAATTGGCTTACACTTCACATTCATCGGCATTTTCCCATTAGGTTATAACATTGAATCATGCAGTGCATTGACTTCTAAGTCATGGGATCAACGCCATAGGAAATTAGGGTTTCATATCCTATCATTATCTATCAGGTGGATTCAAAGTTCTGGTTATATGGCTATTAACAACATCAGTTTCTTATACACTTGCTACTAGATTAGGGTTTATTTCCCTGGTTAGTTGATCCCTAAGGAACTCCTTCATAAAGGTTGTCCATTGGTGCAACAGGCTTATTATCAAGTTGAATTAGGGTTTTGTTCATGATGGAGTTTGAGAGCATTCCAACAACTGAGATCCTTTATCTTAAAGTTCGATTTGGACTTATTTGAGGGGGATGTTCGTTCGTGTGTATTATTCAATGGAGATGTTCATTCGTGTGTATTATTTTCAAGTGAAGCAATGAGATGATTCGAGCTATTGGTTTTAGGGATTTTATCATGGCATAAAAGTTCGGGTCCAAGAATTTGGTTCGAATTGAGGATGGAAAAAGTGAACAATTATGATCTATTCGGAAGACGTCATTCGATTTCAAATATAATCCATTTCTAACCGCTTATCTTAAAATAAAAATAAAACATTACCTTTTTATCCAATGACCAAAATACGTTAATTAATTTAATAACCTTCCAATTCAAGTATTCATTTCTTAATAACCATTCAATTCGTTTGACATTCGTTCCAAATCTCAAGTCATTTCCAAAGAATCATTTTTGAACTTGTTGGTTTACCCGATTATCCAATTATCCATTTGTTCATGTATCCATCCATACTTTCAAATCTTGCCTATGCATTTCTCTAAGGCCCACTTTTCATTGTAGTCATCAAAGCCCAAAACCATATCCAACTTTCGAACTCATTCATGGCTAGTTTTTTTAATTATGTTTCTATACCTGCCCATTTTTTATACACCAATAAAATCCAAATAGTGGGAAATGAATTCTTTATTTTTCTCTCCACATGACATTCTAGCAGCAGCAAAGGAGTAAAACGCATATTCCAAAATGCAGAAAATAATAGAAAGTTATAATAAATAAAACAATTCTGAAGAAGGAAATGGTATGTTGCATCAGAACAGAAAATAACAGAGTGTAAAGGGAAAATAAAATGAGAGTCTATTAGGGACAACATTGGGTCCCCATTCTCAGAACTCATCTCCATTTGGAACTCCTTATTCATCCAACTTGTTCTTCACTCATCTTCCACTCTCCCTGCAACACATTTCTTCATCCTCAATCCATCATATTCATCAAAACTCGATTCTCATGAATCCTCAGGAAATATCATCAATTCTTCCTCACTCTTCTTTTCATAACATTCATCACTTTTCATCAATCACCCTGCAAACAAGCAAACAAAAGTATCAGTAATAGTCGAATTCAGCACCAATTGCATACTTGCAACTCCGACAATTCAGAACCACAGAGTATGAACAAGAATTGAAAGAAGATTTCTGAATAAGAATTCAACAACAATTTCAGATGTGAAAAAAGAGAAGAATGGAATCGCAATTTCGATCCTTACCAGAACGAGACACCGAGCCGACAAACGAATCTTTTATCTTCCCTCTCGACATCATCATCTTCACTCTTCTCTTCTGCACACGCCATCATCAACCAAAGCCGCAACACCGTCGTTCTTCGTCGATCTTTATCAGCCGCAATATCAACATCATCATCATCGTCATGCCATCATCAAACGCAAATTCCTGCAAGAACGCACACATTTCAACACGAGTTCACATATCAAAGAATAACCTCATAACAACAAGACTCAGATTCGCAGTTCACGCAAGAAGAGGTTCAGAGGAAGAAACGAAATTGCGATAAAGAAGAAATTCATACCTGAGGAGCATTCTTCATTGTCGTTGCTGCTCTCGTCTTATCGGCAAAGCCTTCACCATCTTCTTTATCGCTTTGCGTCATTATATTCATATCGACCCTCCTCCGATTCACAAGGTACACATTGCTTATTATGATCTCTGAGTTGTTGATTATGCCGTTTAAGGTTCGATTAGAGTAGACATGAGCGTATTTACGAGATTGTGAGGGTTAGGTTTTAGATTAGTGATAGGGGTGAGGTTTAGGTTGTGTTTAAGAGTGGACGTTTAGAGGTTTTGGTCACTCTTCTTCTATGATTTGCCGCGGAGGCTCCGATCGGAGGAGGAGAGGTACTAGGGTTTAGTTTTGGGAGAAGAAGAAAGGAATGTTTGAGAAGAAGAAACGCGTTGGTGAGAGATGAAGGGAAGGGCGCCGTTTCGGAGACGGAGGCTAGGGTTTTGAAGGGGGATTAGGTTTGAGAAGAGGAGAGGAAGAACGCGCCTTGAGAGAAAGAGTTTGAGAACCTAAGGCTATATTTGTTTGCACTTTAATTATTGTTTAATGTATGAAATTAAATTTAAAAAATCTCATAAAAGCATATTAAGTGCATTGATGGTTTTCTTAATACTGATAAAAACCAATTAACACTACCGTCGGTTTTGTTGCTTCAAGAGGATAAGGTTTCTTTAGGGTGGTCCAATCCAGTGGTGACACTTGTCACCGTCCGGTTGGACCACCAAATTTCATTCCCACGCGCATGACCTCACTATAAGAATCATACGTCCTTCCATCATGGCCGTGCATCGCATTTTATCATTATCAGACGGATGAGAACGAGTCAACTATGTTGACTGAGGGAGCATGATAAGGCCCCATGTTCAGCATATTTTGGGCCTTGAAAATGATGATTTTCTCACCCCCTGTGCAGGCCCATTTAGTAATCTTTAATGAAAAATTACTTTCTTACACCCCTTTCCTATTTCTAAATTTTATTTTAATTTCTATTTTATGCCATTTCAATTTAATTCCACAAAAAATATTAAAATGCATAATAAAATTCCCCAAAAATTATAGTAGACTTTTAATTCCATTTAAAATTTTTCTATATTTTTACTTTCTGAATTTAATCTTTTTTCAATTTAATTTCGATTTTGCATTTAATTGTTTTTAGATTGAATTCTCACATGGACACATAATTTTGTACATTTTATTTCTCCCACTTCCTGCAACATTTTTGGCCCATTCTTTTGCTATGATTAGAGGACAAGTAATAGAACCCAGAATATTTTTGGTGTATTTTTTAAGCCATTTTATCCATTGTTTTGGTAGTGTGGTTTGTATAAAATTATGATTGAACCTTAGATAAGTTTAAGTAACCATTTGACATAGTTAGACTTTGAATTTTTAGGAGATTTTTTAACACAATGTTATAATCAGGTTAGAGACCCTAGGGAATTAATTTCATATTTTTTCCAGGACTTTTGATATTTTTGTCATCTTAATTCATTTCCATCATATTATTGCACATGCATATTCATTTCATTTGCTAACAATTTTCTTTTTATGCAAGGTATTTTTCGAGGATTCGCTTATGGAGTTGGATTATGTTTGTTATGCCTCGATTATATTTTTGTGATGTAATAGCTTAGAACTTGTATGCTTGTATAGTTCCTATAACTAGGATAGAAAAGATAAAACGAATCGATAGAAAACCAAAATCTCAAAAATAAATAAAGACTTGATCCAACGTCGTGTAAATTTCCAAATAAATAAATAAAGTTTCATGTGACTTTAGGATTCCTCGATTACCATCGTTCCACTCCATTACAACCAAAAGCAAGCCTTGTATGTTGCACACCATAAGTCGTGCATCTCAGCACCACGCAATCGACCCACCCGATCCATCGTTTCATCTCATTTACGTTTCATACACGTTTTTCCCCACCATGACTTAGGAAGACCATATTGTTCATTATTGATTTTTGTACTCGAATTTCTAATTTAATATCTCTTAGGTAGATTTAATATCTCAAACCTCACTAACCATAGGTTATCGTCAAACTCAACTAACTTAGGGTAAGTCTAGTTTCCCTTAGAGTTTTTCTTTTATAACTTGAGTCTCACTTCTCATCTTTAAGAAAAATCAAAACACTTAATAAAGGAAAAGGTGTACAATGCGCCACGAGCCTTAAGCTATACGGGAAATGATTAGTGGAGGTCTCCTCCACTCTTCTAGGGTGCTTTACAAACGTTCCATTGGGGGCGATCTTGGAAAGTATTCGCTCCTGTATCATAGTCTTAGTGTTGTACATACGATAAACACAAATTCAAAACACATCTTCTAAAATACAATAAACCAAGACAACACGTCTTCTCATCTCATCTCATACTCTTTGCGGACGAATGTGACTTGCCTCAACAGTTCAAACAGCGATACAGTAAACACCCTCGAGTCAGAGCCGGTAACACCTGAGCTAGAGCTATGGCAACGTCATCCTAAAAATCACAAACAAGTTCCCTCCTTAGTTAGACGAACTACGGCGACTCTGATCCTCATTTATCCCGATGAGGTACGTAGGCAGTGGGGTAGGGCCCATTCGAACACATTCTTTATTTTCCCTACATTTTCCCCTTTCTTTTTCGATCTCATTTCATTTCCAAATCCAGATAGCCATCCTTTCATTCAAGCAACATATTATTTTTTCACCCTTTGAAACAGACTTATAAGCGTGGATCCTGTCGTGTACGACAGACAGATTGGGGTGCTAATACCTTCCCAATTCGTAACCGACTTCCGGACCTAGATCTTTGGTTCGCAAGGCCTCGTCCTTTCCCTTCTTCCTTATGTTTGTGCAACATTACCTTTCCCATTCCTTCGGGATAAAAATGTCTGGCTGGCGACTCTAACTTTTCCGCGCCACTTTCGCGTTTGTACTAGGATGAAAATCCCGGGAGTGACAGCTGGCGACTCTACTGGGGACTCCGGAATCTCTGGTTTCCCCTTTTGAGAGTCAATCCTAGCGCTTGTTTGTTTACGTTTTCTTTGGGTGTTTATTTGTTGTTATGCTTTAGTTTAGCTTTACTGTTTTATTTACAATTTATCGCTTTACTTTTTCGACTTTATTTACAGCTTTTTGCACTTTACTTTACTGTCGCATATACTGGCATATACTGTACTGGTTGTTCTGGTTTTCCTTGGCGGGATGGGATTATTATGAGATACGCCAAATACCTGTGTCGTACCTCGAAAAATACGATCCTAGAATAAACAACAGAGTCACCACCTAATTCTATATATTCTATTTAAAGAAAAGGGAGATATAGATACAACCTAATAAAGGATAAGAAATGGTTTACGAAACCAAATTCTAAGTTCGGGAGTCGGTTACGCAAGGGGAAGGTATTAGCACCCCTCACGTCCGTTGTACTCAACGGGAACCTCTTAGCTAATTATGCAATTAAATGTTTGATCTTAAGTCTTTGTCTTCTAAATGATTGTTAATATGTGTGTTCTTAAAGAAAAGTTTTAAATTAATATTAAGACGGAGAAAGGATTAAAGTTTTTTTATTATTGTGCTCGCGAAAGATTAAAATCCCCGTGCCTACGTATTCCCTTGTGCAATGGGAAAGTCAGAGCTCCGTAGTTCGTGCAACTAAGATTTGTGATTTTTATTGAACAGTTGTTTAAAACGCATTCTACTGCTAAGCGTTGGCTTATACTCGCGGTGGAGGATGAAGTGCTAGCTTGTTTGCGAGATAGAATGATTTAAACAATATTCGTTTTAGAGAAAAGTGTTTGACTCTTGTTAAGGTGTTTTAAACGAAAGGGCGAATGAACCACGTCGCGTGGGGCTAGCCCAGGAGTGATTACATTCCAAAACGTGCGGAGTGCTGGACTCCGGAGTTCTGTCTTTCGCTGATTAATTATGAAAATGATTTAAATTGGTTTGTAAGTTTTAAGTTGCTTTAAGATATGAAAGAGCGAATGGACCACATTGCGTGGGGCTAGCCCAGTTGCAGTCCATTTTAGAACGTGCGGAGTGCTGGACTCCGGAGTTCAGTTTCCGTAATTTAATTTATAAAATGATTGAGATATTTTGATATACGAACGGTGATTGAAACACGTCGCGTGGGGCTAGCCCATTAGCGGTTCAATCCAGAACGTGCGGAATGCTAGACTCCGGAGTTCTGTTTTCGTATGTTAATTTATGCGATTATTTATTTCGAAATACGGGAGGCGAATGGACCACGTTGCGTGGGGCTAGCCCAATTGGAGTCCATTTTAGAACGTGTGGAGTGCTAGACCCCGGAGTTCCATTTCTTTGATTAAATTAATTAAATAAATTGGATAATTGTTTTTTAGACGTTTTAAAATTGATGTGTTTTAAAACGAAGGAGTGAACGAAACAATACGCGTGGGGCTAGCCCAGTTGTAGTTCGTTCTAGAATGTGCGGAGTGCTAGACTCCAGAGTTCCATTCCTTGTTAAAATAATTAAGGCGCGATAAGTCGTGCAGATAGCGATCACATAAGTGACCGACTTACGTGTGTACCAAAATGTAGGCGAGAAAGAAATATTTATTAATTGATTTCGTGGATTCTAATCCTAATTCCTAAATGCTCCTAATAATACTAAATCGAAACTGGTAAAATAAATGCGGAAAGATAAATTGCGTACAAAAGCGAGAGAGGGATATAATAATAATTTTATACGAGAATGCAATGAAATAAAGGGTCTCGTTGTAATTTTCCCAAGAGAAAGCGTGTGTGCGGTGTATGATTTAATCGAACCGTTAGAAATTAATATGATATAAAAGGTGCGAGAAATCAATAAAATAAATAAATATCCTAAATAAAATGAAATAAAATTGTGTAATTAGAATAAATAAAATAAAATAAACGAGATGGCCTCATATCGGCCACGATTAATCGGAAACGATTTATCGCGGCTTTTTCATATCATCGGCCCTTACATACGTTAGAAATAGATCAAATGAACATTGAAATATGCATTATTATATATTTTTTAGATTTCTTAAAAAAAGAAAAAAAAACATAAAATAGCTAACTAATAAATAGAAGGAATTAATATATATATATATATATATATATATATATATATATATATATATATATATATATATATATAACTATAGATTTCAAGGAAATAAATAATAATAAATCACAAGATGCAGAATAATAAAATATAAATAATAAAAAACTATGGAAAGGGATGCATGCTAGAAGTGTTGCGTGTGGAATAGAAACCAGATAGATTCATGGGTTACAAAGCCCGAATCACCAAACAAAACAAAAGAATAATAAAAAGGCAAAGATTAAAACTCAGATTCAGTTTTTCCTTTTTTACGATGCAATCATCTAATCGCTTAAAAAAAATCTAGGAAAACATAACAAAGACCTTACGTCCTCTCTCTCAAATCTTAAGCTTTCGGTTCGGTTTGCGCGGTGTTTGATTTGAGCGACGACAGATTTGCGGTGAGGGAAGGGTGGCGCCGGCGGTGGTTTCGCTCTCGAATTTCTCGCGGTTCTGAACCTCTCACCGAAATCTCTCTCAATTCGTTCAGTCTCGGTTTTTTGTGTTTCAGATTCGCCGGATTCTGATTTGTGAGCGGCGGCACAGCGGATTTGGTTTCGAATGGTATTGGGTTGGCGGTTTCGGATTTTTCTCGCGGTTAGGAAGTTGGTTTGTGAACAGGGCGGTGATGGCTGTGAGTTTGAGGCGAGATTGATTGGGTTGGATGAGGATGAGGATCCTTCTATGGTGAGGGTTGCGATTTATTTGACGTGAGGGCGGCGGATCGGTGATGCGTTTCTGTGTTATTGTGTTGTTTGATGAAAGGGGTGGCGACGGGATGCGTTTCTATGTTATTATGTTGCTTGATGAAAGGGGTGGCGACGGGATGCGATTTGTGTTACTGTGTTGCTTGATGAAAGGGGTGGCGACGGGATTGAGCCAGGTATTTCGTCCAAAAGAAAGAAGAAGATGAAGTTGGCCAGTCACGGTTTCTTAAATGAGAGGATTTCGATGAAGCAGAGCAGTGGTTATCTTTTTTCTGGTTTTATTTTTGTCTGTTGAAAAAAAGATGAAGAGTCTGAAATTCTGTAATGAGATGTCCTAAGAGATGTTCCAACACTTAATAGGACATTTGACAAATTTAAACAAGAACTTAAACAGCAGGAAAAATAAACAACACAGAAGTTTGTTAACCCAGTTCAGTGTATAACCACACCTACATCTGGAGGCTACCAAGCCAGGAGGAAATCCACTATTAGTAATATTAATTCTAGACTTAAACCACCCTGTTTAATCTATCACTTAATACTTACCCAATGCAATTTCTACCTAAGACTCACTTAGATAAGAGTACCCTACTCACTCCCCCTCAATCACCCAGTGATTTTGTTTACAAGTTTAATTAAAATGAAGTCACACTTCAAACAAAAACAGCTTGATCTTACTTCACAGTTTCAATCAAGTCACAAATGCACTTTTGCTTAAAAGCTCATAAAGTGGTACATTAAAAAACAACCTGCTATTAAAACACTAGACACCCTATTTAGTCTTCTGAAATTCGTACTCAATTCTATGAGATTCTGTTGTTTAAATAGGTTCTGAATTTTGGGCTTTCTGTAGAATGATCCAGCCCTAATGTGCAGCAGCTGTCACCTTGAATTTAGGGTTTGTTACCTCCTATATTCTAGGTGCATTAGGTCTTCTGTTTTAATCTGAATCTTCAATTTAAAACTCCCTACAGATGCGCCTTGTTCTGTTTTATATCCATCATTAATTAATTCCAGATAATTCTCCTTAAATATCTCTGATCTGTTAATCAATAATTAATTCTGATAGCAGGTCTGAGATGTCTCAACATCTGTTGGGACATCCTGACAAAACTGAACTTAGTCATTTAAACAATGTCCCAACATCTGGTAGAACAACCTGAACCAAGTTCACATACTCAGTTTGCTAATGTCCCAACATCTGATAGGACATTCTGAACTGAATTTAACATTTCTTGTTTGGTCAAAAATTCTGCCAATTCTTAAACATCTACAAACTCCCCCTTTGGCTAATTTTTGGCTAACATCTTTTCTGGTTTTCAGAGTGCAGCAGAAGTTCCTTTTATCAGAGTATATCATTACTTTTCTGTTGAATTTTATTTGAGATTACTCCCCCTCAAACATATATGTGTCCTGTCTTTATCCAGTCTTGTTCCAACAGAAAAACTTATTCAGTTCAGAAGCAAACAAACATATTTCATTCATTTAAACAGCAATTACATTTGATGTTGTTCTCCCCCTTGGTAGGCACAAAATTAGGGGCCAAAGAACTATTATCCAGAATTACAAATCATTGCTGTCATTACAAATGCCTCACATACACAGATCACTCAGATTCATCACTCTCAGTAGCTTCCTCCACTTCAGTGTCTTCATCTTTATTAGCTTCACTTGCAGCTTCACTGTCTTCATCAGATGCAGCTGTCTGATCTTCTTCACTTTCCAACCTCTTAATTATTTCATCCAGCTTCTTCTTTCTAGCTTCAAGCTCTTTGCAGGTGCACTTTAGCTCAGCAATTAATGCTTTCTTGGAGATTGGATTTTTAGCAGAGGAGGGACCAACAGATGTCCCAGAAGGAGCTTCAACATCTGCAGCATGATGACTGAGGAATAACTTGTAGTGAAAAACCAGGGGGCTCTCTCTCTTGCAGGCAGTATCCTTGTCAGTTAAAATCCCAGGATATTGATTGAGTACAATACCACACAGCAAAGATGGAAAGGCTATTGGTAGCTTGGTTGCAGAGGAGCTGGCATGCTTCATGGTTTGATCAAAGATGAAAGCTCCATAGTCCATTTTGGTTTGAGTTCCAACAGCATATATAAATCTGGCTAGACCAGTTGAGATTGAGGAAGTGTGGTTAGTAGGCACCCAATTAGATGTACCAATCCTGTTCAGCATGGCATACTTTCTGGTAAGCATGCTTACAGATAGTTTTCCCTTCACAGGCCATGCCTTTACCTGGTCAGCAGTTATCACCTTACAGACTTGATTATCTGTCTTGCCCAACTCATTTGGTCCATCTGTTTCTCTTCCTAGATACTGATTTATGATTTGGGGAGAAAACTCCACACATCTACCTCTAACAAAAACTTTTTGGAATTCAGAGGACTTACCATGTGAACAATCTTCCTGAAGATTCACAATGAACTCTTTGACAAGAAGTTCATAACAGGGAGAGAGATCTGAGACTGTCTTGAACAGTCCTGCAGCAGATATGAGGTCTATCAGTTCTGTGCACTCAAGTGCATTGCTGCTCAGTTCTCTTTCCAGGGCAACCCTTCTTTGGTACACATATTTCCACCTGTTCACACTAGAGACATGGTGAAATGATATGTTATCCAAGGGAGCTTCTGGTACAGCAGATGAAGCTCTGGATATTGCTGGTCTCTTCTTAGGAGGAGATGTTGAGACATCTGATTCAACATCTGAATCTGATGGTGTGACAGCCTTTCTTTTCTGAGTTTGAACTTTATTCCATTGTTTTGATGGCCCAAAAGAGGCTTTAGCTTTCCCTTTCTTTGGAGAGGCTTTCTTCTTTTCAAGAATTGCTGCTTCAGCTTGCATCTTACCCTGCCTGGACCTGAGTCTTTTGGCTATGCTGGGTTTGACAGATGCTATGATTTCTGCATCAGAGTCCTGCTCCAGATTGACCCCTGGAGGAGATTGAGCAGTCTCTTCTTCAGCTTGTTGATCAGCAGGAATTAGATCTTCATCTGAGGCTTTGGTCTGATCCTCAGAGACTTTGTCATTATCTTCATTTAAGGCCTTATTCTGATCCTCAGAGTTTTCTTTATCACTTTCACTTGAGGCTTTTTCTTGGACCTCAGTCTGTTCAGCATCAGATGAATTTTCTTTCTCATCTGCAGATGTTCCAACATTTATTGGGACATCTTGTTCTGCAGAAGTGCCCTCTGCAGTTTGAGATGGTTCTTCTTGGGGAGCAGGCATGGTTTGCAATGGAACAGAGATCCCACTCACCTTTCTTTGTTCAAACAGAATTTGGGTGACAATCTCCTTGATTGAATCATCCACATAGTTTGAAGATTTTGGTGGCATGTTAGCAGGAGAAGGAATGCCTCCTTTGGCTTTGCTACAAACTTGATCTTTAGCTCTCTTTGGTGTTCTTGCCTTTTTAGAGTGAGAAGCGCTTCCCCTGAGCTCGTCTAATGGTGTTGATTGCATTGGCACCATAGAAATAGGAGTAGCATGAACCACGTCTTTCTGATTGAGAACTTCTTCAGATGTTTTAGGGTTTTGAGACATTGTTGAAGAAGATGAATGTGCAGCTTTAGGGTTTATGATTTCTGAAGAATTGCTAGTTAATGTGATTCGCTTGTGATGATGTGATGAGACTTTTGATAGCTGCTTATAAGGAGTTCCTAAATAAGTAGCCGTTACAGTCCAAATGATTAGGATTGGAATTCTCAAAGATCTTGTCCAGACCAGTTTTGCCATCTGGAAATTAAGCCATGCAATGTCATATGACATGTTGGCACATCTCATTAACTGCTAGATATCACATAAACATATTCCAAGTTTGCCCCTTAAGTTCTCAAATTGAGTAGCATCCAATGCCTTGGTAAAAATATCAGCTAACTGCAGATCTGTAGATACATGCACCAATGAAATCACCTTTTCTTCTACAAGATCTCTGATGAAATGATGTCTGATATCAATATGCTTTGTCCTGCTGTGTTGGATAGGATTCTTAGATATGTTGATTGCACTCAAGTTGTCACAGTACAATGTCATGACATCCTGTGGGACATTGTACTCAGTGAGCATATGCTTCATCCAAACCAACTGAGAACAACTGCTACCTGCAGCTATATACTCAGCTTCAGCTGTAGATAATGACACACAATTCTGTTTCTTACTGAACCAAGAAATCAGATTGTTTCCTAGAAAGAAGCATCCTCCTGAAGTGCTTTTTCTGTCATCAGCACTTCCTGCCCAATCAGCATCACAGAAGCCAGTGAGAATTGGTTTGCATCCATGAAAGTACATTATGCCATAGTCACATGTACCATTAACATATTTAAGGATTCTCTTGACTTGATTGAGATGACTGACTTTTGGATCAGCTTGATATCTTGCACAAACTCCTACTGCAAATGCAATGTCTGGTCTACTAGCAGTCAAGTATAACAAGCTTCCAATCATGCTCCTATATAAACTTTGATCTACCTTCTCACCCTTTTCATCCTTAGTCAGCTTTAAATGTGTAGGAGCAGGAGTTCTTTTATGAGAAGCATTTTCCATTCCAAATTTCTTCACTATGTTCTTGGAGTACTTGCTTTGTGAGATGAACATTGAGTCTTCCATTTGCTTAACTTGCAGACCAAGAAAATAGGTTAATTCACCTACTAGACTCATTTCAAATTCAGCTTCCATCTGCTTGACAAAATGTTTGACCATCTTATCAGACATCCCACCAAACACAATGTCATCAACATATATTTGTGCAATCATGACATTTCCTTCTTCATCTTTAACAAACAGGGTTTTATCAATCCCACCTTTTCTGTATCCTTGCTTGATAAGAAATGTGGTAAGTCTTTCATACCATGCCCTTGGAGCTTGCTTCAGACCATAAAGTGCTTTCTTGAGTTTGTATACATGATTTGGACAGCTTGGATCAACAAATCCTTTAGGCTGTTCTACATAAACCTCCTCATTAAGATAACCATTAAGAAAGGCACTTTTCACATCCATTTGAAATAACTTGAACTTTAAGATACAAGCAATTCCCAACAGTAGTCTTATTGATTCAAGCCTTGCTACTGGTGCAAAGGTTTCATCAAAGTCTACTCCTTCAATTTGAGTGTATCCTTGAGCCACAAGTCTAGCTTTGTTCTTTGTAACAATTCCTTGTTCATTTGACTTGTTCTTATACACCCATTTTGTACCAATCACATTTATGTCATCAGGTCTAGGAACAAGATTCCACACTTCATTCCTTGTGAATTGACCTAATTCCTCTTGCATAGCACAAATCCAATATTCATCAGTGAGAGCTTCCTTGACATTTTTAGGTTCTATTTTGGAAACAAAACAAGAACCTGAAATCACTTCTCTTGATCTAGTGCTCACACCTCTGTTGGGATCACCAATTATTAAATCTTTGGGATGATCCTTCTGTATTCTGATGGAGGGAGGTTTGCTTGAATCTTCTGACCTTGTATCATTTTGAGTGAAGTTATATTGATCATTCTTTTCTTCAGCTTCAACCTTGATATCAGCAGATGTTCCAACATCTTCTGGGACATCTGTAGGAGCATCATCAATTATCACATTTATGGACTCCATGATAACATTTGTTCTGTAGTTAAATACTCTATAAGCTCTGCTGTTTATAGAGTATCCAAGGAAAATTCCTTCATCACTTCTAGGATCCATTTTTCTCCTTTGCTCCCTATCTGCCAGAATATAGCATTTACTTCCAAACACATGAAAGTACTTTACAGTGGGTTTTCTGCCCTTCCAGACTTCATATATTGTGGACAAAGTTCCTTTTCTCAAGGTAACTCTGTTATGGATGTAGCAGGCAGTGTTCATAGCTTCAGCCCAGAAATACAGAGGTAACTTTTTAGCATGGATCATAGCTCTTGCTGATTCTTGAATAGTTCTATTTTTTCTTTCAACAATCCCATTCTGTTGAGGAGTGATAGGAGAAGAATACTCATGATTGATTCCTTCTGAAGAACAGAAATCTAAGAATTTTTGATTCTCAAATTCCTTTCCATGATCACTTCTAATTCTGATCACACAGCTGGATTTTTCTCTTTGTAATCTTTGACATAATTCCTTGAATACATCAAAGACATCTGACTTTTCTTTAATGAAATTTATCCATGTATATCTTGAAAAGTCATCAACCACCACATATGCATACCTCTTACCACCAAGGCTTTCAACTTGCATAGGTCCCATGAGATCCATATGTAACAATTCCAAAACTTTGGAAGTTGTCAGATGTTGGAGCTTTGGATGGGACATCTTGGTTTGTTTGCCTATTTGACATTCACCACAGATTTTTCCATCATCAATCTTCAGTTTAGGGATACCTCTTACAGCATCCATAGATATGATCTTCTTTATGCCTCTGAAATGAAGATGACCTAGCCTTTGGTGCCATAGTTTTACTTCTTCTTCTCTAGCTAGAGAACAAGTTGAAGTGGGGCTGAAGTCTAATGGCTCCCACATGTAGCAGTTGTCTTTAGACCTTGCACCTTTCATGATAACTTTTTGCTCTTTGTTAGTCACTATGCATTCAGTTTTTGTAAAGTTTACACTGTATCCTTGATCACATAGTTGACTTATGCTGATCAGGTTAGCAGTTAAACCTTTAACAAGCAGTACATCATCTAGTCTTGGAACATCTTGACAGTCCAAGGTTCCAACTCCTTTGATCTCTCCTTTAGCTCCATCTCCAAAGGTAACATACCTGGATGAATATGACTTTAAGTTTACTAGCAAATTCTTCAATCCTGTCATGTGTCTTGAGCATCCACTGTCAAAATACCAGTCTTCTTTAGCTGATACTTTCAGTGATGTATGTGCTATGTATGCAGTACTTTTCTTTGACCAGATGAGTTGAGATTTCTTTTGATGCCTCTGCCCTGTGTGTTGTTCAGCTGATCTCAAAGTTTGATTGTTGATCTGGTTCTTGGGACTGTGGCTTTGATCAGTCTGAGTGTCAGCTTTTGGTCTCCAAACTTTCTTGATTACTTCTGTCTTTTGCTTAGGAGGTTGCTGATTTCTAAGCTGCATATTCTTGGTACCTTCTACTTTCTGCTTGGAAGGTTGCTGACACATCTGATTTGGATATCCATGTAACTTATAACAGTGAGGTTTGATATGTCCAAATCTTCCACAGTGATGGCATCTCCATCTTTGATACTTCTTCTTCATCTTGTTATTTCCAGACTGTTGGGACATCTGTTGGAACATTATGTTTGTCTTTGTGTTCTGATGTTGAAGCATCTGTTGGAACATCTTGTTTGACTGTATAGTTTTTGAAGTAGTTTTGCTAGAGCTTGCTTCATCTCTGTTATATCCCAGTCCACTTTTGTCCCCTGAATGTTTATTATTGCAGAGAATAGCATCCAGTGTATTTGAGCTGCTGTTCATCATTCTAACAGATTTGGACATATGTTCCAGCTTAGAATTGAGAAGAGTTACTTCACTTTTTAAGGTATCAATGATTACTTGATCACTTGCTTTTTCTTCTTCTAGTACTTCATTCTGCTTCTTTAGCTTTATGACCTCACTGCATACTTCAGTACTACTCTTGTACAGATCCTTGAAGGCTTGCTCAAGATCTGCATAAGTAAGCTCTCCACAGCTGGAATCACTATCATATTCACACAGTCCAGCTAGAGCAGTAATATGCTTAGCTGATTCTTCTTCTGACTCTCCTGAGTCTTCATCAGACCAGGTCACAGAGAGTCCTTTCTTTTGCCTCTTTAAGTAAGTAGGACATTCAACCTTGATGTGTCCATATCCTTCACATTCATGGCATTTGACTCCTTTATCTTGACTGGTCTTTTCAGCAAACTTTGACTTTCTGTTAGAATCATATGTTCTCCTGTTCTCAGAGTTTGTGTTTCTTTCACTGGATTTGGATTGGCCTTCCATTCCTCTGAGAATCTGTTTGAATTGTCTTCCAAGCAAGGCAAGGTTTTCTGATAAGCTTTTGTCATATGCTGATTTATCATCTTCTTCTTCATCTGCATTTGAAACCAAGGCAATGCTTTTGTTCTTTTTAGCATGTGTGTCATTCATTCCCATTTCAAAAGTTTGAAGGGAACCAATGAGTTCTTCAGCTTTCATGGAGCATATGTCTTGAGCTTCTTCTATTGCTGTGACTTTCATGTCAAATCTTTTTGGCAAAGATCTGAGAATCTTCCTTACAAGCTTTTCATCAGTCATCTTTTCTCCCAAGGCTCCAGAAGTATTGGCTATATCCAAGATGTTCATGTAGAACTCATGAATTGATTCATCTTCCTTCATTCTCAAGTTTTCAAACTTGGTGGTGAGAAGTTGAAGTCTTGACATTTTTACTTTTGATGTTCCTTCATGAGTTGTCTTGAGGGTATCCCACACATCTTTGGCCAGCTCACAATGATGCACCAGTCTGAAAATATTTCTATCAATGCCATTGAATAAAGCATTTAGGGCTTTTGAGTTGCCTAGTTCTGAATCTTCTTCCTCTTTACTCCATTCTTCTTCAGGTTTCAGAACTATTGATCCATCTTTGGTGTCTTTAACAGGATGTTTCCATCCAACAATTACTGCTCTCCATGCCCTGTTGTCAAGTGACTTTAAGAATGCAATCATTCTTGGCTTCCAGTAGTCATAATTAGAACCATCCAGTATAGGTGGTCTATTTACTGACCCTATATCTCTGTCCATGATACAGAATTTGTTTTCCCTAGATCTCACCCAGTATAAACAGGCAGGGTGCCTGCTCTGATGCCAATTGAAATTCTGTAATGAGATGTCCTAAGAGATGTTCCAACACTTAATAGGACATTTGACAAATTTAAACAAGAACTTAAACAGCAGGAAAAATAAACAACACAGAAGTTTGTTAACCCAGTTCAGTGTATAACCACACCTACATCTGGAGGCTACCAAGCCAGGAGGAAATCCACTATTAGTAATATTAATTCTAGACTTAAACCACCCTGTTTAATCTATCACTTAATACTTACCCAATGCAATTTCTACCTAAGACTCACTTAGATAAGAGTATCCTACTCACTCCCCCTCAATCACCCAGTGATTTTGTTTACAAGTTTAATTAAAATGAAGTCACACTTCAAACAAAAACAGCTTGATCTTACTTCACAGTTTCAATCAAGTCACAAATGCACTTTTGCTTAAAAGCTCATAAAGTGGTACATTAAAAAACAACCTGCTATTAAAACACTAGACACCCTATTTAGTCTTCTGAAATTCGTACTCAATTCTATGAGATTCTGTTGTTTAAATAGGTTCTGAATTTTGGGCTTTCTGTAGAATGATCCAGCCCTAATGTGCAGCAGCTGTCACCTTGAATTTAGGGTTTGTTACCTCCTATATTCTAGGTGCATTAGGTCTTCTGTTTTAATCTGAATCTTCAATTTAAAACTCCCTACAGATGCGCCTTGTTCTGTTTTATATCCATCATTAATTAATTCCAGATAATTCTCCTTAAATATCTCTGATCTGTTAATCAATAATTAATTCTGATAGCAGGTCTGAGATGTCTCAACATCTGTTGGGACATCCTGACAAAACTGAACTTAGTCATTTAAACAATGTCCCAACATCTGGTAGAACAACCTGAACCAAGTTCACATACTCAGTTTGCTAATGTCCCAACATCTGATAGGACATTCTGAACTGAATTTAACATTTCTTGTTTGGTCAAAAATTCTGCCAATTCTTAAACATCTACAGAGTCCTTATATTTTTTTTCTTTTCAGCGCTCTCCCCCTCAATTATATCCTTTTTTTTTGCAAAGACTCTCCCCTCTCTCTTTTGAATTTTCGGTTCTCCCTCCCTGTACTGTCACACTAAACTCATATTGTTGTTGTTGCTTTTCTAATTTTATTGATGCAGGTTCTGCTTGTGCTCTATTTTTGTGTAATATTTGGACTATAGAGTTGCTGGTATGGTCAAATGGTGCAGGACTTTGTGTGTGAAATTGGTGTTGCTATTCTTAGGTAAATGAGACAGGATGTGTTGTTTGGGAAGGTTGACTGAAAAAATATTATAATACAAACTAAACCATAATTTAACTAAAACAAAATTCTACCTATAAACCAATAAAAATTAAATACCCATAATTAAATAAAATGAAAGAGTCTAATTAAAATTAATTAAAATAACCTAAATTAGAACTAAACTAATTCACTATAAAAATGCACTTACTAAATTACTCATTAAAATAATTAAATTTAAATAATCCTAACAATAAATAAGTAAAAAACAAAAACTAAACGTTATATAGAAAATAATCAATAAAATAATAAAAATAAAATTAACTAATAATAAAACTAATCTTAAAAATAAAAGCTTAATTAAATACAAAATAAATTACAATCGACTTAAGTCATTTATTTAAAATAAAAAATTAATTATGAAAAGAGACCATATTCGAAATAAATCAATGAAATTACGAACAAAACACACGAACGAGAAATGACTCGGAAAGATGGGAGACGAATAAAAGATGCATGATTAATGATTAATGGATTAAAAATGCGACAATGACCGGTTATCAATAAATGCGATGCAAATGCGTCGAAAATGAAATGATTTTTTAAAAAAAAAAGTTCGGTCAAAATTTAGGGGGAGACAATCCGGCTTGAGTATACACATAAAATTTAGAGTGAGCAGTCGTGTGGCTTGCGTGGTTTTGAGCATGTGTAGTTTTCACGAGTCCCACACCCAGATCAGGCTCTCTTGGGATATGTTCTATACTACCTAGGCATACCATAGAATGTTCCCATCTGAGCTGCTAACACTGGGAACCGATCATCGAGGACCTTAATGGAAACAACCCTCCCCAGTGGTCACAGTGGCAGACCACATTTTGTGGCAAACCCATTCGCAGACGAGGGCCCACTAGGAAATCACATAAGATGACCTTGTTCTCTCATAGGAACCTAGTTAAAGCAACTGGTCGTATGACGATAGTATTGTACCCTTCGGGATGAATGTACTATTGTTTCTCGACTTCAGTGCTTGAAGCCGGGAACTTATGAGGGATGCTTGTTTTCAGGACTCAGCTGAGGCCTCCCTGGGTAGTACATAATGCCAAACCAATTCCCTAATTTGGTCATGAGCCATTTTTCGGAAATGGTGAACGTATTATTGCTACTCGGCTTTGAGAGTCCGTGATGTTGACTCGTAGTAGCATACCCGTGAGATTGGGAGGGGTTTACAGGTTTGCAGGAAACTAACCTTCAACCTACCTTGTTCTTGATACTTGGGTTTTTGACACATACTTGTGATCTGGTATTTTTGACAATCGGTATTCAGGAAAATCAGAAGGAAGTACAACAGTGCTCAGTATATGCAACAGTGATCATATGCCATTGCATTGCATCACATCATCAGCATACTTGCATTCCTAACGCATGTTTATTCATTTGCAGGGATGCATATCACATCCTTGATTCTAGTTGTGGGTATTGATTCTATGAGCATTGAATCCAAGAAAAAGACCAAGTGTATTATCTCCTACAAGGTTCATCAGCCTATTGTGAAAGAAATTCTCAAAGTGAAAGCCTTAGCTCCTCCAGAAGTTCTCAATGTCTTCAAGCAGGATTACAGGTGGATTTTGTATTTCATAGAGCCCATCAGTGACTACGCTTTCAGAGGGATGCACACCTTGCTACAGTTTTATGATCCATAATTTAGATGTTTCGTACTTTCCGATTTCGTATTGGCACCTACATTAGAGGAGTACTCGAGCATCCTGAGAGTTTCCGTGAAGGACTGTGCACTATTCTTTGGGTCCAAGATTGACCCCGACTTCAAAGATGTGGCAACTGCTCTTTATTTGAGCAAGTCATTATTGGAAGATCGGATTGATAGCAAAGGAGGCTTCCGAGGATATCATTTGAGTTTCTTGTTAGATGAGGCTACTAAAGCAGCTGAGGAAAAAAGTTGGAGTACCTTCAATGCGATCCTAGCTTTGTGTTTATATGGAATCACTTTGTTCCCGAACATGCCGAACTTCGTGGATGTCGATGCTATTCGCATTTTCATGGAAAAGAATCTTGTTCCTACTCTGTTAGGTGATCTCTACCACTCTGTGCATTATAAGAATGAGAAGCGAAAGGGTGGAATGTTGAATTGTTGCGCGACTGTATTCTATAAGTAGTTCACACGCTTTCTTCCACAATCAGGTGCTTTTGAGAGGATGAAGAACACACTTGAATGGTCGGAACGAATAATGGGCTTGCAAGCAAAGGACATTGTCTGGGTTAATCAGGGATTGCGGTGCATTGACATTCTTCATAGTTGTGGAGGATTCCCTAATGTTCCATTGATCGGGAGGAAAGGGGGAATCAATTATAACCCTTCCCTCACGGTTAGACAGTTCGGGTACGCTTTAAAGGAACCACCAGCCGCTGTGGACATCACAGAGTCCTTGTACTTCCAATCAACAGACGGATTCGAGATTTCTCAGAAAGCTTCTAATGCTTAGCATAGTCGAAAGACAAGAGGGAAGAAGATTTTAGGAGCAGGAGATTGTCGAATGTATCCACCGTTTGCAAAATGGCTAAGAGAACGGGTTGAAGTGTTACTGTTACCATTTGGGCCTGCGCCTCTTCTATATCCCATGGTCATTAAACAGCCTACCACAGTTAGCATTGAAGAGTTCAACAAGGTGAAGACGGAAAGAGACAACTTGTTAAAAGAGAATGCACAGTTAAGTCAAGAGCTTGCTAAAGCTAATCACGCCAGACTTGAGATTGAGTGGAAATCTCAAGAAGATGCTAAGAAGCATGCTATTGCGAGGAAACAATGTGAAGTCGAGTTAGCTCGGTATGCGAGGTTCGAGTTTGCTACTAGGAGCTCTTCCAAGGAACACATTGACACTAGAAGGAAACTGGATCAAAAGACCTTGATGTTCGAGAACATGAAAAATAGGCATGCTGCTTACAGGATCAAAAGAGAGGAACAAGATAAAGTTCCAGCTGAAGAGACCGTGAGTAAGCTAAAGGAGAAAGATGAAGAGATGGCCGGTAAGTTGAGAGAAAAGGACGCAGAACTTGCTAAAGCCCGAGAGGAAGCTGCTTATTACAAGCGAATAATGATCTACTATCAGAAGAAGCTGAAGAGGGTTGAAGACAACCAGGCACAGACGAGGGAGTTAGTAAAAGTTCCAAAGACAGGACCAATCATTGACTCAAATCTAAATAGAGGATCACATTGAAAAAGAAATCTTTCTGTATGCTTGTCTGTTGTGAGATTACCATCAGGGTTGTTGATGGAAATCTCAAGAAGATGCTAAGAAGCATGCTATTGCGAGGAAACAATGTGAAGTCGAGTTAGCTCGGTATGCGAGGTTCGAGTTTGCTACTAGGAGCTCTTCCAAGGAACACATTGACACTAGAAGGAAACTGGATCAAAAGACCTTGATGTTCGAGAACATGAAAAATAGGCATGCTGCTTATAGGATCAAAAGAGAGGAACAAGATAAAGTTCAAGCTGAAGAGACCGTGAGTAAGCTAAAGGAGAAAGATGAAGAGATGGCCGGTAAGTTGAGAGAAAAGGACGCAGAACTTGCTAAAGCCCGAGAGGAAGCTGCTTATTACAAGCGAATAATGATCTATTATCAGAAGAAGCTGAAGAGGGTTGAAGACAACCAGGCACACACGAGGGAGTTAGTAGAAGTTCCAAAGGCAGGACCAATCATTGACTCAAATCTAAATAGAGGATCGCATTGACAAAGAAATATTTCTATATGCTTGTCTGTTGTGAGATTACCATCAGGGTTGTTGATGGAATCTTTTTATCATTTGCACTTCTGTTTAAAGTTCATGCTTTGTGTGTTTTTACTATATCAACCAGTTCTTTTCATAAAAATATCTTTTTACTATCATTTTGTGTGCTCTCGCTTTGTGATCACCGACACATCTGGCACGTTTGCAAAAACACGTTGGTCTTCATATTCTCGGAATTGTTTGGCACGCCTGCTACACACACACCTTATATTATCAACACTACTTGTTATTTACAGCAAAAAAAAGGGCTCCTGTCTTCATCAAATCCACAAAACTGGAATCAGGGGATGGAAGGCCCTAAGAATGAATTGACATGCCATAAGCATTCATTTCCTGCATATCATATTCTTGTGTTTTTGCAGGTTACCCAGAGTTTCTAACTTATTCAACTGCAGGCAATATAGCTGGTCAACGCGTTCACTGATATCCGACTAAGAGAAACCGAGTAAGAATAGCTGAACGAATGCAGACAGATCTCAACGAGCTCCGTCAGAGGATGGATCAGTTCATGGAAATGATGACTGGCATGGCCCAGAACCAGGAACGTCTCAGGATGATGGTTGAGCAACCTCATGGGAATGTTAGTACTGGAATACCGACTGAGAATGTGGATTCTAATGCAGCCCGTAACGGAGAGCCTTATCCAAATAGGACCGCAACACGTAATGCAGGTTTAAAAGACAATTAAGAGGATCAGTTCACTCTACTGGATGTCGATATGGGTAACATGAATGAGATCAACAATCGCAGGTATGAAGAGCTGGCAGAGAAGATCAAGGCCATGGAATGTCAGAATTCCCTGGGCATCGATGTAACCAGTCTCGGGTTAGTACCAGGAGTCAGGATCCCTCCTAAGTTCTAGGCACCATCGTTTGACAAGTACAACGGCAGCACGTGCCCTAGGACTCACATTCACGCATACTTTGGAAGAATCTCGGCTCACGCCGATGACAAGAAACTTTGGATGCATTTCTTCCAAGATAGTTTATCTGGAGCTTCGTTGAGCTGGTACATGAAGTTGAGCAGGGTCTCTATTCGAAGCTGGAAAGATTTAGCTGAAGCTTTTCTCAAGCAGTATCAATATAACATTGATATGGCTCTGAATCGCACTCAGTTGTAGAACTTGTCTAAGGGACCTAAGGAGAGTTTTAAGCAGTATGCCCAGAGGTGGCGTGAGCTGGCCGCACAGGTTCAACCTCCATTGCTGGATCGGGAAATGGCCGACATGTTTATGGGCACCTTGCAAGGTGTTTACTTGGATCGTCTGGCCGCCTGCCCGTCCATTAGTTTTTCTGATATCGTCATTGCTGGAGAAAGAATAGAGAATTTTCTGAAATTGGGAAAGATTCAGGATGCAAGCAGTGCTAGTTCTTCTGGTGTGAGAAAGCCTTTTGGCAACGACCAAAGAAGAAGAGAAGGCGAGACAAATGCTATGTATAGAGGCCGAGAAATAAGTTATTCTCAAGGTTACTACCAAGCAGCTGCAGTGACTATTACTCCACAGGTTCAACAAAAACGACCACAGGGTCAGCAACAACAGGTACAGAGACCGTTTCAGCAAAGAGCGAGAGCCAGGGACCGTAAGATTGATCCTGTCCCATGTCCATATGTTGTATTACTCCCAGAGCTGCTAAAGTTAAACATGGTCGAGCTTCGTACCATGAGGCCTCCTCCTCCAAACAATCTACCTCCGAATTTGATTGCTAACGCCAGGTGCGAATTCCATTCGGGTGCCCAGGGGCACAGTATTGAGAAATGTTAGGCTTTTCAGAACAAGGTACAGGACCTAGTTGACTCGAAGGCGATCAATTTAGCTCCTCTCCCAATTGTACTCCAGAATCCGATGCCTAGTCACAATGGAACCGATGTCACAGTTGTTCTACCAGATGGTCCACGTTAAGCTGAAGTCTTCGAGTTAATCACCCAGGACGCCAAGGTATTCATGAAGCAAATAAAGCCAGCAGTATTCAAATACTCTCAGTGATGGTATCTATTTGTTTGCCTTTCTTCATTGTTCATTTTCATCCCAATTGAGGGGAACTGCGTCACTCTGATTCTTCATTGGTCATCAGTCAATGGATATACGTAGGCAGAAGATCGTCAGGTCTTTCCGAGCAACCTTATGGGGCAATTTTACTCCCCAACTTCACTTTTTCCTTCAGACGTCTCGTGTTAGAATCAGAATAACTAGAAGAAGAAGTATGATTGCCATGTTTTGGGTATACGGCTGCAACTTGAAGATTACAAGTCTGTGAAAGAGCTATTGATCACTGAAAGTATCCAAGACTAACAGGTCCAGACGGAGTCAAGCCTCCTCAACTACAGCAATATTCAGTCTCTTTACTGCATTTCCATTTGTAGTTTCTTTTATATGCTAAACATTTGTCTACATGTATGAAATTTGTTTGCTTTTGAATGTTAGCAATAATAAAACTCACATGTTTTTCTTGAAGTAATTCATTCGCATTCCCTTATAATTTTGCATGTGTACATCGCAATACCAATTGTCGTGCTTAAATTCTATGAAGGAGAATGACAAAACAAAAACGCAAAATCTCTAATTGTGTGCTCTCGAGTAAGGCCCTGTTGACGATGTACAAGCTTTGTTTCAAATCCCTAAACATTGGAGATATAAGGAAGATATACCCTTGCTAACCCCTTTGAGCCTTGAAGTAGGAGTTTCTTTTCACATGAAAAACCCTCATATGTAACCCAGGGGCAGGGTAGATGTCAGCTAGTCGGACCAAGCGTTCAGGCTTTCATAAAGGAGTGTATTTGAAGATCCATTGCATTCTACTATGCTAATCAAGAGGTCCAAAGACCCGAAACCACAATGGTTATCCAAGTCAAAAGGTCCAAAGATTGAAAACCACAATGGTTATCCTTCGTCGACCAAAGAATGAGGCAGTCACAACCCTCGCAAAGCAATCAAGGCAAATAGTGTCACACGACTTGTTCAAAATGCAAAAAGAAAAATAAAAGAAAAAGCCCGATAAGTCGAAACTTGAAAACAAGCGACTTAGGCAAAAGTTAGGGCATCTCACTGGACTTCACAATCAAAGATTCACAAGAATCAGTCCAGGAAAAAGTTAGGGATAAAGAAAAATGATGCAAAAGTGAAAGACGAAAAGGATTACGCAAGAAAGATCCTCAAATGAGAACAAAGTCGTGTGGCACGGACACGAAAGATAGAGGGATGACTGACTCTCAACAATAACCTAATTAGTGCTTTAACCGATAGCAGCAATGGTTCCTCAATCAACACAAAACCCTTATGAAAGGTGAATGCTTGTGAAAACTAGTTGAACATAGGAATGGAGAACATCACGAAGAGTGGGTGGGCACAAATAAACTTCGAGCCTATATCCTTTGTTTCTATAACCGTGAACCAGGCCACGATACAACCCTCAAAAGTCCTAACTGAAACAGGGTTAATTTGAGAGCGTACTACTACGAGACCGCATTCCTGACTCCTATGAGTTATGCTAAAAGACATTTGTTGGTATTGCATGTACATACTTTCATTCAAAATAATGTCGTATCTTAACCAGTGATTCACTCACGAAGGTTTGCGATCCCTTTTCAAAACTTCAAGATTAACATGTGTGTTGAATTAGAATTTTCATTCTAGGAATAAACATTTTTTTGCTTGTATACATTTGTTTAGCATCATAAATGGTTCACATGCGGAAATTCAATCCAGAAGCTTAAGCATGCTAAGTTGAGAAGTCTAAAACTTCTGAAAGACAGTCACGTCAAGGCGTACTTTTCCGAGAAAGCTTCATTGAGCAGGGACTTTCCCGACTAGTCATGGTAAGAGCTAGCCAATCCGGGGAAATTACGTCGAGCAATCTTTTCAAATTTCAGCCAAACTGGGGCAATCACCTCGAGATCCAAATCTCTCAAAGGGAGATGATTAGCAAGTCAAGTGCAAAACTATTCAAATACTCGTACTGGGGCAGGCCACCCCAATAGTACGAGAATTAATTCTTTCCCAAAGATAGACAATCAGAAGCATCTACCCGGAGTTCAGCTACCCGGAGTTCAGAGTACCGAGACAGTTATGCTCCTGAAAAGTTCCTATGGCATCCTCTTATCATAATTCTTATAGACTGAGTCTACTACCCATATAGCGGTCGCTCGTCAAGCCAATTATCGCATTCAGCGTTTCTTACAGCTCAAAGCCCATCTGCATTGGCAAAGGTTACCTCCCCAGCAAGGTTATTACGCTTATTCAGGCAGTCGTTACGATACCTAAGAGTTTAAAGACACCGAGTCTTTTGTAAAATCCTCTTGAGGTAAAATCCATACAGAAGCAAATGACCCCCAGCACGAGATAACTAGTATTCTTTTCCTCCCCAGCAGGACGTGTCTCGGTTTTGGTCATCCCCAACAGACGAATGGAAGTTATCCCTAGTAAAGTCACCAAGTTTTTCCTTCAGCTGGTTTCCTTGATCTCGGTTCCCCAACAGATCTAAGGTAACTCCTATTCCCCTAACAGATTTCAGATAAATCATTCTCCTTCCCAGCAGATCCATAAGAGTAGATAATCCCCAATAATCGAGGTATCCCCCGACACGGTCCTCAAATCTAAAGTCCAATTTATTTTTGGCAAAGGTGGTAATTCAGTACAAATGAATTATTCACGCTCTTCTCCCACAGAGATGTTATCCTCACAGGGCTTTTTGAGATCGAATCCGTGATCATTATGTTTCCCCATAGAGTCAGCAGGGACTTATTACGTCCGCGTCAGGAATTCCTTTTGCACTCACACCAGTTCATTGACAATACTTAAGGCATAACATCCCCAGTGTCATGGGGCTTCATGCCATGTAACTCAATATACGCGTACCCAACATAGTCCAAGTTTGGTATCCTTTAAAGCTCAGCCACAGACTGGCCAAAGTCCATATTCGCGTGGCAAGATTCAAAAGTCTCCCACAGCAAGCAAAAGCCCAGCCACAGACTGGCCAAAGTCCATCTTTGGGTGGCAAATTCTTGAAGTCCACCCACAGTGTGGCAAATTTCAAAAGTTTCCCACAGCAAGCAAAAGTCCAGCCACAGACTGGCCAAAGTCCATCTTCGGGTGGCAAATTGCAAAAGTATCCCACAGGGAGCAAACGTCCAGCCACAGACTGGCCAAAGTCCATCTTCGGGTGGCAAATTGAAAAAGTCTCCCACAACGAGCAAAAGTCCAGCCACAGACTGGCCAAAGTCCATCTTCGAGTGGCAAGTTTCAAAAGTCTCCCACAGTGAGCAAAAGTCCAGCCACAGACTGGCCAAAGTCCATCTTCGGGTGGCAAGTTTCAAAAGTCTCCCACAGTGAGCAGAAGTCCACCCGCAGTGTGGAAAATCTCTAAAGTCTCCCGCAGTGAGCAGAAGTCCACCCGCAGTGTGGCAAATTTCTAAAGTCCCCCGCAATGGGCAAAAGTTTCCCGCAGTGAGCAGAAGTCCACCCGCAGTGTGGCAAATTCTTAAAGTCCGCCCGCAGTGTGGCAAATTATCCAAAGTCCACCCATAGTGTGGCAAAGTATCTTGAATTCCAACCGCAGATTGGCGAAAGTCCATCCTCATGGTGGCAAATCATATTGTGAAGTCCAACCGCAGATTGAAAAAAGACCACCCGCAGTGTGGCAAAGTATCTTAAAATTCGATCTCAAATTGGTGAAAGTCCACTCGTGGCGTGGCAAGTCGTTAGTCGTCTGACGCCATCTGATAGTACATCATTAAGGCATTGTTACAGCCTATCAAGGTCCACCCACAACGTGGCAAGTCAGTAGTCTTCTGGCATTGTTCAAAAAGCATCCCCTGTTTACTATCCTTCCCATCATAATTATATCAAAGCATAGTTCATTTGGTTGAGTTTATTTCCCTGTTCTTCTGCCACAGAGTGCAAATTTTCTGGTTGTTTCTGGTATTCAATCCTTGCATACTTCAAACGTCTGAAAGCAACTGCTATTATCCATTCAAGCCTACAGTGATTGAATAGAGGCAGCTGTAACACCCCAAAATTTTCCCTCATATTTATAACCATCTAATTGGCTTACATTTCACATTCATCGGCATTTTCCCATTAGGTCATAACATTGAATCATGCAGTGCATTGACTTCTAAGTCATGGGATCAACGCCATAGGAAATTAGGGTTTCATATCCTATCATTATCTATCAGGTGGATTCAAAGTTCTGGTTATATGGCTATTAACAACATCAGTTTCTTATGCACTTGCTACTAGATTAGGGTTTATTTTCCTAGTTAGTTGATCCCTAAGGAACTCCTTCATAAAGGTTGTCCATTAGCGCAACAGGCTTATTATCAAGTTGAATTAGGGTTTTATTCATGATGGAGTTTGAGAGCATTCCAACAACTGAGATCCTTTATCTTAAAGTTCGATTTGGACTTATTTGAGGGAGATGTTCGTTCGTGTGTATTATTCAATGGAGATGTTCATTCGTGTGTATTATTTTCAAGTGAAGCAATGTGATGATTCGAGCTATTTGTTTTAGGGATTTTATCATGGCATAAAAGTTCAGGTCCAAGAATTTGGTTCGAATTGAGGATGGAAAAAGTGAACAATTATGATCTATTCGGAAGACGTCATTCGATTTCAAATATAATCCATTTCTAACCGTTTATCTTAAAATAAAAATAAAACATTACCTTTTTATCCAATGACCAAAATACGTTAATTAATTCAATAACCTTCCAATTCAAGTATTCATTTCTTAATAACCATTCAATTTGTTTGACATTCGTTCCAAATCTCAAGTCATTTCCTAAGAATCATTTTTGAACTAGTTGGTTTACCCGATTATCCAATTATCCATTTGTTCATGTATCCATCCATACTTTCAAATCTTGCCTATGCATTTCTCTAAGGCCCACTTTTCATTGTAGTCATCAAAGCCCAAAACCATATCCAACTTTCGAACTCATTCATGGCTAGTTTTTTTAATTATGTTTTTATACCTGTCCATTTTTTTATACACCAATAAAATCCAAATAGTGGGAAATGAATTCTTTATTTTTCTCTCCACATGACATTCTAGCAGCAGCGAAGGAGTAAAACGCATATTCCAAAATGCAGAAAATAATAGAAAGTTATAATAAATAAAAAAATTCTGAAGAAGGAAATGGTATGTTACATCAGAACAGAAAATAACAGAGTGTAAAGGGAAAAGAAAATGAGACTCTATCAGGGACAAAAAGAAAATTCAGTCGCAAATTCTCAAAGAGAATTCGGTTACAAAAGCAGTTAAAAAAAATCCTAATAGCTTCTAATAGAATTTTGAGAAGCTTCAGTTTTCCCAGTATATTTGGATTCACTCACTCTTCAACATTGGGTCCCCATTCTTAGAACTCATCTCCATTTGGAACTCCTTATTCATCCAACTTGTTCTTCACTCATCTTCCACTCTCCCTGCAACAAATTTCTTCATCCTCAATCCATCATATTCATCAAAACTCGATTCTCATAAATCCTTAGGAAATATCATCAATTCTTCCTCACTCTTCTTTTCATAACATTCATCACTTATCATCAATCACCCTACAAACAAGCAAACAAAAGTATCAGCAATAGTCGAATTCAGCGCCAATTACATACTTGCAACTCCGACAATTCAGAACCACAGAGTATGAACTAGAATTGAAAGAAGATTTCTGAATAAGAATTCAACAACAATTTCAGATGTGAAAAAAAAGAAGAACGGAATCGCAATTTTGATCCTTACCTGAACGAGACACCGAGCCGACAAACGAATCTTTAATCTTCACTCTCGGCATCATTATCTTCACTCTTCTCTTCTGCGCACGCCATCATCAACCAAAGTCGCAACACCGTCGTTCTTCGTCGATCTTTCTCAGCCGCAATATCAACATCATCAACATCGTCATGCCATCATCAAACGCAAATTCCTGCAAGTACGCACACATTTCAACACGAGTTCACATATCAAAGAATAACCTCATAACAACAAGACTCAGATTCGCAGTTCACGCAAGAAGAGGTTCAGAGGAAGAAACGAAATTGCGATAAAGAAGAAATTCATACCTGAGGAGCATTCGTCATTGTCGCTGCTGCTCTCGTCTTATCAGCAAAGCCTTCACCATCTTCTTCATCGCTTGGCATCATTATATTCATATCGACCCTCCTCCGATTCACAAGGTACACGTTGCTTATTATGATCTCTGTGAGTTGTTGATTATGTCGTTTAAGGTTCAATTAGAGTAGACATGAGCATATTTACGAGATTGTGAGGGTTAGGTTTCAGATTAGTGATAGGGGTGAGGTTTAGGTTGTGTTTGAGAGTGGACGTTTAGATGTTTTGGTCACTCTTCTTCTATGGTTTTCTGCGGCGGCGCCGATCGGAGGAGGAGAGGTACTAGGGTTTAGTTTTGGGAGAAGAAGAAAGGAGTGTTTGAGAAGAAGAAACGTGTTGGTGAGAGATGAAGGGAAGGGCGCCGTTTCGGAGACGGAGGCTAGGGTTTTGAAGAGGGATTAGGTTTGAGAAGAGGAGAGGAAGAACGCGTCTTGAGAGAAAGAGTTTGAGAAACTGAGGCTATATTTGTTTGCTCTTTAATTATTGTTTAATGTATGAAATTAAATTTAAAAAATCTCATAAAATTATATTAAGTGCATTGATGGTTTTCTTAATACTGATAAAATCCAATTAACACTACCGTCGATTTTGTTGCTTCAAGAGGATAAGGTTTCGTTAGGGTGGTCTAATCCGGTGGTGACACTTGTCACCATCCGGTTGGACCACCAAATTTCATTCCCACGCGCATGACCCCACTATAAGAATCATACGTCCTTCCATCATGGTCGTGCGTCGCATTTTATCATTATCAGACGGATGAGAACGAGTCAACTATGTTGACTGAGGGAGCGTGATAAGGGCCCATGTTCAACATATTTTGGGCCTTGGAAATGATGATTTTTGCACCCCCTGTGCAGGCCCATTTAGTAATCTTTAATGAAAAATTACTTTCTTACACCCCTTTCCTATTTCTAAATTTTATTTTAATTTCTGTTTTATGCCATTTCAATTTAATTCCACAAAAAATATTAAAATGCATAATAAAATTCCCCAAAAATTATAGTAGACTTTTAATTCAATTTAGAAATTTTCTATATTTTTAATTTCTGAATTTAATTATTTTTCAATTTAATTTCAATTTTTCATTTAATTGTTTTTAGATTGAATTCGCACATGGATACATAATTTTGTACATTTTATTTCTCCCACTTCCTGCAACATTTTTGCCCATTCCTTTTGCTATGATTAGAGGACAAGTAATAGAACACATAATATTTTTGGTGTATTTTTTAAGCTATTTTATCCACTGTTTTGGTAGTGTGGTTTGTATAAAATTATGATTGAACCTTAGATAAGTTTAAGTGACCATTTGACATAGTTAGACTTTGAATTTTTAGGAGATTTTTTAACAAAATGTTATAATCAGGTTAGAGACCCTAGGGAATTAATTTCATATTTTTTCCAGGAATTTTGATATTTTTGTCATCTTAATTCATTTCCATCATATTATTGCACATGCGTATTCATTTCATTTGCTAACAATTTTCTTTTTATGCAAGGTATTTTTCGAGGATTCGCTTATGGACTTGGATTATGTTTGTTATGCCTCGATTATATTTTTGTGATGTAATAGCTTAGAACTTGTATGCTTGTATAGTTCCTATAACTAGGATAGAAAAGATAAAACGAATCGATAGAAAACCAAAATCTCAAAAATAAATAAAGACTCGATCCAACGTCGAGTAAATTTCCAAATAGATAAATAAAGTTTCATGTGACTTTAGGATTCCTCGATTACCATCGTTCCATTCCATTACAACCAAAATCAAGCCTTGTATATTGCACACCATAAGTCGTGCGTCTCAGCACCACGCAATCGACCCACCCGATCCGTCGTTTCATCCCATTTACGTTTCATACACGTTTTTCCCCCACCATGACTTAGGAAGACCATATTGTTCATTATTGCTTTTTGTACTCGAATTTCTAATTTTATATCTCTTAGGTAGATTTAATCTCTCAAACCTCACTAACCATAGGTTATCTTCAAACTCAACTAACTTAGGGTAAGTCTAGTTTCCCTTAGAGTTTTCCTTTTATAACTTGAGTCTCACTTCTCATCTTTAAGAAAAATCAAAACACTTAATAAAGGAAAAGGTGTACAATGCGCCACGAGCCTTAAGCTATACCGAAAATGATTAGTGGAGGTCTTCTCCACTCTTCTAGGGTGCTATACAAACGTTCCATTGGGGGCGATCTTGGAAAGTATTCGCTCCTGTATCATAGTCTTAGTGTTGTACATACGATAAACACAAATTTAAAACACATCTTCTAAAAGACAATAAACTAAAACAACACGTATTCTCATCTCATCTCATACTCTTTGCGGACGAATGTGACTTGCCTCAATAGTTCAAACAGCGATACGATAAACACCCTTGAGTCAGAGCCGGTAACACCTGAGCTAGAGCTATGGCAACATCATCCTAAAAATCACAAACAAGTTCCCGCCTTAGTTAGACGAACTACGGAGACTCTGATCCTCATTTATCCCGATGAGGTACATAGGCAGTGGGGTAGGGCCCATTCGAGCACATTCTTTATTTTCCTTACATTTTCCCCTTTCTTTTTCGATCTTATTTCATTTCCAAATCCAGATAGCCATCCTTTCATTCAAGCAACATATTATTTTTTCACCCTTTGAAACAAACTTATAAGCATGGATCCCGTCGGGTACGGCGGACAGATTGGGGTGCTAATACCTTCCCAATTCGTAACCGACTTTCGGACCCAGATCTTTGGTTCGCAAGGCCTCGTCATTTCCCTTCTTCCTTAGGTTTGTGCAACATTACCTTTCCCATTCCTTCGGGATAAAAATGTCTGGCTGGCGACTCTAACTTTTTCGCACCACTTTCGCGTTTGTACTAGGATGAAAATCCCGGGAGCGACACCATTTTCCATGTATTTACCATTTTTCAAACTTTTAATGATCCATGGATTTACGCCATTTGCAAACTAACATTCTTTCAATGAAATTTGAGATTTTATCCAATTGTTTGCAATTCTTTATGTTGTTTCTATTTACAAAATTTCATTTATTTTTTATAATAATTTTTTAAACAAATTTAATAATTAATTGAACTTTTAAAAATTATAAAAATATTTTATTTTGATGTATGAATGAGGAAAGAATGTCAACATTTATTCCAGGGACGGTAAGGTCTTGAAGTATGTAGCTTGCCTTTCTCAAATCAGGGTTTGATCTGAATGTTTCGTCAAACAAAGATTATTGACAATCCTGGAAATATGCAATGTTGATAAAGGTTATTCCTCCATGCAGTGAGTAATGTTGAAATGGTCCTTGCTACATGAAAATCTCCAATTGAGTTTTAGCCTTTTCCTCAGCAGAAATTATTATTTCTTGGTACAAGAAGATGTGAGCAAACTTGAAGAATGTTTGTTTCACGGGAATCCTCTATCGAGTTCTAATTTGTTCCTCGGTTTGAGTTGATTATTTCTCCATGGCATAAGTATTGGTATAGTAGTCACTTGTTAGGTTTTCTCTCACATAGTGTTGGGTATTGATTTAAAATCCCTTGCAACTCAACTTTTGGCTATGATGTTAACTTCTTATGTCTCCATGAGGATCGTTAAGTCTAAAATGTTCTTTCAATGGTGGATAATCCTCAGAGATTTTTCATGTGTCCCCATTAGATATTTATGTGATGATTCCTAGAAGGCTCATTTTCATTGTTCAACAAGTCTCAGACACTTTCCCCAAGGCGAAGTCGTTGCAATATAGTGTTATCCCTCTCAGAGATTGACGTTTATTTAATGATATGCTTGGTGTTTATTTCCTAGTAGAAATATCTGCATATCCAGTAAGGATTATGGAAATGTTTCCCCATCCCCGACAAATTGTTATCTTTCCTCAACATTGTGGTTTCCCCTTGCACAGTTGATGTTAATGTTTGTTACCCTAGTAGGTTTTGCTTTATTTTCACTACTGGTAGATCCTCATCTGTTCCCCAACAGAGCTGTAAGGATATTTTTTATCCCAATTAGAGTTTAGGTAGATATTTCTTTTTTCCCCACCAGAGTTTGGAAGACTTTGTGCTTCTGGTGTTTCCCCAGCATGTATTCCCCTCAGAATGGAATTCTTGATGCTATCCCTTTTTTGGATTATTGAAGATTGATTTTTGGGTGTTTCCCCCCAAGTAGTATCTTTACCTCTTTAGCATGGGTTGAGCCTTGTAGTAGGATTTATTCCTTTAATGGCTTTTGTTTATCCCCTACAGGGTTTTTTCCAATTGAATCTCCAACAAAATTTCCAGTTATATCGCTATCTCATTTGGGATTAGCCGAGTACCCAGATATTATGGTGTTTATGTCACCCGTTTCTTATATTTATGTCTATTTTGTCAGCATATTCATACACATATTCATGCATTCTTTATATGCATAACATCACATGATTTCATTTTTTGCATTCCTTGATGTTTCCCCCGCTCTTTGGTGTTGATTTCCCCCGCAATGTATGTGTGTCTTCACTCTAATTTAGAGTGTTGACCTTTAAGAAAAAAATGTTCATCCTTTCTAATTCCCCGCTAACTTTATTTCTCGTGGATGATTTTGATTCAGTTTCCTCCCCAATTTATTATCTAAATGGAACTTTCCTTAGTTGAGATATTTCCTCTTCAGGATGAGTCTTGTTTGACTGTTTCTCTCCAAGTTGTTCCTGGATTGAACTTTGGTCCTTTTGCGAGTGTATTATCCTGGTTTAAATGCCACTTTGGTGGTAGTGTGTAGAATTCCTCCTTTTATTCGAGCTTATTGCTTTTGCTCCTACCCAGTGACTGGTAGTTGAGATTATTTTATTGAATCTATTATTTATATATTTTTCTACCTAGTGACGGGTAGTAGATAATATTTCTCCCTTATCAGTTGGTTACCTTTGTTTCTATCGTGCATTCATAGTCGGTAGTCCTTCTTTTCAAGCTCATTGCTTTACTCCTACCCAATAATTGGTAGTCAAGATTTATGTTGGCAAGTCAATTATCTGCATATTTTCTACCCAGTGACACGTAGCAAATAATATCATATATTTCGGTTCGTCTACCCAGTGACTGGTAGCCGACAATTTTGTTCCTAATCTCCTTGCTTTTCTCTACCTAGTGACAAGTTGCAGATAATATCATATATTTTGGTTATTCTACCTAGTGACTAGTAGCCGATAATTTTGTTCCTAATCTTCTTTCTTTTCTCTACCCAGTGACAGGTAGCAAATAATATCATATATTTCATTTCATCTACCCAGTGACTGGTAGACGGTAATTTTGTTGATTTCCTTTTTATCCAAATTGATTACCTTTATCTCTACCCAGTGATCGGTAGTAGATAATTCATTCCCAACTTAGTCTCTTTCCACCATGTGGATTTTAATACTTTGTTTGGTTGATGTTGTCTCTAGTGAAGTTTTATCCTTCTCTGTTGAGCTTTATTTTCTAATTTTGTTTTGATTTATTTTCATACAGAATCATTCCCTAATTTGAGTAATCTATCCAGTGATTTATTTTCCTGGTAAACTCTATTGTCAATTTGTTTCTTTTCTCCAACAAGATTTTTCTCTTGTTTCCCCAGCTTTCGTTTGCCTCTTGTGGTGCTTTATTTCCCACATAGATGTTAGGTTTACATGTCATCTCATATTCATATCATTGCATGGTCTCTTAGGGCCAAAAATTGAGTTTTCTATATTTAAGTCACTCACATCTTGTTGAGACGAAGATTTCAATATTCATATCTCTAGATTGAAGAAACTTAAATAGGGGCAGTTGTAGCACCTTAAGTCGCAGGTTTATGCCTTCTCAGTTGCAGGTTTATGCCTCACAAGGGATCACCATGTTTTTCTATGCCTTTTATTTTTTATGTTTACTAACCTTTAATCAAAATCCAAAAATACTTATTTTTCCCTTTTTATTAACTTATTTTAGGAAGAAAGCAAGAACATCAAAACAGTTCCTCGGCTCGAACAAAATTCATATGAACAAAGTCGAAGTTGATCTGCAAGCAATTCAAATTCATCTGATAAAGGATTTCCCAAGTTTGATTGATTATTATTCAAGGAATTCCAAGGTTCATGTGTTTATTTTCATACCTTCTTTGATGAGCAAAAGAATCCATTCGAAACCATAACAGTGCAAGAAAAGGAAATAATTTTCAAAATTTGTATTGTATAACCGGTTATCACCTGGTGAGTAACCGGTTACACACGCAAATCTTTGAAAAATTTGACAGCAAATTCAAATTTTGTGATGTGGCACCAAATTCATTTTTGATCACATGTAGAATATTCTAGACCATCTCCATTTAATTCCCCTACATCATCAAAATTAATTCCTACCATGTATCTTCTTTAATCACCACCTTTTTGATAATTTTCCTCCAAATTTGAATTTCAAGCCTAATTTTGATCTCCCGAACCAAGCTCCAATCCAGTTAATTCCCATACTAAAACTCTATAAATAGAATAATTATTCCATTAAATTAGCAAGCTTTTGAGATCCAAAATATCTCTTGCAAATTATATCCCCAACCACCAAAATTCACTAAATTTTAATTTCTTCTTTTGAAAGTTAGCAAGAATTCACATTGAATCTTGTTCAACTTTAAGCTAAACCTTCATCCAATTCATTTTTCTTCATAAATTTCAGTAGATCAAGCTTGTTTGCGGAGATCTTGAAGTAATTTGGAAATATTCTCCTTTTTGAAGTGGTAATTCATCTTTCACCATTTTTGAAGCTTCATCTTCAACTTCCATGATGTAGATCTTTGGTGATTCTTGTAATCAATCCATTTGAATGATATTTTACCTTTTGATTGCTGGTATTTACTGTGGTTTTACTTTAAAATTCGTGCAAATTCAGATCTATGATCACAAGGTGTTTGAAAAAAGTTTTTGAAAGAGGATCATATTGAATTTTGCACTTTTTTATGCATCTGTGCTTAGTGTAACTGGTTATACACCAGGTGCTAACCGGTTACATAGTATTAATTTTGACAAATTTCTACATCTTTACTCTATGTAACCAATTACGCCCTAGGCTATAACCAATTACCTTGGAGCATAATTGAAATATTTTGTTGTTTTGGGGCTATTTTTTGTGTTTTCTTGTTTCTTCTTTCCCTCTTTTCTTATTTTAGCATGGGAATACATTCTTGAGAATTTCAATGGACTTCAGATATCAATTAGAGTAGATTAAAAATCATTAATTCAAATATATCTTCAAGTGAACTGTTAAATTCATAAGAGGTGCTTAGTGATATGTTTTTCACACTTGAATCTATCAATTAGAGGTGATAGGTGATTGAACTTAAAGATGGAAGGACCTTAAAAGTGTAGTTCAATATGGTTCTTCTCCATCCCTCTCCCTCTAATTCTCCTTTTTATTTTTGAATATTTAAAGTCTCATAGAACCTAGAATTTCTTTGTTGAATTCTTGATTGAGACGAGATTGTTATGTATTTTCTTTTAGTGCGACATTGTTTTTGGATGACGATCTATATATAGTTCATCTAACATGCATTATCACTAACATTAGTTAACTTAATTGGTATTGATCATCCTTGTTGTAGGTTTACTTCTATATAAGTTACTTTGTGATTGCTTAACATGGCGATACATTTGTCCCTCCATATCTGTATCTGAACTTGTACTTTCGTGGCCCAACCATGATTAGTTGTGAAAGCCTAAGTATGGTTGATCTTTTGTGCTAAGTTCATAATTTTCAAACTTTTTGTTGTAGAGAGTTTGATTATATCAATCTTCTGACGATTTTTTTAACCAATGACTTGAGTACATCGTTCAACCATATAACTCAAGTCGCGAGACGAAATTCGGTTGTCACTTTGAGATTTTTGGCCTTGGTGCCTTTGTTACATTTTTTTCTTTGTGGATGATTAAGTTCACCATATTATTATTATTTTTTTATTTCTTTCTCCCTATCCCTTTATTTTTACTTCTTGCTCCCTTCTATTTATTCTCTTATGCTTTATATCATCCATTATCATGTTTATGATTGTCATTATCTCTTGTGCTTTTATTTTCTTCTTATCCATCTCTTGGATACCAAAAACATTAATAAAGGCCTAAACACTTCAAAAGACTTGTTCTTAATTGTTGACTATGGTTACTATCCCTTGCTTTGGAGGATCTCTGTAACACCCATATATAACAACATACATCAAAGCATATATATTATAGATGAATCTAAGTTTGGGTATTTAAATACATACAAGTTCCTAGTCAACATATTACATACATTAAATGCCTGAAATACAAAAGTCTAAAACTAAGGCATAATGTATAGAATATGTTCAAAATAAAATACTAAGAACTAGATCAATAATGATTTACAAATAAACTCCATCAGTGGAAGTCATGCCATGCTCAAAATATCAACTAGTAAGGATAAGTCAAACGAATTTATCCTTAACCTTCTCAGAAAATGTAGTACCTGAAAGAATAATCAACAACATGGGGTGAGATGACAAATATCATTAAGTTCCCTATCTTATGGATTCTTTCGGCTGTACAAGGTTCTATAAAATCTTACTCAAGTTAGAGGAAAGCCTAAGAACTTGTGCTCACAATCTCTCACTCATATGGAAACATGTCTTGAGTTTGCTAACTCGAAAGTATCACTAACCTAGAAACCCACAAAGGTATCCCCTATTCCCATCCTCTCTATGTCTAAGAGTCGGAACAAGGCATGGATCATTGTAATTTACTTGACATACAAAATAGATTCAGATCATAGGTCTGTACACCTATAATTGTCACTTCACATGGCTTGTAATCATCTCAAGTCTCTTTATCCGTAGGCTATATTCGTACTACACACGGGAATCAAATCTGCCATCTAATCAAACGCACATTCCAAAGGAGCCCTTTTCTCATGGAACGATAAGGAAACGGTTCCAATTACGTGGTTTCACATAAAAACAAATGCATATGACATTCATAAGGCCACATATGCATGTTACAACAAAATATACCCAACGGGTTCGCACATGTTCAATATAGTGTTTACTCTCCACTAGACCTTTCTCCGTTTAAGGTACACATCTATATACCGAAAGCTTGAATATCTCCATGTAGTTTCTATCACTTCCTAAATACATCACTAGGTATTAATATCATGTCGTAATAAGGTTTCCTCATAATACCATATTCTACATGTTTTATAATTCACAAGTTACAATTACATAATCGACATTTTAATCAGAATCACCTCAATAAATAATTTCACATCAAAAGTAATATTTTCTCCTTTCGTTGGATAGAACATCATCTCAAATTTATAAAATTCTTGAATCATATATGAGATGTCGAGTGAGATGCTACGACACTAATATCTGTCAGATTTAAATATGAAAAAGTAATCACAAAAAAACTGTAAAAGACACGTGCAATTGTTAACCCAGTTCGGTGTAACACACCTACATCTGGAGGCTACCAAGCTAGGAGGAAATCCACTATAAGCATTATTAATTCGGAGTTAAACCTAACAATTTAAACCATTCACTTAATCTCTACCCAATGCAACTTCTTATCTAAGCAACACTCACATATGAAACAGTTCTCACTCCCCCTCAATCACAACAGTGATAACAATCTAACAAACAAGAAATAGAAGACACACTTCAAAGACAAACCTTGACCTTGCTTAAAAGCTTCAGTCAAGAACAAATTACTCTTGCTTAAAAGCTTTGAGTGGACAACTTACAACTCAACAAAACCTAATCCAATACAATTATCAACATGATAATTGTTTGGCTCACAATAAAACTAAGAACACGTAAAAACCCTAACACAAGTAACACTCTTCAATGCTTTTTCTCTGTATCTTCAAATAGGGATTCATAACCTTTAAATAGAGGTAGGAACATGGGCATGGGTCTGCTGCAGCTGTGAATCAGTTTTAACCTAATAAACCTAATTCCCATAAATAAAGGAATAAATATAGCAACCATATCTAATATTCTAAAAAGAATAAACCATGTTGAATCAAAATCTTCCAAATAAAGCGCCTAATAATTCTTAACAAAAGCACTCAACAGAATTACTGACTACGTGCGTAGAATTAAAATAACCAATCAGGACTTAAGCACCAGACAATGATGTCATGACATCAGTCTTGACATCCTGATAACACTGCAACACACTAAAACTTCACACCTGCAGATTACTTAAACATCATGTCATGACATCAATCATGAAATTAGAACATATAACTTGTTTTGCCATAAAATGCTGCCAATCTACAACATCTACACTTTCTATCGATATAAAGTTTGCTTAAATCAGATGCCCGAGTAAAAAGTTATAAATTTTAAAGTATTTTTCCAAAACACAACAGTGGTAACCGGTTACTACCCACAGGGTAACCGGTTACTTCGAAACAGAGGAAAAATGAAGTTTCTAGACACATTTCAGTAACCGGTTACAATCTAGAGGGTGTAACAGGTTACATCATGACACCCTAAGTGTTACCGGTTACTTCATGATAGTAGGCACAAAAACCTGCATTTTTCCACATGAAAACAAGTAGAAAACTTATTTTTCTCAATGCAACCTTCAAGCAAATATTGTAGGACACTATCATACATAACATAGTTATACTTATGCATTTAAACAACGATCTAACCATTAGAAAACTCAATTTATCAAGATTAACCAATTCTAACCTAGAACTCAAAAATACTAAAACTCTAAAATAAAAGCATCTAACTAGAACCCACCTCTAGCAATGAAGATGATGAAGAATGTGAGATGAATATTGGAGATGAAGCTTGATGATCCAAGGTTTCTCTTCTTTCTCAAGCTCTTGACCTTTAATTATTTTCATATGTTTAGACATGATTCATCCTTTCTAGCGAAATTATTCGCTAAAGGATGACGACTTATCTTTACATTCTTAAAATTAATCAAAACCAACAAAAACACTTTGTTCTTTTTACCATGAAATACGAGGTTTTGATCTTACATTGAACTTTGTGGGTACGTGATGCGTGTTTTTCGCAAGTGTATGAACACGTCAGAGTAATATAAAAGATTGTCGAATCCACAGAGACCAAGTGTCAATCTATCGTACCTGTTGTTATGGTGTGTATCTAATGCAACTGAATATAATGGTTTTAAGGAGTGCACAATGGTAAATAAAATGGTAATTTTAAACAATTAATAAAGACAGGCTCGAATTCAATTCACGTAATCAATTGATAATCCGGTACTTGTTAATAGAACTACTTATGGGCAATGATTTATACTTTGAAAATAACTAATTTAACAGGAACAGTCGCTTTCGCGTATTCAGAACCGAGTTGTACTCTCTAATCAACCCCTCCTATTGTCACGGATAAAAAGGTGCATACTATATTAGAGTAGTAAACCTATTTTTAAGAAATATAGTATCTTAACTAAGTTGAAAAGAACTTTAACCTGTATTTCTTAGCAAAAAGAGGTTCTCACGAACCAGACTCTAAACTTCTTAACGCGTCCGAAAATCGTTTTAAAATCCTTTTTCTTTTTAATCTAAAAACTCCTAATGAACTAGACAAAGTGCTTTTGGCTGTTTTTGAAATAGTTAAAAACAATTAGACTTATATTGAAAGTTAAAATAGCCCTTAAGTGTTTCTACGAACAGTTGTACGGATTACTGGTTCAATTACGATCCTTACATTCTAACCTTTATGGATTTAGTTAGACATGGTAAAGTAAAATTTCTTTTTATTATTTTTCATAAAAGTAAGTAGTGCGAGTGCGAAAAGTAAATAAAAGTAGTGCGAGTGCGAGAAATAAAGGTATTTAAAGCGAGTGCGAGAAATAAATAAAAGTAAAGCGAGTGCAGGAAATAAATAAAATAAAGTGCGAGTGCGGATAATAAATAAAGTAAAGCAATACGGAGAGATAAAATACGAACTGGAATTAAAATGGCGGCAGGATTAACTTCCTCCCAGAGTGCTCCAAAACTCGATCACACAGACGTACACAGACTCGATCACTTGATTGCAGTAATACCCCGATGTGAAGTGATTACTACTTTAAAACTGATATATGCCTAAGAGATTCTAAGTTTGGATGATAAAAACGAAATTCTAAAGTCCTATTTATAGGCAAACATTAAATGAGAAAAGACCAGGATGCCCCCTCCACTAAAAATTGGAGGGAAACACTTTTGCCTTGTGGCGCCTGCCACAAGGCCATGGAGCCCGCCATAGGTACAAAATTGTGGAGAAAGTGGGGATCGTGGGATTTGGCAGTTGTGGAGTGATCTTGAGACGTGGCCACGTCATGGCGTCAGCCATGGTGGATGCCGTAAGTGTAAAAAGCTGAATTTCTTGGTTTTCGTCCGTTTCAACTCCTTTTTCGCTCCTTTTATTGATTTAGGCCCCGATTACATAAAAAACCTGGAAAAAAAGAAAAAAAGTAATAACATAACAAAATAACAATAAAAACTAAGAATGCATGCGAAATCGGAGTCAGAAATACAGTGAAATTTAGTGTTATCAAATCCTCCCACATTTAGACCTTTGTTTGTCCTCAAGCAAACATTTAAAGCTCAAAAATGAAGAAAACCGGTGTCAACACGTGATTTGGGCTAAGAGGGATTCTAAGTTCAAGTCAGGATACAGTGACAGGTACTAACTAAGTGAACCAAGGGTACCATAATAACACAGACACAGACTTCAATCCTATATTAACCACCCCATGTCATCCCACAATACCTAGGCCTATCTTCTCATCTCTTTTTGGGTCCTTTTCACTCAGGTGCAATCACATTAAGCCTGTTATCCGTACATGCTTCATAGTAGAGTGACCGGTTAGTGATTCTGATTCAAAACATAGGGTTTCTGGCACATAAGTATGTGTAAACCCGTTTTATTTGACCTAAATGTAGCTGCGGGGGATCGGATCGTAATCCGCCCTACCAAGTTCAGTGCCAGATACCTCTGAACCAACTAACAATAGGTGACTGCAATTTTTTTCTTTTTGTGGCAAATTTTTTGTCTTCTCTTTTTTTTCGGTTTAAATGACTTTGTGAGGGTCACCTATCCCAGAGTTTGCCTTTTTTTCTTTTTTTTATTAGCACTGGATCATTCACTTATGTTCATTGGCCCCCTACGTAGAGCATGCTTAGGCCGGAGCTGACTGCTAGAATAAACTACTTAGGGTAATTTTTTTTGAATGATAATAAAGGCCATGGTGTGCGGGGTTTAGGAGTGATTCCTATATTCTAGAGGTCTATGGTGCTAAAATGATACTGATGTTTCAAAAAGTTGACCTAAGTCACCACATCCTAATCCAAACCTGTCTCAAAGCCCAAAAAACATGTGAAACAACATTGTTTTCTTTAAAAAAAAATTGGTAAGGCTAAGGAAATGGGAAAAATGAGGATGTACTAAAGATACACTATACTGGTGACTCGTCAGACTCATGCATTTATCTAAGAAAACTTAAACTAAATAACTAAATGAAAAGGAAAATAACAGAAAGCAAATAAATAACTAAGAAGGGAAATAACAGAAAGCAATAAAATCCTCTCCCACGCTTAAATCGAACATTATCCCCAATGTTTCGAAATTAGATAAGGAGAGTAACCTGGAAAACTACTGGGAGGAGCACTGGTGCCCTCGCCGTCTTGCTGTGATACAGCGCTAAAAACTTGATGCGTGTTTTTCGCAAGTGTACGAACACGTCAGAGTAATATAAAAGATTGTCGAATCCACAGACACCAAATGTCAATCTATCGTACCTGTTATTATGGTGTGGAACGACGGGATCTACTGCGCTGCTGGTCCCTCCGGTTAAGTCGTGCTGATAAGGCAGCCTGGGCACCCCGGACCTCTCGAAGGTTACCTAGTATGGAACCCTGAGTGGCCTCCATAAGCTGGTGGTGCCGGCGGTTGACTTCTCACTGACGGGCATGCTCTGATGTGATGTCGGTCAAGGCGCGGCAAACATTACTGTAGGCACGATCCGAAACCAATCGCGATTGTTGCATGAAGCCAATGTTGTCTGTCTGTTGTTGTGAAATAATAGAGAGTAGATTGTCTCGCCTTTCCTCTCTAGCCGTCATATCACGCCACATCTCCTCAGTGACATAGAATCCAGGAGTAGCACCTGTAACAGGGTTAAAGGAAGATGGTGCGGTGTGTGATTGTGAAGGGTGATGAGGGGACACGTGAGGTACGGGAGAATGTTCTCTCCGATCATATTCTTCATCAGTGTCATGTGCCTCCCCATCAGGAATATTAGGAGGAAGTGGACCCAAAACAGGTGGAGCATTCAGATCATAGGTCCAATTCCTTTCATTACGTACATCGGTACGTCTACTGCAAGGTAAAGCAACAGATGGGATAGCTACCCCATGAACCATCAACTCATAACCACCTGCTCTCCTCGTTCGACACAATTTCATGTCTTTTAGAAATTTTAAATTAATTGTGCGAGGAGGTAGGGGTTCAAGTGTAGCTATCTCATTGTTCAGGTCAAGAGCCCGAGCAATAGACGTAACAAGTCCTCCAATAACAATCGGTCCTTTTTTATTAACAATTAAAGCCATGTGTGTAAGCATAAACGGGACCGGATTGATATGATTATTAGTGAGGCATCCTTGCAAAAATAGGAGCTCTTTAGAGTTTACCTTATTTCAACTCTCCGGGCCAAAAATAGTACATGCCAAAAGATATATGAAAACTCTTATGGCCGGGTTATGGATGGTCGACGCAAGTATTCCTTCAAAAGAATTTATTGAAGTACTTGATAGCCTCTTCCAGAAGAAAAATACTTCGGCCAACCATTCTGAATCCAAAGGTGCCTCACATAAAGCACCTTCCCTATGAGGGATTCCTAACAAGCCTGTTAGTTCGCTGGTACTGTATTCGTATTCAATTCCAAACAGTCTAAAATTAATAGTACCGACTGTGCTAGTAGGGTTAGGACTGACAGTGTATATAATTGAACTTAAAAACTCAACTGTCAGCCTCTCATAGGTAGGTTCCTGATTAACAAAAATATTATGCAAGCCTAGAAAATCTAATAAATGAAAAACACTATGATACAGACCCAAAGAGTAAAGACAGTTAGTATCGACGTACCTAGTCGAGAGAATTTCTCGACTCTGAAGCCTTTGAATAATTTTCCTATGCCTATCTCCCGGTCTTCCATCGCGAAGAAGATATCCGTTGAACTCCATTGTTGTTGCTCCTTGAGAAGTGAAAAAATGGTGAAGAATGGTTTATGTGAGAAATGGTAAAGGTTGGATTTTTATGGTTTGTGGTGGATGAAAATAAAAATGGATTTTGGATGGGTTTTATAGATGGTGAATGTTTTGGAAAGGTGGGAACTTTAATGGGGTTCAATGGGGGGTTTTTGGAAGTTGGAAAAATGGGTTTTGGAAGTTTGAAGGTGTGAAAATGGTGGGGGAGATGAATCTGCCCTGAAATAGGGAAGGACGGTGTGGCGGGCGCCATAGAGCCATGGCGGGCGCCACAAGGCCATTTTGCCTTTGGGCCTAAAATCTTCAATTCCCCTTTTGGGCTTTGCGTACCTTTGGTCTTCGGGGGGTCCGAATAGCGTTTTCTTCTTTCTTCTAAGGCATGAAGCTTGCATATTTTTTTATGAAGACAAAAAATGAATATATTTTTGTCTTTATATTTTTTTTCTTTATTTGACATAAAATAAAATAAAATAAAACAAAAGAAAAATGAGATTAGTGCATGAAATAATATATAAGATAAAAATCAAAGTACATGAAAAATGTAATATATGAGATAATATAAAATATGTCTGGAGATGCGAGAAATAAAATAAGGCATAAAAAATTAAATACTAGAGCAATAATGTCAGTGTATAACGATCATGTGGTAGGCCTTTCTTCCTGGTTCGATCCACGAATCTCAGTTATCTCCCTCCGAAGCTCTCCAATCTCCTGATATAGAGCATCGGCCTCTGAGGCATGAGTGAGATCAGATATCTCGATCTGTAATGCCAAGTCCGCTACTTCCTGCATGAGCAGGGCAGTCTCCTTGCGGAGCTCATAAATCTGGGTCTGTAGATCAGGCGGGTGCAAAGACATATTGTTAGACATAATAGTGATTCGGGGAGAAAGAGGTGTAGGAGTGCACTCAGCGGCGGGAGGTGATTTTGGCTCTTCGACAGTCTCTCCATAACCCTCTAAAGCATAACTCCAATTAGCAGGGTCGTGGACACTGGTCATCAGCGGGTCTGGTAATGTAAAGTAATGTATCACTTCGCCATCGATCAGTAATCTAAACGTGTTGGGCTCAAAATAGGCCCTCCTCATCAATCCTCTGTCAAGACAAAAGTCAACATCCAGGGTGGTGTAGCAGCAGAAGGTCCTGAGATGCAATAATTTGCGAGACAAACCCAATGCAGTAGCAATCTGTGTAACAATCCCACCGACATGTATAATGCCTACAGATGACCTGGCGACACTGGCAAGGCCCTTCAACAGAAAGTTTCCACAAGCAACTGGGCGTGACTGAGTCGCACAAAACAGTAGGAAAATATCCTCCTCACTCAGCAGAGTCTCTGTATCTGGCAAACCGAGGAAAGACTGTACTAGAATCATCTGGAAGTACCTTAACGCAGGATTGTGGATTACCTGAGAAAACTGAGTGGAAGTATCTTGGCTCCCTCCACCTGAGATGTTACTCCAAAACTTTTCCATTTCTCTGCTTATAAAATACCCCATCGGTGTTTCTGGAATAGCATCAGGAGTAGTCTGGAAACCTAGTAAATCACCAAACTCTTTGTGAGAGAAGGAGTAGTCAGTCCCGAACAACATGAAAACAACATGTCCATCGGGTCCAACCCAAGGATCATAATCAAACGAGCTGAGGAACTCTAGAGTCAAGCTCCTGTAAGTGTTGTTCATATCGTCGAACTGGTCCCACTGGAGTTGGTGGCATAAGAATCTGACGCTTGGCTCTATCCCTAAGGCATCCATGTAATCTTGGTCTGGGTACCTGGTAGGTGTCATAGGGCATCTTGTCGCTCCCAAAAGATGATACCGGGCTCAAATATGGTACAGACGCGAACGGTCGGCGAAAGGATGATGCGAGAACACACAGGAGTGAACTCACAGGGAATGAAAGAGTCGCCAGCTAGGCATTTTTATCCCGGAGGAAAGGTAATGCTGCATAGACCTAGAAAGATATGGATAAGACGGTTGCGAACCAGAGAGACTGAGAAAGGGGGTTGGTTACAACCTGGGAAGGTATTAGCACCCAGATTGTCCGCCGTACTCGACGGGATCCACGCTTAAAAGATTTGTGTTTTAAAGGGGTAGTGTCAGTGCATTTTGTATAAAAGAGCTGGAAAAAGGATGTACAGGTGTCAGTGTAAAAGAAACGCAAAGTGTGATATATACAGTGTCAGTGTGAGATCAGGAATGAAATGCTCAAGATCATGAGGCTAAAGAATGAAGCTGGAAAGAGGGGGAATATACAGAGACTTTTGTTCGATAATTGTTAAGTTATGCCTACGTATCCTCTCGTGCAATGAGGAAGTCAGAACACCGTAGTTCGACCCAAAGAGACTGAAAGATGAATTGACTTATGAACTGCTTACTTGCCTATGCTCAAGTGTATGATCTGTCTGGCACATATGCAAACTGTCTTGCATTAGACGGAAGAAGCAAGTTCTCGTTTATGAGTGAATGAGATGAGAAAAGAATCCCGAAGGAGACGATTATTGTTTGTTTTTTATGTTTTCAGTCTTTTATTGCTTTTGAAAATTTGTCATAAGTTAATGAGCTTATTCCTAAACCAATGGGTTAGTAAACTCATCACATCTTCCCTCTGATTAGGGGTAATGAGAATACCTTAAGTGTGAAGTCAGATTCTCACACTTAAACACCTTTGGTGTAGGATTAAGATCATTAACCTACTTGTGATTATTTAGATGTTTTTGTTGTTTTTGTTTAGTGTTGAGTAATGAGATTAAGCCATAATCAGGGATTAAACAGACTCATTACACCATCCTAATAGAAGGATAATAGATGAGAATGTTTAAGCTGAGGAAAGCTCCTCAACTTAATCCATGATTAGGGATTAAACTCATGACAAAACAAAGCCTTTATTAAGTGGATTTTAGTTAATGGTAAGATGATGAAGTGAATTTTAGGGTTTGTAAGACAACTTGAGGGGGACTTGTCCATTAACACTAGGGTTAGTCTTTCTTAACCAATTAAGGAAGAATTAGAACCCTAATGCAAGGCCCAAGTTACAAGTTTGATGTCTTGATGATTATTAAGTGAATTTGATTAAAGGATTTAAACACATTAAGGGTTTAACACTTAGGATTAAAGTTATACACTCCATCCTAATAGAAGGATGCAGGCATAAGCTTAATCACAAAGCCTTAAAGCCTTTAGGGTTTAGTCCCTGATTATGAGATGAGAAGAGAAGACTCAAAGAGACACAAAGGTAAAACTAAGTGGGGAGACTAATCAAAATCCTAATCATTGTAATGCTTGGTTGTTCCTAAGGTTTGTGAGGTTAACAAGAGAAATCTTCAATGGAACCACCAGGAAGCAGATGAAAGGATCAGGAGAAACAAAGTAACTTGCTTCATTTAAGAAGACAAGTCACTTGAAGAAAGAAAGTGAGAATAAGAAGAATGAGAAAGCTCAATCTCAAACACATAACAAAATGCAGCAAGGATGCATGAAAGAGATGAAAAGAAATTGTGAGAAGTGAAGGCAAATTCACTTCTCAAAGTTGCTTACCACCTGAAAAGTTAGTGAAAGGAATGCAATGCAATGCAAAATGGAATGAAATGGCATGATGCAAACCAAAACCAGAAGCATATATGAGATGATAATGATGCTATGAGATGATGCAAACATGAATCAAGACATGAGAATGATCATACAAACATGTGGATGCAAATGAAACAAGTTTAGAACCATGAACATACATGAAAAGTTATGGAATGCAAATGGCATACAACATGGCAAATACATGATGCAATGATCAAACATGCTTTTAATATGTCTTAAGATGTCCAATGAATCAAATGGATGCATAAAATGCAATGGCAAGTCATGGTATGCAAGCAAATGCAAGATGGATGCAAAAGGAAACCCAAATTAGGGTTTATGATCCATGCATCAAACAAAAACCAAAATCAGAAGCAAACATCAAGATAAAAAATTGAAAATGCTCTCAAAGGAACCCTAAACCTATACTAACTCACTGCCCAAAGGAGGGGTTCTAACTCTTAACCTAATTAGGGTTGTGAATTTCCTAAGTTTTCTAGGGTTTTAGGGTACCTTAGCAAGAAAAATGCCAAACAAATTGAAAATGAAAGATCAAATCATGCCAATTTAATCTCACAAACTACATGCTAAACAAAATGCAATGCAAAAAGAATCAAAGTCCAACTCTCAATGGTTAGGCAGAAATGATTTTTTGAAGTTTGGATCAAAATAATGCCTTGAAATGATTTTAATTCCATGAAAAATTCTCAAAAGACATCAAGATCAAAAAAGAAATTTGGTTTGTGGGTTGGGCAATATTTCTAAATGATTATGAAGGTTTCATGAATTTTTTGGTGATTTTTAAATACCTAAAAGTATTTTTAATTAATTAATTCTCATTAATTAATTAAAAATAAACTTTTAAATGATTAAAAAATATTTTTTAATGCAAAAAATAAAAATGAAAATGTTTTTGGTTTCTGAAAATTAATAAAAATGTGTATAAAAATTTTCAGAATTTTTGAAATTGTTTTGCTATTTTTAAATAAATGTACAAAATAAAACAAAAGAAATGAATTAAAAATGAAATAAAAAGAAAGTATGCGTAATAGAGGGCCAGGATTGATTCTGGGGAAGAGGCTGTTGACTTGGCGCGTAATCCAGTGGCCTATATTCAAACTGAGCTAAATCATATTTAAATTAATTAAACTGAATTAAAAGGATTAATGACGTGGATTAGGGTTAAGTGAAGCAATCCAGGCCATTGAACGCACGCGGGAATGGACTAAGTCAACTCATCCAACGCTCACAATTCAAACTCTCATTAATTACAGGGATTAGCCCTAATTATTTTCAGGTGGCCGGAGAAGACCTCCGTTCGTCTTCTCCGGTGGGACTCCCACCTGAAAATCTCCAAAATCCTCAAAACTTCACTAAAACGAAAACTAAAAGCCCAGAAATCATTCCCACGCCTCACTAAATCAAAACCCCCACTCAAATCTCATTTATCCTTCATCAATCAGCTGAATCGAAACAAAACATTTTTTAGGGCAAAAGTTTCAGACATTGCATACATCCTGGTTTCTCAACCATTTTCAAAAGTAAGCATATATTCATGATCAGGGGAGTGCATAGAAGCTATTAAGAACTTAAAAACATGCTTCTGGAAAAAAGTTTTGAGTTGACTACCTGAACTGAAGCTTTCGATTCAGGAGCTTTCTGGCTGTTTCTTTGGTTCAAATGCACTCCAATGATCCCCCTGAGAAGCTTGCAATGTTTGTTTGAAGTTTGCAATGGCTGGTTTGAGAGATTGAAAGAGTTCTGTTCAATGGCAGGTGGGAATCGTGTTTGTGATTCTGGGAGTTTAAGGCAATGGTGATGGGTGCTTTGTGACCAGGAAGATGTGTTGAGTTGATCTGTGAAGTTAGTTTGTGTGTTTGTGACTTGTGTGATGAGTTTCGAAAGCTCTTGCACAAGGGGTGGAAAATGAGAATGCTGTGCTATGAAGTGTTTCAGGCTTGCTTCTTGTTATGTTTGGCTTGCATTTGATTAGTATAAACAATTACCATTGGTCAGATGACATGATGTGTGCTTTATTGATTGGTATGGGTCCTTTTGCCAAAATGTCAAAGTTGTGTAAGAAGGGCATGGGCTACTTGCTAGCTAAGTACAAAAGGCATGTCCTGCGCAGCATGATGTGAGGAAAGGCCTAGGATTGATCAGCAAGCTAGCCAGCAAGTGGATGAGAAGCTATGATGAGTTTTGCAACTTGCCTTGCCTTTGGTTCTTTGTGAAATGTCTTGATCCATAAGTCATAAAACATGTGATCCTTTGGATGCAATCTAACTTTTAGGACTTGTATGATCATGTGATGAAGTTTAGAAATCCATTTGATGACTTAATTGGCCTTGAGAAGTGAATTTGCAACTTTGCCTCTTTGGTGTATAACTTGAAATTTAGTGATTTTTGCCAACTTTGACAAGCCATAACTTTTGATCCAAAATGAATTAGGTCATGTTCTTGTAATTTTTGAAAAGGGAATGATCCATTCTGCAACTTTCATGACCAAAGTTTTTCCATTTGAAGCTTTTTTGAATCAAAAAGTAAGGGTTGAAAAAGTTGCTTAAAATGGCAAATTCATTAAAAGTCAAACTTGCCCAAAAAGTCAACCTTGCAAAAGACTTGAAATTCTTCAATTTTGTGAACTTCCAACTCCTTTTATGATCAAATAAAGATCATATACCATCAAAATGATGAAGAACACCCTTTGGTTGGATCATTGGGGGCCTCAGATGCCCTGATTTTACACTGACTTGCTTGAAAAATCAACTCTTGATCAGATGACTTCCCCATGGAATTTCTTCATGAAAATTGATATGCACACTCCCTATACCATATAGAGACCAATAGAAACAATAATGACCAAAAAATTTGGAGTTATGGCCTCTGAAACCAAAACCCTAATTTCAGGTCATCTGCAGTTAAACCTGGCTCTGCTTCCACACCATTTTCAGTTCTTGTGATTCTTTGACATTCTTGACTTTGAGAGGATATAATATGATGCTTGAACACACATGGACCCCTTTGAAGTGATTGATGACCTTTGGAGTGGCTCAAGAAGCTCTTGGATTGCTCAGATCACAAACCCTAGATGCAGATGACTTTGAATCTATGCAGTGAATCAAAAATGTGATATGAGATGCTATGATTGTGTTTATGCATATGAAATGATCACAAGCCATAATGTGAATGGGTGAGGGAAAATTTGGGGTGTTTACACATCTCATGTGGACATAGTAATGCTCTCTCTGTGCGTCGTCTCTGAAGGCCACATGCATGTCATCGGGGTTCTGCATTCTGCACAAAGTTAGCAAACAAGGGTCCTAAAATCACATAAAACATTCAATCGTTAGTCCTGACAGAATAATAAAGTAAACAAATTTAAAATAAAGTAAAAAAAAATAAAAAGTAAGTAAGATAAGAAAACCATGGGTTGCCTCTCATGCAGCGCTTGTTTAACCTCATTAGCTCGACGACCGAATTTTACACATCATTCGAAGGATTTGGTGGATCACTCAGAGTATGGCAGGAGTATGTTTTTGGGATGTCACCTCCTTCGTAGGGCTTCAGCCTCTGTCCATTGACGATGAACGATTTACATGTTTGGTACTTGATTTCAATAGCACCAGATCTAAGAATCTTAGATACATCGAAAGGGCCAGTCCATCTCGAACGAAGCTTCCCTGGAAAAATTCGTAACCTAGAATCGAATAGGAGAACAAGATCGCCTATTTTGAAGTCTTTTCTTATGATTCTTTTGTCATGCCAAGCTTTTGTTCTTTCTTTGTATATGATGGCATTTTCGTAGGCAGGTTGTCTGAGCTTTTCTAATTTGTGGATATCAAGGATACGTTTTTCACCAGCAGTTAGGTAATCCAAATTCAAAGTTTTGATGGCCCAATAGGCCTTTGCTCCAACTCAAAAGGTAAGTGACATGATTTTACATAGTCCAGTTGATAAGGGGTTGTTCCTATAGGGGTTTTGAAGGCGGTTCTATAGGCTCATAACGCTTCTTGAAGTTTCTGCGACCAATCTTTTCTAGATATAGAGACAGTCATCTCAAGAATTTGTTTGATCTCCCTATTAGATACTTCCACTTATCCATTGGTCTGTGGGTGGTATGGTGTTGATACTCTATGCTTAACTCCATATTTTCTTAAAAGTTTATCAAATATTCTCGATATGATGTGTGATCCTCCATCGCTTATGACTAAACAGGGGGTTTCAAACCTGGGAAATATATAGTTTTTAAACAATTTGATGACTACTCTGGTATCATTCGTGGGTGCGGCGATAGCTTCAATCCATTTAGACACGTAGTCAACAGCTACTAAGATGTACTGATTTCCTAAAGATGGTGGGAACGGTCCCATAAAGTCTATACCCCATACGTCGAAGAGTTCTACTTCTTGGATATTTCTTAGAGGCATTGCATTACGTCTTGAAATATTTCATGTACGTTGGCATCTGTCACATTTGACAATGAAAGCATGGACATCACGCCACATGGTAGGCCAGAATAGGCCAGCTTGAAGAATCTTGGCGTAGGTCTTAGATGTGCTTGCATGTCCATTATAGGGTGCTGAGTGACAATGCTCAATTATATTATGTACCTCTTCTTCTGGAACGCAACGGCGGAAAATGCCATCTTTACCTCTCTTGAAAAGAAATGGTTCGTCCCAATAGAAGTTTCTCACATCACTGTAGAACTTCTTCTTTTGATGGTAATTTAGATCGGGGGGTATGATGTCAGCGGCTAGGTAATTAACAAAGTCTGCATACCAAGGTACATTACTTATAGCTAAGGATTTATGAGAATGCTCATGTGGGTCTGGGTTATTATCTTCAATAGTTTCTAGTTGGGCTATCAGTTTATCATAGGCAAAATCGTCATTTATGGGCACTGAGTCAGGTTTCAGGTATTCTAGCCTAGAAAGGTGATCAGCTACTACATTATCTGTGCCTTTCTTATCACGGATATCTAAATCAAACTCTTGCAGTAGTAGTATCCATCGAAGTAACCTAGGTTTGGCATCCTTTTTACTTAGTAAGTAACGAATGGCAGCATGGTCGGTGTAAACTATAATTTTGGATCCTACTAGATAAGATCTAAATTTTTCTATGGCGAAAACTACAACTAGGAGCTCTTTTTGGGTTGTTGCGTAGTTGAGTTGTGCAGCGTCTAAGGTTCTACTGGCATAATAAATTACGTGTAACTTTTTATCTTTTCTCTGACCTAGAACGGCTCCAACAGCATAGTCACTAGCGTCACACATTATCTCAAATGGTTCTGACCAATCAGGGGGTTTCATAATAGGTGCTGAAATCAGAGCTTGCTTCAATAGATTAAATAGACCAGTTAAGGGATTTATTATTTTGGAGAAGTCCTTGATAAAACGTCGGTAAAATCCGGCATGTCCAAGAAAACTTCTTATCTCCCTGATAGTCTTCGGCGGTTTTAGATTCTCTATGACTTCTATTTCAGCTTTGTCTACCTCTATTCCTTTTTTGGAAACTATATGTCCTAAAAGAATCCCTTCGGTGACCATGAAATGACATTTTTCCCAATTTAGCACAAGGTTTACCTCCACACATCTTTCCAGTATTTTCTCAAGGTTGATAAGACAATTTTTTAAATCAGATCCACAAACTGAGAAATCGTCCATAAATACTTCCATGATTCCATCTAAATAGTCTGCAAAGATAGACATCATGCAGCGTTGGAAAGTGGCAGGGGCATTACAGAGTCCAAAAGGCATTCTTCTGTAGGCAAAAGTTCCAACAGGGCATGTAAAGGTAGTTTTTTCTTGATCTTCGGGGTGAATAGGTATTTGGAAGAATCCTGAATATCCATCTAGGTAACAAAAGTAAGAGTGTCTGGCTAGGCGCTCCAACATTTGGTCTATGAAAGGTAATGGGAAATGGCCCTTCCTAGTTGCTTTATTTAATTTTCTATAGTCTATGCACATACGCCAACCTCCATTAGTTCTTTTTGCTACAGGTTCGCCCTTCTCATTTTGCACGATTGTGATGCCTCCCTTTTTAGGTACTACATGCACAGGACTCACCCATTTACTGTCCGAGATCTGATATATTATACCTGCCTCTAGTAACGTAAGAACTTCAGTCTTAACTACTTCACTCATCATAGGATTTATTCTTCGTTGGTGTTCTCTGGAGGGTTTTGAATCTTCTTCAAGCAAAATCCGATGCATGCATACGGATGAGCTTATTCCTTTTAGATATGAGATCTTATATCCTAAGGCTGAGGGGTACCTTTGTAAAACATCTAACAATTGGTTTGTTTCCTCTTGGTCCAAGGTAGCACTGACTATAACTGGACGTTCCATTTCTTCATCAAGAAATTCATATCTCAGGTTCTTAGGCAGTTCCTTAAGTTTTACGGTTCGTTTCATAGGGCAAGGCATAGGATCTGGGGTAAGAGATAAACATTCGTGAAGGTTATCATCAATGTAGGGTTTTTTATAACTGTCATCTTCCCAAATAAGGGTTGATGGCAATTTTATAGATTCAGTTTCTTCTTCTTGTTCTAATTCCCTAATGCATTCATCAATGATATCTAAGGCATAACAAGCATCTCCTATTACAGGTGCCATAAGAAATTTCGAGAGTACAAATTCTATCTTCTCGTCACCTACCTTAAAGGTTAGTTTCCCTTTTTTAACATCTATTATGGCTCTAGCGGTTGATAAGAACGGTCTACCTAGGAGGATTGGTATGTCGTCATCTTCTTTAATGTCCATGACAACAAAATCAGTAGGTATAAACAGCTGACCTATCCTAACAGGGACGTCTTCAAGTATGCCTATAGAGTATTTAACGGATCTATCGGCTAATTGAAGTGACATCTTAATAGGTTGTAATTCTCCTAAGTTTAACCTTTCACAAACTGCTAAAGGCATTAAGCTCACACTAGCTCCTAAGTCTAGAAAAGCTTTTTCGATGACATGATTCCCCAAAATAAAAGGAACGGAAAAATTTCCGGGATCTTTATCTTTCTTTGCTAACCTATTTTTGGAAATAAAATTACATTCCACGGGTTTCGGATCTTCAAGTCTACGTTTATTTGTAAGTATATATTTGAGAAACTTTGCGTAAGAAGGTATTTGGGTGATGGCTTCTGTAAAGAGGATTTCTACGTGAAGTTTTTCTATAAACTTAACGAATTTTTGATACTGATTATCGATTTGGGTTTTCTTTAGTCTTTGAGGGTATGGTATTGGTGGTTTGTATAGCGGTGGTGGTATATAGGTTTTGTATTTAGGTTCTTCTCCTTTTTCTTGACTTTTCGGGTTTTCAGATTCCTCTGGTTCCTTCTCTTCATTTCTCTCCGAAGTTTCGGGATCAATTAATCTAGGGTTAGAATATTCCTTATAAGCGGTTCCACTTCGTAGAGTAATGGCATTTGCTTTCCCTTTCGGGTTTTGTTGAGGTTCTCCAGGGAACTGTCCTCCAGGTGTAGTCTGAGGGGCTTGGTTTAAAGCTACCTGAGAGATCTGGGTTTCAAGCCTCTTGTTATGAGTAATAATTTGGTCAACCTTGGTTCCAAAATGGGTAATTAGTTCGTTAACATGGAGGTTTTGGTTCATGAACTCTTTGTTTGGTTGTGTTTGAGCGGTGATAAAATTTTCCACAATTTTCTCAAGGCTCGGATTTGGTGGTACAGGTTGCATAGGTTGATTTGTTCTCGGGGCTTGGTAACCTTTTTTTCTCGGAGGTGTGGTATTTTGGATAGGGTTATTATTTTTATAGGAGAAGTTTGGTTGATTCCTCCATCCAGGGTTGTATGTGTTTGAAAATGGGTTCCCTCGGGTGTAGTTCACTTGCTCAGGGTTGGTATCATTTAACAAATTGCATTCGGCGGGTTGGTGTCCTTGCGTCCCATATATCTTACAATTCGGAGAAACTGTAGCTACAGTATTCGGGGTTGTACACATATGTTCGAATCTAAGGGCCAACACGTCTATTTTAGCTTGCATCATGTCCATAGAGCTTAGCTCATGTATTCCTCCTTGGGCTTCCTTCTTTTCCACTGTTGCTCTTTCTACTCCCCATGATTGATGGTTTTGGGCCATATCCTCGATAAGGGCACTAGCTTCAGGGTGAGGTTTGTTCATGAGTGCGCCACCAGCGACAGCGTCGATGGTCATCTTAGTGTTATAGTGAATTTCATTATAGAAGGTTTGAATTATTAGCCAATTCTCTAAACCATGATGTGGGCATGCTCTTAATAGCTCTTTATATCTCTCCCAGGCTTCGAACAACGATTCTCCTTGGTTTTGGGTAAATCTGGTTATTAGGTTCCGAAGAAGAGCGGTCTTACTTAGGGGAAAATATCTTGCAAGGAAAACGTTTCTAAGGTCTTCCCAAGTTGTTATGGAATTGGGTGGAAGGGAATCTAACCATGATAGAGCTTTATCTCTGAGGGAAAAAGGAAATAATCTTAAGCGTATCTCCTCAGGAGGAGCTCCATTAGTTTTAAAGGTGTCTGCTAACTGGAGAAAGTTTTTAAAATGTTGGTTTGGGTTCTCGGTAGCAAGACCTGTGAATTGTCTCTGTTGCACTAATTGCAGCAGGGATGGTTTAAGTTCAAAATTATTGGTTGGGATAACGGGGTTTACTATACTGGAACTAGGTTCCTCATTTGATGGTTGGGGGAAGTCCTTAAGAGGTCTTCGATTTTGATCTTCGGCCATATCTCTCCTATTCCTATGGAAAAATAAATGTGCGCGAGCGTAACGTTCAAGTTCAGCTAGAGGGTCTACTAAGCTTCCGGTACTGCGAGTCTTTCGCATTGACCGGCAGGTAACAACCTTAGTCTAAACGGTATAACAACAGGGTATGAAATTTGACGAAATTGGTCCCCGACAACGGCGCCAAAAACTTGATGCGTGTTTTTCGCAAGTGTACGAACACGTCAGAGTAATATAAAAGATTGTCGAATCCACAGAGACCAAGTGTCAATCTATCGTACCTGTTGTTATGGTGTGTATCTAAGGCAACTAAATATAATGGTTTTAAGGAGTGCGCAATGGTAAATAAAATGGTAATTTTAAACAATTAATAAAGAAAGGCTCGAATGTAATTCACATAATCAATTGATAATCTGGTACTTGTTAATAGAACTACTTATGGGCAATGTTTTCTACTTTGAAAAGAACTAATTTAACTGGAACTGTCGCTTTTGCGTATTCAGAACCGAGTTGTACTCTCTAATCAACCCCTCCTATTGTCACGGATAAAAAGGTGCGTACTGCGTTAGAGTAGTAAACATATTTTTAAGAAATATAGTATCTTAACTAAGTTGAAAAGTACTTTAACCTGGATTTCTTAGCAAAAAGAGGTTCTCACGAACCAGACTCTAAACTTCTTAACGCGTCCGAAAATCGTTTTAAAATCCCTTTTCTTTTTAATCTAAAAACTCCTAATGAACTAGACAAAGCCCTTTTGGCTGTTTTTGAAATAGTTAAAAACAATTAGACTTATATTTAAAGTTAAAATAGCCCTTAAGTGTTTCTACGAACAGATGTACGGATTACTGGTTCAATTATGATCCTTACATTCTAACCTTTATGGATTTAGTTAGACATGGCAAAGTAAAAGTTCTTTTTATTATTTTTCATAAAAGTAAGTAGTGCGAGTGAGGAAAGTAAATAAAAGTAGTGCGAGTGCGAGAAATAAAGGTATTTAAAGTGAGTGCGAGAAATAAATAAAAGTAAAGCGAGTGCAGGAAATAAATAAAATAAAGTGTGAGTGCGGATAATAAATAAAGTAAAGCAATTCGGAAAGATAATATACGAACTGGAATTAAAATGGCGGCATGATTAACTTCCTCCCAGAGTGCTCCAAAACTCGATCACACAGACGCATACAGACTCGATCACTCCATTGCAGTAACACCCCGATGTGAAGTGATTACTACTTTAACACTGATATATGCCTAAGAGATTCTAACTTTGGATGATAAAAACGAAATTCTAAAGTCCTATTTATAGGCAAACATTAAATGAGAAAAGAAAAGGATGGCCCACTCCACTAAAAAGTGGAGGGAAACACTTTTGCCTTGTGGCGCCAGCCACAAGGCCATGGCGCCCGCCATAGGTACAAAATGGTGGAGAAAGTGGGGATCGTAGGCTTTGGCAGTTGTGGAGTGATCTTGAGACGTGGCCACGTCATGGCTGACCCCATGGCGTCAGCCATGGTGGATGCCGTAAGTGTAAGAAGCTGAATTTCTTGGTTTTCGTCCGTTTCAACTCCTTTTTCACTCCTTTTCTTGATTTAGGCCCCGATTACATAAAAAACATGAAAATAAGGAAAAACAAAGTAATAACATAACAAAATAACAATAAAAACTAAGAATGCATGCGAAATCAGAGTCAGAAATACGGTGAAATTTAGTGTTATCAGTATGTAGGTGTTGTACCCCAAAATTTTCCCTCATATCTTAAAGACAATATGTCTCAAGAGGTCTCCTAATGTTCATATGATTCTCAATTGCTCAAAGGAACTCAAGGTTTCATCAGACAAAGCATCATCCTAAGCAATAGATCTCAAATTAGGGTTTTGTGTTTCTCAAAGTAAATTGGACTTCCAAGACCTCAACTGGACTTCATGGTATCCCATATACTTCAAAAGAATATCCGTGTCAAATTTCAAGGCATTCCCTACAAGTTTGGTCAGCCAGATGCTCAGATACTTTAAAAATCAGTTAACTTGGTCAAAATATCAATTATGGTCAACAAATAGTAAAACTTCAAGATTTTTGGTCAACATCAAGATTATGAGGTGAAATTCATCATTTGATCAAGGGTTAATCATAATTCATCAAGAAAACCTCAGAATCATCAAGAATCAGGAGTTACTAAATTAGGGTTTTCTCTAGGAAAAGTCAAATGTACTTTGATCAACCATAACTTTCACATGCTTCATCAAAAATTTCCCATAAATAGCTCATTTTGAAGGAAATTCAATTCTCTATAACTTTATGTCTCACAAACCAAGGCCAAAAATGCTTCATTTGAGAGATATGAGCCAAGATATTACAGGTCCTTTGAAAAGTCATCAAAAAGACAAGTTTTTCAAAAGCTAATAACTTAAAAATGGAAGCTCAAATGGACATGGGACTAAATGTAGTAGTTAGAGGACACTCTAAGCTTTCTAAAAAGTTCTAGAACAAGTACCTGGGATAAAAATTTAGAGAGTTATGCATTGTTGAAGTTGGACAATTTTGAGGAGGTGTATGAAGCAAAAATGGCCAAAACTCAAGTTTCTTCCAAATGGGTCCCTTTTTTTTCAATCCAAACTTTATAAGATCATACACGACCATAGATCATAATATCTGATTTTTTATATTTATTTTATATTATATTGGATTTATTTCATTTAAATTCAATTTTAATTAAGATAAATATTGAAAAATGAAATATTTGATCCTAGGTCTATTTTAAGATCAAATATTTGATGTTTATGATGATTGTAAGTGTCCAAATTCGTGTAAGACCAATAGAGTGTGATTTCATCTATTTTTTTGACCTGTGAATTGTCTCTGTTGCACTAATTGCAGCAGGGATGGTTTAAGTTCAAAATTATTGGTTGGGATAACGGGGTTTACTATACTGGAACTAGGTTCCTCATTTGATGGTTGGGAGAAGTCCTTAAGAGGTCTTCGATTTTGATCTTCGGCCATAGCTCTCCTATTCCTATGGAAAAATAAATGTGCGCGAGCGTAACGTTCAAGTTCAGCTAGAGGGTCTACTAAGCTTCCGGTACTGCGAGTCTTTCGCATTGACCGGCAGGTAACAACCTTAGTCTAAACGGTATAACAACAGAGTATGAAATTTGACGAAATTGGTCCCCGACAACGGCGTCAAAAACTTGATGCGTGTTTTTCCCAAGTGTACGAATACGTCAGAGTAATATAAAAGATTGTCGAATCCACAGAGACCAAGTGTCAATCTATCGTACCTGTTGTTATGGTGTGTATCTAAGGCAACTAAATATAATGATTTTAAGGAGTGTACAATGGTAAATAAAATGGTAATTTTAAACAATTAATAAAGAAAGGCTCGAATGTAATTCACATAATCAATTGATAATCTGGTACTTGTTAATAGAACTACTTATGGGCAATGTTTTCTACTTTGAAAATAACTAATTTAACTGGAACTGTCGCTTTTGCGTATTCAGAACCGAGTTGTACTCTCTAATCAACCCCTCCTATTGTCACGGATAAAAAGGTGCGTACTGCGTTAGAGTAGTAAACATATTTTTAATAAATATAGTATCTTAACTAAGTTGAAAAGTACTTTAACCTGGATTTCTTAGCAAAAAGAGGTTCTCACGAACTAGACTCTAAACTTCTTAACGCGTCCGAAAATCGTTTTAAAATCCCTTTTCTTTTTAATCTAAAAACTCCTAATGAACTAGACAAATCCCTTTTGGCTGTTTTTGAAATAGTTAAAAACAATTAGACTTATATTTAAAGTTAAAATAGCCCTTAAGTGTTTCTACGAACAGATGTACGGATTACTGGTTCAATTAGGATCCTTACATTCTAACCTTTATGGATTTAGTTAGACATGGCAAAGTAAAAGTTATTTTTATTATTTTTCATAAAAGTAAGTAGTGCGAGTGCGGAAAGTAAATAAAAGTAGTGCGAGTGCGAGAAATAAAGGTATTTAAAGTGAGTGCGAGAAATAAATAAAAGTAAAGCGAGTGCAGGAAATAAATAAAATAAAGTGTGAGTGCGGATAATAAATAAAGTAAAGCAATTCGGAAAGATAATATACGAACTGGAATTAAAATGGCGGCATGATTAACTTCCTCCCAGAGTGCTCCAAAACTCGATCACACAGACGCATACAGACTCGATCACTCCATTGCAGTAACACCCCGATGTGAAGTGATTACTACTTTAAAACTGATATATGCCTAAGAGATTCTAACTTTGGATGATAAAAACGAAATTCTAAAGTCCTATTTATAGGCAAACATTAAATGAGAAAAGAAAAGGATGGCCCACTCCACTAAAAAGTGGAGGGAAACACTTTTGCCTTGTGGCGCCAGCCACAAGGCCATGGCGCCCGCCATAGGTACAAAATGGTGGAGAAAGTGGGGATCGTAGGCTTTGGCAGTTGTGGAGTGATCTTGAGACGTGGCCACGTCATGGCTGACCCCATGGCGTCAGCCATGGTGGATGCCGTAAGTGTAAGAAGCTGAATTTCTTGGTTTTCGTCCGTTTCAACTCCTTTTTCACTCCTTTTCTTGATTTAGGCCCCGATTACATAAAAAACCTGAAAATAAAGAAAAACAAAGTAATAACATAACAAAATAACAATAAAAACTAAGAATGCATGTGAAATCAGAGTCAGAAATACGGTGAAATTTAGTGTTATCAGTATGTAGGTGTTGTACCCAAAAATTTTCCCTCATATCTTAAAGACAATATGTCTCAAGAGGTCTCCTAATGTTCATATGATTCTCAATTGCTCAAAGGAACTCAAGGTTTCATCAGAAAAAGCATCATCCTAAGCAATAGATCTCAAATTAGGGTTTTGTGTTTCTCAAAGTAAATTGGACTTCCAAGACCTCAACTGGACTTCATGGTATCCCATATACTTCAAAAGAATATCCGTGTCAAATTTCAAGGCATTCCCTACAAGTTTGGTCAGCCAGATGCTCAGATACTTTAAAAATCAGTTAACTTGGTCAAAATATCAATTATGGTCAACAAATAGTAAAACTTCAAGATTTTTGGTACATCAAGATTATGAGGTGAAATTCATCATTTGATCAAGGGTTAATCATAATTCATCAAGAAAACCTCAGAATCATCAAGAATCAGGAGTTACTAAATTAGGGTTTTCTCTAGGAAAAGTCAAATGTACTTTGATCAACCATAACTTTCACATGCTTCATCAAAAATTTCCCATAAATAGCTCATTTTGAAGGAAATTCAATTCTCTATAACTTTATGTCTCACAAACCAAGGCCAAAAATGCTTCATTTGAGAGATATGAGCCAAGATATTACAGGTCCTTTGAAAAGTCATCAAAAAGACAAGTTTTTCAAAAGCTAATAACTTAAAAATGGAAGCTCAAATGGACATGGGACCAAAAGTAGTAGTTAGAGGACACTCTAAGCTTTCTAAAAAGTTCTAGAACAAGTACCTGGGATAAAAATTTAGAGAGTTATGCATTGTTGAAGTTGGACAATTTTGAGGAGGTGTATGATGCAAAAATGGCCAAAACTCAAGTTTCTTCCAAATGGGTCCCTTTTTTTTCAATCCAAACTTTATAAGATCATACACGACCATAGATCATAATATCTGATTTTTTATATTTATTTTATATTATATTGGATTTATTTCATTTAAATTCAATTTTAATTAAGATAAATATTGAAAAATGAAATATTTGATCCTAGGTCTATTTTAAGATCAAATATTTGATGTTTATGATGATTGTAAGTGTCCAAATTCGTGTAAGACCAATAGAGTGTGATTTCATCTATTTTTTTGACCTGTGAATTGTCTATGTTGCACTAATTGCAGCAGGGATGGTTTAAGTTCAAAATTATTGGTTGGGATAACGGGGTTTACTATACTGGAACTAGGTTCCTCATTTGATGGTTGGGCGAAGTCCTTAAGAGGTCTTCGATTTTGATCTTCGGACATAGCTCTCCTATTCCTATGGAAAAATAAATGTGCGCGAGCGTAACGTTCAAGTTCAGCTAGAGGGTCTACTAAGCTTCCAGTACTGCGAGTCTTTCGCATTGACCGGCAGGTAACAACCTTAGTCTAAATGGTATAACAACAGGGTATGAAATTTGACGAAATTGGTCCCCGACAACGGCGTCAAAAACTTGATGCGTGTTTTTCCCAAGTGTACGTGTTAATGCTATTATTTTATGATTGGCATTATGTTTGGTAAAACTAATATGGCTGGAAAATGTTGAATAAGAAGTTCCATATTAACATGGTATAGACTCTGGAAGAACATGTCAAACATGATGTCCTGACATGGTGGCACAGATAAATGTGGAAGTTGTCAAAGAAGATGTTGAATTCAGTTCAGAATGTCCTATCAGATGTTGGGACATTATCAAACAGAGTAGAAGAACTAATTCAGGATGTCCCAACAGATGTTGTCATATGTTACAGTCAACTGTCAAAGAAGATGTTGAAACATCTGCAAATGTCATGACAGAATTACTGTCATATGTTACAGACAGATGTCAAAGAAGATGTTGAAACATCTGCAAATGTCATGACAGAATTACTGTCATATGCTACAGATTGATGTCAAAGAAGATGTTGAAACATCTGCAAATGTCATGACAGATGTCAAAGAGAATGTTGAAACATCTGCAACTGTCATGACAACATTACTGTCATATGTTACATATAGATATCAAACAAGAAGTGTGGAACTTAGTTCAGGATGTCACACCAGATGTTGTGACACTGTCAAACAGAGTAACAGTTAATGAACTTAAGTCAAGATATCAGGATGTCACACCAGATGTTAGGACATTGTATCAGTAAATGAAGTAAGTTCAGTTTTTCAGGATGTCCCAACAGATGTTGAGACATCTCAGACCTGCTACCAGAATTAATTAATGACTAACTGATTTGAGATATTTAAGGAGAGTTATCTGGAATTAATTATGGATGGATAAAAACAGAACAAGGCGCATCTGTAGGGAGTTTTGTTATGAAGATTCAGATTAATCAGAAGAACAAAATCACCTAGAATTTAGGAAGTAACAAACCCTAATTCAAGGTGATAACATTGGATTTATCAGATCTGAATTATGCAGAATATTCTGGAGATATTATGCAATCATATGTGGTGCTGATCTAGAAGATCTTAAAGACTCAATTTAAATTGAAGACAAATATTGAAAAATATAGGTTTCTATATTTAGAGATATTTTAGGAGTTGAAGATCTTTTGGAATATTTGTAGCAGATATTTCTGCATATTTGTAGCAGATATTTCTGCATATTTGTAGCAGCTATTGTTGTGATTGTTTAGGCCCAAATCCAGTTGGGAATAGGTTATAAAAGAAACCTTGTAACCTAGTTTAGAATCAACCCAATCAACCGAAAATGTAAACATTATTAGGGTTGTGTTCTTGTGGCAGCCTTGCATAACAAGGAACTCTATTGTGGCTGTTTCACTTGTGATTCTCGAAGCTTGTAAGCAAGAGAAGTTTTGTGACTTGATTGAAACTGTGAAGTAAGATCAAGCTGTTTTTTGTTTGAAGTGTGACTTCAATTTAATTAAACTTGTAAACAAAATCACTGTGTGATTGAGGGGGAGTGAGTAGGGTACTCATATCTAAGGTGTGTCTTAGGTAGAAATTGCATTGGGTAAGTATTAAGTGATAGATTAAACAGGGTGGTTTAAGTCTAGAATTAATATTACTAATAGTGGATTTCCTCCTGGCTTGGTAGCCTCCAGATGTAAGTGTGGTTATACACTGAACTGGGTTAACAAACTTCTGTGTTCTTTACATCTTTTATGTTTTATGCAGTACCTGAACTGAATGTCCTATCAGATGTCCCAACATCCTGAAGCATGTTTGACTCTGATATATCAGAATTATTTAAGTACTGATATGTATGCCTTACCATGTTTATAAGTAACAGATAAGATGTCTCAACATCATATTAGACATCTGAGTCTGTCATACCAGAATTTCAATTGGTATCAGAGCAGGCATCCTGGTCTGTTTCTGGATGAGATCTAAGGGAGATACTTTCTGGTTCATGGTTAAGGAAGAAGGATGATATAATGAAGAGCTGTTGGAACTTGAGAGATTCATATTGGTGTTTGAATGGTCCCTAGAAGTGGAGGATGGACTATTCATCATATGATATAATGGTGTTGTATTCACATAGGGTTGCTGATGTCAGATAAGATGTCTTGACATTGTGTTTCAATATCTTTTGGAGGATCTTACTGTGGAAAAGTTTATTTATCTCCAAGGAATTGCTCTATTATTTATGATGTGCTATGTCTGATAGTGGTTCCCCAATACTTCATACAAAGGTTGTTGCAAAGCTTCAGTTCATAATGTCAAGTTTGATGTTCTATCATGTGATTACAGAACTGGAAGAAACTTAGTTCAGAATAGTGTGGTTCTTGATGAAAGAAGAGGTTGGATCCAAAACAAAAGAGTATAATTATCAAATCTTTCATGCGGGAGTGAAAATCTTGATAAGTTATCTCTTAAGCTTATTTATGGTAACCTAATGAGGATATTCTTCCTGGTTATGGTGTCCTATGTTGTTTAGGTATAGCTGGAGAAAATCTCTCTTGTGAAGATACATGTTTATGATTGTCTAAATCATGAACTGAAGGAAGTTTCATCAAGAAAGAAGCTGAATTGATATGTCAATCCTAATGGCTTGACACCACACTACACATCAACAGTATATGGTAAATGTTGAATCAAAGACCTAAAAGATTTTTTTTCTCTGAAGCTATGAAGCTGAATACTCCTTGAGATGCTACTGTCTATTGTATGTGTGCAAAGTATCTTTCATAATGTTATAGCACTTCAGTTGGAGCTGATTGAAGAAAAGATAGTAATCTTGAAAGCAATAATGTTTCAGAACCAAGCTTAGTTTTGTGTTCCAGAAGAAGGAAACTGGTGTGACATCCTGCTAACATGATGGATGCTTTGGGTGCTAGACAAATGTGTGATGATCACATATGTTTGGAACCTACTCCTATCCTGGAAGAGGAGGCATCTATGCTACATGTTGAAGACTTAGATAATGACTCTGTCACAGAGATCATTGCTTCTGTGGACCCTAGCATAGCCAAAAGGCTTAGGGCTAGAAAGGAAAAGAAGACTGCAGGACATTCAACTCCTGAAAAGAAGCAGTCTACTCCAAAGAAAGACAAGGTGAATACCCAAAAGAGGAAAGCTGTAACTCCACCAGATTCAGATGTTGAAGAGGATGTCCCAACATCCCAACCAAAGAAGAAACCAGCACCATCAAGGTCCACCTCTGCTGTTCCAGAAGCTCCTCTGGACAATGTTTCATTCCATCATGTGTCAAGTGTGAGCAGATGGAAATTTGTATACCAAAGAAGGGTAGCACTTGAAAGAGAGCTAGGCAGCAATACACTTGAGTGCACTAAGGTAATCAACCTAATTTCTTCTGCTGGTTTATTCAAAACAGTATCAAACTTTTCACCTTGCTATGAGCTGCTAGTCAAGGAATTCATTGTCAACCTACAAGAGGACTGTGCTGATGGTAAATCAGATGACTTTAGAAAGGTGTATGTAAGAGGGAGATGTGTGGAATTCTATCCTAGGGTTATCAACCACTATCTAGGAAGAGAATCTGATGGACCTAATGAGCTGGGAAAGACAAATAAACAGGTGTGCAAAGTCATCACTGTTAATCAATTCAAAGCTTGGCCAGTCAAGGGGAAACTTTCTGTTAGCTTGCTGACAAGGAAGTATGCAATGCTGCATAGGATTGGCACTTCAAATTGAGTCCCTACCAACCATACCTCCTCAATAGCAACTGAATTGAGCAGGTTCATATATGCTGTGGGCACCCAAGCAAAGCTGGACTTTGGGGCTTATATTTTGGATCAGACATTGAAGCATGCTGGAACATCTGCAACAAAGCTTCCCATTGCTTTTCCCTCTCTGCTATGTGGAATCATACTAAGCCAGTATCCAGGTATCCTCACTGAGAAGGATTCAGTATGCAAAAGAAAAAGTCCTCTGGCCTTCCATTACAAACTTTTCTTGAGCCATCATGCTGCTGATGTTGGAGCTTCCACTAGGACATCTGCTGGACCTTCAAAAGCAAAGACTCCCATATCCAAAGCTGTCTTGATTGCAGATCTGAAAAACACTTGCAAAAAGCTGGATGCTAGGAAGAAAAAGCTTGAGGAAGTAATTCAAAGGCTGGAGCTGGAAGAGGTTGCTCAGAATACTAATGAATCTGATGATGAATCTGAAGATGAAAAAGCTTCTAAAATGTATTTACAAATGTGGGTGATAAATGCATGACTTTGGTCATGATTAAAGCTAGCAATGTGACCAATAATTGCTAGAAGAAAGGGAAGAATATCAGATTGAGAAGTCTGATCAGAATGGTTGTTGAACTGGTAGTCTCTTCCACTACTAGTCATGGATAGTGGCAGTATGAACCCTTTGTAGCAAGCAAACTAAGAGCATCTGTTTTGGGATATAAAATCAAGTATGGATATTTATCAGTTGTGCTCTTTGTATGTTCATCAGGGGTGTGAAATTGAGAATTAATGGAGTTTATGCTCAGCTGGAGTATTGGTTATCCATGAGGAGATCTTGCTAATCTTATCTGGAGCTAACCTTAAAATCCTTCAAAATTAAAAGATCAGATTATGTAGAACTATCTGATAAGGTATTATACAAGGATTTAAGATCAATTGTTGTTTGTGGAGTTCACAAATATTTGATTGATTATCCTTGTGATTCAAGATTGGTGATGTTCAAACAGATGTTGGAACATCTTATCATCAGAGTTTGTGCAGAATCATGGGTGAGGTATTGCATAAGATGTAGTATTGGCTTCAGTCTTGTGTGACAGGAGTTATGTATTTCTGGAAAGTTTCTTGGCAAGAACTGGTCTGGACATTATTGATTCTGAAGATGGAGATGAAAGACCATGAACATATCATAATGACCACTTGGATTGGTTTATTTCTGATCTAGGTGTAGTCCAGAATGCTCATCATGGAGTTAAGATAGGTGGGGATATCATAAATTTGTTAAGACTGCCTTTCTCAATGAAAGGTGGCATCCTTGGTATAGTTATGAGGTGCAGTTCTTAACTATTCCTTCTGAATAATCAGACAGTGGCAGGTTTGAAGACTTTGGAGAAACATTGGAAGTTTCTCATCAATATGTGTTATTGGTAAGAACTTCTGCAAAACCAATAGAATGGAGGTTGTTTACTCAAACTTGGTGGATAAATCAAGTCTATGAGAGCATGGAACTCTTGTTCTATAAACGTGAAGAAGACAAAAGTGGCAATTGGCTTTTTCATATGAGGATTCATAAAGGAGGTTATCAATATGTGGTAATTGGTTGATCTTTAAAGTGGATTCGGAGAATCAAGATAATCAGAGTGTGGCAGCTGGTTGTTCTTGAGGATTGTCTTGGAACAAATTGCTCTTGGGCAGAGGAGTGATGAGTTGAAGACTCAAGAGGATTTATTCTTCTTGAAGGTGGATGAGAGTTTATCACTCTTTCTGGATTTCTGATTCTAACTGGTGGCACAGTGTGGTTGAAGATTTTCAGTTCATGGATTACTATGCTATAGTAAGTCCAGTTGGTGGAGCACATCTAGGATCATGGTGATAAGGTCTTGGTGTATGAAAAATGTTCTAACTAAGTGTTAGTACATTATATGGGGTGTTTATCTACATGGTTTCTATTATTAGACTACCTAATCATATGGGAGAATGATGAAGTAGATGATCTATATTGGAAGAAACATGTAGAAGAGACTGGAAGTGTTCCTCATGCTAAAAAGCCAAGAACTCCAAAAAGATCAAGTTTTCAGCAAGACCAAAGGCATACCTTCACCATTGTACAACACTCCAAAAGCTTCTGAATTTGTGGATGATTCCATAAAGGAGTTGGTAACCAAGATTCTATCTGAGCAAAGAATGGTAAGTGGCATATCTTTCCCTCTGAACACTATGCCAGCCCCACAAGAAGATCAACAAACTCAGGCTGCAAAGGACACTCCTGCTCAACAGGATGTCCCAATAGATGTTGAAACATCTGAGGACCAGCACAAGGCCTCAACTGAAGAGCACATCTCTGTTGATCCACCAGAAGTATATCAGGTATTGATTGCTTGGAAGTTTGTTTGTGGACATTCATTCTAATTTCATAATTAGTTTGGATGTGTTTTATCTGGATTGTATGGCCTTTGGTGTGTAAAGGCTTAGTGTCAATAACCTGTGTGCTAGAAGATGTTCATCTTGTGTAGTCTGTGGTAACTACAAACCCATAAAGGAATCAGGTATGCTTTGGTACAAGAAGTGAATGTGTTCGATTGGGAATTGAACAGAGAGTGAGCTCTTGAAGACATGAAGATGAGTCTTATGTTTTCCTTTCATCAATGTACAGAGAAGCATGGAGTATCCTAGACAGGGGGAGTGTGTTACAAGTATGTGCACTTGATTTTGTGGTGTTAAGGGGGAGTAATACCTTAACCAGATAAGGAGAATCCTAAGAGTCTAGAAGGCTATATTATAAAGCTGCTCTCTGCAGTTTATGTTTGATTCTTGAGGAATTGTGAAGCTTGTGTGTGTTTCAAGCTTATGGAGATTATATACCTTTGTCTTTTTATGGCTAAAAAGGGGGAGAAGTAATAGTGTGAGGTCTGATATGAAGATGTTGATGTTAAGGAACTTCTACATAAGGTACTACTACACCTGTATGTAAATTAGTTTTAGCCAAAATAAGCCAAAGGGGGAGATTGTTAATGCTATTATTTTATGATTGGCATTATGTTTGGTAAAACTAATATGGCTGGAAAATGTTGAATAAGAAGTTCCATATTAACATGGTATAGACTCTGGAAGAACATGTCAAACATGATGTCCTGACATGGTGGCACAGATAAATGTGGAAGTTGTCAAAGAAGATGTTGAATTCAGTTCAGAATGTCCTATCAGATGTTGGGACATTATCAAACAGAGTAGAAGAACTAATTCAGGATGTCCCAACAGATGTTGTCATATGTTACAGTCAACTGTCAAAGAAGATGTTGAAACATCTGCAAATGTCATGACAGAATTACTGTCATATGTTACAGACAGATGTCAAAGAAGATGTTGAAACATCTGCAAATGTCATGACAGAATTACTGTCATATGCTACAGACAGATGTCAAAGAAGATGTTGAAACATCTGCAAATGTCATGACAGATGTCAAAGAGAATGTTGAAACATCTGCAACTGTCATGACAACATTACTGTCATATGTTACATATAGATATCAAACAAGAAGTGTGGAACTTAGTTCAGGATGTCACACCAGATGTTGTGACACTGTCAAACAGAGTAACAGTTAATGAACTTAAGTCAAGATATCAGGATGTCACACCAGATGTTAGGACATTGTATCAGTAAATGAAGTAAGTTCAGTTTTTCAGGATGTCCCAACAGATGTTGAGACATCTCAGACCTGCTACCAGAATTAATTAATGACTAACTGATTTGAGATATTTAAGGAGAGTTATCTGGAATTAATTATGGATGGATAAAAACAGAACAAGGCGCATCTGTAGGGAGTTTTGTTATGAAGATTCAGATTAATCAGAAGAACAAAATCACCTAGAATTTAGGAAGTAACAAACCCTAATTCAAGGTGATAACATTGGATTTATCAGATCTGAATTATGCAGAATATTCTGGAGATATTATGCAATCATATGTGGTGCTGATCTAGAAGATCTTAAAGACTCAATTTAAATTGAAGACAAATATTGAAAAATATAGGTTTCTATATTTAGAGATATTTTAGGAGTTGAAGATCTTTTGGAATATTTGTAGCAGATATTTCTGCATATTTGTAGCAGATATTTCTGCATATTTGTAGCAGCTATTGTTGTGATTGTTTAGGCCCAAATCCAGTTGGGAATAGGTTATAAAAGAAACCTTGTAACCTAGTTTAGAATCAACCCAATCAACCGAAAATGTAAACATTATTAGGGTTGTGTTCTTGTGGCAGCCTTGCATAACAAGGAACTCTATTGTGGCTGTTTCACTTGTGATTCTCGAAGCTTGTAAGCAAGAGAAGTTTTGTGACTTGATTGAAACTGTGAAGTAAGATCAAGCTGTTTTTTGTTTGAAGTGTGACTTCAATTTAATTAAACTTGTAAACAAAATCACTGTGTGATTGAGGGGGAGTGAGTAGGGTACTCATATCTAAGGTGTGTCTTAGGTAGAAATTGCATTGGGTAAGTATTAAGTGATAGATTAAACAGGGTGGTTTAAGTCTAGAATTAATATTACTAATAGTGGATTTCCTCCTGGCTTGGTAGCCTCCAGATGTAAGTGTGGTTATACACTGAACTGGGTTAACAAACTTCTGTGTTCTTTACATCTTTTATGTTTTATGCAGTACCTGAACTGAATGTCCTATCAGATGTCCCAACATCCTGAAGCATGTTTGACTCTGATATATCAGAATTATTTAAGTACTGATATGTATGCCTTACCATGTTTATAAGTAACAGATAAGATGTCTCAACATCATATTAGACATCTGAGTCTGTCATACCAGAATTTCAGTACGAACACGTCAGAGTAATATAAAAGATTGTCGAATCCACAGAGACCAAGTGTCAATCTATCGTACCTGTTGTTATGGTGTGTATCTAAGGCAACTAAATATAATGGTTTTAAGGAGTGCACAATGGTAAATAAAATGGTAATTTTAAACAATTAATAAAGAAAGGCTCGAATGTAATTCACATAATCAATTGATAATCTGGTACTTGTTAATAGAACTACTTATGGGCAATGTTTTCTACTTTGAAAAGAACTAATTTAACTGGAACTGTCGCTTTTGCGTATTCAGAACCGAGTTGTACTCTCTAATCAACCCCTCCTATTGTCACGGATAAAAAGGTGCGTACTGCGTTAGAGTAGTAAACATATTTTTAAGAAATATAGTATCTTAACTAAGTTGAAAAGTACTTTAACCTGGATTTCTTAGCAAAAAGAGGTTCTCACGAACCAGACTCTAAACTTCTTAACGCGTCCGAAAATCGTTTTAAAATCCCTTTTCTTTTTAATCTAAAAACTTCTAATGAACTAGACAAAGCCCTTTTGGCTGTTTTTGAAATAGTTAAAAACAATTAGACTTATATTTAAAGTTAAAATAGCCCTTAAGTGTTTCTACGAACAGATGTACGGATTACTGGTTCAATTATGATCCTTACATTCTAACCTTTATGGATTTAGTTAGACATGGCAAAGTAAAAGTTCTTTTTATTATTTTTCATAAAAGTAAAGTGCGAGTGAGGAAAGTAAATAAAAGTAGTGCGAGTGCGAGAAATAAATGTATTTAAAGTGAGTGCGAGAAATAAATAAAAGTAAAGCGAGTGCAGGAAATAAATAAAATAAAGTGTGAGTGAGGATAATAAATAAAGTAAAGCAATTCGGAAAGATAATATACGAACTGGAATTAAAATGGCGGCATGATTAACTTCCTCCCAGAGTGCTCCAAAACTCGATCACACAGACGCATACAGACTCGATCACTCCATTGCAGTAACACCCCGATGTGAAGTGATTACTACTTTAAAACTGATATATGCCTAAGAGATTCTAACTTTGGATGATAAAAACGAAATTCTAAAGTCCTATTTATAGGCAAACATTAAATGAGAAAAGAAAAGGATGGCCCACTCCACTAAAAAGTGGAGGGAAACACTTTTGCCTTGTGGCGCCAGCCACAAGGCCATGGCGCCCGCCATAGGTACAAAATGGTGGAGAAAGTGGGGATCGTAGGCTTTGGCAGTTGTGGAGTGATCTTGAGACGTGGCCACGTCATGGCTGACCCCATGGCGTCAGCCATGGTGGATGCCGTAAGTGTAAGAAGCTGAATTTCTTGGTTTTCGTCCGTTTCAACTCCTTTTTCACTCCTTTTCTTGATTTAGGCCCCGATTACATAAAAAACCTGAAAATAAAGAAAAACAAAGTAATAACATAACAAAATAACAATAAAAACTAAGAATGCATGCGAAATCAGAGTCAGAAATACGGTGAAATTTAGTGTTATCAGTATGTAGGTGTTGTACCCCAAAATTTTCCCTCATATCTTAAAGACAATATGTCTCAAGAGGTCTCCTAATGTTCATATGATTCTCAATTGCTCAAAGGAACTCAAGGTTTCATCAGACAAAGCATCATCCTAAGCAATAGATCTCAAATTAGGGTTTTGTGTTTCTCAAAGTAAATTGGACTTCCAAGACCTCAACTGGACTTCATGGTATCCCATATACTTCAAAAGAATATCCGTGTCAAATTTCAAGGCATTCCCTACAAGTTTGGTCAGCCAGATGCTCAGATACTTTAAAAATCAGTTAACTTGGTCAAAATATCAATTATGGTCAACAAATAGTAAAACTTCAAGATTTTTGGTCAACATCAAGATTATGAGGTGAAATTCATCATTTGATCCAGGGTTAATCATAATTCATCAAGAAAACCTCAGAATCATCAAGAATCAGGAGTTACTAAATTAGGGTTTTCTCTAGGAAAAGTCAAATGTACTTTGATCAACCATAACTTTCACATGCTTCATCAAAAATTTCCCATAAATAGCTCATTTTGAAGGAAATTCAATTCTCTATAACTTTATGTCTCACAAACCAAGGCCAAAAATGCTTCATTTGAGAGATATGAGCCAAGATATTACAGGTCCTTTGAAAAGTCATCAAAAAGACATGTTTTTCATAAGCTAATAACTTAAAAATGGAAGCTCAAATGGACATGGGACCAAAAGTAGTAGTTAGAGGACACTCTAAGCTTTCTAAAAAGTTCTAGAACAAGTACCTGGGATAAAAATTTAGAGAGTTATGCATTGTTGAAGTTGGACAATTTTGAGGAGGTGTATGAAGCAAAAATGGCCAAAACTCAAGTTTCTTCCAAATGGGTCCCTTTTTTTTCAATCCAAACTTTATAAGATCATACACGACCATAGATCATAATATCTGATTTTTTATATTTATTTTATATTATATTGGATTTATTTCATTTAAATTCAATTTTAATTAAGATAAATATTGAAAAATGAAATATTTGATCCTAGGTCTATTTTAAGATCAAATATTTGATGTTTATGATGATTGTAAGTGTCCAAATTCGTGTAAGACCAATAGAGTGTGATTTCATCTATTTTTTTGAACTGTGAATTGTCTATGTTGCACTAATTGCAGTAGGGATGGTTTAAGTTCAAAATTATTGGTTGGGATAACGGGGTTTACTATACTGGAACTAGGTTCCTCATTTGATGGTTGGGCGAAGTCCTTAAGAGGTCTTTGATTTTGATCTTCGGACATAGCTCTCCTATTCCTATGGAAAAATAAATGTGCACGAGCGTAACGTTCAAGTTCAGCTAGATGGTCTACTAAGCTTCCGGTACTGCGAGTCTTTCGCATTGACCGGCAGGTAACAACCTTAGTCTAAACGGTATAACAACAGGGTATGAAATTTGACGAAATTGGTCCCCGACAACGGCGTCAAAAACTTGATGCGTGTTTTTCCCAAGTGTACGAACACGTCAGAGTAATATAAAAGATTGTCGAATCCACAGAGACCAAGTGTCAATCTATCGTACCTGTTGTTATGGTGTGTATCTAAGGCAACTAAATATAATGGTTTTAAGGAGTGCACAATGGTAAATAAAATGGTAATTTTAAACAATTAATAAAGAAAGGCTCGAATGTAATTCACATAATCAATTGATAATCTGGTACTTGTTAATAGAACTACTTATGGGCAATGTTTTCTACTTTGAAAAGAACTAATTTAACTGGAACTGTCGCTTTTGCGTATTCAGAACCGAGTTGTACTCTCTAATCAACCCCTCCTATTGTCACGAATAAAAAGGTGTGTACTGCGTTAGAGTAGTAAACATATTTTTAAGAAATATAGTATCTTAACTAAGTTGAAAAGTACTTTAACCTGTATTTCTTAGCAAAAAGAGGTTCTCACGAACCAGACTCTAAACTTTTTAACGCGTCCGAAAATCGTTTTAAAATCCCTTTTCTTTTTAATCTAAAAACTCCTAATGAACTAGACAAAGCCCTTTTGGCTGTTTTAGAAATAGTTAAAAACAATTAGACTTATATTTAAAGTTAAAATAGCCCTTAAGTGTTTCTACGAACAGATGTACGGATTACTGGTTCAATTACGATCCTTACATTCTAACCTTTATGGATTTAGTTAGACATGGCAAAGTAAAAGTTCTTTTGATTATTTTTCATAAAAGTAAGTAGTGCGAGTGCGGAAAGTAAATAAAAGTAGTGCGAGTGCGAGAAATAAATAAAAGTAAAGCGAGTGCAGGAAATAAATAAAATAAAGTGTGAGTGCGGATAATAAATAAAGTAAAGAAATGCGGAAAGATAAAATATGAACTGGAATTAAAATGGCGGCATGATTAACTTCCTCCCAGAGTGCTCCAAAACTCGATCACACAGACGCATACAAACTCGATCACTCCATTGCAGTAACACCCCGATGTGAAGTGATTACTACTTTAAAACTGATATATGCCTAAGAGATTCTAACTTTGGATGATAAAAATGAAATTCTAAAGTCCTATTTATAGGCAAACATTAAATGAGAAAAGGATGGCCCACTCCACTAAAAAGTGGAGGGAAACACTTTTGCCTTGTGGCGCCCGCCACAAGGCCATGGCGCCCGCCACAAGGCCATGCCGCCTGACATAGGTACAAAATGGTGGAGAAAGTGGGGATCGTAGGCTTTGGCAGTTGTGGAGTGATCTTGAGACGTGGCCACGTCATGGTTGACCCCATGGCTTCAGCCATGGTGGATGCCGTAAGTGTAAGAAGCTGAATTTCTTGGTTTTCGTCCGTTTCAACTCCTTTTTCACTCCTTTTCTTGATTTAGGCCCCGATTACATAAAAAACATGAAAATAAAGAAAAACAAAGTAATAACATAACAAAATAACAATAAAAACTAAGAATGCATGCGAAATCAGAGTCAGAAATACGGTGAAATTTAGTGTTATCAGTATGTAGGTGTTGTACCCCAAAATTTTCCCTCATATCTTAAAGACAATATGTCTCAAGAGGTCTCCTAATGTTCATATGATTCCCAATTGCTCAAAGGAACTCAAGGTTTCATCAGACAAAGCATCATCCTAAGCAATAGATCTCAAATTAGGGTTTTGTGTTTCTCAAAGTAAATTGGACTTCCAAGACCTCAACTGGACGTCATGGTATCCCATATACTTCAAAAGAATATCCGTGTCAAATTTCAAGGAATTCCCTACAAGTTTGGTCAGCCAGATGCTCAGATACTTTAAAAATCAGTTAACTTGGTCAAAATATCAATTATGGTCAACAAATAGTAAAACTTCAAGATTTTTGGTCAACATCAAGATTATGAGGTGAAATTCATCATTTGATCAAGGGTTAATCATAATTCATCAAGAAAACCTCAGAATCATCAAGAATCAGGAGTTACTAAATTAGGGTTTTCTCTAGGAAAAGTCAAATGTACTTTGATCAACCATAACTTTCACATGCTTCATCAAAAATTTCCCATAAATAGCTCATTTTGAAGGAAATTCAATTCTCTATAACTTTATGTCTCACAAACCAAGGCCAAAAATGCTTCATTTGAGAGATATGAGCCAAGATATTACAGGTCCTTTGAAAAGTCATCAAAAAGACATGTTTTTCAAAAGCTAATAACTTAAAAATGGAAGCTCAAATGGACATGGGACCAAAAGTAGTAGTTAGAGGACACTCTAAGCTTTCTAAAAAGTTCTAGAACAAGTACCTGGGATAAAAATTTAGAGAGTTATGCATTGTTGAAGTTGGACAATTTTGAGGAGGTGTATGAAGCAAAAATGGCCAAAACTCAAGTTTCTTCCAAATGGGTCCCTTTTTTTTCAATCCAAACTTTATAAGATCATACACGACCATAGATCATAATATCTGATTTTTTATATTTATTTTATATTATATTGGATTTATTTCATTTAAATTCAATTTTAATTAAGATAAATATTGAAAAATGAAATATTTGATCCTAGGTCTATTTTAAGATCAAATATTTGATGTTTATGATGATTGTAAGTGTCCAAATTCGTGTAAGACCAATAGAGTGTGATTTCATCTATTTTTTTGACCTGTGAATTGTCTATGTTGCACTAATTGCAGCAGGGATGGTTTAAGTTCAAAATTATTGGTTGGGATAACGGGGTTTACTATACTGGAACTAGGTTCCTCATTTGATGGTTGGGCGAAGTCCTTAAGAGGTCTTCGATTTTGATCTTCGGACATAGCTCTCCTATTCCTATGGAAAAATAAATGTGCGCGAGCGTAACGTTCAAGTTCAGCTAGAGGGTCTACTAAGCTTCCGGTACTGCGAGTCTTTCGCATTGACCGGCAGGTAACAACCTTAGTCTAAACGGTATAACAACAGGGTATGAAATTTGACGAAATTGGTCCCCGACAACGGCGTCAAAAACTTGATGCGTGTTTTTCCCAAGTGTACGAACACGTCAGAGTAATATAAAAGATTGTCGAATCCACAGAGACCAAGTGTCAATCTATCGTACCTGTTGTTATGGTGTGTATCTAAGGCAACTAAATATAATGGTTTTAAGGAGTGCACAATGGTAAATAAAATGGTAATTTTAAACAATTAATAAAGAAAGGCTCGAATGTAATTCACATAATCAATTGATAATCTGGTACTTGTTAATAGAACTACTTATGGGCAATGTTTTCTACTTTGAAAAGAACTAATTTAACTGGAACTGTCGCTTTTACGTATTCAGAACCGAGTTGTACTCTCTAATCAACCCCTCCTATTGTCACGGATAAAAAGGTGTGTACTGCGTTAGAGTAGTAAACATATTTTTAAGAAATATAGTATCTTAACTAAGTTGAAAAGTACTTTAACCTGGATTTCTTAGCAAAAAGAGGTTCTCACGAACCAGACTCTAAACTTCTTAACGCGTCCGAAAATCGTTTTAAAATCCCTTTTCTTTTTAATCTAAAAACTCCTAATGAACTAGACAAAGCCCTTTTGGCTGTTTTAGAAATAGTTAAAAACAATTAGACTTATATTTAAAGTTAAAATAGCCCTTAAGTGTTTCTACGAACAGATGTACGGATTACTGGTTCAATTACGATCCTTACATTCTAACCTTTATGGATTTAGTTAGACATGGCAAAGTAAAAGTTCTTTTTATTATTTTTCATAAAAGTAAGTAGTGCGAGTGCGGAAAGTAAATAAAAGTAGTGCGAGTGCGAGAAATAAAGGTATTTAAAGCGAGTGCGAGAAATAAATAAAAGTAAAGCGAGTGCAGGAAATAAATAAAATAAAGTGTGAGTGCGGATAATAAATAAAGTAAAGAAATGCGGAAAGATAAAATATGAACTGGAATTAAAATGGCGGCATGATTAACTTCCTCCCAGAGTGCTCCAAAACTCGATCACACAGACGCATACAAACTCGATCACTCCATTGCAGTAACACCCCGATGTGAAGTGATTACTACTTTAAAACTGATATATGCCTAAGAGATTCTAACTTTGGATGATAAAAATGAAATTCTAAAGTCCTATTTATAGGCAAACATTAAATGAGAAAAGAAAAGGATGGCCCACTCCACTAAAAAGTGGAGGGAAACACTTTTGCCTTGTGGCGCCCGCCACAAGGCCATGCCGCCCGACATAGGTACAAAATGGTGGAGAAAGTGGGGATCGTAGGCTTTGGCAGTTGTGGAGTGATCTTGAGACGTGGCCACGTCATGGTTGACCCCATGGCGTCAGCCATGGTGGATGCCGTAAGTGTAAGAAGCTGAATTTCTTGGTTTTCGTCCGTTTCAACTCCTTTTTCACTCCTTTTCTTGATTTAGGCCCCGATTACATAAAAAACCTGAAAATAAAGAAAAACAAAGTAATAACATAACAAAATAACAATAAAAACTAAGAATGCATGCGAAATCAGAGTCAGAAATACGGTGAAATATATTGTTATCAGTATGTAGGTGTTGTACCCGAAAAATTTTCCCTCATATCTTAAAGACAATATGTCTCAAGAGGTCTCCTAATGTTCATATGATTCTCAATTGCTCAAAGGAACTCAAGGTTTCATCAGACAAAGCATCATCCTAAGCAATAGATCTCAAATTAGGGTTTTGTGTTTCTCAAAGTAAATTGGACTTCCAAGACCTCAACTGGACTTCATGGTATCCCATATACTTCAAAAGAATACCCGTGTCAAATTTCAAGGCATTCCCTACAAGTTTGGTCAGCCAGATGCTCAGATACTTTAAAAATCAGTTAACTTGGTCAAAATATCAATTATGGTCAACAAATAGTCAAACTTCAAGATTTTTGGTCAACATCAAGATTATGAGGTGAAATTCATCATTTGATCAAGGGTTAATCATAATTCATCAAGAAAACCTCAGAATCATCAAGAATCAGGAGTTACTAAATTAGGGTTTTCTCTAGGAAAAGTCAAATGTACTTTGATCAACCATAACTTTCACATGCTTCATCAAAAATTTCCCATAAATAGCTCATTTTGAAGGAAATTCAATTCTCTATAAATTTATGTCTCACAAACCAAGGCCAAAAATGCTTCATTTGAGAGATATGAGCCAAGATATTACAGGTCCTTTGAAAAGTCATCAAAAAGACATGTTTTTCAAAAGCTAATAACTTAAAAATGGAAGCTCAAATGGACATGGGACCAAAAGTAGTAGTTAGAGGACACTCTAAGCTTTCTAAAAAGTTCTAGAACAAGTACCTGGGATAAAAATTGAGAGAGTTATGCATTGTTGAAGTTGGACAATTTTGAGGAGGTGTATGAAGCAAAAATGGCCAAAACTCAAGTTTCTTCCAAATGGGTCCCTTTTTTTTCAATCCAAACTCAATTATAAGATCATACACGACCATAGATCATAATATCTGATTTTTTATATTTATTTTATATTATATTGGATTTATTTCATTTAAATTCAATTTTAATTAAGATAAATATTGAAAAATGAAATATTTGATCCTAGGTCTATTTTAAGATCAAATATTTGATGTTTATGATGATTGTAAGTGTCCAAATTCGTGTAAGACCAATAGAGTGTGATTTCATCTATTTTTTTGACCTGTGAATTGTCTCTGTTGCACTAATTGCAGCAAGGATGGTTTAAGTTCAAAATTATTGGTTGGGATAACGGGGTTTACTATACTGGAACTAGGTTCCTCATTTGATGGTTGGGCGAAGTCCTTAAGAGGTCTTCGATTTTGATCTTCGGCCATAGCTCTCCTATTCCTATGGAAAAATAAATGTGCGCGAGCGTAACGTTCAAGTTCAGCTAGAGGGTCTACTAAGCTTCCGGTACTGCGAGTCTTTCGCATTGACCGGCAGGTAACAACCTTAGTCTAAACGGTATAACAACAGGGTATGAAATTTGACGAAATTGGTCCCCGACAACGGCGTCAAAAACTTGATGCGTGTTTTTCCCAAGTGTACGAACACGTCAGAGTAATATAAAAGATTGTCGAATCCACAGAGACCAAGTGTCAATCTATCGTACCTGTTGTTATGGTGTGTATCTAAGGCAACTAAATATAATGGTTTTAAGGAGTGCGCAATGGTAAATAAAATGGTAATTTTAAATAATTAATAAAGAAAGGCTCGAATGTAATTCACATAATCAATTGATAATCTGGTACTTGTTAATAGAACTACTTATGGGCAATGTTTTCTACTTTGAAAAGAACTAATTTAACTGGAACTGTCGCTTTTGCGTATTCAGAACCGAGTTGTACTCTCTAATCAACCCCTCCTATTGTCACGGATAAAAAGGTGCGTACTGCGTTAGAGTAGTAAACATATTTTTAAGAAATATAGTATCTTAACTAAGTTGAAAAGTACTTTAACCTGGATTTCTTAGCAAAAAGAGGTTCTCACGAACCAGACTCTAAACTTCTTAACGCGTCCGAAAATCGTTTTAAAATCCCTTTTCTTTTTAATCTAAAAACTCCTAATGAACTAGACAAAGCCCTTTTGGCTGTTTTTGAAATAGTTAAAAACAATTAGACTTATATTTAAAGTTAAAATAGCCCTTAAGTGTTTCTACGAACAGATGTACGGATTACTGGTTCAATTACGATCCTTACATTCTAACCTTTATGGATTTAGTTAGACATGGCAAAGTAAAAGTTCTTTTTATTATTTTTCATAAAAGTAAGTAGTGCGAGTGCGGAAAGTAAATAAAAGTAGTGCGAGTGCGAGAAATAAAGGTATTTAAAGCGAGTGCGAGAAATAAATAAAAGTAAAGCGAGTGCAGGAAATAAATAAAATAAAGTGTGAGTGCGGATAATAAATAAAGTAAAGAAATGCGGAAAGATAAAATATGAACTGGAATTAAAATGGCGGCATGATTAACTTCCTCCCAGAGTGCTCCAAAACTCGATCACACAGACGCATACAAACTCGATCACTCCATTGCAGTAACACCCCGATGTGAAGTGATTACTCCTTTAAAACTGATATATGCCTAAGAGATTCTAACTTTGGATGATAAAAATGAAATTCTAAAGTCCTATTTATAGGCAAACATTAAATGAGAAAAGAAAAGGATGGCCCACTCCACTAAAAAGTGGAGGGAAACACTTTTGCCTTGTGGCGCCCGCCACAAGGCCATGCCGCCCGACATAGGTACAAAATGGTGGAGAAAGTGGGGATCGTAGGCTTTGGCAGTTGTGGAGTGATCTTGAGACGTGGCCACGTCATGGTTGACCCCATGGCGTCAGCCATGGTGGATGCCGTAAGTGTAAGAAGCTGAATTTCTTGGTTTTCGTCCGTTTCAACTCCTTTTTCACTCCTTTTCTTGATTTAGGCCCCGATTACATAAAAAACCTGAAAATAAAGAAAAACAAAGTAATAACATAACAAAATAACAATAAAAACTAAGAATGCATGCGAAATCAGAGTCAGAAATACGGTGAAATTTAGTGTTATCAGTATGTAGGTGTTGTACCCCAAAATTTTCCCTCATATCTAAAAGACAATATGTCTCAAGAGGTCTCCTAATGTTCATATGATTCTCAATTGCTCAAAGGAACTCAAGGTTTCATCAGACAAAGCATCATCCTAAGCAATAGATCTCAAATTAGGGTTTTGTGTTTCTCAAAGTAAATTGGACTTCCAAGACCTCAACTGGACTTCATGGTATCCCATATACTTCAAAAGAATACCCGTGTCAAATTTCAAGGCATTCCCTACAAGTTTGGTCAGCCAGATGCTCAGATACTTTAAAAATCAGTTAACTTGGTCAAAATATCAATTATGGTCAACAAATAGTCAAACTTCAAGATTTTTGGTCAACATCAAGATTATGAGGTGAAATTCATCATTTGATCAAGGGTTAATCATAATTCATCAAGAAAACCTCAGAATCATCAAGAATCAGGAGTTACTAAATTAGGGTTTTCTCTAGGAAAAGTCAAATGTACTTTGATCAACCATAACTTTCACATGCTTCATCAAAAATTTCCCATAAATAGCTCATTTTGAAGGAAATTCAATTCTCTATAAATTTATGTCTCACAAACCAAGGCCAAAAATGCTTCATTTGAGAGATATGAGCCAAGATATTACAGGTCCTTTGAAAAGTCATCAAAAAGACATGTTTTTCAAAAGCTAATAACTTAAAAATGGAAGCTCAAATGGACATGGGACCAAAATTAGTAGTTAGAGGACACTCTAAGCTTTCTAAAAAGTTCTAGAACAAGTACCTGGGATAAAAATTGAGAGAGTTATGCATTGTTGAAGTTGGACAATTTTGAGGAGGTGTATGAAGCAAAAATGGCCAAAACTCAAGTTTCTTCCAAATGGGTCCCTTTTTTTTCAATCCAAACTCAATTATAAGATCATACACGACCATAGATCATAATATCTGATTTTTTATATTTATTTTATATTATATTGGATTTATTTCATATAAATTCAATTTTAATTAAGATAAATATTGAAAAATGAAATATTTGATCCTAGGTCTATTTTAAGATCAAATATTTGATGTTTATGATGATTGTAAGTGTCCAAATTCGTGTAAGACCAATAGAGTGTGATTTCATCTATTTTTTTGACCTGTGAATTGTCTCTGTTGCACTAATTGCAGCAAGGATGGTTTAAGTTCAAAATTATTGGTTGGGATAACGGGGTTTACTATACTGGAACTAGGTTCCTCATTTGATGGTTGGGCGAAGTCCTTAAGAGGTCTTCGATTTTGATCTTCGGCCATAGCTCTCCTATTCCTATGGAAAAATAAATGTGCGCGAGCGTAACGTTCAAGTTCAGCTAGAGGGTCTACTAAGCTTCCGGTACTGCGAGTCTTTCGCATTGACCGGCAGGTAACAACCTTAGTCTAAACGGTATAACAACAGGGTATGAAATTTGACGAAATTGGTCCCCGACAACGGCGTCAAAAACTTGATGCGTGTTTTTCCCAAGTGTACGAACACGTCAGAGTAATATAAAAGATTGTCGAATCCACAGAGACCAAGTGTCAATCTATCGTACCTGTTGTTATGGTGTGTATCTAAGGCAACTAAATATAATGGTTTTAAGGAGTGCGCAATGGTAAATAAAATGGTAATTTTAAATAATTAATAAAGAAAGGCTCGAATGTAATTCACATAATCAATTGATAATCTGGTACTTGTTAATAGAACTACTTATGGGCAATGTTTTCTACTTTGAAAAGAACTAATTTAACTGGAACTGTCGCTTTTGCGTATTCAGAACCGAGTTGTACTCTCTAATCAACCCCTCCTATTGTCACGGATAAAAAGGTGCGTACTGCGTTAGAGTAGTAAACATATTTTTAAGAAATATAGTATCTTAACTAAGTTGAAAAGTACTTTAACCTGGATTTCTTAGCAAAAAGAGGTTCTCACGAACCAGACTCTAAACTTCTTAACGCGTCCGAAAATCGTTTTAAAATCCCTTTTCTTTTTAATCTAAAAACTCCTAATGAACTAGACAAAGCCCTTTTGGCTGTTTTTGAAATAGTTAAAAACAATTAGACTTATATTTAAAGTTAAAATAGCCCTTAAGTGTTTCTACGAACAGATGTACGGATTACTGGTTCAATTACGATCCTTACATTCTAACCTTTATGGATTTAGTTAGACATGGCAAAGTAAAAGTTCTTTTTATTATTTTTCATAAAAGTAAGTAGTGCGAGTGCGGAAAGTAAATAAAAGTAGTGCGAGTGCGAGAAATAAAGGTATTTAAAGCGAGTGCGAGAAATAAATAAAAGTAAAGCGAGTGTAGGAAATAAATAAAATAAAGTGTGGGTGCGGATAATAAATAAAGTAAAGCAATGCGGAAAGATAAAATATGAACTGGAATTAAAATGGCGGCATGATTAACTTCCTCCCAGAGTGCTCCAAAACTCGATCACACAGACGCATACAAACTCGATCACTCCATTGCAGTAAGACCCCGATGTGAAGTGATTACTACTTTAAAACTGATATATGCCTAAGAGATTCTAACTTTGGATGATAAAAATGAAATTCTAAAGTCCTATTTATAGGAAAACATTAAATGAGAAAAGAAAAGGATGCCCCACTCCACTAAAAAGTGGAGGGAAACACTTTTGCCTTGTGGCGCCCGCCACAAGGCCATGCCGCCCGCCACAAGGCCATGCCGCCCGCCATAGGTACAAAATGGTGGAGAAAGTGGGGATCGTAGGCTTTGGCAGTTGTGGAGTGATCTTGAGACGTGGCCACGTCATGGTTGACCCCATGGCGTCAGCCATGGTGGATGCCGTAAGTGTAAGAAGCTGAATTTCTTGGTTTTCGTCCGTTTCAACTCCTTTTTCACTCCTTTTCTTGATTTAGGCCCCGATTACATAAAAAACCTGAAAATAAAGAAAAACAAAGTAATAACATAACAAAATAACAATAAAAACTAAGAATGCATGCGAAATCAGAGTCAGAAATACGGTGAAATTTAGTGTTATCAGTATGTAGGTGTTGTACCCCAAAATTTTCCCTCATATCTTAAAGACAATATGTCTCAAGAGGTCTCCTAATGTTCATATGATTCTCAATTGCTCAAAGGAACTCAAGGTTTCATCAGACAAAGCATCATCCTAAGCAATAGATCTCAAATTAGGGTTTTGTGTTTCTCAAAGTAAATTGGACTTCCAAGACCTCAACTGGACTTCATGGTATCCCATATACTTCAAAAGAATACCCGTGTCAAATTTCAAGGCATTCCCTACAAGTTTGGTCAGCCAGATGCTCAGATACTTTAAAAATCAGTTAACTTGGTCAAAATATCAATTATGGTCAACAAATAGTCAAACTTCAAGATTTTTGGTCAACATCAAGATTATGAGGTGAAATTCATCATTTGATCAAGGGTTAATCATAATTCATCAAGAAAACCTCAGAATCATCAAGAATCAGGAGTTACTAAATTAGGGTTTTCTCTAGGAAAAGTCAAATGTACTTTGATCAACCATAACTTTCACATGCTTCATCAAAAATTTCCCATAAATAGCTCATTTTGAAGGAAATTCAATTCTCTATAAATTTATGTCTCACAAACCAAGGCCAAAAATGCTTCATTTGAGAGATATGAGCCAAGATATTACAGGTCCTTTGAAAAGTCATCAAAAAGACATGTTTTTCAAAAGCTAATAACTTAAAAATGGAAGCTCAAATGGACATGGGACCAAAAGTTGTAGTTAGAGGACACTCTAAGCTTTCTAAAAAGTTCTAGAACAAGTACCTGGGATAAAAATTGAGAGAGTTATGCATTGTTGAAGTTGGACAATTTTGAGGAGGTGTATGAAGCAAAAATGGCCAAAACTCAAGTTTCTTCCAAATGGGTCCCTTTTTTTTCAATCCAAACTCAATTATAAGATCATACACGACCATAGATCATAATATCTGATTTTTTATATTTATTTTATATTATATTGGATTTATTTCATTTAAATTCAATTTTAATTAAGATAAATATTGAAAAATGAAATATTTGATCCTAGGTCTATTTTAAGATCAAATATTTGATGTTTATGATGATTGTAAGTGTCCAAATTCGTGTAAGACCAATAGAGTGTGATTTCATCTATTTTTTTGACCTGTGAATTGTCTCTGTTGCACTAATTGCAGCAAGGATGGTTTAAGTTCAAAATTATTGGTTGGGATAACGGGGTTTACTATACTGGAACTAGGTTCCTCATTTGATGGTTGGGCGAAGTCCTTAAGAGGTCTTCGATTTTGATCTTCGGCCATAGCTCTCCTATTCCTATGGAAAAATAAATGTGCGCGAGCGTAACGTTCAAGTTCAGCTAGAGGGTCTACTAAGCTTCCGGTACTGCGAGTCTTTCGCATTGACCGGCAGGTAACAACCTTAGTCTAAACGGTATAACAACAGGGTATGAAATTTGACGAAATTGGTCCCCGACAACGGCGTCAAAAACTTGATGCGTGTTTTTCCCAAGTGTACGAACACGTCAGAGTAATATAAAAGATTGTCGAATCCACAGAGACCAAGTGTCAATCTATCGTACCTGTTGTTATGGTGTGTATCTAAGGCAACTAAATATAATGGTTTTAAGGAGTGCGCAATGGTAAATAAAATGGTAATTTTAAATAATTAATAAAGAAAGGCTCGAATGTAATTCACATAATCAATTGATAATCTGGTACTTGTTAATAGAACTACTTATGGGCAATGTTTTCTACTTTGAAAAGAACTAATTTAACTGGAACTGTCGCTTTTGCGTATTCAGAACCGAGTTGTACTCTCTAATCAACCCCTCCTATTGTCACGGATAAAAAGGTGCGTACTGCGTTAGAGTAGTAAACATATTTTTAAGAAATATAGTATCTTAACTAAGTTGAAAAGTACTTTAACCTGGATTTCTTAGCAAAAAGAGGTTCTCACGAACCAGACTCTAAACTTCTTAACGCGTCCGAAAATCGTTTTAAAATCCCTTTTCTTTTTAATCTAAAAACTCCTAATGAACTAGACAAAGCCCTTTTGGCTGTTTTTGAAATAGTTAAAAACAATTAGACTTATATTTAAAGTTAAAATAGCCCTTAAGTGTTTCTACGAACAGATGTACGGATTACTGGTTCAATTACGATCCTTACATTCTAACCTTTATGGATTTAGTTAGACATGGCAAAGTAAAAGTTCTTTTTATTATTTTTCATAAAAGTAAGTAGTGCGAGTGCGGAAAGTAAATAAAAGTAGTGCGAGTGCGAGAAATAAAGGTATTTAAAGCGAGTGCGAGAAATAAATAAAAGTAAAGCGAGTGTAGGAAATAAATAAAATAAAGTGTGGGTGCGGATAATAAATAAAGTAAAGCAATGCGGAAAGATAAAATATGAACTGGAATTAAAATGGCGGCATGATTAACTTCCTCCCAGAGTGCTCCAAAACTCGATCACACAGACGCATACAAACTCGATCACTCCATTGCAGTAACACCCCGATGTGAAGTGATTACTACTTTAAAACTGATATATGCCTAAGAGATTCTAACTTTGGATGATAAAAATGAAATTCTAAAGTCCTATTTATAGGCAAACATTAAATGAGAAAAGAAAAGGATGCCCCACTCCACTAAAAAGTGGAGGGAAACACTTTTGCCTTGTGGCGCCCGCCACAAGGCCATGGCGCCCGCCACAAGGCCATGCCGCCCGCCATACGTACAAAATGGTGGAGAAAGTGGGGATCGTAGGCTTTGGCAGTTGTGGAGTGATCTTGAGACGTGGCCACGTCATGGTTGACCCCATGGCGTCAGCCATGGTGGATGCCGTAAGTGTAAGAAGCTGAATTTCTTGGTTTTCGTCCGTTTCAACTCCTTTTTCACTCCTTTTCTTGATTTAGGCCCCGATTACATAAAAAACCTGAAAATAAAGAAAAACAAAGTAATAACATAACAAAATAACAATAAAAACTAAGAATGCATGCGAAATCAGAGTCAGAAATACGGTGAAATTTAGTGTTATCAGTATGTAGGTGTTGTACCCCAAAATTTTCCCTCATATCTTAAAGACAATATGTCTCAAGAGGTCTCCTAATGTTCATATGATTCTCAATTGCTCAAAGGAACTCAAGGTTTCATCAGACAAAGCATCATCCTAAGCAATAGATCTCAAATTAGGGTTTTGTGTTTCTCAAAGTAAATTGGACTTCCAAGACCTCAACTGGACTTCATGGTATCCCATATACTTCAAAAGAATACCCGTGTCAAATTTCAAGGCATTCCCTACAAGTTTGGTCAGCCAGATGCTCAGATACTTTAAAAATCAGTTAACTTGGTCAAAATATCAATTATGGTCAACAAATAGTCAAACTTCAAGATTTTTGGTCAATATCAAGATTATGAGGTGAAATTCATCATTTGATCAAGGGTTAATCATAATTCATCAAGAAAACCTCAGAATCATCAAGAATCAGGAGTTACTAAATTAGGGTTTTCTCTAGGAAAAGTCAAATGTACTTTGATCAACCATAACTTTCACATGCTTCATCAAAAATTTCCCATAAATAGCTCATTTTGAAGGAAATTCAATTCTCTATAAATTTATGTCTCACAAACCAAGGCCAAAAATGCTTCATTTGAGAGATATGAGCCAAGATATTACAGGTCCTTTGAAAAGTCATCAAAAAGACATGTTTTTCAAAAGCTAATAACTTAAAAATGGAAGCTCAAATGGACATGGGACCAAAAGTTGTAGTTAGAGGACACTCTAAGCTTTCTAAAAAGTTCTAGAACAAGTACCTGGGATAAAAATTGAGAGAGTTATGCATTGTTGAAGTTGGAAATTTTGAGGAGGTGTATGAAGCAAAAATGGCCAAAACTCAAGTTTCTTCCAAATGGGTCCCTTTTTTTTCAATCCAAACTCAATTATAAGATCATACACGACCATAGATCATAATATCTGATTTTTTATATTTATTTTATATTATATTGGATTTATTTCATTTAAATTCAATTTTAATTAAGATAAATATTGAAAAATGAAATATTTGATCCTAGGTCTATTTTAAGATCAAATATTTGATGTTTATGATGATTGTAAGTGTCCAAATTCGTGTAAGACCAATAGAGTGTGATTTCATCTATTTTTTTGACCTGTGAATTGTCTCTGTTGCACTAATTGCAGCAAGGATGGTTTAAGTTCAAAATTATTGGTTGGGATAACGGGGTTTACTATACTGGAACTAGGTTCCTCATTTGATGGTTGGGCGAAGTCCTTAAGAGGTCTTCGATTTTGATCTTCGGCCATAGCTCTCCTATTCCTATGGAAAAATAAATGTGCGCGAGCGTAACGTTCAAGTTCAGCTAGAGGGTCTACTAAGCTTCCGGTACTGCGAGTCTTTCGCATTGACCGGCAGGTAACAACCTTAGTCTAAACGGTATAACAACAGGGTATGAAATTTGACGAAATTGGTCCCCGACAACGGCGTCAAAAACTTGATGCGTGTTTTTCCCAAGTGTACGAACACGTCAGAGTAATATAAAAGATTGTCGAATCCACAGAGACCAAGTGTCAATCTATCGTACCTGTTGTTATGGTGTGTATCTAAGGCAACTAAATATAATGGTTTTAAGGAGTGCGCAATGGTAAATAAAATGGTAATTTTAAACAATTAATAAAGAAAGGCTCGAATGTAATTCACATAATCAATTGATAATCTGGTACTTGTTAATAGAACTACTTATGGGCAATGTTTTCTACTTTGAAAAGAACTAATTTAACTGGAACTGTCGCTTTTGCGTATTCAGAACCGAGTTGTACTCTCTAATCAACCCCTCCTATTGTCACGGATAAAAAGGTGCGTACTGCGTTAGAGTAGTAAACATATTTTTAAGAAATATAGTATCTTAACTAAGTTGAAAAGTACTTTAACCTGGATTTCTTAGCAAAAAGAGGTTCTCACGAACCAGACTCTAAACTTCTTAACGCGTCCGAAAATCGTTTTAAAATCCCTTTTCTTTTTAATCTAAAAACTCCTAATGAACTAGACAAAGCCCTTTTGGCTGTTTTTGAAATAGTTAAAAACAATTAGACTTATATTTAAAGTTAAAATAGCCCTTAAGTGTTTCTACGAACAGATGTACGGATTACTGGTTCAATTACGATCCTTACATTCTAACCTTTATGGATTTAGTTAGACATGGCAAAGTAAAAGTTCTTTTTATTATTTTTCATAAAAGTAAGTAGTGCGAGTGCGGAAAGTAAATAAAAGTAGTGCGAGTGCGAGAAATAAAGGTATTTAAAGCGAGTGCGAGAAATAAATAAAAGTAAAGCGAGTGCAGGAAATAAATAAAATAAAGTGTGAGTGCGGATAATAAATAAAGTAAAGCAATGCGGAAAGATAAAATATGAACTGGAATTAAAATGGCGGCATGATTAACTTCCTCCCAGAGTGCTCCAAAACTCGATCACACAGACGCATACAAACTCGATCACTCCATTGCAGTAACACCCCGATGTGAAGTGATTACTACTTTAAAACTGATATATGCCTAAGAGATTCTAACTTTGGATGATAAAAATGAAATTCTAAAGTCCTATTTATAGGCAAACATTAAATGAGAAAAGAAAAGGATGCCCCACTCCACTAAAAAGTGGAGGGAAACACTTTTGCCTTGTGGCGCCCGCCACAAGGCCATGGCGCCCGCCACAAGGCCATGGCGCCCGCCACAAGGCCATGGCGCCCGCCACAAGGCCATGGCGCCCGCCATAGGTACAAAATGGTGGAGAAAGTGGGGATCGTAGGCTTTGGCAGTTGTGGAGTGATCTTGAGACGTGGCCACGTCATGGTTGACCCCATGGCGTCAGCCATGGTGGATGCCGTAAGTGTAAGAAGCTGAATTTCTTGGTTTTCGTCCGTTTCAACTCCTTTTTCACTCCTTTTCTTGATTTAGGCCCCGATTACATAAAAAACCTGAAAATAAAGAAAAACAAAGTAATAACATAACAAAATAACAATAAAAACTAAGAATGCATGCGAAATCAGAGTCAGAAATACGGTGAAATTTAGTGTTATCAGTATGTAGGTGTTGTACCCCAAAATTTTCCCTCATATCTTAAAGACAATATGTCTCAAGAGGTCTCCTAATGTTCATATGATTCTCAATTGCTCAAAGGAACTCAAGGTTTCATCAGACAAAGCATCATCCTAAGCAATAGATCTCAAATTAGGGTTTTGTGTTTCTCAAAGTAAATTGGACTTCCAAGACCTCAACTGGACTTCATGGTATCCCATATACTTCAAAAGAATACCCGTGTCAAATTTCAAGGCATTCCCTACAAGTTTGGTCAGCCAGATGCTCAGATACTTTAAAAATCAGTTAACTTGGTCAAAATATCAATTATGGTCAACAAATAGTCAAACTTCAAGATTTTTGGTCAACATCAAGATTATGAGGTGAAATTCATCATTTGATCAAGGGTTAATCATAATTCATCAAGAAAACCTCAGAATCATCAAGAATCAGGAGTTACTAAATTAGGGTTTTCTCTAGGAAAAGTCAAATGTACTTTGATCAACCATAACTTTCACATGCTTCATCAAAAATTTCCCATAAATAGCTCATTTTGAAGGAAATTCAATTCTCTATAACTTTATGTCTCACAAACCAAGGCCAAAAATGCTTCATTTGAGAGATATGAGCCAAGATATTACAGGTCCTTTGAAAAGTCATCAAAAAGACAAGTTTTTCAAAAGCTAATAACTTAAAAATGGAAGCTCAAATGGACATGGGACCAAAAGTAGTAGTTAGAGGACACTCTAAGCTTTCTAAAAAGTTCTAGAACAAGTACCTGGGATAAAAATTTAGAGAGTTATGCATTGTTGAAGTTGGACAATTTTGAGGAGGTGTATGAAGCAAAAATGGCCAAAACTCAAGTTTCTTCCAAATGGGTCCCTTTTTTTTCAATCCAAACTCAATTATAAGATCATACACGACCATAGATCATAATATCTGATTTTTTATATTTATTTTATATTATATTGGATTTATTTCATTTAAATTCAATTTTAATTAAGATAAATATTGAAAAATGAAATATTTGATCCTAGGTCTATTTTAAGATCAAATATTTGATGATTATGATGATTGTAAGTGTCCAAATTCGTGTAAGACCAATAGAGTGTGATTTCATCTATTTTTTTGACCTGTGAATTGTCTCTGTTGCACTAATTGCAGCAAGGATGGTTTAAGTTCAAAGTTATTGGTTGGGATAACGGGGTTTACTATACTGGAACTAGGTTCCTCATTTGATGGTTGGGCGAAGTCCTTAAGAGGTCTTCGATTTTGATCTTCGGCCATAGCTCTCCTATTCCTATGGAAAAATAAATGTGCGCGAGCGTAACGTTCAAGTTCAGCTAGAGGGTCTACTAAGCTTCCGGTACTGCGAGTCTTTCGCATTGACCGGCAGGTAACAACCTTAGTCTAAACGGTATAACAACAGGGTATGAAATTTGACGAAATTGGTCCCCGACAACGGCGTCAAAAACTTGATGCGTGTTTTTCCCAAGTGTACGAACACGTCAGAGTAATATAAAAGATTGTCGAATCCACAGAGACCAAGTGTCAATCTATCGTACCTGTTGTTATGGTGTGTATCTAAGGCAACTAAATATAATGGTTTTAAGGAGTGCGCAATGGTAAATAAAATGGTAATTTTAAACAATTAATAAAGAAAGGCTCGAATGTAATTCACATAATCAATTGATAATCTGGTACTTGTTAATAGAACTACTTATGGGCAATGTTTTCTACTTTGAAAAGAACTAATTTAACTGGAACTGTCGCTTTTGCGTATTCAGAACCGAGTTGTACTCTCTAATCAACCCCTCCTATTGTCACGGATAAAAAGGTGCGTACTGCGTTAGAGTAGTAAACATATTTTTAAGAAATATAGTATCTTAACTAAGTTGAAAAGTACTTTAACCTGGATTTCTTAGCAAAAAGAGGTTCTCACGAACCAGACTCTAAACTTCTTAACGCGTCCGAAAATCGTTTTAAAATCCCTTTTCTTTTTAATCTAAAAACTCCTAATGAACTAGACAAAGCCCTTTTGGCTGTTTTTGAAATAGTTAAAAACAATTAGACTTATATTTAAAGTTAAAATAGCCCTTAAGTGTTTCTACGAACAGATGTACGGATTACTGGTTCAATTACGATCCTTACATTCTAACCTTTATGGATTTAGTTAGACATGGCAAAGTAAAAGTTCTTTTTATTATTTTTCATAAAAGTAAGTAGTGCGAGTGCGGAAAGTAAATAAAAGTAGTGCGAGTGCGAGAAATAAAGGTATTTAAAGCGAGTGCGAGAAATAAATAAAAGTAAAGCGAGTGCAGGAAATAAATAAAATAAAGTGTGAGTGCGGATAATAAATAAAGTAAAGCAATGCGGAAAGATAAAATATGAACTAGAATTAAAATGGCGGCATGATTAACTTCCTCCCAGAGTGCTCCAAAACTCGATCACACAGACGCATACAAACTCGATCACTCCATTGCAGTAACACCCCGATGTGAAGTGATTACTACTTTAAAACTGATATATGCCTAAGAGATTCTAACTTTGGATGATAAAAATGAAATTCTAAAGTCCTATTTATAGGCAAACATTAAATGAGAAAAGAAAAGGATGCCCCACTCCACTAAAAAGTGGAGGGAAACACTTTTGCCTTGTGGCGCCCGCCACAAGGCCATGGCGCCCGCCACAAGGCCATGGCGCCCGCCACAAGGCCATGCCGCCCGCCATAGGTACAAAATGGTGGAGAAAGTGGGGATCGTAGGCTTTGGCAGTTGTGGAGTGATCTTGAGACGTGGCCACGTCATGGTTGACCCCATGGCGTCAGCCATGGTGGATGCCGTAAGTGTAAGAAGCTGAATTTCTTGGTTTTCGTCCGTTTCAACTCCTTTTTCACTCCTTTTCTTGATTTAGGCCCCGATTACATAAAAAACCTGAAAATAAATAAAAACAAAGTAATAACATAACAAAATAACAATAAAAACTAAGAATGCATGCGAAATCAGAGTCAGAAATACGGTGAAATTTAGTGTTATCAGTATGTAGGTGTTGTACCCCAAAATTTTCCCTCATATCTTAAAGACAATATGTCTCAAGAGGTCTCCTAATGTTCATATGATTCTCAATTGCTCAAAGGAACTCAAGGTTTCATCAGACAAAGCATCATCCTAAGCAATAGATCTCAAATTAGGGTTTTGTGTTTCTCAAAGTAAATTGGACTTCCAAGACATCAACTGGACTTCATGGTATCCCATATACTTCAAAAGAATACCCGTGTCAAATTTCAAGGCATTCCCTACAAGTTTGGTCAGCCAGATGCTCAGATACTTTAAAAATCAGTAAACTTGGTCAAAATATCAATTATGGTCAACAAATAGTAAAACTTCAAGATTTTTGGTCAACATCAAGATTATGAGGTGAAATTCATCATTTGATCAAGGGTTAATCATAATTCATCAAGAAAACCTCAGAATCATCAAGAATCAGGAGTTACTAAATTAGGGTTTTCTCTAGGAAAAGTCAAATGTACTTTGATCAATCATAACTTTCACATGCTTCATCAAAAATTTCCCATAAATAGCTCATTTTGAAGGAAATTCAATTCTCTATAACTTTATGTCTCACAAACCAAGGCCAAAAATGCTTCATTTGAGAGATATGAGCCAAGATATTACAGGTCCTTTGAAAAGTCATCAAAAAGACAAGTTTTTCAAAAGCTAATAACTTAAAAATGGAAGCTCAAATGGACATGGGACCAAAAGTAGTAGTTAGAGGACACTCTAAGCTTTCTAAAAAGTTCTAGAACAAGTACCTGGGATAAAAATTTAGAGAGTTATGCATTGTTGAAGTTGGACAATTTTGAGGAGGTGTATGAAGCAAAAATGGCCAAAACTCAAGTTTCTTCCAAATGGGTCCTTTTTTTTCAATCCAAACTCAATTATAAGATCATACACGACCATAGATCATAATATCTGATCTTTTATATTTATTTTATATTATATTGGATTTATTTCATTTAAATTCAATTTTAATTAAGATAAATATTGAAAAATGAAATATTTGATCCTAGGTCTATTTTAAGATCAAATATTTGATGATTATGATGATTGTAAGTGTCCAAATTCGTGTAAGACCAATAGAGTGTGATTTCATCTATTTTTTTGACCTGTGAATTGTCTCTGTTGCACTAATTGCAGCAAGGATGGTTTAAGTTCAAAGTTATTGGTTGGGATAACGGGGTTTACTATACTGGAACTAGGTTCCTCATTTGATGGTTGGGCGAAGTCCTTAAGAGGTCTTCGATTTTGATCTTCGGCCATAGCTCTCCTATTCCTATGGAAAAATAAATGTGCGCGAGCGTAACGTTCAAGTTCAGCTAGAGGGTCTACTAAGCTTCCGGTACTGCGAGTCTTTCGCATTGACCGGCAGGTAACAACCTTAGTCTAAACGGTATAACAACAGGGTATGAAATTTGACGAAATTGGTCCCCGACAACGGCGTCAAAAACTTGATGCGTGTTTTTCCCAAGTGTACGAACACGTCAGAGTAATATAAAAGATTGTCGAATCCACAGAGACCAAGTGTCAATCTATCGTACCTGTTGTTATGGTGTGTATCTAAGGCAACTAAATATAATGGTTTTAAGGAGTGCGCAATGGTAAATAAAATGGTAATTTTAAACAATTAATAAAGAAAGGCTCGAATGTAATTCACATAATCAATTGATAATTTGGTACTTGTTAATAGAACTACTTATGGGCAATGTTTTCTACTTTGAAAAGAACTAATTTAACTGGAACTGTCGCTTTTGCGTATTCAGAACCGAGTTGTACTCTCTAATCAACCCCTCCTATTGTCACGGATAAAAAGGTGCGTACTGCGTTAGAGTAGTAAACATATTTTTAAGAAATATAGTATCTTAACTAAGTTGAAAAGTACTTTAACCTGGATTTCTTAGCAAAAAGAGGTTCTCACGAACCAGACTCTAAACTTCTTAACGCGTTCGAAAATCGTTTTAAAATCCCTTTTCTTTTTAATCTAAAAACTCCTAATGAACTAGACAAAGCCCTTTTGGCTGTTTTTGAAATAGTTAAAAACAATTAGACTTATATTTAAAGTTAAAATAGCCCTTAAGTGTTTCTACGAACAGATGTACGGATTACTGGTTCAATTACGATCCTTACATTCTAACCTTTATGGGTTTAGTTAGACATGGCAAAGTAAAAGTTCTTTTTATTATTTTTCATAAAAATAAGTAGTGCGAGTGCGGAAAGTAAATAAAAGTAGAGCGAGTGCGAGAAATAAAGGTATTTAAAGCGAGTGCGAGAAATAAATAAAAGTAAAGCGAGTGCAGGAAATAAATAAAATAAAGTGTGAGTCCGGATAATAAATAAAGTAAAGCAATGCGGAAAGATAAAATATTAACTGGAATTAAAATGGCGGCATGATTAACTTCCTCCCAGAGTGCTCCAAAACTCGATCACACAGACGCATACAAACTCGATCACTCCATTGCAGTAACACCCCGATGTGAAGTGATTACTAATTTAAAACTGATATATGCCTAAGAGATTCTAACTTTGGATGATAAAAATGAAATTCTAAAGACCTATTTATAGGCAAACATTAAATGAGAAAAGAAAAGGATGCCCCACTCCACTAAAAAGTGGAGGGAAACACTTTTGCCTTGTGGCGCCCGCCACAAGGCCATGCCGCCCGCCATTGGTACAAAATGGTGGAGAAAGTGGGGATCGTAGGCTTTGGCAGTTGTGGAGTGATCTTGAGACGTGGCCACGTCATGGTTGACCCCATGGCGTCAGCCATGGTGGATGCCGTAAGTGTAAGAAGCTGAATTTCTTGGTTTTCGTCCGTTTCAACTCCTTTTTCACTCCTTTTCTTGATTTAGGCCCCGATTACATAAAAAACCTGAAAATAAAGAAAAACAAAGTAATAACATAACAAAATAACAATAAAAACTAAGAATGCATGCGAAATCAGAGTCAGAAATACGGTGAAATTTAGTGTTATCAGTATGTAGGTGTTGTACCCCAAAATTTTCCCTCATATCTTAAAGACAATATGTCTCAAGAGGTCTCCTAATGTTCATATGATTCTCAATTGCTCAAAGGAACTCAAGGTTTCATCAGACAAAGCATCATCCTAAGCAATAGATCTCAAATTAGGGTTTTGTGTTTCTCAAAGTAAATTGGACTTCCAAGACCTCAACTGGACTTCATGGTATCCCATATACTTCAAAAGAATACCCGTGTCAAATTTCAAGGCATTCCCTACAAGTTTGGTCAGCCAGATGCTCAGATACTTTAAAAATCAGTTAACTTGGTCAAAATATCAATTATGGTCAACAAATAGTCAAACTTCAAGATTTTTGGTCAACATCAAGATTATGAGGTGAAATTCATCATTTGATCAAGGGTTAATCATAATTCATCAAGAAAACCTCAGAATCATCAAGAATCAGGAGTTACTAAATTAGGGTTTTCTCTAGGAAGAGTCAAATGTACTTTGATCAACCATAACTTTCACATGCTTCATCAAAAATTTCCCATAAATAGTTCATTTTGAAGGAAATTCAATTCTCTATAACTTTATGTCTCACAAACCAAGGCCAAAAATGCTTCATTTGAGAGATATGAGCCAAGATATTACAGGTCCTTTGAAAAGTCATCAAAAAGACAAGTTTTTCAAAAGCTAATAACTTAAAAATGGAAGCTCAAATGGACATGGGACCAAAAGTAGTAGTTAGAGGACACTCTAAGCTTTCTAAAAAGTTCTAGAACAAGTACCTGGGATAAAAATTTAGAGAGTTATGCATTGTTGAAGTTGGACAATTTTGAGGAGGTGTATGAAGCAAAAATGGCCAAAACTCAAGTTTCTTCCAAATGGGTCCCTTTTTTTTCAATCCAAACTCAATTATAAGATCATACACGACCATAGATCATAATATCTGATTTTTTATATTTATTTTATATTATATTGGATTTATTTCATTTAAATTCAATTTTAATTAAGATAAATATTGAAAAATGAAATATTTGATCCTAGGTCTATTTTAAGATCAAATATTTGATGTTTATGATGATTGTAAGTGTCCAAATTCGTGTAAGACCAATAGAGTGTGATTTCATCTATTTTTTTGACCTGTGAATTGTCTCTGTTGCACTAATTGCAGCAGGGATGGTTTAAGTTCAAAATTATTGGTTGGGATAACGGGGTTTACTATACTGGAACTAGGTTCCTCATTTGATGGTTGGGCGAAGTCCTTAAGAGGTCTTCGATTTTGATCTTCGGCCATAGCTCTCCTATTCCTATGGAAAAATAAATGTGCGCGAGCGTAACGTTCAAGTTCAGCTAGAGGGTCTACTAAGCTTCCGGTACTGCGAGTCTTTCGCATTGACCGGCAGGTAACAACCTTAGTCTAAACGGTATAACAACAGGGTATGAAATTTGACGAAATTGGTCCCCGACAACGGCGTCAAAAACTTGATGTGTGTTTTTCGCAAGTGTACGAACACGTCAGAGTAATATAAAAGATTGTCGAATCCACAGAGACCAACTGTCAATCTATCGTACCTGTTGTTATGGTGTGTATCTAAGGCAACTAAATATAATGGTTTTAAGGAGTGCGCAATGGTAAATAAAATGGTACTTTTAAACAATTAATAAAGAAAGGCCCGAATGTAATTCACATAATCAATTGATAATCTGGTACTTGTTAATAGAACTACTTATGGGCAATGTTTTCTACTTTGAAAAGAACTAATTTAACTGGAACTGTCGCATTTGCGTATTCAGAACCGAGTTGTACTCTCTAATCAACCCCTCCTATTGTCACGGATAAAAAGGTGCGTACTGTGTTAGAGTAGTAAACATATTTTTAAGAAATATAGTATCTTAACTAAGTTGAAAAGTACTTTAACCTGGATTTCTTAGCAAAAAGAGGTTCTCACGAACCAGACTCTAAACTTCTTAACGCGTCCAAAAATCGTTTCAAAATCCCTTTTCTTTTTAATCTAAAAACTCCTAATGAACTAGACAAAGCCCTTATGGCTGTTTTTGAAATAGTTAAAAACAATTAGACTTATATTTAAAGTTAAAATAGCCCTTAAGTGTTTCTACGAACAGATGTACGGATTACTGGTTCAATTACGATCCTTACATTCTAACCTTTATGGGTTTAGTTAGACATGGCAAAGTAAAAGTTCTTTTTAATATTTTTCATAAAAATAAGTAGTGCGAGTGCGGAAAGTAAATAAAAGTAGTGCGAGTGCGAGAAATAAAGGTATTTAAAGCGAGTGCGAGAAATAAATAAAAGTAAAGCGAGTGCAGGAAATAAATAAAATAAAGTGTGAGTCCGGATAATAAATAAAGTAAAGCAATGCGGAAAGATAAAATATTAACTGGAATTAAAATGGCGGCATGATTAACTTCCTCCCAGAGTGCTCCAAAACTCGATCACACAGACGCATACAAACTCGATCACTCCATTGCAGTAACACCCCGATGTGAAGTGATTACTAATTTAAAACTGATATATGCCTAAGAGATTCTAACTTTGGATGATAAAAATGAAATTCTAAAGACCTATTTATAGGCAAACATTAAATGAGAAAAGAAAAGGATGCCCCACTCCACTAAAAAGTGGAGGGAAACACTTTTGCCTTGTGGCGCCCGCCACAAGGCCATGCCGCCCGCCATAGGTACAAAATGGTGGAGAAAGTGGGGATCGTAGGCTTTGGCAGTTGTGGAGTGATCTTGAGACGTGGCCACGTCATGGTTGACCCCATGGCGTCAGCCATGGTGGATGCCGTAAGTGTAAGAAGCTGAATTTCTTGGTTTTCGTCCGTTTCAACTCCTTTTTCACTCCTTTTCTTGATTTAGGCCCCGATTACATAAAAAACCTGAAAATAAAGAAAAACAAAGTAATAACATAACAAAATAACAATAAAAACTAAGAATGCATGCGAAATCAGAGTCAGAAATACGGTGAAATTTAGTGTTATCAGTATGTAGGTGTTGTACCCCAAAATTTTCCCTCATATCTTAAAGACAATATGTCTCAAGAGGTCTCCTAATGTTCATATGATTCTCAATTGCTCAAAGGAACTCAAGGTTTCATCAGACAAAGCATCATCCTAAGCAATAGATCTCAAATTAGGGTTTTGTGTTTCTCAAAGTAAATTGGACTTCCAAGACCTCAACTGGACTTCATGGTATCCCATATACTTCAAAAGAATACCCGTGTCAAATTTCAAGGCATTCCCTACAAGTTTGGTCAGCCAGATGCTCAGATACTTTAAAAATCAGTTAACTTGGTCAAAATATCAATTATGGTCAACAAATAGTCAAACTTCAAGATTTTTGGTCAACATCAAGATTATGAGGTGAAATTCATCATTTGATCAAGGGTTAATCATAATTCATCAAGAAAACCTCAGAATCATCAAGAATCAGGAGTTACTAAATTAGGGTTTTCTCTAGGAAGAGTCAAATGTACTTTGATCAACCATAACTTTCACATGCTTCATCAAAAATTTCCCATAAATAGTTCATTTTGAAGGAAATTCAATTCTCTATAACTTTATGTCTCACAAACCAAGGCCAAAAATGCTTCATTTGAGAGATATGAGCCAAGATATTACAGGTCCTTTGAAAAGTCATCAAAAAGACAAGTTTTTCAAAAGCTAATAACTTAAAAATGGAAGCTCAAATGGACATGGGACCAAAAGTAGTAGTTAGAGGACACTCTAAGCTTTCTAAAAAGTTCTAGAACAAGTACCTGGGATAAAAATTTAGAGAGTTATGCATTGTTGAAGTTGGACAATTTTGAGGAGGTGTATGAAGCAAAAATGGCCAAAACTCAAGTTTCTTCCAAATGGGTCCCTTTTTTTTCAATCCAAACTCAATTATAAGATCATACACGACCATAGATCATAATATCTGATTTTTTATATTTATTTTATATTATATTGGATTTATTTCATTTAAATTCAATTTTAATTAAGATAAATATTGAAAAATGAAATATTTGATCCTAGGTCTATTTTAAGATCAAATATTTGATGTTTATGATGATTGTAAGTGTCCAAATTCGTGTAAGACCAATAGAGTGTGATTTCATCTATTTTTTTGACCTGTGAATTGTCTCTGTTGCACTAATTGCAGCAGGGATGGTTTAAGTTCAAAATTATTGGTTGGGATAACGGGGTTTACTATACTGGAACTAGGTTCCTCATTTGATGGTTGGGCGAAGTCCTTAAGAGGTCTTCGATTTTGATCTTCGGCCATAGCTCTCCTATTCCTATGGAAAAATAAATGTGCGCGAGCGTAACGTTCAAGTTCAGCTAGAGGGTCTACTAAGCTTCCGGTACTGCGAGTCTTTCGCATTGACCGGCAGGTAACAACCTTAGTCTAAACGGTATAACAACAGGGTATGAAATTTGACGAAATTGGTCCCCGACAACGGCGTCAAAAACTTGATGTGTGTTTTTCGCAAGTGTACGAACACGTCAGAGTAATATAAAAGATTGTCGAATCCACAGAGACCAACTGTCAATCTATCGTACCTGTTGTTATGGTGTGTATCTAAGGCAACTAAATATAATGGTTTTAAGGAGTGCGCAATGGTAAATAAAATGGTACTTTTAAACAATTAATAAAGAAAGGCCCGAATGTAATTCACATAATCAATTGATAATCTGGTACTTGTTAATAGAACTACTTATGGGCAATGTTTTCTACTTTGAAAAGAACTAATTTAACTGGAACTGTCGCATTTGCGTATTCAGAACCGAGTTGTACTCTCTAATCAACCCCTCCTATTGTCACGGATAAAAAGGTGCGTACTGTGTTAGAGTAGTAAACATATTTTTAAGAAATATAGTATCTTAACTAAGTTGAAAAGTACTTTAACCTGGATTTCTTAGCAAAAAGAGGTTCTCACGAACCAGACTCTAAACTTCTTAACGCGTCCAAAAATCGTTTCAAAATCCCTTTTCTTTTTAATCTAAAAACTCCTAATGAACTAGACAAAGCCCTTATGGCTGTTTTTGAAATAGTTAAAAACAATTAGACTTATATTTAAAGTTAAAATAGCCCTTAAGTGTTTCTACGAACAGATGTACGGATTACTGGTTCAATTACGATCCTTACATTCTAACCTTTATGGGTTTAGTTAGACATGGCAAAGTAAAAGTTCTTTTTATTATTTTTCATAAAAATAAGTAGTGCGAGTGCGGAAAGTAAATAAAAGTAGTGCGAGTGCGAGAAATAAAGGTATTTAAAGCGAGTGCGAGAAATAAATAAAAGTAAAGCGAGTGCAGGAAATAAATAAAATAAAGTGTGAGTCCGGATAATAAATAAAGTAAAGCAATGCGGAAAGATAAAATATTAACTGGAATTAAAATGGCGGCATGATTAACTTCCTCCCAGAGTGCTCCAAAACTCGATCACACAGACGCATACAAACTCGATCACTCCATTGCAGTAACACCCCGATGTGAAGTGATTACTAATTTAAAACTGATATATGCCTAAGAGATTCTAACTTTGGATGATAAAAATGAAATTCTAAAGACCTATTTATAGGCAAACATTAAATGAGAAAAGAAAAGGATGCCCCACTCCACTAAAAAGTGGAGGGAAACACTTTTGCCTTGTGGCGCCCGCCACAAGGCCATGCCGCCCGCCATAGGTACAAAATGGTGGAGAAAGTGGGGATCGTAGGCTTTGGCAGTTGTGGAGTGATCTTGAGACGTGGCCACGTCATGGTTGACCCCATGGCGTCAGCCATGGTGGATGCCGTAAGTGTAAGAAGCTGAATTTCTTGGTTTTCGTCCGTTTCAACTCCTTTTTCACTCCTTTTCTTGATTTAGGCCCCGATTACATAAAAAACCTGAAAATAAAGAAAAACAAAGTAATAACATAACAAAATAACAATAAAAACTAAGAATGCATGCGAAATCAGAGTCAGAAATACGGTGAAATTTAGTGTTATCAGTATGTAGGTGTTGTACCCCAAAATTTTCCCTCATATCTTAAAGACAATATGTCTCAAGAGGTCTCCTAATGTTCATATGATTCTCAATTGCTCAAAGGAACTCAAGGTTTCATCAGACAAAGCATCATCCTAAGCAATAGATCTCAAATTAGGGTTTTGTGTTTCTCAAAGTAAATTGGACTTCCAAGACCTCAACTGGACTTCATGGTATCCCATATACTTCAAAAGAATACCCGTGTCAAATTTCAAGGCATTCCCTACAAGTTTGGTCAGCCAGATGCTCAGATACTTTAAAAATCAGTTAACTTGGTCAAAATATCAATTATGGTCAACAAATAGTCAAACTTCAAGATTTTTGGTCAACATCAAGATTATGAGGTGAAATTCATCATTTGATCAAGGGTTAATCATAATTCATCAAGAAAACCTCAGAATCATCAAGAATCAGGAGTTACTAAATTAGGGTTTTCTCTAGGAAGAGTCAAATGTACTTTGATCAACCATAACTTTCACATGCTTCATCAAAAATTTCCCATAAATAGTTCATTTTGAAGGAAATTCAATTCTCTATAACTTTATGTCTCACAAACCAAGGCCAAAAATGCTTCATTTGAGAGATATGAGCCAAGATATTACAGGTCCTTTGAAAAGTCATCAAAAAGACAAGTTTTTCAAAAGCTAATAACTTAAAAATGGAAGCTCAAATGGACATGGGACCAAAAGTAGTAGTTAGAGGACACTCTAAGCTTTCTAAAAAGTTCTAGAACAAGTACCTGGGATAAAAATTTAGAGAGTTATGCATTGTTGAAGTTGGACAATTTTGAGGAGGTGTATGAAGCAAAAATGGCCAAAACTCAAGTTTCTTCCAAATGGGTCCCTTTTTTTTCAATCCAAACTCAATTATAAGATCATACACGACCATAGATCATAATATCTGATTTTTTATATTTATTTTATATTATATTGGATTTATTTCATTTAAATTCAATTTTAATTAAGATAAATATTGAAAAATGAAATATTTGATCCTAGGTCTATTTTAAGATCAAATATTTGATGTTTATGATGATTGTAAGTGTCCAAATTCGTGTAAGACCAATAGAGTGTGATTTCATCTATTTTTTTGACCTGTGAATTGTCTCTGTTGCACTAATTGCAGCAGGGATGGTTTAAGTTCAAAATTATTGGTTGGGATAACGGGGTTTACTATACTGGAACTAGGTTCCTCATTTGATGGTTGGGCGAAGTTCTTAAGAGGTCTTCGATTTTGATCTTCGGCCATAGCTCTCCTATTCCTATGGAAAAATAAATGTGCGCGAGCGTAACGTTCAAGTTCAGCTAGAGGGTCTACTAAGCTTCCGGTACTGCGAGTCTTTCGCATTGACCGGCAGGTAACAACCTTAGTCTAAACGGTATAACAACAGGGTATGAAATTTGACGAAATTGGTCCCCGACAACGGCGTCAAAAACTTGATGTGTGTTTTTCGCAAGTGTACGAACACGTCAGAGTAATATAAAAGATTGTCGAATCCACAGAGACCAACTGTCAATCTATCGTACCTGTTGTTATGGTGTGTATCTAAGGCAACTAAATATAATGGTTTTAAGGAGTGCGCAATGGTAAATAAAATGGTACTTTTAAACAATTAATAAAGAAAGGCCCGAATGTAATTCACATAATCAATTGATAATCTGGTACTTGTTAATAGAACTACTTATGGGCAATGTTTTCTACTTTGAAAAGAACTAATTTAACTGGAACTGTCGCATTTGCGTATTCAGAACCGAGTTGTACTCTCTAATCAACCCCTCCTATTGTCACGGATAAAAAGGTGCGTACTGTGTTAGAGTAGTAAACATATTTTTAAGAAATATAGTATCTTAACTAAGTTGAAAAGTACTTTAACCTGGATTTCTTAGCAAAAAGAGGTTCTCACGAACCAGACTCTAAACTTCTTAACGCGTCCAAAAATCGTTTCAAAATCCCTTTTCTTTTTAATCTAAAAACTCCTAATGAACTAGACAAAGCCCTTATGGCTGTTTTTGAAATAGTTAAAAACAATTAGACTTATATTTAAAGTTAAAATAGCCCTTAAGTGTTTCTACGAACAGATGTACGGATTACTGGTTCAATTACGATCCTTACATTCTAACCTTTATGGATTTAGTTAGACATGGCAAAGTAAAAGTTATTTTTATTATTTTTCATAAAAGTAAGTAGTGCGAGTGCGGAAAGTAAATAAAAGTAGTGCGAGTGCGAGAAATAAAGGTATTTAAAGCGAGTGCGAGAAATAAATAAAAGTAAAGCGAGTGCAGGAAATAAATAAAATAAAGTCTGAGTGCGAATAATAAATAAAGTAAAGCAATGCGGAAAGATAAAATACGAACTGGAATTAAAATGGCGGCATGATTAACTTCCTCCCAGAGTGCTCCAAAACTCGATCACACAGACGCATACAAACTTGGTCACTCCATTGCAGTAACACCCCGATGTGAAGTGATTACTACTTTAAAACTGATATATGCCTAAGAGATTCTAACTTTGGATGATAAAAACAAAATTCTAAAGTCCTATTTATAGGCAAACATTAAATGAGAAAAGAAAAGGATGCCCCACTCCACTAAAAAGTGGAGGGAAACACTTTTGCCTTGTGGCGCCCGCCACAAGGCCATGGCGCCCGCCCCAAGGCCATGCCGCCCGCCATAGGTACAAAATGGTGGAGAAAGTGGGGATCGTAGGCTTTGGCAGTTGTGAAGTGATCTTGAGACGTGGCCACGTCATGGTTGACCCCATGGCGTCAGCCATGGTGGATGCCGTAAGTGTAAGAAGCTGAATTTCTTGGTTTTCGTCCGTTTCAACTCCTTTTTCACTCCTTTTCTTGATTTAGGCCCCGATTACATAAAAAACCTGAAAATAAAGAAAAACAAAGTAATAACATAACAAAATAACAATAAAAACTAAGAATGCATGCGAAATCGGAGTCAGAAATACGGTGAAATTTAGTGTTATCAGTATGTAGGTGTTGTACCCCAAAATTTTCCCTCATATCTTAAAGACAATATGTCTCAAGAGGTCTCCTAATGATCATATGATTCTCAATTGCTCAAAGGAACTCAAGGTTTCATCAGACAAAGCATCATCCTAAGCAATAGATCTCAAATTAGGGTTTTGTGTTTCTCAAAGTAAATTGGACTTCCAAGACCTCAACTGGACTTCATGGTATCCCATATACTTCAAAAGAATACCCGTGTCAAATTTCAAGGCATTCCCTACAAGTTTGGTCAGCCAGATGCTCAGATACTTTAAAAATCAGTTAACTTGGTCAAAATATCAATTATGGTCAACAAATAGTCAAACTTCAAGATTTTTGGTCAACATCAAGATTATGAGGTGAAATTCATCATTTGATCAAGGGTTAATCATAATTCATCAAGAAAACCTCAGAATCATCAAGAATCAGGAGTTACTAAATTAGGGTTTTCTCTAGGAAAAGTCAAATGTACTTTGATCAACCATAACTTTCAAATGCTTCATCAAAAATTTCCCATAAATAGCTCATTTTGAAGGAAATTCAATTCTCTATAACTTTATGTCTCACAAACCAAGGCCAAAAATGCTTCATTTGAGAGATATGAGCCAAGATATTACAGGTCCTTTGAAAAGTCATCAAAAAGACAAGTTTTTCAAAAGCTAATAACTTAAAAATGGAAGCTCAAATGGACATGGGACCAAAAGTAGTAGTTAGAGGACACTCTAAGCTTTCTAAAAAGTTCTAGAACAAGTACCTGGGATAAAAATTTAGAGAGTTATGCATTGTTGAAGTTGGACAATTTTGAGGAGGTGTATGAAGCAAAAATGGCCAAAACTCAAGTTTCTTCCAAATGGGTCCCTTTTTTTTCAATCCAAACTCAATTATAAGATCATACACGACCATAGATCATAATATCTGATTTTTTATATTTATTTTATATTATATTGGATTTATTTCATTTAAATTCAATTTTAATTAAGATAAATATTGAAAAATGAAATATTTGATCCTAGGTCTATTTTAAGATCAAATATTTGATGTTTATGATGATTGTAAGTGTCCAAATTCGTGTAAGACCAATAGAGTGTGATTTCATCTATTTTTTTGACCTGTGAATTGTCTCTGTTGCACTAATTGCAGCAGGGATGGTTTAAGTTCAAAATTATTGGTTGGGATAACGGGGTTTACTATACTGGAACTAGGTTCCTCATTTGATGGTTGGGCGAAGTCCTTAAGAGGTCTTCGATTTTGATATTCGGCCATAGCTCTCCTATTCCTATGGAAAAATAAATGTGCGCGAGCGTAACGTTCAAGTTCAGCTAGAGGGTCTACTAAGCTTCCGGTACTGCGAGTCTTTCGCATTGACCGGCAGGTAACAACCTTAGTCTAAACGGTATAACAACAGGGTATGAAATTTGACGAAATTGGTCCCCGACAACGGCGTCAAAAACTTGATGTGTGTTTTTCGCAAGTGTACGAACACGTCAGAGTAATATAAAAGATTGTCGAATCCACAGAGACCAGGTGTCAATCTATCGTACCTGTTGTTATGGTGTGTATTTAAGGCAACTAAATATAATGGTTTTAAGGAGTGCGCAATGGTAAATAAAATGGTACTTTGAAACAATTAATAAAGAAAGGCTCGAATGTAATTCACATAATCAATTGATAATCTGGTACTTGTTAATAGAACTACTTATGGGCAATGTTTTCTACTTTGAAAAGAACTAATTTAACTGGAACTGTCGCATTTGCGTATTCAGAACCGAGTTGTACTCTCTAATCAACCCCTCCTATTGTCACGGATAAAAAGGTGCGTACTGCGTTAGAGTAGTAAACATATTTTTAAGAAATATAGTATCTTAACTAAGTTGAAAAGTACTTTAACCTGGATTTCTTAGCAAAAAGAGGTTCTCACGAACCAGACTCTAAACTTCTTAACGTGTCCGAAAATCGTTTTAAAATCCCTTTTCTTTTTAATCTAAAAACTCCTAATGAACTAGACAAAGCTCTTTTGGCTGTTTTTGAAATAGTTAAAAACAATTAGACTTATATTTAAAGTTAAAATAGCCCTTAAGTGTTTCTACGAACAGATTTACAGATTACTGGTTCAATTACGATCCTTACATTCTAACCTTTATGGATTTAGTTAGACATGGCAAAGTAAAAGTTCTTTTTATTATTTTTCATAAAAGTAAGTAGTGCGAGTGCGGAAAGTAAATAAAAGTAGTGCGAGTGCGAGAAATAAAGGTATTTAAAGCGAGTGCGAGAAATAAATAAAAGTAAAGCGAGTGCAGGAAATAAATAAAATAAAGTGTGAGTGCGGATAATAAATAAAGTAAAGCAATGCGGAAAGATAATATACGAACTGGAATTAAAATGGCGGCATGATTAACTTCCTCCCAGAGTGCTCCAAAACTCGATCACACAGACGCATACAAACTCGATCACTCCATTGCAGTAACACCCCGATGTGAAGTGATTACTACTTTAAAACTGATATATTCCTAAGAGATTCTAACTTTGGATGATAAAAATGAAATTCTAAAGTCCTATTTATAGTCAAACATTAAATGAGAAAAGAAAAGGATGCCCCACTCCACTAAAAAGTGGAGGGAAACACTTTTGCCTTGTGGCGCCCGCCACAAGGCCATGGCGCCCGCCACAAGGTCATGCCGCCCTCCATAGGTACAAAATGGTGGAGAAAGTGGGGATCGTAGGCTTTGGCAGTTGTGGAGTGATCTTGAGACGTGTCCACATCATGGTTGACCCCATGGCGTCAGCCATGGTGGATGTCGTAAGTGTAAGAAGCTGAATTTCTTGGTTTTCGTCCGTTTCAACTCCTTTTTCACTCCTTTTCTTGATTTAGGCCCCGATTACATAAAAAACCTAAAAATAAAGAAAAACAAAGTAATAACATAACAAAATAACAATAAAAACTAAGAATGCATGCGAAATCGGAGTCAGAAATACGGTGAAATTTAGTGTTATCAGTATGTAGGTGTTGTACCCTAAAATTTTCCCTCATATCTTAAAGACAATATGTCTCAAGAGGTCTCCTAATGTTCATATGATTCTCAATTGCTCAAAGGAACTCAAGGTTTCATCAGACAAAGCATCATCCTAAGCAATAGATCTCAAAATAGGGTTTTGTGTTTCTCAAAGTAAATTGGACTTCCAAGACCTCAACTGGACTTCATGGTATCCCATATACTTCAAAAGAATACCCGTGTCAAATTTCAAGGCATTCCCTACAAGTTTGGTCAGCCAGATGCTCAGATACTTTAAAAATCAGTTAACTTGGTCAAAATATCAATTATGGTCAACAAATAGTCAAACTTCAAGATTTTTTGTCAACATCAAGATTATGAGGTAAAATTCATCATTTGATTAAGCGTTAATCATAATTCATCAAGAAAACCTCAGAATCATCAAGAATCAGGAGTTACTAAATTAGGGTTTTCTCTAGGAAAAGTCAAATGTACTTTGATCAACCATAACTTTCACATGCTTCATCAAAAATTTCCCATAAATAGCTCATTTTGAAGGAAATTCAATTCTCTATAACTTTATGTCTCACAAACCAAGGCCAAAAATGCTTCATTTGAGAGATATGAGCCAAGATATTATAGGTCCTTTGAAAAGTCATCAAAAAGACAAGTTTTTCAAAAGCTAATAACTTCAAAATGGAAGCTCAAATGGACATGGGACCAAAAGTAGTAGTTAGAGGACACTCTAAGCTTTCTAAAAAGTTCTAGAACAAGTACCTGGGATAAAAATTTAGAGAGTTATGAATTGTTGAAGTTGGACAATTTTGAGGAGGTGTATGAAGCAAAAATGGCCAAAACTCAAGTTTCTTCCAAATGGGTCCCTTTTTTTTCAATCCAAACTCAATTATAAGATCATACATGACCATAGATCATAATATCTGATTTTTTATATTTATTTTATATTATATTGGATTTATTTCATTTAAATTCAATTTTAATTAAGATAAATATTGAAAAATGAAATATTTGATCCTAGGTCTATTTTAAGATCAAATATTTGATGTTTATGATGATTGTAAGTGTCCAAATTCGTGTAAGACCAATAGATTGTGATTTCATCTATTTTTTTGACCAAATTGGAAACATATTTTCTTCATCCTCAAATAACCTCTCAATCCATCACAAAAACCCAAAATCTTACTTAAATTACACCCTCTATAAATACTTATCATCTCCAGAAGTCAAGAGGACGAAATTTTTGATCAAAGAGAGCATAACTTCAAAAAACTCAAGAGTAAGTTGGATTCGGTTTTAGGGTTGCAACCATTCTCAAGGAGGTTTGAAGGTCCAAGAACATTCCTTAGACTCTTCTGAAGGCGTATGAATCATCGCGTTGCTCCAAAACATCATAAAGCGCCATAACCAAATTTGAGTTTTTTTGGTTTTTTTTCAATTTTTCAATTTCATATTTATACGCACGATACATCTAATCTCTTTGTATATTTTTGTTTTGTATGATGTGAGCAAGCTATCTGGGCGATCGAATTGAAGTTTAGGGCACCATGGAGAACTAAACTGTTGGTTAATCTATTGTAATTCGTTTCCGTCGATACTTTGAAGGCTGCATTAATGATAAGAATTCCAGTCTGACATGTCAGTCAAGTAAGTGCTACTGTTTCAATTTACTCGTAATTTTTCCAGAAGTTCAGAAAAAAATCGAAGAACAATACTCTTTTAGACCCTCAAAATCGCAAATTCCTTTTTTTTTCTATTTTATTTGATTTATTTTTTATCTCCATATTTTCAAAAAAAATCTTTAAAAAAATTGTGCGCTCTTTATTTGATTTTATTAGATTTTTAGCATCGTTTTATTATTTTTTAGATTTTATTTTAATCGTTTTTCTTATTTTCCATTATTTTAAAATCTGTAGTGATTTTATCTGACTCTGTTTTTTTTATTATTCTAATAGCATGATAAAAAACATATCCTCCTCTCATCTTAAAGAATCAATATTCTTCCGATCTTTTTGTTTCGATTATTTTACAATTTCTTAAGATAATGTAACTACTAAAGTCTTGTAATAGTTTAGGTGTATTTTCCGCACTTTAATTTCTACAATCCTCTTAAAGACAAATGTAACCCCCCATGATGTTATAGTCTAGGACCCTTTTACTTTCTGCTTTTAATTTTTGTAAAATATAATTGCGTGGTTAGTAACTTAGGGTGTGAAAACTTGTATAATAAATTAACTGGACCTAGCCCACTAAATTCAAAAGATAAATATCTGAAATTAATATTCACACACGTAATTCGATCGTTATATGATTCCCATCTGCACCTCCTAGGGTTTCTCCTCTTGGTTGCCTTACAAAAATATGGTCAAGTCCCTCGAACGTGGGGGTATCTTAGTAAAGTTTCCTACGAATAAAATCATCAAGTCCCTTCAAATAAAAGATCATAGTCCCTTCGAGTTTCCTACGAACAAATGATCTCGTCCCTCGATGACCCTACGAAAATGATAATAGTCACTTCAAATTACTAAGATACCCCTACAAGGATGCCTTCTATGACCATATGATGACCCTACGCCCGTCCCTTTAACATCCAAGGTTAGTTAGGACAGTCTTACCCCTTAAAGAAAATAAATAACAAAGAAAGACCTTACAAACTTAGGGTAAGTAGCTCTTAAGTGCTTGCTCACTTATTTTTTTCAAAATACTCTTTACACCTTATTTTTTTCAAATACTTTCAAACTAAACACTTTGTATACATCCATACGAGGATCACTACAAAGTTAAAGACTTTTGAGATATTTTTCTAAATACACCACCACTATTTTTTAAACAAAAGTAAAGTGAGCTAAGCAATTAAAAGCTCATGGATAACCATGGATACAAAGGGTGCTAACACCTTCCCTTTGTATAACTTACCCCCCGAACTCAAATCTTTTTAAGAAGGTCTTTCCTGTTCTTTTATTCCTTTTCCTTATTGGATAAAATAAAAGTCGGTGGCGACTCTTTCTTACTGCAACATAAATTAAAAGTCAGTTTTCTCACCGTGTTACAGAACTTGCGACTCTGCTGGGGAATACTAAGTAAAAGAGGGGTTACCTTAGGATTAGATCACTATACTTGTTTGAATTGTTTGCTTTATCTTTAAGGGCTTGTTATGGGGTTAATGTGAGAAATATCCTAACTTGGATCTAGTGTACCTTAGGTAAGTAGCAATAGACCAAGGAAATTGTATGACGTATACCGATATGGTTAATCTGGTGGCTACAATTAGTGTGACTTCTTGGTTGGTTCTTATGTTTCTTAAGTCAGTTGAGGATAACATCAGACTACCATGTGGTGTCATTTACACTAACTTTCCTTTAGAACCTTAATTGACCCATCTTAGCCAGTAGAAAGTAGTGAGATAACCGGCTTTGGTGAAGTCTGAAGCTGGTTGATACTCGATGCTACGCTCATTGAGATTCTAATCCTGGGGAGTTTTGGTTGGCAAGTCAGTTGCCATATTGAACAACAACCTTTGAGAAGAATCAATGATATTGAGATCCCTTATAACCAGGTTGTTATTGATGGGACAAGATGAACCAACTAAACTTCAGTGGGGAGGGTACTTACCTATGAACTTCATGCAAGCCTTTAAACCTAAGGCTATTATGTGACTTGTTTGTGTGTGCCACTTGCTTGTGTTTGAATATAACATTATAACATCATGACATCATAACATAGCATTTTCACTAACCATTTTAAGAACAAAGGGATTTATCTTTGTTCTTTGTTACAGGTTATGGCTTCTGCTCATAGGAACACTATCTGTGTCAACTTTGTAAGGATACTTTCCAAACTTAAGGAATTGATCTCAAAAGTTTCTGAAAGCTCTTTGTTCATCAAAAAGCATGGTTATCTACTTGATTTGGTTACTTCAGGGTTCAATGAAGACATGATGAGTGTTTTGTTCCAATTCATTGACCCTAAACATCACTTCTTAACATTTTCCGATTATCAGTTAGTGCCCACAATGGAAGAATTCTCCAAATTACTTGGTGTGCCTATCCTTGATCAGAAACCTTTCACGGGCTTAGAGAAAGAGCCTAAACCTGAAGTTATTGCAGCAGCCTTGCATCTGAAGAAATCAGTCATTGTACTGGAAACCAGAAGTGGAACTAAGGGTATTCTTCATAAGGTATTGATAGAGAAAGCTTAGGTGTTATTGGATGCTATGAGTTACGATGCTTTTGAGGAGATCTTATCCTTGTTGATTTATGGTTTGGTATTGTTCCCTAATCCAGATCAATTCATAAATGTACACGCCATCAACATATTTCTGACTCACAATCTGATGCCTACCTTGCTTGGAGATATCTTGCACTCTCTTCACACTCGTACTATGAAGGCGCGGGGAACTCTAATGTGTTGCATACCTCTACTATCAAGGTGGTTAATTTCACAACTTCCTCGATCTGTGATGAAGAATGAACAAGGTTTAAGGTGGTCTAGAAGGATAATGTCACTCTCTCATTCAAACATTCATTGGTGTTCCCGATCTATGGAAAATATTACTTTCATTGACCGTTGTGAAGAGTTCCCTAATGTACCACTCCTTGGCATCAGAGGGGGCATTACTTATAATCCTTCTTTAGCACTACATCAATTTGGTTATGCTCGGAGTGATGGTCCTCATGACATGATTATTCAAGGTATTGTGTTTGATTATGACAACAATCTTCAAGGTTACCGTCAAAGGTTTATACGCGTTTGAAGCATGGTGAATAAGATTAATAGCAACACTCTGGAACCAAAATACTCCATACCTATGGAGCCTTACCTTAGATGGGTGTGGTCTCGTGCTCAAACTCTTATGATGCCATATCTTGCTGTTTTACCGGTGATCGTTGAGCCTATTGTTGAAGGAGATGTTCCTTACACCATTCTTCATCCAGACATGCCTACTGACCTGGAAGAGCTACAGAAATCTTGGATTCAACTGAAGGAGAAAAGGGATACCTTTGAGGCTTAGTTCAATGCTAGGAAAGAAAGAGTGTTGGAGATGACAAAGCAACTTCACGAATAGCGGAATCTCAACACCTACCTCAACATAAATAGGAAGCGTCCATGGGAGACTTGAGTCTCATATGTTTATTTTCTTTGCAACTTTTTGTTTTCTTTCATTGTAAACCCAAGGGGCAATTATATTTTAAACTTACTAATAAAAGTTTTATTTTTGTGTTCCTTTAACAAATTTAAATCCTACGTGGTCCTTAAAAACATTGCATATGCATATACATACCATACCATTGCATAATAGGTTTCCGTGACAGGTTTCTTATCTTCTCACTGTTTATTTCAGTGGAAATGGATCTCGAACAGATTGTCAAAGATCTCCAAACCCAGAATGCTCAATTTCAAGAAGTGATCCTGAATTTGTCCAAGGGGCAAGAAGAGTTGAAAGCCCTCCTCACTAAGGACGCGAAAAAGAAGAATCCTGAAGACAACAAGGATGATCAATTGGAACAACTGCAAGCTGAGATGGCAGAGATGAGAATCCAGATGAATGAGCAGGTGGCTCTTATCCAAAACTTGGCCCAGGGGCAAGAAGAGCTGAGAGTCTTTGTCAATAAACTTCAAGGTAATAGAGTCAGGAATCTAATCATCAGTCAAACTCTGATGAAACAAATTGACTTGGTTGAAAGGAAGATGATGATAAGAGAAGGAAAAAGACATGCTACTACTGATAGTTCTTCAATTAATGGAGGAAGGTTTTATAGGGTTAATCAGCCTCAACACAAGGAACATAAAAGACATTTTATCAAAATCAACACGCCAATATCGTAAACTTTTCAATGCTTATTGGAGATGAAGCTAATCACCTTGAAAAAGTCTCCTCTGAATCCCAATACTTCCTCTCCTGGCTATAATCCCAATGCAAGGTGTGCATATCGCTCCAATTGTCCTGGACATGACACTAATAACTGTTGGGCATTGAAGAATAAGATTCAAGACCTGGTTGACGAAGGAGTCCTTGAGGTTATGCCAGAAGACCAGATTGAATTATTCTATCATCCATCAAACATTGAAGCTTCCAGACATCTGGAGTGACAAGTTTAATGGAAGAGGCTTTGAGAATAATTGAATTTTTATTTGTAATTTCTTTTGTTGGCTTAAACACTTACTATCATGTCAAACTTTTGTTTTCACGTTAATGCATTGCATATGTTTGTTTTAAATTAATCCATTCGTTTCACTATATTTAAACTACACTTCTTACTTCTATTTTGTGATATTTAACTCTTGTTATAGCTGTAAGCCTTTAGAGGAAGGATGACGAAGACGATACCATAATTTCATACAGTATGATTATAAACAGACTATGCTGACAATGTGAAGGCATTGTTTCGATTCCTAAATAGTGGAGATATAAGGAAGTTAATCCTTAGTCAACCCTTTTGAGCCTATGGAGTAGGAGTTTTCATTCTCCTGCAAATTAAAACCCTTAATCATAACCTGGGGCAGGGTAGTTTCTCGGTTAACTCATTTATGCCAATTGTCCTTTTTGTACACAACTAATGATGGTTCCTTGTAATCACTAAGTCCGACAGTCAATATCTAGCAAAAGAAAAGCTCACTTAGTCAAAACCTATTAAGGAGACTTAGTAAAAATTAAGACATCTCGCTGACTGTAATCTTGAGACAAACAGTTCTAGAAAAAGGAAAGGATAACTAAGTCAAGAGAAAAAGAGGTCACTACAAATCCTCAAAAAAAAGATGATTGGCTTTTCAAGTAAACTTCTAGTTTCCGAACCATTGCAAATGTAAGTGTTACAATTCCAAACTCCTTTGGATCCTCAATGCATAAGTTAACCGAACATAGGACTGAAGAACATCACGAAGGATAAGTTGGTTACAAATAAAATTTGAGCCTTTATCCTTTGTTTCTTAAACCGTGAACCACACCACGTTACAAGCCTTTAAAAGTCCTAACTGAAGCATGATTAGTTCGAAAGCGTACTGCTACAAAAAGGTATCCTGACTCCTTTAGGGATTATTATAAATCTTGAGTTAATATCACAGTTTTTACAAACATTCTTTTTCTAAAATAATTCTTTTTCAAAACTACAAGACAGACATAAGCATTGCATTTTGAATATCATTGTTTGCGTATAACTAAGTGTTTGACAGCAGAGAAGCTTACATGATGAACATTCAATAAACCAAAGTCCTCTTGACAGACAAAGTTGCTTGTTGGGCCAGACTTAGTTGGATCAAAGCCAATGTATACAAGGGGCACATTCATTATCTTCCATTCAATGGGGCATGCCATGTTATTGTCCAATTCATCTGGGGAAGTCAGGTCAAGATTCAATGATGCTTAATAGCCAGGGGCAGATCTCCTCATTTGAATTGCCATAAGTAACATTACCGAGTTCACGATGCCATCATTACGCCAAAAATGACTTTTAACAGCGCATCTTAGACAACACTTTTAAAAGAAAGCGTTGTCTAAGGTTAAAATTAAAATCAAGACAAGGAAATTGTTCAAAAATAATCAAAAAGCGCTGTCTAAAGTCCCACTTTAGACAGCGCTTTGAAAAAACGCTTTCTAAGGTAGGCCTTAGACAGCGCTTTTAGAAAGAGCTTTCTAAGGTATGCCTTAGATAGCGCTTTTTCAAAAGCGCTGTCTAAAGTCTTTAAATTTAAAAAAAATTAAAACCAAAAGCGCTGTCTAAGGGGGAGCTTAGACAGCGCTTTATAAAAGCGCTGTCTAAGGTCTTATTATATTAAAATTATACAGTTACTATTTTCATTTCTTCCTTTCCCTCTCAGTATCAGACGCGACCGTGAAATCACCATTGTTGCCCTACCACTGATTTTTCCACCGTCGTCCATAAAACCCCACCGCCGTCCAGCTCGCCGTCGTCCTTCCGTCGTCCTCCAGCAACCTCCATCTTCAACCGTCGGTTTCGTTCAAAAAGGTATGTGTTCTCCATTGATTGCCCTACTGTTTGTTCATGGTGTTCTTGTTCTTGCTTGTTTCTAAGGGGAGCCTAGAAAGCGCTTTTGGAAAAAGTGATGTCTAAGGGGGGGCTTAGACAGCGCTTTTGAAAAGCGCTGTCTAAGGTATACCTAAAAAAATTAAAATAGGAGGGGATTAGGCAGCGCTTTCACCAAAAGCGATGTCTAAGGTATAGGGGCTTAGAAAGCGCTTTTATCAAAAGCACTGTCTAAGGTATTCCTAAAAGCGCTGTCTAAGGGTACCTTAGACAGCTCTTAGACAGCGCTTTTAAGATTTAAAAAAGCGTTGTCTAAACCTTTAGCAGTGGAGGTTTAGACAACGCTTTAAAGCGCTGTCTAAGGCTAAAAAAGCGTTGTCTAAGGTCTTGTTTGGCATAGTGCATGGGGCATGTTATTATGGGGCATCTCGTTTATTTCTCTTGAGGCAGATCCTTTCAAATACTTTCATTATGGGACAAATAATCCTTAGTTAGGGGCAACACTCTGTTTTCAAATCTAATCAGATCAAATTCAGCTGCGAGCTCCTTAACCATTACCCGAGGCATACACGATCCACCACAGTCTGAAAGCACATTCCTCTCACTACACTGCTTTGATACCGGGTTTCAGCAAAATCCATTGGGGAAATTAATTGTTTTTGCCAATAGTATCAGATGGTGTCAGTATCATGTCTTTGGATTCAGTCATGATAATTCCTAGAAAATTACCCGTGGAAGTCGAGAATATCAGAAGTTCTGAATCCATTGATTACTTTGAATGAATATATGCTTTCGAATATGATTGATGTTTACCAAAATGCATAAAATTACAATAATAGCATTTACTAAGGACTCTTGGAGATTGGAATCCCCAACAAGGCTTAGGTCTAACAGATCTCCAAAGATCCATCCTAATAGAGTAATCTCTACAGGTTTGTTCCAGCAAAGTATTCCAAGTAGCCTCTTCCCTGAAAAAGCTTGTACTTCCAACCCTACAAAGTCCCAGACAGGATTCTCTCAAGCTGATATCCCCAGAAGAGTTAATACTCGGTCAGATAAGTCTCTTAGAGGAATGTCCGTCCCTTTTATCCCTGATCAGTGTATTTAGAAACTTAATCCTTCAATAAAAAGCACGGTGAATGATCAACTCTCCTTGAATGCCTTCATTTCCAAACAGAAGTCGAAGAATCCCAAGTATAGTATTCTAAAAGCAGACTAAAACGATGTCTTCATATTCCTCAACAGCAGATAGGGATTTATTTTCTCTAGCTAACAATTTCTATATGAAGCCAATAATATACTCCTACTATATAATTCATCCATACATCATGTACCACATATCACAATATACGCATACAAAATACATATAACATTCTCATTTTCTTTAAGAACGTCATGCAATGCATTACATACATCATGACACTGCATAGAACTAACCTTGCTTTGCTTCAGGTTAATTCCCTAGCAGACGAACATCATCAACTTATTATCCTTAAGATTAATATCTTGGGCCGCTAGAAACCCCCAAGATTACATTTACCAATATCTTGGGCTACTATAAACCCCCAGGATCACATTTACCAATATCTTGGGCTGCTATAAACCCCCAGGATTACATTTACCAATATCTTGGGCTGCTATAAACCCCTAAGACAATATCTGTCTCTATCTTGGGCTACTATAAACCCTAAGGATTACATCCATCAACGTCTTTGGCTGCTATAAACCCCTAAGACTAAATCTGTCTCTATCTTGGGCTGCTATAAACCCCCAGGATTACATCTATCAACATCTTAGGCTACTATAAACGCCTAAGATTGCATCTGTCTCTATCTTGGGCTGCTAGAAATCCCTCATGATTACATCTATAAACGTCTTGAGCTGCTAAAAACCCCTAGGATTACATCTATCAATGTCTTGGGCTGTTATAAACCCCCAGGATTATATTTGTCTCTATCTTGGGCTGCTATAAACCCCCAGGATTACATTTACCAATATCTTGGGCTGTTATAGCCCCTATGACCACATCTAGCAATATTTTGGGCTGCTACATCCCTCAGGATCACATTTATCAATAGTTTGGGTTGCTACATCCCTTGGGATCAAATCTATCGGCGTCTTGGGCTGTTACACTCCTCGGGACTACATCTATCAATATTTTGGGCTGCTACATCTCCCAGGATTATGTCTATTGGTGTCTTGAGCTGCTATATCCCTCAGGATTATACCTATCGATATTGTGGGATACTTTATCCCCCAACATTATGTGTATCTACATCTTGGACTGCTTTATCCTCTAGGAATTACATTCGAGAAACGTTTTCTCCGGGATCTTCGTCTCTCCACCAGATACTAATTACTCTGAATGGCATCTTTAAGCTCATTCAAGCAATACAATCAACAAACTGTGTTACTTTGTGCACCGACGAGTGCAAATTTTTGGGCTTTGAGTGTTCAATCCTCTTCCACCTTCAGGTCACGAATGGCGTGTATGCCAATCTAATCCATCAGGTTTAAGAAGATTGAACAGGGGCAGATGTTGTACTCCAAAATTTACCCTCAAATCTTCAAGACAATATGTCTCAAGAGGTCTCCAAATGTTCATAGGATTCTCAATTGCTCAAAGGAACTCAAGGTATCATCAGACAAAACCTCCTCCTAAGCAATAGATCTCAAATTGGGGTTTTGTGTTTCTCAAACTAAATTGGACTTCAAAAACCTCAATTGGACTTCATGGTATCTCGTAACATAAAAATGGAAGATCAAATGAACATGGGACCAAAAGGAGTAGTTAGAGGACACTCCAACCTTTCTAAAAAGTTCTAGAACACATACATGGGATAAAAATTGAGAGAGTTATGCATTGTTGAAGTAGGGCAATTTTGAGGAGGTATATGAAGCAAAAATGACCAAAACTCAAGTTTCTTCCAAATGGGCCCATATTTTTCCAATCCAAACTCAATTATAAGATCATGCACGACTCATAGATCATAATATCTGATTTTTTTTATATTTATTTTATATTATATTGGATTTATTTCATTTAAATTCAATTTTAATTAAGATAAATATTGAAAAATCAAATATTTGATCCTTGATCTATTTTGAGATCAAATATTTGATGTTTATGATGATTGTAAGTGTCCAAATTCTTGCAAGACCAAAAGAATATGATTTCATCTAATTTTTTGACCAAATTGAAAACATATTTTCTTCATCCTCAAGTAATCTCTCAATTTATCACAAAAGCCCAATATATGACCTAAATTACACCCTCTATAAATACTTATCATCTCCACAAGTCAAGAGGACGAAATTTTTTATCAAAGAGAGCATACAAAACTTCAAAAAACTCAAGAGTAAGTTGGATTCGGTTTTAGGGTTGCAGCCATTCTCAAGGAGGTTTGAAGGTCCAAGAACATTCCTTAGACTCTTCTGAAGGCGTACCCAATCATCACATTTCTCTAAAACCTCATAAAACGCCATAACCGAATTTTCTTTTTTTGGTTTTTTTTTTCAATTTTTCGATTTCATATTTATACACATGATACATCTAATCTCTTTGTATATTTGTGTTTAGTATGATGTGAGCAAACTATCTGGGCGATCGAATTGAAGTTTAGGGCACCATGGAGAACTAAATTGTTGGTTAATCTGCTGTAATCTGTTTCCGCCGATACTTTGAAGGCTGCAGTAGTGATAAGAATTCCAGTCTGACAGATAAGTCAGGTAAGTGCTACTGTTTCGATTTACTCCGAAATTTTTCCAGAAGCTCAGAAAAAAAATCGAAGAACAATACTCTTTTAGAATAAAATTCAAAAAAATTTCGACTCTCAAAATTGTAAATTCTTCTATTTTCTATTTTATTTGATTTATTTTCTATTTCCATATTTTCAAAAAAATCAAAAAAAAAATTGTGCGCTCTTTATTTGATTTTATTAGATTTTTAGCATCGTTTTAATATTTTTTAGATTTTATTTTAATCGCTTTTCTTATTTTCCATTATTTTAAAATCTACAGTGATTTTATCTGACTCTATTTATTTTTATTTTTTTATTCTTCTAATAGCATGATAAAAAACATATCCTCCTCTCATCTCAAAGACTCAATATTCTTCCGATCTTTTCGTTTCGATTATTTTACAATTTTTAAAGATAATGTAACTGCTAAAGCCTTGTAATAGTTTAGGTTTATTTTCCGCACTTTAATTTCTGCAATCCCCTTAAAGACAAATGTACCCCTCCCCATGATGTAATAGTCTAGGACCCCTTTACTTTCTGCGTAGTTAGTAACTTAGGGTATGAAAACTTGTATGATAAACTAACTGGACCTAGCCCACTAAATGCAAAAGATAAATATCTGAAATTAATATTCACACACGTAAGTCGATTGTTATACGATTGCCATCTGCACCTCCTAGGGTTTCTCCTCTTGGTTGCCTTACAAAAATATGGTCAAGTCCCTCGAACATGGGGTATCTTAGTAAAGTTGCCTACGAATAAAATCATCAAGTCCCTTCAAATAAAAGATCATAGTCCCTTCGAGTTGCCTACGAACAAATGATCTCGTCCCTCGATGACCCTACAAAAATGATGATAATCCCTTCGAATTACTAAGATACCCCTACAAGGTTGTCTTCGATGACCATATGATGACCCTACGCCCGCCCCTTTAACATCCAAGGTTAAGACTACTTACTAACTAATAGTAAGGATAATCATACCCCTTAAAGGAAAGAAATAACAATGAAAGACCTTACAAACTTATGGTAAGTAGTTTTTAAGTGTTTGCTCACTTTTTTTCAAAATACTCTTTACACCCCATTTTTTTCAAATACTTTCAAACTAAACACTTTGTATACATCCATACGAGGATCACTACAAAGTTAAAGACTTTTGAAATATTTTTCAAAATACACCACCATTAATTTTCAAACAAAAGTAAAGTGAGATAAGCAATTAAGAGCTCATGGATAACCATGTATACAAAAGGTGCTAACACCTTCTCTTTGTATAACTTACCCCCAAACTCAAATCTTTTTAAAAAGGTATTTCCTGTTCTTTTATTTCTTTTCCTTATTGGATAAAATAAAAGTCGGTGGCGACTCTTGCTTACCGCAATATAAATTAAAAGTCTGTTCTCCCACCGTGTTACAGTAGGCATGAGGTGGTAAACCTCGTCAAGCATAAAAATATTAAAATCAATTCTTTTTCTCATCCCCTCACTTGCATTTAATAAACCATTTCAAAACAAAAAGCGTAAATGTTTCAAAGGGCTCCCATGGGGTACCACATACGTTTTAGGTACTAACACCTTCCCATTTCGTAACCAACCCCATTACGTATTCTCTGTTTGTTTCTTTTAGCTTTTTCTTTTATATTCATTTTTAGGATTTATTCTCTCTTTTTTCCTTTTTCTTTTGGAATAAATAAAAGCGCGGTGGCAACTCTTTTTTCCCTCGAGTTAACTTAATCAATAACTTACACTCACGATTTTTACTACTACAACTAGATAAAATACATATACAAGAAATGCATGGATCTATCTATTATATGGAAATTGAAAACAAACATGATATATATGGAAATTGAAAACAAACATGATCTAAGAATTCTTTTTTCTCATCGTCATCAACACCCACTACAAGAAATGGAGAATTGCAGTTAGGTCCTTTTCTATAGAAAGATATTTGTCTTGATTACTTGAAGATGTATTTTTATATAACTGAATGTCAATTATTCTATCATTAAAAAATATACAAAAGAAAGAGAAATGACATAAATATGTGTCATTTGAAAACAAGAGTAATTGTATAACAATTAGTCAGATCGACACTTGTACATATTGCGTAACAATATTCCACATAAACACTTAGGTATGTGTGGCAGCACAGGTAAAATAACTATGTAATTTTAGACATGTGTGGCTGCACGTAGAACATCTATCCAACTTGAATCTAAAAAACATATCTTAAACTACAAACATTGTCAAAATATAAACAATAACATACAAATAATTTATAAATTTATATAAAGCTAGAAAACAAGAAAAAGAAAATAAAACATCTAGATATTTTTATTATGTTGTTTGTCCAATAATTAGTAACCAATATAAAAGTGGGATTGTTAAGATCCAAAGGGACATCATGGAGATAAGAAATTCAGAGATACCTATTGAATTTTAAAACATAGGAAAAGGAAGAAACAACCTCAAAATCAGAATCAATTAACTCAACCAATATGGTTATACCTGTAATCTATATAGGATTAGGATACCTCAAAATCATAATCAATTTGTAATGAAACAACTATTGTTAAGCATAAATTTTACTTTCATATAAACTACAAATTAATTAGAAAAACATGTCACCAACCTAAGGGTAACACGGCCTTTCAAGTGCAGTATTTTAGAGCACTCCATATAAAAAAAAATTGTCTTCCCTTCAAGAGATAAATATTATCAGGAACATAGCTTGACCATATTAATTTAACATTGAATTTTCATAACTAACTTTTCAATTTTTAATTATATTTTACCAAAAGTGCAAGCCCATAAAATTTGGGTAAGAAAATTCATCAAACAAAACACTAAACTTAAATGCATAAAAACAATAAACATACTGATGTTTCAACATTAAAACTACTCAAGAAAATAGTCAAAATATATATAATATCAATTGTGTTGGGAAATATGATCTTGTAACATTCTCAAATAAAAACAGGAGAAATGGTTGACATTTTTTCTTATTTGTTTGGATAAAATGGGAGTAGGATGCAAAATAAAAGCATTGTGGGTAGATTTTGAAAAGAACAAGCACACAACAGAAACATGTAGTAATTCACATTGAAAATTTTCATTTCCTTCTTTTTTAGATAGATATGGAAGAATTTTTATCCAAGAAACAAGAACAAATATGGTAGGAATATCATAACTCATTCGATATCCTCACGAAAACTATAATAACTAAAGAATTGACATATATCTAATATATCTAATATGAAGGTTATGCAAAATGGCAACTTAACAACCCCTATGTAATGCAGCTCAAGCATTTAGGAATAATAAGACAAATTATAAGAAGCTCAAGCATCTAAGGAGAATAGGACAAATTATAAGAAGTTTACATAAAGTGCAACATACTAGAAGTTGTAGCCCAAATGGACCAAGAAGTTTTCATGTCTCAAACCAGAGTTATTAATCCCAAATAGCGGAGCGGAGCGGTCGACCTTAAAAATTATATATATATATATATATATATATATATATATATATATATATATATATATATATATATATATATATATATATATATATATATATATATATATATATATATAATAATATGAAAAACATTCTCTTGTTTGAGGTTTCAAGTAAGAAGAATTGGTTATAAAAGAAAAATAATAATGATGATAAATAAAATAATAATGATAGATAATGAGATTTTTAATTGGTTATTATTTTGAGAATATTTGGGAACTAGAACAATTTTTTCTTAAATTAAAAAAGAATGAAGTGTATGTACTTATCTTTTTAAATTATAATTTACAAATATTTAAAATAAATTTAATAATGCAACCCAGATCCATTCTATCCACTTTTAAAATTAGGATTTCTTTTTAAGAACCCAAAAACAGTTGCGACGCATCATCTTCTTCCTTTCCCAGGACTTATCTTTTTCCCTAAACAGATCTTGTTCTTCTTCCCTTCTCACGACTTCATCTTCTTTCTCATCTATATTTTCTTATTGTTGTGGCCGGAGCGCCGGAGGGAGTTGAAAAACAAAAAAAATGCTGAGAACAAAATACGAAAAAAACCAGTCAATCGCTCGACCCAGTTAGCGACCCGTTTCATGCTACCCGCGAACCCGGTGAAATCGCCCGCGTTTTGAATCTGAGAAACGCACCCTAAATCTCGCGCGATGGGTGGCCGCCCCGGCCGGAACGCCCGGGATTGCGGCCACTATTCATAACTTTGTCTCAAACTTTTAAAATCATACAAAAAATTTATTAGAATATTTGGGAAATTTGAACAACATTACAGACTTCATGTTCAGTTAGTATTTTCTACCAAAAAGAGTTTGTACCTATAAAAGAGATTGTAAATAATTCTTTTTTTTTCTATTATAAAACCATATACTGTTGACTTCTTGAGCTACCTAGCAATTTTGATAACAAAAATGACCATCACAACACAAAAAACACTAGCAAGTCTTTAAAATGACCACTTTGATACTTGATACTACTAAACAATGAAAAAATAGTAGAAAGCATACTAATGTATAAATATAATTTTGGGAACTATTAATATTGAATACAATGATTTGGCGTCTCTAATTACCTTCCTCCAAAACAAAATAAATCGCAGTGTTATAAAATTATACTATTTTTAAAAGTCTTAATCTTAGGATTAGGGACCTTCCTCCCTTTGAGCTAATTTTAAATGTTTCACTAACATCTTCTTTAGTTTCAGTTTTTTTTGGCTCTTTGTATTCTTGATGCCTAATTTTGATTTTTCGCGTGAATGGAATGTGGTGAGGAGACATAAGGCTGATTCGGAGCATCTTGGTCGACACTCAATATGGAAGAAAGTGGTGGCAAAGGTAACGATACTGATCTTCGTGATGCATCGTCGTTTTTCTTTACGGAGTTTCTCGATTCTCAAGAGGCGAAACAAATGCTAGAGATTTTCAAAGAATTCGGTCTCGTTTTGGAAGTGTTTATCCTAACCGACCAGAAGAGATAAGAGGGGTATGCAGTCTGGTTTCGTCATATTTAAGAAGGTGGATGACGAACATCTTCTTGCCATTAAGTTAGATAACATTGTCATTAATGGCGGGAATATATTCGCTAATACCCCTAGATATCAGAGAAAATTGAGTTTTGAGGTTGGCAGTAGTATGTTTAACGATCATCAGGGTGATTTGGATCAGACGAGTAAACTACACCATAATTTGGTTCTGCCTGTGAGCTTGGATGGCTTGTCACCTGCGGACATTTGCACATCTGACTTTCAATGTTAATGTAGAAGATTTAGAGAGATTTGATCAAGCTTTTGTAACACCCAAAATTACCCCACGAAATATCAATAAAAATCAGAGTAAAATTTCCAACTAAATATTTGAGCGTTACATTTCAACTTTAAAACCAACATAAAGCTCATGATACATTTATAAGAAAATTCGTTTAACATGCAGCGGAATTCAAAATAACATAAAATATTTCCTTTACGAAATGTTTTTCATAAAATAAAACAACTAAAATGAAACGTCGTCCCGACACCCAAAGCGGCGTATCAGAGCCACCATCGTAAGACGAGAAGTACACCGAGTTCACTGGTCACCACTCGACTTATTCTGCTCACCTACACTTACATTATAAAGATTGTATAATAAGAATTAAGCAAGTATCCTAAAGTACACTGCTTCTCAACAAATACTATTCAATAACATCTTATACAACAACTACATATAGCCACACATCATATACAACGACTACAACAATCATGCACCATATACAACAACTACAACAATCATGCAATGAGACTTGACTTGACTATATGCATGCAGTACCATAATCTGATCTCTATTTCAAGATCCAGTTCCCGTTGGAACTCTTGACCCCTCTTTCATGGTCCAGTATGATCCCTATTTCATGATCATACCCTCGACCCCTATTTCATGGCCACGTACAATCCCTATTTCATGATTGCACCAACATCACAACAACGACATACCCCACCTTGGTATGTTATTCAACTATGCATCATGCCATGCAACATCAGTGACATACATGCGTACTTACTATGACTACATCATACAACATCAACAACAACAACTTATATTCAACTATACATCACAACATCATTCCTCATATAACAATTCATCAACACGTAAATTATTATTATCATCATGCATTTCTAGCATACACTCATTAAAATCAACTCCAACTATCACCAACGAAGCGACATCATATATACAACATATATATATATATATATATATATATATATATATATATATATATATATATATATATATATATATATATATATATATATATATATATATATATACACTACCAATAAACTTATGTAACTCATCATCTCAACAACTAATCCACCAAACATATCAATTCTATTTAAATTCAAATTACACTAATTATCCCTACAATTAAGGGCATAACTCTCTTTTCACTACCTTTAACTTTACCACGATGATCCCTATGCATTACTAATTCATTTAAGTAATTTTAAGGAATTCTTCAGACTTTAAAACTTTATTTTTCACGCTACAGGTCTCGCTAAGCGAGGGTCATAACTCGCTAGGTGTCGAACTCCCTAACTCTTTTCGCTTAGCGAGCTTTGCGATTTTGCAAATCGTTCTTCTGCGCTCTGCATACATTCTGTTACGAAAATCATTTCATCAACACACCAATACCAGCCATAATTCATAGTATTTACCAATTTTACTACCTAATTCCTATAATTATCAACTAATAATAACAAATTACTCATTAATCAACACCATTCCTCCTCAATCTACCACAACATCAATCCTTAACCTCAACCTACCCAATTCCCATTATAAAGCCCTTAGAATGAAAAAATCCCACCCTAACTTAAATCTCGTTGAGGAATTCTTCTCTTTCGCGAACTCTTCTACCCGAGTAAGCCTTTTTCCTCTTCTTCTCCTCCTCCTTTCACGATCGTTCTTGCTCTCTCTCAAAATACGATTATGTTTTCCCTTTTTCCTTATTTACAACATAACCCCTAAGACCCAACTTATGATCTTCCCCTTTTACCTATATTACTTCCACCCATTGACCACCTTGTCCTTATCTCCTATTTATTCCATTTATTTAATTTAACCTCTAATAATACAATTATCTGCCAAAAATACAATTTAATATCACAATTATATTTAATAATATATATTATTCTTCACACACCACTATACAATATCCTCAATAAAATATTTAAATAAATTCGGGGCGTTACAGCTTTCGCCGGTGTATTGGAGAATCCATGATCAACTTGTAAAATCAAGGATGCTTTACAAATGGAATGCTTTTTTAACATTAAAGTTACCCTTTTGGGGGGAGAATCTTTGTTTGTTGGAAGAAGAAGAACCGAGATTAATGAAGCAGTTGATTGATGAAGATATAGAGTAAGTTTCTAAGTGGTTTTCAGATATACTCCCTTGGTCGCCAGAAGACGTAGACAAGGAACGTTTAACTTGGATTAAATGCTTCGGTGTACCTTATCACATTTGCGGCAAAAACTTCTTTCAGTTTCTGTTTACTAAAATTAGGTATTTTATCAAGATGGACGTTGATACACAAAATCAATCTAGGCTGGATGTGGCGAGGGTACTGGTTCAAACTAAGTTTGCTATGGACCTTAATGAAGTTACTAATGTTGAGGTGAATGGTAAAATCTACATTATAAAAATTGTAGAAGATTATTTTGTCCTGTATCAAAGAGATAGGGTGCATAAGCGGAATATCAATATGAATTCGGACAGCTCAGACATTGCTTCGTTTGATTTTGAGGATGATGAGGATTATCGGCATAATGATGGAGGTAGTAATTCCATTTCTCATGAGGTAGTTTTTTCTTATGCTGGTGAAGAGGAGGAGTCATTAGTGGAGTCAGCAGGTAATGACAATGTTGACAAACTTTCAAAGTCAATTGGAGATGGTGGGCCCAGTTATGCAGGTTTGGACGTCTATGGACCTAGCTCTGCCCAACATAGCACGTTGGCATTTAGTGATATTATTTTAAATCATGATATGGAGGATTTAGGTGATGGTTTTGTACCTTCTAAGGTCATACCAAATAAGGTTAATGCTTGTAGTTATCCGGAGGACAAAGCCTTGAGTAGTGTTGGGCCCTCTAACAGTCCTCTGCTGGGTGACGGTGAAAGAGTTGTTTTGTCTGCAGCAGTTGCTTTGGAAAGTGTACATCACTCCTTTGTTTTTCGGAAAAGCACCGATGCGTCCCAAGTGGCTGGTAACATTAAGAATGATGGGATATTGCACAGGAAAATAAAGTCTTTGGCTTAGGTTTTTGGTTTGGCACGATCAATCAAAAATTTGGACACACTTCATGTGGCATGTGATAACTTTTCATCGGTGGAATTACCATTGGATATTGGAGGTGTCCCTGAAGAGAACCCAACAGTTTTTTCTTCTCTCCTCGGGCCTATCTCTTCAGTATCTTTGGAGTCTCCTAAACCCAGAAGGAAGAAGAAACTCTTGGATGATATTTATCAAAAGATTAAAATTTCTTTTACTCTTTCATATTATTCTTCTCTCCTTCAAGCATATGTTGTGTCTTTTTCTATATCTCAGTCTGTGTGCAATGGTTCTCCTAGTGAAGATGATTATATTCAGTCTTTCTCGGTTCAAGATTCTTCTGGTGGTGTGTTGATAGGCGATTCCAGTGTGCTCAAGAGTAATTTAAGAATAAAAAAGAAGCTGGTTAATCTTCCAGTCAAAGTATGGGAATCCATTAAAATGCTTGGTGTTGAAAATGAAGAGGGTGATGTTGAGGTCGAATCCATTCTTCGTAATTTAGAGGTGGTTGACAAAAAGCTTAAAAAGATAAGAAGGATATAGCTAACAGGTGTATATGAATATTGTTATCTATAAGATTCGAGGGAGTGGCAGTATCATAAAGCGTAAGCGTATTAGAGCTATATTCATTAAAGGTGATAACGAGAAAAAGTATCGATTATATTGCTATGTTTCAATACCGTTTTATCGCATAATTGTCGTTTTAACACCCGATTCCTCGAGTTTTCTTTGCCATTTTGCAGGTACATCATATACAGAGCTAAATCATGAGCCACGAGTGAAATGAGCAAAAACAACCATTAAAAGATGAAGAAAAAGAGAATTCTGCATAACCTGCATATTTTGTAACACTCACGGTCGTCACCTAGGTGTCACGACCGTGACACTCTAAAAGGAGCACTCACGACCGTGACAAGTCCCTCACGACCGTGACGCATATTAAACAAGGAACACGAACGTGACACCCTTGTCACGACCGTGACGCATATTAAACAAGGAACACGAACGTGACACCCTTGTCACGACCGTGACAAGGGAAAACTAGGTTATTTGACTGAAGACTTGTTCATGAACGTTACGCTGCATGAAGACCAACGTGCCTATTTTTCAGCAGACCACGCATTCACACGTTCCCTGGATTCTCTCATTTTCCTACGAGGCCCAAGCACAAAACTCCAACTGCCAAGCCCATTTAGTTCTCTATAAATAGCTTAATTTGAATGAACAATTTACAGAGTTTTAGTTTTTAATTTTCTTGCGGAAGCTCTGCCGATTTTATTTTGCACCCTTTATTTTTTCCAGCATTATTTTCTTGCTTTATTTTTCTTGTATCCCAACCAACCATATCACCTTGATCATTGCAAAATGTTTTAGGAATTTGCACATCCATTTTTAACACACCGTGAAAATTGCCTGCTCCATTAATTGATTTTTAGGGTTTCAATCTTATTTACTCCATCTCTTTTTCTCTATGGTTCTAGTTGTTTTTGCTTTTGCTAAACTGAATGACTCATCTTTTTAGTAACTATGGTTTACAGGACAACCTTCCAACAACGTGATTTTTTTTTCCTTTCTAATATCATAATTATTCTCATTAACCAAACATGATTATTTCTTCATATGGACATGTATTTACGTATTTATTATAGACATTATAATATTTAAATAACATAATATATTGAATTAATTCATGGAATTTTAAAAAATAACATAATTTTTAAATAAATTTATGGAATAATATAAAATATTTAAATATAGAACCAAAGAACAAAAAATCATAACATTATGAAATATGTAATTTTAAAATTTATAAAAAAAAATTAAGTACAGTTTTAAATGAAATACATAACACAATATCAAAAAGATTTTAATTGTCATAATTTTATTAAGTATAGCATGATGTTAAACAAATCTCATTTAATTAATATGATTGATTGTAATTAAATTTGAAATAAATAAGAAAAGTTATATATTCAGTTGATGTAGTGACATTTTGATAAAATAAAATTAATATATATATTAAAAATATTAATATATTAAAATTTGAAATAGCATTACATTTAATTAAGACGATTAGTAGTTAATGTAAATAATATATTAAAAATATATACATTAATATAAATTTTATAAAATTATTTTATAAAATAATACTGGGATTTATTTATTGTAAGGTCGAACAAAATTAAAAAATTAAGATTGAATATAATAAAATATTAAAAATTAAATAGAATTCATAATTTTGAAATGTATAAAAATATAATCAAAGAATAAATAAATAAAAAGTATAATTTATTTAGGTAAATAGAAAGTTTAGAACTAAAAATACATACATCATTTACAATATTATAAGAGACTTTAAATATCATAATTTTATTAAGAAGGTAGTGGCACTTTTTGAAACAAATCTTATTTTATCAATATAATTTATTAGAATTAAAATTGGCAAAATAAAATGTATATGTTCAATAAACATTGTGACATTTTGATAAAAAAAATTCACATTAATTATTTGAAAAGAAAAAAATTGTTAATAGTTAGTCTTACGGGATATTTGATTGTATATTGATTAGAAGTTTATGTATATTTTTATTTTGAAGTTTTCACTTTCTTTAGACGATTGAAATTTAATTAATCAAAATAAACTATATCATTTTGAATGCTATATAATATATATATATATATATATATATATATATATATATATATATATATATATATATATATATATATATATATATATATATATATATATATATATATATATATATATATATATATATATATATATATATATATATATATATATAAAATAGTATTCCTCATAAATGCGGTATTAGACTATATACAAATTAAAATACATTGTAAAATTGATATGTTTTTTTAAATAGAATTCAAAATCATATCAAAACTATATAAAAAGAAAAACAAATGCGAAAAATTGAGTAATGATTAACTTGAAATTAAATATATAAAATGAAAATGTAAATAATAAAATTTTCTAGAATTTTTAAACAAATTAATTTTAATAATAATTTACTTATTAATACATATTAAAAAATTATATATTTCTATGAATTATTAATACGAATAATAAAATATTATTTTATTTTATATGCAAAATTGTGATTTTTTTAAAATTGAAAGTAAGTACTATTTTAAGATAAATAATATTTTGATACAAAACATTATTAAAAAATCATGTATTTTTTGAAATATTAATAAAAATCGCGTATTTTTTAAGAATATTAATAAAAATCGTCTGATTTTTATTAATATTTCTTAAAATACTTTATCAAGGAGTTAATTGATCAATTAATTCAATTAAAATATTTTCAATAGGTTAATTGATCCATTAAAATTCAATTAAATTTAACTAATGAAAATAAACTATATAATCTTGATATCTTTTAAATAGCATTCAAAAGTATTTTTAAAAAAAAAACTATATGATTTTTAACCGGAAAAAGTTACAAAAAAATTTATAAATGAACACACGTTTACAAAAAAACGGATAAACAGAAAGAAAAAAAAATTAGATGTCGATACAATTATTTTTTATAAATAGGAATAAGTTACAATCAATTTTTATAAACGGAAATAAATTATAAATATTTTAATAAACGAGAAAAATTCAACTATTGATAAATTTATTTTTATAAACAGAAATAAATTACAAATACTTCTTATAAATTGACACACAGTTCAATGCGTTTACAAATGATAAAAAAAAATTGATATACGAATAAATGTGAATGTATCTATGAGATATCGGGGTAGACCGGTTATTTTAATGTTCATCTTTTATATCTTTGTTTTGCTATTATTTTATAAAATTTCAGTTATAAACGCTTGTATGATTTTTTATAAATACACATCGATACTTAAATGTTGTACATAATATTAATAGATATTTGAAACTATGTGAATATTTATGGACTGTAAAATAAGTTACAAATATTTTTATAAATAAAAGTTACAATCATTTTTTATAAATGTAAATAAGTTATAAATATTTTAATAAAGGGGAAAAATTCAACTATTGATAAAATTATTGATACATTGTTAGATGTGAACGTATGTATAAGTTACGCACTTATAAATGAGTAAAAGACATGTCCATATTTATATCTTTGTTTTGTTATTGTTTTATAAAATTGAAGTTATAAACTATTGTATGATTTTTTTTTAAAAAACACATTTACAAAAAACTGATAAACGGGAAAAAATTTACAGGTTGATATAATTATTTTTTATAAACAGAAATAATCATTTTCTATAAACGAATATAAATTATAAATATTTTTATAAACGGGAAAAATTTAACTATTGATAAAATTATTTTGATAAACAAAAATAAAATATAAATACTTTTTATAAATTGACACACGGGTTCAACGCGCTTATAAACGAGAAATAGTTTACATGTTGATACATGTATACTGATCATTTTAATACCATTTTTTTTATATTAAATCTATTAGATGTCAAATCTAGACGGATCATTTGATTTTTATTTTCTCATATATTAAATTAAGTTTGATATAATTACTCATGTTAACATGTATATTAAATGATATCACTATATATTTTTGAATATCATATATACGAAGTCTTAATTTTATATTTTATAATTTATACGTAATATTGTTGTTAGATTTATAAACCTATTAATTAGCTATGCTGTAAAAAATTTAAAGCCTGAAAAATGATTGCAGTATTGATAGGTGATTTTTATTGCGTAGCGTGTGAATACATACAAAATCCATGCGATAAAACGAGTATCCCGCTAATTCTCACTTAAAAGCATATATATATATATATATATATATATATATATATATATATATATATATATATATATATATATATATATATATATATATATATATATATATATATATATCATTTTTTTGCTAATTAGCAACAATATGCCGCCAAATCTAGCCATAACGACTAATTCCACACCCCAAGAAGAATTAAATATAGAGAGGTATAAAGACATTATATAAATAGACGATCCCCAAAGGAAATAGGGGAGGAAAATATCCAATAATCGACTGAGTTTCAGTGGTCCTTCACCAATTGAATAACAATAATGTACTTTTACAACTACAATCTTCATTGATTTAATCCCAACGCTCGTGTATATTATTCTTATAAAAGCCACATTATAATACAAAATGAATTGGAAAAATGATATCTAATAAGATGAATCATTCCTTTGGTTTTGGTCCATAGAGTTGTATCTCTCTTTTATTTAGGAGTTGTATTGGTCTGGCATTCCTCTCTGCATGCTACATAAAAAATGAAAATTAGTTTTAATCTTATTTTTTCCAAATTAAAATTCTTTTAAGGGAAAAAAAATAAAATTACTAAATATATTTATATATAATTTAATAGTGCATTGCAATAAAACAACAATTAGAAAACTTACATCATGAACAGCCTCTCTAAATAATTTTATTTGTGCTCTTGACACGCTTCTTATCTGATAAACATTCAAGTATAAAAGTTCAGTGAATCAAAACAAAAAAAAATTGTAAAACATGCATATAAATTATATAATAAGCTGAGTAATACCTTTTTATTAATAGTCCATATGACACCTTCAGTGCAAGAAGGAACAGTGAGAGAACCTATATATCTATAATATTTCTTTCCACCAAACTTGATTTTGAAAGGATCAATCACTCCAATACTCCTTTCTGCTTCAATATCCATCATGGTTTTTATGTATTTTGACAACTGAAACCGTAGCAAATATATATATATATAATTATTTATATTGTAAATAAAGTAAATGTGCACTTCATAAGAGTTATGGAGAATAATGTTGTGTTACCTTGGTGAGAAGAGGATCTGGTCGACCAAGCTTATATAGAAGTCCAACAACAGCTATCTTGCTTTTACCTTTTATTTTAGAGCTTTCATGAACCATATGTACCTCCATCTCATACCTAATTTATTTTCCAGAATTATACAAACAAAAAATAAACTTATCATATAATTAATGGTTTAAAAACAGATTTGACCATCTATTTGATAAAATTATTTTCAAGAAGAAATAAATGAATATTGACAAACCTTCTTCCATTGATGGTATGTTCAGAAGGTGAGTGCCAATGAGCTTGCTGTAGAAAATAATCAGTACCATTAATATTTATTGATCCTGCATCTCCCTCCCATTTCACCTGCAATCATTTATAAACAAATCTTAATGAAGCTTAATAAGAACAATTGATTAATTATCAATGAAGAGATGAATGAATTTCTAGGTTGATTAATTACCTGAATATCATGACCTCGATTTTTTAGTGTAGCATTATGAGGCTTATAATTCTTCTTTAATCTTCCTAACTTCTGAACTATCCTCACTCTATGATTTGACATATCAATTGGAGATTGCATTCTTCCATTCTTACATGCTTTCCATTCCTTCTTCAAATCTCCCCAATGTGATGGACCCTTTTTGCTCCCTTTTATGTAATCAAATTCATGCTCATCCTCTGCACATAATTACTCAAATCATACAACTATATATATGAATTTTTTGGATAGATTAATTACCTGAATATCATAATTTGTGATGAGGAAAAATATATTTGATTATGCTTACCAACTTCTTGTGCAATGGTCCACGTGGTTGTTGAAATGAGTAGGATAGTTACTACTATCAACAGATTTGAAAGGAATGTTGTGAGTAATTTTTGGCGCTTCATGATGATGATTTAAGACTAAAAGAGTGGGATATTTATTATTATTATTATTATTATTATAAATATTCATATTATTTAAAAAAACTCATGAATAAATGACAATAAATATAATGGACTATTTTTTAGATCAGAAACGAAACTTGATGAATAGACTTGAGGTACACATTTTGGGAGTATAATAATAAAAATTTATAACAGTCTAAGGTTCATTATAACGGACAACTCATACAACATATTAAATAATTGACTAATTTAATTTTATCATAATTAAGAATTAACTGGATTCTAATTGTATTATAAATAAAAAATAATATTCATTTTTTATTATGACAATCACATTTTACACGTTTAATAATTAATTTTATGACAATTAGCAAATAATTGGATTCCAATTCAGTTATAATTTATAATTAATAATCAATTTACATGGTTTAATTATATTATTATTATTATTATTATTATTATTATTATTATTATTATTATGTGGGATTAAGATTGCAACATTCATTATGCGTGCGGTTGTTCTTGTAAAATCAATTTTGGATATCTCTGATTTTACGGTTTTATTTTCCCATTCTATAAATCTAAATAAATCTCTAATAGTTGGATATGATTTTCGATAAATTATGTATAATATACGCATAAATATAATTACAATTCTTTAAATATGTTAAAAACACAAGAAAATAATAGAAAGATAAGTAATGATCCTTTTCATTTGATGTTTTTAGTAATTACAATTCTTCAAATATGTTAAAAACACAAGGAAATAATAGAAAGATTTAGTATTGTTCCTTTTCATTTGATGTTTTTAGTAATTACAATTTTTCAAATATGTTAAAGTGTTCGGGGGAGATTTGAGGGGGTTCAATAAGGGATGGTTTTTACTTGGGAACGTCTTTATGAGAATCACGTCATATATTCACAAAAAATCTTAAGGTGATAGGTATGTGAGATCTCTCACTTATATAGTATTCAATTTTATCTTTTCTAATCAATGTGAGATTTCTTCCTCACATATGATTCTCAATAAAAAACACAATGAAATAAGACAAAGACCAGTAATATTCCTTTCCATTTGAGTGTGGGGCATGTTATTGAAAACTGAAAAATTCATACGAATAATACATATATTATTTTATTTCTAAACATTAAAAAAATCAATACATATAATATTTTACCCCAAAATATTAATAACACATAATAAAATGTTACAAAAACAGAATATTTAATTTTAATATATATTTTAATAAAGATGTGTATTATTATAAATATTTATATTATTTCAAAAAAAAAACTCATGAAATAATGGCACTAAATATAATGGACTATTCTTTAGATCAACAAAGAAAACTGATGGATAGATTGACTTGAAAATATATCATTTAATAAATATATAATTCATGAAAATATAATAATAATATTCATTTATTATTATGATAATCAGATTATTAATAATTAATTGTATTCCAATTGAGTTATAATTTATAATTAATAATCAATATACACGGTTTATTTAAATTATATTATTATTACTATAAAAACTCATATCAATTTTTTAAATATAACATAGGATACAATTAATATAAAAGAAATAATTTTGTACATCATTTTAGTTAAATTATTTTCATGTATATAGTTTTATTATTAGGAGAATTAGTTTTACACCTTTAAAAACAAGAGTGTAGTTCGGTTTTTGTGGTTTCGAAGCACAACCAATTGATGTTGCAGATGAATTCATTTTTTATCCTATTAAGCTGATTAAAGAAGGGAAATAGATAAAGTGATTCTTCAACCAATGAACAAAGAGGACAAACTAAATCAAGAGAATTAGAAATGATATGACGAACCTTTAGATTATCCCTCGTCGGAAGTCTATTGTGAAAGATCCTCCACCCAAAAATGATTGTTTTAAGAGGTGATAAAGCACCCCAAACAAGTTTGAAGGCATCCAAGTGAAGGTCTTGTAAATTGACCGGATCATCTAACTCCATCAACCAAACATATTCGGATTTTACCGTATATACTCGAGAAGAATCGTAAGGCCAATGGTATTCATCATTGTCATTCCTTTTCATCTCAACCGAATCAAGAAGATAACGAAGATTTTCAAATTCTAATGCCAAAATATCCTCCGCCCCTCACACTTTAGTTGGTTGTTGCAAAAGTCAAAAAGTTTTGAAATCTATGTATTCTTGGTTGGAAATAGAGGTGAATAATGGCACTAATACTCTTGATCATTTCTTTAATTGGGTAAATGCCTTGAAGATAAATTATATTGTACCCAAGATTAGTGTTGCTCTTTGGTTAGTTTGTTGTTGGCATATTTGGCTTTGTAGAAATTCAATTATTTTCAAGGATGGATTATGGGAAGCAGAACAAGTAATCCAAAATATTATTTTATCTTCTTGGTGGTGGATTGGAAAGAAGCATAGGAAGAAATTTAGTTGTAATTATTATGATTGGTACACACATCCTAAGGAATTTTTGTTATAATTTCCGGGATTAGGTGGTGCTATATTTTTTGTTTGTATACGGGTTGAATACCCCTTTGTATTCTTGATATATATATATATATATATATATATATATATATATATATATATATATATATATATATATATATATATATTTTGCTTAGTAAAAAAAAAAAGAAGGGAAATAGATGTCTCCAACTAACCCTGCTTGCATACTGAGTTTAAATAGATGACTGTTGGTTTACAGATGCTATCAAAAGTGTGGGTCCCTTTTAGGTTATTCACAATAGGTTTAAGATATATATGTTGTTTCTTGATATGTGTGATGGTTTCTTGAATTTGGGATTGGGAATGGGTAGAGATTTAGTAAGATAAGTGAGATTTTTGTTTTTTGTATTTTGGAGGATTTTCTGATGTTTTTGGATATGTCTGAGGACCTAATTGTTGTTTTTATGTTTGGTGTGCTCGCAAAGATCTTAAGATATTCTGCCTAAATACCCCCAAAAAGAGAATTGATGGATCAGAGCATCGTAGTTCCTCCTAAGGATAAGGCTGGGAGGAGGGCTTTTTGTATCTTGATCAAAGCACAAGATTAATGATGCTCAATTGGTTTGCTTGATTTGAGTCCAAGCGGAAACTTTGTAGTTGGGTTCTTGAATTGCATAGCTCAAGGCATAAGCTGAATCTTGTATCTTTAAATGTATAGCTTATGAAAGGCTAGATTGGTACCCTGAATTTCATAGCTTTAGGAGGACTAAATGGTTATCTTGAATTTCATAGCTCAAGAAAGGCTGAATGTTTACCTGAATTGCATAGCTCAGGAAAGTTAAATATAGGTGGATGTCTTAGTTATAGTCCAAGTTTATGATTGTATGGAATGTGATCTTAGTTATAGTCCAAGTGTATGACAATATTGATTTGAATGTTTGTCTTAGTTATAGTCTAAGATTATGACTGAACTATTTGAGAGATGTGAGAATTTGTCATCTCTAAAGTGTTTGACTGGAAAGTATTTGACTGGAAAGTGTTTGGGGAATTTATGTGCCTTGATGAAAGCCTAAGGTTGAAGCTCAACAGAGAAAACTGACTCTTTTGAGGAAAGTTTTTCTGTATCCAGATTTGGAAGTCCAAGATGGTGGAGCTTATTTATGAGAGATTGACTCTTGATTTACCTATATCTTGAATGAAACCCAAGATGGGAGACTGACTTTTGTGGGAGACTAACTATTGAAGAAGAATGTTTGTCTATTTGTTGCGAAGGTCGAGGTCATCAAAATTTCCTTTATCTGAGGAATTATATTGTACAAATCCCAATATGAGGCTATCTTGCTCATCAATCGGGGAGAGGGAGACTATTGTATGATTTTTATACTAATATTTGTTCCTATGCTTTTAGGAATCCTTTGTGAGTCCTTGCATTAAGGCCAAGCGGAGGCTAGATTACCTTTAGGAGGCCCTTGGGTCCTTGAACTTAGTTAAAGATGAGGATGAGTATTTCTAAGCTTGAGAGAAGGCACATTTAAGAGGCCTGAGGGCCCTTGAATTAAGCCCAAGAGGAGGCTATGTTACCTTTAGGATGCCCATGTGTCCTTAAACTAATCTCATAAGAAGGTTGAGTATTTCTAAGCCTAAGAGAAAGTACCTTTCACAATCATGTTTTGAATGATCCTCTTGATGTACTTATTTGTAGCTTCAACGGCCACATTCATCTTCGGTATATAAGAGAAGAATTATGGTGTTGAATCTTGAATTCTTCACAAAACTATTTCATCATCTTATTATTCAAGTTCAAACAATTATCAGTAATGGTTCTATTTGGAACATCATATCAGCAAATACTATGATTCTTGATAAACCGAACCACCACTTGCTTAGTCACATTAGCATACGCTGTCGCTTCTACCCAATTGGTGAAGTAGTCAATAGCCACAAGAATAAAACGATGTCCATTTGAAGTCTTGGGTTCAATTGTTTTGTATATATAAATTGTTGGATGAAAATTGTATATATAAATAGGCAAAATTGGTGCGTATATATTGGTTTGAATCTCCAATTTATGATATTTTGGTGCAAAATGTGGTTCAAAAACATGTATAAATATGGTTGAAAACCCGGTGCAAATTGTGGTTTAAACACTGGTGCATATAAATTATATAAAACAAACAACGTTTTTTTTAAGTAACTTGTATAAAAAAAATTCATATACCTTAGACAGCACTTTACACTAAAAGCACTGTCTAAGGTGGGGTTTAGACAGCACTTTGACCAAAAAGCGTTGTCTAAGGTATACCAAAAAAAACAAAAGGGTTGTCTAAGGTATACTAAAAAAAGGCAAAAAGCGTTGTCTAATGGTAGTCCGAAAAAAACAAAAAGTGTTGTCTAAAGCACCATTTAGACAAGACTTTTACAATAAAAGCGTTGTCTAAAATATAAGCAAAAGCGTTGTCTAAAGTGGTGCTTTGACAACGCTTTTTCAGTCAAAGCACACCTTTAGACAACGTTTTTGACATTAACCAAAGCATTGTCTAATCTTTTAGCAGAGCCAGTTTAGAGATCGCTTTTAAGTGTTGTCTAATGCCAAAAAAAGAGTTCTCTAAAGACTTTTATGGCATAATACAAAAATAAATAAATAAAACAATAATAAAAGAAATATAATAAAAAAAATATACAAAATGGGAAAAACAAATTGTATATTGGGGGTGTAACTAATAAAATGCTCTAGGCCCAAAGGAGAGTACTCTATATGAGTGTGTTGAGAAATTATGGGGTGTGAAAAGACTTCATCTTCCCCAAACCCACATTTGGCTACAATTACCGTAACAACAAAAATGGATGAAATAGATTACATTTTAAACTTAAAAACATCATAACTTTCTAAATTTTTCACGGAATTAACCAAATAAATAATGAAAATTTATCAACTTAATCTAACAAACAAAATGGTATGTTCAAAAATAAAAAATAATCAATTAAAAATTAAGAATAAAAAAATCACTTTTGCTTATGGAGGCTCTATATAACTTTTCAACTCTTGATTTAAAATCAATTGAGTTTCCATGTAAAATGGTGATGATTAAGATATTAAATAAATAAATCAAGAGTAACAATGCTATAAAATTAAATAAAGAGCAAGCATAAGAACTATTAAACGACAACAAATTAATTTTGCTTATGGAGGTTCAAGAATCTGTTTCAACTTTTGATTCAAAATCAATTGAGTTTCCATGCAAAATGATGATGATTAAGGTACTAAATAAATAAAGCAATAGTAACAATGCAATAAATAAAGCAATAGTAACAATTCATAAGAGCCTACCTATTTAATAAAAAGAAATAAATGACTTGAAAGAAAAATGAAGAGAAAAATGAAGAGAGTTTTGACTTAGTTTAGTGAATGCTTTGTGGTGAGGTTTGTGAATGAGAAAGACTTTATTTATAGACTAAAAAGGGTAGCTTAGGAAATGTGAGTGACTTCTAGAAATTTATTTAATTAAATGATGAATAATGATGTAATAAATGAATGAAATAATGATGTAATAAATGCATAGAATAATGATATAATAAATGAATGATATTTTAGACTTTCTAGAAACATTGATTTTTATTTTATGATACATACAAATGTTTAACAAAATCCAAATGAATATTTTGATGATAAATCAAATGATCATGAATTTATTTATTTTTAAGTTGCATATTAAAAATACAACTCTAGTCAATTTTTTCAACATTTAAAATGTTGATTTTATGTTGACATTTTTACTATATATGCATATTTGCATGGTTAATGTGACTTTATCTGATGATAAAAATACATATGGCTAAAAAATGTGAAACTTCATAAATGGGCATGTATCATGAGTATAAAAGGCTCAGACAAAATTGGGATATGACAAATGATTTTTAAGTTATGCACAAAATTTAAATATTTTTGAAAATGAATGAACACTTAGAAAATTGATTAGAATTATATTAAAATTTATATGAAAGAAATTGAATTGATTTTTTTTATATATAGGTCTTTATATATATCATTATGAACATCTATGAATTAATACAAAAGTTTGAAACATTTCTATAAAAGATTTGCAATAGTTTAGAATGACAATTGTTCATGAAAAGACACAATTTTACATTTTGTACAAGACTTTTTAAACCGGTTAACGGAGACCTGATTTAAAAAGTGTAGAACAATTTTCATATTTCAAACAGTAATGGGTTTTGTAAAATCAGTTAACCAGACCTGTCTTAAATAGTGTAGAAAACTTTTTTAAAAATCAACTTTTTATGCCTTTGCTACAAAGATTTTTATCACTACTACAAATATACTCATTTTACCTCTGGTGTGAAGGGGATCCTAACTTGGTTAGATAAGCAATGTAACGAATGGAGACATGAAAACTAGCCACCTTAGCACTCGGTTTCTGATCATGTGTGAATTCAAAGAGATCATCCGGACTTCGTTGACTCAACTACAACTCATATCATACATCAGCAAATGAACATGCATGGAAGTTAAAGACAATAAGAGCACGTGCGACTTCTTAAATAGTCACGAAAAAACCTTTATCCCCAATTTGACTCATGCTTAAGGAAATGTGTGCATGTTCGACTTGTCATTAGTATTGAGGGACTTAAATAGCATGATAAAGAGCACAAATTAGAGGAGTAGGTCAGGATATAGGGTGAAGTAACAATAGCTCATCCAAGATTATTAAGAGCCCGCCAAAGTATCAAGAGCTTGCTCAAGAGTATTAAGCGCTCCTCTAAAGTATCAACAACTCGTCCAAGATTGTCAAGAACTTGCCCTAGACCATCTGTTGTGAATTTGATACCTTAGAAACAAAGTATAATAGGTTTCTCAAGAAACCAACAAGGGTTAGGGTTTAGGGTTACTAAAGATAACAACAAGGATTGATTATAAACTGCTATTTTTTCTTTTCTCTTAAAACAAGATTACAAGTATACAAGAATAACAAATAACGTCTCTCGCTGTTGAATTAGGGTTTTATCTTCCTATTTTTTCTTATTCTAAAAGATGAGAGACTAGTATGTTATTTATAAGAAAACTAGCATACTAATCTAATGGGTTTTTTAACAATTACCCATTACAAGCTAACTTAGGGTACAAACTAACATAAACAATTGGATCCATAATACAAGACCCAATTAAATAACAACATGTGAGTGGACTTCGACGACATGTTAAACCTAAAATTTGTTCCAATATCTCACACTACCAATAACTCGTCTAAGATTTTCAAAAACTTACCCCATATTCTAAATAGCTCACCCAATACTATCAAGAGGTCGCCATACGTTGATAACTCACCTGTTATAGTGGGTCAAAATCAACCAGCTTCATGGATTCAATCAGCCTTTGCGGCCAAAAAAAGAGTGTAAGTGAAATATTATCACTTAAAAGCAAATATATATCGCATTTTTTTTACGAATTGTCAATAATATACCGCAAAATATAACAATAACGACCGATTCTATACCCCGATAAGAATTAAATATGGAGAGGGATAGCAACATTATATAATACTTGTTGCTTAAAAAAAATGGATGATCCTCAATTGAAATAGGAATGAGAAAAATCATGTACTAATTAATTGAGTTTCAGTGGCCCTACACCAATTGAATAACAATAATGTACTCTTACAAATACAATCTTTAATGATTTAATTCCAATATTTATTTATATTCTTCTAATAAAAGCCACATAAGAAAGCAAAATGAATTGGAAAAATGATATCTAATAAGACACGTTGCTAAATCAATCCTTTGGTTTTGGTCCATAGAGTTGTATCTCTCTTTTATTTATGAGTTGTATTGGTCTGGCATTCCTCTCTGCATGCTGCATAGAAAATGAAAATTATTCATGTTTTATTTTCCAAATGAAAATGCTTTTAAGGGAAAAAAAACATGAAATGGCTAAATATATTTAATATAATTTAATATTACATTTCAACAACAGCAAAAAAAAAAAAATTTATAAAACTTACATCATGAACAGCCTTTCTAAATAATTTAATTTGTCCTCTTGACACACTTCTTACCTGATAAACGTTGAAGTATATATAAATACTAAATGAATCAAACAAAAAATTGAAAATAGATTATATGATGAGTACAAAGTAGTACATTTTTTTTAATAGTCCATATGACACCTTCAGTGCAAGGAGGAACAGTGAGAGAACCTATATATCTGTAATATTTCTTTCCACTAAACTTGATTTTGAAAGGATCAATCACTCCAATACTCCTTTCTGCTTCAGTATCCACCATGCCTTTTATGTATTTTGACAACTGAAACCGTAGCAAGTAAATAAATAAAGTGTGAAGTTCGTAAGAATTGTGGAGATTAATGTTGTGTTACCTTCCTGAGAAGAGGATCTGGTCGACCAAGCTTATATAGAAGCCCAACAACAGCTATCTTGCTTTTACCTTTTATTTTAGAGCTTTCATGAACCATATGTACCTCCATCTCATACCTAATTTATTTTCCAGAATTATACAAACAAAAAATAAACTTATCATATAATTAATGGTTTAAAAACAGATTTGACCATCTATTTGATAAAATTATTTTCAAGAAGAAATAAATGAATATTGACAAACCTTCTTCCATTGATGGTATGTTCAGAAGGTGAGTGCCAATGAGCTTGCTGTAGAAAATAATCAGTACCATTAATATTTATTGATCCTGCATCTCCCTCCCATTTCACCTGCAATCATTTATAAACAAATCTTAATGAAGCTTAATAAGAACAATTGATTATCAATGAAGAGATGAATGAATTTCTAGGTTGATTAATTACCTGAATATCATGACCTCGATTTTTTAGTGTAGCATTATGAGGCTTATAATTCTTCTTTAATCTTCCTAACTTCTGAACTATCCTCACTCTATGATTTGACATATCAATTGGAGATTGCATTCTTCCACTCTTACATGCTTTCCATTCCTTCTTCAAATCTCCCCAATGTGATGGACCCTTTTTGCTCCCTTTTATGTAATCAAATTCATGCTCATCCTCTGCACATAATTACTCAAATCATTTGATTAATTGCCTGAATATCAAAATTTGTGATGAGGAAAAAATATATTTGATTATGCTTACCAACTTCTTGTGCAATGGTCCATGTGGTTGTTGAAATGAGTAGGATAGTTACTACTATCAACAGATTTGAAAGGAACGTTCTGAGTAATTTTTGGTGCTTCATGATTTAAGGCAAAAAGAGTGGAATATTTGGACTTTGAAAATATTGATAAGTCTTGGAAGATATATAGAGAGAGAAATATGTTGTAATATTTTATTCCATGAATAATTATTATTCATTCAAATCTTCTAATCCAAATATTACGTGGATATATTTATTAATTAAATTACCTATTTATCATTAGGAAATTTTTAATAATTACCGGTCAAATCAACTAATAAGTCAAAATTTTTAATTTAGTAAATAATTATATATTTACTAATTTAATTATATAAATTTTATTTAATATATTTGAATAATAATTAATTTCATTCATTCAAATTTTGTATTTTAAGTTTATTTTTAAAAAAAGTCAAATAAAAATTTGCTATACATATTTGATACGATAACGATACCTATCATTTCACAATATTACTATTTAAAAGAATTACAACACACGGAGTTTTTATTTAAATAAATAAACATGAATTGTAGTGAGCCTCTCTTAAAAATATTGTACTATAGTTTTTTAAGTCAAACCACCATTCAAAATACTACTATATTGGCCTCACGGTCAAACAATTTTAAACAAATAATTTTTGTATATATTTATTTTAAAAATTAATAAAAAATAATATTCTCTAATAATTTCTAGATAGAATAACTATAAACCTATTTCTGGTTATTCTGATAGGACATCGACCTACATCCTCGAAATTTCCAATAGTTAAATTGACTATCTTCCCACTCGTTATGTATGTAAACTCGCTCTAACAATATATTTATAAAGTCTTAAGAGAGTTTTTGTTGTCGTCTAAAACGTTTTAAACTGTTTTTTAATGTATAGTAAGTAAAAAACGAAAATATTTTTTTAATTAAAAAAACTAAATATATTAATAAAAAATAGCATTAAATTATTTATATCAAAATTTGGTTTAGCAAGGTTAATACTGTTTTTTTTTGTATTAGGTAATTGGGCCAATTTGTGGGCTATGTGGTTGTGCGCTCTTTGAATGTAATCAATGTTACCCAATTCAAATTTGGTTAAGGGTTCCTTATGTTTTTCAATTGGTACCTTAAGTGTGTTAAATCCCTATCGTCATCTCTCTCTCTCTCTCTCTCTCTCTCTCTCTCTCTCTCTCTCTCTCTCTCCATAATCTCTAAACAGACTATGTATACTCTAATATGTCCCAAACCCATAATCTACGCCACCATCAGAGCATGAATAATGGATTTGGATTCAACTATAATGAGGTTTTGGGTTACCTTTCTGCTACCAAGTGATTTCTTCTTTGATTGCTCCATTCTTGTTATGAATAACAACACCCATGTTACAATATCCTTCAACAATCATATTTATATTCAAGCTAATGCAAAAGGTTGCTCAATATCCTTGTACAAAATTTTAAACTTTTTTTAGGAAGATGAGTTTTAGGTCTGGCGATTTCCAGTGGCGGGACAATATTCGGCGTGTTCTGGGGTTGAAATTATCAGATCATTTGGCTGTAATTCATTGCTAAAATGGTTCAAACTCATAATTCTCAAATTAGGGACCATTTTAGTAGGATTACATTTGAGAGAAACTTAGCAAATCGTGATGGCGAAAGGTAGAGAGGGTGGTCGAAGAAGAATGTGATATCTCTGACGACACTACAAATAGGTCGGAATGATGGATCGGGGGAAAGAAATGGGACAAATTTCACTACCTAGATTTTCATCCTGGTGCAGACGCGAAAGTGGCGTGGAAAAGATAGAGTCGTTAGCCAGACGTTTTATCTCAAATGAATTGGAAAGGTAATGTTGCACAAACTGAAGGAAATAGAAAGAACAAGGTCTTGCGAACCAAAGAGACTGGGTTCGGGAGTCGGTTACGAACTGGGAAGGTATTAGCACCCCAGATCGCCCGTCGTACCCAACGGGATTCACGCTTGCTAGTAACTGTTTCAAAGGGTAAAGGTAAACTGCTTCTGAAAAACTGCTACTAGAACTGGAAAAGAGAAGTGAAAGGTATGGAAAATAAAAGAGTGTTCGAACGGGCCCTACCCCAATGCCTACATATCTCATCGAGAAATGAGAATCAGAGTCGACGTAGTTCCCCTAACTAGGGAGGAAATTTGAGTGTGTTTTTTTTAAATATTGAACTATTTATGTCTATGCTTAGGTGTTGCAGGCTCGTTTGGCACGCGTGCGTTTACCGTCTTGCAAAGATACAAATAGAAGCAAGTTCTTTCGTTAAGAGTGAATGAGATGAGAAAAGAATTCCCGAAGGAAAGACGTTTATTGTTTCTTCAGTGTTTTTTAGGATTTTTTCTCTGAAGCTTGCACAGGAGAGTGTATTCAAGTCTTATTCCTCAGAGCTCTAAGTACGGAGAAAATCCCCATGACTTGGTTCCAAAGATTAGGGCTCAAGTACACTATCTTATTTGCATTTATTAAGTGTTTTGCCTTTTGAAGTGAAGAAGTGTCTTTTTAGGATTTTCTTTATGAATGTGCTTCATGATTAGACTTGTACATCATGCTAGACAAGCTTACATTATCCCAAGATGGAATAGATGAAAATCCCCATGGAATAAGTCCATATACACAAAGTCAATTCAATCATTATTGAGTGTTTTAGCTTTTTTGTTTGAAGATGAGAAAGAGAAACACCAAAGGATCTCAAAGGTAAAAGTCTAATGGGGGACTAACATTCCTAAGAGTCATCATTCATGGACAAACCTAGGTTAGTGAGGTTTTAACTCTATCCTAATGAAGAAAGAGGAGATGAAATAAAAGAAAAGAAGAAGAAGATGAGAAAATGAGGTTAGAAGACAACTTACTTCTCAAAAGAAGTTAAGTTGTTTCTAAGAGGGGAATGAAAAAGTTATACAAGCAAATCATACTTGATGCTAAGGAAAACAAAAATTGAAAGCATAAAATAGAAGATAAAAATTTGGAGTGTGGAAGCTCATCCACATCCCTCTTACTTACCATTAGCCCCTACATGGTTAGTAAAATCATAAGCACAAATGAAGTCAATAGAACTCAAGCAAGCCAAAGTTCAAAGAAGAAAGGTTACAAACCAAACCACAAACATCAAAGTCAGAATGAACACTTTATAAGTGACCTATAATGTCTAACAATTAAACTTAAACCAAATAAAATAGAAAGTAGCTCACAAACTTCAAAGAAATGCACCAAAGAAAAAGTAGAAGAAGAATGAGTGATTATGCAAAGTGATCATGCAAGAATGCTTCAAGTAATGATATAATTAGAATGTAAACAACCTAAACATGTGCCTAAACAATTAATTTCAAGTATCATACAAAGCATATAGGCAAGTATCCAAACATTGGGAGTGGATATGGGAAGTAGTGACGAGAAGTGAATGTGGATCACACATGAAAAAGAAGTAACTTAACATGCAAGTCAACCACAAAACATGAAGGATGAACGGTAAAGCATCAAGGTCCGAATAAATATTACATTTTAAGATGATGATAAGATGCACAAGTCAATCACATTTTAACCATTATATGTCACCTTGAAGTTAAGAGAGAAAGAAGCATGCATTAGGATGAACATGTTCAAGTAAGAAAAGTATGAGATGAATGACATTTGAAATGGATGAGATGATGTAAATTCAGAATCATACATATTATGAGATACAAATGAATACTATGGCATGGCATGAACAATCAAAGTATAAGTCAAGTAGAGGCACATAGGAGAAAGGATGAAAAATTAGGTCAAATAAGGCATATGGGACAAACATTGAACATGTGCACCAAACAAGCACCAAAATTAAACAAGTGACCTATAAATGCACCAAGGAAGACCTAAGATGACCTAAACATGGCTCAATAATTCACACATAAGATCTTATATGATGTCACAAGTGCCTTCCTAAACAAGTAATCCAACATGACCAAAGAAGTTCACAAAAGAGGCAACCAATGTTCAAGCACCAAACAAAATAACAAACGTGTTTCAAAAATTACCAAATTAAGTCCTGAGGGACCTTAACCAGAGGCAAACAACATGCCAAGAAATCTTACAAATATTCACAAGATTAGTCAATCAAACAAGCAATGCAATGCAATTAGGGTTTCAATGTGGATATGCTCAAAGAAATGGCTCAAAAAATATGCTAAAGTGATTCTAAAAATAGGACAATTTTTTTTTGAAAGCTTTAATGTGTCCTCTGAGTTATGCAAAAAGAACAGCAATCAAACTATGAGTGGATGATGAGATATGAAATTAACAAGGCCATGTGTCAATGGAAAGAATAAACCAAAAATAAATTCAAAAGAAAATTAAATCAGAGGCCTAAAATAAAAATAAAAATAAAAATAGAAATAAAATTTGGAAATTTTTTATAAAACCCTAAGGATGACTGACTAATTTTGTAGGAATTTTTAAATGCATGAAGCTATTTTTAAAAATGCAAAATGATATGATGCAAATTAATGAAAAATAAAATGAAATAAAAGAGCCAGGAGTGTATTCAGTAACCCAATCCAGTTGAACATGAAGCAGGCCAAGAAAGAGGGGCGCAAATAACAATTAAAGCCCATCAATGCATTTTATAGAAAAAAGTCAATAAGAATTGACTCAATATAAGCCACCAGATCAATCAGAGGGTCCAAAGCTAGTCAGCAAAAATAAAGTATGTGAATCCTACGCATCACTTCAAGTCAATCAAAAGTAAACCAATCCAACGCATCACAAACAAAGTCAAAGTACACACATCTAACACATCATAATCATTCAAGCAAAGTAATCAAATCCAAGGGCTGTGTTATAAACTAATAAGATCAGAGGCACATGCCACATGCGTGACTTCATTAATGTGTTATCACAATAATATGTGTTGGATCAAAACAAGCAATGACTATGATTCCATCTTCTTCACTCAAACCTGCAAATTTATAGAGATTCTCAGGTGGCCGGAGCCCTAGCTCCAGTCACCTTCTCCGACCAATCTTCAACCTAAAAATCCCATAAATCTCCAAAAACTAACAATACATATATCAATCAACTCAGAATGACTTCCAGAATTCAAATCCACAAACTAAAACACAAGATCATGCATGAATTAGACAAATCGAAGCAAAACAAAAATCAATCAAAATTTTCATATCTACAATACAACCATACTACACGTCCAAAATAAACAAAAACTATACCACATTGGTCAGCACAACCTCGTACACACAATGCACACTATTAAAACTCACTTTGAGTGGGTGGATTCAGAGCTTACCTGAAGCTTGCAGATCTCAAAATTCACCAAGAAAACCAGCGGAAAGCTCTATATCAACCTTTAGAAGCCTCTAATTCCTTAAAATCTTGCACTATAGCCTTGAACAATGGATGATTAAGCTTCCTTGTGATTCATTGAGTATGAATGTGCAAAGAAATAGAGCAATGCAATGAAGGAATGAGTGATTTGAATGAAAATGCAAGAGAACAAAAAAAATTGAATCTGAGTATTCTTAGTGCATGAACTTCAAATGAGCGTGTGAAGGAGTTTATATATGCGTGGTTAGCATTCTGATCATGGTTAGGGTTTAACAAAACCCTTGGTTCAGGCTTTGGAGGTGTTTTTGCAAAATGGTCACTTGTGGTGGATACACCCCTTCACACGTGCACATGGCATGAAATAAGAATGATCCTTTCTTATTTTGATCACTAAATGCGTGTGTGTATAAATCTTGGATGGAAATAGAATGATTTTTAAGTTTCACATGGTTTTACAAATTTGCATAATGAGAAATACATGATGTACAAGCCACGAATTCCAACCATCCAAGGGACAAAATTATGTATTATGATGTGCACGTGAGTGTAGTAACCTGACTTGTATGATTAGAGGGGCCCATAATGCATTTTGAATCAATTTGCAAATGGTGGAATTTTTTATATGCATGAAATCACATAATTGGAGCCCTAGCTCCCAATGGCCATATCTTTTGATCCAAAAGGCTATGAAAATAGTCTTGTACTTTCTAAAAATGGGAGATCAAGATCTACAACTTTGATGTCTGAAGAAATTTGATTTGAAGTTTTTTCGATCATGAAAGAATGAGTTGAAGATGATATAAAAATTGCCAAAAATAGAAAGTTTCAAATTATAGGTCCTTGCCATTTTAGTAACTTTTTACAAACTTCTGATTCTTAATGAATGATGTAAACCATGTCATTCCTTGACCATATGAAGGTCCATGGACTTGAGAAACATGATTTGATCCTTTGAAATCCCATGGTTGACTTTTCTTTTGAACTATTGACTTTTTCTTGCTTTACAAGTAACTGAGCCACTGTATGACTTCCACAATGAATCATTGATCCAAAATGTAACCTTATGCCTTGTATACCATATAGAAACCATTGACCACAATATTTGATCAATGTCATAAAGATTGATAGCTTTGAGACAAAACCCTAATTAGGGTACCTTGTGTAGGAGAATGTGCACTGGTGAAGCTCCTGATGAACTTTCCCTCTTCTAGGGACTTGAGGCATTGTTTGAGCTTGTGTGAGATGTGAGGACCTCTTGTGGCTTGTTAGAAGACACTTGGATCTTATCCTTAGCCTTGAGGAATCACAACTTGGAAAATCAATGATCACATGCCATATGCTTCTGACCATGAGTGTTATGCTTCATCTATCTATGCAAAGATGCAATGATATGTTTATAATATGATATCCAAAATGCCATGAAATGAGAGGGCAAATTTTTGGGTGTTACAAAAAGTGGCGAAACAAAAGAAGAAACAATGGAATAAAACAATGAAGAAAGAAACTTTGATCATCAAACCCTAGAGAATCCCAAATTAATTGAGGAACATAACAAAGCAATTGATGTAGAAGAATCTTAAATATCTCTTCCATAAAAGCTCATCATCAACATTTTTAATCAACCCCCATTATGAGTAACAAAATTAGCTCCACTAACTTGTAATCTACTACATCCTCACTTCCGTAAAACCTCTCCTTACATAACCAAATATACCTTCATCAACCTTCAAACCTCATTACTTAAATCCAAATCCACCCCTTCAAACTTTCAAATCCACTCAACTCATCACAACATAAAAACCTACAACAACTATCAGCATAATGTGATAACTACAACCACAACAGTCATGCGTCGGTTTTTGGAAGAAGAAGAAGATGGTTTGTTGAATACCATGTGTAGTTTTAACACCCCAAAATTTCCCCTCTCCTTTCATGGTATTTAAAATATCATATTAAATACATATCATTGCATCTTTACATAAAAAATGAAGCATAACATTCATAGATTGAAGCATAGAGCATGTGGTCATTGGTTGGCCAAGTTGTGGTTCTTCAAATCCAAAGACAAGAGCAAAGAGTCTTCCAAAAAGTCACAAGAGGTCCTCACATCTCATACAAGTTCACATGATTCTTTGAGTCCCTTGAAGAGGGAAAATACATCAAGAATTTCATCAGTGATCATCCTCCTATACAAGGCACCCAAATTAGGGTTTTGCATGAAGGTAGGCAATCTTCAAAGGTTTGATCAAATCTTATGATCAAGGGTCTCTATATGTTATATAAGACCTAGGGTTTATTTTTTGTTCAAGGATTCGTTGTGGAAGTTATTTAGATGCTCAGTTACTTGTATAACAAGAAAAAGTCAATAGTTCAAAAGAAAAGTCAACCATTGGATTTCAAAGATTCAAATCACGTTTCTCAAGTCTATGTACCTTTATTTGGCCAAGGAATGGAAGGGATGTCATCATTCATCAAGAATCAAGAGTTTGTGAAAAGTTACTAAAAATGGCAAGGACTTGTAATATGGAACTTTCTATTTTTGGCAACTTTCACATCATCTTCAATTCAACTATCCATCATCAAATAAACTTCAAATGGATTTTCTTTAAACAAGAAAGTTGTAGATCATGGTTTTCCCTTTTCAAAAAGTACACGACCATCTTCATAGGCTTTGTAGATCATAAGATATGGTCAATGGAAGTTAGGGTTTGGCTTATATGTTTTCATGCATACCAAATTTCTACCATTTGCAATTTGCTTCTAGATTACTTCAAATGACCTCTAATACTTCAGTTCATGTTACCACATCAATGTACACATCATAAGGATCATTTTTGGCCTTTGAATTGCAATAATTTGTGCCATATACATCACACACTTTTCATGTTGCCAAAATGCAAAATCTCTCAAAACTCATAATTCAGTGGCTTTCCCTCCAAGCAATCATCACACAAACATTCAGTAAGCAAAATAGGAATGAAACATGCTTTCTTCATGACCCTAGCACGTGGGATAAGGTGTGTGCAACGCTTTTTTTCCCTTTTTTTTACCACTTTAGACAACGCTTTTTTTCCCTTTTTTTAATATACCTTAGACAACACTTTTTTTATTTTTATGGTATACCTTAGACAGCGCTTTCAATAAAAGCGTTTTCTAAACGCCACCTTAGACAGTGCTTTTCATTGAAAGAGTTGTCTAAGGTATATGAAAAATTAAAAAAAAAATCTTTAAAAAGCGCTGTCAAATGTTGCCAAATTATAGACACCTGTTTTGAATCCACTTTTACCCCTGGTTTTTAAGCAAGAATTTGTACCTGTTTTCCAATCCATAATTTGCACCAAATTATCTTATTTAAACCTACTAATTTAGGCACCGATTTATAGATAAAAAATAATCGGATTTTCAAACCAATATCTACGAAACAATTCATACAATCGTACCAATTTACGAACCAATTTAAATATACAACATATACTATAACCAATATCTACGAAACAATTAATACAATTAATTTCATCCAACTATACATTTTGTTTCAAATGAATCTACATAAACAAAAATGTGACAACACTCCGAGCTATACATTTTCATCCAATTGCAACTATACTATAACCTGAAACAACACAAAAATATTGTAATTGATCAATTAAAACAAGTCATAATCAATTATATGAGAAATATGTGTTAAATATTAAAATAACTCATAAGTTAGAAATACATACATCAGATGGAATCTCTAATCGATCCAAAGAAAGAGTTTCTCTCATAAACCTCAACATGAAATATCTGCAATCTATACCATTACGTTGCATAGGACACTACACATGAAAAGAAAATATGGATAATATATAAGTTATAATGAAAGCAATTGAAAATGAAAATGACATAATATATAACAATTTATTATATTACCTCTTTCACTAACATCTCTTTCTTTCTTTGTTGGAATATTAATTACTTGTTTCTTAGCAATGCGAACGGATGAATTAATCTAAATTCCCTCGTTATGATCATTTCTGATATATGATTTATCCGCTATAAGATCCTCATCTTGATCATTTCTATTCAACGCATTCCGTCTAATGCATGACTCATTCTCAACATCAATATCACATTGATAGACACCGCTATCATCAACCACTTTGTTAGATAAAAGAACTATATACCATTTTGTACTCATCGGGTCATTGACATAGAACACTTGTTTATATTGAGATGCGAGAATAAAAGGCTCATCTTTGTACCCCATCCTAGTAAGACGCACTTGCAAAAATTCAGACTTATCCATTCGTATGCCACTACTATTTACCCAATTGTAACTAAAGATGGGAATCTGAAACTTCTCGTAATCAAACACCCAAATGTGCTCAATAACTCCAAAATATGAAAAATTTGCATATTTGGGGTTTAAGTCTTTCATACTTGATATATGCGTTGCTTCAGATAGCACGATGACACCACTATTTTGCATAATACTCTTATCATCTTGTTCTTTGGTATAAAATGTGTAGCCATTAATTGCGTATGCGCTATGAGAAAACACATGCAAACTTGGACCATATGCCAAACATCTCAACCTTTCTGTTACTGAAGCAGGATCTGAAGAGCACTTCGAATAAATATGATCCTTTAACCATTGAATGAAACTTCAATTGTGCTCTCGTACTATCCAATTTTCATTTTTGTTTGGATTGAACCTTCGGAGTACATCCTTGTGATTTTCAACATATGGCTCAACCTCATTATCATTAGGAAGAACATTATCCTCCGATAGCATTTCTCTCATAAGGGCCAACAAATCTGTGAAACTTTTATCCGACAATCCATTTCCCGCCTTTAAATTGTACAACTTTAATACCGTAGACAGTCTTGAGAATGTAGTGCAACCTTTATACAACAGTTTCTCTGCACCGCTTACCAACCTCTCAAACATTTTGGGACAATCATGAAGATCTTCTTCAAGTGCTTCTGCAATCTCTTCAACTCGATCACAATCGTATGTTTCCGTGTCTTTGTCGTTTGAAGCATGGGTCGTATTACTTTTCCCCCTCGATTGAACATTCTCATTAATTTTCTCACCATGAAATATCCAACACTTATAACTTCGATCAATTACATGCCTCCGTAAATGCGATTTTAATTCATCTGCGTCAACCTTACCAATATAACAACAACCCAAGCAAGGACATTTCATTCGACTAGGGTCTTCAACGTGTTGAACAATAAACTTAACGAATTTCGTAACCCCATTCTCGTACTCTTTGCTCAATCGATCGAAAAACATCAATTTTTTATCCATGATTTTCCTATTTATAAGAGATACATAAATCCAAACGACATTTCCTATACATAACATATACATAACGTAAAATCCAAATGAAAATAGAGATACATAATATAATTTTTCACTATTCTTCACAGAATATTTGCCCTAACCTAATCAATATTGACATTGCCTATTTTCACTATTCTTCACAAAATCATATTTATCAAAATACATTTCAATGAAATTGACCTAACATAACAATAACATAACAATGACATTCACTACAACAAAAATGTACCTTCACAAAGTAGAGGATGAAGTCAGTCAAAAAGAAGAACAAAGTAGAGGAAGAACACCTTCATGAACACCTGAACTCAGTAACTTCACGATCGGCGGCGTTAATGGAGGTTTCCCGAGCAGCGTAAATGGACGAAAAACCTTCACCAACGGCGTTAATGGAGGTTTCAGAAAGAAAAATGGAGTTTCTTTAGGGTTTTCACTGTAGAAGTAACGCGTTTGCAGGGGAGAAGAAAGAGGAAAAGAATGAAAATATGATTATGAGTTTCTAAATATTTCATTTAATTAGACCTTAGACAGTGCTTTTGTGGAAAGCTTTGTCTAAGGTAACCCTTAAACAACGCTTTTGAAAAGCGTTGGCTAAGGTCTACCTTAGACAACGCTTTTGATTTTTTTTTTTTTTTTAAAATTAAAAAACCTTAGACAACATTTTCCTCAAAAGCGTTGTCTAAGATATACCTTTAAAAAGCGCTTTTTGAAAGTGCTATCTAAGGTCTACCTTAGACAGCGCTTTTCAAAAAGCGATGTTTAAGGTATGACTTTTAGCAGCGCTTTTTCTCTTTTTTCAGAACATTTTCCGCGTTTTATTTTAATTTTTACCTTTAGCAGCGCTTTCATATTAAAGCGTTGTCTAAGGTGCGCTATTAAAAGTCTATTTTGGCGTAGTGTACTGAGTTTTTGTCCATAACCAAATTTGGATATCACTTCATCAAAGCTCTAGATCTAGCCAGATTAAAGCTTCTATTTGCATTTATTTTGCAAATAGAACTCAAAAGGAGAAGATATGCACGTGTACTCTGATTTTTTAAGGTTTTAAGCTCAAGAACACATTTCAGGTGAGTTTGAAATCACATCCTATAGCTTGAATTTTTTATGCTTATGATGATCTATAATGTTCACTGATGATGCTGATGTGTTTAGATTGAAAATTGGACGTGTGCATTGCTTGTATTTTGAGTTTGAAATTTCAGATCCACTTTATTTAATTTGATTCTATTAATATATTTTTTATATGTGAATTTGAGTTCCCGAAGTTCCTCTTAGTTGATTGATGATATATTTGTTAGTTTCTGGAAGTTTTGGTAGACCTTCAAGTTGTAGGTGGCCGGAGAAGGTGACCGGAGCTATGACTCCGACCACCTGAGCTTCTCTATATGAATTGCAGGTTGCGTGACGAAGATAAAGCTCTGGCCGTTGATGTTTTTGATCCAAGCGCTCTTAGCTTACCAGCACATAAATGAGATCACACACCACTTACGTGCCTCTCTTTTAATTTGTTTTGTAACACAACCATTGGATCTGTTTACTGAGTGATTGACTTGTTGGTTTGCGTTAGATCTGGATACTTTTGTTTGACTCTTCCACATGTATTGGATCAGAATACTATTTAATTGATTGAATGGTGTGCGTTAGATTGCCATACTTCTCATTTGTTGACTGCGTGTGGTTCATTGGATCAATCCAATGGCAATAATCTAAGTCAAAATGTTGACTCTGAGTCCTTTATAAAAAGAACTTTAGGCTTTTGTTACTATACACACCCTCTCTTTTGGCCTGATCCATATTTGAACTTATTTTCCTTGCTGATTTCACCCCTGGCCTGTGTCATTTAATTTTATTTTTATTTTGCATAGCATTTTCATTTTTCATTTTTAAAAAGAGTTAGATACATCCAAAAATTACAAAAATATTCCTAAATCATCCTTAGACGTTTATAAAAATTTTACAAATTCTATTTTCCATATTTATTTTATTTTTGCATTTGAATTAATTTTGTTTTGAAATTTCTTTTTGAATTGTCTCATTCATGATAACTTTAGCTTGTTGATTTTATTCCTCATCATGCATACATGATTTGATCCTGATTCTTTTTACATATTTTAAAGGACACTTTGAAGCATTTAAAAACATTTTGTCATAGTTTTAAAATCATTTGTGCGTCCTATTTGATCCATTTCTTTATGCATGATCATGTGAAACCCTAATTGCAGTTGAGTGATTGTTTGGATGACTTATCTTATGAATATTTGCATGCGATTTTTGTATGTTATTTGCCCTTGGTTGAGGTCCTTTGGGACCTAATTTGGTAATTTATGAATCATGTTTGCTATTTCTTTGATGACTTTGACCTTGAGTGTTCTTTTATGAACTTCATTGATCATGTTTGATTACTTGCTTGAGAAGGCACTTGTGCCATTTTATGAGAATACTGATTTGAATTATTGAGTCATGTTTAGACAATCATAATCCTTACTTGATTCAGTTGTAAGTCATTCAAATGAGTTTGATGTTTGATTTGTGCACATGTTCAATGCTTGTTTCACATGCCTCTTTTTGACCTAATTCTTCATCTCTTTTCATCTATGCTTCTACTTGAGTTGTAATCATATCATTCATTTGCATTTCATATGATGTATGCCTCTGAATTTAAAGCATCTCATTCATTTCAAATGTCATTCATGTATTACTTTGCATACTTGAACATGTTTCACCTAAATGCATGCTTTTTCTTCTCTTAACTTCAAAATGACTTGTAATTGCTCAAATGTGATTCAGTTGTACATATCATCTTCATCTTAACATGTCATCTTACTTCTTACTTTGATACTTGAATATCATATTGAAATTTTTTTGTGCTTGACTTGCATGATAATTAACTTCCTTTCCATGTGTGATCTATGTTCATCACTTCTCACTTTTTCTTCTAATGACTCTTATTGATTGGATGCTTCATTGTATGCCCTATGTAACATTTGTACATCATTTTTAGGCACATGCTTAGGTCATCCATATTCTGAATTTCACGTTACTTGAAGCATTAATGCATGAACACCTTGCATATCCATTCATCCTTCTTCTACTCCTTCTTTAATGATTTTCTTGGTTGTTTTGCCACCTGTTTGCTTTCTTTTTGCTTGAGTTTGTTTGGTAGACATTATAGGTCACTTCTAAGGTGTTCATTATGACTTTGATAATTTTGGTTTGGTTTATAACCTTTATCCTTTGAGCTTGGACTTACTTGAGTCTTCTTTACTTTACCTTTTCTTATGTTTGCTTTTGCTAACCATGTAGGGACTAATGGTAAGTGAACGGGATGTGGATGAGCATCCACATTCTAACTTCTCTTCTTATATTTTATGTATTCATATATGTGTTTTCCTTAGCATTCGATATGCTTTGTTTGTATAACTTCTTCATATCCCTGTAATACCCCAAAATTTGCCCTCTTATTTATCACCGGTTCCGAGTAGCTTATGCTTTGTTCTCTTATCATCTTACATATTCGTTCATATATTGCATAAAAAAATAATAGAGAGCATACATAATTGGTCAAGGCATGGTGCATGTGATCAAGGGTTATTTGGGCAATAATCAGGTCTTAGAAGGAAAATAATCTCATAAAATATGACCAAGACCGGATATCCAATACTTCCCACCAAAAAGAATAAAAATTCAAATTTTGGTTGAAGTAATTGGTTACCTCATAGGTAGTAACCGGTTACTTCGTTCAAAAATTCAAAAATCAATTAGTTTGTTTGCTCCATCCTTTTCCATTTCACATTGCCTTACATTTCCACCAAATTCTAGAATATTCCAACACCTTCCAAGGGAATATTCCAAGAATATGCAAAAGGAATATTCCAAGAATATGCCAATGGAATATTCTAGGAATATTCCCAAATAACTTTAACTAACCCTTAACTTAGGTTCCAAGCCTAAGACCCAAGCCTCACATCTAACCCACTCCTAGCTCCAAACCTAACATCTATATAAGCCTTGTTCATTTCAAGCCTAAGTGGATTACACACACTTCATCATTTTCACCATTTCTTATCTCGATTTTCTCATTCTTCTCCATTCCTAAACTCACACCAAAGCTTCATCATCATCAAGATTCTTCGAGTTTTGCATCGAAACTTGAAAAATCGGAAGCTAAGCCTCCACCATTCGCATCAATTCAGCGGATTATCGAAGAAGTTGCTACGATTTCGGTGTTTATTTCACCTTTCGGAAGTGCTTTTTAGAAAGTTCTCACCAACCACATTTATTTTGTGCATTCGTGGGTAGAAGCTTCGGATCTCCGGTGTTCTTTTCTTTTACGCATCGTTTTGACATTGCAACAATTGCCAAAGCAAGCCTCCGCTTTGTAGGTTGGTGAATCCGTAATCACTTCTCGTTTTAACTTACTTCTCTTCATCTCACTTCGTGTATTCTTCATGTGTTTTTGCTTTTTGATACGTTAATTGGTTCGATCATAGAAGTTAGAATCGTGATGTGTTTGTGGTTTTAGTTGACCTTAGAATGTTGCATTTAGGTGTAATTTCCGAGCTTAGTTGATAGGAATTAGGATAGAGCTTAATTGAATAAGTGGCTACTGGTTTTAAGATGAAAATACATAAATTTTTTATTTTGGTCTCAGAGTAACCGGTTACCACATACGTAGTAACCGGTTACTTGTGTTAAATTTGCAGAAATCATAGTTTTTTGAATTGGTAACCGGTTACTGCATAGTTAGTAATCAATTACCACTGAACCAGAATGGAAAATTCTTGCTTTTTCTTTCATTTTTTATATCTGTTCCTCCTCCAATCACCATGGATCTTTAGGATATGATTTTAGGGATTTTTTAGGAACTATTTAGGTGTAGGTGTATATAGTTTTGATAACTTTCGGCAAGCGTTTCATTTCATTTGGTTCCGATTTTTAGCATACATGTTGAATGTGTGTTCATAACATGTTGTGAATGTTGTTTTCATGATTAAGCATCATCAATAGCATGATAATAAGTGTTTATAATTCAGTTTTGCATTGTATTTGCGATCCATGCATGTTTCGGTTGTTTGTACACATAATCAGAATGTTGCATGTTGTTTTGAAAATTACACAATTCACATATTTGCATTCATTGTTGATTGTTTATTTGTTGCATTCCTTTATTTATGATGCATTAAAATGTATGATTATTCCACCCTTTGTTCGCATTAAAGGCCCATTTTGCATCTGAAAAAAAAGGATTAAAATCTACCATGTTTTCACTGCTGCCTTTTGAGACAGAAGCTGTAAAAAAAATATGTTGCATTATTCTCTTTTGGTTCTTTTTACACCTATTTTCATGCTATTTGGTAGCTGTAATAGGTTGTTTGCATTATTAGTTGCATTTAGTAGCTGATTGTATATTAGAGAGCTGTAGTAGCTGTTGACTTTAGGCTTTGCTTAGTTTTTAGGCATCCTTAGGCTTAGGATTAAGTCTAGTTTAGGTCATAATTGTGTTAGTATAGATTAGGTGCTTGATTACCTCTTTCATTTTATCATTTTGGTTTTATTTCACTAACCTTTGTTTTGTAGGGGGTTATGGTAAGCCATGTGCGTGGGAGGGTATCCTATGTACACCATCTTCCTTATCCTTTTAACATTTCAATATGTGTTTGTGATAAGCATTTTTGCTTCTCCGACATTTCACTTTATTCATTCCCTTTAAGGTCAAAACTCATCTTCAATGCATTAAAATGATTTAGAACTTAATTTATTTTTCTTTTTAGGATTAGAAAACCACACTAACCCTAGGATCTGTATTGAATAAATAAATTAGGGTGGGTCTTACTTCCCCTTAGTTTTTGTCCTTTCTTGATTTGAGTCCTCTTTCTCAATCTTAAAGAAAAAATCAAAATACCTAATAAAGGTTGAGCTTTCTTATGTGCCAAGGGGCTTTGCTATGGGGTACTTGCACGCATTCCATCTCGGGATGAGGTGTAGGATATCTATCATGATGAAAAAATCTTAGCATGAGGATGTTTCACAAAAAAAAAAAATAGAAAACACTTCTTCTAAAAGACAGTAAACAAGCAACACACGTCTTTCCAGCGGTAATTATCTTCTCACCTCATTCACTCTAAACGAGAACTTTCTACGACTTGCCTCTTCGTAAGAAATTAACGCACTCGTACCAGACGAGCCTGCAACACCAGAACACAGGCATAAGAAATTTAATCTCATAAAATACACACACACACAAAATTCGCCTTAGTTAGAAGAACTGCATCGACTTTGATTCTCATTTCCCATGAGATACATAGGCAGTGAGGTAGGGCTTATTCAAGCACATTCTTTATTTTCTCTACATTTTCCCCGTACCTTTTCGTTCTCTTTTTCTAGTTCTCTCTCTCTCTCATTCCAGTCCCAGTAGATCTTTTTATTCAGCATTAGTTTTATTCCTTACCCTTTGAAACAGACTAACAAGCATGGATCCCATCGAGTACGGCGGACAATCTGGGGTGCTAATACCTTCCTAGTTGGTAACCAACTCCCGAACCCAGTTCTTTGGTTTGCAGGACCTTGTCCTTTCCTTTTCTCTTAGGTTTTTGCAGCATTACCTTTCCGATTCATTCGGGATAAAAATGCCTGGTTGGAGACTCTACCTTTTCCACGCCACTTTCGCGTTTGTACTAAGATGAAAATCCCGGGAGCGACAGCTGGCGACTCTGCTGGGGATTGAGCCCAACATCTATGGTTTCCCCTATGAGAGTCAATCCTAGCGCTTGTATATTTTGTTACTTTGGGTGTTTAGCTATTTTCTACTGTGTGCTTTAGTTTAGCTTTACTGCTTTATTTAAAGCTTTACTTTACAGCTTTATTAACTGCTCTCAGTATTTATTTTTCATGCATCATATATACTGGATTATCTGGACTGTATTGGTTTTCCTTGGTTGGATGGGGTTAAAGAGTGAGGATCCCTTAACCAAGGCTCGAGTGCACCCTAGACTTTAGCGTGGACAGACATTATACTTCCATGGTGTCTCACCATGATGAATGGCGGTGTGTTCCACACCCAGAGTGCGACTGTCTTTGAAATATTTTGTATGGGGATTTTCTTCACTTCAGGATATGACCTTGATGGTTATGTGCATCCCTAGTTAGGGAACTACGGTGACTCTGATCCTCATGTCTAGGTGAGGTACGTAGGCAGCGGGGTAGGGCCCGTTCAAGCATTCTTTTATTTTCCCTATATTTTCCCCTTTTTCTTTTCTTATCTAGTTTCAATCTTTCTTTTGCAACAACTTTCATTTCTTCACCCTTTGAAACAGATTCTTTGCAAGCAACAATCCAGTCGGGTACGGCGGACAATTTGGGGTGCTAATACCTTCCCAAGTCATAAACGACTCCCGAACCCAGATTCTTTGGTTCGCATGACCTTTGTCCTTCCTTTTCTTTTCTTATGGTTTGTGCAACATTACCATTCCCGTTCCTTTGGGATAAAAATGCCTAGCTGGTGACTCTACCTCTTTCAGCGCCACTTTCGCGTTTGTACCAGGATGGAAATCCAGGGAGCGACAACTGGCGACTCTCTTGGGGATCGAACACAGAATCTCTGGTTCCCCTTGAGAGTTTCTCCTAGCGCTTGCGCGTTTCTGTTTCATTGTGTGATTGATTGTTTGTTGTTGCCTATTTATTTTAATGTTGTTTATTTACAAATTTATTTACTGTTTTTAGTATTTATTTTAATGCATCATATATTACTACTGGACTGTCTGGACTGGTTTTCTGTTTGGCGGGACTTGGGGGTTACTGTCATTTGTGAGATGAGGTTAGCCAAATACCCGACTTGAGTGCACCTTAGGACTTAGTGTGGGAAATCACTTTGGCCCCATGGTATCTTGTCATAGGGGTATTTGTGTGTTCACAACCAGATTCGCGACCGTCTTGGAAGTGTCTTGATATAGGGGTCTTCTCTACTTTATTACACGGCCTTGATAGTTATGTGCGACTGGGGACCAATCATTGAGAACCTCGTGGAAACATCTGTCTCCAGTGGTGACAGTGGCAGACCATATTCTGTGGCAAACCCATTCGCACCCAAGGGCCCACTTGGAACTCACATAGGTTGGCCTAGTTCTCTTATAGGAACTCTGTTAAAGCATCTGGTCGTATGATGATAGTATTGTATCCTACGGGCTGAATGTACTATTGTTTCTCGATTTCAGTGTGTAACACGGTGGGAGAACTGACTTTCTATAAATGTTGCGGATAGCAAGAGTCGCCACCGACTTTTATTTTATCCAAAAGGAAAGGACATAAAAGAACAGGAAAGACCTTAAAAAGATTTTGAGTTCGGGGGGTAGGTTATATAAAGGGAAGGTGTTAGCACCCTTTATATCCATGGTTATCTATGGGCTCTTAGTTACTTAGCTCACTTTGAATTGTTTTGAGAAAGGTGTAGTGTGTGATTAAAACTTTCTAAGTACTTTATAATGATCCTCGTATGGATGTATATAAAGACTTGTTTTTGAAAATTTGTTTGAAAAGTGAGGTGTAAAAAGTATTTTGAAATGTGTGAGCAAGTAATTAAGAGGAACCTACCCTATATTAAGTCTTTATTGTTCTTATGTTCTTTCAAATGGTAAGACTATCCCTATTATTAAGGAATAGGTAGTCATTACCTTGGATGTGATAAGGGACATGTGTAGGGACATCTGAATATAGGCAACTGCAAGGTGTCTTTAGCAATACGTAGGGACTTATCATCTTTTATTCGAAGGGACAAGATCATTTATCGTAGGCAACCTCGAAGGGACTTGATCTTACAAACTGAAGGGACTTGATGATATTTATGAAGGGACTTTGCTTAAGACACCTTACTTGATCTTTTGAAATAGGCAACATGAGAGGTAACCTTAGAAAGTGCAAGATGGCGATCAAAGATCGACTTACGTGTGTGCGTGTTCATGTTCAAATATTTATCTTATTTAAGTTAATCATTCTAAGTTAATTTTAATTACAAGTATGTTATTCACACCCTAGAATTACTAACCACACAATAAATATTATTCATAATAAAAATAAAGCAAAAATATAAACTAAACTATTACAAAGCTTCGGGACAATTACAATATAATCGAGGAATATAATCACGATAAATAATAATAAATAAGCAATAATAAACAATAATAATAACAATTAAGATAAAAGGTTAGAAAATAAAAATAAGAGAAAATAAAAAATATTAGCAAAATAATTTAATATTAGAAAAGATTTTAAATATTTAATAAAGAAAATAGGTTTTAATAATAATAAATAAGTACTAAATTATATACATATAAAATAAATGATTAATGATTAATTATAATTTATGAAAATATTAGGTTAAATTTTAAAGGTTAAGAAAAATTAGGGTTAGGGTTAGGGTTAGAAAAAATTAGGGTTAGGGTTAGAATCATGATAATTAGGGTTTTAATTATTAATTTACAAAATAATCAACTTATTTACAAACTATATATAATATTAATAATTTAAAATAAAATAAATAAAACAATTTGATTTTTTGGAAAAAAAATAGAGTTTGAATTTTAAAAGTATGAATTTTAGTATAAGAAATAATATAAACATTTATTTTTAAAATTGGTTATTTAAGAAATTAATTAAGTAAATATAATATAAATAATAAAACAAAATAATGAAAATAATGAAAAAAAACATACTTGGGGCTGAGATTCGAACCCAGGCCCTAGGCATCCCACACACAAGACCAACAACATCACCACCAGGCCAAGCATGCGCTGGTGTTAGCATCAGGGGTTCAATTCCTTTTGTTGTCAACCTGAAAAAATCAAAATAAAATGCAAAAACAAAATGGCCTGGGGGGAATCGAACCCAGGACTATTAGATTCACAAGCAAACACACAAACCAGCTGAGCCACATGGGGCGCGTTCAACATAGATTAAACAAGAAATCCTTTTATTTTAAAACAAATATTTGAATATGATTTTGGCGCCAGCAAGCTTCATCTTCAATCTATTACCTGCGAATTTTCTTTCAAATCTTCTTGCGAATTTACCTACACTTGAAACCTGCCAATCTCATATCATCATCAATATGTAACGATTCATCAAATTGATCACATGGTTATGATCCATAAACATCATACAGTTCATTTACAGCTTTAAAATTAATTTATAATGGCTAAATCGAAGAACCCTAATTTTGGCTCAAGAACCCTAACAATGGCAACTTTCGGTTTAGGTCCTGATTCTCCAATCTTTTTGCCCAGAAACCTTCTAAACATCACAACTAACACAAATATATGATTAGAATTCATTATCATAGCATAAATAATCGTAATAAAAAAATTAGAACAAGAGCAATATGGATTTGGTTTATGTTATAGGTCATGATTTGAATGTTGTAAATGATTCAAATAGGTTCAGTGATCATCAAGGAACATGTTGCAACCTTCAAAACCTCTTGGTATAGCCTCTAAGTCAAAAACCGAATCTCACTTTTTGGATGAAAATTTGAAGTTTGATGAATGTTCTTGGAGGCAGGATTTCGTCCCCTTGCACTTGTGATTAGTTTGTGTATATGTAGGGAGTTGAATTAGGTCGAAAGTTTTTGGATTTATGGGCTTTGTCTTGATTGCTTGATCATGAAGTTTCACAACTTTCAAATATTGAAAAAATCTCATCAAAACTTTCTAACTTAGGCTCACACGAATTTGTTTGATTCCAATCAACTTTAAATGACTGTTAAGATTTTCTAGAAGAAGAATCACATTCAAATATTGAGTTTTCATATTTTATTTTGATTTAAAATGATTTTAAATAAATAAAATCAAAATAAATAAAATAAAATTAATAAAAATCTGAAAAAATGATTTTTGGTTCGTGCATGATGTCATGGTAGTGATTGGGTCATAAAAATGCAAGCCCATGTGGAAAGAATTGGTTCTAAGATCCCATTTGCTCAATAAACCCTTCAAAAATTTCCCAAATTTGAAAAGACACTGTAAACACCCCAAATTTTCCCTCACTCATTCACCATGGCTTGTGATCATTCTCATATGCATAAGCTCAATCATATCATCTCATGTTTCATTTTTGATTCACTGCATAGTTTCTAAGGCATCTGCACCTAGGGTTTGTGATCTGAGCAATCTCAGGGCATCTTGAGCCACTCCAAAGGCTACCAATCACTTCAAAGGGGTCCATGTGTGTTCTTATATCATATTACATCCTCTCAAAGTCAAAAATTCCAAAGAATCACAAGAACTAGGGTTTGAGTGGATGCAGAGCCAGGCTAGACTGCACAGTTGACCTAAAATTAGGGTTTTGGTTTCAGAGGCCATAACTCCAAATTTTTTGGTCATTCTTGTTTCCATTGGTCTCTATATGGTATAGGGAGTATGCATATCAATTTTCATGAAGAAATTCCATGGGGAAGTCATCTGATCAAGGGTTGACTTTTCAAGCAAGTCAGTGCAAAATCAGGGCATCTGAGGCCCCCAATGACCCAACCAATGGGTGATCTTCATCATTTTGAGTGTATATGATCTTTATTTGATCATGGAAGAAGGTTGAAGTTCATAAAAATCAAGAATTTAGGGTTTTTGCAAATGTTGACTTTTTGGGCATAGTTGACTTTTCAAGAATGCTTCATTTTAGGTCATTTTTCAAGCCTTGATTCTTGATCCAAAAATGCTTCAAATGAAAAACTTTGGTCATGAAAGTTGTAGATCTCATCTTTCCCTTTTCAAAAAGTACAAGAACATGATCAAACTCTTCTTGGATCAAAAGTTATGGTGTGGCAAAGTTGGCCAAAATCATTGATTTTCAAGGCATGCCTCAAATGGAAATTTTGCAAAATCATGAACCAATGCCTCTTGTGACCTCTAGTTCACTTCAAACCAGTACACAAACATTCTACATGTCCTAAAAGTCAGAATTGGGCCAAGGTTTCTCATGTTTTGGTTCATGTAACAAGACTTTCTTTCATGTGAACCATAAAGGCAACAACTTGCAAAAACACTCATGACACTTCCACCACTTGATGCATTGGATGCTGCACTTTGGCTAGCCTCTCACCTCACCTTGCTGCACCAGAACCAGCCCATGTACTAGCTATGGATCAACCCATACTTTCCTTACACAAAATTTGACTTTTTGCAAAAGGTGACTTACCAATCAATAAAGCACATGTCCAATCATCTGACCAATGAGAGAGGTTTATGTGGACAAAGAGCAAGCCATTCCATACATCTAGAAGGCTGAAACCATTCACAACAACACATTCACAAAAACACTCCTTTTTGCATAAGCCTTCGAATCTGCCTCCTCAAGCTCAGAACACTCAAACCATTTCCACACTTCAACTCACCATACTTCATAGACCTCAAAGCACCAAGAGCCAGGCTTGATTTGAGCAAGAACACCCTATTGCCATTCTTCACCTCAGCCTGCGTTTTCCTTCGAATCTCTCTCCACAAACCTCAAACACAAGAACAAACTCCACCAACAATCTCTACTCACCTCACTGGCCAGAAACCAACCATTGTTTTGGCCTGAAACACCCCATGTCTCAAATACGATTTTCACATGCCCTTGGTCAGAGCTTCTGCAAACTCACTCTAGAGGTTGTTTAAACTCCAACTAAGCATCCAAAGCTTCAAAGGTGGATCATTGGGACCTGATTGAGCCAAAGAATCATCCAGAAAGCTCCTAAATCAAAAGCTCCATCTCAGGTGACACCATGAACTTTTTTTCCAGAACTCCATTTTCTTGTTAGAATCTTGTTTAGCATGTTGCACTGATCATTGGGATCTATTTACTTTTGAAAATAAGCCAGAAACGAGTATGTTATGATGTTCTGAAAGTTTGACCTAGAAATTTTATTGCTTCGATTCTTGTTTGTGTGTGAGTTTAAACATGATTTGATGTTGGATTCGTGCTTAGGGTAGTTGGTAGATGGTTTCTGGAGGTTTAGAGCTTCTAAAATGGCCTGGGGAGAGAGATAGCATTTTGAGGTGAACGGAGAAGATGACCGGAACACTGTTCCGGTCATCTGAAAGTGATTAACGGCAGGGTTAGGGTTTTAAGCATTAATTAGCAAATTTGAATCTGAGCCGTGAGATGTGGCGCGCAGTCAACTCCCGCGCGTGTGAGTTTGAATCTCCACCTTAGGATCTGATTACTTCTCATTAATTCATTAAAAATTCATTTTAATTTATTTTCTTTTCATTTGTTTTGTATAATTATTTTAAAATAGCAAAAATGGCTTAAAAATTATGAAACTTTTTCTTAAAAGTTTTATTAATTTTTAAAACCCAAAAATATTTTTATTTTATTTTTTATCATTAAAAAAGTATTTTTAAATATTTAAAAGATTATTTTTAATTGATTAATGGAAATTAATTAATTAAAAATACTTTTAGGTATTTAAAAAATCACCAAAAATTCATGAAATGTTCTAAGTCATTTAGAAACATTGTCCAACCTTCAAACCAAATTTCTTTTTTGATCTTGATGCATTTTGAGAATTTTCCATTGAATTAAATCATTTTTGGTGCATTATTTTGATCATAAGTTCAAAAATTCATTTCTGCCTATCTAAGAGGAGTTGGACATTGGTTCTTCTTGCATTGTTTTGTGTTTAGCATGTAGTTTCTAGGATTAAAAGGCCATGATTTGTTTCCTCATTTTCAATTTGCTTGGCCTTTCTTTTGTTTAGGAACCCTAAAAACCCTAATAACTTAGAAAAATCATAACTTGAGATTGGTTAAGAGTTGAGACCTCCCCTTTGGACTTTGGTTTGGTATAGGATTAGGGTTTCTTTGAGTGGCATTTTCCATTTTTTATCTTAGGGTTTTGCTTCTGTTTTGGGTTTTTGTTTGTTGTTTGATCCATAAACCCTAATTTGGGCTTTCACTTGCATCCTTCTTGCATTCTCTTGCATAACATGACTTATCTTTGCATTTAGTGCATTCTTGTGATTCATTTGATATCTTAAAGCATGTTTGATCATTGCATCACATATTTGCCATATCATTTGCCTTGTATGTTTCATAACTTTTCATGTGTATCCATGCTTCTAAACTTGCTTCATATGCATCCATGAACTTGTATGAACATCTCCATGCCTTGCCTCATGTTTGTAGCACACATAGCATCATTATCAGCATCCACATGCTTCTGGTTTTGTTTAGCATCATACCATTTCATTTCATTTGGCATTGCATTGCATTTCTTTCTAACATTTCAGGTGGTAAGTAAACTTGAGAAGTGAATTTGCCTTCACTTCTCATAACTTTTCTTTTCATCTCCCTTGCATCCATTGCTGCATTTTTATTTGTGTTTGAGATTGAGCTTGCTCATTCTTGCTTCTCCTACTTTCTTTCTTCAAGTGACTTGACTTCTTGAATGAAGCAAGTCACTTTGCTTCTCTAGATCCTGTTCATCTGCTTCCTGGTGGCCTTTGAAGATTGTTCTTGTTTAACCTCACAAACCTTAGGAACAACCAAGCATGACAATAAATTAGGGTTTTGATTAGTCTCCCCTCATAGTTTCACCTTTGTGTCTCTCTTTGAGTCTTCTCTCCTCATCTCATAATCAGGGACTAAACCCTAAAGGCTTTAAGGCTTTGTGATTAAGCTTATGCCTGCATCCTTCTATTAGGATGGAGTGTATAACTTTAATCCTAAGTGTTAAACCCTTAATGTGTTTAACTCCTTTAAACAATTCACTTAATAATCATCAAGACATCACACTTGTAACTTGGGCCTTGCATTAGGGTTCTATTTCTTCCTTAATTGGTTAAGAAGGACTAACCCTAGTGTTAATGGACAAGTCCCCCTCAAGTTGTCTTACAAACCATAAAATTCACTTCATCATCACATCTTTAAATAAAATCCACTTAATCAAAGGCTTGTTTTGTCATGAGTTTAATCCCTAATCATGGATTAAGTTGAGGAGTTTTCCTCAGCTTAAACATTCTCATCTGTTATCCTTCTATTAGGATAGTGTAATGAGTCTGTTTAATCCTTGATTATGGCTTAACCTCATTACTCAACACTAAACAAAAACCACAAAAACATCTAAATAATCACAAGTAGGTTAATGATCTTAATCCTATACCAAAGGTGATTAAGTGTGAGAATCTGACTTCACACTTAAGGTAATTCTCATTACCCCTAATCAGAGGGAAGATGTGATGAGTTTACTAAATCCATTGGTTTAGACTTAAGCTCATTAACTTATGACAAAATCCAAAAACAATAAAAGACTGAAAACACAAAAACAAACAATAATCGTCTCCTCCGGGATTCTTTTCTCATCCCATTCACTCACAACCGAGAACTTGCTTCTCCCGTCTAATGCAAGACAGTTTGCACCTGAGCCAGACAGGTCATACACTTGAGCATAGATAAGCAAGCAGTTCACCAGTCAATTCATCTATCAGTCTCTTTGGGTCGAACTATGGTGTTCTGACTTCCTCATTGCACGAGAGGATACGTAGGCATAACTTAACAGTTATCGAACAAAAGTCTCTGTATATTCCCCCTCCTTCTAGCTTTATTCTTTAGCCTCACTATCTTGAGCAATTCATTTTCATTCCTACACTGACACTGTATATATCACACATCACTTTCTTTTACACTGACACCTGTACATCCTTTTCCAGCTCATTTATACACAAATTGCACTGACACTACCCCTTTAAAACACAAATCTTTCAAGCGTGGATCCCGTCGAGTACGGCGGACAATCTGGGTGCTAATACCTTCCCAGGTTGTAACCAACCCCCTTTCTCAGTCTCTTTGGTTCGCAACCGTCTTATCCATCTCTTTTCTAGGTCTATGCAGCATTGCCTTTCCTCCGGGATAAAAATGCCTAGCTGGCGACTCTATTCATCTCCAGTGAGTTCACGGCTGTGTGTTCTCATTGTCCCTCTCGCCGACCGTTCGCGTCTGTACCCTTATCTGGACTTAGTTTCATTTATCGGGAGCGACAGCTTGGCGACTCTGCTGGGGATATACTTATTTTGCAACCAGGGCTTCTGGTTCTTTTTGTGGGTTCCTCCTAGCGCTTGATTGATTTGTGTTTACTGGGGTGTTATGTGCTCATTTGTGCTTGTATTTATTTTGCTTTATGTACAGTTGCTTTACTGCTTTCTTTATTGCATTTGTATATATCATACTGTCATGTTGCTGGCTGGATCTGGTTTTTTGTTTTGGTGGGTGGGGTTCTATTGAGAGTTAAGGTCCTATACCTGGGACCTGAGTGACACCTAGGCTAGAGTGAATCATATTCTTTCCCATTCCATTTCGGTCTGGTGCGGGAATATGAAACACGGTTCAGATATGGGTTTCTCCTTGAGAACTCTGTGTTGCAGATTTCCTGCAATACTAGGGCTATCTGGGAAGCCTGCTAAGTCTGGATGACCTTTAGTATTGACCTTCAGAAACTGAGGTGAATTAGAGGAGGAATTGTTATGGTTATTGTAAACACTGTACCTCCGGGTTGGAAGTGTTTACACTTCTCATAACTGATCCAAGTCTGAGGATCCTTGTTCTAGAACACCACCAGTGAGGGGGTTGGGCTGTTTACAGGTTTGCAGGTACCTTGACCTCAGAATACCCTGTTACTTTGTTTGTTAAGAGTACTCCATGTTGGACAGTTCTTGTGATTCTAAAACCTTGGACATATGGCTCTTTATTTGAGTCCCCCACCCTGGTTACTGGATTCATAGACCTCCATCGGGAATTCTTGAGCACACTTGGACTTATATCAGAGTTTTGATCAGATCCAGCTCAGTCACAGACCCTTGCATTCCATTTGCATACATAATCATTGCATCATATTGACATTTGCTTATTTGTGTTTCAGGGTATCCATCTTCATTTGGTTTTGGTTTTGGCCACATCTTCAGTATTGACCTATCTTCACCAACACCTGCTTCAGTTTAGCTATCTGCTTCAGTCATCACCTGCACCAGCCAGTCAGTGGCCCACTTCTTCAGTATTATCATCAGCACCTGTCTCTATTCAGTCTCAGCATCATGGCTCCTAAAAAGAGCAATATCACCTATCACTTCTTCCAACCAGAGTTATCAGACATCAGGAGGATTCAGACCCTGATCACTCCAGATCACATACCCTTGTTCAGGGAGCATTATGGGGATATACTTGACATGGTTATGGATCTGGACCCATCACAAAGAAGCCTCATCCACACCTGCATTCAGTTCTATGATCCCCCACTGAGATGTTTCACCTTTCAAGACTTTCAGTTGGGCCCTCTTTTAGAAGAATACTCAGCATTGGTTGGTTTGCCCATCAAGGGTGGAATCCCTTTCAACCCTGAGATGGTCTTTCCTGCTAATGGAGAAGTAGCAAAAGCTTTGCATCTGGAACCTGATTTGATTGAGCAGCATATGACCTCTAAAGCTGGAATCCCTGGCTTTCATCTGGACTTCTTAATTTCTCAAGCTACCCTGAAAGCTTCCTTAGGAGAGTGGAAGGCTGTCTGTGCCTTGTTGGCTTTGAGTGTATATGGAATTGTATTGTTTGCAGATGAGCCTCGATTCATTAGCAAGAATGCAATCCATCTGTTCATCTTGAAGAACCCAGTGCCAACTTTATTGGGGGATCTCTACTATTCAGTGCATCAGAGGAATGAAAAGCAGAGGGGGAGATTAGTGAGGTGTTGTGCTCCATTGTTCCACACTTGGCTTCTCAGGCATCTACCCAGGACAGATGCATTTCTAAACCCTCATCAGCAAAGCAACTGGGCTAAGAGACTCACTGTTCTAACTTCAGCAGATATCAGATGGTGCACTCAAAGCACCAAGGGCAGGGATATCATCACCAGCTGTGGGCATTTTCCTAATGTGCCTTTGGTAGGAGTTAAGGGCAGTATTAATTACAATCCTCTGATGTTCAGAAGGCAACTGGGCTATGCACTGGTCCACACTCCTAGGGCACAGGACTTGGTTGAGACCCTCTATTGTGAAAACAAGATTAGTTTGACTGTTGTTAGGCAGGCTGCTTGGGCCTGGGATAATGTTCAAACCAAGGGAGTCACCATCCTAGGGAAGTGCAATAATGTGGCATCGGCACAATATTATGAGTGGTCCCGTGCCAGGGCCCAATTCTCTGGAATGCCCTTCACCATAGAAGACATGCCTGAGTCATCTTCAGCACCACCCCCTGCCACTATCAGTTTGGAGGAGTTTGAGAGTTTGAAGGAAAGAAATGAGAAGTTAACCCAGGCTTTGCAGAAGACCCTCCGGGAAAGGAGTGAAGGTATGAGGGAGATTGAGAGGTTGGAGAAGATGAGAGTAGAGCATCTAACTAAGATTGAGAAGTCTGGGGATTACATTAAAAAGTCAAAGGCCGGAGAACAAATTCTGAAGAATGCTTGCAAGGAAGCCCAGTTCCAGAGAGCAAGGACAGACTTGTATCTGAAGGAGAGTCAAGCCCGGTGGGTCAGGATCACCGAGGCTCGTACCCTGGAGGACAAGAGAGTTCAAGACAAGATTGAGAAACTGGAAGCTAGTGCAAAAGAACAACAAGAAGCCCTGGCAGCAGCCCAGAGGGAGATATCAGAGCTAAAGATCAAAGCAGGGGTGAAGAGGTCCAAGGACCAAACTCAGCACAAGAAACTAGCAGCAGCTATTGCAACCCGGAATCTCCTCATCAGGAATCTCACGGAGCGTCCGGCTGATCCTGTGACCGAAGCACTTCTCAAGGAAGTTCGTGAGGATGAGTTTGGTCTTGGTGTTTGACCATTTGTTTGTTGTTGTTTTCTTTCCATGTACTTTTATTTTCTTGTAATGTATTTTGACCCCTTAGAGGGCTTGTGTTGTAAAATGAACAAGTTGTGTTATTTCACCTTCTGTAATATATTTGTGTTAGTTTGCTTCATCTGAGTTTTCCTCAAGCAACAACAACAACATCTTCAAGGGTCTGGAAGGGTCAAAACTGAAGGCCAAACCGGATACCTTGAGAACAAATAAGCATAACTGCATTGCATGCTAACCCTTTGTTTGTTTTGTAGGTTTTGTTTTATTGTTGCTAACCTCTGTTGTAATAAATCAGGAACTATTGCTAGGCGCCGGGTATTTCCCCTCAACCGTCCGCACCGTTATCCAACCCGAAACAACCTTCCGGGAATTCAGATGGATCAGATGCAGCAGGACCTTACTGAGGTCAGAAATCAAATGGCAAATGAAAGGCTAGAGATGAGGAATCAAATGACTCAGTTTATGGAAGTTATGAACAACATGGCTCAGAGCCAGGAAAGATTGAGAGCCATGGTGGAAAGGCAGAATCAAGAAGATCCGCATGTAGGGACTGCCGGTACCAGTAACAATGAAAGAGTCCAACCTCACGTCAACCCTCCGGTATTTGGACCACACCTCCATCCTGAGGTCAATATTCCTGCAAATGTTCAAGGGACCGCCACCGCAGCCCGAGTACTTCAAGAAGATCCTCAGGAGGACCAATTCACAGTAATGGGCGCTGGTGAAGAAGCTTATGATAGAAGATTGGATGAGATAGCTGAGAAGTTGAGGTCCTTAGAATCTCAAAACTCTTTGGGCTTCGACGTCATGGACATGGGCTTGGTAGACGGGGTTAGGATTCCCCACAAGTTCAAGCCTCCATGTTTTGAAAAGTATAATGGGACTTCTTGTCCTCGAACCCATCTACAATCTTTTCTCGGGAGGTTAAAAGCTTATACCATGGACGAGAAATTGTGGATGTTCTATTTTGAAGATAGCTTGACTGGAGCTTCGAGGGAGTGGTATTCCCATCTGACAAGAGCAACAATTAGATGCTGGAAGGACCTGGCAGAGGCCTTCATCAGACAGTATCAGTATAACTTAGACATGGCACCCAACAGGACCCTCCTAATGGGAATGTCACAGTCTTCAAAGGAGAGTTTCCGAGAATATGCCCAGAGATGGAGGCAACTGGCTGCTGCTGTTCAACCACCTATGTCGGAACGGGAAATGGCAGATATGTTCATGAATACCCTTCAGGGAACTTATATTGACAGGCTGGCTGCTTTCTCTTCCACTAGCTTTGCGGATGTTGTCATAGCTGGGGAGAGAATCGAAAGCCTATTGAAGATGGGTAAGATCTCAGACAACGGTGCAAGCTCGTCCAGTGGTACAAGAAAGCCTTTTGCAGGCCCGAGAAGAACTGGCGAGACCAATGCCATCCATTCAAACAGGGGCAGGCCCCAATATGTTCAAAGGTCAATAGCAGCAGTCACCATTCCTGCTCCAGCACATCCTCAACCCGTCTATCAACCTCCTCAGCAAAACTATCAGCCGCAACCTCAGTACCACCAACAAAATCAGTATCCTCCAAGGAATTACAACAACAGCAACACCAACAACAACAGTCAACAGAGGCCATTTCAGCAGAGGCCTTCTCAAGCTAACAGAGTGATCGATCCGATCCCAATGCCATATGCTACATTGCTGCCACAGCTTCTGAAACTCAACCTGGTTGAGCTAAGAACGTTGGCACCTCCGGATCCCAACAGTCTACCAAGGAACTATGACTCCAACGCTAGGTGTGCCTTCCACTCGAACGCACCTGGCCACAGCACAGAAAAATGCAGGGCTCTGCATATGAAGGTACAAGACCTGGTAGACTCCAAGGCTCTGAATTTCGCACCACCACCCAATGTCAATAAGAACCCGATGCCAAACCATGGTGGTCCCCGGATTAACGCTATTGAAGAAGACAAGCCGTCTTATTTAATAACCAGTGTGGGACAGATCAGGACACCATTGGTAGAAATCAAGGCTCATCTCTTGGAATGTCAAATGTTCCCGGGATGTGAGTTGGGTTGTGCTTACTGCAATATCTCTGTAAATGGGTGCGATAATTTGAGGAGTGGTATAGACAGCCTCATTCAGAGTGGCCAACTTCAGATCACTACATCATTTCCAGCAAATCCAGCAATATCATCAGCAACGGTTTCAGAACCTCCTACAACTGCAGCAACTATTGTTCCTGACAATTCTTCGGTTTCATCAACAAGTACTTCATCCATCATCTCAACTGATCAGTTTACAACAAATTTTCCTGTTACAACTTCAGCTTCACTCCATTTTGAGACTTCTGCAACCACAACATCATTTCTTCCGCCAATATCTCCTACAACTCCAGCAACAAATCATGAAGATGTCTCTACTGTCACCATATTTTATGATCCTGAGAACAACTCTGCCTACCATTCAGAAGGTGCTGCTCCCATCAGAGCACCAGTTACAATCTTTTATGATCCACAAACAATTACAGTCCCTTCAACAGCAGCAATCAGTCCAGTCACTGTCACGGTGCCTGGACCTGTACCATATGAAAGCAATAGGGCCATCCCTTGGCACTATGGCTCTGACGTGTACTGCGAAGGAAAAAGAATCATTCTTGAAACATCAACACCTGCACCACAAGTAGATAATGTGGGGGGAGGCGGAGGCTTCACTCGAAGCGGACGTCTCTTCGCCCCACAAATTCAAAGACCTATCGCCGAAGCAGAAGCTGCTGCTAAGGCAAAAGGGAAGAGCCCTGTGCAGGAAGATCAAGCTGTTAAAGAAGCCTTGAAGACGCCGTTCGATCAAGAAGTTGATGAGTTTATGAGGATCATCAAAAAGAGTGATTACAAAATTGTGGATCAACTTCACCAGACGCCATCCAAAATCTCTATCCTCTCACTGCTTATGTGCTCCGAAGCCCATCGGAATGCACTGCTCAAAGTACTGCACGCAGCTTACGTGCCTGAAGAGATTACTGTCAACCAGTTGGAAACCGTGGTTGGGAATGTTACTGCTAGCAACGGGCTAGGGTTCACCAATACTGACTTGACAGCGGATGGCCGCAACCACAACAAAGCCTTGCACATCACCATGGAATGCAAAGGAGCTGTCCTTTCACATGTGCTGGTGGACACAGGTTCATCCCTGAATGTCTTACCAAAGAAGGCTCTGGTGAAGTTAGAATATGATGGATTGGCATTGAGACCCAGCAACCTGGTAGTAAGGGCCTTCGATGGTTCTAAGAGATCGGTTCTGGGAGAGATTGAGCTACCTGTGACAATTGGCCCACAGACCTTTAAAACTATCTTTTATGTGATGGACATTCAGCCCGCCTACAGCTGTTTGTTGGGTAGACCCTGGATTCACGCCGCCGGCGCAATAACGTCTACCCTTCACTAAAAGTTAAAATTTGAGTGGGAAGGCCAAGTTGTTACAATCTGTGGGGAGGAGGACATATTTGTTAGCCATCTGGCTACTTATAAGTACATTGAGATGGATGGAGAGATTCATGAAACAATGAGCCAAGGATTTGAAGCCTTGAATGTCAATGAAGCATCTGCTGTATCTGGGATCTCCATGTCATCTTACCAACAAGCCCGGAAGGTTGTTGAGGAAGGAACTGCCCTAGGCTGGGGCAAAGTTTTAGCTGTGGAAGAGAAGAAAGACAAATTTGGGTTGGGTTACAGACCAACTCAACATCAAGCAAAGGCTGCTGAGAAGCCCGGTTTTGTGAGTGGGGGGATGCTTACCCCCGATGCTATCAACTGTCTGGAAGACGAGCTGGAAGAGGAGCGCAACCTGGAAAGCTGGATTCGTCCGAAGATCCCGGGGAGCAGTGTCTCGAACTGGTCTTCCCAGGAAATTATAAGAGTTACTCATGCAGAGTAATTATTATTTCCTGTATTTTTATAAGCATGCATCAAAGTCTTGCATCTTGCCCAAGATGACAAGACTCATTTTGTAATCGGGCCATCTGTACTTTTTGTGCAAACAAGATTAATTAATGAAATATCAGACATCTTTTTGCAAATGAGTCTTTTTCTTTTCGTTCACTGTTTTTCCATTTTTCTTTTTGTACAAAAAAATAAATGGCGGTGTTTTCAAAATGACAACTTCATTTCACTTTTCTAAATAAGACTAAAATCAGATCACTAAAATGAACAAACTTAACCCTTGCAGAGAGTGCCTTCCAGACAGCACCGACAACAGCACGGCTATGACTTCGTATGACTTTGACAATCCAATCAATCAAGCTGATGAAGGGGTTGAAGAAGAATATGAGCTTCCTGAAGAGCTAGCCAGGTTGTTAAGGCAAGAGGAAAAGGTTATTACTCCTCACCAGGAGGAGGTTGAAGTGATCAATCTTGGTACAGATGAAGACGTGAAAGAAGTTAGAATCGGGGCCTGCCTGCAAGACTCAGTGAAGAGACAACTGATTGACTTGCTTCAAGAGTATGTAGATGTGTTTGCTTGGTCGTATCAAGACATGCCAGGGTTGGATACCGACATTGTTGTGCACAAGCTGCCTTTGAGAGAAGAATGCCCTCCAGTCAAACAGAAGTTGCGCCGTACTCGTCCAGACATGGCTATGAAAATCAAGGAAGAGGTACAAAAGCAATGGGACGCCGGGTTCCTTGCTGTAACTAGTTACCCGCCGTGGGTTGCTAATATAGTACCTGTGCCTAAGAAGGACGGCAAAGTAAGGATGTGCGTTGACTACCGGGATCTGAACAGAGCCAGCCCGAAAGATGATTTCCCTCTACCTCACATTGATGTATTGGTTGATAACACGACTCAGTTCTCGGTATTCTCCTTCATGGATGGATTTTCAGGATACAACCAGATTAAAATGTCACCTGAAGACATGGAGAAGACAACATTAATCACACCCTGGGGCACGTTCTGCTACAAAGTAATGCCATTTGGGCTCAAGAATGCCGGTGCAACATATCAACGGGCTATGGTAACATTATTCCACGACATGATCCACAAAGAAATAGAATGTTATGTGGATGATATGATCGCCAAGTCCCTCACGGAAGAAGACCATCTGGTAAATCTGCTCAAATTGTTCAAGCGTCTGAGGAAGTACCAACTGAAGTTGAACCCCAACAAATGCACATTCGGGGTGCGATCCGGTAAGCTGCTGGGATTTATTATAAGCGAGAAAGGGATTGAAGTTGACCCTGATAAAGTCAAAGCCATTCAAGAGATGCCTGCACCGAGGACTGAGAAAGAAGTTCGAGGGTTCTTAGGTCGATTGAATTACATCTCAAGGTTCATATCTCACCTGACAGCAACCTGTGAACCCTTGTTCAAGCTGTTAAGAAAGGAACAAACGGTCAGGTGGAATGAAGATTGCCAGAAGGCTTTTGACAAGATCAAGGAATACCTGCAAGAACCTCCAATCCTCATGCCGCCAGTTGAAGGAAGACCTCTGATTATGTACTTGACAGTATTAGAAGAGTCAATGGGGTGTGTGCTGGGCCAGCATGACGAGTCTGGTCGAAAAGAGTATGCAATATACTACCTAAGCAAAAAGTTTACCGACTGTGAACAGCGTTATTCACTGCTCGAGAAAACTTGATGTGCTTTAGCGTGGGCTGCTCGCCGACTGAGACAGTATATGTTGACCCACACTACTTTGTTGATATCCAAAATGGACCCAGTTAAGTACATTTTCGAGAAGCCAGCTCTTACCGGACGGGTTGCAAGATGGCAAATGATTCTCACAGAATACGACATCCAATACACTTCTCAGAAAGCCATCAAGGGCAGTATATTGTCCGAATATCTTGCTGAGCAACCCATTGATGATTACCAGCCAATGAGATTTGACTTCCCCGATGAAGACATCATGTTCATAAAATCAAAAGATCATGAGGAGCCTGTTCACACTGAAGGGCCCGACCCGGAGGAAGAATGGACTATGATGTTTGACGGGGCTGTTAACATGAATGGTCGTGGTGTCGGTGCAGTACTCATTACACCTAAAGGAGTTCACATGCCATTCTCGGCAAAACTCACTTTCAACTGCACTAACAACGAATCTGAATACGAAGCTTGCATTATGGGTCTTGAGGAAGCCATGGACCTCAGGATCAAGACATTGACCGTATTCGGGGATTCAGCTTTGGTAGTCAATCAGACCAACGGAAAATGGTACACCCACCAGGATCATCTGATACCTTACAGGGATTATACAAGGAGGTTATTGACTTTCTTTACAACAGTCAAGCTTGAGTATATTCCTCGGGACGAGAATCAGTTTGCAGATGCTCTTGCTACCATTTCATCCATGATCAAAGTTCAAGCTGCTAACTTTGTACCTCAGATTTCAGTGTCGAGACTTGATAGACCAGCATATGTATTTGTAGCAGATGTTGTCAAGGATGACAAGCCATGGTTTCATGACATTAAGTGCTTCTTGGAGGATCAGACGTACCCACCTGGGGCATCTTCCAATAATAAGAAGACCTTGAGAAGGCTTGCTGGAAGTTTCTTTCTGAACACTGATGGGTCTTTATACAAGAGGAACTTTGATATGGTACTCCTCAGATGTGTTGACAAGACGGAAGCAGATTTGTTGATGCATGAAGTGCACGAAGGCTCCTTTGGTACCCATGCTGGAGGGCATGCCATGGCTAAGAAGTTGTTAAGATCAGGCTATTATTGGATCACAATGGATGCAGACTGTTGTGCTTACGCCCGAAAATGCCACAAGTGCCAGATCTATGCAGACAAAGTGCATGTGCCTCCGAATCCTTTGAACATTATGTCTTCACCATGGCCCTTTGCCATGTGGGGCATTGATATGATTGGCAAGATCGAGCCAACTGCTTCAAATGGCCACAGATTCATCCTGGTCGCCATTGACTATTTCACCAAGTGGGTTGAAGCAGCCTCATATGCAAACGTCACAAGACAAGTGGTAGCCAGATTTCTGAAAAGAGATATCATCTGTCGGTATGGAGTGCCCGAGCGAATCATTACTGATAATGGTTCCAACTTAAACAACAAAATGATGGCAGAGCTGTGCCGGGACTTCAAGATCCAACATCACAATTCTTCTCCTTACAGGCCAAAGATGAATGGCGCTGTTGAGGCAGCAAATAAGAACATCAAGAAGATTGTGCAGAAGATGGTAGTCACTTACAAAGACTGGCATGAAATGCTACCGTTTGCCTTGCATGGGTATCGCACGTCAATCAGAACATCCACTGGGGCAACACCGTATCAGCTTGTGTACGGTATGGAAGCAGTCCTACCTGTTGAAGTTGAATTACCCTCCCTACGGGTATTGATGGATGTTAAGCTGAACGAAGCAGAATGGGTTAGGACCCGATTTGAACAACTGAGTCTGATTGAAGAGAAGAGATTGGCTGCAATTTGTCATGGGCAGTTATATCAAAAGAGAATGAAGAAAGCCTTTGATCAGAAAGTCAGGCACCGAGAGTACCAAGTAGGGGATCTTGTGCTGAAAAGAATCCTCCCTCCTCATACAGACCACAGGGGCAAATGGACTCCAAACTATGAAGGACCATTCGTGGTAAAGAAAGTTTTCTCTGGTGGAGCACTGATGCTCAGCACCATGGATGGTGAAGATTTCCCATCCCCTGTGAATTCAGATGCAGTTAAAAAATACTTCGCATAAAATGACCCGCTGGACACAAAAACAGAATGTAAGTCCATGCAAAAATAGGGCATCCCGGCGAGTCAAAAACAGAATAAAAGACTCGGGCAAAAATAAGGGAAAATATAAAAAAATTTTGTACACCCGCTGAGTTGAAAAGCCGCATTGGACAGCTCAGGCAAAAATGGGTATCCCGATGGATTGAAAACCCGAAAGGGCGATCCATGCAAAATAAGGGAATAAGCGAACAACTGCATTCTGAATTCGTCTGTATCACTTGCAACTTGGAAAGCTTCAAAAGGATCAAGCTTCACTCAGAATCAACGTTCTTCAGAAAGCAGGGCGAGAAGAACGTCATTGTCATACGAGTCGTAGCAGAAGAGGAAGTTCCTTTGAAAGCGTCATCAACACTACCAACATTTTTGTTTCTCAATTTATAGCAATCTCCTCATTTCAGGAGATATGTTTCTTTGACTGTATCTCGCCAATTCAGGGCATATGAATTAATAAAATCAGATTTTCAGTCATGTCTCGTTTTATACGTTTTATTTGCAAAAAATGTCTGATGTCTTAAAAGAAAAAATTGATTGCATAAGTACAGATGTTCTTCTCTAAGAAAATAAAGAAACATGCCTGCAGGAAATATACCTACTCTCAGAAGTATCCTAACTCCTATGACGGAATCCAGTAAGGGATACCTCGGGATTATCTTGTGCGTTTTTCTATCTTTTTCAGGATTGCAGGTATCCAGAACGCAACTTGGGGCATGAAAGCTTCACCCTCAGCAAGCTGGCAAATCACCATCAACTCAGTCTATCTTCCGTGTGGCACTGGAAGGTGCCCATTTCCCCAGCAAAGTTGCCAAATCAACATACACTCAATCCCAACATCTGAAATGCTCTATCCCCAACTGAGCTGCCTCTCATGACTTCCCTCAGCTGAGTTGCCTCTTGTGGCTCTCCCCAGTTGATTTGCCTCTCATGATTCCCCAGCCGTAGTACCAATCATTCCTCCTCAGCAGAATGCAAGAATCAGGGAATCATCTCCCCACAGAATCATCAGCCTCTATTCAGAAGAGCAACGCATGAAGGAATCACAACAGGGTGAAGAAAGCTTCTGCAAACCTCAGCTGGGCCCCTCATTTATTAGGATAGGTCTATCAGTGACCCGTATCCCCAAGCAAATATCATCTCTCCAGGTCTACCAATGATCTCAAACCCCAGCTGGGATGTCCATTTCAAACAGATCAGCCAGAGATCTTCGCAGCAACGGGATCCGAATCCCGGTTTGATGTCTTTGCACAATCATAGCATTCGCATCATATTATCCCCTCAGAGCGTAGCATTCCGTTTAATACGGAGCATTACGGCAAAAATCAAACATATAGCATAATCATAAGCCATGTTCTGAATTAACATCTGTGAATAATAACCGTTCATCATCATTGTACAAAAAAATCCCCACCAGAGTTACCAGCAAAAGCAGTTGCCTCACAAATCATCAAACACCAGTATATATACACCTTTTGACACCCGCCCGTGTCATCATTCCCCAGTAAAGTCGCCTGAACACTATTTACAAACAAAATCACCCGTATTACAGATACTTCCTGACACCCGTCCGTGTCATATCTCAGCAGAAAGCCAAAGACGTCCTCTTTGCACTCACATATACCTATATATACATTTTCTTGACACCCGTCCGTGTCATTTCCCCAGCGCAGTCGCTTACACTTTTACGACCCGTATACTTGTTGATATTATACTTTTCTCCTTTTGACACTCGTCCGTGTCACCCTCCCCAGCAGTTAAACACTCATCTATGCACCACTCGCTCTTATACAGATACTCGTCCGTATCTTGTATATACCAGTTATATACCCACAGATTCAACAGTAGTCTTTGTTCTTTGTTAACCAGTTGGTACTCGTCCGTACCATCATCTCAGAACATTGCGTCTAATGTTTGTTTCTACATGATACTTGTCCGTATCATAGTCTTAAGGATGCTCGTCCGCATCTTTAATCCATACACCGTGTCTAACACTTGTGCCTTCTTGAATATAGATACTCGTCTGTATCTACTATTCCTCAGAAGAGTCCCTTCAGATTCAACACTCGTCCGTGTTCCTTGTTAACCAGTTGATACTCGTCCGTATCATCATCTTAGAACATGCGTCAAGCGTTTGTTTCTACCCGATACTCGTCCGTATCATAGTCTTAAGGATGCTCGTCCGCATCTTTAATCTATACACAAACGTCTAAACACTTACACTTTCCTTTCTTGGTTGTGAACGCTCGTCCGTGTTCACTATATCCCCAGTAGATTGCCAACAAAACAAATTTTCCTTCTTATCTAACACTCGTCCTGTGTCATGATAAACCCCGAGAGCAGCCGTACCCTGCTGAGTGGTCGTCCTCCACTTCTTGATGGTCGTCCTCCATCATGCTCATCCGATGGCCGTCCCCATCGTTGATATTTTCGGCAGCCGTACCCTGCCAGGTGGTCGTCCTCCACCTTTGATGGCCGTCCCCATCATATTTCTTTTACCCCGAGAGCAGCCGTACCCTGCTGAGTGGTCGTCCTCCACTTCTTGATGGTCGTCCTCCATCATGCTCATCCGATGGCCGTCCCCGTCGTTGATATTTTCGGCAGCCGTACCCTGCCAGGTGGTCGTCCTCCACCTTTGATGGCCGTCCCCATCATATTTCTTTTATCCCTGAGAGCAGCCGTACCCTGCTGAGTGGTCGTCCTCCACTTCTTGATGGTCGTCCTCCATCATGCTCATCCGATGGCCGTCCCCATCGTTGATTTTAGCAGCCGTCCCCTGCTAGGTGGTCGTCCTCCACCTTTTGATGATCGTCCTTCATCATTTTATCCAATGGCCGTCCCCGTTGTTGATTTCGGTTATCTGGCATTCGTCCTATGTCATGAGAAACCTCGAGAGCAGCCGTACCCTGCTGAGTGGTCGTCCTCCACTTCTTGATGGTCGTCCTCCATCATGCTCATCCGATGGCCGTCCCCATCGTTGATTTTAGCAGACGTCCCCTGCTAGGTGGTCGTCCTCCACCTTTTGATGATCGTCCTTCATCATTTTATCCAATGGCCGTCCCCGTTGTTGATTTCGGTTATCTGGCATTCGTCCTATGTCATGAGAAACCTCGAGAGCAGCCGTACCCTGCTGAGTGGTCGTCCTCCACTTCTTGATGGTCGTCCTCCATCATGCTCGTCCGATGGCCGTCCCCATCGTTGACCTTTTCTATCCGATGGCCGTCCCCATCGTTGATATTTTCGGCAGCCGTACCCTGCCAGGTGGTCGTCCTCCACCTTTGATGGCCGTCCCCATCATATTTCTTTTATCCCCAACAGAGCAGTCGTACCCTGCTAGGTGATCGTCCTTCACCTTTGATGGCCGTACCCCATCATCTGTTTATTTCATTTCTTCTTTAACCCGATGGCCGTCCCCGTCGTGGTCCCTTTTTCTTTTAGCCCGATGGCTGTCCCCATCGTTGGTTACTTTACCTTTATGAACTTGATGGCCGTCCCCGTCATGTTTCATTAATCCCCAGAGAATTTTTGCAACTTTACCTTGATGGCCGTCCCCATCATGATTTTATTTCCCCAGCTAGTCGGCCGTCCCCGTCTTGGCTCTACCTTTTATCCCCAGCATGTCGGCCGTCCCCGTCATTGCCCTTTACCCAGCAGTCGTCCTCTGCTCGACGGTCGTCCTCCGTCGCCTACACCTTACAATATACTTTATTTTCTTTTAACAATCTATATCCCTTTTCTTCTTCATTCTGTGAGTGCAAATTTTGGACTGTCTTTGGTATTCAACCACAAGTTATCTTGTTTGCCTGTTAAGCCGTCGCTTACATCCTGCACAGCTAACTCATGTTTGAATAGGGGCAGCTGTAAACACCCCAAATTTGCCCTCACTCATTCACCATGGCTTGTGATCATTCTCATATGCATAAGCTCAATCATATCATCTCATGTTTCATTTTTGATTCACTGCATAGTTTCTAAGGCATCTGCACCTAGGGTTTGTGATCTGAGCAATCTCAGGGCATCTTGAGCCACTCCAAAGGCTACCAATCACTTCAAAGGGGTCCATGTGTGTTCTTATATCATATTACATCCTCTCAAAGTCAAAAATTCCAAAGAATCACAAGAACTAGGGTTTGAGTGGATGCAGAGCCAGGCTAGACTGCACAGTTGACCTAAAATTAGGGTTTTGGTTTCAGAGGCCATAACTCCAAATTTTTTGGTCATTCTTGTTTCCATTGGTCTCTATATGGTATAGGGAGTATGCATATCAATTTTCATGAAGAAATTCCATGGGGAAGTCATCTGATCAAGGGTTGACTTTTCAAGCAAGTCAGTGCAAAATCAGGGCATCTGAGGCCCCCAATGACCCAACCAATGGGTGATCTTCATCATTTTGAGTGTATATGATCTTTATTTGATCATGGAAGAAGGTTGAAGTTCATAAAAATCAAGAATTTAGGGTTTTTGCAAATGTTGACTTTTTGGGCATAGTTGACTTTTCAAGAATGCTTCATTTTAGGTCATTTTTCAAGCCTTGATTCTTGATCCAAAAATGCTTCAAATGAAAAACTTTGGTCATGAAAGTTGTAGATCTCATCTTTCCCTTTTCAAAAAGTACAAGAACATGATCAAACTCTTCTTGGATCAAAAGTTATGGTGTGGCAAAGTTGGCCAAAATCATTGATTTTCAAGGCATGCCTCAAATGGAAATTTTGCAAAATCATGAACCAATGCCTCTTGTGACCTCTAGTTCACTTCAAACCAGTACACAAACATTCTACATGTCCTAAAAGTCAGAATTGGGCCAAGGTTTCTCATGTTTTGGTTCATGTAACAAGACTTTCTTTCATGTGAACCATAAAGGCAACAACTTGCAAAAACACTCATGACACTTCCACCACTTGATGCATTGGATGCTGCACTTTGGCTAGCCTCTCACCTCACCTTGCTGCACCAGAACCAGCCCATGTACTAGCTATGGATCAACCCATACTTTCCTTACACAAAATTTGACTTTTTGCAAAAGGTGACTTACCAATCAATAAAGCACATGTCCAATCATCTGACCAATGAGAGAGGTTTATGTGGACAAAGAGCAAGCCATTCCATACATCTAGAAGGCTGAAACCATTCACAACAACACATTCACAAAAACACTCCTTTTTGCATAAGCCTTCGAATCTGCCTCCTCAAGCTCAGAACACTCAAACCATTTCCACACTTCAACTCACCATACTTCATAGACCTCAAAGCACCAAGAGCCAGGCTTGATTTGAGCAAGAACACCCTATTGCCATTCTTCACCTCAGCCTGCGTTTTCCTTCGAATCTCTCTCCACAAACCTCAAACACAAGAACAAACTCCACCAACAATCTCTACTCACCTCACTGGCCAGAAACCAACCATTGTTTTGGCCTGAAACACCCCATGTCTCAAATACGATTTTCACATGCCCTTGGTCAGAGCTTCTGCAAACTCACTCTAGAGGTTGTTTAAACTCCAACTAAGCATCCAAAGCTTCAAAGGTGGATCATTGGGACCTGATTGAGCCAAAGAATCATCCAGAAAGCTCCTAAATCAAAAGCTCCATCTCAGGTGACACCATGAACTTTTTTTCCAGAACTCCATTTTCTTGTTAGAATCTTGTTTAGCATGTTGCACTGATCATTGGGATCTATTTACTTTTGAAAATAAGCCAGAAACGAGTATGTTATGATGTTCTGAAAGTTTGACCTAGAAATTTTATTGCTTCGATTCTTGTTTGTGTGTGAGTTTAAACATGATTTGATGTTGGATTCGTGCTTAGGGTAGTTGGTAGATGGTTTCTGGAGGTTTAGAGCTTCTAAAATGGCCTGGGGAGAGAGATAGCATTTTGAGGTGAACGGAGAAGATGACCGGAACACTGTTCCGGTCATCTGAAAGTGATTAACGGCAGGGTTAGGGTTTTAAGCATTAATTAGCAAATTTGAATCTGAGCCGTGAGATGTGGCGCGCAGTCAACTCCCGCGCGTGTGAGTTTGAATCTCCACCTTAGGATCTGATTACTTCTCATTAATTCATTAAAAATTCATTTTAATTTATTTTCTTTTCATTTGTTTTGTATAATTATTTTAAAATAGCAAAAATGGCTTAAAAATTATGAAACTTTTTCTTAAAAGTTTTATTAATTTTTAAAACCCAAAAATATTTTTATTTTATTTTTTATCATTAAAAAAGTATTTTTAAATATTTAAAAGATTATTTTTAATTGATTAATGGAAATTAATTAATTAAAAATACTTTTAGGTATTTAAAAAATCACCAAAAATTCATGAAATGTTCTAAGTCATTTAGAAACATTGTCCAACCTTCAAACCAAATTTCTTTTTTGATCTTGATGCATTTTGAGAATTTTCCATTGAATTAAATCATTTTTGGTGCATTATTTTGATCATAAGTTCAAAAATTCATTTCTGCCTATCTAAGAGGAGTTGGACATTGGTTCTTCTTGCATTGTTTTGTGTTTAGCATGTAGTTTCTAGGATTAAAAGGCCATGATTTGTTTCCTCATTTTCAATTTGCTTGGCCTTTCTTTTGTTTAGGAACCCTAAAAACCCTAATAACTTAGAAAAATCATAACTTGAGATTGGTTAAGAGTTGAGACCTCCCCTTTGGACTTTGGTTTGGTATAGGATTAGGGTTTCTTTGAGTGGCATTTTCCATTTTTTATCTTAGGGTTTTGCTTCTGTTTTGGGTTTTTGTTTGTTGTTTGATCCATAAACCCTAATTTGGGCTTTCACTTGCATCCTTCTTGCATTCTCTTGCATAACATGACTTGTCTTTGCATTTAGTGCATTCTTGTGATTCATTTGATATCTTAAAGCATGTTTGATCATTGCATCACATATTTGCCATATCATTTGCCTTGTATGTTTCATAACTTTTCATGTGTATCCATGCTTCTAAACTTGCTTCATATGCATCCATGAACTTGTATGAACATCTCCATGCCTTGCCTCATGTTTGTAGCACACATAGCATCATTATCAGCATCCACATGCTTCTGGTTTTGTTTAGCATCATACCATTTCATTTCATTTGGCATTGCATTGCATTTCTTTCTAACATTTCAGGTGGTAAGTAAACTTGAGAAGTGAATTTGCCTTCACTTCTCATAACTTTTCTTTTCATCTCCCTTGCATCCATTGCTGCATTTTTATTTGTGTTTGAGATTGAGCTTGCTCATTCTTGCTTCTCCTACTTTCTTTCTTCAAGTGACTTGACTTCTTGAATGAAGCAAGTCACTTTGCTTCTCTAGATCCTGTTCATCTGCTTCCTGGTGGCCTTTGAAGATTGTTCTTGTTTAACCTCACAAACCTTAGGAACAACCAAGCATGACAATAAATTAGGGTTTTGATTAGTCTCCCCTCATAGTTTCACCTTTGTGTCTCTCTTTGAGTCTTCTCTCCTCATCTCATAATCAGGGACTAAACCCTAAAGGCTTTAAGGCTTTGTGATTAAGCTTATGCCTGCATCCTTCTATTAGGATGGAGTGTATAACTTTAATCCTAAGTGTTAAACCCTTAATGTGTTTAACTCCTTTAATCAATTCACTTAATAATCATCAAGACATCACACTTGTAACTTGGGCCTTGCATTAGGGTTCTATTTCTTCCTTAATTGGTTAAGAAGGACTAACCCTAGTGTTAATGGACAAGTCCCCCTCAAGTTGTCTTACAAACCATAAAATTCACTTCATCATCACATCTTTAAATAAAATCCACTTAATCAAAGGCTTGTTTTGTCATGAGTTTAATCCCTAATCATGGATTAAGTTGAGGAGTTTTCCTCAGCTTAAACATTCTCATCTGTTATCCTTCTATTAGGATAGTGTAATGAGTCTGTTTAATCCTTGATTATGGCTTAACCTCATTACTCAACACTAAACAAAAACCACAAAAACATCTAAATAATCACAAGTAGGTTAATGATCTTAATCATATACCAAAGGTGATTAAGTGTGAGAATCTGACTTCACACTTAAGGTAATTCTCATTACCCCTAATCAGAGGGAAGATGTGATGAGTTTACTAAATCCATTGGTTTAGACTTAAGCTCATTAACTTATGACAAAATCCAAAAACAATAAAAGACTGAAAACACAAAAACAAACAATAATCGTCTCCTCCGGGATTCTTTTCTCATCCCATTCACTCACAACCGAGAACTTGCTTCTTCCGTCTAATGCAAGACAGTTTGCACCTGAGCCAGACAGGTCATACACTTGAGCATAGATAAGCAAGCAGTTCACCAGTCAATTCATCTATCAGTCTCTTTGGGTCGAACTACGGTGTTCTGACTTCCTCATTGCACGAGAGGATACGTAGGCATAACTTAACAGTTATCGAACAAAAGTCTCTGTATATTCCCCCTCCTTCTAGCTTTATTCTTTAGCCTCACTATTTTGAGCAATTCATTTTCATTCCTACACTGACACTGTATATATCACACATCACTTTCTTTTACACTGACACCTGTACATCCTTTTCCAGCTCATTTATACACAAATTGCACTGACACTACCCCTTTAAAACACAAATCTTTCAAGCGTGGATCCCGTCGAGTACGGCGGACAATCTGGGTGCTAATACCTTCCCAGGTTGTAACCAACCCCCTTTCTCAGTCTCTTTGGTTCGCAACCGTCTTATCCATCTCTTTTCTAGGTCTATGCAGCATTGCCTTTCCTCCGGGATAAAAATGCCTAGCTGGCGACTCTATTCATCTCCAGTGAGTTCACGGCTGTGTGTTCTCATTGTCCCTCTCGCCGACCGTTCGCGTCTGTACCCTTATCTGGACTTAGTTTCATTTATCGGGAGCGACAGACACAACTCCCTCAATTTTAAGGCTATGAAGGTGTTCCTGGACATTTTGGAAAGCTTAAAGAGTCCTTTAACAGACCTCTTTGGTTTCATGTCCATATCCTTTAACATTCCCAAGTTATGCCCTTTGGAAGATGTTGACTTTTTGTTGACTTTTGAAATTACCTATAATGTCTTAGCTCATACCTTCCAAATGAAGCATTTTTAGGCTTGGATTGGGAGACACAAAGTTGTATAGAATTCAATTTCCTTCAAAATGAGCTTTGGATGGAAAATTCTTGATGAAGCATGTGAAAGTTATGGCTGGTCAAAGTTCAGTTGACTTTTCCAGTGAAAACCCTAATTTAGAAACTCCTGATTCTTGATGATCTGAAATCTCCTTGATGAATCATGATCAAACATTGATCAAATGATGAATTTTACTTCATATAATTGATGTTGACAATAAAAATCATGAAGTTTGACTTTGGTTTGACCACAGTTGACTTCAGTTTGACTTTTTAACCACTTTGACTGATTTTTGCATATCTGATCATCTGACTGAGCAAACCTTTTGGGAAAGCCTTGAAACTTGACATAGGGATTCTTGAAGACATTTGGGATGTTATGAAGTTCACTTGAGACCTTGGAAGTCAATTTAGCCTGATGAAATCCAAAACCCTAGTTTAGGGTGCATTGCTTAGGAGGATGCTTTGTTTGAGGGAATTGTCAAACTTTCTGACTAATTGTGAACCTTGTGAACCTCTTGAGATACCTTGTGAACCTTGTGAACCTCTTGAGATACCTTTTGAACCTTGTGAACCTCTTGGGACACTTTGGAACATATTGTCTTGACTAGGGGAGGGCAAATTTTGGGGTGCAACAGCTGCCCCTGTTCAATTTTCTGAAACCTGAGGAGTTAGATTGGCATGTGTGCCATTCGTGACTTTGAAGGTTGAAGGGGATTGAACACAAAAGTCCAAAAATTTGCACTCGTCGGTGCGCAAAGTAACACAATTGATTGGTTATATGTGCATGGAGTGGGCTTAAAGATGCCACTCAGAGGAACTGGAGATGGGCTTATAGATGTCATCCATAATATCAGAAGATGATAGTATCTAAAGGTTGTCACTGGATATCAGTACTAGGTCTTCGTATAGACCGTCTCTGAATCATTCCTGTAACATGGTTTGAGTTGAATGTCAGCACTAGATCTTCGTATAGATCGTCTTTGCATTATCTCTGGGGGAAAAGAATATCCTTCATTATGTGTCAGTATTTAGATCTTCGTATAGATCGGCTCTGAACCATCTTTAGGAACATACTTTAATTTAAGCATCAGAATCAAATCTTTGTGGCGATCTTTTCTGAATTTCTTTTGGTAAAAACTTGGGCTAAGTACAAGATCTTCGTATCGATCATTTATGTACCATCCCACAGATAAACTGTTGCATAAACTATTAGAAATAAATCTTCGTAGCGATTATCTCTTATGGAAATATCCTGGATTAGGTAATAGATCTTCGTATAGACCATTTACCTACCCCTCTAAGGACAACTTGAGTATCTAAGGACAACTTAAATCTTCGTGACGATTATATCCTTTGGAAATATCCTGGATTAAGCACTAGATCTTCGTATAGATCATTTACGTACCCCTCTAAGGACAACTTGAGTATTGGTCATCAGCAATGAATCTTCGTAGCGATTATCTCTGAATTAAGTATCAGTACTAGACCTTTGTATAGATCGTCTCTGAACTGTTTTGAGTTGTTGATAGTGTTTATCTGCCTGTAACTATCCTGAAAAGAAAAGGTTAGTTTATGCAATATGTATGCATGTATGGCATGATGTACCTAAGTAAATGTATTATGTATTATGGATGCGTATGTTGTGATATGATGTAAATGATGTATGTATGAATCATACAGCCTGAAGCGTCTGGGTATCTCTGTATAACAACTGCTGGCTGGGGAAAATAAATCCCAGATCGTTGCTGAGGAATATGAGGAATTCGTTCCCATCTTGTTTGATAGTATAGTACTTATAACCTCCCGTCTTTGTTCGTCGTGCTTCTTATTGAAGGAATAAGTTCCCGAGTATCCTGACTGAGGATAAAAGAGATGGACATAAATCCAAGGGGGAGATGTTACTCGAAGTATCTATAAAGATAGATTTACTCTGCTGGGGATTTGTGATTATTCTGTGGGAATGAACCGACGAAGTTTCGTTGAATTCCTACTTTCGTTCGTCCTTAGTAAATACTATTACTGCATTTTATGCATTTCTGGTAAACATCAATCATATTCAAAAGCATACATACATTCAAACACAACCAATGGACGTTTTCGTTTAGGTAAACAGGGTAAAAGTAAATCTGGATTAAAAGACAAGATTTTATTTATTTTAGAAAGTGGCCTATACACAGGAAAGTTTGTACAATGAGACAGAAATCCTAGTAAGAGGAATTCGTCGTAAAAGCTTTACAAAACAAAGAAACAGCCATGTAAGAAATAATCCTATTGAGTTTCAATTCCACTATTGCCATTATTTTCAAGTATCTCATCCTCTGCTGTTGATATGGAAACGATTGGATTGAACTTAGTCTGTTTTCACTTGATTTAGGTAGTACCACCAGTTGGAGTTACATGGGTGATCCAACGAGACATAATCATACGCTTTAATCCCTAACTTTTGCCTGGATTGCCTTTTCAGGTTTTCAATCCACCGGGATACCCTTTTTTCCCAAGCCGTCCTTTCAGGTTTTCGACTTGCCGGGTGTACATTTTTTTAATTTATATATCCCTAATTTTTGCGCGAACCCTTTTGGTTCTCCTGGATGCCCTTATTTTTTCCTAGGCCAGTCAATCTAGCGGGTCTCTTTTTATGCGTAGTATTTTTTAACTATGTCTGCATTTACGGGCTGTGGGAAGTCTTCACTATCCATAGTAGTAAGCATCATGGCACCTCCTGAGAATACCCTCTTGACTACAAATGGTCCTTCATATGTAGGAGTCCATTTGCCCCTAGGATCACCCTGTGGTAATATGATACGTTTGATTACCAAGTCCCCAGTCTGATATACCTTTTGCTTAACTTTCTTATTAAAAGCTTTGATCATCCATTTTTGATACATCTGACCGTGACAAACAGCTGCCAGCCTTTTCTCATCAATCAAATTTATCTGGTCAAGTCGAGTCTGAATCCACTCATCTTCATCCAAGCCTGCATCCTTCATGATTCTTAAGGAGGGGATCTGAACTTCAATGGGTAGAACTGCTTCCATACCATATACTAAGGAAAATGGGGTTTCCCCTGTTGAAGTGCGTATTGTAGTACGATAACCATGAAGAGCAAATGGCAACATTTCATACCAATCCTTGTAAGTAACAGTCATCTTCTATAGAATCTTCTTAATGTTCTTATTGGCAGCTTCTACTGCCCCATTCATTTTTGGACGATACGGAGAAGAGTTATGATGCTTAATCTTGAACTGCGTGCAGAGATTAGTAATCATAGTATTGTTAAGATTAGAGCCATTTTCTGTGATAATCCTCTCAGGGATGCCATACCTACATATGAGATTATTCTTAATGAACCGAGCCACAACATTCTTGGTAACATATGCAAATGAGGTTGCCTCCACCCACTTTGTAAAGTAATCAATAGCAACCAGGATGAAACGATGCCCATTGGAAGCAGCATGCTTGATCTCACCAATCATATCAATGCCCCACATGGCGAAAGGCCAAGGAGCAGTCAACACATTCAATGGAACTGGAGGTATATGCACCTTATCAGCATAAATCTGACACTTGTGACATGTTTTAGAATGTTGATAGCATTCAGCTTCCATGGTAGACCAATAGTAACATGCTCTTAATATCTTCTTTGCCATGGTATGACCGCTAGAATGAGTGCCAAAGATCCCATCATGCATGTCTTCCATAATCTCTGTTGCTTCCTTCTTATCCACACAACGAAGCAAAGTCGAATCATGATTGCGCTTGTACAAAATTCCATTACTCAAGAAGAATTTAGTAGAAAACCTTCTCAGAAACTTCTTATCTTTGACAGATGCCCCTTCAGGGAACTCCTGAGCTTCAAGGTATCTTCTCACTTCATAGAACCAAGGCTTTTCCTCTCCTCCTTCAGTATCAATCTCATTGCAGTATGCAGGCTTCTCAAATCTGTCAATAGTGATCTTGGGAGCTTCATCATCCCAGCTAATCTCAAACATATATGCCATGGTGGCTAGTGCATCCGCCAACTAATTCTCTCCTTGTGGAATATGTCCAAATGTAATCTCTTCAAAATATGGGATTAAAGACAACACATGCTCTCTGTAGGGAATGATATTTTCATGCTTGGTATCCCAATCTCCTTTAATTTGACTAACTACCAGGGCTGAATCTCCATATACATCCAGAAACTGAATCTTCATCTCAATGGAAGCTTTGATACCCATGATACATGCCTCATACTCAGCCATGTTATTGGTATAATAGAAACAAAGTCTTGTAGTAATTGGAGTATGACCACCTTCAGGGGAAATGATCACAACACCAACACCCTTACCAAGCGCGTTAGAAGCTCCATCAAAAACCATAGTCCATCGGGATCCTTGTTCAGGTTCGTCATACTGTTCAGGTTCTTTGGTAATAATCATAATGTCTTTATCAGGGAACTCAAAACTCATTGACTGATAATCATCCACTGCTTGATGAGCCAAATGATCAGCTACCACACTACCATTAATGGCCTTTTGAGTAATGTATTGTATATCATATTCTGTTAAGATCATTTGCCATCTTGCTATTCGTCCGGAGAGAGCAGGTTTCTCGAATATGTACTTGATCGGATCCATCTTTGAAATTAACAAGGTAGTATGAGTCAACATATACTGTCTTAGTCGGCGAGCGGCCCATGCCAAAGCGCAGCAAGTTTTCTCGAGCATTGAGTATCTTGTTTCACAGTCGGTAAACTTTTTGCTAAGGTAGTATATTGCCAGCTCTTTTCGACCAGACTCGTCATGTTGCCCCAACACACACCCCATTGAGTTGTCTAACATTGTTAAGTACATAATCAATGGTCTTCCATCAACTGGTGGCATCAAAATTGGAAGTTCTAGAATATATCTCTTGATTTCATCAAAGGTTGTCTGGCACTCGTCATTCCATTCCATTACCTGATCTTTCTTCAACAACTTGAAGATTGGCTCACAGGTAGCAGTTAACTGGGAAATAAATCTTGCAATGTAATTCAATCGTCCCAATAAACCTCTAACTTCCTTCTCAGTACGGGGAGCTGGCATCTCATGTATAGCTTTTACTTTTGCAGGATCCACTTCAATACCTTTCCCTCTGACAATGAAACCCATGAGTTTACCAGACCTAACTCCAAAAGTACACTTATTTGGATTCAATCTCAGCTTGTATTTCTTCAACCTCTCAAACAACTTATGTAGGTGATCAAGGTGTTGCTCTTCATTCTGGGACCTGGCTATCATATCGTCCACATATACCTCTATCTCATGATGAATCATATCGTGAAACAAAGCCACCATAGCACGCTGATATGTTGCCCCGGCGTTCTTCAAACCAAATGGCATCACTTTATAACAAAAGGTTCCCCACTGTGTAATAAACATAGTCTTCTCCCTATCTTCAGGTGCCATCTTGATTTGATTGTAACTAGAGAAACCATCCATGAAAGAGAATACCTTATCCTGAGCAGTGTTTTCTACCAGAACATCAATATGACGAAGTGGAAAGTCATCTTTAGGGCTGGCCTTATTCAAATCTCTATAATCCACACACATACGTACCTTACCATATTTCTTGGGTACCGGTACTACATTTGCAACCCATTGAGGATAAGAAGTCACAACTAAGAATCCTGCATCAAATTGTTTCATCACCTATACTTTAATCTTTTCTGACATTTCAGGACGCATGCGACGAACCTTCTGCTTCTTTGGACGACAATCTTCTTTTACCGGTAAACGGTGAACCACAATGTTTGTATCCAACCCTGGCATATCTTCATAAGACCAGGCAAAAATCTCCATGTAATCACGTAACATCTGAATTAGTCTGTTCTTAACACCATCTTCTAGTTCAGCCCATATCTTGACCTCTTTCCTATTTTCTTCAGTTCCCAGATTCACAACTTCGATTGGCTCTTCATGTGGATGTATAGCTTTCTCTTCTTGTTGTAACAACCTAGCAAGCTCTATAGGTATTTCACAATCATCCTCCTTTCCATCTTCAGCTCGATAGATCGGATTCTCAAAATTATAATTGGCAATAGTAGAACTGTTATCAACAGGATCCAGAGTGGACGAGGATTCCTGACTAAAGGAGATAGGAATAACGTCTTCGGTCTTCCAATTGTTGAGCCCATCACCCATGGTAGTAACGATCCAATCATCCAGGTTTTAGTCTTCATTATAGTCACCTACAACATTGATTTGATCTCTTATGACCCCTTGACTGGTGATACAAACAGCACGAGCACGACGAACAACCTTCTGAGATTCTGCAGTGAAACCTAACCCAAACTTGTTAGACTTGTAAGGGATGTTGGGAAGTTGACCCCAAATAGCAGAACCACCTTTTTTAACCACAGCCTTAGCATCCTTGAGGGAGTCCATTGCAGGAGGTATATTAGTAACCATAGGAACTCTTTCAGAAGCAGGAACAGACCGAGGAACAGGATCAGAGTAGGGAACAACTTCAAATGTTTGACACGGAGTTTCAACCATTTCACCCTCCATTTCTACATACTTGAAAGTATTTACGTGGCTAACCATGTACTCTTCTTCACCATAGACAGTGACAATTTTGTTTTTCACTGGATATTTCAATTTTTGATGCAAGGTGGAAGTCACAGCACCTGCCCCATGGATCCAGGGGCGCCCAAGCAAACAAAAATACGCATGACGGATATCCATCACATAGAAAGTAGAGTTGAAGACTTGAGAGCCTACTTTGATTGGGAGGTCTACTTCTTCATGTACCACTCTTCTTGAGCCATCAAAGGCCCTCACCACTACGTCACTTGGCCTTAACACAACATCTTCAGGACTGAGCTTGTCCAGAACCTCTTTAGGGAGCACATTTAATGAAGAACCATTGTCCACCAGTACATGAGACAAGGTAGTGCCTTTACATTCAATGGAGATATGCAGAGCTCTGTTATGATTCCTCTTGGTAGGAGTTAAATCAGCATCAGAAAAGCCCAACCCATTATCACTAGTCAGATGTGCCACACAATTCTCAAATTGGTCCACAAAAATTTCATTTGGCACATGAGCAGTCTTCAGGAACTTGATTAAGGCTTTAGCATGAGCCTCAGAACACAACAACAACGATAACATGGATATTTTAGAGGGAGTATGCCCCAACTGGTCAACAATATCATAATCACTCTTGCGAATGATCTTCAGTACTTCTTCCATCTTTTTAGAAAGATTTTCAGCAGTCGGTGCCTTAGCTTGCACAGGTTCAACCACAGGACCTTTGCCCCGAGCATCAGTACTTGGCCCAGAATTGGAGGTAGTAGTTGGAGTAACTGCACTTTTGGAGGTAGCCTGAGGAGAGAAAATTCTTCCACTTCTGGTGATCTTACTAGATCCAACAATATTATCAACATCAAGATTATCATCAGTAACAGGTGCCTCAGCCAGGGATTCTTGTTTGACACCATGGATGTAAACATCGGAACCATAATTCCAGGGTATGGCTTTATTAGAAGTATAAGGACCAGGACCAGGAGTGGTAATGATCATGGGAACCACTCTAGCTTCAACAACAGTCCTCACAGGGCCTTCAGCAGTAATCCTGACAGGACCCTTGGAGGTGATCCTGACTGGGCCTTTGGAGGTAATCTTCACTGGCACTTTATCAACCATGGCTACATCTTCAAGCTTCGTACTTCGAGTCAAATGTTCACACATACTTTCAACTGAAGGAGTCTTCTCAAACAATATAGTGTAATTGTCCATGAGGCATTGAATGCCATCCTTCAACTTCCAGCAACTATCGGGTTTATAGGCACAGTAAAAACAATCTTCATTGCAACCTGGAAAGAACCCAGCCTGCACCAACTTCTTTTTGATAATGGATAATGGAGTAGTCACATCTGCTACTGAGGAAACATAGGAAACCTCATCTACATCATTAACAGTCTTCTCATGGTTGGGCATGGGAGCAGTGATCACATTTGGGGTCCCAGGAGGGTCAAATTCAATCTCCCCAGCTTCAATCATGTCTTGAATCTTGTTTTTCAACACCCAGCAGTTGTTGGTGTCATGTCCCGGACTATTAGAATGATAAGCACATCTTGCATTAGGATTGTATCGAGGAGAGGATGTATTAGGATTCTGAGGAGGATCCCTCAACGTAATGAGTTCCCCTTTCAACATGTGTTGCAAGGCTTGGGCCAGTGACATGTTGATCTTGGTGAACTGGCTTCTAGGCTTTTGTTGATTGTTTTGTTGTGGCTCTGGTGCTGCAGGAGTAGGATTGGAAATATGAACTGCTCCCACAGATTGATGACTCCTGTTACGACTATGTTGACCAAACACAACATTAGACTCCTTCTTTCCACTAGGGGGCTTCTTAGCAGTGCTTGATGAAAAGGCACTCATTTGTATCTTACCACTTCTTATACCACTTTCCATGCGTTCTCCAGTCATTATCAGCTCAGTGAAACCAGATGATGAGCTTCCAATGAGGTGACTATAAAAAGGACCATTCAGTGTACTCATAAACATATCCACCAGCTCCCTGTCAGTCAGAGGAGGTTGAACCCTGCCATCCAGGTCTCTCCGTTTCTGGGCATACTCCTTGAAACTCTCCTTAGCACCCATAAACATGCTTTGGATCTACATACGAGTAGGTGCTAAATCAGCATTGTATTGGTATTGCCTATAGAAGGCCTCAACAAGATCATTCCAATCACGAATATTAACACTTTCCAGCTGATAGTACCATTCCAATTGAGCTCCAGACAAGCTCTCTTGAAAAAAATGAATCCATAACTTCTTATCAGCAGTATGTGGTTGAATCTTCCGGACGTAGGTGTTGCACCCCAAAATTTGCCCTCACAATACAAGACTTTGTGTGCTAAGAAGGTTCACAAGGTTCACAAGTTCTTAATGCTTTCAACACCTTTCATGAGGTTCATGAAGTTTACAAGTTACTTTATGAAGGTTCACAAGGTTCACAAGCCTCTCAACATTTACATAACCTTTCATGAGGTTCATGAAGTCCACAAGTTACTTCTTGAAGGTTCACAAGGTTCACAAGTTCCATAATGCTTTCAATGCCTTTCTTGAAGTTCATGAAGTCTACAAGTTACTTTATGAAGGTTCACAAGGTTCACAAGCTTCTCAACACTGACAAGACCTTTCATGAGGTTCATGAAGTCTACAAGTCACTTCTTGAAGGTTCACAAGGTTCACAGGATTCACAATGATTACAAAGCTTTCCTGAGGTTCATAAGGTCTACAAAGGCACTTTATGAGGTTCACAAGGTTCACAAGGTTTACAATACCTCCCATGAGTATCACAAGACACTTTATTAAGATTCACAAGGTTCACAAAGTTCACAATTGGTCAAAAGAGTTGACAATTCCCTCAAACAATGCACCTCCTAAGCAGTGCACCCAAAACTAGGGTTTTGACTTTAATCAGGCTAAATGGACTTCCAATACCTCAAGTGAGCTTAATAACATCTTATATGTGTATAAGAACCCCCATGTCAAGTTTCAAGACTTTTCTCAAAAGTTTGCTCAGTCAGATGATCAGATAAGTCAAAATCAGTCAATACAGTCAAAAAGTCAAACTGAGGTCAACTGTGGTCAAACCAAAGTCAAACTTCATGATTTTTTGCCAACATCAAGTATATGAAGTAAAATTCATCATTTGATCAAGGGTTGATCATGATTCATCAAGGAGATTCCAGATCATCAGTAATCAGGAGTTTCTAAATTAGGGTTTCCTCAGTAAAAGTCAACTGAACTTTGACCAGCCATAACTTTCACATACTTCATCACCAAGTCTCCATCCAAAGCTCATTTTGAAGGAAATTGAATTCTCTACAACTTTGATGTTGCAAGTTAAGCCAAAAAATGCTTCATTTGGAAGATATGAGCTAAGACATTATAGGTCATTTCAAAAGTCAACAAAAAGTCAACAACTTCAAAAGGGCATAACTTGAGAATGGTAAATGATATGGACATGAAACCAGTGGGGTTGGTTAGAGGATTCTTCAAGCTTTCCAAAATGTCCAAGAACACCCTCATAGCATTAAAATTGAAGGATATGTGCCCTTGCAAAGATGGGAAATTTTTGAGTGGTGTATGAGGAAAATAGGGTCTTAAAACCATAATTCTTCAAATGGGCTGAACTTTTTGTGACCCAAGGTGTTCCATGACATCATGCACGAAATTTATTTAATATTTTCATAATTTTAGTTATTTTATTTTATTTATTATGATTTTTTATATTAAAAATCATTCTAAATTCAAATAAAATATAAAATATGAAGATTTAAAATATATTTTGATTCTAGAAGGTCATGAAAGTTAATTGGATCAAATTGATATGAGAATTATGGTGATTGTCTTAAAATAGTAAGGTTACATTCAAAAATATTTGAATTTTAAGACATGATCTTTTTCAATCTTCAATGATCAAAAAGTCCAAACAACCCAACAATTTTTTGACCTAATTTCATCTACTATAAATACATAAACACATCACAAGCATTAAAAAATTTTTTTGGCTGCCTCAAGAGTAAGTTTCAAATCTTCAAAAATTCATCAAAAATTCACAATTCAGATTCTTCCTTAGAGACTCTCTCTCAAGGCATTCTAAAGGTTGCAAAACACTCCTTGGACATCACTGAACCTATTCCAATCATCCTCATCATCAAATTCATGCCAAATCATACAAACCAAATTCATATTCTTGCCTTTCTTTTGATTTTTTTTGAATTTCAATGATTTACGTATGATTAATTGATTTTGATTACATAATATGTTTGTTTGGTTGTGTAGATGGTTTTTGGATAGTTGGATTTAAGTTTCGATGCAGGAATCATAGGGCACCATGGAGAACTAAATTATTGGTTAATCTGTTGTAATCTATTTTCGTCGATACATCGAAGGCTGCAGTAGTGATAAACATTACAGGCTGACAGGTAAGTCAGGTAAGTACTACTGTTTCGATTTGCTCCGAATTTTTTCCAGAAATTCAGAAAAAAATCGACAAACAATACTCTTTTAGAATAGAATTCTAAAAGATTTCGACCCTCAAAATCGCAAAATCCTCTTTTTTCTATTTTATTTGATTTATTTTCTATTTTCATATTCTCAAAAAAATCTAAAAAAAATTGTACGTTCTTTATTTGATTTTATTAGATTTTTAGCATCGTTTTAATATTTTTTAAATTTTATTTTAATCGCTTTTCTTATTTTTCATTATTTTAAAATCTGCAGCAATTTTATTTGATCCTGTTTATGTCATTTTTTATTCTTCCAACAGTATATACCAAAAATAGGCAGGTGGGAGGAAAAAGATGGTGTGTGGCATGCGCTGGTCGCCCTAGTGACAAAGACCTAAGGCCCACAACCTAGTGGCAAGGAACTGAGGTTTGGAGCATTTTGATGAAGAAACGTGGGTGTCCCAGTGGCAAAGAACTCAATGAAGCAAAAAGGGCAAACCCCCAATATTTTTGGTATCTCTAACTTTATTTTTCCCTTTTTCATCAAATTATGTATTTTCTTTGAATTTCCTAATTATTATTATTAAACTAATTTCTAAAAGATAAAACAAAATCCTTTTTTTTTTAAAACTTATATTTTTTTCATAAACCTTAATTTTTTCCCTAAACCTTAATTTTAAACCTAAATCTTAATTTTTTTTTATAAACTTTAAACCCTAAAAATTTAGCCTTAATCTTTATCTTAAAACCCAAATTTCGCCATAATTTTTACCCTAAAATTTTTTCCTAAACCTTAAATTGTTTTTTTAAACCTTAAATTTTTTCTCAAACCATAATCCTAATTGGTTTCTTAACCTAGTCTGCAAACATTTTTTCTTCTAATTTATTCACTCATTTTTATGTTATTCATTCACTGTTTTCCTGATTATGTAACTGCTTCGCCTTTGTAATAATTGGTTTTTATTATTTTCCGCCATTATTATTATTATTATGTAACTGCCCCTAAGCCATGTAATAGTGTAGGAATTTTATTTTCTGCCTTTTAATTTCTGCCATTTATTTTTTATATTAACTGCGTGGTTAGTAAATAGGGTGTGGAAACTATTTGTAATTAAAATTAATTTAGATAATTAACTTTAAAAGATAAAATATTTGAAAATAAACACTCACACACGTAAGTCGATCTTTGATCGCCATCTTGCACTTCCTAGGGTATTCCTCTTGGTTGCCTTAAAATAAAATGGTCAAGTCCCTCGAATATAGGGGTGTCTTAAGCAAAGTCCCTTCATTTATAAAATCATCAAGTCCCTATAAATTTAAAAGATCAAGTCCCTTCGAGGTTGCCTACGGAATAATGATCTTGTCCCTTCGAATAAATGATGATAGTCCCTACGAATTGCTAAAGACATCCCTTAAGTTGCCTTCATTGACCATACGATGACCCTACGTTTGTCCCTTAACACATCCAAGGTAATGACTACCTATTCCTTAATAATAGGGATAGTCTTACCATTTAAAGGATTCAAGAACAGAAAAGACTTAAGCTTAGGGTAGGTTCCTCATAGTTACTTGCTCACTATTTCAAAACAAATTTCAAACACTTTACAATTTTCAAACAATTTTCAAACACAAGTTTTTTACGCATCCGTACATGGATCATTATCAAACTCTTATGAAAATTTCTATTCACACACTTCACCTTTTCAAAAACAATTTAAAGTGAGCTAAGTAACTAAGAGCCCATGGATAACCATGGATGTAAAGGGTGCTAACACCTTCCCTTTACATAACCTACCCCCCGGACCCAAAAATCTTTTTAAAAGGTCTTTCCTGTTCTTTTATGCCTTTCCTTTGGATAAAATAAAAGTCGGTGGCGACTCTTGCTATCCGCAACATAACTAAAGTCAGTTCTCCCACCGTGTTACAGTAGGACCTTAAATGCAGCTTGGGACATGAGACACCATCATATACTACAAAAACAGGGACCTTGAAACCAATAGGTATAACCACTCCAGACACTAAACTCAGATCTTCAAAATCAAGCCTAGAAGATTTTTGTAGCTCCATAGCGTTCATTCTGTCTACCAGCATCTTGTACTTCTCTTCACTAGCAGGATCATGGTAATAGTTTGCCTCAGAATCAGAATCTCCTACAGTATCATGGAGACTACCTCCCTCCTTCTCAGAATTTTCAGACTCAGAATCCTCAATCTGTTCCTTTGTCTTTATAGGACCTCTGAACCTTCTTCCCAGATTAATAAGGCCTCCTGATTTCCTGGTCTTCTTCTTCTTTTTAGCCAACAATGTTTTCAACTCATCTTGCCCTTTAGACAAGTTCAGAATCAATTCTTGGAATTGTGCATTCTGAGCCTGGAGATCTTTGACAGTCTGTTCAAGAGCCATTTCTGCTGAAATAAGCAGCGAGAAGATAAGATACCTATTCATAAGAAACCTGTGATGCAATGACATGGTATGCATATGCAATGTTTCCAAGGACCGCATGATTTAAATTTGTTTAAACAATCAGAAAGTAAACTTTTATTAGTAATCAATAAAATTGTTTGCCTCTTGGGCTTACAACAAAAATGAAATGAATACAAAGATGGGGTTTAAAGTCTCCCATGGACGTTTCCTCTTTGTGTTGAGGTATGAGTTGAGATTCCGCTCCTCGTGAAGTTGTTTTGTTAGCTCTAGGATTCTTTCTTGACTAGCTTTGAAATGAGTCTCAAAAGTATCCCTTTGTTCCTTCAGCTGGATCCAGGACCTCTGTAACTCCTCCATGTCAGTGGGCATGTCTGGATGAAGAATGATATAGGAAGTATCTCCTTCAGCCACAGGCTCCATGGTAATTGGCAGGATAGCAGGATATGGCATCATAAGAGTCTGAGCACGAGATCGCACCCATCTAAGATAAGGTTCCATAGGAATAGTGTACTTTGGTTCCAGAGTCTTGCTGTCAACCTTGTTCACTTTACCCCAAGCTCGTATGAACCTTTGACGGTAACCTTGCAGATCGTTGTCGTAGTCGAACACAATTCCTTGAATAAGCATGTCATGAGGACCATTGCTCCGAGCATAACCAAACTGACGTAGAGATAAAGAAGGATTATAGGTAATGCCCCCTCTTACGCCAAGGAGTGGCACATTGGGGAATTCCCCACAATGGTCAATGATAGTAACATTCTCCATATATCTAGAACACCAATGAATGTCTGAATGAGAAAGTGACATGATCCTTTTAGACCACCTTAACCCTTGTTCATTCTTCATCACTGATCGAGGAAGGTGAGAAATAAACCACATAGATAATAGAGGTATACAACACATCATAGTTCCTCGTGCCTTCGTAGTACGCGTGTGAAGAGAGTGTAAGATGTCTCCAAGTAATGTAGGCACTGGGTTGTGAGTCAGAAATATGTTGATGGCGTGTACGTCTATGAACTGGTATGGATTGGGGAACAATACTAAGCCATAGATCAATAGGGCTAAGATCTCCTCAAAAGCATCATAACTCATAGCCTTCAGGAACACTTGAGCTTTCTCCATCAATACCTTAGCAAGAATACCCTTAACTCCACTCCTTGTTTCTAGGACAATGTCTGATTTCTTCAGATGTAGGGCTGCAACAATGTCTTCAGGTTTAGGCTCTTTCTCTAAGCCTGTGAAGGGTCTTTGATCAAGGATAGGTATACCCAATAGCTTGGAGAACTCTTCCATTGTAGGAACCAACTGATAGTCGGGGAATGTGGAGCAATGATGTTTAGGATCAAAGAACTGAAATAGGACACTCATCATGTCTTCATTAAAGCCTGAAGTGACTAGATCCAGTAGGTGACCATGCCTTTTGATGAATTGGGAGTTTTCAAAAACTTGAGAGACCAATTCCTTAAGCTTAGGAGGTATCCCTACAAAGTTGATCCGAATAGTATTCCTACGAGCAGAAGCCATGACCTTCAACAAAGAACAAAGATAAATCCTTTTGTCCTTGAAATGGTTAGTGAAAATGATATGCTTATAATGCATGATGATGTTATGATGTTATGCTCAATCACAAACATGTGGCACACACAAACAAGTCACACAATAACCCTTAGGTTTGAAGGCTTGCATGAGGTTTAAAGGTAAGTACCCTCCCCTGAAGTTAGTTGGTTCATCCTGTCCTACAAAAGTAACCAGGTTCTAAGGGATCTCAATATCATTGATCCTTCCCAAGGGTGGTTGTTCAGTAGACAACTTACTTGCCAACCAAAACCCTCCAAGTTTAGGATCTCAATGAGTGTAGCATCGAGTATCAACCAACTTCAGTCTTCACCAAAGCCGGTTATCTCACTACTTTCTAAAGGCCAAGATGGGATGACTAGGGTTCTAAAAGTCAGTTAGTGTATTGACAACATATGGCAGCCTCATATTATCCTCAACTTGCTTAAGGAACATAAGCCCCAACCAATAAGTCACACTAACTATGGCCACCAGATCAACCATATCGGTATACGCCGTACAGTTTCCTTGGTCTATTGCCATTTACCTAAGGTACACTAGATCCGGGTTAGGATCTTTCACACATAAAGCCCAACAAGTAATATAAAGAAAACAAGGCAAACACTTTAAAGTGATCTAATTCCTAAGGGTACCCCTCTTTTATTAAGTCCCCAGCAGAGTCGCCAGTTCTGTAACACGATGGGAGAACTGACTTTCTATAAATGTTGCGGATAGCAAGAGTCGCCATCGACTTTTATTTTATCCAAAAGGAAAGGACATAAAAGAACAGGAAAAACCTTAAAAAGATTTTGGGTCCGGGGGGTAGGTTATGTAAAGGGAAGATGTTAGCACCCTTTATATCCACGGTTATCCATGGGCTCTTAGTTACTTAGCTCACTTTGAATTGTTTTGAGAAAGGTGTAGTGTGTGATTAAAACTTTATAATGATCCTCGTATGGATGTATATAAAGACTTGTTTTTGAAAATTTGTTTGAAAAGTGAGGTGTAAAAAGTATTTTGAAATATGTGAGCAAGTAATTAAGAGGAACCTACCCTATATTAAGTCTTTACTATTCTTATGTTCTTTCAAATGGTAAGACTATCCCTATTATTAAGGAATAGGTAGTCATTACCTTGGATTTGATAAGGGACATGTGTAGGGACATCTGAATATAGGCAACTGCAAGGTGTCTTTAGCAATACGTAGGGACTTATCATCTTTTATTCGAAGGGACAAGATCATTTATCGTAGGCAACCTCGAAGGGACTTGATCTTACAAACTGAAGGGACTTGATGATATTTATGAAGGGACTTTGCTTAAGACACCTTACTTGACCTTTTGAAATAGGCAACATGAGAGGTAACCTTAGAAAGTGCAAGATGGCGATCAAAGATCGACTTACGTGTGTGCGTGTTCATGTTCAAATATTTATCTTATTTAAGTTAATCATTCTAAGTTAATTTTAATTACAAGTATGTTATTCACACCCTAGAATTACTAACCACACAATAAATATTATTCATAATAAAAATAAAGCAAAAATATAAACTAAACTATTACAAAGCTTCGGGACAATTACAATATAATCGAGGAATATAATCACGATAAATAATAATAAATAAGCAATAATAATCAATAATAATAACAATTAAGATAAAAGGTTAGAAAATAAAAATAAGAGAAAATAAAAAAAAAATAGCAAAATAATTTAATATTAGAAAAGATTTTAAATATTTAATAAAGAAAATAGGTTTTAATAATAATAAATAAATATTAAATTATATACATATAAAATAAATGATTAATGATTAATTATAATTTATGAAAATATTAGGTTAAATTTTAAAGGTTAAGAAAAATTAGGGTTAGGGTTAGAAAAAATTAGGGTTAAGGTTAGAATCATGAGAATTAGGGTTTTAATTATTAATTTACAAAATAATCAACTTATTTACAAAATATATATAATATTAATAATATAAAATAAAATAAATAAAACAATTTGATTTTTTTGAAAAAAAATAGAGTTTGAATTTTAAAAGTATGAATTTTAGTATAAGAAATAATATAAACATTTATTTTTAAAATTGGATAGTTAAGAAATTAATTAAGTAAATATAATATAAATAATAAAAAATAATAATGGAAATAATGAAAAAAAAACATACCTGGGGCTGGGATTCGAACCCAGGCCCAAGGCTTCCCACAAACAAGACCAACAACATCACCACCAGGCCAAGCACGCGCTGGTGTTAGCATCAGGGGTTCAATTCCTTTTGTTGTCAACCTGAAAAAATCAAAATAAAATGCAAAAACAAAATGGCCTGGGGGGAATCGAACCCAGGACCATTAGATTCACAAGCAAACACACAAACCAGCTGAGCCACATGGGGCGCGTTCAACATAGATTAAACAAGAAATCCTTTTATTTTAAAACAAATATTTGAATATGATTTTGGCGCCAGCAAGCTTCATCTTCAACCTATTACCTATGAATTTTCTTTCAAATCTTCCTGCGAATTTACCTACACTTGAAACCTGCCAATCTCATATCATCATCAATATGTAACGATTCATCAAATTGATCACATGGTTATGATCCATAAACATCATACAGTTCATTTACAGCTTTAAAATTAATTTATAATGGCTAAATGAAAGAACCCTAATTTTGGCTCAAGAACCCTAACAATGGCAACTTTCGGTTTAGGTCCTGATTCTCCAATCTTTTTGCCCAGAAACCATCTAAACATCACAACTAACACAAATATATGATTAGAATTCATTATCATAGCATAAATAATCGTAATCGAAAAAAATTAGAACAAGAGCAATATGGATTCGGTTTATGCTATATGTCATGATTTGAATGCTGTAAATGATTCAAATAGGTTCAGTGATCATCAAGGAACATGTTGCAACCTTCAAAACCTCTTGGTATAGCCTCTAAGTCAAAAACCGAATCTCACTTTTTGGATGAAAATTTGAAGTTTGATGAATGTTCTTGGAGGCAGGATTTCGTCCCCTTGCACTTGTGATTAGCTTGTGTATATGTAGGGAGTTGAATTAGGTCAAATGTTTTTGGATTTATGGGCTTTGTCTTGATTGCTTGATCATGAAGTTTCACAACTTTCAAATATTGAAAAAATCTCATCAAACCTTTCTAACTTAGGCTCACACGAATTTTTTTGATTCCAATCAACTTTAAATGACTTTTAAGATTTTCTAGAAGAAGAATCACATTCAAATATTGAGTTTTCATATTTTATTTTGATTTAAAATGATTTTAAATAAATAAAATCAAAATAAATAAAATAAAATAAATAAAAATATGAATAAATGATTTTTGGTTCGTGCATGATGTCATGGTAGTGATTGGGTCATAAAAATGCAAGCCCGTGTGGAAAGAATTGGTTCTAAGATCCCATTTGCTCAATAAACCCTTCAAAAATTTCCCAACTTTGCAAAGACACAACTCCCTCAATTTTAAGGCTATCAAGGTGTTCTTGGACATTTTGGAAAGATTAAAGAGTCCTTTAACAAACCTCTTTTGTTTCATGTCCATATCCTTTACCATTCTCAAGTTATGCCCTTTGGAAGATGTTGACTTTTTGTTGACTTTTGAAATGACCTATAATGTCTTAGCTCATACCTTCCAAATGAAGCATTTTTAGGCTTGTCTTGTGAGACACAAAGTTGTAGAGAATTCAATTTCCTTCAAAATGAACTTTGGATGGAGAATTCTTGATGAAGCATGTGAAAGTTATGGCTGGTCAAAGTTCAGTTGACTTTTCCTATGAAAACCCTAATTTAGAAAGTCCTGATTCTTGATGATCTGAAATCTCCTTGATGACTCATGATCAACCATTGATCAAATGATGAATTTTACTTCATATAATTGATGTTGGCAAAAAAAATCATGAAGTTTGACTTTGGTTTGACCACAGTTGACCTCAGTTTGACTTTTTAACCACTTTGACTGATTTTTGCATATCTGATCATCTGACTGAGCAAATCTTTTGGGAAAGCCTTGAAACTTGACATAGGGATTCTTGAAGACATGTGGGATTTTATGAAGTTCAATTGATGCCTTGGAAGTCCATTTAGCCTGATGCAATCCAAAACCCTAGTTTAGGGTGCATTGCTTATGAGGATGCTTTGTTTGAGTGAATTGTCAAACTTTCTGACTAATTGTGAACCTTGTGAACCTCTTGAGATACCTTGTGAACCTCTTGAGATACCTTGTGAACCTATTGGGACACTTTGGAACATATTGTCTTGACTAGGGGAGGGCAAATGTTGGGATGCAACACAGTGCTCGAAGCAAGGGACTTATAAGGGATGCTTGTGTTTTCCGTACTCCAGCTGAGACCTCCCTGAGTAGTATATAAATCTTAACCGATTCCCTGATCTGGTCATGAGCCATTTCTCATAAATGGTGAACGTATTATTGCTATTCGGCTTTGAGAGTCAGTGATGTTTGACCCAGAGCCCACCTATGAGATTGGGAGGGGTTTACATGTTTGCATGAGCCCTTGACCTCAACATACCCTCATTACCAGTATAGTCTTATGTGTTCTGATATGGTTACTTTGATCTTGGGGTTCCCAAGTGTTATCGGTTGGTCCTTGATCCGGATTCATCTATGACTATCTGAGTTCTTATATGGGCTATTATTCAGAGGATTTGATGTTTGTGATCACCTTGCTCTAATATCCGGTGTCCAGACAGACCTAGATTGATCATGTGTGCCTTGCATTGTATTTGCATCATACCATAGCATCATTAACATCTTTTGTGTTTTCATTTCTCAAGTTGCATTTCTGTTCATACCCGGTTCTGGTTCTTTTTAGCTGCTTACATCAAGATGGCATGAATTATTACAGTCCCCCGAAAAAATAATGCGCACTACACCTTTCCACAGCCAGAGGTAAAAAAACCTACATAAGCTAAAAAGTATAATGAATGACAAGGTCTTGGGTGACTTCAGGACCAAGTTCGGGCAAATTCTAAGGTATATGGACAAGCCAACAGAAGAGCAAAAAGACAGTCTTCATACTCTCCTACAGTTTTATGACGTTCCACTGCACTGCTTTGTATTCCCTGATTATGTGTTGGCGCCTACCTTGGAGGAAATTTCAAGCATGTTGCAAATTCCTCTTAGAGGCAAACAACCTTATTACAATTCTAGAAGGGTACTCCAAGCAGAAGAAATTGCCCATAAGTGTCATCTGCCGTTGAATAGGGTAGAGTTTGGTTTAAATAGTAGCAAAGGAAAGGGGTTACCTTGTAATGTGCTCATTTAGGAAACCTTAGTGTACGCTCAAGAAGGTCAGTGGGCACAATTCAGTGTGTTATTAGCTTTATTGATATATGGAACCTGCTTATTTCCATGTGACCAAGGTGTTGTAAGCTTAGAAGCCATCTTTATCTTCTTCAAAGGAAACCCTACACCTATTGTGTTGGGTGACTTCAATTACTAGGTACATTATAGAAATGAGAGAAAAAGAGGGCACGTGATTTTTTGCGCACCCTTGTTCACTGATTGGTTCTCCAAGCAATTGCCCAAGTCTGGACCATTTAAAGAGTTGAGAGGAAACTGGAAATGGTCCCGAAGATTGATGTGATTGACTGCAGAAAATATAGCTTGGGGTTATGACAGAGATGTGCTAGGAAAAGAAATGATTATCGGATGTGATGGTTTTCCTAATGTCCCCTTAATAGGAAGGAAGGGATTGATTAATTATATCCCGGTGTTGGCTATAAGACAATTTGGTTACCCGTTGAGAGAGTCTCCTTCTGAAGAGGATGATGCTGAATCTTTGTACCTCCCAGTCGAAGGAAATAGGGAGATGGATATCAAAGTATTTCAAGCTTGGGCTATCAAGACACAGAAAAGGAAGAAGGAATTTGGGAGAGTGGACCCAAATATGTATGATCCCTTTGCAGCTTGGTTGAAGGAGCTAGTTGGGATTATATTATTGCCTTTCTCAATGGAACCTCCACTTTATCCAAAGGACGTGACACCCCAGATTGCTGCTATATAGACTACGATCCCCATGGAGGATTATCAAAATTTAGAAGCTCAGTTGCGGGAGTTAAAAGTTAAAAATGCATAAATGACTAGCTTGTATCATCAGATTGCACACTCCAAAATGGTTGTAGAAGATAAGCTGCATAAAATACAGATAGCTCAAAAGGCTAAGGAGAAATATTTCACGGAAAGAGAAGCCTACTTTCCGAGGAGGGGACTGATGGATATTAAAAGGGAAAAGGAGTTCAAAAAGACTACGAAGACTCTTAGAGAAGCCAAAAAGTCCCTCACCTGGTTACAAAGTCAGAGAGATCAAGACCAGGAAGAGTACAAGAAGAAAGAAGTGATGTACAACCTGCAGATCGCTTCTAAAAAAGAGGAATGAGAGATGGCCCATAGGAGTCAGCAGGAGACTTCTCAGCAACTGAATGAGGCACTCATAGAGATGGCAGATCTCGGGAGGAGAGTTGATGTCAAGACGGTTAGAACATAGCTGGGTTTCATAGGAGAAGGGTCAGAGTATTCCTGTAGCTTAGAGTTTTAGTTTGTTTATTTCTTGTGTTTCAGATTACCTAACAGATTGTTGTAGGAATCTTGTTTATTTTTCTGCGCTTTATGTTTCTGTAAGACTTGTGACCCTACGGGGATGTTACTCTTGCCCTATGGCGTTATTTATTTTAGGCTTTTGTCATTTCAGATTCTTGTTTCTTGTGTGTCTTGAAATTGGTTGTAGAAAGGTGTAAAAACTTTGAAGAGAGTAATCTCAAAAGAATTTTCTCAAAGGTCATATGGATTCCTTTGACAGATACCAGAACTGGGGCAAAAATACCCTGATAATGAAAGCATAAAAGGCTTGCATTGCATACATATCACGCTTTTTCTTGTTTTGCAGGTACAGTCGTAGGTATCTAACGTCTTCTATTTTTAGGCACTATTGTTGCAAGAAGAGTGCACAAGTACCCAACAAAACAGAACGGAGTCAAAATCATGGATCAAATGCAAATTGAATTAACGGAGTTGCGCAACCAGATGGACCAATTCATGACTCTAGTAACTGGCATCAATCAGAACCAAGAGCGTATGCGAGAGATGATTGATAGAAATTAAGATGGCAATGGTGGAGGCCCTAGAGGTGCTGGTGCTTTGGGTGGAGGTGGCCCTCAACCCCAACCTAAGGTGATTGTTAATGTTAATGGTGGTCCTCAACCCCAAATGGATAATCAAGATGATCAGTTTACTATCCTGGAAGATATGGAAGGACAGGGTGCATAGGTCAATCGCCATTTCAAGGAAATGGTTGAGCAAATTCGTTCTATTCAATCTCAAAATTCTTTGGGATTTGGTATTACTGACTTGGGCCTTGTACTTGGGGTAAGAATTCCCTAAGAGTTCAAAGCTCCCACCTTTGACAAGTACCATGGTACTTCTTACCCAAAGACCCGTCTCCAATCTTTTGTCGGTAGAATTGCTTCTCATACCGATGATGAAAAGCTGTGGATGTACTATTTTCAGGATAGTCTCATCGGGGCGTCCCAAGAATGGTACATGAAGCTGAGTAGGACTTCTGTCAGGAGTTGGAAGGAATTGGCCGAAACGTTTGTCAAGCATTATCAGTATAATCTGGATATGGTTCCAAATCGTACCCAGCTTCAGAGCATGTCGCAGAATTCGAAGGAAAGCTTCAAAGAGAACACCCAGAGGTGGCGCCAGTTAGTTGCAAGAGTAAAACCCCCGTTGCTAGAGAATGAAATGGTAGATATGTTCATAAGTACTTTGCAAGGGGTGATTATTGACAGACTAGCTTCTTGCTCAGCCACCAAATTTATTGATCTCATCATTGTGGTTGAAAGAGTAGAAAATCTGTTGAAAATGGGGAAGATTCAAGACACAGGTGCCAGTAGCTCAACTAGATCAAGAAATCCCTTTGCTAGTCCCTAGAGAAGAAGGGAAGGTGAGACTAATGTCGTTTATAGTAGAGGTCGTGGTCGGGCTCGTCAGAATCAGTATGGACAAGTGGTTGCTGTCATTATTCCAACGGCGCCTACTCCACAACCACAACAATAGCAACGTAACAACTATCAACAAAGGCCTTACCAATAATGTCAGACTCGTCCTGCTAATCGTGATCTTGAAGCTATTCCCATGACATACACTGCACTACTACAGAGGTTGTTGGATTTAAACATGATATAATTGAGGAATCTGGCTCCACCACCACCAGGTGACCTCCCTCCAGAGTACGATGCCAATGCTAGATGTGTTTTCCATTTCGATGCCCCGGGGCACTCCACGGAAAAGTGTAAAGCATTACAGAACAAGTTCGAAGACCTCATTGACTCCAAGGCTATCAATTTCTCCCCATCACCAAATGTTAACACCAATCTTATACCCAATCATGTAGGGGCTAGGATCAATGCCATTGAAGAAGGAAGAGTCTTGAATTTGATTATGAATGTTGATGAAGTGAAGACTCCTTTGTCTATTGTAAAAGAGAGATTGTTGAAAGGTCAAGTGTTTCCCGGATGTAGTGAAGATGGTAAGATTTCTGAGAACGGGTGTAATGAGCTAAAAATGGGTATCCAAGCTTTGATGGATGAAGGCTCGCTGCAGTTTGATAAGATAAACAATCAAAGCTACAATGTGTCTACTGTCACTATATATTTCACTCCAGAAGAAATGCCTTCTCAACCAGCACCAATCACTATCTATGTTCCCCAAGAGACAAGGCATGATACTATAAGGCTTGTAACCATTACGGTTCCTGGACCTGTACCATACAAAAGTGAAAGAGCGATTCCATGGCATTATGGTTCAGATGTTTATATTCAGGGGCAGAAGGTTGAAGACAAGGCTCTAGTTGTTATTGATCCAAGTGTTATAAATGTGGGAGGAGTAGGTGGCCTTACTCGCAGTGGACGGTTCTTAGCTCCACAAACTTTCTGAACAAACTACGAAGCTGAAGTTGCTGCCAGGGCTAAGGGTAAGCAAGTAGCTACATAAGAAGTGGTGACTCCAAAAGAGCAAAGTACCTTCGAGAAGGAGGTCGAAGAATTCATGAGGATAATAAAAAAGAGTGATTATAAGGTGGTTGAGCAGATAAATTAGACACCTTCTAAGATCTCTATTCTGTCTCTACTTATGTACTCTCCAGCCTATAAAGAAGCATTGTTGAAGGTTTTACAGATGGCTTATGTTCCACAGGATATAACTGTAAACCAAATCGAAGTTGTGGTCGCAAATGTTAATGCCAGTCATGGAATGGGTTTTACAGATAGAGACCTAACATCAGAGGGGAGAAGTCAAAACAATGCCTTGCACATTACCATGGAGTGCAAGGGTGTTATGTTATCTCATGTTCTGGTTGATACTAGCTCTTCTTTGAATGTACTTCCGAAGAAAGCTCTGATGAAATTGGAGGTAGGTGTGTTGTTTCTGAGACCAAGTGACCTTGTGGTAAGAGCCTTTAATGGTTCTAGAAGATCGGTCTTTGGTGAGGTTGAATTGCTAGTGAATATAGGATTGCAGGTATTCAAGAGCACATTCTATGTTATGGATATCTAGCCAGCTTATAGCTGCCTTCTAGGACGTCCGTGGATCCATGCCGCATGCGCAATGACTTCAACCTTGAATCAAAAGTTGAAATATGTTATTGATGGTCAAGTAGTTACTGTGTGTGGTGAGGAGGATATTTTCCTCAGCCACTTACCTACTTTTAAATATGTTGAAATGGATGGGGAGATCCATGAAACGTTATGCCAAGCCTTTAAAGGAGTGAATGTCAGTTTTATTGCTCCCAACTCTGCCACCATGAGCAATGAGAGAGTGGGAAATTCTATATCCTCCTATAAGTAGACTAGAGAAGTGGTTGAAGATGGAAATGCCCAAGGTTGGGGCAAGCTGGTCCAAGTTGATAAAAAGGAAGACAAGTTTGGGATAAGCTACATCCCGGGGCAGGCAACAGGATCCCAAAGCAGAGCAATCAGCTTCTCTAGTGGGGGAGTGATTGACCCAAATCATATTTGTGTTGTTGAAGATGATGTGGATAGTGATTATGATCTCGACGACAGGGTGCGCCCATGTGTCCCAGGGGAAGAGCTCAAGAATTGGTTTGCAGAAGACTTCGTCAATGTCACTTGCCTGCCAGAGTAATTTTCTTTGTTTTCTCATTATCATACGCATATTAAATCCTACACTATGCCCGAGGTGTATGGATCCATTATAGGGCCACCTTGCATGTTATGCAGTTTATTTTATCATAAATAAAGGACATTTTTCATTCAAATTGTGTTCCCTTTCTTTCTTTTTAAAAATTTTCACAAAAAAAAAAACAATAAAAATGGCAATGTTTTTCTTTTGTTGTTTTTCTTTTTCATTAAAAAAAACAGATTCTGAAATAAGCACATCACTTGTGTAGAACCAATCATTTTGATTTCTTTGATAACTCTTCTGCTATGTGTTGGTGTAAGCCCTAGAGGTCAATACTTTTTGGTACTTGTATCGGATTATTCGTTTAATAATAAAAGGCATTTCTTTATTATGTTTGTCTTTCAGAATAATAAAGTCCCTAGAATAGTTAGTCTGTTTAATGAAATGTTAAGTGTGACTTAATCATGAGATCCCATTAAACATAAAGACATTATTCTTAAAATATCCGTAGTCAAGCTTTATTGCAAAGTGGGATAACATTAAAGCATTGAGACTATTATGAAGATAGACTGATGATCACATCTCATGGATCATGGATAAAGAGTTATCAAGTCTTGACATAGGTATAAATATTAGGAGTAATATTTATACCGGATTGACCCGCTATGAGAATACTACATAGTATGTTATGCAAAGTGTCATAAGTTATTCTCATGGTGATAATGGTGTATTACCACCCTTTGACCTGAAACCACTATGGACCCTAGATGTAGAGTCGGGTGCTTTATTGCTGATCAAACATTATCCGTAACTGGATGATCATAAAGACAGTTGATGGGCACTCCACGAAGCATGTTGAGGGACATGAGTGTCCTAGATGGAATTTGCCAATCCTGCATAACAGGAGAAATGTCTAAGGGCCCAATATTGAACTGGACAAGGATGACACAGTGTATGCCTTGTGTTCAATATAGACATAGGGGCAAAAGGGTAATTGTACAAACATATATTATCACGAAAAAGGTTTTGTCATATCACATGACATTTTCGTGACTTGGGTAGCAGTGATGTGTTGCTAGATACCGCTCACTGTTTATTATGTTAAATATATAATTTAATATAATTACCAACATTACGAAATCCTACAGGGTCACACACATAAGGACAGTTTGATGAGAGATAGAGAAATCAAAGGAACACCGTAAGGTACGGTGCACTTAAGTGAAAATAGAAATTCGGATAATATAATAATAATTATTGTTATTTTATAATGGTTATAAAATAATAATAAAATAAATATATTTATTATAATAATAGTTATTATAATAATATATAATATTATTATGGATCATGTGAATTGGGCTTTTAGTCCGCAGCCCACAAGAGAGTCTATAAAAGGAACCCTTGTGATGAAGCTTTCACTTGATGCAATTTCGTTTTTGATTCTCTTTTCTCACTCAAATAATTCCGTTCGTAAGCAGCTAGCACTGTGACCGGAAGCTGTTCGTGTGGACTGAGTAGAGGCGTTGCACTTCATCAACGCTTGTGATCGCTACATCAAAGATCTAAATCGCCACAAAGAGGTAACGATTCTATCACTGACCATGCTCATTCGTAAGGATCACTAAAGGAAAATTTTGTTTTCCGCTGCGTTTAGATCGCAATTTTCCTTCAGTTGTATCAGAGCCACTTACGAAACCATGGATCTGATAGCTGTTAAATTTCCGTCTTTTATGTATTTGATTCGATTAAAACACAGAATGAATTTAACAATAAACGATTAATTAAATTTGGCATCTGTTGTGTACGATTTGAATGATTGATGTTGATTATGCTTCAGAAACCGACATTAGTATGGTGAAGTTGTGCGATACATTGATCATCCATAGGTTACACAATTAGATCGATCACTTTTATATAAGATATAAGAAATTCTGATGCAAAGATGGTATATGGGATATACTGTTTTGATTTCATCCATTCAATCACATAAGGATTGTAATTCTTTTGAAAGATCATCATTTTCATTCGCTTCGGAATCCGACGTTAGTATGGTGAAACAATGACATGTTGATCTATCATATTGAGTTATCAATCGAGTTGTGTTTGACGGCATGAAATTGTTGCATTAGGATTAATGGCAGTACAAGTGTTGTATTGCCGCAGAATTTTCCAGTTGGGGTTGTAAATGCACAAAAGTTGTGCAGGAAACGACGTGAAATACAATGAAGTGTTCATAACAACCCCTAATAACCCCGCAAGGAGGCGCTGCCCCCTTGACCCCCGTCCGCTGAACGGTCAGCGGAACCACCGTCCGCTGACCGGGCAGCGGAACCCCCGGCTAAGTCTGCAAAGTGTGATCAATCAGCCGAAATTTAATTTAGTTTATTTAATTATCGGAATTTTGAACTAATAATAAAAGTGTGTTTATTATTATTTATTTGTGGTGATCAGTTATGGCCTTAGTTTATCCTTTATTATTGTTTTGGGATTTTTAAATACGGCCTGCGTGTCGTGCCTCTCTCTCAATCTCTTTATGTAACTTCTTTTCTCATCTCACTCCCTCGTATGTAAAACGAGTTTTCTTATATGTAATGTAATATTATGTTATGAAGAAAAAAGAAGTATTCAATATTAAAGGAGGATAACCTTGGAGATCATGCTTGGAGAAGCTTAGATTGTTATTAGGTTAGCTTAGGTTCTCTCATTGGCTTGAGAGAACAATTGCGTTAGGGGCCATAATTGTATCTTTTTATATGTATTTTGATGCATGTAATTGTATGTTGATGCATGTGAGAGACGTTTTGCATGTTAAGCCGGTGAGATCAAACTAATAACAAATTCCCTCAAAATTAAATATTAAGTTTATGCTTTCCAATTTTTAGCACTCATCAAGACTAGTATCGAGCATTGTAGGTTTCGCCTACGCGAGGTGCATGTTCTATATTAGTAAGGTGTGATGGGATAATTGTAATATCCAATTGCTAAAACAATGGGTCAAACTTAACTAAACAAATTATAATAAGATTATACATGTTTAGAAGCAAGAATTGGGAATGATTCATGTGATGGATCAGAATAAGGAGTTATTCACCCAATTGAAAATATTCGAGAGTTGTATGAGATACAATTGGAAGGAGTTCCTACCTAAATAACTTAGTTTTGTGTAATCAGCCTAACGCTGACTTAAAACAAAGTGAAACATGGATCTCGACCCACTAGAAAGTCTTCCAACGGGATTTTCCGAATCAAATGATGAGGGTCATTTGTTTTGAATAAAATAGTGGGAGCATATTTGATTAAAGGCCTAATTAAATATGTTGTTTTTAATGATACTTATATTTTCATATTTCTCTTGTAGATTACCATGACAACAAACACATCGAACAATATTTTGCGATCCATCCTAGATAAGGAAAAATTGTCTGGGACAAATTTCCTGGATTGGCACCGTAATCTGAGGATTGTCCTCAAGCACGATAAGAAGCTGTATGTCTTGGAGACACCAGTTCCTGAGGAGGAACCTCCTAGTTCTGCACCAAAGGCAGAAAGAGATGCTTATAAGAAGCATTTCGATGATGCCAATGAAACCGCTTGCCTCATGCTTGCTACCATGAACTCTGAGTTGCAAAAGCAACACGAGAACATGTCTGCGTTCGATATGATCGGACATCTGAAAATGCTTTATCAAGAGCAAGCAAGAAATGAGAGGTTTCAGGTTTCAAAGTCCCTTTTTAACAGCAAGTTAGCTGAGGGAGCCCCTGTAAGTCCCCATGTACTCAAGATGATTGGGTATGTGGAGAACCTTGACAGATTAGGGTTTCCCCTTGGAAAAGAACTTGCGATTGATCTGATCTTGCAATCGTTGCCAGAGAGCTTCAGTCAGTTTGTCCTGTATTTCAATATGAATGACTTGGACAAAAGTCTTCCAGAACTGCTAGGCATGTTGAGAACTGCTGAGCAGAATATGAAGACAAAAGGGAAATCCATTCTGATGGTCAGTAATGGAAAGAAACAGAACAAGAGGCCCATCAAACAGGGTGGTAGAGGGAAAGGCAAGGAAGTTGCCAAACCCAAACCCACTCCTCCTGTTTTGAAGCCTAGTGGAGGAATAGCAAAGGAGGGCACTTGCTTCCATTGCGGTAAGACCGGACATTGGAAGAGAAATTGCCCAAAGTACCTGGAAGATAAGAATAATGGAGTAGAGACTTCAAATTCAGGTATTTTTGTTATTGAAATTAATTTATCTACTTCTGCATCATGGGTATTAGATACTGGATGCGGTTCTCACATTTGTACTAATGTGCAGGGGCTAAAAAGGAGTAGAGATTTGGCAAAAGGTGAAGTTGACCTACGAGTTGGCAATGGAGCAAAGGTTGCTGCTTTAGCTATAGGAACTTATGTTTTAACTTTACCTAGTGGTTTAATAATTCAGTTAGAGAACTGTTATTATGTACCTGCAATTAGCAGGAATATTATTTCCGTTTCTTGTTTGGACAAGCTTGGTTTTTCATTCATAATAAAGAACAATTGTTGCTCCATTTATTTGAATGATATATTCTATGCTACTGCAAAAATGAATAATGGACTATATGTCCTTGATCTTGAAATGCCAATTTATAACATTAATACTAAAAGGTTGAAACCTAATGATTTGAATCCAACTTACCTTTGGCACTGTCGATTAGGCCACATAAATGAGAAACGCATTTCCAAACTCCATAAAGATGGACTCTTGGACTCTTTTGATTATGAATCATATGAGACATGCAGATCTTGTTTAATTGGAAAGATGACAAAGTCCCCATTCACAGGAAAAGGTGAAAGGGCTAATGATCTTTTGGCACTGTCGCTCCCGACAAATGAAACTGATCAGATGAAGGTACAGACGCGAACGGTCGGCGAAAGGATGAAAGTGAGAACACACAGCCGTGGACTCACTGGAGATGAATAGAGTCGCCAGCTAGGCATTTTTATCCCGGAGGAAAGGTAATGCTGCATAGACCTAGAAAGATATGGATAAGACGGTTTGCGAACCAGAGAGACCGAGAAAGGGGGTTGGTTACAACCCGGGAAGGTATTAGCACCCAGATTGTCCGCCGTACTCGACGGGATCCACGCTTAAAAGATTTGTGTTTTAAAGGGGTAGTGTCAGTGCAATCTGTGTATATAATAGCTGGAGAAGAATGTACAAGTGTCAGTGTAAAGCGTATAAGTGATATGAAGTATGAAAGTGTCAGTGTAAGAATGAGAATGAATTGCCCATGATAATGAGGCTAAGGGAAAGATGCTGGAAGAGGGGGAATATACATAGACTTTTGTTCGATAACTGTTAAGTTATGCCTACGTATCCTCTCGTGCAATGAGGAAGTCAGAACACCGTAGTTCGACCCAAAGAGACTGAAAGATAAATTGACTTGTGAACTGCTTACTTGTCCATGCTCAAGTGTATGACCTGTCTGGCTCAGGTGCAAACTGTCTTGCATTAGACGGAAGAAGCAAGTTCTCGGTTATGAGTGAATGAGATGAGAAAAGAATCCCGAAGGAGACGATTATTGTTTGTTTTTGAGTTTTCAGTCTTTTATTGCTTTTGAAAGTTTGTCGTAAGTTAATGAGCTTAAGCCTAAACCAATGGGTTAGTAAACTCATCACATCTTCCCTCTGATTAGGGGTAATGAAAATACTTTAAGTGTGAAGTCAGCATCTCACACTTAATTACCATGATGTAGGGTTAAGATCATTAACCTACTTGTGATTAGTTAGATGTTTTTGTTGTTTTTGTTTAGTGTTAAGTAATGAGGTTAAGCCATAACCAAGGATTAAACAGACTCATTACACCATCCTAATAGAAGGATAATAGATGAGAATGTTTAAGCTGAGGAAAGCTCCTCAACTTAATCCATGATTAGGGATTAAACCCATGACAAAACAAGCCTTTGATTAAGTGGATTTTAGTTAATGATAAGATGATGAAGTGAATTTTATGATTTGTAAGACAACTTGAGGGGGACTTGTCCATTAACACTAGGGTTAGTCCTTCTTAACCAGTTAAGGAAGAATTAGAACCCTAATGCAAGGCCCAAGTTACAAGTGTGATGTCTTGATGATTATTATGTGAATTGATTAAGAGATTTAAACACATTAAGGGTTTAACACTTAGGATTAAAGTTATACACTCCATCCTAAGAGAAGGATGCAGGCATAAGCTTAATCACAAAGCATTAAAACCTTTAGGGTTTAGTCCCTGATTATGAGATGAGAAGAGAAGACTCAAAAAGAGACACAAAGGTGAAAACTATGAGGGGAGACTAATCAAAAACCTAATTCATTGTCATGCTTGGTTGTTCCTAAGGTTTGTGAGGTTTACAAGAACAATCTTCAAAGAGAACCACCAGGAAGCAGATGAAAGGGTCAGGAGAAGCAAAGCAACTTGCTTCATCCAAGAAGTCAAGTCACTTGAAGAAAGAAAGTGGGAGGAACAAGAATGAGCAAGCTCAAACTCAAACACATATAAGAATGCAGCAATGGATGCAAGAGAGATGAAAAGAAAAGTTATGAGAAGTGAAGGCAAATTCACTTCTCAAGTCACTTACCACCTGAAAAGTTAGAAAAGAAAATGCAATGCAATGCAAAATGAGATGAAATGGTATGAAGTAAATCAAAACCAGAAGCATATACATGGTGCTAAATGATGCTATGAGATGCTATGAACATGAGGTAGCACATGGAAATGATCATACAAATTTATGAATGCAAATGAAGCAAGTTTAGAAGCATGGACAAGCATGGAAGGTTATGAAGCATACAAGGCAAATGACATGGCAAATATGTGATGCAATGATCAAACATGCTTCCTACATGTCTTATGATGTCAAATGAGCCAAATGGAGGCATGGAATGGCATGGCAAGTCATGTTATGCAAGAGAATGCAAGAGGTATGCAAATGAAAGCCCAAATTAGGGTTTATGAATCAAACATTGAACAAAAACCAAAAACAGAAGCAAACCCTAGGATAAAAAATGGAAAATGCTAACCAAAGAAACCCTAAACCTATACCAAACCAAAGTCCAAAGGGGAGGTCTCAACTCTTAACCAATCTCAAGTTATGAATTTTCTAAGTTATTAGGGTTTTTTAGGGTTCTTAACAAAAGAAATGCCAAACAATTGGAAAATGCAAGATCAAATCATGGCCATTTTATCCTAGAAACTACATGCTAAACATAAAACAATGCAAGAAGAACCAATGTCCAACTCTTCCTAGATAGGCAGAAATGAATTTTTGAACCCATGATCAAAATAATGCATAAAAAATGATTTAATTCAATGAAAAATTCTTAAAATGCATCAAGATCAAAAAAGAAATTTGGTTTGAAGGTTGGACAATGTTTCTAAATGTCTTAGAACATTTCATGATTTTTTTTGTAATTTTTAAATACCTAAAAGTATTTTTAATTAATTAATTTCCATTAATCAATTAAAAATAATCTTTTAAATATTTAAAAATATTTTTTTAATGATAAAAAATAAAATAAAAATATTTTTGGGTCTTAAAAATTAATAAAACTTTTAAGAAAAAGTTTCATAATTTTTAAGACATTTTTGCTATTTTTAATTGATTATGCAAGTTAAAATGAAATAAAATGAAATTAAAATAAGAAAAAAAGAAAAGTAATCAGGATGGAGGGCCAGGATGGGCTCTGGATTCAAATTGGTTGACTGGCGCGTGAATGGAGGGTCTGGATTCAATCTGGCCAAATTAATTTAATTACGAATTAATTAAAACTAATTAAGTGGATTAGGGCAAAATGACATGATCTGGACCATTCACTAGGGCGCGGGAAACAGCATCCAAGGGTCCAAGTTTAAAGTTCACTAATTAATGACAATTAGCCCTAATCACACTCAGGCTGCCGGAGAAGACTTCCGGTCGTCTTCTCCGGCGAGCAACTCCCCTGAAAACTTCCCAACTCACTCAAATCGTATCAAAAATGAAAACTAAGAACTGGGAAATGTTCCTTACACACTCACGAATCAAACCCCTCTCTCAAAACAAATTTATATTTCCTAAATAAGCTGAATCGAAGAGGATAAGAACTAGGGCACGCAAACTTCAGAAGCAAATTAAATACTCATTTCAAAGCCATTTTCGAAACCAAAGACATCAGGATGATCAGTGAGGCACATAGAACAATTTTATAACATGAAAAATGATTTCTGGAAAAATAAATTTCAAGCTACCTGAGATTCGAAGCTTTCACTCTGATGACTTTCTGGCCACTTCTCCTTGTGCAATCCACTCCACTTGATCCCCAGATGATGTTTGAATGCTCAAGAAGAGTTTATGTTGGCTGGATAGTGAGTTTCGAAAGCTCCTGCTTCAACTCAGTCAGAAATGGCAATGGTGATTCTGGCACTTTCAGGTCATTGTGAATGGTGGTTTATGGTCCAGATGATGTATGGAGAAGCTTTGCAAGGTTTGTTTGGCTGTTTGTGAGCTAGGGAGGGAGATTCGAATGGAACTGCAAAATGAGGTGAAGAATGGCAGTGGGATGTTCTTGCTTGTTTCAGGCCAGGCTCTTGGTGGTTTGAGGTCTATGAAGTGTGATGAGTTGAATGGTGAAAATGGTTTGAGTGTTTGAATGCTGTGGAGGCAGATTCGAAGCAACTTGCAAGATGAGGTGTTTTTGTGAATGTGTGTGTATGAGATGTTTCAGCCTTGCTTAGTACATGAAATGGCTTGCACTTTGTCCACATAACTCTCTCTCATTGGTCAGGTGATTGGACATGTGCTTTATTGATTGGTAAGTCACCTTTTGCAAAAAGTCAAATAATGTGTAAGAGAAGTATGGCTCATGATCTAGGCAAGTACATGGGCTGGTTCTGGTGCAGCAAGGTGAGGTGAGAGGCTAGCAAAGTGTAGTAACCAATGCAGCAAGTTGTAGGAAGTGATCATGAAGATTTTGCAAGTTGTAACTTTTTGGTTCACATGTGAAAAGTCTTGTTACATGAACCATAACCATGGGCATTCTTGGTTCAAATCTGAATTTTATGACTTAGAGAATGTTTGCATACTGGTTTGGAATGAATTAGAAGTCACATTGGGCTTTGGTTCATGATCTTGCAAAATTTCCATTTGAGGCATGCCTTGAAAATCAATGATTTTGGCCAACTTTGTCACACCATAACTTTTGATCCAAGAAGAGTTTGATCATGTTCTTGTACTTTTTGAAAAGGGAAAGATGAGATCTACAACCTTCATGACCAAAGTTTTTCCATTTGAAGCATTTTTGGATCAATAATCAAAGCTTGAAAAATGACCTAAAATGAAGCATTCTTGAAAAGTCAACTATGCCCAAAAAGTCAACATTTGCAAAAACCCTAAATTCTTGATTTCCATGAACTTCAACCTTCTTCCATGATCAAATAAAGATCATATACACTCAAAATGATGAAGATCACCCATTGGTTGGGTCATTGGGGGTCTTAGATGCCCTGATTTTACACTGACTTATCCAAAAAGTCAACCCTTGATCAGATGACTTCCCCATGGAATTTCTTCATGAAAATTGATATGCATACTCCCTATGCCATATAGAGACCAATGGAAACAAGAATGACCAAAAAATTTGGAGTTATGGCCTCTGAAACCAAAACCCTAATTTTCAGTCAACTGTGCAGTCTAGCCTGGCTCTGCATCCACTCAAACCCTAATTCTTGTGATTCCTTTGCATTTTTGACTTTGAGGAGATGGAATATGATATAAGAACACATATGGACCCCTTTGAGTTGATTGGTGGCCTTTGGAATGGCTCAAGATGCTTTGGGATTGCTCAGATCACAAACCCTAGGTGCAGATGACTTAGAAACTATGCAGTGAATAAAAATGAGATATGAAATGATATGATTGTGTTTATGCATATGAGATGATCACAAGCCATGGTGTGAATGGGTGAGGGCAAATTTGGGGTGTTTACAGCTGCCCCTATTCAAACATGAGTTAGCTGTGCAGGATGTAAGCGACGGCTTAACAGGCAAACAAGATAACTTGTGGTTGAATACCAAAGACAGTCCAAAATTTGCACTCACAGAATGAAGAAGAAAAGGGATATAGATTGTAAAAAAGGAAAAGTATATTGTAAAGTGTGGGCGACGGAGGACGACCGTCGAGCAGAGGACGACTGCTGGGTAAAGAGCAATGACGGGGACGGCCGACATGCTGGGAAAAGTGCGGAAAATAAAGCAACGACGGGGACGGCCGACTAGCTGGGGGAAATAAAATCGTGATGGGGACGGCCATCAAGATAAAGCTGTAAAATTCTCTGGAAATTAATGAAACATGACGGGGACGGCCATCAAGTTCATAAAGGTAAAGTAACCAACGATGGGGACGGCCATCGGGCTAAAAGGAAAAGGGACCACGACGGGGACGGCCATCGGGTTAAAGAATAAATGAAATAAACAGATGATGGGGTACGGCCATCAAAGGTGAAGGACGATCACCTAGCAGGGGACGGCTGCTCTGTTGGAGAATAAAGGAAGTATGATGGGGACGGCCATCAAAGGTGGAGGACGACCACCTGGCAGGGTACGGCTGCCGAAAATATCAACGATGGGGACGGCCATCGGATAGAAAAGGTCAACGATGGGGACGGCCATCGGACGAGCATGATGGAGGACGACCATCAAGAAGTGGAGGACGACCACTCAGCAGGGTACGGCTGCTCTCAAGGTTTATCACAACACAGGACGAGTGTCGGATAACCAAAATCAACAATGGGGACGGCCATTGGATAAAGTGATGAAGGACGATCATCAAAAGGTGGAGGACGACCACCTAGCAGGGGACGGCTGCTAAAAAGATCAACGATGGGGACGGCCATCGGGCGAGCATGATGGAGGACGACCATCAAGAAGTGGAGGACGACCACTCAGCAGGGGACGGCTGCTCTCAGGGTTTATCATAACACAGGACGAGTGTTAGATAAAAGGAAAGTGCTTTGATGGCGATCTACTGGGGGTATAGTGAACACGGACGAGCGTTTACAACCAAGAAAGGAAAGTATAAGTGTTTGGTATTATGTATAGATTAATGATGCGGACGAGCATCCTTAAGACTATGATACGGACGAGTATCATGTAGAAACAAACTGACACATGTTCAGAGATGATGATACGGACGAGTATCAACTGGTTAACAAAGAACACGGACGAGCGTTGAATCTGAAGGGACTCTTCTGGGGAATAGTAGACACGGACGAGTGTCTATATCCAAGAAGACATAAGTGTTTTACACAGTGTATGGATTAAAGATGCGGACGAGCATCCTTAAGACTATGATACGGACGAGTATCATGTAGAAACAAACATTAGACGCAATGTTCTGAGATGACGATACGGACGAGTACCAACTGGTTAACGAAGAACACGGACTACTGTCGAATCTGTGGGGAGATAAGTGATGGTGTATACAAGGTACGGACGAGTATCTGTATAAGTGTATCGTGAGTAGTGAGTATATATAGATGAGTGTTTTAACTGCTGGGGAAAATGACACGGACGGGTGCCAAGAGAGAAAGGTGTAATATGAACAAGTATCTGCTATACAAAGTCTAGGCGACTACACTGGGGATATGACATGGACGGGTGTCAGGAAAGTGTATATATAGGTATGTGTGGGTGCAAAGAGGATGTCTTTGGCTTTCTGCTGGTAATATGACACGGACGAGTGTCATGAAGTATCCGTAACACAGGTGATTTTGTTATAAAGAGTGTTCCAGCGATTTTACTGGGGAGTGATGATACGGACGGGTATCAAAGGGTGTATATGGTTTGTGATTTGAGAGGCAACTGCTTTTGCTGGGACTCTGGTGAGGATTTTTGTACAATGATGATGAACGGTTATTATTCACAAGGGTTAATTCATAACATGGCTTATGATTATGCTATGCGTTTGATTTTTTTGCCGTAATGCTCCGTATTAGACTGAATGCTACGCTCTGAGGGGATATTATGATGCGAATGCTATGATTATGCAAAGATACCACATTGGGATTCAGATCCCGTCACTGCGAAGATCTCTGGTTGATCTGTTGGAAATGGACTTCCCAGCTGGGGATGAGATCATTGGTAGATCCAATAAGATGATATTTGCTTGGGGATATAGGTCATTGGTTGACATATCCTTATAATACGGGACCCAGCTGGGGTTTGTAGAGGCCTTCTTCACTCTGTTGTGATCTTCTATGCACTGCTCTTCTGGATAGAGGCTGAGGATTCTGTGGGGAGATGATTCCCTGACTCCTGTACTCAGCTGAGGATGAAATGGCAACTCGGCTGGGGAATTGTGAGAGGCAACTCAGCTGGGGATAGCAACAAGAGGCAACTCAGCTGGGGATAGCGCATTTCAGATGCTGAGATTGGGTGTATGTTGATTCGGCAACTTTGCTGGGGAAGTGGGCACCTTCCAGTGCCACGTGGAAGATAGACCGAGTTGATAATGATTCGCCTGCTTGCCGAGACGTAACTTGCATGCCCCAGGTTGCGTTCTGGATACCTGCAATCCTGCAAAGATAAAGAGACGCACAAAAGGTCCCGAGGTATCCTTTACTGGATTCCGTCATAGGAATCAAGCATTCTCAAGAGTAAGTATATTCCCTGCAAGCATGTGTTTCTATTTTTTAGTGACAATCATCTGTACTCTTATGCAATCAGTTTTTTTTTTCTTTTAAGATATCAGACATTCTTTGCAAAAAAAATGAAAATGTACAAAACAAAACATGACTGAGAAATCTGATTTTATTAATTCATATGCCCTGAACTGGCAAGATACAGTCAAAGAAACATATCTCCTGAAATGAGGAGATTGCTATAAATTGAGAAACAAAAATGTTGGCAGTGTTGACGACGCTTTCAAAGAGCTTCCTCTTCTGCTATGACTCGTATGACAATGACGTTCTTTTCATCTTGCTTTCTGAAGGAGGCCGATTCTGATTGAAGCTTGATCCTTTTGAAACTTAACAAGTTGTAGGCGATACAGACGAATTCAGGATGCAGTTGTTCGCTTATTCCCTTATTTTTCATGGATCGCCCTTTCGGGTTTTCAATCCATCGGGATACCCATTTTTGCCTGAGTTGTCCAATGCGGCTTTTCAACTCAGCGGGTGTACATTTTTTTATTTATTTCCCTTATTTTTGCCCGAGTCTTTTATTCTGTTTTTGACTCGCCGGGATGCCCTATTTTTGCCTGGACTTACATTCTGTTTTTATGTCCAGCGGGTCATTTTATGCGAAGTATTTTTTAACTGCATCTGAATTCACAGGGGATGGAAAATCTTCACCATCCATGGTGCTGAGCATCAGTGCTCCACCAGAGAAAACTTTCTTTACCACGAATGGCCCTTCGTAATTTGGAGTCCATTTGCCCCTGTGGTCTGTATGAGGAGGGAGGATCCTCTTCAGCACAAGATCTCCTACTTGGTACTCTCGGTGCCTGACTTTATGATCGAAGGCCCTCTTCATTCTTTTCTGATATAACTGCCCATGACAGATTGCAGCCAATCTCTTCTCTTCGATCAGACTCAGTTGCTCATATCGGGACCTGACCCATTCTGCTTCACTCAGTTTGGCATCCATCAAGACTCGCAAGGAGGGTAATTCAACTTCAACAGGTAGGACTGCCTCCATACCATATACAAGCTGATACGGTGTTGCCCCAGTGGATGTTCTAATTGACGTGCGGTACCCATGCAAGGCAAATGGTAGCATTTCATGCCAGTCTTTGTAGGTGACTACCATCTTTTGCACAATCTTCTTGATGTTCTTGTTTGCCGCCTCAACAGCGCCATTCATCTTTGGCCTGTAAGGAGAAGAATTGTGGTGTTGGATCTTGAAGTCCCTGCACAGCTCTGCCATCATTTTGTTGTTCAAGTTGGAACCATTATCAGTAATGATTCGCTCGGGCACTCCATATCGACAGATGATATCTCTCTTCAGAAATCTGGCTACCACTTGTCTTGTGACGTTTGCATAGGAGGCTGCTTCGACCCACTTAGTGAAATAGTCAATGGCGACCAGGATGAATCTGTGGCCATTTGAAGCAGTCGGCTCAATCTTGCCAATCATATCAATGCCCCACATGGCAAAGGGCCATGGTGAAGACATGATGTTCAAAGGGTTGGGAGGCACATGCACCTTATCTGCATAGATCTGGCATTTATGGCATTTCCTGGCATAAGCACAACAGTCTGCATCCATTGTGATCCAGTAATAACCCGATCTTAACAACTTTTTAGCCATGGCATGCCCTCCTGCATGGGTACCAAAGGATCCTTCGTGCACTTCATGCATCAACAAATCTGCTTCTGTCCTATCAACGCATCTGAGAAGTATCATATCAAAGTTTCTTTTGTATAAAGACCCATCAGTGTTCAGAAAGAAACTTCCAGCAAGCCTTCTCAAAGTCTTCTTATCATTGGAAGATGCCCCAGGTGGGTATGTTTGATCCTCCAAGAAGCACTTAATGTCATGGAACCAAGGCTTATCATCTTTGACAACATCTGCTGCGAATACATATGCTGGTCTATCAAGTCTCGATACTGAAATCTGAGGTACAAAGTTAGCAGCTTGAACTTTAATCATGGATGAAATGGTAGCAAGAGCATCTGCAAACTGATTCTCGTCCCGAGGGATATATTCAAGCTTGACTGTTGTGAAGAACGTCAATAACCTTCTTGTATAATCCCTGTAAGGTATCAGATGATCCTGGTGGGTGTACCATTTTCCGTTGGTCTGATTGACTACCAAAGCTGAATCTCCGAATACGGTTAAAGTCTTGATCCTGAGGTCAATGGCTTCCTCAAGACCCATAATGCAAGCTTCGTATTCAGCTTCGTTGTTAGTGCAGTTGAAAGTGAGTTTTGCCGAGAAAGGCATGTGAACTCCCTTAGGTGTAATGAGCACTGCACCAACACCACGGCCATTCATGTTAACAGCCCCATCAAACATCATAGTCCATTCTTCTTCCGGGTCGGGCCCTTCAGTGTGAATAGGCTCTTCATGATCTTTTGCTCTAATGAACATGATGTCTTCATCAGGGAAGTCAAACCTCATAGGCTGGTAGTCATCAATGGGTTGCTCAGCAAGATATTCAGATAGTACACTGCCCTTGATGGCTTTCTGAGATGTGTACTGTATGTCGTATTCTGTGAGAATCATCTGCCATCTTGCAACCCGTCCGGTAAGCGCTGGCTTCTCAAATATGTACTTGACTGGGTCCATCTTCGAGATCAACAAAGTAGTGTGGGTCAACATATACTGTCTCAGTCGGCGAGCAGCCCACGCTAAAGCACAGCAAGTTTTCTCGAGCAGTGAATAACGTTGTTCACAGTCAGTAAACTTTTTGCTTAGGTAGTATATTGCATACTCTTTTCGACCAGACTCGTCATGTTGGCCCAGCACACACCCCATTGATTCTTCTAATACTGTCAAGTACATTATCAGAGGTCTTCCTTCAACTGGCGGCATGAGGATTGGAGGTTCTTGCAGATATTCCTTGATCTTGTCAAAAGCCTTCTGGCAGTCTTCGTTCCATCTGACCGTTTGTTCTTTTCTTAACAGCTTGAACAAGGGTTCACAGGTTGCTGTAAGGTGAGATATGAACCTTGAAATGTAGTTCAATCGACCTAAGAACCCTCGAACTTCTTTCTCAGTTTTCGGTGCAGGCATCTCTTGAATAGCCTTGACTTTATCAGGGTCTACTTCAATCCCTTTCTCGCTTACAATAAAGCCCAGCAGCTTACCGGATCGCACCCCAAATGTGCATTTGTTGGGGTTCAACTTCAGTTGGTACTTTCTCAGGCGCTTGAATAACTTGAGCAGATTTACCAGATGTTCTTCTTCTGTAAGGGACTTGGCAATCATATCATCCACATAACATTCTATCTCTTTGTGGATCATATCGTGGAATAATGTTACCATAGCCCGTTGATACGTTGCACCGGCATTCTTGAGCCCAAATGGCATTACCTTGTAGCAGAATGTGCCCCAGGGTGTAATGAATGTTGTCTTCTCCATGTCTTCAGGTGACATCTTGATCTGGTTGTATCCTGAAAATCCATCCATGAAGGAGAATACCGAGAACTGAGCCGTGTTATCAACCAATACATCAATGTGAGGTAGAGGGAAATCATCTTTCGGGCTGGCTCTGTTCAGATCCCGGTAGTCGAGACACATCCTTACTTTGCCGTCCTTCTTAGGCACAGGTACTATATTAGCAACCCACGGCGGGTAGCTAGTTACAGCAAGGAACCCGGCGTCCCATTGCTTTTGTACCTCTTCCTTGATTTTCATAGCCATGTTTGGACGAGTACGGCGCAGCTTCTGTTTGACCGGAGGGCATTCTTCTCTCAAAGGCAGCTTGTGCACAACAATGTCGGTATCCAACCCTGGCATGTCTTGATACGACCAAGCAAACACATCCACATACTCTTGAAGTAGATCAACCAGCTGCTTCTTCACTGAGTCTTGCAGGCAGGCCCCGATTTTAACCTCTTTCACGTCTTCCTCTGTACCAAGATTAATCACTTCAACCTCCTCCTGGTGAGGGGTAATAACCTTTTCCTCTTGTCTTAACAACCTGGCTAGCTCTTCAGGAAGCTCATATTCTTCTTCAACCCCTTCATCAGTTTGATTGATCGGATTGTCAAAGTCATACGATGTCATAGTCGTGCTGTTGTCGGTGCTGTCAGGAAGGCACTCTCTGCAAGGGTTAAGTTGTTCATTTTAGTGATCTGATTTTAGTCTTATTTAGAAAAGTGAAATGAAGTTGTCATTTTGAAAACACTGCCATTTATTTTTTGTACAAAAAGAAAAATGGAAAAACAGTGAACGAAAAGAAAAAGACTCGTTTGCAAAAAGATGTCTGATATTTCATTAATTGATCTTGTTTGCACAAAAAGTACAGATGGCCCGATTACAAAATGAGTCTTGTCATCTTGGGCAAGATGCAAGACTTTGATGCATGCTTATAAAAATACAGGAAATAATAATTACTCTGATCGAGTAACTCTTATAATTTCCTGGGAAGACCAGTTCGAGACACTGCTCCCCGGGATCTTTGGACGAATCCAGCTTTCCAGGTTGCGCTCCTCTTCCAGCTCGTCTTCCAGACAGTTGATGGCATCAGGGGTAAGCATCCCCCCACTGACAAAACCAGGCTCTCCAGCAGCCTTTGCTTGATGTTGAGTTGGTCTGTAACCCAACCCAAATTTGTCTTTCTTCTCCTCCACAGCTAAAACTTTGCCCCAGCCTAGGGCAGTTCCTTCCTCAACAACCTTTCGGGCTTGTTGGTAAGATGACATTGGAGTGCCAGATACAGCAGATGCTTCATTCACATTCAAAGCTTCAAACCCCTGGCTCATTGTTTCATGGATCTCCCCATCCATTTCAATGTACTTATAGGTTGCCAGGTGGCTGACAAAAATGTCCTCCTCTCCACAAATTGTGACAACTTGGCCTTCCCACTCATATTTTAACTTTTGGTGAAGGGTAGACGTTATTGCGCCGGCGGCGTGAATCCAGGGTCTACCCAACAAACAGCTGTAGGCGGGCTGAATGTCCATCACATAAAAGATAGTTTTAAAGGTCTGTGGGCCAATTGTCACAGGTAGTTCAATCTCTCCCAGAACCGATCCCTTAGAACCATCAAAGGCTCTTACCACCAGGTTGCTGGGTCTCAATGCCAGTCCATCATATTCTAACTTCACCAGAGCCTTCTTTGGTAAGACATTCAGGGATGAACCTGTGTCTACCAACACATGAGAAAGGACAGCTCCTTTGCATTCCATGGTTATGTGCAAGGCTTTGTTGTGGTTGCGGCCATCCGCTGTCAGGTCAGTGTTGGTGAACCCTAGCCCATTGCTAGCAGTAACATTTCCAACCACGGTTTCTAACTGGTTGACAGTGATCTCTTCAGGCACGTAAGCTGCGTGCAAGACTTTAAGTAGTGCATTCCGATGGGCTTCGGAGCACATAAGCAGTGAGAGGATAGAGATCTTGGATGGCGTCTGGTGAAGCTGATCCACGATTTTGTAATCACTCTTTTTGATGATTCGCATAAACTCATCAACTTCTTGATCGAACGGCGTCTTCAAGGCTTCTTTAACAGCTTGATCTTCCTGCACCGGGCTCTTTCCTTTTGCCTTGGCAGCAGCTTCTGCTTCGGCAGTAGGTCTTTGAATTGGTGGAGCAAAGAGACGTCCGCTTCGAGTGAAGCCTCCGCCTCCCCCCACATTATCTACTTGTGGTGCAGGTGTTGATGTTTCAAGAATGATTCTTTTTCCTTCGCAGTACACGTCAGAGCCATAGTGCCAAGGGATGGCCCTATGGCTTTCATATGGTACTGGTCCAGGTACCGTGACAGTGACTGGACTGATTGTTGCTGCTGAAGGGACTGCAATTGTTTGTCGATCATAAAAGATTGTAACTGGTGCTCTGGTGGGAGCAGCATCTTCTGAATGGTAGGCAGAGTTATTTTCCGGATCATAGAATATCGTGACAGTAGAGACATCTTCATGAGTTGTTGCTGGTGTTGTAGGAGATATCGGCGGAAGAGTGGATGTTGTCGTTGTAGGAGTCTCGAAGTGGAGTGAAGCTGAAGTTGTAGCAGGAAGATTTGTTGAAAACTGCTCGGTTGAGATGATGGATGAAGTACTTGTTGATGAAACCGAAGAATTGTCAGGAACAGTGGTTGCTGCAGTTGTAGGAGGTTCTGAAACCGTTGCTGATGATATTGCTGGATTTGTTGGAAATGATGTGGTGATCTGAAGCCGGCCACTCTGAATAAGGCTGTCTATGCCATTCCTCAAATTATCGCACCCATTTACAGAGATATTGCAGTAAGCACAGCCTAACTCACACCCCGGGAACATTTGACATTCCAAGAGCTGAGCTTTGATTTCTACCAATGGTGTCCTGATCTGTCCCACACTGGTTATTAAATAAGACGGCTTGTCTTCTTCAATAGCGTTAATCCGGGGACCACCATGGTTTGGCATCGGGTTTTTATTGACATTGGGTGGTGGTGCGAAATTCAGAGCCTTGGAGTCTACCAGGTCTTGTACCTTCATATGCAGAGCCCTGCATTTTTCTGTACTGTGGCCAGGTGCGTTTGAATGAAAGGCACACCTAGCATTGGAGTCATAATTCCTTGGTAGACTGTTGGGATCCGGAGGTGCCAACGTTCTTAGCTCAACCAGGTTGAGTTTCAGAAGTTGTGGCAGCAAAGTAGCATATGGCATTGGGATCGGATCGATCACTCTGTTAGCTTGAGATGGCCTCTGTTGGAATGGCCTTTGTTGACTGTTGTTGTTGGTGTTGCTATTGTTGTAATCCCTTGGAGGATACTGATTTTGCTGATGGTACTGAGGTTGTGGCTGATAGTTTTGCTGAGGAGGTTGATAGACTGGCTGAGGATGAGCTGGAGCAGGAATGGTGACTGCTGCTATTGACCTTTGAGCATATTGGGGTCTGCCCCTGTTTGAATGGATGGCATTGGTCTCGCCAGTTCTTCTTGGGCCTGCAAAAGGCTTTCTTGTACTACTGGACGAGCTTGCACCGTTGTCTGAGATCTTTCCCATTTTCAACAGGCTTTCAATCCTCTCCCCGGCTATGACAACATCCGCGAAGCTAGTGGAAGAGAAAGCAGCCAACCTGTCAATATAGGTTCCCTGAAGGGTGTTCATGAACATATCTGCCATCTCCCGTTCAGACATAGGTGGTTGAACAGCAGCAGCCAGTTGCCTCCATCTCTGGGCGTATTCTCGGAAACTCTCTCTTGAAGACTGTGACATTCCCATCAGGAGGGTCCTGTTGGGTGCCATGTCTAGATTATACTGATACTGTCTGATGAAGGCCTCTGCCAGGTCCTTCCAGCATCTAATAGTTGCCCTTGTCAAGTGAGAGTACCATTCCCTTGATGCTCCGGTCAAGCTGTCTTCGAAGTAGAACATCCACAATTTCTCATCCATTGTGTAGGCCTTCAGCTTTCCCAGAAATGATTGTAGATGAGTTCGGGGACAGGAAGTCCCATTATACTTTTCAAAACATGGAGGCTTAAACTTGTGGGGAATCCTGACCCCGTCTACCAAGCCCATATCCATGACATCGAAGCCCAAAGAGTTTTGAGATTCTAAGGACCTCAACTTCTCAGCTATCTCATCCAATCTCCTATCATAAGCTTCTTCCCCAGCACCCATTACTGTGAACTGGTCTTCTTGAGGGTCTTCCTGTAGTACCCTCCCTGCTGTGGCAGTCCCTTGAACATTTGCGGGAATATTGACCTCAGGATGGAGGTGTGGCCCAAACACCGGAGGGTTGACGTGAGGTTGGACTCTTTCATTGTTACTGGTACCGGCAGTCCCTATATGTGGATCCTCTTGATTTTGCCTTTCCACCATGGCTCTCAATCTTTCCTGGCTCTGAGCCATGTTGTTCATAACTTCCATAAACTGAGTCATTTGGTTCCTCATTTCTAGCCTTTCATTTGCCATTTGATTTCTGACCTCAGTGAGGTCCTGCTGCATCTGATCCATCTGAATTCCCGGAAGGTTGTTTCGGGTTGGATAACGGTGCGGACGGTTGAGGGGAAATACTCGGCGCCTAGCAATAGTTCCTGAACATCACAACAGAGGTTAGCAACAATAAAACAAAACCTACAAAACAAACAAAGGGTTAGCATGCAATGCAGTTATGCTTATTTGCTCTCAAGGTATCCGGTTTGGCCTTCAGTTTTGACCCTTCCAGACCCTTGATGATGTTGTTGTTGTCGCTTGAAGGAAACTCAGATAAGTATATTACAGAAAGTGAAATAATACAACTTGTTCATTTTACAACACGAGCCCCCTAAGGGGTCAAAATACATTACAAGAAAATAAAAGTACATGGAAAGGAAACAACAACAAACAAATGATCAAACACCAAGGCCAAACTCATCCTCACGAACTTCCTTGAGAAGTGCTTCGGTCACAGGATCAGCCGGACGCTCCGTGAGATTCCAGATAAGGAGGTTCCGGGTTGCAACAGCCGCTGCTAGCTTCTTGTGCTGAGTTTGGTCCTTGGACCTCTTCACCCCTGCTTTGATCTTCAATTCTGATATCTCTCTCTGGGCTGCTGCCAGGGCTTCTTGCTGTTCTTTTGCATCAGCTTCAAGTTGCTCCATCTTGTCTTGAACTCTCTTGTCCTCCAGGGTACGAGCCTCGGTGATCCTGACCCACCGGGCTTGACTCTCCTTCAAGTACAAGTCTGTCCTTGCTCTCTGGAACTGGGCTTCTTTGCAAGCATTCTTCAGAATTTGTTCACCAGCCTTTGACTTTTTGATATAATCTCCAGACTTCTCAATCTTAGTCAGATGCTCTACTCTTAACTTCTCCAATCTCTCAATCTCCCTCATACCTTCACTCCTCTCCCGGAGGGTCTTCTGCAAAGCTTGAGTTAACTTCTCATTTCTTTCCTTCAAGCTCTCAAACTCCTCCAAACTGATGGTGGCAGGGGGTGGTGCTGAAGATGACTCAGGTATGTCTTCTATGGTAAAGGGCATTCCAGAGAATTGGGCCCTGGCACGGGACCACTCATAATATTGTGCTGATGCCACATTATTACACTTCCCCAGAATGGTGACTCCCTTGGTTTGAACATTATCCCAGGCCCAGGCAGCCTGCCTAACAACAGCCAAACTAATCTTGTTCTCACAATAAAAGGTCTCCACCAAGTCCTGTGCCCTTGGAGTGTGGACCAGTGCATAGCCCAGTTGCCTTCTGAACAGCAGAGGATTGTAATTGATACTACCCTTAACTCCTATTAAAGGCACATTGGGAAAATGTCCACAGCTGGTGATGATATCCCTGCCCTTGGTGCTTTGAGTGCACCATCTGATATCTGCTGAAGTTAGAACAGTGAGTCTCTTAGCCCAGTTACTCTGCTGATGAGGGTTTAGAAATGCATCTGTCCTGGGTAGATGCTTGAGAAGCCAAGTATGGAATAATGGAGCACAACACCTCACTAACCTTCCCCTCTGTTTTTCATTCCTCTGATGCACTGAATAGTAAAGGTCCCCCAATAAAGTGGGCACTGGGTTCTTCAGGATGAACAGATGGATGGCATTCTTGCTAATGAATCGAGGCTCATCTGCAAACAATACAATTCCATATACACTCAAAGCCAACAAGGCACAGACAGCCTTCCACTCTCCTAAAGAATCTTTCAGGGTAGCTTGAGAAATTAAGAAGTCCAGATGAAAACCAGGGATCCCAGGTTTAGAGGTCATATGTTGCTCAATCAGGACAGGCTCCAGATGCAAAGCCTTTGATACCTCTCCATTGCTTGGGAAAGCCATCTCAGGATTGAAAGGGATTTCTCTCCTGATAGGTATACCAACCAAAGATGAGTATTCTTCTAATAGAGGGCCCAACTGAAAGTCTTGAAAGGTGAAACATCTCAATGGGGGGTCATAAAACTGAATGCAGGTGTGGATCAAACTTCTCTGTGAAGGGTCCAGATCCATAACCATGTCAAGTATATCCCCATAACTCTCCCTGAACAAAGGTATGTGATCTGGAGTGATCAGGGTTTGGATCCTCCTGATGTCTGATAAGTCTGGCTGGAAGAAGTGATAGGTGATGTTGCTTTTCTTTGGAGCCATGATGACAAATGTTGATGAAGATACTGAAGAGAAGGGCCACTGATTGGCTGGAATAGATAACTGGTAGCAAGTGCTGATGAAGGCAGGTCAAAACTGAAGATGGGGTCAAAACCAAAACCAGATGAAAATGGATACCCTGAAACACAAATAAGCAAATGTTAATATGATGCAATGAGTATGTATGCAAATGAAATGCAAGGGTTTGTGACTGAGCCGGATCTGATCAAAATGCCCTGATATAGGTCCAAGTGTGTTCAAGAATTCCAGATGGAGGTCTACAAAACCAGTAACCAAGGTGGGGGGCTCAAATAAAGAGCCACATATCCAGGGTTTAGAATCACAAGAACTGTCCAACATGGAGTACTCTTAACAAAGCAAAGTAACAGGGTATTCTGAGGTCAAGGTACCTGCAAACCTGTAAACAGCCCAACCCCCTCACATGTGGTGTTCTAAAACAAGGATCCTCAGACTTGGATCAGTTATGAGAAGTGTAAACACTTCTAACCCGGAGGTACAGTGTTTACAATAACCATAAAAGTTCCTCCTCTAATTCACCTCAGTTTCTGAAGGCCAATACTAAAGGTCATCCAGACTTAGCAGGCTTCCCAGATAGCCCTAGCATTGCAGGAAATCTGCAACACAGAGTTCTCAAGAAGAAACCCATATCTGAATCGTGTTTCATATTCCCGCACCAGACCGAAATGGAATGGGAAAGAATATGATTCACTCTAGCCTAGGTGTCACTCAGGTCCCAGGTGTAGGACATTAACTCTCAATGAATCATCCACCCATCAAAAAAACAGATCCAGCCAGCAGCATGACAGTATGATATATGAAAAACTGTAAAGAAATCAATAAATAAAGCTGTACAGAAAGCAGTAAATAAAGCAAATATACAAACACAAACAAGCACATAACACCCCAGTAAACACAAATCAATCAAGCGCTAGGAGGAACCCACAAAAAGAACCAGAAGCCCTGGTTGCAATATAAGGGTCCCCAGCAGAGTCGCCAAGCTGTCGCTCCCGACAAATGAAACTGATCAGATGAAGGTACAGACGTGAACGGTCGGCGAAAGGATGAAAGTGAGAACACACAGCCGTGGACTCACTGGAGATGAATAGAGTCGCCAGCTAGGCATTTTTATCCCGGAGGAAAGGTAATGCTGCATAGACCTAGAAAGATATGGATAAGACGGTTTGCGAACCAGAGAGACCGAGAAAGGGGGTTGGTTACAACCCGGGAAGGTATTAGCACCCAGATTGTCCGCCGTACTCGACGGGATCCACGCTTAAAAGATTTGTGTTTTAAAGGGGTAGTGTCAGTGCAATCTGTGTATATAATAGCTGGAGAAGAATGTACAAGTGTCAGTGTAAAGCGTATAAGTGATATGAAGTATGAAAGTGTCAATGTAAGAATGAGAATGAATTGCCCATGATAATGAGGCTAAGGGAAAGATGCTGGAAGAGGGGGAATATACAGAGACTTTTGTTCGATAACTGTTAAGTTATGCCTACGTATCCTCTCGTGCAATGAGGAAGTCAGAACACCGTAGTTCGACCCAAAGAGACTGAAAGATAAATTGACTTGTGAACTGCTTACTTGTCCATGCTCAAGTGTATGACCTGTCTGGCTCAGGTGCAAACTGTCTTGCATTAGACGGAAGAAGCAAGTTCTCGGTTATGAGTGAATGAGATGAGAAAAGAATCCCGAAGGAGACGATTATTGTTTGTTTTTGAGTTTTCAGTCTTTTATTGCTTTTGAAAGTTTGTCGTAAGTTAATGAGCTTAAGCCTAAACCAATGGGTTAGTAAACTCATCACATCTTCCCTCTGATTAGGGGTAATGAAAATACTTTAAGTGTGAAGTCAGCATCTCACACTTAATTACCATGATGTAGGGTTAAGATCATTAACCTACTTGTGATTAGTTAGATGTTTTTGTTGTTTTTGTTTAGTGTTAAGTAATGAGGTTAAGCCATAACCAAGGATTAAACAGACTCATTACACCATCCTAATAGAAGGATAATAGATGAGAATGTTTAAGCTGAGGAAAGCTCCTCAACTTAATCCATGATTAGGGATTAAACCCATGACAAAACAAGCCTTTGATTAAGTGGATTTTAGTTAATGATAAGATGATGAAGTGAATTTTATGATTTGTAAGACAACTTGAGGGGGACTTGTCCATTAACACTAGGGTTAGTCCTTCTTAACCAGTTAAGGAAGAATTAGAACCCTAATGCAAGGCCCAAGTTACAAGTGTGATGTCTTGATGATTATTATGTGAAGTGATTAAGAGATTTAAACACATTAAGGGTTTAACACTTAGGATTAAAGTTATACACTCCATCCTAAGAGAAGGATGCAGGCATAAGCTTAATCACAAAGCATTAAAACCTTTAGGGTTTAGTCCCTGATTATGAGATGAGAAGAGAAGACTCAAAAAGAGACACAAAGGTGAAAACTATGAGGGGAGACTAATCAAAAACCTAATTCATTGTCATGCTTGGTTGTTCCTAAGGTTTGTGAGGTTTACAAGAACAATCTTCAAAGAGAACCACCAGGAAGCAGATGAAAGGGTCAGGAGAAGCAAAGCAACTTGCTTCATCCAAGAAGTCAAGTCACTTGAAGAAAGAAAGTGGGAGGAACAAGAATGAGCAAGCTCAAACTCAAACACATATAAGAATGCAGCAATGGATGCAAGAGAGATGAAAAGAAAAGTTATGAGAAGTGAAGGCAAATTCACTTCTCAAGTCACTTACCACCTGAAAAGTTAGAAAAGAAAATGCAATGCAATGCAAAATGAGATGAAATGGTATGAAGTAAATCAAAACCAGAAGCATATACATGGTGCTAAATGATGCTATGAGATGCTATGAACATGAGGTAGCACATGGAAATGATCATACAAATTTATGAATGCAAATGAAGCAAGTTTAGAAGCATGGACAAGCATGGAAGGTTATGAAGCATACAAGGCAAATGACATGGCAAATATGTGATGCAATGATCAAACATGCTTCCTACATGTCTTATGATGTCAAATGAGCCAAATGGAGGCATGGAATGGCATGGCAAGTCATGTTATGCAAGAGAATGCAAGAGGTATGCAAATGAAAGCCCAAATTAGGGTTTATGAATCAAACATTGAACAAAAACCAAAAACAGAAGCAAACCCTAGGATAAAAAATGGAAAATGCTAACCAAAGAAACCCTAAACCTATACCAAACCAAAGTCCAAAGGGGAGGTCTCAACTCTTAACCAATCTCAAGTTATGAATTTTCTAAGTTATTAGGGTTTTTTAGGGTTCTTAACAAAAGAAATGCCAAACAATTGGAAAATGCAAGATCAAATCATGGCCATTTTATCCTAGAAACTACATGCTAAACATAAAACAATGCAAGAAGAACCAATGTCCAACTCTTCCTAGATAGGCAGAAATGAATTTTTGAACCCATGATCAAAATAATGCATAAAAAATGATTTAATTCAATGAAAAATTCTTAAAATGCATCAAGATCAAAAAAGAAATTTGGTTTGAAGGTTGGACAATGTTTCTAAATGTCTTAGAACATTTCATGATTTTTTTTGTAATTTTTAAATACCTAAAAGTATTTTTAATTAATTAATTTCCATTAATCAATTAAAAATAATCTTTTAAATATTTAAAAATATTTTTTTAATGATAAAAAATAAAATAAAAATATTTTTGGGTCTTAAAAATTAATAAAACTTTTAAGAAAAAGTTTCATAATTTTTAAGACATTTTTGCTATTTTTAATTGATTATGCAAGTTAAAATGAAATAAAATGAAATTAAAATAAGAAAAAAAGAAAAGTAATCAGGATGGAGGGCCAGGATGGGCTCTGGATTCAAATTGGTTGACTGGCGCGTGAATGGAGGGTCTGGATTCAATCTGGCCAAATTAATTTAATTACGAATTAATTAAAACTAATTAAGTGGATTAGGGCAAAATGACATGATCTGGACCATTCACTAGCGCGCGGGAAACAGCATCCAAGGGTCCAAGTTTAAAGTTCACTAATTAATGACAATTAGCCCTAATCACACTCAGGCTGCCGGAGAAGACTTCCGGTCGTCTTCTCCGGCGAGCAACTCCCCTGAAAACTTCCCAACTCACTCAAATCGTATCAAAAATGAAAACTAAGAACTGGGAAATGTTCCTTACACACTCACGAATCAAACCCCTCTCTCAAAACAAATTTATATTTCCTAAATAAGCTGAATCGAAGAGGATAAGAACTAGGGCACGCAAACTTCAGAAGCAAATTAAATACTCATTTCAAAGCCATTTTCGAAACCAAAGACATCAGGATGATCAGTGAGGCACATAGAACAATTTTATAACATGAAAAATGATTTCTGGAAAAATAAATTTCAAGCTACCTGAGATTCGAAGCTTTCACTCTGATGACTTTCTGGCCACTTCTCCTTGTGCAATCCACTCCACTTGATCCCCAGATGATGTTTGAATGCTCAAGAAGAGTTTATGTTGGCTGGATAGTGAGTTTCGAAAGCTCCTGCTTCAACTCAGTCAGAAATGGCAATGGTGATTCTGGCACTTTCAGGTCATTGTGAATGGTGGTTTGTGGTCCAGATGATGTATGGAGAAGCTTTGCAAGGTTTGTTTGGCTGTTTGTGAGCTAGGGAGGGAGATTCGAATGGAACTGCAAAATGAGGTGAAGAATGGCAGTGGGATGTTCTTGCTTGTTTCAGGCCAGGCTCTTGGTGGTTTGAGGTCTATGAAGTGTGATGAGTTGAATGGTGAAAATGGTTTGAGTGTTTGAATGCTGTGAAGGCAGATTCGAAGCAACTTGCAAGATGAGGTGTTTTTGTGAATGTGTGTGTATGAGATGTTTCAGCCTTGCTTAGTACATGAAATGGCTTGCACTTTGTCCACATAACTCTCTCTCATTGGTCAGGTGATTGGACATGTGCTTTATTGATTGGTAAGTCACCTTTTGCAAAAAGTCAAATAATGTGTAAGAGAAGTATGGCTCATGATCTAGGCAAGTACATGGGCTGGTTCTGGTGCAGCAAGGTGAGGTGAGAGGCTAGCAAAGTGTAGTAACCAATGCAGCAAGTTGTAGGAAGTGATCATGAAGATTTTGCAAGTTGTAACTTTTTGGTTCACATGTGAAAAGTCTTGTTACATGAACCATAACCATGGGCATTCTTGGTTCAAATCTGAATTTTATGACTTAGAGAATGTTTGCATACTGGTTTGGAATGAATTAGAAGTCACATTGGGCTTTGGTTCATGATCTTGCAAAATTTCCATTTGAGGCATGCCTTGAAAATCAATGATTTTGGCCAACTTTGTCACACCATAACTTTTGATCCAAGAAGAGTTTGATCATGTTCTTGTACTTTTTGAAAAGGGAAAGATGAGATCTACAACCTTCATGACCAAAGTTTTTCCATTTGAAGCATTTTTGGATCAATAATCAAAGCTTGAAAAATGACCTAAAATGAAGCATTCTTGAAAAGTCAACTATGCCCAAAAAGTCAACATTTGCAAAAACCCTAAATTCTTGATTTCCATGAACTTCAACCTTCTTCCATGATCAAATAAAGATCATATACACTCAAAATGATGAAGATCACCCATTGGTTGGGTCATTGGGGGTCTTAGATGCCCTGATTTTACACTGACTTATCCAAAAAGTCAACCCTTGATCAGATGACTTCCCCATGGAATTTCTTCATGAAAATTGATATGCATACTCCCTATGCCATATAGAGACCAATGGAAACAAGAATGACCAAAAAATTTGGAGTTATGGCCTCTGAAACCAAAACCCTAATTTTCAGTCAACTGTGCAGTCTAGCCTGGCTCTGCATCCACTCAAACCCTAATTCTTGTGATTCCTTTGCATTTTTGACTTTGAGGAGATGGAATATGATATAAGAACACATATGGACCCCTTTGAGTTGATTGGTGGCCTTTGGAATGGCTCGAGATGCTTTGGGATTGCTCAGATCACAAACCCTAGGTGCAGATGACTTAGAAACTATGCAGTGAATAAAAATGAGATATGAAATGATATGATTGTGTTTATGCATATGAGATGATCACAAGCCATGGTGTGAATGGGTGAGGGCAAATTTGGGGTGTTTACAGGCACTCATACATACTGATGTATGTGGACCACTGAACATACCAGCCAGAGGAGGTTTTCAGTACTTCATCACTTTTACTGATGACTTCAGTAGATACGGATATGTGTATTTAATGAAACACAAATCTGAGTCCTTTGAAAAGTTCAAGGAATTCAAGAATGAAGTACAAAACCAACTAGGTAAGAATATTAAAGTTCTTCGATCAGATCGAGGCGGTGAATATTAATTAAGCCTAGAATTTAATGACCATCTAAAAGAGTATGGGATTCTATCCCAACTTACTCCTCCTGGAACACCACAATGGAATGGTGTATCTGAGAGAAGAAATCGAACCTTGTTAGACATGGTCCGATCCATGATGAGTCACGCCGATCTTCCAAACTCCTTTTGGGGACATGCATTATTAACAGCAGCTTACACACTTAACCGTGTTCCATCCAAAAAGGTTGATAAGACACCATATGAGATATGGAGTGGTAAGAAACCACATATGTCTTACATGAAGATTTGGGGTTGCGAAGTTTACGTCAAACGACAAATTTCAACCAAGCTTGAGCCCAAATCTGAAAAATGCTTATTTGTGGGGTATCCTAAAGAAACAAGAGGATATTACTTCTACAATCCTTCTGAGGGCAAAGTGTTTGTCGCTCGAACTAGAGTCTTTCTGGAAAGGGATTTTATTTCCAAAGGAAACAGTGGGAGGAAAATAGAGCTTGAAGAAATTCAAGAATCACAAAACATTGAAACACCTATGGAGGAACTAGAGCAGGAAACACAAGTAGTTGTGGAAGAGCAACCTGCTCAAGTAGAACAAGACCAGCGTAGGTCAAGCAGGATACGTCACCAACCTGAGAGATATGGATATCTCATAAGTGATCAGGGTGATGTATTACTCATGGATCAAGATGAGCCTGTGACCTACAAAGAGGCCATAACTGGTCCTGAGTCTGAGAAGTGGCTAGAAGCCATGAAATCTGAAATGGATTCCATGTACACAAACCAGGTTTGGACCTTGGTAGAACCTCCTATAGGAGTTAACCCTATAGGATGCAAGTGGGTCTTCAAGAAGAAGACTGACATGGATGGTAAGGTACATACCTATAAAGCAAGACTGGTTGCAAAAGGCTATAAACAAATTCATGGGGTTGACTATGATGAAACCTTTTCACCAGTTGCAATGCTTAAATCTTTTCGGATTTTACTTGCCATCGCTGCATATCATGATTATGAAATATGGCAGATGGATGTCAAAACTGCTTTCCTTAATGGGAATCTTCTTGAGGATGTGTACATGACACAACCTGAAGGATTTGACATACCACAGGATGCCCAAAAGATATGCAAGTTACAGCGATCAATCTATGGATTGAAGCAAGCTTCCAGAAGCTGGAATCTTCGTTTTGATGAAACCGTAAAACAATATGGATTCATCAAAAATGAAGATGAACCTTGTGTCTACAAGAAGGTTAGTGGGAGCATGATCGTGTTTCTGGTATTATATGTAGATGACATATTACTCATTGGAAACGATGTCCCTACCTTGCAACAAGTGAAGACTTGGTTAGGGAATTGTTTTTCTATGAAAGACCTAGGTGAAGCAGCCTATATATTAGGAATTAGGATCTATAGAGATAGATCACAAAAACTGCTTGGCCTAAGTCAGAGTACATACATAGATAAAGTGTTGAGACGCTTTAATATGCATGATTCCAAGAAAGGATTCATACCTATGCAACATGGTCTGTGTTTATCAAAAACACAATCCCCTTCAACTAAGGAAGAAAGGGATCGCATGAATAAGATTCCATATGCATCTGCAATAGGATCTATCATGTATGCCATGTTATGTACTCGACCAGATGTCTCGTATGCATTAAGTGCAACGAGTAGGTACCAATCTGATCCCGGTGATGCTCATTGGGTAGCTATCAAGAATATCCTTAAGTACTTGAGAAGGACTAAGGATTCATTCTTGATATATGGAGGTCAGGAAGAGCTTGATGTAATTGGTTACACTGATGCTAGCTTCCAGACAGATAAGGATGATTTTAGATCACAATCTGGTTATGTGTTCTGTCTCAATGGTGGCGCTGTGAGCTGGAAAAGTTCAAAGCAAGAAATAGTTGCTGATTCTACAACTGAGGCCGAGTATATTGCTGCCTCAAATGCAGCAAAGGAAGCTGTTTGGATCAAGAAGTTCATTAGTGAACTTGGCATAGTCCCTAGCATTGTGGATCCCATTGGTTTATATTGTGATAACAATGGTGCTATCGCACAAGCTAAGGAGCCTAGATCTCACCAACGATCCAAACACATACTTAGGCGTTATCACCTCATTCGAGAGATAATCGATCGGGGAGATGTGAAGATATGCAGAGTACCTACACTTGACAATATCGCTGACCCATTAACAAAGCCTCTTGCGCAACAGAAGCATGATGGTCATACTAGATCTATGGGTATTAAGGGTATGCCTAATTGGCTCTAGTGCTAGTGGGAGATTGTTGGTGTAAGCCCTAGAGGTCAATACTTTTTGGTACTTGTATCGGATTATTCGTTTAATAATAAAAGGCATTTCTTTATTATGTTTGTCTTTCAGAATAATAAATCCCTAGAATAGTTAGTCTGTTTAATGAAATGTTAAGTGTGACTTAATCATGAGATCCCATTAAACATAAAGACATTATTCTTAAAATATCCGTAGTCAAGCTTTATTGCAAAGTGGGATAACATTAAAGCATTGAGACTATTATGAAGATAGACTGATGATCACATCTCATGGATCATGGATAAAGAGTTATCAAGTCTTGACATAGGTATAAATATTAGGAGTAATATTTATACCGGATTGACCCGCTATGAGAATACTACATAGTATGTTATGCAAAGTGTCATAAGTTATTCTCATGGTGATAATGGTGTATTACCACCCTTCGACCTGAAACCCCTATGGACCCTAGATGTAGAGTCGGGTGCTTTATTGCTGATCAAACATTATCCGTAACTGGATGATCATAAAGACAGTTGATGGGCACTCCACGAAGCATGCTGAGGGATATGAGTGTCCTAGATGGAATTTGCCAATCCTGCATAACAGGAGAAATGTCTAAGGGCCCAATATTGAACTGGACAAGGATGACACAGTGTATGCCTTGTGTTCAATATAGACATAGGGGCAAAAGGGTAATTGTACAAACATATATTATCACGAAAAAGGTTTTGTCAGATCACATGACATTTTCGTGACTTGGGTAGCAGTGATGTGTTGCTAGATACCGCTCACTGTTTATTATGTTAAATATATAATTTAATATAATTACCAACGTTACGAAATCCTACAGGGTCACACACATAAGGACAGCTTGATGAGAGATAGAGAAATCAAAGGAACACCGTAAGGTACGGTGCACTTAAGTGAAAATAGAAATTCGGATAATATAATAATAATTATTGTTATTTTATAATGGTTATAAAATAATAATAAAATAAATATATTTATTATAATAATAGTTATTATAATAATATATAATATTATTATGGATCATGTGAATTGGGCTTTTAGTCCGCAGCCCACAAGAGAGTCTATAAAAGGAACCCTTGTGATGAAGCTTTCACTTGATGCAATTTCGTTTTTGATTCTCTTTTCTCACTCAAATAATTCCGTTCGTAAGCAGCTAGCACTGTGACCGGAAGCTGTTCGTGTGGACTGAGTAGAGGCGTTGCACTTCATCAACGCTTGTGATCGCTACATCAAAGATCTGAATCGCCACAAAGAGGTAACGATTCTATCAATGACCATGCTCATTCGTAAGGATCACTAAAGGAAAATTTTGTTTTCCTCTGCGTTTAGATCGCAATTTTCCTTCACTATGACCAAGCATGATTTCGATAATCCAATCTACCAAGCCAATGAAGGGGTTGAAGAAGATTGTGAACTCCCTAAAGAATTGGTCAGGTTATTGAGACAAGAAGAGATAGTGATTCAACCTCATCAAGAAGAGATTGAAATTGTCAACATCGGAACAGAAGATGCCAAGAAGGAAATTAAGATTGGGGCCAGTCTGCAGGCCAGCGTAAAAGAAGAGTTAATTGGCATGCTTCAAGAATATGTGGATATTTTTGCTTGGTCATATCAAGATATGCCAGGTTTAGATACATACATTGTGATGCATAAGCTGCGACTAAGGGAAGACTGCCCTCCTGTTAAGCAAAAGCTTAGAAGAACCCGTCCTAACACGGCGTTGAAGATTAAAGAAGAGGTTCAAAAGCAGGGGGGGATCCGGATTCCTTGCCATGACTAGTTATCCACCCTGGGTAGCTAACATTGTGCCAGTACCGAAGAAGGACGAAAAAGGTCCGGATGTGCATTGACTACCAGGATTTAAATAGAGCAAGCCCAAAAGATGATTTCCCATTACCTCACATTGATGTATTGGTTGATAATACGACTCAATTTTTGGTATTCTCCTTCATGGATGGCTTCTCCGGTTACAACCAGATTAAAATGGCTCCAGAAGACATGGAGAAGACAACATTCATTACCCCTTGGGGTACGTTTTACTACAAGGTCATGCCTTTTGGCTTGAAGAACGTCGGGGTAACTTATCAACGGGCAATGGTGACTTTGTTTCATGATATGATCCACAAAGAAATTGAATGTTATGTGGATGACATGATCTCCAAATCCCGAGACGAAGAAGAACATTTGGTTAACCTCAAGAAGTTGTTTGAACGACTAAAAAAGTATCGTCTGAGGTTAAATACTAACAAGTGCACCTTTCGGGTGCATTCTGGAAAACTGATGGGTTTCATTGTGAGTCAAAGAGGAATTGAGGTAGATCTTGCAAAAGTCAAAGCAATATAAGATATGCCTGCACCGCAAACTGAAAAAGAAGTGTGTGGCTTCCTAGGTAGATTGAACTACATCGTTTGGTTCATATCTCATCTTACAGCTACATGTGAACCAATATTTAAGTTGCTAAGAAAAGAGCAGGCGGTTAGGTGGAATGAAGATTGTCAAAGGGGTTTTGAAAAGATTATAGAATACTTGCAGGAACCTCCAATCCTGATGCCTCCGGTTCCAGGGAGACCACTCATCATGTACTTGACTGTGCTAGAAGGGTCAATGGGGTGTGTTTTAGGCCAACATGATGAGTCTGGTCGAAAAGAGCATGCAATATACTACCTTAGCAAAAGGTTTACCGACTGTAAATCCCGTTATTCACTGCTCGAGAAAACTTGATGTGCTTTGGCACGGGCTGCTCGCCGACTGACACAGTACATGTTAACCCACACAACCCTATTAATTTCAAATATGGATCATGTCAAGTACATTTTTTAGAAACCAGCGTTAACTGGAAGGGTTGCACGGATGAAAATGGTGCTGACAGAATACGACATTCAATACACTTCACAGAAAGCCATCAAAGGAAGTGTGTTCTCAAACTACCTTGCACAACAACCTTTTGATGATGATTATCAGCCAATGAAGTTTGACTTACATGATGAGGACATCATGTACCTCAAAGTAAAAGACTGCGAGGAACCACTCCCGGAGGAGGGGCCAGACCCTGAATCCAAGTGGAGGTTGATGTTTGATGGGGCAGTTAATATCAATAGACGTGGAGTTGGTGTTATTCTAATTACTACTAAAGGTGTTCATTTTCCCTTCGCCTCCAGAATAACTTTTGGTTGCACCAACAATGAAGTGGAATATGAGGCGTGTATTATGGGAATAGATGAGGCTATTAATCTTAGGATTAAGACCCTCGATATTTTCGGAGACTCAGCCCCCGTGATTAATCAAATTACTGGAAAGTGGTATACGCACCAAGATCATTTAATTCCTTATAGGGATTATTCCAGAAGACTATTGACGTTCTTCACAACAATAAAGCTTCAGTATATACCACGCGATGAAAATCAATTTATAGATGCATTGGCTACGCTCTCTTCATCTATAAAAGTGATTTCTTGGAATTATGTCCCCAGGATTGACATCTCCAGGCTTGATATACATGCTTATGTGTTCTTTATAGATGCGGTATCTGATGATAAGCCTTGGTATTATGACATTAAGCACTTTCTAGAAAGTAAAGAATATCCATCTAGGGCATCTTCCAATGACAAGAAGACCTTAAGGCGACTTGATTCTAGTTTCTTCTTAAACGCTGATGATGTTCTTTATAAGAGAAACTTTGACATGGTCCTAGTCAGATGCGTGGATAGACATGAAGCAGAAGGACTTTTGGTACTCATGCAGGAGGACTTGAAATGGAAAAGAAGTTATTGAGGTCGGGGTATTAGTGGTTAACAATGGATGCATAATGTTGATCCTATGCTCGCAAATGTCACAAGTGCTAGATCTATGCAGATAAGGTGCATGTTCCTCCAAGCCCGCTCAACATCATGTCATCTCCTTGGCCCTTTTACATGTGGGGCATTGACATGATCGGAAAAATAGAGCCTACTGCTTCGAACGACCATTGTTTCATATTGGTCGTAATCGATTATTTCACCAAGTGGGACGAAGTAGCGTCTTATGCCAACGTCACCAGACAAGTGGTGGCCAGATTTCTGAAGAAAGACATTATCTACAGATATGGAGTTCCCGCATGAATCATTACTGATAATGGTTCAAATCTGAACAATAAAATGATAGCAGAGATGTGATGGGACTTCAAAATCCAACACCACAATTCTTCTCCTTACCGGCCAAAGATGAATGGCGCGGTCGAGGCGGCTAACAAGAATATTAAGAAGATTATGCAGAAAATGGTCGTCACCTATAAAGATTGGCATGAGATGTTACTGTTTGCCTTGCATGGGTACCAAACATCAGTTATAACGTCTACTGGGGCAACTCCGTTTTCCATAGTATATGGAATGGAGACAGTCTTACCTGTTGAAGTCGATATTCCTTCTTGCGTGTAATGATGGATATCAAACTTGATGAGGCTGAATGGGTGTGTGCCCGATATAACCAATTATGCTTAATTGAGAAAAAGAGATTAGTAGTTGTGTGTCATGGTCAGCTTTATTAGAGGAAAATGAAGCGAGTATTTGATCAGCGAGTACGCACTCGGGAGTACCAAGTTGGTGAGCTTGTACTCAAGAGAATCATTCCTCCAAGTTCATATCAGAGGGACAAGTGGACTCCGAATTATGAAGGCTCGTTCATAGTAAAGAAAGTTTTCTCTGGTGGAGCACCGATGCTCACTACTATGGATGGCAAAGGCTTCCAGTCCTCTGTTAACTCGGACGCAGTTAAAAAATACTTCGTATAAAAAGACCCGCTGGTCAAAAAACAGAATAAGAGTCCAGGGAAAAAAGGGCATCTCGGCGAGCTAAAAGCAGAATAAAAAGCTCGGGAAAAAGTTAGTGAAATAAAAAAAATGTACACCCACTGAGTTGAAAAGCCGCATTGGACAACTCAGGCAAAAAAGGGTATCCCGGTGGATTGAAAACCCGAAAGGGCGATCCACGCAAAATAAGAGAATAAGCGAATGACTGCAATTTGGGTAATCTGAACCACATCTTTATCTCAGTTAATCTGGCAATCTCAGAAGGGCAGGAATCGGTCCAATCTTCTTCTTCAGAAAGCAAAGGCAGGAATGGAAAATCTTGAAGATATACTGGTCATAGAAGGAAGGACACTCTATGGAATGTCGTGCACATTGCCATTAGGATAGTTTCTTTTTCTCAATTTACAGTAATTACCTCTTTTCAGGTGATTTCTTCCCGATGTAAATCTTCGCCTATTCACAGGCTCATCAATAAAATTATATTCAGTAAAAAAGCTTTATCTTCGTTTTATTTTACTTGCTTTGTTTGCAAAAATGTCTTGAATTTTTTATAAAAGAACATTGCATTTAAAATTGGTGGCTTTATAAATGACATGCGAAGGAAAAACATTTAAAATTAATTTGAACGTTGGGTGACATGGGATGATTAACTCGTACCATGCAATTTCCCGAGACATATGAGTGTACTTTGTTGTTGCAGATTTGTAACCAACAAGGAGATGTTACCAGACAGCATTCCCAAACAGAGTTTTTCTTCTTGGCAGAGGGAACTTCACAATTTCTATCTCCAATAAAAGAGTGATTCACAGCATCCCCAACAGGGTGGCAAATAGAATTCTCCCATGCAGAGTTTTTAGTTAAATCCAACAGTCCTTTTGATACTCGTCTATATCGTCCCTTACCCTCGTCTGTGTTATATGTGTGCAATCACTCGTCTGTGTTTGGTTCAGCAATCTTGTGATACTCGTCTGTATCATGTTTAACACTCGTCTGTGTTAACTCTTTAGTTTTGTTCACTCGTCTGTGGTTGATAGAATTCTTGATACTTGTCTATATCATTTTTTTAATACTCGTCTGTGTTAACTTGTGGGTTTGGTTCACTCGTTTGTGTTTGATACCTTTCGATATGTGTTTGTATCATTTTTAACACTCGTCTGTGTTGTTTTTAGCTTCATTCACTCGTGTGTGTTTGGTAGTTTATTAATGCTCTTCGACATCATTCTTAACACTTGTTTGTGTTAACTTTTCTCCAATCACTCGCCTGTGTTTTATTTCCTCTAATACTCGTCTGTATCATTTTTAACACTTGTTTGTGTTAACCCTTTGTCGAATACTTGTCTGTGTTTGGTTTATGATCCTGTGATGCTCATCTGTACCAGTTTTAACACTCGTTTGTGTTAGCTTTGTTGCTTCATTCACTCGTCCGTGTTTGATCCCTTTTAATACTCGTCTGTGTCATTCCTTATTCACTTGTCTGTGTGTGATTTGATAGTTTTTGATACTCATCTGTATCATTCCTCATTCAATCATTTGTGTTTGATTCTATAACCTTTTGATACTCGTCTGTATCGCTCCTCAGTCACTCGTTTGTGTTTGATTTGATAGTTTTCTTGATACTCGTCTGTATCATTCCTCATTCACTCGTCTGTGTTTGATTTGATTTTGGTACTCATCTGTATCATTGTATGGTACTCGTTTGTATCATTGGATAATGCTCGTCTGTATCGTTCCCTGGAGCACTCGTATGTGTTTCTTGGATCGTCGTCTGATACTCAACTGTGTTGTTGACTTAGGGCACTCGTCTGTGTTTGCCTTGATGATCATCCAATGTTCGTCTGTATTAAAGAGGTTTGAAGTCCTGATGGAGGGATTAAACGTCCAAAATGTTGCAATTCAACAGAACGTATGCATAGTTACTGGTTTCCTGGCGTACAGGTTATCCAAAGAAGACATGTCTGTCTTAAGCGCCATATATCTACGTAAGATATATGGAGAGGGTTCGTCTATCCTGATCGTGCATGTTTCACAAACTTAAATGCACCACCATTTGCCTGACACACAAGTCATTTGAAGAAGATTCGTCTATCTTAAGTACCATATTCATACGCAAGATATATGAGGAGGGCTCATCTGTCCTAGATACCATTCATCTGATGTACAGGTTATCTGAGGGGAGCTCGTCTTCTCTGTTTGTCATGTATCTACGCAAGGTATACGGTTTCCTCTTGGTTACTAGGTTACCTTTTCACATTGTCAAGGTTTCAAGCAAGTTGTTCCCCTTGGTTGGGTTTATATCATGTTTCTTCTATTCTCCAGCAGAGTGCAAGTTTCTGGTTATTCTGGTAATCAACCACAGTTTATCTTGAACGGCAGACAGTCGATGCTCTCATCCTTTTCAGATTAACAATTGCTTGAATAGGGGCAGCTGTAACACCCCAAATTTTCCCTCTTTGTTTCACATCATTTTCATATCATAAGCATAACATATATCCTACATATACTATCATTTGACATAGAAAAATGAAGCACAAGCATTCATGATCACAAGCATAAGGCATATGATCAACCTTCTAGAAATTCATGATTCTACAAGTCAAGCTAAGAGCCAAGTGACCTTGTAAGAATCTCACAAGGTATCCTCATATATTATGCAAGTTCAAAGCCATCCCCAAAGTCCTAGAAGGGTGAAATATCATCAGGAGATCAACAATGCAACATCCTCGAACATAAGCAAACCCTAATTAGGGTTTTGATCCAGATCAAGGAATTCTCATAGCCTTGACCAATTATTATGGTCAAAGGTTCTCATATGACATATTAGGCCTATGGGTGAGGTTTGATGCAAAAAATTCATTGAGGAAATCAATTATTTCTTCAGTTACTTGCAAATGAAGAAAGAGGTCAATTGTGCAATTGAAAAGTCAACCAATGGACTTCAAGGCCTCCAGTCATGTTTTTCAAGTAAAGGGACCTTCCTAGGGTCAAAAAAGATCTTGGGTAATCTCAAGAATCAAGAATCAAGAGGTTATGAAGAATTTTCCAATTTTAGAAAGTGACTTGTATAGGAACATTCTATTTTGGGAAATTTTTGCCCTAATCTTCATGTGATTCTTACATGGCCAAAATGATTCCAAATGATTTTTCTTCAAACATGAAACTTGTAGAGCATGCTCTCCCATTTCCAAAAATTCCAAGAACATGATCATATCCCTTATGGTTTGAAAAATATGTCCAATTAAAGTTGGTGCATTTCTAGGGTTTTACCACTTTTTCCACTTTTACACCAAATGCAAAAACTCACATACTTCATTTTAAGGCATTGTATGGGCCAAATGTGATCACAATCTTCCAATACATTGAATGAGAATTCATTTTGACCAAAGAAATGGAGAAACCCATGGATTATACAAGAGATATTTCTCAAATTGCAAATTTGCAAATGCATTCACAAAGCATGATACACTTGGTTTTGAGCCAAGAGATTGATCCAAGGGTGATAAGGGAGTAAGAGTGATCCAGAATGTGCACATGGGAGGGGCTTGGCATGCACGGTTTGCACACTTCCAACTTTCATGCAAAATTGCAAAAATATCCTCATCACACAACTCATGCACTCTCTCATCACAAAACCATAATCAGTGTCAAATACACCTCATATATAAGCATTGCACAAAAATTTGGAGCTGGAGGCTCTCACATTTCACATTTCCAAACTTTCTTGCTCATTTGCATTTCCAATCGAATCTCTCACATCACACCCTCATTGCTTCAACTCTTCACATATTCTTCATCCTTAGAGGGTAAGGATCATCCAACAACCTTCAATTTGAGCTTAGAGTGAAGTTTCCATCAGGTTCAGTTCAGAGCTTCTTGCTTTGAATTTCCAAATCCAGGCCATTTCCAACTCCATATTGCATTTATTTTGCAAGAGAAGGTTAAATCAAGTTGATTTGTAGCTTTTGGAAGGAGTTCTTAGCTTATTTTGAGTTCCTCAAGTTCAGGTATACCTTTGAATCCATGGATCTATGATTTATTTTTGTTGTATGTTTCTTGATCTGCTTGCTCCACTTGTGTTTCTAATCTGTTTATTTTTTAATTTTATGAAAAATTGAGTGCGTATGAGTGTTTCAAAGTTTGAATGTCAAATTTGATTTCCTTTGATCCATGAGATATGTTTGTTGTTTGCAGATTATGAGCTCATATTCTTGTTTAGCTTGATGAAATCTTGTGATCTTGGTGGTTTTATGTGTTTCTGTGTAGTTTTGTTCTTGGTTTGAATTTTCCAGTGACGGAGCCCTAGCTCTCGTCACCGGATTCTGGGAATTGTTTGAACGCAGGTTGAAGGAAGTGGGAGGAAGAAGAAATAATCGGAGTCGTTCATTATTTGAATCCAACGCGTGAGAATACGCCAACACATTAAAATTCCTTGTGCTTCTCACGTGCTTTTCTTTTTCTGATTTAATATGCATGTGTGTGTGTGTGTATCATAATTGTGGTGTGCGTGCATTGATGAACGTTGGATCTGATGGCTTTTCTACTTTGCTAACTTTAACGTGTGGTATAAATCTTGCACACGTGTCCTAAGTTTATGTTTTTGTATGGATTTTTCTTGGTTTTTGGCTGTATGGATTGGGCTTTTATATGCTATGTGTACCCCCTGTTTGTAAGCCCAAGCGTATTTTAATTGATTCCCTTTGCTATTTGCACCATGGTCATATTATTTTGATTTTATTTTCTATTTTATTTTTTGTTTGTTTTTTAATTTTTAAAATTAGTAAATCAATCCCAAAAATCATGGAAAAAATCATGTATGTTCCTTTTAATTTTCTTTAATTTTCTATAATTTTTAATTCCACTTTTCATTAATTTTCTTTGATGAATTAATTCTTGATTTTATTTCTTTTGTTTTAATTCCTTTTATGCATGATCTAACTTGTATAATTTTTAACTTGAGCTTGTAAATAGATATGAATGTGCTTCATTTTGCTATTGATTCCTAACATGTTGAGGTTTATTTGAGATTTTATCCATGATGTTTAGGACTTATTTTCTTAGGTTTTTCCATGTTGCTTTGTGATGAAGTTTATGAAACCCTAATTGAATTTTGGGCATTTATTTGAGATAGTTTGATTCTGATTTTTGGATTGTGGCTTTGGTATATTGTTTCTAATTGATTAAAGTGTCTTCATGCTCATTTGTGGATTTTTTATGATTTGTTTCCATTTTATGTGAATTTTGTGTTCAACTTGACCTAGTTTTGTTGTTTTCATGACCTATGCTTGCTTGTTAGTTTAGGAGGGAACTTGTGCCAACTCCTAAGGTTTGTTTTAGGGTCTTTTGATATGTTGACATATCCCTGGTCCTTGTATGAAGTTCTCATTGTGTTTGGCTTTGTGTTACTTGTTCATTAGGCTTCACACTTATATGAATGTTCACATTACCTCTCACTTCTACATGCCTCTCTTGTATGAACTTATGTGCTTCCATTGATGTTTGAATTCCTTTCTTAGGCACTCTTTACCATGATAGGGTTCTAACTTTGATGATTGTGGAAGTTTCTTGGCTTGTGTGACACTTCTTATCTTTTGTTTGCCTTTGTTTCTCTTATGTTAATTTGTAATGCTTTGTTGTGATCTCTTGCTTCATTTCTCATATGATGTTGTGTATTTGATCTTGACACTTGAATATGAGGTTTGAATTCTGGTTGTGATGCTTTGATATGATCTTTTGCTTATTTCAATTTCATTTGATCTTATTTGTTTTCATCTTATCATTTGTGTATGCTTCTAACCCTTTGTAGGTGTAATGGTAAGTGAAGTGTGGATATTATCCACATTTCAAATCTTCTTCTCTTATCCTTTAATGCTTTCTTATTTGTCTTTGAGGTGTTCCTTATGCCATCCATTGTCTAACTTCATCACTTCCCCTTTAGAAACTGTAAACACCCCAAATTTGCTCTCACTAATTTCACACCCTGGCTTGTGATCTTCCATATTTGCATTAGTTTAAGTATACTACCTCATATTGCATATTTGTTTCATCTGCATAGTTCAAATTCATCTGCATCTAGGGTTTATAATCTGAGCAATCTAAGGATCCATCTGAGCCAATCCAAAGGCCTCCAAGTGATCCAAGAGGGTCTATGTGTGTTCAATCATCATTTCATGTCCCTCAAAGTTCAAAGAAGTCAAGAAATCACAAGAACTGGGAAAGCATGGAAGCAAAGCTAGGGTTTTCACTGCACAGATGACCAAAATTAGGGTTTTGGTTTCAGAAGCTTTAAATCCAAATTTTTTGGTCATTCTTGTTTCTAATGTTCTTAAGATAGTTTGATGAAGAAATTCATTGTGGAAGTCATTTGTTCATTAGGTAACTTCTTGAGCAAGTCAGAGAAAAATCAGGGCATTTGAGGTCCCCAACAATGGAACCAAAGGTTAATTTTCATCAAATTGAAGTTATATGATCTTTATTTGATCATTGAAGTGCTTGGAAGTTCACAAAATTGAAGAAATTTGAGCTAAACCAAAAGTTGCCAAAAATGGAAATGACTTGTAATGGAAACTTTCCATTTTGGAAAAGTTTTTCAACCTCCTCTTTCATGACCAAAAATGCTTCAAATGAAAAATTGTTGGTCATGAAAGTTGTAGATTGGATCATTCCCTTTTCAAAAAGTACAAGAACATGTTCTAAGTCATTATGGAACTCAAGTTATGGCCTTGCAAAGTTGGCAAAAATCCTATAATTTTCACTTTCACACCAAAGAGGATTTTTTGCAAAATCACTTGCCAAGTCATTTTGTGACCTCTAATGCATCTCTAAGCATCATACAAACATGGTACATTGCATTGTGATCAGAATTGCCCAAATAATCGCTTGCTTTCATGACTTGCGTCACAAGAAATCATAAAAGGGGAAAATTGCATAACACTTGCAAAACCTCTTGCAGCCATGCCTCTAAGCCATCCAGCTGCATAATTTCAATTCCATGGCTCTCCTTGAACCAAGCTGAGGCCAGGCATGCCCTTGAACAGCTGTTGCATAAGCCCATACCTCAAGTACACATAATGTTGACTTTTTGCAACTTGGCCCATACCAATCAGCTGCAGCCAAAACAACTCTCTGGCCAATAGAGACATGTTATGTGGACAAAAAGCAAGCCAATTCACATAACCTTGGAGCTCAGAACCTCTCATACACCAAGTTTCACAAAATCACCCTCAACCTTCAAGTTTTCGATTCTCTCTGCTCAACCACTCAAACCTCAAACAAACTTCATCATTCAACTCACCATCATCAATAGAACCTTTCCCAGCCATTAAACAATCCTGAAACCCCACAAACACAAAACACGATTTCAGTGCAGTTGAGCTGCAATCTCTCAAACCAGCTCATTTCAACTCCTTCCAAGCCTTGCAACATCATCAGTGGATCAAGTGGAGGCTATTTGCATAAGAGAGAGGTCCAGAAAGTGCCAAACTGAAAAGCTTCATCTCAGGTATACCTCAAGAACAAATTTTCCAGAACTTGTTTTTTATGTTATAGAAATGATCTATATGCTTCACTGATCACACTGCACTTGTTGGTTTTGAAAATGGTTGCGTATTGAGTATTTCGTGGCTGTCTGAAAGTTTTACCATTTTTGAGTTTTGATTCGTATCTTGTTCATGATGCATTAGAAATTGATTTTGAGGGTTGATTCTTGCTGGGGAAGGTTTGGGGATTTGATATGGAGCTTTAGAGCTCCTGAAATGGCCTAGGGAAGAAGTTTGTAGTTTGGTCTCGCTGGAGAAGACGACCGGAAGTCTTCTCCGGCCACCTGAGACTGATTAGGGTTTAATCTGCGTAATTAAGGAAGTTTGAATTCTTGCCCTTGGATGTTGTCTCTCGTGCGTGTTTGGATGGTCCAGATCTCTCATTAACCCTAATCTTTAATTAATTAATTCAATTTAATTTAATTAAGTCAGAATGAATCTCAGCATTTGATTTGCGTGTTGGTCAATGGTTCCCTTCCCAGTTTAAATCTCATCCATCAGATTGTCATACTTTCATTTAATTTCATTTTTATTTCATTTAAATTGTATTTTCTTGCATAAATATTTTAAAATACCTAGAAAAATCCCAAAAATATTATTTTCTGCATTTTAGTTCCAAATATTTTTCTCCACTCAAAAACATTTGTATTTGTATTTTTTTCATTAAAAAAGCATTTTTAAAATATTTAAATGTTTATTTTAATTAATTAATGGAAATTAATTAATTAAAATACCATTTAGGTTTCTAAAACTCACAAAAAAATTCACATTGCATCTTAAGACATTTAGAAACATTGTCAAACCATTCATACAGATTTCTTTTTGGTTTTGAACATTATTTGACATTTTCTTTGAATTTAGGGTTCATAAAATTCCTTTTTTTGAACCCTAACTTTGAAAAATCTTTTCTGCCTAACCATGAATGGTTTGATAATGGTTCTTTTTGAATTGTTTTCCATATAACATTTAGTTTCTAGGATAATTTTGTCATGAATTTATCTTTCATTTTCAAATTGATTTGCATTTTTCCTTTTAAGGTACCCAAAAACCCTAGTTAACTTAGAAAAATCATAACTTCCTTTAGGTTAAGAGTTAGACTTTCTCCTTTGGGGTGTGATATCATGTGGGATTAGGGTTTGTTTGAGCTCATTTGCAAATTTTTATCATGTGAATTTCTTTTGTCTTGATCATTTACATCTCATCCTTTCATGTAATCTTAGTTTTGCATCCTTACTTGCATCTTACATTGCATTGCATGAACATATGAACTTGCCATGGCATTCTAAGCACTTGTATGCCATCTTAGACATCTTAAGACATTGCTTGAACATTTCTTGTGCATTTCTTCATACATTTGCCATGCTTTGCATCCATTTAATTTCATAAACATCCATGTGTTTTCATGCTTCCCACATGCTTCATTTGCATTCTTTCTCTTGTATGATCATCCATTGCACTTTGTATGTATTTGCATCATGTCATAGCATCATTTGCATCATGTGATTGTTTCTGGTTTTGGTTTTTTTGACTTTTCATATGCTTCATTTCATTTCACTTCTTTCCTTATGCTAACATTTTTCAGGTGGTAAGTTAATTTGAGAAGTGAATTTGCCTTCACTTCTCATTTCTCTTCATCTTCTTCATATGCATATTTGCTGAATTTTTATTTGTCTTTGAGTGGGCTTTCCCATTCATGTTCATCTCTCACTTTCTTTCTCTAAGTTACTTATCTTCTTTAGTAAAGTAAGTAACTTGTTTCTTCTGCTTCTCCTTCCTTCCATCTGCTTCTTCCATTGGTGGCTTCTTTGAAGATCTCTCTTAAGCCTCACAAACCATAGGAACATCCAGGCATGATAATAATTAGGGTTATGATTAGTCTCTCTTAGTTTTCACCTTTGAGTCTTCTTTGTGTCTCTCTTCTCATCTCATCATTAGAGACTAAACCTTTAAGGCTTTAGGACTTTGGAATTAGGGTTATGCCTGCATCCTTCTCTTAGGATGGAGTGTATAAATTTAATCCTAAGTGTTAAACCCTTAACTTGTTTAAACCTCTTAATCAATCCATCTAATAATCACTAAGGCATTAACTTGTAACTTGGGCCTTACATTAGGGTTCTAATTCTTCCATTATTGGTTAAGAAGGACTAACCCTAGTGTTTAATGGACAAGTCCCCCTCAAGTTGTCTTACAAACCATAAAACTCACTTCTTAATCTCATCCTTAATTAAAATCCACTTTAATAAAGGCTTGTTTTCTCATGAGGTTAATCCCTAATCATGGATTAAGTTGAGGTATCTTCCTCAGCTTAAGTGTGCTCATCTATTATCCTTCTATTAGGATGGTGTAATGAGTTCACTAATCCTTGATTATGGCTTAAACTCATTACTTAACACTAAACAAAAACCCAAAAACATCTAAATAATCACAAGTAGGTTAATGATCTTAATCCTACATCATCATAGTAATTAAGTTGAGATTCTTATCTCACACTTAAGTATTCTCATTATCCCTAATCAGGGAGGATATAATGAGTTTACAAACCTTTGATTTAGGCTTAAGCTCATTAACTTATGACAAACACCAAAAAAACAATAAAAAATGAAAACACAAAAACAAACAATAATAGTCTCCTTCGGGATTCTTTTCTCATCACACTCATTCATAAGCGAGAACTTGCTTCTTCCATATAATGCAAGACAATTAGGACTCGAGCCAGACGAGTCATACACTTGAGCATAGACAAGCTGGCAGTTCATCAGTCAATTTATCTTTCAGTCTCTTTGAGTCGAACTACGGTGTTCTGACTTCCTCATTGCACGAGAGGATACGTAGGCATAACTTAACTGTTATCGAACAAAAGTCTCAATGTCTTCCCCCTCTTTCAGCATTCTTTTCTAAGCCTCAGTCCCTGAGAAATTCACCTTTTGCACTGACACTTGTATATTCTTTTCTTAGCTTTTGCACCCAGATAGCACATACACCTACCCCTTTAAACACAATCTTTTAAGCGTGGATCCCGTCGAGTACAACGGACAATCTGGGTGCTAATACCTTCCCAGATTGTAACCAACCCCCTTTCTCAGTTTCTCTGGTTCGCAACCATCTTATCCATCTTTTTCTAGGTTTATGCAGCATTACCTTTCCTTCGTGATAAAAATACCTAGCTGGCGACTCTATTCATCTTTACTCCATCTTCTCCTTTCGCCAACCGTTCGCGTCTGTACCCTATCTGACCAGGTGTCTTTTCGGGGGAGCGACAGAAACAACTTAGCTTCTTTTAAGAAGTAAGTTGTCTTCTAACTTCTTCTTCCTTTCTTTTCTTCTTTCCTTCTTCTTCATTAGGATAGACCTCAAACCACACTAACCTAGGTCCATTTTTGCATGAAAATAATAGGATTAGTCTTTCCCCTTAGTTCTTTTTCCTTTAGTTCCTTTTGGTTCTTCTCTTCTCATCTTCATACAAAAACCTAAAAAACACTCTAATAAGGATTGAGGGAGTCTCTTGTGTAATGGTCATATTCCATGGATACTCTTATTCACCCCATCTTGGTAGTGGCATAAGTTTATCTATGATGTACAAGTTCGATCATGAGACTATCTTCACAAAGAAAATCATAAAAAACATTTCTTCATTTTAATTCATAAAACACTTAATAATTTCAAACAAGCTAATGAATTCAAATCCTAATCTTAGGAAACAAGTTTGAGGGTATTCTTCATTCCTTGTCGACTTGTTACTCATTCTATTTAAGGATATGGTAATGAGGAAACTTTCCTTAGAAAAGGATTTGCTTTCACTTCCTTGTGCCACACTCATTAAAACTTATAAAAAACACAAACAAAGAAAATCGTCTCTCCTTCGGGACTTCTTTTCTCATGTCACTCACTCTCATCGTACAAACTTTCTCCTAGTTGTCACTTTGCAAGACGGTAACACACTCGTTCCAGATGAGCCTGCAACACCTGAGTATTGACATAAGCAGTTCAAGCCTTAAGACATAAGCAATACTTTCACCCCTAGTTAGGGGAACTACAACGACTCTGATCTTTATGTCCAGATAAGGTATGTAGGCAACGGGGTAGGGCCCGTTCGAGCATTCTTTTATTTTCCCTATATTTTCCCACTTTTCTTTTCTTATCTAGTTTCAGTCTTTCTTTTGTAGAAACTTTCATTTCTTCACCCTTTGAGACAGTTTCTTTGCAAGCGTGGATCTTGTCGGTACGACGGATGATCTAGGGTGCTAATACCTTCCCAAGCGTAACCGACTCCCGAACCCATATTCTTTGGTTCACAAGATCTTTTTCCTTCCTTTTCTTTTCTTCTGGTTTGTGCAACATTACCATTCCCGTTCCTTCGGTATAAAAATGCCTGGCTGGCGACTCTACCTCTTTCCGCGCCACTTTCGCGTTTGTACTAGGATGGAAATCCCGGGAGTGACACTACCAAAGGGGGAATGTCCGGTTTTTCTTTGGAATTTTTGGTGAGAAAGGCTTAGGAGCTTGCTGTGAAAGCTCAGTGGAACTTTGTTTGTGTTATCCTGACCCTCTCTATCTATGGGATCATTCTATTTGCGGATATCGAAAAGTTTGTAGACATGAATGCCATTCATCTCTTTATGCTGACGAATCCAATGGCCAATCTGTTGGGAGACCTCTATTATTCAGTGCATTATAAGAATGAGAAAAAACGAGGAGGTTTGGTACGATGTTGCGCTCCTTTTTTTTACAAGTGGTTCATGAGGCACTTTCCAAGTACTGAAGCCTTCACTGATCCTAACTTGATCTAGGCCCAGAGGTTGATCATGTTATCTACCAAAGACATCAACTTATTTACCATGAGGATAAAGGGAAGGAACTTCATCGCTAGCTATGGGAGTTATCCTAATGTTCCACTTTTAGGAGTAACTGGGGGCATCAATTACAACCTGATTCTCTTGAGAAGGAAATTAGGGTACGCGCTTAAAGATATTCCCAAGGAGCCAAAGTTAGCTCAGATCTTTTACTTCCCAGTAGAAGATAATCTTCCATTGGTTAGGAAATCCACAAGCTCTTGGAATTTCATCCGAATGAGAGGAATAGCAAGCTTGGGGAGAAGCAATAACCAGACGTTTCCCGAGTACGACGTATGGTTAAAGGAGAAAGCCCAGACAGTCCTATTACCCTTCTCAACACCAACCCCACTTGCAGTAGTGGAACCTAAGGCTACAATCCCCTTGGAAGATTTTACGAATTTGGAAGCTTTAGCTGAGCAACTCAGGGCAGATAATCAGGAAGCCCATGGTTCTTATCAGAAAATGGTGATCCTTAATCATAAGTTAGAAGAAAGGGTTCGGGAGGCTGAAGAAATGGTGAAGTTCAGGCAGATAGACTTTGAAGAAAGAGAGATCTATTTCAAGAAAAAGGGTTCGGCTGAGATTCGCAAAATGAATGAGCGTTGAAAAGACAAGAAGTATCTGATTGAAGCAACAAAACAATAAATCTCTGGAAAGAAAAATGGGAGGCCAATTTGAAGAAGTAGAAGGAAGTGGAAGTTGAGTACAAGAAGAAGATCAAAGATCTTTAGAAACAATTGGGTGACCAAAAAGAGCATCTCCAGCTAGCCTACAAGCAGTGTAGAGACTACATTCAGAAGATAGCTCAAGGGCAACACGAAATTGAGGATGTTCAGAAGGAGGTAGAAGAACTCAAAATTTGTGTTGAGGTCAAGAAGGCCAAGTATGAGCTTAGCCCTAGCAAGGGAAATGAATAAACCTTCCTACAATAGATCAGTGAACTCTACGCTTCCTTTGATCAGAGGGATTTGCTTATACAAAAGCATCTTGAAGATTTGGACCATCCAGATATCGTTCAATTGAACGAGAGATTCAAACAACTTAGTTGGAGGCTAAAAGATGTTGAGTTGCATAGGTCTTAGATTCTTTTGCTTGTACTGGATTACCCACAGGCCTGTTGTGGGAATCTCTTATACTTCAGCAGTTGTGCTTATTGTAAAAATTTGGGCCCTTCGGTGAATTCCTTACTATTCTCATGTCTCCATTTATCTGATATGATTCAAATTGCCAACAGTTGCACTGACACGTGTTCCAAACATTGTTTCCCCGCAGTTAGCTAATATGTGTTGCGTATGATATTCTCTTCCCGGGAGTTAAAATTCTCACAGGCCATCTGGATTTTCTTATTCTTGAATATTGGAATAGGGATGTAAACAACCTTGAGAATGAAAGAGTACAGCATTTTCATGCATTCATATCATCTTTGCATTTTTCTTTGTAGGTTATATGGGTTTCCCTATGTTTATTCATGAAGGATTGCAAATTGCCGTCTTCACCGGTACGCCACCAGTTGCAATCAAAGGAACTTATGGACACTATTCAAGCTGAAATGACTGAACTCTGTGCATGCATGAATGAATTCATAAATATGATGCAGGGGTCGCCCTAGGCCAACAAGAGTAGAGGGCTGATGTCCAAAGGCTTGATCCACCGCGGGTGGAGCCTTCGGTCGTTGGAGTCACTTTGGATGCGCAAGGCAACCCAGTTAATTCAACTACTATTCTAATAGGAGCTAACGGGCCTACCTACCGCTCCCTGGATTTCCATCCCGGCACAAACGCGAAAGTGGCGCGAAAAAGGTTGAGTTGTCAGCTAGGAATTTATATCCCGAAGGAACGGGAATGGTAATTCTGCACAAACCAGGGAAAGAAAGGAAAGGACAAGGTCCTGCGAACAGAAGAACAAAGTTCGGAAGTCGGTTACAACCTGGGAAGGTATTAGCACCCAGATCTTCTTTCGTACCTGACGGGATCCACACTTGCAAAGAAACTGTTTCAAAGGGTAAAAGAATGAAGCTGCTGCAAAAGAAAATGAACTGGATAAGAAAAGAAAAGAAAGGGGAAAATGTAGGGAAAATAAAAGAGTGCTCGAATGAGACCTATCCTTCTTCCTACGTACCTCATCTGGACATGAGGATCAGAGACGTCGTAGTTCCCCTAACTAGGGAGGAACATTACTTGTGTTTTGAAGCTTGAACTGCTTATGTCAATGCTCAGGTGTTGCAGGCTCTTATGGCACGAGTGTGTTACCGTCTTGCAAAGAGAGAAGTAGGAGCAAGTTCTTACGTTGTGAGTGAAGGTGATGAGAAAAGAAGTCCCGAAGGAGAGACGATTATTCTTTGTTTTTTTTTATGAGTGTGGCACAAGGAAGTGAATTCAAGTCCGTTTCCATGGAATGTGTACTTGCTATTACATTCCAAGATGGAATAATAGAACAAGCACACCAAGTAAGGAGAATTTATCCTAGACTTGTTTCCAAGGGTTAGGGCCTAAGCTGACTAACTTGTTAAACTTATTTGATGTTTTTGGTTTTTTTTTTGGTGAAGAAGTACCTTTTAAGGTTTTCTTTGTGAAAGTAGTCCCATGATTAGAGTTGTACATCATGCGAGACAAGTGTACTATTCTAAGATGGAATGAATACAAATGCCCCATGGAATAAGGCTATGCATCAAGGACTATTTCAAACTTTATTAATTTTTTTTAGGTTTTGTTTTGAGATGAGCAGAGAGAGCACCAAAGGATCTCAAAGGTAAAAAAAGTATAAGGGAGACTATACAATCCTAAATTTTTCATGCAAAGGGATACCCTAGGTTAGTGAGGCTTACGACCTAAAAGAAGGAAAGAAAGAAGGAGAAGAAGAAGGAAGAAACAACTTACTTCTCTTAAAGAAGATAAGTTGTTCTTTAAAAGGGAAAAGAGGGGAGAATGGTGGCCTAGGCACACCTCAACCACAATTAGGAAAAACAAAATAAAGACAAGAAAATAGATTTGAAATGTGGATAACCTCCATACCTCACTTACCATTACACCTACAAGAAAAGGTTAGAACATGAACAAATGGTAAGAAAAAAGCAAATAAGATCAAATTGTCGTACCTCGGAAAATACGATCCTCGCGAATGCGGTCGCGACTGGGCTGACTTGAGAGTCGCCACCTAATTTTGATTTATTCCCAAAGAGGGAAAGGGAAAATATAGATAAACCCCTGGAAGAAAGGATAAAGACAAGGTCGTTGGAACCATTGTCTGGGTTCGAAAGTCGGTTATGCAGGGGGGAGGTATTAGCACCCCCTACATCCATCGTACTCGATGGGAACCTTCTAAGTTGTCACGCACGAAAGGATGTCTATGCCTGATGAATTAATTTCTAAAAGGGGAAAAGGGTTTAAATTTTATTATCTTTCTTTAACGAAAGGATTAAGGAGTCGAATTGCACTAAAGACTATGGGTGGTTTATTCCGAACCAACAAGCCAAGCGTCTTGCAACGGAATAATCGGAGCGAATAACGAGAGCTCGTAATCCTCCTTTCTACCACTTAAAGCTCGTGGCGTACAATTTTTCTCATATTATTAAAGTATTTTATTACCTAAAACCACTTGACGTTTGATCAGGGGTTTGGATTTAAAAGAAACATCTTGGTAGGTCGATTGCGAGGCATAAAGAAATCGCGAAGGGTGAGTGCAAAATGGAGGTTAAGGGTTAATTAGTTACGCGGGATCGATTTCTAGTCCTAAGCTAATGCGGAGCCGTTGGAGCACGAATTAAACCGAAAGCGTCAAAATGTAGCTCTTTAACTATCTTAGAATCGATTCAATGTTAGAATCATTCTATGAGAAGTCGAGCGTCACTTTATAATCAAACAATTATTTAAATAAAAGAAATGCGATAAAAAATACAACTGGTCTCATATTGATTTAAATAACGTCGATTTATTGAAATCGAATATTTAAAATCGTTTGTTATATCATCGACCATAAAAATAAAATAAAGTAGAAATAATAATAAAATAAGAGTGTGGCCTCATATTTAATTTAAATAACGTCGATTTATTCGAAATCGAATATTTAAATATTTATTCATCGGCCAAAATAAAATAAATTGAGATAATGGGAAATAATAAGGAAAATAAACGTGTGGCCTCAAATTAGGGGATAACGTCGATTTATTAGAAATCGAATATCACCATTTATCATTGGCCGAAATAAGAATAAATTCGATAAATGACAATGGATCTAAAATTAATTAGAAACCATAAAATAATAGATAACAGTCTCATATCAATTTGGACAATGTCGGTAAATCGAATGTCATAAATCGGATAATAATATCATAGACCAAATAATAAATATAAATAAACCAATAAATCGATAAAATAAAAAATGAAGAAAAAATCGGCCTCAAATTGGTTTAGACAACGTCGCTAAAGGGAATGTCAATAAACCATATTTTTATCATAGGCCCATTATAAATAAATTAACACTAATAGATCTAAACAATTTAATTAACAATTACTAGAACTAAAAGAAACATAATATGGTCTCATAACGAATTTGATAATGTCGGTTCAATACCGAATATCAAGAAAACACGGTTATATCATAGACCATAAAAAAATAGTAACAACAGTAAATCCCAGGATATTAAACGTGAGAATCTAGAGAGAAAAAAAACAAATAAAAATAAAACAGTCTAAGAAAAATAAAAACAAGAGCTAGAAATACTTAAGAACCAAAATGACGGGTGTGTATATCACATAATATATCAGATGGGCCCAAAGCCTTAAGCCCAGCAACACACAAAAAGAAAACAAAAGCATAAGGGTTTTAAAATTAAAAAGAAGAAAAAAAAGGTCAGTCGCCAAAAAGTTCAACCGCATTCCTCTACCTTTTTCTTCAGAAAAACGATTCTCAATCTTCCTATATTAAAAAAATGAATCACAAAAAGGAAAATAGAGGAAACCACCTTCAAAACTTCACGGCGGCGGAATGATTGGGCAACGATGACCTTTCGGTCTTCACGTTCACGGCAATTTCAATTCTCATGATAATCTCTCTGTTTCGCGGTTCAGTTTGCGCGGCGGTGATAAAGGTTTGCTCGATCTCGTCACGGCCTTGCACGGTTTTGGTTCGCTTAAATTTGTCTCGCGAAAAACTCAAGATCTCTCGCGTTTGGTTGTGTTCATAGCGGTTTTGGTCCGAGATTTGTTCATGATTTTGGTGTTGGATTTATGGCTTTGGTGTTAAAGTGGTTTCTCAGGCGGTTCTGTTTCGTTTCGAACTCACAATTGAGGTTCGTTTCACTCTCTTTGTTTCGGTTTGTGTAGCTCTGTGCGATTCAGTGGTGTTGATGGCTTGTTGTGTTTGTGGAAGGGTATGGTTTGATGAAGGGTTAGATGGTGTTACGTTTGGTTTCGAATCCAGTTCTCATTCTCTCAGACATTTCCCTTTCTGGTTTGAAATGAGAGGCTAAAGGTCTGCAGAGTTGATGAAGGTTTTTGGGTGTTCTGTGTTCACAGTTTGAAGATTCAAGTTTCGGATTTGTGCGGCTTTGTTTAAGGAACTGGGAGGTTGAAGATTTTTCGGGAAGATTCAAAAGAACTCCCCTATGAATGTTTGGCTATTCCATCCCCTTTATCACCTGAAAATGGTCTTGTTTAAATAGGAGACACCCCCAATATAATTTGTGAGCTGTGTATTATATGCTCTGCGAGCTGAGGAAATTCTTTTGTTGGTGCGTGTTGTTGTTTGGTATTGTTGCGTTGCGTTCGTACCAAAGATTTCATAGAATATTTGTGTAACAATATCATGTGCGTTTGAGTGGCTGTAGTGCAAATTGGAATGGAAATCGGTGGGGTCAGGTGATGAATGAGTGAAGTTGTGTGTTGACGTGTTATATTACTGTGAATGAAATGGTGATGAGTTAAAACAGTTTTTTTGTTAACAATAAAAATAAAACTAATAATAATACTAATACTAATAATAATAATAATAATAATAAAGAAAATAATATAATAATAAAATATAATGATAGAAATAAAAAAAAGGAATAAAATGTTTTAATCTAAAAACGTAATAATAATGGAAATAAATGTCTTAATAAAATGAAATAATAATAGTTTTTTTATATAACCAAATTGGGTCTCCAACAATCTTACCACACACATGGCCTGGTAAAGTCGAATAAAATCCCTACTGAACAAACTAAAACAAATATTTTAGATTTTCTGAATAATAAAAGAAAAAATGCGGGTAGGACAAATTTAGGGTATGACAGATGCCCCTATCTAATTGTCTTGAACCTGAAGAAATGAAATGCCGCAAGGCGTTCAATTTTTTTTAGGGTAAAAGTCAATTAGATATAAGAAGACCCAAAATTTGTCCAGTTCAGAATGCAATGCGATGATGGAACATGAAATGCATATATGGATGCAATTGCTGGGGATGAAGGCGACGTGATATGAGATGCAAAGTCTGAAGAAATGATTGAATGATGATAATAAATTAAAACAATAAGGTAAGAAAAAAGGTTGAGGAAACAAAATATTTCTGAAGATCTGTCTGGATGACGGAGGATAATCAGGAACACTTGGACAAAAAGGGATTAAACCCTGGAAGAGAAATTAAAGACATCTAACAAAGCTTTAGATGCATGAGTACTAAAACTTGGAAGCCAATGCCCGAAACATCTAGGAAAAGCCCTAGATGTGGAATGGGACCAACTTATGAAGGTATACCAAGGGGGAAAGGTCAAATTTCAAGGAAATGTTCAGAGATATGTTACTTGAAATAAAGATTCGCGTCAAACTCCTCAATGGGATGAACCGAAGAGAGACAAATAAAAGAAATAAGAACTTCTCAATGGGAACAATCAGAGTGAGAAATTTGAAGGAAATAAGAACTTCTCAATGGGATTAACCGGAGAGAGACAATTGAAGGAAATAAGAATTTCTCAATGGGAACAACCGGAGTGAGAAAGTTGAAAGAAATAAGAACTTCTCAATGGGATTAATCGGAGTGAGAAAGTTGAAAGAAATAAGTACTTCTCAATGGGATTAACCGGAGTGAGAAAGTTAAAAGAGGGGGGTCCACGTCAAACTTCACAAAGTTCGAAGGAAAAGAAAAAAAATCACGTCAAATTTCTTAACAAGATAAATTTGAAGGAAATGGGTCCACGTCAAACTTCACATAGTTTGAAGGAAGAAAATATCCACGTCAAATTTCTCAACAAGACAAATTTGAAGGAAAGGGGTCCACGTCAAACTTCACAAAGTTTGAAGGAAAAGAAAATATATCCACGTCAAAGTTTTCAATGAGAATTATCCAAAAAGAGACCTTTGAAGAAAAAGGTCCACATCAAACTTCACAAAGTTTGAAGGAAAAGAAAATGTCCACGTGTCATACCCCAAATTTGTCCTACCCGCATCATTTTTTTTCTGTTTATTAACCGATATTTAAAAATCCAAAAATATGTATTACTTTATTTTTCTGTCTGATATTCAAAAAATCCAAAAAATGCATTTATTTCTTTTAAACTGAAAATCTTTTAGATCCTCTTTTTATTTTTATATTAACATAAGTTTTTATTGTTTAGTCATTATCCAAAAAAATTACAAAAAAAAATTGTTATTATAGGCCCATTTTCATTTTAAAAATCCACAAAAATTATAAGAAAAATTCATTTTAATTTTCTATTCTATTATTTCTATCTTACTATTATATTGCATTATTATTATTATTATTATTATTATTATTATTATTATTATTATTATTATTATTATTATTATTATTATTATTATTATTATTATTATTATTATTATTATTATTATCATTATTATTATTATTTAATTTTTTATAATTTTTTATTTTTTCTACTTTTTATTATTATCCTTATTACTATTAGTATTTTTATCATTGTTATTATTTTCATAATCCAACTTCTCATAATCCAAAATATGCACCATTTTATTTATCTGTCAAACAAATATTTCAAAAATCCAAAAATATGTACTATTTTATTTTTCTCCGATATTTCAAAAACAAATCCATAAATACGCCCCATTTTCCGTTTCTATCTGATATTTAAAAAATCCCAAAAATATGTCACTTTTTATTTTTATACCCAATTTCATCCATATCCAATATCCTTTTATTTTATATTTTATCCAAAAAAATCAATCATCAAAAGTCCAAAAAATACATTTTTATTTTTAAACTAAAAAAACTCAAATTCTCTTTCCATATTATAAGTTTTTCTATTTTATTATTTAGTTCATTTTCAAAAATTCATATTATCTTCCATTATTTTTATTAAAAACGTTTATTTCTTTTATTTCCATTTTTATTAGATTAAATGATTTAAATCCATTATTCTCCATTTCCACTCTTTTCTTTTATCATTTGATATTCTTGTATTTTATTATGACTATTCATTATTTACTATTATTATTATTATTTATTGTTATTATTATTGTTTTTTATTATTTTTTTTACCGTCTAACCATTATTCGGAAAATACAAAAACATGTACCATTTTCTTTTATGTCTTATAATCGAAAAAATAAAAAAATATGTCTTTACTTTTCTTTCGGGTTTGTGCAAAAGTCGGGGTTAATTTTGAGATTGTCGAGTGCGTGCGTGTGTGTGCGCGTGCAACATGTTGTGTAGAGTTTTTTTTGTTCAATTCTCACTTTCATTTTCTATCTATCATTTTTCATAAAAAAATTTTAAAAAAAAATGCATTTTATTCTCTTTTCATATTATTATATGTTTTCATTTTATTTTAGTTCATTATCAGAAAATTACAAAAAAAAATCATTTTTTAAACCCACTTTTTGTTATTAACATTTTATTATTTTTCTACACAAAAATTTACAAAAAAATTTATTATTACTATTCTCTATTTCTATTATTTTCTTTATCATTGTTATTATTATTTCCATATTTTTACTTTTATTTCATTCATAGTATTATTATTATTTTTACTTTATTATTATTATTATTTCATTTGATATTATTATTTTTATTATTATTACTTCTTATTATACTTACTATTATCCACCATTTCTTTTATCACTATTTTTATAGTTATTATTATTTTTAGTTTTACAACTTTATTAGTATTATTATTTCTAATTATTATTATTATTATTATTATTAGAACTATTGTTATTATTAGGTAAAATCAATTTCCATCCCATATTGCTTTTCACAAAAAGCTGCAACATTTCCACTACTCTACATGACAAACTCACTCACTCACAAATTTTTACAGCTCATAGAATCTTCAACAAATCTTTCAATTCTTATCCAATTTCTACTCTAATTTTACATAATATCCTCACTCAAATTCTGCTATAAAATTAGCATCATTCTCTTCACAATAAAAAGCTTGGATAACCTTTAAAAAAATTCTAAAAAAAAACCAAAATCAAAGCCAAGCTTCACCTTCAAAAAACCCAAAAAAAATCTGCAATCGAAACACATAATGTATATACCTTCATACAACCTGACTATATCATCACTAACCTTCAAACATTTTTTTCAACATTTCATAAACTAATAGCAACCAAACTCTTTTTTTTTTATTTCTTCATCAAAAAACTTGAGAGCACAAACCGCCCCTCCTCCATTCACCGAAACCGTCAAACGAAAAAACTCTGAACCATAAAACCACAACAAAACCCACAAGCCTGAATTTGAGAAACACCCTCAAATCACCTCGTCAACACCGCTCACCACCATAATCACACAAAAACGTACAAATTCGTGAAATCAAACAGTGAAACGCTGAAATTGCGAGATCCTTGATAACCAATCTTAAGACCATAAACGCCAAATCTGTGAGAAAACCGAAATACAATACCAAGTCCGTATCACCACTGAAAACCGGCGCCGAGTGAGAAGAGAGGCCAAGAGCCGTCGCGGCACTGAGAGAGAGCGACTTGTGTGGCTGAGGCATTTAAGGTTGTTTTTTGTTTCTCTAATTTTTGAATCATGAATCTCATATACCGTTTTGTTATTCTGAGAGGAGAGAAAAAGTGCTTTTGAAAGAAACGAAATGAGGAACACGGTTTTGTTTTTTTTAGAGAAACTGACGGTTTTGTTTTTTTGAGAGAATTTGATACATTATGTTTTCTTTATATTTTTTAATTATAAAATCTGATATATTTTCCTTATTTAAAATGATTTTAATTTAATAGAATTTATTTGTTTATTTATTTATTTATTTTGAGTGCATCGAAACAAGAGGGTTGTTTCTTTACAAAAAATTTGTTTACTAATACTTTGATTTCCTTTGCCATTTTAATGTTACTAACTTTTCTTTTAATTTTTTTTTATTTATTCTTACTTGTCATTTTAATGTTACTAACTTTTCTTTTAATTTTTTATTATTTCTTGTTGTCCTTATGGACTGGGTCCATTCTACTCACACACAGAAAATTCAAATCTGCACCTCCCTTCTATTTCATTGTCTTTTTATTTTTTTAGAGTTATTATTCTAAAAAAAGGATTAGTTCTTTTATTTATTATAGTTTTGGTTTCTGGATTTAATTTAATCTTTATTTTAGGGGGCCGATGATATAACCAACGGTCAAGTTTATCTGATTTCGTTAAATCGATAAAACTTGATTAATATGAGGCCAAAGTAGTTAGATTTATTTTTATTTATCATTTATTTTCTATTTTGTCCATTTAATCTAATTTAGTTTTTATTTATTGTATTTATTCCGGTTAGTTGCCACAATATTCAATTTATTTAATTATCCGCATTTATATTTCTATTCCAATTTAATTGTCGCCATTTTATTTAATTCGATTAATTTAATTTAGCGCATTCCAATATAAACGATCGACTCCTAATAGAACGATTTCAATTTTAAATCGGCTCTAAGGAAGTAAATGAACTATATTTCGACGCGTCCGAATAAAAGGTCCAACGCCTCCGAATAGTTTCCGTTAATTTATTTTTTCGCCGCATTTTATCGCTTTAATCGATTCGCAAACCATGTAAGCCGAGCGCATCGTGCCTCGCCATCAAAATTCTTCCAAACTCGAATATTCAAATATTTTATAATTAAATAGCGGAATAACTGAATTCTGGAGTCTCGCATTCCTCGAATTTTTGAATGAACGCTCCTGAGGCTCGCCCCATGGGACGTGGTTCATTCGACGTTTCGTAATTAAAACATTTAATCTACATATCAAATAACGAAAGAATTGAGTTCTGGAGTCCAGCATTCCTCGAATTCTTGAATGAACGCTACTGAAGCTCTCCCCAAGGGACGTGGTTCATTCGCCCTTTCGTTCCTAAAACACCAATCAAATCAAACATTTTTTAAGCAAACATTGTTTAAATCCTTTCTATCTCGCAAACAAGCTAGCGATTCCGCCTCCTATCACGAGCAGACAAGCCAACGCTTAGCAGTCAGAATGCGGTCTAAATAATCGTTCATTAAAATAAACCAACCAACCAACCTTAGTACCACGAACTACGAGGCTCTGACTTTCCCATTGCACAAGGGAATACATAGGCACACGGATCTTACTCCTTGTCGAGCACCCTAGGAACCAAACAACCTATTTCCCTGTAACCTTATATTAGAATCTTTCGCATTTACTTTTTATTATTCGAAGAAAACATAAAGCATTAGTCAACATTAGATCACAAGTTAAACTAAGAGGTTCCCGTTGAGTACAACGGATGTAAGGGGTGCTAATACCTTCCCCTTACGGAATCGACTCCCGAACCTAGAATCTGGTTTCAAAGACCATGTTCTTTCCGCCATTTTTCTAAAAAGGGTTTCTCGATATTTTCTTTTTCCTTAATTGGAATAAAATAAGTTCGTTGGCGACACTGTTGTTTTAATTTTCATCTGCGGTATTATTTTTATCGTGAGGTCGTATTTTTCGAGGTGCGGCACCACGTCAAATTTCTTAACAAGACAAATTTGAAGGAAAGGGGTCCACGTCAAACATAACATAGTTTGAAGGAAAAGGAAGATAAACACATGAAAGACAGGGTGAAAGACACGACTGCTTTGGTAGGTGCCAAGTGAGTTGGACTTTGACTTTTGGTGGTTGCCAATGAAAATTGGACTTTAAGGATGCCAAACGAAATTGGACTTTGACCACAAGGTAAGAAAACAAGACCTCGGGAAATACATATGAGCACCAAGTAAACTTAGAACTATGCTTAATATGAAATTTTGTATGATGTTAATGGTCAATGATTGCAATGCAAATGCTAAGACCACTAGGTGAGACTCCTTTGGAGAGGTGCGGCTGAAACAACTAATTCCACAACACAGGGAACTTTGCCAACTATGCCTTTGAAAGATATCTTGAACACAACTTCTATCACACCTGTTAGAAGTATCAAGATGTTGATCCTTTTGGGAAGTAGTGATAAGCTTTGCTTGGGGATTGCTTGAAGTAGATTGCCCCATGTTGATTGATTCATGAATGAATGCTTGACTGGTCGCTTGAAATGCCTGCTCCAGTATGAGTCTTGAAGAGAGTTTCTCTGAATAACATGACCTTTGACTGTGACATGCCCCTGATAGGATCACGGGTCAAGTTTCTCAACTGTTTAAAAATTCCTTGATGATGAGTGCTTACTTGCAAATAAAATATTCATTCAAAAATGTTAATTTTAATGCAACGCTCAAGCAAAAATTTGAAATCAAAATCATTATTGGAATGATATTGGTGTAAATAAGATGAAACACTGGTAAGAATGCAATGTTTATTCAGACACTCAATGTGAAAGATAATGCAAAGTGAAAGATAATGTAAAAGGTATGATACCAAAGCGAATGATTGGCAAATCTCATGGGGAGTCAGCTTACGCAACCTTGTTGCGATATTCTTTCAAAACAAACCTAGCTTCAATTAGGTCTTTAAAAGATTGTAACGTGGTCTGGTTCACGGTTTATGAAACAAAGGATATAAGGCTCAAAATTTATTTATTTTTTACCCAACCCATACTTCATGATAATCTTCAGTCCTACGCTCAATTAAATCAACCTATGCATTCAGGTTTTTTGTAGTTGCATTGATGAGGATGGCTCAGAAGCCAAAGAATTATTGGATAGCAGTCATTGCTTCTTCACAATATTGTTTTCTCTTGATTTGTATTTTTTATTATCCCTAACTTTTGCCTGGACTGTATCTTTGACGTTTTCAGTCCACCGGGATGCTTTTATTTTTGCTTAAGTCGCCTTTTGGGTGTTGACTTAGTGGCTTTTTTCATTTTTGATTTGGACAATGACTGCCATCAACTTCTTCGACAATTATTTGATGTGTGCGAAGACAAAAATTGGGCTTGAAACCCTTATTAAAAGTGCAAGGAACAATTCTCCTGAAATTGAATACATATTCGAATTAATTGAGAACTACCCTGCCCCGGGTTAAGATTATGGTTTTTTCGTGTAGAAAGAAACTCCAACTTCTAGGCTCAAAGGGGTTGACAATGGATAAACTTCCTTATTTCTCCAGTATTTGGGAGTTGAAACAATGCCTGTATATCATCAGCAAGGTTTTATTTTGAAAGAATACCATTCAACAGTTTGGGTATTTCTTTTTCGTCATCCTCCCTCCAATCATTGCTTATACAACAGATGAATAAGAGAAACAATGGTGTATATATATTTATTTGGAATTATTGAAAATGAAAAGCATGAATACGCACAAATATGAAGGTGAATAAATTGATTCAAAAACATGCGATGCTCATTTCATTAACATTAACATTAGAGAACAAAACAAAGTCTTTAAACAAGTACACATAATACAAACAAGGAAATTAAAACTGAAAAAGAAACAAAGCCTAGTGTCTAATCAGTAGCAAGGATGAGCTTTCCCGTCTGACCCACTGGCTTTAGGTAGTAACTTGTGATTCTTCTACCAAATCTTCAGCCACTTTGTTTTGGCATGGGATCTATTTCAACCTTGGGAGCCCCTCTCTGTGTGAAGGTGAGCAAGTCTCCTCTGACCAAGTCCTGGACTCGAGCTTGGAAAGCATAACAGTTCTCAATATCATGACCTGCAGCTCCTTCATGGAATGGACAATGAAGATCGGTCCTAAATCCAGGTGGAAGAGGATTTGGAGGGTTGAGAGGTCTAGTAGTGACAAGACCTTTTTTGCACATGGCAGGGAAAATCTCAGCATACTTCATGGGAACAGGATCAATAGGAGCCCTGGGCCTGGGTTTGCGAGTCTGATTCTGACCAACATTCCTTTGTGGATGAGATCGAGCTGGTGGAGCATTAACCATAGGAGTAACTGCAGCTACTTGGGCTTCACCATACTGTTGCTGCTTGTAGTAGGGTCTTCTTTCAGCGTTGACAGCATGAGTATCACCTTCCTTCTTCTTTTGAAAGTTCCCAGAGGACTTTCTCGCAGCATTAGAAGCTTCAGCACTTCCAAACTTGCCCTTTCTGATTCCTTCCTCTAGCCTTTCTCCAATAGTGACTAGGTCAGAAAAACTAGATGATACACTACCTATCATCCTTTCCCAGTATAGAGGTTGAAGGGTGTCCATGAACATACCAGTCAACTCTTTCTCCGCCAAGGGAGGCTCAACCTGAGCAGCTAGCGCTCTCCAGCGCTAAGCGTACTCTTTGAATGATTCCTTTTCTTTCTGAGACATGTTTTGAAGCTGACGACGGTCAGGCGCCATGTCCAGATTGTATTTATATTGTCTCAGGAATGCATCAAGCAAGTCCTTCCTACATTGGATACAACTTTTCTCGAGTCCCATATACCATTTCAAAGATGCCCCACTCAAGCTATCTTGGAAGCAATGGATAAGCAATTTGTCTTTGTCATCATGAGCAGCCATTTTGCGGAAGTACATGACCATGTGGCTTTTTAGGCAAGTGTCTCCCTTGTATTTTTCAAATACTGGCATTTTGAACTTGTCTGTCATAACCAAGTTTGAAACCAAGCACATGTCTGATGCGGCAGCGTTGAAGACATCAAATCCTTCCACATCTCTTATCCTTTTTTCCAAAGTCATGCATTGTTCCCTAACATCCTCAAAATTTCCAGCCTCTCCTTGTACCGAAGATGGTGAATTGTGCACGAAGGGAGGATTCACATAAGCAGTTTGGGCGACAATATGCACATTAGGTTGAGATTCAGTGAACATTCCAGGTTCGAAAAAAGTAGATGTACTAGTCATCTGAGTAGTTGCAAATGGCGGAGTGTAACCTGGTGGCAAACCAAATTCTGGCCAAGTGCTAGCTGGTTTTGAGGACTCTGCATTAATGACGAAGCTGTTGACTTCAGAGATGACGGTCCTCTGAGGTTGAGCGTCCTTAGTAGTCAAGACTTGGAGCATATCCATGATCTTGCTCACACTGCTATTCAGGTCATCAATGTCTTCCCTGACTCTCTTTTTGTGTTCTTCTTGTTCAACCATTCTTCTTCTTTCGTGGGCCCTAGTTCTGTATCTGCATGGAGGAATCAGCTTGACGGGTACTCAACAACTCTGAAGATGAGAACGAATGAACATGAGTGACTATGAATGCAAATATGAATGCAATGATATGCAAATAAAATGTGAAAAGATGTTAAACATAAAGTCATGGTATCACAAGTCCAAGGTACGAATGAAGGATATTCAGATTGCTCTCCTTACAAGGATTTTCCGGGTAGGCTAATAAAGTTTAAAGGAACCCCAAAGTTAACAATCCCTATGGTTGTTCATCACACACGCAAGAAGCATGACGGTTGATTGACTCCACCATATGAATCTCTTTTGGGTGAGATCTTCGTATTGAGCCACGCGAGAGGGAAGTCTCTATGTGCCCCATACTACGCGATCACCGACATGGGGTTTAAAACAAAGTCTCAGAGTTATGGACCTTCCTCAATTGTTTGATGCACGTGTCAATTTTTTTATATATCTTTGACAGTCAATCAACTCAATTGAGAAAGTCTATTCTGAGTGAGGTCTTCATATCGAGCCACGCGAGGGAAAACCCCGGTGCCCCATACTACGCGACCATCAACCTATATTTTAAGCCACACGGTTTAAGGTTCTAAAGGTCCCCAGAGTTGATGACTCTAATGAAAATGACTGAGCACACACGCCAAGAGCTTGACGGTTGTCAGTATTCTCATTAGAATCTACTCCAAGCGAGGTTTTCGTATCGACAACCCATGAGAGCGGTTCCCTCGGGAGCCCATACTATGTAGCCTCTCCTAGATTATGTTTATACTCATAGACCCAGGTATAGATCCTTTCACTCAAGGTTCTTTTGAAATCAAAGTATCGATCCAAGAACCACAAGGTATAATATGGAAATCGATAAAGAAAGCGGTAAAAATAAACAAGTAAGACATAAAGGCAAACATACAAACAAGCGCGAAGCAACCTAGATTATGCTTGACTTGCATAGGGGTGAACCAGTCCCCAGCAGAGTCGCCAGCTATCGTACCTTGGAAAATACGATCCTCGCGAATGCGGTCACGGCTGGGCTGACTTGAGAGTCGCCACCTAATTTTGATTTATTCCCAAAAAGGGAAAGGGAAAATATAGATAAAACCCGGGAAGAAAGGATAAAGACAAGGTCGTTGGAACCATTTCCTGAGTTCGGAAGTCGGTTATGCAGGGGGGAGATATTAGCACCCCCTACATCTATCGTACTCGATGGGAACCTTCTAAGTTGTCACACACGAAAGGATGTCTATGCCTAATGAATTACTTTCTAAAAGGGGAAAAGGGTTTAAATTTTATTATCTTTCTTTAACGAAAGGATTAAGGAGTCGAATTGCACTAAAGAGTATGGGTAGTTTATTCCGAACCAACAAGCCAAGCGTCTTGCGACGGAATAATCGGAGTGAATAATGAGTGCTCGTAATCCTCCTTTCTACCACTTAAGGCTCATGGCGTACAATTTTTCTCATATTATTAAAGTATTTTATAACCTAAAAACACTTGACGTTGGATCAGGGGTTTGGATTTAAAAGAAACATCTTGGTAGGTCGATTGCGAGGCCTAAATCAATCGCGCAGGGTGAGTGCAAAATGGAGGTTAAGGGTTAATTAGTTACGCGGGATCGATTCTTAGTCATAAGCTAATGCGGACCGTTGGAGCTCGAATTAAACCAAAAGCGTCAAAATGTAGCTCTTTAACTATCTTAGAATCGATTCAATGTTAGAATCATTCTATGAGAAGTCGAGCGTCACTTTATAATCAAACAATTATTTAAATAAAAGAAATGCGGTAAAAAATACAACTGGTCTCATATTGATTTAAATAACGTCGATTTATTGAAATCGAATATTTAAAATTGTTTGTTATATCATCGACCATAAAAATAAAATAAAGTAGAAATAATAATAAAATAAGAGTTTGGCCACATATTTAATTTAAATAACGTCGATTTATTCGAAATCGAATATTTAAATATTTATTCATCGGCCAAAATAAAATAAATTGACATAATGGGAAATAATAAGGAAAATAAACGTGTGGCCTCAAATTAGGGGATAACGTCGATTTATTAGAAATCGAATATCACCATTTATCATTGGCCGAAATAAAAATAAAGTCGATAAATGACAATGGATCTAAAATTAATTAGAAACCATAAAATAATAGATAACAGTCTCATATCAATTTGGACAATGTCGGTAAATCGAATGTCATAAATCGGATAATAATATCATAGACCAAATAATAAATATAAATAAACCAATAAATTGATAAAATAATAAATGAAGAAAAAGTCGGCCTCAAATTGGTTTAGACAACGTCGCTAAATGGAATGTCAATAAACCATATTTTTATCATAGGCCCATTATAAATAAATTAACACTAATAAATCTAAACAATTTAATTAACAATTACTAGAACTAAAAGAAACATAATATGGTCTCATAACGATTTCGATAACGTCGGTTCAATACCGAATATCAAGAAAATGCAGTTATATCATAGACCATAAAAAAAAAGAATAGTAACAACAGTAAATCCCAAAAAGTTCAACCGCATTCCTCTACCTATTTTTTCTTCAGAAAAACGATTCTCAATCTTCCTATATAAAAAGAATGAATCACCAAAAGGAAAATAGAGGAAACCACCTTTAAAACTTCACGGCGGCGGAATGATTGGGCAACGGTGACCTTTCGGTCTTCACGTTCACGGAGGTTTCAATTCTCATGATAATCTCTTTGTTTCGCGGTTCAGTTTGCGCGGCGGTGATAAAGGTTCGCTCGATGAAGATTGTATTTTCCATGTCATCGGCAGACATCTTAATCTGGTTATAGCCGGAAAATCCGTCCATGAAGGAGAACACGGAAAACTGAGCTGTATTATCGACAAGCACATCTATATGAGGTAGAGGGAAGTCATCTTTGGGGATGGCCCTATTCAAATCCCTTTAGTCTACACACATCCTGACTTTACCGTCTTTCTTAGGAACCGACACAATGTTGGCAACCCACGGAGGGTAACTGGTCATGGCCAAGAAGCCAGCATCAAACTATTTTTGTACTTCTTCTTTTATCTTGATTGCCGTATCAGGACGCGTGCGCCTTAACTTCTGCTTCACTGGAGGGCAACCTTCTCTGAGAGGCAGTTTGTGTACCACAATGTTAGTGTCTAAACCAGGCATATCTTGGTAGGACCATGCAAAGACGTCAACATACTCTCGAAGCATAGCAATCAAACAAGTCTTGACAGATTCTTCCAATGCGGCCCCGATCTTGACTTCTTTCTTGTCCTCTTCGGTACCCAGGTTTATCACCTCGACGGCTTCTTCATGTGGCTGAATCATCTTCTCCTCCTATTTAAGAAGTCTGGCCAATTCTTCAGGTAGTTCGCAATCCTCTTCACCCTCCTCATCGGCTTTATAAATTGGATTGTCAAAGTCATACTCAGCCATAACAGGGTCGTTATTGATAAGATCCGGTGACAAGCACCTGCATGAATGATGATTCATGCAAGGCTTTAGAAAAGGCTTGAGAAAATGAAATACATTTCCAGTTTTAAAACTTTTCTTTCTTTTTGAAAAACAAAATAAAAAAATGAAAGACAAAGAACAACATGGATGAATGCGAAACATCAGCTTTATTTATAATTATGAATTGGGTTAGGAACAAAAGAACCCTTACAAAAATCCACTATGCCCCGGGAAAGACATAGTGCTTGAATACAGAAAAACAGAAACAAAAATTATTACTCTTCAAAAGAGGTGACTGAGATAAGCCTTTCTGATGTCCAATTTCTAGGTTAAGTCCCTGGAACAGCAGGCCTGATCCACTCATCTAAGTCACAGTCATTATCAACTGCGTCATCCTGCACGGCACTGATGTTTCCATAATCCACCACTCCCGCACTCGTGAAAGTAATTGGGCCTTGACGACCTCTAGCACTCGATCCAGAAGATGACTGCCCAGGATGGTAGCCAACCCCAAACATATTTTTCTTTTCTGGAACTTCTATTGGACTGCCCCGGCCTTCTCGTATCCCAGATTCTACCACTTCAAGAGCTTGCTTATAAGAGGCTATCGAAACCCCCTTCTTTGGTTCTTCAGGAGAAGCTGCCACTGCTGATGCTTGTTCAGTTTTTAGGGGCTCAAAATCCTGACATGGAGTTTCAACTATTTCGCCATCCATCTCCACATACTTGAATGAAGCCAGATGACTAACAAAAATGTCTTCTTCCCCAATGACAGTTACAATTTGACCCTCCCAGATGAACTTTAGCTTTTGATGAAGTGTGGACGATACTGCTCCTGCTGAATCTATCCAAGGTCTTCCAAGCAAACAATTGTATGCATGCTGTATATCCATCACATAGAATGTGGTATTGAAGATTTGTGGACCTACTTTAATGGGTAAATCCACCTCCCCGAACACTGATCTTCTCGACCCATCAAATGCTCTAACCACCAGGTCGCTGGGCTTTAAAATCACTCCATCATAATCCAACTTCATCAATGCTTTCTTGGGTAGAACATTCAATGAAGATCCGGTATCAACCAACACGTGAGAAAGTATTGCGCCCTTACATTCTAAAGAAATATGCAGTGCCCGATTATGAGCACGCCCTTCAGATGTTAGATCCATGTCTGTAAAGCCTAATCCGTGACTGGCATTGACACTAGATACCACTGCTTCCAATTGATTTACTGAAATATCCTGAGGAACATACACCTTGTTCAGAATATTCAAGAGGGCCTTCCTGTGGGAATCAGAGCACATGAGTAAGGACAAGATGGAAATCTTCGACGGAGTCTGCTGCAAATGGTCCACAATCTTGTAGTCGCTCTTTTTGATAATCCTCATAAATTCTTCAGCTTCTTTATTAAAGGTAAGGTCTGGATCAGTTACTGGTCCGGGATCATTGACAACCACTGGTTGCTTCCCTCTTGCTCTAGCCTGGGCTTCCGTGGTGTCTCTGGGTGGTATCACACTATTTCTTAGTGTTTCCGGCGCAAATAACCTTCCATTTCTAGTAAAGCCCCCTACTCCAACACTTTCTACTTGAGCTGGGGTTGTACTAGACGTGACCAACTCTTGCTTCTGGATGTTACAGTATACTTCGCCACCATAATTCCAGGGAATAGCTCTATCACTCTGATATATTACTGGTCCTGCAGTGATAATCGTTATCGGTGCCACTCTGGCCTGTGGAGGAACATGAGATGGATCGTAGAAGATGTTTACTATAGAGACTTCGCTTTCCTTTACAACCTTGTCAAACTACAGCATTCCCTCATCAATCATACTTTGGATCCCTGCTTTCAATTGCTCACATCCATTTGTAGCTTCAACACATCCTGGACAATCAACTTCACACCCAGGAAAGATACCTTTCTGTGACAAGCAGACTTTAACAACACTCAACAGAGTTTGCAGGTCGTTCACATTGCACACCAGGTTTAGATTCTCCCCTTCGTCAATTGCCCCAACCGTACCTCCGTGAGGAGGCATGGGGTTCTGCATTACATTAGGAGTAGGAGCGAAATTAATCGCTTTAGAAACCATCAGGTCTTAAACAACATGCTTAAGTGCTTTGCAGTTCTCTGTGGTATGCCCAGGAGCTCCGGAATGAAATTCGCATCTGGCATTTGTATCATAACCCTCGGGGATTTGGCCCGGTTTCGGGGGTTGTAGAGTTCGGAGTTGAACCATCTGAAGTTGTAGGAGATTCTTCAAAAGCTGTGAATAGGACATTGGCGGAGCCTAGAAATGTCTTTCTCTAGGCTTTTGGGGGTAATATGGACGAGAAGCTCTTTGTTGTTACCCTTGCTGGCGTTGTTGTTGTGGTTGTTGGACTTGCTGTTGAACAGGTTGAGCTGAGATAGTGACAGGAGCCACTTCCTGATAAAAACCTCTGTTGTTTCCTCCCCTCTGCATGTACACTGCCCCGGTCTCTCCTTCTCTTCTCTTCACGAAGGGCTTCTTGACACCAGAACTCGAAGCGCCCCCGTTCTGAATCTTCCCTTGCTTGATCCAACTTTCTATTCTCTCGCCAGTCAAGATGTTATCCGAAAATCCACTTGAAGAACATCCAGCTAGCCTTTCCATGAAATTCCCAGGGAGGGTATCCAGGAACAGGTCTACCATTTCTCTCTCCAGCAAAGGTGGTTGCACTCTAGCAGCCACCTCACGCCACCTTTGTGCATAATCTTTGAAGCTCTCGGAGTTCTTCTGAGTCAGACTTTGAAGTTGAGTGTGACTGGGCGCCATGTCGATATTATACTGATACTGCTTGAGGAATTCCTCTCCCAACTCCTTCTAGTTTCTTACAGAGCTTCTCTCTAGCTTCATATACCATTCCAAGGACCCTCTGGAGAGACTATCCTGGAAGTAGTACATCCAGAGCTTTTCATCCCGAGTATGGGCAGCAATTTTTCGGTAGAATGCCTGCAAGTGAGTCTTTGGGCAGGAGCTACCGTTATACTTGTCAAAAGCAGGTGTCCTGAATTTGTGAGGAATAACCACCCCGGGGACTAGGCCCATGTCAGACACATCTATCCCCAAAGTGTCTCTACACTCGAGGGCTTTGACTTTCTCAGCAAGCATCAAAAAGTCTTGGAGATTTCCTTCTCCGCCGAACCCCATTTCATTGTTGAAAGAAGGGAACTGATCATCCTGCTTGTCTTGTACCGGAATGAAAGTTGTTGTGCCCTGCTCTGGAATTTGAGGTCCACCTGGGCCATTGTTGGTGTTGGGAGGAGTCACTTGGACGTCAGGAGTGGTTACAAGGATATTAGTCTGAGGAGGGTTGAGACCCTGAACTGAATTCCTTAACTCTTGTTGTCCCTGAGCCATCCCTTGCATCATGACCATGAACTCTCCCATTCTGGTGCGAAACTCATTAAACTCAGTTTACATAGCGTCCATGACTATCCTCTGGTTGCTGCGAGTTGCATAGCAATGTGGGATATCGTGTCGGAGATGCCGGGTCTTGGCAGCTCTCGCAATCTTTTCCTGAAACACAGATAAATTAAGCATCCTATAGAAAAACCTGCAAAAACAAAGAAGAAATGCAAATGATGTGTATGCAATGCAATGTGTTCCTTTTATTCCCAAGGCTTTCCCTGTTTCCGGTCCTGGTATTAAGAGAATAATAATTGGGAAGAAGACCCAAGCGATGTTCAAATACAGTGACGGCCGTGGAGAATTGATGCTCATTACCCCGTGTTAGTGCAACAAATAACGAACAAGAGATTCAAAACAAGTCAATCACATAAACTGAAGTTTGAAACAACAAAGTTCTCGAAGGGTGCCAATCAAAAGAACAACAAAGTACATCAAATAAAGGAATCCCACAACAATCCTGTGGGTAATCCAAGTACAATAGCATGAAACTAAATCCTAGGGAGCTCTAAGTTTTGCAGCCTCCAGCTAAGACGCTTGACATTCTGGAACAACTGAACGATATCCGGATGATCAGGCTCCAGGATGAGTCTCTGGATGAGGAGATCCCTTAGATCAAAGGAAGCATGTAACTCTTCAATCTGCTGCAGGAAAGCCATCTCACTCTCTTTGCTCGGACCCGGCTCAACCGTTGACTTCTTCACATCAGCTTTCAATTTCAAGTCTTCTATTTCTTTCTGAGCTTCCTTTACTACTTGTTGGCTTTCTGCTAGACTTTCGAGACGATCCTTCTCTTGATGATAAGCCTTCTAAAGGAGCTCTCTTTGTCCATCCAAAGAATCTTGAAGACTCTTGATTTCCAGCTTATGCTTGACGTCCAACTCTTTTTGCCTCCTCAAATTGTCTTCCCATTTTTCTTGCTATAAGGTAACAGCTTCACTGGCTTCATTAAGGTCCTTCCTCACTTTCCGGCGCTGGGTCGCCTTATGAGTTTCAGCTAATCCCTTTTTCTTGAAGTAAAGCTCTCTCTCTTAAAAATCTTGCTTCTTGAGCCTAACCATCTCTTCAGCTTTGTGAGCTCTTTCCTCCAGCTTTTGATTCTGCATCTTCAGCTTCTGACATGCATTGTAAGCTTCTTGATTCTCTAACCTGAGCTATTGAACCAAAGCTTCCAACTTTTGATAATCTTGCAGAGGCACTGAAGTCGTGGGTGCTACCTCCTTAGGGTAGAGAGGTGTCTCTCTAGAAAATGGGAGCAACTGGGTCTTCACACGATCCTCCAACCAGCTGGCGAAAGGATCATAAGTGTTATATTCCACTCTTCCAAAGTGTTTCTTCCCATTCACCACTCTAACTTCCCAAGCTTGGGATGCTAGTATGCTCATCTTGGAATTTCCTTCTGCTGGAAAGTATAAAGACTCATTTGCATCGTCAGTCAAAGGTACATCTCTTAAAGGATAGCCAAATTGTTTTCGGGATAAGATAGGATTGTAGCTTATCCCACCTTTCCTTCCTATCAAAGGCACATTTGGAAAGCTACCACAACTGACCAACATTTCTTTGCCCACAAGATCTCTATTGCATCCCCAAGCAATGTCAGCTGAGGTTAAGCCCATTAATCTTTTGGACCACTTCCAAGACTGTTTCAAGTCCTGAAAAGGTCCCGATTTAGGGAGTTGCCTTACAAACCATTCAGCAAATATAGGAGCACAACAATTTACACGTCCCTTCCTCTTTTCATTCCTGTGTTGAACTCCATAGTAGAAGTCAGCTAGCAATGTAGGTACAGGATTTCTTTTGACAAAGATGGTGATGGCCTCCATACTAATTAGCCATTTCTCTCCTGGAAATAAACTGATTCCATACATTATCATGGCTAACAATGCTTTGAAGTATGCCCATTTCTTTTCCAATGCCATGATATGTGCCTCTGTGATAAGAAAATCCAAAGGGATCCCCCTACTTTGGCCAGCCTCTAATCCCATCTTGAGTCTGAGCATACTCAAATGACAGGCAATAGTGATATCCTCATGAAGAGGGGTCCTCTCTGAAGCATAATAAGGCATACCTACTTTAATAGGAATATTCAGCATACTAGAAATCTCCTCTAATGTAGGTGCCAAGATATAATCAGGGAAAACAAAGATCCTCAGTTGTGGATCATAGAACTGCAACAAAGAATGCAAGCTATCCCTCTGGTCAACTGTGGGCTTGCTCACATAATCCAGTATCTTGCCAAACTCTTTCCTAAAATAATCAAGGACTTTGTCACCCATCAAGCTAATCAATCCCTGAATACTCTCTGTCTCTGGTTGTGGGAAAGTATAGTGGACATTTCTCTTCCTTGGAATCTCCATGTTGAAGCAGCAAATATGACCAGTACTAGGAAGTAATGAACCCTGGGAATAAAAAGAACACAAAATGATTAATGATGTCATGATGTTATGCAAGGCAAGGCATGTGATCAGTGACGCGTCTGTGTAGTGAATCAGGTAATCAAGTGTCTGTGCAAAGCCACAACATCATCACAAGTATCTCTGATCAGGAGTTCATGATTTCAGAATCCATAATTAACAGAACAAGATCGTATCACTAAGGTATACTGGCGTACATGGGTATGTTGAAGTTTCGGGTTCCTGCATACCTGTAAACCCCTCCCAATCTCACGGGTGTGCTACTCGGGTCAACATCACGGACTCTCAAAGCCGAATAGCAATAATACGTTCACCATTTCCGAGAAATGGCTCATGACCAAATCAGGGGATCGGTTTGGCATTATGTACTACTCAGGGAGGTCTCAGCTGAGTCCAAGGAAACAAGCATCCCTCATAAGTCCTCAGCTTCAAGCACTGAATCGAGAAACAATAGTACATTCATCCCGAAGGGTATAATACTATCGTCATACGAACAGTTTTCCTTGACTGGATTCCTATGAGAGAACCGGGCCATCCTATGCGAGTTCCCAGTGGGCCCTCGGATGCGAGTGGGTTTGCCAACAAATGTGGTCTGCCACTGTCATCACTGGAGAGGGATGTTTCCACAAAGGTTCTCAATGATCGGTCCCTTGACTGCACATAACTATCAAGGTAGCGTATTAACCCAGAAAGATTCTGGTATCAATACATTCCCGAGAAGGTCGCAAGTCAAGGTGTGGAACTTACTACTAACAACATAGCAAGATGCCATGAAGCCAAAGTGGAACCACTCTAAGTCCTAGGGTGCACTCGAGCCCCGGTTACAAGCTCATCTCACAGTAACCCCATCCCACAGAAAAAATGAAAACCAGCACAGTCCAGCATATGATGCATGTGAAAATACATACTGAAAGTAGTAAATAAAGTTGTAAAATAAACTGTAAATGAAAACAGTAAATAAACACAACAGCACACACATATAAGCACCCAAAGAAACAAAAACAAACAGGCGCTAGGATTGACTCTACGAGGGAAACCAAAGATTCCGGGTTCGGTCCCCAACAGAATCGCCAGCTGTCGCTCCGGGATTTTCATCCTAGTACAAACGCGAAAGTGGCGCGGAAAAGGTAGAGTCGCAAAACCTAAGGTAATGCTGCACAAACCCGAGGAAGAAGGAAAGGACGAGGTCCTGCGATCCAAAGATCTGGGTTCGGGAGTCGGTTACGACCTGGGAAGGTATTAACACCCCAGATCGTCCGTCGTACCCGACGGGATCCACGCTTGTTTGTTTCTTTCAAAGGGTAAAAGAATATAACTGTTGTTGAATAAAAACTGCTGCAGGAATGGAACTGAGAAATGAGAAAGGAACTGGAAAAGAACAAAAAGAAAGAATGGGGAAAATGTAGGGAAAATAAAGAATGCGCTCGAACGGGCCCTACCCCGCTGCCTACGTACCTCATCGGGAAAATGAGGATCAGAGTCGACGTAGTTCGCCTAACCAGGCGGGAACTATTTGTTTGTGTTTTTTATGGCTGGAACTGCGTATGTCTATGCTCAGGTGTTGCAGGCTCGTCTGGTACGAGTGCGTTTACTGTCTTGCATGCGAGACAAGTCGTCGCAAGTTCGCGTATAGAATGAATGAGATGAGAAGAGAATTCCCGCAAGAAAGTCGCTTATTGCTTGTTGTTTGCTTTTTATGAGAAGTGTTTTGAATTTGTTTGTTTTATGAAACAACCCCTTGATGAGACTTGTACATCATGCTAGACAAGCCTACACTATTCCAAGATGAAATGAATGTAAGTGCCCCATGGAATAAGGCTATACACAAGGGATCCTTTCATGCATTTATTAAGTCTTTTTGGATTTTGTTTGAAGATGAGAAAGAAGACTCAAAATGGAGAAAGGGAAAAACTAAGGGGACTAAGACACAACCCTAAGTTATTTATTAAAATGGTGGTCCTAATGGTGAGTGAGGTTTTTCTAATCCTAAAGATCAAAAGGAAAAGAAAAAAGGAAAAAGGATGCAACTTACTTCCTAAGGAAGATAAGTTGGTCCTAACAATGGGGAATCCTACCAATCACAAATATGGAAGGAAAGAAGGAATTAAATGCATAAAGAAAATGCATAAAAAATAAAGGATAAGGTGAAGGAAACTTACCTCAATCTTCCCCTCTACAAAACAAAGGTTAATGTACATTTTTATTAAAAAGGAATGAGGTAAACACATACCAAACAAATCCTAAGGCAACTTGGACCTAAACTAGACTCAATCTTAAGTTTAAGGGTGTCTACACTATGCTAAGCTAAAATTCAGCCACTATTTACAACACTCAAACACACAATCAGCTATGAAAACAATGCATAACACAAATCAGTTTTTTACAGCCAGCATGCAGCATGAAAAGGTAGGTGTAAAAAGTCACAAACATCATGCACTTCACAACACACAGCATACATTTTACAGCACCTATATGCAAAAACAGCTATGAAATGCAAAATTCAGAATTGATTATTTTCATTTTATGCACAAAGTGAATGATAAACAACACATTAATGTCACTTAACATGAATCTACATGCATCACAAAATGAACTCAAACATGTGAATTTATTTACATCATTTATTTGATTAAAAATGACAATGAACAATCAAGAACAAACATACTTTTCATGTTGCACAAATGAACATCTTATCATGAGATTGAACAAGTATCACTACAAGCATCAGTTGTTACACAATTGTTACACATGCATGGCATAAAAATCAGAATTGAACTCATGTTAAGATATGATCAATTAAGCACAAGAAACTTGCATTAACATGTGAAGCATTTATTCACTTTTGGCAAAAAAATCAACATGGCATTTAATCACTTTATCAATCAAGCAAGCAATGACAATAATCATGAAGCACATATTGAATTTAAGCAAGCACTTAACATGTGAAACAAATGATTAAAGTGTAGTAAAACATCATCAAGAATCACTTATATCACATTTGCACATTTAACACAAAACATAGAAAAGTGAACGGAATCATGTCGAAACGACTCGAAACAAATGAATTGGCTACTGGAAATAGACCCAAAAATTCCCTAAAATCAATACCTAAACATACATGAACCATAGAAGCACTAGGAAGCAAGATTGAGCAAGAAAATAAGCTAAAAATCCAAAAATGAGCAGCGTTAACCGATTAACCAAATTGGTTAACCCGTTAACGGACAGAAAAATACAGCATTTTGGCCAAAAACGCATGCGTTAACCGGTTAACCAAATGCGTTAACCGGTTAACGCTGAACAGAAAGTGAAAAAAGCTTTTAAAATAAGTGCTTTTGGCCACAATCTTCCTTCTAAACAACCCTAACCCCCACCTAATCATGCTAACACGAATTTCTACTTAATTAGGGCTTATTAACACATGCTAGAATCTATAACAAGCTACAACCTAACTTCTAATCCATCAAAAACCACAAATCGCAAGCAAAACTTAACGAACACGTACTCAAACATAAGCAATACGAAAAGCACTTAAAGAATGCTGAAATGGAGAGATGAAGTGAATAACTTAAAGGAAAAGTGATTTAGATCACCAACCTACGAAGCGGAGAAGTGCTTCGGTGAATGTTGCAAGAATCGGAGTTTGATCGAAGAGAAAACCAAGAAAACCGCGGAACCGCAAAATAAATGCGTTCTTGATGCTTGAACCTTCGTGTGCTTCCGATAAGTCGAAACCTTCACCAAAATTCAGTAGCTTCTTCTTCCACAATCCACAAAATCAATGGAGGTTGAGGCTAAGCTTCAAGATCTTCAAGTTTCAATGTGAAACTTGAAGAGCTTATTCAAAAAAGCTTTAGTGAAAGGAGGGAAAAAGGAGGAAAAATGATTGTGAGAGAATGAGAAATTTGGAAATGAAAATTGTGTGTGTATCCCCTTTGGTTTGGATAAAAATGGATTAAATATGGCTTAGGTTTGGGGCCCAAAAATTAGGCTTGGGATCCAAAATTATGGTTTGGTAATGAGGTTAGGATTTAGCAATGGAGCTAGGTTAGGAGAAGGAACATTCTAGAAGATGGTAGAACATGGTAGAAGTTTCCAAGGGAAATGGAGTGGAATTGAAATGGAAAAACAAGAGGGAAAGAATGAAAGGAAGTGTGGAAGGAAAGTGGAAGGAAAAGTGGAGGGAAATGTAAAACCAACCACTTTTCAAATGATTTTTCTTTGATTTTTTTATGATTCCTCCATCATTTCTTGACCAAGTTTAAAGCATAGGATCATTGTAACCCTAATTTCATGATATCAATCTTAAAAGTCAGGAATCGACCTTTTTTACCTAGCTCGGTTGCCTTTTCCCCGATTCTTCGATTTTCCGTCGTCTGGCCAGTCGAACCCCTTCCAAAATGAATTTGTGGACGAGATTTGAACCCTATGCCTTTGACATCATATATAATATAAAGGAATCCTCTTTGAATCGAAACTTCATGAAGAAGCCCAGTAGAGGTGAAACCCTAATTTGACCATTTTCATCAGGAGATGTTGCACTGCTTGCCTCCTTTAATTAAACCACATCTTTCCATGGCTCGTGACTTTTAAGTGAAGACTTGTGGGATGTTGTGAACCCTTCGAAAAAGGTTGAGAAGCTTTATGGTCATGTGATTGCCTTTGTAATGCCCTCAGTTGCTCCAATCATTGATCACATACTCATGCCTCAGATATGTTATACATGATGCAATGTTTTGGGTTATTTTATGAATTTATGAATGCAAAATGCTATGCAAAATGTTGTGGAAATGAGAGGGAAAATTTTGAGGTATTACAGCTTGCTGTGTTTGTGGAAGGGTACGGTTTGATGAAGGGTTAGATGGTGTTATGTTTGGTTTCAAATCTGGATCTCATTCTCTCAGACATTGCCCTTTTTGGTTTGTAATGAGAGGCTAAAGGTGTGAAGAGTTGATGAAGGTTTTTAGGTGTTCTGTGTTCACAGTTTGAAGATTCAAGTTTCAGATTTGTGCGGCTTTGTTTAAGGAACTGGGAGGTTGCATATTTTAGATTTTCTGAATAATAAAAGAAAAAATGCGGGTAAGACAAATTTAGGGTATGACACAAATGAGGTGCAAACAAACAAAAGACCATATCAAAGCATCACAATCAGAAGTGGAACTTTCCATTCACATGCCAAGATCACTCAAACAACATCATGAAAGAATTAGGGAAAACAAAATATCACAAGGCATTACAAGTTACCATAAGGGAAACATGAAGCATACATGAGATGGATAAGATCATTCAAGCCAAATATTTTCCACAAACTTCAAAGTCAGAACCCTAGCATGGTGATGAAGTGCCTAAGCAAAGAGATCAAATCACAATGGAAATATATAGGCTCATACAAAGGCAAACAAGTGAGGCACATGGAAGTAAGAAGTGATGTGAGCATGCATATAAATGTGAGACTTAAAGAATAAGTAACTCAAAACAACACAAAATACAAACTCCATACAAAGACCAGGGATGCAACAACATGCTATAAGACACCAAATCAACCCCTAGGAGTTGGCACAAGTGCCCTCCTAACCTAATGAGTAAGCATACATCAAGGAAACATTCAAATTAGGGCATGGTAAGCATAAAATTCACATAAAATGGAAACAAACCTCAAAAATTCAACAAGTAAGCACAAAGACTCCTTAAACATGTAGGATCTTCATACCAAAAGAGAAAGACCAAAATAAGAAGCAAAATAGGTCAAAGAATTACATAAAGATCAATTAGGGTTTTAGAAACTTCAACACAAAGAAACATGGAAAAACCTAAGCATACAAACCCTAAAATCATGAAATAAATCTCAAGTAACCCTCAACATGTTTGGGATCAGTAGAAAAAAGAACCAAGTCCATTGCTATCACCTAATTCAAAATAGAAAATGAACAAGACAAGTCATGCATAAAAGAAATTAAAATAAAATAAATAAAACCAAAAATTAATTCAGACATGAATATTAATAAAAAATGAAATTAAAAAGCAAGTAAAAATAAAGAAAATTGAAACAAATTTCCATGATTTTTTTGGTAATTTTGGCATATTTTTATCTATTTTTATGAATTAAAACAAAACACACACAATAAAAATAAAATAAAAGAAATAAAATTAATTCAGGTCAAACAAGCCACCAGATCCAATGGTTCAGATTGAAAGTTAAGAAAAGTATGAAGATCCAAGGGATACGCGCATGCCAAAGAAGTCAGCAGTCAAAGTAATTGCAATCAACGCACATAATTCAAATAAAATTCCCTCCAACCGATCCAAGGGCCACGTTTTAAAGTTATGTTGACTCAGAGGCATGTGACCAGCACATGTCTCATTAATGTGTCGGCACATGCTTGAGCGCATGATCACCACACATCTCACGACCAGGACCTCATCTTCTTCCTTGGATCACCTGCATGAAAATTCCGACCACAATTCCAGAATCCGGTGAACAGAGCCCTAGCTCCGTCACCGAAAAACACCAAACACGCAAACCACACCATAACAAAGCCTATAAATCTCCAGACCTGATCATCTAATCAAGATAAACAAGAATCCAGCAATGAAATTCACAAGAACTTCAAGAATGAAGCAAATCGAATCAAACAAAATTTAACATCACACTTTCAGATTCAAATATCTCACTCAATAATCAATCAAAATCAAATCTAAATTGTTCAGTGTAACCAACATCACTCACAAATCATTATGTACACAACAAAAACAAGTTGTAGATCCATGGATTCCATGACATACCTGAGGATGAAACACTTCAGAATCAACAAGATAGAGCTCCAAATGATGCAGATCCACGTATCTTGATCTCCTTTTGCAAAATAAATGAAAGATGGAGCTTGAGAGAGGCTAAATTGATGAATTCGAAGGATCTTGCTCTGAACTGCACCTCATTATTCCTTCATCTTTAGCTTCAATCAATGGAATAAAACAACTTCTTGAAACTTGAAGATGAAGAATATAAAGAGAAATCGGAGAATTGAAGCTTATGGAGAGAGATTCAAAATTTTTTGCTCTTGTGCATGAAAGTTTGGATCTGAGAAACGAGAGTGTGTTCTCACGAATTCAGTGCATCAATCCCTTAAATATACTTAGTGTTTACACCCTCTTAGGGTTTTTGAAGTAATAGAGGCAAAGTGTGTGTGATTAGGGTGAATTTGCAAAAATGCATGAAGAATGAGATTGCTTCACAAACACGTGTAATTCCCTCCCCATGTGCACATTCTGATCACACTTTATCCATTATTCACCTTTGGATTAATCTTGGCCCTTGGATGTACATGGATCATGCTTTTCTCATGATTTTGCACAATTGCATTTTGTGAAATATCTCTCATTCCATCCACGGGTTCTTTGATTTTCTTGGGAAAAATGACCTTCATGAATTGCCTTGGATGTTTATGACAACAATTGATCCATAAGATGGCTTAGAAATGAATTACAAGGGAATTTGCATCCTGGTGAAAACATAAAAATGAGGTAAAACCCTAAAAATGTCCAAACTTCCAATGGCCATATTTTGAGTTCGACACATGCTATGAACAAGTTCTTGTACTTTTTGAAAATGCGAGAGCATTCCCTACAACTTTGATGTTCAAGGAAACTTCATTTGAATTCATATAGGCCGTGTAAGAATCACTTGAAGATTAGGGCAAAATATACCAAAAATAGTAAGTTTCCATTACAAGTCACTTACTAAATTTGGAAAACTTCTCATAACCTCTTGATTCTTGATTCTTGAGATCAACAAAGCTCTTCTTTGACCTTGGGAAGGTCCATTGACTTGAAAAACATGATTGGAGGCCTTGAAATCTAACAATTAACTTTTCAGATGCACAATTGACCACTTTCTTCCTTTACAAGTAACTGAAGAATTATCTGACTTCCTCAATGAATCTTTGCATCAAACTTCATACATAGGCCTTATATATCATATGAAAGCCTTTGACCACAAGAATTGGTCACAGCTATGAGGATTTCTTGATCTGAGGCAAAACCCTAATTAGGGTTTCCTGTGTAGGAGCTTGTTGCACTTCTGAGCTTTTGATGATGCTTCACCCTTCTAGCGTTTCATGGATGACCTTGAACTTGTGCAAGATGTGAGGATACCTTGTGAGATTCTTTCAAGATCACTTGGCTCTTTGCTTGGCTTTTGAGATCATGAATTTCCATATGATTGATCATGTGCCTTATGCTAGCACCTATGAATGTCATGCTTCATTTTTCTATGCCATATGCTTGGACATGAGAGTGACATGACATGGTATATGATATGAAAATTCTGAGGAGAAAAGTGATCAAATTTTGGGTTGTTACAGCTTCCCCTATTCAAGCATCCGTTAATCTGAAGAGGACGATAGCTCTTGTTGTCGACCATTCGAGATGAACTGTGGTTGAATACCAAAATAACCCTAAAATTTGCACTCTGCTGGAGTAGAAAAAGGGAAATCAACCCAACCAAAGGAGAGCTCCTGCAAACCCTGACAAGGTGACAAGTAACTAAATAACCAAAGAAATGTCTTTTAAACGACGCCAGGAGACTACTGGCTTGCCACAGTGACGGTGGACTTTGCAATTGTCTTTTGAACGACGCCAGGCGACTACTGGCTTGGCACAACGATGATGGACTTTGAAATGGGTGATTCCTTACGAATCTCACATCTTCCTACGCTTCCCATTGGTGCATTTGAGTCTGTAGGGTAGACATGCACTGATCAGAATCTGCATCTTACCATGCGCTTACGATGCTGATTAGAATCCGCGTCCTAACATGCGCTTATGATTCTCTTCATATACCCTATGATCGGATATAAGCTGAATGCGTGCATCTTCATATACCCACTGTCAGGATCTCTCCTTAATTGCGCTGGAACGACCCTAATTAGAATCCGCATCTTAACATGCGCTTACGATTCTAAAGCAAAGTTTCGACAATTTCTACCATCAGAACTTCAAACCCAGGTCCGTTAACACAAGGCAAAGCGATGAATAAGAGGAGTCTGTTGACACTGGACAACGCGAATCGAGCAAAAGGAGTCCGTTGACACTGGACAAACGCGAGATCAGCAAAAGAAGTCTGTTGACACTAGACAATGCAAGATCAGCAAAAGGAGTTGTTGGGGAGAGTAACAACTCTCCAAGGGAGAATTCTGTTTGTAAACCTGTTGGGGATGAGAACATTCTGACTAATGTTCTGCTGAAAGATATCAAGACATTCTTATAATACTTGATCTTAACTGAAGAATGAGAACATTGTTTGCATTACGGTGTCACACTAGCCAAAAATAAATTGGCGACCTCTTTGGGGAATACTTCAATTATGGTTGGCTGGGGAAACAAATTGTCAAGACTAGATTGGGGATAGAATTCAAAAAATTCTGACTCTGTGGGGAATCAATGCATTCAGCTGCTTGCTCATGCTGTTCAACTGATCTCAAAATTCTACTGGTAAAACTGCCTGCTCTTACTCAGCTGGGGAATGTTCTTTCTCTCACTTTACTGAGGATGTTGGGGATCATCTTCCTGCTAGGGAGAAACACCCTTCTTGGAAGATGATGTCTGATAACATCTCCTTGTTAGCTTCCAACCTGCAACAACAAAGTACACACATATGCCCCGGGAAATTGCATGGTATGAGTTAATCATCCCATGTCACCTGACATTCAAAGTGATTTTGAATGTTTTACCCTTTGCACGTCAATTATAAAGCCACCAAGTTTAAATGCAATGTTATTTTATAAAAAAAATTAGGACATTTTTGCAAACAAAGCAAGTAGTATAAAACAAGGATAAAACTTTTTAACTGAATATTCTTTTATTGATGAGCCTCTAAATAGGCGAAATTTTACATCAGGAAGCAATCACCTGGAAAGAGGTAATCACTACAAATAGAGAAAAGAAACTATCCTAATGGCAATGTGTATGGCATTCCAATGAGTTACCTTTTTGCTATGACCAGTATGTCTTCAAGATTTTCCGTTCAGGCTTTGGCTTTCTGAAGAAAACGATTAGACCGATTCCTACACTTCTGAGATTTCTAAGTTAACTAGGAAGCTGATGTGGTACAGATTACCCATATCATAGTCATTCGCGTATTCCCTTATTTTGCGTGGATCGCCCTTTCGGGTTTTCGATCCATCGGGATACCCTTTTTTGCTAGAGCTGTCCAATGCGACTTTTCAACTAAGAGGGTGTACATTTTTTTATATATTTATTTCTCTAACTTTTGCCTGAACTTTTTATTCTATTTTTAGCTCTCCAGGATCTCCCTTTTTTCCTTGACTTTTTATTCTATTTTTTATCCAGCGGGTCTTTTTATGCGAAGTATTTGTTAACTGCGTCTGAGATAACAGGGGACTGGAAGTCTTCGCCGTCCATATTTGTGAGCATCATTGCTTCACCTGAGAAAACTTTCTTTACTATGAATGGGCCTTCATACTCCCAAGTGTGTACTCGCTGATCGAATACTCGCTTCACTTTCCTCTGATAAAGCTGACCATGACACACAACTATTAATCTCTTTTCCTCAATTAAGCATAATTGGTTATATCGGGCACACACCCATTCAGCCTCATCAAGTTTGACATCCATCATTACTCGCAAAGAAGGAATTTCAACCTCTACGGGTAAGACTGCCTCCATGCCATATACCAGGGAAAAAGTAGTTGCCCCAGTAGACGTCCTGACCGATGCACAGTAGCCATGCAACGCAAACAATCTCATGCCAATCTTTATACGTGACAACCATTTTCTGCACAATCTTCTTAATATTCTTGTTCGCTGCCTCAACCGCGCCGTTCATCTTTGGCCGGTAAGGAGAAGAATTGTGATGTTAAATTTTGAAGTCCCAACATAGTTGTGCCATCATTTTGTTGTTTATATTGGAACCATTATCAGTAATGATTCGCTTGGGAACTCCATATCTACAGATGATATCTTTCTTCATAAATCTAGCCACCACCTGTCTGGTGACGTTGGCATAAGACGCTGCTTCGTCCCATTTGGTGAAGTAATCGATTGCGACCAATATGAAACGATGGTCGTTCGAAGTAGTAGGCTCTATTTTTTCGATCATTTCAATACCCACATGGAAAAAGGGCCAAGGAGATGACATGACGTTGAGCGGGCTTGGAGGAACATGCACTTTGTCTGCATAGATCTAGAATTTGTGACACTTGCATGCGTATGAACAACATTCTGCATCCATTGTTAACCAGTAATACCCCGACATCAATAACTTAGCCATTGCATGTCACCCTGCATGGGTACCAAAAGATCCCTCGTAGACTTCCTGCATTAACATGTCCGCTTCCTGCTTATCCACACATCTGAGCAGGACCATGTCAGTGTTTAAGAAGAAACTAGTAGCAAGTATCCTTAAGGTCTTCTTGTCATTGGAAGATGCCCCAGCTGGATACTCTTTACTTTCCAGGAAGTGTTTAATGTCATAATACCAAGGCTTCTCATCAGATACTGCGTCAACAGAGAACACATAAGCAGGTACATCAATCCTGGAGATGTCAATTCTGGGGACATAATTCCAACACATCACTTTAATAGATGAAGAGAGAGTAGCCAATGCACTGGCAAATTGATTTTCATCGCGTGGTACATACTAAAGCTTTACCATTGTGAAGAATGTCAACAGTCTTCTAGCATAATCCCTGTAAGGAATTAAATGATTTTGGTGTGTATACCACTTGCCGGTAATTTGATTAATTACGAGGGCTGAGTCTACGAATATGTTGAGGGTCTTAATCCTAAGATTAATAGCCTCCTCTATTCCCATAATACATGCCTCATATTCCGCATCATTATTGGTGCAACCAAAAGTCATTCTGGCAGCGAAGGGAAAATGAACACCTTCAGGAGTAATTAGAATAGCACCAACTCTGCGCCCGTTGATATTGATAGCCCCATCAAACATCAACCTCCATTTGGATTCAGGGTCTGGCCCCTCATCCGGAAGTGGTTCCTCATAATCTTTTGCTTTGAGGTACATGATGTCCTCATTAGGGAAGTCAAACCTCATTGGCTGATAATCATCCTCAAGAGGTTGTTGTGCGAGATAGTCTGAAAGTACGCTTCCTTTGATGGCCTTTTGGGAAGTGTATTGAATGTCGTACTCTGTCAGCACCATCTGCTACCTTGCAACCCTTCCAGTTAACGCTGGTTTCTCAAAAATGTATTTGATAGGATCCATTTTTGAGTTAACATGTATTGTCTCAGTTGGCGAGCATCCCATACCAAATCGCATCATGTTTTCTCGAGTAGTGAATATCAGGATTCATAATCAGTAAACTTTTTGCTAAGGTAGTATATTGCATGTTCTTTTCGACCAGACTCGTCATGTTGGCCTAGAACACACCCCAATGACCCTTTCAGCACAGTCAAATACATGATGAGTGGCCTCCTCGGAATCGGAGGCATTAGGATTGGAGGTTCCTGCAAGTATTCTTTAATCTTTTCAAAATCCCTTTGACAATCTTCGTTCCACCTGACCTCATGCTCTTTTCTTAGAAGTTTGAATATTGGTTCACATGTAGCTGTAAGGTGAGATATGAACTGAGCAATGTAGTTCAATCTACCCAGGAAGCCACACACTTCTTTTTCTATTCGCGGTGCAGGCATATCTTGTATTGCTTTGACTTTTAGGGGATCTACCTCAATCCCTCTTTGACTCACAATGAAACCCAACAGTTATCCAGATCGCACCCCAAAGGTGCACTTGTTAGGATTTAACCTCAGATGCTACTTTCTCAGTCGTTCAAACAGCTTCTTGAGGTTAACCAAATGCTCTTCTTCGTCTCGGGACTTGGCGATCATGTCATCCACATAACATTCAATCTCTTTGTGGATCATATCATGAAACAGAGTCACCATTGCCCGCTGATAGGTTGCCCCGACGTTCTTCAAACCAAAAGGCACGACCTTGTAGCAAAATGTACCCCATGGGGTGATGAACAATGTCTTCTCCATGTCTTCCGAAGCCATCTTAATCTGGTTATAACGGGAGAAGCTATCCATGAAGGAGAATACTAAGAATTGAGTTGTATTATCAACCAATACATCAATGTGAGGTAATGGGAAATCATCTTTTGGGCTCGCTCTATTCAAATCCTGGTAATCAACGCACATCCGGACCTTGCCATCCTTCTTCGGTACTGGCACAATATTAGCTACCCAGGGTGGATAACTAGTTACGACAAGGAACCCGGCGTCCCATTGCTTATGAACCTCTTATTTAATCTTCATTGTCATGTTAGGACGAGTTCTTCTAAGCTTTTACTTAACATGAGGGCAGTTTTCCCTCAATGGCAGCTTATGCATAACAATGTCGGTATCCAGACCTGGCATATCTTGATATGACCAAGCGAAGATGTCCACATACTCTCAAAGCATGCCAATTAACTCTTCTTTTACTCCGGCCTGCAGACTGGCCCCAATCTTAATTTCCTTCTTTGCATCTTCCGTTACGATGTCGATGACCTTGATCTCTTCTTGGTGAGGCTGAATCACTCTTTCCTCCTGTCTTATTAACTTGGCCAATTCTTCAGGGAGTTCACAGTCTTCCTCGACCCCTTCATCAGCCTGGTAGATTGGATTATCGAAATCATACTTGGTCATAGAAGAAGAGTTATCAAATAAATCTGAATGATTGGTTTGGCACAAGTGATTTGCTTATTTCAGAATCTGCTTTTTATGAAAACAACTAGACAAAACAAAAGAAGAAAAACATTGCCATTTTTATTGTTTTTTGTGAAAAATTTGCAAAGAAAGACAAGGAACACAATTTGAATTAAAAATGTCCTTTATTCATGATAAAATTAATCGCATAAAATGCAAGGTGTCCCGACAATGGATCCATACACCTCGGGCATAGTGCAGGACTTAGCATGCAAATGATAAATGGGAAAATAAGAAAAATTACTCTGGCTGACAAGTGACTTGGATGAAGTCCTCTGCAAACTAGTTCTGAAGCTCTTCCCCGGGAACATATGGGTGCACCCAGTTGTCCAGATCGTAATCACTGTCAACATCTTCATCCACAACACACACCTGGTTAGGATCAATCATTCCAACACTGGTGAAGCTCATTTCCTGGCTACCTTGAGACCATCCAGCTTGCCTCGGTTGATAGCCAATTCCAAATTTGTCATCCTTCTTCTCAACCTCCAATAGCTTGCCCCAGCCCTGGGCCTGTCCTGACTGCACCACCTCCTTGGCCTACTTGAAAGAAGATATGGAAGTCCCCACCCTCTCACTGATCTTGATTATGGAAGTAGGAGCGACTGTACTGACATTTACAGCCTCAAATGTCTGGCACAACATATCGTAAATCTCACCATCCATCTCAACATATTTAAACGTGGACAAGTGGCTAGCAAAATTTTCCTCCTCCCCGCATATGGTGACCACTTGACCATCCAGCACATACTTCAATTTTTGGTGCAGAGTAGACGTTACAACACCTGTAGAATGAATTCAAGGGCGACCCAACAGACAGTTGTATGCTAGTTGGATATCCATGACATAAAAGGTACTTTTGAACACTTGTGACCCTATTTTCACTGGAAGCTCCACTTCTCCAAAGATCGATCTCTTGGAACCATCAAAGGCCCTCACAACTAAATCACTTGGTCTGAGAATTATACCCTCTACATCCAACTTCATTAGAGCTTTCGTTGGGAGAACTTTTAGAGAAAACCTCGTATCCACCAGGACGTGGGACAATACAACACCTTTGCATTCCATAGTGATATGCAAAGCCTTATTGTGATTTCTCCCCTCAGGCGTAAGATTTCTATCTGTAAACCCCAGCCCGTGACTAGTATTTACATTGGCCACCACTGCCTCCAGCTGATTGACAGTGATTTCTTGAGGTACGTAGGCCAACTGTAATACCTTCAAAAGAGCCTCTCGATGCACCTTAGAACACATCAGCAATGATAGAATAGAAATCTTAGATGGTGTCTGATTCAGTTGCTCCACCATTTTATAATCACTTTTCTTTATAATTCTCATGCACTCTTCCACCTCTTTCTCAAACACACTCTGCTCAGTGGCTGGAGTCACAACTTCTTCAGTCGCTACTTACTTACCCTTGGCTTTGGCAGCTGTTTCAGCTTCAGTATTTGTTCTGAGAGTTTTTAGAGCGAATAAACGTCCACTACAAGCAAAACCACCCAAACCCCCGACATTCACAACAGCAGTGTCAATCGTCACTGGTTTATCCTCCACCTTCTGACCTCGCATATAAACATTAGAGTCGTAATGCCTAGGAACGGCTTTATCATCATTGTATAGTACAGGCCCAGGAACATTAATGGTAACAAGACTTACGTATTGTGGCACATATATGGTAATAGATTCTGGCCGGGGAGGCACCGGAATATCAGGAGGGGTATAGTATATTGTCATAGTGGATATGTAGTCACTTTGGTTGTTCACCTTGGCGAACTGCAGTGAACCCTCATCCATCAAACCCTGAAGTACAGCTTTCAACTTGTCGCAACCATTGGGAGAAACTACACACTCTTCACAATCAAATCCGCAACCGAGAAACACTTGTCCTTTCAATAACCTTTCTTTTACAACCAAGAGGGGAGTCTGCACCTCCTTAACATCTGAAACAAAATTCAACCGTTCACTGCTCCTGACAACATTAACCCTAGACCCACCATGATTCGGTATAGGGTTGTTGGTAACATTCGGTGGTGTTGAGAAATTGATAGCTTTTGAATCAATCAGGTCCTTCACGTTCATTTGTAACGCCTTACACTGCTCAGTAGAATGTCTAAGAGCACCAGAATGGAAAGCACACCTGGCATTAGCATCATAACCAGGAGGAGGATTACCCACAAGTGGGGCCAAGGTTCTCAGCTGGACCATATTCAAATATAGCAATCTTTGTAACAAGGTTGTGTACATCATTGGGATGGCATCAATAACACGATCAGCGTGCCTGGGCTGACGTTGCTGGAAATATCTTTGCTAGTTGTTGTGTTGTTGTTAGGAGCATGGTTTGAAGGTATAGTGACAGCTGCCACATAATCATATTAATTTCTGCGCCCACGGCCTCTTTCTCGACCAAAAACAACATTGGTTTCACCATCCCTCCTCCTCTGAGGACCTGCAAAAGGCTTCCTTGCCCCAGACGAACTACTAGCATCAGTATCTTGAATTTTTCCCATCTTCAACAAGTTCTCAACACTCTCCCATGCTATAACAAGGTCAATAAACTTGGTTGTTGAACACGACGCCAAGTGATCAATAAATATCCCCTGTAAGGTGCCCATAAACATATTGGCCATTTCATTCTCCAATAATGGAGGTTGCACCCTTGCAACCAGTTGACGCCACCTTTGGGCATACTCCTTGAAGCTTTCTTTCGAATTTTGTGACATATTCTGTAGTTGGGTGCGATTAGGAGGCATGTCCAGGTTGTACATATAATGTTTAACAAAAGCCTCAGCCAATTCCTTCCAGTTTCTGATAGAGACCCTACTCAATTTCATGTACCACTCTTGGGACACACCGACTAGACTATCCTGAAAATAATACATCCACAGCTTCTCGTCGTCGGTATGAGCAGCAAATCTACCGACAAAAGCTTGAATGTGAGTCTTTGGGAAGGAAGTACCATTATACTTGTCAAAAGTGGGAGCTTTGAACTTATGAGGGATCCTCACCCCAGGAACAAGACCTAAGTCAGTAATGTCAAATCCCAAAGAGTTCTAAGATTGAATGGAACGAATCTGCTCAGCCATTTCTTCGAAACGACGATTGACCTCAGCACCATGTCCTTCCATGTCTTCCAGGATAGTAAACTGGTTATCTTGATTATCCATCTGATGTTGAAGACCCCCACCAGCATTAATAATGGCCTAAGGTTGGGGTTGAGGTTGAGGACCACCACCACCAAGAGCACCAGTACCTCCGTGACCTTCACCGTTGCCATCTTGATTCCTATCAATCATCTCTCACAACCGTTCTTGGTTCTAGTTTATGCCAGTCACTAATGTCATGAACTGGTCCATTCGGTTACGCGGTTCTTCCATCTCATTTTGCATTTGATCCATGATTATGACTCTGTTTTCTTTTTTGGGATACCTATGCACTCTTCGTGCAACAATAGTGCCTGAAAAGGAAGAGGTGTTAGAAATTTGGGAACTGTACCTGCAAAATAAAAACAAGGTTATATGCATGCAATGCAACTATTTGTGTTCCCATTGTCAGGCATTTTAGTGCCCCAGTTCCGGTATTTGATAGAAAAAAACCCAGATGGCCTTTGGATATTGGTTTTCCAACACAAGATTCGTTGTAAGGTATTCAAATTCTGATGACTTTGAACGACCAATTTCAGTGATTCAAGAAAGTAAATGAGGAACCAAATAAAGATGCATAAAATGAACAGACTCCCAAGGCAAGAGTCACACAAAACATCCCCGAAGGGTTACAGGTCTTACAAAACAAAGAGAAGAAAAAACTGAAAGCAACAAACACAGATTCCTACAACAAACCTATAGGTAATCCAAAAACAAAAGCTAAAACACAAGACTACAAGAGGAATTTGATCCCTCCCCACTAGATCCTGGCTCTGATCTAGCTCTCTTAACCGCTGCCATCATCTTGAGATCTTCAATCTCCTTGAGTGCTTCTTCTAAGGCTTGCTGACTTTGCACCAGTTGTTGAGACTTCTCTCGATGGATCTTATGAACTTTTTCCATCTCTTCTTTCTAGTCTTGGATTTGCAACTTTTAATCTTTCTCTTTTTCTTCATACATCTTCTGATCTTTATCTCTCATCTCTTGCAACCATGTAATGGATTGTATGGCTTCTCTAAGAGTCTTCTTAGTCTTATTATACTCAACTTCTATCTTTGAGTCCATCAAGCCTCTTCTTTGGAAATAAGCTTCCCTCCCAGATAACTCTTTCTCTTTAGCTTCTTGAGCTATTTGCATCCTACGTATCGTTTCCTCAACTTCTTCCTTAGAACTGACTACACGATGGTACAAACCAGTAATCTCCATATTTTCAACCCTTAAATCATGTATCAATGCTTCCAGCTTCTTATAACTTTTCAACAGAGACAGTGGCTTGAGCAGATACTTCTTTTGGGTGTAGTGGAGCTTCTGCTGAAAATGGAAGAAGTAAATCTTCTACTTGCTTCTGTAACCAAGCAGAAAAAGGAGGGTAAGTCTTCGGATCCACCTTTCCAACTCTTTCTTACCTTCTCTCATCTTTACTTCCCAAGCTTGGCATGCCTGAAAACTGTAAACACCCCAAATTTTCCCTCACCCATTCACACCATGGCATGTGATCATTTCATATGCATGAACTCAATCATACCATCTCATATCACATTTTTGATCCACTGCATTGGTTCTGAGTCATCTGCATCTAGGGTTTGTGATCTGAGCAATCCAAAAGCCTCTTGAGCCATTCCAAAGGCCATCAATCACTTAAAGGAGGTCTATGTGTGTTCAAGTATCATATTATACTCCCTCAAAGTCAAGAATGTCAAAGAATCACAAGAACTGAGATTGGTATGGAAGTAGAGCCAGGTTTGACTGCACAGATGACCTAAAATTAGGGTTTTGGTTTCAGAGGCCATAACTCCAATTTTTTTGGTCATTATTGTTTCTATTGGTCTCTATATGGTATAGGGAGTATGCATATCAATTTTCATGAAGAAATTCCTTGGGAAAGTCATCTGATCAAGAGTTGACTTTTCAAGCAAGTCAGTGCAAAATCAGGGCATCTGAGGCCCCCAATGACCCAACCAAAGGATGTTCTTCATCATTTTGATTGTATGTGATCTTTATTTTATCATAGAAGATGTTGGAAGTTCATAAAATTCAAGAATTTCAAGTCTTTTGCAAAGTTGACTTTTTGGGCAAGTTTGACTTTTAATGAAAATGCCATTTTTGGCAACTTTTTCAACCCTTACTTTTTGATTCAAAAAAGCTTCAAATGGAAAAACTTTGGTCATGAAAGTTGTAGAATAGATCTTTCCCTTTTCAAAAAGTACAAGAACATGACCTAATTCATTTTTTATCAAAAGTTATGGCTTGTCAAAGTTGGCAAAAATCACTAAATTTCAAGTCATGCACCAAAGAGGTAAAGTTGCAAATTCATTTCTCAAGGCCAATTAAGTCATCAAATGGGCTTCTAATCCACACAACATGATCACACAACATCTAAAAATCATAATGCACCCAAGGAATCACATGTTTCATGGCTTATGGACCAAGTTTCTCTCATAAGAACCAAAGGCAAGCCAAGTTGCAAAAGTCATGATAACATCTCATCCACTTGCTGCCTAGTTTGCTGAACCACCCTAGCCCTTTTCCCTCATCATGCTGTGCAGCACACCCTTGTTGTACTAGGCTAGCAAGTTTCCCATGCCCTTCTTACACAAAAGTTGACATTTTGCAAAAGCACCCATACCTATCACAAAAGGACATGTCACTTCCTCTGACCAATCACATTTCTTTATACAAAGAAAATGCAAGCCAAACACCACAACAAGCAAGCCTGAAACCAGCCATAGCACCATATTCTCATTTTCACTCCATTGAGCAAAAGCATTCGAAACACACAACACAAGCCACAAACTCATAAACAAACTTCACAAACCTTTTCACCATGCTTCACTGAACCCAAACCAACCTTCAAAGCAGCCTAAAACTCAAAGAATCAGAAATACGATTTCCTCACTCCATTGAACAGAACCTCTGCAAGCTCTCAAACCAGCCCAAATAAATTTGTTCTAAGCCTTTCAGAAGCATAAGGGAGGTCACAGGAGTGGTTTTGCACAAGAGAGGAGGTCAGAAAGTGCCAGACTGAAAAGCTTCAAACTCAGGTAGCTTCATGAACTTTTTTTCCAGAAATGATTTTTTAAGTTCCTAAGTTGTTCTTCATGATTCACTGATCACTCTGATGTTCTTGGTTTTGAAAATGGTTGAGAAATAAGCATTTAATCTTACTCTGAAACTTTTCTGACCTAAAAATGTTTGCTTTCGATTCGTGTGATTGATGAAAGATAAATGAGTTTTGTGTTAGGGTTTTGATTCAGGGGGATGTGGGAATGATTTCTGTTCTTTTAGATTTCATTTTAGTGAAGTTTTGAAGGTTTTAGGGATTTTCAGGTGGGATTCCCACCGGAGAAGACGACCGGAGGTCTTCTCCGGCCACCTGAAAATAATTAGGGTTTAATCCCTGTCATTAATGTAGTTTGAATTTGGGCCCTTGATCTGGCTGACTTTAGTTGACTCCCGCGTGAACCAATGGCCCATATCTTTCATTAAACCCTAATCCTGATTTATTAAATTAATTAATTGGGATTAAATTTGAATTTTGCCAGAAATGATCTGAGCCTTTCATTTACGCGCTAGTCAATTCGCGCGTGTTTCATTCAAATCTCAGCCACTGGATCAGCATACTTTTCACTTAATTCATTTTATTTTGTATTTTTATTCATTTGTTTTCTTCATTTTATTAAAAATAGTAAAACTTATTCAAAAATTCTGAAATTTTTTATACAAACTTTTATTAAATTTCAGAAACCAAAAATATTTTTATTTTTATTTTTTGCATTTTAAAAATATTTTTAAATATTTAAAAGTTTATTTTTAATTAATTAATGAGAATTAATTAATTAAAAATGCTTTTAGGTATTTAAAAATCACCAAAAAATTCATGAAACATTTAAAACCATTTAGAAACATTGTCCAATCCTCAAACCAAATTTCTTTTTTGATCTTGATGCATTTTGAGAATTTTTCATGGAATTAAAATCATTTTAATGCATTATTTTGATCCAAACTTCCAAAAATCATTTCTGCCTAACCATTGAGAGTTGGACCTTGATTCTTTTTGCATTGCATTGTGTTTAGCATGTAGTTTGTGAGATTAAATTGGCATGATTTGATCTTGCATTTTTCATTTGTTTGGCATTTTTCTTGTTAAGGAACCCTAAAACCCTAGAAAACTTAGAAAAATCATAACTTGAGTTAGGTTAAGAGTTGGAACTTCTCCTTTGGGCAGTGGGTTAGTATAGGTTTAGGGATCCTTTGAATGCATTTTCAATTTTTTATCTTGGTGGTTGCTTCTGATTTTGGTTTTGTTTGATGCTTTGATCATAAACCCTAATTTGGGCTTCCATTTGCATACCTCTTGCATTTGCATTCATACCTTGACTTGCCATAGCATTTTGTGCACCCATTTGGCTCATTTGACATCTTAGGACATATTGAAAGCATGTTTGATCATTGCATCATGTATTATCCATGTTGTATGTCATTTGCATATCATAACTTTTCATGTATGTTCATGGTTCTTAACTTGCTCCATTTGCATCCATGAGCTTGTATGATCATCCCCATGTGTTGTTTCATGTTTGCACCATGTCATAGCATCATTATCATCTCATATATGCTTCTGGTTTTGATTTACATCATGTCATTTCATCTCATTTTGCATTGCATTGCATCCCTTTATTAACATTTCAGGTGGTAAGTAACTTTTGGGAAGTGGATTTGCCTTCACTTCCCACCTTTTATTTTCATCCCTATTATGCATCCATGCTGCATTTTGTTATGTGTTTGAGTTTGAGCTTGTTCATTCTTCTTCTTCTAACTTTCTTTCCTCAAGTGACTTGACTTCTTAAATGAAGCAAGTTACTTTGCTTCTCTTGATCCTTTCATCTGCTTCCTGGTGGTTCCATTGAAGATTTCTTTCTTAAACCTCACAAACCTTAGGGACAACCAAGCATGACAATGATTAGGGTTTTGATTAGTCCCCCACTTAGTTTTTACCTCTGTGTCTCTTTTGAGTCTTCTCTTCTCACCTCATAACCAAGGACTAAACCCTAAAGGCTTTAAGGCTTTGTGATTAAGCTTATGCCTGCATCCTTCTATTAGGATGGAGTGTATAACTTTAATCCTAAGTGTTAAACCCTTAATGTGTTTAAACCCTTTAATCAATTCACTTAATAATCATCAAGACATCACACTTGTAACTTGGGCCTTGCATTAGGGTTCTAATTCTTCCTTAATTGGTTAAGAAGGACTAACCCTAGTGTTAATGGACAAGTCCCCCTCAAGTTGTCTTACAAGCCATAAAATTCATTTCATCATCATATCATTAAATAAAATCCACTTAATCAAAGGCTTGTTTTGTCATGAGTTTAATCCCTAATCATGGATTAAGTTGAGGAGCTTTCCTCAGCTTAAACACTCTCATCTATTATCCTTCTATTAGGATGGTGTAATGAGTCTGTTTAATCCTTGATTATGGCTTAACCTCATTACTTAACACTAAACAAAAACACCAAAAACACCTAAATAATCACAAGTAGGTTAATGATCTTAATCCTACATCAAAGGTGTTTAAGTGTGAGAAGCTGACTTCACACTTAAGGTAATTCTCATTACCCCTAATCAGAGGGAAGATGTGATGAGTTTACTAAATCCATTGGTTTAGGCTTAAGCTCATTAACTTATGACAAACTTCAAAAAGCAATAAAAGACTGAAAACACAAAAACAAACAATAAACGTCTCCTTCGGGATTCTTTTCTCATCACCTTCACTCATAAACGAGAACTTGCTTCTTCCGTCTAATGCAAGACAGTTTGCACCTGAGCCAGACAGGTCATACACTCGAGCATAGACAAGCAAGAAGTTCACAAGTCAAATCATCTTTCAGTCTCTTTGGGTCGAACTACGGTGTTCTGACTTCCTCATTGCACGAGAGGATACGTAGGCATAACTTAACAGTTATCGAACAAAAGTCTCTGTATATTCCCCCTCCTTTCAGTTTCATTCTTTTAAGCCTCATGATCTTGAGCATACTCTCATCCCTACACTGACACTGTATATATCACACTTTGCACTTCCTTTACACTGACACCTATACATCCTTTTCCAGCTCATTTATACACAAATTGCACTGACACTACCCCTTTAAAACACAAATCTTTTAAGCGTGGATCCCGTCAAGTACGGCGGACAATCTGGGTGCTAATACCTTCCCAGGTTGTAACCAACCCCCTTTCTCAGTCTCTCTGGTTCGCAACCGTCTTATCCGTATCTTTCTAGGTCTATGCAGCATTACCTTTCCTCCGGGATAAAAATGCCTAGCTGGCGACTCTTTTCATTCCCTGTGAGTTCACTGCTGTGTGTTATCATTGTCCCTTTCGCCGACCGTTCGCGTCTGTACCTTTATTTGGGCCATTTCCCATTTATCGGGAGCGACAGCTTGGCGACTCTGCTGGGGATCCTTATACTACAACCAGGGCTTCTGGTTCTTTTTGTGGGTTCCTCCTAGCGCTTGATTGATTTGTGTTTACTGGGGTGTTATGTGCTATTTGTGTTTGTATATTTATTTATTTTTTGCTTTATGTACAGATGTTTACTGCTTTCTTTATAGCTTTGCATATATCATATTGTCATGCTGTGCTGGATGGATCTGTTTTGTTGCTTTGGTGGGTGGGTGTTCTATTGAGAGTTGAGGTCCTATACCTGGGACCTGAGTGACACCTAGGCTAGTGTGGTTCATGTTCTTTCCCATTCCATCTCGGTCTGGTACGGGAATATGAAACACGGTTCAGATATGGGTTTCTTCTTGAGAACTCTGTGTTGCAGATTTCCTGCAATACTAGGGCTATCTGGGAAGCCTGCTAAGTCTGGATGACCTTTAGTATTGACCTTCAGAAACTGAGGTGAATTAGAGGAGGAACTTTTATGGTTATTGTAAACACTGTACCTCCGGGTTAGAAGTGTTTACACTTCTCATAACTGATCCAAGTCTGAGGATCCTTGTTTTAGAACACCACCTGTGAGGGGGTTGGGCTGTTTACAGGTTTGCAGGTACCCTTGACCTCAGCATACCCTGTTACTTTGTTTTGATTAAGAGTACTCCATTTTGGGACAGTTCTTGTGATTTTAACCCTGGACATGTGGCTCTTTATTTGAGTCCCCCACCTTGGTTACTGGACTTATAGACCTCCATCTGGATTTCTTGAACATACTTGGGCTTATATCAGAGCACTTGATCAGATCCAGCTCAGTCACAAACCCTTGCATATCATTTGCATATATCATCATTGCATCATTTTAATATTTGCTTATTTGTTTTTCAGGGTATCCATACTTTATTTTTGGCTTGGTTTTGACCCCATCATCAGCATAGACCTATCTTCATCAGTATTTACTTCAGCTATCAGCTATCTGCTTCAGCCACCTGCACCTGCTTGTCAGTGGCCCATCTTCAGTGTTATTCTCCATCATCAGCACCTATCTCAGTTCTTCTTCAGCAACATGGCACCTAAGAAGAGTAACATCTCCTATCATTTCTTCCAACCTGAGCTAGCTGACAACAGGAGGATTCAGACCCTGATTACTCCAGACCATATACCACTTTTCAGAGAACACTATGGAGACATACTTGATGTGGTTATGGATTTGGACCCTTCACAGAGGAGCTTGATTCATACTTGCCTACAGTTCTATGATCCCCTCCCAAGGTGTTTCACTTTTCAGGATTTTCAGTTGGGGCCTTTATTGGAGGAGTACTCATCATTGGTTGGTATACCTGTCGGGGGTAGTGTCCCCTTCAACCCTGAGATGGTCTTTCCTAGTAATGAAGAGGTGGCAAAGGCTTTGTATTTAGAACCAGTCTTGATTGGGCAAAATATGACTACCAAAGCTGGAATCTCTGGTCTACATCTGGATTTCTTGATCTCTCAAGCTACCCTAAAAGCCTCTTTGGGAGAGTGGAAAGCAGTCTGTGCTTTATTGGCCCTGAGCATATATGGGATTATTTTATTTGCAGATGAGCCTAAGTTTGTTAGTAAGAATGCAATCCATCTTTTCATCCTGAGAAACCCAGTGCCAACCTTGCTGGGAGATTTCTACTACTATGTTCACCAAAGGAATGAAAAGCAGAGGGGAAGATTGGTGAGGTGCTGTGCTCCTTTGTTCCATACTTGGCTGCTCAAGCATTTGCCAAAGACTGATGCATTCTTGAACCCTCACCAGCAAAGAAACTGGGCTAGAAGACTCATTGCTTTGACCTCAGCTGATATCAGGTGGTGCACTCAAAGCACAAAAGGCAGGGACATCATTACCAGTTGCGGGCAGTTTCCCAATGTACCCCTGATAGGAGTTAAGGGTTGCATCAACTACAACCCTCTGCTATTCAAAAGACAACTGGGCTATGCATTGGTCCACACTCCTAAGGCACAAGATTTGGCTGAGACTCTTTATTGTGAGAACAAGCCTAATCTGGCCATTGTCAGGCAAGCAGCCTGGGCCTGGGACAATATTCAAACTAAAGGAGTAACCATTCTGGGAAAGTGCAACAATGTGGCATCAGCACAGTACTATGAGTGGTCCCATGCCAGGGCTCAGTTTTCTGGGATGCCCTTCACCATGGAGGACATGCCTGGACCATCCTCAGCACCACCTCCTGTCACTGTCAGTTTGGAGGAGTTTGAGAATTTGAAAGAGAGAAATGAGAAGTTGACTCAAGCTCTACAGAAGACCCTCTGGGAGAGGAGTAATGGTAGGTTGGATATTGAGAGGTTGGAGAAGCTGAAAGTAGAGCATCTAGCCAGAATTAAGAAGTCAGAGGATTATATCAAGAAGTCTAGGGCTGGAGAGCAGATCTTGAAGAATGCCTGCAAGGAAGCTCAGTTCCAGAAAGCCAGGACTGATTTGTATCTGAAGGAGAGTCAAGCTAGGTGGGTCAGGATCACCGAAGCTCGTACTCTGGAAGATAAGAGGACTCAGGACAAGATTGAGCAGCTGGAAGCTAGTGCAGAAGAGCAACAGGAAGCCCTGGCAGCAGCCCAGAGGGAGATCTCAGAGTTGAAGATTAGAGCTGGAGTGAAGAGGTCAAAGGACCAGAGTCAACACAAGAAGCTAACTGCAGCTGTTGCTACCCGGAATCTCCTTATTAGGAATCTCACAGAGCGTCCAGCTGATCCTGTGACTGAAGCACTTCTCAAGGAAGTTCAGGAGGATGAGTTTGGTCTTGGAGTTTGACTTTTGCTTGTTGTTGCTTTCATTTCATTGTACTTTTCTTTTTTGTGATGTATTTTGACCCCTCAGAGGGCATGTATTTGTAAAAAGAAACAAACTATGTATCATTTGCTTTTTTGTAATATATGTATCAGTTTGTTCCATCTGGTTTCTTCAAGCAACATCAACAGCATCTTCAAGGGTCTGGAAAGGTCAAAACCAAGTGCCGAGCCGGATACCTTGGAAACAAATAAGCATACTGCATTGCATACTAACCTTTGTTTGTTTTGTAGGTTTATTTTGTTGTTGTTTCTAACTCTGTTGTGATTTTCGGGAATTATTGCTCGACGTCGGGTATTTCCACTCAACCGTCCACACAGATATCCAACCCGTAACAACCTTCCGGGTATACAGATGGACCAGGTACAACAAGACCTTACAGAGGTCAGGAACCAAATGGCCAATGAAAGATTGGAAATGAGGGCTCAGATGACACAATTTATGGAGGTGATGAACAATATGGCTCAGAGCCAAGAGAGATTAAGAGCAATGGTAGAAAGGCAGAATCAGGAAGATCCCCATCTAGGGACTGCTGGGACAAGCAACAATGAGAGGGTCCAACCTCATGTCAACCCCCCTGTATTTGGACCCCACCTTCATCCAGAGATCAACATTCCTGCTAATGTACAAGGGACAGCCACTGCAGGCAGAGTGCTGCAAGAAGACCCCCAGGAGGATCAGTTCACAGTAATGGGTGCTGGGGATGAGGCCTATGACAGAAGGCTGGACGAAATTGCTGAAAAATTAAGATCCTTGGAGTCTCAAAACTCATTGGGTTTTGATGTTATGGACATGAGCTTAGTGGACGGGGTCAGGATTCCCCATAAGTTTAAGCCTCCTTGTTTTGAAAAGTACAACGGGACTTCCTGCCCACGGACCCACTTGCAATCCTTTCTGGGGAGGTTGAAAGCATATACCATGGACGAGAAGCTATGGATGTTTTATTTTGAGGATAGATTAACTGGAGCATCAAGGGAATGGTACTCCCATTTGACTAGAGCAACCATCAGGTGTTGGAAGGACTTGGCAGAGGCCTTCATCAGACAATACCAGTATAATTTGGATATGGCACCCAACAGGACCCTCCTGATGGGGATGTCACAGTCATCCAGGGAAAGCTTCCGCGAGTACGCCCAGAGGTGGAGGCAGCTGGCTGCTGCTGTCCAACCACCTATGTCAGAGAGGGAGATGGCAGATATGTTTATGAACACCCTCCAAGGAACATACATTGACAGGCTAGCTGCCTTTTCTTCTACCAGCTTTGCAGATGTGGTTATAGCTGGAGAAAGAATTGAGAGCCTGTTAAAGATGGGCAAAATTTCAGACAACGGTGCCAGCTCATCCAGCAACACAAGGAAGCCTTTTGTGGGCCTAAGAAGAACTGGTGAAGCCAATGCTATCCATGCCAGCAGAGGCAGACCCCAATATGTTCATAGGTCTGTGGCAGCAGTCACCATTCCTGCTCCAATTCATCCACAACCAGCTTATCAACCACAGCAACAAAATTATCAGCAACAAAATCAGTATCCTCCTCAGAGAAACTACAACAACACCAACAACAACAATCAGCAAAGACCGTTTCAACAGAGACCATCTCAGGCCAATAGGGTGATTGATCCGATCCCTATGCCCTATGCCACATTACTGCCACAACTCCTGAAACTCAACCTGGTTGAGCTAAGGACGTTGGCACCCCCAGATCCTACCAGCCTACCCAGGAATTACGACTCCAACGCCATATGTGCTTTCCATTCAAATGCACCTGGCCACAATACAGAAAAGTGCAGAGCTTTGCACATGAAGGTACAAGACCTGGTAGACTCTAAAGCTCTGAACTTTGCACCACCACCGAATGTTAATAAGAACCCTATGCCAAACCATGGAGGTCCCAGAATCAATGCTATTGAAGAAGACAAGCCGTCTTACTTGATAACCAGTGTGGGTCAGATTCGGACACCGTTGGTAGAGATTAAAGCTCAACTCCTTGAATGTCAAAAGTTCCCGGGATGTGAGCTACGGTGTGCTTATTGCAACATTTCAGTGAATGGTTGTGATAACTTGAGAGATGGCATAGATGGTCTCATCCAGAGTGGCCTGCTTCAAATCACAACATCAATTCCTACCAATCCAGCAATCTCATCAGCAACAATTCCCGTGTCTTCTACAACCGCAACAACCATTGTTTCAAACAACTCCTCAGTTTCATCAACAAATGCTTCATCTGTTACTTCAACGGACCAAATATCAACAAACATCCCTTCTACAACTTCAGCACCCCTTCATTCAGAGTCTCCTACAACAACAACACCCATCCTTCCAACAATGTCTCCTACAACTTCAACAGCAAATGTCTCAACGGTTACAATTTATTATGATCCTGAAAATGATTCTGCCTACAACTCACAAAATGCCACTCCCATCAGAGCACCAGTCACAATATACTTTGATCCACAGACTATCATGGTCCCTTCTGCAGCTGCCATCAGTCCAGTCACTATCACGGTGCCTGGACCAGTACCTTATGAAAGCAGTAATGCCATCCCCTGGCATTACGGCTCCGATCTATACTGCGGAGGAAGAAAATCACTCTTGAATCAACAACTTCTTCACCACAAATAGATAATGTGGGAGGAGGCGGAGGCTTCACTCGAAGCAGACGTCTCTTTGCTCCACAAATTCAAAGACCCACTGCTGAAGCAGAAGCTGCTGCCAAGGCAAAAGGGAAGAGCCTGGTGCAAGAAGAGCAGATTGTTAAGGAAGCTTTGAAAACACCTTTTGATCAAGAAGTTGATGAATTCATGAGAATCATCAAGAAAAGTGATTACAAAATAGTGGACCAGCTTCACCAGACGCCTTCCAAGATCTCAATCCTATCATTGCTTATGTGCTCCGAGGCTCATCGGAATGCACTACTAAAAGTTTTGCACGCAGCTTATGTGCCAGAAGAGATCACCGTCAATCAGTTGGAAGCTGTGGTTGGAAATGTTAATGCTAGTAATGGGCTAGGATTCACCAACACTGATTTGACTACGGAAGGCCGCAATCATAACAAGGCTTTGCACATTACCATGGAATGCAAGGGTGCAGTTCTTTCCCATGTGCTGGTAGACACAGGATCATCCCTCAATGTCTTACCTAAAAAGCCCTTGTGAAGCTAGAGTATGACGGATTGGCATTACGTCCCAGTAACTTGGTAGTAAGAGCCTTCGACGGTTCTAAGAGATCAGTTCTGGGGGAAATTGAGTTGCCCATAACGATTGGCCCACAAACTTTCAAAACGACCTTCTACGTGATGGATATACAGCCTGCCTACAGCTGTCTATTGGGTAGGCCATGGATTCACGCCGCTGGCGCCGTGACCTCAACCCTTCACCAGAAGTTAAAATTCGAGTGGGAGGGCCAAGTCGTTACTATCTGTGGAGAAGAAGATATTTTTGTTAGCCATCTGGCTACATACAAATATATTGAGATGGATGGGGAGATCCACGAAACAATGAGTCAAAGGTTTGAGGCCTTGAACATAAATGAAACTTCTGCTGTGCCTGGAACCTCAATGAAATCATACCGACAAGCCCGGAAGGTTGTTGAAGAAGGAACTGCCCAAGGCTGGGGCAAGTTGTTACCTGTGGAGAAGAAAGAGGATAGATTTGGGTTGGGTTACAAACCAACTTAACAAGATCAAGCAGAGGCTGCCAAGGAGCCCAACTTTGTTAGTGGGGGAATGCTCACCCCTGATGCTGTCAACAATTTGGAAGACGAGGATGAAAGCGACCGCAACCTGGAGAGTTGGATCCGTCCAAAGGTCCCGGGGAGCAGTAGCTCAAACTGGACTTCCCAGGAAATTATAAGAGTTACTCATGCAGAGTAATTATTATTTCCTGTATTTTTTTAGCATGCATCAAAGTCTGGCATCTTGCCCAAGATGACAAGACTCATTTTGTAATCGGGCCATCTGTAATTTTTGTGCAACAAGATTAATCAATGAAATATCAGACATCTTTTTGCAAATGAGTCCTTTTCTTTTCCCGCTCACTGTTTTTCCATTTTTCTTTTTGTACAAAAAATAAATGGCAGTGTTTTCAAAATGACAATTTTATTTCACTTTTCTAAACAAGATTAAAATCAAATCACTAAAATGAACAAACTGAACCCTTGCAGAGAGTGCCTTCCAGACAGCACCGACAACAGCACGGCTATGACTTCGTATGACTTTGACAATCCGATCAATCAAGCTGATGAAGGGGTTGAAGAAGAATATGAGCTTCCTGAAGAGCTATCCAGGTTGTTGAGACAGGAGGAAAAGGTTATCACTCCTCATCAGGAGGAAGTAGAGACGATTAATCTTGGTACAGATGAAGACGTGAAAGAAGTTAAAATCGGGGCCTGCTTGCAAGACTCAGTGAAGAGACAACTGATTGACCTGCTTCAAGAGTATGTGGACGTGTTTGCGTGGTCTTATCAAGATATGCCAGGGTTGGACACCGACATTGTTGTACACAAGCTGCCTTTGAGAGAAGAATGCCCACCGGTTAAACAGAAACTGCGCCGTACTCGCCCAGACATGGCAATGAAAATCAAAGAAGAGGTACAAAAGCAATGGGACGCCGGGTTCCTTGCTGTAACTAGCTATCCGCCGTGGGTTGCTAATATAGTACCTGTGCCTAAGAAAGACGGCAAAGTAAGAATGTGTGTTGACTACCGGGATCTGAACAGAGCTAGCCCGAAAGATGACTTCCCATTACCTCACATTGATGTATTGGTGGATAATACGGCTCAGTTCTCGGTATTCTCCTTCATGGACGGATTTTCAGGATACAATCAGATTAAAATGTCACCTGAAGACATGGAGAAGACAACCTTCATCACACCCTGGGGCACGTTCTGTTACAAGGTAATGCCATTTGGACTGAAGAATGCCGGTGCAACATATCAACGGGCTATGGTGACATTATTCCACGATATGATCCATAAAGAAATCGAATGTTACGTGGATGACATGATTGCCAAGTCCCTCACTGAAGAAGACCACCTGGTAAATCTGCTAAAGCTATTCAAGCGTCTGAGGAAGTACCAACTGAAGTTGAACCCCAACAAGTGCACATTCGGGGTGCGATCCGGTAAGCTGCTGGGATTTATTGTAAGCGAAAAAGGGATTGAAGTTGACCCTGATAAAGTCAAAGCTATTCAAGAGATGCCTGCACCGAAGACAGAAAAAGAATTTCGAGGGTTTCTAGGTAGATTGAACTACATCTCAAGGTTCATATCTCACCTTACAGCAACCTGTGAGCCCTTGTTCAAGCTGTTGAGAAAAGAACAAACGGTCAGGTGGAATGAAGACTGCCAGAAGGCTTTTGACAAGATCAAGGAGTACTTGCAAGAACCTCCAATCCTTATGCCTCCAGTTGAAGGAAGACCTCTGATAATGTACTTGACAGTATTAGAAGAGTCAATGGGGTGTGTGCTGGGCCAGCATGACGAGTCTGGTCGAAAAGAGTATGCAATATACTACCTAAGCAAAAATTTTACCGACTGTGAACAACGTTATTCACTGCTCGAGAAAACTTGCTGTGTTTTAGCGTGGGCTGCTCGCCGACTGAGACAGTATATGTTGACCCACACCACTTTATTGATCTCAAAGATGGACCCAGTCAAGTATATTTTTGAGAAGCCATCACGTACCGGACGGGTTGCAAGATGACAATTGATCCTCACAGAATATGACATCCAGTACACATCTCAGAAAGCCATCAAGGGCAGTGTATTGTCTGAATATCTTGCTGAGCAACCTATTGATGATATGAGATTTGACTTCCCTGATGAAGACATCATGTTCATAAAAGCAAAAGATCATGAAGAGCCTGTTCACACTGAAGGGCCTGACCCGGAAGAAGAATGGACTATGATGTTTGATGGGGCTGTTAATATGAATGGTCATGGCGTTGGTGCAGTACTCATTACACCTAAAGGAGTTCACATGCCTTTCTCGGCAAAACTCACTTTTAACTGCACTAACAACGAAGCTGAATACGAAGCTTGCATTATGGGTCTTGAGGAAGCCATTGACCTCGGGATCAAGACTTTAACTGTATTCGGGGATTCAGCTCTGGTAATCAATCAAACCAACGGCAAATGGTACACCCACCAGGATCATCTGATACCTTACAGGGATTATACAAGGAGGTTATTGACTTTCTTTACAACAGTCAAGCTTGAGTATATCCCTCGGGACGAGAATCAGTTTGCGGATGCTCTGGCTACCATTTCATCCATGATCAAAGTTCAAGCTGCCAATTGTGTACCTCAAATCTCAGTATCCAGACTTGACAGACCAGCATATGTGTTCGCAGCAGAGATTGTCAAAGATGATAAGCCTTGGTTTCATGACATTAAGTGCTTCTTGGAGGATCAAACAGACCCACCTGGGGCATCTTCCAATGATAAGAAGACATTGAGAAGGTTTGCTGGTAGTTTCTTTCTGAACACTGATGGTTCCCTGTATAAAAGAAACTTTGATATGGTACTCCTCAGATGCGTTGATAGAACAGAAGCAGACTTGTTAATGCATGAAGTGAACAAAGGATCCTTTGGTACCCATGCGGGAGGGCATGCCATGGCCAAGAAGTTGCTAAGATCAGGTTATTATTGGATCACAATGGATGCAGACTGTTGTGCCTACGCCAGAAGATGCCATAAATGCCAGATTTATGCGGATAAGGTGCATGTGCCTCCCAATCCTTTGAATGTGATGTCTTCACCCTGGCCCTTTGTTATGTGGGGCATTGACATGATTGGCAAGATTGAGCCGACTGCTTCGAATGGCCACAGATTCATCCTGGTCGCCATTGACTATTTCACCAAATGGGTCGAAGCAGCGTCTTATGCCAATGTTACAAGACAAGTGGTAGCCAGATTTCTGAAGAGAGATATCATCTGTCGATACGGAGTTCCCGAGCGAATCATTACTGATAATGGTTCCAACTTGAACAATAAAATGATGGCAGAACTGTGCCGGGACTTCAAGATCCAGCACCACAATTCTTCTCCTTACAGGCCAAAGATGAACGGCGCTGTTGAGGCAGCTAATAAGAATATCAAGAAGATTGTGCAGAAGATGGTGGTCACTTACAAAGACTGGCATGAAATGCTACCATTTGCCTTGCATGGGTACCGCACGTCAATCAGGACATCCACTGGGGCAACACCGTATCAACTTGTGTATGGTATGGAAGCAGTCCTACCTGTTGAAGTTGAATTACCCTCTCTACGGGTACTGATGGATGTTAAGCTGAACAAAGCAGAGTGGGTCCGATCCCGATACGAGCAACTGAGTCTGATTGAAGAGAAAAGATTGGCTGCAATCTGTCATGGGCAGTTGTATCAGAAAAGAATGAAGAGAGCCTTCGATCAGAAAGTCAGGCACCGAGGGTACCAAGTAGGAGATCTTGTGCTGAAATGAATCCTCCCTCCTCATACAGACCACAGGGGCAAGTGGACTCCGAACTATGAAGGACCATTCGTGGTAAAGAAAGTTTTCTCTGGTGGAGCACTGATGCTCAGCACCATGGATGGTGAAGATTTCCCGTCCCCTATGAATTCGGATGCAGTTAAAAAATACTTCGCATAAAAATGACCCGCTGGACATAAAAACAGAATGTAAGTCCAGGAAAAAATAGGGCATCCCGGGGAGTCAAAAACAGAATAAAAGACTCGGGCAAAAATAAGGGAAAATAAAAAATGTACACCCGCTGAGTTGAAAAGTCGCATTGGACTACTCAGGCAAAAATGGGCATCCCGATGGATTGAAAACCCGAAAGGGCGATACATGCAAAATAAGGGAATAAGCGAACAACTACATTCTGAATTCGTCTGTATCACTCACAACTCGGTAAACTTCGAAAGGATCAAGCTTCTGTCAGAATCAGCCTTCTTCAGAGAGCAAGACGAGAAGAACGTCAAAAGTCATACGAGTCATAGCAAAAGGGGAAGCTCCTCGAGGCGTCGTCAACATTGCCAGCATTTTGTTTCTCAATTTGTAACAATCTCCTCATTTTAGGAGATATGTTTCTCTGACTGTATCTTGCCAATCCAGGGCACATGAATTAATAAAATCAGATTTTCAGTCATGTCTCGTCTCGTACATTCTATTTTTCATTTGCAAAATGTCTGATGTCTCCAAAAAAATTGATTGCATAAATACAGATGTTTATCTTCAAAAATAAGAATACGTGCTTGCAGGAAATATATTTACTCTCGGGAGTATCTAAACTCCTATCATGGAAATCCAGTAAAGGATACCCTGGGAACACTTGTGCGTTTCTATCTTTGCAGGATTGCAGGTATTCAAAGCGCAACTTGGGGCATGTAAGCTTTATCCCAGCAAGCTGGCAAATCAACACTCAGTCTCAGCACCCGAAATGCTTTCTCCCCATCTGAGTTGCCACTTGTTACTTCTCCCCATCAGAGTTGCCAGGCATCACTTCTCCAACAGGGCAGTACCAGAAGGCGCCCATATCCCCGGCTGAGTCAAGAATCCTCCTCAACAGAATCTCTAAGAAGATCTTTCAGTGATCTCTCTTTCTCCCCAGCCGAGTTGCCATTTCATCCTCAGCCAAATACAATAGCCAGGGAATCATCTCCCCGCAGAGCATCAACCTCTATCCAGAAGAGCAGCACATGAAGGGATCACAACAGAGTGAAGAAAGCTTCTACAAACCCCAGCTGGGTTCTCTCATTATCAGGATGGGTCTATCAGTGACCTATTTCCCCAAGCAGATACATCTCATCAGATCCACCAATGATCTCATCCCCAGCTGGGATGTCCATTTCAAGCAAATCAACCAGAGGTCTTCGCAGTATCGGGATCCGAATCCCGGATCGATGTCTTTGCATAATCATAGCATTCGCATCATATTCACCCACAAAGCGTAGCATTCCGTCTAAAACGGAGCATTACGGCAAAAATCAAACATGTTGCATAATCATAAGTCATGGTCTGAATCAAAACACTTGTGAATAATTGAAACCCATCGACATACAGAAAACTTTCCCCAAAATCCCCAGCGGAGATTCCCCAGCAAAAGCAGTTGCCTCACATTCACAAACGCCAGTATATACTCTCTTTGGCACCCGTTCGAGTCAATACTCCAGTAAAGTCGCCTGAACACTCTATGCAAACAGTACTACTCGTATTACAGATACTTTTTGACACCTGTCCGTGTCATACCCCCAGCAGGAAGCCAAAGACATCCTCTTTGCACTCACAAATATGTATAATACATGTCCTTGACATCCGTCCATGTCACTTTCCCCAGCACAGTGACATAAACACTTTGTACATCAGATACTCGTTTATACTATACTCTTTTCTTTGACACCTGTCCGTGTCACTCTCCCCAACAGTTAAATACTCATCTATACACCACTCATACTTATACAGGTACTCGTCCGTATCTTGTATACATCATGTATATCCCCACAGATTCGACACTCGTCCGTGTTCTTTGTTAACCAGTTGGTACTCGTCCGTACCATCATCTCAGAACATGCGTCCAGCGTTTGTTTCTACTTGATACTCGTCCGTATCATAGTCTTAAGGATGCTCGTCCGCATCTTTAATCCATACACCGTGTCAAACACTTATGTCTCCTTGAATTTAGACACTCGTCTGTGTCTACTATTCTCCAGAAGAGTCCTTTCAGATTCAACACTCGTCCGTGTTCCTTGTTAACCAGTTGATACTCGCCCGTATCATCATCTCTGAACACGTGTCAGTATTTGTTTCTACCCGATACTCGTCCGTATCGTAGTCTTAAGGATGCTCGTCCGCATCTTTAATCTATACACAAACATCTAAATACTTATACCTTTTGTTCCTTGGATAAACACTCGCCCGTGTTTACTATTCCCCAGTAGATCGCCAACAAAATAATTTTTCTTTTTTATCTGACATTCATCCTATGTCATGATAAACCCTGAGAGCAGCCGTACCCTGCTAGGTGGTCGTCCTCCACCTCTTGATGGTCGTCCTCCATCATGCTCATCCGATGGCCGTCCTCATCGTTGATTTTCTATCCGACATTCATCCTATGTCGTGATATTTAGCAGCCGTCCCCTGCTAGGTGGTCGTCCTCCACCTCCAGATGATCGTCCTTCATCATTTTATCCAATGGTCGTCCCCATTGTTGATTTTGGTTATCTGGCATTCGTCCTATGTCATGACAAACCTTGAGAGCAGCCGTCCCCTGCTAGGTGGTTGTCCTCCACCTCTTGATGGTCGTCCTCCATCATGCTCATCCGATGGCCGTCCCCATCGTTGACCTTTTATCCGACATTCGTCCTATGTCGCGATATTTTCGGCAGTCGTACCCTGCCAGGTGGTCGTCCTCCACCTTAGATGACCGTCCCTCATCTTAACCCGACAGAGCAGCCGTCCCCTGCTAGGTGATCGTCCTTAACCTTTGATGACCGTACCTCATCATCTGTTTATTTCGTTTATTCTTTAACCCGATGGCCGTCCCCGTCGTGGTCCCTTTTCCTTTCAGTTTAGCCCGATGGCCGCCCCCATCGTTGATTACTTTACTTTATGAACTTGATGGCCGTCCCCATCATTTTTCATTAATCCCCAAAGAATCTTACAGCTTTATTTGATGGCCGTCCCCATCATAATTCTTTTTATCCCCAGCATGTCGGCCGTCCCCGTCATTGCTTCATTTCCCGCACTTTTTTTCAGCATGTCGGCCGTCCCTGTCATTGCTCTTCACCTAGCAGTCGTCCTCTGCTCGACGGTCGTCCTCCGTCTCCCACACTTTACAATATACTTTATTTTCTTTTACAATCTATATCCCTTTTCTTCTTCATTCTGTGAGTGCAAATTTTGGACTGTCTTTGGTATTCAACCACAAGTTATCTTGTTTGCCTGATAAGCCGTCGCTTATATCCTGCACAGCTAACTCGTGTTTGAATAGGGGCAGCTGTAAACACCCCAAATTTTCCCTCACCCATTCACACCATGGATTGTGATCATTTCATATGCATGAACTCAATCATACCATCTCATATCACATTTTTGATCCACTGCATTGGTTCTGAGTCATCTGCATCTAGGGTTTGTGATCTGAGCAATCCAAAAGCCTCTTGAGCCATTCCAAAGGCCATCAATCACTTAAAGGAGGTCTATGTGTGTTCAAGTATCATATTATACTCCCTCAAAGTCAATAATGTCAAAGAATCACAAGAACTGAGATTGGTATGGAAGCAGAGCCAAGTTTGACTGCACAGATGACCTAAAATTAGGGTTTTGGTTTCAGAGGCCATAACTCCAATTTTTTTGGTCATTCTTGTTTCTATTGGTCTATATATGGTATAGGGAGTATGCATATCAATTTTCATGAAGAAATTCCTTGGGGAAGTCATCTGATCAAGAGTTGACTTTTCAAGCAAGTCAGTGCAAAATCAGGGCATCTGAGGCCCCCAATGACCCAACCAAAGGGTGTTCTTCATCATTTTGATTGTATGTGATCTTTATTTGATCATAGAAGATGTTGGAAGTTCATAAAATTCAAGAATTTCAAGTCTTTTGCAAAGTTGACTTTTTGGGCAAGTTTGACTTTTAATGAAAATGCCATTTTTGGCAACTTTTTCAACCCTTACTTTTTGATTCAAAAAAGCTTCAAATGGAAAAACTTTGGTCATGAAAGTTGTAGAATAGATCTTTCCCTTTTCAAAAAGTACAAGAACATGACCTAATTCATTTTTTATCAAAAGTTATGGCTTGTCAAAGTTGGCAAAAATCACTAAATTTCAAGTCATGCACCAAAGAGGTAAAGTTGCAAATTCATTTCTCAAGGCCAATTAAGTCATCAAATGGGCTTCTAATCCACACAACATGATCACACAACATCTAAAAATCATAATGCACCCAAGGAATCACATGTTTCATGGCTTATGGACCAAGTTTCTCTCATAAGAACCAAAGGCAAGCCAAGTTGCAAAAGTCATGATAACATCTCATCCACTTGCTGCCTAGTTTGCTGAACCACCCTAGCCCTTTTCCCTCATCATGCTGCGCAGCACACCCTTGTTGTACTAGGCTAGCAAGTTGCACATGCCCTTCTTACACAAAAGTTGACATTTTGCAAAAGCACCCATACCTATCACAAAAGGACATGTCACTTCCTCTGACCAATCACATTTCTTTATACAAAGAAAATGCAAGCCAAACACCACAACAAGCAAGCCTGAAACCAGCCATAGCACCATATTCTCATTTTCACTCCATTGAGCAAAAGCATTCGAAACACACAACACAAGCCACAAACTCATAAACAAACTTCACAAACCTTTTCACCATGCTTCACTGAACCCAAACCAACCTTCAAAGCAGCCTAAAACTCAAAGAATCAGAAATACGATTTCCTCACTCCATTGAACAGAACCTCTGCAAGCTCTCAAACCAGCCCAAATAAATTTGTTCTAAGCCTTTCAGAAGCATAAGGGAGGTCACAGGAGTGGTTTTGCACAAGAGAGGAGGTCAGAAAGTGCCAGACTGAAAAGCTTCAAACTCAGGTAGCTTCATGAACTTTTTTTCCAGAAATGGTTTTTTAAGTTCCTAAGTTGTTCTTCATGATTCACTGATCACTCTGATGTTCTTGGTTTTGAAAATGGTTGAGAAATAAGCATTTAATCTTACTCTGAAACTTTTCTGACCTAAAAATGTTTGCTTTCGATTCGTGTGATTGATGAAAGATAAATGAGTTTTGTGTTAGGGTTTTGATTCAGGGGGATGTGGGAATGATTTCTGTTCTTTTAGATTTCATTTTAGTGAAGTTTTGAAGGTTTTAGGGATTTTTAGGTGGGATTCCCACCGGAGAAGACGACCGGAGGTCTTCTCCGGCCACCTGAAAATAATTAGGGTTTAATCCCTGTCATTAATGTAGTTTGAATTTGGGCCCTTGATCTGGCTGACTTTAGTTGACTCCCGCATGAACCAATGGCCCATATCTTTCATTAAACCCTAATCCTGATTTATTAAATTAATTAATTGGGATTAAATTTGAATTTTGCCAGAAATGATCTGAGCCTTTCAATTACGCGCTAGTCAATTCGCGCGTGTTTCATTCAAATCTCAGCCACTGGATCAGCATACTTTTCACTTAATTCATTTTATTTTGTATTTTTATTCATTTGTTTTCTTCATTTTATTAAAAATAGTAAAACTTATTCAAAAATTCTGAAATTTTTTATACAAACTTTTATTAAATTTCAGAAACCAAAAATATTTTTATTTTTATTTTTTGCATTTTAAAAATATTTTTAAATATTTAAAAGTTTATTTTTAATTAATTAATGAGAATTAATTAATTAAAAATGCTTTTAGGTATTTAAAAATCATCAAAAAATTCATGAAACATTTAAAACCATTTAGAAACATTGTCCAATCCTCAAACCAAATTTCATTTTTAATCTTGATGCATTTTGAGAATTTTTCATGGAATTAAAATCATTTTAATGCATTATTTTGATCCAAACTTCCAAAAATCATTTCTGCCTAACCATTGAGAGTTGGACCTTGATTCTTTTTGCATTGCATTGTGTTTAGCATGTAGTTTGTGAGATTAAATTGGCATGATTTGATCTTGCATTTTTCATTTGTTTGGCATTTTTCTTGTTAAGGAACCCTAAAACCCTAGAAAACTTAGAAAAATCATAACTTGAGTTAGGTTAAGAGTTGGAACTTCTCCTTTGGGCAGTGGGTTAGTATAGGTTTAGGGATCCTTTGAATGCATTTTCAATTTTTTATCTTGGTGGTTGCTTCTAATTTTGGTTTTTGTTTGATGCTTTGATCATAAACCCTAATTTGGGCTTCCATTTGCATACCTCTTGCATTTGCATTCATACCTTGACTTGCCATAGCATTTTGTGCACCCATTTGGCTCATTTGACATCTTAGGACATATTGAAAGCATGTTTGATCATTGCATCATGTATTAGCCATGTTGTATGTCATTTGCATATCATAACTTTTCATGTATGTTCATGGTTCTTAACTTGCTCCATTTGCATCCATGAGCTTGTATGATCATCCCCATGTGTTGTTTCATGTTTGCACCATGTCATAGCATCATTATCATCTCATATATGCTTCTGGTTTTGATTTACATCATGTCATTTCATCTCATTTTGCATTGCATTGCATCACTTTATTAACATTTCAGGTGGTAAGTAACTTTTGGGAAGTGGATTTGCCTTCACTTCCCACCTTTTCTTTTCATCCCTATTATGCATCCATGCTGCATTTTGTTATGTGTTTGAGTTTGAGCTTGTTCATTCTTCTTCTTCTCACTTTCTTTCCTCAAGTTACTTGACTTCTTAAATGAAGCAAGTTACTTTGCTTCTCCTGATCCTTTCATCTGCTTCCTGGTGGTTCCATTGAAGATTTCTTTCTTAAACCTCACAAACCTTAGGGACAACCAAGCATGACAATGATTAGGGTTTTGATTAGTCCCCCACTTAGTTTTTACCTTTGTGTCTCTTTTGAGTCTTCTCTTCTCACATCATAACCAAGGACTAAACCCTAAAGGCTTTAAGGCTTTGTGATTAAGCTTATGCCTGCATCCTTCTATTAGGATGGAGTGTATAACTTTAATCCTAAGTGTTAAACCCTTAATGTGTTTAAACCCTTTAATCAATTCACTTAATAATCATCAAGACATCACACTTGTAACTTGGGCCTTGCATTAGGGTTCTAATTCTTCCTTAATTGGTTAAGAAGGACTAACCCTAGTGTTAATGGACAAGTCCCCCTCAAGTTGTCTTACAAGCCATAAAATTCATTTCATCATCATATCATTAAATAAAATCCACTTAATCAAAGGCTTGTTTTGTCATGAGTTTAATCCCTAATCATGGATTAAGTTGAGGAGCTTTCCTCAGCTTAAACACTCTCATCTATTATCCTTCTATTAGGATGGTGTAATGAGTCTGTTTAATCCTTGATTATGGCTTAACCTCATTACTTAACACTAAACAAAAACACCAAAAACACCTAAATAATCACAAGTAGGTTAATGATCTTAATCCTACATCAAAGGTGTTTAAGTGTGAGAAGTTGACTTCACACTTAAGGTAATTCTCATTACCCCTAATCAGAGGGAAGATGTGATGAGTTTACTAAATCCATTGGTTTAGGCTTAAGCTCATTAACTTATGACAAACTTCAAAAAGCAATAAAAGACTGAAAACACAAAAACAAACAATAAACGTCTCCTTCGGGATTCTTTTCTCATCACCTTCACTCATAAACGAGAACTTGCTTCTTCCGTCTAATGCAAGACAGTTTGCACCTGAGCCAGACAGGTCATACACTTGAGCATAGACAAGCAAGCAGTTCACAAGTCAAATCATCTTTCAGTCTCTTTGGGTCGAACTACGGTGTCCTGACTTCCTCATTGCACGAGAGGATACGTAGGCATAACTTAACAGTTATCGAACAAAAGTCTCTGTATATTCCCCCTCCTTTCAGTTTCATTCTTTTAAGCCTCATGATCTTGAGCATACTCTCATCCCTACACTGACACTGTATATATCACACTTTGCACTTCCTTTACACTGACACCTGTACATCCTTTTCCAGCTCATTTATACACAAATTGCACTGACACTACCCCTTTAAAACACAAATCTTTTAAGCGTGGATCCCGTCGAGTACGGCGGACAATTTGGGTGCTAATACCTTCCCAGGTTGTAACCAACCCCCTTTCTCAGTCTCTCTGGTTCGCAACCGTCTTATCCGTATCTTTCTAGGTCTATGCAGCATTACCTTTCCTCCGGGATAAAAATGCCTAGCTGGCGACTCTTTTCATTCCCTGTGAGTTCACTGCTGTGTGTTCTCATTGTCCCTTTCGCCGACCGTTCGCGTCTGTACCTTTATTTGGGCCATTTCCCATTTATCGGGAGCGACAAAAACCAACTGTTCATTTCCTTCTGCTGGAAAATACAAAGACTCAACTATCTCTTCATTAGCTGGAGGATTCTTCAGAGGGTAGCCAAACTGCTTTCTAGAAAACACAGGATTGTAACTTATCACTCCTTTTCTTCCTAGTAAAAGTACATTAGGGAAGTCACCACACCTGGTAATGATCTCCTTTCCCACTAGATCTCTGCTGCATCCCCAAGCTATGTCATCAGAAGTCCCTATCAATCTTTTAGCCCACTTCCACTCCTGTTTAAGATCCTTTAATGGTCCTGACTTTGGAAGCCTCTTGGAAAACCACTCATCGAATAAAGGAGCACAACAGTTCGCATGCCCTTTTCTCTTCTCAATTCTATAATGGACACCATAATAGAAATCCCCTAACAACGTGGGCACCAGGTTTCCTTTGATGAAGATAGTGATGGTTTCCATGCTGATCAAACCTTTCTCTCCCGGGAATAGACTTATCCCATACACCACCAGGGCCAGCACTGCACTGAATTCTACCCATTTGTTTCCTAAAGCAAAGACATGAGCTTTTGTGATAAGAAAATCCAAAGCAAACCCTTTACCTCTGCTAGCCTCCAATCCCATCTTGACTGTAAGCATACTCAAATGGCAGGCACTTGCTATGTCTTCATATGGGGGAACCCTCTCTGATGCATAATAAGGAATACACTCTTTGATGGGAATCATCAAGATGTCAGAAACTTCTTCCAAGGTAGGAGCAAAGATATAATCTAGGAACACAGATTCATAGCTGAGGATCGTAGAACTGCAGTAAGGAATGAAGACTATCTCTCTGATAAACAGTGGGCTTGCTCATGTAACCTAAAATCTTCCCAAACTTGCTTCTGAAATCATCTAAAAATTTATCATTCATTAAGCCAACCAGCTTCTGAATACCCTCGGTTTCTGGTTGTGGAAAAGTATAATGTACATTCCTTTTTCTGGGAGCTTCTTTATCTTCTGCCATTTGGATAAGAAACAATTACCAGAATTGGGTACAATATGCAAGTGACAACCTGAAAATAAAAACACAAACAGTTAATGCAAGTATGATGTAATGCAAATGCAATGCAGGCATATGATCAATCTGGAACTGTCTGGATATAATGTTGAGAGCCAAGTGATCAGAAACCCCCAAACAGTTCCCTGTTTAACAATCCTCGAATAAGAAACCCATAACCAGATAGTCAAGAATCCTCAGAACCATGATAAGAAAACCATAACATAAGATCACATTGATGATAAAAGGTATGCTGAGGTCAAGGGTTCCTGCAAACCTGTAAACCCCTCCCAATCTCACGGGTGTGCTCCGGGTCAAACATCATGGACTCTCAAAGTCAAATAGCAATAATACGTCCACCATTTCTGAGAAATGGCTCATGACCAAATAAGGGAATCGGTTAAGCATTATATACTACTCAGGGAGGTCTTAGCGTGAGTCTGGGAAAACAAGAATCCCTTATAAGTCCCCAACTTCAAGCACTAAAATCGAGAAACGATAATACATTCAGCCCGTAGGATACAGTACTATCGTCATACGACCAGATGCTTTGACTGAGTTCTTATAAGAGAACCAGACCATCCTATGCAAGTTCCCAGTGGGCCCTCGGGTGAGAATGGGTTAGCCACAAATGTGGTCTGCCACTGTCACCACTGGAGAGGGATGTTTCCACAAAGGTTCTCAATAATCAGTCCCCAGATGCACATAACTATCGAGGTCGTATAATGATCCAAGAAAGATTCCTGCATCAAAAAATTTCCAAGACGGTCGCAAGTTTGGGTGTGAAACTCACTACTACCAACATAGCAAGATGCCATGAAGCCAAAGTGACTATCCATGCTAAGTCCTAGGGTACACTCGAGCCCCGGTTACAAGCTCATCTCACAGTAATAATCCCTAAACCCGCCAAAAGAAACCAGCACAGCCAGTCAGTCTAATATATACATATGATGCATGAAAATAAATACTACAAACTGTAAATAAAGTTTTAAATAAGACTGTAAATAAACAACAGTAAAATAAATAGGCAACAACACACAATCAAACACCCAATGAAACAGAAACACGCAAGCTCTAGGAGAGACTCTCAAGGGGAAAACAGATATTTTGGGTTCGATCCCTAGCAGAGTCGCCAGCTGTCGCTCCCTGGATTTCCATCCTAGTACAAATGCGAAAGTGGCGCGGAAAAGGTAGAGTCGCCAGTCAGGCATTTTTATCACGAAGGAACGGGAATTGTAATGTTGCACAAACAAGGGAAAGAAAGGAAAGGACAAGGTCCTACGAACCAAAGAACTGAGTTCGGGAGTCGGTTACAACCTGGGAAGGTATTAGCATCCAGATCGTCCGACATACCCGACGAGATCCACGCTTTGCAAAGAAACTGTTTCAAAGGGTAAAAGAATGAAGTTGTTGCTGTTGCACCCCAAAATTTGCCCTCACAATACAAAACTTTGTGTGCTAAGAGGTTCACAAGGTTCACAGGGTTCACAAGACCTTTCATGAGGTTCATGAAGACCTTTCATGAGGTTCATGAAGTTTACAAGACACTTTATGAGGTTCACAAGGTTCACAAGACCTTTCATGAGGTTCATGAAGACCTTTCATGAGGTTCATGAAGTTTACAAGACACTTTATGAGGTTCACAAGGTTCACAAGACCTTTTATGAGGTTCACAAGGTTCACAAGACATCTTATGAGGTTCACAAGGTTCACAAAGTTCATCATGGGTCAGAAGATTTGACAAATCCCTCAGACAAGGCATTCTCCTAAGCAGTGCATCCAAAACTAGGGTTTTGACTTTAATCAGGATAAATGGACTTCCAAGACTTCAAGTGAGCTTCATAACATCTTATATGTGTCTAAGAATCCCCATGACAAATTTCAGAACTTTTCTCAAAGGTTTGCTCAGTCAGATGATCAGATAAGTCAAAATCAGTCAAAGCAGTTAAAAAGTCAAACTAAGGTCAATTGTGGTCAAACCAAAGTCAAACTTCATGATCATCAAGAATCAGAGGTTTCTAAATTAGGGTTTCCTCAGGAAAAGTCAACTGAACTTTGACCAGCCATAACTTTCACATGCTTCATCAACAATTTTCCATCCAAAGCTCATTTTGAAGGAAATTGAATTCTCTACAACTTTGTGTCTCACAAGCCAAGCCCAAAAATGCTTCATTTGGAAGGTATGAGCTAAGACATTATAGGTCCTTTTGAAAGTTAACAAAAAGTGAACAACTTCAAAAGGGCATAACTTGAGAATGGTAAATGATATGGACATGAAACCAGTGGGGTTGGTTATAGGACTCTTCAAGCTTTCCAAAATGTCCAAGAACACCTTCATAGCATTAAAATTGAAGGATTTGTGCCCTTGCAAAGTTGGGAAATTTTTGGTTGGTTTATAAAAGAAAATGGAGGTTTAAAACCAATTCTTTCTAAATGGGCTTGCCATATGGTGATCCAATCCATACCAATACTTCATGCACCACCCAAATCTCAATTATTCAGATTTTTTATCATTTTATTTTATTTATTTTGATTTTATTCATTTTAAATCATTTTAAATTAAAATAAAATAGGAAAATCAAATATTTAAAAGAGATTGAGCTTCTAGAAAGTCATAAAGGTTGCTTGGACCAAATTGATACAAAAATAATGGTGATTGGCTTGAAATAGAAGGGGTTTATTCAAGAATATTTGAATTTTAAGTCTTAACATTTTTCAATCTATTTCAATCAATTTCTTCACACAACAATCAATTGTTTTGACCTAGTTCTATTACACTATAAGTATACAACACAACCCTATTCATTGGACACGAATTTCTGGCCTCCAAGTGCACATTCAAGTTTCAAAATTTCATTCAAAAAACTCACTTTCGGATTTTAAGGTAGAGGTGATTTCAAGGTGTTCTAAGGATTGCAATACATTCTATGATGTTCATTTAACATGTCTGGATCATAAACAACATCAAAAACACCCTAAATCACATAAACCGAATGGATGTTCATGCCGTGTTTGGTTTTTTTCGATTTCATGGTTTTGTTGTTTCTTAATTGATTTTGATTGATTAATATTGTTTGTTTCATTGTACTGAAGCTTTCTGGACAATTCCATTGGAGTTTCATGGACTGAATCCGCATATGCATAGTTAGGGTTTGGCCCAAGCTTTTAGGGTTTCTTGATTAAGAACATATAAATGACTTTGATTGTTGTATTTGAATCGTATAGGTCATAAGGAACCTGTTGACATTATTAATTTGTTGAAATTATACTGTTTGTATGGTGTATGAAGTTCGCAGGATATATTGGCAGGAACAATCGCAGGAAAAGTTGTAAGTAAATTCGCAGGAAAACCTGCGAATCCAAGGTTGAAGATGAAGATCTTCGCGCGCTTCAGATTTTTGAATTTTTATTTGTATATTTATTGCATTGTTTGTACATTATTTCACAGGATGATAGATGGCCTGGTGGTTAGTACGCGCATGAAATATGTCAAGGACGTGGGTTCGAACCTGTCCTCAGTCATTTTTTGGTTAAAATTCCATTTATTCTTCAGGTTTAAAATATAATGCTTCATTATCCATTCCTAATCACCAAGGCGCGCATAGCCCAGTGGTGCTGGTATTGGTCCAAGAAGGAGAGCCTAGGGCGTGGGTTCGATCCCAGCCCCAGGTATGTTTCTTTTTCTCTGTTTTTTTCATTTATTTGGTTTTTGTTTATAGTTAATTAATTTAAATAAATATTTAAAATACAATAGTTATACTATTTTTCTTATATAATTCAAAAAAACTTATAATTTTTTAAAAAATAATTCAAACTTTATTAATAAAATTGTTTATATTAATATATTTTTGTGTATTTTTGTATGAATAAATTATAAACCCTAATGTTTTTTTTTTATGTAAAACCTAATTAATTTCTATAAATCCTAATAATTTTAATCAAACCCTAATTTTCTTTATTCAAAACTTAATCCTATTTCTATTTAATCATGTACATATTTTATAATTTGATAATATTGTTTAAAATAATTAAAATTTTGTAAATATAATTATAATTAATCCTATTTTCATAATATGTAAATATTCTATTAATTGTTTATAATTTAATTTTGTATGTAAATAATTTTTATTATATGTTTAAAAATAGCTAAAAATTGTTAACTTAATTTTGTAATTATAATTTTGTTTTCATAATATGTTTATAATTAACTTAATTTTTTATAATTTGCATATAACTTAAAATTTTATAATAATTAGTATATAATTGTTTATATTTTATTCTTAAATCTTAAAAAATAATTGTTCATTAATCTTTTAATATTTTTGTTTATATTGTTAATTATGTTTATTTTCTTTATGATATTTATTTATTACTAACCCCATTTATCTTGGTATTATTTTTATTATTATTTCACTAACCCAATTATTATTATTATTTATTTTTGCTTATTATATTTAATTTGCTTTAATTATTATTATGTAATTGTTCCTGGATGTAATATTTTAGTAATAATGTTTATTATTTATATTTTATGCTATGGTTAGTAAATAGGGAGTGCAACATGTTTGTATGTGTAAAATAAATTTAGATCACTTAATTTAAAAAAAAAATATTAAAATTGTACACTCACACACGTAAGTCGATCTTTGATCGCCATCTCACTTCCTTAGGGATACCTCTCATGTTGCCTAATCAAAAGGTCAAGTAGGGTGTATAAAGCAAAAGTCCCTCAAATTCACATCATCTAGTCCCTTAACAGATAAAAGATCAAGTCCCTTTCGAATGTTGCCTTCGTAATGATCTTGTCCCTTTCGAATAAAGATGATAGTCCCTTCGAATTGCTTATACACCCCACAGTTGCCTAAATAAACAGATGTCCCTTCACTTGTCCCTCACATCCAAGGTAATGACTACCTATTCCATAATAATAGGGATAGTCTTACCATTTAAAGGATTCAAGAACAGAAAAGACTTAAAAATTAGGGTAGGTTCCTCCTAGATACTTGCTCACTATTCAAAAACTTTTCAAACACTTCACAATTTCAAACAAATTTTCAAAACAAAGGTTTATACGCATCCGTACATGGATCATTATAAAACACTTAAGAAAATTTTTATTCACACACTTCACATTTCAAAAACAGTTTAAAGTGAGCTAAGTAACTAAGAGCCCATGGATAACCATGGATGTAAAGGGTGCTAACACCTTCCCTTTACATAACCTACCCCCCGGACCCAAAAATCTTTTAAAAGGTCTTTCCTGTTCTTTTATACCTTTCCTTTGGATAAAATAAAAGTCGGTGGCGACTCTTGCTATCCGCAACATAACTAAAGTCAGTTCTCCCACCGTGTTACAATTGCAAAAGAAAATGAATTGGATAAGAAAAGAAAAGAAAGGGGAAAATGTAGGGAAAATAAAAGAATGCTCAAACGGACCCTACCCCGCTTTGTACGTACCTCATCTGAACATGAGGATCAGAGACACCGTAGTTCCCCTAACTAGGGAGGAAAACTGCTTGTGTTTTGAAGCTTGAACTGCTTATTTAAATGCTCAGGTGTTGTAGGCTCATCTAGCAGGAGTGGGTTACCTTCTTGCAAAGAGACAAGTAGGAGCAAGTTCTTACATTGTGAGTGAAGGTGATGAGAAAACAAGTCCAGAAGGAGAGAAGATTACTCTTTATTTTTGTTTTTTATGAGTTTTTTATGAGTGTGGCATAAGGAAGTGAATTCAAGTCCATTTCCATGGAATGTGTACTTGCTACTACATTCTAAGATGGAATAATAGAACAAGCACTCCAAGTAAGGAGAATTTATCCAAGACTTGTTTCCAAGGGTTATGGCCTAAGCTCACTAACTTGTTAAACTTATTAGATGTTTTTGGTTTTTTTATGAAGAAGTACCTTTTAAGGTTTTCTTTGTGAAATTAGTCCCATGATTAGACTTGTACATCAATCTAGACAAGTGTACTATTCCAAGATGGAATGAATACAAATGCCCTATGGAATAAGGCTATGCATCAAGAACAATTTCAAACTTTATTAATGTTTTTTAGGTTTTGTTTTGAGATGAAAAAAGAGAGCACCAAAGGATCTCAAAGGTAAAAAAGTATAAGGGAGACTATGCAATCCTAAAGTTGTCATGCAAAGGGATACCCTAGGTTAGTGAGGCTTACTACCTAAAGGAAGGAAAGAAATAAGGAGAAGAAGAAGGAAGAAACAACTTACTTCTCTTAAAGAAGATAAGTTGTTCTCCCAAATGGAAAAGAGAGGAGAATGGTGGCCTAGGCACACCTCAACCACAATTAGCAAAAAAAATAAAGAGAAGAGAAGATATTTGAAATGTGGATAACCTCCGCACCTCACTTACCATTACACCTACAAGAAAAGGTTAGAACATGAAAAAATGGTAAGACAAAAGCAAATAAGATCAAATAAAGTGAAACAAACAAAATACCATATCAAAGCATCACAATCAGAAGTGGAACTTTCCATTCACATGCCAAGATCACTCAAACAACATTATGAAAGAATTAAGGCAAACAAAACATCACAAGGCATTACAAGTTACCATAAGGGAAACATGAAGCAAACATGAGATGGATAAGATCATTCGAGCCAAATATTTTCCACAAACTTCAAAGTCAGAACCCTAGCATGGTGATGAAGTGCCTAAGCAAAGAGATCAAACCACAATGGAAATATATAGGCTCATACAAAAGCAAATAAGTGAGGCACATGGAAGTAAGAAGTGATGTGAGTATGCATATAAATGTGAGACTTAAAGAATAAGTAACTCAAAACAACACAAAAAAAGAACTCTATATAAATACCATGGATGAAACAACATGCTATAAGACCCAAAATCAACCCCTAGGAGTTGGCACAAGTGCCCTCCTAACCTAATGAGTAAGCATACATCAAGGAAACATTCAAATTAGGGCATGGTAAGCATAAAATTCACATAAAATGGAAACAAACCTCAAAAATTCAACAAGTAAGAACAAAGACTCCTTAAACATGTAGGATCATCATACCAAAAGAGCAAGACCAAAGTTAGAAGCATAATAGGTCAAATAATTGCATAAAGATCAATTAGGGTTTTAGAAACTTCAACACAAAGCAACATGGAAAAACCTAAGTATACAAACCCTAAAACTCAATAAATAAATCTCAAGTAACCCTCAACAAGTTTGGGATAAGAAGCAAAAATAACCAAGTCCATAGTTATCACCAAATTCAAAATAGAAAATGAACAAGACAAGTCATGCATAAAAGAAATTAAAATAAAAAAATAAACCAAAAATTAATTCAGACATAAATATTAATCAAAAATGAAATTAAAAAGCAAGGAAAAATAAAGAAAATTGGAACAAATGTCCATGAATTTTTTGGTAATTTTTGCATATTTTTATCTATTTTTATGAATTAAAACAAAACACACACAATAAAAAGAAAATAAAAGAAATAAAATTAATTTAGGTCAAACAAGCCACCAGATCCAATAGTTCAGATTGAAAGTTAAGAAAAGTATGAACATCCAAGGAATACGCGCATACCAAAGAAGTCAGCGGTCAAAGTAATTAAAATCAACGCACATAATTCAAATAAAATTCCCTCCAACCGATCCAAGGGCCACGTTTTAAAGTTATGTTGACTCAGAGACATGTGACCAGCACATGTCTCATTAATGTGTTGGCACATGCCTGAACGCATGATCACCACACATCTCACGGCCAGGACCTCATCTTCTTCCTTGGATCACCTGCATGAAGTTTCCGACCACAATTCCAGAATCCGGTGAACGGAGCCCTAGCTCCATCACCGGAAAACACCAAACACGCAAACCACACCTTAACAAAGCCTATAAATCTCCGGATTTGATCATCTAATCAAGCTAAAAAGAATCCAACAATGAAATTCACAAGCACTTCAAGAATGAAGCAAATCGAATCAAACAAAATTTAACATCACACTTTCAGATTCAAATATCTCACTCAATAATCAACCAAAATCAAATCTAAATAGTTCAGTGTAACCAGCATCACTCACAAATCATTATGCACACAACAAAAGAAAGTTATAGATCCATGGATTCCATCACATACCTGAGGTTGAAGCACTTCAGAATCACCAAGATATAGCTCCAAATGATGCAAATCCACGTATCTTGATCTCCTCTTGCAAAATAAATGCAAGATGGAGCTTGAGAAAGGCTGAATTGATGAATTCGAAGGATCTTGCTCTGAACTGTGCCTCACTATTCCTTCACCTTTATCTTCAACCAATGGAAGAAAATAACTTCTTGAAGCTTTAGGATGAAGAATGTGAAAAGAAATCAAAGAATTGAAGCTTGTGGAGAGAGATTCGAAAGATTTTGCTCTTGTGCATGAAAGTTTGGATCTGAGAAATGAGAGTGTGTTGTCATGAATTCAGTGCCTCAATCCCTTAAATATCCTTAGTGTTTACACCCTCTTAGGGTTTTTGAAGTAATAGAGTCAAGGTATGTGTGATTAGGGTGAATTTACAAAAGTGCATGAAGAATGAGATTGATTCACACACGCGTGTAATTCCCTCCCCATGTGCACATTCTGATCACACTTTATCCACTCTTCACCTTTGGATTAATCTTGGCCCTTGGAAGTACATGGATCATGCTTTCCTCATGATTTTTCACAATTGCATTTTGTGAAATATCTCTCTTCCATCCACGAGTTCTTTGAGTTTATTGGGAAAATTTACCTTTATGCATTGCCTTGGATGTTTATGACCACAATTGATCCATAAGATGGCTTAGAAATGAATTACAAGGCAATTTGCATCATGGTGAAAACTTAAAAATGAGGTTAAACCCTAAAAATTTCCAAACTTCCAATGGCCATATCTTGAGTTCTACACATGCTATAAACAAGTTCTTGTACTTTTTGAAAATTGGAGAGCATGCCCTACAACTTTGATGTTCAAGGAAACTTCATTTGAAGTCATCTAGGCCATGTAAGAATCACTTGAAGATTAGGGAAAAATATACCAAAAATAGTAAGTTTCCATTACAAGTCACTTAATAAATTTGGAAAACTTCACATAACGTCTTGATTCTTGATTCTTGAGATCAACAAAGCTCTTATTTGACCTTGGGAAGGTCCATTGACTTGAAAAACATGATTGGAAGCCTTGAAATCCAACAGTTGACTTTTCAGGTGCACAATTGACCACTTGCTTCCTTTACAAATCACATCATATTCATCACGAACATATCATATTCTTAGCATCCTAGCATGGAAAGATGAGGCATAACATTTCTCATGATCTAGTATTAGGCATATGATCATCTGTGGAGGTTCTTGAAGCATCCCAAGCCATGACAATGGGCCCAATGGATTTGTACAATTCCTATGAGGGGTCTACATTTCATTTACAAGTTCAAGTTCATTTGCAAAAGCTCAGAAGGTTAGAAGATCATCAGAGATTCCAGGCTAAGGCAAAGCTCATACACAATGGTCCCAAACTAGGGTTTAAGTTTCAAGCATGAAAACCTCAAAAATTTGACCATTTCATTTTTGAAAAGTCTTTCACATGTTAAGAGGATCCTAGGGATGAACTTTGGTGAGAAAATTCCTTGTGGAAGTCAAGTATTTCTTCAGTTGCTTGCAAATGAAGAAATTGGTCAACTGTGCCTTAGAAAAGTCAACTGTGAGATTTCAAGGGGTCCAACCCCTTTTTTATGGCCAAGGGATGTTCTTATAATGTTAAAAGAGGTTTGGCAAGTTTAAAGGTCAAGAATCATGAGGTTTTGAGGTGTTTTGCAAAATTGGTGTGAAGTTGGTTATGGAAAATGCCATTTTTGGCAAGTTTTTGCCCTAAATTTCAAGTGATCATAACTTGGTGAGAAATTCTTCAAATGGACCAAAGCCAAACATGAAAGTTAGATATTAAGGCCTCCCATTTTCAAAAAGTACAAGTACTTTTTCATAGCCTTCATGGTTAAGAAGATATGCCCCTCGAAAATTCATGCAAAATTAGGGCAAAAGTTGATTTTTCACTTGTGCACCAAAGCAAAAAGTCTTGAATCTTAATTTTGAGTATTGGTACATACCAAATGAGGTTCCAATATTAAAATGCAATGAAAATGGCTCACTTTGCTCCAAGAGATACCTCAAATTCGTGCACAATGAGAATTTCATTCCAAAAGTGAAAAAAGTGCATGAACATGAAAAGAGTGTGACACTCTCATCCAATGGCCAAGATCTGTTGTATTGAAATAAAGGGTTGGATGGTGAGTGCACATGGGCAAGAGGCAAGGCAATGCATGAGGTTTTCATGCTCTCACAACAAATTTTCAAAATTGGCAAAATCACTCACACTCTCTTTTCTCACGTGCAAACTCTCTCATTCTCTCAGCATTTCCTCATGACATCATTTATAAACAAATTAGGGTTTTAGAAGGATCCAGTTCTATCTCATTTCTCAGCTTTCAATTTTTTTCTCAAATTGCATTTCCATTCGAATCTCTTCACACCCTTTCTCTCTTCACAAACAAATCACATATCCTTCATCCTTGAGAGCTCAGGATCACAAATCTCTCCATTGTGCAAGCTATTTCTCAAGATTCATCACCTTGCCATTTCAGGGCAGTTGGCTGCAAATTCTCAGATCCAGCAAGATTCAAGACTCTAGTTGCATTTATTTTGCAACTAGAGTGCATTTGGAGTGGATTGGCTTCATTATCTTGGCTTCTAACAAGCTTTTTCAAGAACTGCAAGTTCAGGTGAGTTCCAAATCTTCAGATCTAAAAATGAAAATGGTTGTGTGCATTGTAATCCTCTTGTTATGCTGATCATTCTGCTGGTTTTAGATTCAAATTTGATGCATTATTGAGCTTGTTATGTGAATTTGAAATTTCATGGTAGAAACTGTTTGTGTTCGATCTGTAAAATCCTTTGATCCATTGAGATTTTCATTGCTATTTTTGAACTCAGGACACCTTAATTATCCAATCTGGAGATTTTTGTTCATTTTTATTAGGTTTTGTTCTTGTTTTGTGTTTTCCGGTGCCGGAGCCCTAGCTCCGGTCACCGGATTCTGGGCAGTGCATTTAGGGTTTCTGAAGGTTGAAGACGAGTCCCTCACCATTAGATCTTTCCATCTCAACGTACAGGATTATGCCACCTCATTTAATGCCACTTGCTCTCTCTCACGTGCCATTTCATTCTAATTTTGTTTCTGATTATTCATTATGTTTCTCACCACATGATAGCTTGTGTGTTCCTTCACTCCTGATCCAATTGCTATGTCACGTCATTTAATGAGCTGAGTAACAGGATGCGTTGGTTTGATCCTCTGGCCAGTGTTTTTCCCTCATTTTTTTCTTTGAATTTCCACCCATATATTATACACCAGCGCAGACCCAGTGGGCTTAGGCTGCTATCCACACCCCCTTGCCTCCTGGGCCCATTTCATTTCAACTAAATTTCCTTCTATTCGCACCCTCCCAGCCTTTTCTCATTTTATTTCTTTCTTTTCCTTTATTTCTTTATTTCATTTTGCTTTTCAATTTTTAAAAATACTTCTAGGTGTCCAAAAATTCTGAAATAATTCATGGAAGTCAATTTGAGTTTTCTTTAATTTTCCATATTTTTATTTTCCATTTATTTTTAATAGCCACGTGTAAATAATTTCCCTCATGTAATTAATTCTTTTTTAATTCCTTTTTGTGCATGATGCCTTGTACAATTTCCACAATGATCCTCATTTTGAATTTCTTGTTGATTCTTTTTGCTCTGGATTCATAAGAGGATGTACTTCATGTGTGATTTTTGCCCTGATTTTTAGAAACTTGTTGATTGGGTTTTGGTCTTTGACTTGTGAGGGAAGTTTCTTAACCCTAATTGTTGTTTGAGCCTTCTTTTGACTTGCATAGCTTCTGAATTTCTCCCTATCCTTTTGGCATATTGTTATATCATGATTGAAGACCTTTTGTCCAAAGTTGTGGATTTTTTGGGTGCGTTATTGATTTGATGTGAATTTTTGTTCTTAACTTGTCCCATTTTGCTTCTTTTTGATCATAAGTCTCCTCCTTAGCTTAGAAGGGCACTTGTGCCAACTTCTTCATCTCATTTGGGGTCTCTTTAGGGCATTGATACCTTCTGATCTTGGTTTAGGGTTTGTGTTTTGGAAATTTTTTGATTTGCTTACCTTTTAAGTTCATCATTTCTTTTGTACATCCACCTCACTTCTTTGCTCCTTTCTTCCTATAAGTTGTTTTGTTTAGCTTTGTGTTTCTCTTCTCCTCATATCTCTTGCTTCTTAAGCACTTCTTTAACTTGATTTGGTTCTTGTCTTGTGCTTTGAGTACATGTCTTGTGCATTTTTGCTTTGCATCTTCTTAAGTTCACTTTGTTTTGCCATGTGTTTCATGTTGCTTCATAATTGACTTGTATGCTTCTTTTCTTATTCTTGTTACTTGCATTTGCATTGAGCTTTTGTATGTATGACTCCACTTCTGTTTGTATGATGTTGGCATGTCATTAAGTTCATTTTGTTTTACTTTTGTGCTTGTGCTAACCTTTTCAGGGGCTATGGTAAGTGAGAGGTGTGAAAGTGATTCCCACATCTCCAAATCTCATCTCTTCTCTTCTTATCCTTACTTGTGCTAACCTTTGATTGTTGGGCTTAGGCCTTACTCCCCTCTTCTTCTTTCTTCTTCTTTCTTCTTCTTTCTTTCTTCTTTAGGATAGTTAACCACACTAACCTTAGGATCTCCATGCATGACAACACTTAGGATTCTTTAGTCTCTCATTAGATTTTTTGTCTTTTGTGATCCTTTTGGTGCTTTCTCTTCTCATCTTCAAACTTAATTTTAATTCACTTTAATAAATGTTGAGTACTTTCATGTGACATGAGATTTTGCTATGAGATACTTGCACGCGTTTTGTTTCGGGGCGAGGTGTAAGTTATCCCTCGTGGTGGATAGGTCTTAGCATGAGATTACCTCACAAAGAAAAACCTAAAAAACACTTCTTAACAAAAATCACAAAAACAGTTAATAAATGTTAATAGGTCAGTGTGTCTGAGCCTTCACTTGTGGGACTAGATTTGGGGATTTCCTTCATAAATAGGTGTGCCTCTTGCGCATTCCATTTCGGGATGATGTGAGACGTACACATCCCAGTGAGTAAGACTTAGGTACACTTACCTATGCAAACTTCAAAATAGAAAACTCATAAAAAACACTGAACAAACAATAGGCGTCTTTCCTTCGGGAATTCTTTTCTCATCTCCTTCGCTCCGTACGCGAACTTGCTCCTACTTGTCATTTTGCAAGACGGTTACACACTCGTCGTCCGAGTCTGTAGCACCTGAGCATTGGCATAGGCAGTTCAAGCCTTAATTCACAAGCAATTTCTTTTCTACCCCTAGTTTGGGGAACTACGACGACTATGATCCTCATGTCCAGTGAGGTACGTAGGCAGCGGGGTAGGGCCCGTTCGAGCACAATCTTTATTTTCCCTACATTTTTCCTTTTCATTTCTTTTTATCAGTTCCCTTTTCGTTTCTTTTATCCATTTCAGTTCATTTTCTTTGCAGCAGCTTTCATTTCTTCACCCTTTGAAACAAATTTCTTTGCAATCGCAGGACCCGTGTCCTTCCTTTTCTTTCTTCTGGTTTGTGCAGCATTACCATTCCCGTTCCTTTGGGATAAAAATGTCTGGCTGACGACTCTATTCTTTTCCGCGCCACTTTCGCATTTGTACCAAGATGGAAATCTGGGGAGCGACACAAGTAAATGAAGAATTATCTGACTTCCTCAATGAATCTTTGCATCGAACTTTATACGTATGCCTTATATATCATATGAAAGCCTTTGACCACAAGAATTGGTCAAAGCTATGAGGATTTCTTGATCTGGGGAAAACCCCTAATTAGGTTTTCCTGTGTAGGAGCTTGTTGCACTGTTGAGCTTCTGATGATGCTTCACCTTTCTAGGGTTTCATGGATGACCTTGAACTTGTGCAAGATGTGGGGATACCTTGTGAGCTTCTTGCAAGATCACTTGGCTCTTGGCTTGGCTTTTGAGATCATGAATTTCCAAATGATTGATCATGTTCCTTATGCTAGCACCTATGAATGTCATGCTTCATTTTTCTATGCCATATACTTGGACATGAGAGTGACATGACATGCTATATGATATGCAAATGATGTGGAGAAAAAGGATCAAATTTTGGGGTGTTACACTACCCCAGAGGGTATTCTTATTCTAATTCACAATGTGGAGGATCATCAGGCTGACCAGTTCTCTTTGCTGAACAACTTGGGACTTGGTATTGGGGGAAATCAGTAGGATTTTCAGATACTAGCGGAGAAGGTCAGAGCTCTTGAGTGCAGAGATACCCTGGGAATTTATGTTTTTGACATGGGATTTGTGCAAGGTTTGATCATCCCACCGAAGTTCAAGGCCCCTAGATTTGTCAAATACAACGGGAGTTCATGTCCCAAGACTCATCTTCAGGCTTACTATCGCAAGGTAGCTGCCTATACCAAAGACAAAAAAAATCTAGATTCACTTCTTCCTGGACAGCCTGTCTGGAGGTTCTCTTGAACGGTAGATGAAGTTAGAGCGGACTACTGTGTGCAACTGGAAGGAACTAGGAGAGGCGTTCCCCAAGTAATACCAGTACAATATCGATATGAGCCCGAGCAGAACTCAGTTGTAGAGCCTATCCCAGAAAATTTCTGAGAGCTTTAATGAGTACGCGCAAAGGTAGCGCGAGTTTGAAGCAAAGGTACAACCACCCCTACTCGAAAGAGAAATGGTGGATCTATTCATGGATACCCTTCTAGGGCATTTCATGGAACATCTAGCGGGGTGTTCCTCAAGTAGTTTTTATAATATTATACTGACTGGTGAGAGGGTTGAAAATTGGATGAAACAGGGTAAGATCCAAACTGGTGGAGCTTCTACTTCGGGGACCAAGAAGCCATTTGCAAAAAGAAGAGAGGGGGAAACTGGGGCAGTCTACGCTCAAAGAAAGAGAGGAAATCAGAATTCCTATTACCAAGCAGCATCCATTATCATCCCTGTTGTCACCAATCAACAACAGCAACCACCGCAATAGTGTGAGAAAAATTATCAACAAAGAGCTCTCAGGTCGTACTACCCACCCAGGCCGAAGGAGAGACAGTTTAAGGCACCACCAATGTCTTACTCGCAATTGTTGTAGAACTTGTTGCAACTTCAAATGATTCAACTCAGAACTTTACAGCCTTCAAGACCTGTCCAAATCTCTGAAGGGTATGATGCCAATGCCTACTAAGATTTCCATTCTAGAGCTCCGGGCCATACCGTGGAGAATTTCAAGGCCTTCAAGAACCTGGTCCAGGATATGTTGGACTCCAAGGAGATCAACTTTGCTCCTACGCCAAATGTATTACAAAACCACATGCCTCCACATGGAAGAAATGTGGGAGCTATAGATGATGGTGACAACTTGAATATGGTTTATGATGTTAATTCATTGAAGACTCCACTACTAGCAATGAATGGTTGTTTGGCAAAGAAAGGTCTATTCCCAGGCTATGGGGAGGTTTTCCCAGAATGCGAAGAATCTACCAATGGATGTGACAGGTTGAGATCAGTGATTCATAAGATGATTGATGACGAAAGAATTCAATTTGACAGGGTTGTTAAAAAAAGGAAGTTTCTATGATCACTATCTATTATACCCTAGTCGAAATTTCGGTGCCAACGAGAGTAGCACCAGTCACGTTCACCACTACAGGGCCTATGTCGTATTAAAATGAAAAAAATGTCCCATGGCATTATGGGGAAGAGGTTTATTACAATAGCCAAAAACAAGATGTAACCACCTCCAGCACAACTCAACATCAGGTTGAAAATGTGGGAGTCGGAGGATTCACGAGGAGTGGAAGATTGTTTGCGCCTCAAATCCTAAGGAACAACGTAGTGCCACCGAGTGATAATACAGATGCCCAGGTTAAGGCCAAGGGTAAGCAAGTTACGACAAATGATGTTCCTGTTTCGGATCCGAAACTAAATTTGACAAAGAGGCCGAGGAATTCTTGAGGATCATAAATAGGAGCGACTATAAGATAGTCGACCATCTGCAACAGACTCCCTCCAAGATCTCGATCTTGTCACTACTTATGTGTTTTGAATCCCATAAAAAGGCATTGCTGAGTATTCTGAATGATGCTTATGTGCCACAAGAGATAACAGTGAACCAACTCGAGACGGTTGTCGCTAGCGTGAACGCCAGTCACAGATTAAGGTTTACAGATCTGGATCTAACTACTGAGGGGCGTAGTCACAACAGAGTTCTGCATATTTCGATGGAATGCAAAGGGCTTATTCTTTCCCATGTGCTGGTTGATACAAGGTCTTACCTGAATGTGCTTCCTAAACTTTGACGATTTTCCCTCAACCTTTTTTTTATATACGTTTTGTTTTATTATATACTAACTATTTTTCAGGTACATTCACATGTGTGTGCATGTGCGCGCGTGTCTTAGTGTCAAGAAGGCAAGGCTGGTAATCTTGAGGGCATTTTGGCAAAGAAACATGGGTTCAACACTCATTCCCAACATTTTGGCAAAGAAACGTGGGTTCAACACCCATTCCCAACATTTTGGCAAAGAAACGTGGGTTCAATTCTCACCCCATGTAGTTTGGCATTTTTTTTGTTATTTTCTTTAGTTTTTAATTTTTGTTTAACTATGGTTAATCTAACTTTTTCCTTAAAATAATTACTATTTTTAACCACTATTTTTTTGTTAATTACTCACTAACTTATTTTTCTTAATAATTTTTTTTATAATCATAAAAATCTTTTTTTTATATATAATTTATAATATTAAATCTATTTCATTATTTTAATTATTTCATTAACTCTTTTTTTTATAAAAAAAATTTTTAATTAATTAGATTTAGGTTAATATTGTCATAAAATTTTATTTGTATTATTATTTTGATATTTAAGTTAAAAATTTAACCCTAATTTCATAAACCTAAAAATATTTTTTTTTATTTAACCCTAAAACTTTTTCAAATCCTAAACCTTTTTCCTAAATCTTTTTTTTTCTCTAAACCTTTTTATTTTCATTCATTCTTGTTATATTCACTATCTGCCTTATTATTATTGCTCTGAGTTTGTTTATCACTATTTATCTTTTTTTTTCTCCGCCATTATAATTATGTAACTGCCCCAAGGCGTTGTAATAGTTAGGTTTTCATTTTCTGCCATTTTATTTTCCGCCATTTAAATTCCTGCCATTGATCCTATTTTAACTGTGTGGTTAGTAATATAGGGAGTGTAAGAAATTAATTGAATAATTGGACTTACATAATTTTAAAAAAAAGATAAATATATGAAAACAGTTACTCACACACGTAAGTCGATCGTCCAACGGTCGCCGTCTGCACATCCTAGGGTTACCCTTCTCAGTTGCCTTTATATGGTCAGGTCCCTCGAAAGTAGGGTGTCTTAAGAAAAGTCCCTCCAAGAAAATAAATCATCTTGTCCCTCCCAAATTCTAAAAGATCAAGTCCCTACGAGGTTGCCTACGATAAATGATATTGTCCCTCGATTAAAAGATCAAGTCCCTACGATGTTGCCTAATTGATTTTGTCCCTTCAGATTAAAAGATGATAGTCCCTCCCAATTGCTAAAGACACCCCCCAGTTGCCTTAATTGACCATACGATGACCCTATGTCTGTTCCTTAAAATCCAAGGTAATGACTACCTATTCATTAATAATAGGGACAGTCTTACCCTTGAAAGAACATAAAAGAACACGAAGGACTTAGTCGAGGGTAGGTGTTGCACCCCAAAATTTGCCCTCCACAAGACAAGTCATTGTGTACTAAGAGTCTCACAAGGTTCACAATACATATCATGAGGTTCACAAGATTCACAAAGTTCACATTTAGTCAGAAGATTTGACAATTCCCTCGGACAATGCATCCTCCTAAGCAATGCATCCTAAACTAGGGTGTTGACTTTAATCAGGTTAAATAGAATTCCAAGACTTCAAGTGAGCTTCATAGCATCCTATATGTGTTCAACAATTACCATGTCAAGTTTCAATACTTTCCCAAAAGATTTGCTCAGTCAGATGATCGGATATGTTAAAATCAGTCAAAGTAGTTAAAAAGTCAAACTGAGGTCAACTGTGGTCAAACCAAAGTCAAACTTCATGATTTTTTGCCAACATCAAGTATATGAAGTAAAATTCATCATTTGATCAATGGTTGATCATGATTCATCAAGGAGATTTCAGATCATCAAGAATCAGGAGTTTCACATGCTTCATCAAAATTTTTCCATCCAAAGCTCATTTTTAAGGAAATTGAATTATCTACAACTTTGTGTATCACAAGCCAAGCCCAAAAATGCTTCATTTGGAAGGTATGAGCTAAGACATTATAGGTCCTTTTAAAAGTCAACAAAAAGTCAACAACTTCAAAAGAGCATAACTTGAGAATGGTAAAAGATATGGACATGAGACCAAAGAGGTTGGTTAGAGGACTCTTTAAGATTTCCAAAATGTCCAAGAACACCCTCATAGCATTAAAATTGAAGGATTTGTGCCCTTTCAAAGTTGGGAAATTTTTGGGAAGTTTATGAAGCAAATAGGGCCTTAAAACCAATTTTTGCTAAATGAGCCCACCAAATTGCTATCCCATCTTTACTAAAACACCAAGCACGACCCAAACCACTTATTTTCTGATTTTTTATTTTTTATTTCATATTTATTTGAATTTTATTCATTAAAATACAATTTAAATTGAAATAAAATATAAAATCATATATTTAAAAAAGGATTTTGCTTCTAGAAAGTCATAAATAATATTTGGATCAGATTGATACACAAGTTATGAGGATTGTCCCAAAATGGCAATGATAGATCAAAGAAAAATCAAATTTCATGACAAATCTTTTTCAATATTCAAACATCCAAAAAGTCCAAAGAATGATAGCCTTTTTTGACCTAATCTGATTCACTACATATACATGAACTCATCACAACCTCAAGGACGAATTTTTGCAGCCTCTTACACCACTTTCAAACTTCACAAAAACCATAAAAATTCAATTTTCGGTTTCATCCTTACCAGAGGTTTTAAGGTATTTTGAGGACACAAATAGTTTCCTTGAACTCCATTGAGTCGAAACCACCTTTTAAACGCATCTAATCCATACTCATATGCACAATCCGAAGCATCCTTGCCCTTGATTTATTTTTTTTCGATTCATTGAATTCTTGTGTTTATAATGCATTTTGATTATGTATTAATGTTTGTTGATGCTCATAGATGATTTCTGGATTGTTTTCGTGAAGAACCATGGTCGAATCATGAAAGTGCCATTGTTGGGGTTTGTATGGCCGTTTAGGGTTTCTTGATTGGACAAATATAAATGAATTCAATAACCATAGATCAATTCTAATTAACCTCTGGATCATATTGGTATATTTAATTTGAGGAAATTTTACTGTTTTGATGATGATTGAGATTCGTAGGTTTTGCTGCAAATAAGAATTCGCAGGAAAGTTTGTAATAAAATTCGCAGCAAGGTTCACAGGTCTGGAGGAAGAAGACGAGTCCATTGGCGCGAATTCTTGGAATTCAAAATTCAATTTGTTTTTATAATATATGTGTTCTGTTTATATTTCACAGCGCGCAGGCTGGCCTGGTGGTAAGACTTATTACTTGGCTTGCAAAGGAGCTTGGTTCGAAACCAGCCTCAGGGCATTTTTTGCTCAAATTTATTTTGTTTTTCCAGAATAGCAACAAAACAGAATGGACTGAGGATATTGATCAGCTGCGCAGGCTGGCCCAGTGGTGATTCTCTTGTGTTTTCAGGTAAAGGACCTGGGTTCAAATCCCAGGTCCTGTTTTTTTTTTTGGCTTTTTCTTGTTTTTTTAGGTTTATTTGTTTATTTAATTTCTTTTTTTTAATCAAATTAATCTCTAAAAAAAAAACTTCTTTTTAATTAAACTATATTTTTAAATTTAAATTAATATGTAAATGTTTTATATACTCTAAAAATTATATATATATATATATATATATATATATATATATATATATATATATATATATATATATATATAACTTGTTATTTATTTAAAAAAAAGTATGTATATATTATATTTAAATTGATATTGTATAATTCTAATAAAAAAACCTAATTATATTTATTTTTCATGAACAATTAAAAACCTTAACCTTATGATTTTAATTTCTTATTTTTATCATGTTTATATAATTATAATTATTAAATATTTCTAATATGTATATATAATTAATTTATTAAACTATTTATTAGTGTATAATTATTTATTTCTTTTATTAAAAATTCTAAAAAATAATTATTTATTTAAATTTGAACTTTTAATTTATTATTATATTATTATGCTAACTTCTTTTTCTTATATTTATTTTGTTTATTATTACTAACCTATTTATTTATTTATTATATGCTTATTTATTTAAATTATTTTATTATTATTATAATTGTAATTGTGTAAGTTATGTAATAGTTGTAGAACTTTTTTTTATTATTTATTTAAATTGATATGGTTAGTAAAATAGGGAGTGTAAACATGTTTGTATGTTAAAATTGAACTTAGATCACGAATGTTAAGATAAATATATGAACTTGTACACGCACACACGTAAGTCGATCTTGGATCGCCATCTCACATTCTTAAGGATACCTCTCATGTTGCCTAAATAAAAGGTCAAGTAAGGTGTATAAAGCAAAGTCCCTCATCTTATTTAAAATCATCTTGTCCCTTTAAAGAATTATAAGATCAAGTCCCTTCATGGTTGCCTTCGTAAATGATCTTGTCCCTTTCGAATAAAAGATGATAAGTCCCTTCGAATTGCTAAGTACACCTTACAGTTGCCTAATCACAGTTGTGCCTTCACTTGTCCCTCATAACATCCAAGGTAATGGCTACCTATTCCTTAATAATAGGGATAGTCTTACCATTTAAAGGATATTTAAGAACAGAAAAGATTTAGCTTAGGGTAGGTTTCTCTTAAGTACTTGCTCACTCATTCAAAACATTTCATAAACACTTCACATTTTCAAACAATTTTCCAAACAAAGTCTTTATATATATCCGCACAAGGATCATTATAAAGTACTTAAGAAAATTTTTAATCACACACTACACTTCTCAAAACAGTTTAAAGTGAGCTAAGTAACTAAGAGCCCATGGATAACCATGGATGTAAAGGGTGCTAACACCTTCCCTTTACATAACCTACCCCCCGAACTCAAAAATCGTTTAAGGTCTTTCCTGTTCTTTTATGCCCTTTCCTTTGGATAAAATAAAAGTCGGTGGCGACTCTTGCTATCCGCAACATAACTAAAAGTCAGTTCTTCCACCGTGTTACAGAACTGGCGACTCTGCTGGGGATTTAGTAAAAGAGGGGTACCCTTAGGTATTAGATCACTTTAAAATGGTTTGCCTTGTTTGCTTTATACTTATCTTGTTGGGTGCTCTTATGTGTGAAAGATCCTAACCCGGATCTAGTGTACCTTAGGGAAATGGCAATAGACCAAGGAAACTGTACGGCGTATACCGATATGGATGATCTGGTGGCCATAGTTAGTGTGACTTCTTGGTTGGTGCTTATGTTCCTTAAGTCAAGTTGAGGATAATATGAGGCTGCCATATGTTGTCAATGCACTAACTAACTTTTAGAACCCTAGTTATCCCATCTTGGCCTTTAGAAAGTAGAGAGATAGCCGGCTTTGGTGAAGACTAAAGTTGGTTGATACTCGATGTTACACTCATTGATATCCTAAACTTGGAGGGTTTTGGTTGGCAAGTAAGTTGCCTACTGAACAACCACCCTTGTGAAGGATCAATGATATTGAGATCCCTTAGAACCTGGTTACGTTTGTAGTACAGGATGAACCAACTAAACTTCAGGGGAGGGTACTTACCTTTGAACCTCATGCAAGCCTTCAAACCTAGGGATATTGTGTGACTTGTTTGTGTGTGCCACATGTTTTTGATTGAGCATAACATCATAGCATCATCATGCATCATAAGCATATCATTTTCACTAACCATTTCAAGGACCAAAGGATTTATCTTTGTTCTTTGTTGCAGGTCATGGCTTCTGCTCGTAGGAATACTATCAGGATCAACTTTGTAGGAATACCTTCTAAGCTTAAGGAATTGGTTTCTCAGGTTTCTGAAAACTCCCAGTTCATCAAGAGACATGGTCACCTACTGGATCTAGTCACTTCAGGGTTCAATGAAGACATGATGAGTGTTCTGTTTCAGTTCTTTGACCCTAAGCATCATTGCTTCACATTCCCCGACTATCAACTGGTTCCTACAATGGAAGAGTTCTCCAAACTATTGGGTATACCTATCCTTGATCAGAGACCCTTCACAGGCTTGGAGAAAGAGCTTAAACCAGAGGTTATTGCTGCAGCTCTACATCTGAAGAAGTCATACATTGTTCTAGAAACGAGAAGCGGAGTTAAGGGTATTCTTGCTAAGGTGTTGATAGAGAAGGCTCAAGTGTTCTTGAAGGCTATGAGCTATGATGCTTTTGAGGAGATCTTAGCCTTGTTGATTTATGGATTAGTGTTGTTCCCCAATCCATATCGGTTCATAGACATTCACGCCATCAACATATTTCTGAGTCACAATCCAGTGCCTACATTGCTTGGAGACATCCTACATTCTCTTTATACTCGTACTACGAAGGCACGAGGAACTCTGATGTGTTGCATACCTCTATTGTCTAGGTGGTTTATTTCTCACCTTCCTCGATCAGTGATGAAGAATGAACAAGGGTTAAGGTTGTCTAAAAGGATCATGTCACTTTCTCATTCAGACATTCATTGGTGTTCTAGATCTATGGAGAATGTTACTATCATTGACCGTTGTGGGGAATTCCCCAATGTGCCACTCCTTGGCATAAGAGGGGGCATTACCTACAATCCTTCTTTAGCTCTACGTCAGTTTGGTTATGCTCGGAGTAATGGACCTCATAACATGCTTATTCAGGGTATTGTGTTCGACTACGACAACGATCTTCAAGGTTACCGTCAAAGGTTCATACGAGCATGGGGTAAAGTGAACAAGGTTGACAGCAAGACTTTGGAACCAAAGTACACTATTCCTATGGAACCTTATCTCAGATGGGTACGAGCACGTGCTCAGACTCTTATGATGCCATATCCTGCCATCCTGCCAGTTACTATGAAGCTTGTTGCTAAAGGAGATACTTCTTATATCATTCTTCATCCAGACATGTCCACTGACATGGAAGAGTTACAGAGGTCCTGGATCCAGTTGAAGGAGCAAAGGGATACTTTCGAGGCTCATTACAAAGCAAGTCAAGAAATAATCCTGGAGCTAACAAAGCAACTTCACAAGGAGCGGAATCTCAACTCATACCTCAACACAAAGAGGAAACGTCCATGGGAGACTTAAAACCCCATCTTTTGTATTTATTTCATTTCATTTTGTAAGCCCAAAGGGCAAACAAATTTATTACTAATAAAAGTTTACTTTCTTGATTGTTTAAGCAAATTTAAATCCTGCGGTCCTTGAAAACATTGCATACGCATTTATACACCATATCATTGCATCACAGGTTTCTTATGTACAGGTTTCTTACATTCTCGCTGTTTATTTCAGCAATGGCTCTTGAACAAACAGTCAAAGATCTCCAGGCACAAAATGCACAGTTCCAAGAACTGATCCTGAACTTGTCCTAGGGGCAGGATGAATTGAAGACACTGCTGGCCAAGAAGACCAAGAAGACTAGAAGGTCAGGAGGCCTAATCAACATGTGAAGAAGGTTCAGAGGTCCTGTCAAGACCAAAGAACAGGTTGAAGATTATGAGTCTGAAGAGTCTGAGAAAGAGGGAGACAGTCTCCATAATACAATGGGGGATTCTGATTCTGAAGCTAACTACTATCATGATCCTAATGAAGATAAGTTCAAGATGCTGGTGGATAGAATGGATGCTATGGAATTGCAAAAGTCTTCTGGGCTGGATTTTGAAGACCTGAGTTTGATATCTGGGGTGGTCATACCCATTGGTTTCAAGGTTCCTGCTTTTGTAGTGTATGATGGTGTTTCTTGTCCCAAACTGCATCTGAGGTCTTATGTCCGGAGAATCCAACCCCATACTGCTGATAAGAAGTTGTGGATCCATTTCTTCCAAGAGAGCTTATCTGGAGCTCAATTGGAATGGTACTATCAGTTGGAGAATGTCAACATCCATGATTGGAATGATCTTGCTGAGGCTTTTTATAAGCAATATCAATACAATGCTGATCTAGCCCCTACTCGCATGCAACTTCAGAGCATGTCTATGGGTGCTAAAGAAAATTTCAAGGAGTATGCCCAGAAGTAGAGAGATTTGGCTGGAAGAGTACAACCCCCTCTAACTGACAGAGAGTAAGTAGATATGTTCATGTATACGTTGAATGGTCCTTTTTATATTCATCTCATTGGAAGCTCATCATCTGGCTTCACTGAGTTGATAATGACGGGAGAGCGCGTAGAAAGTGGTATAAGGAGTGGCAAGATCCAAGTGGGTGCTTCTTCATCCAGTACTACAAAAAAGCCCCCTAGTGGGAAGAAAGAGTCAAATGCTGTTTATGGTCAACCTGATCGTAGTAGGAGGCATCAGTCTGTGAGTGCAGTTCATATCTCCAATCCAACTCCTACAACACCAGAGCTGCCACAGGGTAATCAACAGAGGCCTAGAAGACAGTTCACTAAGCTCAACATGTCAATGGCCCAAGCCTTGAAACACTTGTTGAAGGGTGAACTCATCACTTTGAAGGACCCTCCTCAGAACCCCAATGTTACCTCTCCCAGGTACAATCCTAATGCACGATGTGCATATCATTCTAATTGTCAGGGACATGATACCAATAATTGTTGGATATTGAAAAATCATATTCAGGATATGATTGATGCTGGAGAGATTGAGTTTGACCCTCCGGGTACTCCAAATGTGATTACTGCTCCCATGCCAAATCATGAGAAGACTGTCAATGCCATTGATGAAGTTTCACATATTTCCTCAGTTGCAGATGTGACTACACCATTGTCTGTTGTTAAGAATAAGTTGGTACAAGTTGGGTTCTTTCCAGGTTGTAATGAAGATTGTTTCTATTGTGCTTGTAAACCGGATAGTTGCTGGAAGTTGAAGGACGGAATTTAACGCCTCATGGACAATTACACAATATTGTTTGAGAGGACACCTTCTGTGGAGAGCATGGTCGAACATATAACTAAAGGTGCGAAGGTTGAAGAGGTGGATATGGTTGATAAAGTGCCAGTAAGAATTAATTCCAAGGGTCCTGTCAAAATCACTAATAAGGGTCCAATTAAGATTACTGCTGAAGGCCCTTTGATGATTGTTGCTGAAGCTAGAGTGGCTCCTATGATCATCACCACTCCGGGTCCTATTCCATATACTTCTGATAAAGCGGTGCCTTGGCATTATGGCTCCGATGTTTATATTCATGGTGTTAAGCAGGAATCCTTGGCTGATGCACCTGTTGTTGATGAAAATCTGGATGTTGATAATATTGCTGGATCTAGTAAGATCACACGAAGCGGAAGAGTCTTCTCTCCTCCGGTTACCTCCAAGAATACAGTTACTCCAACTACTACCTCCACTACCGATACTCGGGGCAAAGGTCCTGTTATTGAACCTATACAAACTAATGTACCAGTTGTTGATGATCTTTCTAAGCAGATGGAAGAAGTATTGAAGATCATTCGCAAGAGCGATTATGACATTGTTGATCAATTGGGGCATACTCCCTCCAAGATTTCTATGTTGTCTTTATTGTTGTGTTCTGAGGCTCATGCTAAAGCCTTGATTAAGTTTTTGAAGACTACTCACGTACCAAATGAGATTTATGTAGATCAGTTCGAAAATTGTGTTGCACATTTAACCTATGATAATGGGTTAGGTTTCTCCGATGCTGATTTGACTCCTGCCAAGAGGGATCATAATAGGGCTCTACATATCTCTATTGAATGTAGGGGCACTACCCTGTCACATGTGTTAATAGACAATGGTTCTTTGTTAAATGTGTTGCCCAAAGAAGTTCTGAATAAGCTTAGTCCTGAAGATGCTGTATTGAGGCCCAGTAATATAGTGGTGAAAGCTTTTGATGGTTCGAGAAGAGTGGTACACGGAGAAATAGATCTCCCAATCAAAGTAGGTTCTCAGGTCTTCAATGCTACCTTTTATGTAATGGATATTCGTCCTTCATATTCTTGTTTGCTTGGGCGCCCCTGGATCCATGGGGAAGGTGCTGTGACATCCACTTTACATCAGAAGCTGAGATATCCAGTAGAGGGAAAGGTTGTCACTATTTACGGAGAAGAAGGATATATGATTAGTCATGTGAACACATTTAAATGTCTTGAAGTGGAAGGTGAATATGTTGAAACTCCGTTCCAGACGTTTTAAGTAGTTCCTTGGGTTGTTCATAATTTTGAAGCTCCTCCTGTTGTCAAGAAAGTTCCTGTGGTCACCAGAGTACCTCCTACAATGGCCTCCCTCAAGGATGCTAGAGTTGTGGTGGATGAAGGTGGTTGTACTATTTGGGGTCAGCTTCCTGACATTCCTTACAAGTCTGACAAGTTTGGTTTGGGTTTCACTACAGAGTCCCAGAAGGCTGTTCGTCGTGCTCGTGATGTTCGTATCACCAATCAAGGGGTTATGAAAGATCAGATCAATGTTGTGGGTGACTATGATGAAGACTACAACTTGGATGCTTGGAATTTTCCTACTGTGGGTGCTGGGCTCAATAATTAGAAAGCTGGAGACGTTATTCCTATCTCCTTTAGTCAGGAGTAAATACTATTACTGTGTTGTTACTTTCAAGTTTGTAATTTTTGAACAATTAAACTCTTAAGCCTTGTGCCTTACCCGGGGCACAATGGTATGCTTGTTTCGGGATGTCATTTCATTTGCATACTTCATTCAATAAAAATCAGTGGACGTTTCGTTTTCGTAAATATTGTGTTCCTTGTCTTTCTTTTATTTTTGTTTATCAGCTATGTGTTCTTACACACACACACATCACTAAAATGCAGATCCTCATCTACTCTGGATCCTGTTGATAACAGTTCTACTATTGCCAATTATAATTTCGAGAATCCGATCTATCAAGTTGAAGATGGAAATGAGGACGATTGTGAAGTACCTGTAGAGCTTGCTAGGTTTTTACAACAAGAAGAGAAAGCTATACAGCCACATTAAGAGCCAATCGAAGTTGTGAATTTGGGAACTGAAGAAAACAAGAAAGAAGTCAAGATAGGGGCTGAACTAGAGGATGGTGTTAAGAGCAGATTGATTCAGATGTTGCATGATTACGTGGAGATCTTTGCTTGGTCCTATGAAGATATGCCAGGGTTGGATACAGACATTGTGGTTCACCGTTTACCAGTAAAAGAAGATTGTCGTCCAAAGAAGCAGAAGGTTCGTTGCATGCGTCCTGAAATGTGAGAGAAGATTAAGGCAGAGGTGATGAAACAGTTTGATGCAGGATTCTTAGCTGTGACCTCTTATCCTCAGTGGGTTGCAAATGTGCTACCAGTGCCTAAGAAAGATGGTAAGGTACGTATGTGTGTAGATTACAGGGATTTGAACAACGCCAGCCCCAAAGATGACTTTCCACTTCCTCATATTGATGTTCTGGTAGACAACACTGCTCAGCATAAGGTATTCTCTTTTATGGATGGTTTCTCTGGTTACAATCAAATCAAGATGTCACCTGAAGATATGGAGAAGACAACATTTGTTACACAGTGGGGAACCTTTTGCTATAAAGTGATGTCATTTGGTTTGAAGAATGTCGGGGCAACATATCAGCGTGCTATGGTGGCTTTGTTTCATGATATGATTCATCATGAGAAAGAGGTGTATGTGGATGATATGATAGCCAGGTCCCAGAATGAAGAGCAACACCTTGATCATCTGCATAAGTTGTTTGAAAGGTTGAAGAAATACAAGTTAAGATTGAACCCAAACAAGTGTACTTTTGGAGTTAGATCTGGTAAGCTCCTGGGTTTCATTGTCAGTGGAAAAGGTATTGAAGTAGATCCTGCGAAAGTGAAAGCTATACAAGAGATGCCAGCTCCCCGTACTGAGAAGGAGGTTAGAGGTTTATTGGGACGATTGAATTACATTGCAAGATTTATTTCCCAATTGACTCCTACCTGTGAGCCAATCTTCAAGTTGTTAAAGAAAGATCAGGTAATGGAATGGAATGACGAGTGCCAGATAGCCTTTGATGAAATCAAGAAATATCTCCTAGAACCTCCAATTTTGATGCCACCAGTTGATGGAAGACCCTTGATCATGTACTTAACAGTATTAGACAACTCAATGGGGTGTGTGTTGGGGCAACATGACGAGTCTGATCGAAAAGAGCAGGCAATAAACTACCTTAGCAAAAAGTTTACCGACTGTGAAACAAGATACTCACTGCTCGAGAAAACTTGCTGCGCTTTGGCATGGGCTGCTCGCCGACTAAGACAGTATATGTTGACTCATACTACCTTGTTGATTTCGAAGATGGATCCAATTAAATACATATTTGAGAAACCTGCTCTCTCCGGACGAATAGCGAGATGGCAAATGATCTTAACAGAATATGATATACAGTACACTACTCAGAAGGCCATTAAAGGAAGTGTTGTAGCTGATCATTTAGCTCATCAAGCAGTGGATGATTATCAGTCAATGAGTTTTGAGTTCCCTGATGAAGACATTATGATTATTACCAAAGAACCTGGACAATATGACGGACCTGAACAAGGATCCCGATGGACTATGGTTTTTGATGGAGCTTCTAATGCACTTGGCAATGGTGTTGGTGTTGTGATCAGTTCCCCTGAAGGTTGTCATACCCCGATTACTGCCAGACTTTGTTTCTATTGTACCAATAACATGGCTGAGTATGAGGCATGTATCCTGGGTATCAAAGTTGCCATTGATATGAAGATTCAGTTCCTGGACGTGTATGGAGATTCAGCCCTGGTAGTAAGTCAGATTAAAGGAGATTGGGATACCAAGCATGATAATCTCATCCCTTACAGAGATTATGTGTTATCTTTGATCCCACATTTCAAAGAGATTACTTTTGGACACATTCCACGAAAAGAAAATCAGTTGGCAGATGCATTAGCCACCATGGCATCTATGTTTGAGATTAGCTGGGATGATGAAGCTCCTAAGATTACTATTGATAGATTTGAGAAGCCTGCATACTTCAATGAGATTGATACTGAGGAAGCAGAAGAGAAGCCTTGGTTCTATGAAGTGAAAAGATATCTTGAAACTCAGGAGTTCCCTGAAGGGGCATCTATTAAAGATAAAAAGTTTCTGAGGAGGTTTTTTTTAAGTAATGGAATCTGTACAAGCACAATCATGATTCAACTTTGCTTCGTTGTGTGGATAAGAAGGAAGCAACTGAGATTATGGAAGACATGCATGATGGGATCTTTGGCACTCATTCTAGTGGTCATACTATGGCAAAGAAGATATTGAGAGCAGGTTACTATTGGTCTACCATGGAAGCTGACTGCTATCAACATTCCAGAACATGTCACAAGTGTCAAATCTATGCTGATAAAGTACATATACCTCCATCACCATTGAATGTGTTGACTGCTCCTTGGCCTTTTGCCATGTGGGGCATTGATATGATTGGTGAGATCAAGCCTACTGCTTCTAATGGGCATCGTTTCATCCTGGTTGCTATTGATTACTTCACAAAGTGGGTAGAGGAAGCTTCATTTGCATCTGTTACCAAGAATGTGGTGGCTCTATTCATTAAGAATAATCTCATATGTAGGTATGGCATCCCTGAGAGGATTATTACGGACAATGGCTCTAATCTAAACAACACTATGATTACTGATCTCTACACGCAGTTCAAGATTAAGCATCACAACTCTTCTTCGTATTGTCCGAAGATGAATGGGGCAGTAGAAGCTGCTAACAAGAATATTAAGAAGATTCTATAGAAGATGACTGTTACTTACAAAGATTGGCATGAGATGTTACCATTTGCTCTTCATGGTTATCGTATATGGTATGGAAGCGGTTCTGCCCATTGAAGTTCAGATTCCCTCCTTAAGAATTATGAAGGATGCAGGCTTGGATGAAGATGAGTGGATTCAGACTCGACTTGACCAGATAAATTTGATTGACGAGAAGAGGTTGGCAGCTGTTTGTCATGGCCAGATGTAACAGAAACGGATGTTCAAGGCTTTTAATAAGAAGGGTAAGCCAAAGGTATATCAGGCTGGTGACTTGGTAATCAAGCGTATCATATTACCACAGGGTGATCCTAGGGGCAAGTGGACTCCTACATATGAAGGACCATTTGTGGTCAAAACAGTATTCTCAGGAGGTTCCATGATACTTACTACTATGGATGGTGAAGACTTCCCGCAGCCTGTAAACGCAGACATAGTTAAAAAATACTACGCATAAAAAGAGACCCGCTAGGTCGACTGGCCTAGGCAAAAATAAGGGCATCCCGGCGAACCAAAAGGGTTCAGGAAAAAATTAGGGATATATATAAAAAATGTACACCTGGCAAGTCGAAAACCTGAAAAGGCGGCTTGGGCAAAAAAGGGTATCCCGGTGGATTGAAAACCTGAAAAGGCAATCCATGCAAAAGTTAGGGATTAAAGTGTATGACTATGTCTCGTTTGGATCACCCATGAAACTACAACCAGTTGTGCTACTTACTCAAGTTCGAACAGATAAAGCTCAATCCAATTGTTTCCGTCTCAACAGCAGAAGATGAGATACTTGAAGATAATGGCAATAGTAGAATTGAAACTCAATAGGATTATTTCCCATATAGCTGATTTTCTTTGTTTTGTAAAAAAAAATTATGACGAATTCCTCTTACTAGGATTTCTGTCTCCTTGTACAAACTTTCCTATGTATAGGTCCCTTTGTGATATGAATAAAATTTCATCTTTGAATCCAGATTTAGTTTTACCCTATTTTCATAAGCGAAACGTCCATTGGTTGTGTTTGAATGTATGTATGCTTTTGAATATGATTGATGTTTACCAGAAATGCATAAAATGCTTAATATGATTGATGTTTACCAGAAATGCATGAAAATGCAGTAATAGTATTTACTAAGGACGAACGAGGGAAGGAATTCAACAAAGCTTCGCCGGTTCATCCCCACAAGACAGCTATAAATCCCCCAGTAGGGCAAATCTATCATCATAGATACTTCGAGTTACATCTCCCCTTGAATTTATGTCCATCTCTTTTATCCTCAGTCGGGATACTCAGGAAATTATTCCTTCAACAGGAGTACGACAAACAAAGACGGGAGGTTATGAATACTATGTTATCAAACAAGACGGGAACGAGTTCCTCATATTCTTCACTATATTATCAAACGAGATGGGAACGAGTTCCTCATATTCTTCAGCGACAAATCGGGATTTATTTTCCTGGCCAGCAGTTGTTATACAAAGATATCCAGACGCTTCAGGCTGCATGATTCATACATACATCATTTACGTTGTATTATAACATACATATCCATAAATGCATAATACACTTACTTAGGTGCATCATACTATACATGCATACATATTGCATAAACTAACATTCTCCTTGCAGGATAGTTATATGCAGGTAAAACAATATCAACAACTTACAACGGGTCAAAAATGATCCATACATTTGCTCAATATGTCTTTGAATAGCAGGCAAACGGTCTGTAAAAATATCCATTCCCTGGTTCAAGATATTTTTTCAGAAGAAAAAATCCTGACGTTCTTTTGACCCTTAAGAACAAATCCTGACGTTATTTTGGCCCTTGAATAGCAGGCAAACGGTCTGTAAAAAGATCCATTCCCTGGTTCAAGATATTTTCCATAAGAACAAATCCTGACGTTCTTTTGACCCTTAAGAACAAATCCTAACGTTCTTTTAACCCTTAAGAACAAATCCTGACGTTCTTTTGGCCCTTGAATAGCAGGCAAACGGTCTGTAAAAAGATCCATTCCCTGGTTCAAGATTTTTCAGAAGAACAAATCCTGACGTTCTTTTGGCCCTTGAATAGCAGGCAAACGGTCTGTAAAAATATCCATTCCCTGGTTCAAGATATTTTTCAGAAGAACAAATCCCGACGTTCTTTTGACCCTTAAGAACAAATCCTGACGTTCTTTTGGCCCCTTGAATAGCAGGCAAACGGTCTGTAAAAAGATTCATTCCCTGGTTCAAGATATTATTCAGAAGAACAAATCCTGACGTTCTTTTGACCTTGGAGAATAGGCAAACGGTCTGTACAAAGATCCGTTCCTTAATCCAAGATACTTCCAGAAGATATAATCATCACAAGATTTATTTCTGTTGGTCCATTCAAAAGTTCAAAATTATGTTACATAAATAATTCAGAGACGGCTTATACAAAGACCTAGTACTGATATCCAGTATCAACATACAGACATCATCACATCCTGATACTTTAGATGGCATCTCCAAGTCCATCTCCAGTTCATTTTAGATGGCATCTCTAAGCCCATCTCAAGTTCTCCTAAGTGGCATATTTAAGCCCACTCTAGCATATACAACTAATCATCAGTGTTACTTTACGCACTGGTGAGCGCAAATTTTTGGGCTTTTGTGTTCAATCCCCTTCAACCTTCCAGGTCACGACTGGCACATAAACCAATCTAACCCCTCAGGTTTCAGAAAATTGAACAGGGGCAGCTGTTGCACCCCAAAATTTGCCCTCCACAAGACAAGTCATTGTGTACTAAGAGGCTCACAAGGTTCACAAGAAATCTCATGAGGTTCACAAGATTCACAAAGTTCACATTTAGTCAGAAGATTTGACAATTCCCTCAGATAATGCATCCTCCTAAGCAATGCATCCTAAACTAGGGTTTTGAATTTAATCAGGTTAAATGGACTTCCAAGACTTCAAGTGAGCTTCATAGAATCCTATATGTGTTCAAGAATTCCCATGTCAAGTTTCAAGACTTTCCCAAAAGATTTGCTCAGTCAGATGATCAGATAGGTTAAAATCAGTCAAAGCAATTAAAAAGTCAAACTGAGGTCAACTGTGGTCAAACCAAAGTCAAACTTCATGATTTTTTGCCAACATCAAGTATATGAATTAAAATTCATCATTTTATCAATGGTTGATCATGATTCATCAAGGAGATTTCAGATCATCAAGAATCAGGAGTTTCTAAATTAGGGTTTTCATAGGAAAAGTCAACTAAACTTTGACCAGCCATAACTTTCACATGCTTCATCAAAAAATTTCCATCCAAAGCTCATTTTTGAAGGAAATTGAATTATCTACAACTTTGTGTTTCACAAGCCAAGCCCAAAAATGCTTCATTTTGAAGGTATGAGCTAAGACATTATAGGTCCTTTTAAAAGTCAACAAAAAGTCAACAACTTCAAAAGAGCATAACTTGAGAATGGTAAAAGATATGGACATGAGACCAAAGAGGTTGGTTATAGGACTCTTTAAGCTTTCCAAAATGTCCAAGAACACCCTCATAGCATTAAATTTGAAGGCTTTGTGCCCTTGCAAAGTTGGGAAATATTTGGGAAGTTTATGAAGCAAATAGGGCCTTAAAACCAATTTTTGCTAAATGAGCCCACCAAATTGCTATCCCATCTTTACTAAAACACCAAGCACGACCCAACCCACTTATTTTCTGATTTTTTATTTTTTATTTCATATTTATTTGAATTTTATTCATTAAAATACAATTTAAATTGAAATAAAATATAAAATCATATATTTAAAAAAGGATTTTGCTTCTAGAAAGTCATAAATAATATTTGGATCAGATTGATACACAAGTTATGAGGATTGTCCCAAAATGGCAATGATAGATCAAAGAAAAATCAAATTTCATGACAAATCTTTTTCAATATTCAAACATCCAAAAAGTCCAAAGAATGATAGCCTTTTTTGACCTAATCTGATTCACTACATATACATGAACTCATCACAACCTCAAGGACGAATTTTTGCAGCCTCTTACACCACTTTCAAACTTCACAAAAACCATAAAAATTCAATTTTCAGTTTCATCCTTACAAGAGGTTTTAAGGTATTTTGAGGACACAAATAGTTTCCTTGAACTCCATTGAGTCGAAACCACCTTTTAAACGCATCTAATCCATACTCATATGCACAATCCGAAGCATCCTTGCCCTTGATTTATTTTTTTTCGATTCATTGAATTCTTGTGTTTATAATGCATTTTGATTATGTATTAATGTTTGTTGATGCTCATAGATGATTTCTGGATTGTTTTCGTGAAGAACCATGGCCGAATCATGAAAGTGCCATTGTTAGGGTTTGTATGGCCGTTTAGGGTTTCTTGATTGGACAAATATAAATGAATTCAATAACCATAGATCAATTCTAATTAACCTCTGGATCATATTGGTATATTTAATTTGAGGAAATTTTATTGTTTTGATGATGATTGAGATTCGTAGGTTTTGCTGCAAATAAGAATTCGCAGGAAAGTTTGTAATAAAATTCGCAGCAAGGTTCACAGGTCTGGAGGAAGAAGACGAGTCCATTGGCGCGAATTCTTGGAATTCAAAATTCAATTTGTTTTTATAATATATGTGTTCTGTTTATATTTCACAGCGCGCAGGCTGGCCTGGTGGTAAGACTTATTGCTTGGCTTGCAAAGGAGCTTGGTTCGAAACCAGCCTCAGGGCATTTTTTGCTCAAATTTATTTTGTTTTTCCAGAAGAGCAACAAAACAGAATGGACTGAGGATATTGATCAGCTGCGCAGGCTGGCCCAGTGGTGATTCTCTTGTGTTTTCAGGTAAAGGACCTGGGTTCAAATCCCAGGTCCTGTTTTTTTTGGCTTTTTCTTATTTTTTTAGGTTTATTTGTTTATTTAATTTCTTATTTATTTTTTAATCAAATTAATCTCTAAAAAAAACTTCTTTTTAATTAAACTATATTTTTAAATTTAAATTAATATGTAAATGTTTTATATACTCTAAAAATTATATATATATATATATATATATATATATATATATATATATATATATATATATATATATATAAAACTTGTTATTTATTTAAAAAAAAGTATGTATATATTATATTTAAATTGATATTGTATAATTCTAATAAAAAAACCTAATTATATTTATTTTTCATGAACAATAAAAAACCTTAACCTTATGATTTTAATTTCTTATTTTTATCATGTTTATATAATTATAATTATTAAATATTTCTAATATGTATATAAAATTAATTTATTAAACTATTTATTAGTGTATAATTATTTATTTCTTTTATTAAAAATTCTAAAAAATAATTATTTATTTAAATTTGAACTTTTAATTTATTATTATATTATTATGCTAACTTCTTTTTCTTATATTTATTTTGTTTATTATTACTAACCTATTTATTTATTTATTATATGCTTATTTATTTAAATTATTTTATTATTATTATAATTGTAATTGTGTAAGTTATGTAATAGTTGTAGAACTTTTTTTTATTATTTATTTAAATTGCTATGGTTAGTAAAATAGGGAGTGTAAACATGTTTGTATGTTAAAATTGAACTTAGATCACGAATGTTAAGATAAATATATGAACTTGTACACGCACACACGTAAGTCGATCTTGGATCGTCATCTCACATTCTTAAGGATACCTCTCATGTTGCCTAAATAAAAGGTCAAGTAAGGTGTATAAAGCAAAGTCCCTCATCTTATTTAAAATCATCTTGTCCCTTTAAAGAATTATAAGATCAAGTCCCTTCATGGTTGCCTTCGTAAATGATCTTGTCCCTTTCGAATAAAAGATGATAAGTCCCTTCGAATTGCTAAGTACACCTTACAGTTGCCTAATCACAGTTGTCCCTTCATTTGTCCCTCATAACATCCAAGGTAATGGCTACATATTCCTTAATAATAGGGATAGTCTTACCATTTAAAGGATATTTAAGAACAGAAAAGATTTAGCTTAGGGTAGGTTTCTCTTAAGTACTTGCTCACTCATTCAAAACATTTCATAAACACTTCACATTTTCAAACAATTTTCAAAACAAAGTCTTTATATATATCCGCACAAGGATCATTATAAAGTACTTAAGAAAATTTTTAATCACACACTACACTTCTCAAAACAGTTTAAAGTGAGCTAAGTAACTAAGAGCCCATGGATAACCATGGATGTAAAGGGTGCTAACACCTTCCCTTTACATAACCTACCCCCCGAACTCAAAAATCTTTTAAGGTCTTTCCTGTTCTTTTATGCCCTTTCCTTTGGATAAAATAAAAGTCGGTGGCGACTCTTGCTATCCGCAACATAACTAAAAGTCAGTTCTTCCACCGTGTTACAGTAGGTACCTCATAGTTACTTGCTCACACTTCAAAAACAAAACACTTTTCACACCTCACTATTTTCAAACATTTTCAAATAAGGCTTTGTATACATCCATACGAGGATCATTACAAAGTACTTAGAAAATTTTCTAAACACACATTACACCTTTTTCAAACAAGTTAAAGTGAGATAAGTAATTAAGAGCCCATGGATAACCATGGATATAAAGGGTGCTAACACCTTCCCTTTATATAACCTACCCCCCGAACCCAAGTCTTTTCAAAACGGTATTTCCTGTTCTTTTATGTCCCTTCATTATGGATAAAACAAAAGTCGGTAGCGACTCTTTATATCCACAACATTTATAGAAAGTCAGTTCTCCCACCGTGTTACATAAGGCAAAGGGAAAATAGGTTGTAAGAGAGGAGGTAGTGACCCCTAAGGCTGGTCAGAGTACATTCGAGAAAGATGTCGAAGAGTTCATGAGAATTATTAAGAAAAGTGACTACAAAGTTGTTGATCAGTTGCAGATGGCTTACGTACCACAAGAAATTACGGTCAATCAGCAAGACTACGTAGTTGCAAATTTAAATGTCAGCCATGGGCTGGGTTTTACAGATCGAGACTTGACCTAAGAAGGGCGCAACCATAACAAGGCCTTGCATATCATAATGGAGTGTAAGGGATTTGTATTGTCACATGTTTTGGTAGATACTGGTTCATCTCTAAATGTCCTGCCAATGAAGGCCCTAATAAAGTTGGACGCTGATGGAATTATGTTGAGGCCCAGTGATTTAGTGGAGTATGCTTTTAGTGGGTCTAAAAGATCGGTGTTTGGGGAAGTTTAATTGCCAGTGAAGATTGGTTCATATATTTTCAAATGTATCTTCTATATGATTGATATACAACCAACTTATAGTTGCCTTCTGGGCAGACCTTGGATCCATGTTACAGGCGCAGTTACATCTACCCTACATCAGAAATTAAAATATGTGGTTGACGGGCAAGTAGTCACTGTTTGTGGTGAAGAAGATATCTTTGTGAGCCAGATTTCAACATTCAAGTATATAGAAATGGATGGTGAGATCATTGAGATGTCTGCCAGGCTTTTGAAGCCGTGAGTGTCAATGAAGTCTCTCCTAATTCGGTCGTTCAAAGCATGAAAAATTGGGTGCGTCCATGTCTTCTTACAAGAATACATTGGAAGTGGTCCAATCTGGAAATGCCTAAGGCTGGGGCAAGGTTATAGAAGTGGACAGAAAAGAGGACATGTTAAGAATTGGATACCAACCAGGCAAAGAAACTATTCCATAGAGGAAGGGGTTGATTAGCTTCTCTAGTGGAGGTGTTATTGATCCTAACCAGATGTGTGTTGTAGTAGGGGAAGATGCTGATAGTGACTGTGACCTGGACAACTGGGTGCGCCCATGTTTCCCCGAGGAGGAGCTCAAGAATTGGTTCACTGAGGAAATCATCCAAGTTACTCTTCAAACAGAGTAATTTTCTCTGTTTTTCTCATTTCATTGCTTGTCAAATCCTACGCTCTGCCCATGGTGTATGGATCGATTTGTAGGGCCACCTTTACATTGGTTGCCGTTTATTTTTATCATAAATAAAAGGACATTTTTCACTCAAAAATGTGTTCTCTTTCTTTCATTTTAAATTTTTCACAAAAAACAATAAAATGACAATGCTTTATTTTGTTTTCTTTCATAAAATTGAACTCTAAAATAAGCATATCACTTGTGCAGACCTAATCTCCCAGATTTCATTGATAACGGTTCTGCTATGGCCAAGTATGACTTTGATAATCCCATATATCAAGCTGATGAAGGGGTTGAGGAAGACTGTGAACTCCCTGAAGAATTATCCAGGTTGTTGAGACAAGAGGAAATGGTTATTTAGCCTCATCATGAGGAAATTGAACTCATCAATATTGGGTCCGAGGACGTAAAGAAAGAGATCAAGATTAGAGCCAATTTACATGCCGATGTGAAAGAGGAACTGATTGGTATGCTTCGTGAATATGTTGATATCTTTGCTTGGTCATATCAAGATATTCCAGGTTTAGATACTGACATTGTTGTGCATAAGCTTCCACTAAGAGAAGAGTGCCTTCCAGTTAAGCAAAACTTTCGTCAAACTCGTCCTGACATGGAAATGAAGATCAAAGAGAAAGTTCAGAAGCAGTGGGATGTCGGGTTCCTTGTCGTAACTAGTTATCCACCTTGGGTAGCTAACATTGTGCCAGTACCAAAGAAGGACGTCAAGCTCCAAATGTGCGTTGATTACCAGGATCTTAACAGAGCAAGTTCGACAAATGACTTTCCATTACCTCACATTGATGTATTGGTAGACAACACCGCTCAGTTTTTGGTATTCTCCTTCATTGATGGTTTCTCCGGGTATAATCAGATCAAGATGGCACCGGAAGACATGGAAAAGACAACGTTCATTACCCCCATGGGGTACATTCTACTACAAAGTGATGCCTTTTGGGTTATAGAACGTCGGGGAAACATATTAGAGGGCTATGGTGGCATTGTTCCATGATATAATTTATAAAGAGATTGAATGCTATGTGGATGACATGATTGCCAAGTCTAAAACTGAAGAGGAACATCTAGTTAATCTCAAGAAGTTGTTCGAAAGATTGAGAAAGTTTTGTTTGAGATTGAATCCAAATAAGTGCACTTTTGGAGTGCGATCTAGTAAATTGTTGGGTTTCATTGTGAGTCAAAAAGGGATAGAGGTTGATCCTGCTAAAGTAAAAACAATACAAGACATGCCTGCACCGAAAACTGAAAAAGAAGTTCTTGGTTTCCTGGATAGATTAAACTACATTGCACATATCTCACCTAACAACCACTTGTGAACCGATATTCAAATTGCTAAGAAAAGAACAAGTGGTCATGTGGAATGACGATTGCCAAAGAGATTTCAAGAAAATAAAATAATATTTACAGGAACCTCCTATTCTGATGCCTCCAGTTCCAGGAAGGCCACTCATCATATATCTGATAGTGCTTGAAGGATCTATGGGTTGTGTTCTCGGTCAACACGACGAGACAGGTAGAAAGGAGCACGCCATCTACTACTTGAGAAAGAAATTTAATGATTGTGAATCAAGATACTCAATGCTTTAGAAGATGTGATATGTACTTGCAAGGGTTGCTAAGCGATTGAGACAAATACATGCTCACACACACAACTTTGCTGATTTCAAAGATGGATCCTATCAAGTACATATTTGAGAAACCAGCGTTCACCGGAAGGGTTGCCCTGGTGCTGACTGAATATGACATTCAATATACTTCCCAAAAGGCCATCAAAGGAAGTATTTTTTCCGAATATCTTGCACAATAACCTTTGGATGATTATCAGCCCATGTGTTTTGACTTCCCTGATGAGGACATCATGTACCTCAAGGTCAAAGACTGCAAGGAACCACTTCCGGAGGAGGGGTCGGGCCCTGAATCCAAATGGAGTATGATGTTTGATGGGGATGTCAACATGAATGGTCTCGGAGTTGGTTTCGTTTTTATTACTCCTAAACGTGTTCACTTCCCTTCGCTGCTAGATTGACTTTTGGTTTCACCAACAATGAAGCGGAATACGAGGCTTCTATCATGGGAATATAGGAGGCTATTAATCTAAGGATTAAGACCCTCAATATATTTGGAGATTTAGATATCGTGATTAACCAGATTACTGACAAATGGTATACGCATCAACCTCACTTGATTCCATACTGGGATTACGCGAGAAGACTGTTGTCATTCTTTACAACAGTGAAGTTGCACTACATACCACGTGATGAGAATCAGTTTGTCGATGTGTTGGTTGCACTTTCTTCAATGATCAAATTGTTGCAGTGGAATTATGTTCCTAAGATTGACATATCTGCATATGTGTTTATTGTTGATGCAGTGTTTGATGACAAGCCATGGTATTATGATATCAAGTGTTTCCTGAAAAGTCAGGAATATCCAGTTGGGGCATCTTCCAATGATAAGAAAACTTTGAGACGACTTACTGCAAGTTTCTTCTTGAATTCTGATGGCGTGTTGTACAAGAGGAACTTTGACATGGTCTCGCTTAGATGTATAGACAAGCAGGAAGCAGACATGTTAATACAGGAAGTGCATGAAGGATATTTTGGTACCTATGCCGGAGGACATGTAATGGCAAAGAAATTTTTAAGACCAGGGTATTACTAGATGACAATGGATTCAAATTGTTACTCATACACCCGAAAGTGCCACAAGTTCCAGATTTACACAGACAAAGTGCATGTGCCTCCGAGCTTGTTGAACGTCATGTCTTATCCTGGGACCTTTTCCATGTGGGGCATTGAAATGATCAGGAAGATTGAGCCTACTTCTTCTATTGGCCATCATTTCATCTTGGTTGTGATTGACTACTTTACCAAGTGGGTGGAAGCAGCATCTTATGCCAACGTCACCAAGAAGGTGGTTGCTAGATTTCTGAAGAGAGACATCATTTGTAGATATGGAGTGGCCGAGAGGGTCATTACTGACAATCGTTCTAATCTTAATAACAAGATGATGGCAGATTTGTGTCGGGAATTCAAAATACAACATCACAATTCTTGTCCTTACTGACCGAAGATGAATGATGCGGTAGAGGCGGCCAATAAGAACATAAAGAAGATGATGCAGAAAATGGTAGTGACATATAAAGATTGGCATGAGATGTTACCTTTTGCTTTGCATAGGTACAGAATATCAGTGAGGACATCCATTGGGGAAACATCTTTTCCACTTGTGTACAGTATGGAAGTTGTCCTACCTGTTAAAGTGGAGATTTCGTCACTATGGGTAATGATGGATATCAAGTTGGATGAGGCTGAATGGGTATGATCTATGTATAATCAGTTGAGTTTGATTGTAGAGAAAAGACTGGCAGTTGTATGCCATGGTCAACTATATTAGAGGAGAATGAAGTGGGCATTTGACTAAAGAGTGCGTCCTTGGGAGTATCAGGTTGGTGAACTTGTGCTCAAGATATTTCTTCCTCCAAGTACATATCACAGGGGAAAATGGACTCCTAACTATGAAGGTCTATATGTGGTTAAAAAGGTCTTCTCAGGTGGAGCCTTGATCCTTACAACCATGGATGGTGAAGATTTTCCATCCTTTGTTAACTCAGACACAGTTAAAAAATACTTCGCACAAAAGAGACCTGCTAGACAAAAAAATTAGAATAAAGAGTCCATGAAAAAAAGGGAATTACGGCGAGCCAAAAACAAAATAAAATATTCGGGAAAAAAATTAGGGATATAAATAATAATAAAATTGTACACCCGGTGAGTTTAAAATCCACATTGGACAACTCGGGCAAAAAAGGGTATCCCGGTGGAATGAAAACCCGAAAGGGCGGTCCACGCAAAAGAGGGAATAAGCGAATGACTACGATCTGAATTATCTATTCTACGTCGTCGTCTCATTCAACCTAGAAATCTCAAAAAGATAGGAATCTTTCCAATCCTCCTCTTCATAAAGCAAGATTACAAGGAGAAATCTTGAAGACATATTGGTCATTGTAACACGGTGGGAGAACTGACTTTAGTTATGTTGCGGATAGCAAGAGTCGCTACCGACTTTTATTTTATCCAAAGGAAAGGCATAAAAGAACAGGAAAGACCTTTTAAAAGATTTTTGGGTCCGGGGGGTAGGTTATGTAAAGGGAAGGTGTTAGCACCCTTTACATCCATGGTTATCCATGGGCTCTTAGTTACTTAGCTCACTTTGAATTGTTTTTGAAAAGGTGGAGTGTGTGAATAGAAATTTTCATAAGAGTTTAATAATGATCCATGTACGGATGCGTAAAAAACTTGTGTTTGAAAATTGTTTGTAATTGTGAAGTGTTTGAAAAGTTTTTTAAATGAAGTGAGCAAGCAACTATGAGGAACCTACCCTAAAGTTTTAAGTCTTCCTGTTCTTTATCCTTTAAGTGGTAAGACTATCCCTATTATTAAGGAATAGGTAGCCATTACCTTGGATGTAAGGGACATATGAGGGACATCTGTTTTTATGAAGGCAACTGCGGGGTGTTTTAAGCATTTAGGAGGGACTGTCATCATTATTCGAAATGGACAATATCTTTTGTAAAAGCAACCATCTAAGGGACTTGATGACTTTTCTTTTTAAGGGACCTGCTTTATACACCCCACTTGACCTTATGATTAGGCAACATTGAGGGGTAGCCCTAGAAAGTGAGATGGCGATTAAAAAACCGACTTACGTGTGTGAGTGTTTAATTTAATTTATCTTTTAATTAAAATGATCTAAATTCAATTTTAAATATAATACATGTTTACACTCCCTATTTTACTAACCATGGCATGAAAATTAAATAAATTAAATATTTACAAAAATTTACACCAAGGAGCAATTACAATAATAATTAATAAGCAATTAAAATAATAAATAGTAAAAAATAAATATATAAGCAAAATATAAATAATAAGCAAAATAAATAAATAGGCAATAAATAAATATAATAAGGGGTTAGTAATAATAATAATAAAATAAAAAAGAAATAAGGTTAGTGAAATAATAATAATAAGCATAATTAAAAATAAATGGATTAGTAATAATATGGTTAGTAATAATAACAATAATCAAAATAAATGGAATTAGCAAAAATATTATGAGAACATAATTAAAATAATAAACAAAAAAATTAGATTTTTAATATAGACAATTATTTAAAAAAAAAAAGAGGAAATATGAATAATTAAATAATTATTATAACATTTTTAATTTATGTACAAATTATTAAATTATTTTTAAACATATTATAATTACAAAATTTAATTATTATAGATTCAATTATTTCTAAACACATATTTAAGAATTATTTATATATATATAATTTAGATTACAAATAAATTTTTAAAATATTTACATAAGTTATAATTATATTTACAAGACTTAATTACATTAAATAAATATATACATAATAATTATATTAGAAATTAGAAAATATTTACATATTATATAAAGAAAATAAGTTATAAGTACATTTACAAAAATTAATAATAAATATGCACATAATAATTATATTTTACAAAAAAATAAAGTTAGAAAAATAAAATTAGGTTTTAACATTTTTTTAGAGAAATAGATTAGGGTTTGTTAGAAAAATACTTAAGCATTTATAACCTAATATACAAAATTATATTAATTACATAATAAAACAAAAATAGTTTTTTTTGAATTAAGAAAAATAATAATAATTTTTTTTAGAACTTTAGAAAATAAAGTGTTATTTTATAATTATTTGAATATATATATTGGCATAATTATTTTTTAATTAATAGTAAGAAAGCAATTAAACAAATTAATTAAATAAATGAAAACAGAAAAAAGTGGTAAAAAGAACTTACCTGGGTGGGATTTGAACCCAGGACGTTCATATTGCCATCAACAAAGCATACCACTGGACCAGCCACGCAGGTGTGATAAAGAAGTGGACCAAATTTGTTTTATGCAATGTCCTGAAAAATCACAAAAATAATGAAAACCCAAAAGGCCTGGGGGAGGAGTCGAACCCAGGACCTCTTAACACACAAACGCACGCATGATCATCCAGCTAGGTGAGCACATCTGTTAGAATGTTGGTTATAAACAATAATATATTAAAACTATAATTTAAATGGAAACGCATCAAAAAGGAATGGCTGGAGGCAGGATTCGAACCCCAGCCTTCCCCCCAACACGCGCGTATGCTTTTCCACCAGGCCACAAGCACCATTTGAATTTTAAACACAAACGAAAACTATATAATATAAAGCAAAATTTGAATCCCAGGTTGTGCGCGAAAACTTCATCTTCAACCTCTGATGCTGCGAATTTACCTGCGAAAGTTACTGGGAATTTTCCTGCGAATTTTTCTACGTTCGAAACCTGCAAATCTTCAATCATCATGAATATGCAATCATTTGTTAAATTAAGCACAGGGTTATGATCACCACATCTCACACAATCAATTTATGGTCTAAAAATCAATTTATACATCCTAAATCGAAGAACCCTAAATATGACTCAAGAACCCTAATCATGGCTGTTTGCGGTTTAGGCACTCATTCTTCAATCTCTTTGTCCAGAAAGCATCTATGCATCATCACTAACACAAATATACAATTAGATTTCATTGTTATGGCATAAATAGTTCAAATCGAAAAAAATTGAAAGATGAACAAGATGCATTCGGGTTGGCCATATATGCATGATTTGAATGTTGTTAATGACTCAAATATGTTCAATGATGTTCATAGAACATGTCTCCACCTTCTAATTGTCTTGAAAGGGCCTGGATTATGAAATCCGAATTTCAAATTTGGAGTGATTTTTGAAACTATGAACTTACACTTGAGGCTGCCCAATCCGTGTCTTTGTGATGGCAATGAGTTAAGTACTTATAGGTGATTGATTTTAGGTCAAAAAATTGATTGGTTATGTGAAGAATTTGATATGAAAAAATCCATAATGATCATGCCTTAAAAATCAAATATTCATGTGTGAATGCTTGCTATTTTTGGCCAAACCTCATGATTTCTTTCCTCTTCAATTCAAATCAATATTTAAGACTTTCTAGAAGCTTAATCCCAATCAAATCTTACATTTTCATATTTTATTTTTATTTAAAATGATTTTTAATGAATTAAATCAAAATAAATAAAAATAAAATAATAAAAAATCTGATTTTCAATGGTTTGGGTCGTGCATGAAGTCATTGTATGGGTTGGTTCATTATTTGGCAAGCCCATTTGGAAGAAATTGGTTTTAGACCTCCTTTTTCATCATAAACCAACTCAAAATTTCCCAACTTTGCAAGGGCACATATCCTTCAATTTTCAAGCTATGAGGGTGTTCTTGGACATTTTGGAAAGCTTGAAGAGTCCTCTAAACAACCCCACTGGTTTCATGTCCATATCATTTACCAATCTCAAGTTATGCCCTTTTGAAGTTGTTGACTTTTTGTTGACTTTCAAAAGGACCTGTAATGTCTTAGCTCATACCTTCCAAATGAAGCATTTTTGGGCTTGTCTTGTGAGACACAAAGTTGTAGAGAATTCAATTTCCTTCAAAATTAGATTTGAATGGAGACTTGGTGATGAAGTATGTGAAAGTTATGGCTGGTCAAAGTTTCGTTGACTTTTACTAAGGAAACCCTAATTTAGAAACTCCTGATTCTTGATAATCTGGAATCTCCTTGATGAATAATGATCAACCCTTGATAAAATGATGAATTTTACTTCATATAATTGATGTTGGCAAAAAATCATGAAGTTTGACTTTGGTTTGACCACAGTTGACCTCAGTTTGACTTTTTAGCTGCATTGACTGATTTTGACTTATCTGATCATTTGACTGAGCAAACTTTTGAGAAAAGTCTTGAAACTTGTCATGGGGGTTCTTACACACATATAAGATGTTATGAAGCTCACTTGAAGCCTTGGAAATTCATTTAGCCTGATTAAAGTCAAAACCCTAGTTTTGGATGCACTGGTTAGGAGATACACTGTCTGAGGGAATTGTCAACTCTTTTGACCAATTGTGAACTTTGTGAACCTTGTGAACCATCATAAAATGTCTTGTGATACTCATGGGAGGTATTGAAAGCATTTTGAAACTTGTGAACCTTGTGAACCTTCATGAAGTGACTTGTAGACTTCATGAGCCTCATGGAAGGTCTTGAAAGCATTGTGAATCTTGTGAACCTTGTGAACCTTCATGAAGTGACTTGTAGACCTCATGAACCTCATGAAAGGTTTTGTAAGCATTGTGAATCTTGTGAACCTTGTGAACCTTCTTAGCACACAAAGTCTTGTATTGTGAGGGCAAATTTTGGGGTGCAACAGCTGCCCCTGTTCAATTTTCTGAAACCTGAGGGGTTAGATTGGTATATTTGCCAGTCGTGACCTGGAAGGTTGAAGGGGATTGAACACAAAAGCCCAAAAATTTGCACTCACCAGTGCATAAAATGATACAGATGGCTAGTTGAATATGATTGAGTGGGCTTAAAGATGCCACTTGGGGAAACTGGAGATGGGCTTAGAGATGCCATCTAAAGAACTGGAGATGGGCTTAGAGATGCCATCTAAAGAACTGGATGTGATGATAGCTTTATGTTGATACTGGATCTCAGTACTAGGTCTTCGTATAGGCCGTCTCTGAATCGTTTATAATTTGAATTTGTTGAACAGACCAGTGGAAATAAATCTTCGTGACGATTATCTCTTCTGGAAATATCTTGGATTAGGGAATTGATCTTTTTACAGACCGTTTGCCTACTCTCCAAGGTCAAAAGAACGTCAGGATTTGTTCTTTTGAAAAATATCTTGAACCAGGGAATGGATCTTTGTACAGACCGTTTGCCTGCTATTCAAGGGCCAGTAGATTAAATCTTCTGAAAATATCTTGAACCAGGGAATGGATCTTTGTACAGACCGTTTCCCTGCTATTCAAGACCAGATAGATGAAATCTTCTGGAAATATCCTGGATTAGGGAATGGATCTTCTTACAGACCGTTTGCCTACTCTCCAAGGACAAAAAAGTGTCAGGATCAAGTCTCCTGAAAATATCCTGGATTAGGGAATGGATCTTTGTACAGACCGTTTGCCTACTCTCCGAGGACATAGATTAAATCTTCTGAAAATATCTTGAACCAGGGAATGGATCTTTGTACAGATCGTTTGCCTGCTATCCAAGACCAGATAGATGAAATCTTCTGGAAATATCCTGGATTAGGGAATGGATCTTCTTACAGACCGTTTGCCTACTCTCCGAGGACATCTTGAGTAATGTATGGATCATCTCTGACCCGTTGTGAATGGTTGATATTGTCTTATCTGCATATAATTATCCTGCAGAGAGAATGTTAGTTTATGTAATATGTATGCATGCATAGTATGATGCACCTAAGTAAATGTATTATGTATTTATGGATATGTATGTTATGATATGATGTAAATGATGTATGATATGACACTGTCGGAAACGTCTGGATATCTTTGTATAACAACTGCTGGCCTGGGAAAATAAATCCCGATTCGTTGTTGAAGAATATATTATACATAACCTTCCATATGCTAGGGATGGCAAGGTATAGATAACCTCCCGTCTGCTGGGGATAGCAAGGTATCTGTAACCTCCCGTACGTTGGGGATAGTAAGGTATACATAACCTTCGTCTTCGTTTGATGGTAGGGCAGATATAACCTCCCGTCTTCGTTCGTCGTACCCTTATTGGAAAGTAAATTCCCGTATATCCGTATGAGGATAAAAGAGATGGGTATAAATTCCAGGGGAGATGAGACTTTATGAAGATGGACTCGTCCTACTGAGGGTTTGTAGTTGTTTTGTAGAGATGAACCGGCGAAGCTTCGTTGAAATCCTTCCCTCGTTCGTCCTTAGTAAATACTATTACTGCATTTTCATGCATTTCTGGTAAACATCAATCATATTAAGCATACATGCATTTCTTGTAAACATCAATCATATTCAAGAGCATACACCCATTCAAACACAACCAATGGACGTTTCGCTTATGTAAATAGGGTAAAAGTAAATCAGGATTCAGAAAATGGAATTTATTTATATCAAAAAGTGACCCATACACGGGTAAATTTGTACAAGGAGACATAAACCCTAATAAGAGGATTTTGTCATAAAGTTTTTACAAAACAAAGAGAATCAGCTATGTGGGAAATAATCCTATTGAGTTTCAATTCTACTATTGCCATTATCTTCAAGTATCTCATCTTCTGCTGTTGAGACGAAAACGATTGGATTGAGCTTTATCTGTTCGAGCTTGAGTAAATAGTACAACTGGTTGCAGTTTCATGGGTGATCCAAACGAGACATAGTCATACGCTTTAATCCCTAAATTTTGCCTGGATTGCCCTTTCAGGTTTTCAATCCACCGGGATACCCTTTTTTGCCCAAGCCGCCTTTTCAGGTTTTCGACTTGCCGGGTGTACATCTTTTTATATATATCCCTAATTTTTGCCCAAACCCTTTTGGTTTGCCGGGATGCCCTTATTTTTGCCTAGGTCTGTCAACCTAGCGGGTCTCTTTTTATGCGTAGTATTTTTTAACTATGTCTGCGTTCACAGGCTGTGGAAAGTCTTCACCATCCATTGTAGTGAGTATCATGGCACCTCCTGAGAACACTGTCTTGACTACAAATGGTCCTTCATATGTTGGAGTCCACTTGCCCCTAGGATCACCCTGTGGTAATATGATGCGCTTGATTACCAAGTCACCAGCCTGATATACCTTTGGCTTAACCTTCTTGTTAAAAGCTTTGATCATTCGTTTCTGGTACATCTGGCCATGACAAACTGCTGCTAGTCTATTCTCATCAATCAAATTTATCTGGTCAAGTCGAGTCTGAATCCACTCATCTTCATCCAAGCCTGCATCCTTCATAATTCTTAAGGAGGGAATTTGAACTTCAATGGGCAGAACTGCTTCCATACCATAGACTAAGGAGAATGGGGTTGCCCCTGTTGAAGTTCGTATTGTGGTACAATAACCATGAAGAGCAAATGGTAACATCTCATGCCAATCCTTATAAGTAATAGTCATCTTCTATACAATCTTCTTAATGTTCTTATTAGCAGCTTCAACTGCCCCATTCATCTTCGGACGATACGGAGAAGAGTTGTGATGGTTAATCTTGAACTGCGTGCAGAGATCAGTAATCATAGTGTTGTTCAGATTAGAGCCATTGTCAGTGATAATCCTTTCAGGGATGCCATACCTAAATATGAGATTATTCTTAATGAATCGAGCCACAACATTCTTGGTAACAGATGCAAATGAAGCTGCCTCCACCCACTTCGTGAAGTAATCAATAGCAACCAGGATGAAACGATGTCCATTAGAAGCAGTAGGCTTGATCTCACCAATCATATCAATGCCCCACATGGCAAATGGCCAAGGAGCAGTCAACACATTCAATGGTGATGGAGGTACATGGACTTTATCAGCATAAATTTGACACTTGTGACAAGTTCTGGAGTGTTGATAGCAATCAGCTTCCATGGTAGACCAATAGTAACCTGCTCTCAATATTTTCTTTGCCATAGTATGACCACTAGAATGAGTGCCAAAGATCCCATCATGCATATCTTCCATATTCTCAATTGCTTCCTTCTTATCCACACAACGAAGCAAAGTTGAATCATGATTGCGCTTGTACAAAATGCCATTACTCAAAAAGAACTTAGCAGAAAACCTTCTCAGAAACTTCCTATCTTTGACAGATGCCCCTTCAGGGAACTCCTGAGCTTCAAGATATCTTTTCACTTCATAGAACCAAGGCTTCTCCTCTGCCCCTTCTGTGTCAATCTCATTGCAGTATGCAGGCTTTTCAAATCTGTCAATAGTAATCTTAGGAGCTTCATCATCCCAGCTGATCTCAAACATGGATGCCATGGTGGCCAAAGCATCTGCCAACTGATTCTCTCTTCGTGGAATATGTCCAAAGGTAATTTCTTTGAAATGTGGGATCAAAGACAACACATGCTCTCTGTAAGGAATGAGGTTATCATGCTTAGTATCCCAATCTCCTTTGATCTGACTAACTACCAAGGCTGAATCTCCATACACGTCAAGGAACTGAATCATCATATCAATAGCAGCTTTAATACCCAGGATACATGCCTCATACTCAGCCATGTTGTTGGTACAATAGAAACAAAGTCTGGCAGTAATCGGGGTATGACAACCTTCAGGGGAACTAATCACAACTCCAACACCATTACCAAGTGCATTGGAGGCACCATCAAAAACCATAGTCCATCGGGATCCTTGTTCAGGTCCGTCATATTGTCCAGGTTCTTTGGTAATAATCATAATATCTTCATCAGGGAACTCAAAACTCATTGACTGGTAATCATCCACTGCTTGATGAACCAAATGATCAGCAACAACACTTCCCTTAATGGCCTTCTGAGTAGTATACTGTATATCATATTCTGTCAAGATCATTTGCCATCTTGCAATTCTTCCGGAGAGAGCAGGTTTCTCAAATATGTACTTGATTGGATCCATCTTTGAAATCAATAAGGTAGTATGGGTCAACATATACTGTCTTAGTCGGCGAGCAGCCCATGCCAAAGCGCAGCAAGTTTTCTCGAGCAGTGAGTATCTTGTTTCGCAGTCGGTAAACTTTTTGCTAAGGTAGTATATTGTCTGCTCTTTTCGACCAGACTCGTCATGTTGCCCCAATACACACCCCATTGAGTTGTCTAATACTGTTAAGTACATAATCAAGGGTCTTCCATCAACTGGTGGCATCAAAATTGGAGGTTCTAGCAGATATCTCTTGATTTCATCAAAGGCAGTCTGGCACTCATCATTCCATTCCATCACCTGATCTTTCTTCAATAACTTGAAGATTGGCTCACAGATGGTAGTCAATTGGGAAATAAATCTTGCAATGTAATTCAATCGTCCCAAGAAACCTCTAACCTCCTTCTCAGTACGGGGAGCTGGCATCTCTCGTATAGCCTTCACTTTTGCAGGATCCACTTCAATACCTTTTCCACTGACAATAAAACCCAGGAGCTTTCCAGATCTAACTCCAAAAGTACACTTGTTTGGGTTCAATCTCAACTTGTATTTCTTTAACCTCTCAAACAATTTATGCAAATGATCAAGATGTTGTTCTTCATTCTGAGATCTGGCTATCATATCATCCACATATACCTCTATCTCATGATGAATCATATCATGAAACAAAGCCACCATAGCACGCTGATATGTTGCCCCTGCATTTTTCAAACCAAATGGCATTACTTTATAACAAAAAGTGCCCCACTGTGTAACAAATGTTGTCTTCTCCATATCTTCAGGAGCCATCTTGATTTGATTGTAACCAGAGAAACCATCCATAAAAGAGAATACCTTATGCTGAGCAGTGTTGTCTACCAGAACATCAATATGAGGAAGTGGAAAGTCATCTTTGGGGCTAGCCTTGTTCAAATCCCTGTAGTCTACACACATACGTACCTTACCATCTTTCTTAGGAACTGGTACCACATTTGCAACCCACTGAGGATAAGAAGTCACTGCTAAGAACCCTGCATCAAACTGTTTCATTACCTCTGCTTTGATCTTTTCTGACATCTCAAGACGCATACGACGAACCTTCTGCTTCTTTGGACGACAATCTTCTTTTACTGGTAAACGATGAACCACAATGTTTGTATCTAACCCTGGCATATCTTCATAAGACCAAGCAAAGATCTCCACATAGTCACGTAACATCTGAATCAACCTGCTCTTGACACTGTCCTCTAAAGCAGCCCCTATCTTGACCTCTTTCCTGTTTTCTTCAGTTCCCAGATTCACAACTTCGACTGGCTCTTCATGTGGCTGTATAGCTTTCTCTTCTTGTTGTAACAACCTAGCAAGCTCTACAGGTACTTCACAATCGTCCTCATTTCCGTCTTCAGTTTGATAGATCGGATTCTCGAAATTATAATTGGCAATAGTAGAACTGTTATCAACAGGATCCAGAGTGGATGAGGATCTGCATTTTAGTGATGTGGGTGTGTGTAAAAACACATAGCTGATAAAACAAAAATAAAAGAAAAGAAAGACAAGGAACACAATATTTACGAAAACGAAACGTCCACTAATTTTATTGAATGAGGTATGCAAATGAAATGACAGCCCGTAACAAGCACACCATTGTGCCCCGGGTAAGGCACAAGGCTTAAGAGTTCAATTGTTTAATAAATTACAAACTTAAAAGCAACAATACAGTAATAGTATTTACTCCTGAGTAAAGGAGATATGGATAACATCTTCAGCTTTCCAATTATTGAGCCCAGCACCCACAGTAGGAAAAATCCAAGCATCCAAGTTGTAGTCTTCATCATGATCTCCCACAGCATTGATCTGGTTCTTCATAACCCCTTTATTGGTGATACGAACAGCACGAGCACGACGAACAACCTTCTGGGACTCTGCAGTGAAACCCAAACCAAACTTGTCAGACTTGTATGGAATATCAGGAAGCTGACCCCAAATAGTACAACCACCTTCATCCACCACAGCTCTAGCATCATTGAGGGAGGCCATTGCCATTGTTGGAGGTTTTCTGGTGACCACAGGAACTTTCTTCGTAACAGGAGGAGCTACATAGTCATTAACAACCCAAGGAACCACTTCAAATATCTGACACGGAGTCTCAATGTATTCACCTTCCATTTCTAGATACTTGAAGGTATTCACATGGCTGACAAAGTATTCTTCCTCTCCATAGACAGTAACAACCCTTCCTTCTACCGGATATCTCAACTTCTGATGTAATGTGGAGGTTACAGCACCTGCCCCATGGATCCAGGGACGACCAAGCAGACAAGAGTATGAAGGACGAATATCCATCACAAAAAATGTAGCAGTAAACACCTGAGAGCCAACTTTGATTGGAAGATCAATTTCCCCATGCACTACTCTTCTAGAACCATCAAAAGCCTTTACCACAATATTGCTGGGCTTCAGCACAGCATCTTCAGGACTCAGCTTGTTCAGGACTTCCTTGGGCAACACATTCAGAGAGGAACCATTGTCTATCAGTACGTGTGACAGGGTAGTGCCCTTGCATTCAATTGAGATATGAAAGGCCCTGTTATGATCCCTCTTGGCTGGGGTCAAATCAGCATCAGAAAATCCTAACCCATTGTCATAGGTCAGGTGGGCAACACAATTCTCAAACTGATCCACAGAAATTGCACTGGGTACATGAGCAGTCTTCAGAAACTTGATCAAAGCTTTTGCATGAGCTTCAGAACATAACAACAAGGACAGTATAGAAATCTTAGAGGGAGTATGCCCCAACTGATCAACAATGTCATAATCACTCTTGCGAATGATTTTCAATACTTCTTCCATCTGCTTAGCAAGATCATCAGCAGCTGGCACATCAGTAGATACCGGTTCAATAACAGGACCCTCGCCCCGAGCATCAGTGGTGGAAGTAGCAGCAGGAGTAGCTGCATTCTTGGAAGTAACTGGAGGTGAGAAGACTCTTCCACTACGTGTGACCTTACTAGATCCAGCAATATTGTCAACATCAACAGGCACATCAGCTAAGGGCTCTTGCTTAACACCATGGATGTAAACATCAGATCCATAATGCCAAGGCACAGCTTTGTCAGACGTATACGGAATAGGACCAGGAGTAGTAATGACCACAGGAGCAACTCTGGCTTCAGCAACAACTTTCACGGGACCTTCAGCAGTAATTTTGATTGGACCCTGATGAGTGATTTTAATAGGACCCTTTGAAGTGATTCTCACCGGTACTTTGTCAACCATGTCAACCTCTTCAGTCTTCTTACCTTGCGTAATATGATCTACCATACTTTCCACGGAAGATGGTCTTCTTTCGAACACTATGGTGTAATTATTCATGAGACGTTGAATTCCGTCCTTCAACCTCCAACACTTTTCTGGATTATACTCATAATAAACACAATCTTCACGACATCCTGGAAAGAACCCAGCTTGTACTAACTTCTTTCTGATGACCGACAATGGTGTGGTCAATTCATCAACTGAATGGATGTGCAAATCTTCCTCAATGGCATTGACAGTCTTTTCGTGATTTGGCATTGGAGTAGTAATCACATTTGGAGTACCCGGAGGATCAAACTCAATCTCTCCAGCGTCAATCATATCTTGAATTTTGTTCTTCAAGACCCAACAATTATTAGTATCATGTCCCTGACAGTTTGAATGGTATGCACACCGTGCATTGGGATTGTACCTGGGAGAGGTAACATTGGGATTCTGAGGAGCCTCTTTCAAGGTAATGAGTTCAGCCTTCAACAAGTGTTGTAATGCCTGAGCCATTGACATGTTGATCTTCGTGAACTGCCTTCTAGCCCTCTGTTGGTTGCCCTGTGGCTGTTCTGTGGTTGCAGGAGTTGGATTTGAAATATGGACTGCACTAACAGACTGATGCCTTCTATTACGATCAGGTTGACCATAAACAGCATTGGATTCTTTCTTTCCAGTGGGAGGCTTCTTTGCAGCACCTGATGAAGAAGTACCCACTTGGATCTTGCCATTCTTTATACCATTTTCTACTCGTTCTCCTATCATGATCAACTCAGTGAAGCCAGATGATGAGCTTCCAATGAGATGACTGTAAAACGGACCATTCAGCGTACACATGAACATATCAACCAATTCCCTGTCAGTCAAAGGTGGTTGAACTCTTCCAGCTAAGTCTCTCCACTTCTGAGCCTACTCTTTAAAACTTTCTTTGGCACCCATAGACATGCTCTGAAGCTGCATGCGAGTGGGGGCTAAGTCAGCATTGTATTGATACTGCTTATAGAAAGCTTCAGCAAGATCATTCCAGTCCCTGATGTTGACACTCTCCAACTGATAATACCACTCCAGCTGAGCTCCAGATAAGCTCTCTTGAAAGAAATGGATCCACAACTTTTTATCAGCAGTGTGAGGTTGAATTCTTCTGACATAAGACCTCAGATGCAGCTTGGGACAAGAGACCCCATCATAAACAACAAATGTAGGAACCTTGAAACCAATGGGTATGACTACCCCAGATATCAAACTCAAATCTTCAAAATCCAGCCCAGATGACTTCTGCAACTCCATGGCATCCATCCTATCCACCAGCATTTTGAATTTGTCTTCATTGGGATCATGGTAGTAATTGGCCTCAGAATCAGAGTCCCCCATAGTGTTGTGGAGATTGCCTCCCTCTTTTTCAGATTCCTCAGATTCATAGTCTTCAGCTGGTTCTTTGGTCTTGGCAAGACCTTTGAACCTTCTTCCCATGTTGATCAAACCAGCTGACCTTCTAGTCTTCTTAGTCTTCTTGGCCAGCAGTGCCTTCAATTCATCCTGCCCCTTAGACAGGTTCAAGATCAGCTCTTGGAACTGTGCGTTTTGTGCCTGGAGATCCTTAACTGATTGTTCAAGAGCCATTGCTGAAATAAACAGCGAGAAGATGAGAAACCTGTGCACAATTATAAACCTGTGATGCAATGAAATGATATGTGAATGCATATGCAATGTTTTCAAGGACCGCAGGATTTAAATTTGCTTAGACAAACAGGAAGGTAAACTTTTATTAGTAATAACTTTGTTTTGCCTTTTAGGCTTACAAAAAATGAAATAAAATAAGTACAAAAGATGGGGTTTTAAGTCTCCCATGGAGGTTTCCTCTTTGTGTTGAGGTATGAGTTGAGGTTCCGTTCCTCATGAAGTTGCTTTGTTAGTTCTAGGACTTTTTCTTGGCTTGCTTTGTAATGAGCTTCGAAAGTATCCCTTTGCTCCTTCAGTTGGATCCATGATCTCTGCAAGTCTTCCATATCAGTAGGCATGTCTGGGTGAAGGATGGTATAAGCTGTGTCTCCTTCAGCAACAGGTTCCATGGTAACTGGTAGGACGGCAGGATATGGCATCATGAGTGTCTGAGCACGAGATCGTACCCATCTGAGATAAGCCTCCATAGGAATAGTGTACTTAGGCTCCAGTGTCTTGCTGTCAACCCTGTTTACTTTTCCCCATGCTCGTATGAATCTCTGACGGTAACCTTGAAGATCTTTGTCGTAATCAAACACAATGCCCTGAATCAACATGTCATGTGGACCATCACTCCGAGCATATCCAAACTGTCGTAAAGCTAAAGAGGGGTTGTAAGTGATGCCTCCTCTTATGCCTAGAAGTGGCACATTAGGGAACTCCCCACAACGGTCAATGATGGTGACATTCTCCATAGATCTGGAGCACCAATGGATGTCTGAGTGAGAGAGTGACATGGTCCTCTTGGACCATCTGAATCCTTGCTCATTCTTCATTACTGAGCGAGGAAGGTGAGAAATAAACCACCTAGCAAGCAAAGGTATGCAGCACATCAAAGTTCCTCTTGCCCTTGTAGTACGAGTATGAAGAGAATGGAGGATGTCTCCCAGCAATGTAGGCACTGGATTGTGACTCAGGAATATATTGATGGCATGAACGTCTATGAACTGATCTGGATTGGGGAACAATACTAAGCCATATATCAATAGGTCTAAGATCTCCTCAAAAGCATCATAACTCATAGCTTTCAGGAATACTTGAGCTTTCTCCATCAATACCTTAGCAAGGATACCCTTAACTCCACTCCTTGTTTCTAGGACAATGTCTGATTTCTTCAAATGTAGGGCTGCAGCAATGACTTCAGATTTAGGCTCTTTTTCCAAGCCCGTGAAGGGTTTCTGATCAAGAATAGGTATACCCAGAAGCTTGGAGAACTCTTCCATTGTAGGAACCAACTGATAGTCGGGGAATGTGAAACAGTGATGTTTAGGGTCAAAGAACTGAAACAGAACACTCATCATGTCTTCATCAAATCCTGAGGTAACCAAGTCAAATAGGTGACCACGCTTCTTGATAAACTGGGATCTTTCAGGAACTTGAGAGACCAACTCCTTAAGCTTAGGAGGTATTCCTACAAAGTTGATCCGGATAGTATTCCTACGATCAGAAGCCATGACCTGCAACAAAGAACAAAGATAAATCCTTTGGTCCTTGAAATGGTTAGTGAAAATGCTATGCTTATGATGCATGATGATGTTATGATGTTATGTTCAATCACAAACATGTGGCACACACAAACAAATCACACAATAGCCCTAGGTTTGAAGGCTTGCATGAGGTTTAAAGGTAAGTACCCTCCCCTAAAGTTTAGTTGGTTCATCCTGTCCTACAAAAGTAACCAGGTTCTAAGAGATCTCAATATCATTGATCCTTCACAAGGGTGGTTGTTCAGTAGGCAACTTACTTGCCAACCAAAACCCTCCAAGTTTAAGATCTCAATGAGTGTAGTATCGAGTATCAACCAACTTCAGTCTTCACCAAAGTCGGTTATCTCACTACTTTCTAAAGGCCAAGATGGGATGACTAAGGTTCTAAAAGTCAGTTAGTGTATTGACAACATATGGCAGCCTCATATTATCCTCAACTTTACTTAAGGAACATAAGCACCAACCAAGAAGTCACACTAACTATGGCCACCAGATCAACCATATCGGTATACGCCGTACAGTTTCCTTGGTCTATTGCCATTTACCTAAGGTACACTAGATCCGGGTTAGGATCTTTCACACATAAGAGCACCCAACAAGTAAAGTAAAGCAAACAAAGCAAACAAGTTTAAAGTGATCTAATTCCTAAGGGTACCCCTCTTTTATTAAATCCCCAGCAGAGTCGCCAGTTCTGTAACACGGTGGGAGAACTGACTTTAGTTATGTTGCGGATAGCAAGAGTCGCCACCGACTTTTATTTTATCCAAAGGAAAGGCATAAAAGAACAGGAAAGACCTTTTAAAAGATTTTTGGGTCCGGGGGGTAGGTTATGTCAAGGGAAGGTGTTAGCACCCTTTACATCCATGGTTATCCATGGGCTCTTAGTTACTTAGCTCACTTTGAATTGTTTTTGAAAAGGTGGAGTGTGTGAATAGAAATTTTCATAAGAGTTTAATAATGATCCATGTACGGATGCGTAAAAAACTTGTCTTTGAAAATTGTTTGTAATTGTGAAGTGTTTGAAAAGTTTTTTAAATGAAGTGAGCAAGCAACTATGAGGAACCTACCCTAAAGTTTTAAGTCTTCCTGTTCTTTATCCTTTAAGTGGTAAGACTATCCCTATTATTAAGGAATAGGTAGCCATTACCTTGGATGTAAGGGACATATGAGGGACATCTGTTTTTATGAAGGCAACTGCGGGGTGTTTTAAGCATTTAGGAGGGACTGTCATCATTATTCGAAATGGACAATATCTTTTGTAAAAGCAACCATCTAAGGAACTTGATGACTTTTCTTTTTAAGGGACCTGCTTTATACACCCCACTTGACCTTATGATTAGGCAACATTGAGGGGTAGCCCTAGAAAGTGAGATGGCGATTAAAAAACCGACTTACGTGTGTGAGTGTTTAATTTAATTTATCTTTTAATTAAAATGATCTAAATTCAATTTTAAATATAATACATGTTTACACTCCCTATTTTACTAACCATGGCATGAAAATTAAATAAATTAAATATTTACAAAAATTTACACCAAGGAGCAATTACAATAATAATTAATAAGCAATTAAAATAATAAATAGTAAAAAATAAATATATAAGCAAAATATAAATAATAAGAAAAATAAATAAATAGGCAATAAATAAATATAATAAGGGGTTAGTAATAATAATAATAATAAAATAAAAAAGAAATAAGGTTAGTGAAATAATAATAATAAGCATAATTAAAAATAAATGGATTAGTAATAATATGGTTAGTAATAATAACAATAATCAAAATAAATGGAATTAGCAAAAATATTATGAGAACACAATTAAAATAATAAACAAAAAAATTAGATTTTTAATATAGACAATTATTTTTAAAAAAAAATAAGAGGAAATATGAACAATTAAATAATTATTATAACATTTTTAATTTATGTACAAATTATTAAATTATTTTTAAACATATTATAATTACAAAATTTAATTATTATAGATTCAATTATTTCTAAACACATATTTAAGAATTATTTATATATATATAATTTAGATTACAAATAAATTTTTAAAATATTTACATAAGTTATAATTATATTTACAAGACTTAATTACATTAAATAAATATGTACATAATAATTATATTAGAAATTAGAAAATATTTACATATTATATAAAGAAAATAAGTTATAAGTACATTTACAAAAATTAATAATAAATATGCACATAATAATTATATTTTACAAAAAAATAAAGTTAGAAAAATAAAATTAGGTTTTAACATTTTTTTAGAGAAATAGATTAGGGTTTGTTAGAAAAATACTTAAGCATTTATAACCTAATATACAAAATTATATTAATTACATAATAAAACAAAAATAGTTTTTTTTGAATTAAGAAAATAAATAATAATTTTTTTTAGAACTTTAGAAAATAAAGTGTTATTTTATAATTATTTGAATATATATATTGGCATAATTATTTTTTAATTAATAGTAAGAAAGCAATTAAACAAATTAATTAAATAAATGAAAACAGAAAAAAGTTGTAAAAAGAACTTACCTGGGTGGGATTTGAACCCAGGACGTTCATATTGCCATCAACAAAGCATACCACTGGACCAGCCACGCAGGTGTGATAAAGAAGTGGACCAAATTTGTTTTATGCAATGTCCTGAAAAATCACAAAAATAATGAAAACCCAAAAGGCCTGGGGGAGGAGTCGAACCCAGGACCTCTTAACACACAAACGCACGCATGACCATCCAGCTAGGTGAGCACATCTGTTAGAATGTTGGTTATAAACAATAATATATTAAAACTATAATTTAAATGGAAACGCATCAAAAAGGAATGGCTGGAGGCAGGATTCGAACCCCAGCCTTCCCCCCAACACGCGCGTATGCTTTTCCACCAGGCCACAAGCACCATTTGAATTTTAAACACAAACGAAAACTATATAATATAAAGCAAAATTTGAATCCCAGGCTGCGCGCGAAAACTTCATCTTCAACCTCTGATGCTGCGAATTTACCTGCGAAAGTTACTGGGAATTTTCCTGCGAATTTTTCTACGTTCGAAACCTGCAAATCTTCAATCATCATGAATATGCAATCATTTGTTAAATTAAGCACAGGGTTATGATCACCACATCTCACACAATCAATTTATGGTCTAAAAATCAATTTATACATCCTAAATCGAAGAACCCTAAATATGACTCAAGAACCCTAATCATGGCTGTTTGCGGTTTAGGCACTCATTCTTCAATCTCTTTGTCCAGAAAGCATCTATGCATCATCACTAACACAAATATACAATTAGATTTCATTGTTATGGCATAAATAGTTCAAATCGAAAAAAATTGAAAGATGAACAAGATGCATTCGGGTTGGCCATATATGCATGATTTGAATGTTGTTAATGACTCAAATATGTTCAATGATGTTCATAGAACATGTCTCCACCTTCTAATTGTCTTGAAAGGGCCTGGATTATGAAATCCGAATTTCAAATTTGGAGTGATTTTTGAAACTATGAACTTACACTTGAGGCTGCCCAATCCGTGTCTTTGTGATGGCAATGAGTTAAGTACTTATAGGTGATTGATTTTAGGTCAAAAAATTGATTGGTTATGTGAAGAATTTGATATGAAAAAATCCATAATGATCATGCCTTAAAAATCAAATATTCATGTGTGAATGCTTGCTATTTTTGGCCAAACCTCATGATTTCTTTCCTCTTCAATTCAAATCAATATTTAAGACTTTCTAGAAGCTTAATCCCAATCAAATCTTACATTTTCATATTTTATTTTTATTTAAAATGATTTTTAATGAATTAAATCAAAATAAATAAAAATAAAATAATAAAAAATCTGATTTTCAATGGTTTGGGTCGTGCATGAAGTCATTGTATGGGTTGGGTCATTATTTGGCAAGCCCATTTGGAAGAAATTGGTTTTAGACCTCCTTTTTCATCATAAACCAACTCAAAATTTCCCAACTTTGCAAGGGCACATATCCTTCAATTTTAAAGCTATGAGGGTTTTCTTGGACATTTTGGAAATATTGAAGAGTCCTCTAAACAACCCCACTGGTTTCATGTCCATATCATTTACCAATCTCAAGTTATGCCCTTTTGAAGTTGTTGACTTTTTGTTGACTTTCAAAAGGACCTGTAATGTCTTAGCTCATACCTTCCAAATGAAGCATTTTTGGGATTGGCTTGTGAGACACAAAGTTGTAAAGAATTCAATTTCCTTCAAAATGAGCTTTGATTGGATACTTGGTGATGAAGTATGTGAAAGTTATGGCTGGTCAAAGTTCAGTTGACTTTTACTGAGGAAACCCTAATTTAGAAACTCCTGATTCTTGATAATCTAGAATCTCCTTGATGAATCATGATCAACCCTTGATCAAATGATGAATTTTACTTCATATACTTGATGTTGGCAAAAAATCATGAAGTTTGACTTTGGTTTGACCACAGTTGACCTCAGTTTGACTTTTTAGCTGCATTGACTGATTTTGACTTATCTGATCATTTGACTGAGCAAACTTTTGAGAAAAGTCTTGAAACTTGTCATGGGCGTTCTTACACACATATAAGATGTTATGAAGCTCACTTGAAGCCTTGGAAATTCATTTAGCCTGATTAAAGTCAAAACCCTAGTTTTGGATGCACTGGTTAGGAGATACACTGTCTGAGGGAATTGTCAACTCTTTTGACCAATTGTGAACTTTGTGAACCTTGTGAACCATCATAAAATGTCTTGTGATACTCATGGGAGGTATTGAAAGCATTTTGAAACTTGTGAACCTTGTGAACCTTCATGAAGTGACTTGTAGACTTCATGAGCCTCATGGAAGGTCTTGAAAGCATTGTGAATCTTGTGAACCTTGTGAACCTTCATGAAGTGACTTGTAGACCTCATGAACCTCATGAAAGGTTTTGTAAGCATTGTGAATCTTGTGAACCTTGTGAACCTTCTTAGCACACAAAGTCTTGTATTGTGAGGGCAAATTTTGGGGTGCAACAGTCATAGCGGAATTGAAACTTAGTGGAAGGCCATTTTCACATTGCCATTAGGGTAGTTTCTTTTCACAATTTACAGTGATCACCTATTTCCAGGGAATTGCTTCTCGATGTATCTTTTCCTATTCAGAGGCCCATAAATAAAAATAATTATTCAGTCAAAAGCTTCATTCTTTGTTTTTTAAATGTTTTGATTGCAAAAATATCCTGAATTTTTGATGCAAAAGAACATTGCATTTAAACAGGGTGGCTCTACAAATAGCATGAGAAAAGGTAAAGCATTTAAAATTAATTTGAATTTTGAATAACAACGGGTGGTGGATTCATACCATACAGTTCCCTGGGGCACGTGTGTGCATGTTTGTTGTTGTAGGACTTGCAGCCCAGAGAATGAAAGAATTTTACAAGGTGTATTCCTAGGCAGATTTTCTCCCCAACGAGAAACGCCTTACAACTTCTATCCCCATCAGAATGGTGATTCATACCCATAATCCTCAGCGGAGTCTAAGATTGAAATCTTCTCCCAACCGAGTTAGAGCAGGTGGTTCCCCCAGCAAAACTTGAAGGTTAATTGAATTATTCTCATCCCCAAACGGAGTCATCGTTCCACAGTGAAGTATTCCCAACTACTCGTTGGATACTCTCAATTCCCACAGAGTCAGAATTGTCAGAATTCTCTCCCCATTAAGGTCTTGACAAAACATCTCCCTAGCTAAGTCGGAAGATTGTCATTTCCCTACAGAGTTTTACGATTGGGATTAACTCCCATTGTTGAAATATTCCCTAGTGAAGTCACCAATTTATTTTTGGCAAGAGTGACAAATTAAGGCAGACGGATTTATTCACATCTCTTCTCCAATAGAACCTCATCCTCTTAAGGATTCTCGAGATCGATTCAGCGATCATTTTTTCCCCAACAAGATTCAAATATTTATCAGAGTATTTATGTTTCATTCCTCGGAAGAATGTTAGTCAGGATGTTCTCTTTCTCATCGGAGTTCTACAATAGAATCTTCCCCTACAAAGTCACTTCCTATGTGACATCACTTTCTCAACATTCCAAGGCCCACCATCGTTGTTGCAGGTCAGTAGTCATCTGGCTTCACTTAAAATACATTTCAAGGACCACATCCTTGTTGCAGACCATTAGTCCCCTGGTTAATTATAAAGGACAAAAACCAGTTTTGATGGATTAGACCTTGAGATGCACATCTATTTGATAAATTGGTTGCATACTTCAAGAAGAGTATTTCACAATGCATCTTGATCAACACTTGTTTGTTTTACATACTTAGTTGAATTAAGGCCCACCCTCGTTGTGGCAGGTCACTAGTCTTATGGCTTCACTCAAAAGACATTTTTAAGAACCACCATCATTGTGGCAGGTCAGTAGTCATCTGGTTTCACTCAAAAGACATTTTTAAGGCCCACTATTGTTGTGGCAGGTCATTAGTCATCTGACTTCAATCAAAATACATTTTTAAGGCCCACCATTGTTGTGGCAGGTCAATAGTCGTCCGGCTTCAGTCAAAAGACATTTTTAAGGCCCACAAGCGTTGTGGCATGTCAGTAGTCGGCTGGCTTCACTCAAGAAATTTTTAAGGCCCACCATCATTGTGGCAGGTCAGTAGTCATCTGGCTTCACTCAAAATACATTTTCAAGGCCCGCAACTTTGTGGAAGCCTAGTAGATGTCTCGCTTCGTTTAAAAGACAAGATTCCCAAGGCCCACCGTCGTTGTGGCAGGCCAGTAGTCGTCTAGCTTCATTCAAAAGATAGGTTCTTCGTTGATATCATTGGTTATTGTTCTCTATCTCAGAGTTATCTCCAAGCAGAGTTTCTTTTGTTGAATTTATATCCCTTTTCTTCTTTATCAGAGTGCAAATTTTCTGGTTTGTTTTTGTATTAAATCAAAGTTTATCTCGAACTTCTGATACCTTATTCTCTCATCCTTTTCAGATTAACAAATGATTGAATAGGGGCAGCTGTAACACCCTAAAATTTACCCTCTCCTTTCATGGCATTTAACATATCATATTACATATATATCATTGCATCTTTACATAAAAAAATTAAGCATAAAATTCATAGATTGAAGCATAGGGCATGTGGTCATTGGTTGGCCATGTTGTGTTTCTTCAAAGCCAAAGACAAGAGTCAAGAGTCTTCCAACAAGTCACAAGAGGTCCTCAAATCTCATACAAGTTCACATGATGCTTTGATTCCCTTGAAGAGGGAAAATGCATCAAGAATTTCACCAGTGATCATCCTCCTATACAAGGCACCCAAATTAGGGTTTTGCATAAAGTCAGGAAATCTTCAATGTTTTGACCAAATCTTGTGGTTAAGGGTCTCTATATGTTATATAAGATCTAGGGTTGAATTTTGGTTCAAGGATTCATTGTGGAAGCTATTCAGTTGCTCAATTACTTGTACAGTAAGAAAAAGTCAACAGTTCAAAAGAAAAGTCAACCATTGGATTTCAAAGATTCAAATCATGTTTCTCAAGTCCATGGACCTTTATTTTGTCAAGGAATGGCAGGGATGTCATCATTCATCAAGAATCAAGAGTTTGTGAAAAGTTTCTAAAAATGGCAAGGACTTGTAATATGGAACTTTCTATTTTTGGCAATTTTTACATCATCTTCAATTCAACTTTCCATCATCAAAGAAGCTTCAAATGGACTTTCTTTAAACATGAAAGTTGTAGATCATGGTTTTCCCTTTTCAAAAAGTACACGAACATCTTCATAGCCTTTGTAGATCAAAAGATATGGTCAATGGAAGTTAGGGTTTGGCTTATGTGTTTTCATGCATACCAAATTTCCACCATTTGAAATTTGATTCTAGATTACTTCAAATGACCTATAATCATTCAGTTCATGTTACCACATCAATGTACACATCATACGGATCATTTTTTGCCCTTGAATTGCAAGATTTCGTGCCATATACATCACACACTTTCATGTTGTCAAAATGCAAAATCTCTCAAAACTCATAATTCAGTGGCTTTCCCTCCAAGCAATCATCACATGCGCATTCAGTAAGAAAAATAGGAATGAAACATGCTTTCTTCATGACCTTATCACGTGGGATATGGTGTGTTCACTACAATTGGCCAATTTGCAAAACACCCTCAAAAGCTTTAACCAAGGGTTTAACAAAACCCTAACCATGATTAGAATGATAATCAAGCATATATAAGAAGCTTCACACGTTCATTTCACACTCATGTATTCTCAATTCCCAGATTTCAAAATTTGTGCTCTCACATTCTTCCTTTCGATTCTCTCAATTCACCAAGGATCTTCCTCATTTCTTTTCAATTCTGATATCCTTGAAGCATATGGAAGCTATTGCAACCACTCATTGAAGCTCATACTGAGTTTTTGTCTATAACCAAATTTGGAGTGCTCTTCATCAAAGGTCTAGATCTAGCCAGATTCAATCTTATATTTGCATTTATTTTGCAAATAGAACTCAACAGGAGAAGATCTACATGTGTACTCTGGATTTCTGAAGGTTTTAAGCTCAATAACACTTTTCAGGTGAGTTTGAAATTACATCCTATAACTTGAATTTGTGATGTGTATGATGATCTATGATATTCACTGATGATTCTGATGTGTTTGGATTGAAAATAGGACGTGTGCATTGCTTGTATTTTGAGTTTGAAAATTTTCAAATCCATTTTATTTCCTTTGATTCTCTTAATATATTTTTGATTTGTGAATTTGAGTTGTGGATTTGAGTTCTTGGAGTTCCTCAGAGTTGATTGATGCTGGATTTGTTAGTTTATGGAAATTTTGGTAGACCTTCAAGTTGCAGGTGGCCGAAGAAGGTGACCGGAGCTAGGGCTCCAGCCACCTGAGCTTCTCTATGTGAATTACAGGTTGCATGAGGAAAATGAAGCTTTGGTCGTTGATGTTTTTGATGCAAACGCTCTTAGCTTGCCAGCACATAAATGAGATCACACACCACTCATGCTCCTCTCTTTTAATTTGTTTTATAACACAACCATTGGATTTGATTACTGATTGATTGACTTATTGGTGTGTGTCGCTCCTGGGATTTTCATCCTAGTACAAACGCGAAAGTGACGCAGAAAACATAGAGTCGCCAGCCAGACATTTTTATCCCGAATGAATGGGAAAGGTAATGTTGCACAAACCTAAGAGAGAAGTAAAAATACGAGGTCCTTTAAACCAAAGATCTGGGTTCAGGAGTCGGTTACGACCTTGGAAGGTAATAGCACCCCAGACCATCCGCCATACCCGACGGGATCCATGCTTGTTTGTTTGTTTCAAAGGGTGAGAAATAAGATGTTGCAAAAAGAAAAGATGAAACTGGAAAAGAAAAGAAAGGGGGAAATGTAGGAAAAATAAAGAATGTGCTCGAACGGGCCCTACCCTGCTGCCTACGTACCTCATCGGGAAAATGAGGATCAGAGTCGATGTAGTTCACCTAACTAAGGCGGAAACTATTTATTTGTGTTTTTTAGAGTTGAACTGCATATGTCTATGCTCAGGTGTTGCAGGCTCGTTTGGTACGAGTGCGTTACCGTCTTGCAGATGAGACAAGTCGTCACAAGTTTGTGTTGAGAGTGAGTGAGGTGAGAAAAGAATTCTCGAAGGAAAAGACGAGTGTTGTTTGTTTACTGTCTTTTAGAGAAGTGTTTTCTGAGATTGTTGTTTGTGAACCCTCTCGTACTAAGACTTGTTCATCGTGGTAGATGCCTTATACCTCGCCCCAAAATGGGATGTGTATAAGTAACCCACGGCAAAGTCTCGTGTCGTACGAGAATATAAACCTTTATTAGGCATTTTTTACTTTTCTTTTGAGATGAGAAAGAAAGAAAAATGAACCAAAGGTAAGAAATCTAAGGGGAAACTAAAATCCTAGTGTTATCATGCATGGATGAACCTATGTTAGTGAGGTTTTCTAATACTAATGAGAAAAAGGAAAAGAAGAGGGAACTAGAATACAACTTACTTCCTAAAGAAGCTAAGTCGTTTATAAAGGGGATTAGCATGAAGTTATGTAAACAAAACAAAATGCTAAGCAAAGACACTTGAGAAAGCGTAAAGAATTTTAAAAGGGAAAGGTTGTGTGAACTTACCTTTACCTCCCTACAAAACAAAGGTTAGTAGGATAAACATGATAAAAGGAATGAGGTAAACAAGTTCCAAACAAATCCTAATTCATCTAGGACCTAATCTAGACTCAATCTTAAGTCTAAAGGACCTAAAACTATGCAAAGCAAAAATCCAGCAGCTACTATAGCTCCTATAGCACAAACAGCTACCAAATACAATGCAAAATACAAACAACCTATTACAGCTAACAAACAACATGCAAAAATAGGTGTGAAAAGTGTGAAAATGCAACAATCAACATACATTTTATAGCTACTGCAAGAAAATACAACCATGGAAACACAAGGCAGATTTGATTATTTTTTCAATTATGCAACAAATAAGTGGCAATTAACACACAAACATCACGTAGCATGATCAAGAGCATCACAAGAAAAGCTTAAACATGGTTATGAACATGTGAACATTTACTTGATTTATTTATTAAAGGAAGCACAAAAACAACAAAAGCAACAAGCATGCATTTTCAAGTTTTGAGCAAATAAGCACTTAAGCAACAAAGTGTGAACATGCATCACCTAAGCCTCAACAATTAAATATGTGAGGGTCACAAGGTGCTAATATGTGTTAGAATACCTTATCTAAGTAGAAAATTTGTGCTAACATGATCATGAGTGCTATAGGAGGTTGTAGAAGTGAGTTTGTGGCTAAAGGTGCTTATTTCTTTCTGAATTTTTGCATTATGTTCAGTGTTAACCGGTTAACCCCAGGAGTTAACCAGTCAACGCGTTGAAATTTTCCCCTGGTTTTGAAAATCTGAGGGCGTTAACCGGTTAACCTATAGCTTTAACCGGTTAACGTTGTTCTAACTTTGAAAAATCCTTTGTTTCATTGCATGTTTGCATTGCATTGTTTCTTTATTGTTCATGTAGTGATTAAGAGAATTGTTAGGATCATTTAAGGTGTATAATTCCATTGTTTTGAGTCGTTTCGACATGCGTATTCGTTACTTTTGCACATTTTTGTGTTAATTATGGAATAATGCATAAAGTGATTTGTGTATGTTTGTTGCCATGATCAAACTCTTTTGCTAGCATGCCTATAATTGTTTAGGTTCTGTTTTTGCTTCACTTTCATGATCCATGCATGTTTCGTCAATTTGAACGCATAATCGCATTGCATATTTGCATGTTGCTTTTTCTTGATAACACATGATCACAAGTATGCACATTCTTGAATTTTGTTTGCATCTTTGACTATACTTTAATGTTATACCAATTCTGATTTTTGTGACCCTCACATGTTTAATTGTTGAGGCTTAGGTGATGCATGTTCACACTTTGTTGCTTAAGTGCTTATTTGCTCAAAACTTGAAAATGCATGCTTGTTGCTTTTGTTTTTTCTGTGCTTCCTTTAATAAAGAAACACTTTTTGAAGTACTAAAAACTCATTCTCATTAAAATCAAAGTAAGGATTACAAGTGAAGTACAAGTCTCAATAGTCCTAATACATGAGAGAAAAGTAAACTAGGCCTAGGGGATCATATCTGAAGAAGATCCGAATCCCGACTGGTACTTCATGTGAATCCTCTTAATCTCCTTCTTGTATCGATTCTCCATGTCTTCTTTATCCTTCACCAAATGGTCAACAGTGGCCTTCCAAGCACTGGATGTAGGAGGAATGGTAGATAGAGTACTAGAGGAAAATAAATCCTCTCTTGGCCTCTTCATAACACGCCGCACAAGTAACTCAATGAGATCATCTTTCTCCTTCAGTTGCTCTTGCATCGTCGTCTTCTCAAGTAGCCATTCTTCTTTCTCTTTCTTCATCTTATCCAATTCTTCTTGAAGATCAACCTTCTCATCAATGGGAGGAATAAAAACGGACAACGGTAGTATAGGAAACAAAGGCTCCTCGGGTGGATAAGGCATCTTGAGCTTGGAAGCCCTAGATCGAACCCACTGGATGTAACACTCGGAGGGAGCAAGGTGTTGTCTTCCCAATTGACCCTTCTCTTTCCAATGAACTGCATGCCAAGAATGAGCAATATTTTTCTTCATTTCTACATGATCTGCACCATTAAGAAAGAAGAAACTGGATAATGAAAGGTTGCTTGGTATGTCCTTCAAGCAATATCTCAACTGTCGCCTAGCCAGAATAGGGTTGTAACTAATTCCTCCATGTGTACCAAGAAGAGGTACATTAGGAAACTCTGTATAACCATCAATAAGCACTCCAGTATCATAATAGGAACAATACCAAGTCATATCCATATGAGAAAGAGACATAATCCTTTGAGACCATCTTCGCTTCTCTCTATTATCCTTGAAGACATCGGACTTTGGTAGGTGAGAAATAAACCACCTATAGAGAAGAGGCGCACAACACACAATCTCTCCATCACCTTTGGAGGTCCTATGATGAAAGGCATGATACATGTCTCCAAGCAAAGTAGGTACCAAATTTCTCTTCAAGAAAATCTGAATGGCACTCTCGTACACAATACCATCTAAGTTAGGAAACAAGACAATACCATAGATGAGCAAAGCAAGAATGGCCTCAAATGCATTCTAATGACCCAAAGTAAGTAAGTAGAAGCTTTCCCCATTAAGAACTTAGCATTAATACCACAAACACTCCCTTTTGGAAGAAACTTCCCACTAAGATCGGGCTCTTTGAGAAAAAGGGCTTTGGCGATGACTTTGGTCGTAAGCTCCTTCTCTATACCACTAAAAAGAAATCCCTTGTCCAAAATAGGTAAACCCATCCAATGAAAGTACTCCTCCAAAGTTGGCACAAGCTGATAATCAGGAAAGGTGAAACAATGATGCAAAGGATCATAAAACTGAGCCAAGGTATAGAGAATCCCCTCTGGTACATCGGTATCCAAGATAAACAAAAGCTTTCCATAACATTTATGGAACTCCTAGGTGTCAACCAATAAAGCTCTTAGGTTTCTCAACTCTACCAAATTAGGGCTCTTGAAACTGTACTTCCTTGTATTCCTCCTTTCAACTTTCATAACCATAGACATCTGATATTTTGCAAAAGTATCTATGAGTCCCTTGAAATCTCAAGAACAATACTCATGAATGTATGAGTGCATGTATGCAACAACCACAAACAAGATCACACAAAGCACACGGGTTTAGGTTCTGATCCACAAGCATGAAGTTAAGGTAGCAGAACACCTTTCACACAGGTAAGTACTAAGGTTTTGTGTTCATTGTACCGGCAGAAAACCAAAAGGGTGCTTGATAACGAGAAAACGTATCGATTATATTGCTAGGTTTCATTGGCATTTTATCGAATAATCATCGTTTTAACACTCGATTTCTCGAGTTTTTCTTACCATTTTGCAGGTACATTATTATATGGAGCTAAATCATGAATTAAGAGAAAAAGGAACAAAATCAATCATAAAAAGATGAAGAAATGAAGCTTCCTGCAAAACTGCATATTTTGCAGCAGTCACGACCGTTACAAGGGTGTCACGACCGTGACACCCCAAAAGGAAGCATCACGACCGTAAGAGAAGCATCACGACCGTGACACTTAAAAAGTGCAGGACACGAACGTGAAAGTATCATCACGACCGTGACAAGGATTATTTTAGGTTTTTGACTCAGACTTCGTCAAAGGCATTACGTGAAGAATTTGTTTCCTACTTTGTTGCCACGTTCCTGCATTCTCTCCACAAATTCAGCAAGGCCCAAACAACAAAGGTCCAAAAATCCAGCCCATTTAGAGTTCTATAAATAGTACAAGTTCTATGAACAATGGACAGAGCATTTTACTATTGAATTTCCTGCGGAAGCTCTGCCGAACTGATTTACGACCCTTTCTATATTTTTGTTTTAGTTTTAGTTTTCTGTTTCGTTCTTATTGTATCCAAACCCGCCATATAACAATTTCCAACATCAGGAAATTGTTATACATTTATAATTTTTCTAAACCTTCAGCCTTTGTTATTTTTGATTTCGCCAACTCTGAGCTTTCCGGTCTGTGGAAGAAGGAGTCTGCTCTAATATTGTTAACCAGGTTTTTCATTATATTGCAATTTAATTATTTATAATGTTTATTTATTTTCCTGCCATGAGTATTTTATTATTTAATTTTCTGTCTCTGTCTGGTTCAACATCGATGAGTAGCTAAACACCTTAGGGCGGTATGTAGTTAGAACAAACTTAACCGGTAAAATATAACCATAGGCTAAAAATAATTAATCACTTAACATTTCTGGCTGATACTTTTTAATTAAATAGACCTTTTCGTTACGAGAGTAAGAAAAAAGTATTAGGTTAGGTCAAGACCACGAGAGGGTGAGGTTTTAACCAGATAGCTAAAGTTAGGCATTTAAATTAAACACAGCGAGAGCGCTTTAAGATAAATTAGAATTACTTAGTTTCCAAAAATTACCTCTAAACACTTATGGGCTAGCGAGAGCAGGCATAGGGCTTTAGGGATAAGATCTGATATAAGACCACGAGAGTGTGAGTTGAGGGTATTTAAACTGGTAATCTCTACCGAATAGATTAAGTGAACATTTTTATAAGCCTAGGTTAGATTGACCCACCTAAGTTAGTATAATTACATACCGACCGCCTTAGTATTACTTTATCAAAACTTAAATTTAATTCCGCCTTTAATAGTCTTAAAAATCAACAAAAAATCGTGACAACCATTCGCCTTAGCTAAACTAGAAGTTCATCTAGCACTAAGTAACCATAGAATCCCTGTGGATCGATAATCTTAAATATTACTTCGATAGGCTGTGCACTTGCAGTAAGATACCGCTAGACGCATAAGTAGACACGTCTTTAGCCCATCAAGTTTTTGGCGCCGTTGCCGGGGATTCCTTAATTTAGTTACTAGTGCATTTAGGTAGCATTGTCTAGACTAAGGTATCAACTATTTAATTTAATTTAATTTCCGAGTGTATGCCAAGTACTCGCTCTAAAAGCGAAGACTTGCAACCTCTAATCCCTGAATCGGAACGCTTCTTACACGTAAGAAGACGTATATTCGATTACGAAAAAAGTTACAGTATTCCAGATCTTCAATTAGATCCGCCTAAACCAGTCGTAACATCAAAGGACGCAGAGATGGCTGAAGAACAGACTCATCCACTCAAGTATTACGCCAGTCCTTCGCAAGCTGAACCGCATTCAAGCATTGCCGCGCCGGCTATCAACCGAAACGATTTCGAACTAAAACCTTCGTTGATATCAGCCGTGCAACAAAATCAATTCGCCGGAAATCCTACCGAGGATCCGAATCTTCATCTTTCGATCTTTGTGCAATATGCAGATACCGTAAAAGCCAATGGAGTTACCCAAGAAGCTATTAGACTACATTTATTTCCTTTTTCGCTTCGAGACAGAGCAAGAGCTTGGCTTCAATCTCTGCCTTCGAACTCAGTAACTACGTGGGAGGAACTTAAGAGAGTTTTCTTGAACAGATATTTTCCACCTAGCAAGACAGCTATGCTGAGAGCTCAGATCAACGGATTTAAGCAAAGAGAAAGTGAATCATTATTCGAAGCTTGGGAACGCTATAAGGATCTGCTGAGACTTTGTCCACATCATGGATTAATAGAATGGATGGTCATCCATACCTTCTATAATGGACTCTTGTACAATACAAGAATGACAATTGACGCTGCCGCGGGCGGTGCATTGATGGACAAAGAATATAATGATGCCTATGCACTTATCGAAAGTATGGCTCAAAATCATTACCTTAGGGGAAGCGAGAGAGTCGCAACTGAGAAACCAACAAAGGGAGGTATGTACGAAGTAAGTAGTATGGACCAAGTCAATGCGAAGTTTGACCAACTAAGCCAAAAGATCGACAACTTGGCCATAACACCAACAGCCACCGTGGCTGCAGTAACACCTAACTGTGAGTTATGTGGAGTTTCAGGACACGAAGTTTCTGATTGTCAACTATTGACAGGAACTCCCACTGATCAAGTGAATTATACTCAAGGAAACCCTTACTCGAACACATATAACCCAGGTTGGAAGAATCATCTGAACTTCTCCTATAAGAATAACAATGCTTTATACGCACCAGGTCAAGCACCAGCTACATCACCAGGATATCAAAAGACTGCTCCTAATATCCCTAGAAAATCGAACCTTGAATTGATGATGGAGAACTTTATAGCCAACCAATCTCAAACGAACAAGGACTTCTTAAACCAAAACATTCACACTAATGAGCAGATTAAACAATTAGTGAGCAAAGTAGATGCATTAGCTACACATAACAAAATGCTGGAAACTCAGATTTCACAAGTAGCTCAACAACAAGCACCTACTGCTGCACCAGCTGGAGTGTTTCCTGGACAACCTCAACCTAATCCGAAAGGACATGCTAACGCTGTAATATTAAGAAGTGGTAAGGAACTTGAAGGACCTACCGATCCAAGACTTGACAATCCAGCCATGTACCAAAAACCGGATAAACCGACTGAAGTGGTGAATGATCCAGAAGAAAAGGAAGATGACAATCAAGAGGTAGTGGAGAAAGAACAACCTTATGTGCCTCCACCACCCTATAAACCACCAATTCCGTATCCTCAAAGATTAATAAATTCCAAGACGACGGGTCAATTTAAGAAATTTGTCGAACTTCTGAAACAGTTGAATATTACTATTCCGTTTACAGAAGCAATTACCCAAATACCCTCGTATGCTAAGTTTTTAAAAGAAATCTTATCCAATAAGAAAAAGATAGAGGATAACGGAACAGTTACACTTACTGCCGAGTGTAGCGCCATAATTCAGAATAAAATGCCTCCTAAGCTAAAAGATCCAGGAAGTTTCTCTATACCCTGTGTAATAGGAAAATTCGTCATTGACAAAGCTTTATGCGATTTAGGAGCCAGTATCAGTGTTATGCCCTTAACGATTTGCAAAAGGCTAGACATGGGAGACCTTAGACCAACTAAAATGTCTGTTCAACTAGCCGATCGCTCTGTTAAATATCCTGTAGGCATACTGGAAAACGTCCCAGTACGTATAGGACAATTCTACATCCCTACTGATTTTATAATCATGGACATCTCTGAGGACTCCACTACACCTATCATACTAGGAAGACCATTCTTAGCTACCGCCGGAGCTATAATAGACATAAAAAGAGGAAAGCTAACCTTTGAAGTGGATGAAGAGAAAGTTGAATTTATTTTAACACAATTCTTACAATCACCAACTATAGAGGATACATGCTATCTATTGGACGTAATTGACGAATGTGTAAGAGAAATGGAACTAAAAGAGACCACTTATTCTGAGATAATGAAAATTCAAATCCCTCCGATTTTCGAAGATGATAATTGGCGTAAACCGTATCAGGATGATAGTCTAAGCGAAAGTTTAGCACTTACACCGGATCCCATGCCAAGTAAAGATAAACCTACATTAGGATTAAAAACTTTACCTCATAACCTAAGGTACGAATTCTTAGACGTTGAATGTAAAAGACCAGTTATAATAAATTCCAGTTTAGGAACTATAGAAACAAAGAAACTTTTAGATGTCTTGAAGAAATATCCAACTGCATTAGGATATAACATATCTGATCTCAAAGGAATATGTCCTTCAGTCTGTATGCATCGTATTCTGCTAGAAGAAGATTGCAGAACCTCCAGAGAATCTCAAAGAAGAATTAACCCAACCCTTAGCACTGTAGTAAAAGAAGAAGTTAAGAAATTATTAGATGCTGGAATAATATATCCAATCTCTGATAGTGAATGGGTTAGTCCAATACATGTAGTGCCAAAGAAAGGAGGTATCACTGTTGTGAAAAACGCTCAAGGCGAGTCGATATCGCAAAGAGTAGTGACGGGATATAGAGTATGCATAGATTATCGTAAACTAAACAAAGCCACTCGAAAAGATCATTACCCACTACCTTTTATAGATCAAATGTTAGAACGATTAGCCAAGCATTCTTACTTCTGTTATCTTGACGGTTACTCAGGATTTTTCCAAATCCCTATCCATCCAGATGATCAAGAGAAGACTACATTCACATGCCCTTATGGAACGTTCGCTTATAGACGAATGCCCTTTGGATTATGCAACGCTCCTGCAACCTTTCAAAGATGTATGATGTCAATCTTCGCAGATTTTATAGACAACATCATGGAAGTGTTCATGGACGACTTCTCTGTATGCGGGCAAAGTTTTGAAGGATGTTTATCGAACTTAGAAATGGTATTAGAAAGATGTGTAAAAGTAAACCTCGTGCTTAACTGGGAGAAATGTCATTTTATGGTCAACGAAGGAATCGTATTAGGTCATGTAATATCCGACAAGGGAATTGAAGTTGATAAAGCTAAGATTGAAGTAATAAAAGATCTTCAACCCCCTAAAACCGTTCGAGAAATACGAAGCTTTTTAGGACACGCCGGTTTTTACCGACGATTCATCAAAGATTTCTCGAAAATTACTAAACCTCTTACTGGTTTATTAATGAAAGACGCTGAGTTCATATTCAATGAAGATTGTCTTAAAGCATTCGAAACTCTAAAAACAGCCCTCATCACCGCACCAATCATGCAACCCCCTGACTGGAGATTACCTTTTGAAATCATGTGCGATGCGAGTGACTATGCTGTAGGCGCAGTTCTAGGCCAGAGGAAGGAAAAGAAACTTCATGCGATTTACTATGCCAGTAGAACCTTAGATTCTGCTCAGATGAACTACGCCACTACCGAAAAAGAATTGTTAGCAGTTGTCTTTGCACTTGACAAATTCCGTTCTTACCTAGTTGGAGCGAAAATAATCATTTACACAGACCATGCTGCTATCTGATATCTATTAACTAAGAAAGATGCTAAACTTAAGATGGATTTTACTCTTACAAGAGTTTGATCTAGAAATAAAAGATAAGAAAGGTACTGAGAACGTCGTAGCGGACCATTTATCTAGAATAGAAGGTATTAAACCCGAACAAGTGCCGATTAACGATGATTTTCCGTATGAACAGCTGATAGCACAATTAGGAAGTGACCTAGCTCAGCTAGATATAAATGAACCAGAATCCGTGGAAACAATCCAGACAACTGTAGGACTGCCATGGTATGCTGACATTGTCAACTACCTAGCCGCAGGAGCTCTTCCACCCGATCTAACCTATCAGCAGAAAAAGAAATTCTTTCATAATCTGAAACATTACTATTGGGATGAACCATTATTGTTCAAAAGAGGACCAGATGGAATCTTTCGCCGATGTATTCCCGAAGAAGAAATAGAAGATGTCATTACTCAATGCCATTCATCTCCTTATGGTGGACATGCAAGTACTTCCAAGACCTGTGCAAAAATCTTGCAAGCCGGCTTATTCTGGCCTAATCTATGGAAGGATGTCCACATCGCTGTTATAAATTGCGATTGGTGTCAACGCACCGGCAATATTTCAAGAAGAGATGAAATGCCTCAAAAAGGAATATTAGAAGTAGAAATCTTTGACGTCTGGGGAATAGATTTCATGGGTCCATTCCCATCATCTTTCGGTAATAATTACATACTCGTAGTTGTTGATTATGTTTCGAAATGGATTGAAGCCATAGCTTCTCCTACAAACGATACACGAGTAGTAATAAAGCTTTTCAAAAATATAATCTTTCCCAGATTTGGTGTGCCTAGACTCGTCATAAGTGACGGTGGCTCGCACTTCATCTCAAAAATATTTGACAAATTACTATCTAAGTATGGAGTAAGACACCGTGTGGCTACACCATATCATCCACAAACAAGTGGACAAGTCGAAGTCTCAAACAGAGAAATTAAACAAATCTTAGAAAAGACTGTCGCCATATCTCGGAAAGATTGGTCATCTAAACTTAATGAAGCTTTATGGGCTTATAGAACCGCTTACAAGACACCCATAGGTACTACACCTTTCAAACTAGTTTATGGAAAATCTTGTCACCTCCCAGTAGAACTAGAACACAAAGCTTATTGGGCGATTAGAACTCTCAATATAAACTATAATGCTGCAGGAGAAAAGCGAATCCTAGACATTAACGAATTAGAAGAATTAAGGTTAGATGCGTATGAGAATGCTAAGATATATAAAGAAAGAACTAAGCGATGGCATGATAAACGCCTATCTAGGAAAGAATTTAGTGTGGGAGACGTTGTACTCCTCTTTAATTCAAGACTTAGGCTCTTTCCTGGAAAATTAAAATCTAGATGGTCAGGACCCTTTGAAATAATTAAAGTATTCCCGAGTGGAGCAATAGAAATTAAGGGTAGGAATAGTGAACCATTCATAGTAAACGGACAACGTTTAAAACATTATCATAAAGTTGAAAATAGAGATTATGCGAATAATCTAAAGCTTTTAGAGTTGTCCACTGATTCCCCTGATTAATCTAAACCTAAGCATTACGTCAGGCTTTAGACGATAAAAACAGCGCTTAGTGGGAGGCAACCCATTTACTTATCTAATTATTTAAATTATTCTCTTTATCATTTTATTATTTATCGTTTTACTATTTGTTTATTGTTTTGTCATTTTATAGTTTTATTTTATATTACTATTATTGCCATTACATTATGCATTTCATTTTCTTATTTTTATCTTAAATCATTTTTTTACAGATTTTCTAAAAGTCTTTTCCACTTTCCTTCTTCCCCTGATTTGTTTCCTCCATATTTGCACTGACCATGGCTAACCAAACAATTAACCATATGGAAACCAAATTTAGAGGTAGGAACCAAAGAATGAAATTTGAAGAGTTATCACAGAGGCAAATGGATTTGACCCTGTACCCGGATGATCGGACTATGGAAACCTTAGGAATACATGATAGCATCATGTACTTGTTTAACCGACTCGGATGGGAGAATGCATTGATCCAACATAAGTTTGTGACTTACCGCGAGCTCACTCTTGAGTTCCTTAGCTCCTTAATTTAGCTACCTGAGCGCGGTTTTGGATTTAGGAAAGGATTTATTAGTTTCCGCCTATTTGGAATAGAATATGACTTTAACCATAAAGAACTAGCTGACTTGTTAGGATTCCCTAGTGGACCATTTGCTTTTACTACCACACAGGTAGAATTGATGGATATTGAGCTAGATTTCTTTTGGGGAACTTTAACCGGAAACTACCACCCTGAACCAAATAACATGAATAATGATGAGATCCATAATCCTGCTCTCCGTTACTTCCATAAATTCCTTGCCCACACCTTCTTTGGAAAAGAAGAAAACATTACCGGAGTTTCTAAAGATGAAATATTTATTATGTCATGTTTCACTAATGGACAACCTGTTAATGGTGTACCTTTCATGATGCAAACCTTCACCCGTATCCAAGAAGAACCTGAATTACCTATATTAGTAGGAGGTCTTGTAACCATGATTGCTGATGCCATAGGACTTAGGTACCAATTGCACAGGTGCAACCGTTTAGGTAACATCCGTCCTATGAATCTTAACTTCTGCTTTAATAGACATATCATAAGGAATTTAGGACATCCACCTTTTGAGTACCTAATCCGGAACGAGGTAGTAACCCTGTTTACATTGCCTAACCATGCTAGAGTAAGTGTTCACAATAAGGATAACTGGCTTTATGAGTTAAACCCACCTGATTATCCACCCACTCCTGAAACACCTCAGTCTTACAAGATAAAAGATGATACAATGACCGATGTCGAAACTGACCCTGAGACGCCTCCTGGTTACCATGACATTGACCACACTGAAGAAGTTTATGAAACCCCTGAAGTGAATAAAGGAGATTATGCTAACAACTTACAAAACATCATGAACACTCTCAATGCTTACCAAACTGACATTAATTTATTTAAAGAAGACATTAAGAGCATGCGATTGGATATTATAGGGTTGACTGACATAACCTGCGAACAATTCTATCACTTGAACTCCGCCATCGAAGACTTGAAGAAACGCTTTTGATAATGTTATAAGTGATTTAGTTTATTTTTCCCATTGTTTTCGTTTCTAGTTAGATTTATTTTTCGCAACAATTTCTTACCGCAAATTTCCGTTTATGTAACTTCATTTTCAATTACTTTATGCAATGCATCTTTAATTCCAAAAATTTCTCCATTTTTAGCAATTTATGTATTTTTCATTCTATGTACTGTTATGCTTGCATTTATTCATTATATATACAAATCTCTCATGCCTTGCAAGTTATTGAAGTACTGTGTTGAAACTATATACTATATGGTGTTTATAATTTAATATGAGTGTTAGTGAAGAAAATACATTATTATAAAATATGTGAAATAAGTGAGAAAGTGTTTTCTGGAAATTATTCTAAGAAGCAAGCCCTCACGGTCGTCACTGCCCCATAACGATCGTGACGCGCTCATTTTGAGTGTCACGACCGTCGTACCCCTGTCACGACCGTGACGACCCATATACCAGGAATCGTGAGAAACAGAACTGTTTCTCTTCGTGCCTCTTCTTCTTCTTCTCCATAACTTCCTAAAAAACTACCCATCTTCTCCATAACCTCCGTAACCCCCCATTTACCATCTTTAAACTCATTAACCACCCATTATCACACCCTACTACATTCTCACTCTCCATTATTTATCCCGAATTCATATTTCTTTCATTTTACCATTTTTTCACAAAACTTCAAAAATCTTCATTCTTCACTCTAAGCTCTTGCATGCAATGGATTCTATCACTTTTAGAGAAGGTGATGCTGGAGAAACTCAGAGAGAACGATTTCTCCGATTCCAAAACCGCGGTGTGCAACCTACACGTTACATCGACACTGTGTGTTTGAGGGAACTCGGAATGCTTGCCAGTGTTACGAACCTGCTTCAAAAAGTCGGGCCCTGGGACCTTTGCAGTCAACCTCAGCCAACCTTCGAACTTCTGACACTGGAGTTCTTAAGCTCATTCAGTTACATCACCGGTACCGGTTCTCTAAGTCAGCTCACCGGTTTCGCAAAATTTAGATTGCATGGCCAAGAGTTCAACCTTTCGCAAGACAGGATCGCCGAGTTATTAGGCTTCGATCACGGAACTGAAGCTCACCGTCGTGTGCCCGATAATTTTAGTGAACAAGCTTTCACTCTATGGCACGACTTAACCAACACCCATGCATCAGCCTTCCAAAGCCTAAACGCTACGCACATTCACAATCCGGCCATCCGCTATTTCCACCGAGTAATTTGCAACACCATCTTCGCTCGAGAAAGCAACCATAAGCTCAACTCCAAGGAGCTTCTATTCTTGCATTGTGCTCTTAATGACGAGCCGATCAACGCTGCCCCGTTCATGCTTTACCACATCCAGGCCATTGCACACAGAGGCTCCACCCCGTTCTTCATAGGCGGCATTGTCACCACCCTCGCCATTCTGTTGGGGCTTGGTGACTTGGTCGCAAATCAGCCTCACCTAGCCGCAGAATTCCTCACCAAGAGTTATTGCAGGTCCGCTCACCTGATTGCGCAGCGAGAGGATGGAAGGTATAGCCCTGTTGTCCATGGCACCATATTTCATCATATCATTCTGCCGTCCCGCGACCGCATCGACCCATCCAGCCGAGCCAACTGGCTCTTTGTTCTACCTGATGCTGCTGACCACGCTACTATCCATGATCAGGCAGATCTCCCTGCGGATGAGATGCAGGACGCTATGGATGCAGCTGAGCCTGTCCAGGATATACCAGAGACATCTACCCGACAGCCTCCTACACAGGAATTCACTCTTGAGGATGTCCTCCGTGCGATTCATCAGCAGAACCAGATGAACGCCGCATTGGAGCGACGGCATAAGGAGCAGTACGATGCTTTACTCGGCACTATTGCAGCAAACCAGGCAGCTACTAATGAAAGGTTCAACGAGATTTTCAGCGAGTTAGACGCCTTGCGTATCGACATCACTGGGACCACCAGCACCGGTTCTGATCCTGAAGCGACTCCTTCCAGACGCCGCTCCCGCACCAGAAGCCGACCCCGCGGTCCTCAGCAGCCATAGTTCTAGTTTTTCTTATGTTTGTTTTTCGTTCTTGTCGTTTGTACTGTACTTTTACCGCATTTATATCACAACATTGAGGACAATGTCTGATATAGTGTGGGAGAGGTACCTTTCCTTTTCGCATTTTTCCATTTCGTTGTATTTTCAATTCCGTTGTATTTCCTTTTAGTAAGTTAATGAAGCGTGCAAAATCTTTATGATATTTTCTTTAGTTTCAAACTTTCCCGTTTATTTAGCCATAACCGAAACATTTTTAATTATTCGCATTACCCGACTTACCTACGAAATCGTAAATAGGAAGCTGAGAACGATTAAACAAGACCAATACAATCTTGACACCTTTTACTTCCTAATTAAGCAATTCCATTCCGATTACCATTACGAGTACACTTTTAGTTTCAGTTCAAAAGTAACCCCTAGTAGTTTATACTAGCAGTCAGCACCGTCTGAACACAAACCACGTGGGGAGCCGATGAATATAAGCGTTTGATGCCTAATCAATAATGATCCTTCATATCTCGATGCAAAATGAAAAGAAATTGCACCAAAGTACACGGTCGCATATAAGAAACGAGAAATATGAGAAGGAGTCCATTGCGGGTTGGTTCAGAGGTACTGGTTCTGAACTCGGTAGGGCGTGCTACGGCTCGATCCCCCACAACCTCCAAATCGGATACAAAATGTAGGGTTACCACACTCGTGTACCAGACCCCGTGCTTAAAAAGGATCAAAGTCGCTAACTGGCTACTCCACTACGTGCGTGCTAAGGCAAAGGGCTTAATGTGATTGCGCTAGAATGAAACCGGGCGAAATAAGATCGAAAAACTTTAGGTGAAATCGTAAAGTAATTGCCGATTGGCTCATTTAACGGGAAGTCGACGACATAGCTTGTTGCTTGTGTCATTAGTGTATCGGTAGTGTTCTATCAAAGTACCGGATTATCCGACAAAACGATCCATCGTATGATTTGTTATGAGTATGCGTGAATAAAATCTTGTCCGCCGATTTTCAACCGACTATTTGCTTGAGGACAAGCAAAGGTTTAAGTTTGGGGAAGTTTGATAACGAGAAAACGTATCGATTATATTGCTAGGTTTCATTGGCATTTTATCGAATAATCATCGTTTTAACACTCGATTTCTCGAGTTTTTCTTACCATTTTGCAGGTACATTATTATATGGAGCTAAATCATGAATTAAGAGAAAAAGGAACAAAATCAATCATAAAAAGATGAAGAAATGAAGCTTCCTGCAAAACTGCATATTTTGCAGCAGTCACGACCGTTACAAGGGTGTCACGACCGTGACACCCCAAAAGGAAGCATCACGACCGTAAGAGAAGCATCATGACCGTGACACTTAAAAAGTGCAGGACACGAACATGAAAGCATCATCACGACCGTGACAAGGATTATTTTAGGTTTTTGACTCAGACTTCGTCAAAGGCATTACGTGAAGAATTTGTTTCCTACTTTATTGCCGCGTTCCTGCATTCTCTCCACAAATTCAGCAAGGCCCAAACAACAAAGGTCCAAAAATCCAGCCCATTTAGAGTTCTATAAATAGTACAAGTTCTATGAACAATGGACAGAGCATTTTACTATTGAATTTCCTGCGGAAGCTCTGCCGAACTGATTTACGACCCTTTCTATATTTTTGTTTTAGTTTTAGTTTTCTGTTTCGTTCTTATTGTATCCAAACCCGCCATATAACAATTTCCAACATCAGGAAATTGTTATACATTTATAATTTTTCTAAACCTTCAGCCTTTGTTATTTTTGATTTCGCCAACTCCGAGCTTTCCGGTCTGTGGAAGAAGGAGTCTGCTCTGATATTGTTAACCAGGTTTTTCATTATATTGCAATTTAATTATTTATAATGTTTATTTATTTTCCTGCCATGAGTATTTTATTATTTAATTTTCTGTCTCTGTCTGGTTCAACATCGATGAGTAGCTAAACACCTTAGGGCGGTATGTAGTTAGAACAAACTTAACCGGTAAAATATAACCATAGGCTAAAAATAATTAATCACTTAACATTTCTGGCTGATACTTTTTAATTAAATAGACCTTTTCGTTACGAGAGTAAGAAAAGAGTATTAGGTTAGGTCAAGACCACGAGAGTGTGAGGTTTTAACCAGATAGCTAAAGTTAGGCATTTAAATTAAACACAGCGAGAGCGCTTTAAGATAAATTAGAATTACTTAGTTTCCAAAAATTACCTCTAAACACTTATGGGCTAGCGAGAGCAGGCATAGGGCTTTAGGGATAAGATCTGATATAAGACCACGAGAGTGTGAGTTGAGGGTATTTAAACTGGTAATCTCTACCGAATAGATTAAGTGAACATTTTTATAAGCCTAGGTTAGATTGACCCACCTAAGTTAGTATAATTACATACCGACCGCCTTAGTATTACTTTATCAAAACTTAAATTTAATTCCGCCTTTAATAGTCTTAAAAATCAACAAAAAATCGTGACAACCATTCGCCTTAGCTAAACTAGAAGTTCATCTAGCACTAAGTAACCATAGAATCCCTGTGGATCGATAATCTTAAATATTACTTCGATAGGCTGTGCACTTGCAGTAAGATACCGCTAGACACATAAGTAGACACGTCTTTAGCCCATCAGTGCTAACAGAGGTGCCCGGAGTTAACAACGATCTTTAGAATATTATCGATATGTTGGATTATTCCCCAACCAATAATATTCTTAAAATACACCTCGTCCGAGTGTAGTATCGCGTGACAACCACCTCAGGTTTACACCTGGATAGTTTTTGCACTACATTCCTAAATTGGCTTGGATGGGTTAAGGGTTATACGGTCCTCAGTATGATCAGCTCAAGGTCGGGAAATAATGCCATATTACGATTACTCATTATGGCATTAATAATCCAAGAGAGCCTAACATAGTGGAGATTATCGAATTGATATCGCTTTGGACTACTCCATTGCGTATCGCTTTAAATATCGTCATCTTATCATAAGTTCAACTCAGATCCGGGTTAGAATCTATCTCACTCGTAGAGGATCACCAAACTGAAATAGAACAAACAAATAACAAGCAAATCAAACCAAAGCAATAAATAAGTCAAAGTAGACCGAATCCACTTAAAAATTACTCCCCAAAAAAGTCGCCACTTTTCTGTACCGGTAAAAATCATGAGTGTAAGCTATTAATTAACTTAACTCAAACTAAATAGAGTCTCCACCGCGCTTTTAATTTATTCCAAGAGGAAAAGGAAAAAAGAGCGAATAAATCCTAATGAATCTAAAAGCAAAAATCTAAAGAAACACAACAAATAACCAGGTAAGGGGATAGGTTACACAATGGGAAGGTTTTACGCACCCAAAATGTTTGTGGTACTCCACGGGAGCCCTTTGAAAAATTTACTGCTTTTGGTTTGAAAAAGGTTTGTAAAATGAGAGTGGAGGGATGAGAAAAGAATTATTTTTTAATATTTTTGTGTTTGGAGAGGTTTACCACCTCATGCCTACGTACCCACAAAGTGTAATGCGAGATCAAAATCCCGTAGTTCGTGGTACAAATAGTGAAAAAGGTTGGTTATAATTGATTTTATTAAGTGAAGAGAATTTGTCATCTTCAAGTGGATAGCCAAACAAATCTACCATGAGAATGAAGCCATGGACTCATACATCATTATGGGGAGGGTGCCAACTCGGATAAAATCAACGAGTATGCCACTAAACCCCACGAATGATAAGATACTCAATCACATCAAACTACAACCATGGAGATTGAGAGACTTGCACCCGACTAAAGAATAATGGCTCATAATCGGCACTCTTTTAAAGAAAACAAACAAAAGTGCGCAAAGGCACAAAACAACTTGAATGAGTTTGGTTCTTTTTATTTTTTGAATTAAAGTCAAGATGATTAAATTCATTGGTTTTTAAAAGAAAAGAAAAAAAAAAGTAAAATCCACTTTACAAAGGTTTTGTTTATTGAAGAAGTGATAATTTTGGTGGAAAAAAACAAGAACCCTTTGAAAAAAAGGGAAGTTTTGAAAATTAAAGAAGGGGTGGAGATGAAGAGACTATCCTAGAAAAGAAAATATGGAGATAAAGGAAGAAAAATCTAACCAAACTTGATGATACTTCCAATTATGAGCATAAGAGTTCCATCCTTATAAGCTAGCAAATGGCCAAATAAAGGCAAGTATACCAACTTCATGAAGATCAAAGCAAAGGAGAGGTGTCCAAAAATCTAAGTCCAAAAACTCCATTCCAATGCCAAGGATAGTAACCAATAGTCCAAAGATTAATATCACAAGTTTTTAGAGGTTTAATCCTTTATTAATATTTTTGTGTCCAAATGGACAAAAGGAAAATCAACACAATAATAATAAGAGCAAAAAAAATAAACATGATAATGGATGAATAAAGCATAATAAAGCAAAATAAAATAAAAGCAATAAAGGTGCAAGGATTTAAATGTTAGTAGCAAAAAAAAATTAAAGTACAAGAATCTAAAATATTAATAGTAGTAATAGTATAATAATATTTACATAATAGTGGTATGGTGAACTTAATCAACCACAACCAAAAGAGTAACCAAAGCGAAAGGCAACCGGATCCGCTTAGTATCTTACACTATAGCGATTAATCAAGGCAAACTGAACCAAATTCAATGAAATTTGAAAGGCGATTGGGATACCCAAAGCACGTACGCATCAAATATTCATAAGTCTTGGTTCTTAATGCAAAATAATCAAACACTTTGGGATTACGCGACCAACAAGAGGTCCAGTCCACGAAAGTGCAGGTATCAATTGGATTTTTTATTCCGAATTCGGGACACATTTAGTTTTATGTTAAGCAATCACCAAGTAATTTACGAAGTAGTTACCCTAAATGAGGCCGACCCCCACCAATTAAGGTGAACAATGTTAGTGCTAATGCATGCGAGATAAATGATATGTAAATCGCTATCCGAACTGTAACACCCCAAATTATCCCTCTTCTTTTTAGCATCATCATCATATCATAATCATCATAAGCATGTCATATCATTGGCATCTTTGCATAGAAAAATAAAAAGCATAACTCTCTCATGTTCTAGCATTGGGCATATGATCAACTATTGGTGTATTTGAGGTCTTACAAGCCATAGCAAGAGGCCAAGTGAACTTGTCCAAGTTCCATGAAGAGTCTACATGACATTCACAAACTCAAGATCCTTTACAAGAGCCCAGAAGGTTGGGAGGTCATCAGAGAATCCAAGCTAGGGCAAGCTCCTACACAATGGTTCCCAAATTAGGGTTTCACTCTCAAGCAGGGATTCTTTGTGACTTTGGCCATTTCATGTGGGCAAAGTCCTTCATATGATAAGATGTTCCTATGGATGAAATTTGGTGAGAAAATTCCTTGTGGAAGGCAGTTATTTCACCAGTTGCTTGCATGAGAAGAAATTGGTCAACTGTGCAATTTAAAAGTCAACTGTGAGAATTCAAGGGGTCCAATCCCATTTTTCAAGTCAAGGGATGTCCTTAAGGCCTTAGAAGAGGTTTGGCAAAGTCAAAAATCAAGAATCAAGGGGTTTTGAAGAACTTTCCATTTTTGGCACATGGCTTGTAATGAAAGTTTCCATTTTTGGCAAGTTTTGCCCTAATTTTCAAAGCATTCTTTCATGATGAAGATGACCTCAAATGAATTTCCATTAAACATGAAAGTTGTAGGGTATGGTCTCCCATTTTCAGAAATTACAAGAACTTGTTCATAGCATTTGTGAAGCTCAAGTTATGGCCAAGAGAAGTTTGAATTTTTTTAGGGTTTTACCTTATTTTCAAGTTTAAACCAACTTGCAAAATGGCATGTATTTTATTTTCAAGCCATTTTATGGACCCATTGTGATCATAATACTTCAAGGCAATGCATGAGAAGAATTTTTGCCCAAGGGAACAAGAGAATTCGTGCATGGGATGGAAGATAAGTCACATTTTGCAATTTTTGCAAAATCTCATGAAAAGCATGATCCAAGTTTCTCTTTGATTCAAATCTTATCCAAAGGTGGAGAATGCATGTAAAAGAGTCAGCATGTGCACTTGAGGAGGGCATTGCACGCATAAATGATGAAGTCACACTTTTCTTGCCAATTTGCAAATCCACCTCAATCACACTTACCATGCTACCCTTGCCTCTAAAACCCTAATCAACATAATATGCACATGATATATAAGCTAAGCATGCCTTGAATGCAGGGGATTTCGCTCTGATTCTCTCACTCCCAACTTTCTTGCTCATTTGCATTTCCAATCGAATCTCTCTCATCACACCTTCATTGTTTCAACTCTTCACATTTTCTTCATCCTTAGAGTGTAAGGATCACAAATCCACCATCGATTTGACCTGGGAGCAAGGATTTCACACAATACCATTTTGAAGCAAGCTAGTTTGAAACTCACAATTCAAGGAGATCTGGAGCTCTATTTGCATTTATTTTGAAAATAGAGAAGTTAAGGAGGAGATCTGCATGTGGCTGAGGATTTTCTTGAAGGATTTGAGAAGGTTCAATTTCAGGTTAGCTTCCAAATTTATTTTTCCAGATCTTGGTTTAGAGGTGTGCATTGTGATCTATGTGCTTCACTGATTATCCTGAGGTATTTTGTTTTGAAATTGGTTGAGTTTTGAACATGTATGATGGATCTAAAGTTTCGGTGTTCAATCTTACTTGCTTCGATCTGTGAGCTGTGCTGAGTGTTTGGTGTTTTTGACTTCATATTCGTAATCACCATGCTAAAATGACGTGATCTGGAGCTTTTCGTCAACTTCTGTGTGTTTTTGTTCATCACATGAGTTTTCCGGTGACGGAGCCCTAGCTTCGGTCACCGAATTCTGGAAACCATATGAATGCAGGTGGAGGGAAGCTGAGCGAGGAAGAAGGAATCATTGTCGTTCATTTTTTGAATTTAACGGATGGATGTATGCCAGCATATTAAAATTCCATGTGCTCCTCACGTGGCTTTTATTTTCTGAATTATTATGCATGTGTGTGTGTGTGTGTGCATGTTAATTAATGTGGAATTCAATAAAAACCCTAGGATGTTATGGCCTGATTGGTTAACTGTTGATCTGATACGTTGGTTTTTTATTTGGTCTATGAACCTTTAGATCTGAATATTTTCCTTGGTTGACTCAATCCTGATCATTGATTTCTTTGACTTTGATTTTGTTGACTACGCCTGATAGCCTTTGGATGCTTTGACTGATTGACTTTAATTTTAGACCATTAGATCTGCATATTTTTATGGTTTGTTGACTGAGCCTTTAAGCTGCGTGGACCTGGGCTTCTTAATTGATATGTGCACCCCCACCTTAAGCCCATTTATGATTTCAACGTGACTGAACTCCTTTTGGCACCTCCTTGGCTTGTTTGTTTTTATTTTAATTTTTTTCTTTTAATTGTTTCATTTTAATTTTGTAAGAATAGTTAGGAGTTCATAAAATTCCAAAAGAAATTCAATAATGCTATTTTGAGTTTTCTTTATTTTTTGATATTTTTATTTTCCATTTTATTTCCATTATCCACGCTGGAATTAATTGTTGCTTCTATTTAATTATTCTTAATCCATTTTTAATACATGCTGACTTGTGAATTTCATATCTTGATCATCCTTGGGAATTTTGAGTTGATTCTTTTTGCACTGGATTCATATTGAGATGTAGTTTATTGGTGATTTTTCTTCTGATTTTTAGAAGCTGGCTTGATAATGTTTAGTCTTTAACTTGTGTGTGAAGTCTCATAACCCTAATCCATGTTTAAGCATCTCTTTAACCCATTTTGCTTCTGATTTTGATCCTATCCTTTTGGCATGTTAATATTAGATGTTTGAAGAGCCTTTGTGCAAATTTGTGGAATTTTTGGATGAACTTTTGATTTAATGAGAATTTTCTTGTTTGCCTCTCTCTTTTTGCATCCTTTTTGGTCATATGCTTAGTCCTTAGGCTAGGAGGGAAATTGTGCCAACTCCCTTAGGTTGTTTAGAACTCTTTTAGGATGAGGATATCTCCCTGGTCTTTGATTGATGTTTGTGCTTTGAGAAGTTTTGTAGTTGTTTGCCTTTGAAGTTTATTCACTTATGTACATGTTCACTTCACTTCTTATGCTTATATGTTTCTCATGTTGACAATGTTTAAGCTTGTATGCTTCTTTCCTTGATCTCTTGTGTTACTTAGGAACATTCTTGGCATGTTAGGAGTTTGATCTTGAAGTGTATGATGTTTATTTACTTTGTATTCTTTGTGCTATCTCATAAGTGTTTTGTTTTGTCATGGTGATTTGTAATGATTTATGTTGAGTTGCTTGATCCACTTTTCATCCTATGATGTGTGCTTGATATTGGCCTTTGAGATTGAAGTTTCAATTCTGGTTGTGATGTCTTGGCTTGATCTTTTGTTCATTGGTATCTCATTTGGTCTTACTTGCTTTTGTCTTGCTACTTGTTTATGCTTTTAACCATTTCAGGGGCTTTGGTAAGTGAGAGGTGTGGATGAGATTCCCACATCTCCAACTCTTTTCTCTTCACCTTTCATTTTTTGCTTTCTCATTTGTGTTTGATGTGCTTGGGCCATCCTTTCTATCTTCTTTCCTTCTTCTTTCTCTTTCTTCTTTCCTTATCTCTTTCTTCATTAGGATAGTTGAAGCCTCACTAACCTAGGTTCATCCATGCATGATAACATTAGGATTAGTCTTCCCCATTAGATTTTACCTTTAAATCTTTGGTTCTTTTCTTTTCTCATCTCAAAACAAAAACCCTAAAAGACACCTTAATAAGGATTGAAGTGGACTCCTGTGCAATAGCCTTATTCCATGGAGCACTTGTAGTCTTCCCATCTTGGGATAGTACAAGCTTGTCTATCATGATGCACAAGTCTGATCAGGAGACCATCTTCATCAAGAAAATCATAAAACACATTTCTTCATTTAATTCACAAAAACACTTAATAAATTCAACGAGTTAGTGAGCTTAGGCCCTAATCTCTGGAATCAAGTTTTGGGGATCTTCTCCTTACTTGAGTGTGCTTGTTCTATTATTCCATCTTGGAATGTAGTAGCAAGTACACATTCCATGGAAAAGAGTTTGAGTTCACTTCCTTGTGCCACACTCATAAAAAAATCATAAAAAACACCAAACAAACAATAAGCGTCTCTCCTTCGGGACTTCCTTTCTCATCACCTTCACTCTCATCGTACGAACTTGCTCCTACTTGTCATTTTGCAAGACGGTTACGCACTCGTCGTCCGAGCCTGCAACACCTGAGCATTGGCATAGGCAGTTCAAGCCTTAATTCATAAGCAATCTTTTCCACCCCTAGTTAGTGGAACTACGGCGACTCTGATCCTCATTGTCCAGATGAGGTACATAGGCAGCGGGGTAGGGCCCGTTCGAGCACAATCTTTATTTTCCCTACATTTTTCTTCTTTGTTTCCTTTTTCAGTTCCTTTCTCATTCCAGTCTTTCTTTTTGCAGCAGCTTTCATTTCTTTCACCCTTTGAAACAGATTTCTTTGCAAGCGTGGATCCCGTCGGGTACGATGGATGATCTGGGGTGCTAATACCTTCCCATGTCGTAACCGACTCCCGAACTCAGTGTCTTTGGTTCGCAGGACCCGTGTCTTTCCTTTTCTTTTCTTCTGGTTTGTGCAGCATTACCATTCTCGTTCCTTCGGGATAAAAATGCCTGGTTGGCAACTCTACCTCTTTCCGCGCCACTTTCGCGTTTGTACCAGGATGGAAATCCAGGGAGCGACAGCTATTGACTATGCTGGGGAGTTCCTAACCAGAGTATCTCTGGTTCCCTTGAGAGTCTCTCCTAGCGCTTGCGTGTTTCTGTTTCTTTGGGGGTTGATTGTTTGTTGTTGCGTGTTTATTTTACTGTTGTTTATTTACAGTTTATTTACAGCTTTATTTACAGTTTTCAGTATTTATTTTCCTGCATCATATATATATATACAGGACTGTCTAGACTGGATTTTCTATTTGGTGGGACTTGGGTGATACTGTTACTATGAGATGAGCTCATTACCAAGGCTCGAGTGCATCTTAGGACTTAGAGTGGTTCCACTTTGGCCTCATGAGATCTTGTCATGGGGGTAGTAGTGAGTTCCACGCCCAGATTTGCGACCGTCCTGGAAATGTCTTAATTTGGGGATCTTCCTCTCTCATTTCATAACCTTGATAGTTATGTGCAGCTGGGGACCGATCATTGAGAACCTTGTGGAAACATCCCTCTTTAGTGGTGACAGTGGCAGACTACATTGTGTGGCAAACCCATTCGCACCCGAGGGCCCACCTGGAACTCACATAGGATGACCTTGTTTTCCCGGACTCATGCTGAGGCCTCCCTGAGTAGTACATAATGCCAAACCGATTCCCTGATCTGGTCATAAGTCATTTCTCGGAAATGGTGAAAGTATTATTGTTATTCGTCTTTGAGAGTCCGTGATGTTTGACCCGAAGCACGCCCGTGAGATTGGGAGGGATTTACATGTTTGCAGGAACCCTTGACCCCCATATACCCTCATTATTAGTATGCTCTCTGTTGTGATTTGATTACTATGGTTCTGGATTTCTTGATCTTTGGTTTTGAGGGTTCTTGTCAGATGGTTATGGTTCAGATAATCTTGGTTTTCAGTCACTTGGGGGCCATAATATCCAGTATCCAGATGGTTCCGGATTGATCATATGCCTGCATTGAATTTGCATCGCATCATACTCGCATTAACTATTTGTGTTTCCATTTTCAGGTTTTTGTTTACAGTTTAGCACCCAGTTCTGGTAATTGTAAGTTTTCCAGATGGCAGAAGTTAAGAAGATTACAAGAAAGAGAAATGTCCATTACACTTTTCTTCAACCAAAAGTCAAGAGTGTTCAGAGGCTAGCAGGGCTGATGAATGATCAAGTTTTAGGAAACTTCAAAAAGAGGTATGGTCAGATTTTGAAGTATGTGGATAAACCTACTGCAGACCAGAAGGATAGCTTGCACACTTTGCTTCAGTTCTATGACCCCCTGCTGCGGTGTTTTGTATTTCCAGATTATATTTTGGCTCCTACCTTGGAGGAGATTTCTAGTATTTTGGGTATTCCTGTCAGAGATACTTTGCCTTACTATGGATCAGAGATAGTTCTCAAGGAAGAAGACATATCCAGAGTCTGTCGCATACCAGCTGCTAAGGTCAAGAAAGCTTTATAGGTTAGTGAGGGCATAAGACTTCCCTGGGATGTACTTATACCAGAAGCTGAAGGGTATGCCAAAGAGAGTAAGTGGGGGGATTTTGGCGTTGTGGTGGCCCTGATGGTATATGGATCTAGTCTTTTCCCGGGAGAAAAGGAGTTTGTGAGTTTGGAGGTGATTTCCATTTTTGCTCAAGGTAACTCTGTACCAACCTTGTTGGGAGATTTCTACTACAATGTTCATTACCGGAATGAGAAAGGAAGAGGTGGACCGGTGAGTTGTTGTGCTCCATTATTTGCTGATTGGTTTGCTAAGCAATTACCAAAGTCAGGTCCTTTCAAAGAAATGAGAGAAGAATGGAGGTGGTCTAGGAGGCTAATGGGACTAACTTCTGAGGATATAGCTTTGGGTTATAACAGGGATTTGTTAGGAAGGGAGTTACTTGTTAGTTGTGGGAGTTTTGCTAATGTTCCCTTGCTAGGGAGAAAGGGTGTGATCAGTTGCAATCCAGTTTTAGCCAGGAAACAATTTGGCTATCCTCTGAGGGATCCACCAGGTATTGAAGAAGTAACTGAATCCTTGTACTTTCCTGTGGAGGGAAACAAAGAGTCAGTCATACAAGCATCTCAGGCTTGGTCTCACAAGGTGAAGAAAGGTAAGAAGGATTTTGGAAGGGTAGATCCCAAGACATATCCTCCTTTTGCTACATGGTTACAGAAGCGCGTAGAGGAATTGCTCATGCCATTTTCAGTGGAAGCTCCCTTGTATCCCAAAGAAGTTCCATGTCAGAACACGTTTTCTCTTGAAGATTATAAGAAGTTGGAAGCTCAGTTGCACGAGGTCCGGGTAGAGAATTCTGAAATGGTTAACTTGTACCACCTTGCCAATCATGCTAAGAATGAAGCGGAGGAAAAGCTACAGAGGATGCAGGTTACCTTAGAAGCTAAAGAAAAGGAGTTTGCTGGGAGAGAAGCCCATTTTCAGAGATTGGGTCTAATGGAATCAAAAAGAGAAGCGGAGCGTAAGAAGACTTTGAAGACTCTTAAAGAAGCTCGTCAGTCCATTGCTTGGTTACAGGTCCAAAGGGAACAGGAGCAGAAGAAGTACAAAGAAAAGGAAGAGTTCTTCGAGGTACAGATGGCCTTCAAGAAAGAAGAAGTAGAACAAGTTCACAAAATACGAAGGGAAAAGACTCAGCAATTGGTACAGAGCCAGATAGCCTTAGAGGAGGCATTGAAGGAGATTGCAGATCTTAAGCTGAAAGCAGGCGTGAAGAAGAACCGGGCAGAGGTGATAGCGGCAGAAGAAGAACCTGAGCCTTTCCTTTAGCCTAGAGTTTTAGTTTATTGTTATCCAGACTACCTACAGGCTTGTTGTAGGAGTCTTGCTTTATCTTTTTGTTCATATATTGACTTGTAACCCTCCGGGGAATTTGTTTGTACTCTAACATTGGCTGCCAGTGGGTTATCCACGTTATGCAATATTAAATTCCAGTTACCATTTCTGAGTACGTAAAGCTTGTTTGTTTGAAGCTGCTAGGATCTGAACACTCTTCAAAAGAAGAGTTTGAAATTAATACTCAAAAGGGCCATCTAGAGCATTTTTGTCAAAATGCCAGAACTGGGGGCATATTAATGCCTGAACCTGGAAACATGAATAGTTACATTGCATGCATATAACGTGTTTGTTGTTTTGCAGGTAGTTCATCGGTTTTCTAACGTTTATGTCATTTTAGGCACTATAGCTCCCAGGAAGGTTCGGGAACAGCCAACGGTGCACAGATACCCTACGAAAGTAAACAGAGAGAGAGTAATGGATCAGATGCAAGCAGATCTGGATGACCTAAGGACAAGAATGGATAACTTCATGATCCCCATGGCTGGGATGGGTCAAACTCAGGAGCGTTGGCGCAAAATTGTGGAAAACAATCAAGTCATGAATAATGGGATAGCAGATGGAGGTAATCGCAATGGGGCTGGCACCCATCACATAGAAATCCCTGTGGAGCAACCATGGGTTACTATTGTCAATAATGGAGTGAATAACGTGCAGATGGATGGGCAGGATGAACAATTCACTTTGCTGGATGAGGCAGAAGGCCAAGGAATTGACATGAATAGAAGGTTTGAAGAAATGGCTGAGCAGATTCGTGCTATCCAGTCTCAGAGTTCTCTGGGGTTTGATATCACTGAATTGGGCTTGGTGCCAGGGGTTAGAGTTCCCTACAAGTTCAAGGTTCCTACTTTTGATAAGTACAACGGCACGGCGTGCCCGAAAACTCACCTTCAGTCTTTTGTAGGAAGAATTGTTGCACATACAGATGATGAGAAGCTGTGGATGTATTACTTCCATGATAGCCTTATGGGAGCCTCCTTGGAGTGGTACATGAAGCTGAGTAGGGTTAATATTCAAAGATGGAAGGATTTAGCTGAGGCATTTGTGAAACAGTATCAATACAATTTGGATATGGCTCCAAATCGTACCCAGTTGCAGACCATGTCTCAGAATGCTAAAGAAGGGTTCAAGGAGTACGCTCAGAGGTGGCGTCAACTCGCTGCTAGAGTGCAACCTCCCTTGTTGGAAAATGAAATGGAGGACATGTTCATGGGAACACTACAGGGAGTGTTTATTGAGAGGTTGGCGTCTTATTCAGCAACAAAGTTCAATGACATTGTGATAGCAGGAGAGAGGGTTGAAACTCTTCTAAAGATGGGGAAGATTCAGGACACTGGGGCAGGTAGCTCCAGTGGTGTTCGAAAAGCTTTTAGTGGACCTCCAAGAAGAAGGGAGGGAGAAACCAATGTTGTGTACGGCCGAGGCCGGGGCCGGGGATACAGAGGATCCTATGAGCAAGTTGCAGTTGTCACTATTCCATCAAGTCATGTGCAACAAACCCAACCACAGCAGCAACAACAACAACAACAACAACCATCGTGCAATAACTATCAGCAAAGACCCTATCAACAGAGACAAGCTCGTCCAGCTAACCGGGTGCTTAAAGCCATCCCAATGACATACACGGCACTACTCCAAAGGTTGTTAGATTTAAACTTGGTTCAATTGAGGACATTAGCACAAATTCCACCTGGAGAGCTTCCAGTGGGGTATGATGCTAACGCAAGATGCACATTTCATTCAGGAGCTCCCGGGCACTCAACAGAGAAGTGCAGGGCATTACAGCATAAGGTCCAAGACTTGATTGACTCAAAAGCAATTAACTTTTCACCACCTCCAAATTTTATGTCAAACCCCATTCCAAATCATGGAGGGGCCAGGATAAATGTTGTTGATAACGGTGAGAGGTTAAACTTGATTTTGAATGTGGAGGAAGTGAAGATCTCATTGCTGGTGGTGAAAGACAGATTGTTGAAAGGGCAGGTATTCCCAGGGTGTGGTTATGACTGTGAGGGGTGTTTGAGTTCAGTTAATGGTTGTGAGGATTTGAAGGATGGGCTACAACATTTGATCGACGAGGGGTCGCTACAGTTTGATAGGGTTGATGATAGAAGCAATTTTGTGTCTACCATAACATTTTACTTTGATCCTGCTAAAGTTCCTGTCTGGAGAGAACCTGTGACTATCTATGTTCCCGAGGTGAGTCATGTTACCATTATTGTTCCTGGACCGGTCTCTTATACTGATGACAAGGCCATCCCGTGGCACTATGGCTCGGATGAGTACGTAGAAGGCCAGAAGGTGGAAAGTAAAGCAATGACAATTGACCCGACTGTGGTGAATGTCGGAGGAGTTGGTGGATTTACAAGAAGCGGGCGTCTTTTTGCTCCTCAAGCTCTTAGAGGGGATCCTGAAGCTGAAGTTGCTGCAAAGGCTAAGGGTAAACAGATAGCGACTGAAGAGGTGACAACTCCTGCTGCCGGACAGGGCACTTTTGAAAAAGAAGTCGAAGAGTTCATGAGGATAATTAAGAAAAACGACTATAAAGTGTTTGAACAGCTGAATCAAACTCTGTCCAAGATATCTATTATGTCCTTGTTAATGTGTTCTCCGGCTCATAGGGAAGCTCTGCTGAAAGTGTTACAAATGGCATATGTACCACAGGAGATAACGGTTAACCAGTTGGAGGTTGTGGTAGGCAGCGTAAATGCCAGCCATGGGTTGGGTTTTACGGATAGAGATCTTACTTCTGAAGGCCGCAATCACAACAAGGCCCTGCACATCACCATGGAGTGCAAAGGTGATGTCCTATCACATGTCTTGGTTGATACATGCTCTTCTCTCAATGTGCTCCCTAAGAAGGCCTTGATGAATCTGAATATTGATGGCATTGTTTTAAGACCCAGTGATTTAATTGTAAAAGCCTTTGATGGGTCCCGGAGATCTGTGTTCAGGGAGGTTGAGCTACCTGTGAAGATTGGGTCTCAAGTGTTTAAAAGCACATTCTATGTTAAGGATATTCAACCCGCTTATAGTTTTTTTTGGGGACGTCCCTGGATTCATGATGCAGGCGCAGTGACTTCCACGTTGCATCAGAAGCTGAAGTATGTGGTAGACGGCCAGGTGATCACTGTATATGGAGAAGAGGATATTTTTGTGAGTCATCTGTCGACTTTCAAGTACGAGGAAATGGACAGGGAAATTCATGAAACGTTGTGTCAAGCTTTTGAGGCAGTCAATGTTAGTACTTTGTCTCCGGCAGTCCAGAACAACGAGAAGGAATGGACTCCAATCTACTCCTACAAGCAAGCCAAAGAAGTGGTCCAATCCGGAAGTGCCCAGGGCTGGGGAAAGTTTCTAGAGATGGAAAAGAAGGATGACAAGTTTGGTCTTAGTTACCAGCCTGGTGGGTCCAACTGGCCTCAGGGTAGTAAGGCCATAACTTTCACAATTGCCGGAATGCTCGATCGCAACAACATCTGTGCAACAAGTGAAGAGGGGGACAATGATTGCGACTGGGATAACTGGATTCACCCATGTGAACCTGGGGAGGAGCTCCGGAACTGGTCTGCCGAAGATTTCGTTCAAGTCACTTGGCAATCAAAGTAATTTACTTGTTTCTTTTTATCATGCTGCATGTCAATCCTGCACTCTGCCCAAGGTGCACAGATCCATTTGTAGGGCCACCATGCTTTTAATGCATTTTAATTTTCCCATGAAATAAAGGACATTTTTCAAGCAAAATTGTGTTCTCTTTCTTTCGTTTTAAAAAAATTTCACAAAAAATAAAAAATAGATGGAAATGATTTTCCTTTTTCTTGTGTTTTGTGTGTTTGCGTCACTTTTGAAAAGAACAGATTCTGAAATAAGCACATCATCTGTGCAGTGTTGATCATTCGGATTCTAGTGATAACGTTCCTGCTATGACCATGCATGACTTTGACAATCATATCTATCAAGCTAATGAAGGGGTTGAGGAAGACTGTGAACTCCCGGAAGAATTGGTCAGGTTGTTGAAACAAGAGGAAAGGGTAATTCAGCCTCATCAGGAAGAAATAGAGATCATCCACATCAGGACTGAAGATGTAAAGAGAGAGATAAAGATTGGGGCCAGTCTGCAGGTCGGGGTAAAGAAGGAGTTGATTGGTATGTTACGTGAATATGTGGATATCTTCGCCTGGTCTTATCAAGATATGCCAGGACTAGCTACTAACATCGTTGTGCACAAGCTGCCATTAAGAGGAGACTGTCCTCCAGTGAAACAAAAGCTGGGAAGAACTCGTCCTGACATGGCAATAAAGATCAAGGAGGAAGTCCAAAAGCAGTGGGATGTCGGGTTCCTTGCCGTAACTAGTTACCCACCCTGGGTAGCTAACATTGTGCATGTACCAAAGAAAGACGGCAAAGTTCGGATGTGCATTGATTATCGGGATCTAAATAGAGCAAGTCCAAAGGATGACTTTCCGTTACCTCACATTGATGTGCTGGTAGATAACACCGCTCGGTTCTCGGTATTTTCTTTCATGGATGGCTTCTTCGAGTATAATCAGATCAAGATGGCACCGGAAGACATGGAGAAAACAATGTTCATTACCCTGTGGGGTACATTCTGTTACAAGGTTATGCCCTTTGGATTGAAGAACGTCGGGGCAACGTATCAGCGGGCTATGGTCACATTGTTCCACGACATGATACACAAAGAAATTGAATGCTATGTGGACGACATGATTGCCAAGTCCCGGGACGAAGAAGAGCATCTAGTCAATCTCAAAAAGCTGTTTGATAGATTGATAAAGTACAAATTGAGGTTGAATCCAAACAAGTGTACTTTTGGGGTGCGTTCCGGAAAATTGCTGGGTTTTATTGTTAGCTAGAAAGGAATCGAGGTGGATCCTGCAAAGGTAAAAGCAATACAAGATATGCCTGCACTGAAAACAGAAAAATAAGTGCGTGGGTTTTTAGGGAGATTGAACTACATTTCACGGTTTATATCTCATCTAACTGCCACGTGTGAGCCAATATTCAAACTGTTGAGAAAAGAACAAACGGTCAGATGGAATGAGGACTGTCAAAGAGCCTTTGAAAAGATAAAAGAATATTTGCAGACACCTTCGATTCTAATGCCTCTAGTTACAGGACGGCCACTTATCATGTACTTGACTGTGTTGGAAGGGTCGATGGGGTGTGTTCTAGGCCAACATGACGTGTCTGGTCGAAAAGAGCATGCAATTTACTACCTTAGCAAAAAGTTTACCGACTGTGAATATCGTTATTCACTGCTCGAGAAAACTTGCTGCGCTTTGGCATGGGCTGCTCGCCGACTGAGACAATACATGTTGACCCATACCACACTGCTAATCTCGAAAATGGACCCTATCAAGTATATTTTCGAGAAACCAGCGTTAACCAGAAGGGTTGCAAGGTGGAAAATGATCTTAACAAAGTATGACATCCAGTATACTTCCCAGAAAGCCATCAAAGGAAGTGTATTTTCAGATTATCTTGCACAGCAACCACTTGAAGACAACTATCAGCCGATGAAATTTGATTTCCCAGATGAGGACATCATGTACCTCAAAGCAAAAGATTGCGAGGACATCATGTTACCATTTGCACTGCATGGGTACCGAACGTCAGTCAGGACGTCAACTGGGGCAACTCCTTTCACGTTGGTGTATGGCATGGAGGCAGTCTTGCCTATTAAGGTAGAAATTCCTTCATTACGGGTGATGATGGACGTGAAGCTTGATGAGGCTTAGTGGGTACGTGCCCGATATAATCAATTATGCCTAATTGAGGAAAAGAGATTAGCGGCTATCTGTCATGGTCAGCTTTATCAGAGGAGAATGAAGCGAGCATTCGATCAGCGAGTACGTACTCGGGAGTATCAAGTGGGCGAGCTTGTGCTCAAGAGGATCGTTCCTCCAGGTTCAGATCACAGGGGCAAGTGGACCCCAAACTACGAAGGCCCATTCATAGTTGTAACACCCCAAATTTGCCCTCTTCTTTTTAAGCATCATATCATGTCATATTCATCATAAGCATATCATATTCTTGGCATCTTAGCATGGAAAGATGAGGCATAACATTCTCATGACCTAGCATTAGGCATATGATCATCTGTGGAGGGTTTTGAAGCATTTAAAGCTATAACAAGAGGCAATGGATTTGTTCAAGTTCTATGAGGAGTCTAAATTGCATTCACAAGCTTATGATTATTCACAAAAGCCCAGGAGGTTGGAGGATCATCAGGGAATTCAAGCTAGGGCAAAGCTCCTACACAATGATCCCAAATTAGGGTTTGAGTTTCAAGCATGAAAAACTTGTGACTTTGGCCATTTCATTTGGGCAAAGTCTCTCATATGTTAAGAGGATCCTAGGGATGAAATTTGGTGAGAAAATTCCTTGTGGAAGTCAAGTATTTCTTCAGTTGCTTGTAAATGAAGAAATTGGTCAACTGTGCATTCTAAAAGTCAACTTTGAGTTTTCAAAAGGTCCAACCCCATTTTTCTATCCAAGGGATGTTCTTATAACCTTAAAATAGATTTGGCAAGATCAAAGATCAAGAATCAAGAGGTTTTGAGGTGTTTTGCAAAATTGGCATAAGTTTGGTAATGAGAATTTCCATTTTTAGTAACATTTTGCCCTAATTTTCAAGTAAGCATAACTTGGTGAAAAAAGCTTCAAATGGATCACAACCAAACATGAAAGTTGAAGATTAAAGCCTCCCATTTTCAAAAAGTACAGGAGCATTTTCATAGCCCTCATGGTTTGAGAGATATGCTCTTCGAAAATTTCATGAATTCTAGGGCATGGCATGAAATTCAAATCTTCCACAAATGCAAGATCTCATGGAACTTATTTTCAAGTGTTGTTATGGACCAAGTATGATCACATTGTCAACAAGCATTGCATAAGAATTGATTTTCTCCAAAAATATCAACAAATTCGTGCATGGGATGAGGTGTAATTCACAAAAGGAAAATTTGCATGATCATGAAAATTGCATGACTCTCACATCCAAAGGCCAAGATGATTTCAGTTTTGAATCAAGGGCAGGATTGTGATCACACATGTGCAAAGAGAGAGGGAAATGCACGAGCAAATCACCTCATCACACAAATCTTGCAAGTTTTACAATTTGATCCTCACACTCTCCTCTCACGTGCACTTTCCCTCATTCTTTCAGCATTGAATATTGAGATCATATATAAGAAAACTAGGGTTTCATTTCACCCCAGATCCATCACATTTGTTCATTCTAGAGTTTTTGCACCAAGAGCATTTCTCTTCGAATCTCATCACTCCTTCACTCTCTTCACAAACTCCTTGCATATTCTGAATCCTTGAAGCATAAGGATCATTAATCCACCACTCATTCAAGCTGAAAGTGAAAGATTGGAGAGGTGCCATTCAAGGGTAGGTTGATTCGAAGCTTCAAATTCAAGCTCTCTCAAGCTTCCTCTTGCATTTATTTTGCAAGAGGAGATCAAAAGGAGTAGATCTGCAGCATCTGGAGCATTATCTTGGTGATTTTAAAGTGGTTTCATCTCAGGTATGCTCTGAAATCCATGGATCTAGAAATGGTTTTTGATGTATGCATTATGATCTGTGTGATATACTGATGATTCTGTGATGTTTGGTTTTGAAAATGGATGAGTATTGAAGTTGTATTGATGATTTGAAGTTTTATGGTTAAATCTGTTTTGCTTCGATCTGTTTGATTCATTGATCCATTGTAAATTTCATGATCATTTTTGGATTCAACATAGTTTAATTAGTTGATCTGGACAGTTTGAGCCATTTATATTGTGTTTTGTTCATAGTTTGAGATTTTCGGTGCCGGAGCCCTAGCTCCGGTCACCGGATTCTGGAGTTTGCCTTGCCTGAGTTCTGAGGAAGAAGATGAACGTGAGCCTTTGGATTGTTTCATCTGGATGGTCTTGAACGTGCCAGCACATTAATGAACCATCTCCCTCTCACGTGATTTCTTAAATTCTGAATTAAGCAATGTGTCTCTCACCTCACCATAATTGTTGTGTCTCTCACCCTTGTCCAATTAATGTATTGACTTTGTTTAATGAGTTGACTAATCCTGCGCATCCATTTGATCCAATGGTCCACTGTTTTTGTTGAATTAAGTGAATTTCCATTTTAATTATTGTGTTGTGTGCTGGACTGAGTGGGCCTGGATTGATGTTCCCACCCCCTGACTTTGAGGCCCATTGAATTTGAACTAGGATTGTTTCTATACGCACCCCCTGGCTCATCCTTTTATTTTTATTTCTTTTTGTTTTCATTTTAATTTCAGTTTGGTTTTCAATCTTTAAAAATAGTTTTAGGTCTCTAAAAATTATAAAAAAAATTCATGAAAGTTCCTTTTAGTTTTCTCTAATTTTTGACATTTTTATTTTCCATTTATTTTTATTTGGCACGTGGAAATTAATTGTTCCTTTTAATTAATTCATTTTATTTCATTTTGAAGCATGTTGACTTGTCCATTTTCTATCTTGGTCATTATTTGGAATTTTTGAGTGATTCTTTTTGCTCTGGATTCATGATAGGATTTACTTTATTGATGATTTTTGTTCTGATTTTTAGAATCTTAGTTAATTGATTTTGGTCTATAACTTGTGAGTGAAGCCATCTAATCCTAATCCATGTTTGACCTCTCATTTGACTTGTTTAGCTTCTGAATTTCATTTCCTCCTTTTGTCATGTTGTTATGGTTTGATTGAAGGCCATTTGTGCAAAGTTGTGGAATTTTTGAATGCTCATTTGATTTGTTTTGAATTTTTGTTCTTGACTTGTCCCACTTTGTCTCTTTTGGATCATTTGTTCTCTCCTTAGCCTAGAAGGGCACTTGTGCCAACTTCTTCATCTTGTTTAGAACATTATTAGGATGTTGATACCTCTCTGATCTTGGGTTGTGGTTTGTTTCTTGGAAATTTTGTAATTTGTTTGCCTTTGGAGTTCTTCCATACTTATGTATATCCACCTCACTTCCTTTGCTTCTTTCTTCTCATAATGTAATTGCTTGGCTATGTGCCCTTCTTCTCTTCATCTTCCATGCTTCTTAGGCACTTTTATAACATGATTAGGGTTCTGGTCTTACACCTTGAGGTTGTGTTTTGTTTATTTTTCTTTGCATCTCCTCATGTTTGCTTTGTTTTGCCATGGTAATTCATGTTGCTTCATGTTGAGTTGTGTGGTTCTCTTCTCATTCTTGTGACTTGTATTTGCATTGGATGTTTATGTGTATGACTTCACTTCTGGTTGTATGGTTTTGGTATGGCATTTTGTTCATTTTGTATTGCCTTTATACTTGTGTCACTAACCATTTCAGGGGCTTTGGTAAGTGAGAGGTGTGGATGTGATTCCCACATCTCCAAATCTTATCTCTTCTTCTTCTTATTATTATCTGTTCTAACCTTGTGATTGTTGGGCTTAGGCCTTACTTCTCCCCTCTTCTATTCTTTCTTCTCCTTCTCTTTTTCTTTCTTTCTTCTTTAGGATAGTAAACCTCACTAACCTAGGATTGTCCATGCATGATAACAATTAGGATTCATTAGTCCCCCATTAGTATTTTACCTTTGTGATCCTTTTGTTTCTCTTCTCTTATCCTCTCAAAACCCTAAAGAAGACAATTAATAAAGAATGAAGTGATATCTTGAGAAATAGCCTTATCCCATGAGACACTTGTAGTCTTCCCATCTTGGGATAGTACAAGCTTGTCTTGTGATGCACAAGTCTGATCAAGATGTCATCTTCACCAAGAAAATCATAAAAATACACTTCTTCATTGTAAATGCCAAAACACTTAATAAGTTAATGAGTTAGTGAGCCTAAGCCCTAATCCCTGGATTCAAGTTTTGGGGATCTTCTCCTTACTTGAGTGTGCTTGTTCTATTATTCCATCTTGGAATGTACTGACAAGTGCACATTCCATGGAAAAGAGCTTGAGTTCACTTCCTTGTGACAAACTCATAAAAAGCTTCTAAAAAAACACAAACAAGCAATAAGCTTCTTTCCTTCGGGAATTCTTTTCTCATCTCCTTCGCTCCATACGCGAACTTGCTCCTACTTATCATTTTGCAAGACGGTTACGCACTCGTCGTCCGAGTCTGCAACACCTGAGCATTGACATAGGCAGTTCAAGCCTTAATACATAAGCAATCTTTTCCACCCCTAGTTAGGGGAACTACGGTGACTCTGGTCCTCATTGTCCAGATGAGGTACGTAGGCAGCGGGGTAGGGCCCATTCAAGCACAATCTTTATTTTCCCTACATTTTTCCTTTTCATTTCTTTTTCAGTTCCCTTTTCTTTTCTTCTATCCAGTTCAGTTCATTTTCTTTGCAGCAGCTTTTATTTCTTCACCCTTTGAAACAGTTTCTTTGCAAGCCTGGATCCCGTCGGGTACGGCGGACGATCTGGGGTGCTAATACCTTCTCAGGTCGTAACCGACTCCCGAACTCAGTCTCTTTGGTTCGCAGGACCTGTGTCCTTCCTCTTCTTTCTTTTGGTTTTTGCAGCATTACCATTCCCGTTCCTTAGGGATAAAAATGCTTGGCTGGCGACTCTATTCTTTTCCGCGCCACTTTCGCGTTTGTACCAGGATGGAAATCCGGGGAGCGACAATAGTGAAGAAAGTTTTCTCGGGTGGGGCACTGATGCTCACTACTATGGATGGAGAAGATTTCCAGTCTCCTGTTAACTCAGACGCAGTTAAAAAATACTTCGCATAAAAAGACCCGCTGGACACAAAAACAGGCAAGAAAAGGGCATCCCGGCGAGCTAAAAACAGAATAAAAAACTCGGGCAAAAGTTAGGGAAAACAAATAAAAAAAATGTACACCCGCTGAGTTGAAAAGCCACATCGGACAGCTCAGGCAAAAAAGGGTATCCCGGTGGATTGAAAACCCGAAAGGGAGATCCACGCAAAATAAGGGAATAAGCGAACAACTGCGATCCAGGTAATCTGAACCAAGTCACTGTTTCGTACAGCCTGACAATATCAGAAGGATAGGAATCAGTCCCCTCATCTTCTTCACAAAAAAAGCAAAGGCAAGAACAGAAAGTTTTGAAAACATGTTGGTCATAGCAAGAAGGAAACTCATTGGAATGTCGTGCACATTGCCATTAGGATAGTTTCTTTTCTCAATTTTTACGGTAGCTACCTCTTTCCAGGTAGTTGCTTCCTGATGTAAAACTTTTCCTATTCAGAGGCCTCTCAATAAATGAATATTCAGTCAAAAGTCGTGTTGTGTTTTGTTTATTTTGTTTGCAAAAATGTCCTGAATTTTTGGCAAAAAAGAATATTGCATTTGAAACATGGTTGTTTTTTCTAAAAATAGTGACATTGCAGGGAAACATTTAAAACCATCTTTGAGTGTCATATGACGAGGGATGAACAGATCATACCATGCAAGTCCCCGGGGCACATATGTGTATATTGTTGTTGCAAGTTTTACAGGATGGTATCACACTTTCCCAAGCAGAATGTATTCCCCCCAGCTGAGACAGATCAGATGAAGTTGATTCCCAGCAGATTTTCAAGGTTGTGTGAAGAGTTGTTTTCCCCAAACGGATTATCTTTCCATAAGTGAAGTATTCCCAGCAGGCAGCTGAATGCCTGATTTCCCCACAGAGGTCATGATTGGGATTTACTCCTATTATTGAGATGTTCCCCAGTGAAGTCGCCATTTATTTCTGGCTAATGTGATGATACAAACAGTTGTTCATCCCCTAAACCAGAGTTAAGTGTCAAAGTCTCTTGACCTGCACTCCCCAGCACTCGTATGTGTGTGATATATGTTTATCACTCATCTGTGTGTGACATTTGTTTATTACTCGTCTGCAATTCCTCAACACTCGTCTATGTGTGACATCTGTTTAATGCTCGTCTGCACTCCCCATCATTCGTCGGTGTTTGATAGTTGCTTTTTCTCGTATGCACGCCCATCACTCGTTTGTGTTTGATATTTGCTTGTTGCTCGTCTGCATCCCCCAACGCTCGTCTGTGTTTGTTATCCGTTTGAAGCTCGTTTGCATTGTTTGGATACTCGTCTGTATCATCCCTCATGCTCGTCTGTGTTGGGTTTCTGGTATTCATTTGTACCAGTGGTTGATATTCGTCTGTATCATCACCTGAAGCACTCGTTTGTGTTTCTTAGATCATCGTTTGGTATTCGTTTGTATCATTGACTTATGGCACTCGTCTGAGTTCTCTTGATGATCATCCAGTACTCGTCTGTGTTGAAGAGGTTTGAAGTCCTGACGGTGGGATTAAACGTCAAAATGGTTACCGGTCCTGGCGTAACAGGTTTATCCGAAGGAGGTTCGTCCGTCTCAGAGACCACTTATCCACGCAAGATTTGTGAAGAAGGTTCGTCAGATCCTATTGTTGCACCTGACGTAACAGGTTCATCCAAAGAAGACTTGTTTATCTTAAACCATATGTCCACGGATAACATATGAAGAGGGTTCGTCTATCCTGACTATGCATGTCTATCCCACAGACTTAAGTGCATTACCGGTCCTGGCGTAACAGTTTTATCCAAAGGAGGTTCGTCTGTCTCAGATCATATGTTGCAAAACGTATGAGGGCTCGTATGTCCAGTTCCTAGCGTAACAAGTTTGCTTGAAGAAGACTCGTCTGTCTAAGTTTTTCTATCCGAAGTACCAATTCAACTTGGAAGGAGCTCGTCTACTTTCTCCTCACTTCAGTCACCAAAGCGTCCTTTGGTTGGGTTTATTTCCCATTGCTTGCATTCTCCAGCAGAGTGCAAATTTCAGGTTTTCTTGGTATTCAACCACAGTTCATCTTGAACGGTCGATAGTCGTGCTACCGTCCTTTTCAGATTAACAATTGCTTGAATAGGGGCAGCTGTAACACCCCAAATTTGCCCTCTTCTCTTTAGAATCATCATCATATCATAAGCATCATAAGCATGTCATATCCTTGGCATCTTTGCATAGAAAAATAAAAATCATAACTCTCTCATGTTCTAGCATTGGGCATATGATCAACTATTGGTGTATTTGAGGTCTTACAAGCCATAGCAAGATGCCAAGTGGACTTGTCCAAGTCCCATGAAGAGTCTACATGACATTCACAAACTCAAGATCCTTTACAAGAGCCCAGAAGGTTGGGAGGTCATCAGAGAATCCAAGCTAGGGCAAGCTCCTACACAATGGTTCCCAAATTAGGGTTTCACTCTCAAGCAGGGATTCTTTGTGACTTTGGCCATTTCATGTAGGCAAATTACTTCATATGATAAGAGGTTCCTATGGATGAAATTTGGTGAGAAAATTCCTTGTGGAAGGTAGTTATTTCACCTGTTGCTTGCATGAGAAGAAATTGGTCAATTGTGCAATTTAAAAGTCAACTGTGAGAATTCAAGGGGTCCAATCCCATTTTTCAAGTAAAGGGATGTCCTTAAGGCCTTAGAAGAGGTTTGGCAAAGTCAAAAATCAAGAATCAAGGGGTTTTGAAGAACTTTCCATTTTTGGCACATGGCTTGTAATGAAAGTTTCCATTTTTGGCAAGTTTTGCCCTAATTTTCAAAGCCTTCTTTCATGATGAAGATGACCTCAAATGAATTTCCATTAAACATGAAAGTTGTAGGGTATGATCTCCCATTTTCAGAAAGTACAAGAACTTGTTCATAACATGTGTGAAGCTTAAGTTATAGCCAAGAGAAGTTTGAATTTTTGTAGGGTTTTACCTTATTTTCAAGTTTAAACCAACTTGCAAAATGGCATGTATTTTATTTTCAAGCCATTTTATGGACCCATTGTGATCATAATTCTTCAAGGCAATGCATGAGAAGAATTTTTGCCCAAGGGAACAAGAGAATTCATGCATGGGATGGAAGATAAGTCACATTTTGCAATTTTTGCAAAATCTCTTGAAAAGCATGATCCAAGTTTCTCTTTGATTCAAATCTGATCCAAAGGTGGAGAATGCATGTAAAAGAGTCAGCATGTGCACATGAGGAGGGCCTTGCACGCATAAATGATGAAGTCACACTTTTCTTGCCAATTTGCAAATCCACCTCAATCACACTTACCATGCTACCCTTGCCTCTAAAACCCTAATCAACATAATATGCACATGATATATAAGTTAAGCATGCATTGAATGCAGGGGATTTCGCTCTGATTCTCTCACTCCCAACTTTCTTGCTCATTTGCATTTCCAATCTAATCTCTCTCATCACACCTTCATTGTTTCAACTCTTCACATTTTCTTCATCCTTAGAGTGTAAGGATCACAAATCCACCATCGATTTGACCTGGGAGCAAGGATTTCACACAATACCATTTTGAAGCAAGCTAGTTCGAAACTCACAATTCAAGGAGATTTGAAGCTCTATTTGCATTTAATTTGCAAATAGAGAAGTTAAGGAGGAGATATGCATGTGGCTGAGGATTTTCTTGAAGGATTTGAGAAGGTTCAATTTCAGGTTAGCTTCCAAATTTATTTTTCCAGATCTTGTTTTAGAGGTGTTCATTGTGATCTATGTGTTTCACTGATTATCCTGAGGTATTTTGTTTTGAAATTGGTTGAGTTTTGAACATGTATGATGGATCTAAAGTTTCGGTGTTCAATCTTACTTGCTTCAATCTGTGAGATGTGTTGAGTGTTTGGTGTTTTTGACATCATATTCGTAATCACCATGCTAAAATAACGTGATCTGGAGCTTTTCGTCAACTTCTATATGTTTTTGTTCATCGCATGAGTTTTCCGGTGACGGAGCCCTAGCTCCGGTCACCGGATTCTGGAAACCATATGAATGCAGGTGGAGGGAAGTTGAGCGAGGAAGAAGGAATCACTGCCGTTCATTTTTTGAATTTAACGGATAGATGTATGCCAGCACATTAAAATTCCATGTGCTCCTCACGTGGCTTTTATTTTCTGAATTATTATGCATGTGTGCGCGCGCATGTTAATTGATGTGGAATTCAATAAAAACCCTAGGATGTTATGGCCTGATATGTTGACTGTTGATCTGATACGTTGGTTTTTTATTTGGTCTGTGAACCTTTAGATCTGAATATTTTCCTTGGTTGACTCAATCCTGATCATTGATTTCTTTGACTTTAGTTTTGTTGACTATGCCTGATAGCCTTTGGATGCTTTGACTGATTGACTTTAATTTTAGACCATTAGATCTGCATATTTTTATGGTTTGTTGACTGAGCCTTTAAGCTGCGTCGACCTGGGCTTCGTAATTGATATGTGCACCCCCACCTTAAGCCAATTTCTGATTTCAACGTGACTGAACTGCTTTTGGCACCTCCTTGGCTTGTTTGTTTTTATTTTACTTTTTTTCTTTTATTTGTTTCATTTTAAGTTTGTAAGAATAGTTTGGAGTTCATAAAAATTCCAAAAAAAATTCATGAATGCTATTTTGAGTTTTCTTTATTTTTTGATATTTGTATTTTCCATTTTATTTCCATTATCCACGTTGGAATTAATTGTTGCTTCTATTTAATTGTTCTTAATCCATTTTTAATACATGCTGACTTGTGAATTTCATATCTTGATCATCCTTGGGAATTTTGAGTTGATTCTTTTTGCACTGGATTCATATTGAGATGTAGTTTATTGGTGATTTTTCTTCTGATTTTTAGAAGCTTGCTTGATAATGTTTAGTCTTTAACTTTTGTGTGAAGTCTCATAACCCTAATCCATGTTTAAGCATCTCTTTAACCCATTTTGCTTCTGATTTTGATCCTATCCTTTTGGCATGTTAATATTACATGTTTGAAGAGCCTTTGTGCAAATTTGTGGAATTTTTGGATGAACTTTTGATTTAATGAGAATTGTCTTGTTTGCCTCTCTCTTTTTGCATCCTTTTTGGTCATATGCTTAGTCATTAGGCTAGGAGGGCATTTGTGCCAACTCCCTTAGGTTGTTTAGAACTCTTTTAGGATGAGGATATCTCCCTGGTCTTTGATTGATGTTTGTGCTTTGAGAAGTTTTGTAGTTGATTGCCTTTGAAGTTTATTCACTTATGTACATGTTCACTTCACTTCTTATGCTTATATGTTTCTCATGTTGACAATGTTTAAGCTTGTATGCTTCTTTCCTTGATCTCTTGTGTTACTTAGGCACATTCTTGGCATGTTAGGATTCTGATCTTGAAGTGTATGATGTTTGTTTACTTTGTATGCTTTGTGCTATCTCATAAGTGTTTTGTTTTGTCATGGTGATTTGTAATGCTTTATGTTAAGTTGCTTGATCCACTTTTCATCCTATGATGTGTGCTTGTTCTTGGCCTTTGAGATTGAAGTTTCAATTCTGGTTGTGATGTCTTGGCTTGATCTTTTGTTCATTGGTATCTCATTTGGTCTTACTTGCTTTTGTCTTGCTACTTGTTTATGCTTTTAACCATTTCAGGGGCTTTGGTAAGTGAGAGGTGTGGATGAGATTCCCACATCTCCAACTCTTTTCTCTTCACCTTTCATTTTTTGCTTTCTCATTTGTGTTTGATGTGCTTGGGCCATCCTTTCTATCTTCTTTCCTTCTTCTTTCTCTTTCTTCTTTCCTTATCTCTTTCTTCATTAGGATAGTTGAAGCCTCACTAACCTAGGTTCATCCATGCATGATAACATTAGGATTAGTCTTCCCCATTAGATTTTACCTTTAAGATCATTGGTTCTTTTCTCTTCTCATCTCAAAACAAAAACCCTAAAAGACACCTTAATAAGGATTGAAGTGGTCTCCTGTACAATAGCCTTATTCCATGGAGCACTTGTAGTCTTCCCATCTTGGGATAGTACAAGCTTGTCTATCATGATGCACAAGTCTGGTCATGAGACCATCTTCATCAAGAAAATCATAAAACACATTTCTTCATTTAATTCACAAAAACACTTAATAAATTCAACGAGTTAGTGAGCTTAAGCCCTAATCTCTGGAATCAAGTTTTGGGGATTTTCTCCTTACTTGAGTGTGCTTGTTCTATTATTCCATCTTGGAATGTAGTAGCAAGTACACATTCCATGGAAAAGAGTTTGAGTTCACTTCCTTGTGCCACACTCATAAAAAACTCATAAAAAACACCAAACAAACAATAAGCGTCTCTCCTTCCGGACTTCCTTTCTCATCACCTTCACTCTCATCATACGAACTTGCTCCTACTTGTCATTTTGCAAGACGGTTACGCACTCGTCATCCGAGCCTGCAACACCTGAGCATTGGCATAGGCAGTTCAAGCCTTAATTCATAAGCAATCTTTTCCACCCCTAGTTAGGGGAACTACGGCGACTCTGATCCTCATTGTCTAGATGAGGTACGTAGGCAGCGGGGTAGGGCCCATTTGAGCACAATCTTTATTTTCCCTACATTTTTCTTCTTTGTTTCCTTTTTCAGTTCTTTTCTCATTCCAGTCTTTGTTTTTGCAGCAGCTTTCATTTCTTTCACCCTTTGAAACAGATTTCTTTGCAAGCGTGGATCCCGTCGGGTACGGCGGACGATCTGGGGTGCTAATACCTTCCCAGGTCGTAACCGACTCCCGAACTCAGTCTCTTTGGTTCGCAGGACCCGTGTCCTTCCTTTTCTTTTCTTCTGGTTTGTGCAACATTATCATTCCCGTTCCTTCGGGATAAAAATGTCTGGCTGGCGACTCTACCTCTTTCCGTGCCACTTTCGCGTTTGTACCAGGATGGAAATCCGGGGAGCGACACGAACGTAATACCGTACAAAACTAAAGATGAATATCAAATTGAGTCACACTTATGGTATTCTTCCATGTTTAAGTTCAATCACTCATCTTGGTGGATTCAAACATAAAAATGTATCACTGATGCAAAGTACCTTAAATGAATTGAATAATTCACTTAAAGGTAGTTTTGAATTAATGAACATTAACTACTTTAATCTACACCCAAAGTTCATTGAAATTAAAGAGAAATCCCTCCCAATAGTTCTTCCCAAGGTAAAATTAAAAGGAGGAGGAAGAAGAAGAAAGAGGAACTAAAAAGAAGCTTAAAATAAGCCAAAAAAACAACCTCTGACTTGTGTTAACCGGTTAACTAAAATGCACTGGAAATGGTTAACCGGTTAACGCAACCAGTTTTCAAAACCTGCACCATTTTACACTGGTTAACAGGTTAACCAAAATACACTGAAAATGGTTAATTGGTTAACATTGAACCAGTAGCATAAAAAATGTTAACATTCAACATGATCCATTTTCAAAACCTTTTTTCAAACACTTGATGATCATGATCTGAATTTGCACGAATTTTAAAACCAAAATACAGTGAAATCCCTGCAATCAAACAACAATTTAAGATCCAAAGGGTCTAGAATTAAAGGCACCAAAGATCTACATCTTGAATGTTGATGATGAAGATGGATTTATGGAAAGAGTGAATTACCAAAAGCACTTCTTCAAATTGGACCAAATCAAGCTAGATCTACTGAAATTGATGAACGAGAAAAGAATAGGATGAAGGTTTAGCTAAAGTTGATCAAGAATTCAATGTGAATTCTTGATAACTTCAAAAGAAGGAAATAAGAGCTTTTATGAATTTTTTGGTTTTGGGGGAGTATTTTGCAAGAGATTTATTGGCTCTCAAAAGCTTGTTGAATGAATGAAATTAGGGTGCTATTTAAAGACTTTAGGTATGGGAATTTGGTGGAATGGAGCTTGCTTTGGTAATTCAAATTAGGTTTGGTAATTGAAAATTTGGTGGGAAATGGATAAGAGTGGTGATTAGTGAGGGTTTATGGTAGGAAATGATCAAAGTGATGTAGAGAATTCAGAGGGAAATGGATCTAGAATATTCCAAATGAAATTAGTGACCAAAGGGTGCTGAATTTGAATGAGATATTCAAATTTCGCATTGGTTAACCAGTTAACGCATAGGGTTAGCCGGTTAACCAAGCTAAAATTCGAATATTTTATTCAAATGTGATTGCTTGGTTGTTGTGGCCCGATTCTTTTATACGTTGAAGAAGGCATGTAAATAAACACACGAACCTTGGAATTCCTTGAATAAATCAATTAACTTGAGAAATCCTTGATCAGATAAATTTGAATTACTTGCGGATCAACTTCGACTTTTGTCTCTGAAATTTTATTCGAGCTGTAGGACTGCTATTTTTGGCACTTTCAAATGTTCCTCTTCCTGAAAATGTTAGTGAAAGAAAACAAAATATTTTTTTTATTTTAATTAATGGTTAGTGATCATAAACAAATAAAGCAATTAAATGCAACTGATCCCCTGTGACACATAAACCTACACCTGAGAAGAACCGAGCAACCAATGCGATCTTGTTTGTATTCAAGATGCAGATGTAATGCGAAGAAAACTTAGGGCAAAAATTAGGGTATTACAGGTACGACGGACGATATGGGGTGCTAATACCTTCCCAGGTCGTAACCGACTCCCGAACCCAGTTCTTTGGTTCGCATGACCTTGTCTTTTCCTTTTTCCTTAGGTTTGTGCAGCATTCCCTTTCCCATTCATTTGGGATAAAAATGCCTGGATGGCGACTCTACCTTTTCCACACCATTTTCTCGTTTGTAATAGGATGAAAATCTCGGGAGCGACATTAGGGTCGTCGACTTTGAGGACCTTTAGAACCTTAAAACCTTTTGGCCGAAACAAAGATTGATGGTCGCATAGTATGGGCTCCCGAGAAATTTTCTCTCGTGGGTTGTCGATACGAAGATCTCACTCAGAATAGAATTTCTCGATGGAGTTTATTGACTGTCAAAAGCTGACATGTGCATCAAACAGTTGAGAAAATACCATAACTCTGAGACCTTTGTTTTAAACCTCGTGTCAATGGTCGCGTAGTATGGGCTCTCGAGAAATTTGTTCTCGTGGGTTGTCGGTACGAAGATCTCACCTAAACGAGATTCATATGAGGGAATCAATCAACCATCATGTTGATGGCATGTGTGATGAACAACCATATGGATCGATAACTTTGGGGTTCCTTTAAACTCTAGAGCCTACCCGGTGAACTCCTTGTAAGGAGAGCAATCCAAGAATCCTCCATTTGTACCTCAGACTTTTGAAATCCTGATTTTATACATAACATCTCCTCGCATATTATTTGCATATCATTGCATTCATATTTGCATTCATTTGCATACATCTAGGTCGCTCGTGTTCATCTGTTCTCGTATTCAGATTTGTTGAGTAACCATCAAGCTGATTCCTCCACGCAAGTACGGAACTAAAGCCAACGTCGGAAGAAAAATAGAAAAGTTGGATTAATAAAAAATAATAGGCTAAATTACAGTTTTGGTCCCTCTGTTTTATCAAACTTACGGTTTTAGTCTCCCTATTTTCTTTTTAAACAGTTTTGATCTCTCATCCCAATTTTGATCCACTATTCTTGCTCTATTTATGTACTGTTCATGTATGGATCATACATTGTTCATGAACAGTACATGAACATTAAGTGTTTTTTTGGATCAAAATTGGGATTGGGAACCAAAACCGTTTAAAAAGAAAATAAATGGACTAAAATCGTGAGTTTGATAAAACAGGATGACCAAAACTTTAATTTAGCCAAAATAATATGTTTATTGTCTATTATTTGGTTTTTAATATAATATAATTCTTTTACCTTTTAAAAGAAAATGTTTATTGTGAATTTTTTACTATTATGCCACACTACCCAAAAATATATACCAAAATGCCACCATTTGAAAAACAATATACTTAAATGCCACACAAAATACATGGGTTCGTCCATCCCATGTACAAACCTTAACAGGTTCGTCCACCTAATGGACAAACCCTATTTTTTCTGCAGCGGTTCGTCCATACCAAAGACTTACTTATTATTCTCTTCAATGGATCGTCCATGTATTGGACTTACTCCATTTGTGTTTTTTCTTTTTTCAATTTTAATAATACATAAATTAATTATTACATTAATAATACAAAAAATAATTCTTACACTTTAATAATACAATAATTAAATTTTTAATTAAATTCAACATTTTAATTAAAATAAAAAAATAACATAATACACAAATATAATTCAAAATAATATTACATTAATTTAAAATAATATTTGACCATTGAATCTGTCAGCACAATTTGACCATTGAATCTCACTATATCCTTCCATTGTACCTCAAATATTATTATTATTATTATTATTATTATTATTATTATTATTATTATTATTATTATTATTATTATTATTATTATTATTATTATTATTATTATTATTATTATTTTCCAATTAATCTAAATTATTATGTTCCAATTAAAATCTTGAAGAAGAAATATGCCTTTTAAAATTCTATTTTTTTAATTAATGGATTGTCTTTATTATTAAAGAATTTAGAAACAATGTTTAAAGAGTTTGTTTCTATTTATTTATTTTTGCAACAATTGAAAAAATATTAACCAATATTTATATATATATCAGCTTTATTTGTTTATAATATTTTTTTAAAATATTTAATATATTAATTACAAAGATGTGACATTTATCACGGTTAATGAAATTGATATCGGAATAATTATTATTATTTAATGAATTTATTTTATAACTGGAAATTATATTTAACATTGAAGAAGTTAAACCATATTCTTAAAAATAACATATGTTGGATTATATTATAATAATTTATTTAATTATTATTATTTTTCTCTTGACTTATATAGAAGTTATAATTATAAAAATAATGTGTCTTAAGGACATAGGTTGATATTAACCATATTATTATATAATATCATGAAAACAATATATCGCGACTGATAAATTAAAATCTTAATAAGTGTGATATTAACAAAATTTTATAAATGGTAACTTTATCACAGAGTTAATTGATATAAGATAAAATATTATAATATCAATTTCATTAAATAACAATAATTATAATTATCAAGCCATTAAATATCAACCCATTAAATAACAATTTATAATATCAACCCATTAAATAACAATAATTATTCTGATATCAATTTCATTAACCGTGATAAATTATTTTGTAATTAATATATTAAATATTTTAAAAAATATTATAAACAAATAAAATTTATAGATATAAATATTGGTTAATATTTTTTTAATTGTTGCAAAAATAGATAAATAGAAATAAACTCTTTAAACCTTGTTTCTAATTTTTTTTAATAATAAAGACAATCTGATAGATATAAATATTGGTTAATATTTTTTCAATTGTTGCAAAAATAAATAAAAAGAAACAAACTTTTTAAACCTTGTTTCTAAATTCTTTACCAATAAAGACAATCCATTAATAAAAAAACTAGAATTTTAAAAGCCGTATGGTCAAATTGTTTATAAAATAAATGTATTATTATTTTATAAACATTATTTGATTATAAATATTTGATTATTTAAATAGTTTTTTATTTTAGTTAAATTAATATAATATTATTTTAAATTAATGTAATATTATTTTAAATTATATTTGTATATTATGTTATTTTTTTATTTTAATTAAAATGTTGAATTTAATTTAAAAAATTAATTATTGTATTATTAAAGTGTAAGAATTGTTTTTTTTATTATTAATGTAATAATTAATTTATGTATTATTAAAATTGGAAAAAGAAAAAACACAAATGGGGTAAGTCCAATACATGGACGATCCATTGAAGAAAATAATATGTATTTTGTATGGCATTTCAGTATAATTTTTTTCAGTATAATTTTTTTTCAAATAGTGGTATTTTGATATATATTTTTGGAGAGTGTCACATAAGAGTAAAAAAAATTCGTTTATTGTGTTTGGTTGAGTACAAAGCCCGAACACATAAGAAAAAAGTATAGTGAAGTTGACACCTACAAAATGAATATGTTGATTTTAAAATTTAGATTAAACACATCAAATATTAATAAAACATTCTAAATGCTAACAATGGATAACTCAACATAGAGAAGAAGATAAGGAACTACCGGATAATAATGTGAGTGTGGATAAATTTATGTACCCCAAAAGTCAAAAGCATGTTCAGAGTTCATTGATTAAAAGAGAGAAAAGAACTACCTTTTTGTCCATATCGTGTTCTCGTTCGATAAAACATTTTCACGTTATCAAAGGTGTCAGAATTTACATATTGGTCGTAGTAGTATTTCAACAGAGTCAGTCGAGGTATGAAGAAACTGTATTCGCCTGCTGACCATGTCTGGCCCAACAAACGAAAAATAACAGACCACTTTCTTGAGAAATGGGACAGCGTGAGGGATTCCCTCGTAACAGTGCTCAATGGTCAACATTCATATTTGTACTCTATCACACAAAAACTACTAATGTTATTCTATCAGTTTCAAAATAAAATTTATTTTAGTAATAAATATCAATTTCATTTTTCAATATAAAAATAACTTTGTTTTTCTAATTATATTATTTAACAAATTAAAACTATATATATATATATATATATATATATATATATATATATATATATATATATATATATATATATATATATATATATATATATATATATATATAAAATACTTTTTTTTTCATTTAACTATACTCTTGGATCCATATTTATTCCTTAATTATTTTTCGTGTCAGATTTGTGTCTTAATTCTTAAAACGTGTCAATTTAATCTTTTTCGTCTAATTAGGGATAATAAAATTAAAAAATCGTCGCTAAATTGGTCACTAATTAAACGAAAATGACTAACATAACACGTTTTAAGAGTTAAGGAACCAATCTGACCCGAAAAATAATTAAGAGTTAATCTGAATTCAAGAGATAGTTAAGAGACAAAAAAAAGTATTTTGTCTATATATATTCAAACAAAAATTTTAAATATAGATCATTTATTTGATCTAAAAATAAATATTAAATTGATTAAATTATATGTAGTTCAAACTTCATACTAATTCATCACGATCTTATTATTTGATTTTGAGCCCGATTGTTTTATCTTTTTTCTAAATGATTTTTATAGTGTTATATAGGGTCCGTTTATTTTAATTTTTTTAAAAATGATTTTTATAGTGTAATATAATTTTATGGAAAAAAATTTTACAAAGAAATTTTTAATAAAAGCTTCAAATAAAAATTTGGTTTGAATAATTATTATTAAAATTTTATTTTAGATATTTTATTATTTTATCGAAAAAATTGGATATCAAAATTTCAAAAAATCATTTAATTTTGAAACTATTTCAAATAGTTTTTCATAAAAATCATTTTTAAAATATAACTTTTTTCAAAAATTGTGATTTCGACTGTGTTTTAATATTCAATAATGTATGTTTATATTGTATGATGTCAAAAATAGTCTTACAATTTAGAAAAAATGAATATAGAAAAACTTATAATATTTTGAAAAACGGTTTTACAAAAATTATGATTTTAACTATATTTTGATCTTCAAAATATATGTTTATGATATAGGATGTAAAAATTTGTCTTTCAATTTAGAAAAAAAAAATAAATAAAAAAATATTTTAAAAAATGGTTTTATAAAATCCATTATTGAAAATACAAAGAAAAAATTCATTTTTTAAAGATAAAACAAACATGTTTGTTATTTTGCTCTAGCTTTTTTTTCCTCCTTCTCTACAACTTTTCCACTTAAATCTCCTCTTTATCTCTCTTGGACTCTTCATTACGTAGATTTAACATGTGTTTGAAACAACGTTTGCACACATATAATTAAATCCTGATACAATTTTAATGTGGAAAACTAGAAGTAGGAAAATGAAGCTTTTGAATTAACGTGGATATTTTAAGTGATTTTGTTAAACTTGATGGAAAATCAAACAGGCACCTAGTTCTTTGTGGTGTGACAAAAATGTTGTTTTTGAAGGTGAGAAAAATACACAAGTATAGGGGTTGAATTATGTAAGTTAGTTCTTTTTCACTTTTGAGAAACATCAGCTTCAAATTTTGAACGAGTTCAGAGTCTGATCAGAGATGTTTCAAATTTTGAACGAGTTCAGAGTCTGATCAGAGATGTTGATAGCAGCGAAAATAATAAAGTATAAAAGCATTAAACAAATCAACACGCATAGATTATCGTGGTTCCTCTCCTAAACTGAGAGTACTCCAGTCCATTTGCCTCAACAAGAGATTTTTGTTATAATCAACATTGTTACAAATTTTCTCAATCAAACAAGAAAAAGACTTCAACTACTCAATCAATCCAGAAACATACTTTTGTTTAAGCAACCTAGCAAGAGACTTCTGCTCAATCACACTAGAAAGAGGCTTCACTGCTCAAACACACTTGCAAGAGAGTTTATTGCTCAAGAACCCTTGTAAGAGACTTCCTCTACTTTAAACAACTAGTTTAGTATAAACGAGTACAATATACTTGCACTTCAGTCAGAAGTATATCAGTTGTGCAACAACCACAAATGTTTTTAACAATTAAGATTTATAAGATATACAAAGATGAGAAATCCTAAGAGCTTGTGCAATAACAATTATAAAATTTAGCTTCAAAGTTGTGCTCAATGTTATTATGATGTAGTGTTGTAACCTTTTTTCATATCTTCAGCTCCTTTTTATAGAGATAGAAAAAAAAAATCGTTGGAAGGAGACTTGCATAAGAGTTCCTTGTAGATAAGAAATCCAAGAGAGATGTTGGAGGATGAAACCAGTTAGATTATAGTCCATTGAGTAATGGAGTTGTCCATGACATCTTTCTCATATTAGGTATCTACCAAAAGGTTGGAGCATACCTGAGAGGTCACATCACCATTCCTTGAGCCTTGCAAAATGAAACCACAGTTAACTATCTTCAAACTCTGGTACTTTGATAAGACTGGTCTGCATTGGGGCATAACACAGATTAGAGACTACGTACCTTTAGCTGAGGTCTTCATAGTTTGAGCTGTCACCAAAGGCAGGGATACCATGATCTAATTTTTGATCCTTCAAAAGCTTATAAACCTATTCAGAGTTATCAGATTCAGATCCTTTAGAATCTCAGTCACTTTTCTTTTCTACACATGCTTTCAGAGCTGAGTTCTAAGCTTGTGATCCTACACACTTGAACGCATGTTATATGTAATGCCCTGCATAATATACCTAGAATGAATAATATCATACGAGTGTTTGTTTGGTACTGACACCATCATAAGTACCTAATAGTATAATTCACATTCTTGACAAATACTAAAAACATAATACAAAACTTTGGTACAAGACATGTGTTGCTCCCCCAAAAAGACACCCGTGTCAGATAGGGTACAGATGCGAACGGTCGGCGAGAGGAGAAATGAGGGTGAAGGTGAATAGAGTTGCCAGCTAGGCATTTTTATCCCGAAGGAAAGGTAATGTTGCATAAACCTAGAAAGATATGGATAAGACGGTTGCGTACCAGAGAAACTGAGAAAGGGGGTTGGTTACAACCTGGGAAGGTATTAGCACCCAGATTGTCCGTCGTACTCGACGGGATCTACGCTTAAAAGATTTGTGTTTAAAGGGGTAGTGTCTGTGCTATCTGTGTGCAAGAGCTGGGAAATAATATACAGGTGTCAGTGCAAAAAGGTGAAGTGAAGTGCTCAAGAATGAGGCTTAAAAAGGATGCTGAAAAAGGGGGAAGACACAGAGACTTTTGTTCGATAACTGTTAAGTTATGCCTACGTATCCTCTCGTGCAATGAGGATGTCAGAACACCGTAGTTCGACTCAAAGAGACTGAAAGATAAATTGACTGTGAACTGCCTGCTTGTCTATGCTCAAGTGTATGACTCGTCTGGCTCGAGTGCTAACTGTCTTGCATTAGACGGAAGAAGCAAGTTCTCGCTTGTGAGTGAAGATGATGAGAAAAGAGTCCCAAAGGAGACGATTATTGTTTTTTTTGTGTTTTGAGTCTTTTATTTGTTTTTAGAGTTTGTCATAAGTTAATGAGCTTAAGCCTATATAAAGGGTTAGTAAACTCATTATATCCTCCCTTTGATTAGGGATAATGAGAATACTGTAAGTATGAGATAAACATCTCAACTTAATTACCCTGATGATGTAGGATTAATATCATTAACCTACTTGTGATTATTAATATTTATTTATTTTTTTTTGAGTGTTAAGTAATGAGTTTAAGCCATAATCAAGGATTAGTGAACTCATTACACCATCCTAATAGAAGGATAATAGATGAGCACACTTAAGCTGAAGAAGATACCTCAACTTAATCAATGATTAGGGATTAACCTCATGACAAAACAAGTCTTTATTAAAGTGGATTTCAATTAAGAGTGGGATTAAGAAGTGAGTTTTATGGTTTGTAAGACAACTTGAGGAGGACTTGTCCATTAAACACTAGGGTTAGTCCTTCTTAACCAATAAAGGAAGAATTAGAACCCTAATGTAAGGCCCAAGTTACAAGTTAATGTCTTAGTGATTATTAGATGGATTGATTAAGAGATTTAAAGAAATTAAGTGTTTAACACATAGGATTAAAGTTATACACTCCATCCTAAGAGAATGATGCAGGCATAACACTAATTCCAAAGTCCTAAAGCCTTAAAGGTTTAGTCTCTAATGATGAGATGGGAAGAAAGACACAAAGAAGACTCAAAGGTAAAAGCTAAAGGGGGACTAATCATAACCCTAATTATTATCATGCTTGGATGTTCCTATGGCTTGTAAGGCTTAAAATAGATCTTCAAGGAAGCCACCAATGGAAGAAGCAGATGGAAGGAGGAAGGAGCAGATGAATAAGTTACTTACTTCATTGAAGAAGATAAGTAACCTAGAGAAAGAAAGTGAGAGATGAACATGAATGGGCAAGCCCACTCAAAGACAATGAAAAATGCAGCAAGGATGCATATGAAGAAGAGGAAGAGAAATGAGAAGTGAAGGCAAATTCACTTCTCAAGTTAACTTACCACCTGAAAATGTTAACACAAGGAAAGAAATGAAATGAAATGAAGCATATGCAAAGACAAAAACCAAAACCAGAAGCAATCACATGATGCAAATGATGATATGACATGATGTGAGAGCATACAAGGGGCACATGTGTGATCATACAAGGGAATGAATGCATATGAGGCATGTGGGAAGCATGAAAACACATGGATGCTTATGAAATAAAATGGATGCAAAGCATAGCAAATATATGAAGAAATGATCAAGCAATGTTCAAGAAATGTCTTAAGATGTCTAAGATGGCATACAAGTGCTTAGAATGTCATGGCAAGTTCATATGTTCATACAATGCAATGTAAGATGCAAAATTAGGGTTGCATGAAAGGATGAGATGCAAATGATCAAAACAGAAGCAATTCACATGATACAAATTTGCAAATGAGCTCAAACAAATCCTAACCCCATATGATATCACACCCCAAAGGAGAAGGTCTAACTCTTAACCTAAAGGAATTTATGATTTTTCTAAGTTAACTAGGGTTTTTGGGTACCTTAAAATAAAAAATGCAAATCAATTTGAAAATGAAAGATAAATTCATGCCAAAAATATCCTATAAACTACATGATATGTGGAAAACAATGCAAAAAGAATCATCATCAAACCATTCATGGTTAGGCAGAAAAGAATTTTCAAAGTTAGGGTTCTAAAAAGGGGATTTTATGAACCCTAAATTCAAAGAAAATGTCAAAGTATGTTTAAAAACCAAAAAAGAAATTTGTATGAATGGTTTGACAATGTTTCTAAATGTCTTAAGATGCAATGTGAATTTTTTTGTGATTTTTAGAAACCTAAATGGTATTTTAATTAATTAATTTCCATTAATTAATTAAAATAAATATTTAAATATTTATATGCAAAAAATAAAAATAAAAATGTTTTTGGGTGAAGAAAAATATTTGGAATTAAAATACAGAAGGAAATATTTTTGGGAGTTTTCTAAGTATTTTAAAATAAATATGCAAGAAAAAACAATTAAAATGAAAATAAAATGAATTTAAATGAAAGTATGACAATCCAATGGATGGGATTCAAAGCTGAGAGGAAAAGGTTGACTGGTGCGCAGATCAATGGTCAGCATTCAAACTGACTTTTTTTAATTTAATCTTAATTAACTAAACTAATTAATCACAATTATAATTAAATGGACGCATCCTGACCCTCCAAAGCACGCGGGAAAACTAATTCAACGCTCCTCATTCAAACTCACACTAAACCCTAATTAAACCCTAATTAATCTCAGACGGCCGGAACAGTGCTCCGGTCACTCCCCTCACCTGAAACACTCAAAACGCATCCCCAAGAGCCCTAAAGCTCCAGAATCAATCCTTAAACATCATAGAACACAAATCCAGCAACAAAAACAATTTCTCATGCATCAAAATGAAGAATCGAAGAAGAACATTTTTAGGTCAAAACTTTTAGAAGTTCATGAAATCCTCATTTCTTAACCATTTTAAAAAATAAAGACATCATGATGATCAACATATCACATAGAATCAATTAGTAACTTAAAAAACAAGTTCTGGAAAAAAAGTTCTTGATGATACCTGAGCTTGAGCTTTCTCAGTTTGAGCTATCTGGGCCTTTTCTTGGTGTCAATCAACTCCAATGAACCTCCTGAGTAAGCTTTGATGCTTGAAATGAATTTATATGGAGTGTTTTGAAGATTTCAGTTCAGAGGTTCAAGAAATCATGTTTTGGTTTGAGAGGTTTTCAGGCCATTGTGAAGGGTGGTTTGTGTTCCTTGAGTGATTTTGAGATGAATGGTGGAGAGAGTTGTGAGTTTCTGTGCTTGTGTGATGAAATTCGAAGAGGTGAAGGTATGAGGTGATTTTTTGCAATCTGAGCTATGGCTGTGTTTCAGGCTTGTGTGATGTGTGTTATGGCTTGCTTTTGGTCCACATAACAAGTCTCTATTGGCCAGAGAGTGAGTGGTGGCTGCAGCTGATTGGTATGGGGTGATTTGTAAAAAGTTAACATTATGTGTACTTGAGGTATGGGTTTGTGCAGCAGCTGTTTTATGGCATGTCTGGCCTCAGCATGAATCAAGGAGGTCCATGGAATAGAAATTATGCAGCTGGATGGCTTGGAGGGAAAGATTTCATAGGTTTTGCAAGACTTTGCATTTTTGCCCCCTTTGAGAAATCTTGTGATGCAAGGCATGAAATGTTGTGATTCTTTGGGCAATTCTGATCACAATGCATTGTACTATGTTTGTATGATGCTTAGAGATGCATTAGAGGTCACAAAATGACTTGGCAAGTGGTTTTGCAAAAAATCCTCTTTGGTGTGAAAGTGAAAATTATAGGATTTTTGCCAACTTTGCAAGGCCATAACTTGAGTTCCATAATGAATTGGGACATGTTCTTGTACTTTTTGAAAAGGGAATGATCCAATATACAACTTTCATGACCAAAAATTTTTCATTTGAAGCATTTTTGGTTGAGAAAGAGGAGGTTGAAGAACTTTCCCAAAATGGAAAGTTTCCATTACAAGTCATTTCCATTTTTGGCAACTTTTGGTTTAGCTCAAATTTCTTCAATTTTGTGAACTTCCAAGCACATCAATGATCAAATAAAGATCATAGAACTTCAATTTGATGAAAATATCACTTTGGTTCCATTGTTGGGGGCCTCAGATGCCCTGATTTTGCTCTGACTTGCTCAAGAAGTTACCCAGTGAACAGATGACTTCCACAATGAATTTCTTCATCAAACTTGGTACACATGATCCTTAAAACATATTGAGACTATTAGAAACAAGAATGACCAAAAAAATTGGAGTTATGGCCTCTGAAACCAAAACCCTAATTTCAGGTCATTTGTGCAGTGAAACCCTAGCTCTGCTTCCATGCTTTCCAAGTTCTTGTGATTTCTTGACTTCCATGAACTTTGAGGGATATAATATGATGATAGAACACACATGGACCCTCTTGGAATGATTAGAGACCTTTGGAGTGACTCAGATGGATCCTTAGATTGCCCAGGTCACAAACCCTAGATGCAGATGAACTTGAACCATGCAGATGAAACAAATATGCAATATGAGATAATAAGCTTAAACTAATGCAAATATGGAAGATCACAAGCCCTGGTGTGAAATGAGTGAGGGCAAATTCGAGGTGTTTACAACATGGAAATCATACTAAAATAAAAATACTAAGATGAATACAATATCCATCATTGTATAAAAGATAAATACACATCGGAAAAGTAAATCTATGCTTCACTTGATACATCCCAAGCATAACTCCACTTATAAACCAACCTACAAATAAAACCTGAAAAACAACAACAATAGTGGGTGAGATATCAACATCTCAGTAAGTTTCCTATCTTATGGATTCTCTCGGCTCTACAAGGTTCTAATAAAATTCTACTCAAGTCGAGGAAAACCTAGACCTTGAGTTCACAATCTCACACTTATATGGAAACATGTCTTGAGTTCACTAACTCGAAAAGTATCACTAATCAGAAAACCACAAAGGTATCCCTTATTCTCATATTTTTCTACGTCTAGAAGTCGACACGAGTCATGGATCCTTATATTTACTTGACATACGAAATGGATTTAGATCCTAGGTTCGTACACCAAGAATCGTCACTTCACATGGTTCGTACACCATCGCAAGTCTCTTTACCCGTAGGCTCCATTCTTACTAAACACGGGAATCAAACTTGTCAAGTAATGCATGCGTACATTTCAAAGGAGCCTCTAGCTCATGAAACGACATTCTCAGGGAAAAACGGTATCGATTACGTGATTTCACTCAAATGAGAATGTATACAACATTCCTAAGGTCACAATGCTTTTTCCAAATTATACACACCCAAACAGGTTCACACACATGTTCCATATAGTGTTCCTCACCACTAGACCATTACTCGACTAAGATACAAATCTATGTATCGAACGTCTGAATATCGCCATCTAGTTTCTATCAAATTCCTAGTCACAACTGTTAGAACAATTTTGATTCTATTCCTCTAAGAGTTTTGATGATAACAATTATTATGCAAGAATAGAAGTTCTAACTTATGTTGAGAATAACTTACTTATTTATGTATTGTAGAAGTTCTTAAAAAGGAAGTTATTGAAAAGAAGGCTTGCTTCAGTAGAAGAAGACTTGCGCTATCAAATAGAAGCTATATAAGTTAAAGAGAATCCTTCATTAAAGACATTATTAAAAGCTGCGTACCAAGAATTAATTCACTCTGATTGTTGTCTAGAAGATGGTGATTCTTTCATTAAAGCCTTAATTAAAGAATATCTGAATTAATGCTGGGAACAAATATCTTTGATTATGGAAGTTTTTATGGTATTAACTAATATCCATAATTGGCTCAAGATGTCTCCAACGGTCTTATCAATCAAGCATTATATAAAGGAATCATTTTGAAGAGTTAAAGTTCTGGCTCCTACGATATATATACTTTATTTGTTCATATCGCGCCATACATTCTTGTAACAAATCACCTAGTGATTATAGCTTTATTAGAAGCAAGTTAGTTACTTTTTGTTATCATTGTAAAAGATAAGTATATTTCCTTGAGTGACTAGTTTAAGTCAGAAGACTCAAGAGGACATTGACTGTAGGTCATTGTGTGTATTCAAATATTGAATAGTGGATTAAGACCTCATTGATAGAGACAAAATCACCTTGGCGGGTGGACTGGATGTAGTTTGAGTTCAAACGATCCAGGATAAATTAAAGAGTATTTTAAGTCATTTTTATTAGTTATTGAAAACCCAATTCCAACCCCCATTCCTTGTGTTTTACATCCCTTTAACAACTAGGTTATACTATTGATAGGGGTAAGTCTTCCTCACTCTACTTAACTTATTTTAACTAAGCGTTTTATCGTTAGTCACATCTTTACTTCATTTCATACGATACATAAAGCAAACACGAATATAAATGATTCGCATAAAGGATAGGCCTTTAGAAGCCAAGACCCTCACCAACACACTAGGGATTATAGGACAAAGGTCCCTCACCAAGCATCAAACCACTCTCATGATACTTATCACAGTTAACGACACATGTACATGTATAACTTAATACGATAACATAAGTGAAAACACATAATAGATCATCACATAAGAATATAACCTTCATTCAAATTCCACCAATTAATTAATCCCATATCATTATTTATATTTTCACTTTTTATTAGGTAGGGAATTTCAAGAGCTTTCTATCGATATAAAGAACACTTCAATCGGGCACCCGAGTCAAAAGGTGTGGATGTTTGAAGAAAATAAAATATTTGAAAAACTGTCAGGGGCGCCCGACGGTCTAGGTTTCGCCCGGCGGTGCCCCCAGTGCCTGTTGCTTCTCCCGACGATCACAGCGGAGCAAGTTCAACCTCATAAACTTAATTTGATAGAATCAGATTATGAGGTTTGTAATCCCCCTAGAGTCTAATAGTTCAAAGGTTGATTTTTGTAAGCTCCTCCTAAGTTTAATCAAAGTTAATTAAACTTAATTTGATAGCATAAAACAATGTTCAGATAAAAGCAATATGAAATAATTAGGGTTAAGGTAAATAAAAGCATTCAAAAATACTTTTATCCGCTTAAATACTCCCATGAATTTCTCCCTCTTGTTGTCATCAATAAAAAGATAATAAAAATAAAAATGGATGATTGATAAGCATTTGTACCATAAATTTCAAGATGCTCAAAGGAAGTCTCTAACAACATGGTTTTTTGAGGAACGAGAATCGAGAAAGCACACGACCCAAAGAACACATTCTTCAAGACAAAAGAGATTTGGCTTAAACACACCTGTATAAGAGCAGATGTAAAAAATACCAACAAAGTCACACAACACTAGAGTTTTTCTGAGCAAACATAAGAATCGGAAAAAGAAAGACATTCAAGGTTGACAAGAGAGATTTTTCAAAAGAGATACGCAATCTGATTAGGAGGAAGGCAAGAAAGGAAAAGAAGAAGAATGAGGAATTATCAAAGGCTCAAGGATTCACAATTGCAGATGATAAAGGTACATCTGGTGGAGTCTCTAAAAAGGGCAAGATTTCATAAGCAGATCTGAAAACTCTCAGAGAGAAGGAGTAGGATGATGATTGGAAAACATATTTGGAGTCACAAGAAGATACATATGATCAAATTTGAGAGAAATGTAATAGTATTTAAGATTGTATCATCTAATGTCTCGTGAATGAATAAACAATATTTTCATTCCTTTTCCAATTTAGTCATAAAATCCCTTTCATATCCATCAAATATGGTACTTTTTTTCAATCAGTCAGTAAGAAAAACATGAAAGATAGAAGCAAAGTAAGCTACACAAAGAATAAGCACAAATAAAGAATATGTCATTAAAGATAAAAACATATAAGCTATAAAACACATATAAAACAAAAAAACTAAATAGAAGAAAAAGGTTTATCCACAGAGACCACATTGACCTTAAATAGGTCAACATCTTTCAAATCGTTTGAAAACTTCAATTTATCACCCCAAATTTATGAAGCAATCTCAACCATCAAATATTATTTATTTGTGGTTTAGAGTTGAATAATCAAAATCATCTTCCAAGATAGAGTTGAGATTTATACCTGCCATATCAGTACTCTGAGCTTCTAAAGTAGTTAGAGTCTTATCAATAATAGCTTCTAAAACATCTTTTTAAGGTTCACTAGAAGCTTTAGCTTCAACAGCTTTTAACCAAACAATCACTTCAGTCGGTTGGACATATGTTGTATACAGATCATTTCCAACACTAGATGTTTCCTTCATCAAATCATCAGAGGTTACAAGATACTTTTCTACTTGACTCAACATGGAAGATGATAATAGTTTCACACTCCTGAAGATAGGCTCTACCACACTTATTCTGACCAAGGACACACCAACATCCTCTTATTCCTCTACCTTTTCATTTTCACATATCTTACTCAATTTATTCCTCCTGAAATGTGCATAAGATGAGACAAAAGAAGATGACACTTTCTGAGGAGCTCTTCCACTTCTTGTCTTAGATGGAATTAAGATAGTGGATGCATTAACTTCATCAATCGATTCCTCAATCTCATTCCTTTTCTTAGAGATATTCTAAAGTAACTCGCTTTCTCTTTTTAGAAGGATTGAACATTTCAGTAGCATTATTGGGTAAGTCTTTGTATCTTAAAATCTTTCTATCTTTGAATCCCTATTCAATGTATAATCTGATTACTTCAGGATTTTCCATCTTAATGATAACATGATAATCATAAAGATAATCAAGATTTGTACACTAATTGAGAGAGGCACTTTTGAGGCCGTCACTTCACTTTTCTTCAAAAGCTTCGTGTTGGCCATAATAGAAGAAGATAAAATGTTCCCATGTATCTCCTCCAGATACTCTGAAAAGTTTTAAGAGCATCAATTAGACAAACCTGATAAAATAGTTCAAACAATATGGAACATTGTGATACTTTATGTTATCCTTGATAGCCTCACAAAGATGATTGAAGATGTATGCAGAGAGATTGATCTTATCTTCATTCTTTAGGTGGAAAATGAAGTGCTTGTTATCCCATAAGATTTGGTCAGTACTCCCTTCTCTAGGGATCATACAACCAATAAGAATTTTAAACAGAAGCTTGAAATTCTTCTGCATGTTCTTGACCTTTCTAAAGTCCGAAGAACATATATTTCAGCTTGATCAAACAAACATATTTTGATGGCTTCTACTTCAAGAATTTTCTCTTTAGTTTTCAAAACAAACCTTCTAGAGTTCATTGCTTTCAAAATTTTAGCATCCGGCTTCTGAATGATGATTACATTAACATCCATCATTATTGATCTAATCTTTACTTCTTCAAACTTCTTCAAACCCACTTCTTTTCTACTCTTTCCTTTCAAAGATTTGTCATTATCTACAAATAGTCTAAGTTCCCCAGATACAAAATATTCATCAAAGACTTTTTCCTTAACCTAAATATATCTTACAATATAAGGGTAAGTTAGTCCATTTTGCATATCAAAGAATGAAGACCACTTTTGTACTCTGAAGTAGATCCAAAGATCATACCCATTTTTCTTTTTGGATTTTTCTGGTAGTATTTTTCCTTGTTCTTAAGATTTGGGAAATCAATTGAAATAAGATTATTTCAGAAGCTTTTGAAGTTACTATTCTATCAACATATATCACATTCCATTTTACCATTTGGAAGAGTGTTTTGATAAGCAATGCCAATTCCTCATCATCAGACATTCCATAGGGATTTTTCTTCAACAGGTTTGAGGAAGGATGATCTGTTTGATAGATTTTCATCATCCAATTCCATTTATTTTCTTCGAAGATTGTTAGATAAACCTTCAAGACTAAGCATACTCAATTTATATGACTTTTTGAATAACGGTGAATTTTGGTTTAAATCTAGTAGGCAATCTTCTCAGAATTTGCTTGGAAAGATTAGATGAAGTGTAACTAGATAAACTTCTTAACTTATTCCCTTTAAATAAGATCACAATGATTCAAAGATAGCCTTAGAAGTAGACATATCAATGATGATGATATAATTGGAGTGAGATAGAGCATCTATTATAATGCATCTAACTCTAAGGATATTTTCAATAAGTTTCGTATGAACTGGTGTGAGAGACTTTTAAACTTTGATCCTCCATTCACCATTAAATTTTATAGTAATACCTTTTTCAAGAGTATTATATAGACCTTCATAAAAACCCTTTATCAATATCAATGAATTAAAAATATATTTTTCTTTTCCATCATTTAAATTCAGCGGAATCACCCTTTGAATATGGCAGGATTAACAATGTAATATTTTTCATATGGTACTTAACTCCTTCTTGAAGGAAAATCTTTGGCAGACATATTTTTCTCATTAGTTCATTATATGTACCACTGTTAAGTGTTATGAACAGAACATGCTCTGATGTCAACTGAAGGTGAGGAAAATACACAAGAATGGGGGGGGGGTGAATTGTGTTTTCTATTTCTTTAGTTTGCCTCTGATTAGAGTTTAGAATCTAAACTTGTGTTCAGTTTCTGATTAATATGTTGCAGCAAAATGTTAACATAAGCAAATAAATAACAATATAACACACAAATATTTATCCTGGTTCATCCCTGAGAGTAGTCCAGCCTCGTTTCATCACAATAGAATTTTCATTATAATCAAAACATCATTATAATCGCTTATGCACTTAAGCATAAAACTTTTCTTTGCTCAGAACCTCAGAATGAGACTTCCTGCTTAAACCCATCAGGTTTAATACTTCCTGCTTAGACTACATCTTAATACTTTCCTACTCAGATTCCACAAATCCAAGACTTTCTGCTCAAGCCTCCCAGGCTCAAGACTTCTGCTCAGACCCTCAAGTCTAAGACTTCCTTGCTTAGGTCCACGAACCCAATACTTCCTTACTTAAGCCCCTCAAGCTTAAGACTTCTGCTCATACCCTCAAGTACAAAACTTTTTCTCAGACCCTCAAGTCCAAGACTTCCTTGCCCATGTTCCACAAATACAAGACTTCCTTGCTTAAGACCCTAAGTCATAAGACTACCCTCAAGTACAAGACTTCTGCTCAGACTCTTAAGTCCAAGACTTTCTTGCTCAGGTTCCACGAACCCCAGACTTCCTTGCTTAATCACAAAATGATCAAAACTTTTAATGCTCTAGGACATAGTAAGAGACTTACTTGGCTCAAGCTTTTCATCAAGAGACTTTAATGCTCAAGCACATAGCAATATAATTTATCTAAACTACTAAACAACATGTTTAGCAAAATAGAGATCAAGGTGTACTTGATATAATATCAGAGGTACAAGGCAATCACCATAACAAAGACCTAAAGAAATTAATATTTCTAAGATATTCAATGTTTAAAAAATCTTAAGGTTTTGTACAATTTACAACATATAACAAAATTTATTCAAACTCGATTGTGTTACTTATTGTTGATCTTGTTATTCCTTCATCCATATAGAAGCTTGGAACACTTCAATCCTTTTTGGCTTTCCTTCTTGTTCCTTGTTCCTTGTTGAAAATTCAGATTGAATCTTCAGCTACTTATATAGCAGTTGTATAAGACTAAATGTTGGAAGAGATAACTTGATCAAGTGTCTTTGTTTCTCCATAATATAAGAAACGTTGAAGATAGATACACCAAAAGATCTTGATCCATTATATAACATGTTTAACCATTACATCTTCCATGAAACCTTGTACTAAAGATCCTTTGAGATCCATTGAGAGTAGATATCTATATAGCAAGGCAACTCTTCTTGAGCCTTGTGAACTCATATTGTAGTTGACAAACTGATTTGACAATACAACTTGCATTTTGCAGTACATACAACTTTAGCTTTTTTACTAATTCTAAATGATCACCAGTAGTTGATACATTCACTAACTATAGAGATAATATGTTACTTTTCTAATGTTGAGGCCTTCGGCTTCTGAGTCTATGCTAGACATCACTTTGAGAGTGTTCTTCATATTTTGAACCACCAGAGGCTAGCAACTCAACTTCTCTCAAATGCATCCTCATATCAGATTTTATATATATATATATATATATATATATATATATATATATATATATATATATATATATATATATATATATATATATATATATATATATATATATATATATACACACACACACACACACACACACACACACACACACACACACACACACACACACATATATATATATATATATATATATATATATATATATATATATATATATATATATATATATATATATATATATATATATATATATATATATATATATATATATATATATATATATATATAAAAGCTTTAGAACCTCATACTTGGAACACACATTAAATGACATCATTGTTCTTTCAATACTTTGTTATCATCAAAACCCAAGGATATATGTCATGAACAAATATTTTTCTAACAATCTCCCCCTTTTGATGATGACAAACATAAGTATTTAAAGAGCAATGTTGGTCTATTTAATGTTGGGCTCTTAGTAATGCTAAGATTAGGTCTGCCATGTTTGCCATGAAACCGTGGAAAGCTCCCGGTCCAGACGGGCTCCCTGTCGGGTTTTATTAGAAATCATGAGATATCGTTAGGGACAACGTTTGTAAGTTTGTGCATGAGGTCTGGAATAGCCCTGGAGAAATTGCTAACATAAATCAAACAAATATTTGCTTGATTTCGAAGAGAGACTAGCCCTAACATGTGTCTCACTTTCATCCAATTTCCTTGTGTAATTCCTTGTATACAGTTATCAGTAAAATCATTATTGAGAGGGTGAATGATTGCATGCCTAAGCTTGTTTCCCTATTTCAAGTTGGCTTTGTTCCTGGTCGATCCATTCATGAGAACATAATTATTGCTAAAGAAAGTATGTGCATTATTCACCATAAGAAAGGAAAAAGGGCATGTTTGCTATCAAGATTGACTTATCCAAAGCCTATGACAAAATTATTTGGGAGTGTATTTGGAAAGTTCTAAAGTAAGCTTATGTGCCTTCTGAGTTAATCAATCTTATTATGCATGCCGTTACTATCTCAGACTTGAATGTGAATTGGCTTGGCACTCGTGGAGAGTTCTTTTGTCCAAAGAATGGAATTCGTCAAGGGGATCCAATCCCACCCTACCTTTTTGTGCTTTGCATGGAGGAACTTTCTCATATTATTGAGCATGAGGTAACTAAGGGGAGTTAGAGAGCCATCAAGATTGGATGGCGTGGACCCAAAATTTTGCATATAATGTTTGCTGAAGATCTTCTTTATGCTTTGCTACGCTTTTATAGCTTAACTGACTAGGAGGTTAGTGAGGAAAAAACAAGCTTGTTTTTTCTAGAAATGTTACTTGGTGCATGAAGCAAAAACTACTGCATATTTCCAAATTTCGAGAAGCCTCTCAGTTTAGCAAGTATCTAGGGGTACCTCTTAGTGGGCAGAACTCGAGAATATTTGATTTTCAATATATTATAGATTAGATTGCTTCTAAACTCACTAACTGGAAAGCTATTGCTTTATCCATGGCAGATTGAATCACTTTATCCAATAGTGTTTTAGAAGCTGTTCTGCTTTATCAGATGATGACAAACCTTCTTCCTAAGGCCTGCATAGAACATGTTCACATATTACAACATATTTTTATTTGGGGGTGATACCAACAATAGAAGAAAGATTTATGTTGTTAAATGGAGTACAGTCTTCCTGCCTAATGATCTTGGAGGGTTAGAGATTCGAGATCTTAGGCTCATGAATATTGTGTGCATTATGAAACTGAGTTGGATGGTGTGGATTTAGGAGATGGTTCGGTTAAACACTTTTACAACCTTATGGCGAAGCACAATATTATTGATGTTGACCGCACCTGGAAGGTTATTTGGAGATTAAAAGTTCTAGAGAGAGTGATAACTTTTATTTGGATTTTGAAGCATGATCGACTTTCGAAGAATCTGAGCAAGAATATTAGTAGGACTTATGGTCATGATGTTGAAACTAAATGCATGCATTACGTGATTGCCCTAAAGTTATGGATATTTGGTTGCATCAAGTTCTGGTAGATATTTATCATGATTTCTTTAATCTTGACTTGGAGGATTAAATTACTATGAATATTGTTAATTGTAATTCCAAGAAGTATGACGGGTGAAATTATTTTTGGACTATGGCTTGTCACTCTCTTTGGTATTAGAGCAACCAAGAAGATCATGTTGAGGAGTATGTTAGGCATTCTCAGCCTAATTCTCATGTGTCCGTTCGATTGAGAGAGTATGTTGAAGTCTTGTCTATGAATAATAAGGTTGTTGGTAGAATAAAGGAGGTTAGGATAGTTAAGGAGTTTCCTCCCAAGTCGGGCATGGTGAAATTTAACATGGATGGTGTTTGCATTGAGCGTGTTACTGCTGGATGTGGGGGCTTAATTAGAAATGATGTGGGTTGTTGGTTGGGATACTTATCCAAGAATGTTGGAATTGTAGTAATTATATGGTTGAGTTATGAGACATTCTTGAATGGTTGATGTTTGCCTTAAATTTGGGCTTCAGGAGAGTTGAAGTTAATACATATTCTTTTGAGATTGCTTTAGAAATTAATTAGGGAAGATCTAGTATAAGTCATGGGTTAGAGATGCTTAGGAAGATTGAGAGCCTTTTAAGTCATTTTGATGAGGTTTTTGTTACACATACTTTCAGGGAAGCTAACGCTCTGGTTAAAGTTAGGTGTAAGTTGAATTTGAATTTGACCTATTTCTCCACTACTCTTAGTTTTATCGAGCATTTGCTAGTAGAGGATAAGCTGGTGGATTTCGCCTCTAGAAAGATATTTTTGTAGTATGTGTAAAAACAAGAGTTGTCTCTGTATTTCATCTCTATGTTTTGATGATAACAAGGAAGTTTTTATGAAAGAACTATGTTTGTTACTATGCAGATCATGACTATTGAACATATTAGATAAAACAAACATTATGAAGATGTACACAAATGTTAATATGCAAAGTTACTATGTGTAACATTAGTTACAAGCATGCTGAAGAAGCAAGTGTGCTTCTGGATCTGATCACAATCAGAAAGATCCAAGGATGCATGATGTTGGTGTTGCAATGCTCTTGTGGATTCTGTTCTGAGAGTGGTACTGATCAGGAAGTGAGCGAAGCTTCTGATATGTTAATCTTATGAAGAACTAAGTTATAAAGACTCTGATGACTTGAAGTTCTGAAAACCAAGTGCAGAAAGACTCTGGAGACTTAAGTGTTCTGAAGATTAAGGTTCTGAAGAACCAAGTGCTAAAGACTCTGAAGACAATGTTCTATGTGAACAAGGTTATGAAGTTTCTAAAGTACTGAAGTTCTGAAGATTGGATTTCAAGCCAAATGTTGAAGTTCTGAAGAACAATGTTCTGTGTGAACAAGTTCCAAAGACTAAAGACTCAGGTTCTTTGAAGACCCAAGTATCATCGTTTCTAACTCATGCTTCATTCAATCATCTTCAATCAGAAGCCTCTGAAATTCAAAAGACAATGTTATCGTTATCAAGGATAGTACAAAGTACGAAAATGCTTTATTCCACCACCTCTTCACTAATCGTGTATTACGGGAAAAGGACAGACGCGATAGTACTATTTTCATCCTTGAGTAACGACATTCCTCAATAGCCAGTTGTGCTGTAACTACTTTATTATGCTTGGAGGATATATAAGGATATCATCACATGCTATATGATGTTGGCGATGTTGGTTGCTGTTGGTGATTTTTGTTGAACGCCATAACCAAATAGTTTTAAAAGTTGTTGCTGGTACACAACCATTGGTTTATATGTTGGTGTTAATTGATATAACCAGAAAGGTTTAAACACACATTACAACCAAGTTGTCAAGATGGTCTTTGAACCATATTGTTGATGCTGTCATACAATCACATAAGGTTGATGATTAATAAGATAACAATGGAACAAACCATTCAGGGTTTGATTGAATATGCAGCTCACAAGCTTATTACTCTTTGAAAACAATCTACTTATGCATAGAGATCGCTGATTCACAATGTGGTTAACTTCATATGCTGCAGAAGACTTGCCAAGTCGCAGAAGAGAAGAAGATGATCATGGAAGCTCCAATTACAAATCCATAACATGAATGTTGTGTATCTGAAGTGATCATTAGATTGAAGAAGAACAACAATTGTTATCCAGAATGTTCTTAAGTGAATCAAGATGAAGAAGTCCTTCTCGCGCTCAAACGAAGATCAACAAAGCTGACAAAGCTTTTAAAGAAGAAGACTTCAACAATTCAAGTGTTCATGGCTATTGTCCATAAAGAAGAAACTTGAAGAAGAAGACAATACATTTGTGCTACAATACAATGTATTGTCTTAGTGTTTATTAGGTTTTTCTGACGTACTCAAACTGTTGTTTACTCATGCTTATGTAAGAAATAAACAAATGTAAACATTACCCATTTCCCCAAAGGACCGAGTGAAGGTCAAAACTTTAGGAGGCTCGAAACTTAGTAGTTAACGCATTCTCAGAACAAGGTTTTTTGGTGAATTTCTCTAGGGCTAAGGTTCTGGTGTTGATCAAAACTATGTGTTCTAGAGCCTGAAGTCACAACGGTTGTTGCACAATTAGTCACGGTTGCAGGTTGCGCAAGGAAGTCATGACATGTTGTTGTGCAGTTAGTCACAACAGGTTATCGCACAAGGAAGTCACGATAGGTTGTTGTGCAATTAGTCACAACAAGTAGCCGCGCACGAAATTCGCAACTTTGGCTGTGCAGTTAGTCACAGAAATAGCCGTGCGATTATAATCTTATGTTTGGTTATAGTGGATTAAGTCCTTGTTTTAGGAAAAATCACCTTGGCGGGTGGATTGTACTAGCTTGAGAAGTTCTTAAGTGAACCAGGATATATCGTGTGTTCTTTACTCTTGATTTATGCTTTACTTTATGTTTATGCTTCCGCAATGCAATCATAGTATAACTTAACGCAATCTTACCCTTTGCGAAAAGTAGTCAAGAGTGAAAACCTCAATTCCCCCCTTTCTTGTGTTTCTCTCACACCTTCAATTGGTATAAGAGCACGGTTCTGTTATTGATGGATATCAAACACTTAACAATGTCAGGTAAAGATCCATATGTTGTATGTAGAAACAACTAAGGTGAGATTTCATTCACTTATAATTTCAGTCTCATATCAATTGATGATGATGAAGATTGAGTACTGAATTCTAAACCAACGGATTACATTGAGAAAGTGACTTATTCTTGAAGATTGTCAAAATATTTTCCATTGGAGTTTGGCAGAAGATTATAGAATCAGATGACAAGATATATTCGTCAGATAAGGAGATATATTTGTTGAATTCTTATCTTAAATACGATTGGATTAAACAACGTATATGCTCAAAGATCAAATCATCAGAAAACAAGAAATCTTGTTTGCTGAAGATTATTTTTATTGAGTATGAGATGTTTTCAAGAAACAGATTAGTCCACCATTGACTTTATCATATGAAGCTCATTAGAAGTTTTCTAAAGTGAACATGATGATTGTTAGCTTATGATTTTAATTCCTAAGAACTTCATGCGGGAGTCTGTATAAGAAGTCAAAAATCATAAATAGAGGATGTCAAACTCTTGAAATGGTTTATGTTAGAATGTCTAAGACCTAACTGATCAAACAGTTAGAAGATTTAATGCAGATTGAATGATGTTTCATTCGCAAAGCTTCGAAGAAATACTGGAGAGTATTCATAAGAAGGAAGCTTATTGATTCCCCAAGAATATCATCAGTGAAGTATTTTGAGAACTTGATGGAAGTAACATTGACAATTAAAGTTCTGTTAAATTGAGATTCAACCTCAGTTGAACAAACTGCATTTGATCAGAATGTTATCTGAAATTCCTCTAAGAAATTCATGGTATATGATTTATGGAATCAAAATTGCTGGATAAGATGCAAAGAAAAAAAGTCAATTGTTATGAGCTAAAAGAATTTAAGTCATTGATGTTATTCAGAATGAAGAAATCAATAGACATTATTTTCGGAAGCAGATATGTTGTCAATCTTTGTTGAACTAACTCTGAACAAGTTAGTTAAGTATTGTAAGAACAAGATTTTCACTTAAACTATGTCTAAGTTTGATGATACTTGTATCTGAAAAAGATTCACATTTGTTCATGGAAACAAAATCAGAAGATGTTAAAGACGTCAATCAATTCTCTCAAGCACTTAACTTCTCAGAAGTTTAGGTTTAAGCTAAAGGAATTATTGAACTTCTGATAACAAGTCTCTTGTCAAGAGAACCTTGATAAGAATATGGATGTTCTGATAATGAGGACGTTGCAGGGATGCCTTCAGAAGTTCTATGATCGGTTATTATCTGAAGACTAGTTATGATCATCATGCTTGGAGTCATCATTCAGAAGGAGTGAACATCCTTCAGGACCTGAATGAAGAAAGTTGATCAGAAGCTCTATCAAGGAGAAGCCAGAATCAAAATCAAAATGGAAATCACTCAAATATAGAATCAACATGAAGATTTCTAAACCTCAAGGTATGATTTCTTTATCTTATTTGATTGTCTGATAGAATACTTCTACATGTTAGAAGATATGCTAATCAGAAGCATAATAGATGTTAGTGCTAATCTAATTATGAATTTTCTCTTCAATGAAAATCTCATAATTAGGAACATTCTCTCTATAAAGAGACAATCTTTTGATTGATTTTATAGACTGTGTTCACACAAGTTGTGACATCAGTCATAATTGTGAATCTTATGCGATCATAAGATTTCACATGGAAAACATATGTTTTCTTGAGAATGAGCAGAAAAACCGAGTACGTATAATGTATGACATATGCAAGATAATATTTTTCTTAGAGATCAAGCAACTCTGTTCAAAATATTTAATTTTAGACAGTATCTGTTTTGCTACTTCCAAATGCTCATTTATTAAGAGTCTTATGTGCATCTGTATGTCACTCCCATCTCTTTAAATATCAAATCACACCATTCCATTTCTTTGAAATTCTTGTATTTTGTTCGGTCCTTGGTCAAATGTGGCTTCCTTAGTCTATCATGTCACTTATCACCTTCTTGGGTGTATATAAGTCATACTTGTTCATAATGTGTTTTTATGCTTATCTACTCTTCTCCTAAACACATATAGTCTTGTTCAATTAAGTCACCATGTCTCTATCAACCTTCAAAGTAAATGAGGATCTCCTTGAAATCATTCTTGAACAGCAAGTTGAAAATCTTCCTGTTGAAAGTCACATGTTTGGAAGTTACATTGATGTCACAATTTCTCAACAATGGAACATATATTTCAACATTTTGGGTAAACCAATCTATGTGAACATGGTTAAGGATTTCTTGATGAATGCTTCTCTTGATTACGAAAGCGGTTCCATTACTTCATATATCTTTGAAGTTCCCATAACCATCACTCTCTTCTCCATCATCCTTGCTACCGAATGTGAAGATCTTAGAGTCACGGTTGATAATGTCAAATCAGTATTTTTGATGACTGAAAAATTTATTTCTCTTCATGATCTTTCATCAGGATATCATCTCACCAATCCAAAGAATCTCCTACATGTTCCTAGAGCTTGGTTTAAGCTTGTGATGTCTAACTTTCTTCCTAGAGGAGAAAATAAGGATTTTCTAAGATATGATGATCAAACATTCATCTATCTTTTGATGAAAGATTTTAAAGTGAACATACCAAGATCCATCTTCAACTGTCTTTAGAAATCCATCTCTAAATCAAGGACTCGCATTAAGTCCTATATTCCTTACGCTCGAGTGCTATCTGAAATTTTCTTTATAGAAGGAATTGTGGACATAATCAAAGAGAGGGTAGTAGAGTACGGTTCTGAAAACTGCCCATTGAAGACAAAGTGTTGATTCTTCAGTGTCTAGGGGATTTGAAATGTCTTGTCTAATCTTGTTTGTCTTTCCTTGATTGTGTTCATGTCTGTTTTTTCTTGTCAATTTGTGTCTGTTGTGTTTCTTCTTGATTAATGAAGTATTTTATTTTCAGTTCATGAATTGCTTATCTTTGAGAATGCCTAAATCTGAGATGCTCTAATCATTATACATTACTCAATATGAGAACATATATTGCACAAATTAAGTGTCATATCTTAATGTGCAAAATTTCTATGTCAAATTCATTATCATATTGATATGATTTAAAATGCTAAATGCTCTAACTTTTTGATGATGTAAAAAAGGAGGAGAAATAAAAATATGATTTTGATATAACCTAAAAGAATGCAAACTCAAACAATAATTAAAATGATATAAAATATGTTTTCTATTAATGTCTGATTGTTTGATGTTTAACCGAGGAACTTGAAAAAGTTCATAAGGCATTCTTAGAACATGTTAATTGTAAGAACTATGTTAAGTTCTTAAGAGCTGATTGTTCATATAATCAAAGTTGTACACTTCGTGAACATATGTTCAGAATCAGATAGACCCAATACTGTTCAGAAGTTGAGAACTTTTTGAAAGTCAAAGTTATCATGATTTTGGTATCATAATGTTCAGAAGTTGTAAACTTTCTGAGAATATGATATTTAGAACATAAGAATCTGAAGCAGAAGTCTTCCTGAAAGCGGTCAAGACAAAGTCTACAAGTAAAGATGCTTTTCAGAACAACATGCTAATCAAAAGTTTTAAGACTGTCTGAAGATCAGGATATGAAGATCCAAGAAAGAGAAGTTATGTTAAGACAAACTCTAATACTCTAGAAGTATAGTGTTTTGTTTTTGAAGAACCAAATGAAGTTCTGATAGACCAAGAAGTGATTTACAATTGCTATCAAACTCAAAATCAAGCTTTGATAAGCTTTGATCAATCATAGAGTTTTGATAGTAACAAGGTTCTGAGATGAAGGCATGTGTTCTGGTCAGACTCTGACGAGTTAAGATAGGGAAATGATCCTTCTCTATTCCATGTTCCGACAACTCAAAATTTGTATTTTGTGAGTCTTGGGATCAGTTGGAGACAATGAACAAGCAATAATAAAATTTTAGGGATAACACATTCATGGGGTGTTGTTGCTCGGAAACTCTGAATATGTTTTAATTGGTGATTACCCTGTATAAAATGTCTATCCAAATACATGGTTTTGTCATCTTAAAACGGGGGAGATTGTAAGAACAAAAGTTTTATCTACATTTCATCTTTATGTTTTGATGATAATAAGGAAGTGTTTATGAAAGATCTATTTTATGTTCTGATGTTTGTTATTGTGAAGATCATGAATATTGAACATATTAGATCAAACAAACATTATGAAGATGTACAAAAATGATAATATGCGAAGTTACTATGTGTAACATTAGTCCCAAGTGTGCTTCTGTATCTGATCACAATCAGAAAGATCCAAGGATGCATGATGTTGCTGTTGCAATGCTCTTGTGAATTCTATTCTGAGAGTGGTTCTGATCAGGAAGCGAGTAAAGCTTCTGATATGTTAATCTTTTGAAGAATTATGTTCTGAAGACTCTGATGAATGAATGTCTGAAGACCAAGTGAAAAAAGACTCTGAAGAATTAAGTGTTATGAAGGTTAAGGTTTTGAAGAATCAGGTGCTAAAGACCTTGAAGATAATGTTTTATGTGAACAAGGTTCCGAAGATTCTAAAGACTTGAGGTTCTGAAGACCATGGGTTTCAAGGCAAGTGCTAAAGAATAACGTTCTGTGTGAACAAGTTCCAAGGACTGAAGACTCAGGTTCTTTGAAGACCCAAGTATCATCGTCTCTAACTCATGCTTCATTCAATCATCTGCAGTCAGAAGCCTTTGAAATTCAAAAGACAATGTTACCGTTATCAAGGATAGTACAAAGTACAAAAATGCTTTATTCCACTACCTCTCCAACAACCGTGTATTACTGGAAAAGGAGAGACGTGGCAGTATTATTTTCATCCTTGATTAACGACATTCCTCAGTAGCCAACTATGCTGTAACGACTCTATTATGCTTGGCTATATAAGGAAAACATCACAAGCTATGTGATGTTGGTGATGTTGTTGAACGCCATAACCAAAGAGCTGTAAAAGTTGTTGCTGGTACACAACCATTGGTTTATATGTTGGTGTTAATTGATATAAGCAGAAAGGTTTAAACACACATACAACTAAGTTGTCAAAATGGTCTTTGAACCATGTTGATGTTGTCATACAATCACATTAGATTGATGATTAACAAGATAACAATGAAACAAACCATTCAGAGTTTGATTGAATATGCAGCTCATAAGCTGATTACTCTTTGACAACAATCTGCTTATGCAGAGAGATCTCTGATTCACAATGTGTTTAACTTTATATGATGTAGAAGACTTGCAAAGTCACAGAAGACAAGGAAATGATCATGGAAGCTCCAATTACAAATCTACAACATGAATGTTGTGTATTTGAAGAGATAATTGGATTGAAGAAGAACAATGGTTGTTGTCCAAAATGTTCTTAAGTGTATCAAGATGAATAAGTCTTTCTCACCCTCAAACGGAGATTAACATAGTTGACAAAGTTTTTAAAGAAGAAACCTTCAACAACTTAAGTGCTCAGGGCTATTGCCTGTAAAGAAGCAACTTGAAGAAGAAGACCACACATTTGTGCTACAATACAATGTATTATCTTAATGTGTATTAGGTTCTTATGATGTACTCAAATTGTTGTTTACTCATGCTTATGTAAGAAGCAAACAGATGTAAACATTACTCACTTCCCCAAAGGACCGAGTGAAGGTCAGAACTTTTGGAGACTCAGAACTTAGTAGTTAGCGCATTCTCAAAACTAGGTGTTTTGGCGAATTCCTTTGGGGCTAAGGTTCTGGTGCTGCTTAGAACTATGTGTTCTGGAGCCTGAAGTCACAACAGTTGTTGTGTAGTTAGTCACAGTTGTAGGTCGCGCAAGGAAGTCACAATATGTTGTTGTGCAGTTAGTCACGACAGGTTGTCGTGCAAGGAAGTCACGACAGGTTGTTGTGTAGTTAGTCACGACTGGTAGCCACGCAAGGAAGTCGCAACTTCGGTTGTGCAGTTAGTCACGACAGTAACCGCACAATTATAATCATATATTTGGTTATAGCGGATTAAGTTCTTATTTAAGACGAAATCACCTTGGCGGATGAACTGGACTAACTTGATAAGCTCTTAAGTTAACCAGATATATTGTGTGTTCTTTACTTTTGCTTTATGCTTTAATTTATATTTATGCTTCCGCAACACAATCGTAGTATAACTTAACACAATTCTACCTTTTGTAAAAAGGGGACAACTTCTTTACTCACCTCAAAAAGTTGGGTAATGTACATTCCTCTAATCAAATAATGCCATATAATTTTATTGCATTTATTTATTTATTTAATAACTCAAACTTTTTAGATTTCCAAAGCAATTCCAATACAAATTATATTATGGGTAACTCTACCCAATTTTTTAAGACGGATAGATAAGAATTTACCTTATAAAAAATAGTCAAGAGTAAAAACCTTAATTCAATGCGTCTTATTTTTTTCTTTGGACCTTTGAACTTTATCATTAAAAAAAAGAGTAATGATTCATAACGAAAATCTCAAGAAGTAGTGCAATTTATTTTGATCATATATACTAATTCCTTTTTCTTTTGTAAAAAACAAGATAAGATAGTATAAAGAGCTTAATTAAAAAAAGTGATTATCCTATGCTTCCGTTCCACACTACACCCCCTTCAATTACTAATTCCTTTAATTACGGAGTTTCATTTGTATTAAAATAATTAATAAATAACAACAAAGCAATACCAATAAGGCAATAACCATGGTAGAAAGAAGTACTTACCCATTCACATTTCAACTCATGAAGTGTGAGTGAGTGAGTGACAGTACTACCAGTAGCATAGCTACCACTAACCCATTTCTCACCACTCACCTCTGTGAAAGAAAACTCAAAACTTTCCCTCCATCAACAATGACCCAAACAACCTGCATTTTCTTATTCTCACTTCTTGCTTCCTTTTTCATCCATGGAACATCCATGCTTAACCTCACTCTCCCAGCTCAACATCCTGACCCTGAATCTGTTGCCATACAAGTCCACAGGTACTCAAATATCTTTACCACCCTACATTACTTAAAACAAGTAGATCTGGGTCATCAAAAAGTTTCATTTTTTATGGTGATAATAAATTTTCATTTATAGGTCAATTTCTTTTTTTTGTAACATTAGCTAGTGTTAGTAAAAGTAGCTAAAAAATTTATTATTTTTTTTTTTAGGAAAGTGAATGAATCAATGGGAAGAAGAGAAATGCTATCAATATCAAGCAAAGATTTTTCATCATCCTGTCAAACAGGAAACCCGATAGACGATTGTTGGAAATGCGACCAAGATTGGTCCAACAACCGTCAAAGGTTAGCAGATTGCGCAATTGGGTTCGGCCAAAACGCGAAAGGAGGAAAAGGTGGTAAATTTTATATTGTAACAGATTCCTCAGACAATGATCCTGTGAATCCAAAACCTGGTACACTGAGATATGCTGTTATACAAAATGAGCCATTGTGGATTGTTTTTCCCAGTAACATGATGATTGAGTTGTGTCAAGAGCTTATTTTTAATAGCTTTAAGACCATTGATGGACGTGGTGCTGATGTTCATATTGTGGGTGGTGGGTGCATTACTCTTCAGTATATTAGTAATGTTATTATACATAACATTCATGTTCACCATTGTCATCCTTCAGGTAAGAAAATTATTCAGTTGTGTTTTTGTTTTTCTTCACTTTTTGTTATGCCTCTAATCTTAGTTTAGTGAGAACATGGATTTTCTTTTTCTCTTTTTGGATACACACCTTTTGATGTGTATTGTGATTGTATTGCATGCTTTTTTTCCCCCTGTTGTCATTGTCATGTGGGGGCACTTTATAAAAGTTAATTAATTGAGGGTTACATTGTGACTAATTTTAGACAACTTTATCTTTCGTCAAAAATCTAAATTCAATGGTAAAACTAGTTAAAAATTCTTGCATTCGCAAGGTAAAATCATGTAATTTTAAAATTTTTACTAATAAAAGTTGTAATTCTTTGTGAAGGTAACACTAACGTTCGGTCTAGTCCAGAACACTACGGATATAGAACAATATCAGACGGAGACGGAATCTCTATATTCGGATCAAGCAACATATGGATAGACCATTGCACACTCTCCCGTTGCAAAGACGGTTTAATTGACGCCGTCATGGGTTCAACCGCAATAACTATCTCCAACAACCATTTCTCACACCACAATGAGGTTATGTTACTAGGTCACAGTGACCATTACAAACCAGACTCAGCCATGCAAGTAACTATAGCATTCAACCATTTTGGAGAACAGTTAGTTCAAAGAATGCCACGTTGCAGACTCGGATACATCCATGTGGTCAATAACGATTTTACGCGATGGGAGATGTACGCTATTGGTGGAAGCGGAGGACCCACTATTTATAGTCAAGGTAACTAACTAAGTTTATCTATAAGAGAATATAAGAGAAATGATATTCATACACCTCACATCTACACTACACCGTATATATACTGTATAGTGGATCTATATTTTATTAACAGAATTGATATTCATACATCCCACATCTTCATTACACCTTAATCTACACTATACCGTATATATACTATATATACTGTATAGTGGATCCAGATTTTATTAATAATCTTTATTTCTCAAACCACTTCTTCCTACATTATTTTTTAATCTCTCTTTCACCATTTTTTTTATCTCAAACCATTCTTAATTAAAAATATTTAATTTATTAATCAATTTTTGTTTATAATTTTTGGATGTCTGAATTTTTATTAATCAAATTTTAAACATCATTAATCAACTTCTTGTACACAATTAACCAAGTTTTCTTGACCAAATTTGATTAATTGTGTGCAAGAAGTTGATGAAGGAAGAAGAATTGGTTTATTATTATACCTGAATGCTTATTAATCAACTTCATTATCGTATTGACCAAATTTTTACACTGCATTAATCAATTTCATTACTATTAAAGTATGAGACTACATTAACCAAGTTAACCTTCCATTAACCAAGTTCCATTAATGTATTAACCATATTTGTGACTGTATTAACAAAGTGAAATTGATGTTAAGAGAGAGAAACATGTGCCAACATTAATAATTTATTGTTTCTTGAATGACCCACAAAATCAAAAAATGTAATACTTTTACTCAGTATTGTAAACATAACAATATTTTATTTTATGTAGATGTATACTTTGGTGTAAACATATCAAATCTGTTTATCTATTTATAAGAAAAAATTTACTTTTTAAATTTACTTTATCTATTTATAAGAAAAAATTTACTTTTTAAATTTAACGAATAATAAATGTATTTAATCTATATGATAGAATCATAGGTATTATTAAGTATTAACTAACTAAGTTTATCTTTGATGTGAAGTAACTAACTCTTAACTAACTTTTTTTTTATGATATCAGGTAACCGATACACGGCTCCTGAGGATGTTGATGCGAAGCAAGTGACGAAGAGGTTGGATTCGGGGGAAGGGGAATGGACGACGTGGAATTGGAAATCGGAAGGTGATTTTATGGTGAATGGTGCATTTTTTGTTGATTCAGGTAGTGAGAGTGAAGGGAATTTTCAGAAGGCTTATAGCGTTGATCCTAAAACGGTTGATCGGATTTCTGTTCTTACTATGTCCGCCGGTGTTCTTGGTGTTGCTAGGTACGTTCTTTTCTGCATCGATATTTTATCTTTTAAAGATGAACAAATGAAATGTCGGAGATTGAATTATATGAATATTATTTTTAACTTTTGTCATAGGTTATATAAAAAGTAAAGTACACTTTTCTCCATGAAGACTTGCTTTTTTAATTTAAAGTTTTGGATTCTGGTTAAAATAATTGATGTGGTGAATGAACAGGGACAATAATCTAGGAATGTGGACAAGAGCACCGAACGGTGGTGGTGATTATAGTATTTCATATTCTGGAGAACAAGAGTACACTGATGACATGTCCCACAGTACGATGATGTTGACCCATTCCTTTACTTTGACTCTTGTATCTCTTTTTATTGCACTGTTTTGTTTGCTATCTTAACAATAGATCTTTAACAGTTAAAGAAGAATTAAGTATCTTCTATTTAATTGGTGCTGCTAGATGTTTAGTGACTCTTGTTGAAATTGAAATGAAGACAGATATTGCTCCTTAAAATCAGGGCAATGTTTAAGACTTTTCTTCTTTTCTATCTTTATTTTATAACAGGATTCAAATTTGCAGTTAAAAAAAGCATAATTGTTTTTCTCAATTAAATAAACCGTGTAGCAATAAGATACAAGTTTGTTGTGTTGTGCAGGACAAAAATATTATGTAGTGTAGGATAGTTTCTCTTTGAGTTCAAGTTTGTGGAATTAATTTGTTCTAAGAGTACATACATGGACCACAACAATACTATTCTAACGCTAAGCTCACACAACGGTCAGATAAAGGTACTTATATATAGTTTAAAATTCTCTCATTGTTATTTATAACGTTGATAAGATTTTAATAGAACAATTTCCTTTTAAGAATCTTTGAGAAACAAACTAAAAAACTTTGAAGAACGAACATATAGGAAAGAAGCTCTAAAAATAAAAAGAAGAATCAATTCAAGCATCAATTGATTTTAGGCAGATTGTTTCAATTTTTTTTTTTTTTAAATGATCTTTAAAATGTAACATTTTTGTTGAACTTTTTTTTATAAGAATTAAAAAAAAATTCAAATAAAAAAATAGTTTAAATAGTTATTTTTAAAATATTATTTTAGATATTTTGTTATATTTTTTTTATATTAAAACTTTAAAAAATCATTTAAATTTAAAACTATATTAAATAATTTTTCATAAAAATAATTTTTGAGATACATCTTTTTGAAAAAATTGTGAATTTGACTATGTTTTGATCTTTAATAATATATATTTACGTTATACTATGTTTTGATACATCTTTTTGAAAAAATGTATATTTTACTGTATTGACGTGTCCTTGTCAAAAACCTTCAAATAAAACCCGATCTTGAAGGAAAACCCCACATTGGTTTTCTTATTTGAAACACACAAAGTTCCCAATCCAATATTTTCGGTTACACCAAACGTAATTGGACGTTATCAACCCTAATCTAGATGGTCACCCAATCAAAAAATGATTATGTTTAGTTCAATTGTGTGTATGCATAAAGAGAGCTTGAAGATGATGGGAAACTTGTAATCTGGTTTCGTTAGGTTTTAATCTTTAGAAAACCCTTAAACTATAATGAGATGCATGTATGAGTATATATATGCGTGTGTGGAAAAAGGAAAAATGGTAAAGGTAGTTAGGTCGACCTATGATACATAGGTCGACCTATGAAAGTCATAGGTCGGCCTGTAAAGGTAGTTAGATCGACCTGTGATGCAACCTGTTATGTAACCATTGAGCAGAGTCTACAGGTTTCATTCGTGGAGCGTGGAAACTGACCTGAAATATGCATAAGTCGACCTGTACTGAAGCAACGTCTTCCATAAGTCAACCTGATCACATATATGCCGACCTATGTAGTTATTTTGATGCACGAACTTGATTTTTGATGTGTATGACATGCCTAAGGCTTATCAAACTTGTTCAAAGATTCTTTTTTATGCATCATAAGGCTAAGGGGACAAATGATACTCTAAATGTAAGTTGATACCGTCCGATATACAAAATCACTACGATAGACTACCTTGTTTCTTATTTGACATCATTTAAAACCCGATTGAAGTTTTAGTTAGCACTAACAAAATTTGCTCTTTGTAAGTTGTTGAGTATAGTTGGGAGAATCCAACTTGTTAGGAGTATCTTTTTGGCGCTATAACCCAATATTGGATGAACTATTTTCCTCTCCCAAAGATGGTCTTCCATAAGATTGATAATATTTTCAAAACATTTATTTGGACTGGCCAAACAGGTAGTAGCAGAAAAAGTCTTGTGGCGTGGAATAAAGTCTGCAGTCCAACTAATCAAGGAGGTCTCAATGTTATAAACATTGAAATTTGGAATAATGTTGCTCTTTTAAAGTATTTATGGAATATCTGCTTGAAAGTTGATAACTTGTGGGTGAAGTGGGTGCATGCTTATTACTTGAAAGGTGATGATCAAATGTCTGCTACCCTAAAGAATACCAGCTCCCGGATCCTGAAGAACATTTTAGCCAGAAGAAATCATGTGAGTCAGGTTTAACAGTCTTGGGATGATATGTTTATCAATAGAAGATTCTCTATGATAAAAACCTACTTGCACCTTGTGGATGATCATAATAGAGTGGCTTGGCATCATGTGATTAGACTTAATTATGCGAGACCAAGTGCTATGTTAACTTTTTGGCTTGCTTGACATGGTTGTTGTTGACCACGGTAAAGCGACAAGCAAATGTTTATGATTAAAAGGATTTCCGAGGTTTTTTGTATCCACAGAGATCAATGGAGGGAAAAAGTGTCGTTCAACGGTGTCTATGTTTCTAAGCTTGTTTGTTAAAAGCTGGTTGATAGTTTAATAACTCAAAAATAAAAGCGAAAAACATAAATACATAAAACTTACAAAAATAAATGGAGTCTTGTTGGGGTTAGGATCTCATCAATCGATACCACATGCATTCTTATGCTCATTTTATACACAAATCAATCATTCGTCTAATATCATCATGTATCACTCACATCATGCTGTCGTACCTCGGAAAATACGATCCTCGCGAATGTGGTCACGACTGGGCTGACTAGAGAGTCGACATCTAACTTTGATTTATTCCCAAAGAGGGAAAGGGAAAATATAGATAAAACCTGGGAAGAAAGTGTAACACCCCAAATTTGCCATCTTCATTTTAAGCATCATATCACATCATATGCATCATGAACATATCATTTTCTTAGCATCCTAGCATGGAAAGATGAGGCATAACATTCTTCATGTCCTAGCATTAGGCATAAGATCACCTGTGGAGGTTCTTTAAGCATTTCAAGCCATGACAAGGGTCCCAATGGTTTTGTACAAGTACTATGAGGGGTCTACACTCCATTTACAAGATCAAGTTCATTTGCAAAAGCTCAGAAGATTGCATGATCATCAGAGATTCCAGGATAGGGCAAAGCTCCTACACATGGCACCTAAACTAGGGTTTGAGATTCAAGCTTGAAAATATCACAAATTTGGCCATTTCATTTGGGCAAAGTCTTTTATATGTCAAGAGGATCCTAGGTACCAAATTTCATGAGAAAATTCCTTGTGGAAGTCAGAAAATTCTTCAGTTGCTTGCAGATGAAGTAATTGGTCAACTGTGCCCTTAAAAAGTCAACTGTGTGATTTCAAGGGGTCTAACCCAACTTTTCTTGCCAAGGGGTGTCCTTACAATGTTATAATAGGTTTGGGATGTTCAAAGATCAAGAATCATGGAGATTTGAGGCTTTTTGCAAAATTGGCACAAAGTTGGTTTTTGAGAATTTCCATTTTTGGCAACTTTTGCCCTAATTTTCAAGTGAGCTTAACATGATAAAAAATTCTTCAAATGGACCAAAGTCAAACATGAAAGTTGGAGATTAAGGGCTCCCATTTTCAAAAAGTACAAGTACTTTTTCATGGGATTCTTGGTTTGTGTTTTAAGCCCCTCGAAAATTTGCTGCATATTAGGGCAAAACCAAAAGTTTCATGCATGCACAAAAGCAAAAAGCCTCAAAACTTAATTGTAACGCTTGGAATGGATCAAGTTTGGTTCCAATTATAAAATACAAGGCATTTGGCACATTTTTCTCCAAAGAATACCACAAATTCGTGCACCACAAGAAAGTTACTTCATAAGTGTATATTTTGCAAAATCATGAGGAAAGTGTGATAACCTTGATCTAAGGGCCAGGACTTGTTGGATTATAATCAAGGGCTGGATTTGCATTGAACATGGGATGAAAGGCCAAAGGAAGCATGAGCATTGCATGCTCTCACACCAAACTTGCAAGAATTGCAAATTCACAAATTCTCCTCATTCCCACCTGTAAACCTTTTCATTTTTTCAGCATTGGTTTGTGAGGTCATACTTAAGAAATTAGGGTTTCAAAATCACGAACCTCTCTCTCATTCTCTCATTTCCAAGTTTATGCACAACTTGCATTTTCTCTCATTTCTCATCACACACTTGCTCAATCAGAAAACAAATTGTGGATTCTTGATCAGTGCTAGCTAAGGATCATTAATCACACCATCATTCAAGCTTTCTCTCAAGATCAACAACCTTGCCATTTCAGGGCAGGTGTTGGCAAGATCAACAACCTTTCTATTTATTCCTAATTTCCACGTGTCATATTAATTCTTCATTCCAATTAATTCCTTTTAAGTCTTTTTTTGAGTACACTACCTTGTTCATTTTCCATAGAGTTCATTATTTTGAGTTTTGTGTTTATTCTTTTTGCTCTGGTTTCCTAAGAGGATGTAGTTTATGTGTGATTTTTCCCCTGATTTTTAGAAACTTTTTCATTGGGTCTTGGTCCTTTGACTTGTGAAGGAAGTTTGTAACCCTAATTCATGTTTAAGCCTTCTCTTGACCTATTTAACTTCTGAATCTTTCCCAATCCTTTTGGCTCATTGATATATCGTGTTTGAAGATCATTTAGTTTAAGTTGTGGATTTTTTAGATGCTTGGTTGATTTAATTTGAATTTTGTCTTGAACCTTGTCCCATTTTGCTTCTTTTGGTCCATTAGCTCTCTCATAAGCTTAGAAGGGCACTTGTGCCAACTTATTTTTCTCATTCGGGGTCCTTTTGGGGTATGGGTTCCATTATGGTCTTGACTTAGGGTTTGAGTCTTAGAATTTTTTGTGTTTGCTTACCTTTTAAGTCCTTTCATTTCTTAAGTGTGTTCATTTCACCTCCTTACTTCTTCCACCTCATTATGTGATTGTTTGGTCTTGTACCTCTCTTTTCTTCATCTTGTTAGCTTCTTAAGCCCTTATTTGACTTGTTTTGGTTCTGGTTGTGTGCATTGATTCCATGTTTTGTGCATTTTGCCTTGCATCTTTCTTAAGTTTGCATGTATTTGTCATTTGTTTCATGTTGCCTCATAATTAGCATGCATACTTCTTTCCTGATTCTTGTGAGTTGCATTTGCATTGAGCATTTGTATATATCATTTCACTTCTGTTTGTATGATGATTGCATGTTATTTTGTTCATTCCATTTCACTTGTATGCTTGTTACTAACCTTACAGGGGCTATGGTAAGTGTGAGGTGTGGAAGTTGAGTTCCACATCTCCAAAACTCATCTCTTCTTCTTATTTATTTATTGTACTACCCCTTTGCTTGTTGGGCTTAGGCTTTTCTCATCTCTTCTTCTATCTTCTTCTTCTTTTCTTCTTTTCTTCTTTCATTCTTCTTTAGGATAGAAAACCACATTAACCTTAGGATATCCATGCATGATAACACTTAGGATTTTCTAGTCCCCCTTTAGACTTTTGCCTTTGTGATCCTTTTGGTTCTTCTTATCTTCTCATCTCTCAACCATAAAAAACATCTTAATAAAGTTTGAAGTGATGCTTTGAGCAATAGCCTTATCCCATGAGGTGTGCTTGTAGTCTTCCCATCTTGGGATAGTACAAGTTTACCTTGTGATACACAAGTCTGATCAAGGTATCTTCTTCACAAAGAAAAGCATAAAAAACACGTCTTCATTGTAAATACCAAAAACACTTAATAAGTTAATGAGTTAGTGAGCTTAGGCCCTAATCTTTGGATCCATGTTTTGGGGATCTTCTCCTTACTTGAGTGTGCTTGTTCTATTATTCCATCTTAGAATGTAGTGACAAGTGCACATTCCATGGAAAAGAGCTTGAGTTCACTTTCTCGTGACACACTCATAAAAGCTTCTAAAAAGCACAAACAAACAATAAGCGTCTTTCCTTCGGGAATTCTTTTCTCATCTCATTCGCTCCATACGCGAACTTGCTCCTACTTGTCACTTTGCAAGACGGTTACGCACTCGTCGTCCGAGTCTGCAACACCTGAGCAATGGCATAGGCAGTTCAAGCCTTAATTCACAAGCAATTTCCTTGTTACCCCTAGTTAGGGGAACTACGACGTCTCTGATCCTCATTATCTCGATGAGGTACGTAGGCAGCGGGGTAGGGCCCGTTCGAGCACAATCTTTATTTTCCCTACATTTTTCTCTTTATTTTCTCATTCAGTTCCTTTCTCAGTTTATTTTCCAGTTCCATTTTCTTTTTATTTTCTTTTTGCAGCAGCTTTCATACCCTCACCCTTTGAAACATTTTCTTTTGCAAGCGTGGATCCTGTCGGGTACGGAGGACGATCTGGGTGCTAATACCTTCCTAGGTCGTAACCAACTCCCGAACTCAGTCTCTTTGGTTCGTAGGACCTGTGTCCTTCCTCTTCTTTCTTCTGGTTTGTGCAACATTACCATTCCCGTCTCTTTGGGATAAAAATGCTTGGCTGACGACTTTATTATTTTCCGCGCCATTTTCGCGTTTGTCCCAGGATGGAAATCCAGGGAGCGACAGTTGGCGACTCTGCTGGGGAACATACCCAGAATCTCTGGTTCCCCTACGAGTCTATCCTAGCGCTTGCTTGTTTCTGTTTCTTTGGGTGATGTTTGTTTGCTGTTGTGTGTTGTATTTTATTGTTGTTTATTTACAGCTTTATTTACAACTTTATTTACAGTTTTCAGTATTTATTTTCTGCATCATGTATATATACTGGACTGTTTGGACTGGTTTTCTGTTTGGTGGGATGGGTGTTACTGTGTCTGAGAGATGAGCTCATTACCACGGCTCGAGTGCACTTTAGGACTTAGAGTGGTTCCACTTTTGCCTCATGAGATCTTGTCATGGGGGTAGTAGTGAGTTCCACACCCAGATTTGCGATTGTCTTGGAAATGTCTTGATTTGGGGATCTTCCTCTCTCATTTCATAACCTTGACAGTTATGTGCAGCTGGGGACCGATCATTGAGAACCTTGTGGAAACATCCCTCTTTAGTGATGACAGTGGCAGACCACATTGTGTGGCAAACCCATTCGCATCCGAGGGCCCACTTGGGACTTACATAGGATGACCTTGTTTCTCGGACTTAGCTGAGGCCTCCCTGCATAGTATATAATGCCAAACCGATTCCCTGATTTGGTCAAGAGCCATTTCTCGGAGATGGTGAAAGTATTATTGCTATTCGGCTTTGAGAGTCCGTGATGTTTGACCCGGAGCCTACCAGTGAGATTGGGAGGGGTTTACAGGTGTGTAAGAACCCTTAGCCTCTACATATCTTCATATTCAGTGGTCCTTATTATTATTTCTGGTCCTATGGTCCTATGGTTCTGGAGTTCTGGTTTTCTTGGTTCTGGTTTTCTTGGTACTGTGGTTCTGAGACTTCTATCAGAGAGTTGTGATTATTTCTATCAGAGAGTTGTGATTCAGAGGACTGTTGGTTTGCCAGTATTCAGAGGGTCCTTGTGTTCAGTGATCCAGTATCCAGATGGTCCCAGTTGATCATATGCCTGCATTGCATTTGCATTTGCATCATTCTTGCATTAACTGTTTATGTTTCCATTTTTCAGGTCATTGTTCTTAATCAGCTCCCAGTTCTGGTAAATCTTATCTCCATGGCAGAAATCAGAAGAGTTCCAAGGAAAAAGAATGTTCACTATACTTTTCTTCAGCCTGAAGTTAGAAGTGTTCAGAAGTTAGCAGGTCTGATGAATGACTAGGTCTTGGGTAATTTTAGGAAAAGATATGGCCAGATACTGAAGTTTGTGGACAAGCCCACTGCAGATCAGAAGGACAGTTTGCATACCTTGTTGCAGTTTTATGATCCTCTGCTGCGTTGCTTTGTGTTTCCAGGTTACATCTTACCTCCTACATTGGAAGAGATTGCCAGCATGCTTAACGTTCCAGTCAGAGAGACATTGCCATTCTATGGGTCTGAGGTTGTGCTTAAAGAAGAAGACATAGCCAAAGTTTGTCGTCTGCCAGCTGCTACAGTTAAGAAGGCTCTGAAGGATAGTGAAGGCAAAGGACTCCCTTGGAGTGTGCTCATCCCAGAGGCAGAGAGATATGCTACAGAAGGTAGTTGGGGTGACTTTGGTGCTATACTTGCTTTGATGGTGTATGGGTCCAGCTTGTTCCCAAGAGAGAAGGAGTTTGTAAGCTTAGAAGTGATCTCTATCTTTGCTAAAGGCAATCCAGTGCCTACTCTTTTGGGTGCCTTCTACTACAATATTCATTACAAAAATGAGAAAGGTAGGGGTGGTCCAGTAGTCTGCTGTGCTTCTTTGTTTGCTGAGTGGTTTGCCAAACAACTGCCAAAGTCAGGTGCCTTCAAGGAGATGAGGGATGAGTGGAGATGGTCAAGAAGATTGATGGGGTTGACTGTTGAGGATATTGCCTGGGGATATGATAGAGATCTGCTAGGTAAAGAATTGATGGTTGGTTGTGGAAGGTTTGCTGGAGTGCCTTTGCTGGGAAGGAAAGGTGTCATCAGTTATTATCCATCATTAGCCAGGAAGCAGTTCGGTTACCCTTTGAAAGATCCTCCACAGATGGAAGAGTTTGCTGAATCTTTGTATTTTCCTGTGGAAGGAAACAAGGAGTTAGTATTGCAAGCAGTCCAAGATTGGGCTCATATGATAAGGAAGGGTAAGAAAGACTTTTGTAGAGTTGATCCCAAGACGTATCCATCATTTGCTGCATGGTTGCAAAGACATGTGGAAGAAGTTCTCATGCCTTTCTCAATTGAAGCTCCACTTTATCCCAGAGAAGTTCCAAGTCAGAATGGTACAGTCTCCCTTGAAGAGTACAAGAAATTGGAAGATCAGCTGCATGAAGTTCGAGTGGAGAATGCTGAAATGGTAAGCCTGTACCATCTTGCTAACAGGGCCAAGAATGAAACAGAAGGGAAGCTGCAGAAGATCCAAGCCTCCTTGGAAGCTAAAGAGAAAGACTTTGCGGGAAGGGAAGCTCACTTCCACAGATTGGGTCTGATGGAGGCAAAAAGAGAAGCTGAACGTAAAAAGACTTTGAAGACTCTCAAAGAAGCTCGACAGTCCATTGTTTGGTTGCAAGGCCAAATGGAGGAAGAGCAAAAGAAGTTCAGAGAGAAAGAAGAGTTCCTTGAAGTGCAAATGGCCTTCAAGAAGGAAGAGGTGGAGCAAGTCCATACCATCTGGAAGGAAAAGACTCAGCAGCTAGCACAAAGCCAGTTAGCCTTGGAGGAAGCAAGGAAAGAGATTGAAGAGCTCAAGCTGATAGCGGGTGTCAAGAAGAGCAGAGCAGAGGTGGCAGAGCCTGGGTCCTTAGCTTAGTTTATTTTTCAGACTACCTACAAGCCTGTTGTATGAGTCTTGCTTTATTTTGTATTTTGTCTTTTATTCATGTAATGGCTTGTAACCCTTTGGGGAATTTTTCTGTTTGTACTCTGACTTTTGGGCCGGCAGTGGTTTGACCATGATACATTGTTAATGTGCAAAGTTATCTTTTCTGAATGTGCAAGACTTGTTTGTCTGATACTGCTAATGTCTGAACCCTTATCAAAGAGAAAGTTTGAAAGCTAATCCTCAAAGTAATTGTCTGGAGTAGATGCCAGAACTGGGGCATGCAAATGCTTAAAATCTGGGAACATGAGCAGTTACATTGCATCGCATATAACCTGTTTGTTTGTTTTGCAGGTAGTGCTTCAGTTTCTAATGTCTTTTGTGTTTCAGGCACTATAGCTCCCAGAAAAGTTCGGGAATAACCAGTCGCACACAGATATCCAACAAAGATCAACAAAGAGAGAATTATGGACCAGATGCAAGCTGACTTTGCTGACCTGAGGCTAAGGATGGATAATTTCATGACTCTGATGGCAGGCATGGGTCAGAATCAAGAGCGTTTGCGGGAATTGGTTGAGAATCAAGCCAGGAACAACACTGCTGCTGCTGATAATCGTAACGGTGCGGGCGCACGTCAAATGGAAATCCCTGTAACACAGCCAAGGGTGACTATAATCAATGATGGGCTGAATAATGTGCAAATGGATAACCAGGACGAACAGTTCACTCTGCTGGACGAAGCTGAAGGTCAGGGGGCTGAGATGAACAGGAAGTTTGAGGAAATGGCAGAACAGATCAAAGCTATTCAATCCCAGAGCTCGTTGGGATTTGACATTACAGACTTGGGCTTGGTTCCAGGGGTTAGAATCCCTTACAAGTTCAAGGTTCCAACTTTTGAGAAATACAATGGCACCGCATGCCCAAAGACCCATCTTCAATCCTTTGTAGGAAGGATCGCTGCTCATACCGATGATGAAAAACTCTGGATGTACTATTTCCAAGACAGCTTGGTTGGAGCCTCTCTGGAATGGTATATGAAGCTTAGCAGAGTCAACATAAAGAGCTGGAAGGACCTGGCAAAGGCCTTTGTGAGACAATATCAATATAATTTGGACATGGCTCCAAATCGCACTCAATTGCAGCACATGTCTCAGACTGCTAAGGAGGGTTTCAAAGAATATGCTCAGAGGTGGCGTCAGCTCGCTGCCAGAGTTCAACCACCACTGCTTGAAAATGAGATGGCTGACATGTTTATGGGGACTTTGCAGGGTGTGTTTCTTGAAAGATTGGCGTCCAGTTCTGCCACCAAATTCAATGATATTGTAATTGCTGGAGAAAGGCTTGAGACCTTGTTGAAGATGGGAAAGATCCAGGATACAAGTGCTAGCAGCTCGAATGGAGCGAGTAAAGCTTTCAGTGGACCTCCAAGGAGAAGGGAGGGTGAGACAAATGCTGTGTTTGGCCGAGGCCGGGGCCGAGGTTATAGAAGACCATACGAGCATGTGGCAGCAGTCACAATTCCTTCTAATCCAGTGCAATAGATGCAACCTCAACAACAACAACAACAACAACCACCTCGTAACAACTATCAACAGAGACCGTATCAGCCAAGGCAAACTCGCCCGGCTAATAGGGTGCTTGAGGCCATCCCCATGACTTATGCTGCTTTGCTACCAAGATTGCTGGATTTGAATCTGATTCAACTGAGAACATTGGCACCACCACCTCCTAGAGAGCTTCCAGTGGGTTATGATGTCAATTCAAGATGCACTTTCCACTCTGGGGCACCCGGGCACTCGACTGAGAAGTGCAGGGCGCTACATCACAAGGTTCAAGACCTGATAAACTCCAAAGAAATTAATTTTGCACCATCGCCGAATGTTACTTCGAACCCTATTCCGAATCACAGAGGGGCTAGAATCAATGCTGTTGAGGGTGGTGACAAGTTAAGTCTGATGCTAAGTATTGAAGAAGTGAAGACTCCGTTATCGGTAGTAAAAGAGAGGTTGCTGAATGGTCAAGTGTTTCCAGGATGCTGTTCTGATTGTGAAGAATGTCTGAATTCAGAGAATGGGTGTGAGAATCTGAAGATGGGACTGCATAAGCTGATTGATGAAGGATGTTTGCAGTTTAGCAAGGTTGGTGATGAAGTGGATGATGTGTCAACCATTACCATTTTCTATGATGAAGCAGAGATGCCTGTCAGAAGAGAGCCTGTAACCATTTATGCTCTGGAGGTTAGTCCTGTGACTATCACCATGCCTGGGCCTGTTCCTTACACAGACGATAAAGCCATTCTGTGGCATTACGGCTTAGATGTATATGTGGCTGGACAGAAGATTGAGAGCAAGTCTATTGCTGTTGACCCGACTGTAGAGAACGTCGGAGGAGTTGGAGGTTTCACAAGAAGTGGTCGTTTATTTGCTCCCCCTGTTCTGAGAGGGGATCCTGAGACTGAGGCTTCGTTAAAAGCCAAAGGAAAGCAAGTTGTGACTGATGAATCAACTACTCCTGTTGCTGGGCAGGGTACATTTGAAAAGGAGGTCGAGGAATTCATGCGCATAATCAAAAAAAGTGATATAAGGTGGTCGAGCAGCTAAACCAGACACCTTCCAAGATATCCATTCTCTCACTGCTGATGTGTTCTCCTGCACACAGAGAGGCCTTGTTGAAAGTGCTGCTGATGGCCTATGTTCCTCAAGAAATCACTGTCAACCAACTTGAAGCTGTAGTGGGCAGTGTTAATGCAAGCCACGGGCTGGGCTTTACAGACAGAGACCTTACGTCAGAGGGCCGAAACCATAACAAAGCATTACATATTACTATGGAGTGCAAGGGTGCTATGTTGTCACATGTTCTTGTTGATACAAGTTCATCTCTTAATGTACTTCCGAAGAAGACATTAATGAAGCTCAATGTTGATGGTATTGTCCTGAGACCAAGTGATTTGATTGTCAAAGCTTTTGACGGTTCGAGAAGGTCAGTTTTTGGAGAAGTTGAGTTGCCGGTGAAAATAGGTTCTCAAGTTTTCAAAAGTATCTTCTACGTCATGGACATCCATCCTGCATACATCTGCTTGTTGGGACGCCCATGGATTCATCTGCTGGAGCTGTAACTTCTACCCAGCATCAGAAGCTCAAATATGTGGTGGACGGCCAGGTAATCACGGTATGCGGAGAGGAAGACATCTTCGTAAGTTACTTGTCAACATTCAAGTATGTAGAGATGGATGGAGAGATCCATGAGACTCTATTTCAAGCCTTCTAAGCAGTCAAAGTCAGCATCTTAACTCCCGTAGAGAAGAGCAATGAGAAAGAGGGTACCTCCATCCATTCCTACAAGCAGGCAAAGGAGGTCGTTCAGTCAGGAAGTGCCCAAGGCTGGGGCAAATTGCTGGAGCTAGAAAAGAAAGACGACAAGTTTGGTTTGGGGTATCAGCCTGGTGGATCTACTCCAAGTGGTAAAGCCATTACATTTACAAGCGCTGGGATGCTCGACCGCAACCAGATTTGTGTGACAAGCCAAGATGGGGACAGTGATGGTGACTGGGACAACTGGATTCATCCGTGTGCACCCGGCGAGGAGCTGAAGAACTGGTCTGCTGAAGACATTGTCCAAGTTACCTGGCACTCAGAGTAATTCATTTTGTTTCCTTTTATTATCTTACTACTTTGTCAAATCCAGCATTCTGCCCAAGATGCTAGGATCCATTGTATTGGGCCACCATTGTTTTGTATGCATCTTATTTTACCATGAAATAAAAGGACATTTTCAGACAAACTGTGTTCTCTTTCTTTGTTTTTAAAACTTTTCACAAAAATATAAAAATGGCAATGTGTTTTTCCTTTTTGTTTTTGTGATAGCGTCTCTTTTTCAAAATAAGCAGATTCTGAATAAGCACATCATCTGTGCAGTGTTGATCATCCGGATTCCATTGATAACGTTCCTGCTATGACCATGCATGAATTTTACAATCCAGTCTACCAAGCTGATGAAGGGGTTGAGGAAGACTGTGAACTCCCTGAAGAATTGGTCAGATTGTTGAAACAAGAGGAACGAGTTATTCATCCTCATCAAGAAGAAATTGAGATCATCAACATTGGCAGTGAAGATGTGAAGAAAGAGATCAAGATTGGGGCCAGTCTGCAGGCCGACGTCAAGAAAGAGCTGATCAGTATGCTACGAGAGTATGTGGATATCTTTGCTTGTTCATATCAAGATATGCCAGGGTTGGATACCGACATTGTTGTGCATAAACTACCTTTGAGAGAGGACTGTCCTCCTGTGAAACAGAAATTGAGAAGAACTCGTCCTGACATGGCGATGAAGATCAAAGAGGAGGTTCAGAAGCAATGGGATGCCGGGTTCCTTGCTATAACTAGTTACCCACCTTGGGTAGCTAACATTGTACCCGTACCAAAGAAGGACGACAAGGTCCGGATGTGCGTTGACTACCGGGATTTGAATATAGCAAGCCCAAAAGATGATTTTCCGTTGCCACACATTGATGTGTTGGTAGACAATACTGCTCAATTCTCGGTATTTTCCTTCATGGATGGCTTCTCCGGATATAATCAAATTAAGATGGAGCCGAAAGACATGGAGAAAACAATGTTCATTACCCCGTGGGGTACATTCTACTACAAGGTCATGCCCTTTGGTTTGAAGAACGTCGAGGCAACTTATCAACGGGCGATGGTTACATTGTTCCATGACATGATACACAAGGAGATTGAGTGTTATGTGGACGATATGATTGTTAAGTCCCGAGACGAAGAAGAGCATCTGGTCAACCTGAAGAAGCTGTTTGATAGACTGATCAAGTACAAGCTGAGGTTAAATCCAAACAAGTGCACTTTCGGAGTACGTTCCGGGAAACTGCTAGGTTTCATTGTTAGTCAAAGAGGAATTGAGGTAGATCTGGAAAAAGTAAAAGCTATTCAAGATATGCCTGCACCGAAGACAGAAAAATAAGTGCGCGGGTTTTTAGGGAGGTTGAACTACATTTCTCGGTTCATATCTCATCTAACTGCCACGTGCGAACCAATATTCAAATTGCTAAGAAAAGAGCAAACGGTCAGGTGGAACGAAGACTTCCAAAGAGCTTTCGACAAGATAAAAGAATATTTGCAGGAGTCTCCAATTCTAATGCCTCCAGTGGAAGGAAGACCTTTAATCATGTACTTGACCGTGCTAGAAGGATCAATGGGGTGTGTTCTAGGCCAACATAACGAATCTGGTCGAAAAGAGTACGCTATTTATTACCTTAGCAAAAAGTTTACAGACTGTGAATCTCGTTACTCACTGCTTGAGAAAACTTGCTGCGCTTTGGTATGGGCTGCTCGCCGACTGAGATAGTACATGTTGACTCATACCACACTACTCATTTCCAAAATGGATCATGTCAAGTACATCTTTGAGAAACCAGCGTTAACCGAAAGGGTTGCTAGGTGGCAAATGATCTTAACTGAATATGACATCCAATATACTTCTCAGAAAGCCATCAAGGGAAGTGTATTGTCGGATTACCTTGCACAGCAACCTCTTGAAGATGATTATCAGCCAATAAAGTTTGATTTCCCTGATGAGGACATCATGTACCTCAAAGTAAACGATTACGAGGAACCATTTCCAGAGGAGGGTCCATACCCTGAATTCAAATGGAAGTTGATGTTTGATGGGGCAGTCAATATCAATGGTCGTGGAGTTGGTGCCGTTCTTATCACTCCCGAAGGTGTTCACCTTCCCTTCGCCGCCAGAATTACTTTTGGCTGCACCAACAATGAAGCGGAATACGAGGCATGCATAATAGGAATAGAGGAGGCAATTAATCTTCGAATTAAGAACCTCGATATATTCGGAGACTCAGCCCTCGTCATTAACCAAGTTACCGGCAAGTGGTATACACATCAAGAGCATCTAATTCCTTACATGGATTATGCTAGAAAGCTGTTGACGTTCTTCACAACAGTTAAGCTTCAATATATACCACGTGATAAAAATCAGTTCGCCGATGCATTGGCCACTCTTTCTTCGTCTATCAAAGTCTTGTGTTGGAACTATGTGACCAGAATTAACATCTCCAGGCTTGACGCTCCAGCTCATGCCTTCTCTGTAGACGCCGTGTCTGACGAGAAACCTTGGTATTTTGATATCAAGCTTTTTCCTGGAAAAGCAAGAATACCCAGCTGGGGCAACTTCCAATGACAAGAAGACCTTGAGGCGACTTGCTGCTAGCTTCTTCTTGAACACAGACGGGGTCTTGTACAAGAGAAACTTCGACATGGTCTTGCTCAGATGCGTGGATGGACACGAAGCAAGCCTGTTAATGCAGGAAGTCCACGAGGGATCTTTTGGTACCCATGCAGGAGGGCATGCTATGGCTAAGAAATTGCTGAGATCGGGGTATTACTGGATGACAATGGATGCAGACCGTTGTTCATTCGCTCGTAAGTGCCACAAGTGCCAGATATATGCAGACAAAGTGAATGTTCCTCCAAGCCCGCTCAACGTCATGTCATCTCCTTGGCCCTTTTCTATGTGGGGCATTGACATGATCGGGAAGATAGAGCCTACTGCTTCAAATGGTCATCGCTTCATCTTGGTTGCGATTGATTACTTCACTAAATGGGTGGAAGCAGCATCTTATGCCAACGTCACTCGTCAAGTGGTCGCAAGATTTCTGAAAAGAGATATCATATGCAGATACGGAGTGCCTGAAAGAATCATTAATGACAATGGTTCTAATCTCAACAACAAGATGATGGCAGAGTTGTGTCTGGACTTCAAGATACAACATCACAATTCTTCTCCTTACCGGCCAAAGATGAATGGTGCGGTAGAGGCAGCAAACAAGAATATCAAGAAGATTGTGCAGAAAATGGTTGTCACTTACAAAGATTGGCATGAGATGTTACCATTTGCGTTGCATGGGTACCGAACGTCAGTCAGGACGTCAACAGGGGCAACTCCCTTCTCTCTGGTATATGGTATGGAGGCAGTCTTGCCTGTTGAAGTGGAGATTCCTTCATTGCGTGTGATGATGGATGTAAAGCTTGATGAGGCTGAATGGGTGCGTGCTCGTTATAATCAACTATGTCTAATTGAGGAAAAAAGATTAGCGGCTATCTATCATGGTCAGCTTTATCAGAGGAGAATGAAGCGAGCCTTCGACCAACGAGTACGTACTCAGGAGTATCAAGTGGGAGTGCTTGTGTTGAAGAGGATCATTCCTCCAGGTTCAGATCACAGGGGCAAGTGGACCCCGAACTACGAAGGACCATTCATAGTGAAGAAAGTCTTCTCAGGAGGAGCACTGATGCTCACCACTATAGATGGAGATGACTTCCAATCCCTTGTTAACTCGGACGCAGTTAAAAAATACTTCGCATAAAGAGACCCGCTGGACACAAAAGCAGAATTAAAAGTCCAGGCAAAAAAAAAGGGGCATCCCGGCGAGCTAAAAACAAAATAAAAAGCTCGGGCAAAAGTTAGGGAAAATGAATGAAAAAAATGTACACCCGCTGAGTTGAAAAGCCACATTGGACAGCTCAGGCAAAAAAGGGTATCTCGGTGGGTTGAAAACCCGAAAGGGCGATCCACGCAAAACAAGGGAATAAGCGAACAACTGCGATCCGAGTAATTTGAACCATATCATCGTTTCATACAGCCTGACAATATCAGAAGGATAGGAATTAGTTCCCTCATCCTCTCAGAAAGCAAAAGCAGAATTGAGAGTCTCGAAGACATACTGGTCATAGAAGAAATGGAACTCATTGGGATGCCGTGCCCATTGCCATTAGGATAGTTTCTTTTCTCAATTTTATGGTGGCTACTTCTTTCCAGGTGGTTGCTTCCTAATGTAAATCTTTGCCTATTCAGAGGCCTTTCAATAAAAAGAATATTCAGTCAAAAAGCTGTGTGTGTTTATTTTTGTTTGCAAAATGTCCTGAATTTTCGGCAAAAATAGCATTGCATCCGAACATGGTGATAATTTGAAAGAAAATGACATGCAGGGAAACACTGTAAACCCTCTTTGAGTGTCGGGTGACGATGGATGAACAAATCATACCATTGCAAATCCCCGGGGCACACTTGTGTTTTCTGTTGTTGCAGGTTGCAGGATGGCATCACATTCTCCCAAGCAAAGTTCTTCCCCAGCTAAGCCTTGGCTAGCAGCCCAAGCAGTTTATTTCTTCCCCAGTGGAGTATGCCCAACAGGAAGCTGAATGCCTGATGTTCCCACAGAGCTTTGAATCAGCAAATGTTCTCCCCAGCCAGAGCATTGTTGAAGCATCTTTCCCAGCCAAGTTTGAAGATGATCTTTCCCCACAGAGTTCATATCTGATTTCACTCCCGTCAGTGAAATATTCCCCAGCAAGTTGCCATTCTTGTGGTCAATTTGATGATACAGTCAGGTATTCATCACAGTCAGAGTTAGGTGTCAAAGCCTCTCAACTTGTCTTCCCCTGCAGAGTTGTAACTCTTGTGGCCAATCAGGCATTTGATTTTTGCTCGTCTGCAATCTCCAGCACTCGTCTGTGTTTGATCTTTATTGCTGCTCGTCTGCATATCTCAACACTCGTTTGTGTTATCACTTTGGTATTGCTTGTTTGCTTTCCCCAGCAGTGGTCTATGATTACCTTGATGTTGCTCGTATGCAATTTCCAACACTCGTCTGTGTTTGATATGTAATCTCTGCTGTTTGCTCGTCTGCAAACTCCAACACTCGTCTGTGTTTTGATATTGGCTTGGATACTCGTCTGCACCTTTCCAGCTCTCTTCTGTGTTGTTTATCTGTTTGAAGCTCGTCTGCTTTGTTTGGATGCTCGTCTGCACCTTTCCAGCACTCGTCTGTGTTGATTATCTGTTTGAAGCTCGTCTGCTTTGTTTGGATACTCGTCTGTATCATCCCGAACACTCGTCTGTGTTAGATAATATCTGTATGTGTGGATTTTGTTGATTACCTTGGTACTCTTCCGTATTGCTACTCCAAATGCTCGTCTGTGTTTGAATTTCTGGTATTCGTCTATACCAGTTGTTGATACTCGTCTGTATCATTGCCTGAAGCGCTCGTCTATGTTTCTTAGGTCATCGTCTGATACTCGTTTGTATCATTGACTTTTGACACTCGTCTGTGTTATCTTGATAATCATCCAATACTCGTCTGTATTGAAGAGGTTTAAAACACTGACTGTGGGAATGAATGTCAAAATGGTTACCGGTCCTGGCGTAACAGGATTATTCGAAGGAGGCTCGTCTATCTCAGGCACCACTTATCATTGTTGCACCTGGCGTAACAGGTTTGCTCGTAGAAGACTCGTCTGTCTTGTACCATATATCCACGGATAATATATGAAGAAGGTTCGTCAACCTTATTTATGCATGCCTATCCCACAGACTTTAATGCATCCCGGTCCTGGCGTAACAGGTATATCCCAAGGAGATTCGTCTGTCTCAAGTCATATGTCTTGAAGTGTTTGAGGACTCGTATGTCCAGTTCCTGGCGTAACAGGATTGCTCGAAGAAGACTCGTCTGTCAAAGTATTCTTATTCCAGATACCAGTTTCAACTTGGAAGAAGCCCGTCTGCTTTTTTCTCCCCTTCAGTCACCAAAGCGTCATTTGGTTGGGTTTATTTCCCAGTTTTTGCATTCTTCGTCAGAGTGCAAATTTCAGGTCTTCTTGGTATTCAACCACAGTTTATCTTGAACGGTCGATAGCCCGTGCTACCGTCCTTTTCAGATCAACAGTTGTTTGAATAGGGGCAGCTGTAACACCCCAAATTTGCCCTCTACATTTTAAGCATCATATCACATCATATTCATCATGAACATATCATTTTCTTAGCATCCTAGCATGGAAAGATGAGGCATGACATTCATCATGTCCAAGCATTAGGCATATGATCACCTGTGGAGGTTCTTGAAGCATTTCAAGCCATGACAAGGGTCCCAATGGTTTTGTACAAGTCCTATTAGGGGTCTACACTCCATTTACAAGATCAAGTTCATTTGCAAAAGCTCAGAAGATTACATGATCATCAAAGATTCCAGGATAGGGCAAAACTCCTACACAAGGCACCTAAACTAGGGTTTGAGATTCAAGCTTGAAAATCTAACAAATTTGGCCATTTCATTTGGGAAAAGTCTTTTATATGTCAAGAGGATCCTATGTACCAAATTTCATGAGAAAATTCCTCGTGGAAGTCAGGAAATTCTTCAGTTGCTTGCAGATGAAGTAATTGGTCAACTGTGCCCTTAAAAAGTCAACTGTGTGATTTCAAGGGGTCTAACCCAACTTTTCTTGCCAAGGGGTGTCCTTACAATGTTATAATAGGTTTGGGATGTTCAAACATAAAGAATCATGGAGATTTGAGGCTTTTTGCAAAATTGGCACAAAGTTGGTTTTTGAGAATTTCCATTTTTGGCAACTTTTGCCCTAATTTTCAAGTGAGCTTAACATGATAAAAAATTATTCAAATGGACCAAAGTCAAACATGAAAGTTGGAGATTAAGGGCTCCCATTTTCAAAAAGTACAAGTACTTTTTTATGGGATTCATGGTTTGTGCTTTAAGCCCCTCGAAAATTTGCTGCATATTAGGGCAAAACCAAAAGTTTCATGCATGCACAAAAGCAAAAAGCCTCAAAACTTAATTGTAAGGCTTGGAATGGATCAAGTTTGGTTCCTATGATAAAATACAAGGCATTTGGAACATTTTTCTCCAAAGAATACCACAAATTCGTGCACCACAAGAAAGTTACTTCATAAGTGTATATTTTGCAAAATCATGAGGAAAGTGTGATAACCTTGATCTAAGGGCCATGACTTGTTGGATTATAATCAAGGGCTGGATTTTCATTGCACATGGGCTGAAAGGCCAAAGGAAGCATGAGCATTGCATGCTCTCACACCAAACTTGCAAGAATTGCAAATTCACAAATTCTCCTCATTCCCACGTACAAACCTTTTCATTTTTTCAGCATTGGTTTGTGAGGTCATACTTAAGAAATTAGGGTTTCAGAATCACGAACCTCTCTCTCATTCTCTCATTTCCAAGTTTATGCACAACTTGCATTTTCTTTCATTTCTCATCACACACTTGCTCAATCAGAAAACAAATTGTGGATTCTTGATCAGTGCAAGCTAAGGATCATTAATCACACCATCATCCAAGCTTTCTCTCAAGATCAACAACCTTGCCATTTCAGGGCAGGTGTTGGCAAAGCTTCAGATCCAGACACATTTAGGCTTTAGATGCATTTATTTTGCATCTAGAGTGAGTGTAGAGTGAATTGCATCCATTATTTGGTCTTCTAACACCTTGAATCCAGATCTGCAACTCAGGTATGGTTCAAAATCTTTGGATCTGGAAATGAAAATGTTGATGTGCATATTAATCCTTAATGTTCACTGAGTATGCTGCAAGTTTTGGTTTCTATTTTAGTGCAATATTGAGTGAGATATTTGGATTTCATTTTTCATGGTGCAAACTGTTTTGGTTCGATTTGTAACATCCATTGATCTATTGCAATTTTCAATGTCATATTTGAATTCAGAGCATGTCAATTAGTGGATCTGGAGCATTTGGTTTATTTTTGTTGTTGTTTGCGCATCTGGTTTGAATTCCGGTGCCGGAGCCCTAGCTCAGGTCACCGGAAACTGCATTCATGAGCTAGGGTTTATGTGAGGTTGAAGATGAACCTCAGCCATCAGATCTATCCAGCGTGCGTCCAGGATGTTGCCACGCGTGTTGGTCATCCAACCTCCTTCTCACGTGTGTTTCTAATTTCATTTTAATTCACCATGTTTCGCATACCACCATAACAAGTGTGCATCCTCACCTCACAGCAAATCACTTGTACACGTCAATTAATGACTGAAGCACATCACGCGTCAGATCCATCCAACGCCTCTTGTTTTTTTCCTTTTATTTTTCATAAATTCCCACCACATGAGCCATATACTAGCGCACCTAATGGACCTGGTTCTGCGACCTGGGAAGGTATTAGCACCCCAGATCGTCCGCCCTACTCGACGGGATCCACGCTTGCAAAGGAACTGTTTCAAAGGGTGAAAGAATGAAGGATGCTGCAAAAAGAAAGGACTGAAACTGGAAAAGGAAATGAGAAAGAAAACAAAGAGGAAAAATGTAGGGAAAGTAAGGATTGTTCTCGAACGGGCCCTACCCCACTGCCTACGTACCTCATCAGGACATGAGGATCAGAGACTCCGTAGTTCCCCTAACTAGGGGTTGAAAATTTCTTGTGTCTTAAGGCTTGAACTGCCTATGTCAATGCTCAGGTGTTGCAGGATCGGACAAAGAGTGCATTACCGTCTTGCAAAATGACAAGTAGAAGGAAGTTCATACGTAAAAAGTGAAGGTGATGAGAAGAGAAGTCCCGAAGGAGAGACGTTTATTCTTTGTCCAGTGTTTTTTATGAGTTTTTTTATGTGTGCGGCACAAGGAGGTGAATGCAAATCCTTTTCTAAGGAATGTGTCCTTATTACCACATCCCAAAATAGAATGAGTAACAAGTCCACCAAGAATGAAGAAGATCCTCAAACTTGTTTCCTAATATTAGGGTTTGAATTCACTAACTTGTATGATGTTATTAAGTGTTTTTGTAAATTAAATGAAGAAATGTTTTTTAAGGTTTTCTTTGAGAGTATGACAAAAGGGGAGGTCAACTCAACTATTATTAGATGTTTTTCAGGTTTTTGTGTGAAGATGAGAAGAGAAGAACCAAAAGGATCTAAAGGAAAAAGAACTAAGGGGAAATACTAATCCTATTGTTTTCATGCAAAGATGGACCTAGGTTAGTGTGGTTTGAGTTCTATCCTAATGAAGAAGAAAGAAAGAAGTAAAAAGAAGAAGAAGAAGTTATAAGACAACTTACTTCTTAAAAGAAGCTAAGTTGTTTCTAAAGGGGGAGTGATGAAGTTAAGCAAACAAAGCGCAATGCTAAAGCAATCACAACTTGAAAGCATAAAGAGATGAAGGAAGAAGTTGTATATGGGATATATTCCCACACATATGACCTACCATAACCCCCTACAAAACAAAGATTAGCTAAACAATTGAACATTGAAAGCATATGGAAAGCAAAAGCAAAGTAATGGTCAAAGAAAGGGAAAATAATGTAGGGAAAGGAAAGTGTTATGCTCGGATGGGCCCTACCCCACTGCCTACGTATCCCTTTTGAGGAATCAGAGTTAACGTAGTTCGACTAACTACTTTTGTTTGTTTTGAGTTTTTTAATTGAACGACGTTAAGTTCACGTTCTACCCGCTGCTCGACCTTTGGAGACTCACACACCTGGAGTAGAAGGAATTAACATGTTCTTATGAAAAGAAAACAAAGAGTTTGATTTGTGTTTTAGGAATGCTCATGCAAAAAAGGTAGTCCTAGACGATGTAACCGTGCTACGTAAGTTAACATGCAAACGAGAGACTATACAAAGCCTAACAATCCTATGGGGAGACGATCACACCATACAAATAAGCAAACAAGCTCGAGGAGTATCCACATCACTCGAGTAGCAAACATCCACCTGTGAATTATGTCTTCACAGTGGCAAAGAGAGGGCCTAGCAACGATATAGAGGATCGAAGCAGGACAAAAGTAGGAGCGACACCTAACCACGATATCAAGGATCAGGCAGGATGGGTACACGAAGAAAGGAGATCTCCTCGAGCTCGTGACTATAGGAAACGAGTATGTCTATACATGGTTTCATATCACCAAGCAAGAACAGAATGTGAGAATATCATGTGTGTATGAGCACAAAGCATCACCGTCAACGGACGTGAGCTACACAAAGCGTGGGGATCCAGAAAGTGAGATCCTCTTCCACAAACTGACTAGACAAGAGCAAGATGGACCTTATCCAAAAGCATCAACACGGAGTGCGAGCTAATGAAAGACTCAATGATAGTGCGGGGCTGATTACGAGCCCTTTTCGCTTGCCTTCTTCGAGGTCTTATCAAGGGAAATGGGGATGGGGTGCCTCTTTTGAGGTCTTTACACAAATGTAAACAAACACATACAGAGCCTTTGAAGGAGGACTTCCAGAAAATGCCCACCAAAAAGAAACGGTCGGGATTCCAGCCTATGTAAGCGATAAAGTGAGGAAATAGTAAATAGGATAAGAAACCATACCGCGAGGATGTAAATCCGAAGTGCCAACAAGCTAAACAGAAAATAGAAACTCAGAGGTCCGCTCGAACAAACTAGCATCCACAACAAAGCAAGTCAGACGTCGCATTTCCCATATAAGCTCAAGTCATCGGAGTGAAAATAAATCACTCAAGATGTGAACATCGCATGCGACCACACAAATGCCCTGCACACAACATAATCCAGACAAAACAACGACACAAAATATCATTTGAAACCAAACGATATCCCACAAATAAAGTGGAATACCAACCAAGCGACCGTCGTCAAGATCCTTGCGAGAACCTTACATGAACTCAACAAATGCATTAGAAACCAAAAAGAGGTGCAACCGGAAGTTGCACCTATGCCTCACAACTCAAAATCAAGTAGAAAGATGAGCATACGAGTCGTGGACATGCATTGAAATGTATGTTTCAAAACGGGGCAACACCTATGCACTAACATAAACAACATGTAAACTCAAACCGGAATCGAGCTAATTTACGTGCAATGAATGACAAATGATCAACAAACATAAGTACAAGTCAAATAAAGATCAATGCATCAAAATCGCACCAAACCGAACTTAAAAAGCCTTAAAATGGAAAAACGCGTCAAAAATCACCGACTCGGAATTGAACGAAAATCACATGGTAACTTGCAAACCTGCCATCGAATTCAAATATTCAATCAGTTTTCGAAAATTCCGCTCGGAAGTGGTACTTTTTGGCCGATTTCGTCAGCTGGCAGTAGCGAAATAGCCGAAAAAAATTGTCCAAAATCAACTAAAAAGTTCACCAATGGTTTCGAAATCATCAACAAAGTCAATTTACACTATTCACATTCGCGAAAACGTGCTACGGTTAGAAAGTTATGACCAAAACATATTCTCGACACGCGACACATGAACAACATCAACAATTAAGCCTCAACCTATCCTATTCCGAATTTACACATTGAAACAAGCATGAATTCAAAAGTCAAGCACTTCAATAAATATTAAGTCACAACAATTAGCTCTCCTAGGAATTTTGTCAAACACCTTACATGCACCGATTATTCTATGTCAATTTTAACAAGCATTTCCACTTATGCACCACAACAATTATTAGGATCAATTAATCAAGCATCAATCAACAATATACAATCAACTCAAGAATTAATGCACATAATCTCCTCAAGAATTAATGCACATAATCTCCACAAGATTAAATCAACTTGACAATACAATTAAAGAAACAATTCAACACTTATTCATGAATTAAAGTTTAAGAAGCTTAATGAATGAAGAATCGACGAAGAAATTGCGAATCCGGAGGAAGTGAGACGCGGTCGTGAACGGAGGATAAGGGGAGAGGCCGTGTGGCTGCCGACGGCAGAAAATGGTGGTCGCACGGTGGCGGAGTTGACCGGAGGTGGTGATTCGTGGTGGTTCGGCTACCGGAAGCTTGATCGGAATTGTTGTGTTCTTGAGTTCTTAATGAAGTTGTTGTTGTGTTCTTGAGAAAGAGTTGAGAGAATGAACTTGATTATTTAGAGAGAGTTTTTGGTGTTTTTAAATTGTGATTGAAGTTATGAGACAAATTGTGGGACAAAAGAATATATAATGAAATGTAAAATGAAAGCCAAAAGGTAGAATTTCGGCTTAAGTGAAAATAATAATATCTTCGACAAACTTTTTTGACTTAGAGCCTTCCATAACATCATCCGCCTCTGAATCAAGGTTGCAACACAAAAAGAACGGATGTCATACGATCAAAATCGAGTGCGATCGATACGTTTAAGCTACAAGGTCTCACTGAATAAGTTGTTTTTTTTGCTTATTTGGTGTCCGCTACTTGAAAATGTGACGAGGTAAACCTTTTCGGAGCATAATCTCGACTCGACTTTGTCATAAAAGTTATAGATCTATGAGTCATTAACCTCGTGTTAAAATGTGAGCTCAACCGGACAAACGATGGGGGAGATATGAATTTTCTCGTGAAACCACTTTCAGCCTTTTTCTTCGGTTCAACACTTCAGTTTTGCGAAATCTACCAAAACGACAATCTTCGGGGCATCGTTCGAACTCGAACTTGTCTTGGAACTTTAAGATGATAAAATTTGTGAACCAACGCTTCAAGAACGGACGCAATCCGATGAAAATTGACCGAGTTATGAATTTTACAAAATCTGACAGACAATGCACTGTATCAAAGAACCCCACTGGTAATTCGTATTTTTGGGATCCTTCTGCTCGAACGTAACCCAAACTGAATTCATGAAATGAAGATAACATCTAAACGGAATTTTATGCGCCAGAACGACATAAATCCGCTGAACAAGCTGAGAGTTATGAATTTTTTAGTGTTCAAAGCTCACCGGTCCAACACTGTTTTTCACTAAATCGACTCTGAAATCTCGCAAATTCGGAGATCTTCTTCGAAGAATTAGTTCTCGGACAAAACCCGAAAGTTGGAAAGGATATCAAGACGGAACTTTTGGAATATGAATCTCTCAGAAATCTTGATCCAATAAGAAGTTACGAACTCTTGAATACCGCTAGCACAGTTAATCGGTGAAACAGAAATTTCAGAAACAAATAACTCCCGCCACTTTCCTTGATGAATTGACCTCCGAGCTAAACACGAAAGTTATAGAGAATACTGAAACGGTTTTTACCATTGAATTTCAGGCCAAAACAATTTTTCGGGCGAGAGTTACAACCTTTGCAAACTACACCGTAAAACTGATATTATGCTTAAACTACTCTGAATCAACCGAGAACTTTGGCTTCTTTTGAGATTCTTGTGCACGTGCCACATGACGAAATAAAGGTCAGCCACAACCTGTGATAGCTCAATGAAGATGTATGTTCACGTATGTTTATGATGCAATTATGATTTAAATGCAATGCAATGTATGAAAGGATATGCTAAATGACATGAAAAGAGAGGGCAAATTTTGGGGTGTTACAATTACCTCGTGCAATGGGAAAGTCAGAGCTTCGTAGTTCGGCTCACTATGAATGGTTGTTGATTTTATTTACCTTTATTTAAAAAAAAAAGGATTTAGGAGTCAAATTGCACTAAAGACTATGGGTAGAGGTGATTATTCTGAACCAACAAGCCAAGCGTCTTGCAACAGAAATAATCGGAGCGAGTAATGAAAGCTCATTATCCTCCTTTCTACCACTTAAGGCTCATGGCGTTCAATTCTTCTCATATTATTAATGTGTTTTATTACCTAAGACCACTTGAAGTTGGATCAAGGGTTTGAATCTAACAGAACCATCTTGGTCAAAGGGTAGGTCGATTGCGAGGCATAAAACGCTCACGAAAGGATGAATGCAAATGGAGTGTAAGAGTTGATTGATTACGTGGGATCAAATTCTAGTCCTAAGGAAGGATCCTAATAAACGATACCAAAACCTAAACGAAGTGAGAGTGTGCGAATGAAACCACTTGACGTTGGACCAAGGGTTCACGAAAGAAGTGAAAACAAATAAATAAATGACATACATCAGAATTGGGATAGGGGTACAAGTATGTTACATAGGATTACACGAAATAAAAGGTTTCATTGTATTTTTCCAAGAGGAAGCATGTGTGAAGTGTCCTAAACTATGAGGAGTCGTTGGAGCTCAAGATTAAACCGAAGGCGTCGAAATGTAGCTCTTTAACTATCTTAGAATCGATTCAATGTTAGAATCATTCTATGAGAAGTCGAGCGCTGATATATGTATTAAAATGCAAAAAATAAATAAACTAAATAAAATAAAATTGAATTTACAAGAAAGAAATAAAGTGGTCTCATATTGATTTAAATAACGTCGATTTGTTGAAATAGAATATTTAAATCGTTTTTGTATCATCGACAATAAAATAAAGTAAATCTAGAAATAATAGTGAAAATAAAATAATGGTCTCATATTAGTTTAGATAACGTCGATTTATTCGAAATTGAATATCTACACATTTATTCATTGGCCGAATAAAAATAAATCGAGACAATAGGAAATAATAAGGAAAATAAAAGAGTGGCCTCATATTTGTTTAGATAACGTCTATTTATTCGAAATCGAATATCTAAACGTTTGTTCATCGGCCAAATAAAAATAAATCGGGACAATGAGAAATAATAAGGAAAATAAAGGAGTGACCTCAAGTTAGTAGATAATGTTGATTTATTACAAATCGAATATTACCATTTATCATTGGCCATAAAATAATAATAGAAAACAATGAATCTAAAATTAATTAGAAACCATAAAAATAATAGAAAAGGGGTCTCATATCGATTTTAAAGAACATCGATTTATTTATGAAATCGAATGTTAAAATCAGATAATAATATCATGGACCAAAATAAATAATAAATTGATAAATCGGGACATAATGGAGAAATGGAAAAAATTGACCTCATATTGGTTTAGATAACATGATTAAAAAATCAAATTTCGATAAACCTTTTATAATATCATCGGCCCAAATAAGAAGAAAATCAATGAAATATTTTTTTTTAAGACATAATAACATAAAACCTCATCAGAAACAATAAAAAAATAAATAAAAAAACTAATAACATAAACAAATTAAATGGATTAAGAAAAAAAAGAATAACATAAAATGAGACAGGGGGTTCTGAGCTGAAATAGGGTGTGATATACAGAAATTCGGATGGGCTTCAAAGCCCATTTCTCCAACCCATTAAAACCAGAAAAGAAGGGTGTATCGATGGAAAGAGTGTCTGGAGAGAAAGAAAACACATGGACTATGAAAAAAAAAGATTTGGCTCAGGCCCATTAACAATAAAAATAAAAATCTAATAGTAAAAATAATTATATATAAAAAACTGAAAGAAATAAAATTAGCAAACAACTGGGTAATATTCACGGTATCATGAACAAGAAATCATAATCCACGCAATTCACAAAATCGATTCAAAAGAAAGAGACCCACCAACGAGAAATCGCGGCGACGATGCTCACGAAACAACGGCAGAAATCCTCTCAGCGTATTGAATCGTTTCTCGCTCTATCTCTCTGCGATTCGTCGATTTTTGCTCGCGGTGTCTTCTCTTCTCAGTCTCTGTTTTGTTTTCTCACTCGCACATGATTGAATTGTGGGACGGTGGTGGTTTCGTGAAAGGTTGAAGGGTGGCGATTTCTTACGCTCTCTCTCGGCTCTTTGGTTTATTTGGTGTGGTTCTCTCTCACTCCCTTTGTTCGTGTTCCGCTAATGCAACAACAAACTATCTCTCTCTCTCCCTCTCTCTCTCTCTCTCTTTCTCTCGGTTCTGGGTAAAACTCTATTTCCGATCTCGATGACTCCTCAGTGTTTCCGCTTCGGTTCTACAATGACGGTGAGGAAAGTTTGGTTGGAAAATGGTTGTTATGATTTGATAGAGGTGGGCCGATTAATGAAATGTGAAATGGTTATGTTTTGAGATTTTACAGAGTTGTTGTTGATGATGGTTTGTTGAGGTATTGAAAGATTTGTGTGCTGGTTTATGTTTTGTGAGAAAGGTTGAAAAAGATATGTTGAGAATGGTATTTTGCGGTTGTTTGTGATTGTTGTGCAGAGGGTGGAAAGGAATTATTTTGAAAGTTTGCAGGTTATGGATATGTTGGATTGAAAGGTTGCAGATAATGTTTAATGGAGTTTGGGCGATATTTGGAGGAATTTGGTGTTTAGTGTGATATATGAGCTTCTACAGAATGTTATTTTTCATGAAAGAAGGTTTATCCGTGATCCCTTGATCTTTATATGAGATGATGTCTATATAGAAGGATTGAGAAAGGGTAGAAAAAGAAACCTTGGAAGCAAAGTTTTGGAATATGTTAAGGTTTTACAGGCTGTGTGTGAGCTGAAATTTGCGGAATTGTGCTTGTGAAACGCGTTGGAGGTGTTGTACGGTGAGTGAGTGGAAAGAATCTCATTCTATGCGTTTCGTTGTTTTTGCAATGGTGAGAGAATATGTTTCTTTGCGTTTTTTCTTTTGTGTACGGATGAAGTCTGATGAATTATAAGAAAGAATAATAATAGAATCATACAAGTAATAATAATAATAATAATAATAACAATAATAATAATAATAATAGTAAGAAAATTATAATAATAATAATAATAATAATAAAGAAAATTAGAACAATAATGATGAAAATAAGAATAATAGTAATAATATATATAATAATAGAAAAAATGCATTTAAAAAAAAGGAAAGTTAATAAGAAAAATAACGATAAATTTTTTTTTTGAATAAAATGAATTTTTTGATTTAGGATAAAAAAAAGAAATAAATGGATAATAATTCGGAAATAGGCCTCCGCCGATTATACCACACACACAATTTGGTAAACTTGAATAAAATCCCAACTGTCCAAACAATTTTTTTGATTTTTTTTAATAAAAGGTGAATATGCGGGTAGGACAAATTTAGGGTATGACAGATGCCCCTATCTAATTGTCTTGAACCCGAGAAATTGAACTTCTGCAAGGTGTTCGTTTTTAGGGTAAAAGTCAATTAGATACAAGAATATCAATAAATTTTTCCAAATGCAAAATGCAATGTAATGGTGAAATATGAAATGCGTGCATGGATGCAATTGCTAGGGATTTCAAGTATATGAATGCAATATGATATGAGACATGAAGTCTGTGGGGATGATGAAATGATTGGACGAAGAGAATAAACTTGAAAATAATAAGGTGAAAAAACTGTCAGGGAAATAAGTTATTTCTGAAGATTTGTCTGGACAACGAAATAATCAAGAATACTTGGAATAAAAATGGGTTAAACCTTAGAAGAGGTACTAAAGACATCTGACAAAGCTTTAGATGCACAAGTACCAAACTTGAAAATTAATGCCCGAAACATCTAGAAAAGTACTAGATGTGAAATGATACCAAATTATGAAGGTATACCAAGGGAAACATTGAAATTATCGACGAGACATTCAAAGAGATGCTACTTGAAATAAAGATTCGCGCCAAACTTCTCAATGAGAACAACTGGAGAGAGAAGGTTTAAATAAATGTATTGAATTTCTCAATGGGATTAATCAGAGAAAGGAAGTTTAAGGAAATAAGAACTTCTCAATGGGATTAACCGAAGAGAGGAAATTGAAGGAAATAAGAACTTCTCAATGGGATTAACCAGAGAGAGTAATTTGAAGGAAATAAAAACTTAATGGGATTAACCAAAGAGAGGAAGTTGAAGGAAATAAGAACTTCTCAATGGGATTAACCGGAGAGAGAGGAAGTTGAAGGAAATAAGAACTTCTCAATGGGATTAACTGGAGAGAGGAAGTTGAAGAAAATAAGAACTTCTTAATGGGATTAACCAGAGAAAGACTTGTATGAAGCATATGAATTTTCTCAATAGGAACAACCAGAGTGAGAAATTTTGAAGAAGTAAGGACTTTTCAATGGGAACAATCAGAGTGAGAAACTTGAAAGAAACATAAGAATTTCTCAATGGGAACAACCAAAGAGAGAAATTTTGAAGAAACAATGACTTCTCAATGGGAACAACTGGAGTGAGAAACTTGAAAGAAACATAAGAATTTCTCAATGAGAACAACCAGAGAGAGAAATTTTGAAGAAACACGGATTTGTCAATGGGAACAACCGGAGTGAGAAACTTGAAAGAAACATAATAATTTCTTAATTGGAACAACCAGAGAGAGAAACTTGAAAGAAACATAAGAATTTCTCAACGGGAACAACCAGAGTGAGAAAATAGAAGAAATTTTATTGAACTTCCCAATGGGATTAACCGAAGAGAGAAATTCAAAGAAACAAATTGAATTTCTCAATGGGAACAACCTGAGAGAGAAACTTGAAAGAAATATAAGAATTTCTCAATGGGAACAATCAGAGTGAGAAACTTGAAAAAAACAAAAGAATTTCATAATGGGAACAAACGAAGAGAGAAACTTGAATCCAAGACTTACATTGAATGAAATACAGAGTAATAGATATGTCTGCTTTGGTAGGTGCCAAGTGAGTTGGACTTTGGCTTTTGGTGGTTGCCAATGGAAATTAAATTTTAAGGGTGCCAAATAAAATTGGACTTTGACCACAAGGTAAGATGACAAGACCTCGGGAAACGCAAATGAGCATGAAGTAAACTTCGAGCTATGGTTGAAATGAAATTTTGTGTGATGTGAATGGTCAATGCTTGCAATGAAAATACAAATGATGATACCACTGGATAAGACTCTTTTGGAGAAATGTGGCTGAAACAACTGATTCCATAACACAGTGAACATTGCCAACTCTGCCTTTGAAAGATGTCTTAAACACAACTTCTATTACACCTGTTATAAGTATCAAGATGTTGATCCTGTTAAGAAGGAGTGATGATATTTGCTTGGGGATTGCTTGAAATAGACTGCCCCATGCTGACTGATCTTGGAATGACTATTTGACTGGTCATTTGAAATGCTTGCCCCAGTATGAGTCTTGAAGAGAGATTCTCTGAATGACATGATCTTTGACTGCAAGGTGTCCCTGACAGGATCACTGATCAGGTTTCTCAACTGTTTAAAATTCCTTGATGATGAGTGCTTACTTGCAAATAAAATATTCATTCAAAAATGTTAATTTTAATGCAATGCTCAAGATTTTTTTTGAAATCAAAACCATTATTGGAATGATATTGGTGTAAAGCAAATGAATCACTAGTAAGAATGCAATATTATTCAGACACGCAATGTGAAAGATAATGCAAAGTGAAAGATAATGCAAAAGATATGATACCAAAGCAGATGATTGGCAAATCTCTTAGGGAGTCGGCTTATGCAACCTTGATGCGATATGTTTTCAAAACAAACTTAGCTTCAATTAGGTCTTTAAAAGGTTGTAACGTGGTTTGGTTCATGGTTTTCAAAACAAAGGATATAAGGCTCAAAATTTAATTTTTACCCAACCCATTCTCCACGATGATCTCCAGTCCTATGCTCAACTAATTCAACCTATGCATTCAGGTTTTTTGGAGTTGCACTAGTGATGATGGCTTAAGAGCCAAGGGATTTATTTATTGAGATAATAGTCACCGCTTCTTCACAACATTTTGTTGTCTTGAATGAGGACTTTGGGTCGAATCTTCTTTGTATTTGTTGAGGAATTTTGGTGACCTCTCTTTGATTCAGATTTCTTATTATCCCTAACTTTTTCCTGGACTATATCTTTGACATTTTTAGTCCATCGAGATGCTTTTATTTTTGCCTAAGTCGCCTTTTGGGTGTTGACTTAACGACTTTTTTTTTCTTTCTTATTTTTAGACAATGACTTCCATCAACTTCTTCAACAATTGTTTGATGTGTTTGAAAGAAAACTTGGGCTTGAAACCCTTATTGAAAGGCGCGAGGAGTGATTCTCCTGAAATTGAATGCACACTGAAATTAATTGAGAACTTCCATGCCCCGGATTAAGATTGCGAGTTTTTTCGTGTAGAAAAAAACTCCAACTTCTAGGCTCAAAGGGGTTGACAAGGGATTAACTTCCTTATATCTCCGGTGTTTGGGATTTGAAACAATGCATGTATATCATCAACAAGGTTTTATTTTGAAAACATACCATTCAACAAATCGGGTATTTAGTTTTCTTCATCCTCCCTTAAATGTTTGCTTAAACAACAGATGAATAAGAGAAACAATTATATATATATATATATATATATATATATATATATATATATATATATATATATATATATATATATATTGAATTTTTGAAAAGGGAAAAGAATGAATATTGTTGTACCCCAAAATTTGACCTCATATCTTCAAGACAATATATCTCAAGAGGTCTCCCAATGTTCATAAGATTCTCAATTGCTCAAAGGAACTCAAGGTTTCATCAGACAAAGCCTCCTCCTAAGCAATAGATCTCAAATTAGCTTTTTGTGTTTCTCAAGGTAAATTGGACTTCCAAAGACTCAAGTGGAATTCATGATATCCCATATACTTCAGAGGATCCTCAATGCAAGTTTCAAGACTTGCCCAACATGTTTGGTCAGTCAGATGCTCAGATAATCAATAATTAGTTAACTTGGGTAAAAAGTGAACTGTGGTCAACATACAATCAAGATAATGAAGTGAGATTCATCATTTGATCAAGTGTTGGTCATGATTCATCAAGAAAACCTCAAATTCATCACAAGGCAAAAGTTGCTAAATTAGGGTTTCTTAAGGAGAAAGTCAACTGAACTTTGTCCAGCTCTAACTTTCATAAATTTCATCAGAAATTTCCCATACAAAGCTCATTGCAAAGGAAATTCAATTCCTTACAACTTTGTGTCTCACAACCCAAGGCCAGAAATGCTTCATTTGAGAGATATGGGCCAAGACATTACAGGTCCTCTAAAAAGTCAACAAAAAGTCAAATTTTTCAAAAGATCATAACTTGAACATGGAAGATCAAATAAACATGGTACCAAAAGGAGTGATTAAAGGACACTTTAAGCTTTCTAAAAAGTCCAAGAGCACATTCATACGATAAAAATTGACGAAGTTATGCATTGTTAAAGTTGAGCAAATTTGTGGAGGTGTATAAGGCAAACAATGACCAAACTTGAGTTTTTGCCAAATAAGCCTATGTTTTCACAATCAAAACTTAATCTTAAGATGATCCACGATCTATAAGTCATATATTTTGATTTTCTTTGTTTATTTTATATTTTATTGGATTTAATTCATTTAAATTCAATTTTAATTAAAATAAATATTGAAAAATCAAATATTTGATCTATGGATTATTTTGGGATCAGATTTTGAGGTTTATTGTCATAATATTTGATCCAAAATTCGTGCGAAATAAGAGGAAAAAGATATGATGGCCAAATATGACCAAAATAAAAAGTTTTCAAATCAAATTTCGATCAAATCCTATCATCCCAAAATAAATTGAACCCAAGCCCACAAGTTGACCTAAATCCTTCCTCTATAAATACATAACACATTCAGATAGTAAGGACACGATTTTTTTTATCAAAGAGAGCACACAAAACTTCAAAAAATTCAAGAGTAAGTAGGATTCAGTTTTAGGGTTGCATCCATTCTAAAGGAGATTTGAAGGTCCAAACACGTTCCTGAGGTTCCTTTGAATGTGTCCCAATCATCTCCTTGCTCCAAAGACTCTTACAATGCCATAACCAAATTTATTTTCTTGGGTTTATTTTTCAATTTTTCGATTTCATATTTTTACACATGATACATCTAATCTCTTTGCATATTTGTGTTTTGTATCATGTGAGCAAACTATCTGGGAAATCGAATGGAAGTTTAGGTTCAATAATCATGATCTTCCATTGTTAGGGTTGGAAGACGTGAATTTGGGGAACCATAGCTAGAAGCAATTTTAGACCAAATTGAATGAACCAATGAACTCAAAGAACTATTCCCAGCGTCCCCCTATTTTTGAACATTTCCCTATTTTCTTTTGTTTATATTTCTTATTTTCTTTTCTTTTTCTTTTACTTTCAAATAATTATTTAATTTAAATTAATATTATTTTAATCAATAGAAAATAAATGAACTAATAATATTTTTTCATAAAAATTATAAAACATTAAAAATATTTTCTTTATATACATAATTAAATTAAATTAGATTAGATTAATTCCTTAAATAAAACAATCATTTATTTTTTAAAATCAATCTTTTTAAATCAATTAATCAAAAATCTAAGACTTTTATTTCCTTCATTTTTTTTAACAATTTTGTTTTTAGAATAATTGTATAGGATGCGCGAAACTTGTAATAATTTATTTTTCTCGCACAATTTTCTTTTTCTCGAATAATGTAACTGCTAAAGCCTTGTAATAGTTTTAGGTTTATTTTCCACATTTTACATTTTCTGTCAGGTTTTTATATTTATGTATCTCTCCCAAAGCCATGTAATAGTTTAAATTAGGGTTTTATTTTATGCACTATAAACTATTAGATGTATGCTTAATAGGATTGTATGGTAAGACTAAAATCAACCGTTAGCTAACCCTAATTTTCAAGACTAAAATAATTGAATTAAATATAGTTGCACACTCACACCTCTAGGGTAACCTCTCTTTATTTTCTTATGAAATATGGTAAAGTCCCTCGAACGTAGGGGTACCTTAACTTGTTGCCTAAAGAAATAAATCATCATAGTTGCCTTCGAATATATGATCTTATCCCTACGAAAAAGATCATAGCCCCTCAAAGTCCCTTCAAATTTTCCTTCGAATAAATGATCTTATCCCTATGAACGTGATGATAGTCCCTTCGAATTGTTAAGGTATTTCTACACGTTGCCTTCTATGACCATAATGATGACCCTACGATTGTCCCTCCAAATCCAAGGATAATACTACTTACTAACTGATAGTAAGGACAGTTCTATCCCTAAGGAAATGAAAATGACAAGAAAGACCTTACAACTTAGGGTAAGTAACTCTTAAATGCTTGCTCACAACTTTCAAAACAAATACTTTTTACATCCCATCCTCATTTTCAAAATACTTTCAAACAAGTAAAAACTTTGTATACATTCATACGAGAATCATTACAAAGTTAAATCTTTACGAAAATATTTTAATCACACACTACACTTTTCAAACAAAGCAAGTAAAAAGTGAGCTAAGCATTTAAGAGCCCATGGGTAACCATTGATACAAAATGTGCTAACACCTTCCCTTTGTATAACGTACCCTCGGAACTCTAAATATTTTAAATGTCTATCATGTACTTTTATACCTTTCCTAAGTTGGATAAAATAAAAGTCGGTGGCGACTTTTGCTTACCACAACATATTTTGCGACAGATATTAAAAATCAGTTCTCCACCGTGTTACAAAATTACGATTCTGTTGGGGACTTTAGAATTTTAAAAAGAGGGGTTACCTTAGAGTTAGATCAATGTACTTGTTTGAATTATATGCTTTATTTTTAAAAGGTTCTTGTTTTGGGTCTACTGTGAGAAAGATCCTAACCTGGATCTAATGTACATTAGTTATGTGGCAATAAACAAAGGAAACTGTACGACGTATACCGTTATGGTTGATCTGGTTGCTACAGTTAGTGTGACATTTTGGTTGGTACTGATATTCTTCAAGTCAGTTGAGGATAATATCAGGCTACCATGTGGTGTCATTTACATTAACTTCCCTTTAGAACCTTAATTGACCCATCTTGGCCAGTAGAAAGTAGTGAGATAGTCAGTTTTGGTGCAATTTAAAGTTGGTTGATACTTGATGCCACACTCATTGAGATTATAATCTTGGGATATTTTGGTTGGTGAAACAATTGCCACACTGAAATAAACTTTGAGGGGAGTCAGTGATATTGAGATTCCTTAGAACCCGATTACTATTGCTAGGACAGGTTGAACCAACTAACTTCAGTGGGGAGGGTACTTACCTATGAACTTCATGCAAGTATTTAAACCTAAGGCTCTTGTGTGTCTTGTTTGTGTTTGCCATTTGCTTGCTTTAAACATAAACATAACATCATAACATCATAACATCATAACATAGCATTTTCACTAACCATTTCAAGGACCAAAGGATTTATCTTTGTTCTTTGTTGCAGGTTATGGCTTCCGCTCACATAAACACTATCCGAATCAATTTTGTAAGGATACCTTCCAACCTTAAGGAATTAGTCTCAAAAGTTCCTGAGTACTCTCAATTCACTAAAAGGCATGGTTGTCTACTTGGTTTGGTTACCTCGGGGTTTAATGAAGACATGATGAGTGTTTTGTTCCAATTCTTTGACCCTAAACATCACTGTTTAAAATTTTCCGATTATCAGTTGGTGCCCACAATGGAAGAATTCTCTAAACTACTTGGTGTACCTATTCTTGATAAAAAACCTTTCACATGTCTAGAGAAGGAGCCTAAACCTGAAATTATTGCAGCAACTTTGCATCTAAAGAAGTCAGATATTGTATCCAATTGGGAAACAAGAAGTGGAGTTAAAGGTCTTCTTGCTAAAGTCTTGATGGAGAAAACTCAGGTGTTTTTAGATGCTATGAGTTACTACACTTTTGAGGAGATCTCGGCCCTGTTGATTTGTGGTTTAGTGTTGTTCCCTAATCTGGACCAATTCATAGATGTGCACGCAATTAAAATATGTCTGACTCATAATCTTGTGCCTACTTTGCTTGGAGATATTTTTCACTCTCTTCACATTCGTACTACGAAGGCGCGAGGGACTCTGATGTGTTGCATACCTCTACTATTAAGGTGGTTTATTTCACACCTTCATCGATCTATGATAAATAATGAAGAAGGTTTGAGGTGGTCTAGAAGGATAATGTCACTCTCTTATTCAGATATCCATTGGTGTTCCCGATCCATGAAAACATCACTATCATTGACCGTTGTGGGGAGTTCCCTAATGTGCCACTCCTTGAAATAAGGGGATGCATTATTTATAATCCTTCTTTATCACTACGTCAATTTGGTTATGCTCGGAGTGACGGTCCTCATGATATGATTATTCAAGGTATTATGTTCGATTATAACAATGATCCTCAAGGCTACCGTCAAAGGTTTATACATGCTTGGGGCATGGTGAATAAGATTAATAAAAACACTCTGGAACCAAAATACTCCATCCCTTTAGAGCCTTACCTCAGATGGGTGCAATCCTGTGCTCAAACTCTTATGATGGCATATCCTGCTCTTCTACCGGTGATTGTCGAGTCTATTATTGAAGGATATGTTCCTTACACCATTCTTCATCTAGACATGCCTACTGGCCTGGAAGAGCTACATGAACCTTGGACCCAATGGAAGGAGGAAATGGATACCTTTGAGGCTTAGTTCAATGCTATCAAAGAGAAAGTGTTAGAGCTAACAAGGCAACTTCACGAAGTGCGAAACCTCAATACATATCTCAATACAAAGATGAAACGTCCATGGGAGACTTGAGTCTCAAATGTTTTTATTTTTATTTGAAACATTTCTTAAGCCTAAGGGGTAGTTATATTTTGAACTTACTAATAAAAGTTTTGTTTCTGTTTTTCTTTAAAAAATTTAAATCTTACGAGGTCCTTGAAAACATTGCATATGCATTTACATGTCATACCATTGCATAACAAGTTTCCATGACAAGTCCCTTATCTTCTTGTTGTTTATTTTAGTTGAAATGGCTCTCGAACAGACTGTCAAAGATCTCCAAACCCAGAATGCTCAATTTCAAGAAGTGATCCTAAATTTGTCCAAGGGGCAAGAAGGGTTGAAAGCCCTCCACAATAAGGACAAGAAAAAGAAGAATCCTGAAGACCGCAAGGATGATCAGTTGGAACAACTGCAAGCCGAGATGGCAGAGATGAGAATCCAGATGAATGGTTAGGTAGCTCTTATCTAAAACTTAGCCCATGGGCAAGAAGAGTTGAGAGTCTTCGTCAAAAAACTTCAAGACAACAGAGTCAAGAATCTAATCATCAATCAACCTCCGATGAAACAAGCTGACTTGGTTGAAAGGAAGATGAGGATAAGTGAAGGAAAGAGACAGGCTACTACTGATAGTCTTTAAATTAAAGGAAGAAAGTCTTATAGGGTTAATCCGCCTCAACACAAGGAACATAAAAGATAGTTTACCAAAATCAACACGCCAATGTCGCAAACTTTTCAATGCATGTTAGAGATGAATCTGGTTGCGTTAAGAGAACCTCCTCAGAGACCCATTACTTCCTCTCCTCGCTAAGATCCTAATGTAAGGTGTGCATACCATTCTAATAGTCATGGACATGAAACTAATAACTATCGAGCATTGAAGAATAAGATTCAAGACCTGGTTGACAAAAGAGTCCTCGAGGTTACGCCAGAAGACCAAATTGAATTCTTCTATCTTCCATCAAACATCGAAGCTTCCAGACATATGGAGTGACAAGTTTAGAGGAAGAAGCTTTGAGAACATTTGAGTTTTCATTTGTAATTTCTTTTGTTGGCTTAAACACTTACTATTATGTCAAACTTTTGTTTTCATGATAATGAATTTCATATGTTTGTTTTGAATTAATCCATTCGTTTCACTATATTTAAACTATTTTTCTTACTTCTCTTTTGTGATATTTAACTCTTGTTAAAGCTGTAAGCCTTTAGAGGGAGGATGACGAAGGCGATACCATAATTTCATACAATATTCTTTTGAACAGGCTATGCTAACGATGTACAGACATTGTTTCGATTCCTAAACAGTGGAGATATAAGGAAGTTAATCCACAGTCAACCATTTTGAGCCTATGAAGTAGGAGTTTTCATTCTCATGCAAATTAAAACCCTTAATCATAACCTAGGGCAGGGTAGTTCCTCGGTTAACTCAATTATGCCAGTTGAACCTATTGTACACAACTAATGATGGTTCCCTGTAATAACTAAGTCTGACAGTCAATATCTAGCAAAATAAAAGCTCACCAAGTCAAAACCTATGAAGGAGACTTTGTAAAAAATGAGACATCCCGCTGACTGTAATCTTGAAACAAACAGTTCAGGAAAAAGGAAGGGATAACAAAGTCAAAAGAAAAATATGTCACTACAAATCCTCCACAAAAATGACCGTTTTTTTTCAAATAAACTTCTGGTTTCTGAACCATCACAAATGTCAGTGTTACAATTCCAAACTCCTTTGGAGCCTCAATGCATAAGTTAACCAAACATAGGAATGAAGAACATCATGAAGGATGGGTTGGGTACAAATAAAATTTGAGCCTTTATCCTTTGTTTCTTAAACGATGAACCAATCCATGTTACAACCCTTTAAAATTCCTAACTGAAGTATGGTTAGTTCGAAAGCGCACTACTACAAAAAGGTATCCTGACTCCTTTAGGGCTTATTATAAATCTTGAGTTATTATCACAGTTTTTACAAACATTGTTTTGCTAAAATAATTCTTTTTCATAACTTCAAGACATACATAAGCTTTGCATTTTGTATATCATTATTTGCATATAACTAAGTGCTTGACAGCAGAGAAGGTTACATGATGAACATTCAATAAACCAAAGTCCTCCTGACAAATAAAGTTACTTCCTGGGCATGAATCAGTTGAAGCAAAGCCAATGTATACAAGGGGCACAATCACTATCTTCCAATCAAGGGGGCATGGCGTGTTATTGTACAATTCATCTAGGGCAGTCAGGTCAAGACTCAACGATGCTTAATAGCCAGGGGAAGATCTCCTCATCTGAATTTCTAGAAGTAACATTATCGAGTTCACGATGCCATGGGCATGTTATTATGGGGAATCTCGTTTATTTCTCTTGAGGCAGCTCCTCTCAAATACTTCCATTCTGGGACAAATAATCCTTAGTTAGGGGCAATGATCTCTTTTAAAATCTAATCACATTAAATTCAGTTGTGAGCTCCTTAACCATTACCCGGGGCATACACGATCCACCGCATTCTAAAAGCACATTCCTCTCATTAAACTGCCTTGATATCGGGTTTCAGCAAAAGCCATTGGGGAAATTAATTGTGTGTGCCAATAGTATCAGATGGTGTCAGTATCATATCTTCGGATTCAGTCATGATAATTAATAATTCGTATAAAATTACTCGGGGAAGTCGAGAATATCAGAAGTTCTGAATCCATTGGTTATTTTGAATGAATGTATGCTTTTGAATATGATTGATGTTTACCAAAATATATATACATATAAAATTACAATAATAGTATTTACTAAGGACTCTTGGAGGTTGGAGTCCCCATCAGAGCTCATGTCCAATAGATATCCACAGGCTCATCCCCACATAGTAATCTCTACAGAGTTGTTATAGCAAATCATTTCAAGCAGTCTCTTCCCCAACAGAGATTGTATTTCCAACACTACAAAGCCCCGACAAGATTCTCTTCTCCAACATAATTCAATTAAGCCTTCTATCCCCTAGAAGGGTTGACACCTGGTCAGATAGTACATCGGAGGAATGTCCATCTCTTTTATCCCCAATCAAGTTATTTAGAAACTTAATCATTCAATAAAAAGCATGATGAATGATCTACTCTCCTCGACTGAGATTTGGAGTAATGTCTTCATCATCCCCAGCAATGAACATGGATTTATTTTCTCCAGCTGGCATTTGTTACAAGAAGATAGTAATGTGCTTCAACTACATAATGTGTCCATACATCATCTAAAACATATCATGACATACGCATCCACAATGCATACAACATTCTCATTTATGTTAAAAACATCATCTTGCAATGCATGACATACATCAAGTGACCTCGCATAAAACTAACTTTGCGTTTTCAGGATAGTTCACGATCAGATGAACATTGTCGTCTTCTAGATACAATTCAGAGACAATCAAGATAAAGATCTAGTTCTGATACTTTGTTCAGGATATTTTCCAGAGACAGTTCAGAGATGATCAAGACAAAGATCTAGTTCTGATACTTAGTTCATGATATTTTCCAGAGACAATTCAGAAACGATCAAGACAAAGATCTAGTTCTGATACTTAGTTCAGGATATTTTCTAGAGATAGTCCAAAGACGATTAAGACAAAGATCTAGTTTTGATACTTAGTTCGGTAAATTTTCCAGAGACAGTTCAAAGACGATCAAAACAAAGATCTAGTTCTGATACTTAGTTCATGATGTTTTCCAGAGACAGTTCAGAGACGATCACAACAAAGATCAAGTTCTGATACTTAGTTCATGATGTTTTCCAGAGACAGTTCATAGACGATCAAGACAAAGGTTTAGTTTTGATACTTAGTTCATGATATTATCTAGAGACAGTTAAAAATGATCAAGATAAAGATTTAGTTCTGATACTTAGTTCATGATATTTTCCAGAGATAGTTCAGAGACGATCAAGATAAAGATCTAATTCTGATACTTAGTTCAGGATATTTTCTAGAGACAGTTCAGATATGATCAAGACAAAGATCTAGTTCTGATACTTAGTTCAAGATATTTTCCAGAGACAGTTCAGAAACAATCAAGACAAAGATCTAGTTCTGATTCTTAGTTCAGAATATTTTCCAGAGACTGTTCAGAAATGATCAAGACAAAGATCTAGTTTTGATACTTAGTTTAAGATATTTTCCAGAGATAGTTTAGAGATGATCAAGACAAAGATCTAGTTCTGATACTTATTCCAGAATAACATTCAGATAAAGTCAAATGTAGACACATTCTGATACTCCTATCAACAGACACTTTTGATGGCATCTATAAGCCCATCTCTAAATACTCTGAATGACATCTTTAATCCCATTTAAGCAATACAATCAACTAACATTGTTACTTTGCACACCGGTGAGTGCAAATGTTTGGGCTTTAAGTGTTCAATCCTCTTCCACCTTCAGGTCACAAATGGCGTGCATGCCAGTCTAACCCCTCGGGTTTCAGAAAATTGAATAGGGGAAGCTATTGTATCCAAAAAATTTCCCTCATATCTTCAATAAAATATGTCTCAAGAGGTCTCCCAATGTTCATAAGATTCTTAATTGCTCAAAGGAACTCAAGGTTTCAGCAGACAAAGCCTCCTCCTAAGCAATATATCTCAAATTAGGGTTTTGTGTTTCTCAAGGTAAATTGGACTTCCAAAGCCTCAAGTGGACTTCATGATATCTCATATACTTCAGAGGATCCTCATGTCACGTTTCAAGACTTGTCCTACAAGTTTGGTCAGTCAGATGCCCAGATGATCAATAATCGGTTAACTTGGGTAAAAAGTCAACCGTGGTCAACATACAATCAAACTTCAAGATTTTTGGTCAACATCAAGATTATGAAGTAAGATTCATTATATGATCAAGTGTTGATCATGATTCATCAAGAAAACCTCAAATTCATTACAAGGCAAACGTTGCTAAATTAGGGTTTCTTAAGGAGAGAGTCAACTGTACTTTGACCAGCTCTAACTTTCACATAATTCATCATAAATTTCCCATCCAAAGCTTATTGTGAAGGAAATTTATTTCCCTACAACTTTGTGTCTCACAAGCCAAGGCCAGAAATGCTTCATTTGAGAGATATGGGCCAAGACATTACAGGTCCTCTAAAAAGTCAACAAAAAGTCAACTTTTTAAAAAGATCATAACTTGAAAATGTAAGATCAAATGGATATGGTACCGAAAGGAGTGATTAAAGGACACTTTAAGCTTTATAAAAAGTCCAAGAGAAAATTCATATGATAAAATTGAGTAAGTTATGCATTGTTAAAGTTGAGCAAATTTGAGGATGTGTATAAGGCAAACAATGACCAAACTTGAGTTTTTGCCAAATGGGCCTATGTTTTCACAATCCAAACATAATCTTAAGATGATCCACGACCTATAAGTCATATATTTTTATTTTCTTTGTTTATTTTATATTTTATTGGATTTAATTCATTTAAATTTAATTTTAATTAAAATAAATATTGAAAAATCAAATATTTGAGCTATGGATTATTTTGGGATCAGATTTTGAGGTTTATTGTCATAATATTTGATACAAAATTCATGCAAAACAATAGGAGAAAGATATGATGACCAAATATGACCAAAATAGAAAGTTTTCAAATCAAATTTCAATCAAATCATATCATCCCAAAATAAATTGAACCCAAGCCCACAAGTTGACCTAAATCCTTCCTCTATAAATACATAACACCTTCAGACAACAAGGACACAAATTTTTTGATCAAATATAGGACACAAAACTTCAAAAAAATCAAGAGTAAGTAGGATTCGGTTTTAGGGTTGCAGCCATTCTCAAGGAGATTTGAAGTTCCAAACACGTTCCTGAGGTTCCTCTGACGGTGTCCCATTCATCACCTTGCTCCAAAGACTCTTACAATGCCATAACCGAATTTATTTTTTTGGTTTATTTTTCAATTTTTTTATTCGTACTTTTACACATGATACATCTAATCTCTTTGTATATTTGTATTTTGTATGATGTGAGCAAGCTATCTGGGCAATCAAATTGAAGTTTAGGTGAAAGAATCATGATCTGCCATTGTTAGGGTTGGAAGCCGTGAATTTGGCGAACCATAGCTAGAAGCAATTTCAGACCAAATTGAATGGACCAATGAACTCAAAGGACTATTCCCAGCGCCCCCTCTATTTTTGAACTTTTTCTATTTTCTTTTGTTTATATTTCTTATTTTCTTTTATTTTTCTTTTATTTTCAAATAATTATTTAATTTAAATTAATATTGTTTTAATCAATAGAAAATAAGTGACCTAATAATATTTTCTCATAAAAATTATAAAACATCAAAAATATTTTCTTTATATACATAATTAAATTAGATTAATTCCTTAAATAAAACAATCATTTATTTTTAAAATCAATCTTTTAAAATCAATTAATCAAAATCTAAGACTTTTATTCCCTTCATATTTTTCTTATCAATTTTATTTTTTAGAATAATTGTATAGGATGCGTGAAACTTGTAATAATTTATTTTTCTCGCACGATTTTCTTTTTCTCGAATAATATAACTGCTAAAGCCTTGTAATAGTTATAGGTTTATTTTCCGTATTTTAAATTTTCTGTCAGGTTTTTATTTATTTATGTATCTCTCCCAAAGCCATGCAATAGTTTAAATTAGGGTTTTATTTTTTGCACTATAAACGGTTAGATGTGTGCTTAATAGGATTGTATGGTAAGACTAAAATCAACCGTTAGCTAACCCTAATTTTCAAGACTAAAATATTTGAATTAAATACACTTGCACACTCACACCTCTAGGGTAACCTCTATTTGTTGCCTTATGAAATATGGTCAAGTCCCTCGAATGTAGGGGTACCTTAACTTGTTGCATAAAAAAATAAATCATCATAGTTGCCTTCAAATAGATGATCTTGTCCCTACGAAAAAGATCATAGCCCATCGATGTCCCTTCAAAGTTGCCTTCAAATAAATGATCTTATCCCTATGAAAATGATGATAGTCCCTTCGAATTGTTAAGGTATCTCTACATGTTTCCTTCTATGACCATAACGATGACCCTACGCTTGTCCCTCCAAATCCAAGGATAAGACTACTTACTAACTGATAGTAAGGACAGTTCTATCCCTAAGGAAACAAAAATGACAAGAAAGACCTTACAACTTAGGGTAAGTAACTCTTAAATGCTTGCTCACAACTTTCAAAACAAATACTTTTAACACCCACCCTCCTTTTCAAAATACTTTCAAACAAGTAAACAGTTTGTATACATTCATACGAGAATCATTACAAAGTTAAATCTTTACGAAAATATTTAATCACACACTACAATTTTCAAACAAAGCAAGTAAAAAGTGAGCTAAGCATTTAAGAGCCCATAGATAACCATGGATACAGAGGGTGCTAACACCTTCCCTTTGTATAACTTACCTCCAGAGCTCAAAATCTTTTAAAGGTATTTCATGTTCTTTTATACCTTTCCTAAGTTGGATAAAATAAAAGTCGGTGGCGACTCTTGCTTACTGTAACATATTTTGCGACAAATATTAAAAGTCAGTTCTCCCACCGTGTTACAATTATGCACAAATATGAAAGAAATGAATTAATCCAAAATATGCGATGCTCATTTCATTATTATTAACATTAAAGAAAACAAACAAGTCTTAAATCAAGTACACACAATACAACCAAGGAAGTTAAAGATGAGCTTTCCTGTCTGATCCACTGGCTTTAGGTAGTAACTTGTGATTCTCTGACCAAATCTTCAGCCACTCTACTTTGGCATGGGATCTCTGTCAACCTGGGGAGTTCCTATCTAGGTGAAGGTGAGCATATCTCCTCTGACCAAATCTTGAACTCGGGACTGGAAAGCATAACAATTTTCAATATCATGACCGACAACTCCTTCATGGAATGGGAAATGAAGATTGGTCCTGAACCCAGCTGGAATAGGGTTTGGAGGATTCAGAGGTCTAGTGGTGATCAGACCCTTTTGGTACAAAAAAGGGTACACCTCAGCATACTTCATAGGAATAGGGTCAATTGGAGCCCTAGGTCTGGGATTTCGAGTCTGATTCTGACCAACATTCCTTTGTGGATGAGCTCGAGCCGGTGGAGCATTAGCCATAGGAGAAACCGTAGCTACTTGTGGTTCACCATACTGTTGTTGCCTATAATAGGGTCTTTTTTCAGCGTTGAGATCATGAGTATCTCCCTGTTTCGATAAACTCTTCGTAAATTTCTCCAACCTTCAAGCCCTAGCTTCTCTTCTTCTCTAGAGCTCTTTTCCCCAAAAGTGAGATCGTTACAAATGATCGTACTCTCCAACTTTCCCCTCTTTTGTCACTCTTGCACCTAGGACCTTTTTAGTTTTTTCCCATAAACCCTCACTTATACTCAACCAAATGACCACAATACCCTTATCCCCTAATTCCTTCATTTTTATTTAATTTAATCTCAAGTAATAAACTAAACCCCATATACTTAATTATTCTAATTATTATTAAAATATAAAGCTACCCCCAAACTTCACAAAACATCAAATAACCTCATAAACAGCAAAATTCACAATAAAAACACATCAACATAATTAAAATAAACTTTAGGGTGTTACAAAAACCTGTCGTGACTAACTGCACAACACCAAGTGTCATGACTTCCTGCGCGACCTATAGCCGTGACTGACTGCACAATAACCTGTTGCGACTTTATGCTCCAGAACCAACCATTCTGAGCTGCACCTGAACCTTAGCCCCATAACATATCATCGGAACACATAGTTCTATGAATGTAGTAGCAACTAATTTCTGTGCCTTCCTAAAGTTCTGATCTTCACTAGGTCCTTTAAACAAAGTTCGTTACAAATGTTGTGGTTCTTAATAAGCTGATTTTAAACTCACTTAAGTACATTAGAAAAACCTAAATACACACTAAGAATATTACATTTAATTCTTGCTCCGTTGTATGATCTTCTACTTCTTCAAGTTGATTCTTCATTGAGCACTTAAAGGTTGAAGCCTTATTCTTCTTCAAAAGCTTTGCTAGCCTGATCTTCATTGAGGCACAAGAAGGACTTCTTCATCTTGATTCACATAAGAACATTTCTGGACATCATCCCATGTTCTTCTTCAATCCAATTATCACTTTTGTAGTTGATTTGTAGTTGAAGCTTCCATGATCATCTTCATTGTCTTCTGCGACTTTGCATGTCTTCTATAACATATGAAGTTAAGCACATTATGAATTCAAGATCTCTCTACGTTTAGAAGATTGTTGTCAAAGAGTAATAAGCTAGAAGAGTTGCATATTCAAGTAAACTATTTGCGGCTTGTTCCAGTGTTAACTTTGTTTATCATCAATACTATGTGATTGTATGACAACTTCAACAACATGGTGTAACACCCCAAAATATTCCCTCTCATTTTCATGGCATTCAACATAAATTTACATTGAATTCAAAAATAATAATAAAAATAAATAATAAAAAAAGGGAAAGAACATTTGGACTCAAGCATAAGGCATGTGATCAGATGTATCCAGACGGTATTGGCAATCATCAGGTTTCAAAGTCAAAATCAGCTCAGAATGGATGGGGCAGATGTAGTTCTGGGGGTTTCCCACCAAAAGGAGGGAAAATCCAAAATTTGCATGCGTTAACCGGTAAACACAATCCGTTAACCGGTTAACGGTTGTGAATTTTGAATTTTCAGCAGGGTCAACATGCTATGTTTTAGCTCCTTTTTCCATTTTTCAGATTTATTTCATTTCAATTAATTGTGGAATTATGGAGAAGGATCTAGAATGATTACCAAGCCTAATCCCAAAGCTTGTTCCTAATCACCTTTATAAGCTAGCTCCAAACCACAATTTTGGGCCCCAAACCTAAATGTTATTTATGTCAATTCTCTCCAAACCAACATACACTCTCATAATTCTCATTTTCATTTCTGAATTTTCAGAGCTCTCTCACAATTTTTTCTCATTCTGTCAAACCCTAACACTCAAAGTTCCATTTCTTTGAAGATCTTCAAATTTTGCATTGAAATTTGTTGATCTTGGAACTAAGCCTTCATCCATTGTTTTCTACACATCCATTTCTGGTTTTTGCTACTGGTTTAGATCTAAATTTGTGCTTGGAAGTTCTTTTGGATCGAGATTTTTCATTAAGTTCATCAACTTGCATTTATTTTGCATTGTGTGTGAAGAAGAGCATTGGATTCTTAAAGTTTTCCACTAGATTCATCAATTTCAGCTTGATCAACACTCACCAAAGCAAATCTTAGCTTTGTAGGTTAGTTAATTTCAGATCCACTGTTGCTTTTAGCTTATTTGCATGCTCATGATCTAGATCCATAGTGTGCTTGTATTGATTGGTCAATTTGTGAATTAATTTATGTGTTGATGTTTGTGGATTCCATGTATGTTTGATTTGTGTTGAATTTGGTGTAATTTTCGTGCATATTTGATTGCTGGAACCTCTGGAGATTGTTGAAATAAGTTGTAGATGGAATTGCTTTTTTTGTAGGTTTTTATTGTTGATTGTTGAAATAAGTACTATCACAAAAGGTTTTCTCAGATCACATGAAAGTTTTGTGACTTGGATAGCAGTGATGTGTTGCTAGATACCGCTAACTGTTTACTATGTTAAATACATGATTTAATATAATTGTCAACGTTGCAAAATCCTATAGGGTCATACACATAAGGACAATTAGAGAATGGGTCGAATAAATAAGGTGCACCGTAAGTTACGATGCATTAGAATGTGTCGCTCCTTGGATTTCCATCCTGGTACAAACGTGAAAGTGGCGCGGAAGAGGTAGAGTCGCCAGCCATACATTTTTATCCCGAAGGAACGGGAATAATAATGCTGCACAAACCAGAGAGAAGAAAGGAAAGGACAAGGTCCTGCTAACCAAAGAACTGGGTTCGGAAGTCGGTTACGACCTAGGAAGGTATTAACACCCCAGATCGTCCACTGTACCCGACGGGATCCACGCTTGTAAAGAAACTGTTTCAAAGGGTGAAGAAATGAAAGCTGCTGCAAAAAAGAAAAGGAACTGGATCTGGAGAAAATAAAAGAAAGGGGGAAAATGTAGGGAAAATAAAAGAGTGCTCGAACGGGCCCTGCCCCGCTGCCTACGTACCTCATCTGGACATGAGGATTAGAGAAACCGTAGTTCCCATAACTAGGGAAGAAAATGGCTTGTGTTTTAGAAGCTTAACCTGCTTATGTCAATACTCAGGTGTTGCAAGCTCGTCTAGAACAAGTGTGTTACCGTCTTGCAAAGTGACAAGTAGAAGCAAGTTTTTACGTTGAGAGTGAAGGTGATGAGAAAAGAAGTCCCGAAGGAGAGACGTTTATTCTTTGTTTAGTGTCTTTTAAAGAAGTGTTTTTGTTGTTTTTGTTTGTGAAAATAGTCTCATGATTAGACTTGTACATCATGATAGACAAGCGTGTACCACCACCAAGATGGGATGAATACAAGTGCTCCATGGAATAAGTCCCTACACACAAGACTACTTCACTCATTATTAAGTGTTTTTTAGGTTATTGTTTGAAGATGAGAAAGAAGAAGAACCAAATGATCTTAAAGGTAAAAGAACTAGAGGGGTGCTAACAAATCCTAATTTTTTTTATGCATATAAGTCCTAGGTTAGTGAGGTATGATTCTATGCTAATGAAGAAGGAAAGAAAGAAGGAAGAAAAATAAAGGATGTAGAAAACAATTTACTTCTCTTAAAGAAGTTATATTGTTTCTAATAGGGATGAAAAGAAGTTGAAAAAATGATGGCCTAATCTCATCTCAAGCACAAGTAAAGGCATAAAAGAAAAGAGGAGAAATAAGTTAGAGATGTAGAAATCTCATCCACACCTCTTACTTACCATAGCCCCTGAAATTTTTAGAAATATTCACAAATGACAAGATGAGATCAAATAGGTTCAAACAATGAAAGAACATACATCTAATCACTACTAACCAACAAAGCCAGAACCTAATTATCATGAAAGAATGCTAATGTTAGTCATACAAACTCACACCAAAAGGAATGAAAGAAGTATCACACACCACAAGCAAAGCATACATGGAGGAATGAGATAAAAACATGTGATTAAGAGAAACAAACAAGTCAAAAATCACTAAGTATCACCAAGGTCAGAACCTAAACATATTTGTTAAGTGCCTAAGAACATGATTCAATCATTAATGAAGATATACAAACACAAACTAGGTCAATTAGGAGAGACATGAGAAGTGTGAAGTGAAATGAAGCATGCATGTGAAAATGTACCTTAGTGCCCAAGTTATCATCAAATAAGCAAGGGTAAAGCTCTCATACTAAAACCAGGGATAACATGACATATTATCAGTCAACAAAAAAAGATCCTAAGAGGTGGCACAAGTGCCTTTCTAATCAAGCAACAAATATGGTTCAAGAACACTTCAAATTAGGCATTTAAAGAACAAATCTCAAACAATTAGTGAACATGTTTTAAAAATTAAACCAATTAGCAACAAGAAAATTCAAGTAAATACAAATATCATAGCAAAGGCACATGACCAAAATCAGAAGTAAACACAATAAAATAAATGGTCAAAGAGGAGCTAGGGTTTCACTTCCTTACACATAAAGCAACAAGTCACAAACTAACCAAACAACGCCTAAAAAACATGAAAAAAAATCACTCAAGCACTTCAACATGTTAACTAAGCATAGAAAAAAGAATCAACATCATATCCATTTTTAAACTCAAGATAAAAAATCTACAAGTCAGGGTATGAAAAGAAGAAAGCACAATGAAAGAAAATAATTACACAATTAATTCAGGCTATAAAAATAAAAGAAAAATGTAAAATAAAATTTGGACAAATTTTATAAATCCCTAAATAATGTTCATGATTTTTTTTTGGAATTTTTAATACATAAAACTATTTTTAAAAATTAGAAGTGATACTGAAAATAGAAAATAAAATAAAATGAATTAAGAGCAAGGGAGGTTCATTCAGCAATCCAAACTAGTTCAAATAAAAGCAGGCCAAGGGGATGGGGGCGCAAAAAGCAACAAAGGCCCAATACAATTGTCAGCGCAGTCAATGCATTACCATGGTCCTTAGTCAAAGTCAACATTCAATCACAACCAAGGGATCAATCCAATGCGCATGAAGAAGTCAACACAATCACAAAGTCAGCCAGATCAGACACCACAAGGCAAACACACACTAACTATCATACACACGTGCACACCATGTATTATTGTGAAAACATAAAATCACGTGAAAGGCAAGTTGATTTTAATGCGTTGACAGATTCATGTGCGTTAGATCAGAAACACAAACGGCTAGGATTTTATCACCTTCCTTGGATCACCTTCTCTACAGCAGAACGTCCGGTGACGGAGCCCTAGCTCCGGTCACCGGAAAACTCATCCATAAGAACAAAACTTACCAGAAACGCATCAAACTCTCCAGAATTAAACTACACACCACACTGATCATGAATCCGGGTTTAAAAACATCGAACAATCAATATAACTCGTGGATCAAAGAAAACAAAATTGAACATCATACTTTCAGATCCATCATACAAGCTCAAATAATGTCCAAATTCAAAAAAAAATTAGATCAACATGCTCAGAGAGAGTTCATACACACAATACATATTAGAAACAAGATCCAGAGAGATGAATTTTGAAGCTAACTTGAGATGAAGTTAGGTCAAATACTCAAAGAAATCCTTCAGAAACGTGCAAATCCACTCCTTAGCACCTCTATTTGCAAAATAAATGCAAATAGAGCTTCAAATCCACCTGAATCTTGAGTTTCAAATCAAGTTGCTTCTGAATTACACTGTATGGAAACCTTGCTCTATTCTCAAATCAATGGTGTATTTGTGATCCTCACACTCCAATGATGATGATTGTGCAAAGAATTGAGGCAATGTGTGTGTGAGATAAGAGATTCGAAAAATAATGCACGAAGAGCAAAAAGTTTGAAAGTGAAAAATGAGGGAGCATGAGGCTGAATCACGAGCACAAGTAGCTTATATATCATGAGTACTCACACCTGTGTAGGGTTTTACAAGTAATGCACTCATGGAAGTGTGATGAGGAGTGATTTGCAAATTTGCATGAAACTTATGATGAGGTGATTCCCTCATGCAAGCTCGTGTCCATGTGCACAATCTGATTTGTTTTGAATCCCTTAGCACCCTTGGATTGATCTTAGGGCTTAGAAATACTTGAATCATGCATTAGGGATGAATTTGCAAAATGGCAAGATGTGGAATACCTCATGTACAAGCCACTGGTTCACTTTATTTCTTGGGCAAACTTGGTTGTTGTGAGATGTACTTGAGTGTAATAATCATAATTGATGCATTAGAGGTCAAGAAAATTCACCATGAGCCTTTTTGCATTTGGTGTAAGCTCTGAAAATATGGAAAACCCTAAAAATATGCCAAATTCAAATGATCATAACTTTCAAACCACAAATGATATGGAGGAGTTCTAGGAATTTTTCGAAATTGGAGAACAAACCCTACAACTTTCATGTTTGAGAAAAAATCATTTGGAGCCATCTTGATCATGAAAGAATTGAATGAAGTTAGGGCAAAAATTGCCAAAAATAGAAAGTTTAATTATAGGTCACTTTCCATATTTAGCAACTTTCTTCCAAATTCTTTATTCTTGCAAATTGAGATCATCCAAGCTATTCTTTGCCCTCATGAATGTCCATAGGCTTGAAAATGATGATTGGAACCTTTGAAATCCAATGGTTGACTTTTCTTCTACATAGTTGACCTCTTTCTTCATTTACAAGTAACTGAACCAATGCCTGACTTCCTCAGTGAATTTTTTAATCAAACTTCATCCACAAACCTTATATATCATATAAAAGCCTTTGACCACAAGAATTGGTCAAAGCTATGAGAAAATGAGGATCTGAGGCAAAACCCTAATTATGATTTCCTTGTGTAGGAACCCATTGCACTACTGAGCTTCTGATGAATCACACCCCTTATTGGGCTTGGAGGATGAATTTGAACTTGTATAAGATATGAGGATACTTTGTAGGCTTCTTGCAAGACCACTTGGCTCTCCACTTGACTTTGAGGAATCATAACTTGCTAGATGACTGATCACATACCCTATGCTTGTAACTATGGATGTCATGCCTCATTTTTCTATGCAAAATGCTAAGACATGTATGCTTTATGCTATGCTATATGATACGAAAAAGAGAGGGCAAATTTTGGGGTGTTACAGAATGGAATACGAAATATGGTAAGGTACCATGTACTTAATTAACATATGTGATAATAATAGTTATTATTAATTTTATAATAGTTATAAAATATATTAATAATAAAATTATGTTTATTATAATAATAGTTATTATAATAATATAATGATATTATTATTGAGTTAAGCTTTTAGCTTGAGGCCTACACAAGTAGTTCTATAAATAGAACCCATGTGCAGAAGCTCAAAAGTTGTTGTTGTTGAAACCCTGACTGTATTCTTTTATTTCTCTCCCTCACTAAAAACCCTTTAATACAATTAGCTAGCACTGTGACTGAAGGAAGTTGTTCATGTGGACTGAGTAGAGGCATTGTTCACCGTATAACGCTTGTGATCATCCATCGATTCAGATTCAAAGGTTTCATCGCCACAAGAGGTAACCTTTCTGTCACAGATCATGACCTTTTGTAAGGATCTCTAAAGGAAAATTTTTGTTTTCCGCTGTGTTTAAATCACTAATTTCCCTTCACAAACAATGAACCCTTTTATTTCATAGAATCTCGTGTAACTTACTTTGTAACCCTCCCCCAATTATGATGTATATCGTTTATTTACTAGTTTTGGATTCTTCAGTGAACCCTTGGTCCAATGCCAAGTGGTTTCATTTCAAAATTTCAATTTCCTTAGGTTTTGGTTTTGTTTACTTGGCGCCTCCCTTAGGACTAGGACTCGATCCCACGTAACCAATCAACCCATACACTCCATTTGCATTTACACTTGTTGAGCGCTTCGTGCCTCACAACCAACCTTCCTTTTGACCAAGATGTTTCTTTTAGATCCAAACCCTTGATCTAAAGTCAAATGGTCTTAGGTAATAAAACACATTAATAATACGAGAATAATTATATGTCACGAGTCTTAAGTGGTAGAAAAGAGGATAATGGGAATCCTATTACTCGCTCCAATTATTTCGTCGCAAGACGCTTGGCTTGTTGGTTCAGAATAATCATATCTACCCATACTCTTTAGTGCAATTAGACTCCTAAATATATTTTTTTTGAAATTTAAGGTAATGAAATCAACAACCATCAATAGTTAGCCGAACTACGAAGCTCTGACTCTCCCATTACACGAGGGAATACATAGGCACACGGTTCTCAATCCTTGCCGAACACCTAGGATCAATCAAACTTATAATATAAACTCTTTTCCCTTAGAAAATAATTCATAAGTATAGACACCCCTTCGCGAGTGACAACTTAGATGGTTCACATTGAATATGATGGATGTATGGGGTGCTAATACCTTCCCCTTACATAAACGACTTCCGAACCCAAGCAATTGTTATGATGACCTTGTCTTTATCCTTTATTCCTAGGTTTTATCTATATTTTCACTTTCCCTCTTTAGGAATAAATCAAAATTAGACAGCGACTCTCATGTCAGCCTAGCCGCGTCCGTATTCACGTGGATCATAATTTTTGAGGTACAACAAAATCCTAGACCCTATCTTCACTTATCAGACAAGATTATCATCAAGTTATACAACATCGAATTCGTTGTCAAGTAAAAGTTTAACTTCTTCCTCACGTGCGTTGAGATTGAACATATTGACTTTCCCTTGAACTTTATCTATTAAAGTCAAAGCGAGGATGTTCTCTTGTGTGGTTGCGAATATGCCTTACCGCCTTCTTGTTGGCATGAATTACGACTGGTTCCCCGACATTTTTATGATACGCTATTTTAAGGTGAACTCGAGAATCTACTACTTCTAATTTTTCCAGAAAAGACTTGCGAAGAATGCTGGAATGTAAAAATAGCAAGTGTATTGTTTTATTGATGTAGTAAAAATTGGGGTTTTCCCTAGAGTCGGTCTCTTGAGGGCTGCGCAGGAAAATTAAGTTCTTTTAACTGATTATATTGAAAAAAAAGTATTTGGTGGTATTGGTGTTTGTTTTGAAATTATGAAAAGTAAATAAAAATGCCTATAGGAAAAATAGTTGTTTCTGAAAAATATGAGAATAACACTAGGGAGGGTGTGTGATAACCCTTATAATGACAAATAATCCTAACATTAGCAATTGCACCACTAGGTTAAATCATCACCTCCTTTTAATAATAGTTTTCCAAAATTCCTTTTAAGAAAACCCTTTGGTATTCCCTTTATACCCTAATTCCTTAGATGTATAGAAATACTACCAAACGTTTTATTTAATAAAGTTTGGGGGGTTTAGCTTCTCATGTTCATAACAAAAATAATAAAGAAGTAGAAATACAGAAAAGCCATTACACGATTATCTGGATTCCTTCGATCCTTAATTGGTTCTGTGATTGAGAGATCTCCGTTCTCCAAAGTCCCGTGAGAGCATAATCTCCAATCTCAAAATAATGCGTAAAATCAAAAGTGTTTTTCTTCTCTCCAAACTCACCCTAAAATAGCCATAAGCTTTTAAAAAACTAGAAATCCTGAATCTGCCATTGGGTCTCCCAAGACTTTCAAAAAATTAAAACTAAATATTTTTCTCGCCAGGCCAACAAGGGTTGTGTCAACTGACATGACCCCCGTGTTAGCTCCCTGCCTATATGTCCCAAACTTTGCTTTTTCTTTCTTCATGCTGGGTAAGCTGACATGGGTCATGTCAGCTGACACGACCCCCTGTGTCAGCCTGCTAACTTAGGAACCCATCATTGATATTCTTTGTACCATACCAAGCAAGCTGACACGATTCCCCATGTCAGCCTGCTGATTTTCAACAAATCTTCCTTTAGCTGGTTTCCTCGGTTGTTTCCTTATTCTTGTCCAAGACTCGTGCAGTTGTATAGAGTGAACCTGAAAGATCTGAAATACCACAAACAAACGCATAAAACACAACAAGAGTAACATGAATTCATAACATAAATGAAAACGGAAACTATAATGCACAAACTAAAAATACGGAAGAAAACAAAGCTAAAATCCACAATGTGTTACCGAATATGCAATTTTATATGTCGAGTGATGGACTTAAACTGTGTGAAAATGGTGACCGATCAAATGCTAATTAAATCACTCTTAGACGACACTTTCAAAAATTGAAAGGTTACCTTCCTTTCGCTTTCTCCTTCTCAAGGCGATACTCGTAGATCCATCGTCCCACATAGATGAGTTACAAAATCGTTGAAAGCCAAAATGCTTCCATTATCATATAGATTCAGATCTAGCCACTAGTGTCCTAGTTGGTTGAGTGTGTCGGTGTATAGGATGTTACATGATCCTCCATGTTCCACGAGGAATCCTATTATTACATGATCTGCAACTGTGACCACTATCACTAATGACAACTCTATATTTGGAATTCTATCCACTTTCTCATGATATAGAAATCCAAACATCGTTCAATCTTTACTTCACAGTTTGGTATTGATTGTTGCTTGGATGGAACAATCTGGTGATGGATCTCCGCCAAATGTTTCTTTGGAGTGATTCTTGTAGATGTTTAAGAATTGGCAGAATTTTTGACCAAACAAGAAATGTTCAATTCAGTTCAGAATGTCCTATCAGATGTTGGGACATTATCAAACAGAGTATATGAACTTATATCAGGATGTCTCATCAGATGTTGGGACATTGTGTTAAGAACTTAGTTCAGTTTTTCAGGATGTCCCAACAGATGTTTGGGACACTCTCAAAACAACTCATGAAGGAACATCAAAAGTAAAAATGTCAAGACTTCAACTTCTCACCACCAAGTTTGAAAACTTGAGGATGAAGGAAGATGAATCAATTCATGAGTTCTACATGAACATCTTGGATATAGCCAATACTTCTGGAGCTTTGGGAGAAAAGATGACTGATGAAAAGCTGGTAAGAAAGATTCTCAGATCTTTGCCAAAAAGATTTGACATGAAAGTCACAGCAATAGAAGAAGCTCAAGACATATGCTCCATGAAAGTTGAAGAACTCATTGGCTCCCTTCAAACTTTTGAGATGGGAATGAATGAGACAAATGTTAAAAAGAACAAAAGCATAGCATTGGTGTCAAATACTGATGAAGAAGAAGATGATGAATCAGAAAATGGTAAAAGCTTATCAGAAAACCTAGCTATGCTTGGAAGACAATTCAAACAGATTCTCAGAGGAATGGATGGCAAATCCAAATCCAGTGGAAAATACACAAACTCTTCTGAGAACAGAAGACCTTATGATGCTAATAAAAAGTCAAATTATTCTGAAAAGACCAGTCAAGAAGGAATCAAGTGCCATGGATGTGAAGGATATGGACACATCAAGAAGGAATGTCCTACCTTCTAAAAAAGACAAAAGAAGGGACTATCTGTAACCTGGTCTGATGAAGACTCAGGAGGAGATTCAGAAGAAGAATCAGCTAAGCATATTACTGCTTTAGCTGGAATGTGTGAATATGATAGTGATTCCAGTTGTGGAGAGCTTACTTATGCAGATCTTGAGCAAGCTTTCAAAGATCTATACAAGAGAAGCACTGAAATATGCAGTGAGGTTATAAAGCTAAAGAAGCAGAATGAGATATTAGAAGATGAAAAAGCAAGTGATCAAGTAATCATTGATACCTTGAAAAGTGAAGTAACTCTTCTCAACTCTAAGTTGGAACATATGTCCAAATCTGTTAAAATGTTGAACAGCAGCTCAAATACACTGGATGTTATTCTCAGCAATAATAAACATTCAGGGGACAAAAGTGGACTGGGATATAACAGAGATGAAGCCAGCTCTAGCAAAGCTACTGCAAAAACTACACAGTCAAACAAGATGTCCCAACAGATGCTTCAACATCAGAACACAAAGACAAACATAATGTTCCAACAGATGTCTCAACATTCTGGAAAGAACAAAATGAAGAAGAAGTATCAAAGATGGAGATGCCATCACTGTGGAAGATTTGGACATATCAAACCTCATTGTTATAAGTTGCATGGATATCCAAATCAGATGTATCAGCAACCTTCCAAGAAGAAAATAGAAGTTACCAAGAAAGTGCTGCATAAACATCATAGAAATCAGCAACCTCCTAAGCAGAAGACTGAAAACTTCAAGAAGGTATGGAAACCAAAAGCTAGTACTGAAGCTGACCAAAGCTACAAGAACAAGATCAACAATCAAGCTTGGAGATCAGCTGATAAACAACACACAGGGCAGAGGCATCAAAAGAAATCTCAACTCATCTGGTCAAAGAAAAATACTGCATACATAGCACATACATCACTAAGAGTATCAACTAAAAAAGACTGGTACTTTGACAGTGGATGTTCAAGACACATGACTGGATTGAAGAATTTGCTAGTAAACTTAAAATCACATTCATCCAGGTATGTGACCTTTGGAGATGGAGCTAAAGGAGAAATCAAGGGAGTTGGAACCTTGGACTGTCAAGATGTTCCAAGACTAGATGATGTACTGCTTGTTAAAGGTTTAACTGCTAACCTGATCAGTATAAGTCAGTTATGTGATCAAGGGTACAGTGTAAACTTTACCAAAACTGAATGCATAGTGACTAACAATGAACAAGAGGTTGTCATGAAAGGAGCCAGATCTAAAGACAACTGCTACATGTGGGAATCCCAAAATCTTAGTCTCACTTCAACTTGCTCTTTAGCTAAAGAAGAAGAAGTGAAACTATGGCACCAAAGACTAGGTCATCTTCATTTCAGAGGCATAAAGAAGATAATATCCATGGATGCTGTAAGAGGTATTCCTAAACTGAAGATTGATGATGGAAAAATATGTGGTGAATGTCAAATAGGCAAGCAAACCAAGATGTCCCATCCAAAGCTCCAACATCTGACAACATCCAAAGTTTTGGAACTTTTGCATATGGATCTTATGGGACCTATGCAGGTTGAAATTCTTGGTGGTAAGAGGTATGCTTATGTGGTGGTTGATGACTTTTCAAGATATACATGGATAAATTTCATCAAAGAAAAGTCTGATGTATTTGATGTATTCAAAGAACTATGCCAAAGATTACAAAGAGAAAAATCCAGCTGTGTAATCAGAATAAGAAGTGATCATGGAAAGGAATTTGAGAATCAAAAGTTCTTAGATTTCTACTCTTTAGAAGGAATCAATCATGAATATTCTTCACCAATCACTCCTCAACAGAATGGGATTGTTGAAAGGAAGAATAGAACTATTCAAGAATCAGCAAGAGCTATGATCCATGCTAAAAAGTTACCTCTGTACTTCTGGGCTGAAGCTATGAACACTGCCTGCTACATCCATAACAGAGTTACTTTGAGGAAAGGAACCTTGTCCACAATATATGAAGTCTGGAAGGGCAGAAAACCCACTGTGAAATACTTTCATGTGTTTGGAAGTAACTGTTATATTCTAGCAGATAGGGAGCAAAGGAGAAAAATGGATCCTAAAAGTGATGAAGGAATTTTCCTTGGATACTCTATAAACAGCAGAGCATATAGAGTATTTAATTCTAGAACCAAGGTTATCATGGAGTCCATAAATGTGATAATTGATGATGCTTCTACAGATGTCCCAGAAGATGTTGGAACATCTGTTGATATCAAGATTGAAGCTGAAGAAAAGAATGATCAATATAACTTCACTCAAACTGATACAAGGACAGAAGAATCCAGCAAACCTCCCTCCATCAGAATACAGAAGGATCATCCCAAAGATTTGATTATTGGTGATCCCAACAGAGGTGTGAGCACTAGATCAAGAGAAGTGATTTCAGGTTCTTGTTTTGTTTCCAAAATAGAACCTAAAAACATCAAGGAAGCCCTCACTGATGAATACTGGATTTGTGCTATGCAAGAGGAATTAGGTCAATTCACAAGGAATAAAGTGTGGAATCTTGTTCCTAGACCTGATGACATAAATGTGATTGGAACAAAATGGGTGTATAAGAACAAATCAAATGAACAAGGAATTGTTACAAAGAACAAAGCTAGACTTGTAGCTCAAGGATACACTCAAATTGAAGGGGTAGACTTTGATGAAACCTTTGCACCAGTAGCAAGGCTTGAATCAATCAGACTGCTGTTGGGAATTGCTTGTATCTTGAAGTTCAAGCTATTTCAAATGGATGTGAAAAGTGCCTTTTTAAATGGCTACCTTAATGAAGAAGTATATGTAGAACAGCCTAAAGGATTTGTTGATCCAAGCTGTCCAAATCATGTATACAAACTAAAGAAGGCACTTTATGGTTTAAAGCAAGCTCCAAGGGCATGGTATGAAAGACTGACCACATTTCTTATCAAGCAAGGATACAGAAAAGGTGGGATTGATAAAACCCTGTTTGTTAAAGATGAAGAAGGAAATGTCATGATTGCTCAAATATATGTTGATGACATTGTGTTTGGTGGGATGTCTGACAGGATGGTCAAACATTTTGTCAAGCAGATGGAATCTGAATTTGAAATGAGCCTAGTAGGAGAGTTAACCTACTTTCTTGGTCTGCAAATAAAGCAAATGGAAGACTCAATGTTTATCTCTCAAAGCAAGTATACCAAGAACATAGTCAAGAAATTTGGAATGGAAAATGCTACTCATAAGAGAACTCCTGCCCCCACACATTTGAAGCTGACTAAAGATGAAAAGGGTGAGAGTGTAGATCAAAGCTTATACAGAAGCATGATTGGAAGCTTGTTATACTTAACTGCTAGCAGACCTGACATAGCATTTGCAGTAGGTGTATGTGCAAGATATCAAGCTAATCCAAAAGTCAGTCATCTCAATCAAGTCAAGAGAATTCTTAAATATGTTAATGGTACTTGTGACTATGGCATAATGTATTTTCATGGATGTAAACCAATTCTCACTGGCTTCTGTGATGCTGATTGGGCTGGAAGTGCTGATGACAGAAAAAGCACTTCAGGAGGATGCTTCTTTCTAGGAAACAATTTGATTTCTTGGTTCAGTAAGAAACAGAATTGTGTATCCTTATCTACGGCTGAAGCTGAATACATAGCAGCTGGAAGCAGTTGTTCTCAGTTAGTTTGGATGAAGCAAATGCTCACTGAGTACAATGTCCCACAGGATGTCATGACATTGTACTGTGACAACTTAAGTGCAATAAACATATCAAAGAATCCTATCCAACATAGCAGGACCAAGCATATTGATATCAGACATCATTTCATCAGGGATCTTGTAGAAGAAAAGGTGATTTCATTGGAGCATATAGCTACAAATCTGCAGTTAGCTGATATCTTTACCAAAGCATTGGATGCCTCACAATTTGAGAACTTAAGGGGAAAACTTGGAATTTGTTTATGTGATATTTAGCAGTTAATGAGATGTGCCAACATGTCATATGACATTGTATGGCATAAGTTCCAGATGGCAAAACCAGTCTGGACAAGATCCTTGGGAATTCCATCTCTAATCATTTGCACTGTAACGGCTACTAATTTAGTAACTGTTTATAATCAGCTATCAAAATTCTCATCATACTATCACAAGCGAATCACATTAACTAGCTATTCTCCAGAAATCATAAACCCTAAAGTTGTTCATCCATCTTCCTCAACAATGTCTCAAAACCCTAACACAACTGAAGAAGTTCTCAACAAGGAAGACGTAGTTCATGCCACTCCCATCTCTGTAGTACCAATGCAATCAACCCCATTGGACGAACTCAGGGGAAGCGTTTCTCACACTAAAAAGGCAAGAACTCCAAAGAGAGCTAAAGATCAGGTACGCAGCAAAGCAAAAGGCATTCCCTCTCCTGCTAACAGGCCCCCAAACTCTTCAAAATATGTTGATGATTCCATCAAGGAGATTGTCAACCAAATTCTTTTTGAACAAAGAGTGGTGAGTGGAATCTCTGTTCCTTTGAACACCATGCCTGCACCTCAAGAAGAACAAGCTCAAGTTGCAGAAGAACAAGATGTCCCAACAGATGTTGGAACATCTGAAGATAAGAAAAAGAACTCATCTGATGTTGAGTTGGAACAAATTGAGGACCAGAATAAGGCCTCAAATGAAAATGATGAAGAAATCTCTAAGGATCAGATCAAAGCCTCAAATGAAGGTCAAATCCCTGCTGATCAACAAGCTGAAGAGGAGACTGCTCAATCTCCTCCAGTGGTGAACCTGGAGCAGGACTCTGATGCAGAGATCATAGCCTCTGTTAAACCTAGCATAGCCAAAAGGCTCAGGTCTAGGAAAGGCAAGATGCAAGCTGAAGCAGCAATTCCTGAGAAGAAGAAAGCCTCTCCAAAGAAAGGCAAAGCTAAAGCCACTTTTGGGCCATCAAAACAATGGAGTAAAGTCCAAACTCAGAAAAGGAAAGCTGTCACCCCATCTGACTCAGATGTTGAATCAGATGTCCCAACATCTCCTCCCAAGAAGAGACCAGCCCCATCTAGGGCTTCAACAGCTGTTCCAGAAGCTCCATTAGACAACATATCTTTCCACCATGTCTCTAGTGTGAACAAGTGGAAGTTTGTGTACCAAAGAAGAGTTGCCCTAGAAAGAGAACTGAGCAGCAATGCACTTGAGTGCACTGAACTGATTGACCTCATCTCTGCTGCAGGACTATTCAAGACAGTCTCAGATTTCTCTCCCTGCTATGAACTTCTTGTCAAAGAGTTCATTGTAAATCTTCAGGAGGATTGTTCAAATGGTAAGTCCTCTGAGTTCAGAAAAGTGTTTGTGAGAGGTAAGTGTGTTGAGTTCTCTCCTCAAATCATAAATCAGTACCTAGGAAGAGAAACAGATGGACCAAATGAGCTAGGTAAGACAGATAATCAAGTCTGTAAGGTGATCACTGCAAACCAGGTCAAGGCATGGCCTGTGAAGGGAAAGCTCTCAGTGAGCATGCTTACCAGAAAGTATGCCATGCTGAACAGGATTGGTACAACTAACTGGGTGCCTACCAACCACACTTCTTCAATCTCAACTGGTCTGGCCAGATTCATCTATGCTGTGGGAACTCAAACCAAGATGGACTATGGAGCTTTTATCTTTGATCAAACCATGAAGCATGCCAGCTCCTCTGCAACAAAGCTACCAATAGCTTTTCCTTCATTGCTATGTGGTATAATATTAAGCCAATATCCTGGGATTTTAACTGAGAAGGACACAGTCTGCAAGAGAGAAAGCCCCCTGGCTTTTCACTACAAGTTATTTCTCAGTCATCATGCTGCAGATGTTGAAGCTCCTTCTGGGACATCTGCAGGATCCTCCACTGCTAAGACTCCAATCTCCAAGAAGGCTTTAATTACTGAACTTAAAATCACATGCAAGGAACTTGAAGCAAGGAAGCTGAAACTTGAAGACATAATCAAAAGGCTGGAGAGTGAAGAAGATCAAAATGCTGCCTCTGATGAAGACAGTGCCTCTGATGAAGACAGTGAAGCTGATGAAGAAACAGAAGCTGATGAAGAAACTGAGAGTGATGAATCTGAGTGATCAATGTATGTGAGGCATATGTAATGACAACAATGTATTTCTGGAATAGTGTCTTTGGCCCCTAATTTTGTGTCTACCAAGGGGGAGAACAACAACAAATTGTATTGCTGTTTAATTATGAATGAAAAATTCTATTTGTTTGCTTCTGAACTGAATAAGTTTTTCTGTTGGAACAAGACTGGATAAGACTGGATACATATATGTTTGAGGGGGAGTAATCTCAAATAAGAATCAACAGAAAAGTAATGCTATACTCTGATAAAAGGAACTTCTGCTGCACTCTGATAACCAGAAAAGATGTTAGCCAAAAATTAGCCAAAGGGGGAGTTTGTAGATGTTTAAGAATTGGCAGAATTTTTGACCAAACAAGAAATGTTCAATTCAGTTCAGAATGTCCTATCAGATGTTGGGACATTATCAAACAGAGTATATGAACTTATATCAGGATGTCTCATCAGATGTTGGGACATTGTGTTAAGAACTTAGTTCAGTTTTTCAGGATGTCCCAACAGATGTTGAGACATCTCAGACCTGCTACCAGAATTAATTATTGATTAACAGATCAGAGATATTTAAGGAGAATTATCTGGAATTAATTAATGATGGATAAAAACAGAACAAGGCGCATCTGTAGGGAGTTTTATATTGAAGTTTCAGTTTAAAACAGAAGACCTAAAAGCACCTAGAATCTAGGAGGTAACAAACCCTAATTCAAGGTGGAAGCTGCTGCGCATTAGGGCTGGATCATTCTACAGAAAGCCCAAAATTCAGATACCTATTTAATTAACAGAAACTCATAGAATTGAGTACGAATTACAGAAGACAAAATAGGGTGTCTAGAATTTAATAGCAGGTTGTGTTTTATGTACCACTTTATGAGCTTTTAAGCAAAAGTGCATTTGTAACTTGATTGAAACTGTGAAGTAAGATCAAGCTGTATTGTTTGAAGGATGTCTTTAATTTCAGTAAACTTGTAAACTTGATCACTGTGTGATTGAGGGGGAGTGAGTAGGGTACTCTTATCTAAGGTGTGTCTTAGGTAGAAATTGCATTGGGTAGTTATTAAGTGATAGATTAAACAGGGTGGTTTAAGTCTAGAATTAATATTACTAATAGTGGATTTCCTCCTGGCTTGGTAGCCTCCAGATGTAGGTGTGGTTATACACTGAATTGGGTTAACAAACTTCTGTGTTGTTTACTTTTCTTGCTATTTAAGTTTTGGTTAAATCTGTCAAGTGTCCTATCAAGTGTTGGGACATCTCTTAGGACATCTCATACCTGATCACAGAATTTCAATTCTCATTGATGACCGATTATTAAGGTGAAATTGGATCAAATGTTTCAACTAAGTTCTCTTAACACTGGTTGATTCTTCCAGGCTTATTTTGGTCTATCCCATATAAAATTGTTCATGGAATAACCTTTCTAATTGAGTCCAGGTATGTACTGAACTCGTGGTCAAGGATGTAAACCAAGTGAACGCATTTTTTGTCAAAGAACTTGGGAAATACTTCGTTCTTAAATTCTCGTTGTGGGATATTTCCCCCGCTTAGATCAAATAACGGGCTACATGTTCTATAGTGGATTCACTAGTGTCCCCTGGGAATTTGGTGAACCTAAGAACTTTCCATCTTGGGGGTAATTCCTGTTGCATAATATATTCAGATAACGGGGAAGTATAATTAGGCTTTTCAATCCTACATTTGCCCCATTTTGTGCCATTATCTTTTCGACCATGGTTGCTAAATTATTTTCGGAAGGCAAGTTATTATACCGAATTTGCTGCACCACATCATTAGTGTCTTGGTCTCTCTGGACTAGTATCCTCTTAGGCTCTTGTTGGGCAGGGATTTCTACACAAGGCCGTTCGACCACTTCCTTTTGGTTTCTAAGGTTTTCCTGGGGAACGTCTAGCGACCTCTGATTTATTATGGGTTCCTCTTCGACATCCACCCTAGGGTTCTGTACTACTTTCTCTCTATGTCGAGTTTGAGTGATGCCGAAAAAATCATTAATATGCCTCATTTGCGCTGCCAATAATTGGTTTGTTTGGGTGGTGTTATGTATTAAAGGATTAAACACTGCTCCCATTTGTTGTGGCAACATTTGGACCATATCATGATTACTTTTGTCTATTTGTTGTCTAATTGTCTGTGCAGAATAATTCGTAATTACCGGCGTATAAGTTTGGAATCTTTGTGGGGGCTGATTCAATCTACCTATATTTCCACCAGATCCTGATCCTTATAATGGTGAAGTCACGTTGACCATGGAATCAGAATATAATGATGACGCATTCTGCAAATTCGCCATCGTTGAAGTTGGAATTCCAAAAGGTTGTTCCCTACTATACGGAGACATGGTAAAATTTGTCGTAAAAGGCCTATGAGTATTCCATATAGGAGGAGATGTCCCTATGGGCATCTGGTGTCCCATGGTGGAGAAACTAGGCGCATTTTGAGACACTGAAAACACTGGTGTTGACCCTGTTGACGAGGGCACATCCTCTGATACAGAGACTGACTCCATATTTTCCCTTGTCGAAGTGGTAGGGTTAAACACCGAAATGTTTTCATTTGGATTATTTGGAGGATTTTCCATTCTTCTTACTCTTGTTCTTTTAGATCTTTCTATGTCTGTTACGACTAATTTACCGCTTCTTAGAATCATACAATGAAGTGAAACCTTTCTTGACTAAGAGTTTATATGTTTCTCTAAATTCGCATTATCCCACTGGGCGTGCCAATTTTTTTGCTATTGATTTTGGCGAACCACCGCTGGTTTTTCAATCTTATCAAATTAGTTCACTTGCAGGATCAACCGCACAAATCCTAGGACACATGTGCTTTTTGACAAACGTTTTATCTCTAACAATCTTTTGGTCTCACTTTTAGTAAGTCCTTTATGTACGGATAAATTACTTGTAATGTAAAGGAATTATAAAGACTTTGAAATTTATTTATATTTGATAAAATGAAATGGTATTGTTTACACGCACATTTCCAGATAAAACTCTTTTCTCAAACGGAGTTACTTCGAGTATTTTTGCAGGAATTTTGTACATGTTTTTCACACACTAATTCTGATAAGAACTACAATATTTATATACAAAAACATAACTGTCGCTAATAGATAAATCCTATAACTATGACACTTAGCCTTCGGCATATTCTCTCTTCACCAGGTGCCTCTACACGTCTTTCTGCCAAATGTAATAACTCTTGAATTTGAATTTCTTTCTTTGCGTCAAAATGACGCGTCTTTTCACGTTAGTCGAATTTTTCGAAAAAAACAACATCATCATCTAAATCAGTGGAAAACCTCTTCTAAGTACATTCTTCAATTTTTCTTTCTTTCCCACACACATATATATATATATATATATATATATATATATATATATATATATATATATATATATATATCTTCCATTTGTTGAAATAAATATCATCTGTACATTATTTCATGGCGTCAAAAATACCCTTCTACAAATTTCCCCCTAGCAAAGATGTTTTGACTATTCCTGGAGAAATAATCATATGTTGTCGATGAGTTATTTCGATGCCATATTACCTTCATTACCTGTACCATTTCCAAGACTTGATATTTCAAATCCCTAAAAATTCATCATTATACTTTCTCAAAACATCACCTCTAACCCACGTTTCTGACACTATTCCCATCATTTCCTGAAAACTAGTAAGTCAGGCGTTTCAAATGCCACTACCATACTCTCTCCATGATGATTCGCCACGTGGTCCACGATTAAAACCAAAAAAATCAACCGTTTCAACATTCCTTCCCTATAAATACTCATACACCAACTTCTTTAAGTTTTTTTACACTTTCTGCTTCTTCGTTAAAACCTTTTTTTTAAACTCTTCTTCTCCTCTGCGAAAATCTTTGCTTTCTCAAACAATGGCTCCATCTAAGTCTTCCAGCAGCCAGAAATCCAAGAGTTCAACTCTTCTTCCATACGCGCACAAGATAAATGGACCAACTGTTGTTGGAAAACAGTAGTACATCCCTGAGCCTCCAAATGAGAAGGAGAAAGCAAGCATTTATAAATCTCAGGTATTGATTCCTGTCTTTGTTTCTGGTGTTTGTCATGCTATGTTAGCCCCCCTTCTAAACCCATATGCTAACCCAGAAAGGTTGAAAGAGTTCTTTCCCACCTATCAATGTCTTAAGCCTATAGGTGTTGGAGTTAAACCTAAACCCATTGAATAAACTGTAGAAAATCCTGAAAACCAGAGTTCGAATGTTGATGCAGAATTGAACTTAGTTTATTTAAACAATGCTAGGATATTTAGGACTTGCCATGGGGCAAAAGACCAGTCAGATTATTTAACTTGGTTAAATAAGATCGAAAAAGTCAAAGCAACATTCTGGAAGGAAATAAGGATTTTTGACTTAATACAATTGTCGAAAGTTGGACCTAATTATTGTCCCAATATGCTTTTAGCTTCCCTTTATTTCTGGGATAGCACCTACAACACCTTCCACCTTCCTTGTGGAATGGTTACTCCCACCCTTTTTGACATAGCCGCCATTACTTGGCTTAGTCCTTTAGGAGTAGACTTTGATCCCACCACTTTGAACCATGACCCTATAGAATTCGACACTAATAAGGCCTCCTAGTTAGTGTTCATCGCTCACTATCATGACAAGAAAACTGCAGAAGTTTCTGAGAAAGAACACACAACCTTTCAAACCCTATGGCTGTCGAAATTCGTATTTTGTTCTCGATCCCTTCAAGTGGCCAAACACTTCATCACCATAGCCAACCAACTTCAAAATGGGACCAAACTATGCTTGAGTGAGATGATCTTGGCGAATCTTTATGAATCCTTGAGTGAGAGCATGAGTTTCTTAAAAACTATAAAGGACAAAGGTAATCTTAGCATGCCATGGCCATTTTGGCTTTTGCAACTGTGGCTCAATTCCACATTTGAAGCTTCTCTTCCCGTCAAGAATGATGTAGATGAGGATGGAGTGAAGAACAAGGTTGTCGAATGGCCTCGGTTAGTACATCTGACACCAACTGACGAAGGGATTGGCCTTCGACAATCTTTCACTAGCTACATTATGATGTTTTCCAAAAGGTACAACTTTACTTCCATCATGGCACCCTTTGTTAGCAAGGCAATCAGACCTGAGTGGTTTGCCAAGAAACTACCTTTTGAGATGAAGAAATATGAAGACAAATTTCTCGATGTTTGGGAATAATTTTTGACACCTAGGCTTCTCACCTCTCATCACAATGTCACCAAAACAAAGATTGCACTGACTGTCTACCAACTCAACCTTGTCACTCGACAGTTTGGGCTTGTTTAACTGAAACCAAGATCTATTTTTCTCAGAAAAGGCTCTATCATATTCTACAACTCTTTCCACACCGAAGAAAAAAGTATATAATTATCGAAGAAACATGCTGATGACTCTCTCGAGATTCGACCAACGGTCTTTCGACCATCTTTTTTCTGTACTCCTGAATTTGATGTCTGGTGGAAAGATTACTACCTTACCAATTTTGTCGACGTGGAAGCATTCAACAATCATTTGACAAATACTTTTGCTCTTGTACATGACAGAATCAAGAAAGGTATTGAAAGACACATAAAAGAAATAGAAAATTTTCAAAATTATTTTGAAACTACTTATAGGCCAGATGAACTTAGTCGAACCATAAGCGAAGCAGCAGTAACTTTAAAACAGAAGTTTACAGAAAAACTCGAAAAGTTGAAACTGCCTTCATATGTTCGTCCAGAACTACGATATGAATTAGCTTTTGACCTTTATCCACCAAAGTTTCCCCCTTTACCTTCTGCTAAATCTGGCGTTGCGTTGAGCACTCCATTTCCAGATTAGTTCGTTTGTGGGGATCCTATGAAACTTCTTCAACAACATTACAAAAAATCTGCTGAGCGTGTGGTTCCAACTAAGTTCGTATTGGAAAATTTCAGAGGACACCTTCATATTTGAATAGAACACGTTTGCATGGAAAATCCCATTCTTGAAGGTGTTCACGAAAACATTTTTCATTTTGCTATTCTAACTTAATTTTTATACATTTCTCGTATTTATCTCTAACTTTCCTTTCTTTTCTTAGCCACGAAAATTCCTGTCAAGAAAGTTGTCGTTGAAGATACATCCAAAATGATGGTCAAAGATCTACCAATCAATTCCAAGAAGATTTCAACAAAAGTACAAACTTCTCTTCCTCTACTAGCTTTTCCTTCATTCTTGTAGAAACTAATCAACTTCTATTTTTATGCCCAGGTAGGTCGAAAACCACCACCTTCCCCCAAAAGGAAGAAATAAGAGGAAAAGGTTCCCAGTGAAGAATCTGGTGATGAATCTCCAGAGCAAAGCCAACCTCAAAATTAAAAGAAAGTCACGAGAACCTCCACACAAAAATCTACAGTTAAACCAACCAAGGAAACTCCCCAAAAACAGTCCAACAGTGAAGGTTCAGACGAAGGACACAGAGAGTGGGAGTTCCAGTTTTAACACTGAGATTCCTTAGGTAAATCTTCATTTCGACTACTTGTATTTACTTCTTATTATATTTATTTTCCCTGATTTGAAGTCATTTTCAGATTGATGTCGAAGGGAACCCTTTAGAGAAAGAGGTGTCAATACCCAACATTTATCACGTTCACAAGGCTTCCATCCCAACACATACTTCTCCAATAAATTCGACAAAAGAATCATCAATAGAGATAGAACAGTCCACCGATACTCCTCAACCTTCTGATGATAATTCTCCCCCTCCTCCTGGATCAGACGCAGACAATAAAAATGACGATTTTAATGATGATGCTGAGGTCGGAGATGAGGATGACGAAAAAGGAGAATCTATTGATGACGAGAAGGATGACAAAACGAAAAAACAAGATGTCAAGTTAACTCTAGGACAGAGTATTCAGCCAACCCCTGACCCAACAAAAGGAAGTTCATTGTCGACTGGTTCGACTAGTCTTTCTTACGAAGATATATTGAGAGCCTCAAGGTGAAGAAACCTTTAGAATATCTAAAAGCTATACTCAACACTTGTCATACCTTTCAGGACTCTTCTCAAAGCAGTTCGACCGCTTCTGGGGCTACTTCTGGTATGCAATCCCTTGATGTTACAATGGCTGAGATTAAAACAAAAATCATTGATGTAGACTTATTTAAGGTTTTGGAAGAAAACACGGATGCCTACTTCGATTTGAAGAAAACTTTGAAGCAAGTAAATGTCTTGGAAGCTTATGCTGAAGTAAGCAGCTTTGTGATGGATCTGACTACCTAATTGACTTGGTGAGCGCAGACCTGAATCATCACAAAGACTTTTCCCAGGAAATTTCCAAAACAATCTGAAACACAACTTGCTGAGTTGGATTTTGTGGCTGCTTCGACCAACAAAGTTTCAGAGTTGGAGCAGCTTTCTGAAACTTACACAAAAGAAGTTGCCGAGTAAGACGACAATATCCAAAAATGGGAGAAACAAATAGCTACACTTCAAAAGAAGATCTCCCAAGAGAGGAAACGTAAAGAAGCCATTCAACAACCCAAGCAAATCGAGATCGACGAGGAACTGAAGATGGGTATTCATCATGCTGAAAGGGCTCAGATACTTAATCAAGAGATTATAAACCTCTGCACTAATAGAAGCTTCTATGATTGTCGACTCCAGATTCAGAAAAAGAAATTCGTCGAGTTAAAGCAATATTTCGCCAATATTAAGTTGTAATAGGAATAATTTATTATTATTAGCCTTTTGAAGCTTGTTTGTAATGATGTTGATTCCATCTGTTTGGAAAAGTACATCATCATTTTGTGTTATATACAATCAATCTATGGCTATTTTAATTTCTTGCGATATTGGTTTGTATTTTTTAAAATACTTCCCATTTATCTTCAATATTCTCTTATCTTTTTTTACCTCTTCGATTTCGTATGTGCCATTCTAAATTTTTTTCAAAATCTGGAAAGGTCCTTCCCACTTAGGAGACTATTTTCCCATTAGTCTATCTTTTCGATCCATAGGAAGAATCACTTTCCAAACAGGGTCACCAATTAAAAGGGTCTTAAATTTTACTTTCTTATTGTAAAAACTTTCGACTCTTTCTTTTTGTGTTTTCACCAAATCTAGTGCACGTAATCTTTCTTCGTCTAAATCGACCAATTTGTCCATCATCATACTCCAATACGTGTCTGATTGGATTTCGTGATGCCTTTGAAATCGAATCGACTGCAAGTAAATTTCGACCAGTAAGACTGCATTGTGCCCATAGGTCAACCAGAATGGAGTAGAATTTGTTGCTTCTTTAGGAGACGTTCAACAAGCCCATAAAATTTGATCTAAAGTTTTATGTCAATTTCTGGGTTTTTCCCCACATGCTTTTTAATCAAATTTATTACCACTTTGTTAGTTGCTTCAACTTGTCCGTTCGCTTGAGTATAGTAAGGCACCGAATTAAGGAGTTTAAATCCTATTTCTTTTGCAAACATTTGCATATTTTTTCCAGTGAACAAAAATCCTTGATCTTTTGTTATTGTCTTTGGTATCCCGAATCTGTAAATTATGTGTTTTCGAATGAATTCTATTATTGTTTCTTGATCCACATTTACCAGCGGTATAACTTTAATCCATTTGGTGAAATAGTTTATTCCAACCAGAATATACTTCTTCCATTTTGAAGATGCTGGTCGAATTTCGCTAATTAAATCCAAAGCCCAACCTATGAATGGCCAAGGCTTTATAATTGAATGCAACTCACTTGCTGGAACATGTGGTATGCCTGCATGCACTTGGCATCCCTGACACCCTTTTGCAAAATCGAAACAGTCTTTCAACATTGTTGGCCAATACATTCCTTATCGAAATAATAACCATTTCATTATATGGTCTGCTTGATGTGCGCCACATGCTCCACTGTGCACGTTCAACAAAGCTATGTAAGCTTCATCTTCGCCCAATCATTTTAGCAAGACTCCTTCTGAAGTCTTTTTAAACAGTTCATTTCCAAAAAGTACATAACTTAAAGCTTTGTACTTTACCTTTCTTTCGAATTTATGATTTGGGTCTTGTAGATAATCCTTGATGGGTTTTCTCCAATCTTCAATCTTTGAATCATCTATATTGAATATCTCAAAATTTTCTTCGTCACTATATCCTAACTTTATTGTCTCCAAATATGATGGGGACAACTTGGTAGATATAACCCTTCCTCTTACTTCAATAGCCTTTTCTAATTTTTCTCTTGACACTTTTTACCCAGATGCAAGTTGAGCAAGATCATTTTCCTCTTGATTTTCCATCCTGGGAATATGTCTGATAGCCACATTGTCAAATCTTTTAAGAAGACTATTAGCTATTACGAACAACATGATTAAATTTTCTTTTACACATTTATACTCTTTAGTCAGCTGCTTTACCACCAACTCAGAGTCACCCATTATTTCGACTCTTGTTGCCCCCAATTCAAACAAGATTTCAAGTCCAACGATCAAAGCCTCGTATTGTGCTTTGTTATTTGAACATAAACCCTCGACTTTGTACTTGAATTTTCTTGGAATTTTGTTAGGAGAAATAATTAGTATTCGACACCAGTTCCATTCATATGACTAGAACCGTTGAAATAAAATTTCTATGGTTCTAATTCGACATATTCTACCCCATTTTCATTTATGGAGTGATCAGCTATGAAGTCAGCAACTAATTGTCCCTTAACAGCCTTTAAAGGCAAATATTTTAAGGAATATTCTGTCAATGCCATAGCCCATTTTCCAATTCGACTATGTAAAATAGATTTAGACAACATATGTTTTGTTATGTCGAAATGAGAAGAAATGTACACATCAACTGACTTTATATAGTGCTTTAATTTCATACAAGAAAAATATACACATAAACATAATTTTTCTATAACACTATATCTAGTTTCGACATCATTTAGGACCCTGCTGAGGTAATAAATGGCCATTTCGACGCCATTTTCATCTTCTTGGCATAACATACTTCCTAATTTTTTATCCGATGCCGAAATGTATAACCTCATACTTCTCTTTCAACAATGAGACATTAAAATTGGAGGACTAGACGAATATTCTTTGATTTTGTCGAAGGCAGCTTGTTGTTCTTTCCCCCATGCAAAATCTTCCTTCTTCAGTCGAAGTATAGGCGATAAGGCCTATGTCTTTCCACTAAGGTTGGAGATGAACCTTCTGAGATAGTTAATTTTCCCTAGCAGAGACTGAAACTCCTTTTATGGCTTTAACTTTGTTTTCATTTATTTCAATCCCTTTCTTGTGGATCACAAAACCTAAAAAATCACCCGCCTGCACACCAAAAGGACATTTTAAGGGATTCATCTTTAACCCAAACATCCTCATCCTTTCAAAGGATTGTTGAAGATCTTCTATATGGTTTTTTCCTGAAACAAACTTAATTACAATATCGTCAATATAAATTTTCATGAAAGTTTCGATAAAATCATGAAAAATCGAATTCATAGCTCGTTGATAAGTTGCTCCAACATTTTTAAACCAAAGGGCATTACTACCCATTCGTAAGTTCCTATTTCTCCAGGACAATGAAATGCCGTTTTAGGAACATCTTCTTCGACAATAAAGATCTGATTATAGCCAAAGTATTCGGCTAACATATTTAAGTACTCATGGTCTGCTGCCAAATCTATAAGCATTTCTGCTACTGGCATATGATATTCATCCTTTGGGGTAGCTGAATTTAAGTCTCGAAAATCAATACATATCCTTAGTTTTCCATTTTTCTTAATTACATGAACTATATTTGCAATCCAATCGACATACCTAGCTGTGCAGATGAATTTTCACTTCAAAAGTCTTTTGACCTCTTCTTTTATTTTCGATAGAATGTCCGGTGCGAAACGTCTTGGAGTCTACTTTACTAGTTTCTTTCCTTCCATTATCGGCAGCTTCAATTCGACCAAACTTCTATCTAGTCCAGGCATTTCATCATAGTCCCATGCGAAGCAATCTTTGAATTCTTTTAGCAACTATACTATTTCGAATTTGAACTGCGGGTCCATCTTGGCGCTTATGTAGGTTGGCCTTTTTTCTGCCCCCATCCCCAGATCTACCTCTTCTAATGGATCCTGCGCCACCATCTTAATATCAGTCGACACTGGATCTTTTTCGAATTCTAAAGGTTCATCGTCGTAAATGGAGGAAAGCCTTTGGTGTTGCCATTCGCCTATCTGAGTATTATCATTGTCTTATTCAACGTCCCTCTGAGGACATTGTCCGTCAAAATTGTTTTTGTTGGCTTCGACAACCATATATTTCACTTCGGCTTCAAGAGCCGCTTTGAGTTTATTTTCGGCTATATAAGCCGTAATCCTTTCGAGAGCTGATGATTCACACATCATCGTCGAACTCGTTTCCCCAACCCACTGGCTCTATATGGAAAATCCCCCATATGAAGTTCGACTCGTCAACTACTTCCTTGTCCCATTGAAAGCCATATGTTGGCGGGAAGTACATTGAACAATAGGCATTGTCAGTTGCCTTTAGATCGAACTCAGTTGGGCTGCAGGGAGGTATAAGAGCCATATTTTTGTCAAAGCTTCGACGGTCTACATGGTTTACCTCACTCATGAAGTAACTCTGATCGGTCTCGATATTTTCGACAATGCCATCCTTTCACCAGATGGCTATACGTTGGTTCATTGGCGAAGGTACAACCCCTACGCTGTGGATCCATTCCCTTCCCAGGAGTAAATTGTAATTTTCTCTTGAAGCAATAATCATAAACATTGTAGGCCTTGTTATAGTCCCGATAGTCAGATCTACTTGGATGACACACATAGTGGTTCCTGACTTTACCTTCATAATTCGACAACACTATATTATGGGGCTTTGCATCGAAATCATGTTTTCCAATTGTCTTCAGCATAAAGTGGGGCATCAAATTCACTGCAGCTCCACCATTTACCAGTATTTTATTTACCCCAACATTTTCAACTTTTCCCTTTATAAACAAAGGCTTTAGGTGTCCTTTCATGGAGTCGTTTGGCCTCTCAAAGAAAGTTTTTTGTTCCTCAATGCTACCATTGTTCATTACGTAGTAACAAATAGGCATGTGTCTCATTTGTTCACCCTCCATATCATTTTCTTCGTCTTCGACTTCCATGACCCTATCATAGTCTTTGGGGAGAACCAAAACCACATTACACACAACATCAAAGGACGCCTCTGAGTCAGATTTGAAGTCATCGGTCATCTCATCATCTTCCTGAGCTTTATCTTTGGACTTCACTGGTTCGACCTTGCTGCTAGGATTGTTACTGTGGGATGACTCCTTTTTTGTTCACCATCTGGATGTTGTTACTGGATTTTTCTTCGTTTCTATTGACAACATCCATCTTGACCATTCCCTTTTCGACAACTTCTCTCTCCTCCCTCTTTTGTCTATGGAATCTCCTCCACTGGGATTTTGACATAGGGTTCTTACCCTTATAATTTTCTGAAGGGTAAGGTCTTGGTTTTTGTTTCTCAGCTTCACTTCTTCCTGCCACTGAAGGCCCCCCTGAATTTCGAAGCTTCTCCATTTCTTTTGTCCCTGGGCATCTCTAATTGGCTGAACCCATTTGTCATCAGCAACTTTATCTGTTGGTTTGTAAGAGTTATGGTATGTTTCTCCAACCCTCTATTGGTGATGGTCAGTTTTCCTTGGATCATACCTTTCTGTTATGATAGCGGGGATTGTCCCACAATTTCCTTTTCTTTTAGCTTTTTCTATTACCTCCAGGTTACTTGCCTCCTTTTTGTCGAAAATGGCACTGCAACATGGGCATGACATGACTTCGACCTTCTTCTTTGGCATTTCAGGATGAATTCAATTAAATTCTCATCTTCTTTGGGATAAGCCAGCCTTTGGTATTCTTCCCGACGACGATCTTCATCAGTTTGTGTTTGGTTCTCTTGGGACGCTTCCACCATGTTGACATTGGCGGTCTGTCCATCAGCAATACTCAGTTTGTTCATTTTTTTAGTGAGTCCTTCTTTAATTTCATCCTTCCTTTTTGTCGGGTCGAACCCTTTATCTGAGGATAGGTTTCTAGAGACATATTGGCAGCAAAATTTGATCGACTTTCTCTTGGGATCTTCCATTGTTTTGCGTAGGATTCCATATGTAATTGGTTTCACTGGGCCATAAGTAGTCCCTGCCTTAACTTCGGTAACAACTTCATCAACCTCAGTGTTGATGTATTTGAAAGCATCACCTATTTCCATTTGGTCATAATCAGGGTCCTCAGTAGCCTAGTTTTCGACAGTGAGGCCCTCATTGGCCTTCTTTTCGACATTGATGCCCTCAATGGCCTCCTTTTCAGCGTTGACAAAACTGCCAGTAGTCTCCTGATTTCTTATAGTATTGAGACCTTCAGTGGCCTTCATTTTTCCTTCGAAGGAATCTTCAGCAACTTCGTCAATGTTTGCTTTGCCGGAACCCTCAGTGGTTTCAACCTTGTTTGTGTTGTCGAGGCCTTCAGCAGCCTCCTTGTTAACGTAGTCATTTGAATCTCCTTCATCAAAGTGTTCAATACTCCTGATCATCACTGTCTGGCTAACGAAATATCTGGAGATTTTCTCCATGCCAGGTTGGTTTGTAGGATCATCAACAATCTCTACCATATTAACGTTAATGTCGCAACCTTCAGTGGTTTCTACCATCTCAAAGCTGTAATACGAAACCTCTTTGACCTCCACCATGTTTACAATGGATGGCTCAGCATAATGGGCTTCGACAGTCTGTATAGGATTCGAGTTGATCTTCATTTGTTGCTTCGGCTTCTCGCCGAACTTCAATCTTCCATGACAAATAGCATTTTGTACGAGATCCTTGAAAAGTAAACATTGAGATGTTTTATGACCCAAAATATTATGGTACTTACAAAAACCTCTCTTTTTCTATTGTTCCACAGGGGGCACTTTAGTGCCTGGTGGTATTATTATTTGACCGTCTTCAACTAATAAGTCAAATATTTTGTCACATTTGGTGACGTCGAATGTATAAGTTCTTTTAGGAAATTTATTATTCTTTTCAAAATCGATTGGATTCTTTCCGTTCGACGGAACCATTGCTTTACAGAGTATGGTGGAACTTGCCTCAATTCTGCTAGGTCAATTTCCCATTCGTCGAAAATAAGTGATTCGTTTCATCATTATCATCATCTTGGTATACCCCTATATAGGCCACTCTTTCTTTCTTATTTTTATTTGCTCTAAATTTTTTAGCTTTTAATCTTTCGACTTGTCTCACCCTATCTGCTAATTGTGCCATATCTCTTAAATACTGAGTGTCTAATTTATTTCTTATAGAATAATCTAGCCCCCCTGCGTCCATTTCGACTAACTCATGTTCAGGCACCTGAGTGACACATCTTGCCTTTAGCAATCTGAACCTATTTAGATAATCATTTATTGGTTCAGAGAATTTTCTCTTAACACTGGCTAATTCTTTCAGGCTTATTTTGGTTTATCCCATATAAAATTGTTCATGGAATAACCTTTCTGATTGAGTCAACGTATGTACTGAACTCGCGGGAAAGGATATAAACCAAGTGAACGCATTTTTTGTCCAAGAACTTGGGAAATACTTCATTCTCAAATTCTCGTTGTGAGCTAGTTCCCCCACTTCGATCAAATAATGGGCTACATGTTCTATAGTGGATTTACTAGTGTCCCCTGAGAATTTGGTGAACTTAGGAACATTCCATCTTGGGGGTAATTCCTATTGTATAATATATTCAGATAACGGGGAAGTTTAACTAGGCCTTTGTAATCCTACATTCGCCCCATTTTGTGCCATTATCCTTTCGACCATGGATGCTAAATTATTTTCGACAGGCAAGTTATTATACCGAATTCACTGCACCACATCATCAACGTCAAGGCCTCTCTGGACTAGTATCTTCCTAAGCTCTTGTTGGGCAGGGATTTCTACACGAGGCTGTTCAACCACTTCCTCTTGGTTTCTAAGGTTTTCCTGGGGAATGTCTAACGACCTCTGATTTATTATGGGTTCCTCTTCGACATCCACCCTAAGGTTCTGAACTACTTGTTCTCTATTTCGAGTTTGAGGGATGCCGAAAAAATCAGCAATGCGCGTCATTTGTGCTGCCAATAATTGGTTTGTTTGGGTGGTGTTATGTATTAAAGGATTAAACATTTCTCCAATTTGTTGTGTCAACATTTGGACAATATCATGATTACTTTCGTCTATTTGTTGTCTAATTATCTGCCCAGAATTATTCGTATTTACCGGTGTATAAATTTGGAATCTTGGTGGGGGCAGATTCAATCTACCTATGTTTCCACCAGATCCTGACCCTTGTAATGGTGGAGTCATGTTGACCATGGAATCACAATATAATGACGACGCATTCTACAAATTCTCCATCATTAAAGTTGGCATTCCAAAAGGTTATTCCCTACTATACGAAGGCATGGTAAAATTTGTCGCAAAAGGCCTATGAGTTTTCCCTATAGGAAGAGGTGTCCCTATGGGCATATGGTGTCCCATGGTGGAGAAACTAGGTGCATTTTGAGACACTAAAAATGCTGGTGTTGACCCTATTGACGAGGGCACATCCTCTGATACAGAGACTGACTCCGTATTTCCCCTTGTCGAAGGGGTAGGGTTAAGCACCAGAATGTGTTTATTTGGATTATTTGACGGATTTGCCATTCTTCTTACTCTTGTTCGTTTAGGTCTTTCTACGTCAATTACGACTAATTTACCGCTTCTTAGAATCATACAATGAAGTGAAACCTTTCTTGACTAAGAGTTATTATGTTTCTCTAAATTCGCACTGTACCACTGGGTGTGCCAATTTGTTCACTATTGATTTTGGCGAACAACCGTTGGTTTTCCAATCTTATCAAATTGGTTCACTGCAGGATCAACCATACAAATCCTTGGACAAATGTGATTTTCGACAAACGTTTTATCTCTAACAATCTTTTGGTCTCAATTTTATTAAGTCCTTTATGTACAAATAATTTGACTAAGGAAAATAGTAAAAGTTCTGGTGAAAAATAAATAAAATAAACTCGGAAAATGCATAAAGTAAATGTCAAAAAAGATAAATGAATTATAATGTAATGGAATTGTTAAGACTTTGAACTTTATTTAAATTTGATAAAATGAAATGGTGTTGTTTACACGTACATTTTCAAATAAAACTCTTTTCTCAAACGGAGTTACTTCGAGTATTTTTACAGGAATTTTGTACAAGTTTTTCACACACTAATTCTGATATTAACTACTTTATTTATATACAAATAACATAATTGTCGCTAACGAATAAATCCTAAAGCTATGACACTTGGCTTTCGGCATGTTCTCTCTTCACCAGATGCTTCCTCGCGTCTTTCTGCCAAATGTAATAACTCCTGAATTTGAATTTCTTTCTTTGCATCGAAACGACACGTCTTTTCACGTCTGTCAAATTTGTCGAAAAAAACAACCACATCATCTAAATCTGTCGAAAACCTCTTCTAAGTACATTCTTCAATTTTTCTTTCTTTCCCAGCCACACACACACACACACACACACACACACACACACACACACATATATATATATATATATATATATTATCTTCCATCTGTCAAAATAAATACCATATGTACATTATTTCATGGCGTCGAAAATGACCGTCTACAGCTGGAGAATAAAAGTGATGAACCCGACCAAGGAAAACAACTGCTTGAAAATTCTGATGAGGTGAAAAGCGTCTCAGTAACCATGATGATATGTCTTTTTATAACGAACCAGAAGACAACTGGCCTGCCACAGGGACGTGGGTCTTGAAATGCTATTGCATGATCATAGGATCTACAAACCAAAGGAGATAATAAGGAAATGGCATCATAGGATCCATAACCAGTAACAAGAGCATGTAACATCATAGGATTTACGACTATAAAAAGTGTATTTTATAATGAACCAAGAGACTACTGGCTTGCCACGGGGATGTGGGCCTTGAAATGATATTGCAGTATCATTTTATACACATAATTTCGACACCATGGTTTTTAATAAATAAGAGCCTTAGCCGCCGGTAGCTTCTTCAGCTATTCTTCCACCAGTCCATTATTCAACATCGAAGTTTCTCATCACTCCTCATCTCATTGTGTTTTGAACAATGATGCACGTAGCTGTTAAGATATTTGACATATTAGGATCACTCTTTCTTCTAAGCATGTCTAGAATCTTGAGAAGGTTTTGTGATGATTTGGTTCGTGATACAACGAACGGGTGTCTATCGAAGGAGCGGTTGAGATGCCAGCTAAAAGTTCTACACATCACTAAGAAGAAGTCTTCTTGTATTTTCAACAAGGGATATGAAGGCAAGAATTCGAAGAAGGAGACATCATGACTTTATATTTAAATTTCAAATGAATTCGACGTGACAAGAAGATACGTTGCTTCGCCAGTTAAATGGCAGTTTTAATATGAATAACGGCCTCGCTTGGTAGAAGATACATGGAGGATTCCTAGAGATTAGTAGCATGCAGAACGCCAAGTGGCGAATTCTTAGGAATTGACCGTTATTCGACGGTTATTTTATTTTTATATAAATAGGATAACTTTGTTTTGTTTTAAGTGTGTGAAATTCTGTACAACATTCCTGTAAAAGTTACTCTAACACTCGTATGTAAGAGAAAAGAGAATTATATGGGAAATGCACGTGTAAACACCATTTATCTTTTAGTTATAAAATTTAGATTTCCTTTACTCCTTGTTCAAGTTTATGCTTTCAGTCTTTTTTTCAAGCAATTTACTTTCAAGCAAATTTACATTCGAGAAATCCTTTATTGCAAACTTCAAGTTCTTTGTTAGTTTTATTATACAAACATATCCATAATTTAATATAAACAAAGGCAATTTCATTAGAGATCATTCGACAGACTTACAAAAACTAGTAAGACTTTTATATTAAGAAGCAAACCCCAAGAATTTAGCACATGTGTCCTAGGACTTGTGTGGTTGGTCCTGCAAGTAACCCAGTTCCAAGGAATTGGTAAAATAGAGGTTGTTCGCCAAAATCACTAGGAAAAAAATTGGCACGCCCAGTGGGACTCGTGCTAAAATACTAAAAAGGATTCTGCTTAATCCAAAAGAGTCTTTTTACGTTGTTTGATTTTACGAAGCTATAAACTAGCCGTGACTGACGTAGAAAGATCTAGGCGAACTAGAGTAAGAAAAATGGCTAATCCGCCAGAAAATCCTAAAAAAATTCCAGTTTCCAATGTTATTCCTTCGACAGGGGGAAATAGCGAACAAATCCACTTTTCAGAAGGGGGAAATCCCTCATCATCTAGATCAATACCATCGGTGTCTTTCTCTCAGAATGCACCCAGTTCTTCCAATATGGGACATTCAATGCCTACGGGAACCCCTCCCCTTGGAGGAAATAACTTTAGGCTGTATCAAACAAATTTTTCCATACCTATGTTTGGAAGAGAACAACCTTATGGAATACCAACTTCAGTGATGGCTAATTTACATAACGCAACACCTTTGTATTATGATGTTATGGTTCACATGTCTTCACCATTACAAGGGTCCGGTTATGGTGGGAACCTTAGTAAACCAAACAAACCCCCACCAAGATTCCAAATGCCATCAATTACAACTAATTCTGCGTAAGCAATACGTCAACAAATGGAAAAAAGTAATCATGAAATGGTCCATAGGTTGACGCAACAAATATGGGAATGGTTTAACCCTTTAATACAAAACACTATTCAAACGAATCAGATATTGGCAGTGCAAATGATGCGTATTGCTGAGTTCTTTGGAGTCCCTCAAATTCTACAGAGAGAACCTGTGATTCAGAATCCAGTAATCAATGTCGAAGAAGAACCAACAATAAATCAAAGACCTTTAGACAACCCTCAGGCAAATCCTAGAATCCAAGAAGAGGCTGTCGAACAACCTCATGTCAAATTCCCTATCCAACGAGAGCCTAGGAGGTTGATAGTTTAGAGAGGTCAAGACGCTGATGACATTATACAACAGAGAATGCATTATAATAATCCACCTGCCGAAAATAATTTGGCAGTCATGGTCGAAAGAATAATGGCATAAAATGGGGTAAATGTGGGGTTTCATAGGCCTAGTTACACTTCCCGACTATCTGAATATGTTTTATAACAAGAATTACCTCCAAGGTGGAAAATCCCCAAATTCACGAAATTTTTAGGGGATACTAGTGAGTCCACCATAGAGCACATAGCGCGTTACTTGATCGAAGCGGGTGAAATAACACGTAATGAAAATCTAAGGATGAAATATTTCCCAAGCTCTTTAACAAAAAATGCGTTCACTTGGTTTACATCCCTACCAGAAAATTCCATACATACATGGACTCAGTTGGAGAGATTATTCATGAACAATTTTACATGGGAAAAACTAAAATAAGCCTGAAAGAATTAGCCAGCGTTAAAAGAAAATTCTCAGAGCCTATAGATGACTACCTTAACAAATTCAGACTGCTACAAGCAAGATGTTTCACGCAAGTGCCAGAACAAGAACTGGTCGAAATGGCTGCAGGAGGTCTAGACTATTCCATAAGGAAGAAACTAGATACTTAATACTTAAGAGATATGGCACAGTTAGCAGATAGGGTAAGGCATATCGAAAGGTTAAAAACTGAGAAGTTTAGGGCTAACAAAAGTAAAAAAGAAAGAGTGGCCTATGTGTAACACCCCAAAATTTGCCCTCTCATTTTCATATTTAGCATATCACTTTGCATTTTCATAGCATAATTCATAGCATAAGTCATAGCATGTTTTAGAGCATTGATTGGGACAGGTGGTGACTACCAACGGGCAATAAAAAGTTCCTAAGATCTCTCAAATATGGTGGATTAATCAGAGGTGCCAATCAGACGGAGCAAAAGGTCAACTCTTGAATTTTTGGGATCAAAATCATGAAATTATGGTCATAAGGCTCTTAGGGACCAATTTGGATCAAGAAAGAATGGAAAAAATCAAGAAAACTAAAACTTACCATTTTTGGAAAGTTTGGGTTTCCAAAAATGGCAAGTTTTGGTCATTTTTGTAGCCACTTCAAGAGAGGTTTTTTCCCAAAATAAGAGTCCTATGAATATTATACCTTGAGAAAATAAAATAGGACATCCTAAGCTTCAAAACCATATGTGGAACTCCTTCACAAGATCAAAATTGAGAAAGATATGATCGTTCAAAGTTTGGGCAAAAACAAGGCAATACATCAGGCTATGTATCGGCGCATACGACTTATGAATCGACGCATAAAGGGCCCATGTATCGACGCATAAGCCTATGTATCGATACATACTGAACTCCAAAGCACATGTATCGGCGCATCCGAGCTATGTATCGATGCATCCTGAGTTATGTATCGACGCATAAGACTTATGTATCGGCGCATGCTGTAGAAAAACCAGTTTTTTCTGCATTTTTATGGAATTTCGAGATGGTTTATGGTTGGTTCATGTTATAAATGCATTTGGCATCAAAGGGTATTATATATGGGCTGCAATTGGCTGCAAATACCCCCACCATAATTGTCATGTATTGAGCAAACCATTGAGGCATCAAGCATTGATCAATTGAGTTGCAAACCCCTTCGTTCCACTTACCCTCACTACAAGTAACATGCTCCAATGCACATAGGATTCAGCTCATATGTGAAAGTTCTAGAAGAGCCAGCTCACCACCTTCTACCACATTCTAGAGTTTTCTACAACCTACCAAGGAGTTCTAGAATTCTCTAGAATCCCAACTAACTCCTAACCTAAGCTAACTCCTAAGCTACCTCCAAGCCCAAACCTCATGCCAAACCAATGCATTATATAAATCCATCTCCTCCCAAAGCTAAGGGTAATCACCACAAATCACTCTCTCCTTCATTCTTCACTCAATCACCATTTTCACAATCTCAAAATCCATTACTTTCTCTCCCACTTTTCCACCATTTCCACCATAGCTTTTCAACAAAAGTTCTTCAAGTTTCACATTGAAACTTGAAGGTCTTAAAGCTTAGCCTCCTTCCTCCATTGAATTTAGCATTGTGGATTAAGAAGCTACTGGTTTTTGGTGGAGATTGCGACTTATCGGAAGTGATTAATCGAGAAGCGTCAAGACCGAATCGCATTTATTTTGCATTCGCGGATTCTCCGGTTTTCTTCTCCATTCGCACTCTGATTCATTGCAATAATTACCGAAACACTCCTCCGTTTCGTAGGTTGGTGATTTAACCATTATGCCTTAATTTATCCTCTTCATCTCGCCTTAACGGCATTCTCCGCATGATTTTCGATTATGTTTGCGTTGTACCGTTCATTTTCGTTTTCGTTGCTTTCTTGCTTGCAATTTGCAGTTGGATTATTAGGAATTAGATTTGTAGTCTAATCTAGGTCCTAGTAGGTGTAAAGAATCCCTTGTAAATAGGAAAAACGGTTCTCGCCATAGGAATTTAGATTTTAGCTTATTTGATAGCTTAGTCTTAATTCTTCATGCCTATCATCCCCCATACATGTTTGGATACTGATTTTAGGGAAATTTCTAGGTTAGTTTCGATATCCCATTCCCCCATTTCGAGTCGATTCGACACGATTCCGTCCATTTCGCATGTTATGTATGTTTGTGTCCATTAATGCATAACTTGAATTATTGCATGTTCTTGCCATACCCATACATTCTTTAGCATATAAATGACCATGTTGCATTCCAATTCTCGCATCATTCGCATGTATCGTTAATGCATTCGCATCCTTGCAGCATATACCAAATGTTGCATGTTGCATTTGTTGCATTTTAATCGCATTCTTGATCACATTCCTACATCAATAAGATTCTGGTTTTTTGCATTAAGATTAGCACTTTTGTTGATCCATCATTTTGCACATTCATGATCAATGTAGAGCATCTTCATATGCCATGTTCATGTTTTGCATGCTTGTTGCATAATGATTCATGTGATGCATTCTTGCATACTCCATTAAGAATAACAATGTTCATCTAAATCATGTGCTTGATCCATGTTCATTATTGCATAATCATGATTGATTGGTGTACTTTGCATTGAATTTGCGCATTACAAGTGAAAAACATAAAATCTAGAATTTGCATTTGATAGCTGTTTTGCATATAAGTGTTGTAGAATACATCCTGTTTTGTTAAAAATTCATGCTGTTTGTGACTTTTAACACCTGTTTTTGCATACATATAGGTGCTGTAAAAAGTTGTTGCATTGAATAGTACATTTCATAGCTGTTTGTGCATTAAGTGTTGTAAATAAGTTGCTGAATTTTGCATTGCATTAGCTTTAGGTCCTTTAAACTATAGATTGAGTCTAGTTTAGGTCCTAGTTCCCTTAGGAATTAATTACGTAATTTTGTTTGCCTTATTTTTATCATGTTTACCATGCTAACCTTTGTTTTATAGGGAGGGCAAGGTATGTCTAAAAACCCTATCCTCTTTGGTATTTCTAATGCATTTAATTTGCACCATTTTGCCTTACATAATGTTTGTGCTTGTTAGGTTTTCCCCTTTTGGAACCAACTTAACTTCATTAGGAAGTAAGTTGTGTTCTTCTTCCTTTTCTCTTCCTCTTTCCTCTCCTCCTTAGGATTAGAAACCTCACTAACCTTTAGGATCTCCTTGATATTGAATAAATCAATAAAATTAGGGTTGTGTCTTAGTTCCCATTAGATTTTCCCTTTTCCAATTTGAGTCATTCTTTCTCTCCTCATAAAGAAAAGCAATAAAACATTTAATGAGAAACCGAACAACCTTGTACGAAACGAGACTTTGTTGCTGAGTGCTTGTACGCGTCCTGTTTCGGGGCGAGGTGTAAATGCTTCCCGCGATGGATAGGTCTTAGTACGAGAATGTTCACAAACAAATTCAAAACACCTCTCATAAAAGACAAAAACACAATAAGCGACTATCCTGCGGGAACTTCTTCTCTCATCACATTCACTCATAACGCGAACTCGCAACGACTTGTCTCGCATGCAAGACGGTAAACGCACTCGTACCAGACGAGCCTACAACACCTGAGCATAGACATACGCAGTTCAAGCCATAAAAAACACAAACAAATAGTTCCCGCCTTAGTTAGGCGAACTACGTCGACTCTAATCCTCATTATCCCGATGAGGTACGTAGGCAGCGGGGTAGGGCCCGTTCGAGCACATTCTTTATTTTCCCTACATTTTCCCCATTCTTCCTTTCCCTCCTCTTCCAGTTCCTTTATCATTTCAGTTCCAGTTCCAGTAGCAGTTTTATTCAGCAGCATCTTTACTTTCTCACCCTTTGAAACAAACAAGCAAGCGTGGATCTCGTCGGGTACGGCGGACGGATTGGGGTGCTAATACCTTCCCAATTCGTAACCGACTCCTGAACCCAGATCTTTGGTTCGCAGGACCTTGTCCTTTCCATCTTCCTCAGGTTTGTGCAACATTACCTTTCCCATTCATTCGAGATAAAAATGTCTAGCTGGTGACTCTACCTTTTCCGCGCCACTTTCGCGTTTGTACTAGGATGAAAAATCCTGGGAGCGACAGCTGGCTATTCTGCTGGGGAGTAACCTGATTCTTCCGATTTCCCTTGTAGAGTCAATCCTAGCGCCTATTTGGTTTTGTTTCTTTGGGTGTTTATTTGTTTATTGTTGTGTGCTTTAGTTTAGCTTTACTGTTTTCAGTTACAATTTTACTTTACAACTTTAATTTATCGCATTTATTTACCGCTTTCAGTATTTATTTTCCATGCATCATATTATACTGGACTGTCTGGCTGTGCTGGTTTTCATTTTTTCTGCGGGATGGGAGTTATTGTGAGATAAGCCAACTACCCGGCTTGAGTGCACTATAGGATTAGCGTGGACATGTTGTACTCGCATGGTTACATGATGAGTGGAGATGTGTTCCACACCCAGATTGCGACCATCTCAGGACTATTCTGTGTGGGGGTTCTTCTCCACTTCAGGGTACAACCTTGATAGTTATGTGCATCTGGTGACCGATCTTCGAGGACCTTAATGGGAACACCCCTCTCCAGTGATGACAGTGGCAGACCACATTTGTTGGCAAACCCACTCACATCCGAGGGTCCATTGGGAACTCGCATAGGATGGCCTGGTTCTCTCATAGGAATCCAGTCAAGGCAAGCTGTTCGTATGACGGTAGTATTGTACCCTTCGGGATGAATGTACTATTGTTTCTCGATTCAGTGCTTAAAGCTGGAGACTTGTGAGGGATGCTTGTTTTTCCGGACTCAACTGAGACCTCCCTGAGTAGTACATAATGCCAAACCGATTCCCTAATTTGGTCATGAGCCATTTCTCGGAAATGGTGAACGTATTATTGCTATTCGGCTTTAAGAGTCCGTGATGTTGACCCGAGTAGCACACCCGTGATATTGGGAGGGGTTTACAGGTTTGAAGGAACCCTAATACCTTCAGCATACCCACTTTGCCTTTGGTTCAGTTTTGTGATCTGGATTTCTGGTTTTAAGATATGGATCCCGGATCAGAGGGATGATTATTGTGATATATGGATTTTGAGACCTTGCAGCGACACCTGATTATGTGATTGGCATATCACAGACACTTCACTGATCACATGCCTTGTCTTGCATAAGCATCATATCATCATTAATCATTTGTGTTTCTTTTATTCTCAGGGTCTGCATTTATTCCCGGTTCCTGGTCATATCATTGTTTCAGAATGGAAGACGTCAAGAAGAGAACTGTGCACTACAAATTCTTTGATACCAAGATGGACCTGATCAACCAATTGGTGTCTCTGATTACCCCGGGTCATTTGGGTTAATTCAAGGAAAAGTATGGTGATATTCTGGATTTGGTATTCAACTTGGATAGCTCTCAGAGAAGCGTCGTTCACACTTTGTTGCAGTATTACGATCCACGGCTCAGGTGTTTCACATTTCATGACTTTAAGTTGGGTCCTTTACTAGAAGAGTATGCTGAGATTACGGGAGTTTCAATCAAGTATCAGATTCCTTTCAACTCGGAGATGACAAGACCGACTCATGATGACTATGCTAATGCTCTTTATTTGAGCCCATCAGAGGTATCTGCTAATTTGGTTGCCACCAAGGCAGGAGTACTTGGTTTTCCCTTAGAGTTTCTGGTCAGGAGAGCTGAAGAATGTGTCGTGGAAAAGCAGTGGGATTCAGTTTGCGCCATCGTGGCATTATCTGTGTATGGGATAGTTTTGTTTGCTGATATGGACAAGTTTGTGGACATAAATGCTATTCATTTGTTTGTGTTGAAGAATCTGGTGCCCACCCTCTTAGGTGACTTGTATTATTCAGTGCATTATAAGAATGAGAAGAAGCGAGGAGGTCTGGTTAGATTTTGTGCTTCCTTATTCTGCAAATGGGTTATGAGACACTTGCCTACTACTGAGAGTTTTACTGATTCTAATACCACTTGGGCCCAGAAGCTGAGTACTTTGTCTTCTAGAGATATCAGGTGGTTTACTTTGAGGTTGAAAGGAAAGATTTTCATTACCAGTTGTGAGAATTACCCTAATGTGCCTTTGTTGGGAGTATCAGGAGGTATCAACTACAATCCCATCCTCTTAAGAAGACAATTGGGATATGCGCTCAAGGAGATTCCTGATGAATCTGAATTATTCCAAACTTTCTACTTCCCGGTGAAAGACAATCTTTTGTTGGTCAGAAAAGTTGTGAAGGTGGCAAAACACAAGGAAGGGGGGTTGGAATTGGGTTTTCTGGAATAATTAAAATTAACTTCTAATGACACGTTTACTTTATCCTGGTTCGTTTGAACTCAAACTACATCCAGTCCACCCGCCAAGGTGATTTTGCCTCTACTGAGGTCTTAATCCACTATTCAATAAGAATACACACAAAGACCTATAATCAATGTCTTCTTGAGTCTTCTGACTAAACTTAGTCACTCAAGGAAAAAAATAATTATTACAAGAATAATAATAAAGACGTAACTAAAAATGCTTCTAGATAAGCAGGTATCACTAAGTGATAGTTACAACAATAAGCACAAGATAAAATGACTAGCTTGAATATATGAGATACGTTGTAATGCGTTGCGTTCGTTGCTCATTTCTTCAAATGATGTCCTTTATATATAGTTCTTGATAAAGTAGCCGTTGGAGACATCTTGAACCAAATTAGGATATACTTTAATACCTTAATTTCTTTCCATAAGTGGAGATACTTGTCTTTGTATATTAAAGAGCATATTCTTTAATTAAAGTCTTTTAATAAGGATACCATCATCTTCTAAGAGGAAATCATAGATAATGAATTAGAGATGCGCAGCCAATAAATGTGCCATTTAATGCTGGATTCTTCTTTGAGCGTATCTTCTATAATGGTTCTCCTTAGCTTGTACGGATTACTTAAATAAGATTTACTTCTACATAAAATAAGTATATTCATTAGAACTTCTTATATGAAGGACTTTGTTATCATCAAAACACTTAGAGGTTCAGAACCATATTTGTTCTAACAATCTCCCCCTTTTTGATGATGACAAAACATTTTAATTTAAGAGAATAGAGTTTAATGAATTTAAGTGAACTCCCTTAGATTAGAGGAAAAAAAAACTTCTTTCAGATGTTCTATGATCCTTATCTCCCCCTGAGTTGATTACTTGACCTATTTCTTTCCATGGTAACAACTCAAATAATTTTATCAGAATATGTAAGAGGCAGATTATGGTAAACTGCTATGGATCAGAATCATTTACGTTTCTCCCCATTTTTGTCATAATCAAAAAGATGTAGAGCAAGAGAGAAAAGAAAGTATAAACCAAAACCAATAGATATAAAGTACTAGAAGCAAACGCAAAAACCAGTAGAAGTTCAAAGAGTTATGCATAAACAGAAGTTAAAATAGCAAAATAGTTAATGCAGAAGATAAGAAAATCAGGTGTTCATCTTAGTGACTAAAGTCTCCAACAAGGATTTAATGTCTGATGAAGATTCCACTTGCTTGGTGAGTAGAGTCTTCATTTCAGCAGTTGTTTCTTCTTGCTTGTCTAGACGTTCTTTCACTAGTTGATTTTCCTTCTTCAATTCTTGCAGAGTTTGTAAAACAAAATTTGTTTCCAGAGGTTCTTCAGTTTGTGGAGCAGCTTGATTATCAGGACCATCAGCATTTTCTTCTACAGAAGATACTAAAACCATCTGAAGTGCTGAGAGTTTATCCAGAGGTTCTGATTCTTTCCAGGGCTTGTTGTCCAGCAGAAGTGGTTTAGTTTGTGCAACATTTGAGACTAATGCTTGAAGGTACTCACAGAAGTTTTGATGAGCAACATCATAGCAGATGTCTTTGAGTCTTTTGGACTCAGCATTAAACCATTTTCTGAGGTCAGCCCATAGAAAATCAGACGCAGCAGGATCAGTAAGCTCTGCACAAGCAGTCTTCAGATCTACTAATTGTAATTTCAAAACTGTTTCGAAAGCCAGCAGTAAAGTGGAAATGTCTGATTTGGATGGTTTAGGTTTTGGGACGGGAATAGCTCTTTTGTTGGATACAGAGGAAAGTTTTTGGAGTGCTTCAAAGTCAATTGTAGTTCTAAGGGGATTTTCATTTTCAGTCAAAGTTTCTTCGGGTGAATCAGGAATGTTTATGATAGAAGGTGAATTTTGGGGTGTTGAAATGTTATGGGAAATTGAGGCAGCATCTGAGTCTTGATAGTGTTCAAGATCAAGATCAAGAGCAGCTTTCAAGGCAGATTGTGTTTCATTTGTAGGGGAGCAGTCAATATCAGAAGGTGGAGTGTCATCAATTGGTATGTCAAAATCAGCAATAGTTTGGGGTTGATGGTTTTCTGTTTCTGTTTCTGGTGGATATAATGTGGATAGGATGGATGCAACAGCAGAAGTTGCAGGAACTTCAGTTTGAATGGGACTAATATTCTGAGGTGGTTCAGAATCAGGAATTTGTTCAGGAGGGATATCAGTAGAAGATGGTTGGCTAGAAGGTTGTTCAGACACTTCTACAGTTACAGCTTCTACTACAGTAATGGAATCAGGATTAGAAGCAGAAGACTTACCTGTTGTCTTAGATGATTTTTGCATCTTCTGAGAAGGGTCTTCAGCAGTCTTCCTTTTCTTTAATCTGAGAGAGGCAACATCTGGAATTTGTTGTTGGAGTTCTTTTGGGTTGAAATCAGGTACCGTACCTTGACGCTTGCAGATATCCATATAGTTGAGAACAACATCTGCTGGTGTATCAGAGGAAAAGAGAGGAAAGCCTTCCAGAGGGATTCTTCTGGTGCTGATAACTTCTCTAGATTGAAGAGTGGGTTCTTGCTGAATAGATGTGATGAACTTCATCTTCTTCAGGTTTTTAGCATTCAAGGGTTTTCGAACGTCTGTTTCCAAAAGTTCAGTTTGTTTTAATTCTGCTAGGAAGTCCACTAGCTTGTTCTGACAAAGAATATCAGAAATTAATCGTCCAAAAGGAATCCAATCCCGTTTGGTCTTCTCCCCATCCCTTGTTTCTTTCACAGCAACTCTAAGATTCTGAAAGAGTGTGTGGGCAAGATTGATTTTCTTTTGCTTGGAAATGAAGTAAATGAGGAATTGTTGATCCAGATTGATGTAGTCTGGAGAATTGGTAGGTTTCCTGTGACAGATTGTCCCAAGAATTATTTTTGCCCAAATACGCAGAGGAGTCTTTAGGTCTTTGATCTTATTTGATGGTTTTCAAGCGGTGAAAATTTCTTTAGCAATCACAACAGCGTCAGATACTCTATCCATATCACTACATTTGATACCATTGCCATCAGTTTCAAAGAGTTTGGCAATGTGATCTTCAGAGATGATAATCTGTTTACCAAGCACATAAGAGGTAACTTGTGCGTCATTTGAATAGGCATACATCCAAAATTCTTTAACCAGTTTAGGGAAGACTGGTACCATTAGCCTGTCAAAGTATTTTTCCCAGCCCTGAGCTTCAACCTGAGGGAGGAGGTCAAAACCATTTTCCTTCAAGCTTGCGAAATCCACGAACAACTCACACAGTACTTCCAGTTTATCAGAAGGAATGGAAAGAGTCTTTGAGGGTTCAACATAGTAATCATCAGAGAAATCTTTGCGTTGAGATGATGAAGCCATTTAGTTACTAAGATGAACTGTTAGGGTTTAGGGTTTTTAGAGAACAAAATGAGGAAGCACAAGAGACTGAGAAAAATTCAGAGAGAGTAAGATGCGGGTAAAATTTGAAAATGAGAAATATACTTGACATTTATAGAAAAAAAATTAAAGCAATTAATTAATTGAGAAATTAGTGGGAAACAATTAAGTTTGAAAACATAATGATTAACAACATTAAATGCGCTGACATGGGGTAAAGCGTAAACGATTCTGGAACATTTACCCAAGAGATTTTCTTGCCTTTTTGGTGTCAAACCTAGCCGTATCAGATTTCATAATCTCAACAGTTATCCTTCTGAGCGAACAGTTGCCAAGGCACGTTCTGTCACTCTGTAGAATTTGGACACGTGTTTTGATTCTGATGGAAGTCCTTAGAGCTTTGTTGACAGTTGTTTGATATGAAGATCTGCAAGTTAATCTTTTGAACAGAAGTTCTAAGAGTAAAAAGTTAGAGCATAGAATCTTCTGAGATAATCATATAGAAGATAAATATCAGAACTTCGAGAGATAAAACATATGATTAAGTCATTTTCATTCTGGACATAACTTCATGCTAAGGTTAGTTAGAATGAAATTAAATCTATCTTCAGAAAGGGGTTTTGTAAAAATATCAGCCCATTGGTGATTTGTGTCTATAAATTTTAACATTAAAATTCCCTTCTGAGTATAGTCCCTAATGAAGTGATGTTTAACTTCTATGTGTTTAGCTCTAGAATGTAAAATGGGATTTTTAGAGAGACAAATAGCAGAAGTATTGTCACAGAGGATTGGAATGTTACTCTCATAGATATTGAAATCTTCAAGCTGATTTTTCATCCAGAGCATCTGAGTACTGCATCCAGCAGCTGCAATGTATTCAGCTTCTGCAGTTGATAATGCTATGGTTGGTTGTCTTTTGCTAGACCAAGAGATTAGATTGTCTCCTAGAAATTGACAACTTCCAGAAGTACTTTTTCTTTCTGTTCTGTCTCCAGCAAAGTCAGCGTCACAATATCCTACATGTTTATACTTTTCTGATCTTCGGTAATACAGACCAAGATTAGTAGTACCTTTCAGATATCTAAAGATTCTCTTAACTGCTGTTAAGTGAGTTTCTCTAGGATCTGATTGGAATCTAGCACATAAACATACACTGTATAGAATGTCTGGTCTAGAAGCAGTAAGATAGAGAAGTGATCCAATCATACCTCTGTAGAGCTTCTGATCTACTTTCTTACTTACCTCTTCTTTCTCCAAGATACACGTAGGATGCATGGGAGTTTTGGATATTGAACTTTCTGATAAATCAAATTTCTTCAGAAGTTCTTTTACATATTTTCTTTGATGGATATATGTTCCTTCTGATGTTTGATTTATTTGAATTCCCAGAAAGAACTTTAATTCTCCCATCATGCTCATTTCAAATTCTGCCTGCATAGATTTAGCAAATTCCTTTCCCAAGGCACTTTTAGTAGAACCAAAAATTATATCATCTACATAAATTTGACATATCAGAAGATCATTTTTAATGTTTTTACTGAAAAGAGTTGTATCCACTTTCCCTCTGATGAATTTATTTTCCAGTAGAAAATTACTTAACCTTTCATACCAAGCTCTGGGAGCTTGTTTTAAACCATATAAAGATTTTTTGAGTTTGTAAACATGTTCTGGAAATTTTGTATTTTCAAAACCAGGGGGTTGGTGTACATACACTTCTTCATCAATATAACCATTTAAAAATGCACTTTTGACATCCATTTGATATAGAATGATATTGTGATTTACAGCAAATGATATTAGAAGTCTTATTGATTCTAACCTGGCGACTGGTGCATAGGTTTCTGTATAGTCAATTCCTTCTTGTTGACTATAACCTTGTGCAACCAGTCTTGCTTTGTTTCTGACAACTTCTCCTTGCTCATTGAGTTTGTTTCTGAATACCCATTTGGTGCCAATGATGTTGAATCCTCTGGGTCTAGGAACTAGATCCCACACATCATTTCTGGTGAATTGATTAAGTTCTTCTTGCATAGCCAGAATCCAATCATTTTCTGATAGAGCTTCTTCTACAGAAGATGGTTCAATCAGAGAGACAAGTCCTAGTAGCGTCTCTTCAGAGTTTTTGAATGAGGATCTTGTTCTGATTGGTTCATCTTTCTTTCCCAAGATTTTATCTTCTGGGTGATTAATATTGCTTCTGGAAAGCTTCTTCTGGATGGGTTCTTCAGGTGTTGATGGAGCAGTTGTATTGTTTTGAACTTTAGAAGATTGATCTTTAGAAGTTCTGTTTGTAGAGATTTCTACTTCTATATCTGCAGTAAATTCATTCTGCTTTGGTTTTTCAGAACCAAGCTTATCATCAAATCTGACATGAATTGATTCTATCACAATATGTGTTTCTGTATTGTATACTCTGTATCCCTTAGAACGTTCAGAGTATCCTAACATATAACACTTTTGTGCCTTAGAATCAAATTTATTCAGAGTATCAAGAGTGTTTAACATAAAACAAATACATCCAAAAGGATGAAAATAAGAAATGTTGGGCTTTCTGTTCTTCCACAATTCATAAGGAGTCTTTTCAAGAATAGGTATTATAGAGATTCTATTCTGAATGTAACATGCTGTATTTACTGCTTCTGCCCAAAAATGTTTAGCCATATTAGTCTCATTGATCATGGTTCTGGCCATCTCTTGTAAAGTTCTATTTTTACGTTCTACAACCCCATTTTGTTGTGGAGTTCTAGGACAAGAAAAATCATGAGAGATGCCATTTTCATTAAAAAATGATTCTAATTGTTTATTTTCAAATTCTCCACCATGATCACTTCTGACTTTTATGATCTTTGATTCTTTTTCATTTTGAACTTGTTTGCAGAAGTTAGAAAATACAGCAATTGACTCATCCTTGTGTCTAAGAAACTTTACCCATGTCCATCTGCTGAAGTCATCTACGATCACCAATCCATACTTCTTGCCACTGACAGAAGCAGTTTTCACTGGTCCAAATAAGTCAATATGCAGAAGTTCTAATGGTCTAGAGGAAGATACAACATTTTTAGCTTTGAATCCAGTTTTTGAAAATTTGCCTTTCTGACATGCTTCACATAGAGCTTCTGAGTTGAACTTCAAATTTGGAAGTCCTCTGACTAGATTGAGTTTGTTAAGTTGAGATAATCTTCTCATATTAACATGTCCCAATCTTCTGTGCCAGACCCATTGCTCAGTTTCCACAGACATTAGACATTTTACATTTTGAATTTTTAATTCTGAAAGCTTTATTTTATAAATGTTGTTCTTTCTCTTTCCACTAAAAAGGATTGTTCCATCTTTCTGACTAACAGCTTTACAGAACTTTTGATTAAAGATTATGTCATAGCCATTATCACTTAATTGACTTATGGATAATAAATTATGCATTAATCCTTCTACAAGTAGAACATTAGATATAGAAGGAAGATTTCCATTACCAATAGTTCCGGAGCCAATAATTCTTCCCTTTTGATTGCCCCCAAAACCTACGTGGCCTCCATCTTTTAATTCAAGACTTTGGAACATATGCTTTCTTCCCGTCATGTGACGTGAGCATCCAGAGTCCAGGTACCATGATTGGTGTTTCAGTTTTGCTGTTAAAGACATCTGTTCTGAGTCTGATTCTAACTCTGATTCTGATGAGTGATCATCTTCTGGTATATTTGCCATTAATGCAATATTAGCTTGTTCATCTCCAGAATCTGACTCTGCTTCAGATGATTCAGAATCATCCCATGTTGCCATGAGACTCTTTTTCTTTTCTTTGCTGAATCTGTTTCTGGGTTTGTCTTTCTGAAGTTTTGGACATTCACTTTTATAGTGTCCTGGTTCTTTGCATTCGTAGCACACAACTTCTTTGCTTCTGGGTTTCTTGTGACTGGATGTTGATTCAGAATAATTGTTTGATCTTCTGGTATTTCTGAACTTCTTCTGACGATGCTTCCAGAGTTGTTGAACTCTTCTTGACAGGAGAGATAATTCATCTTCTTCTGATGAGCATCCAGAGCTTTCTTCTTCTTCTGCCTGTAAAGCTTTAGAAACATGTTTGTTAGATTTAAGAGCTACAGACTTACCTTTCTTCTGGGGCTCATCTTCTTCTAATTCAATCTCATGACTTCTCAAGGAGCTGATCAGTTCTTCTAAGGAAATTTCATTCAGATTTTTTGATAATTTTAAAGCAGTGACCATGGGTCTCCAGGCTTTTGGTAAACTTCTGATGATTTTCTTCACATGATCTGCTGTTGAGTAGCCTTTGTCCAGAATTTTTAGTCCAGCAACCAGAATTTGGAACCTTGAAAACATTTTTTCAATGGTTTCATCTTCTTCCATCTTGAAAGCTTCATACTTCTGGATGAGAGCTAGAGCTTTTGTCTCCTTGACTTGAGAGTTGCCTTCATGTGTCATCCTTAGAGAATCAAACATGTGTTTGGCTGAATCCCTGTTTGTGATCTTCTCATATTCTGTGTACGAGATGGCACTTAGAAGTATGGTCCTAGCTTTGTGATGATTTCTGAATTGAACTGTCATATTTTTTCTTTCAATCTTCTGACCATCTTCTCCAACAGGATGAATATATCCATCTGTCACCATGTCCCAGAGATCTCCATCTAGAGCTAGAAAGAAACTCTCTAGAACATCCTTCCAGTAGTCAAAGTTGTCACCATTGAACATTGGTGGTTTAGCATTGATCTTGTCATTCTGATAGTCATTGTTAATTCCAGTTTCTGCCATGTGTTTATCTTCTGGATATTTTACTGACACGGTTAAGTGTAATACTCAGAACCTAGCGCTCTGATGCCAATTGAAGGTGGCAAAACACAAGGAAGGGGGGTTGGAATTGGGTTTTCTGGAATAATTAAAATTAACTTCTAATGACACGTTTACTTTATCCTGGTTCGTTTGAACTCAAACTACATCCAGTCCACCCGCCAAGGTGATTTTGCCTCTACTGAGGTCTTAATCCACTATTCAATAAGAATACACACAAAGACCTATAATCAATGTCTTCTTGAGTCTTCTGACTAAACTTAGTCACTCAAGGAAAAAAATAATTATTACAAGAATAATAATAAAGACGTAACTAAAAATGCTTCTAGATAAGCAGGTATCACTAAGTGATAGTTACAACAATAAGCACAAGATAAAATGACTAGCTTGAATATATGAGATACGTTGTAATGCGTTGCGTTCGTTGCTCATTTCTTCAAATGATGTCCTTTATATATAGTTCTTGATAAAGTAGCCGTTGGAGACATCTTGAACCAAATTAGGATATACTTTAATACCTTAATTTCTTTCCATAAGTGGAGATACTTGTCTTTGTATATTAAAGAGCATATTCTTTAATTAAAGTCTTTTAATAAGGATACCAGCATCTTCTAAGCGGAAATCAGAGATAATGAATAAGAGATGCGCAGCCAATAAATGTGCCATTTAATGCTGGATTCTTCTTTGAGCGTATATTCTATAATGGTTCTCCTTAGCTTGTACGGATTACTTAAATAAGATTTACTTCTACATAAAATAAGTATATTCATTAGAACTTCTTATATGAAGGACTTTGTTATCATCAAAACACTTAGAGGTTCAGAACCATATTTGTTCTAACAAGTTGCAGGTTCCTGGAAGGTGATCAAGAGAAAGGACACAACATGTCTAGGAAAGAGCAACAACCGAATGTTCCTTGAATTCAAAGCTTGGATAAAGAAGGAGGTTCAAACGGCTCTAGCCCCTTTTTCTGTGCCAACTCCGCCTCCAGCAACAGTGCCTTTAGAAGATTATCAGAAGTTGGAAGCTTTGGTAAAACAGCTTAGGGTTGAGAATCAAGAGGCTCATAATTCTTGTCAGAAATTGATGGTTCAGAACCGTTAGTTAGAAGATAGAGCTATACAAGCTAAGGAAGCAGTTCGTCTCAAGCAGAAGGACTTCGAGGAGAGAGAGCTTTACTTCAGGAAAAAGGGGTTAGCTGAGACTCACAAGACGGCCCAACGCCGAAAAGAGAAGAAAGACCTGAATGAAGCCAATGAAGGTGTTATCTTATGGCAAGAAAAATGGGCAGACAATTTAAAGAAGAAAAAGGAGTTAGACATCAAGCATGAGTTGGAAATTAAGAGTCTTCAGGATTCTTTGGATGGACAGAAAGAACTCCTTCGGAAGGCTTATCATCAAGAGAAGGGTCGTCTCCAACATTTAGCAGAAAGTCAACAAGCACTAAGGGAAGCTCAAAAGGAAATAGAAGACTTAAAGTTGAAAGCTGATGTGAAGAGGTCAAAGGTCGAGCCGGGTCCAAGCAAAGAGAATGAGACAACGTTCCTGCAGCAGATTGAAGAGTTACATGCTTCTTTTGATACGAGGGACCTCCTCATCCAGAGACTCATCCAGGAGCCCGATCATCCAGATATCGTTCAGTTGTTCCAGAATGTCAAGCGTCTTAGCTGGAGGTTGCAGGACTTAGAGCTCCCCAGGGTTTAATTTCATGTTATTTGTACTTGGATTACCCACAGGCTTGTTGTGGGATTCCTTTTATTAGATGTACTTTTGTTGTTCTTGTGATTGGCACCCTTCGGGGACCTTGTTATTTCAAACTTCAGTTTATGTGAGTGAATTGTTTTGAATCTCTTGTTCGTTATTTGTTGCACCGACACGGGGTAATGAGCACCAATTCTCCACAACCATCATTATATTTGAATATTGCTTGGGTCTTCTTCCCAATTCTTGTTTCCTCTTAATGCCAGGACCGGAAACAGGGAAAGACTTGGGAATAAAAGGAACACATTGCATTGCATACGCATCATTTGAATTTTGCCTTTGTCTTTGCAGGTTTTTCTACGGGATGCTTAATTTATCTGTGTTTCAGGCAAAGATTGTGAGATCTGCCAAGACCCGGTATCTCCGACAAGATATCCCGCATCGCTATGCAAGTCGCAGCAATCAGAGGACAGTTATCGATGCTATGGAAACCGAGCTTAATGAGGTTCGCACCAGAATGGCAGAGTTCATGACCATGATGCAAGGGATGGCTCAGGGACAACAAGAATTGAGGAATGCAATTCAAGGGCTCAACCCTCCTAACACTAATACTCCTGCGACCACTTCTGACGGGCAAGGGGCTCCTCCCAACACTAGCAATGGCCCAGGTGGACCTCATATTCCAGATCCAGCCACGACAACTTTCATTCCAGTACACGACAGGCACGAGGATCAATTCCCATATTTCAACAATGACATATGAGTCGGTGGAGAAGGAAATCTTAATGACTTTTTGGTGCTTGCTGAGAAGGTCAAAGCCCTCGAGTGTAGAGACACTTTGGGGATTGATGTGTCTGACATGGGTCTAGTCCCTTGGGTGGTCATTCCTCCCAAATTCAGGCCACCAGATTTTGACAAGTACAACTGTAGTTCCTGCCCAAAGACTCATTTGCAGGCTTTCTATCGAAATATCGCTGCCCACACTCGGGATGAAAAACTCTGGATGTACTAATTCCAGGATAGTCTCTCCGGAGGGTCCTTGGAATGGTATATGAAGCTAAAGACGAGTTCTGTAAGGAGCTGGAAGGAATTGGGAGAAGCCTTCCTCAAGCAGTATCGGTATAACATCAACATGGCGCCCAGTCGCACCCAACTTCAGAGTTTGACTCAAAGGAGCTCAGAGAGTTTCAAAGATTACGCACAAAGGTGGCTTGAAGTAGCCGCTCGAGTGCAACCACCTTTTTTGGAGAGATAGATGGTTGACCTTTTCCTGGATACCCTCCCTGGGCATTTCATGGAAAGGTTAGCTGGATGTTCTTCAAGTGGATTTTCGGATATCATCTTGATTGGCGAGAGGATAGAAAGTTGGCTTAAGCAGGGGAAAATTCAGAATGGAGGTGCTTCAAGTTCTGGTATTCAGAAACCCTTTATGAAAAGAAGAGAAGGAGAGACCGGTGCAGTGTACGCATAAAGGGGAATGATCAACAGAGGTTTTTATCAGCAAGTGGCCCCTGTCACTATCTCAACTCCACCAGTTCAACAGCAGGTTCAACCACCACATCCGCATCGCTCGCAAGGGTATCAGCAAAGAGCTCCTCGTTCATATTACCCTTAGAGACCGAAGGATAGGAATTTCGAAGTTCCACCGATGTCCTACTCACAGCTTTTGAAGAATCTTCTACAGCTTCAGATGATTCAGCTCCGAACTCTACAACCTCCGAAGCCAGGCCAAATCCCCGAGGGTTATGATTCAAATGCCAGATGTGAATTTCATTCTGGAGCTCCCTGACATACCACAGAGAACTGTAAAGAATTGAAGCATGTTGTTCAAGACCTACTGGATACTAAAGCAATTAACTTTGCTCCTTCTCCTAATGTGCTTCAGAATCCCATGCCTCCTCACAGAGGTACGGTTGGGGAAGTTGATGAAGGGGAGAACCTGAATTTGGTGTGTGATGTTAATGACTTGCAGACTTCGTTGATTGTTGTTAAGGGTTGTTTGTTAAAGAAAGGTATCTTCCCTAGATGTGAAGAAGATTGTCCGGAATGTGCTGAAGCTACAAATGGTTGTGAGCAGTTGAAAGCCGGAATTCAAAGCATGATTGATGAGGGAATGTTGCAGTTTGACAAGGTTGTAAAAGAAAGTGAAGTCTCCACAGTAACTATCTTCTACGATCCATCTCAAGTTCCCTCACGGGCCATAGTGGCACCGATAACCATCACTAATGCAGGACCAGTAATGTACCAAAGTGACAGAGATATTCCTTGGAATTATGGTGGTGAAGTATACTATAACGGCCAAAAGCAAGAGCTGGCCACGACTAGTATAACCCCAGCTGTGGTAGAAAACGTTGGAGTAGGGGGCTTTACTAGAAGTGGAAGGTTGTTTGCGCTGGAGACACTAAGAAATAATGTGATACCACCCAGATACACCGCAGAAGCCCAAGCTAGAGCAAGAGGGAAGCAGCCAGCAGTTGTCAATGATCCTGCACCATTAACTGATCCAGACCTCACCTTTGATAAAGAAGCTGAGGAATTCCTAAGGATCATCAAAAAGAGTGACTACGAGATTGTGGACCATCTGCAGCAGACGCTGTCGAAGATTTCCATCTTGTCCTTGCTCATGTGTTCTGATTCTCACAGGAAGGCTCTCTTGAATATTCTGAACAAGGCAGACGTGCCTCAAGATATTTCTGTAAATTAGTTGGAAGCAGTGGTATCCTGCGTCAATGCCAGTCACGGATTGGATTTCACAGACTTGGATTTGACTTCTAATGGGCGTGCTCATAATCGGGCATTGCATATCTCTCTAGAATGTAAAGGTGCAGTACTCTCCCACGTGTTGGTAGATACTATATCATCGTTGAATGTCTTGCCTAAGAAAGCACTGATGAAGTTGGACTATGATGGAGTGGTTCTAAAGCCCAGCGACCTCGTAGTTCGAGCATTTGATGGTTCGAGGAGATCGGTGTTCGGAGAGGTGGAATTACCCATTAAAGTAGGTCCACAAATCTTCAATACCACATTTTACGTAATGGATATCCAGCCTGCATATAGTTGTTTACTCAGAAGACCTTGGATACATTCAGCAGGAGCAGTATCGTCCACACTCCATCAGAAGTTAAAGTTCGTCTGGGAGGGTCAAATTATAACTGTCAGTGGGGAAGAAGATATTTTCGTTAGTCATCTGGCTTCATTCAAATATGTGGAGATGGATGGCGAAATAGTTGAGACCCCATGTCAGACTTTTGAGCCCTTAAAGTCTGAACAAGCATCCGCAGTGGCAACTTCTCCTGAAGGACCGAAGAAGGGGGTTTCTATAGCCTCTTATAAGCAAGCGCTTGAATTGGTAGAATATGGGATACGAGAAAGCTGGGGCAGTCCAGTAGAAGTGCCAGAGAAGAAAGATATGTTCGGGATTGGCTATCATCCTGGGAAATCAACGTCTGAACCAAGTGCTAAAGGTTGTTAGAGCCCGGTCACTTTCACGAGTGCGGGAGTGGTAGACTACGGAAACATCAGTGTTGTGCAGGATGACACAGTCGATAGTGACTGTGACCTAGATGAATGGATCAGGCCTGCCGCTCCAGGAACTCAGCTTAGCAATTGGACATCAGAAAGGCTTATTTCAGTCACCTCTTTCGAAGAGTAATACTTTTTGATTCTGTTTTTCCTGTATTGAAGCACTATGTCTTGCCCGGGGCATAATAGATCTTTGTAAGGGTTCATTTGTTCATTAACACAATCATAAATAAAGATGACGTTTCACATTCATTCATGTTGTTCTCTGTCTTTCATTTTTTACTTTTGTTTTTCAAAAAGAAAGAAAAGTTTTAAAATGGAAATGTTCCTCATTTTTCTCAAGTTGTTGCTAAAGCCTTGCATGAATCACCATTCATGCAGGTGCTCGTCACCAGATCTTATCAATGACGACCCTGTTATGGCTGAGTATGACTTCGACAATCCAATTTATCAAGCCGATGAGGAAGGTGAAGAGGATTGCGATCTACCTGAAGAATTGGCCAGACTGCTTAAACAGGAGGAGAAGATGATTCAGCCGCACGAAGAGGATGTCGAAGTAATAAACCTGGGTACTGAAGAAGACAAGAAAGAAGTCAAGATCGGAGCTGAATTAGAAGAATCTATTAAGACTCGTTTGATTGCTATGCTTCGAGAGTATGTTGACGTCTTCGCATGGTCCTACCAAGATATGCCTGGTTTAGACACTGACATTGTGGTACATAAGCTGCCTCTCAGAGAAGATTGTCCTCCGGAAAAGCAGAAGTTGAGGCGCACACGTCCAGACATGGAAATTAAAATAAAAGAAGAAGTGAAAAAACAGTTTGATGCTGGCTTCTTGGCCGTGACCAGTTATCCTCCGTGGGTTGCTAACATTGTGCCGGTTCCCAAGAAAGACGGTAAAGACAGAATGTGTGTGGACTATAGGGATTTGAATAGGGCCAGCCCCAAAGATGACTTCCCTCTACCTCACATAGATGTACTTGTCGATAATACTACTCAGTTTTCCGTGTTCTCCTTCATGGACGGATTCTCCGGCTATAATCAGATTAAGATGGCTTCCGATGACATGGAAAAGACAACTTTCATCACTCCTTGGGGCACCTTCTGTTACAAGGTCATGCCATTTGGTTTGAAGAACGCTGGAGCTACCTATTAACGGGAAATGGTGACGTTATTTCACGACATGATCCATCATGAAATTGAGGTTTATGTTGATGATATGATAGCAAAGTCCCAAACAGAGGAAGAGAACTTGGTTAATCTAGCAAAATTGTTTGACACACTTCAGAAGTTCAGACTGAGGTTGAATCCGAATAAGTGTACCTTCGGGGTCCGTTCTGGCAAGTTACTCGGCTTCATTGTTAGTGAACGAGGAATTGAGGTTGATCCAGCCAAGGTGAAAGCTATCCAAGAAATGCCTGAGCCGAAGACTGAAAAGCAAGTGCGTGGTTTCTTGGGGAGACTAAACTACATTGCACGGTTCATTTCTCACTTAACAGCCACGTGCGAGCCCATCTTTAAGCTTCTGAGGAAGAATCAGGCCGTTAAATGGAACGAAGACTGCCAGCAAGCATTCGACCGAATCAAAGAATACCTATTGGAACCTCCCATTCTTATGCCTCCAGTGCCAAGGAGACCTCTGATTATGTATCTTACTGTGCTTGAAGGATCGATGGGGTGTGTGCTGGGTCAGCAGGACGAGTCTGGTCGAAAAGAGCACGCCATTTATTACCTTAGCCAAAAGTTTACCGATTGTGAGACGCGATACTCACTACTCGAGAAAACTTGCTGCGCTTTGGCATGGGCTGCTCGCCGACTAAGACAGTACATGCTGACTCACAATACTCTCTTAATCTCCAAGATGGATCCTATGAAATACATCTTTGAGAAGCCGGCTTTGACAGGAAGAGTGGCCCGTTGGCAGATTATACTAACTGAGTATGACATACAATACACTTCACAAAAGGCAATCAAGGGGAGTGTGTTGTCAGAATACTTGGCTCAACAACCGATTGATGACTATTAACCCATGAGGTTTGAGTTTTCGGATGAGGACATCATGTTCCTCAAGTCGAAAGACTACGAAGAACCACTTCCGGAGGAGGGGCCCGACCCTGAATCCAAATGGAAGTTGATGTTTGACGGGGCTGTAAACATGAATGGAAGTGGAGTAGGTGTTGTTATTATCTCGCCAGAAGGGGTCCACACACCTTTAGCCGCTCGGTTGACTTTCGAATTCACTAACAATGAGGCGGAGTATGAAGCTTGTATCATGGGGATCGAAGAGGAAATAGACTTGCGGGTTAAGAACCTTGAGATCTTCGGAGATTCTGCTTTGGTGGTAAATCAAGTCAATGGCAAATGGATGGTTCATCAACCTCGTTTGATTCCTTACAAAGATTATGTCAGGAAGCTGTTAACTTTCTTCACCAAAGTCAAGATGAACTATATTCCTCGAGATAAACTAGTTCGCCGATGCTCTAGCAACTTTGTCGTCCATGATTAAAGTTTGTCAAGAGAATTTCGTGCCTCGAATTTCGGTCTCTCATCTTGAATGACCCGCTTATGTCTTTGCAGTTGATGATGGTGAAGATAACAAGCCTTGGTACCATGACATCAAACAATTCCTGAAGGCTCAAGAATACCCGGCTGGGGTTCTAGTAAGGATAAGAAGACCCTTAGAAGACTGGCAGGAGGTTTCTTCTTGAATCAAGATGGTGTGTTGTACAAACAGAACTTCGACATGGTGCTGCTCAAATGCGTGGATAGACATGAAGCAGACCTGTTGATGCAGGCGGTTCACGAAGGCTCCTTCGGTACCCATGCTGGAGGACATGCTATGGCCAAGAAACTGTTGAGGTCGGGATACTATTGGATTACCATGGAATCTGATTGCTGTAAGTACTCCCGTAAGTGCCACAAGTGTCAAATATATGCCGACAAGGACCATGTGCCTCCAAATCCGTTGAGTGTCATGTCTTCACCATGGCCGTTCGCTATGTGGGGCATCGATATGATTGGAAAGATTGAGCCAACAGCCTCTAATGGTCATCGCTTCATCCTAGTTGCTATTGATTATTTCACGAAGTGGGTTGAAACGGCGTCCTACACCAATGTCACTAAACAAGTGGTCGCCCGATTTATTAAATGGGACATCATCTGCCGGTACGGAGTCCCTGAAAGGATCATTACTGATAATGGTTCTAATCTCAACAACAAGATGATGGTTGACTTGTGTCGAGACTTCAAAATAGAACACCACAACTCTTCTCCATATCGTCCGAAGATGAATGGCGCCGTCGAGGCGGCTAATAAAAACATCAAGAAGATTGTGCAGAAGATGGTTGTGACGTACAAAGACTGGCATGAGATGTTACCATTCGCGTTGCATGGGTACAAAACATCAGTACACACTTCAACTGGGGCAACTCCATTCTCATTGGTATATGGTATGGAGGCAGTCCTACCAATCGAAGTGGAAATCCCTTCGTTGAGGTTGATAATTGATATCAAGCTAGATGAAGCTGAGTGGCTCCGATCCAGATATAATCAATTGAGCCTCATTGAAGAGAAGCGTCTAGCAGCGGTATGCCATGGACAGTTATATCAGCGACAGATGAAGCAGGCTTTTGACAAGAAGGTGCGATCACAGAGGTACACGCCAGGAGACTTAGTGCTGAAAAGGATTCTTCCTCCTCTTAATGATCACAGGCGCAAGTGGACACCCAACTATGAAGGACCGTTCGTGGTTAAAAAGGTTTTCTCAGGAGGAGCCTTGATGCTGACGACCATGGACGGGGAAGACTTCCAATCCCCTGTCAACACAGACACAGTAAGAAAATACTTCGTATAAAAAGACCCGCTGGATAAAAACAGAATAAAGATCCAGGCAAAAATGGGCATCCCGACGAGCAAAAAATAGAATAAAAGGCTCGGGCAAAAGTTAGGGAAATCTTGAAAAAAAAATGTACACCCGCTGAGTTGAAAAGCCACATCGAACAACTCAGGCAAAAAAGGTATCCCGGTGGATTGAAAACCTGAAAAGGTGATCCATGCAAAAGAGGGATTAACACGAACGACTGCGATCTGCGAGATTCATGACCTACCTACAGTTGAGGCTATCCTAAGGTTTGAAGATCAGTTCATTTACTTCTTCTCAAGAGGCAGAGCGAGCGGAGTGTCTTGAAGACATACGAGTAATAACCGGGTTGAGACTTGATGAGATCCACTTCTCACATTGCTAGTAGGATTGTTTGTTTTTCTTTTTAGTTGTTTCCTCTTTCCAAGGAACTGCTTCCTTTGTATTGCCTATTCAGGGCCATTTTTCCAAGTCAATAAAAATTCAACTTCAGTCAATGTGACTATTTTGCTTCTTGTTTTTGCTTTTTCTCATCTAGCATTGATTGATTGTGAAAACGTCTAGCAAATTGTGAATTACATTGTTGTTGTGAACATTTGAATGCTTTCTAACTCGTGCAGGAGAATAGAAACATTTAATACAACTCTGAAAGGGTGTTGAGATGCCCAGATAATGATTCATACCATGAGCCTGGGGCAAGCAGGTACCAAACTAACTCTCTATGTTGTAGGTACTATCGATTGTGTTCATGTAGGTACATGTACTGGTGTTGCTAACAAAGCTAACAACAATTATCTAGGAGGAGCATCCTCTTTTGTTTGAACAGAAACAGGTGTCTCCCAGGGTGTCTCCAATCATCCCTAGCCATGTGGAAGTTGAAATTTCACCCAGCAAGGTAGCAGAGAGTGGGTGTCATCCCCAAGCAGAAGTTTCCCTTCAGACAGAGGCAATTCTCAGCAGTATAAGGAGTGTTTTGCCTCCCCAGCATTTGCCTCCTTAGTAATATCAGGCCTTTGGTTCTCAGCCAAGTCAGGAGGTCTTCACTTCCCCATCAGAGTTCAAGAAGGGTCCATCTCCAGCAGGGTCTTGGCACTCCAATCTTAAAAGTCCAATTTATTTTTGGCAATGGCGGCTGTTCAGAGCCGATGTATCATTGAAAACCTTCCCCGCAGAGTTATCTCCTCCTCATCAGGATGGATCAGATCAATGCATTGACCATCAGTTCCTCCCCAGTCAAGCCATCTGGGATACTTGCAGTCTCCTTGTTAGGAGATCCTTTTGCATTCTCATACGCATAATCATCATTACATTTGCATCCTCCAAAGCGTAGTGCTTGTACGACACGAGACTTTGTTGCGGAGTGCTTGTACGCGTCCTGTTTTGGGGCGAGGTGTAAATGCTTCCCGCGATGGATAGGTCTTAGTACGAGAATGTTCACAAACAAATTCAAAACACCTCTCATAAAAGACAAAAACACAATAAGCGACTATCCTACGGGAACTTCTTCTCTCATCTCATTCACTCATAAAGCGAACTCGCGACGACTTGTCTCGCATGCAAGACGGTAAACACACTCGTACCAGACGAGCCTGCAACACCTGAGCATAGACATACGCAGTTCAAGCCATAAAAAACACAAACAAATAGTTCCCGCCTTAGTTAGGCGAACTACGTCGACTCTGATCCTCATTATCCCGATGAGGTACGTAGGCAGCGGGGTAGGGCCCGTTCAAGCACATTCTTTATTTTCCCTACATTTTCCCCCATTCTTCCTTTCCCTCCTCTTCCAGTTCCTTTATCATTTCAGTTCCAGTTCCAGTAGCAGTTTTATTCAGCAGCATCTTTACTTTCTCACCCTTTGAAACAAACAAGCAAGCGTGGATCCCGTCGGGTACGACAGACGAATTGGGGTGCTAATACCTTCCCAATTCGTAACCGACTCCCGAACCCAGATCTTTGGTCCGCAGGACCTTGTCCTTTCCTTCTTCCTCAGGTTTGTGCAACATTACCTTTCCCATTCATTCGGGATAAAAATGTCTGGCTGACGACTCTACCTTTTCTGCGCCACTTTCGCGTTTGTACTAGGATGAAAAATCCCGGGAGCGACACTATGTAGGAATATGCCAAAAAATGATTGTGAAGAAGACTAATCAGTCGTTTTTGATGACCAAGAAATTGACCTGGCAGAATTAAAGCAAGGTCCACCATATTCTTGCAAAATGTTAACTCCGTCGTATGGAAAGAATCCTGTCGAACCGGAGAATATCAATAAATTCCCTAAAAGAACATATACGTTCGACGTCATCAAGTGTGACGAAATATTTGATTTGTTGGTAAAAGATGGTCAACTAATAAGACCACCAGACGTTAAAGAACCCCCTATTGACCAATAAAAAAAAGAGGTTTTTGTGAGTACCATAATTTTATGGGATATAAAACTTCTCAATGTTTTCTTTTCAGGGATCTAGTTCAAAATACAATCCAGGATGGAAGGATGAAGTTTGGGGACAAGACAAAGCAACAAATGAGGATTGACACCAATCCCATGCAGATCCTAGAGGCCAACTATGCTGAACCATTTGACATGAATATGGTCGAAATGGAGAAGATGTCTGAAGATAGCTTCGAGATGATTGAAGCCACTGAAGGCTTCGACACCTGCGTTAACATGGTGGGGATTACAGAAGATCTCCCTATCCATCCCAACATGGAGGAAGTGTCCAAAGACGAGCTAACCATGCCCGTATTGATCAGGGTTAATGATGATCTTGAGGTGAAGAACAATGTCAAGGCCACTGAGGGTTTCGACGTTCCAAAACAGATTGAGATTACTGAGGGTCTCGACAACGCCACCAATGTTGAGATTACCGAAGATTTCAACAACCAGAATAAGGTTGAGGCCACTGAGGGTTTTGTTGTACCCCAAAATTTCCCCTCTATTTTTAACTCTAACCGACTTTTTTGTTTCGCATTCATTTGCATCATATTCAAAGCATAGCATTTTTTTTCCGTATTAATATTAGCCGGAATAATTTCTCGGAATTTACAGACGGACTGGTCAAATTAATTTTCAATTGTGCCTAAAATCAGTAAACGAAAAATGTCAAGTTTAAGTTTGCAAATGTCGGTAATATTAATCTGTGGTTCACGTGGTTTAATTTGACATGCTAAAAATATTTTTACGACTATTTTTGGTCATATGTTGATCAGTCTGAGCGGCTTAAACGGTCATAATTTTTATTTCAAAATCCGACCAAACGCTGTATTTTTCCGAGTCATTTATTTCGCGCTGATTATTTTGACGTGTTCATTTTATTTTTTCGAGCACTTTGGCGCTCGACTTTTATTTTTTGAGTCTATTTATTTTTTTATTGGGTCTAGAATAAATAAATAAAATTGTTAGTTTTTATTTTAATTTTAACTAATTTAATTATTAAAACTTTATTTGTTTTTTAAATTAATATTTTATTGGGTCTCAAAATAAACACTTAGGCCCATTATACTAACCCTAATTGGTCCCTATATATACATAACTTTGATGCTGCTAGAAAGAAAAAAGGAAAAAGAAATCGAACCAAAAAAAGGAGGGAGGACGAAAGACAGAACACAAAAGAGAAACTGAGAGTGGCTGATCTATAATATCGTACACACGGTTTGGTAATAGTTTATATATGATATATACTTTGTCTATTTTGTTGAAATATTTGTTACTGTGTTTCAAATACATGTTCATATGTGTGACTGTGTTATGTATTCCAGATACATGCGGTTTGGTTAAATATATCATGATATCGCTGTTTTGCTTTTTTATGCACATAAATATAACATGTATAATAATTTGGTTCATTGTATTATGTATTTGACGTGTTTGTTTTTATATGAGTTTTACATGTCTCATAATATATAATATAATATAATAATAATTTTGTTGTTAATAAAAATGCATATGGATCATATAATATATAATTTATAATACATAACTAGTGTGTTAAATGTATATATATTTTTATTTTATGCTATAATTTGATTATGTTTTCGGATCGGATCGTGTCAATACGCCGTTTTCACATATACGTGTATGAGACGTGACATTTGTGTTATCCGATCCAGTTGCGATGATCGCAATTTTGCGCTAGCAACGCCGTTGTTTTTTTAATTCATATTTTTTTATACATATATTTAGATCTGCACAACTAACTAACTACCCTGATTTTTCATAAACCTTGAACATACAATTTTGCCACAAACTCTAATTTTCACTCTAACTCTAACTCATTTTTATGTTATTAATTTACTGTTTATCATATTATGTAACTGTTTCATATTAGTAATAGTTTAGTTTTTATTTTTCGCCTTATAATTATGTAACTGTCTCCTTGATGTAATAATTTAGTGTTATTTTCCGCCTAATTATTATGTAACTGTCCCGAAGCCATGTAATAGTGTAGGAATTTTTATTTTCTGTCTTTAAATTTCTGCCTTTATATATTTTTATTATTCCCTGCTTGGTTAGTAATTTAGGGCGTGCCAAGAACTGAATGAAAATCAATATGGACTTAGATCATTAATTTATAAAAAAAAAGACTAATTAATCAATAAACTTTTTCTTATAATAATAATAGTATTCTGTATATAGTTTCTTTTATTAAGTTAAAATTAGGGTAAATAAATTAATTTTTAATTAGATTAGGATTTTCTTAATAAACCTTAAATTTTCCTAATAAAACTTTTTTATATTAACCATATTTTTTTAATTTTAACCCTTAAAATTTTTTCTCAAACCTTTAAAGATTTTCTCAAACACTAAAACTTTTTGTCCTCATTTTTATGTTATTCATATAACCTGTCTTGTTATTATATTGAAGTCTTTACCATCATTTATTTTTCTGCCATTATTTTTATGTATCTACCCCGAAACGTTGTAATAGTTTAGGAATTTCTTGTATTTGCCTTTAATTTTCTGCCATTTATTTTCGTAAATATAATTGCGTGGTTAGTAAATAGGGAGTGAAAAATAATTGTAATTAATTAAATTTAGAAAACTAATTAAATAAGATTAAATATCTGAAAATAAATCATTCACACACGTAAGTCGATCTTTGATCGCCATCTGCACTTCTTAGGGTATTCCTCTTGGTTGCCTTCTTTAAATGGTCAAGTCCCTCGAAAATAGGGGTGTCTTAAGCAAAGTCCCTTCAAACAGAAAAATCATCAAGTCCCTATAAACTTAAAAGATCAAGTCCCTACGAGGTTGCCTACGATATAATGATCTTGTCCCTTCGGTAAGTATGATGATAGTCCCTATGAATTGCTAAAGACACCCCTTAAGTTGCCTTCATTGACCATACGATGACCCTACGCCCGTCCCTTAAACAAATCCAAGGTAATGACTACCTATTCCTTAATATTAGGGATAGTCTTACCCTTGAAAGGACATATAAGAACATGAATGACTTAGTCTATGGTAGGTACCTCATAGTTACTTGCTCACTCTTCAAAAATACTTTTCACACCTCACAATAATTTCAAAACATTTTCAAACAAGGCTTTGTATACATCCATACGAGGATCATTACAAAGTACATAGAAAATTTCTAATCACACACTGCACTTTCCAAAAACAATTAAAGTGAGCTAAGTAACTAAGAGCCCATGGATAACCATGGATATAAAGGGTGCTAACACCTTCCCTTTATATAACCTATCCCCCGAACCCAAGTCTTTTTAAAAATAGGTCTTTCCTGTTCTTTTATGCCCTTTCCTTATGGATAAAATAAAAGTCGGTGGCGACTCTTGCTATCCGCAACATGACTAAAAGTCAGTTCTCCCAATGTGTTACAGAACTGGTGACTCTGCTGGGGATGATTAAAAGAGGGGTACCCTTAGGAATTAGATCACTTTAAATTTGTTTGCTTTGTTTGCTTTAATTTACTTGTTGGGGCTCTTATGTGTGAAAGATCCTAACCTGGATCTAGTGTACCCTAGGTAAATGTCAATAGACCAAGGAAACTATACGGCGTATACCGATGTGGTTGATCTGGTGGCCATAGTTAGTGTGACTTCTTTGTTGGTGCTTATGTTCCTTAAGCAAGTTGAGGATAATATGAGGCTGCCATATGTTGTCAATACACTAACTGAATTTTAGAACCCTAGTAATCCCATCTTGGCCTTTAGAAAAGTAGTGAGATAACCGGCTTTGGTGAAGACTGAAAGTTGGTTGATACTCGATACTACGCTCATTGAGATCCTAAACTTGGAAGGTTTTGGTTGGAAAGTAAGTTGCCTACTGAACAACCACCCTTGTGAAGGATCAATGATATTGAGATCCCTTAGAACCTGGTTACTTTTGTAGGACATGATGAACCAACTAAACTTCAGGGGAGGGTACTTACCTTTAAACCTCATACCAGCCTTCAAACCTAGGGCTATTGTGTGACTTGTTTGTGTGTGCCACATGTTTGTGATTGAGCATAACATCATGACATCATGACATCATAAGCATAGCATTTTCACTAACCATTTCAAGGACCAAATGATTTATCTTTGTTCTTTGTTGCAGGTCATGGCTTCTGCTCGTAGGAATACTATCCGGATCAAATTTGTAGGGATACCTCCTAAGCTTAAAGAATTGGTCTCTCAAATTTCTGAAAACTCCCAATTCATCAAGAAGCATGGTCACCTACTGGATCTAGTCACTTCAGGGTTCAATGAAGACATGATGAGTGTTCTGTTTCAGTTCTTTGATCCTAAACATCACTGCTTCACATTCCCCAATTATCAGCTGGTTTCTACAATGGAAGAGTTCTCTAAGCTACTGGGTATACCTATCTTTGATCAGAGACCCTTCATAGGCCTAGAAAAGGAGCTTAAACCTGAAGTCATTGCTGCAGCCTTACACTTGAAGAAATCAGACATTGTCCTAGAAACGAGAAGTGGAGTTAAGGGTATCCTTGCCAAGGTATTGATGGAGAAAGCTCAAGTGTTCCTGAAGGCAATGAGTTATGATTCTTTTGAGGAGATCTTAGCCCTATTGATCTATGGCTTAGTGTTGTTCCCTAATCCAGACCAGTTCATAGACGTACATGCCATCAACGTATTTCTGACTCATAATCCAGTGCCTACATTACTGGGAGACATCTCACATTCTCTCCATACCCGTACTACGAAGGCACGGGGAACTTTGATGGGCTGCATACCTCTATTGTCTAGGTGGTTTATTTCTCACTTTCCTCGATCAGTGATGAAGAATGAACAAGGGTTCAGGTGGTTTAAGAGGATTATGTCACTTTCTCATTCAGATATTCATTGGTGCTCTCGATCTATGAAGAACGTTACTATCATTGACCGTTGTGGGGAATTCCCTAATGTGCCACTCCTTGGCATAAGAGGGGGCATTACCTACAATCTTTCATTAGCTCTACGTCAGTTTGGTTATGCTCGGAGTGATGGTCCTCATGACATGCTTATTCAGGGTATTGTGTTCGACTACGACAATGATCTGCAAGGTTACCGGCAAAGGTTTATACGAGCGTGGGGTAAAGTGAACAAGGTTGACAGCAAGACTCTGGAACCAAAGTACAATATTCCTATGGAACCTTATCTCAGATGGGTACGAGCACGTGCTCAGACTCTTATGATACCATATCCTGCCATCCTGCCAGTTACCATGGAGCCTGTGGCTGAAGGAGATACTTCCTATATCATTCTTCATCCAGACATGCCCACTGACATGGAGGAGTTACAGAGGTCCTGGATCCAGTTGAAGGAGCAAAGGGATACTTTTGAGACTCATTTCAAAGCTAGTCAAGAAATAATCCTAGAACTGACAAGACAACTTCACGAGGAGCGGAATCTCAACTCATACCTAACACAAAGAGGAAACGTCCATGGGAGACTTAAAACCCCATCCTTGTATTCATTTCATTTTTGTTGTAAGCCCAAAAGGCAAACAAGTTTATTGATTACTAATAAAAGGTTACTTTCTGGTTGTTTAAACAAATTTAAATCCTGCGGTCCTTGAAAACATTGCATATGCATTTACATACCATGTCATTGCATCAATGGTTTCTTATGAACAAGTATCTTATTTTCTCGCTGTTTATTTCAGTAGAAATTGCTCTTGAACAGACTATCAAAGATCTCCAGGCTCAGAATGCACAATTCCAAGAGCTGATCCTGAACTTGTCCAAAGGGCAAGATGAGCTGAAGACACTGTTGGCTAAGAAGAAGAAGAAAACTAGAAAATCAGGAGGCCTTATCAACTTGGGAAGATGGTTCAGAGGTCCTATCAAGACTAAGGAACAGGTTGAGGATTCTGAGTCAGAGATTTCTGAGAAAGAGGGAGGTAGTCTCCATGATACTGTAGGAGATTCCGATTCGGAGGCAAATTATTATCATGATCCTGCTAGCGAGGAGAAGTACAAGATGCTGGTGGACAGAATGAATGCCATGGAATTGCAAAAATCTCCTGGGCTTGATTTTGAAGATCTGAGTTTAGTTTCTAGAGTGGTTATACCTATTGGTTTCAAGGTTCCTGTTTTTGTAGTGTATGATGGTGTCTCATGTCCCAAGCTGCATTTAAGGTCTTATGTCCAATGGATTCAACCATATACTGCTGATAAGAAACTATGGATTCATTTCTTCCAAGAGAGCTTGTCTGGAGCTCAATTGGAATGGTACTATCAACTGGAAAGTGTTAATATTCGTGATTGGAATGATCTTGCTGAGGCCTTCTATAGGCAATACCAATATAATGCTGATTTAGCACCTACTCGCATGCAGCTCCAAAGCATGTCAATGGGTGCTAAGGAGAGTTTCAAGGAGTATGCCCAAAACTGGAGAGACCTGGCTGGCAGAGTTCAACCTCCTCTGACTGACAGGGAGTTGGTGGATATGTTTATGAGTATGCTGAATGGTCCTTTATATAGTCACCTCATTGGAAGTTCATCATCTGGTTTCACCGAGCTGATAATGACGGGAGAACGTGTGGAGAGTGTTATAAGAAATGGTAAGATACAGGTGGGTTCCTCTTCATCAAGCACTGCTAAGAAGCCCCCTAGTGGAAAGAAGGAGTCTAATGCTGTGTATGGTCAACATAATCGTAACAGGAGTCACCAATCTGTGGGAGCAGTTCACATCTCCAATCCTGCCCTAGCAGCACCAGAGCCACAACAAAACAATCAACAGAAGCCTAGAAGACAGTTCACCAAGATCAACATGTCACTGGCCCAAGCCTTGCAACACATGTTGAAAGGGGAACTAATTACTTTGAGGGATCCTCCTCAGAATCCTAATACATCCTCTCCTCGGTATAATCCTAATGCAAGATGTGCATATCATTCTAATAGTCCGGGACATGACACCAACAATTGTTGGGTATTGAAAAACAAGATTCAAGACATGATTGAAGCTGGGGAAATTGAATTTGACCCTCCTGGGACCCCAAATGTGATCACTGCTCCTATGCCTAATCATGAGAAGAATGTTAATGATGTTGATGAAGTTTCTTATGTTTCCTCAGTAACAGATTTGACTACTCCTCTATCCATTATCAAGAAGAAGCTGGTGCAGGCTAGTTTCTTTCCAGGTTGCAATGAAGATTGTTTCTATTGTGCCTACAAACCTGATAGTTGCTGGAAGTTGAAGGATGGTATTCAACGCCTCATGGACAATTACATTATATTGTTTGAGAGGACTCCTTTTGTTGAAAGTATGTGTGAAAGAGTACCGGTGAAGATTACCTCCAAAGGTCCCGTTAGGATCACTTCTAAAGGTCCTATCAGGATTACTACTGAAGGCCCTGTGAAGACTGTTGCTGAAGCTATAGTGGCTCCTATGATCATTACCACTCCTGGCCCTATTCCTTATACTTCTGATAAAGCTATACCCTGGAAGTATGGATCTGATGTTTATATCCATGGTGTCAAACAAGAGCCTTTGATTGATGCACCTATTACTGATACTAGTCTTGATGTTGACAATATTGCTAGATCTAGTAAGATCACCAGAAGTGGAAAAATCTTCTACCCTCAGGATACCTCTAAAAGTGCAGTTACTCCAAATACTACCTCCAATTCTGGGCCAAGTACTGATGCCCGGGGCAAGGGTCCTGTGATTGAACCTGTGCAAACTGAGGCACCGACTGCTGAAAATCTTTCTAAACAGATGGAAGAAGTACTGAAGATCATTCTTAAAAGTGATTATGATATTGTTGACCAGTTTGGGCATACTCCCTCCAAAATCTCCATGTTATCTTTGTTGTTGTGTTTTAAGGCTCATGCTAAAGCCTTAATCAAGTTCTTAAAGACTGCTCATATACCAAATGAAATTTCTGTGGATCAGTTTGAGAATTGTGTTGCACATATGACTAATGATAATGGGCTGGGCTTTTCTGATGCTGATCTGACTCCTGTCAAGAGAAATCATAACAGAGCTCTGCATATATCCATTGAATGTAGGGGCACTACTCTGTCTCATGTACTGGTGGAGAATGGTTCTTCATTAAATGTGCTCCATAAGGAGGTTCTGGATAAGCTCAATCCTGAAGGTGTTGTGCTAAGACCAAGTAATGTGGTGGTAAGGGCCTTTGATGGTTCAAGAAGAATGGTGTCGTACCTTGAAAAATACGATCCTAAAACAAAACAACAGAGCTGTAAACACCCCAAATTTGCCCTCACCCATTCACACCATGGCTTGTGATCATCTCATATGCATAAACACAATCATATCATCTCATATCTCATTTTTGATTCACTGCATAGTTTCTAAGGCATCTGCACCTAGGGTTTGTGACCTGAGCAATCCCAAAGCTTCTTGGGCCACTCCAAAGGCCACCAATCACTTCAAAGAGGTCCATGTGAGTTCTTATATCATATTTCATCTCCTCAAAGTCAGAATTGCAGAGGAATCACAAGAACTAGGGTTTGAGTGGATGCAGAGCCAGGTTGAACTGCACAGTTGACTGAAAATTAGGGTTTTGATTTCAGAGGCCATAACTCCAAATTTTTTGGTCATTCTTGTTTCCATTGATCTCTATATGGTATAGGGAGTATGCATATCAATTTTCATGAAGAAATTCCATGGGGAAGTCATCTGATCAAAGGTTGACTTTTCACACAAGTCAGTGCAAAATCAGGGCATCTGAGGCCCCCAATGACCCAACCAATGGGTGATCTTCATCATTTTGGGTGTATATGATCTTTATTTGATCATGGAAGAAGGTTGAAGTTCATAGAAATCAAGAATTCAGGGTTTTGCAAATGTTGACTTTTTGGGCATAGTTGACTTTTCAAGAATGCATCATTTTAGGTCATTTTTCAAGCCATGATTCATGATCCAAAAATGCTTCAAATGGAAAAACTTTGGTCATGAAAGTTGTAGATCTCATCTTTCCCTTTTCAAAAAGTACAAGAACATGATCAAACTCTTCTTGGATCAAAAGTTATGGCAATGCAAAGTTGGCAAAAATCACTTATTTTCAAGATATGCACCAAGTGTGAAAATTGCAAAATCATGTACCAAGTCAAATTGCAGCTTCTAATTGGTATCAAACCTTCACATAAACATCATGTAAGTCCTAAAATTCAGAATGAACTAGGCATTGCTCATGTTTCATGACTTTTGGAACAAGATCTTCACATGTGAACCATAAAGTAACAAGTTGCAAAACCACTCATTTCTCTTCACCAACTTGCTGCATTGGTCCTTGAATCAAGCTAGCCTCACACACTCATCCTGCTGCGCAGCCCATGCCCATTGTACTTGCCTAGAGTCCAGCCATGCCTCTCTTACACAAAAAGTGGACTTTATGCAAAAGTAGACATCCCAATCACCACAGGCCATGTCACATCCTCTGGCCACTTGGATTAAAATAACATATCATTTGGCAAGCCATTTCATGTACAAGGCAAGGCTGAAGCTCTCTCATTCATGACATTCACAAAAACACACCACATTGCAACTTGTTTCGAATCTGATTCCACAGCCTGAAAACACTTCAACTATCTTCACCATTCATCTCACCTTGCTCCATAGACCACCCAACAACCAAGAACCAAGCCTGAAACAACCAGAATACTCCATAACCATTTCTCACCTCAGCCTGCATTTCTCTTCGAAACTCTCACCACAGCTTGCAAACATACAAACAAACACCACAGACCTTCTCCATTCATCCTCAGGATCACAAACAACCCATCACAATGACCTGAAAGTGCCAGAATCTCCATTGCCATTTCTGAGCAAGCTTGAGCAGGAGCTTTCGAATCTCATTATCCAGCCAACTTAAACTCCTTTTGAGCATTCAAACATCTTCTGGGGATCAAGTGGAGTGGATTGCACAAGGAGAAGTGGCCAGAAAGTCCTCAAACTGAAAGCTCCAAATCTCAGGTAGCTCGAAAATTATTTTTCCAGAAATCATTTTTCTTGTTACAAACTTGTTCTATGTGATTCACTGATCATCCTGGTACCATTGGTTTTGAAAATGGCTTTGTTTTGAGCATTTAATTTGTCTCTGAAACTGGTTTGCCCTAAAACTTGTTCTGTTCGATTCATGGTTTTGAGGAAGAAGAAATTTGTTTGGACTTAGGGTTTTAGCTCAGGGGGTCATGGGGATCATTTTGGTGAGCTTAGTTTTCATTTTCGTTACGATTTGAGAGATTTGGGGAGTTTTCAGGTGAGGTGCTGGCCGGAGAAGACGACCGGAGGTCTTCTCCGGCCACCTGAGAGTGATTATGCCCTAATCTGTGTCATTAAGTCAGTTTGAATTCTGAGCGTAGATCCCCCTTGACTTGTTGACTTCCCGCTGGTTTGGATGGCCCAGATTCATTCATTAACCCTAATCCACTTAATTAAGTTTTAATTAATTCGTAATTAAATTAATTTGGCCAGAGTGAATCCAGACCCTTCGTTCACGCGCCAGTCAACGTTTTCAAATCCAGGACGCATCTCATCCCTTCATCCTGTTTACTTTCATTTTCATTTAATTTTTATTTCATTTTATTTCAATTAACTTGCACAATTTATTTAAAATAGCAGAAAATTCTTAAAAATTATGAAACTTTTTCTTTAAAGTTTTATTAATTTTTAAGACCCAAAAATATTTTTATTTTATTTTTTATCATTAAAAAAGTATTTTTAAATATTTAAAAGATTATTTTTAATTGATTAATGGAAATTAATTAATTAAAAATACTTTTAGGTATTTAAAAATTACAAAAAAATTCATGAAATGTTCTAAGACATTTAGAAACATTGTCCAACCTTCAAACCAAATTTCTCTTTTGATCTTGATGCACTTTAAGAATTTTTCATTGAATTATATCATATTTTGTGCATTATTTTGATCATAAGTTCAAAAATTCATTTCTGCCTATTGGAGAAGGTTGAGACATTGATTCTTCTTGCATTGTTTTATGTTTAGCATGTATTTTCAAGGATAAAATGGCCATGAATTGATCTTGCATTTTCTAATTGTTTGGCATTTCTTTTGTTAAGAACCCTAAAAAACCCTAATAACTTAGAAAAATCATATCTTGAATTTGGTTGAGAGTTGAGAGCTCCCCTTTGGGCAGTGGTTTATTATAGGTTTAGGGTTTCTTTGGATGCCATTTTCCATTTTTTATCTTAGGGTTTGCTTCTGTTTTGAGTTTTTGTTTGATGTTTGATCCATGAACCCTAATTTGGGCTTCCATTTGCATCCTTCTTGCATTTCCTTGCATAATATGACTTGTCTTTGCATTTTGTGCATTCTTGTGATTCATTTGACATCTTAAGACATATAGAAAGCATGTTTGATCATTGCATTACATATTTGCCATGTCATTTGCCTTATATGCTTCATAACTTTCCATGCTTGTTCATGCTCCTTAACTTGCATCATTTGCATTCATAATATTGTATGAGCATCTCCATGACTTGCCTCATGTTTGTAGCATCTCATAGCATCATTAACATCATGTAAATGCTTCTGGTTTTGTTTCTCATCATGTCATCTCATCCCATTTTGCATTGCATTGCATTTCTTTTCTAACCTTTTCAGGTGGTAAGTGATTTTGAGAAGTGAATTTGCCTTCACTTCTCATAACTTTTCTTTTCATCTCTCTTGCATCCATTGCTGCATTCCTATATGTGTTTGAGTTTGAGCTTGCTCATTCTTCTTCTCTCCACTTTCTTTCTTCAAGTGACTTGACTTCTTGAATGAAGCAAGTCACTTTGCTTCTCTTGATCTTGTTCATCTGCTTCCTGGTGACTCCTTTGAAGATTTGTTCTTGAAAACCTCACAAACCTTAGGATCAACCAAGCATGACAATGAATTAGGGTTTTGATTAGTCTCCCCTCATAGTTTTTTACCTTTGTGTCTCTCTTTGAGTCCTCTCTTCTCATCTCATAATCAGGGACTAAACCCTAAAGGCTTTGAGACTTTGTGATTAAGCTTATGCCTGCATCCTTCTCTTAGGATGGAGTGTATAACTTTAATCCTAAGTTTTGAACCCTTAAGGTGTTTAAATCTCTTAATCAATTCATTTAATAAGTATCAAGACATCACACTTGTAACTTGGGCCTTGCATTAGGGTTCTAATTCTTCCTTAAGTGGTTAAGAAGGACTAACCCTAGTGTTAATGGACAAGTCCCCCTCAAGTTGTCTTACAAACAATAAAACTCACTTCATCATCATACCATTAAATAAAATCCATTTAATCAAAGGCTTGTTTTGTCATGAGTTTAATCCCTAATCATGGATTAAGTTGAGGAGCTTTCCTCAGCTTAAACATTCTCATCTATCATCCTTCTTTTAGGATGGTGTAATGGGTCTGTTTAATCCTTGATTAAGGCTTAACCTCATTACTCAACACTAAACAAAAACAACCAAAACATCTAGTTAATCACAAGTAGGTTAATGATCTTAATCCTGCACCAAAGGTGATTAAGTGTGAGAATCTGACTTCACACTTAAGGTATTCTCATTACCCCTAATCAGAGGGAAGATGTGATGAGTTTACTAAATCCATTGGTTTAGACTTAAGCTCATTATCCTATGACAAACTTCAAAAAGCAATAAAAGACTGAAAACAAAAAAACAAACAATAATCGTCTCCTCCGGGATTCTTTTCTCATCACCTTCACTCACAAACGAGAACTTGCTTCTTCCGTCTAATGCAAGACAGTCAGCACCTGAGCCAGACAGGTCATACACTTGAGCATAGGCAAGTAAGCAGTTCACAAGTCAATTCACCTTTCAGTCTCTTTGGGTCGAACTACGGTGTTCTGACTTCCTCATTGCACGAGAGGATACGTAGGCATAACTTAACAGTTATCGAACAAAAGTCTCTGTATATTCCCCCTCCTTCCAGCTTCATTCTTTAGCCTCATGATCTTGAGCATTTCACTCCTTTCTTACACTGGCACTTTCATACTTCACATCACTTATACACTTCATTTCTTTTACACTGACACCTGTACACATCCTTTTCCAGCTCTTTGACACACAAATTGCACTGACACTACCCCTTTAAAATACAAATCTTCTAAGCGTGGATCCCGTCGAGTACGGCGGACAATCTGGGTGCTAATACCTTCCCAGGTTGTAACCAACCCCCTTTCTCAGTCTCTCTGGTTCGCAACCGTCTTATCCATCTTTTTCTAGGCCTATGCAGCATTGCCTTTCCTTCGGGATAAAAATGCCTAGCTGGCGACTCTATTCATCTCCAGTGAGTTCACGGCTGTGTGTTCTCACTGTTCCCCCTCGCCGACCGTTCGCGTCTGTACCTTCATCTGAACCAGTTTTCATTTGTCGGGAGCGACAGCTTGGCGACTCTGCTGGGGACCCTTATACTGCAACCAGGGCTTCTGGTTCTTTTTGTGGGTTCCTCCTAGCGCTTGTTTGATTTGTGTTTATTGGGGGTGTTATGTGCTGTCTGTATGTGTATATTTGCTTTATTTATTGCTTTCTGTACAGCTTTATTTATTGCTTTCTTTACTGTTTTTATATCATACTGTCATTGCTGCTGGCTGGATCTGGTTATTTGCCTTGGTGGGTGGGTGATTCATTGAGAGTTAAGGTCCTATACCTGGGACCTGAGTGACACCTAGGCTAGAGTGAATCATATTTTTTCCCATTCCATTTCGGTCTGGTGCGGGAATATGAAACACGGTTCAGATATGGGTTTCTTCTTGAGAACTCTGTGTTGCAGATTTCCTGCAATGCTAGGGCTATCTGGGAAGCCTGCTAAGTCTAGATGACCTTTTAGTATTGACCTTCAGAAACTGAGGTGAATTAGAGGAGGAATTGTTATGGTTATTGTAAACACTGTACCTCCGGGTTAGAAGTGTTTACACTTCTCATAACTGATCCAAGTCTGAGGATCCTTGTTCTAGATCACCACCTGTGAGGGGGTTGGGCTGTTTACAGGTTTGCAGGTACCTTGACCTCAGAATACCCTGTTACTTTGACTTTGTTAAGAATACTCCATGTTGGATAGTTCTTGTGATTCTAAAACCCTGGACTTGTGGCTCTTTATTTGAGTCCCCCACCCTGGTTACTAGATTTTTAGACCTCCATCTGGAATTCTTGAACACACATGGATCTATACCAAGGCAGTTAATCAGATCCAGCTCAGTCACAAACCCTTGCATATCATTTGCATACATACTCATTGCATCATTTTAACATTTGCTTATTTGTGTTTCAGGGTATCCACCTTCATCTGGTTTTGGTTTTGACCCCATCTGCATTATTGACCTATCTCCACCAGTACTTGCTTCAGCTTGTCAACCATATACTTCAGTTACTTGCACTAGCCAGCCAGTGGCTCATTCCTTCAGCATTGTCATCAGCACTCTACTCAGTCTCCAGCATCATGGCTCCAAAGAAAAGCAACATCACCTATCATTTCTTCCAACCAGACTTATCAGACATCAGGAGGATCCAAACCCTGATCACTCCAGATCACCTACCTTTGTTCAGGGAGCATTATGGAGATATACTTGACTTGGTCATGGATCTGGACCCATCTCAGAGGAGTTTGATCCACACCTGCATTCAGTTTTATGACCCCCCATTGAGATGTTTCACCTTTCAAGACTTTCAGTTGGGGCCTCTTTTAGAAGAATACTCATCATTGATTGGTCTGCCTATCAGGAGGGAAATCCCTTTCAACCCTGAAATGGTCTTTCCCAGCAATGGAGAGGTGGCAAAAGCTCTGCACCTGGAACCTGCTTTGATTGAGCAGCATATGACCTCTAAGGCTGGGATCCCTGGTTTTCATCTTGACTTCCTGATTTCCCAAGCTAGTCTGAAGGCCTCCCTGGGGGAGTGGAGAGCTGTTTGTGCTCTGTTGGCCTTAAGTGTATATGGAATTGTGTTGTTTGCAGATGAGCCTCGATTCATCAGCAAGAATGCAATCCATTTGTTCATCCTGAAGAACCCAGTGCCAACTTTGCTAGGAGACCTCTATTACTCAGTACATCAGAAGAATGAGAAGCAGAGGGGAAGGCTAGTGAGGTGTTGTGCTCCATTATTCCATGCTTGGCTTCTGAAGCATCTACCCAAGACAGATGCATTTCTCAATCCTCATCAGCAGAGCAACTGGGCTAAGAGGCTCACTACCCTAACTTCAGCAGATATCAGATGGTGTGCTCAAAGCACCAAAGGCAGGGATATCATCACCAGCTGTGGACATTTTCCTAATGTGCCTTTGATAGGGGTCAAGGGAAGTATAAATTACAACCCTCTGCTGTTCAGGAGGCAATTAGGCTATGCACTGGTCCATACTCCAAGGGAACAAGACCTGGTGGAGACTCTCTATTGTGAGAACAAGATCAGTTTGACTGTTGTTAGGCAGGCTGCCTGGGCCTGGGATAATGTCCAAACCAAGGGAATCACCACTCTGGGGAAGTGCAATAATGTGGCATCAGTCCAATATTATGAGTGGTCCCATGCCAGGGCCCAATTCTCTGGAATGCCCTTCACCATAGAAGACATGCCTGAGTCATCTTCAGCACCACCCCCTGCCACTATCAGTCTGGAGGAGTTTGAGAGCTTGAAGGAAAGAAATGAGAAGCTAACCCAGGCTTTGCAGAAGACCCTCCGGGAGAGGAGTGAAGGTGTGAGGGAGATTGAGAGACTGGAGAAGTTGAGAGTGGAACACTTGACTAAGATTGAGAAGTCTGGAGATTATATCAAAAAGTCTAAAGCTGGTGAGCAGATTCTGAAGAACGCTTGCAAAGAAGCCCAGTTCCAAAGAGCAAGGACAGACTTGTATTTGAAAGAGAGTCAGGCCAGGTGGGTCCGGATCACTGAGGCCCGTACTCTAGAAGACAAGAGAGTTCAGGACAAGATGGAGCAGATGGAAAAAGCCCTGGCAGCAGCCCAGAAGGAAATATCAGAGCTAGAAATCAGAGCTGGAGTGAAGAGGTCTAAGGACCAAAGTCAGAACAAGAAGTTGACTGCAGCTGTTGCAACAAGAAACCTTCTCATCAGAAATCTTACAGAGCACCCGGCTGATCCTGTGACCGAAGCACTTCTCAAGGAAGTTCGTGAGGATGAGTTTGGCCTTGGAGTTTGACCATTTGCTTGTTGTTATCCCTATTCCATGTACTTTTGCTTTTTTGTGATGTATTTTTACCCCTTTGAGGGCTTGTGTTGTAAAAATGAACAAGATGTATTATTTCACCTTCTGTAATATATTTGTGTTAGTTTCCACCTGGGTTTATTTCGAAAGCAACTTCAACAGCAACATCTTCAAGGGTCTGGAAGGGTCAAAACTGAAGACCAAACCGGATACCTTGAGAGCAAATAAGCATAACTGCATTGCATGCTAACCTTTTATTTGTTTTGTAGGGTTTTTTTTTGTTATTGCTAACCTCTGTTGTGATACTCAGGAATTATTGCTCGCCGCCGGGTATTTCCTCTCAACAGGCCTCACAGGTACCCAACTAGAAACAACCTTCCGGGAATTCAGATGGATCAGATGCAGCAGGACCTTACAGAGGTCAGAAACCAGATGGCCAACGAAAGGTTGGAGATGAGAACTCAGATAACACAGTTCATGGAAGTGATGAATAACTTAGCTCAAAGCCAGGAGAGGCTCAGAGCTTTGGTAGAAGGGAGGAATCAAGAGGAGCCCCATGTGGGGACCGCTGGCACAAGTAACAATGAACGGGTGCAACCCCATGTTAACCCTCCTGTGTTTGGCCCACATCTACATCCTGAGATTAACATTCCGGCAAACATTCAGGGAACAGCCACAGCAGGGAGAGTACTTCAAGAAGATCCTCAGGAGGACCAGTATACAGTAATGGGTGCCGAAGAGGAAACTTATGATAGACGGTTGGAAGAAATAGCTGAGAAGTTGAGGTCCTTAGAATCTCAAAATTCTTTGGGTTTCGACGTTATGGACATGGGTCTGGTAGAAGGGGTCAGGATTCCCCACAAGTTCAAGCCACCTTGTTTCGAAAAGTATAATGGGACTTCATGCCCCCGGACTCATCTACAATCATTTCTGGGAAGGCTGAAGGCCTATACAATGGATGAGAAATTGTGGATGTTCTATTTTGAAGATAGCATGACTGGAGCTTCGAGGGAGTGGTATTCCCATCTGACAAGAGCAACAATTAGATGCTGGAAGGACCTGGCAGAGGCCTTCATCAGACAGTATCAGTATAATCTAGATATGGCACCCAACAGGACCCTCCTAATGGGAATGTCACAGGCGTCCAGGGAGAGCTTCAGAGAATATGCTCAGAGATGGAGGCAATTGGCTGCTGCCGTTCAACCACCAATGTCTGAGAGAGAAATGGCAGACATGTTTATGAACACTCTCCAGGGAACGTATATTGACAGGTTGGCTGCTTTCTCCTCCACTAGCTTCGCAGATGTTGTTATAGCTGGGGAGAGAATTGAAAGCCTGTTAAAGATGGGAAAGATCTCAGACAACGGTGCAAGCTCGTCCAGTAGTACAAGAAAGCCTTTTGCAGGCCCGAGAAGAACTGGCGAGACCAACGCCATTCACACCAACAGGGGTAGGCCCCAGTATGTTCAAAGGACAATAGCGGCAGTCACCATTCCTGCTCCAGCTCATCCTCAGCCAGTCTATCAACCTCCGCAACAAAATTTCCAACAACAACCTCAGTATCATCAGAATCAGTACCCTCCAAGAAACTTCAACAGTAACAACAACAACAACAATCAGGAGAGGCCATTCCAACAAAGGCCATCCCAAGCTAACCGAGTAATCGACCCGATCCCAATGCCGTATGCTGCCTTGCTGCCACAACTTCTGAAACTCAACCTAGTTGAGCTAAGAACGTTGGCACCTCCGGATCCCAACAGTCTACCAAGAAACTATGACTCCAATGCTAGGTGCGCTTTTCATTCGAACGCACCTGGCCACAGTACAGAAAAATGCAGGGCTCTGCATATGAAGGTACAAGACTTGGTAGACTCCAAGGCTCTGAATTTTGCACCTCCGCCCAATGTCAATAAAAACCCAATGCCAAACCATGGTGGTCCTCGAATTAATGCTATTGAAGAAGACCAACCGTCTTATTTAATAACTAGTGTGGATCAGATCAGGACACCATTGGTGGAAATCAAAGTTCAACTCCGCGAAAACCAAATATTTCCGGGGTGTGAACTAGGGTGTCCCTATTGCAATATTTCATGGAATGGGTGTGAGGACCTGAGAAATGGCATTGACAGCCTTATTCAGAGTGGCCTGCTACATATCACTACATCATTTCCGACAAATCCGACAACTTCATCAGCAACGGTTCCAGAACCTCCTACAAATGCAGCAACTATTGTTCCCGATAATTCACCAGCAACATCAACAAGTGCTTCACCTGTCCTTCCAAATGATCAGTTTTCAACAGTTTCTCCTGCTACAACTTCAGCTTCATTCCATTTCGAATCTCCATCAACAACAACATCAGTCCTTCCGACAATACCTCCTACAACACCAGCAATCAATCATGAAGATGTCTCTACCGTTACCATATTCTACGATCCTGAAAGCAACTCCGCCTATCATTCAGAAGGTGTTGCTCCTGCCAGAGCACCAGTTACAATCTTTTATGATCCACAGACAATAACAGTCCCTTCAGCAGCAGCAATCAGTCCAGTCACTGTCACGGTGCCTGGACCAGTACCATATGAAAGCAATAGGGCCATCCCTTGGCACTATGGCTCTGACGTGTACTGTGAAGGGAAAAGAATCACTCTTGAAACATCCAAACCTGCACCACAAGTAGATAATGTGGGGGGAGGCGGAGGCTTCACTCGAAGCGGACGTCTCTTCGCTTCACAAGTTCAAAGACCTACTGCCGAAGCAGAAGCTGCTGCCAAGGCAAAGGGAAAAGGCCCGGTGCAGGAAGATCCAGCTGCCAAAGAAACCCTGAAGACTCCATTTGATCAAGAAGTTGATGAGTTTATGCGGATCATCAAGAAGAGTGATTATAAAGTTGTGGATCAGCTTCACCAGACGCCATCCAAAATCTCCATCCTCTCACTGCTTATGTGCTCCGAAGCCCATCGGAATGCATTACTTAAAGTCCTGCACGCAGCTTACGTGCCTGAGGAGATTACTATCAACCAATTGGAAACCGTGGTTGGAAATGTTACTGCTAGCAATGGGCTAGGGTTTACCAATTCTGACTTGACAGTGGATGGCCGCAGTCACAACAAAGCCCTGCACATAACCATGGAATGCAAAGGAGCTGTCCTTTCTCATGTGCTGGTGGACACAGGTTCTTCCCTGAATGTCTTGCCAAAGAAGGCTCTGGTGAAGTTAGAATACGATGGGTTGGCATTGAGACCCAGCAACCTGGTGGTACGAGCCTTTGATGGTTCGAAGAGATCGGTTCTGGGAGAGATTGAGCTGCCCGTGACAATTGGCCCACAGACCTTTAAAACTATCTTTTATGTGATGGACATTCAGCCCGCCTACAGCTGTTTGTTGGGTAGACCCTGGATTCACGCCGCCGGCGCAATAACGTCTACCCTTCACCAAAAGTTAAAATATGAGTGGGAAGGCCAAGTTGTTACAATCTGCGGGGAGGAGGATATATTCGTTAGCCATCTGGCTACTTATAAGTATATTGAAATGGATGGGGAGATCCATGAGACAATGAGCCAAGGATTTGAAGCCTTGAATGTCAATGAAGCATCTGCTGTATCTGGTATCTCCATGTCGTCTTACCAACAAGCCCGGAAGGTTGTTGAGGAAGGAACTGCCCTAGGCTGGGGCAAGGTCTTAGCTGTGGAGGAGAAGAAGGACAAGTTTGGGTTGGGTTACAGACCAACTCAACATCAAGCGAAGGCTGCTGCAGAGCCAGGTTTTGTCAGTGGGGGAATGCTTACCCCTGATGCTATCAACTGTCTGGAAGACGAGTTGGAAGAGGAGCGCAATCTGGAGAATTGGATTCGTCCAAAGATCCCGGGGAGCAGTGTCTCGAACTGGTCTTCCCAGGAAATTATAAGGGTTACTCATGCAGAGTAATTATTATTTCCTGTATTTTCATAGCATGCATCCAAGTCTTGCATCTTGCCCAAGATGACAAGACTCATTTTGTAATCAGGGCCATCTGTACTTTTGTGCAAACAAGATTAAATTAATGAAATATCAGACAATCTTTTTGCAAACGAGTCTTTTTCTTCCCTGCTCACTGTTTTTCCATTTTTCTTTTTGTACAAAAATAAATGGCGGTGTTTTCAAAATGATAACTTCATTTCACTTTTTCTAAAGCAATATTAAAATCAATCACTAAAATGAACCAACTTAACCCTTGCAGAGAGTGCCTTCCAGACAGCACCGACAACAGCACGACTATGACATCGTATGACTTTGACAATCCGATCAATCAAGCTGATGAAGGAGTTGATGAAGAATATGAGCTTCCTGAAGAGCTAGCCAGGTTGTTGAGACAGGAGGAAAAGGTTATTACTCCTCATCAGGAGGAGATTGAAGTGATTAATCTTGGTACAGAGGAAGACGTGAAAGAGGTTAAAATCGGGGCCTGCCTGCAAGACTCAGTGAAGAAGCAGCTGGTTGATCTACTTCAAGAGTATGTGGATGTGTTTGCTTGGTCGTATCAAGACATGCCAGGGTTGGATACCGACATTGTTGTGCACAAGCTGCCTTTGAGAGAAGAGTGCCCACCGGTCAAACAGAAGTTGCGCCGAACTCGCCCAGACATGGCTATGAAAATCAAAGAAGAGGTACAAAAGCAGTGGGACGCCGGGTTCCTTGCTGTGACTAGCTATCCGCCGTGGGTTGCTAACATCGTACCTGTGCCTAAGAAGGACGGAAAAGTTAGAATGTGTGTTGATTACCGGGATCTGAACAGAGCCAGCCCGAAGGATGATTTCCCATTACCTCACATTGACGTATTGGTTGATAACACGGCTCAGTTCTCGGTATTCTCCTTCATGGATGGATTTTCAGGATATAACCAGATCAAGATGTCACCTGAAGACATGGAGAAAACAACATTCATCACACCTTGGGGCACGTTCTGTTACAAAGTGATGCCATTCGGACTGAAGAATGCTGGTGCCACATATCAACGGGCTATGGTGACATTGTTCCACGATATGATCCACAAGGAAATAGAATGTTATGTGGATGATATGATCGCCAAGTCCCTTACAGAGGAAGATCACCTGGTGAATCTGCTCAAGTTATTCAAGCGACTGAGGAAGTACCAACTGAAGTTGAACCCCAACAAATGCACATTCGGGGTGCGATCCGGTAAGCTGCTGGGCTTTATTGTAAGTGAGAAAGGGATTGAAGTTGACCCTGATAAAGTCAAGGCTATTCAAGAAATGCCTGCGCCGAAGACAGAGAAAGAAGTTCGAGGGTTCTTAGGTCGATTGAACTACATCTCACGGTTCATATCTCACCTCACAGCAACCTGTGAACCCTTGTTCAAGCTGTTAAGAAAAGAACAAACGGTCAGGTGGAACGAAGATTGCCAGAAAGCTTTTGACAAGATCAAGGAGTATCTGCAAGAACCTCCGATCCTCATGCCTCCAGTTGAAGGAAGACCTCTGATAATGTACTTGACAATGTTAGAAGAGTCGATGGGGTGTGTGTTGGGCCAGCATGACGAGTCTGGTCGAAAAGAGTATGCAATATACTACCTAAGCAAAAAGTTTACCGACTGTGAACAGCGTTATTCACTGCTCGAGAAAACTTGTTGTGCTTTAGCGTGGGCTGCTCGCCGACTGAGGCAGTATATGTTGACCCACACTACCTTATTAATCTCAAAAATGGATCCAGTTAAGTACATTTTCGAGAAGCCAGCTCTTACCGGACGGGTTGCAAGATGGCAGATGATTCTCACAGAATACGACATACGGTACACATCTCAGAAAGCCATCAAGGGCAGTGTACTATCTGAATATCTTGCTGAGCAACCCATTGATGACTACCAGCCTATGAGGTTTGACTTCCCTGATGAAGACATCATGTTCATTAAAGCAAAAGATCACGAAGAGCCTATTCACACTGAAGGGCCTGACCCGGAGGAAGAATGGACTATGATGTTTGATGGGGCTGTTAACATGAATGGTCGTGGTGTTGGTGCAGTACTCATTACACCTAAAGGAGTTCACATGCCTTTCTCGGCAAAACTCACTTTCAACTGCACTAACAACGAAGCTGAATACGAAGCTTGCATTTTGGGTCTTGAGGAAGCCATTGACCTCAGGATCAAAACATTGACCGTATTCGGAGATTCAGCTTTGGTAGTCAATCAAACCAACGGAAAATGGTACACCCACCAGGATCATCTGATACCTTACAGGGATTATACAAGAAGGTTATTGACTTTCTTTACAACGGTCAAACTTGAGTATATCCCTCGGGACGAGAATCAGTTTGCAGATGCTCTTGCTACCATTTCGTCTATGATCAAAGTTCAAACGGCTAACTTCGTACCCCAGATTTCAGTGTCTAGACTTGATAGACTAGCATATGTATTTGCAGCAGATGTTGTCAAGGATGATAAGCCTTGGTTTCATGACATTAAGTGCTTCTTGGAGGATCAGAAATACCCACCTGGGGCATCTTCCAATGATAAGAAGACTTTAAGAAGGCTTGCTGGAAGTTTCTTTCTGAACACTGATGGGTCTTTATACAAAAGGAACTTTGACATGGTACTCCTCCGGTGTGTTGACAAGACGGAAGCAGATTTGTTGATGCATGAAGTGCACGAAGGATCCTTTGGTACCCATGCAGGAGGGCATGCCATGGCTAAGAAGTTGTTAAGATCAGGTTATTACTGGATCACAATGGATGCAGACTGTTGTGCTTACGCCAGAAAATGCCACAAATGCCAGATCTACGCAGATAAGGTGCATGTGCCTCCCAATCCTTTGAACATCATGTCTTCACCATGGCCCTTTGCCATGTGGGGCATTGATATGATCGGCAAGATTGAGCCAACTGCTTCAAACGGCCACAGATTCATCCTGGTCGCCATTGACTATTTCACCAAGTGGGTTGAAGCAGCCTCATATGCAAACGTTACAAGACAAGTGGTAGCCAGATTTCTGAAGAGAGATATCATCTGTCGATACGGAGTGCCCGAGCGAATCATTACTGATAATGGTTCCAACTTAAACAACAAAATGATGGCAGAACTGTGCCGGGATTTCAAGATCCAACATCACAATTCTTCTCCTTACAGGCCAAAGATGAATGGTGCTGTTGAGGCGGCAAATAAGAATATCAAGAAGATTGTGCAAAAGATGGTAGTCACCTACAAAGACTGGCATGAAATGCTACCGTTTGCCTTGCATGGGTACCGCACGTCAATCAGAACATCCACTGGGGCAACACCGTATCAGCTTGTATATGGTATGGAAGCAGTCCTACCTGTTGAAGTTGAATTACCCTCTCTACGGGTACTAATGGATGTTAAACTGAGTGAAGCAGAATGGGTACGGTCCCGATTCGAACTACTGAGTCTGATCGAAGAGAAAAGATTGGCTGCAATCTGTCACGGGCAGCTATATCAGAAAAGAATGAAGAGAGCCTTCGATCAGAAAGTCAGGCACCGAGAATACCAAGTAGGAGATCTTGTGCTGAAAAGAATCCTCCCTCCTCATACGGACCACAGGGGCAAATGGACTCCAAATTATGAAGGACCATTTGTTGTAAAGAAAGTTTTCTCTGGTGGAGCACTGATGCTCAGTACCATGGATGGTGAAGATTTCCCGTCCCCTGTGAATTCAGATGCAGTTAAAAAATACTTCGCATAAAATGACCCGCTGGACATAAAAACAGAATGTATGTCCAGGCAAAAATAGGGCATCCCGGCGAGTCAAAAACAGAATAAAAGACTCGGGCAAAAATAAGGGAAATAAATGAAAGATGTACACCCGCTGAGTTGAAAAGCCGCATTGGACAACTCAGGCAAAAATGGGTATCCCGATGGATTGAAAACCCGAAAGGGCGATCCATGCAAAATAAGGGAATAAGCGAACAACTGCATTCTGAATTCGTCTGTATTATCTACAACTTGGTAAGCTACAAAGGATCAAGCTTCAATCAGAATCAACTCTCTCCAGAAAGCAAGACGAGAAGAACGTCATTGTCATACGAGTCATAGCAGAAGAAGAAGCTCCTTGAAAGCCTCGTCAACATCGCCAGCATTTTGTTTCTCAATTTGTAACAATCTCTTCATTTCAGGAGATATGTTTCCTTGACTGTATCTTGCCAATTCAGGGCACATGAATTAATAAAATCAGATTTTCGGTCATGTTTCGTTTTTACATTTATGTTTTGCAAAGAGTTGTCTGATATCTCTAAAAATGCATTTGCATAAGTACAGGTGCCTTTCTCTAAAAAACAAAAACACATGCTTATAGGGAATGTGATTATTCTCGAAAGTACTTAACTCCTATGACGGAATTCAGTGAGGGATACCTCGGGACCTTTTGTACGTTTCCTTATCGTTGCAGGATTGCAGGTATCCAGAACGCAACCTGGGGCATGCAGGTTACACCTCAGCAAGTTGGCGAATCATTATCAACTCGGTCTATCTTCCACATGGCACTGGAGAGTGCCCACCTCCCCAGCAAAGTTGCCCAATCAACAAACAGGCTTAACACTCGGGATGTTTCCTCCCCAGCCAAGTTGCCTCTCATTACTCTCCCCAGCTGAGTTATCAACAGCATTCCCCAGCTGTAGTGCCAACCATTCTTCCTCAGCAAAATGCAGAAGTCAGGGAATCATCTCCCCCACAGAATCCCCAGCCTCTATTCAGAAGAGCAACGCACGGAGAAATCACAACAGAGTACAGAAAGCTTCTGCAAACCCCAGCTGGGTCCCATATTATAAGGATATGTCAATCAGTGACCTATATCCCCAAGCAGATACATCATTAGATCTACCAATGATCTCATCCCCAGCTGGGATGTTCACTTCAAGCAGATCAACCAGAGATCTTCACAGCGACGGGATCCGAATCCCGGATCTGTGCCCCTTTGCATAATCATAGCATTCGCATCATACTATCCCCTCAGAGCGTAGCATTCCGTCTAATACGGAGCATTACGGCAAAAAACAAATGCATAGCATAATCATAAGCCATGTTGTGAATTGAACACTTGTGAATAATAAACTGTTCATCATCATTATACACAAAAAAATCCCCACCAGGGTCCCAGCAAAAGCAGTTGCCTCACAATCACAAACACCAGTATATACTCCTTTTGGCACCCGTCCGTGTCATCTTTCCCCCAGTACAGTCGCCTGAACACTCTTTACAAACAAGATCACCCGTATTACGGATACTTCATGACGCCCGTCCGTGTCAAATCACCAGCAGAAAGCCAAAGACATCCTCTTTGCACTCACATATACTTATATACACTTTTCTTGACACCCGTCCGTGTCATATCCCCAGCGCAGTCGCTTACACCTTTATCACCCATACACTTGTTAATATTATACTTTTCCCTCTTGACACCCGTCCGTGTCACTTTCCCCAGCAGTTAAAATACTCATCTATACAATACAATACTCAATACTCATGGTACACTTATACAGATACTCGTCCGTATCTTGTATACATCATCACTCATATCCCCACAGATTCGACAGTAGTCCTTGTTCTTTGTTAACCAGTTGGTACTCGTCCGTACCATCACCTCAGAACATTGCGTCTAGTGTTTGTTTCTACGTGATACTCGTCCGTATCATAGTCTTAAGGATGCTCGTCCGCATCTTTAATCCATACACCGTGTCAAACACTTATGTCTTCTTGGATATAGATACTCGTCCGTATCTACTTTTCCCCAGAAGAGTCCTTTCAGATGCAACACTCGTCCGTGTTCTTTGTTAACCAGTTGATACTCGTCCGTATCATCATCTCTGAACATGTGTCAGTTTGTTTCTACGTGATACTCGTCCGTATCATAGTCTTAAGGATGCTCGTCCGCATCTTTAATCTATACACAATACCAAACACTTATACCTTTTGTTTCTTGGATGTAAACGCTCGTCCGTGTTTACTATATCCCCAGTAGATCACCAACAAATTTTCTTTTTATCTAACACTCGTCCTGTGTTATGATACCTTTGAGAGCAGCCGTACCCTGCTGAGTAGTCGTCCTCCACTTCTTGATGGTCGTCCTCCATCATGCTCATCCGATGGCCGTCCCCATCGTTGATTTTTAGCAGCCGTCCCCTGCTAGGTGGTCGTCCTCCACCTTTTGATGATCGTCCTTCATCACTTTATCCAATGGCCGTCCCCATTGTTGATATTGGTTATCTGGCATTCGTCCTATGTCATGAGAAACCTCGAGAGCAGCCGTACCCTGCTGAGTGGTCGTCCTCCACTTCTTGATGGTCGTCCTCCATCATGCTCGTCCGATGGTCGTCCCCATCGTTGACCTTTGCTATCCGATGGCCGTCCCCATCGTTGATATTTTCGGCAGCCGTACCCTGCCAGGTGGTCGTCCTCCACCTTTGATGGCCGTCCCCATCATATTTCTTTTATCCCCAACAGAGCAGCCGTCCCCTGCTAGGTGATCGTCCTTCACCTTTGATGGCCGTACCCCATCAACTGTTTATTTCATTTATTCTTTAACCCGATGGCCGTCCCTGTCGTGGTCCCTTTTCCTTTTTAGCCCGATGGCCGTCCCCATCGTTGGTTACCTTTATGAACTTGATGGCCGTCCCCGTCATGTTTCATTCGATCCCCAGAAAATTTTACAGCTTTATCTTGATGGCCGTCCCCATCATGATATCTTATTTTCCCAGCTAGTCGGCCGTCCCCGTCTTAGCTCTACCTTTCATCCCCAGCATGTCGGCCGTCCCCGTCATCGCTTTACTTCACATTTATCCCAGCATGTCGGCCGTCCCCGTCATCGCTCTTTACCCAGCAGTCGTCCTCTGCTCGACGGTCATCCTCCGTCGCCTACACTTTACAATATACTTTATTTTTCATATACAATCTATATCCCTTTTCTTCTTCATTTTGTGAGTGCAAATTTTGGACTGTCTTTGATATTCAACCACAAGTTATCTTGTTTGCCTGTTAAGCAGTCGCTTACAACCTGCACAGCTAACTCATGTTTGAATAGGGGCAGCTGTAAACACCCCAAATTTTCCCTCACCCATTCACACCATGGCTTGTGATCATCTCATATGCATAAACACAATCATATCATCTCATATCTCATTTTTGATTCACTGCATAGTTTCTAAGGCATCTGCACCTAGGGTTTGTGACCTGAGCAATCCCAAAGCTTCTTGGGCCACTCCAAAGGCCACCAATCACTTCAAAGAGGTCCATGTGAGTTCTTATATCATATTTCATCTCCTCAAAGTCAGAATTGCAGAGGAATCACAAGAACTAGGGTTTGAGTGGATGCAGAGCCAGGTTGAACTGCACAGTTGACTGAAAATTAGGGTTTTGATTTCAGAGGCCATAACTCCAAATTTTTTGGTCATTCTTGTTTCCATTGATCTCTATATGGTATAGGGAGTATGCATATCAATTTTCATGAAGAAATTCCATGGGGAAGTCATCTGATCAAAGGTTGACTTTTCACACAAGTCAGTGCAAAATCAGGGCATCTGAGGCCCCCAATGACCCAACCAATGGGTGATCTTCATCATTTTGGGTGTATATGATCTTTATTTGATCATGGAAGAAGGTTGAAGTTCATAGAAATCAAGAATTCAGGGTTTTGCAAATGTTGACTTTTTGGGCATAGTTGACTTTTCAAGAATGCATCATTTTAGGTCATTTTTCAAGCCATGATTCATGATCCAAAAATGCTTCAAATGGAAAAACTTTGGTCATGAAAGTTGTAGATCTCATCTTTCCCTTTTCAAAAAGTACAAGAACATGATCAAACTCTTCTTGGATCAAAAGTTATGGCAATGCAAAGTTGGCAAAAATCACTTATTTTCAAGATATGCACCAAGTGTGAAAATTGCAAAATCATGTACCAAGTCAAATTGCAGCTTCTAATTGGTATCAAACCTTCACATAAACATCATGTAAGTCCTAAAATTCAGAATGAACTAGGCATTACTCATGTTTCATGACTTTTGGAACAAGATCTTCACATGTGAACCATAAAGTAACAAGTTGCAAAACCACTCATTTCTCTTCACCAACTTGCTGCATTGGTCCTTGAATCAAGCTAGCCTCACACACTCATCCTGCTGCGCAGCCCATGCCCATTGTACTTGCCTAGAGTCCAGCCATGCCTCTCTTACACAAAAAGTGGACTTTATGCAAAAGTAGACATCCCAATCACCACAGGCCATGTCACATCCTCTGGCCACTTGGATTAAAATAACATATCATTTGGCAAGCCATTTCATGTACAAGGCAAGGCTGAATCTCTCTCATTCATGACATTCACAAAAACACACCACATTGCAACTTGTTTCGAATCTGATTCCACAGCCTGAAAACACTTCAACTATCTTCACCATTCATCTCACCTTGCTCCATAGACCACCCAGCAACCAAGAACCAAGCCTGAAACAACCAGAATACTCCATAACCATTTCTCACCTCAGCCTGCATTTCTCTTCGAAACTCTCACCACAGCTTGCAAACATACAAACAAACACCACAGACCTTCTCCATTCATCCTCAGGATCACAAACAACCCATCACAATGACCTGAAAGTGCCAGAATCTCCATTGCCATTTCTGAGCAAGCTTGAGCAGGAGCTTTCGAATCTCATTATCCAGCCAACTTAAACTCCTTTTGAGCATTCAAACATCTTCTGGGGATCAAGTGGAGTGGATTGCACAAGGAGAAGTGGCCAGAAAGTCCTCAAACTGAAAGCTCCAAATCTCAGGTAGCTCGAAAATTATTTTTCCAGAAATCATTTTTCTTGTTACAAACTTGTTCTATGTGATTCACTGATCATCCTGGTACCATTGGTTTTGAAAATGGCTTTGTTTTGAGCATTTAATTTGTCTCTGAAACTGGTTTGCCCTAAAACTTGTTCTGTTCGATTCATGGTTTTGAGGAAGAAGAAATTTGTTTGGACTTAGGGTTTTAGCTCAGGGGGTCATGGGGATCATTTTGGTGAGCTTAGTTTTCATTTTCGTTACGATTTGAGAGATTTGGGGAGTTTTCAGGTGAGGTGCTGGCCGGAGAAGACGACCGGAGGTCTTCTCCGGCCACCTGAGAGTGATTATGCCCTAATCTGTGTCATTAAGTCAGTTTGAATTCTGAGCGTAGATCCCCCTTGACTTGTTGACTTCCCGCTGGTTTGGATGGCCCAGATTCATTCATTAACCCTAATCCACTTAATTAAGTTTTAATTAATTCGTAATTAAATTAATTTGGCCAGAGTGAATCCAGACCCTTCGTTCACGCGCCAGTCAACGTTTTCAAATCCAGGACGCATCTCATCCCTTCATCCTGTTTACTTTCATTTTCATTTAATTTTTATTTCATTTTATTTCAATTAACTTGCACAATTTATTTAAAATAGCAGAAAATTCTTAAAAATTATGAAACTTTTTCTTTAAAGTTTTATTAATTTTTAAGACCCAAAAATATTTTTATTTTATTTTTTATCATTAAAAAAGTATTTTTAAATATTTAAAAGATTATTTTTAATTGATTAATGGAAATTAATTAATTAAAAATACTTTTAGGTATTTAAAAATTACAAAAAAATTCATGAAATGTTCTAAGACATTTAGAAACATTGTCCAACCTTCAAACCAAATTTCTCTTTTGATCTTGATGCACTTTAAGAATTTTTCATTGAATTATATCATATTTTGTGCATTATTTTGATCATAAGTTCAAAAATTCATTTCTGCCTATTGGAGAAGGTTGAGACATTGATTCTTCTTGCATTGTTTTATGTTTAGCATGTATTTTCAAGGATAAAATGGCCATGAATTGATCTTGCATTTTCTAATTGTTTGGCATTTCTTTTGTTAAGAACCCTAAAAAACCCTAATAACTTAGAAAAATCATATCTTGAATTTGGTTGAGAGTTGAGAGCTCCCCTTTGGGCAGTGGTTTATTATAGGTTTAGGGTTTCTTTGGATGCCATTTTCCATTTTTTATCTTAGGGTTTGCTTCTGTTTTGAGTTTTTGTTTGATGTTTGATCCATGAACCCTAATTTGGGCTTCCATTTGCATCCTTCTTGCATTTCCTTGCATAATATGACTTGTCTTTGCATTTTGTGCATTCTTGTGATTCATTTGACATCTTAAGACATATAGAAAGCATGTTTGATCATTGCATTACATATTTGCCATGTCATTTGCCTTATATGCTTCATAACTTTCCATGCTTGTTCATGCTCCTTAACTTGCATCATTTGCATTCATAATATTGTATGAGCATCTCCATGCCTTGCCTCATGTTTGTAGCATCTCATAGCATCATTAACATCATGTAAATGCTTCTGGTTTTGTTTCTCATCATGTCATCTCATCCCATTTTGCATTGCATTGCATTTCTTTTCTAACCTTTTCAGGTGGTAAGTGATTTTGAGAAGTGAATTTGCCTTCACTTCTCATAACTTTTCTTTTCATCTCTCTTGCATCCATTGCTGCATTCCTATATGTGTTTGAGTTTGAGCTTGCTCATTCTTCTTCTCTCCACTTTCTTTCTTCAAGTGACTTGACTTCTTGAATGAAGCAAGTCACTTTGCTTCTCTTGATCTTGTTCATCTGCTTCCTGGTGACTCCTTTGAAGATTTGTTCTTGAAAACCTCACAAACCTTAGGATCAACCAAGCATGACAATGAATTAGGGTTTTGATTAGTCTCCCCTCATAGTTTTTTACCTTTGTGTCTCTCTTTGAGTCCTCTCTTCTCATCTCATAATCAGGGACTAAACCCTAAAGGCTTTGAGACTTTGTGATTAAGCTTATGCCTGCATCCTTCTCTTAGGATGGAGTGTATAACTTTAATCCTAAGTTTTGAACCCTTAAGGTGTTTAAATCTCTTAATCAATTCATTTAATAAGTATCAAGACATCACACTTGTAACTTGGGCCTTGCATTAGGGTTCTAATTCTTCCTTAAGTGGTTAAGAAGGACTAACCCTAGTGTTAATGGACAAGTACCCCTCAAGTTGTCTTACAAACAATAAAACTCACTTCATCATCATACCATTAAATAAAATCCATTTAATCAAAGGCTTGTTTTGTCATGAGTTTAATCCCTAATCATGGATTAAGTTGAGGAGCTTTCCTCAGCTTAAACATTCTCATCTATCATCCTTCTTTTAGGATGGTGTAATGGGTCTGTTTAATCCTTGATTAAGGCTTAACCTCATTACTCAACACTAAACAAAAACAACCAAAACATCTAGTTAATCACACTTAAGGTATTCTCATTACCCCTAATCAGAGGGAAGATGTGATGAGTTTACTAAATCCATTGGTTTAGACTTAAGCTCATTATCCTATGACAAACTTCAAAAAGCAATAAAAGACTGAAAACAAAAAAACAAACAATAATCGTCTCCTCCGGGATTCTTTTCTCATCACCTTCACTCACAAACGAGAACTTGCTTCTTCCGTCTAATGCAAGACAGTCAGCACCTGAGCCAGACAGGTCATACACTTGAGCATAGGCAAGTAAGCAGTTCACAAGTCAATTCACCTTTCAGTCTCTTTGGGTCGAACTACGGTGTTCTGACTTCCTCATTGCACGAGAGGATACGTAGGCATAACTTAACAGTTATCGAACAAAAGTCTCTGTATATTCCCCCTCCTTCCAGCTTCATTCTTTAGCCTCATGATCTTGAGCATTTCACTCCTTTCTTACACTGGCACTTTCATACTTCACATCACTTATACACTTCATTTCTTTTACACTGACACCTGTACACATCCTTTTCCAGCTCTTTGACACACAAATTGCACTGACACTACCCCTTTAAAATACAAATCTTCTAAGCGTGGATCCCGTCGAGTACGGCGGACAATCTGGGTGCTAATACCTTCCCAGGTTGTAACCAACCCCCTTTCTCAGTCTCTCTGGTTCGCAACCGTCTTATCCATCTTTTTCTAGGCCTATGCAGCATTGCCTTTCCTTCGGGATAAAAATGCCTAGCTGGCGACTCTATTCATCTCCAGTGAGTTCACGGCTGTGTGTTCTCACTGTTCCCCCTCGCCGACCGTTCGCGTCTGTACCTTCATCTGAACCAGTTTTCATTTGTCGGGAGCGACAAGAGCCGCCACCTAATTCTATTTATTCTACGAGAGAAAAGGGAGATATAGATACAACCTAAAGGAAGGATAAGAAATGGTCAACGAAACCAAATTCTAAGTTCGGGAGTCGGTTACGCAAGGGGAAGGTATTAGCACCCCTCACGTCCGTTGTACTCAACGGGAACCTCTTAGCTAATTATGCGATTAAATGTTGATCTTAAGTCTTTGTCTTCTAAATGATTATTAATATGTTTGTTCTAAAGTTTTAAGTTATTATTAAGACGGAGAAAGGATTAAAGTTTATTATTATTGTGATTTAAACAGAGAAATAATTAAATTTTTTATTAGGGTGACGGAAAGACAGTTAATTTTTTATTATTGTGCTCGCGAAGGATTAAAATCCTCGTGCCTACGTATTCCCTTGTGCAATGGGAAAGTCAGAGCTTCGTAGTTCGTGCTACTACGATTTGTGGTTTTTATTGAACAATTGTTTAAAACGCATTCTACTGTTAAGCATTGGCTTATACTCGCGGTGAAGGCTGAAGCGCTAGCTTGTTCGAGAGGTAGAATGATTTAAACAATGTTCGTTTTAGAGAAAAGGTGTTTGAATTTTGTTAAGATGTTTTAAACGAAAGGGTGAATGAACCATCGCATGGGGCTAGCCCAATTGCGGTCCAATCCAGAACGTGCGAAATGCTAGACTCCGGAGTTCTGTCTTTCATGATTTAATTTAAATAAATTGAATATTTGTTATACATTTTGATATACGAATGGTGATTGAACCATCACGTGAGGCTAGCCCAGTTGCGGTCCAATCCAGAACGTGCGAAATGCTAGACTCCGGAGTTCTGTTTTCGTATGTTAAATTAGATAAATTGAATAACTGTTTTTAGACGTTTTAAAATCGATGTGTAATCAATAACGAAGGATTGAACGAACAATACGCGTGGGGCTAGCCCAGTTGCAGTTTATTCTAGAACGTGCGGAGTGCTGGACTCCGGAATTCTATTCCTTGTATTAATTAAATTCGGCGCGTAAAAGTCGTGCAGACGGCGATCGCATAGATCGACTTATGTGTGTGTTAAGTGTAGGCGTATGAATTTACTTGGCGTTGGACCAAAATATTTTCTTTATTTTTAAATAATTTAATTACTATTTCGAAATATTATGCCCATGTCTTGCTTAACGATTTATAAAAAAGAAAAATCGAGAATGAGATACTAGCAACATAAATATTATTTTCACCTTTATAATATTCACATCAGAAGAGAATAACAACTACTTAGAAATCTAATTGAAATCGAACCGAAAATTAAATAATGTGGTGCATCTTGTAATACAAGTGAGTCTAATACAAAAGTAGACCATTTCTAATAAAAGCTCAATGAAAGTTTCTATATAATAATAATATATAAAAATAAATAAACCAAATAAATAAAAGGAAAATTGTTGAAAATTTGGAAAATAGAAACAATATATTCAACATGAGACAATCTAATTCACACATATATATGATATGCATCAACTGTTAAAGAAAACACTACCACTAAGTAAAAAAACAAGAAACAAGTCACTAAATAAAATACAAGAAAAAAAACCAAAATAATTTAATATATAAGTGGCCCTACACAAAGATAACAATGGTCTTGATGGCTTTCCTACTGTATCCAATTTCAAATAAAATCCATAGGTTCATGAGTAATAAAAAAAAAACAATCTTACAAAACCTGATGAAACCAAAACACATTAAAACTACTGCATCCATCCATTAACCTAAATTAACTAATTAAATAATTAAGAAGAAAATAAAACAAGATAGAAACTAAATAAATAGAAAAATAAAATATATAAAAAATGAGAACAAATGAAAAGAAGAGGCAAACATTGACAGTAACAACAATCAATTTTTAAAAAAGAAATAAAACCTGTAAAGCTCTTTCTCTCCCTTTCAAGTTCGTTCCTCCCTCAACTCACATAAACCTCTCTCAGCTGTACGATTCCGCTTTCCTTTTGGCCGTTCAACACCCTTTCTCAATCGCAAATGGTTTCTCTTCGTCTTGGCTCAGGTTTTAGGGGGTGGTTTGTTGAGGGATTTTTGGCGGTGATGGGTTTCGTGGCTGAAGGTTTGATCAAGGTTGGATTAACGGCGGAGGGAACAGGTGGCGGATCTCGGATTCGGATTGATTCCGAAAGTGGTTTCTTTGGTTTCGGTTGTAGAAGGGTGGTCGCAGCGGCTCGCAGTAGTGTGCGCTCTCAGGTTCGCTTTCGGAAATCGTTTGCGGTGAGTGGTGTCCGGTAGTTTTTTTTTTTGTTGCGCGCGGTGGATGAGGGGATGACTTTGGATCCGAAGGGAGAAGAAGATGGTTTAAGGATGTCTTCTCCTTTTTGTTTCTGCGATCCTTTCCTCCCTTTCTGATGTTGAAAAAAAAATATGGTTTGTGTTAAGGATTTGGGTGGTTGTTAATGGCAGAAATTTGAGGAAACGGCGAGGGTTAAGAGGGAAAGAGAGGGAGGAACAGTTGGTAGTGGTGGTTGTGGTGTCGTGCGGCTTGCAGTTGGAGTTATTTGCGAGTGATTTTTTGATGGTGTGTTTGTGAAGTTGTGTTAGAAAGAAAGCACGGATCTTTTTTTGGTCTCCCCCTCAAACTAGTTGAATCTCCTCTATTTAACATCCAATTTGAACTTTATTTTTCTCAACTCTTGTTTCAATGCTGGTGGTAATGTCATTGTCTAACAGCAGAAGTTTGGTCTGAAATGTTTATGTTGTATTGCATCAGGTTTTGGTAAGGCCTTTTTTGTGTAAGCTTTGGTCAAAGTTTTTCTGCAAGTTCTTGGGAGGGACATAGGACTGGTTTAACAGTGTTGTTTTGATGCAAAGTTTTGGTCAAAATTGGACTGTACAAACTGTCTAAACTAAACCAAATAATAATAATAGAGATAATAAAAATAAATGAATTAGCCTAATTAGAACTAATTAAAAATAAAAATAAAAAATCTAAATCTAAACACTCATTAAATTGGATAAATAAAATATATAAAATTAAAAGATTAAAACAACTTTAAAACTAAACTAATTAAGATTAAAAATTAATTAATTAAAAGAAAAACTACTTGAAAATATAACTAAACAAACTAAATTATAATAAAGCTAAATTAATCTATAGCCTAATTATGAATAAACTAAATCTAATTTAAACCTAAACAAGGACTAAACTAAATACTATGAGAGTAATCAATATTAATTAAAAATAAATAAATAAATATTAAAGCTAAAATAAAATATAAACTAAAATTTAACTAATTTAAAGAAAACTAATTAATCTAATAAAAAAAAGTACTAAATTTTAATATAAACTAAAACTATTCTAAGCAATATAAGTAAAATTATTGGAAAAAAAAATCGAAATAAATTCTAAAATCAAGAATTAAAAATGACAAAAATATAAAATCAACTAAAAAATGAATTACTAATGATAATGGACACAAAATACAAAATGACTGGCTAACAAATAATTCGATAAAAAGCGTCAGATGAATGAAAATAATTTTTTAAAGGTTGGTCAAAATTTAGGGTGTGACAAATGGTACATGGAGAAGTAGACCTCCCAATCAAAGTAGGCTCTCAAGTATTCAACTCTACTTTCTATGTGATGGATATTCGTCCTGCGTATTCTTGTTTGCTTGGGCGCCCATGGATCCATGGGGCAGGTGCTGTGACTTCCACCTTGCATCAGAAGTTGAAATATCCGGTGAAAAACAAAATTGTCACTGTCTATGGTGAAGAAGAGTACATGGTTAGCCATGTGAATACTTTCAAATATGTAGAAATGGAGGGTGAAATGGTTGAAACTCCGTGCCAAACATTTGAAGTTGTTCCTTGCTCTGCTCCTGTTCCTCAGTCTGTCCCTGCTTCTGAAAGAGTTCCTGTGGTTACCAGAATACCTCCTGCAATGGCCTCCCTCAAAGATGCTAAGGTTGTGGTTGCAAAAGGTGGTTCTTCTATTTGGGGTCAGCTTCCCAACACCCCTTACAAGTCTGACAAGTTTGGTTTGGGTTTTACTGCAGAATCCCATAAGATTGTTCGTCATGCTCGTGTTGTTCGTATCACTAATCAATGGGTCATAAGAGATCAAATCAATGTTGTGGGTGACTGTAATGAAGACTACAACCTGGATGATTGGATCTTTCCTACCATGGGTGATGGGCTCAACAATTGGAAGATTGAAGACGTTATTCCTATCTCCTTTAGTCAGGAGTAAATACTATTATTGTGTTTTGTTTTAAGTTTGTAATTTCGAACAATTAAACTTTTAAGCTTTGTGTCTTGCCCGAGACACAATGGTATGCTTGTTTCGGGATGTCATTTCATTCGCATACTTCATTCAATAAAAATCAATGGACGTTTCGTTTTCGTAAATATTGTGCTCCTTGTCTTTCTTTTCTTTTTTTATTTTATTTTATTAGCTATGTGTTCTTACACACACTCACATCACTAAAATGCAGATCCTCATCCACTCTGGATCCTGTTGATAACAATTCTACTATTGCCAATTATAATTTCGAGAATCCGATCTATCAAGCTGAAGATGGAAAGGAGGAAGATTGTGAAGTACCTGTAGAGCTTGCTAGGTTGTTACAACAAGAAGAGAAAGCTATACAGCCTCATGAAGAGCCAATCGAAATTGTGAATCTGGGGACTGAGGAAAACATGAAGGAGGTCAAGATAGGGGCTGAACTAGAAGATGGTGTTAAGAACAGACTAATTCAGATGTTACGTGACTATGTGGAGATCTTTGCTTGGTCTTATGAAGATATGATATGATTGGATACAGACATTGTGGTTCACCGTTTACCGGTAAAAGAAGATTGTCGTCCAAAGAAGCAGAAGGTTCGTCGCATGCGTCCTGAAATGTCAGAAAAGATTAAAGCAGAGGTGATGAAACAGTTTGATGCAGGGTTCTTACCTGTGACTTCTTATCCTCAATGGGTTGCAAATGTGGTACCAATACCTAAGAAGGATGGTAAGGTACGTATGTATGTAGATTACAGGGATTTGAACAAGGCTAGTCCTAAGGATGACTTTCCACTTCCACATATTAACGTTCTGGTAGACAACACTGCTCAGCATAAGATATTCTCCTTCATGGATGGTTTCTCTGGTTACAATCAGATTAAGATGGCACCTGAAGATATGGAGAAGACTACATTTGTTACATAGTGGGGAATTTTTTGTTATAAGGTGATGCCGTTTTGTTTGAAGAACGCCGGGGCAACTTTTTGTTATAAGGTGATGCCGTTTTGTTTCACGATATGATTCATCATGAGATAGAGGTATATGTGGACGATATGATAGCCAGGTCCCAGAATGAAGAACAACACCTTGACCATCTACATAAGTTGTTTGAGAGGTTGAAGAAGTATAAACTGAGATTGAATCCAAACAAGTGTACTTTTGGAGTTAGGTCTGGTAAACTCCTGGGTTTCATTGTCAGTGGAAAAGGTATTGAAGTGGATCCTGCAAAAGTAAAAGCTATACAAGAGATGCCTGCTCCCCGTACTGAGAAGGAAGTTAGAGGTTTCTTGGGACGACTGAATTACATTGCAAGATTTATTTCCCAGCTAACTGCTACTTGTGAGCCAATCTTCAAGCTGTTGAAGAAAGATCTGGTAATAGAATGGAATGACGAGTGCCAGACAGCCTTTGATGAAATCAAAAGATATCTCCTAGAACCTCCAATCTTGATGCCACCAGTTGACGGAAGACCCTTGATTATGTACTTAACAGTATTAGACAATTCAATGGGGTGTGTGTTGGGGCAACATGACGAGTCTGGTCGAAAAGAGCAGGCAATATACTACCTTAGCAAAAAGTTTACCGATTGTGAAACAAGATACTCACTGCTCGAGAAAACTTGTTGCGCTTTAGCATGGGCTGCTCGGCGACTAAGACAATATATGCTGACTCATACTACCTTGTTGATTTCAAAGATGGATCATATCAAGTATATATTCGAGAAACCTACTCTCTCCGGACGAATAGCGAGATGGCAAATGATCTTAACAGAATATGATATACAATACACCACTCAGAAGGCCATTAAGGGCAGTGTGGTAGCTGATCATTTGGCTCATCAGGCAGTGGATGATTATCAGTCTATGAATTTTGAGTTCCCGGATGAAGACATTATGATTATTACCAAAGAACCTGGACAATATGATGGACCTGAACAGGGATCCCAATGGACTATGGTTTTTGACGGAGCTTCTAATGCGCTTGGTAATGGTGTTGGTGTTGTGATCATTTCTTCTAAAGGTTGTCATACCCCAATTACTGCTAGACTTTGTTTCTTTTGTACCAATAACATGGTTGAATATGAAGCATGTATCATGGGTATCAAAGCTTCCATTGAGATGAAGATTCAGTTCCTGGACGTATATGGAGATTCAGCCCTGGTAGTTAGCCAAATTAAAGGAGATTGGGATACCAAGCATGAAAATATCATTCCTTACAGAGAGCATGTGTTGTATTTGATCCCATATTTTGAATAGATTACCTTTGGACATATTCCACGAGGAGAGAATCAGTTGGCAGACGCATTAGCCACCATGGCATCCATGTTTGAGATTAGCTGGGATGATGAAGCTCCCAAGATCACTATTGATAGATTCGAGAAGCCTGCAATGAGATTGACACTGAAGGAGGAGAGGGAAAACCTTGGTTCTATGAAGTAAAAAGATATCTTGAAGCTCAGGAATTCCCTGAAGGGGCATCTGTCAAAGATTAGAAATTTCTGTGGAGGTTTTCTGCTAAGTTCTTTTTGAGTAATGGAATTTTGTACAAGCGCAATCATGATTCGACTATGCTTCGTTGTGTGGATAAGAAAGAAGCAACAAAGATTATGGAAGACATGCATGACGGGATTTTTGGCACTCATTCTAGTGGTCATACCATGGCAAAGAAGATATTGAGAGCAGGTTACTATTGGTCTACCATGGAAGCTGACTGCTATCAACATTCCAAAACATGTCACAAATGTCAGATTTATGCTGATAAGGTGCATATACCTCCAGTTCCATTGAATGTGTTGACTGCTCCTTGGCCTTTTGCCATGTGAGGCATAGATATGATTGGTGAGATCAAGCCTACTGCTTCTAATGGGCATCGTTTCATCCTGGTTGCCATTGATTACTTTACAAAATGGATGGAGGCAGCCTCATTTGCATCTGTTACTAAGAATGTTGTGGCTCGATTCATTAAGAATAATCTCATATGTAGGTATGGCATCCCTGAAAGGATCATCACAGACAATGGCTCTAATCTAAATAACACCATGATTACTGATCTATGCACGCAGTTCAAGATTAAGCATCACAACTCTTCTCCGTATTGTCCAAAGATGAATGGGGCAGTAGAAGCTGCCAATAAGAACATCAAGAAGATTTTACAGAAGATGACTGTTACGTATAAGGATTGGCATGAGATATTACCATTTGCTCTTCATGGTTATCGTACTACAATACATACTTCAACAAGGGCAACCCCATTCTCCTTAGTCTATAGTATGGAAGCAGTTCTACCCATTGAGGTTCAGATCCCTTCCTTGAGAATCATGAAGGATGCAGGCTTGGATGAAGATGAGTGGATTCAGACTTGACTTGACCAGATAAATTTGATTGATGAGAAAAGGCTGGCAGCTGTTTGCCATGGTCAGATGTACCAGAAACGTATGATCAAAGCTTTTAATAAGAAGGTTAAGAAAAAGGTATATCAGGCTGGTGACATGGTAATCAAGCGTATCATATTACCACAGGGTGATCCTAGGGGCAAGTGGAATCCTACATATGAAGGACCATTTGTAGTCAAGAGGGTATTCTCAGGAGGTACCATGATGCTTACTACTATGGACGGTGAAGATTTCCCACAACCCGTAAACGCAAACATAGTTAAAAAATACTACGCATAAAAAGAGACCCACTAGGTTGACTGGCCTAGGAAAAAATAACGGCATCCCGGCGAACCAAAAGGGTTCGGGCAAAAATTAGGGTTATATATAAAAAATGTACACCCGACAAGTCGAAAACCTGAAAAGGCGGCTTGGGCAAAAAAGGGTATCCCGGTGGATTGAAAACCTAAAGGGGAAATCCAGGAAAAAGTTAGGGATTAAAGCGTATGACTATGTCTCGTTGGATCACTCATGTAACTCCAACTATTTGTGCTACTTGGATCAAGTTCAAACAGATAAAGATCAATCCAGTCATTTCCATCTCAACAGCCAGGGATGATATACTTGAAGATAATGGCAATAGTAGAATTGGAACTCAATAAGATTATTTTTCACATAGTTGTTTTTCTTTGTTTTTGTAAAAAACTTTTGTGACGAATTCCTCTTACTAGGATTTTTGTCTCCTTGTACAAACTTGCCTATGTATAGGCCACTTTCTAAATAAATAAAGTCTCGTCTTTGAATTCAAATTTACTCTTACATTGTTTACTTAAACGAAAACGTCCATTGGTTGTGTTTGAATGTGTGTAAGTTTTTGAATATGATTGATGTTTACCAGAAATGCATAAAATGCAGTAATAGTATTTACTAAGGACGAACGAGGGTAAGAATTCAACGAATCTTCGTGTTCTCATCCCCACCAAGTAAGGTTTGATACTCCAGGATAAGTCACTCAGGGGATGTCCATCTCTTTTATCCCCAATCAGGGTATTCAGGAATCTAATTCTTCAATAAGAAGCACGAAGAACGAAGACGGGAGGTTCTGAGTATAATATTCTCAAACGAGACGAGAACGAAATCCTCATATTTCTCAACAACGAATCGGGATTTATTTTCCCCAGCCAGCAATGGTTATACGAAGATACCCAGACACTTCAGGCTACATGATTCATACATACATCATTTACATCATGGCATACGCATCCATAATACATACGACATTCCTATTAAGAGCATCATGCTATGCATGCATACATAAAATAATCTTGCATAAACTAACCTTTTATTTTCAGGATAGTTACAGGTAGATAAACACTATCAAACAATTCATAGATGATTTATACGAAGATCAGATACTGATATCCAATTCAGAGATAATTGCTACGAAGATTCATTTCGGATGATCAATAAAAGTTGTCCTTGGGATGGTGTAAACACCCCAAATTTTCCCTCACCCATTCACACCATGGCTTGTGATCTCTTCATATGCATAAGTTCAATCATAGCATCTCATATTGCATTTTTAATTCACTGCATTGGTTCAAAGTCATCTGCATCTAGGGTTTGTGATCTGAGCAATCCCTGAGCTATTTGAGCCACTCCAAGGGTCTTCAATCACTTCAAAGGGGTCCATGTATGTTCAATCATCATATTGTACCCTCACAAAGTCAAGAAAGTCAAAGAATTACAAGAACTGAGAATGGCATGGAGGCAGAGCCAAGTTTAACTGCACAGATGACCTAGAATTAGGGTTTTGGTTTCAAAGGCCATAACTCCAAATTTTTTGGTCATTCTTGTTTCTATTGGTCTCTATATGGTATATGGATCATGCATATCAATTTTCATGAAGAAATTCCATGAGGAAGGCATCTGATCAAGGGTTGACTTCTTGAGCAAGTCAGTGCAAAATCAGGGCATCTGAGGCCCCCAATGACCCAACCAAGGGGTGTTATTCATCATTTTGATTGTGTATGATCTTTATTTGATCATAGAAGATGTCAAAAGTTCACAAAATTGAAGAATTTCAAGCCATTTACAAAGTTGCCTTTTCGGGAAAATGACTTGTAATGGAAACTTGCCATTTTGGGAAACTTTTTCAAACCTTTCTTTTTGATTCAAAAATGCCTCAAATGAGAAAACTTTGGTCATGAAAGTTGTAGAATGGATCATTCCCTTTTCAAAAAGTACAAGAACTCATTCTAATTCATTTTGGATCAAAAGTTATGGCTTGTCAAAGTTGGGAAAAATCACATAATTTCAAGTTTTGTACCAAGGAGGCATTTTGCAAAATGATGTGATCAAGCATTCCAAAGACTTCAAATGTGCACAAACTCATTACAACATACTCACATGACCTCTAAAGATCAGAATTGGCCCAAGAATATTGCATTTTGGTGCCTTGAACTTCATGAATTTCCAAAAGGACCAAAGATGTACCAACTTGCAAAAACTCATGAAGCCATGCCTCTACTTGTTACAGCTCATAGAATCTGATCCACATGAACTCCATGATCTCTGCTGAGCCCAACCATGCCCCTATCACAACCTCACACTTGCACATACCTCAAGTACAAGTCAAGTTGACATTTTGGCAACTTGCCCATACCAATCAGCCTGTGCCACACCAACTTCTCTGACCTCTCTAGTTGTGATAAGTGGACCAAATGCAACACAACACACCAGATACACAAGCCTGAAACCCTCTCCAAGCCATAGTTCCAAGTTTATGCCTCTTATGCATTTTCATTCGAAAACACATCACACAAGCATCAAACATAAAAACAAACTTCATAGGATCACTCAGCATGCTCCCCTGATCATTTCCCTACCCTCATTCATCCCTGAAACCTCCTCAAACTGAAATACGATTTCTTCCCACCACTGAGGAGAACTTCATCAAACTCACAAACCAACCATTTTAAACTTCAACCAAGCTTCAAAGCTTAATCAGGAGGATCATTGAAGCCACTTTGAAGCAGAGAAGCACGCAGAAAGCTCCTAGATTGAAAGTTCCATTTCAGGTGAGCTCAAGAACTTTTTTTCTAGAAATACATTTTTAAGTTCTTAAATGAATCTATGTGATGTGCTGATCATGCTGATATGTTTAGTTTTGCAAATGGTTAAGTATTGAGTATGTATGAAGCTTCTGAAATTTTTTGACCTAAACCCCTTTTGATTCGATTCAGCTTTGATATGAAAAATGAATGCGTTTTGTTTGTTGATTCATGTTATATGATGTGTGGGGATGGATTCTGGGCAGAGAAATCAAGTTTTAGTGACCTAGGGAGTGAGTTAGCAATTTTCAGGGAAAGAGGTGGCCGGAGAAGATGACCGTAGGTCATTTCCGGCCACATGAAGGTCATTAGTGCATTAATGAGGATTAGGGCTCAATTTGAATGTAGGCCGTGGATTGGTTTGACTTAGGTTGACTCGCGCGTGAATGAGTGGACAGGATTTGTCATTAAAACCCTAATCTTTGTTTAATTAATTAAAATCTTGTTTAATTAATTCATAAAACAAATTAGCCAGATTTGAATCTGGGCCCTTGGATCTGGCGCGCAGTCAACCAGTCCAAGCCCAGATCAAATCCTGGCCATCCCTTTGAATTACTTTCATTTATTTTATCTTTTATTTCATTTAATTTGAATTATCTTTTACATTTTATTTAAAATAGCAAAAATCATTTAAAAATTATGAAAAATTTTGTCAAAGTTTTCATTAATTTTTAAGACCCAAAAACATTTTTATTTTTATTTTTTGCATAAAAAATTTATTTTTAAATCATTTAAATGTTTATTTTTAATTAATTAATGGAAATTAATTAATTAAAAATACATTTAAGTATTTAAAAATCACAAAAATATTCACATAGCATTTAGAAACATTTAGAAACATTGTCCAACTCTCAAACCAAATTTATTTTTTGTTCTTGATGCCTTTTGATCATTTTCATTGGATTTAATTTCATTTTTAGGCAATATTTTGTTTCAAACTTCAAAAATTTCTTTCTTCCTAACCATTGAGAATTGGATAATGATTCTTTTTGCATTGCATCTTGTATAGCATTTAGTTTATAGGATAATTTTGATTTGAATTGGTCTTGCATTTTCAATTTGTTTAGCATTTTTCTTGACAAGGTACCTTAAAACCCTAGCAACCTTAGGAAATTCATAACTTTCACTAGGTTAAGATTTGGATCCCCTCCTTTGGGCAGTGAGTTTGTATAGGCTTAGGGTATCTTTGATTGCATTTTCAAATTTTTATCATGTCATTTGCTTCTGGTTTTGGATTTTGCTTTGTGTGTTGATCATAACCCTAATTTATGCTTCCCTTTGCATCCATACTTCATTTGCTTGCATCCATTGACTTGCCATGACATTTTGTGCATCTACCTGATTCATAATACATCTTAGGACATATTAGAATCATGATTGATCATTGCATCTTTCATTTGTCATGTTATGCATTCATATCATTTCATAACTTTTCATGAATGTTCATGGTTCAAAGCATGCCTCATTTGCATCTTTATGTTTGTTTGATCATTCTCATGCCTTTCCTCATGATTGTATCATCTCTTGACATCATTTGCATCATGTGTATGTTTCTGACTTTGGCATTTTCCCATCCATATGCATTGTTTCATCTCATTCCATCCCATATGCATCTTGTACTAACTTTTCAGGTTAATGGTAAGTTTGTTTAGGAGGTGGATTTGCCTTCACCTCCTACCTCTTCTCACCCCATCATTTTACATCCTTGCTGCATTTTTACTTGTCTTTGAGTGAGCTTGCTCACTTGTGCCTCTCTTCCCTCTTTTCTCTTCTCATCTCATCCCTTTTCTATCTTGCTTCTCCTTGGTGGCTTCCTTGAAGATTTCTCCTCTTAAGCCTCACAAACCCTAGGAATGACCAAGCATGATAACAATTAGGCTTTGATTAGTCCCCCATTTAGTTTTGCCTTTGAGTCATCTTTGAGTCTTCTCTTCTCATTTCATGATCAGGGACCAAACCCTAAAGGCTTTAAGGCTTTGTGATTAAGCTTATGCCTGCATCCTTCTATTAGGATGGAGTGTATAACTTTAATCCTAAGTGTTAAACCCTTAATTTGTTTAATTCCTTTAATCAATCCACTTAATAATCATCAAGACATCAAGCTTGTAACTTGGGCCTTGCATTAGGGTTCTAATTCTTCCTTAATTGGTTAAGAAGGATTAACCCTAGTGTTAATGGACAAGTCCCCCTCAAGTTGTCTTAAAAACCCTAAAAATCATTTCTTCATCTTATCATTAACTAAAATCCACTCTAATAAAGGTTTTGTTTTGTCACGAGTTTAATCCCTAATCATGGATTAAGTTGAGGAGTCTTTCTCAGCTTAAATGTTCTCATCTATTATCCTTCTATTAGGATGGTGTAATGAGTCCATTAAATCCTTGATTATGGCTTAAACTCATTACTTAACATTAAACAAAAACAACAAAAACATCTAAATAATCACAAGTAGGTTAATGATCTTAATCCTACATCAGGGTGATTAAGTGTGAGATGCTGACTTCACACTTAAGGTATTCTCATTACCCCTAATCAGAGGGAAAATGTGATGAGTTTACTAACCCATTGGTTTAGGCTTAAGCTTATTAACTTATGATAAACTTTAAAAAGCAATAAAGGATTGAAAACACAAAAACAAACAATAATCGTCTCCTCCGGGATTCTTTTCTCATCATCTTCACTCATAAACGAGAACTTGCTTCTTCCGTCTAATGCAAGACAGTTTGCACCTGAGCCAGACAGGTCATACACTTGAGCATAGACAAGCAGGCAGTTCACAAGTCAATTCACCTTTCAGTCTCTTTGAGTCGAACTACGGTGTTCTAACTTCCTCATTGCACGAGAGGATATGTAGGCATAACTTAACAGTTATCGAACAAAAGTCTCTGTACATTCCCCCCTCTTCCAGTATTATTCTTTTAAGCCTCATAACCTTGAGCTTGCTCTTGTTTTTACATCGACACTTCTCTTATACACTTCACACTTGTTTTACACTGACACTTGCATTCTTTCCAATTTTGATACACAAATTGCACTGACACTACCCCTTTAAAACACAAATCTTTTAAGCGTGGATCCCGTCGAGTACGGCGGACAATCTGGGTGCTAATACCTTCCCAGGTTGTAACTAACCCCCTTTCTCAGTCTCTCTGGTTCGCAACCGTCTTATCCATATCTTTTCTTAGGTCTATGCAGCATTACCTTTCCTTTGGGATAAAAATGCCTAGCTGGCGACTCTATTCGTTTCCTTTCTCCTTTCGCCGACCGTTCGCGTCTGTACCCCTATTGCCCCTATGTCATTTTGGTGGGAGCGACAGATGGCACATAAATGGTCTATACAAAGACCTAGTGTTTAGCCCAGGATATTACCAGAAGCAATTCAGGAGTAATTGCCACGAAGATTTAATCCTGATGCTCAGGTTGTCCTTGGAAGGGTATGTAAATGATCTATACGAAGATCTAGTGCTTAATCCAAGATATTTCCAGAGGAGATAATCGTTACGAAGATTTATTTTTGATGGTCAGTTATCTTTGGGATAGTGTGTAAATGATCTATACGAAGATCTAGCACTTAATCTAAGAGATTCTTTCAGAAGAAGTTCAGGGATAATCGCCACGAAGATTTAATCCTGATATTCTTTCTGTCCTTGGGATGGTATGTAAATGGTCTATACGAAGATCTATTACCTAACCCGGGATATTTCCAGAAGAGATAATCGCTACGAAGATTTATTTCTAATGGTCTATGCAACAGTTTATCTTTGGGATGGTACATAAATGATCAATACGAAGATCTTGTACTTAGCCCAGGATATTACCAAAAGCAATTCAGAAAAGATCGCCACGAAGATTTGATTCTGATGCTTAAATTAAAGTATGTTCCTAAAGATGGTTCAAAGCTGATCTATACGAAGATCTAAGTACTGACACCTAATGAAGGATATTCTTTTCCCCCCAGAGATAATGCAGAGACGATCTATACGAAGATCTAGTGCTGACATTTAACTCAAACCATGTTACAGGAATGATTCAGAGACGGTCTATACAAAGACCTAGTACTGATATCCAATGACAACCTTTTGATACTATCACCTTCTGATATTATGGATGACATCTATAAGCCCATCTCCAGTTCCTCCAAGTGGCATCTTTAAGCCCACTCCAGGCACATCTAACTAATCAGCAGTGTTACTCTACGCACTGGCGAGTGCAAATTTTTGGGCTTTTGTGTTCAATCCCCTTCAACCTTCCAAGTCACGAATGGCACACAGGCAAATCTAACTCCTCAGGTTTCAGAAAATTGAACAGGGGCAGCTGTTGTACACCAAAATTTGCCCTATATTTTTAACTCTAACCGACTTTTTTGTTTCGCATTCATTTGCATCATATTCAAAGCATAGCATTTTTTTTCCGTATTAATATTAGCCGGAATAATTTCTCGGAATTTACAGACGGACTGGTCAAATTAATTTTCAATTGTGCCTAAAATCAGTAAACGAAAAAATGTCAAGTTTAAGTTTCAAATGTCGGTAATATTAATCTGCGGTTCACGTGGTTTAATTCGACATGCTAAAAATATTTTTACGACTATTTTTGGTCATATGTTGATCAGTCTGAGCGGCTTAAACGGTCATAATTTTTATTTCAAAATCCGACCAAACGCTGTATTTTTCCGAGTCATTTATTTCGCGCTGATTATTTTGACGTGTTCATTTTATTTTTTCGAGCACTTTGGCGCTCAAATTTTATTTTGAGTCTATTTAATTTTTTATTGGGTCTAGAATAAATAAATAAAATTGTTAGTTTTTATTTTAATTTTAACTAATTTAATTATTAAAACTTTATTTTTTTTTAAATTAAAATTTTATTGGGTCTCAAAATAAACACTTAGGCCCATTATACTAACTCTAATTGGTCCCTATATATACATAACTTTGATGCTGCTAGAAAGAAAAAAAAAGGAAAAAGAAATCGAACCAAAAAAAGGAGGGAGGCCGAAAGACAGAACACAAAAGAGAAACTGAGAGTGGCTGATCTATACTATCGTACACACGGTTTGGTAATAGTTTATATATGATATATACTTTGTCTATTTTGTTGATATATTTGTTACTGTGTTTCAAATACATGTTCGTATGTGTGACTGTGTTATGTATTCCAGATACATGCGGTTTGGTTAAATATATAAGGATATCGCCGTTTTGCTTTTTTATGCACATAAATATAACATGTATAATAATTTGGTTCATTGTATTGTGTATTTGACGTGTTTGTTTTTATATGAGTTTTACATGTCTCATAATATATAATATATTATAATAATAATTTTGTTGTTAATAAAAATGCATATGGATCATATAATATATAATTTATAATACATAACTAGTGTGTTAAATATATATATATATTTTTATGTTATGCTATAATTTGATTATGTTTTCGGATCGGATCGTGTCAATACGCCGTTTTCACATATACGTGTATGAGGCGAGACATTTGTGTTATCCGATCCAGTTGCGATGATCGCAATTTTGCGCTAGCAACGCCGTTGTTTTTTTTAATTCATATTTTTTTTATACATATATTTAGATCTGCACAAATAACTAACTACCCTGATTTTTCATAAACCTTGAACATACAATTTTGCCACAAACTCTAATTTTTACTCTAACTCTAACTCATTTTTATATTATTCATTTACTGTTTATCATATTATGTAACTGTTTCATATTTGTAATAGTTTAGTTTTTATTTTTCGCCTTATAATTATGTAATTGTCTTCTTGATGTAATAATTTAGTGTTATTTTCCGCCTAATTATTATGTAACTGTCCCGAAGCCATGTAATAGTGTATGAATTTTTATTTTCTGTCTTTAAATTTCTGCCTTTATTTATTTTTATTATTCCCTGCGTGGTTAGTAATTCAGGGCGTGCCAAGAACTGAATGAAAATCAATATGGACTTAGATCATTAATTTATAAAAAAAAAAGACTAATTAATCAATAAACTTTTTCTTATAATAATAATAGTATTTTGTATATAGTTTCTTTTATTAAGTTAAAATTAGGGTAAATAAATTAATTTTTAATTAGATTAGGATTTTCTTAATAAACCTTAAATTTTCCTAATAAAACTTTTTTTATATTGACCATATTTTTTTAATTTTAACCCTTAAAATTTTTTCTCAAACCTTTAAAGATTTTCTCAAACACTAAAACTTTTTGTCCTCATTTTTATGTTATTAATATAACATGTCTTGTTATTATATTGAAGTCTTTACCATCATTTATTTTGCTGCCATTATTTTTATGTATCTACCTTGAAGCGTTGTAATAGTTTAGGAATTTCTTGTATTTGCCTTTAATTTTCTACCATTTATTTTCGTAAATATAATTGCGTGGTTAGTAAATAGTGAGTGAAAAATAATTGTAATTAATTAAATTTAGAAAACTAATTAAATAAGATTAAATATCTGAAAATAAATCATTCACACACGTAAGTCGATCTTTGATCGCCATATGCACTTCCTAGGGTTTTCCTCTTGGTTGCCTTCTTTAAATGGTCAAGTCCCTCGAAAATAGGGGTGTCTTAAGCAAATTCCCTTCAAACAGAAAAATCATCAAGTCCCTATAAACTTAAAAGATCAAGTCCCTACGAGGTTGCCTATGATATAATGATCTTGTCCCTTCGGTAAATATGATGATAGTCCCTACGAATTGCTAAAGACACCCCTTAAGTTGCCTTTATTGACCATACGATGACCCTACGCCCGTCCCTTAAACAAATCCAAGGTAATGACTACCTATTCCTTAATAATAGGGATAGTCTTACCCTTGAAAGGACATATAAGAACACGAATGACTTAGTCTAGGGTAGGTACCTCATAGTTACTTGCTCACTCTTCAAAAATACTTTTCACACCTCACAATAATAAAACATTTTCAAACAAGGCTTTGTACACATCCATACGAGGATCATTACAAAGTACATAGAAAATTTCTAATCACACACTACACTTTCCAAAAACAATTAAAGTGAGCTAAGTAACTAAGAGCCCATGGATAACCATGGATATAAAGGGTGCTAACACCTTCCCTTTATATAACCTACCCCCCAAACCCAAGTCTTTTTAAAAATAGGTTTTTCCTGTTCTTTTATGCCCTTTCCTTATGGATAAATTAAAAGTCGGTAGCGACTCTTGCTATCCGCAACATGACTAAAAGTCAGTTCTCCCACCGTATTACAGGTTTTGACCATCAAGACAAGACCAGGGTTACTGAAAGCTCTGAGTGTATGAAGAAGGAAGCTACTGAAGGCTTTGACAAGAGAAACAACAACTTGGCGGAAGACGGAGTAATATGGGACACCTTGGAAGAGCCTAGCGGAAAGTTCGACTACCTGGTGAAATATACTGCTCCTTCCAGTGCCCATACCGACATCAACAAAATCCAACCAACAGGTTGGGAAGACATCCTTGAAGACACTGAGAAAATTTTTGATGTTTCCCTCAGTGTTGAGAAGAAGGCTACTGAAGGCCTCAACAATGAAGACAAAACTGCTGAAGGTGTTTCTCCTGACCAAGCAAAAGAAGATGATACCAGGAACCTCACCAATGCTGTCGAAACTGCAAACGAGAGCACTGTAGAAGTCAGGGTGGAAACTGTCGAAGAAGACCTAATCAAGAAGATGGATAAGTTGAGCATTGTTGGAGGAAAGAAAATATATATCAACATGGTAGAAGCCTCTCGAGAGAGTATAGAGAAGAGTGAAATGGAACGCCGTCGAGAGGAATACCAAAGGACAGCCTACCCAAAAGAAGATGAAAACTTGGCAGAATTCATTCAAAGATGTCAAAAGAAAAAGACTGAAATAATGCTATGTCCACGATGCAGCGCCATATTCGACATAAAAGCAGCAACAAATTTGGAGGCTGTGGAAAAGACCAAAATAAGAGGAAATTGGGGGCCAAGGCCAGCGTCGAAGCATGTAGATGTGATCCAAGAGAAGGAAAGTATCACTTTCAGAATCCTGAGGGAAGAGACTACAACACCTACAAACCATCCGGCAAGGTACCTGATGATAGATAGGTGCAACCCATTAGAGATGCCCAAGGACCAAGACAATGGAATAATTTCGAAGTCCAAAGAGGATCTTCAGTCGAAATGAAGAAAGAAACTGGGAAACAGAATCCATGGTCGTACCCCTCTAGGAATTAAAAAGGAAAAACCCCATGTCAAAGTCTCAATGGAGGAGATTTCAGAGGCAGAGAAAGGCTGAGAAACAAGCAGCAGACGGACTCAACGTCAAGAAGAAAGACGCTGACGAAGACAAATAAGAGTCTAGCATAAACACTCAGGCAGAAGAGAAGGACAAACTTCACAAAAGGAACAACACCAACAACATGTTGCAATTGTCAAAGCTCGCCAACACAGTATCAGAAGATGACGAAGCAACTGACAAATTCGAATCCGACGAAGAAGGTTCGTTCGACGTAATATGCAATGTAGTGTCAGTCCTCCCTAGAGACTATGACAGAGTGATGGAAATCAAAGACGAAGAAGAAAACATGATAGACAGTATTGTGGGACCAAGGTCCGTGTGTTATTACATCATGAATAACGGTTGTGTCATTGAACAAAATGCCTTCTTTGAGAAGCCAGACGAATCAATAAGGGGACATTTGAAACCTTTGTTCATAAAAGGGAAGGTCGAAAATGTAACCGTCAACAAAATATTAGTGGATGAGGGAGCTGCAGTAAATTTAATGCCCCATTACATGCTAAGAAAGATTAGGAAAGATGAATCTGATGCAAAACCACACAACATGGTCCTGTTGAACTATGAAGGAAAAATGGGCACAATTATGGGTGTTATTCAAGTGGATCTGACAATTGGCACTATCACCAGGCCAACAATGTTTATAGTTATAGCTTCTAGGGCCAACTATAATTTTTTGTTGGGAGGGGAGTGGATCCATGGAGTAGGAGTTGTCCCTTCATCCATGCATCAGCACATAGTCATCTGGCGCCCTGATGGCATCATCAAAAACATCGAAGCAGATCAAAACTACTTCATGACTGAAGTAAACAACGTAACCAGTCGAAGCTTCGATAAAAATCTGGCTCACATAGCTCCTTGCAGCCCAACTGAGTTCGATCTGAAGGCATCAGACAATGCCTATTATTCCATGTACCTACATCTAAAACATGGGTTTCAATGGGACAAGGAGGTGATTGGTGAACCAAGCCATGTATGGGAAACCTCTAATGTAGAGCCAGCTGGCTGGGGTAGCGAGTTCGACGATGACGATGGGTGAAGCATCATCATTGAATAGGCTAACGCCCTATATGGCCGAAAATAAATTGAAGGCGGCTCTAGAAGCTGAAGTAAAATACAAGGCCGTCGAAGCCAATGAAAAAAATCTAGACCCATCATGCCCTCACCAGGGAACTGATGGAAAAGATAAAGACAGCCAGATAGGCAAATGGCAGGATCAAAAGCTTGACGCCATCTATGATGACGAACCTTTGGGATTTGAAAAAGACCCAATATCAACTAGATTGATGATGGTGGCACAAGACCCTTTGGAAGAAATCAATCTAGGACTGGGGGTAGAAAAAAGACCAACCTATATAAGCGCTAATATGGACCCCCGGTTCAGAGTCGAATTAATCCAATTGATGAAAGAATTTAAAGACTGCTTCGCATGAGACTACGATGAAATGCCTGGCCTCGATAGAAGCCTAGTCGAACTAAAGCTTCCTATAATAGAAGGAAAGAAGCCTGTAAAGCAGACTCCAAGGCGGTTCTCACTAGAGGTCCTGTCAAAAATAAAATAAAAGGTCGAAAGACTTCTCAAATGCAAGTTCATTCGCCCAACCAGGTATGTCGAATGGATTGCAAATATTTTGTACCCGTGATAAAGAAAAATGGCACATTGAGGGTGTGCATTGATTTTCGAGACTTGAATTCAGCCACCCCTAAGGATGAATATCCTATGCCAGTAGCAAAAATGTTAGTAGATGCTGCAGCAGGTCATGAGTACCTAAGCATGTTAGATGGATACTCTGGCTATAATCAAATCTTCATTGCAGAGGAAGATGTTGCCAAAACAGCCTTTCGTTGTCCTGGAGCAATAAGGACGTACGAATGGGTAGTAATGCCCTTTGGTTTAAAAAATGCTAGGGCTACGTACTAAAGGTCCATGAATTCTATTTTTCATGATTTCATTGAAACATTCATGCAAGTATATATTGATGATATTGTAATAAAGTTTGTTTCAGGAAAACATCATTTAGACCATCTTCGACAATCCTTTGAAAGGATGAGAAAATTTGGTTTAAAGATGAATCCCCTCAAATGTGCGTTTGGTGTGCAGGATGGAGATTTCTTAGGTTTTGTGGTCCATAAAAAGGGAATCAAAATAAACTCCAACAAAGCTAATGCAATAATGGAGGCGAAAACGCCATCAACGAAGAAAGAATTGAAATCACTGCTGGGAAAAATTAATTTTCTAAGAAGATTCATTTCAAACCTCAGTGGGAAAACGCAAGCTTTCTCTCCTCTGCTTCGACTCAAAAAAGAAGACTTCGCATGGGGGCAAGAGCAACAAGACGCTTTCGAAAAGATCAAGGGATATCTAGCCAGTCCCCCAGTATTGATGTCCCCTAGTAGAAAAAGAAGCATGAGGTTGTACATTTCAGCATCCAACAAGACCCTAGGAAGCATGCTGTGTCAGGAGGATGGAAATGGCGTCGAAAGAGCCATTTACTATCTCAACAGAGTCTTAAATGATGCTGAAACTAGATATAGTTTAATAGAAAAATTATGTCTATGTGTGTATTTTTCTTGTAAAAAATTAAAGCACTATATAAAGCTAGTTGATGTATTTGTATCATCCCATTTTGACGTAATAAAATATATGTTGTCTAAATCCATTTTACATAGTCGAATTGGGAAGTGGGATCTAGCATTAACTGAGTATTCCTTGAAATATTTACCTTTAAAGGCTATAAAAGGACAAGTGGTGGCTGAATTTATAGCTGACCACTCCATAGACGAAAATAAAATAAAATACGTCGAATTACAGCCATAGAGATTATATTTTGACGGTTCCAGCCACAAGAATGGTGTCGGTATTGGAATATTACTTATTTATCCTGATACAATTCCAACAAAATTCAAGTACAGGGTCGAAGACCCATGTTCAAATAATGAAGCCGAATATGAAGCTTTAATTGCTAGACTTGAAATGTTGTTGGAATTGGGGGCAACAAGATTCAAAATAATGGGCGGCTCAGTACTAGTAATAAAACAACTGACCAAAGAATACAAATGTGTCAAAGAAAATCTGATTATGTACTTCGTTATAGCCAACAGACTCCTCAAAGCATTCGACAATGTGGCCTTTAAACATATCCCTAGAATGAAAAATCAAGAGGCCAATGACTTGGCTCAAATTGCATCAGGTTACAAAGTGTCGAAAGAAAAACTGGAGAGTACTATTGAAGTAAGGGGAAGGGTTATATCAACCAAATTATCCCCATCAGATTTGGAAACGATAAATGTTGGTTATGGGGATGACAAAAGCTTTGAAATCTTTAACATAGATAATTCAGAGATGGAAGATTGGAGAAAACCCATCAAAGAGTATCTATAAGACCCAAACCAAAAGTTGGAAAGAAAAGTAAGATACAGAGCTCTAAGCTACGTACTCTTTGGAAATGAATTACTTAAGAAGACTGCAGAGGGAGTCTTTCTAAGATGCTTGGGCGAAGAAGAAGCTTACGTAGCATTGTCGAATGTACATAGTGGTACATGTGGTGCACACCAAGCATGGCATAAGATGAAATGGTTGTTGTTCAGACAAGGTTTATATTGGCCAACCATGCTAAAAGATTGATTCGAATTCGCAAAGGGTTGCAAAGAATTCCAAGTCCATGCAGGTATACCATATGTCCCTGCGAGCGAATTGCATTCGATTATAAAGCCTTGGCCATTCAGAGGTTGGGCTTTATATTTAATTGGAGAAATTCGACCAGCTTCAAAGAAAGGACAAAAATACATTTTAGTAGGAGTTGATTACTTTACTAAATGGATCGAAGCCATACCATTGGTGAACGTGGATCAGGAGGCAGTCATAGAGTTTATCCAAAAATATATAATTTATAGATTTGGAATACCGGAAACAATAACTACTGACCAATGGTCTGTGTTTACTGGTAGAACTATGCAAGCTTTTGCAAAAGAGATGGGGTTTAAGTTATTAACATCTACACCCTATTATGCCCAGGAAAATGGACAAGTCGAAATGACATACAAGGTGGTAATAAATTTCATCAAGAAACATGTAGGTAAAAAGCCTAGAAACTGGCATAAAACCTTAGATCAGATTATATGGGCTTGTCAAACGTCACCCAAAGAAGCCACTAACTCTACTCCATTTAAATTAATATATGGACATGATGTTGTGCTTCCAGTCGAAATCTACTTACAGTCCATACGTCTTCAAAGACATCAAGAAATTCCTTCAGAGATATATTGGAGCATGATGATGGATGAATTGGTGGATTTAGACGAAGAAAGATTACGCATGTTAGACTTGATAAGAAGGCAAAAAGGAAGAGTTGAAAAATCTTACAATAAGAGAGTAAAGTAAAAAATCCTTTGTATGGGGGATTTAGTTTGGAAGGTAATACTTCCCATGGATCGGAAAGACAGATTAATGGGAAAATGGTCCCCCAAATGGGAAGTGCCTTTCAAAACTATAAGCGTTTTTCTAATGGGGCTTATGAAGTCGAAGAAATAGGCAAAGACGAAAGAATATTAAAAATAAATGGCAAATACTTGAAAAAATATAAACCAATTCTACAAGAAGTAAAAACAAACGTAGAATAATCATATTAAGTACTTTGCCAAATAAGCGTATTGAAGTCATTACAAGAAGTGCCTTCTAGGGCTGCTAAACAAAAGAAAATACATAGCCTATTTTCTAATACAATTTCTAGTTCTAAAGGAAAGACTCGTTAGGCTCTATGAACTTCCTCTTTTGGACCGTGATTCGACAATCACACAAACTCTTATTATAAGAAATTTCGTCAATCTCTTTGCCTAGTTGCTGAGCCCTATCTGCATGATGAAGCCCCACCTTGATTTCTTCTTCAATTTCTTCACTCTTGGGTTGTTGAAGATCTGCCTTTCACTTCCTTTCTTGAGCAATCTTGATTTCGAGCTGGGCTATCTGTTTCTCGAAGTATTTAATGTTTTTGTCACATTCAGCCACTTCGTTGGAATAAGCCTCAGAGAGTTTTGACAAATATGAAACCTTCTCAGTCGAAGCTACCACAGTGTCCCACTCAGCAGTCTGGGTGTCAGTCTTTTTTGAGATCAATTGGACATAATCCTTTCGACGGTTGAGGTCCCCACTTGCTAGATTAATTATTTGAGCAAGGTCCATTATCAGACGTGTTTCATCAGCACTGGCCTCCAAGACATTCACTTGTTTAAGGAGCGCTTTTAGTTCAGATTGTTGGGTGGGATCCTCCAAGATTTTGAACAAATCAACACCAAGAACTTTTGCCTTAACTTCAGCCATGATGGAGCTGAGAGTTTTAACCTCAGAAGTGGCCCCAGAGGTAGTCGAACTGCTGGAGGAGTCTTGGAAGTTGTAGTGGTTGTTGAGCATGGCCTTCATATACTCCAAAGGCTTCCTTGTTTTCAGGTCCTCAAGCTCCTTACGAGAGAAGATAGTCGAACCAAAAGATGGATGATTACTTTGTAATGGATCCGAATTGATGTGAGCTCTAGGCCCAACCTCCTTTTTCGTCTGACCTTTGCCTTCTGTAGTCTTAGCATTAAGGTCCTTTTCACCAGCATCTTTGGATTTGTCTTGCTCTTCCCCTTCTTGGACCTTGGATCTAACATCATCCCTTTTGCCTTTGTCTTCTTTGGTGGGACTTTCTTCGTTAGTAGTGGACTTTGGATGATCAGGGAAATTGTCCGCAGAATGTTCCTCCATGGTGATGTCGAATTCAGCCTCGGTTTGGGGTTCCAGCGTATCACCCTTGGAATTATTTTCTTCTTGGACCTTTTCTTCCAAGATGGTTTCGCCAAGAGGGGAGTTTTGTAGTTGGTCTTTCTTTGCTTCTAATTCTTTAGTTGAATCAGTTTGGGGTTGAGAGCTGAAATTGATGGGAGGTTGATCAGTGTTGATTTGAACCTGAAACAAAATAGAGTTTAAGAAACGCAAGAGTATACAACTATCGAAGTTAAATTGAGTCGAAAAATAGTTACCTGGGGGATCTTAGTGTGGAAATTGGTATTCCCACTTTCTACGTCTTGCGCAGACCTGATTTTTGGGCTTGCAGAAGGGGTCTTTTTCGACTTCACAAGCGATCTTTGGGAGGCGACCGTCTTTATCTTTATGGATTTTTTATTTTTCAAATGTTTTTGGTCTGGGGATTCGTCACCAGATTCTTCAGAAAGCTCCTGCACTTCCTCTTTCTTCCGTTTTTGAGGAGTAGGTGGTTTTTGACTTACCTGAAACATCAAGGAGAATTTAATAAGCCCAAGACTAAGATAATTGCATGATTAAGATAGTTTTTTCGTAAAAGAAAATGGAAAGAACCTTTTTTGAAGTGTTGGAAGATTTCTTGGTAGATTTGCCAGGCTTGTCTTCGACAGAGCTCTTGTTGTCAGTGATCTTAATAGCTGAAAAGGAAAAGAGAAGTTAGAAAAAGAAGAAAATAAAACATAAAGATATGAACACAAAGATGAAATCGAAATTGTGGTTACACCTTCAAGAATGGTAGATTCCACGCGAACGTGTTCTATTCCAATATGAAGGTGTCGTGGGTAATTATCCAGATGATATTTGGTCGGAACCACATGCTCAACAAGCTTTTTCCGTGAAAAGGTGGGCTCAGAGCCACACCAAAATCAGCATTCGGTAGAGGTGGAAACTTTGGTGGATAGAAAGTATACGCCAAGTTATAACGCGCCTCTAGTGGAACGTATGGGGGAAATACCAATTTCCCCATTCTTTCTGCGAATTTATGCTTCAGAGTCATAGCTGCTTCGCCTATGGTTCGCCTAAGATCATCTGGCCTATAAATTGTTTCAAAATATTTTTGGAACTTTTGAATCTCTTTAACATGTTGTTGGGTACCTTTCTTGGTTCGATCCTGCACAAAAGCAAAGGTATTTCTCAGAAGAGTGTTGAAGTCAGTTACATCATAAAATCTGGTGAGGTAATACTTTTTCCACCAAACGTCTAACTCTTGATTACAGAAGAAGCTCGATCGAAAGACTACTGGTTGAACCTCCAAAGCAGCATTATTGAGTTTTTCTGAGATCTTTATACTCTTCGACTTAGTGAAGAACGAATTGTAAAAGAGAATAGAGCCTTTCTTGGGATAGATTAACTATGGTTTTAGTTGTATCAGCCTAAGCTGTCGAGCAACTAAATTCGGCTGATAAACTATCAAGGCCACTTTGGAGTTGGACATAGTTGGGTAAGAGAATAATAGCCTGGGTGTAAGAAACAATTCCCATATGGCTAAGAAATTGTCTTCTTCCTTTCTGTGTTCCACGGGAAGTTACCTGGTGAAGCACTTGGGTCCGACGGTCCTGTTGGCGAAAGGTGTCATGCCTGCAGTGAAGTTGTATCTCTTGGCGAACATATTCACATAGTTGGTAAAGGATCGTCAAAGACCCAGTCCTTCTTCAGAAGGAGTTAACTGCACTAGTCTCGCCCATTTGACATGTCTGTCTTTAACGTATTCTTCATCCACTATACCCTTGTCGTGAAAACTTAATTCAAAGGTGGAATTGAGCCATAGTTGAAGGAGCCAGAATGGGCCTGCCAAACTGAGGTTGCCCTTTTCCTTGATCTACTTTATAGATTCGACACTCTCACTGATGGATTCATAGAGATTGGCCAGAATCAGTTCATTTAAGCGTAGGTTCATACCAGCATGGGAGCTAATTGGCTAGGGTTATGTACTTCTTGGCCACTTGAAGAGATCTTTTGCATAACACAAATTTCGACAGCCAGAGGGTGAGGAAGGCTATGTGTTCTATGTCTGATACATCAGGAGAATTCTTTTCATGCTAGTGGGCAATGAAGGGAGAGTACGAAGCAAAACTAGTTTCAAAAGCTATGGTATTTTCATTTAATACAGTTGGATCGAAAGCTACCCCTAGTGGACTAAGACCTACTATGGCAGCTAGGTCGAAGAGGGTGGGGGTCACCATTCCACAGGGAAGGTGAAAAGTGTTGTAAGTGTTATCCCAAAAGTAGAGGGAAGCAAGAATCATATTGGTGCAGTAGCCAGGGCCTTCCTTCGACAGTTGGATCAAGTCATAAATGCCAATCTTCTTCCAGCTTTTGCCCTTGACTTTTTCGACTTTGTTTACCCAGTCTACGCATTCAGAAGGGTCTTTCGACCAAGGAAAACTGCTAAAGATCCTATGCTGATTTATGTAAGTCAAATCTAGGGCAATCGACTCAGGGTTTTGTTCGGTGTGTTCTGGTGATTTGTCACTAGATTTAGGTATTTTTCCTGCGCCTATGGGTTTTGAACGCGAATAGGTGGGGAAAAACTCCTTAAGGCGTGTTTGATCAGCATTAGGGTTAGGGAGAGGACCTAACATTGCATGCACTTGCCAGATATTAAGATAGGGATAAGTACCTGAGAGTGGTAGATGCTTGCTTTCTCCCTTTCGTTTGGAGGCTCTGGGACGTACTGTTGGTTACCCACCAGCTTTGGTCCAAGAATTTTTATGTGCGCAGGGGAGAGTAGTTGTGTTCTTGTCTTTCTGATTACTTAAAGTTTCCATTGTTAGTAGTGAAGGAACTTGAGCAAGAAAGGATGGAGATTGGGTATGTGAGAAGAGAGAAATGAAATGTATAATTTTGGAGAGCGAAAAATTCTTCAGAAGGAAGAAGATGGCTATTTATACTAAAGGCTGAGGAGAGAAACATTTGAGTTTTCAAATGGTTATGGCACGTGTCGATGTGTTATTGGATGTGGAAAAAGCTGTGGAAGTTGAAAAAAGTATGGCAGACCTAGTTTTATAGAGTAATGGAGATCATGTCCAAAAACGTGGGTTAGACGTGATAGGTTAGGAGAATCTGATGATTACTCTTTTATGATTAGACAAAAGTAAGATTTTGGGAATCAGTGCGTTTAATGCAAGACATGAGGTCGAAATAAAGTTTCGGCAGCAAAGATGCTTTCTCAAGAAGTCAGTCGAAATACCTTTGTTGGGGGGAAATTTGTATACACATAATTTCGACACCATGGTTTTTAATAAATAAGAGCCTTAGCAGCTGGTAGCTTCGTTAGCTATTCTTCCACCAGTCACCATTATTCAACATCGAAGTTTCTCAACACTCCTCATCTCATTGTGTTTTGAACAATGATGTACGTAGCTGTGAAGATATTCGACAGATTAGGATCACTCTTTCTTCCAAGCATGTCCAGAATCTTGAGCAGGTTTTGTGATGATTTGGTTCGTGATACAACGAATGGATGTTTGTCGAAGGAGCGGTTGAGATTCCAGCTAAAAGTTCTTCACATCACTAAGAAGAAGTCTTCTTGTGTTTTCGATAAGGGATATGAAGGAAAGAATTCGAAGAAGGAGATGTTATGACTTTATATTTAAATTTCAAATGAATTCAACTTGACGAGAAGATACGTTGCTTCGCTAGTTAAAGGGCAATTTTAATATGAATAACGGCCTCGCTTAGTAGAAGATACGTGGAGGATTCCTAGAGATTAGTAGCATGCAGAATGCCAAGTGGCGAATTCTTAAGAATTGACCGTTATTCGACGGTTATTTTATTTGTATATAAATAGGATAGCTTTGTTTTGTTTTAAGTGTGTGAAATTCTATACAACATTCATGTAAAAGTTACTCTAATACTCGTGTGTAAGAGAAAATAGAATTATCTGGGAAATGTACATGTAAACACCATTTATCTTTCAGTTATAAAATTTATATTTCCTTTACTCCTTGTTCAAGTTTATGCTTTCAGTCATTTTTTCAAGCAATTTACTTTCAAGCAAATTTACATTCCAGAAATCCTCCATTGAAAACTTCAAGTTCTTTGTTAGTTTTATTATACAAACATATCCATACTTTAATATAAACAAGAACAATTTCATTAGAGATTGTTCGACAGACTTACAAAAACTAGTAAGACTTTTATATTAAGAAGCAAACCCCAAAAATTTAGCACATGTGTCCCAGGACTTGTGTGGTTCGTCCTGCAAGTAACCCAGTTCCAAGGAATTGTAAACCAGAGGTTGTTCGCCAAAATCACCAGTGAATAATCATAGGATCTACAAACCAAAGAAGCGTCTTTTAGAATGAAGCAGATGACTATTGGCCTACCACGGGGATGTGGGCCTTGGAAAAAGTATTTTGTATGAACCAGGACTAACCGGCCTGCCACAGGTGTGTGGGCCTTATCAACGAAATTTGTAAAACAAACAGGCACTGATCAGGATGCATTGTGAAAATCCTCTTCTTGAAAAGTGAATAACATGCCTATCAAGGTCTAATCCAAGTGTGATTGGATACTATCCTTTATAATGAACCAGGGGACTACTATCCTGCCACAAGGATGTGGGCCTTGAAAAGTCTTATGATATGAATCAGGACTAGCCAGTCTGCCATAGGGGTGTGAGCCTTACAGAAATCTTTTAGATGAACCAGGACTAACTGGTATGCCATGGGAGTGTGGGCCTTCACAATGCTATTTTTTGTAATGATCCAGGAGACTACTGGCCTTCCACAGGGATGTGGGCCTTAGCAAGGGTATTGTAACATGATAGGATTTACAAACCACACAAGAGGTAATCAGGATATGGTATCATAGGATCCATAACAAGAAATATGATAGCATAATATCATAGGATCTATGACTCAAAAGCTTGTCCTTTATAAAGAACCAGATGACTACTGGCCTGCCATAGGGATGTGGGCCTTGAACAATTGAGAAGATAAAGTCTTCCAAGAATTTTCTTCTGCAGTAAGAATACCATCTGTAACTCGCTGGGGGAAGAGAACGTTCTGACTAATATTTTGCTGAAGAAATGGCATCAAGATATTATAACAATACCTGACTCTAGTTGAGGAATGTGAACACGGTTTGTATCACTTGTCACACTGCCAAAATTAAAATGGCGACCTATTTGGGGAATATTTCAATGACGGGTGAACCCCAATCATGAACTTCTGTGGGGAATTGACCATCTTCAGACTTGGCTAAGGAAATGCTTGGTCAACATATGACTGAGGAGAGAATTTTGACAATTCTGACTCTGTGGGGAATTAATGCTTTCAGCTGCCTGCTGGGAAAACTTCACAATGACAACTCCACTCGGGGATGAGAATTGTTCAATTGATCTTGAAGTTCTGTTGGGTATCTACCATCCTGCTATGACTCAGCTGGGGAAGGTTCCATCTTGAACTCTACTAGGGATACTGGGGATCACCCTCTGCTGGAGATAAGAGTTGTAAGGCATCTCTCACTGGGGAGAAGAAAAATTCGTAGGGGATGTTGTCCTGTAACATCTTTTTGGCTGCAAAACATGCAACATCAAAGTATGTACATATGCCCCGGGGAATAACATGGTATGATTCAATCATCCAATGTTGCCTAACATTCAAAGTGATTTCATATGTTTTCCCCATTTGCATGTTATTCATAAAGCCACCTTATTTAAATGCAATGTTCTTTTATCAAAAATTCAGGACATTTTTTAAAATAAAACACGTAAAAATAAAAACAAGGACAAAGCTTTTTGACTGAATATTCTTTTATTGACGAGCCTACGAATAGGAAAAATATACATCAGGAAGCAACCACCTGGAAAGAGGTGATCACTGTAAATTGAGAAAATAAACTATCCTAATAGAAATGTGAACGACATTCCAATGAGTTTCATTTCTACTATGACCGATATGTCTTCAAGATTTCTATGTTTCTGCTCTTGTCTTCTGAAGAAGAAGATTGAAGTGATTCCTACCCTTTTCAGATTTCCAGGTTGAATGAGATGACGATGTGGTACAGATTACTCAGGTCGCGGTGATTCGCTTATTTCCTTATTTTGCATGGACCGCCCTTTCGGGTTTTCAATCCACCAGGATACCCTTTTTTGCCTGAGTCGTCCAATACGGATTTTCAACTCATCGGGTGTACATTTTTTATTTATTTCCCTAACTTTTTCCCGAACCTTTTATTTTGTTTTTGGCTCTCCGGGATGCCCCTTTAGGACTCTTTATTCTGTTTTTTTTTGTCCAGCGGGTCTTTTTATGCGAAGTATTTTTTAACTGCGTATGAGTTGACAGGGTACAAGAAATCTTCACCATCCATGGTAGTGAGCATCAGTGCTCCACATGAGAAAACTTTCTTCACTATGAATGGAACTTCATAATTTGGAGTCCATTTGCCCCTGTGATTTGTACCTGGAGGAATAATTCGCTTGAGTACCAACTCACCAACTTGATACTCCCGAGTGTGTACCCTCTGATCAAATGCCCGCTTCATTATCCTATAATAAAGCTCAACATGACACACATCTACCAATCTCTTTTCCTCAATTAAGCACAACTGATTATATCGGTCACACACACATTCAGCCTCGTCAAGATTGAAATCCATCATTACCCGTAAAGAAGGAATCTTGACTTCAACGGGTAGGACTGCCTCCATACCATACACCAGGGAGAAAGGAGTTGCCCTAGTAGACATCCTGACTGACGTTCGGTACCCATGCAACGCAAACAATAACATATCATGCCAATCTTTGTAGGTGACGACCATTTTCTGCACAATCTTGATATTCTTATTTGTTGCCTCGACCGCGCCATTCATCTTTGGCCGGTAAGGAGAAGAATTGTGATGCTATATTTTGAAGTCCCGACATAGCTCCACAATCATTTTGTTGTTAATATCTTTCTTCAGATATTTGTCCACCACTTGTCTGGTAACATTGGTGTAAGATGCTGCTTCGACCCATTTAGTAAAATAATCGATTGCAATTAGTATAAAATGATGGTCGTTCGAAGCAGTTGGCTCAATATTCCCAATCATGTCAATTCCCCACATAGAAAAGGGTCAAGGAGATGACATGACATTGAGCGGGCTTGGAGGTACATGCACTTTGTTTGCATAAATCTGGCACTTGTGACATTTTTCGGCGTATGAACAACAGTCTGCATCCATCGTTAACCAGTAATACCCCAATCTCAATAACTTCTTTGCCATTACATGCCCTCCGGCATGGATACCGAATGATCCCTCATGAACTTCCTGCATTAACATGTCTACTTCGTGTCTATCCACGCATTTGAGCAAGACCATGTCAAAGTTTCTCTTGTATAACACCCCGTCAGCATTCAAGAAGAAACTTGCAGCAAGTCGCATCAAAGTCTTTTTGTCGTTGGAAGATGCCCCACCTAGGTATTCTTTACTTTCCATAAAGTGTTTAATGTCATGATATCATGGCTTATCATCAGACACTGCATCAACAGAGAACATATATGCAGGTATATCAAGTCGGGAAATATCAATTTTGGGGACATAGTTCCAACACATCACTTTGATGGTAGAAGAGAGCGTAGACAGTGCATCGGCAAACTGATTTTTATCTAGTGGTATGTATTAAAGCATTACTGTTGTGAAGAACGTCAACAACCTTATGGCATAATTCCGATATGGAATTAAATTTTCTTGATGCGTATACCACTTGTCGTTAATCTGATTAAGCACGAGAGCTGAATCTCCGAATATATCGAGGGTCTTAATCCTGAGATTAATAGCCTCCTATATTCCTATAATGCAAGCCTTGTAATCCGCTTCATTTTTGGTGCAACCAAAAGTTATTCTAGTGGCGAAGGGAAAATGAACACCTTAAGGAGTAATTAGAACATCACCAACTTCGTGCCCTTTGATATTAACAACCCCATCAAACATCAATCTCCATTTGGATTCAGGGTCTGGCCCCTCCTCTGGGAGTGGTTCCTCGCAGTCTTTAGCTTTGAGGTACATGATGTCCTCATTAGGAAAGTCAAATCTCATGGGTTGATAGTCATCCTCAAGAGGTTGTTGTGAGAGATAGTCTGAGATCACACTTCCTTTGATGGATTTTTGCAAAGTGTATTGAATATCGTACTTAGTCAGCACCATCTGCCAACATGCAACCCGTCTAGTTAACTTTGGTTTCTCAAAAATGTATTTGACAGGATCCATATTTGAAATTAACAGGGTAGTGTGGGTCAACATATACTGTCTTAGTCGGAGAATAGCCCATGCCAAAGCGCAACAAGTTTTCTCAAGCAGTGAGTATCTTGATTCATAATCGGTAAACGTTTTGCTAAGGTAGTATATTACCTGCTCTTTTTGACAAGACTTGTTATGTTGGCCGAGAACACATCCCATTGATCCTTCAAGCACAATAAAGTACATAATGAGTGGCCTCCCCGGAACCGGAGGCATTAGGATAGGAGGTTCCTGCAAATATTCTTTGATATTTTCAAAAGCCCTTTGACAATCATCGTTCAATCTGACCGCTTTCTCTTTTCTCAGCAATTTGAATATTGGTTTGCATGTAGCTGTGAGGTGAGATATGAACCGTGCAATGTAGTTCAATCTACACATATCTTGTATATCTTTGACTTTAGCAGGATCTACCTATATCCCTCTCTGGCTCACGATGAAACCCAACAGTTTTCTAGAATGCACCACGAAGGTGCACTTGTTCGGATTTAACCTTAGACGAAACTTCCTCAATCGTTCAAACAACTTTTTGAGGTTAATTTAGATGCCCTTCTTCATCTCGGGACTTGGCAATCATGTCATCTATATAGCATTCAATCTCTTTGTGGATCATATCATGAAACTGTATTACCATTGCCCGTTGGTATGTTGCCCCGACGTTCTTCAACCCAAAAGGCATAACCTTATAGCAAAACATACCCCACGGGGTAATGAATGTTATATTCACCATGTATTCCGGTGCCATTTTTATCTGATTATAAATGGAGAAACCATCCATGAAAGAAAAGACCGAGAAATGAGCCGTGTTATCAACTAATACGTCAATGTGAGGTAATGGGAAGTCATCTTTCGGGCTCTCTCTATTTAAGTCTCGGTAGTCAACGCACATCCGGACCTTGCCGTCCTTCTTTGGTAGAGGTACAATGTTAGCTACCCAGGGTGGATAACTAGTCACGGCCAGGAACCCGATATCCCACTGCTTCTAGACTTCTTCTTTAATTTTCATCGCCATGTCAGGACGAGTTCTACGAAGCTTTTGCTTAACCGGAGGGCCATCCTCCCTCAATGGCAGCTTATGCATCACGATGTCTGTATCTAAACTTGGAATATCTTGATATGACAAAGCAAAGATGTCCACGTATTCTCGAAGCATGCCAATCAATTCCTCTTTCACCCCGGCCTGCAGACTAGCTCCTATCTTGATCTTCTTCTTTGCATCTTCTGACCAAATATTGACAATCTCAATCTCTTTTTGGTGAGGATGAATAACTCTTTCGTCATGTCTCAATAAACTGGACAATTCTTCAGGGAGTTCACAATCTTCCTCAACCCCTTCCTCAGCTCGGTAGATAAGATTACCGAAGTTATACTCAGTCATAGCAGAACTATTATCAAAGGAATCCGAGTGATTTATTCTACACAAGTGATGTGCTTATTTCAGAACCTGTTTTATGAAAATAAAGGAAAAACAAACACAAGATAAACCATTGTCATTTTATTGTTTTTTGTGAAAAAGTATAAAACTGAAAGAAAGTGAACACATTTTTTAATGTAAAAATATCCTTTATTTATGATAAATTAAAGTTGTACATAATGCAAGGGAGACCCTACAAATGGATCCGTGCACCTTGGGCAGAGTGTAGGATTTGACATGCGTATGAAATGGAAAAAACAAAGAAAATTTTTCTGGATGGGAAGTCACTTGAATGATGTCCTCCGCAAACCAGTTCTTTAATTCTTCACCCGGTACACACGGTCGTACCCAGCTATCCATATCTGAGTCACTATCAACGTCTTCTCTGGCAGTAGCAATCATCTGATTCGGGTTAATAACCCCCCCGCATGAGAAGCTTATTGAACCCCTTCTCTGAGACCCCACAGACTGGCCTAGAGTGTACCCTATTCCAAATTTGTCTTCTTTCCGATCAACCTCCATCAATTTGCCCCAGCCATGGGCATTGCCTTCTTGCATGACTTCCAACTCTTGCCTATAAGAAGCTATGGAAGTACCAACTTTATCAGCACTCTTGACCATAGAATTGGGAGAAACCTCATTAATATAGACAGTCTTAAAAGCGTGGCACAATGTCTCATGGATCTCCCCATCCATTTCGACATACTTGAAGGTTGACAAGCTACTCATAAATATATCCTCCTCTCCACATATGGTGAACACCTTCCCGTCTTCAACATATTTCAATTTCTGATGCAATGTGTGAAGGTGCGTAAAACACAAGGAAGGGGGGTTGGAATTGGGTTTTCTTTAACAACTAAAAATAACTTCTAATGACAAGTTAATTTATCCTGGTTCGTTTGAACTCAAACTACATCCAGTCCACCCGCCAAGGTGATTTTGCCTCTACTGAGGTCTTAATCCACTATTCAATAAATGAATACACACACTGACCTATAGTCAATGTCCTCTTGAGTCTTCTGACTGAAACTAGTCACTCAAGGAATATTACTCAACTATTACAATGATAATAATATAGTAACTAATTTGCTTCTTATCAAGCTAAGATCACTAAGTGAAAGTTACAATATTTTAGCACAAAATGATTCAGTCTTTTGCTCGTGAGTGTATTTTCAAATCTTCAATTTGATTCCTTTATATAGTTCTTGAATAAATGTAGCCGTTGGAGACATCTTGAGCTAATTTAGGATATTAGTTAATACCATAAATTCCTTCCAAAACAAGAGATACTTGTCTTAATCATTAATTAAAATATTCTTTAATTAATGTCTTCATTATGAATATCATCATCTTCTAGACGTAAATCAGAGATAGTAAAGACTTGATGCGCAGCTATTTAATTATGTCATTAAATGATGGATTCTTCATTAAGTGTATCTTCTATATATGGCTCAATATATCTTCTAGTAATGCACATCTCCTTTAATTAAATTCCACTTCTACACAATAATAAAGGTAGTCATTAGAACTTCTATTCTAGCATAATAATATTTGTTATCATCAAAACTCTTAGAGGTTTAGAACCATAATTGTTCTAACAATCTCCCCCTTTTTGATGATGACAAAACATTTATTTAGATATTGAGAATAGAGTTTAATAGGATTAGAAGAACTCCCTTTGATTGAATAGAATCAAATATTTCTTTTAAAAATTTCTTCAGAAGTTTTATCCTTCAGAAGTTTCATTAGCCTTAGCTCCCCCTGAGTTGATTACTTGATCTGTTTCTATTTTAGAATCACAACTCAAATAGTTTTATTAGAATTTTATATGTAAGAGGCAAATCATGGTAAACTGCTATAGATCAGGATCTTCTACGTTTCTCCCCCTTTTTGTCATAATAAAAAAGAATAGATGCAGAAAAACAATGCAAGTGTAAAGAAGCAAAATAACTTACTATTAAAACAGAATTAAAAAACAGTAATAACAAAACCAGTAGAACTTAAAAAGTCATGAAGAGACAGAAGATAAAACAGAAAAAACTAAGCAGAAGATAAACAGAAAATCAGGAGTGCATCTTAGTAACTAAGGCCTCCAGCAAAGACTTGATCTCAGAGGATGATTCCACTTGCTTTCCAAGCATTGTCTTCAACTCAGCAGTGGTTTCATCTTGCTTATCCAGGCATTGCTTAACTATCTCATTTTCCTTCTTCAACTCTTCCAAGGTCTGCAGAACAAGATTTGTTGGCAGAGGTTCTTCAACTTCTGGAGTAGCTTGATTCTCAGGAACTTCTACATTTGTTGGTGATTGAGCAGGTTCATCATCATGATCTTCTTCAGAAGGTACCAGAACCATTTGAAGTCCAGAGTTTTCTTCCAGAGGTTCTGACTCTGTCCAGGGTTTATTGTCCAGCAGAAAAGGTTTATTCTGTTCAATGTTAGAAACAACTGCTTTGAGATACTCACAGAAGTTCTGGTGAGCAATGTCATAGCAGATGTCCTTGAGTCTCTTTGTCTCAGCATTAAACCATTTTCTGAAGGTGGCCCACAGAAAATCAGAAGCACCTGGATCTGGAAGCTCTGAGCAAGCAGACTTCAGATCCTCTAACTTCAATTTCATAGCTGTTTCAAAAGAAAGTAACAAAGCAGAAATGTCTGTTTTTGAGGGCTTTGGTTTAGGTGCAGGTATGGCAGTTTTGTTAGAGACAAAGGACAATTTTTGTAAAGCTACAATGTTAAGAGAGGTTCTAAGTGGATTTTCATGTTCAACTTCTTCTGGTGGTGTGTCAGGGATGGTTATAAAAGTTGGTGAGTTGGGAGGGGTAGACTCATATGAAGATAGTGAACTTTCTCTTATGGGGGAAAGATTAGAAATAGGGCCATCAGAATTTGATGGTTGGAAACTGCTATGGTGATGTGTTTCAAAAGTTTCAGAGGATGGGATTGGGACAGATTCTGGGGGTTGGAAATTATCAATGTTAGAGAGAACAGTTTGCAAGGCAGTGTGTGTTTCAGTTGTTGGTGAGCGGTCAATATCAGAAAGTGGTGTTGTATCAATTGGAATATCAAAATCTGAAAGTGTTTGAGGTTGATGGTGTTCAGCTTCTGGTGGATAAAGTGATGATGGAATGGATGAGACAGCAGCAGTTGCAGGTATAATAGATGGAATAGGGGTAGAAGGTGAAATAGGTTTAGAGGATTGAGGTGGTTAAGATGATGGAATTTGTGCAGAAGGAATGTCAATAGAAGGTGTTGGTTCAGAAGGGGTTTCAGACACATCTACTGTAACTGCTTCTACTACAAAAATAAATTCAGAGTTAGAGGCAGAAATTTTACTTGATCTTCTGGTTGATTTGGGAGTCTTCTGAGACGATCCTTCTCCAGCCTTTCTTTTCTTGGTTCTTGCAGAGGCAGCATCTGGAGTTTTCTGAGTGAGTTCAGTAGCCTTGAACATCGGATCCACACCATGTTGCTTGCATAAGTCCAAGTAATTGACCACAACCTCTGGAGGTGTGTCAGAAGAGAAAAGGGGGAAGTTCTGCAGGGGAATCTTCCTGGTGGTTATAACTTCTCTAGAATGGAGGACAGGTTCTTTCTGGATAGAATTTATAAACTTCATCTTCGTCAGATTCTTCGCATTCAGAGGCTTACCAACATTTGTTTCAAGAAATTGTGTCTGCTTTAATTCTGCCAGAAAGTCCACCAACTTATTCTCACAGAGAATGTCAGATATTAAACGTCCTAGAGGAATCCAATCCCTCTTGATTTTATCCCCATCTCTTGTTTCCTTCACACTATTTTTCAGATGTTGAAACAGAATGTGTGCAAGGTTGACCTTCTTCTGTTTAGCAATAAAGTACAGTAGGAACTGCTGATCCATGTTGATATAGTCTGGAGAGTTTGTAGCTTTCCTGTGGCAGATTGTTCCAAGAATGATCTTGGCCCAAATTCTGAGAGGAATCTTCAGATCCTTTATCTTATTAGAATGTTGGCTAGAGGTGAAGATTTCCTTGGCTATCAGCTTTGTATCAGACATTCTGTCCATGTCACTACACTTAATACCATTGCCATCAGATTCTATGAGTTTGGCAATGTGGTCTTCAGAAATTATTATCCTTTTACCCAGCACATACGAGGTAACATGAATGTTGGAGGCTATTGCATATGCCCAGAATTCCTTTACCAATTTTGGGAAAACTGGTCCCATGAGACGATCAAAGTACTTCTCCCAGCCTTGAGCTTGGACGGCAGGAAGGAGGTCAAAGCCATTATCTTTCAGACTGTTGAAATCCACAAAGAGCTCACAAAGAACTTCCAGTTTGTCAGTAGGAGTAGTAAGGGTCTTCATAGGTTCAACGTAAAACACATCAGTGAAGTCTTTTCGTTGTTGAGGAGGGGAAGCCATTGTTACTAAGATGAGGTTTTTGTGATTTAGGGTTTTAGAAAAATTTCAGAGAGAACGCAAAAGTGAGGGTGAAAATTTTTCAGTAAAAATGCAATTAGGGTAAAAAGTGAAAGTGAAAATGAAAAGATACTTATATAGAAAAAAATGCATTTAATAATACGAGAAATTAGTGGGAAAAATTAAGTTTAAAAACATAATGATTATATGCAATAAATGCTGCAGACATAGGGTAAGGCATAAAAGATTCTGGAACAGTTACCCAAGAGATTTTGGCCTTTTTGGTGTCAAGTCAGCCGTATCAGTTTCCCAGAAGATCAACAGATATCCTTCTATAGAGGACAGTTGTCCAATGCATGTTCTGTCACTCTTCAGAATTTGGACACTTGTTTTAATTCTGATGGGATTCCTTAGAGCCTTGTTGACACTTGTTGATTTGAAGATCTGCATGTGATTCCTTTGAACAGAAGTTCTCAGAATGAAACAGTTAGAACATAATATATTCTGAAGGAATAATATAGAGGATTAATTTCAGAAATTCTAAGAGTTAAAGACATATAATTAAAGCATTTTCATTCTGGACATAATTTCATGCTAAGGTTGGTTAGTATGAAATTAAATCTATCTTCAGGAAGGGGTTTTGTAAAAATATCAGCCCATTGGTGATTTGTATCTATGAATTTTAACATTAAAATTCCCTTCTGAGTATAGTCCCTAATGAAATGATGTTTAACTTCTATGTGTTTAGCTCTAGAATGTAAAATTGGATTTTTTGATAGACAAATAGCAGAGGTATTATCATAGAGGATGGGAATGTTACTCTCATAAATATTGAAATCCTCAAGCTGATTTTTCATCCAGAGCATCTGAGTACTGCATCCAGCTGCTGCAATGTATTCAGCTTCTGCAGTTGATAATGCTATGGTTGACTGTCTTTTGTTGGACCAAGAAATTAGATTATCTCCCAGAAATTGACAACTTCCAGAAGTACTTTTTCTTTCTGTTCTGTCTCCAGCAAAATCAGCATCATAATATCCTACAAGTTTATAATCTTTGGATCTTCTGTAGTATAAACCAAGATTAGTAGTACCTTTCAGATACCTAAAGATTCTCTTAAGTGCTGTTAAGTGAGTTTCTCTAGGATATTATTGGAATCTAGCACATAAACATACACTGTATAGAATATCTGGTCTAGAAGCAGTTAGATAGTGGAGAGAGCCAATCATACCTCTGTAGAGCTTCTGATCTACTTTCTTACTTACCTCTTCTTTCTCTAGAATACATGTAGGATGCATAGGAGTTTTAGATATAATGCTTTCTGATAAATCAAATTTCTTCAGAAGTTCTTTGACATATTTGCTTTGATGGATATATGTTCCTTCTGATGTTTGATTTATTTGAATTCCCAGGAAGAACTTTAATTCTCCCATCATGCTCATTTCAAATTCTGCCTGCATAGACTTAGCAAATTCCTTTCCCAAGGCACTTTTAGTAGAACCAAAATTTATATCATCTACATAAATTTGGCATATCAGAAGATCATTTTTAATGTTTTTAATGAAAAGAGTTGTATCCACTTTCGCTCTGATGAAATTATTTTCCAGAAGAAAAGTACTTAGTCTTTCATACCAAGCTCTAGGAGCTTGTTTCAGACCATATAAGGATTTTTTGAGTTTGAAAACATGTTCTGGAAATTTTATATTTTCGAAACCAGGGGGTTAGTGTACATACACTTCTTCATCAATATAACCATTTAAAAATGCGCTCTTGACATCCATTTGATATACAATGATATCATGGTTTACAGCGAATGAAATTAGAAGTCTAATTGATTCTAACCTGGCAACTGGTGCATAAGTTTCTGTATAGTCAATTCCTTCTTTTTGACTATAACCTTGTGCAACCAGTCTTGCTTTGTTTCTAACAACTTCTCCTTGTTCATTTAGCTTGTTTCTGAATACCCACTTGGTGCCAATGATGTTGAATCCTCTGGGCCTAGGAACTAGATCCCGTACTTCTTGCCACAATAGTTCCAAAGCCAATTATTTTTCCTTATTGATTGCCTCCAAAACCTACGTGGCCTCCATCTTTTAATTCAATACTTTGGAACATATGCTTTCTTCCCGTCATGTGTCGTGAGCATCCAGAGTCCAGGTACCATGATTGGTGTTTCAGTTTTGTTGTTAAAGACATCTGCAACATACACAATTTTATCTTTGGGTACCCATATTCTTCTGGGTCCTTGTTTGTTAGTTTTTACAAACTTCTGATTCATTTTAGGTTTCAAATCAGAACTTGTGGAATAAGATGCCTCACTAGTGTATATTAGATCATGGTTATGACCATAGGTAAAATGAGAACTTAGAGGAGTATTAGTTTTTATGACAATGTCATCAATCTTTTTATACTTCAGAGTTTCTTTAGTTTTCACATAGCCTATGCCTCTTCTATCATTTCTGCTAACTCCATAGATCATAGATGCAATTTTGCTTCTATCTATGCTTTTGGCTAGAAATTTTTGAAAACCATAGTCATAATGTTTTATGATACTATCAGAATTGATTAGATCTTCTAATTCAGATTCCTTATGAGCTTTAAGTTTTTCAAGAGAATTTTTGCATTCAAAACATTTTCTTTCAGCTCAGAGTTTTCTGTTTTTAGTTTCCTAACTTCTTCTAATTCAGATACCAGACTTTGTTTCATGTCTTTGTATTTGAATTGAAGCTTTTGATATTTTTCAAGAATTTCTGAGAGGCTAGCTTCTAATTGAGATCTGGAAAGTTTAGAAAATACCTCTTCTGAATCTGATTCTGATTCTGATTCTGATGAGTGATCATCTTCTGGTATGTTTGCCATTAGACTCTTTTTCTTTTCTCTGCTGAATTTGTTTCTGGGTTTCTCTTTCTGGAGTTTTGGACATTCACTCTTGTAGTGTCCTGGTTCTTTGCATTGATAGCACACAACTTCTTTGCTTCTGGGTTTCTTGTGACCAGATGTTGATTCAGAATAGTTATTTGCTCTTCTGGTATTTCTGAACTTCTTCTGACGATGCTTCCAGAGTTGTTGGACTCTTCTAGATAGGAGAGATAATTCATCTTCTTCTGATGAGCATCTATAACTTTCTTCTTCCTCTGCCTGTAAAGCTTTAGAAACAGATTTGTTAGATTTAAGAGCTACAGACTTACCTTTCTTCTGGGCCTCCAAGCTTTTGGTAAACTTCTGATGATTTTCTTCACATGATCTGCTGTTGAGTAGCCTTTGTCCAGAACTTTCAGTCCAACTACCAGAATTTGGAACCTTGAGAACATTTTTTCAATTGTTTCTGTTAGAAAAAATGTGGTTCTGATCCTCTAAGTGTTTTGATGATAACAAAGCCTTTCATATTAAAAGTTCTAATGAATATACTTACTCTCGTGTAGAAGATAATATTGTTTGAGTAATCCATACAGCTAAGGAGAACCTTTATAGAAGATACGCTCAAAGAAGAATCCAACATTAAATGACATTTATTGGCTGCGCATATATTATTCATTATCTCTGATTTCCGCTTAGAAGATGCTGGTATCCTTATTAAAAAGCTTTAATTAAAGAATATGGTCTTTAATATGCAAAGACAAGTATCTCTTCTTATGGAAAGAAATTAAGGTATTAAAGTATATCCTAATTTGGTTCAAGATGTCTCCAACGGCTACTTTATCAAGAACTATATAAAGGACATCATTTGAAGAAATCAAGTGAGTACGCAACGCATTACAACGTATAACATATACTCAAGCAAATCATTTTATCTTGTTCTTATTGCTGTAACTATCACTTAGTGATACCTGCTTACCTAGAAGCATTTTAAGTTACGTCTTTATCATTCTTGTAACAATTATCTTTTTCCTTGAGTGACTAAGTTTAGTCAGAAGACTCAAGAAGACATTGACTATAGGTCTTTCTGTGTATTCTTATTGAATAGTGGATTAAGACCTCAGTAGAGGCAAAATCACCTTGGCGGGTGGACTGGATGTAGTTTGAGTTCAAACGAACCAGGATAAAGTAAAACGTGTCTTTAGAAGTTAATTTTAATTATACAGAAAACCCAATTCCAACCCCCCTTCCTTGTGTTTTTCCACCTTCAGTTTCATCTTCTTCCATTTTGAAAGCTTCATACTTCTGGATGAGGGCTAGAGCTTTAGTCTCCTTGACTTGAGTGTTGCCTTCATGTGTCATCCTCAGAGAATCAAACATGTGTTTAGCTGAGTCCCTGTTTGTGATCTTCTCATATTCTGTATATGAGATAGCACTTAGAAGTATGGTTCTATTTTTGTGATGATTTCTGAATTCCTTCTTCTGCTGAGCTGTCATATTTTTTCTTTCAATCTTCTGACCATCTGCTCCAACAGGATTAATGTATCCATCTGTCACCATGTCCCAAATATCTCCATCTAGAGTTAGAAAGAAACTTTCCAGAACATCCTTCCAGTAGTCAAAATTGTCACCATTGAACACTGGAGGTTTAGCGTTGATCTTGTCATTTTGGTAGTCATTGTTGTTATTGCCAGCTTCTGCCATGTGTTTTAACTTCTGGATCTTTTACTGACACGGTTAAGTGTTTTTCACAGAACCTAGCGCTCTGATGCCAATTGAAGGTGCGTAAAACACAAGGAAGGGGGTGGAATTGGGTTTTCTTTAACAACTAAAAATAACTTCTAATGACAAGTTAATTTATCCTGGTTCGTTTGAACTCAAACTACGTCCATTCCACCCGCCAAGGTGAATTTGCCTCTACTGAGGTCTTAATCCACTATTCAATAAATGAATACACACATTAACCTATAGTCAATGTCCTCTTGAGTCTTCTGCCTGAAACTAGTCACTCAAGGAATATTACTCAACTATTACAATGATAATAATATAGTAACTAATTTGCTTCTTATCAAGCTAAGATCACTAAGTGAAAGTTACAATATTTTAGCACAAAATGATTCAGTCTTTTGCTCGTGAGTGTACTTTCAAATCTTCAATTTGATTCCTTTATATAGTTCTTGAATAAATGTAGCCGTTGGAGACATCTTGAGCTAATTTAGGATATTAGTTAATACCATAAATTCCTTCCAAAACAAGAGATACTTGTCTTAATCATTAATTAAAATATTCTTTAATTAATGTCTTCATTATGAATATCATCATCTTCTAGACGTAAATAGAAGATAGTAAAGACTTGATGCGCAGCTATTTAATTATGTCATTAAATGATGGATTCTTCATTAAGTGTATCTTCTATATATGGCTCAATATATCTTCTAGTAATGCACGTCTCCTTTAATTAAATTCCACTTCTACACAATAATAAAGGTAGTCATTAGAACTTCTATTCTAGCATAATAATATTTGTTATCATCAAAACTCTTAGAGGTTTAGAACCATAATTGTTCTAACAATGTGGAGGTTATTGCGCCAGCAGCATGGATCCATGGGCGACCAAGAAGACAGTTGTACGCCGGTTGTATGTCCATGATGTAAAATGTGCTCTTAAAGATTTGGGACCCGATCTTGACTGGCAGCTCTACTTCTCCAAAGACTGATCACTTAGATCCATCGAAAGCTCTTACTACCAAATCACTTGGATGCAATACAATCCCATCTACGTCAAGTTTCATCAAGGCCTTTTTGGGTAACACATTCAACAAGGACCCAGTGTCCAGCAACACATGGGAAAGGATGACTCCTTTGCATTCCATAGTAATATGCAATGTTTTGTTGTGATTCCTCCTTCTGAAGTCAAGTCCCTGTCTGTAAAGCCTAGTCCATGACTAGCATTCACATTTCCAACCACAACTTCCAATTGATTAATAGTTATTTCTTGTGGAACATACGCCATCTGCAGAACTTTCAGCAAAGCTTCTCTGTGTTCCTGAGAACACATCAGCAAGGATAATATTGAGATCTTGGACAGAGTTTGATTCAGTTGTTCTACCACTTTGTAGTCACTCTTCTTTATGATTCTCATAAACTCCTCCACTTCCTTCTCAAAAGTACTTTACTCTGGAACAGGAGTTACAACATCTTCGGTGGCCACTTTCTTACCCTTGGCACATGCAGCAACTTCAGCTTCAATGCTGGTTCTGAAAGTTTGGGGAGCAAACAATATTCCACTTCTAGTGAAGCCTCTCACACCTCCTATATTCACAATGTTGGGATCAATTGTTACTGGAATCTTCTCTTCAACTCTTTGTCCCTATATGTACACGTCCGCGCCATAGTGCCACAAAATAACTCTTTCATTATCATACGATACATGACCTATAATAGTAATGGTGACCGGGCTAACCTCCTGAGGTATGTAAATAGTATCAGGCTCCGGCCGGGGAGGCACCATCATATCCTCAGGAGTGAAATAAATGGTTATTGTATACACATTGTCTCTTTTGTTGTTAATCTTGTCAAACTGCAAATATCCTTCATCCATCAAGCTCTGAATTCCGGCCATTAACCTGACACAACCATTCTGAGACAACAAACAATCTTCACATTCTCTAGCACAACCTGGGAACACCTGTCCTTTCAACAAACGATCTTTCACAACTACCATTGGGGTATGGACATCATCAATATCAGTGATCAGATTCAACTGCTCTCCGTCTTCAATAGTGTCGCTCCTAAAAAGATGAGACTGGGCTCAAATAAGGTACAGACGCGAACGGTTGGCGAAAGGGGACTGAGAACACACAGGAGTGAACTCAGGAGAAAGGAAAGAGTCGCCAGCTAGGCATTTTTATCCCGGAGGAAAGGCAATGCTGCATAGACCTAGAAAGATATGGATAAGACGGTCGCGAACCAGAGAGACTGAGAAAGGGGGTTGGTTACAACCTGGGAAGGTATTAGCACCCAGATTATCCGCCGTACTCGACGGGATCCACGCTTAAAAGATTTGTGTTTTAAAGGGGTAGTGTCAGTGCAATCTGTGCATCAAAGCTGGAAAGAATGCAAGTGTCAGTGTAAAAGAAATGTGAAATGTATAAGTGAAATGTCAGTGTAAGAACAAGAATGAAATGCTCAAGACTATGAGGCTTAAAGAATGATGCTGGAGGAGGGGGAATATACAGAGACTTTTGTTCGATAACTGTTAAGTTATGCCTACGTATCCTCTCGTGCAATGAGGAAGTCAGAACACCGTAGTTCGACCCAACGAGACTGAAAGATAAATTGACTTATGAACTGCTTGCTTGTCTATGCTCAAGTGTATGACCTGTCTGGCTCAGGTGCAAACTGTCTTGCATTAGACGGAAGAAACAAGTTCTCGTTTGTGAATGAAGATGATGAGAAAAGAATCCCGAAGGAGACGATTATTGTTTGTTTTTGGTGTTTTCAGTCTTTTATTGCTTTTGAAAGTTTGTCATAAGTTAATGAGCTTAAGCCTAAACCAATGGGTTAGTAAACTCATCACATCTTCCCTCTGAGTAGGGGTAATGAGAATACCTTAAGTGTGAAGTCAGCTTCTCACACTTAATCACCATGATGTAAGATTAAGATCATTAACCTACTTGTGATTATTTAGATGTTTTTGTTGTTTTTGTTTAGTGTTAAGTAATGAGGTTAAGCCATAATCAAGGATTAAACAGACCCATTACACCATCCTAATAGAAGGATAATAGATGAGAATGTTTAAGCTGAGGAAAGCTCCTCAACTTAATCCATGATTAGGGATTAAACTCATGACAAAACAAAGCCTTTATTAAGTGGATTTTAGTTAATGATAAGATGATGAAGTGAGTTTTAGGGTTTGTAAGACAACTTGAGGGGGACTTGTCCATTAACACTAGGGTTAGTCCTTCTTAACCAATTAAGGAAGAAATAGAACCCTAATGCAAGGCCCAAGTTACAAGCTTGATGTCTTGATGATTATTAGATGGATTGATTAAAGGATTTAAACACATTAAGGGTTTAACACTTAGGATTAAAGTTATACACTCCATCCTAATAGAAGGATGCAGGCATAAGCTTAATCACAAAGCCTTAAAGCATTTATGGTTTAGTCCTTGATTGTGAGGTGAGAAGAGAAGACTCAATGAGACACAAAGGTGAAATCTAAATGGGGGACTAATCAAAACCCTAATTATTGTCATGCTTGGTTGTTCCTAAGGTTTGTGAGGTTTACAAGAAAGATCTTCAGAGAAACCACCAGGAAGCAGATGAAAGGAGCAAAGGAAAGCAAAGTAACTTGCTTCATTTAAGAAGACAAGTCACTTAAAGAAAGAAAGTAAGATGAAGAAGAATGTGCAAGCTCAATCTCAAACACAAGGAAAAATGCAGCAATGATGCATAATAGGGGTGAAAAGAAATTGTGAGAAGTGAAGGCAAATTCACTTCTCAAAGTTACTTACCACCTGAAAAGTTAGTGAAAAGAATAAAATGCAATGCAAATGAGGTGCAGTGGTATGATGCAAACCAAAACCAGAAGCATAAGTATGATGCTAATGATGCTATGGGATGATGCAAACATGGAACAAGGCATGGGGATGATCATACAAACATATGGATGCAAGAGAAGCATGCTTAGAACCATGAACATACATGAAAAGTTATGGAATGCAAATGACATACAAATTGGCAAATGAAAGATGCAATGATCAAAAATGCTTCTAATATGTCTTAAGATGTCTAATGAATCAAATGGATGCATAGAATATCATGGCAAGTCATGGTATGCAAGCAAATGCAAGATGAATGCAAAAGGAAGCCCAAATTAGGGTTTATGATCAATGCACAAAACAAAAATCAAAACCAGAAGCAAACATCAAGATAAAAAATTGAAAATGCATTCAAAGGAACCCTAAACCTATACAAACTCACTTCCCAAAGGAGGGGTTCTAACTCTTAACCTAATGGAAGTTATGAATTTCCTAAGATTTCTAGGGTTTTAGGGTACCTTGTCAAGAAAAATGTCAAACAAATTGAAAATGCAAGATCAAATCATGTCAATTTAATCCTACAAACTACATGATATGCAAGACACAATGAAAAACGAATCAAAGTCCAACTCTTAAAGACTAGGCAGGAATGAATTTTCAAAGATTGGATCAAAATAATGCCTTGAAATGAAATTAATTCCATGAAAAATTGTCAAAAGACATCAAGATCAAAAAAGAAATTTGGTTTGAGGGTTGGACAATGTTTCTAAATGGTTTTGAATGTTTCATGAATTTTTTGGTGATTTTTAAATACCTAAAAGTATTTTTAATTAATTAATTCTCATTAATTAATTAAAAATAATCTTTTAAATGATTTAAAAATATTTTTTATGCAAAAAATAAAAATAAAAATGTTTTTGGTTTCTGAAAATTAATAAAAGTTTGTATAAAAATTTTCAGAATTTTTAAAAATGTTTTACTATTTTAAATAAAATGAACAAAACAAATGAGAATAAAAAGAAAATAAAATGGATTAAATGGAAAGTCAGCGCATCCAATGGTCAGCATTTAAACCTGGAATGGAGGGAAAGACTTCGCGCGTGATCCTAGGGCTGAGATTCAAACCAACCTAATTAAACTAATCTGAATTAATTAATTTAATTAAATATGATTAGGGCTTTAATGTGAAATCTGGACCACTCATATGCGCGCGGGTCAACTCTGGTCAGCCTATCCAACGCACCACATTCAAACCTCATTAATTACACAGATTAAACCCTAATCACTTTCAGGTGGCCGGAGAAGACTTCCGGTCGTCTTCTCCGGCAAGACCCTCACCTGAAAGTTGCTAAAATCCTCAAAACTCCATGAAAATGAAAACTAATGGCCCAGAAATCATCCCCATTCGAAACTAAATCAAAACCCCCAAACAAACATCATTTTTCATTCATCAATCATGTGAATCGAAGCAAAACATGTTTAGGTCAGAAAAGTTTCAGAACACAATTAAATGCTTATTTCTCAACCATTTCAAAAAGTAAAAGCATCAGAGTGATCAGCAAAGCATGAGGAACAATTTAGAAACTTAAAAACTCATTTCTGGAAAAAAAGTTCTTGATATACCTGAGCTTTGAGCTTTCTCAGTTTGCAACTTTCTGACCCTCTATCTTTGTGCAAACCACTCCTCTTAGGCCCTTGATGAAGTCTTGATGCTTAGAAGAAGTTTGTGATGGCTGGTTTGGAAGATGGCAGAAGTTATGTTCAAGGGAGGGTGGTGATCGTGTTTTTGATTCAGGGAGTTTCAGGCTATGGTGATGGGTGGTTTCTGACCAAGGAAGTGTGCTGAGTTGATTTGTGAAGTTGGTTTTTGTGTTTGTAGCTTGTGGAGGGTTTTTCGAAAGCTTTTGCAAGTTTGAGCAAAAATGATAACTATGGCTTGTGGGAAAGATCAGAGTGAGTTGTGTGTTGTGTTAGGCTGGCTTTGGTCCATGTATCAAAGGGGGATAGGTCAGAAAGTTGTTGGTGGCCTATGGTGATTGGTATGGGTCTTTGGCCAAAATGTCAACTTGATGTGTACTTGAGGTATGGGCAATGGTACAACTTGCTTTTTGGCATGCTTTGGTTCAGCTGAGTTTAGGGAGAACCATGGAATTGTTTATGAGATGATTCAGCAACTTGATCAAGGTTTGTGTAGTGTTTTGCAATTTTCATAAAGCTTGGCCCCTTTGGAAATTCTTGTGATTCAAGGCATCCAAATGCAAAGTTCTTTGGCCCATTCTGATTTTTAGAGGTCATGTGATTATGTTGTGAAGAAATGGTACACATTTGAGGCCTTTAGAACACTTGATCATGTCATTTTGCAAAATGCCTCTTTGGTGGAAAACTTCAAATTTTGTGATTTTAGCCAACTTTGACAAGCCATAACTTTTGATCCAAAATGAATTAGGTCAAGTTCTTGTACTTTTTGAAAAGGGAATGATCCATTCTACAACTTTCATGACCAAAGTTTTTCCATTTGAAGCATTTTTGAATCAAAAAGTAAGGGTTGAAAAAGTTTCCCAAAATGGCAATTTCATTAAAAGTCAAAATTTCCCAAAAAGTCAACTTTGCAAATGACTTGAAATTCTTCAATTTTGTGAAATTACAACATCTTATATGATCAAATAAAGATCATGCACAATCAAAATGATGAAGAACACCCTTTGGTTGGGTCATTGGGGGCCTCAGATGCCCTGATTTTGCACTGACTTGCTTGAAAAGTCAAATCTTGATCAGATGACTTCCCCATGGAATTTCTTCATGAAAATTGATATGCATGCTCCCTATACCATATAGAGACCAATAGAAACAATAATGACCAAAAAATTTGGAGTTATGGCCTCTGAAACCAAAACCCTAATTCTAGGTCATCTGTGCAGTCAAACCTGGCTCTGCTTCCATGCCATTCTCAGTTCTTGTGATTCTTTGACATTCTTGACTTTGAGAGGATATAATATGATGCTTGAACATACATGGACCCCTTTGAAGTGATTGATGCCCTTTGGAGTGGCTCAAGAAGCTCTTGGATTGCTCAGATCACAAACCCTAGATGCAGATGACTTTAAACCAATGCAATGAATCAAAAATATAATATGAGATGCCATGATTGAGCTTATGTATATGAAATGATCACAAGCCATGGTGTGAATGGGTGAGGGAAAATTTGGGGTGTTTACAGCTGCCCCTATTCAAACATGAGTTAGCTGTGCAGGATGTAAGCAACGGCTTATCAGGCAAACAAGATAACTTGTGGTTGAATACCAAAGACAGTCCAAAATTTGCACTCTCAGAATGAAGAAGAAAAGGGATATAGATTGTAAAAGAAAATAAAGTATATTATAAAGTGTGGGCGACGGAGGACGACCGTCGAGCAGAGGATGACTGCTGGGGAATGAGCAATGACGGGGACGGCCGACATGCTGGAAAAATGCGGGAAATAAAGCAGTGACGGGGACGACCGACATGCTGGGGATAAAAGGGATTATGATGGGGACGGCCATCAAGTAAAGCTATAAGATTCTCTGGGGATTAATGAAAAATGACGGGGACGGCCATCAAGTTCATAAAGTAATGTAAACAAACGATGGGGACGACCATCGGGCTAGACTGATGAAGGACGATCATCAGGAAAAGGAAAAGGGACCACAACGGGGACGGCCATCGGGTTAAAGAATAAATGAAATAATGATGAGGGACGGTCATCAAGGGTGAAGGACGATCACCTAGCAGGGGACGGCTGCTCTGTTGGGGGATAGGATGAGGGACGGTCATCTAAGGTGAAGGACGATCACCTGGCAGGGTACGGCTGCCGAAAGTATCGCGACATAGGACAAATGCCGGATAAAAGGTCAACGATGGGGACGGCCATCGGATGAGCATGATGAAGGACGATCATCAAGAGGTGAAGGACGAGCACCTAGCAGGGGACGGCTGCTCTCAAGGTTTATCATGACATAGGACAAATGCCAGATAGAAAAGGTCAACGATGGGGACGGCCATCGGATGAGCATGATGAAGGACGATCATCAAGAGGTGAAGGACGATCACCTAGCAGGGTACGGCTGCTCTCAGGGTTTATCATGACATAGGACGAATGTCAGATAGAAAAGAAATTTTGTCTTGCGGGCGATCTACTGGGGAAGAGTAAACACGGACGAGTGTTTATATCCAGGAAATAAAAGGTATAAGTGTTTGGATGTTTGTGTATAGATTAAAGACGCGGACGAGCATCCCTAAGACCGTGATACGGACGAGTATCAATAGAAACAAACACTGACACGTGTTCAGAGATGATGATACGGACGAGTATCAACTGGTTAACAAGGAACACGGACGAGTGTTGAATCTGAGGGGACTCTTCTGGGGAAAAGTAGACACAGACGAGTGTCTAAATTCAAGAAGGCATGAGTGTTTTACACAATGTATGGATTAAAGATGCGGACGAGCATCCTTAAGACTATGATACGGGCGAGTATCAGGTAGAAACGAACGCTTGTCGCATGTTCTGAGATGATGGTACGGACGAGTACCAACTGGTTAACAAAGAACACGGACGAGTGTCGACTCTGCGGGGATATAAATGGTGTATACAAGATACGGACGAGTATCTGTATAAGAGAAATATGAGTAATAAGTATGAGCGGTGTATAGATGAGTGTTTACCCTGCTGGGGAAAGTGACACGGACGAGTGTCAAAAGGAGAAAAGTATAGTATAAGCAAATATCTGATATACAAAGTGTTTAGGTAATTATGCTGGGGATGGTGACACGGAAGGAGTGTCAAGGAATTGCATATATATATATATAAGTATCTGTGAGTGCAAAGAGGATGCTTTGGCTTTCTGCTGGGGATATGACACGGACGGGTGCCATAAGGAGTATGCACGGGTGTTCGTGGGTGTAAGGCAACTGCTTTAGCTTTAGTTCTCCGCTGGGGAATCTGGGGAGCATTCTGTATATTGTTGATGGATTGTCATTATTCACAAGTGCTTGACTCAGAACATGGCTTATGATTATGCAATATGTTTGATTTTTGCCGTAATGCTCCGTATTAGACGGAATGCTACGCTTCGTAGGGTGAATATGATGCGAATGCTATGATTATGCAAGGATACCAATCCGGGATTCGGATCCCGTTGCTGTGAAGATCTCTGGTTGAACTGTTTGAAATGGACATCCCAGCTGGGGATGAGATCATTGGTAGATCTGACGAGATGTATCTGCTTGGGGGAATAGGTCACTGATAGACCCATTCTTGGTAATAAGGGACCCAGCTGGGGTTTGTAGAAGCTTTCATCACTCTGTTGTGATTCCTTCATGCGTTGCTCTTTTGGATAGAGGCTGAAACTCTGTGGGGAAGTGGTTCCCTGGATTTTGTATTTGGCTGAGTAGGAAGAATGATTGGTACCTCGGCTGGGAGAAGTAACAAGTGGCAACTCAGCTGGGGAGAAAACACTTCGGGTGCTAAGACTGAGTGAGTATTGATTTTCCAGCTTGCTGGGGTGAAGCTTACATGCCCCATGTTGCGCTTTGAATACCTGCAATCCTACAAAGACAGAGGGATGCCCAAGTAATCCTGAGGTATCCCTTACTGGATCCCATCGTGAGAGTTCGGACACTCCCGGGAATAAGTATATTTCCTGTAAGCACGTAGTTTCAGAAAGGCGCATCTGTATTTATGCAATCGATATTTTAATGACATCAGACATTTTTGCAAATGAAAATAAAATGTGCGAGACGATGTGTGACTGAAAATCTGATTTTATTAATTTTTACGCCCTGAATTGGCAAGATACAGTCAAGGAAACAAATCCCCTAAAATGAGGAGATTGTTACAAATTGAGAACAAAATGCTGGCAATGTTGACGACGCTTCAAGGAGCATCCCTTTTGCTATGACTCGTATGATATTTGACGTTCTTCTCGTCTGGCTTTCTGAAGAAGGCTGATTCTGAGAGAAGCTTGATCTCTTCGAGGCTTACCAAGTTGTAGGTGATACAGACGAATTCAGCATGCAGTTGTTCGCTTATTCCCTTATTTTGCATGGATCGCCCTTTCGGGTTTTCAATCCATCGGGATACCCATTTTTGCCTGAGTTGTCCAATGCGGCTTTTCAACTCAACGGGTGTACATCTTTTGTTTATTTTCCCTTATTTTTGCCCGAGTCTTTTATTCTGTTTTTGACTCGCCGGGATGCCCTATTTTTGCCTGGACTTACATTCTGTTTTTATGTCCAGCGGGTCATTTTTTATGCGAAGTATTTTTTAACTGCATCTGAATTCACAGGGGACGGGAAGTCTTCACCATCCATGGTGCTGGGCATGAGTGCTCCACCCGAGAAAACTTTCTTTACTACAAATGGTCCTTCATAATTTGGAGTCCATTTGCCCCTGTGATCTGTGTGAGGAGGGAGGATTCTTTTCAGTACAAGATCTCCTACTTGGTACTCTCGGAGCCTGACTTTCTGATCGAAGGCTTTCTTCATTCTTTTCTGATACAACTGCCCATGACAAATTGCAGCCAATCTTTTCTCTTCAATCAGACTTAGTTGTTCATATCGGGATCGAACCCATTCTGCTTCACTCAGCTTAACATCCATTAACACCCGTAAGGAGGGTAATTCAACTTCAACAGGTAGGACTGCCTCCATACCATACACAAGCTGATACGGTGTTGCCCCAGTGGACGTCCTGATTGACGTACGGTACCCATGCAAGGCAAACGGTAACATTTCATGCCAGTCTTTATAGGTGACTACCATCTTCTGCACAATCTTCTTGATATTCTTATTAGCTGCCTCAACAGCGCCATTCATCTTTGGCCTGTAAGGAGAAGAATTGTGGTGTTGGATTTTGAAGTCCCGGCATAATTCTGCCATCATTTTGTTGTTCAAGTTGGAACCATTGTCAGTAATGATTCGCTCGGGAACTCCGTATCGACAGATGATGTCTCTCTTCAGAAATCTGGCTACCACTTGCCTTGTAACATTTGCATAGGAAGCCGCTTCAACCCACTTGGTAAAATAGTCAATAGCAACCAGGATGAATCTGTGTCCGTTTGAAGCAGTTGGTTCAATCTTGCCAATCATATCAATGCCCCACATGGAAAAGGGCCAGGGTGAAGACATCACATTCAAAGGATTGGGAGGCACATGCACTTTATCCGCATAAATCTGGCATTTATGACACTTCCTGGCATAGGCACAACAGTCAGCATCCATTGTGATCCAGTAATAGCCTGATCTCAGCAATTTCTTAGCCATGGCATGCCCTCCTGCATGGGTACCAAAGGATCCTTCGTGCACCTCGTGCATCAACAAGTCTGCTTCTGTTCTATCAACGCATCTGAGGAGTACCATATCAAAGTTTCTCTTGTACAGGGAACCATCCGTATTCAGGAAGAAACTACCAGCAAGCCTTCTTAAAGTCTTCTTATCATTGGGAGATGCCCCAGGTGGGTATGTTTGATCCTCCAAGAAGCGTTTAATTTCGTGGAACCAAGGCTTATCATCTTTAACAACATCTTCCGCAAATACATACGCTGGTCTGTCAAGTCTGGATACTGCAATTTGAGGCACAAAGTTGGCAGCTTGAACTTTGATCATGGATGAAATGGTAGCCAGAGCATCTGCAAACTGATTCTCGTCCCGAGGGATATACTCAAGCTTGACTGTTGTAAAGAAAGTCAATAACCTCCTTGTATAATCCCTGTAAGGTATCAGATGATCCTGGTGGGTGTACCATTTGTCGTTGGTTTGATTAACTACCAGAGCTGAATCTCCGAATACAGTCAATGTCTTGATCCTGAGGTCAATGGCTTCCTCAAGACCCATAATGCAAGCTTCGTATTCAGCTTCGTTGTTAGTGCAGTTAAAGGTGAGTTTTGCCGAGAAAGGCATGTGAACCCCCTTAGGTGTAATGAGTACTGCACCAACACCACGACCATTCATATTAACAGCCCCATCAAACATCATAGTCCATTCTTCTTCCGGGTCAGGCCCTTCAGTGTGAACAGGATCTTCATGATCTTTTGCTTTTATGAACATGATGTCTTCATCAGGGAAGTCAAATCTCATAGGCTGGTAATCATCAATAGGTTGCTCAGCAAGATAATCAGACAGTACACTGCCCTTGATGGCTTTCTGAGATGTGTATTGGATGTCATATTCTGTGAGGATCATTTGCCATCTTGCAACCCGTCCGGTAAGAGCTGGCTTCTCGAAAATGTACTTAACTAGGTCCATCTTTGATATCAATAAGGTAGTGTGGGTTAACATATAATGTCTCAGTCGGCGAGCAGCCCACGCTAAAGCACAGCAAGTTTTCTCGAGCAGTGAATAACGTTGTTCACAGTCGGTAAACTTTTTGCTTAGGTAGTATATTGCATACTCTTTTCGACCAGACTCGTCATGCTGGCCCAGCACACACCCCATTGACTCTTCTAATACTGTCAATTACATTATTAGAGGTTTTCCTTCAACTAGAGGCATAAGGATTGGAGGCTCTTGCAAGTACTCCTTGATCTTGTCAAAAGCCCTCTGGCAGTCTTCGTTCCACCTGACCGTCTGTTCTTTTCTTAACAGCTTGAACAAGGGTTCACAGGTCGCGGTAAGGTGAGATATGAACCTGGAAATGTAATTCAATCTACCTAGAAACCTTCGAACTTCTTTTTCTGACTTCGGTGCAGGCATTTCTTGAATGGCTTTAACTTTATCAAGGTCAACCTCAATCCCTTTCTCGCTTACAATAAAACCCAGCAGCTTACCAGATCGCACCCCGAATGTGCACTTGTTGGGGTTCAACTTTAGTTGGTACTTCCTCAGACGCTTGAATAACTTCAACAGATTCACCAGGTGGTCTTCTTCTGTGAGGGACTTGGCGATCATGTCATCCACATAACACTCGATTTCTTTATGGATCATGTCGTGGAATAATGTTACCATAGCCCGTTGGTATGTTGCACCAGCATTCTTCAGTCCGAATGGCATCACCTTATAACAGAACGTGCCCCAAGGTGTGATGAAAGTTGTCTTCTCCATTTCTTCAGGTGACATCTTGATTTGATTGTATCCTGAAAATCCATCCATGAAGGAGAACACTGAGAACTGAGCCGTATTATCCACCAATACATCAATGTGAGGTAATGGGAAGTCATCTTTCGGGCTGGCTCTGTTCAGATCCCGGTAGTCAACACACATCCTCACCTTGCCATCCTTCTTAGGCACAGGCACAATATTAGCAACCCACGGTGGATAGCTAGTTACAGCAAGGAACCCGGCGTCCCACTGCTTTTGCACCTCTTCTTTGATCTTCATTGCCATGTCTGGGCGAGTACGGCGCAGTTTCTGTTTAACCGGCGGGCAATCTTCTCTTAAAGGCAGCTTGTGCATAACAATGTCGGTGTCCAACCCTGGCATATCTTGATAAGACCAAGCAAACACATCCACATATTCCTGAAGCAGGTCAATCAGTTGTTTCTTCACTGAGTCTTGTAAGCAGGCCCCGATTTTAACCTCTTTCACATCTTCTTCCGTACCAAGATTAATCGTTTCGACCTCCTCCTGATGAGGAGTGATAACCTTTTCCTCTTGTCTCAACAACTTGGCTAGCTCTTCAGGAAGCTCATACTCTTCTTCAACCCCTTCATCAGCTTGATTGATTGGATTGTCAAAGTCATACGAAGCCATAGCCGTGCTGTTGTCGGTGCGGTCTGGAAGGCACTCTCTGCAAGGGTTTAGATTTGTTCATTTTAGTGATCAGTTTTATCTTGTTTTTCAGAAAAAGTGAAAAGAAGTTATCATTTTGAAAACATTGCCATTTATTTTTTGTACAAAAAGAAAAATGGAAAAACAGTGAGCGAAAAGGAAGAGACTCATTTGCAAAAGATGTCTGATTATCATTGATTGATCTATTTGCACAAAATTACAGATGGCCCGATTACAAAATGAGTCTTGTCATCTTGGGCAAGATGCAAGACTTGATTCATGCTTAAAAAAATACAGGAAATAATAATTACTCTGCAGGAGTAACTCTTATAATTTCCTGGGAAGACCAGTTTGAGATACTGCTCCCCGGGATCCTTGGACGTATCCAGCTCTCCAGGTTGCGCTCATCTTCCGACTCATCTTCCAAGTTGTTTACTGCATCGGGGGTGAGCATCCCCCTACTAACAAAACTGGGTCTCTTAGCAGCCTCTGGTTGATCTTGTTGAGTTGGTTTGTAACTGTAAACACCCCAAATTTGCCCTCACCCATTTACACCATGGCTTGTGATCATTCTCATATGCATAAGTACAATCATGTCATCTCACATCTCATTTTTGAGTCACTGCATAGTTTCTAAGGCATCTGCACCTAGGGTTTGTGATCTGAGCAATCCCAAAGCATCTTGAGACATTCCAAAGGCCACCAATCAACTCAAAGGGGTCCATGTGTGTTCTTATATCATATTCCATCTTCTCAAAGTCAAAAATGCAGAGGAATCACAAGAACTAGGGTTTGAGTGGATGCAGAGCCAAGGATGAACTGCACAGTTGACCTAAAATTAGGGTTTTGGTTTCAGAGGCCATAACTCCAAATTTTTTGGTCATTCTTGTTTCCATTGATCTCTATATGGTATAGGGAGTATGCATATCAATTTTCATGAAGAAATTCCATGGGGAAGTCATCTGATCAAGAGTTGACTTTTCAGACAAGTCAGTGTAAAATCAGGGCATCTGAGGCCCCCAATGACCCAACCAATGGGTGATCTTCATCATTTTGAGTGTATATGATCTTTATTTGATCATGGAAGAAGGTTGAAGTTCATAGAAATCAAGAATTTAGGGTTTTTGCAAATGTTGACTTTTTGGGCATAGTTGACTTTTCAAGAATGCTTCATTTTAGGTCATTTTTCAAGCCATGATTTTGGATCCAAAAATGTTTCAAATGGAAAAACTTTGGTCATGAAAGTTTTAGATCTCATCTTTCCCTTTTCAAAAAGTACAAGAACATGATCAAACTCTTCTTGGATCAAAAGTTATAGCAATGCAAAGTTGGCAAAAATCATTAATTTCTAAGGCATGCTTCAAATGGAAATTTTGCAAAACCTTGAACCAATGCATCATGTGACCTCTAACTCATTTCAAACCATTACACAAACATTCTCTAAGTCCTAAAAATCAGAATTGGATCAAGTTTGCTCATGGTTTAGTTCATGTAACAAGGCATTTTTCATGAAAATCCATAAAGTAACCAAGTTGCAAAACTCATGATCATGCTTCACCAACTTGCTGCCTTGAATGCTGGACCAAGCTGACATTTCCCCCTCATCTTGCTGCGCATAGCCCATGCCTTGTACCAAGCTAGCACCTCACCATACTTTCTCTTACACAAGAGTTGACAAATTGCAAAAGTTGCCTCACCTATCCATAAAGCACATGTCAAATCAACTGACCAATGAGAGAGAGTCATGTGGACAATTTGCAAGCAAAACATAAGAAGAAGCAAGGCTGAAACCAACACATTCAACACATTCACAAAAACACTCCCATTTGCAAGTTCCTTCGAATCTGCTTGCACAGCCACCAAACACTCAAACTATCTTCATCAATCATCTCACCACACTTCATAGATCATCCAGCACCAAGAACCAAAGCCTGTAATAGCAAGAACACTCCATAACCATTTCACACCCCAAGCTGCAAGTTCCTTCGAAACTCTTACCACAGCTTGCAAACACACAAACAAACACTCCAGACCTTCTCCATTCATCCTCAGGACCTCAAACAATCACTCACCATGGCCTGAAACCTCCAGAACCTCCATTGACATTTCTGATCAAGCTTGAGCAGAAGCTTTCGAAACTCATTATCCAGCCAGCACAAACTCATTTTGAGCACTCAAACATCTTTGGGGGATCAAGTGGAGTGGTTTGCACAAGGAAAAGTGGCCAGAAAGTCCTCAAGTTGAAAGCTCCAAATCTCAGGTAGCTCAAAAATAATTTTTCCAGAAATCATTTTTCTTGTTACAAACTTGTTCTTCATGTCTTGCTGATCATTCTGGTACCATTGGTTTTGAAAATGGTTTCGAAATGAGCATTTAATTTGTGTCTGAAGCTTGCGTGACCTAGTTTTCTTTTTCTTCGATTCAGCTCATTTAGGAAATATAAATGTGTTTTAGGATGGGGGTTTGATTCGTGAGGATGTGAGGATCATTTCCCAGTTCTTGTTTTTCATTTTTGATGCGTTTTGAGGGATTTGGGTAGTTTTCAGGTGAGAGCTGGCCGGAGAAGACGACCGGAAGTCTTCTCCGGCCACCTGAAAGTAATTTGTGCCCTAATTGTGTAATTAACTTCAGTTTGAATGTGAGCCGTAGATAGCCATTGACCAGTTGACTTCCCTCTCTTTTGGATGGCCCAGATCAGCTTACTTATGCCCTAATCCACGTGTTAACTTAATTAATCCATAATTAAATAATTTAATCAGAGTCAATCCTGGCCACAAGATCACGCGCGCAGTCAATGAATTCAAACTCAGAGCCAATCTCATCCATCCATCCTGATTACTTCAGTTTTATTTAATTTTAATTCATTTTCTTTTCAATTAACTTGCATATTTAATTAAAAATAGCAAAAAATTCTTAAAAATTATGAAACTTTTTCTTTAAAGTTTTATTAATTTTTAAGACCCCAAAATATTTTTATTTTATTTTTTATCATTAAAAAAGTATTTTTAAATATTTAAAAGATTATTTTTAATTGATTAATGGAAATTAATTTATTAAAAATACTTTTAGGTATTTAAAAATCACCAAAAAAATTCATGAAATGTTCTAAGACATTTAGAAACATTGTCCAACCTTCAAACCAAATTTCTTTTTTGATCTTGATGCATTTTAAGAATTTTTCATTGAATTAAATCATTTTTATGCATTATTTTGATCATGGATTCAAAAATTCATTTCTGCCAATTGGTGAAGGTTGAGACATTGATTCTTCTTGCATTGTTTTGTGTTTAGCATGTATTTTCAAGGATAAAAAGGCCATGAATTGTTCTTGCATTTTCAAATTGTTTGGCATTTGTTTTGTTAAGAACCCTAAAAAACCCTAATAACTTAGAAAATTCATATCTTGAGTTTGGTTGAGAGTTGAGAGCTCCCCTTTGGGCAGTGGTTCATCATAGGCCTAGGGTTTCTTTGGGTGCCATTTTCCATTTTTTATCATGAGGTTTGCTTCTGTTTTTGGTTTGTGTTTAATGTTTGATCCATGAACCCTAATTTGGGCTTTCTTTTGCATCCTTCTTGCATTCTCTTGCATAACATGACTTGTCTTTGCATTTTGTGCATTCTTGTGATTCATTTGACATCTTAAGACATTTAGAAAGCATGTTTGGTCATTGCATTGCATATTTGCCATGTCATTTGTCTTGTATGATTCATAACTTTCCATGCTTATCCATGCTTCTAAGCTTGCATCATTTGCATTCATAATCTTGTATGAGCATCTCCATGCCTTGCCTCATGTTTGCAGCACCTCATAACATCATAATCATCATCAACATGCTTCTGGTCTTGCTTTGCATCATATCATTTCATCTCATCTTGCATTGCATTGCATTTCTTTCTAACATTTCAGGTGGTAAGTAACTTGAGAAGTGAATTTGCCTTCACTTCTCATAACTTTTCTTTTCATCTCTCTTGCATCCATTGCTGCATTTTTATGTGTGTTTGAGTTTGAGCTTGCTCATTCTTCTCCTTCCCACTTTCTTTCTTCAAGTGACTTGACTTCTTGAATGAAGCAAGACACTTTGCTTCTCTTGATCTTATTCATCTGCTTCCTGGTGGTTCTTCTGAAGATTCTTCTTGCAAACCTCACAAACCTTAGGATCATCCAAGCATGACAATGAATTAGGGTTTTGATTAGTCCCCCCATAGTTTTACCTTTGTGTCTCTCTTTGAGTCTTCTCTTCTCACCTCATAATCGGGGACTAAACCCTAAAGGCTTTAAGACTTTGTGATTAAGCTTATGCCTGCATCCTTCTCTTAGGATGGAGTGTATAACTTTAATCCTAAGTCTTGAACCCTTAAGGTGTTTAAATCGCTTAATCAATTCATCTAATAATCATCAAGACATCACACTTGTAACTTGGGCCTTGCATTAGGGTTCTAATTCTTCCTTAATTGGTTAAGAAGGACTAACCCTAGTGTTAATGGACAAGTCCCCCTCAAGTTGTCTTACAAATCATAAAACTCACTTCATCACCATATCATTAAATAAAATCCACTTAATCAAAGGTTTGTTTTGTCATGGGTTTAATCCCTAATCATGGATTAAGTTGAGGAGTCCTCCTCAGCTTAAACATTCTCATCTATCATCCTTCTTTTAGGATGGTGTAATGGGTCTGTTTAATCCTTGATTATGGCTTAACCTCATTACTCAACACTAGACAAAAACACCAAAAACATCTAAATAATCAACAAGTAGGTTAATGATCTTAATCCTACTCCATGGTGATTAAGTGTGAGAATCTGACTTCACACTTAAGGTATTCTCATTACCCCTAATCAGAGGGAAGATGTGATGAGTTTACTAACCCATTGGTTTAGGCTTAAGCTCATTATCTTATGACAAACTCCAAAAACAATAAAAGACTGAAAACACAAAAACAAACAATAATCGTCTCCTTCGGGATTCTTTTCTCATCACACTCACTCACAATCGAGAACTTGCTTCTTCCGTCTAATGCAAGACAGTTAGCACCTGAGCCAGACAGGTCATACACTTGAGCATAGACAAGTAAGCAGTTCACAAGTCAATTCATCTTTCAGTCTCTGTGAGTCGAACTACGGTGTTCTGACTTCCTCATTGCACGAGAGGATACGTAGGCATAACTTAACAGTTATCGAACAAAAGTCTCTGTACATTCCCCCTCCTTCCAGCATTATTCTTTAAGCCTCATAATCATGAGCATACTCTTTCTTACACTGACACTATACATATTACACTTCACACTTTTTTTGCACTGACACCTGTACATTCTTTTCCAGCTATTTTACACACAGATTGCACTGACACTACCCCTTTAAAACACAAATCTTTTAAGCGTGGATCCCGTCGAGTACGACGGACAATCTGGGTGCTAATACCTTCCCAGGTTGTAACCAACCCCCTTTCTCAGTCTCTCTGGTTCGCAAACCGTCTTATCCATCTCTTTCTAGGCTTATGCAGCATTGCCTTTCCTCCGGGATAAAAATGCCTAGCTGGCGACTCTTTTCATTCCCCAGTGAGTTCACGGCTGTGTGTTCTCACTGTTCCCTTCGCCGACCGTTCGCGCTTGTACCGGGATGCAAATCTTCGGGAGCGACAGCTTGGCGACTCTGCTGGGGAAACTTATACTGCAACCAGGGCTTCTGGTTCTTTTTGTGGGTTCCTCCTAGCGCTTGATTGATTTGTGTTTATTGGGGGTGTTATGTGCTATTTGTATGTGTATATTTGCTTTATTTACTGCTTTCTGTACAGCTTTATTTATTGCTTTCTTTACTGTTTTTTTCATTTATCATATTGTCATACTGTGCTGCTGGCTGGATCTGGTTTTTCTTTGGTGGGTGGGTGTTTCATTGAGAGTTAAGGTCCTACACCTGGGACCTGAGTGACACCTAGGCTAGAGTGAATCATATTCTTTCCCATTCCATTTCGGTCTGGTGCGGGAATATGAAACACGGTTCAGATATGGGTTTCTTCTTGAGAACTCTGTGTTGCAGATTTCCTGCAATGCTAGGGCTATCTGGGAAGCCTGCTAAGTCTGGATGACCTTTTAGTATTGACCTTCAGAAGCTGAGGTGAATTAGAGGAGGAATTGTTATGGTTATTGTAAACACTGTACCTCCGGGTTAGAAGTGTTTACACTTCTTATAACTGATCCAAGTCTGAGGATCCTTGTTCTAGATCATCACCTGTGAGGGGGTTGGGATGTTTACAGGTTTGCAGGTACCTTGACCTCAGAATACCCTGTTACTTTGACTTTGTTAAGAATGCTCCATGTTGGATAGTTCTTGTGATTCTAAAACCCTGGACATGTGGCTCTTTATTTGAGCCCCCCGCCCTGGTTACTGGATTTATAGACCTCCATCTGGATTGCTTGAACACACATGGATCTATACCAAGGCAGTTAATCAGATCCAGCTCAGTCGCAAACCCTTTGCATATCATTTGCATACATACCCATTGCATCATATTAACATTTGCTTATTTGTGTTTCAGGGTATCCATATTCATCTGGTTTTGGTTTTGACCCCATCTGCTATATTGACCTATCTCCACCAGCACTTGCTTCAGTTTGTCAGCCATATACTTCAGATACTTGCACTAGCCAGCCAGTGGCCCACTCCTCAGCATCTTCATCAACACTCTACTTAATCTTCAGCATCATGGCTCCAAAGAAAAGCAACATCACTTATCATTTCTTCCAACCAGACTTATCAGACATCAGGAGGATCCAAACCCTGATCACTCCAGATCACATACCCTTGTTCAGGGAGCATTATGGGGATATACTTGACTTGGTCATGGATCTGGACCCATCCCAGAGGAGCCTCATCCACACCTGCATTCAGTTTTATGACCCCCCATTGAGATGTTTCACCTTTCAAGACTTTCAGTTGGGGCCTCTTTTAGAAGAATACTCATCTTTGATTGGTTTGCCTATCAAGAAGGAAATCCCTTTCAACCCTGAAATGGTCTTTCCCAGCAATGGAGAGATAGCAAAAGCTTTGCACCTGGGACCTGCTTTGATTGAGCAGCATATGACCTCTAAAGCTGGGATCCCTGGTTTTCATCTTGACTTCCTGATTTCTCAAGCTAGCTTGAAGGCCTCCCTGGGGGAGTGGAAAGTTGTTTGTGCTCTGTTGGCCTTAAGTGTATATGGAATTGTGTTGTTTGCAGATGAGCCTCGATTCATCAGCAAGAATGCAATCCATTTGTTCATCCTGAAGAACCCAGTGCCAACTTTACTGGGTGATCTCTATTACTCAGTCCATCAGAGAAATGAGAAGCAGAGGGGAAGGCTAGTGAGATGTTGTGCTCCATTATTCCATGCTTGGCTTCTCAGGCATCTACCCAGGACAGATGCATTTCTAAATCCTCATCAGCAAAGCAACTGGGCTAAGAGGCTCACTACTCTCACTTCAGCAGATATCAGATGGTGTACTCAGAGCACCAAGGGCAGAGATATGATCACCAGCTGTGGGCACTTTCCCAATGTGCCTTTGATAGGAGTTAAGGGAAGTATCAACTACAACCCTCTGCTGTTCAGGAGACAATTAGGCTACGCACTGGTTCATACTCCTAGGGAACAAGACCTATTTGAGACCCTCTACTGTGAGAACAAGATTAGTCTGGCAACTGTTAGGCAGGCTGCCTGGGCCTGGGATCATGTTCAAACCAAGGGAATCACCATTCTGGGTAAGTGCAATAATGTGGCATCAGTCCAATATTATGAGTGGTCCCATGCTAGGGCTCAATTCTCTGGAATGCCCTTTACCATAGAAGACATGCCTGAGTCATCTTCAGCACCACCCCCTGCCACTATCAGTCTGGAGGAGTTTGAGAGCCTGAAAGAAAGAAATGAGAAGCTAACCCAAGCCTTGCAGAAGACCCTCAGGGAGAGGAGTGAAGGTGTGAGGGAGATTGAGAGATTGGAGAAGTTGAGGGTGGAACACTTGACCAAGATTGAGAAGTCTGGAGAATACATCAACAAGTCCAAAGCTGGTGAGCAGATTCTGAAGAATGCTTGTAAGGAAGCCCAGTTTCAGAGAGCAAGGACAGACTTGTATTTGAAAGAGAGTCAGGCCAGGTGGGTCCGGATCACTGAGGCCCGTACTCTAGAAGACAAGAGAGTTCAGGACAAGATGGAACAGATGGAAAAAGCCCTGGCAGCAGCCCAGGAGGAAATATCAGAACTAAAGATCAAAGCTGGAGTGAAGAGGTCTAAAGACCAAAGTCAGAACAAGAAGTTGACTGCAGCAGTTGCAGCAAGAAACCTTCTCATCGGAAGTCTCACGGAGCGCCCGGCTGATCCTGTGACCGAAGCACTTCTCAAGGAAGTTCGTGAGGATGAGTTTGGCCTTGGAGTTTGATCATTTGCTTGTTGTTGTTCCTTTTCATGTACTTTTGCTTTTTGTGATGTATTTTGACCCCTTTGAGGGCCGGTGTTGTAAAATGAACAAATTGTATTATTTCACCTTTGTAATATATCTGTGTTGGTTTCTATCTGGGTTACTTCAAAAGCGACTTCAACAGCAGCATCTTCAAGGGTCTGGAAGGGTCAAAACTGAAGGCCAAACCGGATACCTTGAGAACAAATAAGCATAACTGCATTGCATGCTAACCCTTTTGTTTGTTTTGTAGGTTTTTGTTTTGTTGTTGCTAACCTCTGTTGTGATGTTCAGGAATTATTGCTCGCCGCCGGGTATTTCCTCTCAACAGGCCTCACAGGTACCCAACTAGAAACAACCTTCCGGGAATCCAGATGGATCAGATGCAACAAGACCTAACGGAGGTCAGAAACCAGATGGCCAACGAAAGGTTGGAGATGAGAACCCAGATAACACAGTTCATGGAAGTGATGAACAACTTAGCTCAAAGCCAGGAGAGGCTCAGGGATTTGGTAGAAGGGAGGAATCAAGAGGAACCCCATGTGGGGACTGCTGGCACAAGTAACAATGAATGGGTACAACCCCATGTTAACCCTCCTGTGTTTGGCCCACATCTACATCCTGAGATTAACATTCCTGCAAATGTTCAAGGAACAGCCACTGCAGCCAGAGTACTTCAAGAAGATCCTCAGGAGGACCAGTATACAGTAATGGGTGCCGGAGAGGAAACTTATGATAGACGATTGGAAGAAATAGCTGAGAAGTTGAGATCACTGGAGTCTCAAAATTCTTTGGGCTTCGACGTCATGGACATGGGTTTGGTAGAAGGGGTCAGGATCCCCCATAAGTTCAAGCCTCCTTGTTTCGAAAGGTATAATGGGACTTCATGCCCCCGGACTCATTTGCAATCATTTCTGGGAAGGCTGAAGGCCTATACGATGGATGAGAAACTTTGGATGTTCTACTTCGAAGATAGCTTGACTGGAGCATCAAGGGAATGGTATTCCCATTTGACAAGAGCAACAATTAGATGCTGGAAGGACCTGGCAGAGGCCTTCATCAGACAGTATTAGTATAATTTAGACATGGCACCCAACAGGACCCTCCTAATGGGAATGTCACAGTCTTCGAGGGAGAGTTTCCGAGAGTATGCCCAAAGGTGGAGGCAACTGGCTGCTGCTGTTCAACCCCCTATGTCTGAAAGGGAAATGGCAGATATGTTCATGAATACTCTTCAGGGAACGTATATTGACAGGTTGGCTGCTTTCTCTTCCATCAGCTTTGCAGATGTTGTCATAGCGGGGGAGAGAATTGAAAGCCTGTTAAAGATGGGAAAGATCTCAGACAACGGTGCAAGCTCGTCCAGTAGTACAAGAAAGCCTTTTGCAGGCCCGAGAAGAACTGGCGAGACCAATGCCATTCACGCCAACAGGGGTAGGCCCCAATATGTTCAAAGGTCAATAGCAGCAGTCACCATCCCTGCTCCAGCTCATCCTCAGCCAGTCTATCAACCGCCGCAACAAAACTTCCAACAACAACCTCAGTATCATCAGAATCAATACCCTCCAAGAAACTACAACAGTAACAACACCAACAACAACAATCAACAGAGGCCATTCCAACAAAGGCCATCCCAAGCTAACCGAGTGATCGACCCGATCCCAATGCCGTATGCTGCCTTGCTGCCACAACTTCTGAAACTCAACCTAGTTGAGCTAAGAACGTTGGCACCTCCGGATCCCAACAGTCTACCAAGGAACTATGACTCCAATGCTAGGTGTGCTTTTCATTCCAACGCACCTGGTCACAGTACAGAAAAATGCAGGGCTCTGCATATGAAGGTACAAGACTTGGTAGACTCCAAGGCTCTGAATTTTGCACCTCCTCCCAATGTCAATAAAAACCCTATGCCAAACCATGGTGGTCCCCGAATTAATGCTATTGAAGAAGACCAACCGTCTTATTTAATAACCAGTGTGGATCAGATCAGGACACCGTTGGTGGAAATCAAAGCTCAACTCCGTGAAAACCAAATATTTCCGGGGTGTGAACTAGGATGCCCCTATTGCAATATTTCATGGAATGGGTGTGAGGACCTGAGAAATGGCATTGACAGCCTTATTCAGAGTGGCTTGCTACAGATCACTACATCATTTCCGACAAATCCGGCAACTTCATCAACAACGGTTTCAGACCCTCCTACAAATACAGCAACTATTGTTCCCGACAATTCATCAGCACCATCAACAAGTACTTCACCTGTCCTTCCAAATGATCAGTTTTCAACAGTTCCTCCTGCTACAACTTCAGCTTCATTCCATCTTGAATCTCCATCAACAATAACAACAACAGTCCTTCCAACAGTACCTCCTACAACACCAGCAATCAATCATGAAGATGTCTCTACTGTCACCATATTCTACGATCCCGAGAATAATTCCGCCTACCATTCAGAAGGTGCTGCTCCCACCAGAGCACCAGTTACAATCTTTTATGATCCACAAACAATTACAGTCCCTTCAGCAGCAGCAATCAGTCCAGTCACTGTCACGGTGCCTGGACCAGTACCATATGAAAGCAATAGGGCCATCCCTTGGCACTATGGCTCTGACGTGTACTGTGAAGGGAAAAGAATCACTCTTGAAACATCAACAACTGCACCACAAGTAGATAATGTGGGGGGAGGCGGAGGCTTCACTCGAAGCGGACGTCTCTTTGCTTCACAAGTTCAAAGACCTACTGCCGAAGCAGAAGCTGCTGCCAAGGCAAAGGGAAAAGGCCCGGTGCAGGAAGATCCAGCTGCCAAAGAAACCCTGAAGACTCCATTCGATCAGGAAGTTGATGAGTTTATGCGAATCATCAAAAAGAGTGATTACAAAATTGTGGATCAACTTCACCAGACGCCATCCAAAATCTCCATCCTCTCACTGCTTATGTGCTCCGAAGCCCATCGGAATGCATTACTTAAAGTCCTGCACGCAGCTTACGTGCCTGAGGAGATTACTGTCAACCAGTTGGAAACCGTGGTTGGAAATGTTACTGCTAGCAATGGGCTAGGGTTTACCAATTCTGACTTGACAGCGGATGGCCGCAACCACAACAAAGCCTTGCACATAACCATGGAATGCAAAGGAGCTGTCCTTTCTCATGTGCTGGTGGACACAGGTTCTTCCCTGAATGTCTTACCAAAGAAGGCTCTGGTGAAGCTTGAATATGATGGATTGGCATTGAGACCCAGCAACCTGGTGGTGCGAGCCTTTGATGGTTCGAAGAGATCGGTTCTGGGAGAGATTGAGCTGCCCGTGACAATTGGCCCACAGACCTTTAAAACTATCTTTTATGTGATGGACATTCAGCCCGCCTACAGCTGTTTGTTGGGTAGACCCTGGATTCACGCCGCCGGCGCAATAACGTCTACCCTTCACCAAAAGTTAAAATTTGAGTGGGAAGGTCAAGTTGTCACAATCTGTGGAGAGGAGGACATTTTTGTCAGCCACCTGGCAACCTATAAGTACATTGAAATGGATGGAGAGATCCATGAAACAATGAGCCAGGGGTTTGAAGCTTTGAATGTGAATGAAGCATCTGCTGTATCTGGTACTCCAATGTCGTCATACCAACAAGCCCGGAAGGTTGTTGAAGAAGGAACTGCCCTAGGCTGGGGCAAGGTATTAGCTGTGGAGGAGAAGAAGGACAAGTTTGGGTTGGGTTACAGACCAACTCAACATCAAGCAAAGGCTGCTGCAGAGCCTGGTTTTGTCAGTGGGGGGATGCTTACCCCCGATGCTATCAACTGTTTGGAAGACGAGCTGGAAGAGGAGCGCAATCTGGAGAATTGGATTCGTCCGAAGATCCCGGGGAGCAGTATCTCGAACTGGTCTTCCCAGGAAATTATAAGAGTTACTCATGCAGAGTAATTATTATTTCCTGTATATTTTTATAGCATGCATCCAAGTCTTGCATCTTGCCCAAGATGACAAGACTCATTTTGTAATCAGGGCCATCTGTACTTTTGTGCAAACAAGATCAAATTAATGAAATATCAGACAATCTTTTGCAAACGAGTCTTTTTCTTTTCTGCTCACTGTTTTTCCACTTTTCTTTTTGTACAAAAATAAATGGAGGTGTTTTCAAAATGATAACTTCATTTCACTTTTTTTTCTAAAGCAAGATTAAAATCAATCACTAAAATGAACAAACTTAACCCTTGCAGAGAGTGCCTTCCAGACAGCACCGACAACAGCACGGCTATGACATCGTATGACTTTGACAATCCAATCAATCAAGCGGATGAAGGGGTTGAAGAAGAATATGAGCTTCCTGAAGAGCTAGCCAGGTTGTTAAGACAGGAGGAAAAGGTTATTACTCCTCACCAGGAGGAGATTGAAGTGATTAATCTTGGTACAGACGAAGGCGTGAAAGAGGTTAAAATCGGGGCCTGCCTGCAAGACTCAGTGAAGAGACAACTGATTGATCTGCTTCAAGAGTATGTTGATGTGTTTGCTTGGTCGTACCAAGACATGCCAGGGTTGGATACCGATATTGTTGTGCACAAGCTGCCTTTGAGAGAAGAGTGCCCACCAGTTAAACAGAAGTTGCGCCGAACTCGCCCAGACATGGCTATGAAAATCAAGGAAGAGGTACAAAAGCAATGGGATGCCGGGTTCCTTGCTGTGACTAGCTACCCGCCGTGGGTTGCTAACATAGTACCTGTGCCTAAGAAAGACGGCAAAGTAAGGATGTGTGTTGACTACCAGGATCTGAACAGAGCCAGCCCGAAGGATGACTTCCCATTACCTCACATTGATGTATTGGTGGATAACACGGCTCAGTTCTCGGTATTCTCCTTCATGGATGGATTTTCAGGATATAATCAGATCAAGATGTCACCTGAAGACATGGAGAAGACAACATTCATTACACCTTGGGGCACGTTCTGTTACAAAGTGATGCCATTCGGACTGAAGAATGCTGGTGCCACATATCAACGGGCTATGGTGACATTGTTCCACGATATGATCCATAAGGAAATAGAATGTTACGTGGATGATATGATCGCCAAGTCCCTTACAGAGGAAGATCACCTGTTGAATCTGCTGAAGTTGTTCAAGCGTCTGAGGAAGTATCAACTAAAGCTGAACCCCAACAAATGCACATTCGGGGTGCGATCCGGTAAGCTGCTGGGCTTTATTGTAAGCGAGAAAGGGATTGAGGTTGACCCTGATAAAGTCAAGGCTATTCAAGAAATGCCTGCACCTAGAACAGAGAAAGAAGTTCGAGGGTTCTTAGGTCGATTGAACTACATTTCGAGGTTCATATCTCACCTTACAGCAACCTGTGAACCCTTGTTCAAGCTGTTAAGAAAAGAACAAACGGTCAGGTGGAACGAAGACTGCCAGAAGGCTTTTGACAAGATCAAGGAATATCTGCAAGAACCTCCAATCCTCATGCTGCCAGTTGAAGGAAGACCTATGATTATGTACTTGACAGTATTAGAAGAGTCAATGGGGTGTGTGCTGGGCCAGCATGACGAGTCTGGTCGAAAAGAGTATGCAATATACTACCTAAGCAAAAAGTTTACCGACTGTGAACAGCGTTATTCACTGCTCGAGAAAACTTGCTGTGCTTTAGCGTGGGCTGCTCGCCGACTGAGACAGTATATGTTGACCCACACTACCTTATTAATCTCAAAAATGGATCCAGTTAAGTACATTTTCGAGAAGCCAGCTCTTACCGGGCGGGTTGCAAGATGGCAGATGATTCTCACAGAATACGACATACAGTACACATCTCAGAAAGCCATCAAAGGCAGTGTACTATCTGAATATCTTGCTGAGCAACCCATTGATGACTACCAACCTATGAGGTTTGACTTCCCTGATGAAGACATCATGTTCATTAAAGCAAAAGATCACGAGGAGCCTATTCACACCGAAGGGCCTGACCCGGAGGAAGAATGGACTATGATGTTTGATGGGGCTGTCAACATGAATGGCCGTGGTGTTGGTGCGGTACTCATTACACCTAAAGGAGTTCACATGCCTTTCTCGGCAAAACTCACTTTCAACTGCACTAACAACGAAGCTGAATACGAAGCTTGCATTATGGGTCTGGAGGAAGCCATTGACCTCAGGATCAAAACATTGACTGTATTCGGAGATTCAGCTTTGGTAGTCAATCAAACCAACGGAAAATGGTACACACACCAGGATCATCTGATACCTTACAGGGATTATACGAGAAGGTTACTGACTTTCTTCACAACAGTCAAGCTTGAGTACATCCCTCGGGACGAGAATCAGTTTGCAGATGCTCTTGCTACCATTTCGTCCATGATCAAAGTTCAAGCTGCTAACTTTGTACCTCAGATTTCAGTGTCTAGACTTGATAGACCAGCATATGTATTTGCAGCAGATGTTGTAAAAGATGACAAGCCTTGGTTCCATGACATTAAGTGCTTCTTGGAGGGTCAGACATACCCACCTGGGGCATCTTCCAATGATAAGAAGACTTTAAGAAGGCTTGCTGGAAGTTTCTTTCTGAACACTGATGGGTCTTTATATAAGAGGAACTTTGACATGGTACTCCTCAGATGTGTTGACAAGACGGAAGCAGATTTACTGATGCATGAAGTGCATGAAGGCTCTTTTGGTACCCATGCTGGAGGGCATGCCATGGCTAAGAAGTTGTTAAGATCAGGCTATTACTGGATCACGATGGATGCAGACTGTTGTGCTTACGCCAGAAAATGCCATAAATGCCAGATCTACGCAGATAAGGTGCATGTGCCTCCCAATCCTTTGAACATCATGTCTTCACCACGGCCCTTTGCCATGTGGGGCATTGATATGATCGGCAAGATTGAGCCAACTGCTTCAAACGGCCACAGATTCATCCTGGTCGCCATTGACTATTTCACCAAGTGGGTTGAAGCAGCCTCATATGCAAATGTTACAAGACAAGTGGTAGCCAGATTTCTGAAGAGAGATATCATCTGTCGATACGGAGTTCCCGAGCGAATCATTACTGATAATGGTTCCAACTTAAACAACAAAATGATGGCAGAACTATGCCGGGACTTCAAGATTCAACATCACAGTTCTTCTCCTTACAGGCCAAAGATGAATGGCGCTGTTGAGGCGGCAAATAAGAATATCAAGAAGATCGTGCAGAAGATGGTAATCACCTATAAAGACTGGCATGAAATGCTACCATTTGCCTTGCATGGGTACCGCACATCAATCAAAACGTCCACTGGGGCAACACCGTATCAACTTGTGTATGGTATGGAAGCAGTCCTACCTGTTGAAGTTGAATTACCCTCTCTACGGGTATTGATGGATGTTAAACTGAGTGAAGCAGAATGGGTTCGGTCCCGATTCGAGCAACTGAGTCTGATCGAAGAGAAAAGATTGGCTGCAATCTGTCATGGACAGCTATATCAGAAGAGAATGAAGAAAGCCTTCGATCAGAAAGTCAGGCACCGAGAATACCAAGTGGGAGATCTTGTGCTGAAGAGAATCCTCCCTCCTCATACAGACCACAGGGGCAAATGGACTCCAAATTATGAAGGACCATTCGTTGTAAAGAAAGTTTTCTCTGGTGGAGCACTGATGCTCAGCACCATGGATGGTGAAGATTTCCCATCCCCTGTGAATTCAGATGCAGTTAAAAAATACTTCGCATAAAATGACCCGCTGGACATAAAAACAGAATGTAAGTCCAGGTAAAAATAGGGCATCCCGGCGAGTCAAAAACAGAATAAAAGACTCGGGCAAAAGTAAGGGAAATAAATAAAAAATGTACACCCGCTGAGTTGGAAAGCCGCATTGGACAACTCAGGCAAAAATGGGTATCCCGATGGATTGAAAACCCGAAAGGGCGATCCATGCAAAATAAGGGAATAAGCGAACAACTGCATACTGAATTCGTCTGTATCACCTACAACTTGGTAAGCTCCAAAGGATCAAGCTTCAATCAGACTCAACTCTCTCCAGAAAGCAAGACGAGAAGAACGTCATTGTCATACGAGTCATAGCAGAAGAGGAAGCTCCTTGAAAGCGTCGTCAGCATCGCCAGCATTTTGTTTCTCAATTTGTAACAATCTCCTCATTTCAGGAGATATGTTTCTTTGACTGTATCTTGCCAATTCAGGGCACATGAATTAATAAAATCAGATTTTCGGTCATGTTTCGTTTTACATTTATGTTTTGCAAAGAGTCGTCTGATATCTCTAAAAATACAATTGCATAAGTACAGATGCCTTTCTCTAAAAAATAAAAACACATGCTTACAGGGAATGTGATTATTCTCTTGAGAGTGCTTGACTCCTATGACGGAATCCAGTAAGGGATACCTCGGGACCTTTTGTACGTTCCATTACCTTTGCAGGTTTGCAGGTATCCAGAACGCAACCTGGGGCATGCAAGTTACGTCTTAGCAAGATGACGAATCATTATCAACTCGGCCTATATTCCACATGGCACTAGAAGGTGCCCATTTCCCCAGCGGAGCTGCCAAATCAGCATACACTCAATCTCAGCATCCGAAATGCTCTATCCCCAGCTGAGTTGCTCCCCATTGCTTCCCCCAGCAAAGTTGCCAAATCAACTAACAGGTTTAACACTCAGGATGTTTTCTCGCCAGCCGAGTTACCTCTCATTACTCTCCCCAGCTGAGTTATCAACAGCATTCCCCAGCTGTAGCGCCAACCATCCTTCTTCAGCAGAATGCAGAAATCAGGGAATCATCTCCCCACAGAATCCCCAGCCTTTATTCAGAAGAGCAACGCACGGAGAAGTCACAACAGAGTACAGAAGCTTCTACAAACCCCAGCTGGGTCCCATATTATAAGGATATGTCAATCAGTGACATATATCCCCAAGCAGATGCATCACTAGATCTACCAATGATCTCATCTCCAGCTGGGATGTTCACTTCAAGCAGATCATCCAGAGATCTTCGCGGCAACGGGATCCGAATCCCGGATCTGTCTCTTTGCATAATCATAGCATTCGCATCATATTATACCCTCAGAGCGTAGCATTCCGTCTAATACGGAGCATTACGGCAAAAATCAAATACATAGCATAATCATAAGTCATGTTGTGAATTGAACGCTTGTGATTAGTAACCATTCATCGGAATACAGATTACTTTCCCCCAGAGTCCCCACCAGAGTCCCAGCAAAAGCAGCTGCCCTTTCAAATCACAAACACCAGTATATACACCTTTTGGCACCCGTCCGTGTCATCCTTCCCCAAACAGGTCGCCTGAATACACTCAACAAAATCACCCGTATTACAGATACTTCCTGACACCCGTCCGTGTCATACCCCAGCAGAAAGCCGAAGACATCCTCTTTGCACTCACATATACTTGTATATACACTTTTTGACACCCGTCCGTGTCATATCCCCAGCGCAGTCGCTTACACCTTCATCGCCCATATACTTGTTAATATTATACTCTTCTCTTTTGACACTCGTCCGTGTCACCCTCCCCAGCAGATAAACACTCATCTATACAATACAATGCTCACTACTCGTGGTACACTTACACAGACACTCGTCCGTATCTTGTATACATCATCACTCATATCCCCACAGATTCGGCAGTAGTCCTTGTTCTTTGTTAACCAGTTGGTACTCGTCCGTACCATCATCTCAGAACATTGCGTCTAGTGTTTGTTTCTACTTGATACTCGTCCGTATCATAGTCTTAGGGATGCTCGTCCGCATCTTTAATCCATACACCGTGTCAAACACTTGTGTCTTCTTGAATATAGACACTCGCCTGTGTCTATTATTCCCCAGAAGAATTCTTTCAGATGCAACACTCGTCCGTGTTCTTTGTTAACCAGTTGATACTCGTCCGTATCATCATCTCTGAACACGTGTCAGTTTGTTTCTACATGATACTCGTCCGTATCATAGTCTTAAGGATGCTCGTCCGCATCTTTAATCTATACACAATACCAAACATTTATACCTTTCGTTTCTTGGATGTAAACGCTCGTCCGTGTTTACTTTATCCCCAGTAGATCACCAACAAATTTTCTTTTTATCTAACACTCGTCCTGTGTTATGATACCTTTGAGAGCAACCGTACCCTGCTGAGTGGTCGTCCTCCACTTCTTGATGGTCGTCCTCCATCATGCTCATCCGATGGCCGTCCCCATCGTTGATATTTAGCAGCCGTCCCCTGCTAGGTGGTCGTCCTCCACCTCTTGATGATCGTCCTTCATCAACTTTATCCAATGGCCGTCCCCATTGTTGATTTTTGGTTATCTGGCATCCGTCCTGTGTCATGATAAACCTCGAGAGCAGCCGTCCCCTGCTGAGTGGTCGTCCTCCACTTCTTGATGGTCGTCTTCCATCATGCTCGTCCGATGGTCGTCCCCATCGTTGACCTTTTCTATCCGATGGCCGTCCCCATCGTTGATATTTTCGGCAGCCGTACCCTGCCAGGTGGTCGTCCTCCACCTTTGATGGCCGTCCCCATCATATTTCTTTTATTCCCAACAGAGCAGCCGTCCCCTGCTAGGTGATCGTCCTTCACCTTTGATGGCCGTACCCCATCATCTGTTTATTTCATTTATTCTTTAACCCGATGGCCGTCCCCGTCGTGGTCCCTTTTCCTTTTTAACCCGATGGCCGTCCCCATCGTTGGTTACTTTACCTTTATGAACTTGATGGCTGTCCCCGTCATGTTTCATTCGATCCCCAGAAAACTTTGCAGCTTTATCTTGATGGCCGTCCCCATCATAATATCCTATTTTCCCCAGCTAGTCGGCCGTCCCCGTCTTAGCTTTACTTTTTATCCCCAGCATGTCGGCCGTCCCCGTCATTGCTTTATTTCCTGCACTTTACCAGCATGTCGGCCGTCCCCGTCATCGCTTTGCTTCACATACCACTTTACCCAGCAGTCGTCCTCTGCTCGACGGGCGTCCTCCGTCGCCCACACTTTACAATATACTTTATTTTGCCTTTACAATCTATATCCCTTTTCTTCTTCATTCTGTGAGTGCAAATTTTGGACTGTCTTTGGTATTCAACCACAAGTTATCTTGTTTGGCCTGTTAAGCCGTCGCTTACAACCTGCACAGCTAACTCATGTTTGAATAGGGGCAGCTGTAAACACCCCAAATTTGCCCTCACCCATTTACACCATGGCTTGTGATCATTCTCATATGCATAAGTACAATCATGTCATCTCACATCTCATTTTTGAGTCACTGCATAGTTTCTAAGGCATCTGCACCTAGGGTTTGTGATCTGAGCAATCCCAAAGCATCTTGAGACATTCCAAAGGCCACCAATCAACTCAAAGGGGTCCATGTGTGTTCTTATATCATATTCCATCTTCTCAAAGTCAAAAATGCAGAGGAATCACAAGAACTAGGGTTTGAGTGGATGCAGAGCCAAGGATGAACTGCACAGTTGACCTAAAATTAGGGTTTTGGTTTCAGAGGCCATAACTCCAAATTTTTTGGTCATTCTTGTTTCCATTGATCTCTATATGGTATAGGGAGTATGCATATCAATTTTCATGAAGAAATTCCATGGGGAAGTCATCTGATCAAGAGTTGACTTTTCAGACAAGTCAGTGTAAAATCAGGGCATCTGAGGCCCCCAATGACCCAACCAATGGGTGATCTTCATCATTTTGAGTGTATATGATCTTTATTTGATCATGGAAGAAGGTTGAAGTTCATAGAAATCAAGAATTTAGGGTTTTTGCAAATGTTGACTTTTTGGGCATAGTTGACTTTTCAAGAATGCTTCATTTTAGGTCATTTTTCAAGCCATGATTTTGGATCCAAAAATGTTTCAAATGGAAAAACTTTGGTCATGAAAGTTGTAGATCTCATCTTTCCCTTTTCAAAAAGTACAAGAACATTATCAAACTCTTCTTGGATCAAAAGTTATAGCAATGCAAAGTTGGCAAAAATCATTAATTTCTAAGGCATGCTTCAAATGGAAATTTTGCAAAACCTTGAACCAATGCATCATGTGACCTCTAACTCATTTCAAACCATTACACAAACATTCTCTAAGTCCTAAAAATCAGAATTGGATCAAGTTTGCTCATGGTTTAGTTCATGTAACAAGGCATTTTTCATGAAAATCCATAAAGTAACCAAGTTGCAAAACTCATGATCATGCTTCACCAACTTGCTGCCTTGAATGCTGGACCAAGCTGACATTTCCCCCTCATCTTGCTGCGCATAGCCCATGCCTTGTACCAAGCTAGCACCTCACCATACTTTCTCTTACACAAGAGTTGACAAATTGCAAAAGTTGCCTCACCTATCCATAAAGTACATGTCAAATCAACTGACCAATGAGAGAGAGTCATGTGGACAATTTGCAAGCAAAACATAAGAAGAAGCAAGGCTGAAACCAACACATTCAACACATTCACAAAAACACTCCCATTTGCAAGTTCCTTCGAATCTGCTTGCACAGCCACCAAACACTCAAACTATCTTCATCAATCATCTCACCACACTTCATAGATCATCCAGCACCAAGAACCAAAGCCTGTAATAGCAAGAACACTCCATAACCATTTCACACCCCAAGCTGCAAGTTCCTTCGAAACTCTTACCACAGCTTGCAAACACACAAACAAACACTCCAGACCTTCTCCATTCATCCTCAGGACCTCAAACAATCACTCACCATGGCCTGAAACCTCCAGAACCTCCATTGACATTTCTGATCAAGCTTGAGCAGAAGCTTTCGAAACTCATTATCCAGCCAGCACAAACTCATTTTGAGCACTCAAACATCTTTGGGGGATCAAGTGGAGTGGTTTGCACAAGGAAAAGTGGCCAGAAAGTCCTCAAGTTGAAAGCTCCAAATCTCAGGTAGCTCGAAAATAATTTTTCCAGAAATCATTTTTCTTGTTACAAACTTGTTCTTCATGTCTTGCTGATCATTCTGGTACCATTGGTTTTGAAAATGGTTTCGAAATGAGCATTTAATTTGTGTCTGAAGCTTGCGTGACCTAGTTTTCTTTTTCTTCGATTCAGCTCATTTAGGAAATATAAATGTGTTTTAGGATGGGGGTTTGATTCGTGAGGATGTGAGGATCATTTCCCAGTTCTTGTTTTTCATTTTTGATGCGTTTTGAGGGATTTGGGTAGTTTTCAGGTGAGAGCTGGCCGGAGAAGACGACCGGAAGTCTTCTCCGGCCACCTGAAAGTAATTTGTGCCCTAATTGTGTAATTAACTTCAGTTTGAATGTGAGCCGTAGATAGCCATTGACCAGTTGACTTCCCTCTCTTTTGGATGGCCCAGATCAGCTTACTTATGCCCTAATCCACGTGTTAACTTAATTAATCCATAATTAAATAATTTAATCAGAGTCAATCCTGGCCACAAGATCACGCGCGCAGTCAATGAATTCAAACTCAGAGCCAATCTCATCCATCCATCCTGATTACTTCAGTTTTATTTAATTTTAATTCATTTTCTTTTCAATTAACTTGCATATTTAATTAAAAATAGCAAAAAATTCTTAAAAATTATGAAACTTTTTCTTTAAAGTTTTATTAATTTTTAAGACCCCAAAATATTTTTATTTTATTTTTTATCATTAAAAAAGTATTTTTAAATATTTAAAAGATTATTTTTAATTGATTAATGGAAATTAATTTATTAAAAATACTTTTAGGTATTTAAAAATCACCAAAAAAATTCATGAAATGTTCTAAGACATTTAGAAACATTGTCCAACCTTCAAACCAAATTTCTTTTTTGATCTTGATGCATTTTAAGAATTTTTCATTGAATTAAATCATTTTTATGCATTATTTTGATCATGGATTCAAAAATTCATTTCTGCCAATTGGTGAAGGTTGAGACATTGATTCTTCTTGCATTGTTTTGTGTTTAGCATGTATTTTCAAGGATAAAAAGGCCATGAATTGTTCTTGCATTTTCAAATTGTTTGGCATTTGTTTTGTTAAGAACCCTAAAAAACCCTAATAACTTAGAAAATTCATATCTTGAGTTTGGTTGAGAGTTGAGAGCTCCCCTTTGGGCAGTGGTTCATCATAGGCCTAGGGTTTCTTTGGGTGCCATTTTCCATTTTTTATCATGAGGTTTGCTTCTGTTTTTGGTTTGTGTTTAATGTTTGATCCATGAACCCTAATTTGGGCTTTCTTTTGCATCCTTCTTGCATTCTCTTGCATAACATGACTTGTCTTTGCATTTTGTGCATTCTTGTGATTCATTTGACATCTTAAGACATTTAGAAAGCATGTTTGGTCATTGCATTGCATATTTGCCATGTCATTTGTCTTGTATGATTCATAACTTTCCATGCTTATCCATGCTTCTAAGCTTGCATCATTTGCATTCATAATCTTGTATGAGCATCTCCATGCCTTGCCTCATGTTTGCAGCACCTCATAACATCATAATCATCATCAACATGCTTCTGGTCTTGCTTTGCATCATATCATTTCATCTCATCTTGCATTGCATTGCATTTCTTTCTAACATTTCAGGTGGTAAGTAACTTGAGAAGTGAATTTGCCTTCACTTCTCATAACTTTTCTTTTCATCTCTCTTGCATCCATTGCTGCATTTTTATGTGTGTTTGAGTTTGAGCTTGCTCATTCTTCTCCTTCCCACTTTCTTTCTTCAAGTGACTTGACTTCTTGAATGAAGCAAGACACTTTGCTTCTCTTGATCTTATTCATCTGCTTCCTGGTGGTTCTTCTGAAGATTCTTCTTGCAAACCTCACAAACCTTAGGATCATCCAAGCATGACAATGAATTAGGGTTTTGATTAGTCCCCCCATAGTTTTACCTTTGTGTCTCTCTTTGAGTCTTCTCTTCTCACCTCATAATCGGGGACTAAACCCTAAAGGCTTTAAGACTTTGTGATTAAGCTTATGCCTGCATCCTTCTCTTAGGATGGAGTGTATAACTTTAATCCTAAGTCTTGAACCCTTAAGGTGTTTAAATCTCTTAATCAATTCATCTAATAATCATCAAGACATCACACTTGTAACTTGGGCCTTGCATTAGGGTTCTAATTCTTCCTTAATTGGTTAAGAAGGACTAACCCTAGTGTTAATGGACAAGTCCCCCTCAAGTTGTCTTACAAATCATAAAACTCACTTCATCACCATATCATTAAATAAAATCCACTTAATCAAAGGTTTGTTTTGTCATGGGTTTAATCCCTAATCATGGATTAAGTTGAGGAGTCCTCCTCAGCTTAAACATTCTCATCTATCATCCTTCTTTTAGGATGGTGTAATGGGTCTGTTTAATCCTTGATTATGGCTTAACCTCATTACTCAACACTAGACAAAAACACCAAAAACATCTAAATAATCAACAAGTAGGTTAATGATCTTAATCCTACTCCATGGTGATTAAGTGTGAGAATCTGACTTCACACTTAAGGTATTCTCATTACCCCTAATCAGAGGGAAGATGTGATGAGTTTACTAACCCATTGGTTTAGGCTTAAGCTCATTATCTTATGACAAACTCCAAAAACAATAAAAGACTGAAAACACAAAAACAAACAATAATCGTCTCCTTCGGGATTCTTTTCTCATCACACTCACTCACAATCGAGAACTTGCTTCTTCCGTCTAATGCAAGACAGTTAGCACCTGAGCCAGACAGGTCATACACTTGAGCATAGACAAGTAAGCAGTTCACAAGTCAATTCATCTTTCAGTCTCTGTGAGTCGAACTACGGTGTTCTGACTTCCTCATTGCACGAGAGGATACGTAGGCATAACTTAACAGTTATCGAACAAAAGTCTCTGTACATTCCCCCTCCTTCCAGCATTATTCTTTAAGCCTCATAATCATGAGCATACTCTTTCTTACACTGACACTATACATATTACACTTCACACTTTTTTTGCACTGACACCTGTACATTCTTTTCCAGCTATTTTACACACAGATTGCACTGACACTACCCCTTTAAAACACAAATCTTTTAAGCGTGGATCCCGTCGAGTACGACGGACAATCTGGGTGCTAATACCTTCCCAGGTTGTAACCAACCCCCTTTCTCAGTCTCTCTGGTTCGCAAACCGTCTTATCCATCTCTTTCTAGGCTTATGCAGCATTGCCTTTCCTCCGGGATAAAAATGCCTAGCTGGCGACTCTTTTCATTCCCCAGTGAGTTCACGGCTGTGTGTTCTCACTGTTCCCTTCGCCGACCGTTCGCGCTTGTACCGGGATGCAAATCTTCGGGAGCGACAGTAACCCAACCCAAATCTTTCCTCTTTCTTCTCTATAGGCAGCAACTTGCCCCAGCCTTGGGCAGTCCCCTCTTCAACAACCTTCTGGGCTTGCTGATAAGATGTCATTGAGGTTCCAGGTACAGCGGATGCTTCATTTATGTTCAAGGCCTCAAACCCTTGACTCATAGTTTCGTGGATCTCCCCATCCATCTCAATGTATTTGTATGTAGCCAGATGGCTAACAAAGATATCTTCTTCACCATAGATGGTGATGATCTGGCCCTCCCACTCGAATTTTAACTTCTGGTGAAGGGTAGACGTAACTGCGCCAGCGGCATGAATCCAAGGTCTACCCAACAAACAGCTGTAGGCAGGCTGAATGTCCATCACATAGAAGGTAATTTTAAAAGTCTGCGGGCCAATCATCACAGGCAGATCAATCTCACCTAGAACTGATCTCTTAGAGCCGTCAAATGCCCTTACTACCAAATTACTTGGACGCAATGCCAAGCCATCATACTCCAGCTTCACCAAGGCTTTCTTTGGTAAGACATTGAGTGAAGACCTAGTGTCTACCAGTACATGTGACAGAACAGCACCCTTGCATTCCAGAGTGATATGTAAAGCCTTGTTGTGGTTGTTTCCCTCAGTTGTTAGATCAGCATTGGTAAAACCCAATCCATGGCTGGTATTGACATTTGCTACCACGGTCTCCAGCTGATTAACGGTGATCTCCTCTGGCACATATGCTGCGTGCAAGACTTTTAGTAATGCATTCCGGTGAGATTCGGAACACATCAGCAGGGATAGAATGGAGATTTTTGAGGGAGTTTGGTGAAGCTGATCCACCACCTTGTAATCACTCCTCTTGATGATTCTCATAAACTCGTCTACATCTTGTTCAAAAGATGTCTTCTGTGTTTCTCTGAGAATGGGTTCTTCAGCTATTACACTCTTTCCCTTTGCTTTGGCAACAGCTTCTGCCTCGGCATTAGGTCTTTGTGATTGCGAGGCAAAAAGGTGTCCGCTTCTGGTGAAGCCGCCGCCTCCCCCGACATTGTCAATCTGTGGAGAAGAGGTTGAAGAGTCAAGAGTGATTTTTCCCCCTTGCAGTATAGGTCAGAGCCATAATGCCAAGGGATGGCATTAGTGCTTTCATATGGAACAGGCCCAGGTACCGTGATGGTAACCGGGCTGACTGCAGCAGAGGAGGGTGTTGAAATAGTGTGTGGATCATAGTAGATGGTGATTGGTGGCTTGGCAGGAGATGCCACCATTTGTTGTTGAAAATTGTTGTTAGGAGGAACATAAGACGGATCATAATAAATAGTGACTGCTGAAATATCTGTTGGTGTTGTAGAAGATTCCGTTGATTGGATGGGTGTTGCTGCTGTAGAAGATTCTGAACAAAGGGGTGCTGATGTTGTAGAAGGAATATTTGTTGATATCTGGCTTGTTGAAATGATATTTGAAGCATTTGTTGATGAAACTGAGGAATTGTTTGGAATAATTGTTGTTGCAGTTGTAGGAGACTCAGGAACTGTTGTCGGAGGGACTGCTGGATTTGAAGGCATTGATGTTGTGATTTGAAGTAGACCATTCTGGATAAGACTGTCTATGCCGTTTCTCAAGTTATCACACCCATTTACCGAGATGTTGCAATAAGCACACCCGAGCTCACACCCAGGGAACATTTGACATTCAAGGAGTTGAGCTTTGATCTCCACCAGGGGTGTCCGAATCTGCCCCACACTGGTTATCAAGTAAGACGACTTATCTTCTTCAATAGCGTTGATTCTGGGTCCACCGTGGTTGGGCATGGGGTTTTTGTTAACATTTGGCGGGGGTGCAAAGTTTAGAGCTTTAGAATCTACCAAGTCTTGCACCTTCATCTGCAAAGCTCTGCACTTCTTTGTATTGTGGCCAGGTGCATTAGAGTGAAAAGCACATCTGGCATTGGCGTCATAATTTCTTGGCAAACTGGAAGGATCTGGAGGTGCCAATGTCCTTAGCTCAACCAGGTTGAGTTTCAGGAGTTGTGGCAACAAAGCGGCATAAGGCATAGGGATCGGATCAATCACCCTATTGGCCTGAGATGGTCTCTGTTGAAATGGTCTTTGCTGATTATTGTTGTTGTTGTTGTAGTTTCTCTAAGGAGGATACTGAGTTTGTTGCTGGTAATGGGGTTGTTGTTGTGGTTGATATGCGGGTTGTTGAGGAATTGGAGTGGGAATGGTGACTGCTGCCATTGACCTATGAACATACTGGGGTCTGCCCCTGCTGGTATGGATAGCATTAGTCTCACCGGTTCTTCTTGGACCTACAAAAGGTTTTCTGGGGTTGCTGGACGAGCTTGCACCGTTGTCAGAAATTTTGCCCATCTTTAGAAGGCTCTCAATTCTTTCTCCAGCTATTACTACATCCGCGAAGCTGGTGGAAGAAAAAGCAGCTAGCCTATCAATGTATGTCCCTTGGAGGGTGTTCATAAACATGTCGGCCATCTCCCTTTCCGACATGGGCGGCTGGACAGCAGCAGCAAGCTGTCTCCACCTCTGGGCGTATTCCCGAAAGCTTTCTCTGGATGATTGAGACATTCCCATCAGGAGGGTCCTGTTGGGAGCCATATCCAAGTTGTACTGGTACTGTCTGATGAAGGCCTCAGCTAGGTCCTTCCAGCATCTGATGGTTGCTCTAGTTAAATGAGAGTACCATTCCCTTGAAGCTCCTGTTAAACTGTCTTCGAAATAAAACATCCACAGCTTTTCATCCATGGTGTATGCCTTCAGCCTCCCCAGAAAGGATTGCAAGTGGGTTCGTGGACAGGAAGTTTCGTTGTACTTCTCAAAGCACGGAGGTTTAAACTTGTGAGGTATTCTTACCCCGTCCACTAAGCCCATGTCCATGACATCAAAACCCAAGGAGTTTTGAGACTCCAAGGATCTTAATTTCTCAGCAATTTCATCTAGCCTTCTGTCATAGGCTTCATCCCCAGCTCCCATCACAGTGAACTGATCTTCCTGGGGGTCTTCTTGTAGTACTCTGCCTGTAGTAGCATTCCCTTGCACATTAGCAGGGATGTTGATCTCTGGGTGAAGGTGAGGGCCATACACAGGTGGGTTGACATGAGGCTGAACCCTCTCATTATTGCTTGTTCCACCAGTCCCTAGATGGGGTTCCTCCTGGGCCTACCTTTCTACTAGTGCCCTTAATCTCTCCTGGCTCTGTGCCAGTCCATTCATTACCTCCATAAACTGAGTCATCTGATTTCTCATTTCCAACCTCTCATTGGCCATTTGAGCCCTGACCTCTGTAAGATCCTGCTGTACCTGGTCCATCTGTATACCCGGAAGGTTGTTGCGGGTAGGATATCTGTGCGGACGGTTGAGTGGGAACACCCGACGGCGAGCAATAGTTCCTGAATCACAACAGAGTTAGTAACATCAAAACAAAAGCCTACAAAACAAAACAAAAGGTTAGTATGCAATGCAGTATGCTTATTTGTTTCCAAGGTATCCGGCTTGGCATTTGGTTTTGACCTTTCCAGACCCCTGAGGAAGATGCTTTGATGTTGCTTGAAAGAACTCAGATGAAACTAATGAATATATTACAAATGATGAATTCATACATAATTGTTTTTTACAATACATGCCCTCTGAGGGGTCAAATTACAACAACATAAAAAAGAAAAGTACATGAAATGAAAGCAACAACAAGCAAAAAGTCATACACCAAGACCAAACTCATCCTCCCTAACCTCCTTCAGAAGTGCTTCAGTCACAGGATCAGCTGGATGCTCTGTGAGGTTCCTGATAAGAAGATTCTTGGTGGCAATAGCTGCAGCTAGCTTCTTGTGTCTGCCCTGGTCCTTTGACCTCTTCACACCAGCCCTAATCTTCAACTCTGAGATCTCTCTTTGGGCTGCTAACAGGGCTTCCTGTTGCTCCTTTGCATTAGCCTCCAACTGCTCAATCTTGTCCTGAGTTCTTTTATCCTCCTGAGTACGAGCTTCAGTGATCCTGACCCACCTAGCTTGACTCTCTTTCAGATACAAATCAGTCCTGGCCTTTTGGAACTGAGCCTCCTTGCAGGCATTCTTCAAAATCTTCTCTCCAGCCCTTGACTTCTTGATGTAGTCCTCTGACTTCTCAATCCTGGCTAGATGCTCCACCCTTAGCTTTTCCAACCTTTCAATGTCCAGACGACCATCACTCCTCTCCCAGAGGGTCTTCTGTAGAGCTTGAGTCAGATTCTCATTCCTCTCTTTAAGTTTCTCAAACTCTTCCAGGCTAACAGTGGCTGGAGGGGGTGCTATGGATGGTCCAGGTGTATCCTCAATGGTGAAGGGCATCCCGGAAATTTGAGCCCTGGCATGAGACCACTCATAGTACTGAGCTGAGGCCACATTGTTGCACCTCCCAAGAATAGCCATCCCTTTGGTCTGGACATTGTCCCAAGCCCAGGATGCTTGCCTGACAATTGCCAGATTAGGCTTGATCTCACAATAAAGGGTCTCAGCTAGATCTTGTATTCTAGGAGGGTGGACCAATGCATAGCCCAGTTGTCTTTTAAATAGCAGATGGTTGTAGTTAATGCAACCCTTCACTCCTATCAGAGGTACATTGGGGAACTGCCCACAACTAGTAATGATGTCCCGGCCCTTGGTGCTTTGGGTGCACCACCTGATGTCATCTGAGGTCAAAGCAACAAGTCTCCTAGCCCAATTCCTCTGTTGATGAGGATTTAAGAATGCATCAGTTTTGGGCAAGTGTTTGAGCAACCAGGTATGGAACAAAGGAGCACAGCACCTCACCAGTCTTCCTCTCTGATTTTCATTCCTTTGGTGAACAGAGTAGTAGAAATCTCCCAGTAAGGTGGGTACTGGGTTCCTCAGGATGAAAAGATGGATTGCATTCTTGCTAATAAACTTAGGCTCATCTGAAAATAATATAACCCCATATATGCTAAGGGCTAGTAATGCACAGACTGCCTTCCATTCTCCTAAGGAGGCCTTCAGAATAGCCTGAGAGGTCAAGAAATCCAAGTGTAGACCAGAGATTCCAGCCTTTGCTGTTATGTTCTGCCCAATCATAACTGGTTCCAGATACAATGCCTTTGCCACCTCTTCATTACTAGGAAAAGCCATCTCAGGGTTGAAAGGGATACCACCCCTGATAGGCACACCAATCAGTGATGAATACTCTTCCAACAAGGGTCCCAACTGAAAATTCTGGAAGGTGAAGCACCTCAGAGGGGGATCATAGAACTGCAGGCAAGTATGAATCAAGCTCCTCTGGGAAGGGTCCAAATCCATAACCACATCAAGGATGCCTCCATAATGTTCTCTGAATAATGGTATATGGTCTGGAGTAACCAGGGCCTGGACCTTCCTGATGCTAGCTAGCTCAGGCTCAAAGAAATGATAGGAGATGTTGCTCTTCTTGGGTGCCATGTTGCTGAAGAAGAGCTGAAACAGATGCTGATGATGATGACTGATACTAGAAGATGGGCCACTGATAGGCTAATACTGGTGATGCAGGTGATTGAAGCAGGTAGCTGATGAAGATAGCTGAAGCAGATACTGATGTAGATAGATTTATGCAGATGAAGGGGTCAAAACCAAGCCAAATATGATATGGATACCCTGAAAAACAAATAAACACATGTTAAATGATGCAATGATGATGTATGCAAATGATATGCAAGGGTTTGTGATCAAGCTGGATCTGATTGCTGCTTTGGTATAAGTCCATGTATGTCTAAGAAGTCCAGATGGAGGTTCATAAGTCCAGTAACCAAGGTGGGGGACTCAAATAAAGAGTCACATGTCCAGGGTTAAAATCACAAGAACTGTCCCAAAATGGAGTACTCTTATTCAAAACAAAGTAACAGGGTATGCTGAGGTCAAGGGTACATGCAAACCTGTAAACAGTCCAACCCCCTCACAGGTGGTGTTCTAAAACAAGGATCCTCAGACTTGGATCAGTTATGAGAAGTGTAAACACTTCTAACCCGGAGGTACAGTGTTTACAATAACCATAAAAGATCCTCCTCTAATTCACCTCAGTTTCTGAAGGTCAATACTAAAGGTCATCCAGACTTAGCAGGCTTCCCAGATTGCCCTAGCACTACAGGAAATCTGTAGCATAGAGTTCTCAAGAAGAAACCCATATCTGAACCGCGTTTCATATTCCCGCACCAGACCGAAATGGAATGGGAAAGAACATGAACCACTCTAGCCTAGGCGTCACTCAGGTCCCAGGTATAGGACCTCAACTCTCAATAGAAACCCCACCCACCAAAGCAACAGAACCAGATCCAGCCAGAACAATATGATAGTATGATGTATATAAAGCTGTAAAGAAAGCAGTAAATAACTGTACATAAAGCAGTAAATAAAACAAATATACAAACACAAATAGCACATAACACCCCAGTAAACAAAAATCAAACAAGCGCTAGGAGGAACCCACAAAAAGAACCAGAAGCCCTGGTTACAGTATAAGGGTCCCCAGCAGAGTCACCAAGCTGTCGCTCCCAAAAAGATGAGACTGGGCTCAAATAAGGTACAGACGCGAACGGTCGGCAAAAGGGGACTGAGAACACACAGGAGTGAACTCAGGAGAAAGGAAAGAGTCGCCAGCTAGGCATTTTTATCCCGGAGGAAAGGCAATGCTGCATAGACCTAGAAAGATATGGATAAGACGGTCGCGAACCAGAGAGACTGAGAAAGGGGGTTGGTTACAACCTGGGAAGGTATTAGCACCCAGATTGTCCGCCTTACTCGACGGGATCCACGCTTAAAAGATTTGTGTTTTAAAGGGGTAGTGTCAGTGCAATCTGTGCATCAAAGCTGGAAAGAATGCAAGTGTCAGTGTAAAAGAAATGTGAAATGTATAAGTGAAATGTCAGTGTAAGAACAAGAATGAAATGCTCAAGACTATGAGGCTTAAAGAATGATGCTGGAGGAGGGGGAATATACAGAGACTTTTGTTCGATAACTGTTAAGTTATGCCTACGTATCCTCTCGTGCAATGAGGAAGTCAGAACACCGTAGTTCGACCCAACGAGACTGAAAGATAAATTGACTTATGAACTGCTTGCTTGTCTATGCTCAAGTGTATGACCTGTCTGGCTCAGGTGCAAACTGTCTTGCATTAGATGGAAGAAACAAGTTCTCGTTTGTGAATGAAGATGATGAGAAAAGAATCCCGAAGGAGACGATTATTGTTTGTTTTTGGTGTTTTCAGTCTTTTATTGCTTTTGAAAGTTTGTCATAAGTTAATGAGCTTAAGCCTAAACCAATGGGTTAGTAAACTCATCACATCTTCCCTCTGAGTAGGGGTAATGAGAATACCTTAGGTGTGAAGTCAGCTTCTCACACTTAATCACCATGATGTAAGATTAAGATCATTAACCTACTTGTGATTATTTAGATGTTTTTGTTTAGTGTTAAGTAATGAGGTTAAGCCATAATCAAGGATTAAACAGACCCATTACACCATCCTAATAGAAGGATAATAGATGAGAATGTTTAAGCTGAGGAAAGCTCCTCAACTCAATCCATGATTAGGGATTAAACTCATGACAAAACAAAGCCTTTATTAAGTGGATTTTAGTTAATGATAAGATGATGAAGTGAGTTTTAGGGTTTGTAAGACAACTTGAGGGGGACTTGTCCATTAACACTAGGGTTAGTCCTTCTTAACCAATTAAGGAAGAAATAGAACCCTAATGCAAGGCCCAAGTTACAAGCTTGATGTCTTGATGATTATTAGATGGATTGATTAAAGGATTTAAACACATTAAGGGTTTAACACTTAGGATTAAAGTTATACACTCCATCCTAATAGAAGGATGCAGGCATAAGCTTAATCACAAAGCCTTAAAGCATTTATGGTTTAGTCCTTGATTGTGAGGTGAGAATGGAAGACTCAATCAGACACAAAGGTGAAATCTAAATGGGGGACTAATCAAAACCCTAATTATTGTCATGCTTGGTTGTTCCTAAGGTTTGTGAGGTTTACAAGAAAGATCTTCAGAGAAACCACCAGGAAGCAGATGAAAGGAGCAAAGGAAAGCAAAGTAACTTGCTTCATTTAAGAAGACAAGTCACTTAAAGAAAGAAAGTAAGATGAAGAAGAATGAGCAAGCTCAATCTCAAACACAAGGCAAAATGCAGCAATGATGCATAAGAGGGGTGAAAAGAAATTGTGAGAAGTGAAGGCAAATTCACTTCTCAAAGTTACTTACCACCTGAAAAGTTAGTGAAAAGAATAAAATGCAATGCAAATGAGGTGCAGTGGTATGATGCAAACCAAAACCAGAAGCATAAGTATGATTCTAATGATGCTATGGGATGATGCAAACATGGAACAAGGCATGGGGATGATCATACAAACATATGGATGCAAGAGAAGCATGCTTAGAACCATGAACATACATGAAAAGTTATGGAATGCAAATGACATACAAATTGGCAAATGAAAGATGCAATGATCAAACATGCTTCTAATATGTCTTAATATGTCTAATGAATCAAATGGATGCATAGAATATCATGGCAAGTCGTGGTATGCAAGCAAATGCAAGATGAATGCAAAAGGAAGCCCAAATTAGGGTTTATGATCAATGCACAAAACAAAAATCAAAACGAGAAGCAAACATCAAGATAAAAAATTGAAAATGCATTAAAAGGAACCCTAAACCTATACAAACTCACTGCCCAAAGGAGGGGTTCTAACTCTTAACCTAATGGAAGTTATGAATTTCCTAAGATTTCTAGGGTTTTAGGGTACCTTGTCAAGAAAAATGTCAAACAAATTGAAAATTCAAGATCAAATCATGCCAATTTAATCCTACAAACTACATGATATGCAAGACACAATGCAAAAAGAATCAAAGTCCAACTCTTAAAGACTAGGCAGGAATGAATTTTCAAAGATTTGATCAAAATAATGCCTTGAAATGAAATTAATTCCATGAAAAATTGTCAAAAGACATCAAGATCAATAAAGAAATTTGGTTTGAGGGTTGGACAATGTTTCTAAATGGTTTTTAATGTTTCATGAATTTTTTGGTGATTTTTAAATACCTAAAAGTATTTTTAATTAATTAATTCTCATTAATTAATTAAAAATAATCTTTTAAATGATTTAAAAATATTTTTTATGCAAAAAATAAAAATAAAAATGTTTTTGGTTTCTGAAAATTAATAAAAGTTTGTATAAAAATTTTCAGAATTTTTAAAAATGTTTTACTATTTTAAATAAAATGAACAAAACAAATGAGAATAAAAAGAAAATAAAATGGATTAAATGGAAAGTCAGCGCATCCAATGGTCAGCATTTAAACCTGGAATGGAGGGAAAGACTTCGCGCGTGATCCTAGGGCTGAGATTCAAACCAACCTAATTAAACTAATCTGAATTAATTAATTTAATTAAGTATGATTAGGGCTTTAATGTGAAATCTGGACCACTCATATGCGCGCGGGTCAACTCTGGTCAGCCTATCCAACGCACCACATTCAAACCTCATTAATTACACAGATTAAACCCTAATCACTTTCAGGTGGCCGGAGAAGACTTCCGGTCGTCTTCTCCGGCAAGACCCTCACCTGAAAGTTGCTAAAATCTTCAAAACTCCATGAAAATGAAAACTAATGGCCCAGAAATCATCCTCATTCGAAACTAAATCAAAACCCCCAAACAAACATCATTTTTCATTCATCAATCATGTGAATCGAAGCAAAACATGTTTAGGTCAGAAAAGTTTCAGAACACGATTAAATGCTTATTTCTCAACCATTTCAAAAAGTAAAAGCATCAGAGTGATCAGCAAAGCATGAGGAACAATTTAGAAACTTAAAAACTCATTTCTGGAAAAAAAGTTCTTGATATACCTGAGCTTTGAGCTTTCTCAGTTTGCAACTTTCTGACCCTTTCTCTTTGTGCAAACCACTCCTCTTAGGCCCCTGATGAAGTCTTGATGCTTAGAAGAAGTTTGTGATGGCTGGTTTGGAAGATGGCAGAAGTTCTGTTCAAGGGAGGGTGGTGATCATGTTTTTGATTCAGGGAGTTTCAGGCTATGGTGATGGGTGGTTTCTGACCAGGGAAGTGTGCTGAGTTAATTTGTGAAGTTGGTTTTTGTGTTTGTAGCTTGTGGAGGGTTTTTCGAAAGCTTTTGCAAGTTTGAGGAAAAATGATAACTATGGCTTGTGGGCAAGATCAGAGTGATTTGTGTGTTGTGTTAGGCTGGCTTTGGTCCATGTATCAAAGGGGGATAGGTCAGAAAGTTGTTGGTGGCCTATGGTGATTGGTATGGGTCTTTGGCCAAAATGTCAACTTGATGTGTACTTGAGGTATGGGCAATGGTACAACTTGCTTTTTGGCATGCTTTGGTTCAGCTGAGTTTAGGGAGAACCATGGAATTGTTTATGAGATGATTCAGCAACTTGATCAAGGTTTGTGTAGTGTTTTGCAATTTTCATAAAGCTTGGCCCCTTTGGAAATTCTTGTGATTCAAGGCATCCAAATGCAAAGTTCTTTGGCCCATTCTGATTTTTAGAGGTCATGTGATTATGTTGTGAAGAAATGGTACACATTTGAGGCATTTAGAACACTTGATCATGTCATTTTGCAAAATGCCTCTTTGGTGGAAAACTTCAAATTTTGTGATTTTAGCCAACTTTGACAAGCCATAACTTTTGATCCAAAATGAATTAGGTCAAGTTCTTGTACTTTTTGAAAAGGGAATGATCCATTCTACAACTTTCATGACCAAAGTTTTTCCATTTGAAGCATTTTTGAATCAAAAAGTAAGGGTTGAAAAAGTTTCCCAAAATGGCAATTTCATTAAAAGTCAAACTTTCCCAAAAAGTCAACTTTGCAAATGACTTGAAATTCTTCAATTTTGTGAAATTCCAACATCTTCTATGATCAAATAAAGATCATGCACAATCAAAATGATGAAGAACACCCTTTGGTTGGGTCATTGGGGGCCTCAGATGCCCTGATTTTGCACTGACTTGCTTGAAAAGTCAACTCTTGATCAGATGACTTCCCCATGGAATTTCTTCATGAAAATTGATATGCATGCTCCCTATACCATATAGAGACCAATAGAAACAAGAATGACCAAAAAATTTGGATTTATGGCCTCTGAAACCAAAACCCTAATTCTAGGTCATCTGTGTAGTCAAACCTGGCTCTGCTTCCATGCCATTCTCAGTTCTTGTGATTCTTTGACATTCTTGACTTTGAGAGGATATAATATGATGCTTGAACATACATGGACCCATTTGAAGTGATTGATGCCCTTTGGAGTGGCTCAAGAAGCTCTTGGATTGCTCAGATCACAAACCCTAGATGCAGATGACTTTGAACCAATGCAATGAATCAAAAATATAATATGAGATGCCATGATTGAGCTTATGTATATGAAATGATCACAAGCCATGGTGTGAATGGGTGAGGGAAAATTTGGGGTGTTTACAAATAGCATTCACCCTTGCCCCACCATTGTGATTAGATATCAGGTTGTTGGTGACATTAGATGGATAAGCGAAGTTTATGGCTTTTGAGTTAATCAAATCTTGTACTTCCAACTCTACAAAGTCCCAGGCAGATTTCTCTAGAGCCTAATTGAAGGTGCGCAAAACACAAGGAAGGGGGGTTGGAATTAGGTTTTCTTTAACAACTAAAAAATAACTGTTAATGACACGTTAATTTATCCTGGTTCGTTTGAACTCAAACTACGTCCAGTCCACCCGCCAAGGTGATTTTGCCTCTACTGAGGTCTTAATCCACTATTCAATTATTGAATACACACACTGACCTAGAGTCAATGTCCTCTTGAGTCTCCTGACTAAACTTAGTCACTCAAGGAAGTAAAATAACTATTACAATGATAATAAAGAAGTAACAAAATATTGCTTCTTGTTAAGCAAGGATCACTAGGTGAAAGTTACGATATATTAGCACAAGTTGATTCAGTCTTTTTGCGTGAGTGTATTTCAATTCTTCAAATGAAATCCTTTATATAGTTCTTGAATGAAAGTAGCCGTTGGAGACATCTTGAGCTAGTTTAGGATAAATAATTAATACCATAACTTCCTTCCATAATAAGAGATACTTGTCTTGACCATTAATCAAAATATTATTTAATTAATGTCTTAATTATGAATATCAACATCTTCTAAGCGGAAATCAGAGATAATAAATGTTAGATGCGCAACCAATAAACATGTCATTAAATGATGGATTCTTCATTGAGAGTATTTTCTATATGTGGCTCAATGAATCTTCTATTCAAGTACGTCTCCCTTCATAGAATTGATCTTCTACACAAGAATAAAGATATTCATTAGAACTTCTATTCTATAACAATCTTTGTTATCATCAAAACACTTGGAGGTTCAGAACCATAATTGTTCTAACAATCTCCCCCTTTTTGATGATGACAAAACATTTAGATAATGAGAATAGAGTTTAATAATATTAAAGGAACTCCCTTTGATTTAATAAAATCACATATTTCTTATAAAGATTTCTTCAGATGTTCCATGATCCTTAGCTCCCCCTGAGTTGATTACTTGACCTGTTTCTTTTCTATGATCACAACTCAAATAGTTTTATTAGAATATTATATGTAAGAGGAAAATTATGGTAAACTGCTATGGATCAGAATCTTCTACGTTTCTCCCCCTTTTTGTCATAATCAAAAAGAGACAATGCAAAAAAAATGTAGAAGCAGAATGTTACCATTAATTATATAAAAACTTGTAAAGACAAATCCAGTAGAACTTTAAAAAGTTATGAAGAAGCAGAAGATAAAACAGAAACAACTAAAGCAGAAGATAATCATAAAATTAGGAGTTCATCTTAGTAACTAAGGCCTCCAGCAAAGATTTAATCTCAGATGATGATTCCACTTGCTTGCCAAGCAAAGTCTTCAATTCAGCAGTGGTTTCATCTTGCTTATCTAGACGTTGCTTCACCATCTGATTCTCCTTCTTCAGCTCTTCCAATGTTTGCAGTACAAAATTTGTTGTCAGAGGTTCTTCAACTTCTGGGGCAGCTTGATTCTCAGGTTCATCAACATGATCTTCTTCAGAAGGTACCGAAACCATTTGAAGTTCAGAGTGTTCTTCCAGAGTTTCTGACTCTGTCCAAGGCTTATTGTCCAGCAGAAGGGGTTTAGATTGTTCAACATTAGAAACAACTGCTTGAAGATACTCACAGAAGTTCTGGTGAGCAATATCATAGCAGATGTCCTTGAGTCTTTTTAACTCAGTATTAAACCACTTTCTGAAGGTAGCCCACAGAAAGTCAGAAGCAGCTGGATCTGTAAGCTCTGAGCACGCAGACTTCAGATCCTCTAACTTCAATTTCAAGACTGTTTCAAAAGCAAGTAATAAAGCAGAAATGTCTGTTCTAGAGGGTTTTGGTTTAGGTATAGGTATGGCTGTTTTGTTAGAGACTGAGGACAATTTTTGTAAAGCTTCAAAATTAACAGATGTTCTAAGTGGATTATCATGTTCAGTTTCTTCTGGAGGAGTGTCAGGGATGTTTATAAAGGCAGGTGAGTTTGGAGGTGTAGATTCATATGAGGATAGTGAACTTTCTCTTATAGGGGATAGTCTAGGGGCATTTTCAGAAGATGGAATTTGGACAGATTCTGAGGATTGAAAATTGTCAATATCAGAGAGGGCATGTTGCAGGGCAGTTTGTGTTTCAGTTATAGGAGAGCGATCAATGTCAGACAGAGGAGTAGTATCTATTGGTATGTCAAAATCAGAAATTGTTTGTGGTTGATTGGGTTCAGCTTCTGGTGGATAAAGTGATGAAAGGATGGATGCGACAACAGCAGATGCAGGTATTTCAGTTGGAATAGGATTATAAGATTGAGGTGGTTCAGAAGAAGGGATTGGTGCAGAAAGAATATCAACAGAAGGTAATGGGTTAGAAGGTAATGGGCTAGAAGGTTTTTCAGACACTTCTACATTAACTTCTTCTACTACAGAAATGAATTCAGAGTTAGAGGCAGAAGTTTTACCGGATCTTCTGGATGATTTTGGAATCTTCTGAGATGTTCCTTCAGCAACCTTTCTCTTCTTGAATCTTGCAGAGGCAGCATCTGGAGTTTTCTGTTTGAGTTCAGTTGGCTTGAACTGGGGGTCCACACCATGTTGCTTGCAAATATCCAGGTAATTTACCACAACGTTTGGAGGTGTGTAAGAAGAGAAGAGAGGGAAGTTCTCCAATGGAATCCTCCTGGTGGTGATCAATTCTCTAGAAGGAAGGACAGGTTCTTGCTGAATAGAAGTAATAAACTTCATCTTCTTCAAATTCTTCGCATTCAGAGGTTTTCCAACATCTGTTTCAAGAAGTTGAGTTTGCTTTAATTCTGCCAGAAAGTCTACCAGCTTGTTTTGACAGAGGATGTCAGAAATAACACGTCCTAGAGGAATCCAATCCCTCTTGGTTTTCTCCCCATCTCTAGTTTCCTTCACACTAGTTTTCAGATGTTGGAATAAGGTGTGTGCAAGGTTGATCTTTTTCTGTTTGGCAATGAAGTAAAGTAGAAATTGTTGATCCAAATTGATGTAGTCTGGAGAGTTGGTAGGCTTCCTATGACAGATTGTCCCAAGAATGATCTTGGCCCAAATTCTGAGAGGGGTCTTCAAATCCTTTATCTTATTTGAGGGTTGGCCAGAGGTGAAGATCTCCTTGGCTATCACTGTTGTATCAGACATCCTATCCATGTCACTGCACTTAATACCATTTCCATCAGCTTATATGAGTTTGGCAATGTGGTCTTCAGAAATAATTATCCTTTTACCCAGCACGTACGATGTAACATGTGAGTTGGAGGCTATTGCGTAAGCCCAGAATTCCTTTACCAGTTTTGGGAAGACTGGTCCCATTAAGCGATCAAAGTAATTCTCCCAACCCTGAGCTTGAACGTCCGGGAAGAGATCAAAACCATTATCCTTCAGACTGTTGAAATCCACAAAGAGCTCACAAAGAACTTCCAGTTTGTCAGCAGGAGTAGTAAGGGTCTTCATGGGTTCAACATAGAACACATCAGAGAAGTCTTTTCGTTATTGAGGAGGGGAAGCCATTGTTACTAAGATGAGGTTTTTGAAGTTTAGGGTTTTAGAAAATTTTCGCAAAAGAGAGAGTGAAAAGATTTTTCAGTAAAAATGCAATTAGGGTAAAAAGTGAAAGTGAAAATGAAAAGTTACTTATATAGGAAAAATAATGCATTTAATAAACCGAGAAATTAGTGGGAAAAATTAAGTTTAAAAACATAATGATTATATGCAATAAATGCTGCTGACATAGGGTAAGGCGTAAAAGATTCTGGAACAGTTACCCAAGAGATTTTTGCCTTTTTGGTGTCAAGTTAGCCGTATCAGTTTCCCACAGATGTCATTCTGTAGAGGACAGTTGTCCAATGCATGTTCTGTCACTCTTCAGAATTTGGACACTTGTTTTAATTCTGATGGGATTCCTTAGAGCCTTGTTGACACTTGTTGATTTGAAGATCTGCATGTTATTCCTTTGAACAGAAGTTCTCAGAATGAAGCAATTAGAACATAGTATCTTGTGAGGAAATAATATAGAGGATAAATTACAGAACTTCTAAGAGGTAAAGACATATATTTAAAGCATTTTCATTCTGGACATAACTTCATGCTAAGGTTATTTAGTATGAAATTAAATCTATCTTCAGGAAGGGGTTTTGTAAAGATATCAGCCCATTGGTGATTTGTATCTATGAATTTTAACATTAAAATTCCCTTCTGAGTATAGTCCCTAATGAAGTGATGTTTAACTTCTATGTGTTTAGCTCTAGAATGTAAAATTGGATTTTTAGATAAACAAATAGCAGAGGTATTGTCACAGAGGATGGGAATGTTACTCTCATAAATATTGAAATCCTCAAGCTGATTTTTCATCCAGAGCATCTGAGTACTGCATCCAGCTGCTGCAATGTATTCAGCTTCTGCAGTTGATAATGCTATGGTTGACTGTCTTTTGCTAGACCAAGAGATTAGATTGTCTCCCAGAAATTGACAACTTCCAGAAGTACTTTTTCTTTCTGTTCTGTCTCCAGCAAAATCAGCATCACAATATCCTACAAGTTTATACTCTTCTGATCTTCTGTAATACAGACCAAGATTAGTAGTACCTTTCAGATATCTAAAGATTCTCTTAACTGCTGTTAAGTGAGTTTCTCTAGGATCTGATTGGGATCTAGCACATAAACATACACTGTATAGAATATCTGGTCTAGAAGCAGTTAGATATAGGAGAGATCCAATCATACCTCTCTAGAGCTTCTGATCTACTTTCTTACTTACCTCTTCTTTCTCCAGAATACATGTAGGATGCATAGGAGTTTTAGATATTATGCTTTCTGATAGATCAAATTTCTTCAGAAGTTCTTTTACATATTTGCTTTGATGGATATATGTTCCTTCTGATGCTTGATTTATCTGAATTCCCAGAAAGAACTTTAGTTCTCCCATCATGCTCATTTCAAATTCTGCCTGCATAGACTTAGCAAATTCCTTTCCCAAGACACTTTTAGTAGAACCAAAGATTATATCATCTACATAAATTTGACATATCAGAAGATCATTTTTAATGTTTTTACTAAAGAGAGTTGTATCCACTTTTCCTCTGATGAAATTATTTTCCAGAAGAAAAGTACTTAGTCTTTCATACCAAGCTCTGGGAGCTTGTTTTAAACCATATAACGATTTTTTGAGTTTGAAAACATGTTCTGGAAATTTTGTATTTTCAAAACCAGGGGGTTGGTGTACATACACTTCTTCATTAATATAACCATTTAAAAATGCACTTTTGACATCCATTTGATATAGAATGATATTATGGTTTACAGCAAATGAGATTAGAAGTCTAATTGATTCTAACCTGGCAACTGGTGCATAGGTTTCTGTATAGTCAATTCCTTCTTGTTGACTATAACCTTGTGCAACTAGTCTTGCTTTGTTTCTGACAACTTCTCCTTGCTCATTTAGCTTGTTTCTGAATACCCACTTGGTGCCAATGATGTTGAATCCTCTGGGCCTGGGAACTAGATCCCACACATCATTTCTGGTGAATTGGTTAAGTTCTTCTTGCATAGCCAGAATCCAATCATTTTCTGAGAGAGATTCTTCTACAGAAGTTGGTTCAATCAGAGAAACAAGTCCCATTAAAGATTCTTCAGAGTTTCTGAATGATGATCTTGTTCTGATTGGTTCATCTTTCTTTCCCAAGATTTTATCTTCTGGATGATTTACCTTGCTTCTGGATAGTTTCTTCTGAGTGGGTTCTTCAGACGTTGTTGGAGAAATTGTATAGTTTTGATCTTTAGGTGATTGATCTTCAGAAGTTCTATTTGTAGAGATTTCTACTTCTATATCTGTAATTAATTCATTCTGCTTTGGTTTTTCAGAACTAAGCTTATCATTAAATCTGACATAAATAGATTCTATCACAATGCGTGTTTATGTATTGTATACTCTGTATCCCTTTGAACGTTCAGAGTATCCTAACATATAACACTTTTGTGCCTTAGAGTCAAATTTATTCAGAGTATCATTAGTATTTAAAATAAAACAAATGCATCCAAAAGGATGAAAATATGAAATGTTGGGCTTTCTGTTCTTCCACAATTCATAAGGAGTCTTTTCAAGAATAGGTCTTATAGAGATTCTATTCTGAATATAGCATGCTGTATTTACTGCTTCTGCCCAAAAATGTTTAGCCATATTAGTCTCATTGATCATGGTTCTGGCCATCTCTTGCAATGTTCTATTCTTACGTTCTACAACCCCATTTTATTGTGGAGTTCTAGGACAAGAAAAATCATGAGAGATGCCATTTTCATTAAAAAATGATTCTAATTGTTTATTTTCAAATTCTCCACCATGATCACTTCGGACTTTAATGATTTTAGATTCCTTTTCATTTTGAACTTGTTTGCAGAAGTTAGAAAATACAGCAATTGACTCATCCTTGTGTCTAAGAAACTTTACCCATGTCCATCTGCTGAAGTCATCTACGATCACCAATCCATACTTCTTGCCACTGACAGAAGCAGTTTTCACTGGTCCAAACAAGTCAATGTGCAGAAGTTCTAATGGTCTATAGGAAGATACAACATTTTTAGCTTTAAAACCAGGTTTTGAAAATTTGCCTTTCTGGCATGCTTCACACAGAGCTTCTGAGTTGAAGTTCAAATTTGGAAGTCCTCTGACTAGATTGAGTTTGTTAAGTTGAGATAATCTTCTCATATTAACATGTCCCAATCTTCTGTGCCAGACCCATTGCTCAGTTTCCACAGACATTAGACATTTTACATTTTGAATTTTTAATTCTGAAAGTTTTATTTTATAAATGTTGTTCTTTCTCTTTCCACTAAAGAGGATTGTTCCATCTTTCTGACTAACAGCTTTACAGAACTTTTGATTAAAGATTATGTCATAGCCATTATCACTTAATTGACTTATGGATAATAAGTTATGCATTAATCCTTCTACTAATAGAACATTAGAGATAGAGGGAAGATTTCCATTACCAATAGTTCCAGAGCCAATTATTTTTCCTTTTTGATTGCCTCTAAAACCTACGTGGCCTCCATCCTTTAATTCAAGACTTTGGAACATATGCTTTCTTCCCGTCATGTGTCGTGAGCATCCAGAGTCCAGGTACCATGATTGGTGTTTCAGTTTTGCTGTTAAAGACATCTGCAACATACACAATTTTATCTTTGGGTATCCATATTCTTCTGGGTCCTTGTTTGTTAGTTTTTACAAACTTCTGATTTATTTTAGGTTTCAAATCAGAACTTGTGGAATAAGATGACTCACTAGTGTATATTAGATCATGGTTATGACCATAGGTAAAGTGAGAACTTAGAGGTGTATTAGTTTTTATGACAATGTCATCAATCTTTTTATACTTCAGAGTTTCTTTAGTATTCAAATAGCCTATGCCTCTTCTATCATTTTTGCTAATTCCATAGATCATAGATGCAATTTTGCTTCTATCTATGCTTTTAGCTAGAAATTTTTGAAAGCCATAGTCATACTATTTTATGATACTATCAGAATTGATTAGATCTTCTAATTCAGATTCCTTCTGAGCTTTAAGTTTTTCAAAAGAGTTTTTACATTCAAAGATATTTTCTTTCAGCTCAGAGTTTTCTGTTTTTAGTTTTCTAACTTCTTCTAATTCAGATACCAGACTTTGTTTCATGTCTTTGTATTTGAATTGAAGCTTCTGATATTTTTCAAGAATTTCTGAGAGGCTAGCTTCTAATTGAGATCTGGAAAGCTTAGAAAATACCTCTTCTGAATCTGATTCTGATTCTGATGAGTGATCATCTTCTGGTATGTTTGCCATTAATGCAATATTAGCTTGTTCATCTTCAGAATCTAACTCTGCTTCAGATGATTCAGAATCATCCCATGTTGCCATGAGAATCTTTTTCTTTTCTCTGCTGAATTTGTTTTGGGGTTTCTCTTTCTGAAGTTTTGGACATTCACTTTTGTAGTGTCCTGGTTCTTTGCATTCGTAGCACACAACTTCTTTACTTCTGGATTTCTTGTGACCAGATGTTGATTCAGAATAATTGTTTGTTCTTCTGGTATTTCTGAACTTCTTCTGACGATGCTTCCAGAGTTGTTGAACTTTTCTGGATAGGAGAGATAATTCATCTTCTTCTGATGAGCATCCAGAACTTTCTTCTTCTGCCTGTAAAGCTTTAGAAACAGATTTGTTAGATTTAAGAGCTACAGACTTACCTTTCTTCTGGGGTTCATCTTCTTCTAGTTCAATCTCATGACTTCTCAAGGAGATGATCAGTTCTTCTAAGGAAATTTCATTCAGATTTTTTGATAGCTTTAGAGCAGTGACCATGGGCCTCCAAGCTTTTGGTAAACTTCTGATGATTTTCTTCACATGATCTGCTATTGAGTATCCTTTATCTAGAACTTTTAGTCCAGCTACCAGGATTTGGAACCTTGAGAACATTTTTTCAATTGTCTCATCTTCTTCCATCTTGAAAGCTTCATACTTCTGGATGAGGGCTAGAGCTTTAGTCTCCTTGACTTGAGTGTTGCCTTCATGTGTCATCCTCAGATAATCAAACATGTGTTTAGCTGAATCCCTGTTTGTGATCTTCTCATATTCTGTGTATGAGATAGCACTTAGAAGTATGGTTCTAGCTTTGTGATGATTTCTGAATTCCTTCTTCTGTTGAGCTGTCATATTTTTTCTTTCAATCTTCTGACCATCTGCTCCAACAGGATGAATGTATCCATCTGTCACCATGTCCCAGAGATCTCCATCTAGAGCTAGAAAGAAACTCTCCAGAACATCCTTCCAGTAGTCAAAATTGTCGCCATTGAACACTGGAGGTTTAGCGTTGATCTTGTCATTCTGATAGTCATTGTTGTTAATTCCAGCTTCTGCCATGTGATTAACTTCTGGATCTTTTACTGAAACGGTTAAGTGTTTTTCTCAGAACCTAACGCTCTGATGCCAATTGAAGGTGCGCAAAACACAAGGAAGGGGGGGTTGGAATTGGGTTTTCTTTAACAACTAAAAAATAACTGTTAATGACACGTTAATTTATCTTGGTTCGTTTGAACTCAAACTACGTCCAGTCCACCCGCCAAGGTGATTTTGCCTCTACTGAGGTCTTAATCCACTATTCAATTATTGAATACACACACTGACCTAGAGTCAATGTCCTCTTGAGTCTCCTGACTAAACTTAGTCACTCAAGGAAGTAAAATAACTATTACAATGATAATAAAGAAGTAACAAAAAATTGCTTCTTGTTAAGCAAGGATCACTAGGTGAAAGTTACAATATATTAGCACAAGTTGATTCAGTCTTTTTGCGTGAGTGTATTTCAATTCTTCAAATGAAATCCTTTATATAGTTCTTGAATGAAAGTAGCCGTTGGAGACATCTTGAGCTAGTTTAGGATAAATAATTAATACCATAACTTCCTTCCATAATAAGAGATACTTGTCTTGACCATTAATCAAAATATTCTTTAATTAATGTCTTAATTATGAATATCAACATCTTATAAGCGGAAATCAGAGATAATAAATGTTAGATGCGCAGCCAATAAACATGTCATTAAATGATGGATTCTTTATTGAGAGTATCTTCTATATGTGGCTCAATGAATCTTCTATTCAAGTACGTCTCCCTTCATAGAATTGATCTTCTACACAAGAATAAAGATATTCATTAGAACTTCTATTCTATAACAATCTTTGTTATCATTAAAACACTTGGAGGTTCAGAACCATAATTTTCTAACACTAATATCCCCAGAAGAATTGATACTTGGTCGGATAAGTCTCTCAGGGGAATGTCTGTCTCTTTTATCCCTAGTCAGGGTATTTAGGAATTTAATCTTTCAATAAAAAGTACGACGAACGGAACTCGAAAGATCCCAAGTACAATATTCTGAAATAAGACGAGAACGATGCCTTATGTTCCTCAACAGCAAATCGAGATTTATTTTCCCCAGCCAGCAGTTGTTACATGAAGCTACTAAGGTGTTTTAACTACATAATTCAACCATACATCATTTACAACATATCATGGCATATGTATCCATAACGCATACGACATTCTCATTTACGTTAAGAACGTCATGCCATGCATTACATACATCAAATAACCTCGCATAAAACTAAATTTTCCTTCTCAGGATATTTCGCAGTCAGATGAACATTGTAGACTCCTAGAGACAGTACAGAGACGATGGAGACGAAGATCTAGTTCTGATACTTAGTTCAGGATATTTTTTCCAAAGATAGTTCAGAGACGATCAAGATGAAGATCTAGTTCTGATACTTAGTTCAAGATGTTTTTTTTTTCCGAGATAGTTCAGAGACGATCAAAGCAAAGATCTAGTTCTGATACTTAGTTCAGGATATTTTACAAAGACAGTGCATAGACAATCGAGACAAAGATCTAGTTCTGATACTTAATTCAGGAACAACATTCAGATAGAGTCAAACGTAGACACCTCTGATACTCCTATCAACAAAAACTTTGGATGGCATTTATAAGCCCATCTTCAATCACTCTGAATGGCATCTTTAAGCCCATTCAAGTAATACAATGAACCCACAGTGTTACTTTGTGCACTGGCGAGTGCAAATTTTTGGGCTTTAAGTGTTCAGTCCTCTTCCACCTTCAGGTCACAAATGGCTTGCATGCCAATATAAATCCTCAGGTTTCAGAAAATTGAACTTGGGAAGCTGTTGTACCCCAAAATTTTCCCTTCACATCTTCAAGACAATATGTCTCAAGAGGTCTCCTAATATTGCTCAAAGGGATTCAAGGTTTCATGAGACAAAGCCTCCTCCTAAGCAATAAAAATCAAATTAAGGTTTTGAATTTCTCAAAGAAAATTGGACTTCTAAACCTTCAATTATACTTCATGATATTCCATATACTTCAGAGAATCCTCATGTCAAGTCTTAAGACTTGCCTTACAAGTTTGGTCAGTCAGATGCTAAGATAACCAAAAATCAGTTAACTTGATTAAAAAGTCAATTGTGGTCAACATATAGTCAAACTTCAATATTTTTGGTTAACATCAAGAATATGAAGTAATATTTTATCATTTGATCCAGGGTTGATCATGATTCATCAAGAAAAACTCAAATTCATCAAAAGTCAAAAGTTGCAAAATTAGGGTTTCTCAAGGAAAAAGTCAATTGTACTTTGACCAACTCTAACTTTCCCATACTTCATCAGAAATTTCCCATCCAAAGCTCATTTTGAAGTAAATTCAAATCTCTACAACTTTGTGTCTCACAAGCCAAGGCCAAAAATGTTTCATTTGAGAGATATGGGCTAAGACATTACAGGTCCTTTAAAAAGTCAACAAAAGTCAACTTTTTTCAACAGCTCATAACTTAAACATGGAAAACCAAATGGACATGTGTCGCTCCCACCAAATGACACCTCTGGTCAGAAGGGGTACAGACGCGAACGGTCGGCGAAAGGAGAAGGAAATGAATAGAGTCGCAGCTAGGCATTTTTATCCCGAAGGAAAGGTAATGCTGCATAAACCTAGAAAAGATATGGATAAGACGGTTGCGAACCAGAGAGACTGAGAAAGGGGGCTGGTTACAACTTGGGAAGGTATTAGCACCCAGATTGTCCGCCGTACTCGACGGGATCCATGCTTAAAAGATTTGTGTTTTAAAGGGGTAGTGTTAGTGCAATCTGTGTATCAAAGCTGGAAAGAATGCAAGTGTCAGTGCAAAAGAAAAGTGTGAAGTGTATAAGAGAAGTGTCAGTGCAAGGAAAGAATGAAGCTCAAGACTATGAGACTTAAAGAATGATACTGAAGGAGGGGGGATATACAGAGACTTTTGTTCGATAACTGTTAAGTTATGCCTACGTATCCTCTCGTGCAATGAGGAAGTCAGAACACCGTAGTTCGACCCAAAGAGACTGAAAGATAAATTGACTTGTGAACTGCTCACTTGTCTCTTCTCAAGTGTATGACCTGTCGGGCTCAGGTGCAAACTGTCTTGCATTAGACGGAAGAAGCAAGTTCTCGTTTATGAGTGAATGAGATGAGAAAAGAATCCCGAAGGAGACGATTATTGTTTGTTTTTGGTGTTTTCAATCTTTTATTGCCTTTTGAGATTTGTCATAAGAAAATGTGCTTAAGCCTAAACCAATGGGTTAGTAAACTCATCACATCTTCCCTCTGATTAGGGGTAATGAGAATACCTTAAGTGTGAAGTCAATGTCTCACACTTAGCCACCATGATGTAGGATTAAGATCATTAACCTACTTGTGATTATTTAGATGTTTTTGTTGTTTTTGTTTAGTGTTGAGTAATGAGATTAAGCCATAATCAGGGATTAAACAGACTCATTACACCATCCTAATAGAAGGATAATAGATGAGAATATTTAAGTTGAGGAAGGCTCCTCAACTCAATCCATGATTAGGGATTAACCTCATGACAAAACAAAACCTTTATTAAGTGGATTTTAGTTAATGATAAGATGAAGAAGTGGTTTTTATGATTTGTAAGACAACTTGAGGGGGACTTGTCCATTAACACTAGGGTTAGTCCTTCTTAACCAATTAAGGAAGAATTAGAACCCTAATGCAAGGCCCAAGTTACAAGCTTGATGTCTTGATGATTATTAAGTGAATTGATTAAAGGATTTAAACACATTAAGGGTTTAACACTTAGGATTAAAGTTATACACTTCATCCTAATAGAAGGATGCAGGCATAAGCTTAATCACAAAGCCTTAAAGCCTTTAGGGTTTAGTCCCTGATTATGAGATGAGAGGAGAAGACTCAAAGATGACACAAAGGTAAAAGCTAAGTGGGGGACTAATCAAACCCTAATTGTGATCATGCTTGGGAATCCTAGGGTTTATGAGGCTTAATAAAGAAAGAGATCTTCAAAGGCCACCAAGGAAGAAACAAATGAAAGGAGGAAGGAGCAAAGAGAAGCAAAACAACTTGCTTCACTTAAGAAGTCAAGTTGCTTGAAGAAAGAAGGTAAGGTGATCAAGAATGAGCAAGCTCAATCCAAGGCAAAAGATAAAATGCAGCAAAGGAAACATGAAGGAGATGAAAAGAGAATGTGAGAAGTGAAGGCAAATTCACTTCTCAAACAACTTACCACCTGAAATGTTAGTAAAAGAAATGAAATGCAATGCAAATGATATGCAATGTCATTATGCAAACCAAAACCAGAAGCATAAACATGATGCTATTGATGCTAAGAGATGATGCAAACATGAGGCAAGGCAAGGGAATGATCATACAAACATATGGATGCAAGAGAAGCATGCTTTGAACCATGAATGTTCATGAAAAGTTATGAAATGCAATGGACATACAACATGGCAAATGAAAGATGCAATGATCAAACATGATTCTAATATGTCTTAAGATGTATTATGAATCAAATGAATGCACAAAATGTCATGGCAAGTCATGGTATGCAAGCAAATGGAAGATGGATGCAAAGGAAGGCACAAATTAGGGTTTCATGCATCATACAAAGCAAAAATCCAAAATCAGAAGCAAATGACATGATAAAAATTTTAAAATGCAATCAAAGGAACCCTAAACCTATACAAACTCACTGCCCAAAGGAGAGGATCCAACTCTTAACCTAGTGAGAGTTATGAATTTCCTAAGATTGCTAGGTTTTAAGGTACCTTGTCAAGAAAAATGCAAAACAAATTGAAAATTCAAGATCAATTCAAGCAAATTTTATCCTATAAACTACATACCATACAAGATGCAATGCAAAAATAATCATGATCCAACTCTCAAAGGTTAGACAGAAATGAATTTTTGAAGTTTGAAACAAAATATTGCCTTGAAATGAAATTAAATCCAAAGAAAATTATCAAAAGGGATCAAGATCAAAAAAGAAATTTGGTTTGGGACTTGGACAATGTTTCTAAATGTTTCCAAATGCTATGTGAATTTTTTTGTGATTTTTAAATACCTAAAAGTATTTTTAATTAATTAATTTTCATTAATTAATTAAAAATAAACTTTTAAATGATTTCAAAATAATTTTTAATGCAAAAATAAAAATAAAAATATTTTTGGGTTTTAAAATATGAAAGATAAAACAATTTAAATGAAATAATAAAATAAGAAAAATGAAAGTATGCGCAAGGGATGGCCAGGATTTGATCTGGGCTTGGACTGGTTGACTGCGCGCCAGATCCAAGGGCCCAGATTCAAATCTGGATAAAATGGTTTATGAATTAATTAAACTGGATTTTAATTAATTAAACAAGGTTAGGGTTTTAATGATGCATCCTGGCCACACATTCACGCGCGAGTCAACCCCAGTCAAACCAATCTACGCTCCACATTCAAACTCTCATTAATGACATAATTAGGGTTAATGAGTTTCAGGTGACCGGAACAGTGGTTCCGGTCATCTTCTCCGGCGAGCAAGAACCCTAGATTTCGCTACAGGTTACCAATCATGAAATTTCTTCCACCAAAATGATCTTCTCCTCAATCTAAACCTAAACCCTCTCCCAAAACTCATTTATTTTCACTCACAAGCCTGAATCGAAGCAAAGTATGAAACACGGGAAAATATTCAGAGGTACCATACATGCTGGTTTCTTCACCATTTTAAAAACTAAACACATATTCATGATCAGGGGAAGACATAGCATCATACAAGAACTTAAAAATCAGTTTCTGGGAAAAAAGTTCTTCATGTTACCTGAGATGGAGCTTCTCTGATTCTGAGCTTCCTGGCCTCAAGCTTTGCACAAACCTTCTCCCTTGATCCTCCTGATGATGGAATGGAGCTTAGAATGCTTTGAGAGTGGCTGGTTTTTGTGGTTCAGTTCTGGTGTAGCAGGAAATGAGGTTCTTGTGTGTGCTGTTTCAGATCATTGTGAGGGGTGGGATTTGTTCTATGGATGATTTCTGGTTGATTGGTGAAGGAATTAATGAAGTTTGATGGTTGTGTTGTGTGATTCGAAGAGGGAAAGGTTTTGACAGTTTTTGGAGTGTGCTGAAATGTGTGTGTTTCAGGCTTGTGTATGTTGTGTTTTATGATCCTTAGGTGATCCATAAACTATCCCAACAAATCTGGAGAGCAGGTGTGCACTGTGGGATTGGTATGGGATGATTGGCCAAAAAGTCAAGTTTTGTGTACTTGCAGCATGGGCTGTGGCAGAGATGATCTAGAGGCTTGTCCTGCCTCAGCTTGAGTCAAGGATGGCCCTTGGATGGCTCATGAAAGACTACTGCATTTGGATCATGAGTTGGGAGGGTTTTTGCAACTTGACCACTTGTTACATTTCATGACTTTTGGCTATGTGAATGTGAGAAAACTTGCTGAATTGTTGGTGAGGCATGCTTCATTAGGTCATGGCAAAGTCTTGAAATCAGTTAGAGGTCAAACAAACCCTTTGAGAATCAATTTGCAAGAAATCCCTCTTTGCACTTTCATGAAAAATAACTTATGGTTATGTGAAAATTAAGTCATAGAAATGGAAAATTCTTTGGGCCAAACTTATTTTTAGACATTGGTTCATGTTTGTACAAAGATTAGAAGTCACTTTGAGGTCTCATTTTGCCTTGGCAAGTGATTTTGCAACTTTGCCTCTTTGGTGCATAACTTGAAATTATGTGATTTTCCCCAACTTTGACAGGCCATAACTTTTGATCCAAAATGAATTAGAATGAGTTCTTGTACTTTTTGAAAAGGGAATGATCCATTATACAACTTTCATGACCAAAGTTTTCCTATTTGAGGAATTTTTGAATCAAAAAGCAAGGGTTGAAAAAGTTTCCCAAAATGGCAAGTTTCCATTACAAGTCATTTTCCCAAAAAGTCAACTTTGCAAATGGCTTGAAATTATTCAATTTTGTGAACTTCCAACATCCTCCATGATCATATAAAGATCATACAGAATCAAAATGATGAAGAACACCCCTTGGTTGGGTCATTGGGGGCCTCAGATGCCCTGATTTTGCATTGACTTGCTCAAAAAGTCAACTCTTGATTAGATGCCTTCCCCATGGAATTTCTTCATGAAAATTGATATGCATGATCCTTGTGACATATAGAGACCAATAGAAACAAGAATGACCAAAAAATTTGGAGTTATGGCCTTTGAAACCAAAACCCTAATTCTAGGTCATCTGTGCAGTTAAACCTGGCTCTGCTTCCATGCCATCCTCAGTTCTTGTGATTCTCTGACTTTCTTGACTTTGTGAGGATACAATATGATGTTTGAACATACATGGACCCCTTTGAAGTGATTGAAGACCTTTGGAGTAGCTCAAATGGCTCTTAGATTGCTCAGATCACAAACCCTAGATGTAGATGACTTAGAAGCAATGCAGTGAATCAAAAATGTGGTATGAGATGCTATGATTGAATTTATGCATATGAAGAGATCACAAGCCACGGTGTGAATGGGTGAGGGAAAATTTGGGGTGTTTACAGCTGCCCCTATTCAAGCATGAGTTAGCTGTGTAGGATGTAAGCAACGGCATAACAGGCAAACAAGATAACTTGTGGTTGAATACCAAAGACAGTCCAAAATTTGCACTCACAGAATGAAGAAGAAAAGGGATATAGATTGTAAAAGCAAGTAGAGTATGATCATAAGGTGCGGGTGACGGAGGACGACCGTCGAGCAGGGGACGACTGTTGGGGATGAAGCAATGACGGGGACGACCGACATGCTGGGGATATAAGAGATTATGATGGGGACGGCCATTAAGTAAAGATATGAGACTCTCTGGGGATTATAGGTAAATGATGGGGACGACCATCGGGAAGAAATAAATGAATTAAATGATGAGGTACGGTCATCAAAGGTGAAGGACGATTACCTAGCAGGGGGCGGCTGCTCTGTTGGGGATAAGATGAGGGACGGTCATCTAAGGTGAAGGACGTTCACCGGGCAAGGTACGGTTTCCAAAAGCCTCGCGACATAGGACGAATGTCGGATAAAAAGGTCGACGATGGGGATGGCCATCGGATAAACATGATGAAGGACGATCATCAAGAGGTGAAGGACGATCACCTAGCAGGGTACGGCTGCTCTGAGGGTATCATGACATAGGGCGAATGCCAGATAACAAGATCAACAATGGGGACGGCCATCGGATAAAATGATGAAGGACGATCATCAAAGGGTGAAGGACGATCACCTAGCAGGGGACGGCTGCTAAATATCACGACATAGGACGAATTCCGGATAGAAAAGGGTTCCAATAATGGAAACTCCGCTGGGGAAAGGATGAGGGACGGTCATCCAAAGGTGAAGGACGATCACCTGGCAGGGTAAGGCTGCCAAACGGGTATCATGACATAGGACGAATGTCAGATAGAAAGGAAATAGTTTACTGGAACTTGCCGGGACAAGTAAACACGGACGAGTGTCTACATCCAAGGAATGAGAAGTATAAGTATTTGGGTATGGTGTATAGATTAAAGATGCGGACGAGCATCCCTAAGCCCATGATACGGACGAGTATCAGTAGAAACAAACGCTGACGCATGTTCAGAGATGATGATACGGACGAGTATCAACTGGTTAACAAGGAATACGGACTAGTGTCGATTCTGTGGGGACTCTTCTGGGGAGTAGTAGACACAGACGAGTGTCTAAATTCAAGAAGACATAAGTGTATGGATTAAAGATGCGAACAAGCATCCTTAAGACTATGATACGGACGAGTATCAGGTAGAAACAAACGCTTGACGCATGCTCAGAGATGATGATACGGACGAGTACCAACTGGTTAACAAAGAACACGGACGAGTGTCGAATCTGAGGAGGTATAAGTGGTGTATATAAGATACGAACGAGTATCTGTATGAGTGAAACCGGAGCAATGAGTACAAGTGGTGCACGGACGAGTGTTTAACTTGCTGGGGAGAGTGACACGGACGAGCGTCTAAAAGAGGAAAGTGTAATATAAACAAGTGTATGTTTTACAAAGTGTTTAGGTAGCTATGTTGGGGAGGGTGACACGGACGGGTGCCAGGAAACCCGTATAGATATATGTATCTATGAGTGCAAAGAGGATGCTTTGGCCTTCTACTGGGGATATGACACCGACGGGTGTCAAGAAGTATCTGTAACATATATAAGTGTCTGTTTGTAAAGAATGCTCGGGCGACATTACTGGGGAATCATGACACGGACGGGTGCCGAAAGGATTGTGCATTTGTACTTATGAGTGTAAATCAAATTCCTTGGCTTTCTGCCGGGGAATTTAGAGAGTTTTCTGTATATCGTTGCTGACGGATTGTCAGTATTTACAAGTGTTTGATTCAGAACATGGCTTATGATTATGCAATATGTTTGATTTTTGCTGTGATGCTCCGTATTAGACGGAATGCTACACTCTGTGGGGGAAAATATGATGCGTATGCTATGATTATGCAAAGACACCGATCCGGGATTCGGATCCCGTTGTTGCGAAAATCCTTGGCTGATCTGCTTGAAGTGAACATCCCAGCTGGGGATGAGATCATTGGTAGATCTGACATATGGGACTCTGCTTGGGGATATAGGTCACTGGTAGACCTATCTTTGGTAATGAGGGACCTGTTGCACCCCAAAATTTGCCCTCACAGTACAAGACTTTGTGTGCAAAGAAGTTCACAAGGTTCACAAGACCTTTCATGAGGTTCATGAAGTCTACAAGACACTTTATGAGGGTCACAAGGTTCACAAGGCCTTTCATAAGGTTCACAAGGTTCACAAGACATCTTATAAGGTTCACAAAGTTCATCATTGGTCAGAAGATGTGACAATTCCCTCAGGCAAGACATTCTCCTAAGCAGTGCATCCAAAACTAGGGTTTTGACTTTAATCAGGCTAAATGGACTTCCAAGACTTCAAGTGAGCTTCATAACATCTTATATGTGTCTAAGAATCCCCATGACAAGCTTCAAGACTTTTCTCAAAGGTTTGCTCAGTCAGATGATCAGATAAGTCAAAATTAGTCAAAGTAGTTAAAAAGTCAAACTGAGGTCAACTGTGGTCAAACCAAAGTCAAACTTCATGATTTTTTGCCAACATCAAGTATATGAAGTAAAATTCATCATTTGATCAAGGGTTGATCATGATTCATCAAGGACATTTCAGATCATCAAGAATCAGAGGTTTCTAAATTAGGGTTTCCTCAGGAAAAGTCAACTGAACTTTGACCATCCATAACTTTCACATGCTTCATCACATTTTTCCCATCCAAAGCTCATTTTGAAGGAAATTGAATTCTCTACAACTTTGTGTCTCACAAGCCAATCCCAAAAATGCTTCATTTGGAAGGTATGAGCTAAGACATTATAGGTCCATTTAAAAGTCAACAAAAAGTCAACAGCTTCAAAAGGGCATAACTTGAGAATGGTAAATGATATGGACATGAAACCAATGGGGTTGGTTAGAAGACTCTTCAAGATTTCCAAAATGTCCAATAACACACTCATAGCATTAAAATTGAAGGATTTGTGCCCTTTCAAAGTTGGGAAATTTTTGGTTGGTTTATGAAGAAAATGGAGGTTTAAAACCAAATTTTTCTAAATGGGCTTGCCATATGATGATCCAATCCATACCAATACTTCATGCACGACCCAACCCTCAAATATTCAGATTTTTTATTATTTTATTTTATTTATTTTTGATTTTATTCATTTTAAATCATTTTAAATTAAAATAAAATAGAAAAGTCAAATATTTAAATGGGATTTTGTTTCTAGAAAGTCATAAAGGTGATTTGGATCAAATTGATATGAGAATTATGAAGATTGGCTTGAAATAGAAAGGTTGAATTCACAAATATTTGAAGTTTAAGACTTAATCTTTTTCAATCTTTTTCAATCAAATTTTCCACACAACAATCAATTTTTTTGACCTAGTTCCATTGTACTATAAGTATACAACACAACCCTAATGCAAAGACACGAAATTCTGGCCTCCAAGAGTAAGTTCATACATCCAAAAATCTCACAAAAACTTCAATTCGGTTTCCTCTCTACAAGAGCTTTTAAGGTATTTTTAAGACATGGAAGGTTTCCTTGGACATCACAAGACCAATCCCAGCCATCAAAAGCATCAAAATCACCCGCATATGCATAATCCGATTCATCATATTCATGAAATATTTGATTTTAGATTCTAAATATTAACTGTTTTTTAATGAGTTTTGATCAGTGTTTCTTGTTTGTGATAAGTAAGGGATTGATTCTGGACAGGTTTTGTGAAGTTTCATCGCCTAGAACGAAATCCACCATTTTTAGGGTTTCGGTTGAGCTTTAGGGCTTTGTGATTCATCAAGTATAAATAAGTTCTGAAACCGTGAATCAATTCCAAATGACTTATAGACCTTGCTTGCATTCTTAATTCAATAAAATTGAACTGTTTTGAGGATGTTTCAAATTCGCAGGTTTCTTGTGTTTTAAAATTCGCAGGAAAATTCATAGTTAAAAACGCAGCAAAATTGGCAGGAACCCTGAGGAAGAAGATGAAGTTTGCGCGCGTCTGGAAATTTGAAATTTTAACATAATATTTTATGATTTTGTTTTCATATTATTTCAGCTAAGACTGCTTGGCCTGGTGGTGAGAAACGTGCGTGTATTGCTTGGTGGCTTGTGTTCGAGTCCTGGCCTCCACAATTTTTCCTGTTTTTTTCATTTGAATTGTCAAACATAAAATATAATGAATTGTATTGTATATATGATCAGATGCGCCCTCCCGGCTGGAATGGTAAGTGTGTTTGTATGCTGTGCAAAGGTCCTGGGTTCGATCCCCCCCAGGCCTTTTGTTTTGTTTTCTTTTTTTCATGATTTTCCAAGTTAGATAACAAAACCAATTGGAGTGGGCTAGCTACCAGCGCGCGCATGTAGCCCAATGGTTGGGTCTTCTTCAGGTATTGGGGAGGTCCTGGGTTCAAAACCAGGCCTACCCCTTTTTCTTTTACTTCATTATTTTTCTTGTTTTATTTGTTTGTTTATTATTATTATTAAAATTAATTCTAATAACATTTTCTAAAAACCCTAAAAATATTTTTCTAAAACCTTAATTGTTTTCTTATAAATGTTAATTATGTTTCTTTATTTTTATTAATATTATTTATTTATAATGTAAATAATTTTAAATTATGTTTAAAACAATAAAATTCTTAACTCAATTTTGTAAATATAATTATAATTAATCTTATTTTCATAATATGTAAATATTCTATAAATTGTTTATAATTTAATTTTTGTATATAAATAATTTTAATATATGTTTAGAAATAGTTAAAAATTGCTAATTTAATTTTGTAATTATAATTTTATTTTCATAATATGTTTATAATTAACTTAATTTTCAACTTAAAACTTTATGATAATTAGAATAATTGCTTATATTTTCTTGTTTATAAAAAATTGATTTTTTTTAATTATTATGTTAATATTATGATATTTCTTTTATTATTACTAACCCCATTTATATATTATGATTTATTATTATTTTTTACTAATCCCAATTATTATTATTATTTATTTTTGCTTATTATATTTAATTTGCTTTAATTATTATTATTATGTAATTGTTCCTTTGATGTAATATTTTAGTAATAATGTTTAAATATTTATTTTTTATGCTATGGTTAGTAATATAGGGAGTGAAACATGTTTGTATTGTAAAAGCAATTTAGATCACTAATTTAAATGATAAATATTTAAAATTGTACACTCACACACGTAAGTCGATCTTTGATTGCCATCTCATTTCCTTAAGGATACCTCTCATGTTGCCTGTTACAAAAAGGTCAAGTAGGGTGTATAAAGCAAAAGTCCCTCATTCCACATCATTTAGTCCCTTAAACAGATAAAAGATCGAGTCCCTTCGAATGTTGCCTTCGTAATGATCTTGTCCCTTTCGAATAAAAATGATAAGTCCCTTCGAATTACTTATACACCCCACAGTTGCCTAAATAACAGATGACCCTTCACTTGTCCCTCACATCCAAGGTAATGACTACCTATTCCTTAATAATAGGGATAGTCTTACCACTTAAAGGATTCAAGAACAGAAAAGACTTAAACTTAGGGTAGGTTCCTCTTAGATACTTGCTCACTCTTCAAAACATTTCAAACACTTCACACATTTCAAACAAATTTTCAAAACAAAGGTTTTATACGCATCCGTACATGGATCATTATAAACACTTAAGAAAATTTTTATTCACACACTTCACATTTCAAAAACATTTTAAAGTGAGCTAAGTAACTAAGAGCCCATGGATAACCATGGATGTAAAGGGTGCTAACACCTTCCCTTTACATAACCTATCCGCCGGACCCAAAAATCTTTTAAAAGGTCTTTCCTGTTCTTTTATGCCTTTCCTTTGGATAAAATGAAAGTCGGTGGCGACTCTTGCTATCCGCAACATAACTAAAGTCAGTTCTCCCACCGTGTTACAGAACTGGCGACTCTGCTGGGGAAGAAAATTAAAGAGGGGTACCCTTAGGAATTAGATCACTTTAAAATTGTTTGCCTTGTTTGCTTTATACTTATCTGTTAGGGTGCTCTTATGTGTGAAAGATCCTAACCCGGATCTAGTGTGCCTTAGGTAAATGGCAATAGACCAAGGAAACTGTACGGCGTATACCGATATGGTTGATCTGGTGGCCATAGTTAGTGTGACTTCTTGGTTGGTGCTTATGTTCCTTAAGTCAAGTTGAGGATAATATGAGGCTGCCATATGTTGTCAATACACTAACTAACTTTTAGAACCCTAGTTATCCCATCTTGGCCTTTAGAAAGTAGTGAGATAACCGGCTTTGGTGAAGACTGAAGTTGGTTGATACTCGATACTACGCTCATTGAGATCCTAAACTTGGAGGCTTTTGGTTGGCAAGTAAGTTGCCTACTGAACAACCACCCTTGTGAAGGATCAATAATATTGAGATCCCTTAGAACCTGGTTACTTTATAGGACAGGATGAACCAACTAACTTCAGGGGAGGGTACTTACCTTAAACCTCATGCAGGCCTTCAAACCTAGGGATATTGTGTGACTTGTTTGTGTGTGCCACATGTTTGTGATTGAACATAACATCATGACATCATCATGCATCATAAGCATAGTATTTTCACTAACCATTTCAAGGACCAAAGGATTTATCTTTGTTCTTTGTTGCAGGTCATGGCTTTGGCTCGTAGAAATACTATCAGGATTAACTTTGTAGGGATACCTGCTAAGCTTAAAGAGTTGGTTTCTCAAGTGTCTGATCGTTCCCAGTTCATCAAGAGACATGGTCACCTATTGGATCTAGTCACCTCAGGGTTCAATGAAGACATGATGAGTGTCCTATTTCAGTTCTTTGATCCTAAGCACCATTGCTTCATATTCCCTGACTATCAGCTGGTTCCTACAATGGAAGAGTTCTCTAAACTTTTGGGTATACCTGTTCTTGATCAAAGACCCTTCACAGGCTTGGAGAAGGAGCTTAAACCAGAGGTTATTGCTGCAGCTCTACATCTGAAGAAGTCTGACATTGTTCTAGAAACGAGAAGCGGAGTTAAAGGTATTCTTGCTAAGTATTAGTGGATAAAGCTCAAGTGTTCTTGAAGGCTATGAGCTACGATGCTTTTGAGGAGATCTTAGCCTTATTGATTTATGGCTTAGTGTTGTTCCCCAATCCTGATTAGTTCATAGACGTTCATGCCATCAACATATTCCTGAGTCACAATCCAGTACCTACTTTACTTGGAGACATCCTGCATTCTCTTCATACTCGTACTACAAGGGCAAGAGGAACTCTGATGTGCTGCATACCTTTGCTTTCTAGGTGGTTTATTTCTCACCTTCCTCGCTCAGTAATGAAGAATGAACAAGGGTTCAGGTGGTCCAAAAGAATTATGTCACTCTCTCATTCAGATATCCATTGGTGCTCCAGATCTATGGAGAATGTTACTATCATTGACCGTTGTGGGGAGTTTCCTAATGTGCCACTTCTAGGCACAAGAGGAGGCATTACTTACAACCCGTCTTTAGCTCTACGACAGTTTGGTTACGCTCGGAGTGATGGTCCTTATGACATGTTGATTCAGGGTATTGTGTTTGACTACGACAACAATCTGCAAGGTTACCGTCAGAGATTCATACGAGCATGGGGAAAAGTGAACAAGGTTGACAGCAAGACTCTGGAGCCTAAGTACACTATTCCTATGGAAGCTTATCTCAGATGGGTACGATCTCGTGCTCAGACTCTTATGATGCCATATCCTACTATCCTGCCAGTTACCATGGAACCTGTTGCTGAAGGAGACACTGCTTATACCATCTTTCACCCAGACATGCCTACTAACATGGAAGACTTACAGAGATCCTGGATCCAATTGAAGGAGCAAAGGGATACTTTCGAGGCTCATTACAAAGCAAGCCAAGAAAGAATCCTGGAACTAACAAAGCAACTTCACGAGGAACGGAATCTCAACTCATACCTCAACACAAAGAGGAAACGTCCATGGGAGACTTAAAACCCCATCTTTTGTATTTATTTCATTTCATTTTCTGTAAGCCCAAAGGGCAAACAAATTTATTACTAATAAAAGTTTACCTTCTTGTTTGTTTAAGCAAATTTAAATCCTGCGGTCCTTGAAAACATTGCATACGCATTCACATATCATATCATTACATCACAGGTTTATTGTGCACAGGTTTCTCATCTTCTCACTGTTTATTTCAGCAATGGCTCTTGAATAGACAATTAAGGATCTCCAGGCACAAAATGCACAGTTCCAAGAGCTGATCCTGAACCTGTCCAAGGGGCAGGATGAATTGAAGACACTGCTGGTCAAGAAGACTAAGAAGACTAGAAGGTCAGGTGGTCTGATCAACATGGGAAGAAGGTTCAGAGGTCCTGTCAAGACCAAAGAACCAGTTGAAGATTATGAGTCTGAAGAGTCTGAGAAAGAGGGAGGCAGTATCCATAACACAATGGGGGACTCTGATTCTGAAGCTAACTACTATCATGAGCCTAATGAAGATAAATTCAAGATGCTGGTGGATAGAATGGACGCTATGGAATTGCAAAAGTCTTCTGGGATGGATTTTGAAGACCTGAGTCTGATATCTGGGGTAATCATACCCATTGGTTTCAAGGTTCCTACTTTTGTTGTTTATGATGGTGTCTCTTGTCCCAAGCTGCATCTGAGGTCTTATGTCAGGAGAATCCAACCCCATACTGCTGATAAGAAGTTGTGGATCCATTTCTTCCAAGAGAGCTTATCTGGAGCTCAACTGGAATGGTACTATCAGTTGGAGAGTGTCAACATCCGTGATTGGAATGATCTTGCTGAAGCCTTCTATAAGCAGTATCAATACAATGCTGATTTAGCCCCTACTCGCATGCAACTTCAGAGCATGTCTATGGGTCCTAAAGAGAGCTTCAAGGAGTATGCTCAGAAGTGGAGAGACTTAGCTGGAAGAGTGCAACCACCTCTAACTGACAGGGAGTTAGTTGATATGTTCATGTGTACATTGAATGGTCCTTTTTACAGTCATCTCATTGGAAGCTCATCATCTGGCTTCACTGAGTTGATAATGTCAGGGGAGCGCGTAGAAAGTGGTATAAGGAGTGGCAAGATTCAAGTGGGTGCTTCTTCATCAGGTGCTGCAAAGAAGCCTCCCAGTGGAAAGAAAGAATCAAATGTTGTTTATGGTCAACCTGATCGTAATAGGAGGCATCAGTCTGTGAGTGCAGTCCACATCTCCAGTCCAACTCCTACAACAACAGAGCAACCACAGGGAAATCAACAGAGAGCTAGAAGGCAGTTCACTAAGATCAACATGGCAATGGCCCAAGCATTGCAACACTTGTTGAAGGCTGAACTCATCACTCTAAAAGATGCTCCTCAGAATCCTAATGTTACCTCTCCCAGGTACAATCCTAATGCACGATGTGCATATCATTCAAATTGTCAGGGACATGATACCAATAGCTGCTGGGTATTGAAGAACAAAATTCAAGATATGATTGAGGCTGGAGAGATTGAGTTTGACCCTCCAGGTACTCCAAATGTGATTACTGCTCCCATGCCAAATCATGAGAAGACTGTCAGTGCCATTGATGAAGATTCACATATTTCTTCAATTGCAGAGTTGACTACACCATTGTCTGTTATCAAGAAGAAGTTAGTACAAGCTGGGTTCTTTCCAGGTTGTCGTGAAGATTGTGTCTATTGTGCTTATAGTCCAGATAGTTGCTGGAGGTTGAAGGACGGAATTCAACGCCTCATGAATAATTATACCATAGTATTTGAGAGGACACCACCTTCTGTGGAGAGTATGGTGGATCATATAACTAGAGGTAAGAAGATTGAAGAGGTGGATATGGTTGATAAAGTGCCGGTAAGGATTACTTCCAAGGGACCTGTCAAAATCACTCATAAGGGTCCAATTAAGATTACTGCTGAAGGCCCTGTGAAGATTGTTGCTGAAGCTAGAGTGGCTCCTATGGTCATTACCACTCCTGGTCCTATTCCGTATACTTCTGATAAAGCTGTGCCCTGGCATTATGGGTCTGATGTTTATATCCATGGTGTTAAGCAGGAACCTTTAGCTGATATGCCTGTTGATGTTGATAATATTGTTGGATCTAGTAAGATCACACGAAGCGGAAGAGTTTTCTCTCCTCCAATTACTTCCAAGAATGCAGTTACTCCAGCTGCTACCTCCACCACTGATGCTCGGGGCAAAGGTCCTGTTATTGAACCTGTACAAACTGATGTGCCAGCTGCTGATGACCTTTCTAAGCAAATGGATGAAGTATTGAAAATCATTCGCAAGAGTGATTATGACATTGTTGATCAATTGGGGCATACTCCCTCCAAGATTTCTATGTTGTCTTTGTTGTTATGTTCTGAGGCTCATGCCAAGGCCTTGATCAAGTTTCTGAAGACTGCTCATGTACCAAATGAAATTTCTGTTGACCAGTTTGAAAATTGTGTTGCACACTTGACCTATGATAATGGGTTAGGTTTCTCTGATGCTGATTTAACTCCTGCCAAGAGGGATCATAACAGGGCTCTACATATCTCAATTGAATGCAGGGGCACTACCCTGTCACATGTATTGATAGACAATGGCTCCTCTCTGAATGTGTTGCCCAAAGAAGTCCTGAATAAGCTTAGTCCTGAAGATGCTGTGTTGAAACCCAGTAATATAGTGGTGAAGGCTTTTGATGGCTCGAGAAGAGTGGTGCATGGAGAAATTGATCTCCCAATCAAAGTTGGTTCTCAGGTTTTCAATGCTACCTTTTATGTCATGGATATTCGTCCATCGTATTCTTGTTTGCTTGGGCGTCCCTGGATCCATGGGGCAGGTGCTGTAACCTCCACTTTACATCAGAAGCTGAGATATCCGGTAGAAGGGAAGGTTGTTACTGTCTATGGAGAAGAAGGGTATATGATTAGCCATGTGAACACCTTCAAGTATCTTGAAGTGGAAGGTGAATACGTTGAAACTCCGTGTCAGACATTTGAAGTGGTTCCTTGGATTGTTAATGATTATGAAGCTCCTCCTGTTGTCAAGAAAGTTCCTGTGGTCACCAGAATACCTCATACAATGGCCTCCCTTAAAGATGCTAGAGTTGTGGTGGATGAAGGCGGTTGTACTATTTGGGGTCAGCTTCCTGATATTCCGTACAAGTCTGACAAATTTGGTTTGGGTTTCACTGCAGAGTCCCAGAAGGTTGTTCGTCGTGCTCGTGCTGTTCGTATCACCAATCAGGGGATTATGAAAGATCAGATTGATGCTGTAGGTGACTATGATGAAGACTACAACTTGGATGATTGGATTTTTCCTACTGTGGGTGCTGGACTCAACAACTGGAAGGCTGAAGATATTATTCCTATCTCCTTTAGTCAGGAGTAAATACTATTACTGTGTTGTTACTTTTAAAAGTTTGTAATTTCTTGAACAATTGAATTTTTAAGCCTTGTGCCTTACCCGTGGCACAATGGTGTGCTTGTTACGGGATGTCATTTCATTTGCATACTTCATTCAATAAAAATCAGTGGACGTTTCGTTTTCGTAAATATTGTGTTCCTTGTCTTTCTTTTCTTTTATTTTTGTTTTATCAGCTATGTGTTCTTACACACACCCACATCACTAAAATGTAGATCCTCATCCACTCTGGATCCTATTGATAACAGTTATACTATTGCCAATTATAATTTCGAGAATCCGATCTATCAAACTGAAGACGGAAATGAGGACGATTGTGAAGTACCTGTAGAGCTTGCTAGGTTGTTACAACAATAAGAGAAAGCTATACAGCCACATGAAGAGCCAGTCGAATTTGTGAATCTGGGAACTGATGAAAACAGGAAAGAAGTTAAGATAGGGGCTGAATTGGAGGATAGTGTCAAGAGCAGATTAATTCAGATGTTACATGACTATGTGGATATCTTTGCTTGGTCCTATGAAGATATGCCAGGGTTGGATACAGACATTGTAGTTCACCGTTTACCAGTGAAAGAAGATTGTCGTCCAAAGAAGCAGAAGGTTCGTCGCATGCGTCCTGAAATGTCAGAGAAAATCAAAGCAGAGGTAATGAAACAGTTTGATGCAGGGTTCTTAGCAGTAACTTCTTATCCTCAATGGGTTGCAAATGTGGTACCGGTACCTAAGAAAGATGGTAAGGTACGTATGTGTGTAGACTACAGGGATTTGAACAAGGCCAGCCCCAAAGATGACTTCCCACTTCCTCATATTGATGTTCTGGTAGACAACACTGCTCAGTATAAGGTATTCTCTTTTATGGATGGTTTCTCTGGTTACAATCAAATCAAGATGGCTCCTGAAGATATGGAGAAGACAACATTTGTTACACAGTGGGGCACCTTTTGCTATAAGGTGATGCCATTTGGTTTGAAGAATGCAGGGGCAACATATCAACGTGCTATGGTGGCTTTGTTTCATGATATGATTCACCATGAGATAGAGGTGTATGTGGATGATATGATAGCCAGGTCCCAGAATGAAGAGCAACATCTTGATCATCTGCATAAGTTGTTTGAGAGGTTGAAAAAATACAAGTTGAGATTGAACCCAAACAAATGTACTTTTGGAGTTAAATCCGGTAAACTCCTGGGTTTCATTGTCAGTGGAAAAGGTATTGAAGTGGATCCTGAAAAAGTGAAAGCTATACGAGAGATGCCAGCTCCCCGTACTGAGAAGGAGGTTAGAGGTTTCTTGGGACGATTGAATTACATTGCAAGATTTATTTCCCAATTAATTGCTACATGTGAACCAATCTTCAAGTTGTTGAAGAAAGATCAGGTAATGGAGTGGAATGATGAGTGCCAGACAGCCTTTGATGAAATCAAGAAATATCTTCTAGAACCTCCCATTTTGATGCCACCAGTTGATGGAAGACCCTTGATTATGTACTTAACAGTATTAGACAACTCAAGGGGGTGTGTGTTGGGGCAACATGACGAGTCTGGTCGAAAAGAGCAGGCAATATACTACCTTAGCAAAAAGTTTACCGACTGTGAAACAAGATACTCACTGCTCGAGAAAACTTGCTGCGCTTTGGCATGGGCTGCTCGCCGACTAAGACAGTATATGTTGACCCATACTACCTTGTTGATTTCGAAGATGGATCCAATCAAGTATATATTTGAGAAACCTACTCTCTCCGGAAGAATTGCAAGATGGCAAATGATTTTAACAGAATATGATATACAGTATACTACTCAGAAGGCCATTAAAGGAAGTGTTGTAGCTGATCATTTGGCTCATCAAGCAGTGGATGATTATCAGTCAATGAGTTTTGAGTTCCCTGATGAAGATATTATGATTATTACCAAAGAACCTGGACAATATGACGGACCTGAACAAGGATCCCGATGGACTATGGTTTTTGATGGTGCTTCTAATGCACTTGGTAATGGTGTTAGTGTTGTGATCAGTTCCCCTGGAGGTTGTCATACCCCGATTACTGCCAGACTTTGTTTCTATTGTACCAATAACATGGCAGAGTATGAGGCATGTATCCTGGGTATTAAAGCTGCTATTGATATGAAGATTCAGTTCCTTGATGTGTATGGAGATTCAGCCCTGGTAGTAAGTCAGATTAAAGGAGATTGGGATACCAAGCATGATAACCTCATTCCTTACAAAGAGTATGTGTTGTCTTTAATCCCACATTTTAAAGAGATTACCTTTGGACATATTCCACGAAGAGAGAATCAGTTGGCAGATGCATTAGCCACCATGGCATCCATGTTTGAGATCAATTGGGATGATGAAGCTCCCAAGATTACTATTGATAGATTTGAAAAGCCTGCATACTGCAATGAGATTGGCACTGAAGAAGCAGAAGAGAAACCTTGGTTCTATGAAGTGAAAAGATATCTTGAAGCTCAGGAGTTCCCTGAAGGGGCATCTGTCAAAGATAGGAAGTTTATGAGAAGGTTTTCTGCTAAGTTCTTTTTGAGTAATGGGATTTTGTACAAGCGCAATCATGATTCAACTATGCTTCGCTGTGTGGATAAGAAGGAAGAAATAGAGATTATAGAAGATATGCATGATGGGATCTTTGGCACTCATTCTAGTGGTCATACTATGGCAAAGAAGATATTGAGAGCAGGTTACTATTGGTCTACCATGGAAGCCGATTGCTATCAACACTCCAGAACATGTCATAAGTGTCAAATCTATGCTGATAAAGTACATATACCTCCGTCACCATTGAATGTGTTGACTGCTCCTTGGCCTTTTGCTATGTGGGGCATTGATATGATTGGTGAGATCAAGCCTACTGCTTCTAATGGGCATCGTTTCATCCTGGTTGCTATTGATTACTTCACAAAGTGGGTGGAGGCAGCTTCATTTGCATTTGTTACTAAGAATGTTGTGGCTCGATTCATTAAGAATAATCTCATATGTAGGTATGGCATCCCTGAAAGGATTATTACTGACAATGGCTCTAATCTGAACAACACTATGATTACTGATCTCTGCACGCAGTTCAAGATTAAACATCACAACTTTTCTCCGTATCGTCCGAAGATGAATGGGGCAGTAGAAGCTGCTAATAAGAACATTAAGAAGATTGTACAGAAGATGACTGTTACTTATAAGGATTGGCATGAGATGTTACCATTTTCTCTTCACGGTTATCGTACTACAATACGCACTTCAACAGGGGCAACCCCATTCTCCTTAGTTTATGGTATGGAAGCAGTTTTGCCCATTGAAGTTCAGATCCCCTCCTTAAGAATTATGAAGGATGCGGGCTTGGATGAAGATGAGTGGATTCAGACTCGACTTGACCAGATAAACTTGATTGATGAGAAGAGGTTAGCAGCAGTTTGTCATGGCCAGATGTACCAGAAACGAATGATCAAAGCTTTTAACAAGAAGGTTAAGCCAAAGGTATATCAGGTTGGGGATTTGGTAATCAAGCGTATCATATTACCACAAGGTGATCCTAGGGGCAAATGGACTCCTACATATGAAGGACCATTTGTGGTCAAAACAGTGTTCTCAGGAGGTGCCATGATACTTACTACTATGGACGGTGAAGACTTCCCACAGCCTGTAAACGCATACATAGTTAAAAAATACTACGCATAAAAGGAGACCCGCTAGGTTGACTGGCCTAGGCAAAAATAAGGGCATCCCGGCAAACCAAAAGGGTTTGGGCAAAAATTAGGGATATATATATAAAAAAATGTACACCCGGCAAGTCGAAAACCTGAAAAGGCGGCTTGGGCAAAAAAGGGTATCCCGGTGGATTGAAAACCTGAAAGGGCAATCCAGGCAAAAGTTAGGGATTAAAGCGTATGACTATGTCTCGTTTGGATCACCCATGAAACTACAACCAGTTGTACAACTTACTCGAGCTCGAACAGATAAAGCTCAATTCAATCGTTTCCGTCTCGACAGCAGAAGATGAGATACTTGAAGATAATGGCAATAGTAGAATTGAAACTCAATAAGGATTATTTCCCACATAGCTGATTTTCTTTGTTTTATAAAATTTTACGACGAATTCCTCTTACTAGGATTTCTGTCTCCTTGTACAAACTTACCTATGTATAGGTCACTTTTTGATATAAATAAAATTCCATCTTTGAATCCAGATTTACTTTTACCCTATTTACATAAGCGAAACGTCCATTGGTTGTGTTTGAATGTATGTATGCTTTTGAATATGATTGATGTTTACCAGAAATGCATTTATGCTTAATATGATTGATGTTTACCAGAAATGCATGAAAATGCAGTAATAGTATTTACTAAGGACGAACGAGGGCAGGATTCCAACGAAGCTTCACCAGTTCATCCCTACAAGACAGTTACAAATCCCCAGTAAGACAAATCCATCTTCATAAATATTTCGAGTCACATCTCCCCTGGAATTTATATCCATCTCTTTTATCCTCAGACGGATAGTCAGGAATTTATTCTTTCAATAGGAGTACGACGAGCGAAGACGGGAGGTTATGGATACCAAACTATCTAAAGAAGACGGGAGGTTATGAATATTATGTTATCAAACAAGACGGGAACGAGTTCCTCATATTCTTCATTATATTATCAAACGAAATGGGAACGAGTTCCTCATATTCTTCAGCAAACAAATCGGGATTTATTTTCCCTGGCCAGCAGTTGTTATACGAAGATATCCAGACGATTCAAGCTACATGATGCATACATACATCATTTACATCATAACATACATATACACATAATACATTTCTTAGGTGCATCATATTATACATGCATACATAATACATAAACTAATATTATCTTGCAGAATGTTATAATCTTGTTTTTCAGGTTAATTCTCCAGCAGACAAATTTCATCAACAAATTGTGACTATTGGGCCGTTGTTTATCTTCCCAAAAGTTATCATTTCCTCAGGACGTTGTTTATCTTCCTGAAAGCATATCTTGACCTTGGGCCGTTGTTTATCTTCCCAAAGGTTACATTATTTCCTCAGAACGTTGTTCATCCTTCTGAAAGCATATCATCACCTCAGTACGTTGTTTATCCTCCTGAAAGCTACCATTTCCTCAGGACGTTGTTTATCTTCCTGAAAGCTATCATCATTACCTCAGGACGTTGTTTATCCTCCTGAAAGCATATCATGACTATTGGGCCCTTGTTTATCCTCCCAAAAGTTATACTTATACCTCAGAACGTTGTTTATCCTTCTGAAAGCATATCATTACCTCAGGACGTTGTTTATCTTCCTGGAAGCTATCATTACTTCCTCAGGACGTTGTTTATCCTCCTGAAAGCATATTATCACCTTGGGCCATTGTTTATCTTCCCAAAGGTTATTCCATTCCCTCAGGATGTTGTTTATCTTCCTGAAAGCATATCATTACCTCAGGACGTTGTTTATCCTCCTGAAAGCTATCATTATATCTTCATGTTTTGGACTGCTTTATCCTCCAAGAAATGTATCTGAAGAACTTTTCTCCAAGTGGCATCTTTAAGCCCACTCAATCATATACAACCAGTCATCAGTACTACTTTATGCACCGGTGAGTGCAAATTTTTGGGCTTTTGTGTTCAATCCCCTTTAACCTTCCGGGTCACGACTGGCACATATACCAATCTAACCCCTCAGGTTTCATAAAATTGAACATGGGGAGCTGTTGCACCCCAAACTTTGCCCTCACAGTACAAGACTTTGTGTGCTAAGAAGTTCACAAGGTTCACAAGACCTTTCATGAGGTTCATGAAGTCTACAAGACACTTTATGAGGTTCATAAGGTTCACAAGGCCTTTCATAAGGTTCACAAGGTTCACAAGACATCTTATAAGGTTCACAAAGTTCATCATTGGTCAGAAGATGTGACAATTCCCTCAGGCAAGGCATTCTCCTAAGCAGTGCATCCAAAACTAGGGTTTTGACTTTAATCAGGCTAAATGGACTTCCAAGACTTCAAGTGAGCTTCATAACATCTTATATGTGTCTAAGAATCCCCATGACAAGCTTCAAGACTTTTCTCAAAGGTTTGCTTAGTCAGATGATCAGATAAGTCAAAATTAGTCAAAGCAGTTAAAAAGTCAAACTGAGGTCAACTGTGGTCAAACCAAAGTCAAACTTCATGATTTTTTGCCAACATCAAGTATATGAAGTAAAATTCATCATTTGATCAAGGGTTGATCATGATTCATCAAGGACATTTCAGATCATCAAGAATCAGAGGTTTCTAAATTAGGGTTTCCTCAGGAAAAGTCAACTGAACTTTGACCAGCCATAACGTTCACATGCTTCATCACATTTTTCCCATCCAAAGCTCATTTTGAAGGAAATTGAATTCTCTACAACTTTGTGTCTCACAAGCCAAGCCCAAAAATGCTTCATTTGGAAGGTATGAGCTAAGACATTATAGGTCCATTTAAAAGTCAACAAAAAGTCAACAGCTTCAAAAGGGCATAACTTGAGAATGGTAAATTATATGGACATGAAACCAATGGGGTTGGTTAGAGGACTCTTCAAGCTTTCCAAAATGTCCAAGAACACCCTCATAGCATTAAAATTGAAGGATTTGTGTCCTTGCAAAGTTGGGAAATTTTTGGTTGGTTTATGAAGAAAATGGAGGTTTAAAACCAAATTTTTCTAAATGGGCTTGCCATATGATGATCCAATCCATACCAATACCCATGCATGACCCAACCCTCAATATTCAGATTTTTTATTATTTTATTTTATTTATTTTGATTTTATTCATTTAAAATCATTTTAAATTAAAATAAAATAGAAAAGTCAAATATTTAAATGGGATTTTGTTTCTAGAAAGTCATAAAGGTGATTTGGATCAAATTGATATGAGAATTATGAAGATTGGCTTGAAATAGAAAGGTTGAATTCACAAATATTTGAAGTTTAAGACTTAATCTTTTTCAATCTTTTTCAATCAAATTTTCCACACAACAATCAATTTTTTTGACCTAGTTCCATTGTACTATAAGTATACAACACAACCCTAATGCAAAGACACGAAATTCTGGCCTCCAAGAGTAAGTTCATACATCCAAAAATCTCACAAAAACTTCAATTCGGTTTCCTCTCTACAAGAGCTTTTAAGGTATTTTTAAGACATGGAAGGTTTCCTTGGACATCACAAGACCAATCCCAGCCATCAAAAGCATCAAAATCACCCGCATATGCATAATCCGATTCATCATATTCATGAAATATTTGATTTTAGATTCTAAATATTAACTGTTTTTTAATGAGTTTTGATCAGTGTTTCTTGTTTGTGATAAGTTAGGGATTGATTCTGGACAGATTTTGTGAAGTTTCATCGCCTAGAACGAAATCCACCATTTTTAGGGTTTCGGTTGAGCTTTAGGGCTTTGTGATTCATCAAGTATAAATAAGTTCTGAAACCGTGAATCAATTCCAAATGACTTATAGACCTTGCTTGCATTCTTAATTCAATAAAATTGAATTGTTTTGAGGATGTTTCAAATTCGCAGGTTTCTTGTGTTTTAAAATTCGCAGGAAAATTCATAGTTAAAAACGCAGCAAAATTGGCAGGAACCCTGAGGAAGAAGATGAAGTTTGCGCGCGTCTGGAAATTTGAAATTTTAACATAATATTTTATGATTTTGTTTTCATATTATTTCAGCTAAGACTGCTTGGCCTGGTGGTGAGAAACGTGCGTGTATTGCTTGGTGGCTTGTGTTCGAGTCCTGGCCTCCACAATTTTTCCTGTTTTTTTCATTTGAATTGTCAAACATAAAATATAATGAATTGTATTGTATATATGATCAGATGCGCCCTCCCGGCTGGAATGGTAAGTGTGTTTGTATGCTGTGCAAAGGTCCTGGGTTCGATCCCCCCCCCCAGGCCTTTTGTTTTGTTTTCTTTTTTTCATGATTTTCCAGGTTAGATAACAAAACCAATTGGAGTGGGCTAGATACCAGCGCGCGCATGTGGCCCAGTGGCTGGGTCTTCTTCAGGTATTGGGGAGGTCCTGGGTTCAAAACCAGGGCTCCCCCTTTTTCTTTTACTTCATTATTTTTCTTGTTTTATTTGTTTGTTTATTATTATTATTAAAATTAATTCTAATAACATTTTCTAAAAACCCTAAAAATATTTTTCTAAAACCCTAATTGTTTTCTTATAAATGTTAATTATGTTTCTTTATTTTTATTAATATTATTTATTTATAATGTAAATAATTTTAAATTATGTTTAAAACAATAAAATTCTTAACTCAATTTTGTAAATATAATTATAATTAATCTTATTTTCATAATATGTAAATATTCTATAAATTGTTTATAATTTAATTTTGTATATAAATAATTTTAATATATGTTTAGAAATAGTTAAAAATTGCTAATTTAATTTTGTAATTATAATTTTATTTTCATAATATGTTTATAATTAACTTAATTTTCAACTTAAAACTTTATGATAATTAGAATAATTGCTTATATTTTCTTGTTTATAAAAAATTGATTTTTATTTATTTATTATGTTAATATTATGATATTTCTTTTATTATTACTAACCCCATTTATATATTATGGTTTATTATTATTTTTTACTAATCCCAATTATTATTATTATTTATTTTTGCTTATTATATTTAATTTGCTTTAATTATTATTATTATGTAATTGTTCCTTTGATGTAATATTTTAGTAATAATGTTTAAATATTTATTTTTTATGCTATGGTTAGTAATATAGGGAGTGAAACATGTTTGTATTGTAAAAGCAATTTAGATCACTAATTTAAAAGATAAATATTTAAAATTGTACACTCACACACGTAAGTCGATCTTTGATCGCCATCTCATTTCCTTAAGGATACCTCTCATGTTGCCTATTACAAAAAGGTCAAGTAGGGTGTATAAAGCAAAAGTCTCTTATTCCACATCATCTAGTCCCTTAAACAGATAAAACATCAAGTCCCTTCGAATGTTGCCTTCGTAATGATCTTGTCCCTTTCGAATAAAGATGATAAGTCCCTTCGAATTGCTTATACACCCCACAGTTGCCTAAATAACAGATGACCCTTCACTTGTCCCTCACATCCAAGGTAATGACTACCTATTCCTTAATAATAGGGATAGTCTTACCACTTAAAGGATTCAAGAACAGAAAAGACTTAAACTTAGGGTAGGTTCCTCTTAGATACTTGCTCACTCTTCAAAACATTTCAAACACTTCACACATTTCAAACAAATTTTCAAAACAAAGGTTTTATACGCATCCGTACATGGATCATTATAAACACTTAAGAAAAATTTTATTCACACACTTCACATTTCAAAAACATTTTAAAGTGAGCTAAGTAACTAAGAGCCCATGGATAACCATGGATGTAAAGGGTGCTAACACCTTCCCTTTACATAACCTATCCCCCGGACCCAAAAATCTTTTAAAAGGTCTTTCCTGTTCTTTTATGCCTTTCCTTTGGATAAAATAAAAGTCGGTGGCGACTCTTGCTATCCGCAACATAACTAAAGTCAGTTCTCCCACCGTGTTACAGGACCCAGCTGGGGTTTGTAGAAACTTTCTTCACTCTGTTGTGAGATCTCCGGGCGTTGCTGATAGAGACTGAATCTCTGTGGGGAGATGATTCTCTGGTCTTTTCTTTTGGCTGAGGAGGACTGATGACTGGCAACTCAGCTGGGGAGAAAGAGAGATCCCTGAAAGACCTTCCTAGAGATTTCTGTGGGGGATCCTGCTGAGGATGATATTGGACGACTCAGCTGGGGAAAGAGCACCTCTGGTGCTAAGATTGAGTAGATGGTGCTTTGCCAGATTGCTGGGATGAAGTTTTCATGCCCCATGTTGTGCTTTGGACACCTGCAATCCTGGAAAGACAGAGAAATGCACAAGTAATCCCGAGGTGTCCCTTACCGGATCCCATCATAGGAGTTTAGGCGATCTTAGGAGCAAGTATATTTCCTGTAAGCACGCATTTTTAGAAGAGAAGCATCTGTATTTATGCAATCAGTATCTTAAAGACATCGGACATTCTTGCAAATGAAAATAAAATGTACGAGACGAAACATGACTGAAAATCTGATTTTATTAATTCATGTGCCCTGAATCGGCAAGGTACAATCAAAGAAACAAATCCCCTAAAATGAGGAGATTGTTACAAATTGAGAAACAAAAGATGTTGGCTATGTTGATGACGCTTCAGGGAGCTTCCCTTTGCTATGACTCGTATGACATTTGACGTTCTTCTCACCTTGCTTTCTGAAGAAGGTTGATCCCGACCGACGCTTGGATCTTTCGAAGCTTGCCATGTTGTAAGTGATACAGATGAATTCAGAATACAGTTGTTCGCTTATTCCCTTATTTTGCATGGATCGCCCTTTCGGGTTTTCAATCCATCGGGATACCCTTTTTTGCCTGAGCTGTCCAATGCGGCTTTTCAACTCAGCGGGTGTACATTTTTTATTTTCCCTTATTTTTGCCCGAGTCTTTTATTCTGTTTTTGACTCGGCGGGATGCCCTATTTTTGCCTGGACTTACATTCTTTTTTTATGTCCAGCGGGTCATTTTATGCGAAGTATTTTTTAACTGCATCTGAATTCACAGGGGACGGGAAGTCTTCACCATCCATAGTACTGAGCATGAGTGCTCCACCAGAGAAAACTCTCTTTACTACGAATGGTCCTTCATAGTTCAGAGTCCACTTGCCCCTGTGGTCTGTATGAGGAGGGAGGAGTCTTTTCAGCACAAGATCTCCTACTTGGTACTCTCGGAGCCTGACTTTCTGATCGAAGGCTTTCTTCATTCTTTTCTGATATAGCTGCCCATGACAGATTGCAGCTAGCCTCTTTTCTTCAATCAGACTCAGTTGTTCGTATCGGGATCGGACCCATTCTGCTTCACTTAGCTTTACATCCATTAACACCCGTAAGGAGGGTAATTCAACTTCAACAGGTAGGACTGCCTCCATACCATACACAAGCTGATACGGCGTTGCCCCAGTGGATGTTCTGATTGACGTACGGTACCCATGCAGGGCAAACGGTAGCATTTCATGCCAGTATTTGTAGGTGACCACCATCTTTTGCACAATCTTCTTGATATTCTTGTTAGCTGCCTCAACAGCGCCATTCATCTTTGGCCTGTAAGGAGAAGAATTGTGGTATTGGATTTTGAAGTCCCGACATAGCTCTGCCATCATTTTGTTGTTCAAGTTGGAACCATTATCAGTAATGATTCGTTCGGGCACTCCATACCGACAGATGATATCTCTCTTTATAAATCGGGCTACCACTTGCCTTGTAATATTTGCATAGGAAGCTGCTTCAACCCACTTGGTAAAATAGTCAATAGCAACCAGGATGAATCTGTGGCCGTTTGAAGCAGTCGGTTCGATCTTTCCAATCATATCAATGCCCCACATGGCAAAGGGCCAGGGTGAAGACATCACATTCAGAGGATTGGGAGGCACATGCACCTTATCCGCATAAATCTGGCATTTATGGCATTTTCTGGCGTAGGCACAACAGTCGGCATCCATTGTGATCCAGTAATAACCTGATCTTAGCAATTTCTTGGCCATGGCATACCCTCCTGCATGGGTACCAAAGGATCCTTCATGCACCTCGTGCATCAACAAGCCTGCTTCTGTTTTATCAACGCATCTGAGAAGTACCATATCAAAGTTTCTCTTGTACAGGGAACTGTCAGTATTCAGGAAGAAACTACCAGCTAGCCTTCTTAAAGTCTTCTTATCATTGGAAGATGCCCTAGGTGGGTACGTCTGATCCTCCAAGAAGCATTTGATATCATGGAACCAAGGCTTGTCATCTTTAACAACATCTGTTGAGAATACATATGCTGGTCTGTCGAGTCTGGATACTGCAATCTGAGGCACAAAGTTGGCAGCTTGAACTTTGATCATGGATGAGATGGTAGCCAGAGCATCTGCGAACTGATTCTCATCTCGAGGGATATACTCAAGCTTGACTGTTTTAAAGAAAGTCAGTAACCTCCTCGTATAATCCCTGTAAGGTATCAGGTGATCCTGGTGAGTGTACCACTTGCCGTTGGTTTGATTGATTACCAAAGCTGAATCTCCGAACACAGACAAAGTCTTGATCCTAAGGTCAATGGCTTCCTCAAGACCCATAATACAAGCTTCGTATTCAACTTCGTTGTTAGTGCAGTTAAAGGTGAGCTTTGCCGAGAAAGGCATATGGACTCCCTTAGGTGTAATGAGTACTGCACCAACACCACGACCATTCATATTAACAGCCCCGTCAAACATCATAGTCCATTCTTGTTCTGGGTCAGGCCCTTCAGTGTGAACAGGCTCTTCATGATCTTTTGCTTTTATGAACATGATGTCTTCATCAGGGAAATCAAATCTCATAGGCTGGTAATCGTCAATAGGTTGCTCAGCAAGATAATCAGACAGTACACTGCCCTTGATGGCTTTCTGAGATATGTACTGGATGTCATATTTTGTGAGGATCATTTTCCATCTAGCAACCCGTCCGGTAAGTGCTGGCTTCTCAAAAATGTACTTAACTGGGTCCATCTTTGATATCAACAAAGTAGTGTGGGTCAACATATACTGCCTTAGTCGGCGAGCAGCCCACGCTAAAGCACAACAAGTTTTCTCGAGCAGTGAATAATGTTGTTCACAGTCGGTAAACTTTTTGCTTAGGTAGTAAATTGCATACTCTTTTCGACCAGACTCGTCATGATGGCCCAGCACGCACCCCATTGACTCTTCTAATACTGTTAAGTACATTATTAGAGGTCTTCCTTCAACTGGAGGCATAAGGATTGGAGGGTCTTGTAAGTATTCCTTGATTTTGTCAAAAGCCCTCTGGCAGTCTTCGTTCCACCTGACTGTTTGTTCCTTTCTTAACAGCTTGAACAAAGGCTCACAGGTTGCAGTAAGGTGAGATATGAACCTTGAAATGTAGTTCAATCTACCTAGAAAACCCCGAACTTCTTTTTCTGATTTTGGTGCAGGCATTTCTTGAATGGCTTTGACTTTATCAGGGTCAACTTCAATCCCTTTTTCACTTACAATAAATCCCAGCAGCTTACCAGACCGTACCCCGAATGTGCACTTGTTGGGGTTTAACTTCAGTTGGTATTTCCTCAGACGCTTGAATAACTTCAACAGATTTACCAGGTGGTCTTCTTCTGTGAGGGACTTGGTAATCATGTCATCCACATAACATTCAATTTCTTTATGGATCATGTCGTGGAATAATGTTACCATAGCCCGTTGATAAGTTGCCCCAGCATTCTTTAGTCCGAATGGCATCACCTTGTAACAGAACGTGCCCCAGGGTGTGATGAAAGTTGTCTTCTCCATGTCTTCAGGTGACATTTTGATCTGATTGTATCCTGAAAATCCGTCCATGAAGGAGAATACCGAGAACTGAGTCGTATTGTCAACCAATACATCAATGTGAGGTAAAGGGAAGTCATCTTTCGAGCTGGCTCTGTTCAAGTCCCGGTAATCCACACACATCCTCACTTTACCATCTTTCTTAGGCACAGGTACAATATTAGCAACCCACGGCGGATAACTAGTCACAGCAAGGAACCCGGCGTCCCACTGCTTTTGCACCTCTTCTTTGATCTTCATTGCCATGTCTGGGCGAGTACGGCGCAGTTTCTGTTTTACCGGTGGGCAGTCTTCTTTCAAAGGTAACTTATGCATGACAATATCGGTGTCCAACCCTGGAATATCCTGATAAGACCAAGCAAAGACATCCACATACTCCCGAAGCATATCAATCAGTTGTTCCTTTACTGAGTCTTGTAGGCAGGCCCCGATCTTAACTTCTTTCACGTCTTCTTCCGTACCAAGATTAACCGTTTCAACCTCCTCCTGATGAGGAGTGATAACCTTCTCCTCTTGCCTTAACAACCTGGCTAGCTCTTCAGGAAGCTCATAATCTTCTTCAACCCCTTCATCAGCTTGATTGATTGGATTGTCAAAGTCATACAGAGTCATAGCTGTGTTGTTGTCGGTGCAGTCTGAAAGGCACTCTCTGCAAGGGTTTAGATTGTTCATTTTAGTGATCGATTTTAATCTTTGTTTAGAAAAAGTGAAAAGAAGTTATCATTTTGGAAAACATTGCCATTTTATTTTTGTACAAAAAGAAAAAATGGAAAAACAGTGAGCGGAAAAGAAAAAGACTCATTTGCAAAAGATGTCCGATATTCATTGATTGATCTGTTTGCACAAAATTACAAGATGGCCCGATTACAAAATGAGTCTTGACATCTTGGGCAAGATGCAAGACTTGATGCATGCTTAAAATATACAGGAAATAATAATTACTTTGCAGGAGTAACCCTTATAATTTCCTGGGAAGACCAGTTTGAGATATGGCTCCCCGGGGTCCTTGGACGTATCCAGCTCTCCAGGTTGCGCTCATCTTCCGACTCATCTTCCAAGTTGTTCACTGCATCCGGGGTGAGCATCCCCCCGCTGACAAAATTGGGCTTCTTAGCAGCCTCTGATTGATCTTGTTGAGTTGGTTTGTAACCCAACCCAAATATGTCCTCCTTCTTCTCCACAGGTAGCAGCTTGCCCCAGCCTTGGGCAGTACCCTCTTCAACAACCTTCCTGGCTTGCTGATAAGATGTCATGGAGGTTCCCAGTACAGCAGATGCTTCATTAATATTTAGGGCCTCAAACCCCTGGCTCATGGTTTCATGGATTTCCCCATCCATTTCAATGTATTTGTACGTAGCCAGGTGGCTAACAAAGATGTCCTCTTCCCCACAGATGGTGATGATTTGGCCTTCCCACTCGAATTTCATCTTCTGGTGAAGGGTAGACGTAACAGCACCAGCGGCATGGATCCAAGGTCTACCCAACAAACAGCTGTAGGCCGGCTGAATGTTCATCACATAGAAGGTAATTTTAAAAGTCTGCGGGCCGATCATCACAGGCAGATCAATCTCCCCTGGCACTGATCTTTTAGAGCCATCAAATGCTCTTACCACCAAATTACTCGGACACAATGCCAAGCCATCATATTCCAGCTTCACTAAGGCTTTCTTTGGTAAAACATTGAGTGAAGACCCAGTGTCCACCAGTACATGAGACAGAACAGCTCCCTTGCATTCTAGAGTGATGTGTAAAGCCTTGTTGTGGTTACGTCCCTCAGTTGTTAAGTCAGCATTGGTGAAGCCCAGTCCATGACTGGTGTTGACATTTGCCACCACAGTTTCTAGCTGGTTAACAGTGATCTCTTCTGGCACGTATGCTGCGTGCAGGACTTTCAGTAATGCATTCCTGTGAGCTTCAGAACACATTAGCAAGGATAATATGGAGATCTTTGAGGGAGTTTGGTGAAGCTGATCCACCACCTTGTAATCACTTCTCTTTATGATTCTCATGAACTCGTCTACATCTTGTTCAAAAGATGTCTTCTGAGTTTCTTTAATGATTGGTTCTTCAGGTACCACACTCTTCCCCTTTGCTTTTGCAGCAGCTTCTGCTTCGGCATTAGGTCTTTGAGTCTGTGAGGCAAAAAGGCGTCCGCTTCTGGTGAAGCCTCCGCCTCCCCCAACATTATCAATTTGTGGAGAAGAGGTTGAAGAATCCAAAGTAATTTTCTCCCCTTTGCAGTAGAGGTCAGAGCCATAATGCTAAGGGATGGCATTACTGCTTTCATATGGAACTGGCCCAGGCACCGTAATAGTAACTGGACTGACTGCAGCTGAGGAGGGTACTGAAATGGTGTGCGGATCGTAGTAAATGGTGACTGGTGATCTGGCAGGAGGTGCAACTGTTCGTTGCTGAAAGTTGTTGTTCGGAGGAACATCTGATGGATTATAGTAGATGGTGACTGCTGAAATGTCTTCATTAATTTCTGCTGGCGTTGTAGAAGATTCTGCTGAATAAAGGGGTGCTGATGTTGTAGAAGGAATGGTTGTTGACATTTGATTTGTTGAAGTGATGGATGGAGCCATTGTTGATGATATTGATGAATTGGTTGGAATGATTGCTGTTGTAGTTGTAGAAGACTCAGGAATTGTTGTCAGAGGAATTGCTGGGTTTGTAGGCGCCGTTGTCGTGATCTGAAGTATGCCACTTTTGATAAGACCATCTATGCCGCTTCTCAAGTTATCACACCCGTTGACCGAAATGTTGCAATAACCACAACCGAGCTCACACCCGGGGAACATCTGGCACTCTAGAAGCTGAGCTTTGATTTCTACCAGAGGTGTTCGAATCTGTCCAACACTGGTTATCAAGAAGGATGGCTTGTCTTCCTCAATGGCATTAATTCTTGGCCCACCATGATTGGGCATGGGATTCTTGTTGACATTTGGTGGGGGTGCAAAGTTGAGGGCTTTGGAATCCACCAGATCTTGTACTTTCATTTGTAAAGCCCTGCATTTCTCAGTATTGTGGCCAGGTGCATTGGAGTGAAAAGCACATCTGGCGTTGACATCATAATTTCTTGGAAGATTGGAAGGATCTGGAGGTGCCAATGTCCTTAACTCAACCAAGTTGAGCTTCAGGAGTTGTGGCAATAAGGCAGCATAAGGCATAGGGATAGGGTCAATCACCCTATTTGCCTGTGGCGGTCTTTGTTGAAAAGGTCTCTGTTGTGGACTGTTGTTGTTGTTGTTGTAGGCTCTTTGTGGAGGATACTGAACTTGCTATTGATAATGTGGTTGTTGTTGTGGTTGATATGCTGGTTGCTGAGGAATTGGAGCTGGAATTGTGACAGCTGCCACTGATCTGTGAACATACTGAGGTCTGCCCCTGCTGGCATGAATGGAATTTGTCTCACCGATTCTTCTAGGTCCCACAAAAGGCTTCTTGGGATTATTGGATGAGCTTGCACCATTATCAGAAATCTTACCCATCTTCAGAAGGCTTTCAATTCTTTCTCCAGCTATGACTACGTCAGCGAAACTGGTGGAAGAAAAGGCAGCTAGCCTATCAATATATGTTCCTTGCAGGGTATTCATGAACATGTCGGCCATTTCTCTTTCCGACATGGGTGTCTGGACAGCAGCAGCAAGCTGTCTCCACCTTTGGGCATATTCCCTGAAGCTTTCCCTGGAGGATTGAGACATTCCCATCAAGAGGGTTCTGTTAGGAGCCATATCCAAATTGTATTGGTACTGCCTGATGAAAGCTTCAGCTAAGTCCTTCCAGCATCTGATTGTAGCCCTGGTCAAGTGTGAATACCACTCTCTTGAAGCTCCAGTAAAGCTATCTTCAAAGTAAAACATCCACAGTTTTTCATCCATGGTGTATGCCTTAAGTCTTCCCAGAAAAGACTGCAGGTGAGTTCGTGGACAGGAGGTTCCATTGTATTTCTCAAAGCACGGGGGTTTAAACTTGTGGGGAATTCTTACCCCATCCACTAATCCCATGTCCATGACATCAAAACCTAGGGAATTTTGTGACTCCAAAGATCTCAATTTCTCAGCAATTTCATCAAACCTCTTATCATAAGCTTCATCCCCAGCTCCCATCACAGTAAACTGTTCTTCTTGGGGGTCTTCCTGTAAGATTCTTCCTCCAGTAGTATTTCCTTGCACATTACCCGGGATGTTGACTTCCGGATGTAGATGAGGCCCATATACTGGTGGATTAACATGAGGCTGTCCCCTTTCATTGTTACTTGTTCCTCCAGTTCCCAGGTGGGGTTCTTCCGGGGTCTGCCTTTCTACCAATGCCCCCAACCTTTCTTGACTTTGAGCCAAGCCATTCATTACTTCCATGAACTGAGTCATTTGGTTTCTCATCTCCAGCCTTTCATTAACCATCTGAGTTCTGACCTCTGTCAGATCTTGCTGTACTTGATCCATCTGGATACCAGGAAGGTTGTTGCGAGTAGGATACCTGTGCGGACGGTTGAGAGGGAACACCCGACGGCGAGCAATAATTCCTGAAGCACAACAGAGTTAGAAACAAAATAAAGTAATGACAAAACCTACAAAACAAAGCAAAAGTCAGTATGCAATGCAGTATGCTTATTTGTTTCCAAGGTATCCGGCTTGGCTCTTGGTTTTGACCTTTCCAGACCCTGAGGAAGATGCTTTTATGTTGCTCGAGAAAAGAGAAACTCAGTGAAACAAACTAACCAATATATTACAAATAGTGAATCATACATAATTTGTTTTTTTACAACACAAGCCCTTGAAGGGTCAAAATACAACATAAAATAAAAGTACATCAAATGGAAATGACAACAAGCAAAGTAGTCAAACATCTAAGCCAAACTCATCCTCCTTAACCTCCTTCAATAGTGCTTCAGTTACAGGACCAGCCGGATGCTCTGTGATGTTCCTGATAAGAAGGTTTCTGGTGGCAATAGCAGTGGTCAGCTTCTTGTGCCTGTCTTGGTCCTTTGACCTCTTCACACCAGCTCTAAGCTTCAATTCTGAAATTTCCTTCTGGGCTGCCAGCAAAGCCTCCTGTTGCTTCTTTTCATTAGCCTCCAACTGCTCAATCCTGGCTTGAGTCCTCTTATCTTCTTGAGTGCGAGCTTCAGTGATCCTGACCCACCTAGCTTGACTTTCCTCCAGATAGAGATCAGTCCTAGCCTTCTGAAACTGGGCCTCTTTACAGGCATTCTTCAATATTTGCTCTCCAGCTCTTGATTTCTTGATGTAGTCTTCTGCCTTCTCAATCTTGGTCAGATGCTCCACTTTAAGCTTTTCCAATCTTTCAATGTCTAGACGTCCATCACTCCTCTCCCAGAGGGTCTTCTTCAGAGCTTGAGACAGATTCTCATTTCTTTCCTTTAGCTTCTCAAATTCTTCCAGGCTGACAGAGGCTGGAGGTGGTACTGTGGATGGTCCAGGTGCATCCTCAATGGTGAAAGGCATCCCAGAAATATGAGCTCTAGCATGAGACCATTCATAATACTGAGCTGAAGCCACATTATTGCATCTCCCAAGAATGGCCATCCCTTTGGTCTGGATGTTGTCCCAAGCCCAGGATGCTTGTCTGACAACTGCTAGATTAGGCTTTATCTCACAATACAGGGTTTCAGCCAAGTCTTGCATTCTAGGAGGGTGAACCAAAGCATAGCCCAATTGTCTCTTAAACAGCAAAGGGTTGTAGTTGATGCAACCCTTTACTCCCACTAGAGGTACATTGGGGTACTGCCCACAGCTAGTGATTATGTCTCTGCCCTTGGTGCTCTGGGTGCACCACCTGATGTCATCTAAAGTCAAAGCAATAAGTCTCTTAGCCCAATTCTTCTGTTGGTGAGGATTCAGGAAGGTATCAGTCTTGGGTAAGTGTTTAAGCAGCCAAGTATGAAATAGAGGAGCACAACATCTCACCAACTTCCCTCTTTGTTTCTCATTCCTTTGGTGAACAGAATAATAGAAATCCCCCAGCAAGGTGGGTACTGGGTTCCTCAGAAGGAAGAGATGAATGGCATTCTTACTGATAAACTTGGGCTCATCTGCAAAAAGTATAACCCCATATATACTAAGGGCTAACAATGCACAAACTGCCCTCCACTCTCCCAAGGAGGCCTTCACGATGGCCTCAGAAGTCAGAAAGTCTAAGTGCAAACCAGGGATCCCAGCCTTTGTGGTCATGTTCTGCTCAATCAATATGGGCTCCAAATGCAGTGCCTTTGCCACTTCTCCATTGCTGGGAGAAGTCATCTCAGGGTTGAAGGGGACACCACCCCTGACAGGTACTCCAATCAATGATGAGAACTCCTCCAGCAGAGGTCCCAACTGAAAGTTCTGGAAAGTGAAGCATCTCAAAGGAGGGTCATAAAACTGTAGGCAGGTGTGGATCAAACTCCTCTGAGAAGGGTCTAAGTCCATAACCATATCAAGGATGCCTCCATAATGCTCTCTGAATAATGGGATGTAGTCTGGAGTGATAAGTGCCTGGACCTGTCTGATGCCAGTCAGCACAGGCTCAAAGAAATGGTATGAAATGTTGCTCTTCTTGGGTGCCATGACTGCTGATAAAGAGCTGAAAACAAATGCTGATGATGAAGACTGATACTGGAGATGAGCCACTGATAGACTGAGGATGATGATGGAGGTAGCTGAAGCAGGCAACTGATGAAGATAGTTGAAGCAGATAGCTGATGAACAGGGGTCTATGCAGATGAAGGGGTCAAAACCAAGCCAGATGTAATATGGATACCCTGAAAAACAAATTAACAAATGTTAAATGATTCAAATGATGAGTATGCAAATGATATGCAAGGGTTTGGTGATCAAGCTGGATCTGATTATCTGTCTTGATATAAAAAGGCCCATGTATGTTCAGGAAGTCCAGATGGAGGTTCAGAAATCCAGTAACCAAGGTGGGGACTCAAATAAAGAGTCACATGTCCAGGGTTAAATCACAAGAACTGTCCAAAGTGGAGTATTCTTAAACACAATAAGTAACTGGGTATGATGTGGCCAAGGGTACCTGCAAACCTGTAAACAGCCCAACCCCCTCACAGGTGGTGTTCTAAAACAAGGATCCTCAGACTTGGATCAGTTATGAGAAGTGTAAACACTTCTAACCTGGAGGTACGGTGTTTACAATAACCATAAAAGATCCTCCTCTAATTCACCTCAGTTTTTGAAGGTCAATAATAAAGGTCATCCAGACTTAGCAGGCTTCCCAGATAGCCCTAGCACTACAGGAAATCTGTAGCACGGAGTTCTCAAGAAGAAACCCACATCTGAATCGTGTTTCATATTCCCGCACCAGACCGAAATGGAATGGGAAAGAACATGAACCAATCTAGCCTAGGTGTCACTTAGGTCCCAGGTATAGGACCTTAAACTCTCAATGAACCCCACCCATCATAACAATAAACCAGATCCAGCCAGATAACAGTATGACAGAATGATGTATATAAAGCTGTAAAGAAAGCAATAAATAACTGTACATAAAGCAATAAATAAAGCAAATATACAAACACAATTAGCACATAACACCCCAGTAAACACAAATCAAACAAGCGCTAGGAGGAACCCACAAAAAGAACCAGAAGCCCTAGTTACAGTATAAGGGTCCCCAGCAGAGTCGCCAAGCTGTCGCTCCCACCAAATGATACCTCTGGTCAGAAGGGGTACAGACGCGAACGGTCGGCGAAAGGTGAAGGAAATGAATAGAGTCGCCAGCAAGGAATTTTTATCCCGAAGGAAAGGTAATGCTGCATAAACCTAGAAAAGATATGGATAAGACGGTTGCGAACCAGAGAGACTGAGAAAGGGGGTTGGTTACAACCTGGGAAGGTATTAGCACCCAGATTGTCCGCCGTACTCGACGGGATCAACGCTTAAAAGATTTGTGTTTTAAAGGGGTAGTGTCAGTGCAATCTGTGTATCAAAGCTGGAAAGAATGCAAGTGTCAGTGCAAAAGAAAAGTGTGAAGTGTATAAGAGAAGTGTCAGTGCAAGGAAAGAATGAAGCTCAATACTATGAGACTTAAAGAATGATACTAAAGGAGGGGGGATATACAGAGACTTTTGTTCGATAACTGTTAAGTTATGCCTACGTATCCTCTCGTGCAATGAGGAAGTCAGAACACCGTAGTTTGACCCAAAGAGACTGAAAGATAAATTGACTTGTGAACTACTCACTTGTCTATGCTCAAGTGTATGACCTGTCTGGCTCAGGTGCAAAATGTCTTGCATTAGACGGAAGAAGCAAGTTCTCGTTTATGAGTGAATGAGATGAGAAAAGAATCCCGAAGGAGACGATTATTGTTTGTTTTTGGTGTTTTCAATCTTTTATTACCTTTTGAGATTTGTCATAAGAAAATGAGCTTAAGCCTAAACCAATGGGTTAGTAAACTCATCACATCTTCCCTCTGATTTGGGGTAATGAGAATACCTTAAGTGTGAAGTCAGTGTCTCACACTTAGCCACCATGATGTAGGATTAAGATCATTAACCTACTTGTGATTATTTAGATGTTTTTGTTGTTTTTGTTTAGTGTTGAGTAATGAGATTAAGCCATAATCAGGGATTAAACAGACTCATTACACCATCCTAATAGAAGGATAATAGATGAGAATATTTAAGCTGAGGAAGGCTCCTCAACTCAATCCATGATTAGGGATTAACCTCATGACAAAACAAAACCTTTATTAAGTGGACTTTAGTTAATGATAAGATGAAGAAGTGGTTTTTATGATTTGTAAGACAACTTGAGGGGGACTTGTCCATTAACACTAGGGTTAGTCCTTCTTAACCAATTAAGGAAGAATTAGAACCCTAATGCAAGGCCCGAGTTACAAGCTTGATGTCTTGACGATTATTAAGTGAATTGATTAAAGGATTTAAACAAATTAAGGGTTTAACACTTAGGATTAAAGTTATACACTCCATCCTAATAGAAGGATGCAGGCATAAGCTTAATCACAAAGCCTTAAAGCCTTTAGGGTTTAGTCCCTGATTATGAGATGAGAGGAGAAGACACAAAGATGACACAAAGGTAAAAGCTAAGTGGGGGACTAATCAAACCCTAATTGTGATCATGCTTGGGAATCCTAGGGTTTATGAGGCTTAAGAAAGAAAGAGATCTTCAAAGGCCACCAAGGAAGAAACAAATGAAAGGAGGAAGGAGCAAAGAGAAGCAAAACAACTTGCTTCACTTAAGAAGTCAAGTTGCTTGAAGAAAGAAGGTAAGGTGATCAAGAATGAGCAAGCTCAATCCAAGGCACAAGATAAAATGCAGCAAAGGAAACATGAAGGAGATGAAAAGAGAATGTGAGAAGTGAAGGCAAATTCACTTCTCAAACAACTTACCACCTGAAATGTTAGTAAAAGAAATGAAATGCAATGCAAATGAGATGCAATGTCATGATGCAAACTAAAACCATAAGCATAAACATGATGCTATTGATGCTAAGAGATGATGCAAACATGAGGCAAGTCAAGGGAATGATCTTACAAACATATGGATGCAAGAGAAGCATGTTTTGAACCATGAATGTTCATGAAAAGTTATGAAATGCCATAACTTTTGATCCAAAATGAATTAGAATGAGTTCTTGTACTTTTTGAAAAGGGAATGATCCATTCTACAACTATCATGACCAAAGTTTTCCCATTTGAGGCATTTTTGAATCAAAAAGCAAGGGTTGAAAAAGTTTCCCAAAATGGCAAGTTTCCATTACAAGTCATTTTCCCAAAAAGTCAACTTTGCAAATGGCTTGAAATTCTTCAATTTTGTGAACTTCCAACATCCTCCATGATCAAATAAAGATCATACACAATCAAAATGATGAGGAACACCCCTTTGTTGGGTCATTGGGGGCCTCAGATGCCCTGATTTTGCATTGACTTGCTCAAAAAGTCAACTCTTGATTAGATGCCTTCCCCATGGAATTTCTTCATGAAAATTGATATGCATGATCCTTGTGACATATAGAGACCAATAGAAACAAGAATGACCAAAAAATTTGGAGTTATGGCCTTTGAAACCAAAACCCTAATTCTAGGTCATCTGTGCAGTTAAACCTGGCTCTGCTTCCATGTCATCCTCAGTTCTTGTGATTCTCTGACTTTCTTGACTTTGTGAGGATACAATATGATGTTTGAACATACATGAACCCCTTTGAAGTTATTGAAGACCTTTGGAGTAGCTCAAATGGCTCTTGGATTGCTCAGATCACAAACCCTAGATGCAGATGACTTAGAAGCAATGCAGTGAATCAAAAATGTGGTATGAGATGCTATGATTGAATTTATGCATATGAAGAGATCACAAGCCACGGTGTGAATGCGTGAGGGCAAATTTGGGGTGTTTACAACATGGGACCAAAAGGATTGATTAGAGGACACTCTAAGCTTTCTATAAAGTCCAAGAATACATCCACGTGATAAAATTTGAGAGTGTTATGCATTGTTGAAGTTAGGAAAATTTGAGGAGGTGTATAAGGAAAATAATAATCAAAAGTTATGTTTTTGCCAAATGGACCCATATTTTTATAATCCAAACTTAAACATGAGATAATCCATGACCCATAAATCATAAATTCTGATTTTTTATGTTTATTTTATATTTGATTGGATTTAACTTATTTAATTTTAATTTTAATTAAAATAAATATTGAAAAATCAAATTTTTGATCCATGGTCTATTTTGGGATTAGATTAAGGAGTTTATTATCATTATATGGATCCAAAAATAGAAAGATTGGAATTATCCTTGAATATCAAATCAAATAACTTCCACCCAAGCCCAAATTCTGACCTAAATTACATCCTCTATAAATACTCATCACCTACACATGTCAAAGACACGAATTCCATGCACAAGAAACCCTAGAAAAAAAATTCAAAAAAAGTTAAATTAGGGAAAACCTCCAAAACTCTTTGTAGCTAGTTTTTATCACTTCACCACGTCCAAACATCCTCAAGGAGGTCCCAGGAGTCAATCCCCATCATTGGTGAAGGTTGAAAATGTGTGATGCATACGCTATGAACTATGCCCCCATTCACTTTTTATTCTTCTTTGAAACTTTCATTATATGTCATATTCATTGTTTTTTATGCATATTTGTGTTTAACATGTTGTTTAGGATCATTAAGATTCATCTTTTTCAGGTTTAGGTGCAAGTATCAAGAGTTTCCATTGTTAGGGCATAAAGCTCTCATCCTTTGAATCTCCTTATACAGTCGTTTTCAGTTCAAATTGACACCACCATTGAATTCCTAGGGTCCAAATTAGTAAGAAGGGATGGTCTTGATTTATTAAAACATGTGTTTTCATGATTTTTGATTTTTCAGGTTATTTAGCTACAAACCAAATTGTATCTAAGTAGCTAATTGGTAGCAGTTTCGTAGCAAAAACATGCAGGTGGGATGAAAAAGAAGATTGTGTGGCATGCGTGCATTGGCTGGGTCTGGATTTGCTTCAATTTTAATATTTATTTGATTATTATTGTTTGTTATCACGCAGGAGCAAGTAGCCTGGTGGTAAGGCTGGCACGCGCATAACCCTTAGGGCCTGGGTTCGAAACCCAACACCCTCCTTCCCTTTTTTAGCCTTTTTTCCTTGTTTTTTTTAAAGTTTTCAACCTTTTCTTATTTCTTTTTTAATTTTAATTTTTAAACTAATTAATATTTAATCTTTTTTCTAACCAATAATAATCAATAAAACATTAATAACTTTTTTTTGTAAATAAAAAAACATAATACATAAAAAATATTTTTCATATAACTAACTTAATAATTAATTTAAATTTCAAAAAAATCATAAAAAAATCTTATCTTTTCGATAAAAAACAATTAATCGATCTTACATGAATACTCTGATATTTCTTCTTTTTCTCATTATTATTCTTCCCGATTTTATTCTTTATCATTTATTTTTATTAGAACAAGTGTATAGGATTTTTAATTATATTGTAATAGTTAATAGTTTTATTTTCTGCACTTTTATTTTCCATACTCCCTGATTTAATAATGTATCCACCTCCCCATGATGTAATAGTCCCCCAGGTATTAGACATCATCATAGTCCCTTCTACATAAAGATCATAATCCCTCAGGTTTTCTACAAACAAATGATCTAGTCCCTCGATGACCCTACGGAAAAATGATGATAGTCCCTTCGAGTTACTAAGATACCTTACATGTTGCCTTCTATGACCATTCGATGACCCTACGCTTGTCCCTCCACATCCAAGGATAAGACTACTTACTAACTAATAGTAAGGAAAGTTTTATCCCTAAGGAAATAAAAATAACATGAACGACCTTGAGTAGAAATGAAGCCCTTAACTGCTTGCTCCCCATTGCAAAACAAAATTACTCTTCACACCTCACATTTTCAAATATTTTTAAACAGTAAACATTTTGTATACGTTCATACGAGAATCATTGCAAAGGTAAACATTTATGAAATATTTTTCTAATCACACACTACACTAATTTTTTAAAATAAAATAAAGAGAACTAAGCAGTCAAGAGCCCATGGATAACCATAGATACAAAGGGTGTTAACACTTTCACTTTGTATAACCAACCCACCGAACTCAAAATCTTTTAAAAGGTCTTTCCTGTTCTTTTATGCCTTTCCTAATTGGATGAAATAAAAGTCGGTGGCGACTTTTGCTTACCGCAACATATTTTGTGACAAAAAACTAAAAGTCAGTTCTCCCACCGTGTTACAGAACCGGCGACTCTGCTGGGGAACATATTTAAAAGAGGGGTTACCTTAGATTTAGATCACCTTACTTGTTTGAATTATATGCTTTATTTTTAAGGATACTTATTTTTGGGCTACTGTGAGAAAGATCCTAACCCGGATCAAATATACCTTAGGTAAGTGGCAATAGACCAAGGAAACTGTATGGCATATATTGCTATGGTTGATCTGGTGGCTACAGTTAGTGTGATATCTTGGTTGGTACTGATGTTCTTCAAGTCAGTTGAGGATAATATCAGGCTTCCATATGGTGTCATTTACACTAACTTCCCTTTAGAACCCTAATTGACCCATCTTGGCCAGTAAAAAGTAGTGATATAACCGGCTTTGGTGTAGTCTAAAGTTGGTTGATACTCGATGCTACGGTCATTGAGATTCTAATCTTGTGATGTTTTGGTTGGCGAGACAGTTGCCACACTGAACTATAGCCTTTGAGAAGAATCCGTGATATTGAGATCCCTTAGAACTCGGTTACTATTACTAGGACAAGTTGAACCGACTAACTTCAGTGGGGATGGTACTTACCTAAGAACTTCATGCAAGCATTTAAACCTAAGGCTCTTGTGTGACTTGTTTATGTTTTCTATTTGCTTGCTTTAAACATAAACATAACATCATAACATAGCATTTTCACTAACCATTTCAAGGACCAAAGGATTTATCTTTGTTCTTTGTTGCATGTTATGGTTTTCGCTTGTAGAAACACTATCTGAATTAACTTTGTAAGGATACCTTCCAAGCTTAAGGAATTAGTCTCAAAAGTTTCTGAGAACTCTCAATTCATCAAAAAACATGGTTATCTACTAAATTTGGTTACTTCATGGTTCAATGAAGACATGATGAGTGTTTTGTTCCAGTTCTTTGACCCTAAACATCACTGTTTTACATTTCTCGATTATCAGTTGGTGCCCACAATGGAAGAATTCTCCAAACTACTTTGTGTGCCTATTCTTGATCAAAAAGCTTTCACAGGCCTAGAGAAGGAGCCTAAACATGAAATTATTGCAGCAGCTTTACATCTGAAGATGTCAAACATTGTACTGGAAACAAGAAGTGAAGTTAAAGGTATTCTTGCTAAAGTACTGATAGAGAGAGCTTAGGTATTCTTGGATGCTATGAGTTACGAAGCTTTTTCTTTTTTCATGCCAGGCAAGCTGACACGGTTCATGTCAGCTGACTAGACCCCCCATGTCAGCCTACTGATTTTCAACAAATCTTCCTTTAGCTGGTTTCCTCGTTTGTTTCCTTCTTCTTGTCCAAGACACGTGCAGCTGTATAAAGTGAACCTGAAAGATCTGAAATGCCACAAACAAACGCATAAAACACAACAAGAGTAACATGAATTCATAACATAAATGAAAGCGGAAACTATAATGCTCAGATCTATCCACTAGTGTCATAATTGTTTGAGTGTGTCGATGTATATGATGTTACATGATCCTCCATGTTCCATGAGGAATCCTATTATTACATGATCTGCAACTATGACCACTATCACTAATGACAACTCTATATTTGGAATTCCATCCACTTTCTTATTATATAGAAATCTAAACTTCGTTCGATCTTTACTTCGCAATTTGGTATTGATTATTTCTTGGATGGAACACTCTGGTGATGGATCTCCGCCAGATGTTTCTTTGGAATGGTTCTCATTGATGACCGATTATTAAGGTGAAATTGGATCAGAAGTTTCAACCAAGTTCATTAGCGTGATGTTGGAGTTCACTATCTCAATTCCTCGGTGGTTCTGGTAGAGATATAATTTTGTCCAAGGATAATCTATCCATGAAATTTCGTGGGAATTAGGAGTCAATTCTGATAGATGGTACCACTATTCAGCTGCGGAACTAAAATTAATGTTATTGATGATATAAGAAATTATAAATAATGATATTAATCTTTGGTGCATGTAGACAAGGATTTTCGACGCCATGAAATTAAATTCCAAAACAACATTTTGATCAGAGAAGAAAATGTTCTCAGGAGTTAATTTCGACCGAAGAAATTTGAAGAACGTTTTCGAAGTTTTCAACAGAGTTAGGAAATGATGATGTTTCAATAATTTCGACGAGGCTAGGTGAAGGTAGTTGTTTCAACACTTTTGACTAAGTAAATTGGAGAATGTCCTTTGACATTTTCGACATAGTCAGATGGAAAGGGCTGTTATCGACGAGTTCGACAACTTTGAGGGGATGCGTTGCTTCGACGCAGAAGGTGGAATTCAAAACTCAAATATTAAAGACGTTTGGCAGAAGGACGCTGATGCGTGTTTTTCGCAAGTGTACGAACACGTCAGAGTAATATAAAAGATTGTCGAATCCAAAGAGACCAAGTGTCAATCTATCGTACTTGTTATTATGGTGTGTATCTAAGGCAATTGAATATAATGGTTTTAAAGGGTGCACAATGGTAAATATAATAATAATTTTAAACAATTAATAAAGACAGGCTCGAGTGTAATTCACATAATCAATTGATATTCTGGTACTTGTTAATAGAACTACTTATGGGCAATGTTTTCTACTTTGAAAAGAACTAATTTAAAAAGAACTGTCGCTTTCGCGTATTCAGAACCGAGTTGTACTCTCTAATCAACCCCTCCTATTGTCACGGATAAAAAGGTGCGTACTGTGTTAAAGTAGTAAACCTATTTTTAAGAAATATAGTATCTTAACTAAGTTGAAAAATACTTTAACCTGGATTTCTTAGCAAAAAGAGGTTCTCACGAACCAGACTCTAAACTTCTTAACGCGTCCGAAAATCGTTTTAAAATCCCTTTTCTTTTTAATCTAAAAACTTCTAATGAACTAGACAAAGCGCTTTTGGCTGTTTTTGAAATAGTTAAAAACAATTAAACTTATATTGAAAGTTAAAATAGCCCTGAAGTGTTTCTACGAACAGTTGTACGGATTACCGGTTCAATTACGATCCTTACATTCTAACCTTTATGGATTTAGTTAGACATAGTAAAGTAAAAGTTCTTTTTATTATTTTTCATAAAAGTAATTAGTGCGAGTGCGGAAAGTAAATAAAAGTAGTGCGAGTGCGGAAAGTAAATAAAAGTAGTGCGAGTGCGAGAAATAAAGGTATTTAAAGCGAGTGCAGAAATAAACGAAAGTAGTGCGAGTGCGAGAAATAAATAAAGTAAAGCGAGTGCGGGAAATAAATAAAATTAAAGCAATGCGGAAAGTAAATAAAATAAAGAGAATGCGGAAAAATAAAATACGAACTGGAATTAAAATGGCAGCAGGATTAACTTCCTCCCAGAGTGCTCCAAAACTCGATCACACAGACGTATACAGACTCGATCACTCGATTGTAGTAACACCCCGATGTGAAGTGTTACTACTTTAAAACTGATATATGCCTAAAAGATACTAAGTTTGGATAATAAAAACGAAATTCTAAAGTCCTATTTATAGGCAAACATTAAATGAGAAAAGACCAGGATGCCCCCCTCCACTAAAAAGTGGAGGGAAACACTTTTGCCTTGTGGCACCCGCCACAAGGCCATGGCGCCCGCCATAGGTACAAAATTTTGGGGAAAGTGGGGATCATGGGCTTTGGCAGTTGTGGAGTGATCTTGAGACGTGGCCACGTCATGGCTGACCCCATGGCGCCAGCCATGGTGGATGCCGTAAGTGTAAAAAGCTGAATTTCTTGATTTTTGTCTGTTTCAACTCCTTTTTCGCTCCTTTTCTCGATTTAGGCCCCGATTACATAAAAAACATGAAAATAAGGGGAAAAAAAGTAATAACATAACAAAATAACAATAAAAACTAAGAATGCATGCGAAATCAGAGTCAGAAATATGGTGGAATTTAGTGTTATCAGATGCGTGGAAGCGTTTGGTAGAAAGAAGACATGTCGAAGGCCAAGTGTCGTAATTGTAGGATTTGTCCGTTAGGGGCGGTTATTTAGTTTGTGTATAAATAGGGTAATTCTTGTCAGAATTGTGTGTGTGAAAATATTGTACAAATTCATGTAATATACTCAAAGTTACCGTGTTAGAGAAAATAGTTTAATTTCTGGAAAAATGTACGTGTGAACACCTAGTTTTACATTTATCAAGTTTTATGACAATTCAAGTTCATTTATATTTCCACATTCTACAAGTTTATTTTCGTTTAGAAGTCTTTTACCTTTTTCCAGTCAATTTACTTTATATTGTCCATAATTTCATTTCTTTTTTTTTGTCACACACTTTTTACTTCTTCTTTTAAATCGTTCAAACATATACAAAACTTTATGAAATATTGAAATCATGAAATTGTTAACATCACTATATTGTCGACCGAAACTCGCACATATGTCCTAGGACTTGTATGGTTGGTCCTGCAAGTAAACTAATTTAAACGTAAATTAGAAACCAACGATTGTTCGTAAAATTTAACAGCGAACAAATTGGCACGCTCAGTGGGACATTGGTGCAAAATTAAAAAATATCATAATCACTCTGAATAAAAAAAGGTTATACTTCATTGTATCATTATAAGAAGCGGTAAATTAGCTGTAACTGACGTAGAAAAACCTAAGAGAAAAAGAGTGAGAAAAATGGTGAATCCGCAAAATAGTCAAAACGAAAACACTACGATACTTAACCCTACTCCTTCTACTGGAGGAAATATGGGGTTAGTCTCTGTATCAGAGGCCATACCTTTGTCATCAGGGTCAACACCAGCATTTTCAGCATCTCAAAATGCGCCCAGTTTCACCACCATGGGCCACCAAATGCCCATAGAGATACCTCCTCCTATAGGGAGTATTCATAGGCCTTTTGTGACGAATTTTGTAATGCCTCCATATAGTAGTGAACAACCTTATGGAATGTCAACCACAACGATGGCAAGTTTGCAAAATGAATCGTCACTATATTCTGATTCCTTGGTCAACAGGTCTTCACCATTACAAGGATCAAGATCTGGTGGAAACTTAGGCAGATTAAATCAGCCCCCGCCAAGATTTCAAACTTATATGCCAGTAATCACAAATAATTATGCGCAAATAATTACACAAAAAATGAATGAAAGCAATCACGACATGTTCCAAATGTTGACACAATAGATGGGTACGGTGTTCAATCCTTTAATACAGAATACCACCCAGACAAACCAATTACTGGCACAACAAATGATACGCATTACCGATTTCTTTGGTGTTCCTCAAACTCGACAACCAGAACAAATAATGAAAAACCCAAGATTAGGTGTCGAAGAAGAACCCACGATAAATCAAAGACATGCATACATTCCTCAGGAAAACCTTAGAAATCAAGAGGAAGTAGTCGAACAACCTCACATAGAAATTCTTGTTCAACAAGAGCCTAGGAGGATATTAGTCCAGAGAAGTCAAGATGTTGATAATACAGTGCAGCAGATGCGTTATAATAATTTTCCTGCAGAAAATAACTTAGCAGCCATGGTCGAAAGGATAATGGCACAAAATGGAGTAAATGTAGGATTACAAAGGCCTGGTTACATTTCTCCATTATCATAATATATTTTGCAACAGGAATTACCCCCAACATGGAAAGACCCCAAATTCACCAAATTCTCTGGAGACACTAGTGAATCTACCATATAACATGTTTCCCGCTACCTGATCGAAGCGGGAGAAATAGCCCACAATGAAAATTCGAGAATAAAATATTTTCCAAGCTCTCTGACGAAAAATGCGTTACTTGGTTTACATCCTTTCCTGCAAGCTCAATATATACATGGACCCAATTAGAAAGACTTATCCATGAACAATTTTCTATGGGACAAACCAAAATAAGTTTGAAGGAGTTAGCTAGTGTGAAGAGGAAGTTCTCTGAACCAATAGATGATTACTTGAATATGTTTAGATTACTAAAAGCAAGATGTTTCACCCAGGTGCCTGAACATGATCTAGTTGAAATAACAGCAGGAGAGCTAGATTATTATATAAGGAAGAAATTAGACACCAATATTTGAGAGATATGGCTCAATTAGCAGATAAGGTGAGACAAGTCGAAAGACTAAAAGCTGAAAAATTCAGGGAAAGTAAGAATAAGAAAGAGAGTAGATTATGTGGGAATATGCCAGGATGATGAAAATGACATAGACGGACTAGTTAGTCTCGACGAACAGGAAATTGACCTAGTAGAATTGAAACAAGGTCCACCATATTCCTGCAAAGTTTTAGTTCCGTCGAATGGAAAAAATCCAGTCGAATCTGAAAAGAATGACAAAATGCCTAAGAGAACTTATACATTCGACTTAACCAAATGTAACAAAATATTTGACAAATTAGTCGAAGATGGTCAGATGATAGTACCACCAGAAACTAAAGTGCCTCCTTTAGAACAACAGAAAAAAGAGGTTTTTGTAAGTACCATGGCTTTCTGGGTCATAAAACATCTCAATGCTTTCTATTCAGGGATCTCGTACATAATGCTATCCGTGATAGAAGACTGAAATTTGGTGACAATCAGAAGTAAAAAATGACAATTGATTCGAACCCCATGCAGGACATCAAAGCTCACTATGTTGAACCAACTATCATCAACATGGTGGAGGTCGAATCAGTTTCTGAGGATTGTTTCAAGATGGTAGAAGGCACTGAGGGCTTCGACACCAACATCATCATGGTCGAGATTGCTGATAATCTTGCATACCATGACAAAGTCACTGAATGGCAGAGCATTGAACACCTTGTGGAGAGAGATGCAACTAGTTGTGCTAACAAGGAGGCTGCTAAAGGCCTAAATGACACAAACAAAGTTGAAATTGTTAAGGATACAGGTGAAACCAAAGATGGTGAAATCACTAAAGATTCCGTCTCAAAGAACATGAAGGCTGATGAAGGCCTCAACAACTCAAGCAAGGTCGAAGCCACTGAAGGTTATGACGAAACCAGCAATGATAAAATCATTGAAGATTCCGTCGAAGAGGAAGTAGAGGCTGTTGAGAGCATTGAGGAAATAAAAGTGCAATAGCGACTGATAGTGAGATCAACAGTGAAAAGGAGGCCACTGAAGGCATCAGTGTCGAAAAGAAGGTCATTGAAGACCTCACTGTCAACATTTCGACTAGTAAGAATGCTAACAAAATAAGGATGGATGGAGTTTCTGAAAATCCAGCTAAGTATGGAGTCTTGCATAGAATAATGGAAGATCCTAGAGGAAAGTCAGTAGAAGATTGCTGCCAAGACGTCTATGGAAATTTATCCCCAGATGGAAAAGGTGATTCAACGAGAGAGATGGGCGAGACTGAGCAAGCACTCATCGAAAAGATGAACAAACTGAACATTGGTGGTGGAAAGGAAGCTGGTATTAGCATGGTAGAAACATCACATAAAAGTCAAGCACAGACCACTGAAGAGCTTCATCGAGAGAAATACCAAAGACTGACGTACCCAAAAGAGGACGAAAGTTTAATAGAGTTCATCCAGAAATGCCAAAGAAAGAAGGAAGAAGTGATGTTGTTCCCACGTTGCAGCGCTATCTTCGACAGAAAGGCAGCCAACAACCTAGAGGTGATAGAGAAGTCCAAGAGGAAAGGGAATTGGGGGTCAATCCCAACTTCCAAAGTAGAGAGGTATCATCCAAGAAGAAGCGAACACAACCAACAAAGGATGAGAGGGAGGAATTATAGTTCGTTCATGCCAACAAAAAAAGAAGGTGACGACAGATGGGTACAACCCATCAGGGACGAAAGGATTGGGGAAGCTTTGACGTGCAAAGCGGCCCTTCAATGGCGGAAAGAAGCAAAGTCGAAAAATGCAAACCAAGAGCCTACCCTTCAGAAAACTACAAGGGTAAAAATCCCATGACGAAGTCCCAATGGAGAAGATTCCAAAGGCAGAAGAGAGCAGGGAAGGAGTCCGCAGAAAGAAATATGGTTGAAAAGAATACCATCAAGAAAAATGAACCTGCAGCCAGCAGCAACATGCAAGGGGTAGACAGGAAGGAATCTTCCCAAACCGAAAATATGAGAGACAGGGTCGAACAAATAAAATCCAAAGGAAAAACTCAAGAGGATGAGGAATGACTGATGATTTCCAATCCGGACCAGAGGCGTCTTTTAACATTGTCTGCAACGTAGTCTTATTATTACCCAGAGATTACGATAGAGTGATGGAAGTTGAAGATAATTATGAAAGTATGAAGGAAGAACATATGGCACATAAACCTGTTTGCTACTATGTGATGAATAATGGCTGCGTAGAAGAGAAAAATGCATTTTTCGAGAGGCCAGACGAATCAATGAAATGTCATCTAAAGCCTTTATTCATAAAAGGAAAAGTGGAGAATGTTGGAATAAACAAGATACTGGTGGATGAGGGAGCAACAATTAACCTGATGCCCTATTTTATGTTAAAAAATATTGGCAAGGATGATTCCGACGCCAAACCTCATAACATGATGATGTCAAATTATGAGGGGAAAAATGGTGATTGCCTCAAAAGAAAACTATAATTTGCTTCTTGGGAGAAAATGGATACATGGTATAGGGGTTGTACCCTCATCAATGTACCAGCGAATAGCGATATGGCGCACAGATGGTATAGTCGAAAATATAGAAGCAGACGATAGTTACTTTATGTCTGAAGTAAACCATGTGGATCGTTTGAGTTTCAAAAAGAATCTGGCTCACATACCCCCATGTAGTCCAACAGATTTCGACCTCAAAGCCACTGATAACGCTTATTGCTCAATGTATCTCCACCCAACCTATGGTTTTTAGTGGGACAAAGAAGTGGTCGACGAATCAAATTATATATGGAGAACTGCCCATATAGAACCAACTGGGTGCGGAAGTGAATTCGACGATAATGACTGAAGTATCAGCGCTCGAAAGAATTACGACTTACATAGCCGAAAATAAACTAAAAGCGGCATTAGAAGCCAAAGTAAAATATATGGCTGCCAAAGCCAACCAAAAAGACTCAATCAATTAAAGTTCTTAGAAAAACGTTGAAGAAAATGGTGAAAGCAGTCAGATGGGTGAATGGTAACATCAAAGGCTTGACGCCATTTATGACGACGAACCTTTAGGATTTGAAAAGGATCCAGTGTCGACCAATATGAAGATGGTAACACAAGATCCATTAGAAGAAATAGATCTAGGACTGGGGGCAGCAAAAAGGCCAACTTATATAAGTGCTAAGATGGACCCACAGTTCAAAGGCAAAGTAGTCCAATTGCTGCATGAATACAAAGATTGTTTTGCATGGGACTATGACAAAATGTCTGGTTTAGACAGGAGCTTGGTCGAATTGAAGCTTCCAATATTGGAAGGGAAAAAACCAGTGAAATAGCTGCCAAGGCGCTTCGCACCAGAAATTCTGTTGAAAATAAAAGAAGAGGTCGAAATACTTCTGAAATGCAAATTCATATGAACGACCAGGCATGTTAATTGGATTGCAAATATAGTTCCTGTAATTAAGAAAAATGGCAATTTAAGGGTATACATTGATTTTCGAGACTTAAATTCAGCCACCCCAAAAGACGAATACCCTATGCCAGTAGCAGAAATGCTTATAGATTCGGCAGCAGGCCATGATTACCTAAGCATGTTAGACGAATACTCTGGTTATAATCAAATTTTTATTGCCGAAGAAGATGTTCCTAAGACAACATTTCGTTGTCCTGGGGCAATTGAAACTTATGAATGGGTGCCCTTTGGTCTTAAAAATTCCGGAGCTACTTATCAACGTGCTATGAATTCAATTTCCACAATTTTATTGAAACTTTCATGCAAATTTACATTGATGATATTGTGATTAAGTTTGTTTCAGGAAAGAGTCATATAGACCATCTTCGACAGTCCTTTGAAAGGATGAGGAAGTTTGGTTTAAAAATGAACCCCCTAAAGTGTGCTTTTGGTGTGCAGGAGGGTGATTTCTTAGGCTTTGTGGTCCACAAGAATGGGATCGAAATAAATGAAAATAAAGCCAAGGCCATAATGGAGGCGAGAGCGCCATGAACAAAGAAGGGATTGCAGTCTCTGCTAGGGAAAATCAACTTCCTTAGGAGATTTATCTCTAACCTTAGTGGAGAAACGCATGCCTTCTCACCCTTACTTCGAATGAAGAAGGAAGACTTCGCATGGGGGCAAGAACAACATGCCGCGTTCGACAAAATAAAAGAATACATGTCCAGTCCTCCTATTTTGATGTCTCCATGTCGAAGGAAAAATATGAGGTTGTATATTTCGGCGTCAGATAAAACACTAGGAAGCATGCTATGTCAAGAAGATGAGAATGGCGTCGAAAGGTCCATTTACTACCTCAGCAGAGTCCTGAACAATGTCGAAATTAGATATAGTGTTATAGAAAAATTGTGTTTATGTGTATATTTTTCTTGTATGAAGTTAAAGCACTATATTAAACCTATTGATGTATATATTTCTTCCTATTTCGACGTAATAAAATATATGTTGTCTAAGTCTATTTTACATAGTAGAATTGGAAAGTGGGTCTTGGCATTAACTGAATATTCCCTGAAATACTTGCCTTTAAAGGCTGTAAAGGGACAAGTGGTTGCTGATTTCATAGCAGACCACTCAATGGACGAAAATGGATTCAAATATATTGAATTAGAATCATGGAAGCTATATTTCGATGGTTCCAGTCATAAGAATGGAATAGGTGTTGGAATATTGATAATTTCTCCTAACAAAATTCCAAAAAAATTCAAGTACAAAGTCGAAGGGCTATGTTCTAATAACGAAGCAGAATATGAAGCTTAGATTGCTGAACTTGAAATATTGTTGGAATTGGGGGCAACCAGATTCGAAATCATGGGTGACTCTGAATTGGTAGTAAAAAAAATTAACGAAAGAATACAAATATGTTAAAGAGAATTTGATCATGTACTTCGTAATAGCCAATAGTCTCCTTAAAAGGTTCGACAACGTGGCCATCAGGCATGTACCCAGGTTGGATAACCAAGAAGAAAACGACCTTGCTCAAACTGCATTTGGGTATAAGGTGTCGAAAGAGAATTTAAAAAGGGCTATTGAAGTCAGAGGAAGGGTCATATCCACCAAGTTGTCTCCATCAGATTTGGAAACAATAAAGTTAGGATATGGTGATGAATAAAATTTTGAAATTCTTAATGTAGATAATTCAAGAGTTGAAGATTGGAGAAAACCCATCAAGGATTATCTACAAGACCCAAATATAAAGGTCGAAAGAAAAGTTAAATACAGAGCTTTGAGTTATGTACTTTTTGGAAATGAACTTTTCAAAAAGACTTCAGAGGGAGTTTTGTTTAAATGCTTGGGCGAAGAAGAAGCTTACATAGCTTTGTCGAATGTACATAGTGGGGCTTGTGGTGCATATCAACCAGGCCAAAAAATGAAGTGGTTACTATTCCGACAAGGAATGTATTAGCCAACAATGTTGAAAGACTGTGTCAACTTCTCCAAGGGATGTCAAGAATGCCAATTTCACGCAGGCATGCCACAAGTCCCTGCAAGTGAGTTGCATTCGATTGTGAAGCCTTGGCCATTCAGAGGTTGGCCTTTAGACCTAATTGGCGAAATTCGAACAGCTTCTTCAAAAGGGAAGAAGTACATCCTAGTTGGAATCGATTATTTTACCAAGTGGATCGAAGATATACCATTAGTAAATATGGATCAAGAAGCAGTGATTGAATTTATTCAAAAGTATATAATTTATAGATTCAGAATTCTTGAAACAATAAATACAGATCAAGGATTTGTATTCATTGGAAACATTATGCAATTATTTGAAAAAGAAGTAGGATTTAAACTCCTTACTTCGACACCTTACTATGCTCAGGAAAATGGTCAAGTTGAAGCAGCTAATAAAGTTGTGATTAATTTGATTAAAAAGCATGTGGTCAAGAAATCCAGAAATTGGCATAAAACTTTGGATCAAGCTTTATGGGCTTGTCGAACGTCTCCTAAATAAGCTACAAACTCTACCCCATTTAGATTAACTTATGGTCATGATGCAGTTCTACCAGTTGGAATTTATTTACAATCGATTCGAATTCAAAGGCATCATGAAATCCTATCAAACGTGTATTGGGATATGATGATGGACAAATTAGTTGATTTAGACGAAGAGAGGTTGCATGCACTGGATTTGGTGCAGAGGCAAAAGCAAAGAGTCGAAAAGTTTTATAACAAGAAAGTAAAACACAAAACTCTTTTAGTTGGTGACTTGGTATGGAAGGTGATCCTCCCTATGGGTCGAAAAGATAAATTAATGGGAAAATGGTCTCCTAAGTGGGAGGGACCTTTCCAAATTTTGAAATTTTTTTCGAATGGCGCATTTGAAATTGAAGAAATAGGAAAGGATATGAGAATCCTAAAGATAAATGGAAAGTATTTGAAAAAAATACAAACTAACACTATAAGAAGTCAAAGTAAGCGCATAATAACTTCACATAACATAAAATAATGGTGTTTCTTCACCAAGAAAAATGGCATTAATGTCATTACAAAAGAAAATTATCATAAAGTTGCTAAGAGATAAATAAAGCAAAAAACTACTCCTATTACAATTGAATATTGCCAAAAGATTTCTTCAAATCCTCAAACTTCTTCTTCTGAATTTGGATTTGATGTTCACAGAAGCTCTTGTTGGTCGAAAGAGTCTCAATTTCTTGGGTAAGTAGTTAAGCCCTTTAAACATGATGAACCCCCACCTTTAGCTCTTCGTCGATCTCCTTCTGATTCGGCTTTTGAAGAGTTTCTTTGCGTTTCTTCTCCTGTGAGATTTTCTTTTGAAGTTCAGCTATCTTCTTCTCCCATTTCTGAATGTTGTTGTTGTTGTCACATTCGACAATTTTTTGGCATAAGCCTCAGAAACCTGCTACAACTCTGTGATTTTTTTGGTCGAAGCATTTGCAACATCCCATTCAGCAAGTTGGGTTTCATATTTTTTGGAGATTTGTTTTGCAAAGTCCTTGAGACGATTCAAGTCAGCACTCACTATGTCGATCAGAGTAGTCAGGTCTATGACAAAGCTGCTCACTTCAGCAGGAGGCTCCAAGACATTGACTTATTTTAGGATCTTCTTCAAATCGAAGTAGGCATTCGAATTTGCATCTAAAACCTTCAACAAGTCCACATCAAGAATCTACGTCTTGATCTTAAACATAATAGTTTCAAGAGAATGTACACTGGAAGTGGCTCCTGAAGTAGTCGAAGTACTTTGGGAGGAGTCTTGAAAGTTGAAACGGGTACTGAGTACAACTTTGAGATACTCCAAAGGTTTTTGCACTTTAAGATTCTCAATCTCTTCATGAGAAAGATTTGTCGAACCAGTTGATCCTCCTTTATGTGAGTCAAGATTTGGTTGGCTTGGTTGCCCTTGGTGTGACCCAACATTTTTCGTCCTTTGACTAGTCATCATCACCACCAGTTACTCATTTGTTGACATTATCATCTTCGACCTCTGCGTTAGCTTTCAGGTCTTCACTCTGCAGGTGAGCATCTACTTTTGGAGGAGGAGAAGGAGAGTGATCGTCAGAGTATTGAGGAGAATCAGGCGATGGTGGTTCTTCCGCCTCTGGTCCCTTTGTCAGATTTTGAGGAGAAAAGGGTGGTGGACTAGCAGCTTGATGAGTTGGAGCATCTTGTTTTGTTTTCTTCTTTTCAGGAGTGTCGTTGAAATTAACATGTGAAAAGCCCAAAATTAAGAAATAAAAATACATTAAGATAAAGGTTAACAGTCGAAACAAGAAATTACATGAGGAATCTCAGTGTGAAAACTGGAGTTCCCACTCTTTGCGTCCCTTATTTGCATGTTTGCAATTGGACTTGGTGTAGGAGTTTCTTTCTCTACTTTGGCTTTGGATTTTTTAGCAGGAGCTTTGGTAGGTTTCTTCTTTTTTGGGGGTTGGCTTGGTTCTGGTGATTCATCACCAGATTTTTCACTTGGAATCTTTTCTTCTGGTTGTTTTCTTTTGGGCATAGGTGGTGGTTTTTGACTTACCTGGACATAGAAGTAAAGATAATTCAAATTTAAAAGTAAAAAATAAGCTGATCTAAGAGAAGAGGATTTGTACCTTTGTCGAAGTCTTCTTGGTGGTGACTGGTGGATCTTCTTCCATTATATCAGCAATGCTTTTGACATCAGCTTTCTTGGTTTGGACTTTGGTGGCTAAGAAAACAAAATAGGGTCAGAAATAAATACAAAAAAGACAAGATTAGAATATCGAAATAAAGAAAATGTTTTTGTTAAAACAACTTCAAGAATGGGAGTTTCCATGTGAACATGTTCTATTCCAATACGAAGGTGTCCTTTGTAATTATCCAAAGTGAACTTAGTCGGAACCACCTACTCAACAGGTTTTTTCGATTGTTTTCGGATTTTCAAAGAGTCCCCACAAACGAACCAATCTGGAAATGGAGGGCTCAATGCCATGCCAAAGTCAGCATAAGGAAGAGGGGGAAACCTTGGTGGATAAATATTGAAAGCCATTTCATATCATTGTTCTGGTCGAACATTTGAAGGCAATTTCAACTTATCCAATCTTTCCGTTAACTTATGTTTTAAAGTCACTGCTGTTTCACCTATGGTTCGACTAATTTCCTCCGGCCTATAGATGGTTTCACAATATTTTTGAAATTTTTGTATTTCTTTAATATGTTGTCCTTTACCTTTTTTCGTCCGATCCTGCACAAGAGTAAATGCATTTGTCAGGTGTGTTGTGAATTCTTTTACATCATAGAATTTGGTGCGGTAGTATTCTCTCCACCAAACATCATATTCATGGGTACAAAGAAAAGAAGGTCGAAAAACCATTGGGCAGATATCAAGAGAACCATAAAAAAATTTCTTCGCTAATTGGAGGCTTTGTCCTTCAGAATGGTAGGAGTTGTAGAAGAGGATGGAGCCTTTCTTCGGAAAGATGGATTTTGGTTTCGGCTGGACCAATCCAAATTGTCTAGCAACTAAGTTGGGTTGATAAACGATTAAGGAAATTTTGGTCTTTGTCACATTATGGTGAGAGGAATGGAGCCTAGGGACCAGGAATGATTCCCAAATGTCGATGAATTTACTTTCCTCCTTCTCCATATCAAAAGGAGGTTGTATGGTGAACCATTCAGGACCAATTGTTTTGTTGGCGAAAGGTTATGTGGAAGGAGTAAAGTTATACCTCTTGGCGAACATCATGACATAACTTATTAAAGCCCATCGAAGACTAAGCCCTTCATCAGATGGCGTCAGTTGTGCTAGCCTGGGCCATTCGACATTCCTATTTTTTACTTCTTCTTCATCCACCACATTCTTGACAGGAATAAAGGTTTCAAAAGTGGCATTAAACCACAATTGTAATAGCCAAATGGGTCCTGATATGCTAAGTTTCCCTTTGTCAGTGGCAGTTTTCAGAAAGTCTACACTTTCACTCAAGGACTCATATAGGTTTGCCAGGATCATCTCGCCCAGGCATAATCTGATTCCATCTTCGAGTTGATTAGCTATGGTGACGAATATTTTTGCCACTTGTAAAGAGCGGGAGCAAAAGACATACTTTGACAGCCACATGGTTAAGAAGGCTATGTGCTCTTCTTTAGACACTATATAAGTCATCTTATCATGGTAGTGGTTGATGAAGACATAGTAGGTGTCTTTGCTAGTGTCGAAACCAATAGAGTCATGGTTTTGAATAGTATGGTCGAAATTCCAACCTAGGGGACTAAGTCCACATATTGCTGCTATGTCGAAAAGGGTTGGTGTGACTATTCCACAAGGGAGGTGGAAATTTTTATAAGTGATATCCCAGAAAAAGAGGGAAGCTAAAATCATGTTGGGACAGTAGCTAGGTCCTATTTTCGAAATCTGGATTAAGTCGAAGATTCCTACCTCTTTCCAAAAGGGTTCCATGACTTTTTCAATCTTTGCTAACCAAGCAAGATAATCAGAGGGATCTTTCACCATGAGACTGGTTCTAAAGATCCTAGCATTGTTTAGATGAATCAAATTCAGACCTTCATCAGTGGTCGAATTTGAACCTTCAGTTGGTTCTTCAGTTTGCTTGGGTTTAACCCCAGCTCCTATGTGTTTTAGGCGTTGATACGAAGGAAAGTATTCTTTAACCTATCTGGGTTAGTGAATGGGTTGGTAAGAGGTCCTAAGATAGAATGACAAGTACCAGAAACCAGTATAGGACTTAATACCCGAGACTTGTAAATGCTAGAATTTTCCTTTTCATTGGGAGGCTCTGGAATGTATTGTTGATTTCCAACAATGTTAGGTCCGTTCATCCTGTGTGCGTTTGGGAGTGAAGTAGAGCTCTTGGTCTTTTTGCTGCTGGAAGATTTGATGGAGGGAATTGTTGTCTGGAAGGAAGTTTTCTTTGCAGTTAAAAAGATGTATTTTTCTTAGAGAAGAAAAATATTGCGTAAAAGGTTTGAAGGAAGAGATGAACTGATATTTATAGAAGAAAAGGGAATTGAAACGGTTAGGTTTGATTTGAATCGTGGGCCACGTGGCGAGAATTTTCGTGATGAAAGTGGGTTTGATTGCAGTTGGAAAGTCTATGATTTCCTAGCTTTTAGGGGATGATGGAGTAGTGTCAGAAACATGGGCTGAGTTAACATTTCTTAGAAAAGATATGATGATGAAGATTTCTAGGGATTTGGGGTATTCAGTCTTGGAAATGATGAAAATGATAAAGGTGATATGGCATCAAAGTAATTCTCGACAACAAATGACTTTTTCTCCAAAGTAGTCGAAAAAACTTTGCTGGGGGCAATTTGTAGACAAGGATTTTCAACGCCATGAAATTAAAGTCCAAAACAACATTTCGATCAGAGAAGAAAATGTTCTCAGGAGTTAATTTCGACCAAAGAAATTTGAAGAACATTTTCGACGTTTTCGATAGAGTTAGGAAATGATGATGTTTCGATAATTTCGACGAGGCTTGGTGAAGGTAGTTGTTTCAACACTTTTGACAAAGTAAATTGGAGAATGTCCTTTGATGTTTTCGACATAGTCAGATGGAAAGGGTTATTTTCGACGAGTTCGACAACTTTGAGGGGATGCGTTGCTTCGACGCAGAAGGTGGAATTCAAAATTCAAAGATTAAAGACGTTTGGCAGAAGGACGTGTGGAAGCTTTTGATAGAAAGAAGAAATGCCGAAGGCCAAGTGTCGTAATTGTAGGATTTGTCCGTTAGGGACAGTTATTTAGTTTGTGTATAAATAGGGCAATTCTTGTCAGAATTGTATGTGTGAAAATATTGTACAAATTCCTGTAATATACTCAAAGTAACCGTGTGAGAGAAGAGTTTAATTTCTGGAAAAATGTACGTGTGAACACCAATTTTACATTTATAAAGTTTTATGACAGTTCAAGTTCATTTATATTTCTGCGTTCTACAAGTTTATTTTCGTTTAGAAGTCTTTTACCTTTTTCCAGTCAATTTACTTTATACTGTCCATAATTTCATTTCTTTTATTTTTTTTGTCAAACACTTTTTTACTTCTTTTAAATCGTACAAACATATACAAAACTTTATAAAAGATTGAAATCATGAGATTGTTAAGATCATTATATTGTTGACCGAAACTCGCACCTATGTCCTAGGACTTGTATGATTGGTCCTACAAGTAAACTAATTTAAACGTAAATTTGAAACCAGCGATTGTTCGTAAAATTCAACAGCGAATAATGCGATGGTGGGAGATGATCTACAAAATTAACACTCCTACACCAAATCATTTCAGAGTCTAAGATGAATATAATATAAAGTAGAGATCAAAATAATGTAGCTTTAAACACACAAGTGATGACTATATATACATCAAACAATATTGATTGAACTTTTCTTTAATGAGTAATATTGATTGAACTTGTATATTGAATTTTTGACCGAACAATTATTTTATTGGATATTTATTATTTCATAAATTATTGAAATATTCTAAAAATGGTTAGTAGTTATTTACCTCATGCAATATAGACGGATTTTAATTTACCTAATTTAAAAAAAAAAATTGGATTACCCTTTAAAATTTTGGGGTACCCCAAAGCGTGTAAAAATCAGGGATTAAAAAGAAATTTACAAGGATAATTTTTCCATCTGAGAGCACAAGATTTAGAATTTTAAAATTTCAGAAATAATTAATTTTTTTTAAGGAAACTAAATCAAAACTTATCTATATTAACTATAAAAATAAAAAATATTTCATCAAGTGTTTTTGAATTTTTTTATTATACTCCGAGTTCGTAGGTTCATTAATCAAATTTGTATTTTTTTTCTCAATAAAACGACTAAAAAAATAAGTAAGAAGAAGTTGGCCTCATTGTAATTGGTCACGTAACCATGACTATATAGCCTCATGTCTTTTACTAAACTCCTATAACGTATCAGTGAATTAGAAAACTGTTCTAACATAAGACCTGTCACCATTCACCAATGCATGTAGATTATACAATAACTAAAAATCCAGATTATAAATATTTCTTTGTTAAATCTTTAATAAATATATTACATAATGTACTTGTAAAAGGAAAAAAATATATATATTAAAAGGGAAAGAATATGCGTAAATAACGAGTGATGAAAAATGAAAATCCTAAAATAAACATGCGAGATAAAATTGAGAGATGGAGGAAGCGAGATAGAACGATTCATCCGTTTGCGTTTCTCCCTCTTCTCCTTCCAATCCAATATATCTACTCAACACTTTCCATCTACTTTCTTCCTCTTCCATTCAACATTCTTCTCTACTCTCAAAACATTCACATTAAGGTAAATTTCTCTCACTTTTTCGTTTAGATCTCATAATTGTTACTTTCTTTGATCTTAATTTAATGTGTTTTTATTGTTTTATTCTGTTAATGCAAATCAATTGCTAATGCGAATTTGTACTCGCACTGATCCTACAATCTCAGATCCATTGCTTGATCTTGATTGCCTTATTTGTGAATTGCGACTGAATGGAAATAGAAACAACAATGTTTAATCTATTGGATCTTATGAGCAAAAGAAATTCTAGAAACTAAAATCGTCACATTGTTTTTTTTGTTAGTTGTAGGTAGATATATCACATTGCATTGAAATAGTAATTTAATTCATTATATTAATATAATATAGGTTTAAATATGTTTTAGTTTGAGTTTCAAGCTCGATGATTACACACACTCATAGTTCATGATCCGTTAAATAATTAAATAATTCTATAATATTTGTGAAAAAATATTAGTAGTCAATAATATTTTCGGAAGGAATATCAATACATGAAGCACGGACACGGAAGGAATATTTTCGATAATTACTACCTTTACATTCGTTTCATGTATATTCATGTGGTAGAAAGTACAACTTTAAAAACCAGAGGTAGAGGAAGACCTAAAAAACCTATAAGAAAAGTTATTAAGAAAAATCTTGAGATTAACCATTTGGATAGAAGTATGGTCTCGGATATAACATATAGCGAAAGTTGATCCATGTAACCGATCCCACTTAATGGGATAAAACTTTGATGTTGTTTGTTTATTCAAGTCAATTACTAACATTTGTACACGGTTTTATTTCTTTTTCTTTTTATGAACAACAGATATGGAAACCTTCCTCTTCACCTCAGAATCTGTAAACGAAGGTCACCCAGACAAGATCTGTGACCAGGTCTCAGATGCCATCCTTGATGCGTGCTTGGAGCAAGATCCAGAGAGCAAGGTTGCCTGTGAAACCTGTACAAAAACTAACATGGTTATGGTCTTTGGTGAAATCACAACCAAGGCAACAGTGAACTATGAGAAAATAGTTCGTGACACTTGCAGGGGTATTGGGTTTGTGTCTGACGATGTTGGTCTTGATGCTGACAAATGCAATGTTCTTGTCAACATTGAGCAACAGAGCCCTGATATTGCTCAAGGAGTTCACGGTCACTTGTCCAAAAAGCCCGAGGAGATTGGAGCTGGTGATCAAGGTCACATGTTTGGCTATGCCACCGATGAAACACCTGAACTAATGCCACTCACACATGTGCTCGCTACTAAAATTGGTGCCAAGCTCACTGAAGTTAGAAAGAATAAGACATGCCCATGGGTTAGGCCTGACGGTAAAACCCAAGTGACTGTTGAATACAAGAATGATAACGGAGCCATGGTCCCCATTCGTGTCCACACAATCCTCATCTCAACCCAACACGACGAAGGTGTCACAAATGAAAAGATTGCTGCAGATTTGAAAGAGCTTGTTATTAAACCTGTTGTCCCTGCTGAATACCTCGATGACAAGACCATCTTCCATCTCAACCCTTCAGGTAGGTTTGTGATTGGTGGACCACATGGAGACGCAGGACTCACCGGAAGGAAAATCATTATCGATACCTATGGTGGTTGGGGTGCTCATGGTGGAGGTGCCTTCTCAGGAAAGGATCCAACCAAGGTTGATAGGAGTGGTGCTTACATTGTTAGGCAAGCTGCAAAAAGTGTGGTAGCTTCAGGACTTGCCCGTCGCTGTATTGTGCAGGTTTCTTACGCCATTGGAGTGCCAGAGCCACTTTCTGTGTTTGTCGACACTTACAAAACTGGAAAGATTCCTGATAAGGATATCTTGGCTTTGATTAAGGAGTCTTTTGACTTCAGGCCTGGTATGATTGCTATCCATCTTGACCTCACAAGAGGTGGCAACTTCAGGTACCAGAAAACCGCTGCTTACGGGCATTTCGGACGCGATGACCCTGATTTTACATGGGAGACTGTGAAGATACTCAAGCCCAAGGCTTGATTGAGTTATGGTATTTTAAGAAGTGATTATTTTATCATGGTAATCATCTTTCTGATTTTGGTTTAAAATAAAATAAAATAAGAGGAGCTTCATTGTGTATATATACATTATAGGTGTGGACTGGAGGCGTTTGCACAATAGGAGCATCCAGCATTAGTTACCACTTTTGATTTTGATGTTACTTCTTTACATTTCTTTCTGGTTTTGTTTTTACCATTTTCCTATTGTTTTCTTGCAACCGACTTGTGTTGTTGGTGTAAACTTAGGATATTATATATAATTCATTTTATTCATATACTTTCATTACTTCAATATATTGTTTGCCATATAGCAAATACCTTAGAATTTGTTTCATGTTGAGTGTAGTCTGGCAGAGTGCATCAAGTATCATGATCTTTTATTATTATGTCATGCATTGATCAGAGTTTAATTAATTTTATCTAAATGTATACACCCAATAAACTAATTTCTTCAAAGCAAGACGTTCCCAAAATATCCTTATTATCAGGAATCTTTCCAGTTTTGTAAGTGTCAACAAACACGGAAAGGCATACATACCAACATGTTCTGCAGAACACATTCAAAGCAGTGCAATGGCATACATACCAACAACAGCTAGAGTGAATCCCCATTTGGGCCACAGGTCCAGTTCTCAGAAGCATATTGACAGGGAGTCATTAATTTCTGCAATGAAGCGTCGATTCTTTGGACTAATTTTTAAAGTTTGGCACGTTCATTGGTTTAACAAAAACACACGATCATTGGTTGAATCACATTACTGAACCAACTAGATTAATAGATAGTATAATTCAATTTCTTTAATCCAATGGTGTTGATCTGCAATGAAGCATCGTGGGGTTTAAAAACGTCTATTTAAAACAAAATTTTCTTTAGTTTCAAAGTTCAAAGACATTTTAAGAAAATGTTTGAATATTGCATAGAAAAAGAAGGTAAATAAAATGGTGAACACTCCAGTACCCATCAAATTTGATTGGATACAGGTAGGGATGAGAATAGGCTTGACGTAACTAGGCTTTGTCAAGGCTGAGTCTGATCTGCTAAATAATTTGGTCTGAGTCTGGCCTTTCTAAAAGTCTGATTGGTCTATTAGCCTACTTAAAAAATCTATATCATTTAAATATGTGTAAATAAGAAATTTAGCAAATGTTTAAATGAACTAGAGAATCAAAAGTATAATGCGACTAAATATTTGTTTCCATTGATTTATTTGAGCTTACCTAGTAGCATAAATTTGTGAGATGATTTGTCTGAAAGAAGTTATGAAAACACCTTATAACATTATTCATAGGATTCCTTTAAACTTATTTTCATACGTTTATAAATATAACTAAGTTTTACTCTTATATTTTATTATCAAGAATAAAATACAATATAAAAATAATAAATTCATTCCTATTTAACACTTACATTAGATAAAATATGCACTCATTAAGCTACTTTGTGCGTAATCACTTTACAATTGAACTATATATCAGTCTACATTATATCTTAAAACACCTTTTAAAAAAATCAATCAGTACAAAAAATCAATGAGATAGGTTCAAAATTTGCTTTAGAGTATTTAATGCCCATCTTTCTCAAAAAAATTAAAAAAAACCAATGAGATGACTTCAATTTTAGGTAATGATCTTTCTGTCTTCATTCATATTTGTCTTTATGTGGTCAATAGCTTTGTGGTTTTCTCCTGTTAACATATAAGCATAGCAATCTCAAACACCAAAAACTCAATATAGTAGCAACAACAAAATTCTAAGAGATTATTTACTTTCTCTATGATCTTGTCACTGAGATGGATCTTATAGGTGTGAGCTAGATGGTATCCATTACGAAATCCGGACTACTGATCCCACGGAAATGGACCTTTAAGTGCTGAGGGACCGAGCACATTGAGAAGTTAATGAAGCCAACGATGGGTTTAAGCTTTTCGTAGCTTGTAAATTCTTTCTGTTTGATTTACTACATGAGTTCGAATTTATGAATTTGTTTGGCTTAGATACTATTATGTAAGTTTATCAGTAGACTTAGTATAGATCATTGAAACAACATTGAAAGAGTCATAGGTACCTAAGAAATACCATGATTCTCAAATTACATTATCAAAAACGTACTGCTGGATGAAAGACCTTATAACATGCTTACATGACATTGTAGCCAAAGCTCTGGATACTTATTGTACTTGACACAATTTATAATGAAAGAGATATGTGCTCATTATAGAAATCAACTCACCTTTTTCCCAAGCTCCAGCTAAGCCATTCATCAGCTTGTAACTCTGCAAATTTAGGCTAAATGGAAATTATTTATAATAAAGAGAGGGAGGAAGTGATGGAATGAAAGTAATAAACAAATCATTAAGGGTTAATCCGAGTCAGTGACAAGCCAACAACAACAACAAAATCCACTCTAATGTTTTAGATTGTCTGTTGAAAATATCTTAGTCTCTTAAGTTCAAGCCTGCACTGGTTATGTCATAGAACTCTGAGATGAACGAAATTGTTTCCACACTAGATTCATCATACTGTTATACCATTACCAACCATTAATAACTAGGTTTAGTTAGTAATATGATTGAAGAGGTGATGTGCAAAAATGAAGTTGAGAGTACGAAATAAATACAATCATGAGAAGTTTGGCGAATATTGCTACATGACAACTGTAACACCCCAATTCTACCTGATAATTATTAACGAAAACAGGGTATAAAAACTTCAATAAATTAAATTAAGATGATACATTTCGACTTTAAAAACATCATGGCAACACTTGATAAGTCTTTCAAACTACTTTATTACTACGCAGCGGATTCATCAAAATATACTTAAATTGTATTCAACATCAAAGCAATTTAAGAAAACAACAATTCTTTAATTAAAGAACTTAAAATTCGGCAACTATAACAAAAGTCAACACCAGCATAAAACAAGCGTTATCCCCCCGAGTGCTACGTATCAGAGCGACAACACCGACTCGAATCTACTAAGGTACTTTGTCCTACTCTGGATTACTTACACGTTACCAACAGAGATCAATATTCAAACAGAAGGGGTGAGATATCTAATTATATTATAATCAAGAATATGATAAATAACATATTGAATTAGATTACACGAATTACCACTTCACAAACAACCAACAACTTAGACTCAACATAATATACAACACCACAACGTAATATGCAACTTAGACAAATGTGATGCATGTGGTACCAACGGAGCAAAACTTCCAACTTATAATCATGCCAATTAATAGAGGCGTAAACACAAGGCATAAGCCTTCAACTATATTCTTGCCAATCCAGGCCAACTTACCGAGCAACCAACTCCAACTTGAATAATGATATGTTATGCGACTCAACATGAGTATCAAACAATAACAACTATAACGACATAATAACACAACAACATCCAACTTTGGCCAAAGGCCTGTAACTCATAATCTTTCCATTTATAAGGCATTGCAACATACAACAAAAACCAACAACTTTTCAACTTGCAGCAAACAACACAACACAAGTACAACAATTACACTACACTCTTATTTACAAGTTCTGACTAAACCAATTAATCGACTATTTACTACACTCTATTATTACCGCTCATTACTAATTTATTACCATACTTCTATTAAATTCCTGCAACATTGTCATTAGGCCAATTTACCAATACTGCTATCAACTACTACTATATTGGCATACAATTATTCTCCTGCTGAATTCATCACACTCCTACTACTTAAACTAGTCACAAGGTACTAATTCAATTAATTAAATCTTGGTAATTAGTTAATTAATTTGTTAAGGTTTCTTGTTTAAAACAAATATATTAGTAAGTCTACATAACAAAAAAACACAGAACTACAAAACAGACTTCAAAACTACATTTAACTCGTGTGACCATCGTCACACTTGTGTGACCCTCATCACACTTGGAGTTGTGATGATCGTCCTAGGGATGTGACGGATGTCACAAATCCCAGACGGACGTGAGGCTTAAGGGACTGTCGTCCCACAGCTAACATGTGTTCTCCTTCTCTGTTTCTGTCTTCTCCGTCTCTGTAACTGTTCTCACTCCAAATTCATTCTCCGGTTATTTTACCAATCGACCAACACACAATTCGACAAACAACACAACACTGATATAATTTCCTTAATCCTCTAAAACAACTAATACACCAAAATAACTTATTTATCACAAATAACTCATTAATCCACACAAACAACAATTGACAACAACAAATTATGTACCCAATCCCATACCAATTCATCATATAACCTCGATTATAAGGTTATAACCTCACCATTACCTTTGGATTGAAGGGGACTCTAACATTTTTCTATTGGAACCCTAGCTTTTTCCTCTCCTATGCACCTCATGTAACCACCTCTTTTCTAACTTCTTGTTCTTCTTACTGATAACCTATTTCCCACTAATTCCACTTAACTTATGTTTTTTTTAATTAATCTTAATCATTCTAATGGGCCTCAACCACCCCTACCACAATTACTACTTCTAATTACCAACAAGTCCATTTATCAAGCTACCACAATTCAACTAATAACCCACAACTTAATTAATTCAACTTAGTCCAAATAACAACAATGCAACTTAAACCAACTTAAATCGACTTATTCTAGTTTATTCAAACCAACTTAGCAACTCAAAGAAAACCAACACCTAACGTACGACAATATTTAATTAAATAAATAGTTAAATAATATAGGTGTTACAACCCTGCCCCACTTAGAATATTTTCGTCCTCGAAAATCTTACCTTGTTCAAACAACTCGGGATAAGATTCCAGCATGTTGCTTTCCAACTCCCACGTCATACTTTCTCCGGCTGCTCCCAACCAGACTACTTTCACCAACACTAAATCTTTGCCTCTTAGACTCTTCATTTCATGATCTACGATCCGTACAGACATTGTCTCAACAATAAGATTATCTCGTACTTGCACATTATCCATACTAATCACATGAGATGGATCTGAGATGTACTTCCGAAGTTGCGAAACGTGAAACACATCATGCAAATTCGACAGATTAGGCGGTAAATTCACTCTATAAGCAACCTTCTCAACTTTGTCTAAAATCTGATACGAACCAATAGAACGAGGAGTAAGCTTTTTAGACTTCAGCGCACGACCAACACCGATTACAAGTGTAACTCTCAAAAACACATGATCACCAGCTTGGAATTCCAAATACTTCATTCTCTTGTCATGATAACTCTTTTGCCGACTTTGAGAAGTTTTCATCTTCTCTCAAATCAACTTCACTTTCTCAGTAGTCTCTCGAATAATCTCGGGTCCAAGCACTACACTTTCTCCAGATTCATGCCAACACAAACGAGTTCTACATCTCCGACCATACAATGCTTCAAAAGGTGTCATTCCAAAACTAGAATGATAATTGTTATTATAAGTGTTCTGGACCGGCCCAAGTCCTCCAATTGGGCCAAGAAGACTGATCCAATAAACCTGCTCGATGTCGAGCGCAATCATGAAAAGTGGTCCTCAGCCGACCACAAAACAGCCCGATCACGATGAGGTTCTCTAACGGTTAGTATTGACCGTTGCCTATCTTCATGGATCCCTCGATCCGCGCCTCACAGAACGAACCAATAATCTTCCAGCTGGTCCCTTATATAAACCCTCTCATTTGAGAGGGTCAGGTATTCAATTTCTCGGACCTTGATACTTGTACTTGCCCACTCTTTCTCGGTTACTTACTTTAGCATTGGAGTGCCTTGCAGGTACAACCCCTTTTTCTCCTCAACAACCATATCCATCCGCTCTCGAGGCCAGCCGCATCGGATCCTGATCTCCAGGTACGATCAGGTGGCGCCGTCTGTGGGAATCTGATTTCCCCGTTCTTCTTTCAAGATCCTCAAAGAACCAAAGTTTTAACAAGATCCATGGCTGCTCGGGACAACCAGGAAAATCGATCGAATGATGGTATGATTCTCACACAACGTGAGAGCAACATCCAACCTCCTCTACATGACGAAACGGTGCAAGACCTTCCAGACGGGAAGGCGGCATCACCTTTACCCGACCGAGACTAACCTTTGGAAAGTCGCCCGGAAACTCTTTTTCCTTCGACTCCTTCAGGGTCAGATTTCGCTGCATTGGCCGAAATCCTAAATCAAACAAACTTGCTGCTCCTCACTCATGGCGAGAAGATCGCCCGTCTTGAAGATAATTCTTGTCGACCTCATTCTCCCACGAGACCCCAAAGGGAGCATACTCCATCTCCTGCGAGGAAGAAGAAGAGAGGACACACCGACGAATCAACAGGCAACAAACACTTTCGTCAGTCTTCCCCACGACCCTCTCCTAGAAGAAAATCAAGAAGGAGCAGATCAAGATCTGCCTCTCCTCGAAGAACAAAGAAACATGATCACAGGTCTTCATCGCTCATTTCCAGTGATGATGAGGACGCTCGGGGTCCCCTATCGTCTGAAATTATGGCGGCCGAGCTCCCAAGAGGCTTAGAGAAACCCCCTCCGTTAGGCTCATACGACGGGACCACCGACCCAGACGAACACATCGAGAATATCGATGCGTTGCTCGACTATCGGGGTGTACGAGGGGCAATTAAATGTCGACTCTTTCCTACAACGCTGAGGAAAGGAGCAATGACATGGTACAAAAGCCTTGAGGCTGAATCCATCACATCATGGAAACAACTTGGACGCACGTTCTCCAGGCACTTTACCGCATCAAGACGACACCCTAAGACAGAGGCTTCGCTCGAAGCAATAATCCAGGGGAGGGATGAGCCTTTACGAACTTACATCGAAAGGTTCAATAAAGAGGCGGTCCAAGTGTCCACGACCGACGACATGAAAAAATACTTGCTGGAACGAGGGTTACGCCCCTCAACCGATTTCCATCGGGCGGTCGGCATTGAAACCCCGGCTACCCTCGACGCGTTCCTACTAAAAGCCAAAGCGTACATCCAATATGAAGAAAAGCAAGCGGCCAGTTCAGTAAGAGACGCCCGACACCGTGAAGACGCCAAACCACACCGAGTCGATGAACCTTCGACATCTCGTCGGGGAGGAGACAAAAGAAAGGATGATCGCTCCCGTGAACCGCGGGAGCACCGGGGACCTATCGGTCGGTTCCACGAATACACACCTCTCTTGGCCTCCAGGGAGAAAATTTTGTCCGAGTGCGCCAATTCGGAATTCAAACAGGCAGGAGTACGTTTTCCGAGGCAACAACCTAGCAAGCCCGGCACAGATAAAACGAAATACTGCAGATTCCACAAGAGTCACGGACACAACACATAGGATTGCATCCACCTCAAGGACGCGATCGAAATCCTCATTAAAGACGGGCACCTGAAGCAGTTCACCAAGTCCAGAGACACTCCTCGACAGGATACACAAGAGGCCCAGAAAGTTGAGGAAGCCGTACCCATCCATGCGGATGCTAACATGTAGGTCGCTTTGAGCATTTATCGCCCGGAAGATTTCTTTTTACCAGATCACACCGAGAGTTCGGGGTACCTCTCCTCCCATAGCCCATGGGAAGCTTTTCCTTCGGCAATGGTCATATCGGGAGGAGGCTTCAACAAAATCACAGTCGGTTCCGTGAAACGAAAATTCGACCAGTTAATTGCCAAAGGGCCCGCGCAAAACGCCACCCTGGACCCACCAAGAGAGGGCTCCATACCCCTTGCATTCTACCGGGAGGAACTCCTAGGAGGGGCGCCCAACGCTAGCATTCCTCTGCTCATCCGAGCGCGCATGGCGAACTTCGATGTGAGGAGGATCCTGGTGGACCAAGGTAGTTCATGCGACATCATGTACTCCCAGCTGTTTTCAACACTTCAGCTAAACGAGACACACCTAACTCCATACGTCGGATCAGACCTGCAGGGTTTCAACGGAGCGGTATCCCGACCATGGGGCTATGTCGACCTATTTGTTACCTTCGGGGCGGGCGAGACAGCTAGGACGGTTAGAGTCCAATTCCTAGTCGTAGACTGCCCATCGCTGTACCAATGCATACTAGGACGACCAACTTTGGCCGAACTGATCGCTGTGCCGTCCACCGTCCACCTGAAGATGAAGTACTACACTACATCAGGTAAAGTCGCCACGTTGCACGGAGACGTCGACACTGCCCGCAGATGTTTCGAAGCAGCATCAAAAGGTCTCAGCTTGATATCATACCAACCAAGTCCCCTGACATCGAATTCGCCGGATATTCCCAAGGCCTTCCTTCAGGTAGATTCGATCGACCTAGACTGCAGATTTTCGGATAGTAGCGAGGGCGTCCAAAGGCCAACAGAGTCGTTATCCCGACCAATACCGGATGGGGACTTCGAACTGATCCCTTTGGGGGAGGACCCAGCCCGGTGTGTTAAAATCGGAGCACATATGCCTGAATTAGTGAAGCGACAGTTGGAAGCTTGCCTCAAAGGGAACGCAGATTTATTTTCCTGGAGCGCTGCAGAAATGCCAGGGCTCGACCCCGAGACAGCTTGCCACCACCTCTCTATCGACCCAACACACAAAGCGGTCGCTCAACGCAGGAGGAAGCAGTCGACCGAGAAGACCGAAGCTGCTGAATCTACTGTTAAAGACCTCCTAGAGGCTAAATTTGTAACCGAGGCCAGGTATACGACCTGGCTCTCGAATGTTGTACTTGTGAAAAAATCTAGTGGAAAATGGAGGATGTGCGTTGATTATACCGATCTCAATCGGGCATGCCCGAAAGATGCATACCCTTTACCTAACATCGATAAATTGGTCGACAATTCGTCCGGTTATAAGTTGCTATCCTTCATGGACGCATATTCGGGGTACAATCAAATACCCATGGCCGTGTCTGACAAGAAATACACAGCCTTCATGACCGAATCGGGCAATTACTTTTACAACATTATGCCTTTTGGTCTAAAAAACGCGGGCGCAACATATCAGCGCATGATGAATAAGGTTTTCCGAGCCGAAATCAGAGACATGCTCGAAGTATACATGGACGACATGATCGTCAAATCTCAACAAGAAACGGACAACGCGTCCCATTTACGAAAAGTGTTCGATCAGGCACGAAAGTGAAAAATGCGCTTCAACCCTGAAAAATGCACATTTGGTGTCCGAGCAGGAAAATTCCTCGGATTCTATTTAACCGAATGAGGCATCGAGGCTAACCCCGAAAAGTGTCGGGCGTTCGCGGAGCTCCCAACTCCCACTTCCAAAAAATCCATACAATCACTGAACGGGGTCATTACTTCCCTCGCTCGATTCGTGGCAAAATCCACTCAACACGCTCTCCCTTTTTACAAACTCCTCCGCAAAGAGGCAACTTTCGAGTGGACAGTGGAGTGCGTGCTAGCACTATCCCACCTAAAAAAGGAACTAAGTGAACCTCCAGTCTTATCCAGACCAGAAGAAGGGGAGATACTGTATCTCTACCTTGCAGTCGCAAACGAAGCAGTAAGCGCAGCACTCGTGTGCGACCTACCCGAAGGGCAAAAACCTGTATATTTCACAAGTAAAGCACTCCACGGCCCAAAAATTCGATACCTTCAGATAGAAAAGGTTGCTTTGGCCCTCCTTCTCGCAGCTAGAAGGCTACGCCATTACTTTCTGGCTCACACCATCATCGTAAGGACCGATCAGCCCATAAGACAGTTGCTCGGTCGACCAGATATGGCCGGACGAATGTTAAAATGGTCGTTAGAACTATCTGAGTTTGACGTCAAATTTGAAGGAAGACAAGCTCTCAAAGCTCAAGCGCTGGCCGACTTCGTGGCTGAACTCACTTTCACCGAGCAAGACCCTAAAGTTTCATCTAGGTGGGTTATTTTCGTGGACGGTGCATCTGGCCCGGCGGGGAGCGGAGCCGACATTATCTTGGAAAACGAAGAGGGGAACATTATCGAAGTGTCCCTAACACTATCTTTCCCCACTTCTAATAACCAAGCAGAGTACGAAGCTTTTCTGGCAGGCATACGGCTCGCAACCGATCTGGAAGCAGAAGAGATCATGATCTGCACGGATTCTCAGTTGGTCGCAAGCCAGGTCCGAGGAGATTTTCAGGCCAAAAATGATAACATGGCCGAATATTTGGCCCTCGTAAAAGGCGAACTAAAACGGTTCAAAAGTATGGAAGTCAAACACGTTCCGAGGGAAAACAATACCCACGCAGACATCCTGTCCAAATTAGCAAGCACTAAAAGGAAAGGAAACAACAAGTCCGTCGTACAGAAAATGCTTCCCCGACCAAGTATCGGACAATCATCGACTCATGTAGACATTAACGTCGTGGGCGACACGAGCTGCTGGATGACCCCGATATTCAACTATTTAACTAAAGGAGAATTATCGACCGACCCAAAAGAAGCTAGTACTATACGACGAAGAGCATGTTCGTATTCTCTGGTAGGTGGACGCATGTATCGTCGAGGGTTCTCTACACCCCTCCTCAGATGCGTAGAGGAAGAAAACGTCCCACACATATTAAGGGAAGTCCATGAAGGAATCAATGCGCAGCATCCTGGCGGACGGTCGTTGGCTCGAAAAATCTTACGGGCGGGATACTATTGGCCCACCCTTCAACACGATGCGAAAGAGCACGTAAAAAGGTGCGACAAATGCCAACGACACGGAGACGTACACGCATCACCTCCATCCGAGTTAAAATCATTATCGTCACCTTGGCCGTTCGCGTGGTGGGGAATAGATATATTGGGACCATTCATCATCGGGTCCGGTCAGAATAAATACTTAATTGTAGGTGTCGACTATTTCACCAAGTGGATAGAAGCTGAGGCCTTAGCCAAAATCACGGCGCTCAACATACTACGTTTCTTCAAGAGAAACATCCTTGCCCGATTCGGGGTGCCCCTCGCCATCGTGACCGACAACGGTACTCAGTTCACGGACAAACACTTCAAAGAATTCGTCGCATCAATGGGAACGAAGCAACATTTCGCTTCAGTCGAGCATCCCCAAACTAACGGGCAAGCAGAGGCCGCGAACAGGGTAATCCTAAGAGGTTTGAAACGAAGATTGAACGAACATAAGAAACACTGGGTCGAGGAGCTACATAGCGTACTATGGGCATATAGGACCACACCCCACTCAACAACCGGAGAATCCCCATTTCGATTAGCATATGGGACCGAAGCGGTGATCCCTATAGAAATGCACGTCCGATCAAGGTGCACGGAATCCCCCATGGAACAAGATACCAATTCTGAAGCTATAAGAGACGAGCTCGACATGGTCGAAGAAGTTCGATCGGAGGCCGCTCTTCGAGAATTCACTCTCAAACAGAAAATAGCCGCTCGGTATGATTCTAAGGTCATAAGGCGGACGTTCAAGGTAGGAAGCCTTGTCCTTAGAAGAAATCACAAACCCCCGCGAGGGAAAACTAACGCCCAATTGGGAAGGCCCGTATCGTGTTCGAGCAAAAACCGAGAACGAAGCTTATTATTTGGAAAATCTACACGTGGAAGAGCTCGCTTGGCCTTGGAACGCTGAAAAACTCAAACAATACTATAGCTAAATCAGTCACCTTACTCAACTTCCAAGCGAGGAGAAAGGGAGACCGACGGAAAACTGCGTGCCTAGGTACGAGCACGACAGTCCAAATATAACAAAGTCAAGCAAGATCTCCTTTCAAGAAAAAGAGAAGCTTGCCGCACGAACGGATACTCAAACGAGTCCGACGTCGCCTAAGTACCACGACCAGGTAGAACCCCAGCTCGCGATGGGATGTTCACGCCATGGAGCCCGGGCCATTATCTTGGCCCGGGCACCGGTCGAGAGTAAGACTCTCAAATACTGATTGGTCCCCCTAACCAACAGATCACTCACACACCCCGTATCCATTCGATTACTTCTAATTAATGCAAAGACGCACACCAAACACTTAGTAAAAATAACAAGTAAACTATGTCCTCCGACGGACGCATTATTACGAGCAAATAAAATGTGAAACCGATCATCAAGGTCAAACACATGACATTAAAAAAAAAATGCGACACCAAAAGGCCGACTTGTTCGGGGTTACAAATAAAGGGGGCCACGCCCCCCAAAACAGAAAATACATCATAAGTTAAAAAGGCACGCAGGCCATAAATTAATTATCCTCTCCTCCCGGGCGGCCTTCATCTTCACGAGCATCCTCCTGGCCCAGCTGCGCTTCAGGTTGACCAAGCTGATCAGTCGACCCAGGCTGAGAGTCGTCCACCACCAAATCTGAAGGGACTACGATCCGACCCTCCACGACCTTGTACATGTAGCTCATGCGACCAACGTCCAAGGCCATGTCAGGGTGGAGAGCTTTCATTTGGTCCACCGCATTCTGGAAACTAAGCTCAGTTGATGCGTTCAGATCTTCCATGTCTTGGTCGATCCGAGCAAGAAAGTGAGCCCTCGTCACCAGATTTTTAGTCTCCTCATCCTCGTCCTCCTTGGGGCAAAAGGCGTCCTTCAGTTTCTTGTTTTGCTCAAGCACCCTCTTCTTGTCGACCTCCAGTTTGGAGATGACGGCAGCTCGTTAGGTCGACTCTTTGGTAGCAGATTTAGCCTCCTTAGTGGCCGCTGTCAGCTTAGCCTCAGAAGCAGCCAGCTGCTCCTTAAGCTTGCTGTTCTCCCGTTCCAATCCAGGACTCCCTTCGGCCGTCAGCCAGGCCATTGTCAGGACCCGCATGACTGCGCTCGCGTCCTGAGCCAGAGATAGTCGCCGAGCAGGACGATCCATCCCCTCCAAGAACAGAGAGTCCACACGATCCACCTCCATGCTGGTCCCTTCAAAGAAATTGCGCACCACAAAACATGGGGGTATCCCGTGCTTTGGCTTTGGAGGAGCGCTGGCCGTTAAATCTACAGTGGCCGCTGATTTGTGTTTCTTCATTAAGGAGACAGTCGATGCGCTCGGCGAACCCTGGACCAAAGGGCCCGACCCCGAGCCACTCGTCTCGGTCAGCTTGGTCTGCACGACCCTTGATCGTTTCCTCTGCTGCTGGACCAAACGCTCTTGAATTTTGTCCAAAGGATTCGTCAGAGAACCTGAAAAAAGAAAAGGATCAAATTAGTCACAAGCAACAAAATTAAACCAAGGATTTAACGAACGCATTAAACGGATACCAAAGAAGTCGGACACTTCCTGCCCGTTACGACAAGCCAGCAGCTCGGTAACGTTGATCAAAGGACGCTCCACAGCTTCCCCCCCATCCTGATCAACTATGACCTTCCCGTCTCCGTCCAATAGAGGGGTCGGAGTGAAGGAGGCTATTAACTTTCTGAAGGCCTCGAAACTGGCCGCATCGTCATCATTCAATGTATCTCCCACTTGGACGAACTCTCCCACAGGTTTTTCGTAGTGAGCGTAACTCCAAGAATAGGGGAACATCCACAGTCTCCTCGGAATCACCTGACCTTGGTCGTCAAGCTTGGGCTCGTCATTCTCGTCAGTGTCTATCCCGAGAAAGCTCATAGCTCTCACGGCCGCCGCGCTCGCAGGCTTTATCAGGAAGTAGTTAGTTTTGAAGGCCCAGATGGATTCTGAATGGGCCTTAAAGATCTTGGTCTGCTGCTTGAAGGACACGAACCCCTTCCGGTCAGTTCCTCGCCCAAATTGGCGCTGTAAGGAGAAGAGGCGGAAGAAGAGGGGAAGTGTGGCACCAACGCCCAGATAGGCGCACGTCATCTCGAACGCCCTCAGAAGTGTATATGAGTTGGGGTGTAACTGGGAAGGAGCTACACAGAGATGCCCGAGCACGGCGCTCACAAAGTCGCTGAAAGGCAACGTCACCCCCAGGACTGAAGTTGCATATTCGTACATGGAGAATGCCCGACCACGAAAATCTGAGAAGATACGGTCATCGTCTCCCGGGCAGGTTACAACCCAATCAGCTGGATCCCCAACAACTGGCAGCGGCTCCGATCGAGGTCTCGAGAATGAGGACACCTTGTCCAGCAAATCTTCCATCACCCATTCTTCGGGCGAGACCCTCGTCTGGTCAGGACACTGAGGCGAGTCTGTCGACGGTCCCGTAGTACTTGTATCTGAACTTTCCGAGGAGCTCCCGGAGTCTGAAGGTATGGACGTGGACCACCCTGAATCTCTCGAGGACGTCTCCTCAGAAAGCACATCCAGCGGATTCACGATGGAGTTTTCACCTGAAAAGAAGAGGAAAGGCGTCAGTGAATTCGATTAAGAATATCAAATCCACCCTTCCACCGCTCGACAAGTGAAAGGGCGCGCATCAGCTCAGAGACTATGTCCCGAGCTGTAGCCCTGGCTGACCATCGCTCAGAGCAACGGCTGACGCCCAATATTATATATGTCAAGAATCTAACCTAATATCCATCAAACCCAAGTCTAAGTCGACCAATATCTACGTCGACCCTAAAGTTAGGGTTTACAACCGATCGGCTACGGTGGCAGAAGTCTTGAGGGTTACCGATTCCAAATCTAAAATCTATCGGTAAAATCATCCTAAACCGCATACATTTCTACAAAATCTAAGCTATAAACACCTAGAGAGAAGAAAAAGAGTCGTATCTTGTGCTTGAGAAGACATTCTTGAAGAAATGAGCTTCTGAAAGTAGTGGTCGGTAAAGAATGGCGGTGGTCGATGGCTGGTACAGCGGCAGTTGAGCGAGCAGAGTCTTGAGGAAGAAGATGAAACGAAAAGGTCAAAATGGGCCCTGAGAATCCTATTTATAGGAAGGGAAACACGTGCACACATGCGTGACCCCTACACGCTAGCCCCTAGACTAGCCGTCAAATCATTAATAGGCGCGAATTTCCAGATATTCCAGCTTTTCGTTTCACATTCTTCTGCCGAGCAACGCATCATCTGCCCGTTCTCAGAAGATCGACAACATAGATCACTGACCTTAACATTACGCTTCACCGAACACAACATCACTCTTAAGTCACTGCTCTACAGCGCGAGCAATGACTTGGGAGGCTCCTGTTCTGGACCGGCCCAAGTCCTCCAATTGGGCCAAGAAGAATGATCCAATAAACCTGCTCGATGTCGAGCGCAATCATGAAAAGTGGTCCTCAGCCGACCACAAAACAGCCCGATCACGATGAGGTTCTCTAACGGTTAGTATTGACTGTTGCCTATCTTCACGGATCCCTCGATCCGCGCCTCACAGAACGAACCAATAATCTTCCAACTGGTCCCTTATATAAACCCTCTCATTTGAGAGGGTCAGGTATTCAATTTCTCGGACCTTGATACTTGTACTTGCCCACTCTTGCTCGGTTACTTACTTTAGCATTGGAGTGCCTTGCAGGTTCAACCCCTTTTTCTCCTCAACAACCATATCCATCCGCTCTCGAGGCCAGCCGCATCGGATCCTGATCTCCAGGTACAATCAATAAGGGAATTCTATCAAAGGAGGATAAGTATCCCACGAACCTCCTTGTTCAAGAACACACGCTCTCAGCAAATCTTCTAACGACTAAATAGTTCTCTCTGTTTGACCATCTGCCTAAGGATGATACGCTGAACTCAACCTCAACTTAGAACCCAATGCCTCTTGCAAACTCTTCCAAAACTCGGAAGTAAACCTTAGATCTCTATCTGACCCAATACACAAAGTCACACTATGCAACTTAACAATCACGCGAGTATAAATCTATGCCAACTTAAATACTGGAAAAATGACTTTAATAGGAATAAAATGAGCCAACTTAGTAAGCCTATCAATAAAGTCCATTGAAATGGCATCCCATTTCCATTCTGGAACTTTTAACGCTTGCATCAACCCTGTAGGCTACTGATGTTCAACTTTCGACTTCTGACAAGTTAAACATGCATACACAAAACATGCTACTTCGTTCTTCATCCCCGGCCACCAAAACAAATTCTTCAAATCTTGATACATCCTTGTAGCACCTGGATGAATACTCAACTTACTTCTATGACTCTCTTCAAGAATCATTCTCTTCATCTCCACATCATTAGGAATACAAAATTGATCACAGAATCTCAACACACCTTGCGCATCAACCTTGAAATCACTATTCTCAGACTGATTGATTACCACCATCGAATCTACCAACTTCACATCTAACTTCTGAGCATCTCTGATACTGTCTAGAAAATAATTATTAAGCTTCAACATTTCTAACATAACACTTTTTGGTGTTACTTCGCAAACTAGACTCATATCTCTGAACTGTTCAATTAGTTCCAACTCTTTAACCATCATCACCGACATATGCAATGTTTTCCGACTTAAAGCATCAACAATAACATTAGCTTTACCTGGATGATAGTTCAAAATCATGCGTAGGATATTTCTTTTCATGAATTCTCAACTATCTCGACGCATAAGCAACCACCTTATTATTCTGCATAAGCATGCCTTCTAAACCCATCATAGAAGCATCACAATAGACCACAAACGGTTCCCCTGCATTCGGTAATGTCAAAACTGGAGCCGACGTCAACCTCTTCTTCAATTCGGTAAAAGTTTGTTCGCATTAAACGTCCCACACAAAAGCTTTACTGTTACAAGTCAACTTAGTCAATAGAAGTGCCAACTTAGAAAAACCTTCGATAAACTTCCTATAATAACCAGCTAGTCCCAAGAAGCTTCTAATCTCAATAACCGACTTTGGAGTTTCCTATTGTAACACATCATCAACTTTAGATGGATCCACAACAATTCCACTTCCTGAAATGACATGCCCAAGGAAACTAACTTCCTTCAACCAAAACTCACACTTAGATAACTTTGCATACAACTTATTCTCTTTCAAAACTTGAAATACTAGCTTCAAGTGTTCTGTATGTTCTTCTTATGACTTGGAGTAAATCAAGATGTCATAAATGAACACCACCACGAAACGATACAAATATCTATGAAAGATACGGTTCATGTATTCCATAAATACTCCTAGCGAACTAGTAACACCGAAAGGCATCACCGAATACTCATAATGTGCATAACATGTTCAGAACGCCGTCTTCTAAATATGCTCATCTTTCACCTTAATCTGATGATATCCTGATCTCAAATCGATCTTGCTAAACACACAAGCAACTACCAACTGATCCATCAAATCATCTATTCTCGGAAGTGAATACTTGTTCTTAATCGTGACTTTATTCAACTGCATGTAATCAACACAAAGTCTCATACTTCAATCTTTCTTCTTCACTAATAACACTAGAGCTCCCCACGGTGATACACTAGGCCTCACAAACTTCTTTTCAAGTAGCTCCTCTAACTGTTTCTTCAATTCCGAAAATTCAGATGCAGACATCCTGTATGGTGCCATAGACACAGGTCTAGTACCAAGTATAATATCAATCGTAAATTCAACTTCTCTCTCTGGAGGTACATCAGGAATTTCACCATGGAAAACTTCAGGAAGTTCTCGCACCACTTGCAACTCTTCAATCTTAGCTTTCTCTCAATGGACAGTGTCTCCTTTAACGAAAGTTGTAGCACCCTAAAATTTTCCCTCTGGTTTTCTTTCTTTTTCTAGCTCTTCGTTTTGCAGTCATTTTCATCATCATTAGATCATACATTAGGTCATATCATTTTCATAGGCTCCTGAGACATAGGATTGGTGCCATCTGAGGATTAGGGTTTCACGTCATATTTGTGGTTATCAGAGAAATTCAAGGTTTTGGCTATGCAGCCATTAGTGACATCACTTTCTTATTGCTTATGTCACTGGATTAGGGTTTATTTCTCGAATTCGGTGGTATTCAAGGATCTTGCGTCTGAAGACTATTCGTGGATTCATCTAGCCTATCATTAGGCTATTGTCTTCTTCATTAAGCTACAAGGCTATGATTCTATTCTCAGTTTCTCAGGATATTTTTCTTTCTCAACATCTCAAAAGCATTGGTTTCAAGTCAAGTGTAGTTATTCATTCAGGATCCAGTTCAAATGGATGTTTGACCTAATCTTGGTCAAACCATCAGAAGATTTCTTCAAGTTCAAATTATAGGTTTCAGTGGTTGACTTTTTGGGCAGTGTGCATCCAATGTTAGATTGTTGTATATGTAATTCTCCAGGTTATCAAGTTATGGTTTGTGAGAGGTTTGTTTAAGAAAATCAAGTTTATCATGACCAGAGGTCGTCAATTCAGATAATTCAATTAGCCATTGTTTTAGTGGACAAATGTTCAGTGATTCAGGAGTTATTTTGTCAGATGATGTTTAACTCAGAGGTTTATTTGTTTCAGTTGTGATTTGGCAGGTGATAATTGTGTTCATTTAATCGACGGATTTTATGGAAAAGTTTGACTTTGGTTTGGAAATCATCTAGTCCTTAAATTGAGTTCACCATCAATCATTCATTCAATCCACATAATTTTAGTTAATTCATTTTATCCATCACCCGATTTTTGCTCATTAGTCATATTTCATCCGATTAAATCATTTTTTTAATAAACCAATTTAAGCCCTTTCACTTTTATTGATTATTGTCCATTATAACAAATTCATATCAAAATCTAAAGCCCATTAGTTTTCTAACCAAGAGCCATTGGAAATTATACCATGTACCCCTACGTTTAGCCTGATACCCCTACAAAATATTTTAATTCTAATTTAGCCCTTTTAATATTTGAATAAAAACTTAAAATTTTTACCGCGAAGTCAGAGTAAAAAAAAATATTTTTTAAATTTGGAAAAGAAGAACCGGATGTACAATGGGTAAGAGTTCCGGTTAGAAAAATTACGAACCAGAAGTAGTTGTTGTGTGTTTTCCAGTTTCAGAAAATTTCTTAACCGGAAGTAGCTTTGTTTTGTTTTCCAGTTTGTAATTTCTTAACCGGAAGTAGCATAGTTGGGTTTTTCGGTTCGTAATTTTTTTTTTAATTTATAAATTTTCAATTTTTTTAGGAGACAAAGAGCTGCCTTTGATGATATGCGCGAAGGATGACTCAAAAGTAGATACTACAAATATATTCTCTACTACACAAAAATTTCCTACACGAGAAGAGGCAACTCGATGGATCAGGGAGGTTGGACTCAGAAATATGGTTACTATTATAATCACACGCTCGGACACAAAAACAGGGAAGAGAGGAAGAAGTGACAAAGTTATATTTGGCTGCGATAGAGGTGGAAAGGACAAAGAACGAGAAAGCGAAACACAAAGTGCTTCCAAAAGATGTGAGTGTCCTTTCAAAGTTAGATCAACACCTTAAAATAATGGTTCTGGTTGGAAAATCGATGTAAAATATGGCATTCACAACCATGTTTTACCGAATAGATTTGAAGGTCATGCATTTGTTAGTCGGCTCACTGAAGATGCCTAACAACATATTTTAGATTTGTCAAAACGTCGTGTTCCTCCAAGACATATATTGTTGTCTTTGCAAGAGCGAGATCCAAACAATGTGACTCGAATCACCCAAATATATAAATATAAGAGTAAGATTAAGGAAAAAATCAGGGGAAGTAGAACATAAATACAACATTTGCTTAAGTTGATTGATGAATCAAATTATGTTTATTATAGTAGGAAAAAAGATGAATCAGAAGTTGTGAAAGATATCTTCTGGGCTCATCCAGACTCTGCAAACTTGTTGAATATGTTCCCGATTTTGTTGATTATGGATGGTAAGTATAAAACCAATAAGTATAGGCAACCTTTGTTTGAAATAGTTGGTGTCACATCAACCGAATTAACATTTGCTGTTGCATTTGCCTATATGGAATCTGAGCAAACACAGACTTTGTGTTGGGTACTAGATAAACTGAAATAGTTATTCACGAAACAAAGGTTATGGCCACAAGTAATTTTAATCGATAGAGATCTTGCTTTGATGAAAGCAATTGAAACTATATTTCCAACGACAATCAATATTGTTTGTCGATATCACATAACCAAGAATGTGAAAGCGAAGTGCAAGGAGTATGTTGTGGACGATATGCGAGAACCGATAGAGAAACTTTTCTACGAACTTATTGTGGCTAGTGATGAGGTTGAGTATCATCAAAGATTGAAATTATTTGAGAATTCTTGTTGAAGCTTGGATCAATAAAGTAATGCATTTAGGCAATGTCACGACTAACAGGTAATGTGTTTGTTTTTTATAGGTTTAGACATAGTTGTTTTGTGGTAATAGTAATGAAATTGGATTTTTTTTTCTTTTTAGAGTTGAATCTGCGCATTAGAAGCTGAAGCAAATGTTGGAGAACAACTTAGGTGATCTGGTCAAATGCTGGGAGGATATGAATAGCAACATCAAGATTCAAGTGGGCAATATTAGAGCTTCATTTCAGAAGAGTTTTTACGAGGTTGAGCATGTCTATAGAGGTCCATTTTATGTGAATTTGGTTAATTCAGTATCTAGAGCAGCTTTGCATCACATTGATGAAGAATGACACAGGGTTGACATGGTGGGTACAAACACCCAGATGTGCAAGTGCTTTCGTAGAACAATTTATGGTTTACCTTTTGCCTGTGAGTTAGGAAAATACAGATTGAGAGGTGAACCAATACCAATATATGCTATTCATATCCATTGGAGGAACTAAGTATGGAAGGTGAACAAGAGGTGGACACAGAGGGAAAAGCAGAGTTGGATATGACGGCTGCAGCTGAGGCACTGTGGAAATGGTTTCATTCATTAGATGTTGCAGGTAAGAGATCATTAAAAAGTAGGGTGTGTGAAATATCTTACCCTAATACAACAAAGATGGTACCACCACCTGAGAAGATAAAGACCAAAGGAGGAGTGAAGAGAAAAGGGAAAAAACCTGTTGGGTATGATCTTTATCGTGATCCTTCGTATCATGAGTATGTTGAACAATCACAAAACAATTCTCAGAAATCGTCGAAGAGGCCATGTTCACAGTTATCACAGACGTCAAAGAAAAAATCGTCTCACATGTACTTTGCACAATTTCTGACACATATCAGACCTTTTATTGACGACATTGTTGATGTTAAGGATGATGGAAAATGTGGGTTTAGAGCCATTGCATCAATGCATGGGTATGGTAAAGATGGTTGGTCAATGGTTCGTCATGATCCGGATAATGAAATTAGAGGACCTAGAAATAATCTTTATGCGAAGTTATTTGGTGATCGCTTAGGAAAAGTAAGAGAATCCTTGTTGATATCATCTGTAGGTTCTCAGCCATATGATAAATGGATGATACTACCATAAATGGGTTATGTAATAGCAAATCATTATAACATTGTTCTTGTATCCTTAAGTTCTCTTAGTTTGACGTTCTTCCCTATGATGACTAAACATAATCCTAATGTCTCCATTTACTGCATTGGTTTTGTAAACTCAAATCATTAGGTTCAGGTAATTATATCTATTCATTTTTGTTATAAGTTAACATTATATGTATTCATTTTTGTTACAGATTAACATTATATATATTCATGTGTGTAACAGGTTAACATGAACGAAGGATTTCCCTTACCACCCGTCACAGTGGATTGGTTGGATAATCGCACACCAAATGCAAAATCTTGGATAATAGGATTCTCTGGACGGTTACAACATTGGTACAAGCTTACCCTGATTCTCCCAAGCCATATTAAATTATAATATGGTTTCATTTTTTTCTATATATTTCTAAAGTACTATCCTTAATATGTTATTTCGTTTTTTATGATGGATGAACAATTATAAATAATATAAGTTTCATTTCATCTGAATAATTATGAACCAGACAAGTTATCTGAAGATACAAAACAAAAGATTACTACAATAAAAGATCACACATCTTCCTGAGGAGTCGGTCCGCCCTGCGGAACTGGTCCACCCTGCGGAATTGGTCCACCCTGCGCTAGACGTAGTGCTCGGAAGATCTCAACAAACTCATCATCCTCCTCCTCATCCTGGTGACGCTGCAAATAGCAACTAAGCTCATGTGAAATATGCCATAACCTCGGATTTGTCGGTCCACCATAAAACTCAGGAACTGGAACCTGTACGTCCTCTCCCCGAGCTGGTAGAGTCAAACGAGGATGAGATACTGTGTAGTACCAAGCCAGGTACTCTGCCACAGTATCATATGGAACATCTGGAAAGCACGCCTGCTGAATCACATGCCTAACACTCTGGTGGTAACTGACCCAGTCAATGACTATGTCAAGTGAATCAATGTCAGGGACATGTGATGGTATGTACTGCTGGTATCCAAACTATCGTAAGCATCTGTCAAGAAAATAAAGGATAGATGTATTGTACCATCGCAGACCTCCCTTGTACAAAGCGATATCATCAAAGGGCCTGTGCTGCCTATGATCCTCGAATGGGTGCCATATCACATCACTGGGTGTCAATCCATCTAACTGAGCTCTGATCTCATCAACCTTCATCGACGATTTCTTGTAGCACCACTTCATCGCCCTCGAAAGTCGAGAACCAGCACCACCAAACATCTTCGAGAAGCCTCTATTCCCAATACTCGGGAAATACTCGTGAATCCAACACTGTAATCAAAATATTATCATTTAAATGTATTATAAATTACATAATATGAATATTATAAAGTCACTTAAAATAAAATATTTGAACCTACATAATATGAAAATAATAAAGTAAATAAAAATAAAAATTTTGTACCTGTAGAAGAGTGGAATATCCACCAAGATGCTTGCACGAATAAAATGAAGCATCTCTGAGGTATCTATAAAGTGTGTCAAGTGCAGCAGCTCCCCAGCAGTATCTGCCACATCTGTCCAGGTCCTCAAATAGGGGTAAATACTTTACCTCTACAAGAGTATAGGGCTTATCCATAAGAATAGTGCAGCCAAGTATCAACAGCATATACACCCTGGCCAAACAATCAAATCTCTCCTCAGATTGCAGACGAACAAAATGAGTCTTCAACCACTCAAGTCTATAATATGGACCTCTGCATGCACGAACCTCCTCGGCTGCATCCTCCAACGGAATACCCATCAGACGAATAGCAAGACTGATGGCATCTGAGTTAGTAATTCCTTCTGCGGGGATAAATAGCTCTCCTCTAATAGGTGTGTGAAGGAGGCAGGATACATCATCCAGCGTGATGGTCATATCGCCAAAGGGCATATGAAAAGACGAAGTCTCAGGATGCCATCTCTCGACAAATGCAGATAGGAGGTTCGTATCGATCCTGGACAAGCTGGTCCACTGAAGAGACGCTATACCTGACTGAGATATCCATTCTTGTATATGAGGTGGGAGCATAGATGGAACACATCCTATAAGTTTGCTGCCATGTGCAGCAACCTTAAGCTCATTCTTCGGTCATCTCTCCTGAAAATAATACATATTATATGTTATTATCAACTAAAGATTAAAATAAATATTATTCATTATTGAAAGTTTATAGGTTCTCTTACCTCGCCATCCCACAAATGTCACGCAACATGATTCTGGTACCTCACTAAAAGTGAGGTATCAGAAGGTCCTCCGGGGAACGGTGGATGTGGAGGAACATGAGGCGTAACAGGATTAGCAGCCTATAATGCGTCAAGTTCTAGCTGGTATAAATGCGTAGGATCTGTCCTTCCATCGGGCAATCACTGATGAATATGTCTGTCGCATCCTCTGATTCGAGACACTGTAATGAAAACAAAAAAAATTAAAAAAAACACACACAACCGGATGTAGCTCATGAGCTACTTCCGATATGCAAAGTTCTAAACCGGAAGTAGCAATGACCCTACCTCCGGAGTGTAACACAAAAAAAATATGAACCGGAAGTAGCTTACTTGTGATTTCCGGTTAGCAAAAATCTAAACCGGAAGTAGCTCCTCTGGGTTATCCGGTACGAAATTTTAATTGTGCGAATTTTTTTCCAAAATCTTGTCTGAGGTGAAATGAGGTGAAAAAGTTAAATTTTTTTAAATATTTACTATTTATATAAGGGTAAAATCATCCAAAAAAGTTTAACGTAGGGATACCGGGATAAATATGGGGTACTAGGTATAATTTCCAGAGCCATTCCATATTCAAATCCATCATATCTTAGGCCCATTATCCATGTTATTTTTTTACTAATTGCAAAAGAAATAAAGAAAAGGTCAGTTTGCATTCTTTTAGCTATTGTGTTATGAGCCTTTACACTTTCATAAAAATAGACCCCACCACGTTCTCTTTCTTTATCCAATTTCAAAAATATCAAAACTTATGACCCCACACTCCCAAAAAATGTCTGCGTGTCACACACACGTGATCCACTCTTCACTAGCATCCCATTACAATTCCATAAAAAAATTCTTACATACACCACACACCAAGTTTGTTATTCATGCCAGCTACACAAAAACGGAAAAGAAAACAAGATTCACTCTATTTCACTCTCCACATACCATAAAACCATCACACTTATCCCCATTCTTCATCTAACCTTTATCCATAAACTCAAGCACAATCAATAAACAACAACCATCACCTTCAAAATTTCGGAAATCTCCTTCACAAACCTCTACTCTCACATTTTCACATCACCTCCTCTTACTAATCTCATGACCTCATACCTCTGCTCAAACCGAAATCCCAACAACCTCAAAACTCCAACACAAACAACGTCAAACACTAACAACACAACAAAAACTAAATCAAAGCAAAGAGAAGATGACAATCCGAAACAGATCTGAGATTGAAGAGAACAAAGACTGAGCGACAAAGAAGGGCATGATAACGCAACGACGTTGTTGTGTTTTGTCGGTGCGATCTGAGGCGGATATCATATCACCGACAATTTGATCGAAGATTACATCGCAACGCATACATCATTGAAACAAAGAGGAATTGAGATTCAAACCATTTCAAAGCGTGAGAGCGAATTTGCGGAATCGTTGATGTCACGATGTGATCGTCGAGGTCCATCTTTTAGTCGCCGTCGCGTTTTGAAGAAGTGAGCATGACACGCTTTCATTTTTTTACTGATAACTTTTGTCTCTTTCTATTATTCAAAACAAATCCTTTATAATTTTTCATTCGTGTTGACCGACCTTTGTGTCTCATTTTCTTTTTTAAAGCAAACCCTTTTGATTTAATTATTTTTTTATATTTTTTAACCTTTGTTCTTATTTAAATAAAAAACAGAAAAGAAGCCCTTGTTGTTGGGCTTTAGGAAGAGCCTGCATTCATATCTTTTACTACTCCTCACCCCTGTGCCCAGCGGATCACCACCTCTATTTGTTTTCTTTTATTTTACTTTGATAGTATTTGTTAGTTGTTATTTCTTTCTAATTGCAATTAGTTAATTTTGTTAAAGTTTTGGTTTAGAGTTTTATTTTAATTTTGTTAATTTTGATTCTTAATATAGCTTTGATTTTAATTTTTTCCGATTAATTATGTTTAATAGAATTTTGGTTGATCTTGGTTTTAGTTTGGTTTGATGTTTTGTAGGCTTATTACTTGATTTTGATGATGGAGGATGTAACTTGGTGATAGCCTTGTAGCTGATTTATTTGTGTGATTCTTGGTGCAAGTAGAGACGAAAAGTGGACTATTTCTTGGGCTTGAAGACTCGTCTTGACTATTAGTCTTGTTGATCATCAATCTGGATAAATACTTCGAGCTCAATACTTTGATTTGATACTTATTTCTTGAGTTTGCTTGCGCGTATTGAAGAGGCAACAAACCTTCTCCATTAGGTACCACTGGAACTCAGTTTTCACGCCTCATTCTAGCCCTTTTACATACTGCTTTCATCTGGAGTCTTACATCGTGTAGGCTCTGTCTGCGATTGTCTGATTACCTGATGTTTCTCTTTCTTTACTTGCACACTTATTGCTTCCACATCTCAACTTCTTCCCTCATATCTTTTTACATTATCTTACTTGTGTTTGTTATGTGCTTAGGCCATCAATGTTTAACTTCTTCTTCACCCCCCTTTAGGATCATCTTAACTTCTCTTAAGAAGTAAGTTGAATCCTTTGCTCCTTTCTTTTCTTCTTCCTTTCTTTTCTTATTTCCTTCTTCTTCATTAGGATATAATTCAAACCACACTAACCTAGGATTTTTATGCATGATAACATCTAGGATTGTTAGTCCCTCATTTAGTTTTTACCTTTGAGATCCTTTTAGTGCTCTTTTTTTCTCATCTTCACACAAAATCTAAAAACCATTTAATAATGGTTGAGGTAGTCTTGTGTATATGGACTTATTCCATGGGACACTTGTATTTATCCCATCTTGGGACAGTACAAGCTTGTCTAGCATGATATACAAGTCTAATCATGAGACCATTTTCACAAACAAAATCATAAAAAACACTTCTTTACAAAAATCACAAAAACACTTAATAAATTCAATGAGTTAGTGAGCTTAGGCCTTAATCTCTGGAACAGAGTTTTGGGGGTCTTCTCCATGCTTGGGTGTGCTTGTTTCTCATTCTATCTTGGAATGTAGTAATAGGTACACATTCCATGGAAAAAGACTTGAGTTCACTTTCTTGTGTCAAACACAAATAAAAGCTTCTAAAAGCCACAAACAAAGAATAACCGTCTCTCCTTCGGGAGTTTTTTTCTCATCACCTTCACTCACAACGTACGAACTTGCTCCTACTTGTCTCTTTTCAAGACGGTAACGCACTCGTGCCAAAAGAGCCTGCAACAACTGAGCATTGACATAAGTAGTTCAAGCTTCAAAACACAAGCCATTTTACTACCTAGTTAGGGGAACTATGGCGTCTCTGATCCTCGTGTCCATATGAGGTACGTAGGCAGCGGGGTAGGGCCCGTTCGAGCACTCTTTTATTCTCCCTACATCTTCCCCTTTCTTTTCTTTTCTTATCCACTTTCAGTCTTTCTTTTTGCAGCAGATTTCAATTCTTCCTCCTTTGTAACATTTTCTTTGCAAGCGTGGATCCCGTTGGGTACGGTAGACTATCTGGGGGTGCTAACACCTTCCCATGTCGTAACCGACTCCTGAACCTAGTTTCTTTGGTTCGTAGGACCTTTGTCCTTCCTTTCTTTTATTTGGTTTGTGCAACATTACCATTCCCGTTTTTTCGGGATAAAAATGCTTGGCTGGAGACTCTACCCTTTTCAGCGCCACTTTCACGTTTGTACCAGGATGGAAATCCAGGGAGTGATAGCTGGTGACTCTACTGGGTATCGAACCCAAAATCTCTGGTTTCCCCTTGAGAGTCACTCCTAGCGCTTGTTTGTTTCTGTTTCATTGGGAGTTTGATTGTTTGCTATTGCGTGTTAGTTTATTTTTTTATTTACAGTCTTACTTTACAGTTTTATTTATCGCTTTCAGTATTTTATTTTCATGCATCATTATTATACTGTCTGGACTGTTTGGATTGGATTTTCTGTTTGGTGGGTTGGGGATTATTACTGTGAGATGATCTTGTAACAGGGGCTCGAGTGCACCCTAAGAGTTAGCGTGGATAGTCACTTTGGCTACATGACATCTTTTCATGCGGGTAGTAGGAGAGTTCCACGCCCAGACTGCGACCGTCTTGGAAATGTCTTGATATAGGGATCGTCCCTACTTCATTACATGACCTCGACAATTATCTGCATCTGGGGATCGATCATTGAGAACCTTTGTGGAAACATTCATCTCCAGTGGTGACAGTGGCAGACCATATTTTGTGGCAAACCCATTCGCACCCGAGGGCCCATTGAGAACTCGCATAGGATGGTTTGGTTCTCTTATAGGAACTCAGTTAAAGCATTGGTCGTATGACGATAGTATTGTATCCCAATGGCTGAATGTACTATTGTTTCTCGATTTCGGCGCTTGAAGCTGGGGACTTATAAGGGATGCTTGTTTTTCTCGGACTCACACTGAGGCCTCCCTCAGTAGTATATAATGCTTAATCGATTCCCTAATTTGGTCATGTGACATTTCTCAGAGATGATGAACATATTATTGTTATTCGGCTTTGAGAGTCTGTGATGTTTGACCCAGAGCACACCTGTGAGATTGGGAGGGGTTTACAGGTTTTGCAGGAATCCTTGACCTCATCATACCCTTTATTATCAGTGTGATCTTATGTCCTGATCCAGTTATTATGGTTCGGATTTTCTTGATCTTTGGTTCTGGGTTTTTATTCAGAGGACCTTTGGGTTTTAGATCACTCCGTTCTTGGCTCCATTATTCAGATTCCAGGAAGTTTCCAGACGTTGATCCCATGTCTTTGCATCTTTAGCATCATCATATTGCATCTGCATTCATCAACATTGCATATCATTTTCCAAAAAGCTCATCATTCCTCCTTTGTCCATGACCAGCCAGCTCATTTCCCTGTACTCATGTTTTAACAAGTGGTAACTGTTGTAAGACGAAAAAGTGTTTGAAGCAAGACTGAGCAGTGTTAAGAGTTAATAAGATTATATTGGAAGCCGTTGGTAGTTATGTTGAGGAACAACCATCAAAATGTTGATCTTCCACCTGGTTTCACTTTGATGACCAATCCCCTGTATGATCTCTCTCTCTCTCTCTCTCTCTCTCTCACTCTTTCTCTCTTTCTCTCCTGATGAGGATCTTCCACAAGTGAACTACCTCACTCAAGGCCAGCCTATGCAAAGCCCGGTCATGAATCAGGGTATACTTGAGCTGTCTATTGTCCGAGGTGGACATTCATCTTCTTCTGATACTACAGACTATCAGAGTTTTGCATTCGTTATGCTCGACTTCCAAGGGGAAATCCCTGTAATGAAAGCCAAGGATCCACGAGCTATTGAGTCTGATGAAAGGTTTCGTGTGTTGGATGAGAAACTTAATGCCTTAGCGAGTCGTGATGCCTTTGGTTTTGATGCTTTAAACCTGTGTTTGGTACTTGGTCTTGTCATTCCTCCAGATTTCAAAACTCTAAATTTTGAGAAGTACACTGGTGTCAGTTGCCCGAAGCGTCATTTGGTGATGTTCTGCAGAAAAATGACTTCTTATGCACGCAATGATGAGCTGATGATTCATTGTTTTCAGGACAGTTTGAGTGGTGCATCCTTAAGTTTGTATATGGATTTGGAAAGTAGCCGTATCCGGTCATGAAATGATTTATCCAGAGCTTTCCTAAAGCAATACAAGTACAATCTAGACATGGCGCCCAGTCGCACGCATTTGCAGAGCCTATTTCAGGGGAGTAGTGAATCTTTCAGAGAATATGCACATCGGTGGAGAGAACTGGAAGCCCAGGTGCAACCATCACTTTTGACTTTTTCTTGGACACCTTGCAAGGTCAATACCTGGAAAGAATGAGTAGCATTGGGACATCAAACTCCTTTGATTTGACAATAGTTGGAGGGCGCATTAAGAGCCTACTCAAAAGTGTAAAGATCCAAGAATATTTTAGCATCCCAACTAGTGAAGGTGAATTTGTTGGTACCTACCAAGGGGAGGAGGAGTATGAAATCAATGCAGTCGTGGCCAATATCGAATATTCTAGTCCATCATCTTCTCATAGATCATCCTTTCTTGTGTCTGGCTTCTCTTATGGACAATCGACAATGCTCAGAGGGCCATATCAGAAACCCTGGACTCCTCCTCGTCCAAATCTGCGAGCTCATGGTCAAAGACTTCAGAATCAAACTCAGATCCAGCCTAAGCCTTGCAACAATCTGGAAATAAGGAATGATCCTCTTCATCAAGTCTCCATGGAATATAGTTAATTTTTGCCATATCTAATTCAGAGCTCATTGGTGGTTCCCAAGCCTCTCAAGCCATTTCCAGATTCGTACCCTCCAGAGTACAATCCTTATGAGCAGTATGGGTATCATGGTGGATCAATGGGACATTTAACTAAATATTTCAAAGCTTTTCAAGCCAAAGTACAACTGTTGATCGACAAGGGGTACATATCCTTTCCAGAAGGAAGCTTGGTTGTGTATGTCAACCTCTTTCCTGATTGAGTCCGAGGACTTCGAAGGAGTGTCTCCTGATTTCAGTGGTCCAGACAAGAAGACGTCATCAGAGCTGGAGATCATTGTATCCTTTCTATCATTTTCATTGTAGTTCCTTTCCTGTTAATAGTTGCTTGTCTTTTAAACATTATTGTTTTGAATGGTAATGATAATGAAGTGATCATGCACTTTTTGAATCAATCATGTTGTATTCGCTCATTTTCATTGCATTGAAAAAAAAACAAAAAAATGCATGCATATACCTCCCATTTATTTCCATGTTGTTTAGCAGACTTGAGGGAGGATGATGAAAACTGAATACCCATAATTGTTAAAGGTATGCTTTCGTTTTAGAACCTGCTGACGATGTACATGCATTGCTTCAATTCCCAAACACCGAAGATATAAGGTTGATAGACCCTCATCAATCCTTTGAGCCTTGAAGTAGGAGTTTCTTTTCATAGTGAAAAAACCCTCACATTCAACCCGGGGCAGGGTAGTCATCAGTTAGTTTGACCGAGCGTTCAAATTTCCAAAGGAGTGTGCATCTGAGAATCCATTACCTTTTGTTCATTACACCTTAAGAGGTCAAGGGACGTAAAACCACAATGTTTACCACCTCAATAACAAAGGAATGAGACGGTCAAAAACCATTGTACACAAGTCAGACAAACCATTGTCACACGATTTGTTCAACAAAAAAAAATAATAACAAAAAAAAGAAAAAGGAAAAGGCCCACTAAGTCAAAAAAAATTGAAATAAGTGACTTAGGAAAAAGTTAGGGCATCCCGCTGGACTTCAAAATTCAAAAATTCAAAATGAATCAGTCCAGGCAAAAAATCAAGAAGAAAGAAAAAAGCTTCAATAAGAAAAAATTCGTGTGATCAGAAAGAAAGATAAAGTGGTGACTGTTGCTCCAAAAAACCTCATTAGTGTTTAAGCCGTCAGTGTTATTGGTTCCTCAACCATCACAAAACTCTCTCGAGAGGTAAGCACTTAGGCCAAATTAGTTGAACATAAGACTAGAGAACATCAAGGAGAATGGGTGGGCACATATATGTTTTGAGCCATAAATCCATCTTTCTAAAACCGTGAACCATACCACGTTACAACCCTTGAAAGTCCTAATTGAAGCAGGGTCAATTCTGAAAGCATACTACGACAAGGTTGTGTAAACTATCTCCTAAAGATTTTCTAATATCATCACTACATTTGGACTAATGGTCCTTTCGTCACACACTATCACAACATTCAAATAAATAAATTTTCAAAATTTGCATGAGCATCGCATTAAAATTACCATTTGTGAATGGACAATTTTAATTGCAAGTCGGTCTGTGACATCATGGGAGTTCCTACAAAGAGCAATCATGAGAGAATTTGATCATTCAACAATGATGACCAGAATCGAGAGCATCTTGTAGGTCTTTGAATCAGGGGCATGTTATTTAGTGATTTTTGTTGACCAAGGAATCAGTCAGGATAAAGCAACATCCAAGCATCAATTGATAGAGGGGAAATATTTTGAGAGTCAGTTGATCAGAAGTGAATCTACCAAACAGGGGCAGGCCACCTGGATTTTCTGTTGACTAAGGGCCACCTGGATTTTCTGTTCACTAAGTGGAACTCTCCTCAAGAGAACATCCAAGTCTGTCATCCCAAGAATTGGATAATCAGAGGCAGTCTGTTCAAAGATCCTCTAGACAGGGGCAAATTTTAGCTACACAGAGCAAGTTATATCAGTGACCTCCGAGTTCAAGATAAGTGTCGGGAAATCATGCTACCCATCTTCGCCATGTCACCCTTCTAAAAAAGAAGTCTTTCCATAGAAGACCTTCTTCCCACCTCAGGGGCATTTATGGTTCTTTCATAAGCATTGCATAAATTATTTGCATACATTTTTCATGTCGTTTCGCTCGACCGTAGAGCCATATGCATCATAAATGCATTGGGCATACCCCAACAACATCAATATCACGCCAAAGGGCATCGTAACCCAACAACGTCTTGACAATTCAAAGTCTAGTTATCGTCTGGTAAACCAATTCAAAGTCCAGTTCTCGTCTAGAAAACCATTTCTAAGTCATGTTCTCGTTTGGAAAACCAACCCAAAGTCCAGTTCTCGTCTGGCAAACCAACTTCAAATACCGGTTCTCATCTGGAAGGCGGACCTTTTAACAAGTTCTCGTCTAGCCACCTTTTCGTTTATCCTTTAGAACTCTAGTTCTCGTCTGTTATTCATTCTTTTTCAGAGTCAGTTCTCGTCTGACAACTTATTCTTTACCCATCAGTTCTCGTCTGTCAGCCTACTTTCAATAAACCAGATCTCGTATGTTAATTCACCTTTAATGTCCAATTGTTTGGAAGAAAAAAAATCACTATCAACATGGCCTTAACGCCCATCTGTAGCGGTAAAACATGAGTGTAAGCTATTAGTTAACTTAACTCAGTAAACAGATTCGTCACTGCGCTTTTATTTTATTCCAAGAGGAAAAGGAAAAAAGAGCGAATAAATCCTAATGAATCTAAAAGCAAAAAGAGCTAAAATAAACAAGCAAAGAACCGGGTAAGGGGATAGGTTACAGAATGGGAAGGTTTTACGCACCCAAAATGTCTGTGGTACTCCACGGGAGCCCTTTGAAAAATTTATTGCTTTTGGTTTGAAAAAGGTTTGTTAAAAGAGAGTGGAGGGATGCGAGAAGAATTATTTTTTTAATATTTTTGTGTTTGGAGAGGTTTACCACCTCATGCCTACGTACCCACAAAGTGGAATGCAAGATCAAAACCCCGTAGTTCGTGGTACAAATAGTGAAAAGGGTTGGTTATGATTAATTTTATTAAGTGGAGAGAATTTGTCATTTTCAAGTGGATAGCCAAACAAATCTACCATGAGAATGAAAGCATGGACTCATACATCATTATGGGGAGGGCGCCAACTCAGATAAAATCAACGAGTATGCCACTAAACCCCCACAAATGACAAGAGACTCAATTGCATCAAACTACAACCATGGATATTGAGAGACTTGCACCCGACTAAAGAATAATGACTCATAATCGACACTTTTTAAAGAAAACAAACAAAAGTGCACAAAGGCACAAAACAACTTGAATGAGTTTGGTTCTTTTTATTTTTCGAATTAAAGTCAAAATGATTAAATTCATTGATTCTTTAAGAGAAAATAAAATAGTAAAATCCACTTGACAAAAGTCAAGGTTTTAATTTTTAAAGAAGTGATGATATTGGAGAAAAAAAACAAGAATCCATTGAAAAAGAGGGAAGATTTTGTAAATTAAAGAAGGGGTGGAGATAAAGAGACTATCCTAGAAAAGAAAATAAGGAGATAAAGAAAGAAAGATCTAACCAAACTTGATGATACTTCCAATTATGAGCCTAAGCGTTCCACCCTTATAAGCTAGCAAATGGCTAAATAAAGGCAAGTACCAACTTCATGAAGATCAAAGCAAATGAGAGATGTCCTAAAATCTAAGTCCAAAACTCCATTCCAAAGCCGAGGATAGTAACTAATAGTCCAAAGATTAAGATCACAAGTTTTTAGAAATTTAATCCTTTATTAATATTTTTATGTCCAAATGGACAAAAGGAAAATCAACACAACAAAAGTAAGAGCAAGAAATTTAAACATGATAATGGATGGATAAAACATAATAAAGCATAATAAAATAAAAACAATAAAGGTGCAAGAAATTAAATGTTAGTAGCAAAAGTAATTAAAGTGCAAGAATCTAAAATATTAATAGTAGTAATAGTATAATGATATTTACATAATAGTGGTATGGTGAACATAATCAACCACAACCAAAAGAGTAACCAAAATCGAAAGGCAACCGGATCCACTTAGTATCTTACACTATAGTGTAACACCCAAAATTTGCGCTCTTAATTTATTACTTCAACTGGCTTATGTTTACAGTCAGCTGCATGTCTCGTTAGGTCACACATTCATTCCTTTGCATTGAGACTTAAGACAGGGTGTCATACCCCAAATTTGTCATACCTTTATATTACTTTTAATTGTGTGTGTGTCTACTAACCATAATTAATATATATATATATATATATATATATATATATATCATTTTAGCTTTGTTTGATTATGGTTCATGTTCAGGTTGTTGCAAGGTTCATTGAGAGCATGTGTAGTATTGAAGTTCAATTGGTTATGACTTGGTCAAACAAATGCTTGTTTGGTGATTAAGCCATCAATATCCAAGATTTTGAGCAATGCATCGATTTTTCATATTTGAAGTTAACACAAGTAGTTCCATGATCAAGCTATGGTTCCAATATGCAAAGAGGAATGAAGGATTGATCCGTTAAAGGAGAATTTCATGTGAGGCGTAATTATTTTATCCAAGGGAGATGGGACAATTGTGTTTGCTCAATCCAAGATGGACATCTAAATTCAGATCAACTTCTAGAGGGTATGTGTCCATCCTGTGACATTAGTTTCGAGTTCTCTCATACAAGTGTGATGAGTGTACTTGAGAAGCATGCATCATCAAAGGTCTAAAACATAATTTGAGCAAAAAGCTTTCGCCGAGGAAAAGATACAAGTTGTCTCAAAGGGACATGTGATTTTCTAAACCATAATTTGAGTAAAAGCTTTGATTTCAAAAGTTCATTACAAGATGGAAAGAACAAGTTTATGGATTACATGGATAGGGTTGTGTTAATGCCATTATACTGTAGTCTTAAATACCAGTTCAAGGAATTGCATAACATACAACAAGATTTCAATATGTGATTCTTCTTACATTAAATTGTTACAAACGACAACTACAGATCAAAGTTACATGGAATCTTGAAAGTAGAAAATCCTAAAAAAAATTGTGATTAGTGTAAGTTGTAGCCCCGATTTTATGGCTCACAAAAATCCATGCGAAAGGTCCATCCTAATAACTTCAATATGCAGCCATAAAATTCCGACAAAGCCATGATCTACCCTTCCAAGTCCCATGTCAAAAATTGACCAAACAAAGAAAGAAAAGATAATGTTAGTTTCTGCGAATCACGAGGAAAAGAACATAACAGAAATAAGAAAAATCAGTTATGGAAGTTGTAACAGAAAAGCTCACCAAAAACAAAATAACAGAATTCTCTTCAGTATAGACAATTCTCCCACGTCACCGTAAAATCGTAAGGAGTCTTCAACCACTTCCAACGCAACTTATCCATCTTCAATGCGTCAAGCGGAATCGTGACCAAAGTACACCAGAAGCGACAACACTTAACCTTCAACATTGACCAATCCTCAATCCTGTAAACCAATTAACGCAACAACAACAAACTGAATTTACAAGGATAACCAACGCAGATTCATGGCAATAAGAAGAATAAGATTGAGTTTGTAGCAAAACGCTACCAATTCAGATCATGAGAAGTTCAAGAAGAAGTAAGAAAAATCTCATAATCAAAAAGAAGTTACAACAACCTAACAGATTTTATAACTGATTTCTAACTGAAGTTAAACAGAATCACAAGGAGCTCACCTCTATAAAGCTATTGATCAACTCCTTTATGAAGGGAGAATCATTTTTCTTCCGTTCTGAATTCAGTCTCACTTTTCAACATCTTCTCATTCCAACATTTTCACCACCCTTCTCTCAAATCTCTCATCTTCACTGCATCTTCGCCCCTGATTCTCAATTCTTCATCTTAGACACTCACTCTTCTCCAGTCTCCAATCAATCCTTCGGGTTCAACTTCATCAACAAGAGCCTTCTGCACTTCATCTTTGCTGAACATCACTGTCTCTCCCAAAGATTTGCATCTCAGTACGAACGCGAACGGTCGGTGAAAGGAGAAATGAAGGTGAATTGAAAAGAGTCGCCAGCTAGGCATTTTTATCCCGAAGGAAAGGTAATGCTGAATAAACCTAAGAAAAGATGGATAAGATGGTTGCGAACCAGAGAAACTGAGAAAGGGGGTTGGTTACAACCTAGGAAGGTATTAGCACCCAGATTGTCCCTCGTACTCGACGGGATCCACGCTTAAAAGATTTGTGTTTAAAGGGGTAGTGTTTGTGCTATCTGTGTGCAAAAGCTGGAAAAGAAAATACAAGTGTCAGTGTAAGAAAGATATGAATTGCTTAGGAATGAGGCTTAGAAAAAAGAATGCTGAAAGAGGGGGAAGACACAAAGACTTTTGTTAGATAACAGTTAAGTTATGCCTACGTATCCTCTCGTGCAATGAGGAAGTCAGAACACCGTAGTTCGACTCAAAGAGACTGAAAGATAAATTGACTGTGAACTGCTTACTTGCCTATGCTCAAGTGTATGACTCGTCTGGCTCGAGTTCTAACTGTCTTGCATTAGACGGAAGAAGCGAGTTCTCGTTTATGAGTGAGTGTGATGAGAAAAGAATCCCGAAGGAGACGATTATTGTTTGTTTTTGTGTTTTCAACATTTTATTGCTTTTTTGTGTGTTTGTCATAAGTTAATGAGCTTAAGCCTAAACCATGGGTTAGTAAACTCATACATATCCTCCCTTTGGGATAATGAGAATACTTAAGTGTCAGATAAGTATCTCCACTTAATTGCCATGACGATGTAGGATTAAGATCATTAACCTACTTGTGATTATTTAGATGTTTTTGGTTTTTTTGTTTAGTGTTAAGTAATGAGTTTAAGCCATAATCAAGGATTAGTGAACTCATTACACCATCCTAATAGAAGGATAATAGATGAGCACACTTAAGCTGAGGAAGATACCTCAACTTAATCCATGATTATGGAGTAACCTCATGACAAAAAAAATCTTTATTACATGGATTTTAATCGAGGGTGAGATTAAGAAATGGATTTTATGGTTTGTAAGACAGCTTAAGGGGGACTTGTCCATTAACACTTGGGTTAGTTCTTCTTAACCAATAAAGAAAGAATTAGAACCCTAATGCAAGGCCCAAGTTACAAGTTAATGTCTTAGTGATTATTAAGATGGATTGATTAAGAGGTTTAAAAAAATTAAGGGTTTAACACTTAGGATTAAAGTTATACACTCCATCCTAAGAGAAGGATGCAGGCATAACCCTAATTACAAAGTCTTAAAACCTTAAAGGTTTAGTCTCTAATGAGGAGGTGAGAAGAGAGACACAAAGAAGACACAAAGGTAAAAGCTAAAGGGGGACTAATCACAACCCTAATTATTGTCATGCTTGGGTGTTCCTATGGTTTGTGAGGCTTAAGAAAGATCTTCAAAGAAGCCACCAATGGAAGAAGCAGATGAGAGGAGGAGAAGCAGAAGGAACAAGTTACTTACTTCACTAAAGAAGATAAGTAACTTGGAGAAAGAAAGTGAATGATGAACATGAATGAGAAAGCTCACTCTAAAGCAAAGAAAAAATGCAGCAATGATGCATAAGAAGAATGAGAAGATAAATGAGAAGTGAAGGAAAATTCACTTCTCAAGTTACTTACCACCTGAAATGGTTAACATAAAGGAAAGAAATGAAATGAAAATGAGACATATGCAAAGGTAAAACCAAAACCAGAAGCAAACACATGATGAAAATGGTGCTATTAGATGATGCAAAAGCATGTCAAGTGTTATGAATGTTCATACAAAAAGAAAGAATGCAAATGAAGAATGTAGGAAGCATGAAAACACATGTATACTTATGAAATGAAATAGATGCAAATCATAGCAAATGTATGAAGAAATGATCAAGAAATGTTCAAGCAATGTCTTAAGATGTCTAAGATGGCATACAAGTGCTTAGAATGTCATGACAAGTTCACATGTTCATGCAATGCAATGTAAGATGCAAGTATGGATGCAAGATTAGGGTTACATGAGAGGATGAGATGCAAATGTCAAAAACAGAAGCAAATCACATGATAAAAAATTGCAAATGAACTCAAAGTAACCCTAACCCCATATTATATCATACCCCAAAGGAGAAGGTCTAACTCTTAACCTAAAGAAAGTTATGATTTTTCTAAGTTTGCTAGGGTTTTTGGGTACCTTAAGAGGGAAAATGCAAATCAAATGGAAAATGCAAGATAAATTTGTGACAAAAATATCCTAGAAACTACATGCCATATAGAAAACAATGAAAAAAGAACAATCATCAAACCATTCATGGTTAGGCAGAAAAGAATTTTCAAAGTTAGGGTTCCAAAAAGGGATTTTTATGAACCCTAAATTCAAGAAAAATGTCAAAGTTGGATAAAAACCAAAAAGAAATTTGTATGAATGGTTTGAAAATGTTTCTAAATGTCCTAAGATGCAATGTGAATTTTTTTGGGATTTTTAGAAACCTAAATGGTATTTTAATTAATTAATTTCCATTAATTAATTAAAATAAACATTTAAATATTTTTAAAATTATTTTTTAATGCAAAAATAAAAATAAAAAATGCTTTTGGGTGGAGAAAATATTTGAAGTCAAAATGCAGAAGAAAAATATTTTTGGAATTTTCTAAGTATTTTAAAATAAATGCACAAAATAAATGCAATAAAATGAAATAAAAATTGTAATAAGGGGAAGTCAACTGATCCAATGGACCAGGTTTGAACTTATGCTGACTGCGCGCGCAGATGTATGGGTAGGATTGAATCTGGCTTAATTATATAATTAACGTAATTAATTAATATTTAAACTTAAGTGTAGTGATCTGGACCATTCATGCGCGCGGGAACTAAGATCCTAGGGTCCAGATTTAAACTTGGCTGATTAACCCTAATTGCTAACCCTAATCACTTTCAGGTGACCGGAGCTAGCTCCGGTCATCTTCTCCGGCCATCCTTCAACCCAACTTCCACCACAGGCCATGAAACTTCACCAAAATCTCCAGAAATGATCTATGGACAACACTAAACAAGAATCCAACACTCAAAATCATTTATTTTCAGAAACCAGCATGAATCGAAGCAAACTTCTTTTAGGTCAAAAATTTCAGAGATTCGATTCATGCTCATTTCTTCACCATTTTCAAAACCAACAAGTGCAGTGTGATCAGGGGAGCATGGGGAACATTTCTATAACATAAAATAAAGTTTTTGGAAAAATTGTTCTTGAGGTTACCTGAGCTTAAGCTTTCTCAGTTTGGAGCTTTTGGACCTCCTCTCTTGTGCAAACCCACTCCTCTTGACCTCCTGATGAAGTTGCAATGCTCCGAAGGAGCTTAGAATGGCTGGAATGAAGGCTTGCAACTCAACTGGCCAGAATTCGTGTTTGTGTTTGGCTGGCTTTTAGGCTTGTTTGATGGTTGGTTTATGTTCTAATGATGATGGTAAGTTGAATGGTGAAGTTTGTTTGGAGTTTTTGTGGCTGAGAAAAGTGTTTCGAAAGCTTTTGCTTTTGGGGTGATTTTGAGAAACTTGGTGATTCAGAGGTTTCAGGCTTGTGTGATGTATCTTATGAGTTGCTTTTGATCCACATAACAATGTTTGATAGGTCAGAAAGTGGGTGGTGGTCTGTGGTGATTGGTATGGGCAAGTTGCCAAAATGTCAACATTAGGTGTACTTGAGATATGGGCTCATGTTGCAGCTGTTTTAGGGCATGTCTTGGCTCAACAAGGATCAAGGAGAACAATGGAAAATGTTTTGGGGGTGATGCAACAAGTGTGTGAGAAGTTTCAACCCCTTTTGCAAATTTGAAGAAGTTTGGCCCCTTTTGAATTTCTTGAAGTTCAAGGCATGAAATGGAATGATTCTTTGGGAAATTTTGGTCACAATTCATTGTAGTATCTTTGTATGATGTTTAGAGAGTGATTAGAGGTTACAAAATGACTTGGTTTGTGAATTTGCAAAAAATCCTCTTTGGTGTGAAAGTGAAAATTATGTGATTTTTGCCAACTTTGCCAAGCCATAACTTGAGTTCTAGGAAGAATTAGAACAAGTTCTTGTACTTTTTGAAAAGGGAATTATCCAATCTACAACTTTTATGACCAACAATTTTTCATTTGAAGCATTTTTGGTTGAGAAAGAGGAGGTTGAAAAACTTTCCCAAAATAGAAAGTTTCCATTACAAGTCATTTCCATTTTTGGCAACTTTTGGTTTAGCTCAATTTTCTTCAATTTTGTGAACTTCCAAGCACTTCAATGATCAAATAAAGATCATATAAATTAAATTTGATGAAAAATCCACTTTGGTTCCATTGTTGGGGGCCTCAGATGCCCTGATTTTGCTCTGACTTGCTCAAGAAGTTACCCAGTGAACAAATGACTTCCACAATGAATTTCTTCATAAAACTTGGTAAACATGATCCTTATAACATATTGAGACTATTAGAAACAAGAATGACCAAAAAATTTGGAGTTATGGCCTTTGAAACCAAAACCCTAATTTCAGGTCATCTGTGTAGTGAAACCCTAGCTCTACTTCCATACTTTGCCAGTTCTTGTGATTTTTTGACTTCCTTGATCATTGAGGGATATAAAATGATGATAGAACATACATGGACCCTCTTGGAATGATTGGAAGCCTTTGGGGTAGCTCAGATGGATCCTTGGATTGCTCAGATTAAAAACCTAGATGCAGATGAACTTGAACTATGCAGATTATCGCTCCCGATAAATGGGAATGGCCCAGATAAAGGTACAGACGCGAACGGTCGGCGAAAGAGGGGTGTGAGGACACACAGGAGTGAACTCACGGGGAATGAATAGAGTCGCCAACTAGGCATTTTTATCCCTAAGGAAAGGTAATGCTGCATAGACCTAGAAAGAACATGGATAAGACGGTTGCGAACCAGAGAGACTGAGAAAGGGGGTTGGTTACAACCTGGGAAGGTATTAGCACCCAGATTGTCCGCCGTACTCGACGGGATCCACTCTTAAAAATTTGTGTTTTAAAGGGGTAGTGTCAGTGCAATTTGTGTATCAAAGAGCTGGAAGAGGATGTACAGGTGTCTGTGTAAAAGAAGTGTAAAGTGTAATATATACAGTGTCAGTGTAAGAACAGGAATAAGATGCCCAAGATCATGAGGCTAAGAGAGTGATGCTGAAAAAAAAGGGGGATATACAGAGACTTTTGTTCGATAACTGTTAAGTTATGCCTACGTATCCTCTCGTGCAATGAGGAAGTCAGAACACCGTAGTTCGACCCAAAGAGACTGAATGGTGAATTGACCTGTGAACTGCTTGCTGGTCTATGCTCAAGTGTATGACCTGTCTGGCTCAGGTGCAAACTGTCTTGCATTAGACGGAAGAAGCAAGTTCTCGTTTGTGAGTGAAGATGATGAGAAAAGAATCCCGAAGGAGACAATTATTGTTTTTTTTTGTGTTTTCAATCTTTTATTGATTTTTGAGATTTGTCATAAGTTAATGAGCTTAAGCCTAAACCAGTGGGTTTAGTAAACTCATCACATCTTCCCTCTGATTAGGGGTAATGAGAATACCTTAAGTGTGAAGTCAGCTTCTCACACTTAATTACCGTGGTGTAGGATTAAGGTCATTAACCTACTTGTGATTATTTAGATGCTTTTGGTGTTTTTGTTTGGTGTTGAGTAATGAGGTTAAGCCATAATCAGGGATTAAACAGACTCATTACACCATCCTAATAGAAGGATAATAGATGAGAATGTTTAAGCTGAGGAAAGCTCCTCAACTTAATCCATGATTAGGGATTAAGCTCATGACAAAACAAGGCCTTTGTTAAGTGGATTTTAGTTAATGATAAGATGAAGAAGTGATTTTTAGGGTTTGTAAGACAACTTTAGGGGGACTTGTCCATCAACACTAGGGTTAGTCCTTCTTAACCAATTAAGGAAGAATTAGAACCCTAATGCAAGGCCCAAGTTACAAGCTTGATGTCTTGATAATTATTAAGTGGATTAACTAAAGGATTTAAACACATTAAGGGTTTAACACTTAGGATTAAAGTTATACACTCCATCCTAATAGAAGGATGCAGGCATAAGCTTAATCACAAAGCCTTAAAGCCTTTAGGGTTTAGTCCCTGATTATGAGATGAGAAGAGAGACAAAAAGGATGACACAAAGGCAAAACTAATGGGGGACTAATCAAAACCCTAATCATTGTCATGCTTGGTTGTTCCTAAGGTTTGTGAGGTTTACAAGAGAAATCTTCAAAGGAACCACCAGGCAGCAGATGAAAGGAGCAAAGAGAAGCAAAGTAACTTGCTTCATTCAAGAAGACAAGTCACTTGAGGGAAGAAAGTAAGAAGAAGAAGAATGAGCAAGCTCAATCTCAAACACAAAACAAAATGCAGCAAGGATGCATAAGAGAGATGAAAAGAAGTTGTGAGAAGTGAAGGCAAATTCACTTCTCAAAGTGACTTACCACCTGAAAAGTTAGTGAAAGGAATGCAATGCAATGCAAAATGAGATGGAATGGCATGATGAAAATCAAAACCAGAAGCATAAGTATGATGATAGTGATGCTATGAGATGCTACAAACATGAATAAAGGCATGAGGATGATCATACAAACATATGGATGCAGGAGAAGCATGCTTAGAACCATGATCATACATGAAAAGTTATGTGATGCAAATGACATACAACATGGAAAATACATGATGCAATGATCAAACATGCTTTCAACATGTCTTAAGATGTCTAATGGATCAAATGGATGCACAAAATTCTATGGCAAGTCAAGGTATGCAAGCAAATGCAAGATAAATGCAAAAGGAAACCCAAATTAGGGCTTATGATCAATGTACAAAACAAAAACCAAAACTAGAAGCAAACATCAAGATAAAAAATTGAAAATGCATTCAAGGGAACCCTAAACCTATACAAATTCACTGCCCAAAGGAGGGGATCCAATTCTTAACCTAGTGAAAGTTATGAATTTCCTAAGATTTCTAGGGTTTTAGGGTACCTTGTCAAGAAAAATGCCAAACAAATTGAAAATGCAAGATCAAATCATGCCAATTTAATCCTACAAACTACATGATATGCAAGACACAATGCAAAAAGAATCAAAGTCCAACTCTCAATGGTTAGGCAGAAATGATTTTTTGAAGTTTGGATCAAAATAATGCTTTGAAATTGAATTAATTCCATGGAAAATTGTCAAAATGCATCAAGATCAGAAAAGAAATTTGGTTTGAGGGTTGGACAATGTTTCTAAATGATTATGAAGGTTTCATGAATTTTTTGGTGATTTTTAAATACCTAAAAGTATTTTTAATTAATTAATCCTCATTAATTAATTAAAAATAAACTTTTAAATGATTAAAAAATGTTTTTAAATGCAAAAAATAAAAACAAAAATGTTTTTGGTTTCTGAAAATTCATAAAAGTTTATACAAAAATTTTCAGAATTTTTAAAATTGTTTTGCTATTTTAAATTAAATGTAGAAAACAAATGAATTAAGATGAAAATAAAAACTAATTAAATGAGAAGTAATCAGATCCAAAGGCCTAGATTTGAACTGGCAGCGCGCGCGTTTGACTTGGCGCCACATCTAAGGGCTGAGATTCAAACTTCCCTAATTAAATGATTAAACCCTAATCCTGCCCTAATTACTTTCAGGCGACCGGAACACTGTTCCGGGCGTCTTCTCCGGCTAGCTCAATTCTCTATCTCTCTCTACACGCAATGAAAACGAAATCTAACTGCCCAGAACTCATCCCCATTCAAAAACGAATCAAACCCCTCAATCAAACATCATTTTCCATTCATTAAACAGCCAAATCGAATCAAAACATTCTTAGGGCAAAAAGTTTCAGACAGTTCATACATGCTGGTTTCTCAACCATTTTCAAAAGTAAACACATATTCATGATCAGGGAAGTGCATAGAAGCTTTTAAGAACTTAAAAACACGCTTCTGGAAAAAAGTTTTGAGATGACTACCTGAACTGAAGCTTTTGATTCAGGAGCTTTCTGGCTGTTTCTTTGGCTCAAATCCACTCCAATGATCCTCCTAAGAAGCTTGCAATGTTTGTTTGAAGTTTGCAATGGCTGGTTTGAGAGATGGCAGGAGTTCTGTTCAATGGCAGGTGGTGATCGTGTTTTTGATTCTTTGAGTTTCAGGCTATGGTGAAGGGTGCTTTGTGACCAGGAAGGTGTGTTGAGTTGATTTGTGAAGTTTGTTTGTGTGTTTGTGGCCTGTGTAAGCAGTTTCGAATGCTTTTGCAAGATGGTGTGAAAATGAGAATGCTGAGTTAGAGAGTGCTTCATGCTTGTGTTTTGTATGCTTTGGCTTGCTTTTGATTTGCATAAACTATTGTGATAGGTCAGATGAAGTGATGTGTGCTTTATTGATTGGTATGGCTCAAGTTGCCAAAATGTCAAAGTTGGTGTAAGAGAAGCATGGGCTACTTTCTAGCCAAGGACAAAAGGTATGTCCTGCGTAGCATGATGTGGGGGGAACCCTAGGATTGATCAGCAAGTCAGCAAGCAAGTGGATTGTATCTTATGATGAGTTTTGCAAGTTGGTTCACTTTTGATTCTTATGAGATTTCTTGCTCCATAGGCCACAAAAATGAGTGATCCCTTGGCCCATTCTGAAATTTAGGTGTTGTATGATCATGTTGTGAAGTTTAGAAGTCCATTTGATAGCTTAATTTGCCTTGACAAGTGAATTTGCAACTTTGCCTCTTTGGTAGAAAACTTCAAATTTTGTGATTTTTGCCAACTTTGACAAGCCATAACTTTTGATCCAAAATGAATTAGGTCATGTTCTTGTACTTTTTGAAAAGGGAATGATCCATTCTACAACTTTCATGACCAAAGTTTTTTTATTTGAAGCATTTTTGAATCAAAAAGCAAGGGTTGAAAAAGTTTCCCAAAATGGCAATTTCATTAAAAGTCAAACTTTCCCAAAAAGTCAACTTTGCAAATGACTTGAAATTCTTCAATTTTGTGAAGTTCCAACTTCTTCTATGGTCAAATAAAGATCATATACAATCAAAAATGATGAAGAACACCCTTTGGTTGGGTCATTGGGGGCCTCAGATGCCCTGATTTTGCACTGACTTGCTTGAAAAAGTCAACTCTTGATCAGATGACTTCCCCAAGGAATTTCTTCATGAAAATTGATATGCATACTCCCTATACCATATAGAGACCAATAGAAACAATAATGAACAAAAAATTTGGAGTTATGGCCTTTGAAACCAAAACCCTAATTCTAGGTCAACTGTGCAGTCAAACCTGGCTCTGCTTCCATGCCATTCTCAGTTCTTGTGATTCTTTGACATTCTTGACTTTGAGGGGATATAATATGATGCTTGAACATACATGGACCTCTTTGAAGTGATTGGTGGCCTTTGGAGTGGCTCAAGAAGCTCTTGGATTGCTCAGATCACAAACCCTAGATGCAGATGACTTTGAATCTATGCAGTGAATCAAAATTGTGGTATGAGATGCTATGATTGAGTTTATGCATATGAAATGATCTCAAGCCTTGGTGTGAATGGGTGAGGGCAAATTTGGGGTGTTTACAGCTGCCCCTATTCATACATGAGTTAGCTGTGCAGGATGTAAGCGACGGCTTAACAGGCAAACAAGATAACTTGTGGTTGAATACCAAAGACAGTCCAAAATTTGCACTCACAGAATGAAGAAGAAAAGGGATATAGATTGTAAAATAAAGTATGGGCGACGAAGGACGACCGTCGAGCAGAGGACGACTGCTGGGGAACAAGCAATGACGGGGACGGCCGACATGCTGGGTAAAGTGCGGAAAATGAAGCAATGACGGGGACGGCCGACATGCTGGGGATAAGAGGAATTATGATGGGGACGGCCATAAAATAAAGCTATAAGACTTTCTGGGGATTAATGAAAAGTGATGGGGACGGCCATCAGATTCATAAAGTAAAGTAACCAATGATGGGGACGGCCATCGGGCTAAACTGATGAAGGACGATCATCAGGAAAAGAAAAAGGGACCACGACGGGGACGACCATCGGGTTAAAGAATAAATGAAATAAACAGATGATGAGGTACGGTCATCAAAGGTGAAGGACGATCACCTGGCAGGGGACAGCTGCTCTGTTGGGGATAAGATGAGGGACGGTCATCTAAGGTGAAGGACGATCACCTGGCAGGGTACGGCTGCCGAAAATATCGCGACATAGGACGAATTCCGGATAAAAGGTCAACGATGGGGACGGCCATCGGACGAGCATGATGAAGGACGATCATCAAGAGGTGGAGGACGACCACCTAGCAGGGGACGGCTGCTCTCAAGGCTTATCATGACATAGGACGAATGTCAGATAACCAAAAATCAACAATGGGGACGGCCATTGGATAAAATGATGAAGGGCGATCATCAAAAAGGTGAAGGACGATCACCTAGCAGGGGACGACTGCTAAATATCACGACACAGGACGAGTGTCGGGTAAAGGGTCAACGATGGGGACGGCCATCGGATGAGCATGATGGAGGACGACCATCAAGAGGTGAAGGACGATCACCTAGCAGGGGACGGCTGCTCTCAAGGTTTATCATGACATAGGACAAATGTCAGATAAAAGAAAATTTGCTTTGCTGGCGATCTACTGGGGAGTAGTAAATACGGACGAGTGTTTACATCCAAGAAATAAAAGGTATAAGTGTTTGATGTTGTGTATAGATTAAAGATGCGGACGAGCATCCTTAAGACTACGATACGGACGAGTATCGGGTAGAAACAAATACTGACACGTGTTCAGAGATGATGATACGGACGAGTATCAACTGGTTAACAAGGAACACGGACGAGTGTTGAATCTGAGGGGACTCTTCTGGGGAATAATAGACACGGACGAGTGTCCACATTCAAGAAGTCGTAAGTGTTTGACACGGTGAATGGATTAAAGATGCGGACGAGCATCCTTAAGACTATGATACGGATGGGTATCAGGTAGAAACAAACGCTTGACGCATGTTCTGAGATGATGGTACGGACGAGTACCAACTGGTTAACAAAGAACGCGGACGAGTGTTGAATCTGAGGGGATGCAAATGGTGTATACAAGATACAGACGAGTATCTGTATAAGGTATGAGTAGTGTATAGATGAGTGTTTAACTTGCTGGGGAGAGTGACACGGACGAGTGTTGAAAGAAGAAAAGTATAATATAAACAAATATCTGATATACAAAGTGTTTAGGTAATTGTGTTGGGGGAAGGTGACACGGACGAGTGTCAAGGAACTGTATATACGAGAGTATCTGTGAATGCAAAGAGGATACTTTGGCTTTATGCTGGGAGTATGACACGGACGGGTGTCAAGAAATATCTGTTATACGGGTGGTCTGTTTGTAAAGAGTGCTCGGGCGACTTTACTGGGGAATGATGACACAGACGGGTGTCAAAAGGAGGGTGTATTTGTATTTATGAGTGTAAGGCAAATGCTTTTGGCTCTCTCCGCTGGGGAATTGACACGGACGGGTGTCAGGACGTATTTGTATCTTTAGGGAAATTGCCTTAGCTCTCTGTCGGGGAATCTGGGGAGTTTTCTGTATATTGTTGATGGATTGTCGATATTCACAAGTATTTTGATTCAGACCACGAATTATGATTATGCAACATGTTTGATTTTTGCCGTAATGTTCCGTATTAGACGGAATGCTACGCTTTGTGGGGTGAATATGATGCGAATGCCATGATTATGCAAAAGACACCGATCCGGGATTCGGATCCCGTTGCTGTGGAGATCTCTGGTTGATTTGTTTGGAATGGACATCCCAGCTGGGGATGAGATCATTGGTAGATCTGATGATTCTGCTCGGGGAAAAAGGTCATTGATAGACTTATTCCAATAAATGAGAGACCCAGCTGGGGTTTGTAGAAGCTTTCGTCACTCTGTTGTGATTCCTTCATGCGTTGCTCTTCTGGATAGAGCCTGAAACTCTGTGGGGAGATGGTTCCCTGTCTTTTGTACTTAGCTGAGAATGAGGAATGATTGCAACTCGGCTGGGGAAGAAGAAATATCACTAAAAGATCTTCCTAGAAATTTCTGCCGAGGAGGATACTTGACAACTCAGCCGGGGATATGGGCACCTTCTGGTACTGCCCCGTTGGAGAAGTGATGCCTGGCAACTCAGCTGGGGAGAAAACACTTTGAGTGCTAAGACTGAGTGTTGATTTGCCATCTTGTTGGGATGAAGCTCACATGCCCCATGTCGCGTTTTGAGTATCTGCAAATCCTGCAAAGATAGGGAAACGCACAAGTAATCCCGAGGTATCCCTTACTGGATTCCGTCGTAGGAGTTCAGACACTCCCGGTAGTAAATATATTTCCTGCAAGCACGTATTCTTATTATTGAAGATAAACATCTGTATTTATGCAATCAGTATCTTAATGACATCAGACATTTTTGCAAATAAAAGAGTACGATACAACGTGACTGAAAATCTGGTTTTATTGATTCATGTGCCCTGAATTGGCAAGATACAGTCAAAGAAACAAATCCCCTGAAATGAGGAGATTGTTACAAATTGAGAAACAAAATGCTGGCAATGTTGACGACGCTTCGAGGAGCTTCCCCTTTGCTATGACTCGTATGACTCTTGACTTTCTTCTCGTCTTGCTTTCTGAAGAAGGCTGATTCTGACAGAAGCTTGATCCTTTCGAAGTTTACCAAGTAGTAGGTGATACAGACGAATTCAGAATGCAGTTGTTTGCTTATTCCCTTATTTTGCATGGACCTCCCTTTCGGGTTTTCAATCCATCGGGATACCCATTTTTGCCTGAGTTGTCCAATGTGGCTTTTCAACTCAGCGGGTGTACACATTTTTGTTTATTTTCCCTTACTTTTGCCCGAGTCTTTTATTCTGTTTTTGACTCGCCGGGATGCCCTATTTTTGCCTGGACTTACATTCTGTTTTTATGTCCAGCGGGTCATTTTATGCGAAGTATTTTTTAACTGCATCTGAATTCACAGGGGACGGGAAGTCTTCACCATCCATAGTGCTGAGCATGAGTGCTCCACCCGAGAAAACTTTCTTTACTACGAATGGTCCTTCATAATTCGGAGTCCACTTGCCCCTGTGGTCTGTATGAGGAGGGAGGGTTCTTTTCAGCACAAGACCTCCTACTTGGTACTCTCGGTGCCTGACTTTCTGATCGAAGGCTTTCTTCATTCTTTTCTGATACAACTGCCCATGACAGATTGCAGCCAATCTCTTTTCTTCAATCAGACTCAGTTGTTCGTATCGGGATCAGACCCATTCTGCTTCGTTCAGCTTAACATCCATCAGTACCCGTAGGGAGGGTAATTCAACTTCAACAGGTAGGACTGCTTCCATACCATACACAAGCTGATACGGTGTTGCCCCGGTGGATGTTCTGATTGACGTGCGGTACCCATGCAAGGCAAACGGTAGCATCTCATGCCAATCTTTGTATGTGACTACCATCTTCTGCACAATCTTCTTGATATTCTTATTAGCTGCCTCAACAGCGCCATTCATCTTTGGCCTGTAAGGAGAAGAATTGTGGTGTTGAATCTTGAAGTCCCGGCACAGCTCTGCCACCATTTTGTTGTTCAAGTTGGAACCATTGTCAGTAATGATTCTCTCGGGAACTCCGTATCGACAGATGATATCTCTCTTCAGAAATCGGGCTACCACTTGCCTTGTAACGTTTGCATAGGAAGCTGCTTCGACCCATTTAGTGAAATAGTCAATGGCGACCAGGATGAATCTGTGACCATTCGAAGAAGTCGGTTCAATCTTTCCAATCATATCAATGCCCCACATGGCAAAGGGCCAGGGTGAAGACATTACATTCAGAGGATTGGGAGGCACATGCACCTTATCCGCATAAATCTGGCATTTATGGCATTTCCTGGCATAAGCACAACAGTCGGCATCCATAGTGATCCAGTAATAACCCGATCTTAGCAATTTCTTGGCCATTGCATGTCCTCCGGCATGGGTACCAAAGGATCCTTCGTGCACCTCGTGCATCAACAAGTCTGCTTCTGTTCTATCAACGCATCTGAGGAGTACCATATCAAAGTTTCTCTTGTACAGGGAACCATCAGTGTTTAGGAAGAAACTACCAGCAAGCCTTCTCAAAGTCTTCTTATCATTGGAAGATGCCCCAGGTGGGTATGTATGATCCTTCAAGAAGCATTTGATGTCATGGAACCAAGGCTTATCATCTTTAACAACTTCCGCTGCAAATACATATGCTGGCCTGTCAAGTCTGGATACTGCAATTTGAGGCACAAAATTGGCAGCTTGAACCTTGATCATGGATGAAATGGTAGCCAGAGCATCTGCAAATTGATTCTCGTCCCGAGGGATGTACTCAAGCTTGACTGTTGTAAAGAAAGTTAATAACCTCCTTGTATAATCCCTGTAAGGTATCAAATAATCCTGGTGTGTGTACCATTTGCCGTTGGTTTGATTAACTACCAGAGCTGAATCTCCAAATACGGTTAAAGTCTTGATCCTGAGGTCAATGGCTTCCTCAAGACCCATAATGCAAGCTTCGTATTCAGCTTCGTTGTTAGTGCAGTTAAAGGTGAGCTTTGCCGAGAAAGGCATGTGAACTCCTTTAGGCGTAATGAGTACTGTACCAACACCACGACCATTCATATTAACAGCCCCATCAAACATCATAGTCCATTCTTCTTCCGGGTCAGGCCCTTCAGTGTGAATAGGCTCTTCGTGATCTTTTGCTTTTATGAACATGATGTCTTCATCAGGGAAGTCAAATCTCATAGGTTGGTAATCATCAATAGGTTGCTCAGCAAGATATTCTGACAATACACTGCCCTTGATGGCTTTCTGAGATGTGTATTGGATGTCATATTCGGTGAGGATCATTTGCCATCTTGCAACCCGTCCGGTAAGTGCTGGCTTCTCAAAAATATACTTGACTGGGTCCATCTTTGAGATCAACAAGGTAGTGTGGGTCAACATATACCGTCTCAGTCGGCGAGCAGCCCACGCTAAAGCACATCAAGTTTTCTCGAGCAGTGAATAACGTCATTCACAGTCGGTAAACTTTTTGCTCAGGTAGTATATTGCATACTCTTTTCGACTAGACTCGTCATGCTGGCCCAGCACACACCCCATTGACTCTTCTAATACTGTCAAGTACATGATTAGAGGTCTTCCTTCAACTGGAGGCATAAGGATTGGAGGCTCTTGAAGGTATTCCTTGATCTTGTCAAAAGCCTTCTGGCAGTCTTCGTTCCACCTGACCGTTTGTTCTTTTCTCAACAATTTGAACAAAGGTTCGCAAGTTGCTGTGAGGTGAGATATGAACCGTGAAATGTAGTTCAATCGTCCCAAGAACCCTCGAACTTCTTTTTCTGACTTTGGCGCAGGCATTTCTTGAATGGCTTTGACTTTATCAGGGTCAACCTCAATCCCTTTCTCACTTACAATAAATCCCAGTAGCTTACCGGATCGTACCCCGAATGTGCACTTGTTGGGGTTCAACTTCAATTGGTACTTCCTCAGACGCTTGAATAGCTTCAACAGATTTACCAGGTGGTCTTCTTCTGTGAGGGACTTGGCAATCATGTCATCCACATAACATTCAATTTCTTTATGGATCATATCGTGGAATAATGTCACCATAGCCCGTTGATATGTTGCACCAGCATTCTTCAGTCCGAATGGCATCACCTTGTAACAGAACGTGCCCCAGGGTGTGATGAAGGTTGTCTTCTCCATGTCTTCAGGTGACATCTTGATCTGATTGTACCCTGAAAATCCATCCATGAAGGAGAATACCGAGAACTGAGCCGTATTATCAACCAATACATCAATGTGAGGTAATGGGAAGTTATCTTTCGGGATGGCTCTGTTCAGATCCCGGTAGTCAACACACATTCTTACTTTGCCGTCTTTCTTAGGCACAGGTACAATATTAGCAACCCACAGCGGATAGCTAGTCACAGCAAGGAACCCGACATCCCACTGCTTCTGTACCTCTTCTTTGATCTTCATTGCCATATCTGGGCGAGTACGGCGCAACTTCTGTTTTACTGGTAGGCACTCTTCTCTTAAAGGCAGCTTGTGCATAACGATATCGGTGTCCAACCCTGGCATATCTTGATAAGACCAAGCAAACACATCCACATATTCCTGAAGCAGGTCAATCAGTCGTTTCTTCACTGAGTTTTGTAAGCAGGCCCCGATCTTAACCTCTTTCACGTCTTCATCTATACCAAGATTAATCGTTTCGACCTCCTCCTGATGAGGAGTGATAACCCTTTCCTCTTGTCTCAACAACCTGGCTAGCTCTTCAGGAAGCTCATATTCTTCTTCAACCCCTTCATCAGCTTGATTGATTGGATTGTCAAAGTCATACGAAGCCATAACTGTGCTGTTGTCGGTGCAGTCTGGAAGGCACTCTCTGCAAGGGTTTAGATTGTTCGTTTTAGTGATTGATTTTAATCTTGTTTAGAAAAGTGAAATGAAATTTATCATTTTGAAAACATTGCCATTTATTTTTGTACAAAAAGAAAAATGGAAAAACAGTGAGCGGAAAAGAAAAAGACTCATTTGCAAAAGATGTTTGATTATCATTGATTAATCTGTTTGCACAAAATTACAGATGGCCCGATTACAAAATGAGTCCTATCATCTTGGGCAAGATGCAAGACTTGATGCATGCTTAAAATATACAGGAAATAGTAATTACTCTGCAGGAGTAACCCTTATAATTTCCTGGGAAGACCAGTTTGAGATACGGCTCCCCGGGATCCTTGGACGTATCCAGCTCTCCAGGTTGCGCTCATCTTCCGACTCATCTTCCAAGTTGTTTACAGCATCAGGGGTGAGCATCCCCCGACTAATAAAACTGGGCTCCTTAGCAGCCTCTTCTTGATCTTGTTGAGTTGGTCTGTAACCCAACCCAAATCTGTCTTCTTTCTTTTCCACCGGCAACAGCTTGCCCCAGCCTTGAGAATTCCCCTCCTCAACAACCTTCCTGGCTTGCTGGTAGGATGTCATGGAAGTCCCAAATACAACAGATGTTTCATTGATGTTCAGGTCCTCAAATCCCTGGCTCATGGTTTCGTGGATCTCCCCATCCATCTCAATGTATTTGTATGTAGCCAGGTGGCTGACAAAGATATCTTCCTCTCCATAAATAGTAATGACTTGGCCCTCCCACTCGAATTTTAACTTCTGGTGAAGGGTGGAGGTCACGGCGCCAGCGGCGTGTATCCATGGTCTACCCAATAGACAGCTGTAGGCAGGCTGTATATCCATCACGTAGAAGGTCGTTTTGAAAGTTTGTGGGCCAATCGTTATAGGCAACTCAATTTCCCCCAGAACTGATCTCTTAGAACCGTCGAAGGCTCTCACTACCAAGTTGCTGGGGCGTAATGCCAATCCTTCATACTCCAGCTTCACAAGGGCTTTCTTAGGTAGGACATTGAGGGATGACCCTGTGTCCACTAATACATGAGAAAGAACTGCACCCTTACACTCCAAGGTAATGTGCAAAGCCTTGTTGTGATTGCGGCCTTCCGTCGTCAAATCAGTGTTGGTAAATCCTAGTCCATGACTAGCATTAACATTTCCAACTACAGCTTCCAACTGATTGACGGTAATCTCCTCTGGCACATAAGCTGCGTGCAAGACCTTTAATAGTGCGTTCCGATGAGCCTCGGAGCACATTAGCAATGATAAAATGAAGATCTTGGAAGGTGTCTGGTGAAGCTGGTCCACTACCTTGTAATCACTTTTCTTGATGATTCTCATGAATTCATCAACCTCTTGATCAAAAGGGGTTTTCAAAGATTCTTTAACAACTTGTTCTTCCTGCACCATGCTCTTCCCTTTTGCTTTGGCAGCAGCTTCTGCCTCAGCAGTGGGTCTTGGAATCTGCGGGGCAAAGAGACGCCCGCTTCGAGTGAAGCCTCCGCCTCCTCCCACATTGTCTATTTGTGGTGAAGAAGTTGATGATTCAAGAGTGATTTTCTGCCCTTCGCAGTATAAATCTGAGCCATAATGCCAAGGGATGGCATTACTGCGTTCATAAGGTACTGGCCCGGGCATTGTGATGGTGACTGGACTGATAGCAGCTGCAGAAGGGACCGTGATAGTCTGTGGATCATAGTATATTGTGACTGGTGCTCTGATAGGAGTGGCATTTTGTGAGTTGTAGGCAGAATCATTTGCAGGATCATAATAAATTGTAACCGTTGAGACACTTTCATTGTTTGCTGTTGATGTTGTAGGAGACACTGTAGACTGGATGGGTGTTGCTGTTGTAGGAGATTCTGAATGAAGGGGTGCTGAAGTTGTAGAAGGGATGTTTGTTGATATTTGGTCCGTTGAAGTAACAGATGAAGCATTTGTTGATGAAACTGAAGAGTTGTTTGGAACAATGGTTGTTGCAGTTGTAGAAGACTCGGGAACTGTTGTTAAGGAGATTGCTGGATTGGTAGGTATTGATGTTGTGATTTGAAGCAGGCCACTCTGGATGAGACCATCTATGCCCTCTCTCAAGTTATCACACCCATTTACCGAAATGTTGCAATAAGCACATCCTAGCTCACATCCCGGGAATATTTGACATTCAAAGAGTTGAGCTTTAATCTCTACCAAGGGCGTCCGAATCTGACCCACACTGGTTATTAAGTAAGACGGCTTATCTTCCTCAATAGCGTTAATTCTGGGTCCTTCGTGGTTGGGCATAGGGTTCTTGTTAACATTTGGTGGGGGTGCAAAGTTTAGGGCCTTGGAATCCACTAGGTCCTGTACTTTCATGTGCAAAGCTCTGCACTTCTCTGTACTGTGGCCAGATGCGTTGGAATGGAATGCACATCTGGCGTTGATGTCGTAATTTCTGGGTAGACTGGAAGGATCTGGAGGCGCCAACGTCCTTAACTCAACCAAGTTGAGCTTCAAGAGCTGTGGCAGTAAAGCGGCATATGGCATGGGGATTGGATCAATCACCCTATTGGCTTGAGATGGTCTCTGTTGGAATGGTCTTTGCTGATTGTTGTTGTTGGCGTTATTGTTGTTATAATTTCTCTGAGGTGGATACTGAGCCTATTGCTGGTACTGGGGTTGTTGTGGTTGATAAGCTGGTTGTGGATGAATTGGAGCGGGAATGGTGACTGCTGCTACAGACCTATGAACATATTGGGGTCTGCCCCTGCTGGTATGGATAGCATTGGTCTCACCGGTTCTTCTTGGACCTACAAAAGGTTTTCTGGGGTTGCTGGACGAGCTCACACCGTTGTTAGAAATCTTGCCCATCTTTAATAGGCTCTCAATTCTTTCCCCGACTATGACCACGTCAGCAAAGCTAGTGGAAGAAAAGGCAGCTAGCCTGTCAATGTATGTCCCCTAGAGGGTGTTCATAAACATATCAGCCATTTCCCTCTCTGACATGGGTGGCTGGACAGCAGCAGCAAGCTGTCTCCACCTCTGGGCGTACTCCCGGAAGCTTTCCCTAGATGATTGAGACATTCCCATCAGGAGGGTTCTGTTGGGAGCCATATCCAAGTTGTACTGGTATTGTCTGATAAAGGCCTCGGCCAGGTCTTTCCAGCACCTAATGGTTGCTCTAGTCAGATGAGAGTACCATTCCCTTGAAGCTCCTGTCAAACTATCTTCGAAATAAAACATCCACAACTTTTCATCCATGGTATATGCCTTCAGCCTCCCCAGAAAGGATTGCAAGTGGGTCCGTGGACAGGATGTTCCGTTGTACTTCTTAAAGCACGAAGGTTTAAACTTGTGGGGAATCCTGACCCCGTCCACTAAGCCCATGTCCATAACATCAAAATCCAAGGAGTTTTGAGATTCCAAGGACCTTAATTTTTCAGCAATTTCATCTAGCCTTCTGTCATAGGCTTCATCCCCAGCTCCCATCACTGTGAACTGATCTTCCTGGGGGTCTTCTTGGAGTACTCTGCCTGTAGTAGCATTCCCTTTCACATTAGCAGGGATGTTGATCTCTGGATGAAGGTGAGGGCCATACACAGGTGGGTTGACATGAGGCTGAACCCTCTCATTATTGCTTGTTCCCCCAGTCCCTAGATGGGGTTCCTCCTGGGTCTGCCTTTCTACTAAGGCCCTTAATCTTTCTTGGCTCTGTGCCAATCCATTCATCACCTCCATAAACTGAGTCATCTGATTTCTCATTTCTAGCCTTTCATTGGCCATTTGAGTCCTGACCTCTGTAAGGTCCTGCTGTACTTGGTCCATTTGTATACCCGGAAGGTTGTTGCGGGTGGGATATCTGTGTGGACGATTGAGTGGGAACACCCGACGTCGAGCAATAGTTCCTGAGATCACAACAGAGTTAGTAACAAAAACGAAACAATACCTACAAAACAAAACAAAAGGTTAGTATGCAATGCAGTATGCTTATTTGCTTCCAAGGTATCCGGCTTGGCACTTGGTTTTGACCTTTCCAGACCCCTGAGGAAGATGCTTTGATGTTGCTTGAGAGAAAAAGAACTCAGATGAAACAAACTAATGAATATATTACAAATGGAAAGAACATACATAGTTTGTTTTTTACAGTACATGCCCTCTGAGGGGTCAAAAATACAACATAAAAGCAAAGTACATGAAATGAAAGCAACGACAAGCAAAAGTCAGACACCAAAACCAAACTCATCCTCCTGGACTTCCTTCAGAAGTGCTTCAGTCACAGGGTCAGCTGGATGCTCTGTGAGGTTCCTGATAAGAAGATTCCTGGTGGCAATAGCTGCATTTAGCTTCTTGTGTCTGCCTTGGTCCTTTGACCTCTTCACACCAGCCCTAATCTTCAATTCTGAGATCTCTCTTTGGGCTGCTAACAGGGCCTCCTGTTGCTCTTTGGCATTAGCCTCCAACTGCTCAATTTTATCCTGAGTCCTCTTATCTTCCTGAGTGCGAGCTTCGGTGATCCTGACTCACCTAGCTTGACTCTCTTTTAGATATAAATCAGTCCTGGCTTTCTGGAACTGAGCCTCCTTGCAGGCATTCTTCAAAATCTGCTCTCCAGCCCTTGACTTCTTGATGTAGTCCTCTGACTTCTCAATCCTGGCTAGATGCTCCACCTTTAGCTTTTCTAACCTTTCAATGTCCAGACGACCATCACTTCTCTCCCAGAGGGTCTTCTGTAGAGCCTGAGTTAGATTCTCATTCCTCTCTTTCAGTTTCTCAAACTCTTCTAGGCTGACAGTGGCAGGGGGTGGTGCAGTGGATGGCCCAGGTGCATCCTCAACGGTAAAGGGCATCCCAGAAATTTGAGCCCTGGCATGTGACCACTCATAATACTGAGCTGAGGCCACATTGTTGCATCTTCCAAGAATGGTTACCCCTTTAGTCTGGACATTGTCCCAAGCCCAGGATGCTTGCCTGACAATAGCCAGACTAGGCTTGATCTCACAATAAAGGGTCTCAGCTAGATCTTGTACCCTAGGAGGGTGGACCAATGCATATCCCAGTTGTCTTTTGAATAGCAGAGGGTTGTAGTTGATGCAACCCTTCACTCCTATCAGAGGTACATTGGGAAATTGCCCACAACTAGTAATGATGTCTCTACCCTTGGTGCTTTGAGTGCACCACCTGATATCAGCTGAGGTCAAATCAATGAGTCTTCTAGCCCAATTCTTTGGCTGGTGAGGATTCAAGAATGCATCAGTCTTAGGCAAGTGTTTGAGCAGCCAGGTATGGAACAGGGGAGCACAGCATCTCACCAATCTTCCCCTTTGTTTTTCATTCCTTTGGTGAACAGAGTAGTAGAAATCTCCTAGTAAGGTGGGCACTGGGTTCCTCAGAATGAAAAGATGGATTGCATTCTTGCTAATAAACTTAGGCTCATCTGCAAATAATATAACCCCATATATGCTGAGGGCTAATAATGCACAAACTGCCTTCCACTCCCCCAAGGAGGCCTTCAGAATAGCCTGAGAGGTCAAGAAATCCAAGTGTAGACCAGAGATTCCAGCCTTTGCTGTCATGTTCTGCCCAATCAGAACTGGTTCCATATACAATGCCTTTGCCACCTCTTCATTACTAGGAAAAGCTATCTCAGGGTTGAAGGGGACTCCACCCCTGATAGGTACACCAATCATTGATGAATACTCTTCCAACAAAGGTCCCAACTGAAAATCCTGGAAGGTGAAGCACCTCAGAGGGGGATCATAGAACTGCAGGCAAGTATGAATTAAGCTCCTCTGGGAAGGGTCCAAATCCATAACCACATCAAGGATTCCTCCATAATGTTCTCTGAATAGTGGTATATGGTCTGGAGTAATCAGGGCCTGGACCTTCCTGATGCCAGCTAGTTCAGGCTCAAAGAAATGATAGGAGATGTTGCTCTTCTTAGGTGCCATGTTGCTGAAGAACAGATGCTGATGATGATGACTGATGCTAGAAGATGGGCCACAGACAGGCTGAGACTGGTGATGCAGGTCACTGAAGCAGGTAGCAGATACTGGTGAAGATAGGTCTATGCATATGAAGGGGTCAAAACCAAGCCAAAATACAGTATGGATACCCTGAAAAACAAATAAGCAAATGTTAAATGATTCAATGATAATGTATGCAAATGATATGCAAGGGTTTGTGATCAAGCTGGATCTGATTAACTGCCTTGATATAGGTCCATGTATGTTCAAGAAGTCCAGATGGAGGTTCATAAGTCTAGTAACCTAGGTGGGGGACTCAAATAAAGAGTCACATGTCCAAGGTTAAAAATCACAAGAACTGTTCCAAAATGGAGTACTCTTAATCAAACAAAGTAACAGGGTATGTTGAGGTCAAGGGTACCTGCAAACCTGTAAACAGCCCAACCCCCTCATAGGTGGTGTTCTAAAACAAGGATCCTCAGACTTGGATCAGTTATGAGAAGTGTAAACACTTCTAACCCGGAGGTACAGTGTTTACAATAACCATAAAAGATCCTCCTCTAATTCACCTCAGTTTCTGAAGGTTAATACTAAAGGTCATCCAAACTTAGCAGGCTTCCCAGATAGCCCTAGCACTACAGGAAATCTGTAGCACAGAGTTCTCAAGAAGAAACCCATATCTGAACCGTGTTTCATATTCCCGCACCAGACCGAAATGGAATGGGAAAGAACATGAACCACTCTAGCCTAGGTGTCACTCAGGTCCCAGGTATAGGACCTTAACTCTCAATAGAACCCCACCCACCAAAACAACAAAACCAGATCCAGCCAGCACAGTATGACAGTATGATGTATATAAAGCTGTAAATAAAGCAGTAAACCAACTGTACATAAAGCAATAAATAAAACAAATATACAAACACAAATAGCACATAACACCCCAGTAAACACAAATCAATCAAGCGCTAGGAGGAACCCACAAAAAGAACCAGAAGCCCTGGTTACAGTATAAGGGTCCCCAGCAGAGTCGCCAAGTTGTCGCTCCCGATAAATGGGAATGGCCCAGATAAAGGTACAGACGCGAACGGTCGGCGAAAGAGGGGTGTGAGGACACACAGGAGTGAACTCACGGGGAATGAATAGAGTCGCCAGCTAGGCATTTTTATCCCGAAGGAAAGGTAATGCTGCATAGACCTAGAAAGAACATGGATAAGACGGTTGCGAACCAGAGAGACTGAGAAAGGGGGTTGGTTACAACCTGGGAAGGTATTAGCACCCAGATTGTCCGCCGTACTCGACGGGATCCACGCTTAAAAATTTGTGTTTTAAAGGGGTAGTGTCAGTGCAATTTGTGTATCAAAGAGCTGGAAGAGGATGTACAGGTGTCTGTGTAAAAGAAGTGTAAAGTGTAATATATACAGTGTCAGTGTAAGAACAGGAATAAGATGCCCAAGATCATGAGGCTAAGAGAGTGATGCTGAAAAAAAAGGGGGATATATAGAGACTTTTGTTCGATAACTGTTAAGTTATGCCTACGTATCCTCTCGTGCAATGAGGAAGTCAGAACACCGTAGTTCGACCCAAAGAGACTGAAAGGTGAATTGACCTGTGAAATGCTTGCTGGTCTATGCTCAAGTGTATGACCTGTCTGGCTCAGGTGCAAACTGTCTTGCATTAGACGGAAGAAGCAAGTTCTCGTTTGTGAGTGAAGATGATGAGAAAAGAATCCCGAAGGAGACGATTATTGTTTGTTTTTGTGTTTTCAATCTTTTATTGATTTTTGAGATTTGTCATAAGTTAATGAGCTTAAGCCTAAACCAGTGGGTTTAGTAAACTCATCACATCTTCCCTCTGATTAGGGGTAATGAGAATACCTTAAGTGTGAAGTCAGCTTCTCACACTTAATTACCGTGGTGTAGGATTAAGGTCATTAACCTACTTGTGATTATTTAGATGCTTTTGGTGTTTTTGTTTGGTGTTGAGTAATGAGGTTAAGCCATAATCAGGGATTAAACAGACTCATTACACCATCCTAATAGAAGGATAATAGATGAGAATGTTTAAGCTGAGGAAAGCTCCTCAACTTAATCCATGATTAGGGATTAAGCTCATGACAAAACAAGGCCTTTGTTAAGTGGATTTTAGTTAATGATAAGATGAAGAAGTTATTTTTAGGGTTTGTAAGACAACTTGAGGGGGACTTGTCCATCAACACTAGGGTTAGTCTTTCTTAACCAATTAAGGAAGAATTAGAACCCTAATGCAAGGCCCAAGTTACAAGCTTGATGTCTTGATAATTATTAAGTGGATTAACTAAAGGATTTAAACACATTAAGGGTTTAACACTTAGGATTAAAGTTATACACTCCATCCTAATAGAAGGATGCAGGCATAAGCTTAATCACAAAGCCTTAAAGCCTTTAGGGTTTAGTCCCTGATTATGAGATGAGAAGAGAGACACAAAGGATGACACAAAGGCAAAACTAATGGGGGACTAATCAAAACCCTAATCATTGTCATGCTTGGTTGTTCCTAAGGTTTGTGAGGTTTACAAGAGAAATCTTCAAAGGAACCACCAGGCAGCCGATGAAAGGAGCATAGAGAAGCAAAGTAACTTGCTTCATTCAAGAAGACAAGTCACTTGAGGGAAGAAAGTAAGAAGAAGAAGAATGAGCAAGCTCAATCTCAAACACAAAACAAAATGCAGCAAGGATGCATAAGAGAGATGAAAAGAAGTTGTGAGAAGTGAAGGCAAATTCACTTCTCAAAGTGACTTACCACCTGAAAAGTTAGTGAAAGGAATGCAATGCAATGCAAAATGAGATGGAATGGCATGATGCAAATCAAAACCAGAAGCATAAGTATGATGATAGTGATGCTATGAGATGCTACAAACATGAATCAAGGCATGAGGATGATCATACAAACATATGGATGCAGGAGAAGCATGCTTAGAACCATGATCATACATGAAAAGTTATGTGATGCAAATGACATACAACATGGAAAATACATGATGCAATGATCAAACATGCTTTCAACATGTCTTAAGATGTCTAATGGATCAAATGGATGCACAAAATTCTATGGCAAGTCAAGGTATGCAAGCAAATGCAAGATAAATGCAAAAGGAAACCCAAATTAGGGCTTATGATCAATGTACAAAACAAAAACCAAAACTAGAAGAAAACATCAAGATAAAAAATTGAAAATGCATTCAAGGGAACCCTAAACCTATACAAATTCACTGCCCAAAGGAGGGGATCCAATTCTTAACCTAGTGAAAGTTATGAATTTCCTAAGATTTCTAGGGTTTTAGGGTACCTTGTCAAGAAAAATGCCAAACAAATTGAAAATGCAAGATCAAATCATGCCAATTTAATACTACAAACTACATGATATGCAAGACACAATGCAAAAAGAATCAAAGTCCAACTCTCAATGGTTAGGCAGAAATGATTTTTTGAAGTTTGGATCAAAATAATGCTTTGAAATTGAATTAATTCCATGGAAAATTGTCAAAATGCATCAAGATCAAAAAAGAAATTTGGTTTGAGGGTTGGACAATGTTTCTAAATGATTATGAAGGTTTCATGAATTTTTTGGTGATTTTTAAATACCTAAAAGTATTTTTAATTAATTAATCCTCATTAATTAATTAAAAATAAACTTTTAAATGATTAAAAAATGTTTTTAAATGCAAAAAATAAAAAAAAATGTTTTTGGTTTCTGAAAATTCATAAAAGTTTATACAAAAATTTTCAGAATTTTTAAAATTGTTTTGCTATTTTAAATTAAATGTAGAAAACAAATGAATTAAGATGAAAATAAAAACTAATTAAATGAGAAGTAATCAGATCCAAAGGCCTAGATTTGAACTGGCAGCGCACGCGTTTGACTTGGCGCCACATCTAAGGGCTGAGATTCAAACTTCCTTAATTAAATGATTAAACCCTAATCCTGCCCTAATTACTTTCAGGCAACCGGAACACTATTCCGGTCGTCTTCTCTGGCTAGCTCAATTCTCTATCTCTCTCTACACGCAATGAAAACGAAATCTAACTGCCCAGAACTCATCCCCATTCAAAAACAAATCAAACCCCTCAATCAAACATCATTTTCCATTCATTAAACAGCCAAATCGAATCAAAACATTCTTAGGGCAAAAAGTTTCAGACAGTTCATACATGCTGGTTTCTCAACCATTTTCAAAAGTAAACACATATTCATGATCAGGGAAGTGCATATAAGCTTTTAAGAACTTAAAAACACGCTTCTGGAAAAAAGTTTTGAGATGACTACCTGAACTGAAGCTTTTGATTCAGGAGCTTTCTGGCTGTTTCTTTGGCTCAAATCCACTCCAATGATCCTCCTAAGAAGCTTGCAATGTTTGTTTGAAGTTTGCAATGGCTGGTTTGAGAGATGGAAGGAGTTCTGTTCAATGGCAGGTGGTGATCGTGTTTTTGATTCTTTGAGTTTCAGGCTATGGTGAAGGGTGCTTTGTGACCAGGAAGGTGTGTTGAGTTGATTTGTGAAGTTTGTTTGTGTGTTTGTGGCCTGTGTAAGCAGTTTCGAATGCTTTTGCAAGATGGTGTGAAAATGAGAATGCTGAGTTAGAGAGTGCTTCATGCTTGTGTTTTGTATGCTTTGGCTTGCTTTTGATTTGCATAAACTATTGTGATAGGTCAGATGAAGTGATGTGTGCTTTATTGATTGGTATGGCTCAAGTTGCCAAAATGTCAAAGTTGGTGTAAGAGAAGCATGGGCTACTTTCTAGCCAAGGACAAAAGGTATGTCCTGCGTAGCATGATGTGGGGGGAACCCTAGGATTGATCAGCAAGTCAGCAAGCAAGTGGATTGTATCTTATGATGAGTTTTGCAAGTTGGTTCACTTTTGATTCTTATGAGATTTCTTGCTCCATAGGCCACAAAAATGAGTGATCCCTTGGCTCATTCTGAAATTTAGGTGTTGTATGATCATGTTGTGAAGTTTAGAAGTCCATTTGATAGCTTAATTTGCCTTGACAAGTGAATTTGCAACTTTGCCTCTTTGGTAGAAAACTTCAAATTTTGTGATTTTTGCCAACTTTGACAAGCCATAACTTTTGATCCAAAATGAATTAGGTCATGTTCTTGTACTTTTTGAAAAGGGAATGATCCATTCTACAACTTTCATGACCAAAGTTTTTTTATTTGAAGCATTTTTGAATCAAAAAGCAAGGGTTGAAAAAGTTTCCCAAAATGGCAATTTCATTAAAAGTCAAACTTTCCCAAAAAGTCAACTTTGCAAATGACTTGAAATTCTTCAATTTTGTGAAGTTCCAACTTCTTCTATGGTCAAATAAAGATCATATACAATCAAAAATGATGAAGAACACCCTTTGGTTGGGTCATTGGGGGCCTCAGATGCCCTGATTTTGCACTGACTTGCTTGAAAAAGTCAACTCTTGATCAGATGACTTCCCCAAGGAATTTCTTCATGAAAATTGATATGCATACTCCCTATACCATATAGAGACCAATAGAAACAATAATGAACAAAAAATTTTGAGTTATGGCCTTTGAAACCAAAACCCTAATTCTAGGTCAACTGTGCAGTCAAACCTGGCTCTGCTTCCATGCCATTCTCAGTTCTTGTGATTCTTTGACATTCTTGACTTTGAGGGGATATAATATGATGCTTGAACATACATGGACCTCTTTGGAGTGATTGGTGGCCTTTGGAGTGGCTCAAGAAGCTCTTGGATTGCTCAGATCACAAACCCTAGATGCAGATGACTTTGAATCTATGCAGTGAATCAAAATTGTGGTATGAGATGCTATGATTGAGTTTATGCATATGAAATGATCTCAAGCCTTGGTGTGAATGGGTGAGGGCAAATTTGGGGTGTTTACACAGATGAAACAAAAATGCAATATGAGATGATATGCTTAAACTTATGCAAAGATGAAATACCACAAGCCATGGTGTGAACTTAGTGAGGGAAAATTTGGGGTGTTTACAGCTGCCCCTATTCAAACATGAGTTAGCTGTGCAGGATGTAAGTGCCTGGCTTAACAGACAAACAAGATAACTTGTGGTTGAATACCAAAGACAGTCCAAAATTTGCACTCACTGGGGAGAAGAAGAAAAGGGATATAAATTGTAAAAGAAAGTATTGTATGATTATCAAATGCGGGCGATGGAGGATGACCATCGAGCAGAGGACGACTGCTGGGGGATAAAGCAATGACGGGGACGGCCGACATGCTGGGGAAATAAAGAGACCACGATGGGGACGGCCATCGGGTAAAGGAACAAGATTCTCTAGGGATTGAAGTAAGAGCAATGATGGGGGCGTCCATCAGAGGTTTGCAAAGTAAAGTAAACAACGACGGGGACGGCCATTGGTTCAAAGAATAAATGAAATAAATGATGAGGGATGGTCATCAAAGGTGAAGGACGATCACCTAGCAGGGGACAACTGCTCTTTATCACGACATAGGACGAATTTCGGATAGAAATAAAAGTCGACGATGGGGATGGCCATCAGATAAGCATGATGAAGGACGGTCATCAAGAGGTGAAGGACGATCACCTAACAGGGTACGGCTGCTCTCATGGTTTATCATGACATATGACGAATGTTAGATAACAAGATCAACGATGGGGACGACCATCGGATAAAGTTATGAAGGACAATCATCAAGAGGTGAAGGACGATCACCTAGCAGGGGACGGCTGCTACAATATCACAACATAGGTCGAATGTCGGATAGAAAGGGGATCCAATAATGGAGACTCCGCTAGGGAAAGGGATGAGGGACGATCATCCAAAGGTGAAGGACGATCACCTGGCAAGGTATGGCTGCCGAAAGTATCAAGACATAGGACAAATGTTGGATAGAAGGAAAAGTTGCTTTGTTGGTGACTTACCAGGGAATGGTAAACACGGACGAGTGCTTACGCTTTCCAGAATAAAAAGGTATAAGTGTTTGACGCTGTGTATAGATTAAAGATGCGGACGATCATCCTTAAGACCATGATACGGACGAGTATCGGTAGTGTAAACACCCCAAATTTGCCCTCACCAAGTTCACACAATGGCTTGTGACCTTTCATATTTGCATTAGTATAAGCATATCATCTCATATTGCATTTTTGTTTCATCTGCATATTTCAAGTTCATCTGCATCTAGGGTTTGTGATCTGAGCAATCCAAGGATCCATATGAGCCACTCCAAAGGTCTCCAATCATTTCAAGAGGGTCCATGTGTGTTCTATCATCATATTATATCCCTCAAAGATCAAGGAAGTAAAAAAATCACAAGAACTGGGAAGTCATGGAAGCAGAGCTATGGTTTCACTACACAAATGACCTGAAATTAGGGTTTTGGTTTCAGAGGCCATAACTCCAAATTTTTTGGTCATTCTTGTTTCTAATGGTCTCAATATGTTATAAGGATCATGTGTACCAAGTTTGATGAAGAAATTCATTGTGGAAGTCATATGTTCATTGGGTAACTTCTTGAGTAAGTCAGAGCAAAATCAGGGCATCTGAGGCCCCCAACAATGGAACCAAAGTGGATTTTCATCAAATTGAACTTATATGATCTTTATTTGATCATTGAAGTGCTTGGAAGTTCACAAAATTGAAGAAAATTGAGCTAAACCAAAAGTTGCCAAAAATGGAAATGACTTGTAATGGAAACTTTCCATTTTGGGAAAGTATTTCAACCTCCTCTTTCTCAACCAAAATGCTTCAAATGAAAAATTGTTGGTCATGAAAGTTGTAGATTGGATCATTCCCTTTTCAAAAAGTACAAGAACAAGTTCTAATTCATTATGGAACTCAAGTTATGGCTTGGCAAAGTTGGCAAAAATCACATAATTTTCACTTTCACACCAAAGAGGATTTTGTGCAAATTCACATACCAAGCCATTTTGTGACTTATAATACACTTCTAGGCATCATACAAACATAGTGCATTGCCTAAGAATCAGAATTTCCCAAAGAACCATCTCATGTCATGCCTTGAACTACAAGAAATCACAAAGGGGCCAAAATTCCTCAAAATTGCAAAATGATACAAAACCTCTCACACACTTGCTGAATCACCACAAAACATTTTCCATGGCTCTCCTTGATCTTTGCTGAGCCAGGACAAGTCAAAAGCCAGCTGCAACATGAGCCCATACCTCAAGTACAAGTTGTGTTGACTTTTTGCAAGAGAGCCCATACCAATCACCATAGGCCATAACATCTCTTCTAACCTATCAAAGCTTGTTATGTGGATCAAACACAACTCATAACACACAACACGCAAGGCTGAAACCAGAGAATCACTAAGTTCCCAAAAATCACCCCAAAGCAAAAACCTTCGAAACATTCTGTCCAACCATCAAACTTCAAAACAAACTTCACCATTCATTCAGAAATGATCCATAGAGCATAAACAAACCCTTAAACAAGCCTGAAAGCCAGCCAAACAAAAATACGATTTCTGGCCAGTTGAAGTGCAACCACATAATCCAGCCATTCTAAGCTCCTTCCAAGCATTTCAGCTTCATCAGGAGGTCAAGGGGAGTGAGTTTGCACAAGAGAAGAGGTCCAAAAGCTTCAAACTGAGAAAGCTCAAGCTCAGGTAACCTCAAGAACAAATTTTCCAGAAATGTAATTTTAGGTTATAGAAATGTTCTTTATGCTTTGCTGATCATCATGATGTATTTACTTTTGAAAATGAGTGAGAAATAAGCATGTACTGAGCTTCTGAAACTTTTCCAGTTTTTGAGTTTTGATTCGTATCTTGTTCATGAGCTATGGGAAATTTGTTTTAAGGGTAGATTTAGGTTTAGGAAGGTGTGGGGAATTGATCTGGAGCTTTAGAGCATTTGAAACAACCTAGGGAAGAAGTTTGATTTTGAGCTCACCGGAGAAGATGACCGGAACACTGTTATGGTCACCTGAAAAGGATTAGGGTTTAATTAGGGTTTAGTGTGAGTTTGAATGTGGAGCGTTAGATTGGGCTTCCCGCGCGTGTTTGGACGGGTGAGATGAATCATTAGGAATTAATCAGGATTAATTTAATTAATTAATTGTAATTAAGTCAGTTTGAATCCTGGACTTTGATCTACGCGCCAGTCAACCCTCATTTTCCAGCTTTGAACCATAGCCTTTGGATCCACATACTTTTATTTAAATCCATTTTTAATTCATTTTATTGCATTAATTTTGTACAATTAATTTAAAATACTTAGAAAATTCCAAAAAATTATTTTCTTCTGCATTTTGACTTCAAATATTTTTCTTCACCCAAACACATTTTTATTTTTATTTTTTGCATTAAAAACTCATTTAAAAAATATTTTTAAATGTTTATTTTAATTAATTAATGGAAATTAATTAATTAAAATATCATTTAGGTTTCTAAAAATTCCAAAAAAATTCACATTGCATCTTAGGATATTTAGAAACATTGTCAAACCATTCATACAAATTTCGTTTTGGTTTTGATTCAACTTTGACATTTTTCTTGAATTTAGGGTTCATAAAAATCCCATTTTTGAACCCTAACTTCAAGAATTCTTTTCTGCCTAACCATGAAGGGTTTTACATTGGTTCTTTTTGCATTGTTATTCATATAGTATTTAGTTCCTAGCATATTTTTGCCATGGATTTATCTTGCATTTTCCATTTGATTTGCATTTTCCCTCTTAAGGTACCCAAAAACCCTAGTTTACTTAGAAAATTCATAACTTTCTTTAGGTTAAGAGTTAGACCTTATCCTTTGGGGTATGATATCATATGGGGTTAGGGTTCCTTTGAGTTCATTTGCAATTTTTTATCTTGTGATTTGCTTCTGTTTTGACTTTATGCATCTCATGTTGCCTTAAAACCCTAATTTCTCATGTTCATTTACATACATCTTGCATATGCATCCATACATGAACTTGCCATGACATTTATTGCATTCATATGGCATCTAAGACATCTTACGACATATTAGAATCATGCTTGATCATTTCTTCATTCATTTGCCATGATGTGCATTCATTTCATTCCATGAACTTTCATGAACTTTCAAACTTCAAAGCATGCTTCCTTTGCATTCCATCTCTTGTATGAACATTCATAACACTTGACATGCTTTTGCATCATCTCATAGAATCATTTGCATCATGTGATAGCTTCTGGTTTTGGTTTTGTCTTTGCATATGTCTCATTTTCATTTCATTTCTTTCCTTTATGCTAACATTTTCAGGTGGTAAGTAACTTGAGGAGTGAATTTGCCTTCACTTCTCATTTCCCTTCTCATTCTTCTTATGCATCATTGCTGCATTTTTATTTGCTCTAGATTGAGCTTGCTCATTCATGTTCATCATTCACTTTCTTTTTCCAAGTTACTTATCTTCTTCATTGAAGTAAGTAACTTGTTTCTTCTGCTTCTCCTCCTTTCATCTGCTTCTTCCATTGGTGGCTTCTCTGAAAATCTCTTTTAAGCCTCACAAACCATAGGAACATCCAAGCATGACAATAATTAGGGTTGTAATTAGTCCCCCCTTTATATTTTACCTTTGTGTCTTCTTTGTGTCTCTCTTCTCATCTCATCATTAGAGACCAAACCTTTAAGGTTTTAAGACTTTGTGATTAGGGTTATACCTGCATCCTTCTCTTAGGATGGAGTGTACAAATTTAATCCTAAGTGTTAAACCCTTAATTTGTTTAAACCTCTTAATCAATCCATCTTAATAATCACTAAGATAATATCTTGTAACTTGGGCCTTGCATTAGGGTTCTAATTCTTCCTTTATTGGTTAAGAAGGACTAACCCTAGTGTTAATGGATAAGTCCCCCTCAAGTTGTCTTACAAACCATAAAATTCATTTCTTAATCTTACCCTTAATTAAAATCCACTTTAATAAAGGCTTGTTTTGTCATGAGGTTAATCCCTAATCATGGATTAAGTTGAGGTATCTTCCTCAGCTTAAGTGTGCTCATCTATTATCCTTCTATTAGGATGGTGTAATGGATTCACTAATCCTTGATTATGGCTTAAACTCATTACTTAACACTAAACAAAACCCAAAAACATCTAAATAATCACAAGTAGGTTAATGATCTTAATTCTACATCATCATGGTAATTATATTTGAGATGTTTATCTCATACTTAAGGTATTCTCATTATCCCTAATCAAAGGGAGGATATGATGAGTTTACCAACCCTTGGTTTAAGCTTAAGCTCATTAACTTATGACAAACAAAAAAAAGCAATAAAAGATTGAAAACAAAAAAACAAACAATAATCGTCTCCTCCGGGATTCTTTTATCATCATATTCACTCACAAACGAGAACTCGCTTCTTCCGTCTAATGCAAGACAATTAGCACTTGAGCCAGACAAGTCATACACTGGAGCATAGACAAGCAAGCAGTTCATCAGTCAATTTGTCTTTCAGTCTCTTTGAGTCGAACTACGGTGTTCTGACTTCCTCATTGCACGAGAGAATACGTAGGCATAACTTAACTGTTATCGAACAAAAGTCTTTGTATCTTGCCCCTCTTTCAGCATTATTTTTAAGCCTCATTCCTGAGCACTTCACTTCTCTTTTGCACTGACACTTGTATATTTCTTTTCCATCTTTTGCAAATAGATAGCACATACACTACCCTTTTAAACAAAAACTTTCAAGCGTGGATCCAGTCGAGTACGACGGACAATCTGGGTGTTAATACCATCCCAGGTTGTAACCAACCCCCTTTCTCAGTTTCTCAGATTCGCGACCATCTTATCCATTATTTTCTAGGTTTATGCAGCATTACCTTTCCTTCGGGATAAAAATGCCTAGCTGGTGACTCTATTCATCTTCATTTCATCTTCTCCTTTCGTCGACCGTTCGCGTCTGCACCCTATCTGACCAGGTGTCATTTAGTGGGAGCGACAGCTTGGCGACTCTACTGGGGACCCTTATATTGCAACCAGGGCTTTTGGTTCTTTTTGTGAGTTCCTACCAATTCTTGTTTGATTTGTGTTTACAGGGGTGTTATGTGCTACGTGTTCTTGTTTATTTGCTTTATTTATTGCTTTATGTACAACTCTATTTACTGCTTTCATTTACAGCTTTATGCATTTCATACTGTCATTATCATGTGCTGGATCTCTTGTCTGTTTTGGTGGGTGGGGATCATTGAGTGATTAAGGTCCTATACTGGGGACCTGAGTGACACATAGGCTAAAGTGGCTTCATATTCTTTCCCATTCCATTTCGGTCTAGTGCGGGAATATGAAACACGGTTCAGACATGGGTTTCTTCTTGAGAACTCTGTGCTACAGATTTCCTGTAGTACTAGGGCTATCTGGGAAGCCTGCTAAGTCTGAATGACCTTTTTTATGACCTTCAGCATCTGAGGTGAATTAGAGGAGGATCTTTTATGGTTATTGTAAACACTGTACCTCCGGGTTAGAAGTGTTTACACTTCTCATAACTAATCCAAGTCTGAGGATCCTTGTTCTAGAATAATACATGTGAAGGGGTTGGGATGTTTACAGGTTTGCAGGAACCCTTGGCCTCATCATACCTTGTTACTAGAGTTGTTAAGGTTGTATTATTTGGACAATTCTTGTGATTACCCTGGACTTGTGACTCTTTATTTGAGTCCCCCATCTGGTTACTGGATTTCTAAGCCTCCATCTGGACTTATGAACATACATGGATTTTTACCAAGACAGATAAACAGATCCGACACTTGATCACAAACCCTTTGCATATCATTTGCATACATCATTTTTGCATCATTTAACATTTGCCTATTTGTTTTACAGGGTATCCATATTGTTATATTTGGCTTGGTTTTGACCCCTTCTGCTGCTCAGACCCCTTCAACCATCTCCTTCAGCATCTCCATCAGTTTGACAGTGGTTCTTCTCCAGCTATCTTCATCAGAGACTTACCTCCAGCATCTCAGTCAGTGATCTTCATCAGCAGTTGCTCTCAGTTTCTTCACCAGCACCCATGGACACTTCAAGAAAGAGCAACATCACTTACCACTTCTTTGAGCCCACCCTGGCTGGCATCAGGCAGATCCAGTCCCTTATCACCCCTGATCATGTCCCACTTTTCAGAGAACATTATGGAGGCATACTGGACATGGTCATGGATCTAGATGCATCTCAGAGGAGCATGATCCATACTTGCTTGCAGTTCTATGATCCTCCACTCAGATGTTTCACATTCCCTGATTTCCAGTTGGGACCTTTGCTAGAAGAGTTTTCCTTGTTGTTAGAAGTTCCTATCGGAAGAGGGATTCCTTTCAACCCTGAGATGGTTGCTCCCAGAAATGAAGACATAGCTAGGGAATTGCATTTGGAGCCTGCCCTCATTGATCAGAACATGACATCCAAGGCTGGGGTTCCAGGACTTCACCTAGACTTCTTGATCTCCCAGGCCACCCTGCAGGCTGCAATAGGGGAATGGAGAGCTGTTTGTGCACTTCTAGCCCTCAGTATATATGGGGTTATCTTGTTTGCAGATGAGCCCAAGTTTGTGAGCAAGAATGCCATTCACTTGTTCTTATTGAGGAACCCAGTTCCTACATTGCTAGGAGACTTCTACTACTCAGTACATCAGAGGAATGAAAAGCAAAGAGGAAGGCTGGTCAGATGTTGTGCTCCTCTCTATTACTCTTGGCTACTAAGACATTTGCCAAAGTCAGACACCTTCCCGAACCCTCATCAGCAGAAGAACTGGGCTAAGAGATTCATTGCCTTGACATCAGATGACATTAGATGGTGCACTCAGAGCACCAAGGGCAAGGACATCATTACTAGATGTGGGCAATATCCTAATGTGCCTTTGATAGAAGTAAAAGGTTGCATCAACTACAACCCTTTACTGTTTAAAAGGCAATTAGGGTATGCTTTGGTTTATCCTCCCAGAGGACAAGATTTGGCTGAAACTCTTTACTGTGAAATCAAACCTAACTCTGCTGTTGTCAGACATGCTGCCTGGGCTTGGGATAACATTCAGACCAAAGGAACAGCCATCCTTGGCAAGTGCAACGACATTGCTTCAGCACAGTATTCTGATTGGTCCCGTACCAGAGCTCAGATCACTCGGATGCCTTTTACCTTGGAAGATACACCTGGACCTTCTACAGTACAACCGGCAGCTACTGTCAGTTTGGAAGAGTTTGAAAAGCTGAAGGAGAGGAACACTCAGCTAGCTGAAGCCTTAAAGAAGACTCTCTGGGAGAGAAATGACAGCCGTCTAGATAATGAGAGATTGGAAAGGCTCAGGACTGAGCACTTGACCAAGATTGAGAAGACGGACGACTACAACAGGAAGGCAATAGCAGGGGAGTTAGTACTGAATAACGCTTGCAAGGAAGCAAAGACTCAGAAGGCTAGGGCAGAGCATTATTTGGAGGAAAGCCAGGCTAGGTGGATCAGGATCACTGAAGCCTGCGCACAAGAAGATCAAAGGACTCAGGCTAAGATAGAGCAGTTGGAGGCTAGTGAGAAGAAGCATCAGGAGGCTTTGTTGGCAGCTTAGAAAGAGATATATGAATTGAAACTCCAGGCGGGGTTGAAGAGGTCGAAGGATCAGGACAAGCATAAGAAGCTAACCAGTGCCATTGCTACAAGGAACCTCCTCATCAGGACTATTACAGAGCACCCAGTGGGGCCAGTGACTGAGGCCCTCCTGAAGGAAGTCAGGGAGGATGATTTTGGATTGGATGTCTGATTCTTTTGCTTGTACTTTTCTTTTGTTGTTGTATTTTGACCCACCATGGGATGTTATTGTAATCAAACTATGTATTTTGACTCTTTGTAATATATCAGTTTGTATTATTGGTGGGCTTTATCTATCTCTACAACATCATCAGCATTTCCTCGAGGTCTAGGAAGGTCAAAACCAAAGAACCAAACCGGATACCCTTGGAAGACAAATAAGCATATTGCATTGCATACTAACATTTTCTTTGTTTTGTAGGTTTTTGTTTTATTGTTGTTTCTCACTTTGTTGTAATTTCAGGAAACATTGCTCGCATAAGAGTGTTCCCTGTCAACAGAATACACCGGTACCCGACGCAAAACAACCTTCCGGGACTTCATATGGATCAAGTTCAACAATACTTGAATGAAGTAAGGACCTAAATGGCCAACGAGAGGGTTGAGATGAGGAATCAGATGACCCAATTCATGACTGTAATGACTGGCTTAGCTCAGAGCCAGGAAAGGTTGAGGGAGTTGGTGGAGAGACAAACTCCTGAAGAACACCATCCTGGTACAGGAGGTACCAGTAACAACGATCACGTGCAGCCTTACACTGATCCACCAGAGTTTGGGCCTCATCTAAACCCAGAGATCAATGCCATAAGGAATACTCAGGGTAACACTGCTAGAGGAAGGGTCTTGCAAGAGGATCCTCAAGAAGAGCAGTTCACAGTTGTTGGGGCTAGGGACGAAGTTTACGACCGTAGGCTGGATGAAATTGCAGAGAAGCTAAGGTCTCTTGAATCCCAGAATTCCCTAGGATTTGATGTAATGGACATGTGACTGGTGGAAGGGGTGAGAATTCCTCACAAGTTCAAACCCCCTTGTTTTGAAAGGTATAATGGCACATCTTGCCCACGCACCCACCTTCAATCATTCTTGGGAAGGTTAAAAGCATACACCATGGACGAAAAGTTGTGGATGTTTTACTTCAAGGATAGTCTAATAGGGGCATCCCGAGAATGGTATTCCCATTTGACTAGAGCCACAATAAGGAATTGGAAGGACTTGGCTGAAGCTTTTATCCGGCAGTATCAGTATAACTTGGACATGGCTCAGAACAGGACCCTTCTAATGGGAATGTCTCAATCTTCCCGTGAGAGCTTCAGGGAATATGCCCAAAGGTGGAGGAAACTTGCTGCTGCAGTTCAACCCCCTATGTCTGAAAGGGAGATGGCAGACATGTTCATGAATACTCTCCAAGGAACTTACATTGACAGATTGGCTGCATTTTCTTCTACCAGCTTTGTAGATGTAGTGATAGCTGGGGAAATAATAGAGAGCCTATTGAAGATGGGAAAGATCTCCGATAAAGGTGCTGGTTCAAGCAGTACAAGAAAACCATTTGCTGAGCCCCGTAGATCTGGTGAGACAAACTCTGTACACATGGGAAGAGGGAGACCCCAATACTTGCCTAGAACAGTTGTTGCTGTTACTATCCCTGCTCCACCTCCTCAGTATGCTCAACATCCGCAACAGTTTCCGCAACAACAACAGTTTCCGCAACAAAGATCATACAACAATAACAACAACAATCAACAAAAACGCCCGTTTCAACAGCGGCCATCTCAGGTCAACCGGGTAATCGACCCCATTCCTATGCCGTATGCTACACTGCTGCCACAACTCCTAAAGCTCAATCTTGTCGAGTTGAGGACATTGGCTCCACCTGGTACTCAAAACCTTCCAAAAAACTACGATGTTAATGCTAGGTGTGCTTTTCATTCCAACGCACCTGGTCACTCTACGGAAAAATGCAGAGCTCTGCATATGAAGGTTCAGGATCTGGTAGATTCAAAAGCTCTGAACTTTGCACCTCCTCCCAATGTAATGAAGAATCCTATGCCAAGCCACAGTAGGCCAAGGATTAATGCTGTAGAGGATGGTTCACCCACGAGTTTAATAGAAGACATTGCATGCATTCAGACACCTCTGGCAGAGGTTAAAGCCCAGATTTTAAAGTGCCAAGTGTTCCCAGGTAGTGAGGACTGTTGTGAATTATGCAAACTTTCTGAGAATGGGTGTGCCAGCTTGAGGAAAGGCATCAATGATTTGATTAAAGAAGGCATTCTGCAAATTACAACCACCGCTTCTGCAACACCAGCAACCCTTTTATCAACAACAAGTGAATCTTCTACAAATGCAACAACCATCTTTCCAAGTGTTTCTTCTACAAATACAACAACCATTGTTCCGACTAATTCAGCTACAACTTCAGCAATCATTCCATCTGTCATTTCAACACACAACAATTCATTTTCACCAGCTACTACAACTTCAACAACCAATAATGATGTTTCCACTGTCACAATCTATTATGACCAGACAGCGGTCCCGAATTCCAGCAATTTTCAACAGTCTCAACAAAGCTTCAATTCACCTCCACCAACATCCACCAGAGGTCCTGTTACTCTTTTCTATGATCCATAAACTATTACAGTCCCAACATCTGCTGCAGTAAGCCCAGTCACTATCACGGTGCCCGGGCCGATCCCATATGATAAAGACAGTGATATACCATGGTATTATGGTGCTGATCTATACTGCAATGGAGAGAAAGTCCTTCTTGATTCTCCAGTTCTCACTCCCCAAGTGGATAATGTTGGGGGAGGCGGAGGCTTCACCCGAAGTGGACGTCTCTTCGCATCACAAGTCCCAAGAGCCAACACTGAGGCAGAGGCTATTGCTAGAGCCAAAGGGAAGAGTGTGATACCGGAAGAATCTGCACCCAAAGAAACTCACAAATCATCCTTCGATCAAGAGGTGGATGAGTTTATGAGAATTATCAAGAGGAGTGACTATAAAGTTGTGGACCAGCTCCACCAGACTCCTTCAAAGATCTCAATCCTATCACTGCTGTTGTGTTCCGAAGCCCATCGGGATGCACTACTCAAAGTTCTGCACGCTGCCTACGTGCCAGAAGAGATCACTGTGAATCAGCTGGAAACAATAGTGTCAAATGTCAATATTAGCCATGGGCTAGGGTTCATTGATGCTGATTTAACTTCAGAAGGACGTCTCCACAACAAAGCCTTGCATATAACTTTGGAATGCAAAGGAGCTGTCTTATCTCATGTTCTTGTAGACATTGGGTCCTCACTCAATGTCTTACCCAAGAAAGCCCTTGTCAAGCTAGAGTATAATGGGATAGCTCTCCGGCCAAGTAACCTTGTGGTCCGGGCTTTTGACGGCTCCAAAAGATCTGTTCTTGGAGAGGTGGAGCTGCCAGTGATAATCGGTTCATAAGTCTTCAAGACCATTTTCTATGTGATGGACATACAACCAACATACAGCTGTTTGCTAGGTCGACCCTGGATTCACACCGCAGGCGCAGTAACGTCGACCCTTCATCAGAAACTGAAGTATGAATGGGAAGGACAGATTATCACCATCTGTGGTGAGGAAGACATATTTGTTAGCCATCTGGCTACATACAAGTATATTGAGATGGATGGTGAAATCCATGAGATAATGAGCCAAGGGTTTGAGGCCCTGAATGTCAATGAGGCAACTGAAGTATTTGCTGCATCCCAGGAAGACATGATGGGTACTTCAATTGTCTCCTATCAGCAAGCTCGGAAGGTTGTTGAGGACGGTAATGCCCAAGGCTGGGGCAAGCTGCTGCCGGTAGAAAAGAAGGAAGATAGATTCGGTTATGGTTACAGACCATTCCGACAAGATCAATCAGAGGCTGCAAAGGAGCCCAAATTTGTCAGTGGGGGGATGCTCACTCCAGATGTTGTTAATAATTTGGAAGACAAGGCGGAAAGCGAGCGCAACCTGGAGAGCTGGATACGTCCAAGGATCCCGGGGAACCAAGTCCTTAACTGGTCTTCCCAGGAAATTATAAGGGTTACTCCTGCAGAGTAATTATTATTTCTTGTCTTTTTTAGCATGCATCAAGTCCTGCATCTTGCCCAATGTGTCAGGACTCATTTTGTAATAGGGCCATATTGTAATTTTGTGCAAATGATTAATCAATGAATATCAGACATCTTTTGCAAACGAGTCTCTTTTTCGCTCACTGTCTTTTCATTTTTCACTTTTGTACAAAACAATAAAATGGAAATGTTTTCAAAATAAATAATTTCATTTCTCACTTTTTCTAAACAAGATTAAAACTGATCACTAAAATGAACCAATCTCAACCCTTGCAGAGATTATCCTCCAGATTGCACCGACAACAGCACTGCTATGACCTTGTATGACTTTGACAATCCAATTAATCAAGCCGATGAAGGGGTTGAAGAAGACTATGAGTTACTTGAAGAGTTAGCCAGGTTGTTGAGGCAAGAAGAGAAGGTGATTACTCCTCATCAGGAGGAGGTTGAAACAGTTAATCTTGGTACCGAAGAAGACTTGAAAGAAGTGAAGATTGAGGCCAGTCTGCAAGAATCAGTGAAGGAACAACTTATTGATATGCTTCGAGAATACGTCGACGTCTTTGCTTGGTCCTATCAAGACATGCCAGGTCTGGATACTGACATTGTTATGCACAAGCTGCCTTTGAAAGAAGATTGTCCTCCAGTGAAACAGAAGCTACGCCGTACTCGTCCAGATATGGCCATGAAGATTAAGGAAGAGGTACAAAAATAGTGGGACGCCGGTTTCCTTGCTGTGATTAGTTACCCGCCGTGGGTCGCTAACATTGTACCAGTGCCTAAGAAAGATGGCAAGGTAAGGATGTGTGTGGATTACCGGGACCTGAATAGAGCTAGCCTAAAGGATGAATTCCCATTACCTCACATTGATGTATTGGTCAACAACACAACTCAGTTCTCGGTATTTTCTTTCATGGATGGATTTTCTAGCTATAACCAGATCAGGATGTCACCCAAAGACATGGAGAAAACAACCTTCATCACACCTTGGGGCACATTTTGTTACAAGGTAATGCCATTTGGATTGAAGAATGCCGGTGCCACTTATCAAAGGGCTATGGTGACATTATTCCACGATATTATCCACAAAGAAATTGAATGCTACGTGGATGACATGATTGCCAAGTCCCTCACTGAAGAAGATCATCTGATAAATCTGCTGAAGTTGTTCAAGCGTCTGAGAAAGTATCAGTTGAAGCTAAACCCCAACAAGTGCACATTCGGGGTGCGTTCCGGTAAACTGCTGGGATTCATTGTAAGTAAAAAAGGAATTGAAGTTGATCCTGACAAAGTCAAAGCCATTCAAGAAATGCCTGCACCTAGGACTGAAAAAGAAGTTCGGGGGTTCTTAGGTAGATTGAACTATATATCGAGGTTCATAACTCATCCCACTGCAACCTGCGAGCCCCTGTTCAAATTGTTAAGAAAGGAACAAATGATCAGGTGGAATGAAGATTGTCATAAGGCTTTTGACAAAATCAAAGAGTACTTACAAGAACCTCCAATTCTTATGCCCCCAGTTGAAGGAAGACCTCTAATAATGTACCTGACAGTATTAGAAGGATCAATGGGGTGTGTGTTGGTCCAACATGACGAGTCTGGTCGAAAAGAGTATGCAATATACTACCTAAGCAAAAAGTTTACCGACTGTGAACAACGTTATTCACTGCTTGAGAAAACTTGTTGTGCTTTAGCGTGGGCTGCTCACCGACTAAGACAGTATATGTTGACTCACACTACTTTATTGATCTCAAAGATGGACCCCGTCAAGTACATATTTGAGAAGCCAGCACTTACCGGAAGGGTTGCAAGATGGCAAATGATTCTGACAGAGTATGACATTCAGTACACATCTCAAAAGGCCATCAATGGCAGTGTACTGTCTGACTATCTAGCTGAGCAACCCATTAATGATTATGAACCAATGAGGTTTGACTTCCCTGATAAAGACATCATGTACTTAAAAGCAAAAGATCATGAAGAGCCTATTCACACTGAAGGGCCTGACCCAGAAGAAGAATGGACAATGATGTTTGATGGGGCTGTCAATATGAATGGTCGTGGAGTTGGTGCAGTGCTCATTACACCTAAAGGAGTTCATATGCCTTTCTCGACAAAACTCACCTTTGCATGAACTAACAATGAAGCTGAATACGAAGCCTGTATCATGGGTCTTGAGGAAGCCACTGAACTCAGGATCAAGACATTAACTATATTTGGGGATTCAGCTTTGGTAATCAATCAGACCAACGGTAAATGGTACACTCACGAAGAGCATCTAATCCCATACCGTGACTATACGAGGAGATTATTGACTTTCTTCACAACAGTCAAACTTGAGTACATCCCTCGAGACGAAAATCAGTTTGCAGATGCTTTAGCTACCATCTCATCCATGACCAAGGTTCAGACTGCCAATTATGTGCCTCGGATTTCGGTATCTAGACTTGACCGACCAGCATACGTATTCTCCGTGGACTATGCTAAAGATGACAAGCCTTGGTTCCATGACATCAAATGCTTCTTAGAGGATCAAACATACCCACCCGGGGCATCATCCAATGATAAGAAGACATTGAGAAGGCTGGCTGGTAGTTTCTTCCTTAATGCTGATGGTTCTTTATACAAGAGAAACTTTGACATGGTGCTTCTCAGATGTGTTGACAGGAAAAAAGCAGACTTGTTGATGCACGAGGTGCATGAAGGATCTTTCGGTACCCATGCTGAAGGACATGAAATGGCTAAGAAATTGTTAAGATTGGGTTACTATTGGATCACAATGGATGCAGACTGTTGTGCCTATGCCAGAAAGTGTCATAAATGCCAGATCTATGCAGATAAAGTGCATGTGCCTCCAAATCCTTTGAACATAATGTCTTCACCTTGAACCTTTGCTATGTGGGGGCATTGACATGATTGGAAAGATCGAACTGACTATTTCAAATGGCCACAGATTCATCCTGGTAGCCATTGATTACTTCACCAAATGGGTTGAAGCAGCATCATATGCAAACGTCACCAGACAAGTGGTAGCCATATTTCTGAAAAGAGACATCATCTGTCGATATGGAGTACCCGAGAGAATCATTACTGATAATGGTTCCAACTTGAACAACAAAATGATGGCAGAACTGTGTCGGGACTTCAAAATTCAACACTTTAACTATTCTCCTTACAGGCCAAAGATGAATGGCGCTGTTGAGGCAGCTAACAAGAACATCAAGAAGATTGTGCAAAAGATGGTGGTCACTTACAAAGACTGGCATGAAATGCTACCATTTGCCTTACATGGGTATCGTACCTCAATCAGAACATCCACTTGGGCAACACCGTATCAGCTTGTGTATAGTATGGAGGCAGTCCTACCTGTTGAAGTTGAATTATCCTCCTTACGGGTACTGATGGATGTCAAGCTGAATGAAGCAGAATGGGTTTGTTCTCGGTACAATCAACTGAATCTGATCGAAGAGAAGAGATTAGCTGCAATCTGTCACAGGCAGTTATATCAGAAAAGGATGAAGAAAGCCTTTGATCAGAAAGTCAGGCTTCAGGAATACCAAGTGGGAGATCTTGTGCTGAAAAGACTTCTCCCTCCTCATACAGACCACAGGGGAAAATGGACTTCGAACTACGATGGTCCCTTCATAGTAAAGAAGGTTTTCTCTAGTGGAGCACTGATGCTCACTACTATGGATGGTGAAGATTTCTTATCCCCTGTGAATTCAGATGCAGTTAAAAAATACTTCGCATAAAATGACTCGTTGGACATAAAAACAGAATGTAAGTCCAAGCTAAAATAGGGCATCCCGGCGAGTCAAAAATAGAATAAAAGACTCGGGCAAAAATAAGGGAAAATAAAAAAAGATGTACACCCGCTGAGTTGGAAAGCCGCATTGGACAGCTCAGGAAAAAATGGGTATCCCGGTGGATTGAAAACCCGAAAGGGAGATCCACGCAAAATCAGGGAATAAGCGAACAACTGCATTCTGAATTCCTCTGTATCACTTACAACATGGCAAGCTTCGAAAGGATAAAACATCGGTCAGAATTAGCTTTCTTCAAAAAGCAAGATGGGAAGAGCGTCAAGGTCATACAAGTCATAGCAAAGGAAGCTCAACGGAGCGTCGTCAACATTGCCAACACTTTTACTTTTTCAATTTGTAACAATCCCCTCATTCCAGGGGATCTGTTTCTTTGACTGTATTTTCCAATTTAGGGCACCCAGATTAATAAAATCAGATTTTCATTCACGCCTTGTTTCGTACATTTTTGTTTTGTTTGCAAAATGTCCAGTATCCATGATATAATATTTGCATAAAACAAATGAGCCATTATTATAAATGCTTGCGGGAAATGTGTTTACTCTCAGGAATATCTAACTACTATGACGGAATCCGGTAAGGGATAGCTCGGGATACTCGTGCGTTTCTTTATCTTAACAGGTCGCAGGTATTCAAATATGGGGCATGCCAAGCATCACTTCCCCAATACATCTTCTCCAAGCATCCTCTGAAATGCTTTTTCCCCAACAGAGTTGTCAAAGCCTCCTTATCCTCAGCCGGGATCCCCACAGAAATCTCTAGGAAGATTGTTCAGTGATCTTTCCTCCCCCAAGCCGAGTACCAGGTCTCTCAAAGACAAAAGAACCATCTCCCCGCAGAGTTCCAGCCTCTCCCAGAAGAGCAATGCCTGTAAATTCTCACACAACAAAGTGACGGAAGCTCCCTCATCCCCAGCTGGGTTTTCTCCTCACCGGATAGATCTATCAGTGATCTATTTCCCCAAGAAAAGCCATACATCCTAATAGATCTAAAAATGATCTCATCCCCAGCTGGGATATCCTTCAAGCAGATCAGCCAGAGATCTTCACAACAGCGGGATCCGAATCCCAGACCGTTTTCTTTTTTGCATAATCATAGCATTCGCATCATGTTTCCCCATAAACCATAGCATTCCGTCTAATACGGAGCATTACGGCAAAAATCAAACATTTGCATGATCACAATTCAGGTCCGAACCAGATACCTGCAAATACAAACAGTACCTCATCAGCAATGTATATAAAAGCTCACACCCCCTGCAAGTAAAAAGCCAAAGCGTCCCCTTTGCACTCTCCAACACAGATGCATGTTTGTATACTCTTTCGACACTCGTCCATGTCATATCATCCCCCACAGAAAGCCAAAGTATCTCTCTTTGCATTTTCAAAACAAATGCCTATTCATATATACCTTTCCGTCACTCGTCCGTGTCATATCACTCCCCAGCATGGTTGCCAAGTCACTTATTGCAAACCAAACACTTGTTATAATACACCCTTGTTGACACCCGTCCGTGTCATCCTATCCCCACAGGTCACCAGAATACCTTTTACACTCTCATATATAAATGATTGTTCATAACTTATACACTTTCTCTTCTGACACCCGTCCGTGTCAAACTATTCCCAGCAAGTTGAACACTCGTCCGTGTCTTGCTCATACTTCACAAATACTTGTTCATACTTATACAGATACTCGTCCGTATCTTGTATATATGCTTATTCCCCACAGATTCGACACTCGTCCGTGTTCTTTGTTAACCAGTTGGTACTCGTTCGTACCATCATCTCTGAACATGCGTCAGCGTTTGTTTCTACTGATACTCGTCTGTATCATAATCTTAAGGATGCTCGTCCGCATCTTTAATCTATATACAACGTCAAAACACTTATACCCTTTATTTCCTAAGCGTAAGCACTCTTCCGTGTTTACCATTCCCCAGCAAATCGCCAACAAAACAACTTTTCTTCTATCCAACATTCGTCCTATGTCGTGATACTTTCGGCAGCCGTACCCTGCCAGGTGATCGTCCTTCACCTTTGGATGATCGTCCCTCATCCTTTCCCCAGCGGAGTCTCCGTTATTGGAACCCTTTTCTATCCGGCATTCGTCCTATGTCGTGATATTTAGCAGTCGTCCCCTGCTAGGTGTCTCTCCCAATAAGAGACACAAGGTCGGATAGGGTACAGACGCGAACGGTCGGCGAGAGGAGAAATGAAATGAAGATGAAAAGAGTCGCCATCAGGGCATTTTTATCCCGAGGGAAAGGTAGTGCTGCATAAACCTAGAAAGATATGGATAAGACGGTCGCGAACCAGAGAAATTGAGAAAGAGGGTTGGTTACAACCTGGGAAGGTATTAGCACCCAGATTGTCCGTCGTACTCGACGGGATCCACGCTTGAAAGTTTGTGTTTAAAGGGGTAGGTGTCAGTGCTATCTGTGTGCAAAAGATGGAAAATAATGTACAGGTGTCAGTGGAAGAAAGTGAAGTGAAGTGCTTAGGAATGAGGCTTAAAAGAATAATGCTGGAAGAGGGGGGAAGAGACAGAGACATTTGTTCGATAACAGTTAAGTTATGCCTCTGTATCCTCTTGTGCATTGAGGAAGTCAGAACACCGTAGTTCGACTCAAAGAGACTGAAAGATGAATTGACTGATGAAATGCTTGCTTGTCTATGCTCAAGTGTATGACCTATCTGGCTCAGGTGCTAACTGTCTTGCATTAGACGGAAGAAGCGAGTTCTTGTTTGTGAGTGAAGATGATGAGAAAAGAATCCCGAAGGAGACGATTATTGTTTGTTTTTGTGTTTTCAATCTTTTATTGCTTTTTTGGTGTTTTTCATAAGTTAATGAGCTTAAGCCTAAACCAAGGGTTAGTAAACTCATCATATCCTCCCTGTGATTAGGGATAATGAGAATACCTTAAGTATGAGGTAAGCACCTCAAACTTAATTACCATGATGTAGGATTAAGATCATTAACCTACTTGTGATTATTTAGATGTTTTTTGGAGTTTTTGTTTAGTATTAAGTAATGAGTTTAAGCCATAATCAAGGATTTAATGGATCCATTACACCATCCTAATAGAAGGATAATAGATGAGAACACTTAAGCTGAGGAAGATACCTCAACTTAATCCATGATTAGGGATTAACCTCATGACAAAACAAACCTTTATTAAAGTGGATTTTAATTAATGGTAAGATTAAGAAGTGAATTTTATGGTTGGTAAGACAACTTGAGGGGGACTTGTCCATTAACATTAGGGTTAGTCCTTCTTAACCAATTAAGGAAGAATTAGAACCCTAATGCAAGACCCAAGTTACAAGCTATTGTCTTAGTGATTATTAAGATGGATTGATTAAGAGGTTTAAACAAATTAAGGGTTTAACACTTAGGATTAAAGTTATACACTCCATCCTAAGAGAAGGATGCAGGCATAACCCTAATCACAAAGTCTTAAAACCTTAAAGGTTTAGTCTCTGATTATGAGATGAGAAGAGAGACACAAAGAAGACACAAAGGTAAAAACTAAAGGGGACTAATCAAAACCTTAATTATTGTCATGCTTGGGATGTTCCTATGGTTTGTGAGGCTTGCAAGAGATCTTCAAAGAAGCCACCAATGGAAGAAGCAGATGAAAGGAGGAGAAGCAGAAGAAACAAGTTAACTTACTTCATTGAAGAAGATACGTTATTTGAAGAAAGAAAGTGAATGATGAACATGAATGAGCAAGCTCACTCTAAAGCAAAGCAAAAATGCAGCAAGGATGCATGAGAATAATGAGAAGATAGATGAGAAGTGAAGGCAAATTCACTTCTCAAGTTACTTACCACCTGAAATGGTTAGCATGAAAGAAAGGAATGGAATGAAAGTGCAATGTATGCAATGATGCAAACCAAAACCAGAAGCATAAACATGATGAAAATGATGATATGAGATGATGCAAAGGCATGTCAAGTGTTATGAATGATCATACTGTCGTACCTCGAAAAATACGATCCTTGCGGATGCGGTCGCGGCTGGGCTGACTTTAGAGTCGCCACCTAATTTTGATTTATTCCCAAAGAGGGAAAGGAAAATATAGATAAAACCCGGGAAGAAAGGATAAAGACAAGGTCGTTGGAATCAATGCCTGGGTTCGGAAGTCGGTTATGCAGGGGGAAGGTATTAACACCCCCTACATCCATCGTACTCGATGGGAACCTTCTAAGTTGTCACGCGCGAAAGGATGTCTATGCCTAATGAATTACTTGCTAAAGGAGGAAAAGGATTCAAATTTTATTTATCTTTCTTTAGGAGTCGAATTGCACTAAAGACTATGGATAGTTTATTCCGAACAAACAAGCCAAGTGTCTTGCGACAGAATATTCAGAGCGAATAACGAGAGCTCGTAATCCTCCTTTCTACCACTTAAGGCTCGTGGCGTACAATTTCTCTCATATTATTAAAGTATTTTATTACCTAAGACCACTTGACGTTGGATCAATGGTTTAAATTTAAAGAAACATTTTGGTAGGTCGATTGCGAGGCATAAAGCGATCGCGAAGGGTGAGTGCAAAATGGAGGTTAAAGGTTAAATGGTTACGCAAGAACGATTCCTAATACTAAGCTATGACGGAGCCGTTGGAGCTCGAATTAAACCAAAAGCGTCAAAATTTAGCTCTTTAACTATCTTAGAATCGATTCAAAGTTAGAATCATTCTATGAGAAGTCGAGCATTACTTTATAATCAAATAATTATTTAAATAAAAGAAATGCGATAAAAATACACTTGGTCTCATATTGATCTAAATGACACCGATTTGTTGAAATCGAACATTTAGATCGTTTGTTATATCATCGACCATAAAAGTCGAAATAATAATAAAATAATAGTTTGGCCTCATATTTAATTTAAATAACGTCGATTTATTCGAAATCGAATATTTAAATATTTATTCATCGGCCGAAATAAAATAAATTGAGATAATAAAAAATAATAAGAAAAATAAAAGTGTGGCCTCAAGTTAGGGGATAACGTCGATTTATTAGAAATCGAATATCACCATTTATCATTGGCCGAATATAAGAATAAAGTCGATAATGACAATGAATCTAAAATAATTAGAAACCATAAGAAATGATAGAAAACGGTCTCATATCAATTTGGACAACGTCGGTAAATCGAATGTCACAAATCGGATAATAATATCATAGACCAAAATATAAATAAAAATAAATCAATAAATCGATAAAATTATAAATGAAGAAAAAGTCGGCCTCAAATTGGTTTAGACAACGTCACTAATTGGAATGTCAATAAACCATATTTTTATCATAGGCCCAAAAATAATAAAAATAAACTAATGAGGAAATAATGAAATCGGTCTCAATTTAATGGATAACGTCGATTAAAATAATCGAATATCACATTTTATCATTAACCGAATAATAATCGAATAATCGATTAAATAAATAGCGAAAAATAAAAGTTGGCCTCATACCGGTATCGATAACGTCGAATAAAAAAATGATTGAATATCGATACCATAATTATATTATCAGCCCAAATAAATAATAAATCAAAAGGATAAAATTTAAATCTATTTGATAAACAATATAAATATTAGAAATTAATATGTAAAAGATAACAAAACATAAAATCTAAACAATTAACAATAAAATAGTAAAACAGAGAGGTGTATTGTGAGATATCAGTGTATATAGAAAGGAAATGATGGACCCAATAGGCTAAGCCCGTGAAAATAGTCCAATTGAACCAACCTAGAAAAATCAGAATTTAGAAAAAAAAAGTAACCCTAGTCGCATATGAAGAGCAAGTGGAAAGTCAGCAATAACAGGTCATTAAGGTTGCTGCCACCCGTCAAAATGAAATGAATCCACGCATAGAAAAGTGAACCATCAGATTTAACAGCCTTTAAAGAAAAATGGATAATATTAAACGTTAATTATTGAAAATAAATGCCAACTATTCTCATCCTCATTGTATTCAACTGTTATAACACTCAAACGCTACTTGGAGGAAAAAAAAGAAATAGACTGTTCCACTTTTTTGAAAAACACTCTCTCTGTTTCCTTCATTACTTCAACTCGGTTATAGCTTTCTTCCTAAGAAGAAAACGTTTAACTTCATCGTCTCATCATCCGAAATCAAAGATTGTAAACCAAACAATCCCCAAATCATAAACCCTAAAGGCAAATTATGCAAATCAACATGATGCAAGGCAAGAGTCGAGTATACAAGAGGAAAAGCAAAGCAAGAAAAATCAATAAAAGGGATAGCAGAATCGAGATCATGAGAAAACTACCAAATCAGAAGCTTCAAAGTCTACAGTAAGTGATTTGTTCTCTGCTTCCTTGGATTTTCTCCGCTCTTCTTCTTCTGGATTTTCTTCTTCTTCTTGTGTTTTCGTATCTTCCCTGTGTTGTTTGATGTTTTTGTTTGAACGGCTTAGCTCAGGATTGTTGAGTTTTAGTGCGAAAACTCAACAATCTAGGTATTTGAATGGAGCTTTTGCGGATTAGGGTTTAGGGAGAATTCTTGCAGAGTGACGTTAGGGTTTTTTGTGTTCTTGCACCCCCCTTTTCCATGCCAATGATTGAGGTTTTTATAGAAGCCTATTAGGGTGAAGTTTGTACGTGTGAGGTTGTGTGGTTTTCAAAAGAAATTCGTTCATACGTATGAGCGTGGGCCAAAAATTCCGTTAGGATGAATTTGTGAGATTTTGTGTGGGGCCATTGAATTGGTGACTCATTGATGAAATTGTCTGTAGTGAAATTGGAGATTGCTTCTAGAACGTGTGTGTGGTCCCATGAACTTTGAATCTTACTGATACTATTTTTACTGCAGTTATAAACATGAATTAACTCAGTATTGTTTTTTGTCTGTAGGTATCTAATTCTCATTTCGGTTGATCTGTGACAACATGGAAATTCATAGAAATCTGGCTCGGGACCTTTAAAGATAAGCTTTTACTATCTGTATTGCTTTTGCCTTCTTTTAAGATGAATTTTTCTATCTCATGTTGTGTCTGTGAATTGTATTCTTGTTAGTAGAGAACACCATTTGTAACCTTTTTTGTTTATGCTTGTTCAAACCTGCTTCTGCTATTTCCTTGCATCAATGAGTAAATTACTCAGTATTGAAATTCTGCTGCTTCTGCTATTTGATTTTGCTCCTATCAACCCTGTTTTTTTTAATATAACTTCTTGTTTCCATTCCTGTGATAGGTCTCGACATTGCTTTTATGCGTCCTATTGGGAGCTGGAAATTGATCCTCTTTTCGGCCATTCTTCCTCAGTTTTCTTGGTGAGGGAACCGTCACGAAGAACAATGGCTTGGTATAACACTTGGTTTGAACTGGCTGCATAAATACTACTTGGTAAGTTTGAAGTTGGCATACCATGGAAAATTGGATATGCTGAAATCACGACTCACGTGCGAAGCGTTGTTTTTACAGGATAATTCATGATCCTCTTGCATCACAAACTTGCCGAAGAACTTGGTTTCAACTTGCATAAAAGGTGACCTTTTTGGCCCGAAGCCGAGAATGTCAAGGTCTGCTTGTAGATTGATGAAGAGCTGGAAATAGAATGAGATAGGACTTAAAGATGGGTTGCTTTGGTTGGTGAGGTATGATGCTCTGCAACAAGTAAGGCATGTCAGAAGGTATTGTCGAATTAAGTCTCCTTCACCAATTTGCCTTGGAAATATTCGACTTTATTACGAATTGTTTGCTTTGTAGGTAAAACAGTCATAACATGGAGAATATAGGAAGGTACACATATGATAAGCATAGGATCTTTAGAATTTCACAAGTCTTAGCATTATGTACTCATGGTAATCACAGCTTAATGCAAAATTGACCTTTCTTATGCACCATATGTTGTAAGTGTGTGAATGGCTTCTTTTGGTTGCATTATCATCAGTTCATGCCTTTGCTTGTCAAACTGATGTGCATTATCTTCTTGCGGATTATTCTTCTTGGAAATGCTCACTTCTTTTTCTCATTTTCATGTACACTATCTTTGAAGATGTTCAGTAGTCAAGTCTTAGCAAGATGGTGGAGTTCATATGGAGAAGGATAAGTTAAGAACAAGAGAATGTAAACACAAACTTGGCATGAAGATGAAACACTTAATGAAGAGTTTGGATGAGGATATGAAACTTTTGGCCTCCTGAGTGCACTTGAAACATGAGTAAGAATTCAATGATAACCTAGGCTAGCATGAATTTCATTTGATGTTATACTGTCCTTTTGAATTTCTTTATTTGTAAGCATGCTTGTAAACTGAGGTTCCACCGAAATTTTGGAATTGGCAATGATGTATGGCCCTGTGATTCACTTTAGCTATTTCCTTGTTTTGTATGACATAAGGAGTTTTTGCCTGAGGGGGAAGAATCTTGGTCATAGAGTCATGGAGTGAGGGGTATTTTTTGGCTTATGGCTTAATGGATCTTCAAAGGTAATAACAAAACCTCATTGGTGGGGTTTTGGTGACCTTAATTTCATGCTGCCTTTGATATTTTTCTAACCACATATGTTCATTATATGTCAGGCATATCATGGAGACGATTTGGCACAAACTTGCACCTTGCCGCGATAATGGGAGCAATTTGTGAAACTTGGCCTGGTGCATATATTCACATAACAGAACCTTCACTCAGTTGTCCAATTGTATAAAAACTGGTTTTTCTTTCAACTGAGATGCTGCGAGATTTTCATTACCAATGGAGCTTCCAGTATTCACCATTGGAGTAGGAGCATACCCAGCAGGCGAAGACATTAATGATCCAGAAAGAAATCCGGTACGAGCCATACTTCCTGTGTTTGTTCCAGCCTTGAATTGCGGCGGAGAGAATTTGACTCCAACAGCTGCAGTGGCGACTGGTAGATACATGTTGCCAGCTGATGGCTAGGTGGACTTGGATGATCTTCCTTGCACAATGACCTTCCTCAGGTAATCTCTTTCAGTTATAAATCCAGCAATTGATTTCTCCTTGTATGGTTTTCTCGATCAACAAATCTCTAACGTTGTTTTGGCTCCTTAATACAAACAGATGTAACGGACTCAAACCGTGAAAAGGCAGCAGGCTGCAACTGGGAATTCACCATGTGGACTTGTTGTTAAAACAGCAGCTTTGACTTTTTTTGCATTTGTGACTTCGTTACAATTTGGAATGATGTTTTTTGGTTTGGTGTGTAATGCATATGGTTTTTTTTTATAAAAAAAAAGAAAATTGTGTAACTAGTATGATTTGGCATTGAAAATCTGGATTTGGATTTTATAACTTGTAATATCAGAATTACAATATGTGCAGCGCCGTATCCATTGGTCCTGGGATAATTGCACTAACATTTTTCTTATATTAACATGGGCCTTATAATTCCCACCCCCATAATTATTTGAACCAAACTTAACAATTTTCATGAACCTTAATTTTGGTCAAACTTTCTATGCTAAAAAAAACACTTGAGTTGAATTCCCAAATCATATTCCTTGACCCTGAATGCAATAAATAATAAACTCTCTTGATCCACCATCTCAAATACAAATGCACTGAATTGACCAACCTTGCATCTAGACATTTAACAAATAGTTTGGACTTGCATCAAACTCTAGACTTTTACCCTTTGAAAGTTTTCAAATCCTGAAATCCCGAGAATGAAGTAAAACTGATTTGATGACTTTGACTAGCAACCAACAACACCCCTTTCATATGACCTGATTAACCAACTGAACTTCAACCATGAAACGACTTTATAAAACCTTGAGAAAGAAGCAAAATATTTTTTATTTTCTGAATAAAAGTTAGACAAAAATAAAATTCAGGTAGGACATATTTGGGGTATGACACATACAAGGGATGCGAATGCAAATGAAGCATGTAGAAAGCATGAAAGCACATGAAAGTTCATGGAATGAAATGAATGCATATCATGGCAAATGGATGAAGAAATGATCAAGCATGATTCTAATGTGTCCTATGATGTCTAAGATGACATGTGAATGCAAGAAATGTCATGGCAAGTTCATGAATGGATGTATATGCAAGATGTATGCAAGTGAACATGAGAAATTAGGGTTTTAATGCAACATGAGATGCAAAAGCCAATAACAGAAGCAAATCAAAAGATAAAAAATTGCAAATGAACTCAAAGGAACCCTAACCCTATATTATATCACACCCCAAAGGAAAAGGTCTAACCCTATATGAATCTTAGGTATATTTAAGTGACCATTTGACATAGTTAGACTTTGAATTTTTAGGAGATTTTTTAGCATAATGCTATAGTCAGGTTTAGGACCTTAGAGAATTAATTTCACATTTTTTCCAGGACTTTTACTATTTTTAGTGCATTAATCTTTAGGCCATTTTTACATGATAAATCTATTTAGTTTAGCTTAGGATATTATGTTCCATTAAGGATTAGCTTAATTAGGCTTAGCCTTAGGTTATTAAAATGATTTAGTATAGTTTAATTACTGAGTTTTAGGATGATGATATTAGAGAAATTCCCTCAGTTTTAGGACTTAGGCTTAGAATTTCTAATGAATAAGTTTAGGCTCGCTTGTAGTTTTATGCTTTAATATGCATTTGTAGAATTTATTTTATTATTTCAATTTTAATGCTTTTGCCTTATTATTTGAATTTTCTCACTTGTATAGGCTTTTCCATTGTTCTTAGAATCAACTTAACTTCCTTAGGAAGTAAGTTGAATTCTAGTAGTTTCTAGTTCCTTTTATTCATTAGGCTTAGAAAACCACATAAGCCATTAGGACCACTTTTGAATAAATAACTAAAATTAGGATTGAGTCTTAGTCCCTTAGTTTTTACCTTTTGCAACTTGAGTCCTTCTTTCTCATCTCATAAAGAAAATAATAAAATACTTAATAAAGGTTGGATGTTATCATACGACACGAGACTTTGTTGCGGAGTACTTATGCACGTCCCATTTCGGGGCGAGGTGTAGGTTATCTACCACGATGGATAAGTATTAGTATGAGAATGCTCACAAACAATAAACTCAAAACACTTCTCATAAAAAGACAACAAACCAAGACATCGTGTCTTCTCTTCTCATCTCATACTCTTTGCGGACGAATGCGACTTGCCTCGACAGTTCAAACAACGATACGGTAAACACCCTCGAGTCAGATCCGGTAACACCTAAGCTAGAGCTATGGCAATGTCATCCTAAAAAACACAAACAAGTTTCCGCCTTAGTTAGACGAATTACGACGACTCTGATCTTCATTTTCCTGATGAGGTACGTAGGCAGTGGGGTAGGGCCCATTCGAGCACATTCTTTATTTTCCCTACATTTTCCCCCTTCGTTCCATTTTCCTTTCTAATTCCTTTTCTCATTTCATTTCCAAGTCCAGATAGCCGTTCTTTCATTCAGGCAACATCGTATTTCTCACCCTTTGAAACAGACTAACAAGCATGGATCCCGTCGGGTACGGCGGACGGATTAGGGTGCTAATACCTTCCCAATTCGTAACCGACTCCCGAACCCAGATCTTTGGTTCGCAGGACCTTGTCCTTTCCTTCTTCCTCGGGTTTGTGCAGCATTACCTCTCCCGTTCCTTCGGGATAAAAATGCCTGGCTGGCGACTCTACCTTTCCGCGTCACTTTCGCGTTTGTACTAGGATGAAAATCCCGGGAGCGACATATAGCGATTAATCAAGGCAAACCGAACCAAATTCAATGAAATTTGAAAGGCGATTGGGAGACCCAAATCACCTACGCATTAAACATTCATAAGTCTTGGTTCTTAATGCAAAATGATCAAACGCTTTGGGATTACGCGACCAACAAGAGGTCCGGTCTACGAAAGTACAAGTATCTAATGGGATTTTTATTCAGAATTTAGGACACATTTAGGTCTATGTTAAGAAAACGCCGAGTAATTTACGAAGTAATTACCCTATAAATGAGGTCGGCCACCACCAATTAAGGTGAAAATGTTAGTGCTAATACATGCGAGATAAACGATATGTAAATCGCTATCCGGACGCAATACCGCACAAAACTAAAGATGAATACCAAATTGAGTTACACTCATGGTATTATTCCATCCTTAAGTTCAATTACTCATCTAGGTGTATTCAAGCATGAAAATGTATCACTAATGCAAAGTACCTTAAATGAATTGAATAATTCACTTAAAGGTAGTTTTGAATTAATGAACATTAACTACTCTAATCTACACCCAAAGTTCATTGAAATTAAATAGAAATCACTCCCAAAATTGCTTCCCAAGGTAAAAATAAAAAGAAGGAGGAAGAAGAAGAAATAGGAACCAAAAACGAGCTTAAAATAAGCCAAAACAACCTCTGACTTGTGTTAACTGGTTAACCAAAATGCACTGGAAATGGTTAACCGGTTAACGTAACCAGTTTTCAAAACCTGCGCCATTTTTACACTGGTTAACCGATTAACCAAAATACACTGAAAATGGTTAACCGGTTAACACTGAACCAGTAGCAGAAAAAAATGCTGAAATTCAGCATGATCCATTTTCAAAACCTTTTTTCAAACACTTGATGATCATGATATGAATTTGCATGAATTTTAAAACCAAAATATAGTGAAATCCCTACAATCAAACAATAATTTAAGATCCAAAGGATCTAGAATCAAAGGCACCAAAGATCTACATTTTGAATGTTGGTGATGAAGATGGATTTATGGAAAAAGTGAATTACCAAAAGCACTTCTTCAAATTGGACCAAATCAAGCTAAATCTACTGAAATTGATGAACAAGAAAAGAATAGGATGAAGGTTTAGCTCAAGTTGATCAAGAATTCAATGTTTATTCTTGATAACTTCAAAAGAAGGAAATAAGAGATTTAGTGGAATTTTGGTTTTGGGGAAGTATTTTGCAAGAGATTTGTTGGCTCTCAAAAGCTTGTTGAATGAATAAAATTAGAGTGCTATTTAAAGACTTTAGGTATGAGAATTTGGTGGAATAGAGCCTTCTTTGGTAATTCAAATTAGGTTTGGTAATTGAAAATTTGGTGGGAAATGGAAAAGAGTGGTGATTAGTGAGGGTTTATGGTAGGAAATGATCAAAGTGATGTAGAAAAATCAGAGGGAAATGGATCTAGAATATTCCAAATGAGATCAATGATCAAAGGGTTTTGAATTTGAATGAAATATTCAAATTTCGCACTGGTTAACTGGTTAATGCATAGGGTTAACTGGTTAACCAAGCTAAAATTTGAATATTTTATTCAAATGTGATTGCTTGGTTGTTGTGGCCCAATTCTTTTGCACGTAGAAGAAGGCATGGAAATAAACACATGAACCTTGGAATTCCTTGAATAAATCAATTAACTTGAGAAATCCTTGATAAGATAAATTTGAATTACTTGCGGATCAACTTCAACTTTTTTCTGTGAAATTTTATTCGAGTTGCAGAACTGCTATTTTTGGCATTTTCAATTGTTCCTCTTCCTGAAATTGTTAGTGAAAGAAAAAAAATATTTTTGGATTTTAATTAATGGTTAGTAAATATAAACAAATAAAGCAATTAAAAGCAATGGTGATCCCCTGTGAGACATAAACCTATACCCGAGAAGAATCGAGCAACTAGTGCGATCTTGTTTGTATGTAAGATGCAGATGAAATGCGAAGAAAACTTAGGGAAACAATTAGGGTGTTATACCAACCATCCTTCATTCCATCATCTTCCCCGAGCATAGAATCTTCCTTCGGGTGATAATGTTTCTTCATGAGGAGTTAATCATTCTCATCCCGTCAAAGTCCAATTTTCATTGGCATATCTTCCAACACAGTCGTCATACTATACCTGGGCATAATTTGGCTTATTTTGATCTCTAATCCTCCATAAAGTCTCCCCTCATCAGAGCATTGACAAATATTTTCCTCATCCAGGTTAGAAGGTTGTTATTTCGCCAACTGAGTTAGAGCATATGGTTTCCCCAGCAGAACTTCGAGGTCAACTGAACTGTTCTCATCCCCAAGCAGAGTCACAGTAAAATATTTCTAGAAGGAAGCTAAAAACTTTGCTTCCCCACATATTCATAATTGTCAGACTTCTCTCCCCAACAAAAGTATTGACGAAGCATCTCCCCATCCATGTCGGAAGATTGTCATTCCCCATAGAGTTTCATGATCTGGATTAATTCCCATCAATGAAGTATTCCCCAGTAAGTCGCCAACTTATTTTTTTCCAGTATGACAAGTCGATGCAGACAATTGTTCAATTCCTCAGCCAGAGTCAAGTATATTATCAGAGTATCCTTGATCTGGTTCCTCAACAGAATGTTAGTCAGAGTGTTCTCATCCCCGACGGAGATACAAATGGTAATCTCCCCTGCAGGGTTGTTACTTTCCTCTCAAATCCAATATTGGTTTCATTGCTTTTGTTTCGTGTCAACAGACTATTCCTGGTTTCATCGCTTTTGTCGCGTGTCAACGGACTAACTTTGAATTGATCGCGTCGTCCAATGTCAACGGGCCAATCTTGGATTTCTTATCTTTTGTAGATAACATATCTTTGGAGAATCTTCCAACGCATTTCCATATGCAGGATTCTGACATGGTTCACCATCTATCCAATTTATTTTTGGGGTACTTAAAGAGGGTCTTCCAATGCATTTATAGATGCATGATCCTATGCATGTCTATCCCACAGACTAATATGCATTTCTCTTGGTTATGGATCGCTCGATACCATCCCCATATTAGATCGCATGTTCCTGTTTGAGTTGTAAATCGCTCGATGTTACAACACCATTAAAGTTCATCGTCGCTATGGCAGGCTAGTAGTCTCCTGGCTCATTGCAAAAGACAGCATTTAAGGCCCATACCCTTGTGGCAGACCAGTTAGTCCTGGCTCATTGCAAAAGAAAGCATTTTAAGGCACACACCCTTGTGGCAGACCAGTTAGTCCTGGCTCGTTGCAAAAGACATCATTTTAAGGCCCATATCTCAGTAGCAGACCAGTTAGTCCTGGTTCATATAAAAGACTTCTTCAAGGCCCACATCTTTGTGGCAGACCAGTGGTCCTCTGGTTCATTATAAAGGACAATATCCTATTTTGATGGATTAGACCTTAAGTGGCATATCCGTTTGATAGATAGATTTCACTTTTAAAGAAGAGGATTTCATAATGCATCATGATCAGCCCTTGTCTGTTTTACAAACTTCGTTGCTAAGGCCCACATTCGTGGCAGGCCAGTTGTCGCTCCCGCCAAATGACACATGGTCAGAAGGGGTACAGACGCGAACGGTCGGTGAAAGAGAATGAATGAATAGAGTCGCCAGCTAGGCATTTTTATCCCGAAGGAAAGGTAAAGCTGCATAAACCTGAGAAGAGATGGATAAGACGATCGCGAACCAGAGAAACTGAGAAAGGGGGTTGGTTACAACCTGGGAAGGTATTAGCACCCAGATTTTCCGCCGTACTCGACGGGATCCACGCTTGAAAGTTTTTGTTTTAAAGGGGTAGTGTCAGTGCAATCTGTGTATCAAAGCTGGAAAGAATGCAAGTGTCAGTGTAAAAGGAATGTGAAGTGTATAAGGGAAGTGTCAGTGTAAGAACAAGAGTGCAAAGCCTAAGATAATGAGGCTAAAAGAATAATACTGGAAGGAGGGGGAATATACAGAGACTTTTGTTCGATAACAATTAAGTTATGCCTACGTATCCTCTCGTGCAATGAGGAAGTCAGAACACCGTAGTTCGACTCAAAGAGACTGACAGATAAATTGACTTGTGAACTGCTTACTTGTCTATGCTCAAGTGTATGACCTGTCTGGCTCAGGTGCAAACTGTCTTGCATTAGACAGAAGAAGCGAGTTCTCGTTTGTGAGTGAAGATGATGAGAAAAGAATCCCGAAGGAGACGATTATTGTTTGTTTTTGGTATTTTCAATCTTTTATTGCCTCTGGAGTTTGTCATAAGTTAATGAGCTTAAGCCTAAACCAAGGGTTAGTAGACTCATCACATCCTCCCTTTGGTTAGGGGTAATGAGAATACCTTAAGTATGGAGTAAACACCTCACACTTAATCACCATGATGCAGGATTAGGATCATTAACCTACTTGCAATTATTTAGATGTTTTTGTTGTTTTTGTTTAGTGTTAAGTAATGAGTTTAAGCCATAATCAAGGATTTAATGGACCCATTACACCATCCTAATAGAAGGATAATAGATGAGAACATTTAAGCTGAGGAAGGCTCCTCAACTTAATCCATGATTAGGGATTATCCTCATGACAAAACAAAGCCTTTACTAAATGGATTTTAGTTAATGGTAAGATTAAGAAGTGGATTTTAAGGTTTGTAAGACAACTTGAGGGGGACTTGTCCATTAACACTAGGGTTAGTTCTTCTTAACCAATTAAGGAAGAATTAGAACCCTAATGCAAGGCCCAAGTTACAAGCTTGATGTCTTAATGGTTATTAGATGGATTGATTAAAGGGTTTAAACACATTAAGGGTTTAACACTTAGGATTAAAGTTATACACTCCATCCTAATAGAAGGATACAGGCATAACCCTAATCACAAAGTCTTAAAACCTTTAAGGTTTAGTCCTTGATTGAGAGATGAGAAGAGAAGACTCAAAGATGACACAAAGGTAAAAATAATGGGGGGACTAATCAAAACCCTAATTTTTATCATGCTTGGAAATCCTAGGGTTTGTGAGGCTTAAGATAGAAAGAGATCTTCAAAGGCCACCAAGGAAGAACAAAATGAAAGGAGGAGAAGAAAGGAGAAGCAAGTCAACTTACTTCACTTAAGAAGATAAGTTGCTTGAAGAAAGAAAGTGAGAAGGAGCATGAATGAGCAAGCTCAATCTAAACACAAGTAAAAATGCAGCAATGAATGCATAAGAGGGATGAGAAGAGGTTATGAGAAGTGAAGGCAAATTCACTTCTCAATGACTTACCACCTGAAAAGTTAGTTAGCAAGAAATGCAATGAAATGAAAATGAGATGAAATGCAATGATGCAAACCAAATTCAGAAGCACAAACATGATGTTAATGATGCTAAAAGATGATGCAAACACATGTCAAGAGTTGTGGATGATCATACAAGAATGAGGATGCAAGTGAAGCATGTTTTGAACCATGAAAGTTCATGAAAGTTTATGAAATGGAATGAATGCATAACATGGAAAATGAATGAATAAATGACCAAGCATGATTCTAATATGTCCTAAGATGTCTTATGTATCATGTGGATGCACAAAATGTAATGGGAAGTTCATGAATGCAAGCATATGAAAGATGGATGCAAATGAAGGCAAGAATTAGGGTTTATACATAACATGCAATACAAAAATCAAAATCAGAAGCAAATGACAAGATAAAAATTGAAAATGGGATCAAAGGAACCCTAACCCTACACAAGTTCACTGCCCAAAGGAAGGGACCTAACTCTTAGCCTAATGGGGGTTATGATTTTCTCAAGCTGGCTAGGGTTTTAAGGCACTTCAAAAGGAAAAATGCACATCAAATTGAAAATGAAAGATAAATTCAAACCAATTTTACCCTAAAAACTACATGATATGAAGGATTCAATGCAAGAAGAACCGTCATCAAACTCTTCATGGTTAGGCAGAATGAATTTTTCTAAGTTAGGACCAAAATATTGCCTTTAAATAACTTTAATTCCAATGAAAAAGGTCAAAGTAGGTCAAGAACCAAAACTAAATTTGTTTGAAGAGTTGGACAATGTTTCTAAATGTTTTAAAATGCAATGTGAATTTTTTGGTGATTTTTAAATACCTAAATGTATTTTTAATTAATTAATTTTCATTAACTAATTAAAAATAAACATTTAAATGATTTAAAAATAATTTTTGATGCAAAAAATAAAAATAAAAATATTTTTGGGTTCTGAAAATTAATAAAAGATTTGATAAAAATTTTCAGAATTTTTTAATGCATTTTACTATTTTTAAAAATTCGTACAAATTAAATACAAATAAAATGAAATAAAATTAAAAATAATGAAAGTATGCTGGTTGGAGGGTCCAGATTGATTCTGGGCTTGAAGAGTTTGACTTTGCGCGCATCTGGACGGCCCAGGTTCAAACTTCACTAAACTTTATTAAATATTTAATTAATCCTAAATTAAACTAATTAATAACTGATTAGGGTTTAATGAATCATCTGGACCATTCATACGCACGCGGGAAAGCCAGATCAAGGGTCAACATTCAAACTTGCCTAATTAATGGGATTAGGGCTTAATCACTCTCAGGCGACCTGAACAGTGTTCCGGTCGTCTTCTCCGACGAACACAAAACCCTAGCTTCTTCTACAGGTAACCAAACTTCAAATTTCTTTCACAAAAATGATCTTCTAACCATTCTAAACCTAAACCCCCAACTAAAATTCATTTATTTCACTTCATAAGCATGAATCGAAGAAAAATATGAAACACGGGCAAAAGTTCAGAGACTTCATACATGGTGGTTTCTTCACCATTTTCAAAAGTAAACACATCCCCATGATCAGGGGAACATACAAAATCATTAAAGAACTTAAAAACTAGCTTCTGGAAAAAAAGTTCTTCATGTTACCTGAGATGAGGACTCTCTGATTCTGAGCTTTCTGGACTCCCCCTTTGTGCAAACCCACTTCTTTGAATACCCTGATGATGAAATGAAGCTTAGAAGGCTTTGATAATGGCTGGTTTGAATGCTTCAGTTCTGGTATAGCAGAAATGGAGGTTTGTGTATGTGGGGATTCAAGCTGTTTCAGGGGGTGGGTTTTGTTCCATGAGTGATAGGTGATTTGTTGGTGAAGAGATTTTGGAGTTTTGATGGTTGAGGAAGAAGTTTCGAAGAGATGAAGGTTTTTGTCAATTATGTGAATCCTGGCTTCTTGGAGATTGCAGGCTTGTGTGTGTTGTGTTTTGGAAGGCTTGAGGTCCACATATGAGGCTCTGATTGGGCAGAGAGTTGGTGGTGGCACAGTGTGATTGGCATGGGAAAAAATGCAAAAAGTCATGGCTTTTTGTACTTGAGGTATGGCTCGGGTCAGAGGGAGATTAGGGGCATGGTTGGGCTCAGCATGGATCAAGGAAGGCCCTTGGATTGCTTTTGTGCAGCTGTAATAGCTAGGGCAAGTGGTAGCATGGTTCTTGCAACTTTTCCCTCTTTGGAAGTCTTTGTGAATCAAGGCCAAGAAACCTCTAAACTCTTGGGCAAATTGCAGCCAAATGGGCCATGTGATGTTGTTATGATGCCTTGAACTCACTTAGCAACTAACTCAAGCATTAAAAGTTCCTTTTGCAAAAATTCCAACTTTGAAGATTCATGAGAAAACGCCTTATGTAACTTGTAATTCAAGGAATAGAAATGAGAAATCCTTTGGGCCATTCTGATTTTTAGGCCATGTGTGATGTTTGTGTAATGCTTAGAAGTCATTTTGAAGTCATGGAAATGCTTGGCATGTGAATTTGCAAAGTTCCCTCTTTGGTGCAAAAGTGAAAATTTAGTGATTTTGTCCAACTTTGCAAGGCCATAACTTTTGATCTAAAATGAATTAGAATGAGTTCTTGTACTTTTTGAAAATGGGAGGATCCAATATACAACTTTCATGACCAAAGATTTTTCATTTGAAGCATTTTTGAATCAAAAAGAGGTGGTTGAAAAACTTTCCCAAAATGGCAAGTTTACATTACAAGTCACTTTCCCAAAATGGCAACTTTGCAAATGGCTTGAAATTCTTCAATTTTGTGAACTTCTAACATCTTCTAAGATCAAATAAATATCATACACATTCAAAATGATGGCGAGACCCCTTTGGTTGGGTGATTGGGGGCCTTAGATGCCCTGATTTTACACTGACTTGCTCAAGAAGTCATCCTTTGATCAGATTTCTTCCCCATTGAATTTCTTCATGAAACTTGGTATGGATGATCCTCATAACATATAGAGACCAATAGAATCAAGAATGGCCAAAAAAATTGGAGTTATGGCCTCTGAAACCAAAACCCTAATTTTAGGTCATCTGTGCAGTTAAGCTTGGCTCTGCTTCCATGCCTCTCAATTCTTGTGATTTTCTGACTTCCTTGGTCTTGGGGAGGATATAATATGATGCTTGAACATACATGGACCCTCTTGATATGATTGAAGACCTTTGGAATGGCTCATATGGCTTAGGGACTGCTCAGATCACAAACCCTAGATGCAGATGACTTAGAACCAATGTGGTGAAGCAAAAATGTAATATGAGATGATATGATTGAACTTATGCAATATGAAAAGAAACAAAAGCCATTGTGAAACTTAGTGAGGGAAAATTTGGAGTGTTTATAGCTGCCCCTATTCAAACATGAGTTAGCTGTGTAGGATGTAAGCAACGGCTTGACAAGCAAACAAGATAACTTGTGGTTGAATACCGAAGACAGTCCAAAATTTGCACTCACTGAATGAAGAAGAAAAGGGATATAGATCGTAAAAGAAAAATAAAGTACGGTTATAAAGGGCGGGCGACGGAGGACGACCGTCGAGCAGAGGGCGACTGCTGGGGACAAAGCGGTGACGGGTACGGCCGACATGCTGGGGAAATAAAGAGATCATGACAGGGACGACCATCAAGTAAAGAAACAAGGTTCTCTGGGGATAAAAGGTAAAATCAATGATGGGGACGGCCATCAGGTTTGTAAAATAAAGATAAACAACGATGGGGACGGCCATCGGGTTAATGAAATAAATGATGAGGGATGATCATCAAAGGTGAAGGACGATCACCTAGCAGGGGACAGCTGCTCTGTTGGGGGTAAGATGAGGGACGGTCGTCTAAGGTGAAGGACGATCACCTGGCAGGGTACGGCTGCCAAAAATATCGCGACATAGGACGAATGTCGGATAGAAAAGGTCGACGATGGGGACAGCCATCGGATAAGCATGATGAAGGACGATCATCAAGAGGTGAAGGACGATCACCTAGCAGGGTACGGCTGCTCTCGGGGTTTATCATGACATAGGACGAATGCCAGATAACAAGACCAACGATGGGGACGACCATCGGATAAAGTGATGAAGGACGATCATCAGAAAGGTGAAGGACAATCACCTAGCAGGGGACGACTTCTAAAATATCACGACATAGGACGAATGTCGGATAGGAAGGGGTTCTAGTGAATAGAGACTCCGCTGGGGATGATGAAGGATTATCATAAAAAAGGTGAGGGACGATCACCTGGCAGGGTACGGCTGCCGGAAGGTATCATGACACAGGACGAATGTCAGATAAAAGGAGATGTTTTATCAAGATTTGCTGGGGATTCTTCTGGGGAATGGTAGATACAGATGAGTACCTAATTCGAAGAAAGAGCGGTATAAGTGTTTGACGCGTCGTATAGATTAAAGATGCGGACGAGCATCCTTAAGACTATGATATAGACGAGTATCAATAGAAACAAACGCTTGACGCATGTTCAGAGATGATGATACGGACGAGTACCAATTAGTTAACAAAGAACACGGACGAGTGTTGACTCTGAGGGGATTTAAGTGGTGTATACAAGATACGGACGAGTATCTGTACGAGTAAAAAGAGTGTGACACAAACGAGTGTTCAACTCGCTGGGGAGAGTACGACACAGACGGGTATCGGAAGAAGTGTACTATAAACAAGTATTTGCTTTACAAAGCATTTAGGCAACCATGCTGGGGAAGGTGACACGGACGGGTGTCACGGATTTGTATATATATATGTATCTGTCTGTAAAGAATGCTCAGGCGACTTTACTGGGGGATGATTTACACGGACGAGTGCCAAAAGGAGTATGTATCTGTATTTGTGAGTGCAAAGAGGATATTTCGGCTTTCTGCTGGGGAGCTTGGGAAGTATTTTGTATATTGTTGATGGTATGTTAGTATTTACAAGTGCGTGATTCAGAACATGGCTTATGATTTATGCAATATGTTTGATTTTTACCGTAATGCTCCGTATTAGACGGAATGCTACGCTCTGGGAAAATATGATGCGAATGCTATGATTATGCAAAGATACCGATCCGGGATACGGATCCCGCTGCTGTGAAGATTTCCGGATGATCTGCTTTGAAAGAATGTCCCAGCTGGGGGTGAGATCATTGGTAGCTCTGATATATATGACTCTGCTTGGGGAATAGATTCCTGATGAACCCATCTTGGTAAAGAGGAGCCCAGCTGGGGTCTGTGAAAACTTTCATCACTTTGTTGTGAGATCTTCAGGAATTGCTCTTCTGGATAGAGGTTGGAGATTTGCGGGGATATAGTTTCCTGACACTTGGCTGGGAAGGAATGATGACTGGCAACTCAGCTGGGGATAAAGCATCTCTGGTGCTTAGAGATACCGAGTAAATAATGATTTGGCAGCTTGTTGGGGAGAAGCTTTCATGCCCCATGTCGCACTTTGAATACCTGCAATCCTGTTAAGACAAAGAAACGCACAAATACCCCGAGGTATCCCTTATTGGATTCCGTCATAGGAGTTTAGACACTCCTGAGAGTAAGTATATTTCCCATAAGCATGTAATAAGAAAAGGCGCATCTGTATTTACGCAATTATTATATTAAGGACATCGGACATTTTTGCAAATGAAAATAAAATGTACGAGACAAAGTGTGACTGAAAATCTGATTTTATTGATTTATATGCCCTGAATTGGCGAGTACAGTCAAAGAAACAGATCCCCTGAAATGAGGAGATCGTTACAAATTGAGAAACAAAAAGATGCTGGCAATGTTTATGACGCTTCAAGGAGCTTCCCTTTTGCTATGACTTGTATGACATTGACGTTCTTCTCATCTTGCTTTTGAAGAAAGCTGATTCTGACTGAAGCTTGAACCCTTCGAAACTTACCACGTTGTAAGTGATACAGACGAATTCAGAATGCAATTGTTCGCTTATTCCCTTATTTTGCGTGGATCGCCCTTTCGGGTTTTCAATCCACCGGGATACCCATTTTTGCCTGAGCTGTCCAATGCGGCTTTTCAACTCAGTGGGTGTACATTTTTTTTTATTTTCCCTTATTTTTGCCCGAGTCTTTTATTCTGTTTTTGACTCGCCGGGATGCCCTATTTTTGCCTGGACTTACATTCTGTTTTTGTGTCCAGCAGGTCATTTTACGCGAAGTATTTTTTAACTGCATCTGAATTCACAGGGGACAGGAAGTCTTCCCCATCCATAGTACTGAGCATCAGTGCTCCACCATAGAAAACTTTCTTTACTATGAACGGACCATCGTAATTCGGAGTCCACTTGCCCCTGTGGTCTGTATGAGGAGGGAGGAGTCTTTTCAGCACAAGATCTCCTACTTGGTATTCCCGAAGCCTGACTTTCTGATCGAAGGCTTTCTTTCTTCTTTTCTAATATAACTGCCCATGGCAGATTGCAGCTAATCTCTTTTCTTCGATCAGACTCAATTGTTCTTATCGGGATCGGACCCATTCTGCTTCAATCAGTTTGACATCCATTAGTACCCGCAGGGAGGGTAATTCAACTTCAACAGGTAGGACTGCCTCCATACCATACACAAGATGATACGGTGTTGCCCCAGTGGATGTTCTGATTGACGTACGGTACCCATGCAAGGCAAATGGTAGCATTTCAGGCCAATCTTTGTAGGTGACCACCATCTTTTGCACAATCTTCTTAATATTCTTGTTAGCTGCCTCTACAACGCCGTTCATCTTTGGCCTGTAAGGAGAAGAATTGTGGTGTTGGATTTTGAAGTCCCGACACAGCTCTGCCATCATTTTGTTGTTCAAGTTGGAACCATTATCAGTAATGATCCGCTCGGGCACTCCATACCGACAAATGGTATCTCTTTTCAGGAATCGGGCTACCACTTTCCTGGTGACATTTGCATAAGAGGCTGCTTCAACCCACTTGGTAAAATAGTCAATGGCTACCAGGATGAATCTGTGGCCATTTGAAGCAGTCGGTTCAATCTTGCCAATCATATCAATTCCCCACATGGCAAAAGGCCAAGGTGAAGACATCACATTCAAAGGATTGGGAGGCACATGCACTTTATCTGCATAAATCTGGCATTTATGGCATTTCCGGGCATAAGCACAACAGTCTGCGTCCATTGTGATCCAATAATAGCCTGATCTTAACAACGTTTTAGCCATGGCATGCCCTCTAGCATGGGTACCAAAGGATCCTTCGTGCACCTCGTGCATTAGCAAGTCTGCTTCTGCTTTTATCAACACATCTGAGGAGTACCATATCAAAGTTCCGCTTGTACAAGGAACCATCAGTATTTAGGAAGAAACTACCAGCCAGCCTCCTTAATGTTTTCTTGTCATTGGATGATGCCCCAGATGGGTATGTCTGATCCTCCAAGAAGCATTTGATGTCATGGAACCAAGGGTTATCATCTTTAACAACGTCTACTGAGAACACGTATGTTGGTCTGTCGAGTCTGGATACTGATATCTGAGGCACGAAGTTGGCAGCTTGAACTTTGATCATGGATGAAATGGTAGCCAAAGCATCTGCAAATTGATTCTCATCTCGCGGGATATACTCAAGCTTGACTGTCGTGAAGAAAGTCAATAACCTCCTTGTATAATCCCAATAAGGTATCAGATGATCTTGGTGGGTGTACCATTTGTCGTTGGTCTGATTAATTACCAGAGCTGAATCTCCGAACATAGTCAAAGTTTTGATCCTGAGGTCAATGGCTTCCTTAAGACCCATAATGCAAGCTTCGTATTCAGCTTCGTTGTTAGTGCATTTAAAGGTGTGTTTCACCGAGAAAGGCATGTGAACTCCCTTAGGTGTAATGAGTACTGCACCAACACCACGACCATTCATATTAACAGCCCCATCGAACATCATAGTCCATTCTTCTTCTGGGTCAGGCCCTTCAGTGTGAACAGGCTCTTCATGATCTTTTGCTTTTATGAACATGATGTTTTCATCAGGGAAGTCAAATCTCATAGGCTGGTAGTCATCAATGGGTTGCTCAGCAAGATAATCAGACAACACACTCCCTTTGATGGCTTTCTGAGATGTGTACTGAATGTCATATTCTGTGAGAATCATTTGCCATCTTGGAACCCGTCCGGTAAGTGCTGGCTTCTCGAAAATATACTTGACTGGGTCCATCTTTGAGATCAATAAAGTAGTGTGGGTCAACATATACTGTCTCAGTCGGCGAGCAGCCCACGCTAAAGCACAACAAGTTTTCTCGAGCAGTGAATAACGTTGTTCACAGTCGGTAAACATTTTGCTTAGGTAGTAAATTGCATACTCTTTTCGACCAGACTCGTCATGCTGGCCCAACACACACCCCATTGACTCTTCTAATACCGTCAAGTACATGATTAGAGGTCTTCCTTCAATTGGAGGCATAAGGATTGGAGACTCTTGTAAGTATTCCTTGATTTTGTCAAAAGCCCTTTGGCAGTCTTCGTTCCACCTGACCGTTTGTTCTTTTCTTAACAATTTGAACAAGGGTTCACAGGTTGCAGTAAGGTGAGATATGAACCGCGAAATGTAGTTCAATCTACCTAGAAACCCCCGAACTTCTTTTTCAGTCTTCGGTGAAGGCATTTCTTGGATGGCTTTGACTTTATCAGGGTCAACTTCAATCCCTTTCTCACTTACAATAAATCCCAGCAGCTTACCGGATCGCACCCCGAACGTGCATTTGTTGGGGTTTAACTTCAACTGATACTTCCTCAGACGCTTGAATAACTTCAACAGATTCACCAGGTGGTCTTCTTCTGTGAGGGACTTGGCAATCATGTCATCCACATAACATTCAATTTCTTTGTGGATCATGTCATGGAATAATGTTACCATAGCCCGTTGATAAGTGGCACCAGCATTCTTCAGTCCGAATGGCATCACCTTATAACAGAATGTGCCCCAGGGTGTGATGAAAGTTGTCTTCTCCATGTCTTCAGGTGACATTTTGATCTGATTGTATCCTGAAAATCCATCCATGAAGGAGAACATCGAGAACTGAGCCGTGTTGTCGACCAATACATCAATGTGAGGTAAAGGGAAGTCATCTTTCGGGCTGGCTCTGTTCAGATCCCGGTAATCCACACACATTCTCACCTTGCCATCTTTCTTGGGTACAGGTACAATATTAGCAACCCATGGCGGATAGCTAGTCACAGCAAGGAAACCAGCGTCCCACTGCTTTTGTACCTCTTCTTTTATCTTCATTGCCATATCCGGGCGAGTACGGCGCAACTTCTGTTTTACCGGTGGGCAATCTTCTTTCAGAGGTAGCTTGTGCATGACAATATCGGTGTCCAACCCTGGCATATCCTGATAAGACCAAGAAAAAACGTCCACATATTCCCGAAGCATGTCAATCAGTTGCTCTTTTACTGAATCTTGCAGGCAGGCCCCGATCTTAACTTCTTTCAAATCTTCTTCTGTACCAAGATTAACCGTCTCAACCTCCTCCTGATGAGGAGTGATAACCTTCTCCTCTTTCCTTAACAACATGGCTAGCTCTTCAGGTAGCTCATAATCTTCTTCAACCCCTTCATCAGCTTGATTAATCTGATTGTCAAAGTCATACGAAGTCATAGCAGTGTTGTTGTCGGTGCAGTCTGGAGGGCACTTTCTGCAAGGGTTTAGATTTGTTTATTTTAGTGATCAATTTTATCTTATTTAGGAAAAGTGAATATGAAGTTATTTATTTTGACAAACATCGCCATTTTATTTTTGTACAAAAAATGAAAAATGAAAAACAGTGAGCGGAAAAGAAAAGACTCATTTGCAAAAGATGTCCTGATATTCATTAATTGATCTTTGCACAAAATACAAGATGGCCCGATTACAAAATGAGTCTTGACATCTTGGGCAAGATGAAAGACTTGATGCATGCTTAAAAAATACAGGAAATAATAATTACTCTGCAGGAGTAACCCTTATAATTTCCTGGGAAGACCAGTTTGAGACATGGCTCCCCGGGGTCCTTGGACGTATCCAACTTTCCAGGTTGCGCTCGTCTTCCAACTCATCTTCAAAGTTGTTCACAACATCCGGGGTGAGCATTCCCCCGCTGACAAATTTGGGCTTCTTGGCCGCCTCTGATTGATCTTGTTGAGTTGGTCTGTAACCCAACCCGAATCGATCTTCTTTCTTCTCCATGGGCAGCAGCTTGCCCCAGCCTTGGGCGGTACCTTCCTCAACAACCTTCCGGGCTTGCTGATATAACGTTATGGAGGTCCCAAGTACAGCAGATGTTTCATTAATATTGAGGGCCTCAAACCCCTGACTCATGGTTTCATGGATCTCCCCATCCATTTCAATGTATTTGAAAGTAGCTAGCTGGCTAACAAAAATATCCTCCTCCCCACAAATAGTAATGACTTGGCCTTCCCACTCGAATTTTAACTTCTGGTGAAGGGTTGACGTCACGGCGCCAGCGGCGTGTATCCATGGTCTACCCAATAGACAGCTGTAGGCAGGCTGTATATCCATCACAAAGAAGGTCGTTTTGAAAACCTGCGGGCCAATCACTATAGGCAACTCTATCTCTCCCAGAACTGATCTTTTAGAACCATCAAAGGCTCTTACTACCAAGTTACTCGGGCGTAGTGCCAATCCATCATGCTCCAGCTTCATAAGGGCTTTCTTGGGTAGGACATTGAGGGATGACCTTGTGTCCACCAGTACGTGAGAAAGAACTGCACCTTTACACTCCAAGGTAATGTGCAAAGCCTTGTTGTGATTGCGACCTTCCGTCGTCAAATTAGTGTTGGTAAATCCTAGTCCATTACTAGCGTTGACATTTCCAACCACTGCCTCTAACTGATTGACGGTAATCTCCTCTGGAACATAAGCTGCGTGCAAGACCTTTAACAGTGTGTTCCGATGGGCTTCGGAGCACATTAGCAACGATAGTATAGAGATTTTGGAAGGTGTTTGGTGAAGCTGGTCTACTACCTTGTAATCACTTTTCTTTATGATTCTCATGAATTCATCAACTTCCTGATCAAAAGGAGTCTTTAAAGCTTCTCTGGCAACCGGTTCTTCTTGCACCATGCTCTCCCCTTTTGCCTTAGCAGCAGCTTCTGCTTCGGCAACTGGTCTTGGAATTTGCGAGGCAAAGAGACGTCCGCTTCGAGTGAAGCCTCCGCCTCCCCCCACATTGTCTATCTGAGGTGAAGAAGTTGATGATTCCAAAGTGATTTTCTGCCCCTTGCAGTATAGATCTGAGCCATAATGCCAAGGGATGGCATTATCGCTTTCATAAGGAACTGGCCCAGGCACCGTGATAGTGACTGGACTGATAGCAGTTGCAGAAGGGACCACAATGGTCTGTGGATCATAGTATATGGTGACTTGTTCTCTAACAGGAGAGACACTTTGTTGCAAATTGTTGGTAGGAACATTTGCAGGGTCATAGTATATGGTAACCGTTGAGACGCTTTCATCAATTGCTGCTGATGTTGTAGAAGACATTACTGACTGGATGAGTGTTGAAGTTGTAGCAGGAATGGTGACTGAACTTGTATCCATTGATGTGATTGATTAAGCAGTTGTTGGAGTTGTAGTAGAATCCGTTGGAACAATGGTTGCTGAAGTTGTAGGAGTGTCTGTGATTGCTGGTGAAGGAGTTGCTGGATTTGTAGGCGCCGTTGTCGTAATCTGAAGGATACCATCCTTAATAAGACCGTCTATGCCATTTCTCAGCCTTTCACATCCATTGACTGCAATATTGCAATACCCACAGCCGAGTTCACACCCGGGGAACATTTGGCATTCTAAAAGCTGAGCTTTAATTTCGACCAAAGGCGTTCGAATTTGTGCAACACTGGTGATCAAGGTAGATGGTTTGTCTTCCTCAATGGCATTAATCCTCGGCCCGCCATGATTAGGCATAGGATTTTTGTTGACATTCGGGGGAGGTGCAAAGTTAAGAGCTCTTGAGTCCACCAGATCCTGGACTTTCATTTGTAAGGCCCTGCACTTTTCAGTATTGTGACCAGGTGCATTGGAGTGGAAAGCACACCTGGCATTTGCATCATAATTCTTTGGGAGATTGGTGGGATCTGGAGGTGCCAATGTCCTTAACTCAACCAGGTTGAGCTTCAAGAGTTGTGGCAAGAGTGCAGCATATGGCATGGGAATTGGGTCAATTACCCTGTTTGCTTGTGATGGTCTTTGTTGGAAAGGACGTTGTTGTTGATTGTTGTTGTTGTTGTTGTAGGTTCTTTGTTGCGGATAATGAACTTGTTGCTGATACTGTGTTTGTTGATGTTGAGGATATGCTGATTGTTGTGGCATTGGAGCTGGGATGGTAACAGCTGCTGCTGACTGGTGCACATACTGAGGTCTGCCCCTGCTTGCATGAATGGAATTTGTCTCACCAGCCCTTCGGGGTCCCACAAAAGGCTTCCTGGAATTACTGGATGAACTTGCACCACTGTCAAAGATCTTGCCCATCTTCAAGAGGCTTTCGATCCTTTCACCAGCTATGACCACATCAACAAAACTGGTAGAGGAGAAGGCAGCTAATCTATCAATATAGGTTCCTTGCAAAGTGTTCATGAACATGCCAGCCATTTCCCTTTCTGACATGGGTGGTTGGACAACAGCAGCAAGCTGTCTCCACCTTTGGGTATATTCCCTGAAGCTCTCTCTAGAAGATTGAGACATTCTCATCAGAAGGGTCCTGTTAGGAGCCATGTCCATATTGTATTGATATTGCCTGATGAAGGCTTCAGCTAAGTCTTCCAGCATCTAATGGCAGCCCTGGTCAAGTGTGAATACCACTCTCTTGAAGCCCCAGTCAGACTATCTTCAAAGTAGAACATCCACAGCTTCTCATCCATAGTATAAGCTTTAAGTCTTCCCAGAAAAGACTGCAGGTGAGTTCGTGGACAAGAGGTTCCATTGTATTTCTCAAAGCACGGGGGTTTGAATTTGTGGGGAATTATCACCCCATCCACTAGCCCCATGTCCATTACATCGAAGCCCAAGGAATTCTGAGACTCCAAAGATCTCAATTTCTCAGCAATTTCATCCAACCTCCTGTCATAGACTTCATCCTCAGCTCCCATAACAGTAAACTGCTCTTCTTGGGGATCCTCTTGCAAGATCCTCCCCCCAGTAGTATTACCCTGCACATTCCTTGGGATGTTAGCTTCTGGATCCAGATGAGGTCTAAATACTGGTGGATCAATACGAGGCTGGCCCCGTTCATTGTTACTAGTTCCTCCTGTCCCAAGATGAGGCTCTTCAGGAGTTTGTCTTTCCACCAGCTCTCTTAGCCTTTCTTGACTCTGGGCTAAGCCAGTCATCACAGCCATGAATTGAGACATCTAATTTCTCATCTCCACTCTCTCATTAGCTATCTGATTCCTGACCTCAGTCAGATCCTGCTGTACTTGGTCCATTTGAATACCAGGAAGGTTGTTACGAGTCGGGTACCGGTGTGCGCGGTTGACAGGGAACACTCGGCGGCGAGCAATGTTTCCTGATATCACAACAAAGTTAGAAACAATAATAATAAAACCTACAAAACAAAAAAAAAGTTAGTATGCAATGCAGTATGCTTATTTGTTTTCCAAGGTATCCGAGTTGGTTCTTGGTTTTGACCTTTCCAGACCTCGAGGAAGATGCTTGATGTTGTTGAGAAAAGAAGCCTAATGAAAACAAACTAAAATATATTACAAATGGGGAATAATACATAGTTTGTTTTACAACACACGCCCATGGAGGGTCAAAATACAATAAAAGGAAAAGTACATCAAATGGAAATAACAACGAACAAAGAATCAGACATCCAATCCAAACTCATCCTCTCTGACCTCCTTCAGGAGTGCCTCAGTCATTGGACCAACTGGGTGCTCTGTAATGGTCCTAATGAGGAGGTTCCTGGTAGCAATGGCAGTGGTTAGCTTCTTGTGCCTATCCTGGTCCTTTGACCTCTTCAATCCAGCTCTGAGCTTCAACTCTGAAATCTCCTTTTGGGATGCCAACAAAGCTTCCTGCTGCTTTTTCTCATTGGCCTCTAACTGTTCAATCTTGTTCTAAGTCTTCTGCTCTTCTTGTGTACGGGCTTCAGTGATCCTGACCCACCTAGCCTGACTCTCTTGCAGATAGAGCTCAGTTCTAGCCTTTTGAAACTTGGCTTCTTTACAGGCATTCTTCAATATTTGTTCCCCAGCTCTTACTTTCCTTATGTATTCCTCTGTCTTCTCAATTTTGGCAAGATGCTCCACCCTGAGCTTCTCCAATCTCTCAATGTCCAGACGACCATCACTCCTTTCCCAAAGAGTCTTCTTTAAAGCTTGAGATAGGTTCTCATTTCTTTCCTTCAATTTCTCAAATTCTTCTAGGCAGACAGTTGCTGGAGGCTGTGCTGTAGATGGTCCAGGTATGTCTTCCAAGGTGAAAGGAATTCCAGTAATATGAGCTCTAGTACGGGACCAGTCATAGTACTGAGCTGAAGCAACATTATTGCACTTTCCAAGAATAGCCATCCCTTTTGTCTGGATATTGTCCCAAGCCCAGGATGCTTGTCTGACAGCAGCTGAATTAGGCTTCACTTCACAGTACAGAGTCTCAGCTAAATCTTGCACTCTGGGAGGGTGAACCAAAGCATAGCCCAATTGTCTCTTAAACAGCAAAGGATTGTAGTTGATGCAACCCTTCACCCCTATCAGAGGTACATTTGGGTATTGTCCATAACTGGTGATGATGTCCTTGCCCTTGGTGCTCTAGGTGCACCATCTAATATCATCTGAAGTCAAAGCAATGAGCCTCTTGGCCCAATTCTTCTGTTGGTGAGGATTCAGGAAGGCATCTGACTTAGGTAGGTGTTTGAGCAGCCAGGTGTAGAACAAAGGAGCACAACATCTTACCAACTTCCCCCTTTGTTTCTCATTCCTCTGATGAATGGAGTAATAAAATTCCCCCAGCAATGTGGGTACTGGGTTCTTCAGAAGGAACAAATGGATGGCATTCTTGCTGACAAATTTGGGCTCATCTGCAAACAGTATAGCCCCATATATGTTGAGGGCTAATAGTGCACAGACTGCCCTCCATTCTCCCAATGAGGCCTTCAGGATGGCCTGAGAAATCAAGAAGTCCAAGTGCAAACCAGGGATTCCAGCTTTTGTTGTCATACTTTGTTCAATCAAGGCAGGTTCCAGGTACAGTGCTTTTGCCACTTCTCCATTGCTGGGAGCAGGCATCTCTGGGTTGAAGGGGATTCTACCTCTGATAGGTACTCCAGTCAACAAAGAAAACTCTTCCATTAGAGGCCCTAGCTGGAAGTCTGGGAAGGTGAAGCATCTCAAAGGAGGGTCATAAAACGGCAAACATGTGTGGATCATGCTCCTCTGAGAAGGGTCAAGGTCCATAACCATATCCAGGATACCTCCATAATGTTCTCTAAACAATGGGATGTGCTTAGGGGTGATAAGTGACTGGACCTGTCTGATGCCAGTCAACACAGGCTCAAAGAAGTGGTAGGATATGTTGCTCTTCCTAGGAGTAGCCATGAATGCTGCTGAAGAAACTGAAGATTGATACTGATGAAGGTCACAGACTGATGCTGGAAATGAGCCACTGACAGGCTGATGCTGGTGATGAGAATAGCTGAAGCAGATAACTAATGAAGCAGAGGTCTATGCAGAAGAAGGGGTCAAAACCAAACCAGATATAATGTGGATACCCTGAAAAATAAATAAACAAATGTTAAAATGATGCAATGATGATGTATGCAAATGATATGCAAGGGTTTGTGATCAAGCTAGATCTGATTATCTGTCTTGATATAAGCCCACGTATGTTCAGAGAAGGTCCAGATGGAGGTTCAGAAATCCAGTAACCAAGGTAGGGGACTCAAATAAAAAATCACATATCCAGGGTTAATCACAAGAACTGTCCAAAGTGGAGTACTCTTAAACAATAGTAACTGGGTATGATGTGGCTAAGGGTACCTGCAAACCTGTAAACAGCCCAACCCCCTCACAGGTAGTGTTCTAGAACAAGGATCCTCAGACTTGGATCAGTTATGAGAAGTGTAAACACTTCTAACCCGGAGGTACAGTGTTTACAATAACCATAAAAGATCATCCTCTAATTCACCTCAATTTCTGAAGGTCATAATAAAAGGTCATACAGACTTAGCAGGCTTCCCATATAGCCCTAGTACTACAGGAAATCTGTAGCACAGAGTTCTCAAGAAGAAACCCACATCTGAACCGTGTTTCATATTCCCGCACCAGACCGAAATGGAATGGGAAAGAACATGAACCACTCTAGCATAGGTGTCACTCAGGTCCCAGGTATAGGACCTTAATCACTCAGTGGAACCCCACCCACCAAAACAGAGACCAGATCCAGCAATGATAATGACAGTATGAAAAATGAAAAACTGTAAAGGAAAGCAATAAATAAAGCTGTACATAAAGCAATAAATAAAGCGAATAAATAAACACAATTAGCACATAACACCCCAATAAACACAAATCAAACAAGCGCTAGGAGGAACCCACAAAAAGAACCAGAAGCCCTGGTTACAGTATAAGGGTCCCCAGCAGAGTCGCCAAGCTGTCGCTCCCGCCAAATGACACATGGTCAAAAGGGGTACAGACGCGAACGGTCGGCGAAATAGAAGGAATGAATAGAGTCGCCAGCTAGGCATTTTTATCCCGAAGGAAAGGTAAAGCTGCATAAACCTTAGAAGAGATGGATAAGACGGTCGCGAACCAGAGAAACTGAGAAAGGGGGATGGTTACAACCTAGGAAGGTATTAGCACCCAGATTGTCCGCCGTACTCGACGGGATCCACGCTTGAAAGTTTGTGTTTTAAAGGGGTAGTGTCAGTGCAATCTGTGTATCAAAGCTGGAAAGAATGCAAGTGTTAGTGTAAAAGGAATGTGAAGTGTATAAGGGAAGTGTCAGTGTAAGAACAAGAGTGCAAAGCCTAAGATAATGAGGCTAAAAGAATAATACTGGAAGGAGGGGGAATATACAGAGACTTTTGTTCGATAACAATTAAGTTATGCCTACGTATCCTCTCGTGCAATGAGGAAGTCAGAACACCGTAGTTCGACTCAAAGAGACTGACAGATAAATTGACTTGTGAACTGCTTACTTGTCTATGCTCAAGTGTATGACCTGTCTGGCTTAGGTGCAAACTATCTTGCATTAGACAGAAGAAGCGAGTTCTCGTTTGTGAGTGAAGATGATGAGAAAAGAATCCCGAAGGAGACAATTATTGTTTCTTTTTGGTATTTTCAATCTTTTATTGCCTCTGGAGTTTGTCATAAGTTAACGAGCTTAAGCCTAAACCAAGGGTTAGTAGACTCATCACATCCTCCCTTTGGTTACGGGTAATGAGAATACCTTAAGTATGGAGTAAACACCTCACACTTAATCACCATGATGCAGGATTAGGATCATTAACCTACTTGCAATTATTTAGATGTTTTTGTTGTTTTTGTTTAGTGTTAAGTAATTAGTTTAAGCCATAATCAAGGATTTAATGGACCCATTACACCATCCTAATAGAAGGATAATAGATGAGAACATTTAAGCTGAGGAAGGCTCCTCAACTTAATCCATGATTAGGGATTATCCTCATGACAAAACAAAGTCTTTACTAAATGGATTTTAGTTAATGGTAAGATTAAGAAGTGGATTTTAAGGTTTGTAAGACAACTTGAGGGGGACTTGTCCATTAACACTAGGGTTAGTTCTTCTTAACCAATTAAGGAAGAATTAGAACCCTAATGCAAGGCCCAAGTTACAAGCTTGATGTCTTAATGGTTATTAGATGGATTGATTAAAGGGTTTAAACACATTAAGGGTTTAACACTTAGGATTAAAGTTATACACTCCATCCTAATAGAAGGATACAGGCATAACCCTAATCACAAAGTCTTAAAACCTTTAAGGTTTAGTCCTTGATTGAGAGATGAGAAGAGAAGACTCAAAGATGACACAAAGGTAAAAATAATGGGGGTACTAATCAAAACCCTAATTGTTATCATGCTTGGAAATCCTAGGGTTTGTGAGGCTTAAGAGAGAAAGAGATCTTCAAAGGCCACCAAGGAAGAACAAAATGAAAGGAGGAGAAGAAAGGAGAAGCAAGTCAACTTACTTCACTTAAGAAGATAAGTTGCTTGAAGAAAGAAAGTGAGAAGGAGCATGAATGAGCAAGCTCAATCTAAACACAAGTAAAAATGCAGCAATGAATGCATAAGAGGGATGAGAAGAGGTTATGAGAAGTGAAGGCAAATTCACTTCTCAATGACTTACCACCTGAAAAGTTAGTTAGCAAGAAATGCAATGAAATGAAAATGAGATGAAATGCAATGATGCAAACCAAATTCAGAAGCACAAACATGATGTTAATGATGCTAAAAGATGATGCAAACACATGTCAAGAGTTGTGGATGATCATACAAGAATGAGGATGCAAGTGAAGCATGTTTTGAACCATGAAAGTTCATGAAAGTTTATGAAATGGAATGAATGCATAACATGGCAAATGAATGAATAAATGACCAAGCATGATTCTAATATGTCCTAAGATGTCTTATGTATCATGTGGATGCACAAAATGTCATGGGAAGTTCATGAATGCAAGCATATGAAAGATGGATGCAAATGAAGGCAAGAATTAGGGTTTATACATAACATGCAATACAAAAATCAAAATCAGAAGCAAATGACAAGATAAAAATTGAAAATGGGATCAAAGGAACCCTAACCCTACACAAGTTCACTGCCCAAAGGAGGGGACCTAACTCTTAGCCTAATGGGGGTTATGATTTTCTCAAGCTGGCTAGGGTTTTAAGGCACTTCAAAAGGAAAAATGCACATCAAATTGAAAATGAAAGATAAATTCAAACCAATTTTACCCTAAAAACTACATGATATGAAGGATTCAATGCAAGAAGAACCGTCATCAAACTCTTCATGGTTAGGCAGAATGAATTTTTCTAAGTTAGGACCAAAATATTGCCTTTAAATAACTTTAATTCCAATGAAAAAGGTCAAAGTAGGTCAAGAACCAAAAATAAATTTGTTTGAAGAGTTGGACAATGTTTCTAAATGCTTTAAAATGCAATGTGAATTTTTTGGTGATTTTTAAATACCTAAATGCATTTTTAATTAATTAATTTCCATTAACTAATTAAAAATAAACATTTAAATAATTTAAAAATAATTTTTGATGCAAAAAAAAAAAATAAAAATAGTTTTGGGTTCTGAAAATTAATAAAAGATTTGATAAAAATTTTCAGAATTTTTTAATGCATTTTACTATTTTTAAAAATTCGTACAAATAAAATACAAATAAAATGAAATAAAATTAAAAATAATGAAAGTATGCTGGTTGGAGGGTCCAGATTGATTCTAGGCTTGAAGAGTTTGACCTGGCGCGCATCTGGACGACCCAGGTTCAAACTTCACTAAACTTTATTAAATATTTAATTAATCCTAAATTAAACTAATTAATAACTGATTAGGGTTTAATGAATCATCTGGACCATTCATACGCACGCGGGAAAGCCAGATCAAGGGTCAACATTCAAACTTGCCTAATTAATGGGATTAGGGCTTAATCACTCTCAGGCGACCGGAACAGTGTTCCGGTCGTCTTCTCCGACGAACACAAAACCCTAGCTTCTTCTACAGGTAACCAAACTTCAAATTTCTTTCACAAAAATGATCTTCTAACCATTCTAAACCTAAACCCCCAACTAAAATTCATTTATTTCACTTCATAAGCATGAATCGAAGAAAAATATGAAACACGGGCAAAAGTTCAGAGACTTCATACATGGTGGTTTCTTCACCATTTTCAAAAGTAAACACATCCCCATGATCAGGGGAACATACAAAATCATTAAAGAACTTAAAAACTAGCTTCTGGAAAAAAAGTTCTTCATGTTACCTGAGATGAGGACTCTCTGATTTTGAGCTTTCTGGACTCCCCCTTTGTGCAAACCCACTTCTTTGAATACCCTGATGATGAAATGAAACTTAGAAGGCTTTGATAATGGCTGGTTTGAATGCTTCAGTTCTGGTATAGCAGAAATGGAGGTTTGTGTATGTGGGGATTCAAGCTGTTTCAGGGGGTGGGTTTTGTTCCATGAGTGATAGGTGATTTGTTGGTGAAGAGATTTTGGAGTTTTGATGGCTGAGGCAGAAGTTTCGAAGAGATGAAAGTTTTTGACAATTTTGTGAATCTTGGCTTCTTGGAGATTGCAGGCTTATGTGTGTTGTGTTTTGGAAGGCTTGAGGTCCACATATGAGGCTCTGATTGGAAAGAGAGTTGGTGGTGGCACAGTGTGATTGGCATGGGCAAAAATGCAAAAAGTCATGGCTTTTTGTACTTGAGGTATGGCTCGGGTCAGAGGGAGATTAGGGGCATGGTTGGGCTCAGCATGGATCAAGGAAGGCCCTTGGATTGCTTTTTGTGCAGCTGTAATAGTTAGGGCAAGTGGTAGCATGGTTCTTGCAACTTTTCCCTCTTTGGAAGTCTTTGTGAATCAATGCCAAGAAACCTCTAAACTCTTGGGCAAATTGCAGCCAAATGGGCCATTTGATGTTGTTATGATGCCTTGAACTCACTTAGCAACTAACTCAAGCATTAAAAGTTCCTTTTGCAAAAATTCCAACTTTGAAGATTCATGAGAAAATGCCTTATGTAACTTGTAATTCAAGGCATAGAAATGAGAAATCCTTTGGGTCATTCTGATTTTTAGGCCATGTATGATGTTTGTGTAATGCTTAGAAGTCATTTTGAAGTCATGGAAATGCTTGGCATGTGAATTTGCAAAGTTCCCTCTTTGGTGCAAAAGTGAAAATTTAGTGATTTTGTCCAACTTTGCAAGGCCATAACTTTTGATCTAAAATGAATTAGAATGAGTTCTTGGACTTTTTGAAAATGGGAGATCCAATCTACAACTTTCATGACCAAAGATTTTTCATTTGAAGCATTTTTGAATCAAAAAGAGGTGGTTGAAAAACTTTCCCAAAATGGCAAGTTTACATTACAAGTCACTTTCCCAAAATGGAAACTTTGCAAATGGCTTGAAATTCTTCAATTTTGTGAACTTCTAACATCTTCTAAGATCAAATAAAGATCATACACATTCAAAATGATGGAGAGACCCCTTTGGTTGGGTGATTGGGGGCCTTAGATGCCCTGATTTTACACTGACTTGCTCAAGAAGTCATCATTTGATCAAATGCCTTCCCCATTGAATTTCTTCATGAAAATTGGTATGTATGATCCTCATAACATATAGAGACCAATAGAATCAAGAATGGCCAAAAAAATTGGATTTATGGCCTCTGAAACCAAAACCCTAATTTTAGGTCATCTGTGCAGTTAAGCTTGGCTCTGCTTCCATGCCTCTCAATTCTTGTGATTTTCTGACTTCCTTGGTCTTGGGGAGGATATAATATGATGCTTGAACATACATGGACCCTCTTGAGATGATTGAAGACCTTTGTAATGGCTCAGATGGCTTAGGGACTGCTCAGATCACAAACCCTAGATGCAGATGACTTAGAACCAATGTGGTGAAGCAAAAATGTAATATGACATGATATGATTGAACTTATGCAATATGAAAAGAAACACAAGCTATGGTTAAACTTAGTGAGGGAAAATTTGGGGTGTTTACACCAGTAGTCATTTGGTTCATTATAAAAGACAGCTTTCTGAGTCGTAAATCCTATGAGATTATGTTCTCATGGTTGGTTTGTAGGTCCTATGATACTGCAATACCTTTCAAGGCCCACACCCGTGGCAGGCCAGTAGTCATCTGGTTCATTATAAAAGACACTTGTTTGAGTCATAAATCCTATGATGTTACGAGCTTATGTCCCGAAGTATGGATCTTTGGACACTATTTCATGGTGTATTTCAGTTGGTTGTCAACACTTTTGTAAGGCCCACGTTCGTGGCAGGCTAGTAGTCCACTGGTTCATTATAAAAGACATTTCTTCATTATTACGGGTTACTTTTCACCACACCAGAGTTCTCCAAGAAGAGTTTCTTTGGTTGGGTTTATTTCCTTTTTCTTCTAGTTTGTTGTTGGTATTCAATCACAGTTTATCTCGAACGTCTGATAGCCGATGCTCTCATCCTTTTCAGATTAACAGATGATTGAATAGGGGTAGTTGTAGCACCCCAAAATTTTCCCTCTGGTTTTCTTTCTTTTTCTAGCTCTTTGTTTCACATTCATTTGCATAATCATTAGATCATACACTAGTTCATATCATTTTCATAGGCTCCTAAGACATGGGATCGATGTCATCTGAGGATTAGGGTTTCATATCCTATTTGTGGTTATCATAGGAATTAAAGGTTTTGGCTATGCAGCCATCAGTGGCATCACTTTCTTGTTACTTCTGTCACTGGATTAAAGTTTTGTTTCCTGAATTCGGTGGTATTCAAGGATCTTGCGTCTGAAGACTATTCGGGGATTCATCCAGCCCATCATTAGGCTATTCTCTTCTTTATTAAGCTACAAGGGTATTATTCTATTCTACTTATCTCATGATATTTTTCTTTCTCAACATCTCAAAAGCATTGGTTTCATGTCAAGTGCAGTTATTCGTCCAGGATCCATTTCAGATGGATGTTTGACCTAATCTTGGTTAAACCATCAGAAGATTTCTTCAAGTGCAAATTATAGGTTTTGGTGGTTGACTTTTTGGACAGTGTGCATCCAATTTTAGATTGTTGTGTGTGGAATTCTTCAGGTTATCAAGTTATGGTTTGTCTGTGGTTTGTTTCAGAAAATCAAGTTTATCATAACCAGAGGTCGTCAATTCAGATAATTCAATTAGTCGTTGTTTCAGTGGAGAATTGTTCAATGATTCAAGAGTTATTTTGTCATATGATGTTCAACTCAGAGGTTTATTTGTTTCAGTTATGATTTGGCTGGTGATAGTTGTGTTCATTTAATCAATGACTTTTATGGAAAAGTTTGGTTTTGGTTTGGAAATCATCTAGTCCTTAAATTAAGTTCACTATCAATCATTCATTCAATCCACATAATTTTAGTTTATTCATTTTATCCATCGTCCAATTTTTTCTCATTAGTCATATTTCATCCGATTAAATCATTTTTTAATAAACCAATTTAAGCCCTTTCACTTTTATTGATTATTGTCCATTACTACCAAATTCATATCAAAATCTAAAGCCCATTCAATTTTCTAACCAAGAGCCATTCCATGTTCAAATCCATCATATCTTAGGTCCAATATCCATGTTCTTTTTTTACCAATTGCAAAAGAAATAAATAAAAGGTCAGTTTGCATTCTTTTAACTATTATGTTATGAGCCTTTACACTTTAATAAAAACAGACCCCACCACATTTTCTTTCTTCAGCCAATTTCAGAAATATCAAAATTTATGACCCCACACTCCAAAAAAAAGTCCGCGTGTCACATCACATGATCCACTCTTCGCTAGCATCCCATTACAATTTCACTAAAAAAATTCATACATATACCACACACCAAGTTTGTTATTCATGGCCAGCTACAAAAAAACGGAAAAGAAAACAAGATTCACTCTATTTCACTCTCCTTATAACATTTTCTGCTTTCACTCTCGTCATTATCAGGAATAAACAAAAACGGAATCCTTTCCTCATATTTCGATTCACTTATTTATTTATGCTAAAATCACAAATACAACTCAACCCTCTTTACACTCTTCATCCAAGCTTTATCCACAAACTCAAGCCCAATCAGTAAACAACTAGCAATCACCTTCAAATTTTCGGAAACCCCATTCACAAACCTCTGCTCTCACATTTTCACATCACCTCCTCTTACTAATCTCATAACCTCATGCCTCTGCTCAAACCGAAATCACAACAACCTCAAAACTCCAACGCAAACAAAATCAAACACCAACAACACAACATAAACAGAATCAAAGAAAAGAGAAGATGAGGATCCGAAACAGATCCGAGATCTAAGAGAACAGAGACTGAGTGACAAAGAAGGGAATGATAATGCGGCGAAGTTGTTTTGTTTTGCCGACGCGATCTGAGGTGGATAGCATATCACCGTCGATTTGATCGAAGACAGCATCACAACGCATACATCATTGAAACAGGGAGGAACTGGGATACAAACCCTTTCAAAGCGTGATAGCCAATTTGCGGAACCGTCGATGTCGCAATGTGATCTTCGAGGTCCATCTTTTAGCCGCCGTCGTGTTTTGAAGAAGAGAGAGGGCACGCGCTTTCATTTTCTTACTAATAGCTTTTGTCTCTTTCTATTATTCAAAACAAACCCTTTACAATTTTCCAATCGTGTTGACTAACCTCTGTGTCTCATTTTCTTTTTTAAAGCAAACCCTTTTGATTTAATTATTTTTTTCTAGTATTTAACCTTTGTTCTTATTTAAATATAAAAAAAAAGGAAGCCCTTGTTTTTGGGCTTTAGGAAGAACCTGCGTTCATATCTTTTTCTACTCCTTACCCCTGTGCCCAGCGGATCACCCCTCTATTTGTTTTCTTTAATTTTACTTTGATAGCATTTTTAGTTTTTATTACTTTCTAATTGAAATTAGTTAATTTTGTTAAAGTTTTGGTTTAGAATTTTATTTTAATTTTGTTAATTTTGATTCTTAATATAATTTTGATTTTAATTTTTTCTGATTAATTTGGTTTAAAAGAATTTTGGTTGATCTTGGTTTTAGTTTTGGTTTGATTTTTTGTAGGCTTATTGCTTGATTTTGATGATGGCGGATGTAACTTGGTGATAACCCTGTGTCGCTCCCGCTAAATGAAACCGGGTCAAATAGGGTACAGACGCGAACGGTCGGCGAAAGGGACAATGAGGACACACAGCCGTGAACTCACTGGAGATGAAAAGAGTCGCCAGCTAGGCATTTTTATCCCGGAGGAAAGGTAATGCTGCATAGACCTAGGAAAAGATGGATAAGACGGTTGCGAACCAGAGAGACTGAGAAAGGGGGTTGGTTACAACCTGGGAAGGTATTAGCACCCAGATTGTCCGCCGTACTCGACGGGATCCACGCTTAAAAGATTTGTGTTTTAAAGGGGTAGTGTCAGTGCAATTTGTGTATAAAGCTGGAAAAGAATGTACAGGTGTCAGTGTATAAGTGATGTGAAGTATGAAAGTGTCAGTGTAAGAAAGGAATGAAATGCTCAAGATCATGAGGCTAAAAGAATGAGGCTAGAAAGAGGGGGAATATACAGAGACTTTTGTTCGATAACCGTTAAGTTATGCCTACGTATCCTCTCGTGCAATGAGGAAGTCAGAACACCGTAGTTCGACCCAAAGAGACTGAAAGGTGAATTGACTGATGAACTGCTTGCTTGTCTATGCTCAAGTGTATGACCTGTCTGGCTCAGGTGCTAACTGTCTTGCATTAGACGGAAGAAGCAAGTTCTCGTTTGTGAATGAAGGTGATGAGAAAAGAATCCCGGAGGAGACGATTATTGTTTGTTTTTGTGTTTTCAGTCTTTTATTGTTTTCGAAAGTTTGTCATAAGTTAATGAGCTTAAGCTTACACCAGTGGATTTAGTAAACTCATCACATCTTCCCTCCGATTAGGGGTAATGAGAATACCTTAAGTGTGAAGTCAGCTTCTCACACTTAATCACCTTTGATGCAGGATTAAGATCATTAACCTACTTGTGATTATTTAGATGTTTTTGGTGTTTTTGTTTAGTGTTGAGTAATGAGGTTAAGCCATAATCAAAGACTAAACAGACTCATTACACCATCCTAATAGAAGGATAATAGATGAGAATGTTTAAGCTGAGGAAAGATCCTCAACTTAATCCATGATTAGGGATTAAACTCATGACAAAACAAAGCCTTTATTAGATGGATTTTACTTAATGGTGTGATGATGAAGTGTTTTTTAGGGTTTGTAAGACAACTTGAGGGGGACTTGTCCATTAACACTAGGGTTAGTCCTTCTTAACCAGTTTAAGGAAGAATTAGAACCCTAATGCAAGGCCCAAGTTACAAGTGTGATGTCTTGATGGTTATTAAGTGAATTGATTAAGAGATTTAAACACATTAAGGGTTTAACACTTAGGATTAAAGTTATACACTCCATCCTAAGAGAAGGATGCAGGCATAAGCTTAATCACAAAGCCTTAAAGCCTTTAGGGTTTAGTCCCTGATTATGAGATGAGAAGAGAAGACTCAAAAGAGACACAAAGGTAAAACTAAGAGGGGAGACTAATCAAAACCCTAATCATTGTCATGCTTGGTTGTTCCTAAGGTTTGTGAGGTTTTCAAGGGAAGTCTTTAATGGAACCACCAGGAAGCAGATGAAAGGATCAAGAGAAGCAAAGCAACTTGCTTCATTGAAGAAGTCAAGTCACTTGAAGAAAGAAAGCAAGAAGAAGAAGAATGAGCAAGCTCAATCTCAAACACAAACAAAAATGCAGCAATGGATGCAAGAGAGATGAAAGGAAAAGTTATGAGAAGTGAAGGCAAATTCACTTCTCAAAGTTACTTACCACCTAAAAGGTTAGAAAAGAAATGCAATGCAATGCAAAATGGGATGGAATGTCATGATGCAAACCAAAACCAGAAGCACACTTATGATGTTAATGATGTTATGAGATGCTACAAGCATGAGGCAGCACATGTGGATGATCATACAAACTCATGAATGCAAATGGAGCAAATTAGGAACCATGAAAACACATGAAAAGTTATGAAGTGCACATGGCATACAACATGGCAAATATGTGATGCAATGATCAAACATGCTTTCAATATGTCTTATGATGTCAAATGAATCAAATGGATGCTTGAAATGTCATGGCAAGTCATGTTATGCAAGAGAATGCAAGATGGATGCACATGAAAGCCCAAATTAGGGTTTATGAACCAAACATCAAACAAAAGTCAAAACCAGAAGCATACCCTAAGATAAAAAATGGAAAATGCCACACAAAGGACCCCTAATCCTATACTAAACCAATGCCCAAAGGAGAGGTCTCAACTCTCAACCAATCTCAAGTTATGATTTTTACAAGTTATTAGGGTTTTTAGGGTTCCTAAACAAGAAAATCATCAAACAAATTGAAAGTGAGGAATCAAATCAAGGCCATTTAATCTCAAAAACTAAATGCTAAACACAATGCAATGCAAGAAGAATCAATGTCCAACTCTTCATAGATAGGCAGAAAAGATTTTTTGAACTTAGGATCAAAATAATGCACAAAAATGATTTTAATTCAAAAGAAAATTCTCAAAAAGTATCAAGATCAAAAAAGGAATTTGGTTTGAAGGTTGGACAATGTTTCTAAATGTCTTAGAACATTTCATGAATTTTTTGGTGATTTTTAAATACCTAAAAGTATTTTTAATAAATTAATTTCCATTAATCAATTAAAAATAATCTTTTAAATATTTAAAAATACTTTTTTAATGCTAAAAATAAAATAAAAAATATTTTTGTGTCATAAAAATTATTAAAACTCATGAGAAAAAGTTTCATAATTTTTAAGCAATTTTTACTATTTTAAATTAAATATGCAAGTTAAATGAAAAAGAAAATGAAAATAAATTAAATAAAAGGAAAGTAATCAGAATGGAGGGTTGAGATTGCTTCTGGGCTCAAAGGGGTTGACTGGGCGCGCATCTGGACGGCCCAGGTTCAAACCAGCTTAATCCTGATTAATTAAATAATAATTCATAATTAAAACTTAATGAAATGATCCAGGCCTTCCATTCACGCGCGGGAAACACAATCTAATGGCTCACATTCAAAACTGGTGCCCTAACCCTAATTAGCAGTTAATGACTTTCAGGCTGCCGGAGAAGACTTCCGGTCGTCTTCTCCGGCCAGCACCCTCCCTGAGAATCTCCAAAACTCTTAAAACCTAACTAAAACAAAATCTAAAAACATGGAAATGATTCCCACTCACTCACGAACCAAAACCCCCAATCAAAACAAATTTATTCTTCCCTGAACTCATGAATCGAGCAAAACAAATTTTAGGTCACAGAGTTTCAGAGACCAATTAAATTCTCATTTCATCACCATTTCCAAAACTAAAAGCATCAGGATATTCAGTGAAGCATGGAGAACAAGTTTAGAACATAAAAAATGATTTCTGGAAAAATATTTCTTGAGCTACCTGAGATTCGAAGCTTTCACTCCAGCAACTTTCAGGCCTCCCCTCCTTGTGAAATCCACTCCACTTGACCCCCTGGTGATGCTTGAATGCTCAGGAGAAATTTATGTTGGCTGGATGAAGAGTTTGAACAGCTTCTGCTCAAGCTCAGTTGAAAATGGCAATGGTGATTCAGGCTGTTTTTGGCAAGGGTGAGGGGTTCTTTGTGGTCCAGATGATGAGTGGAGAAGGTTTGTGGAGTTGGTTTGAGTGTTTGTGAACTGTGGAGTGAGTTTCGAAAGAAACTGCAAGTTGGAGTGAAAATGGTGAAATGGTGTTATGGCTTGTTTCAGGCTTGGTTCTTTGCTGGTTTCTCCTCAATGGAACATGGTGAGTTGAAGTGTGGAAATAGTTTGGATGTTTGTGAGCTGGGCAGAGAAATTCGAAGAATTTTGCAAAAGGGAGTGAGTTTGTGTATGTGATGTTGTGTGTTGTTTCAGCCTTGCCTCCTGTTATGTTTGGCTAGCAAATGGAAAGTATAAACAATTGCAAGTGGCCAGAGGATGTGACATGGCCTGTGGTGATTGGGATGTTTGCTTTTGCCAAAAGTCAACTTTTTTGTAAGAGAAGCATGGGCTTGGTTCTAGCTTGGTACAAAAGCTAGGGCTGGCGCAGCATGATGTGTGTGTGATGTTGGGAAGGTCCAGCAGCCAAGGTAACTAGTTGGTGAAGAGTGATCATGAGTTTTGCAAGTTGTTACTTTTTGGAACTTCATGAAAAAAGTCTTGTTACACAAACCATGGACATGAGAAACTTTGGTCCAATTCTGATTTTTAGAGCTCATGGAATGTTTGTGTCATGGTTTGATGTCAACTAGAGGTTACAAAAAGCCTTGGTTCATGATTTTGCAAAATTCACATTTGAGGCATGTCTTGAAAATCAATGATTTTAGCCAACTTTGTCACACCATAACTTTTGATCCAAGAAGAATTTGATTATGTTCTTGTACTTTTTGAAAATGGGAAGATGTATTCTACAACTTTCATGACCAAAGTTTTTCCATTTGAAGCATTTTTGGATCAAGAATCAAGGCTTGAAAAGTGACCTAAAATGACACATTCTTGAAAAGTCAACTATGCCCAAAAAGTCAACATTTGCAAAAACTCCAAATTCTTGACTTTTGTGAACTTCAACCTTCTTCCATGATCAAATAAAGATCATATACACTCAAAATGATGAAGATCACCCATTGGTTGGGTCATTGGGGGCCTCAGATGCCCTGATTTTGCACTGACTTGTCTGAAAAGTCAACTCTTGATCAGATGACTTCCCCATGGAATTTCTTCATGAAAATTGATATGCATACTCCCTATACCATATAGAGACCAATGGAAACAAGAATGACCAAAAAAATTTGGAGTTATGGCCTCTGAAACCAAAACCCTAATTTTAGGTCAACTATGCAGTCTAGCCTGGCTCTGCTTCCATACAAACCTCAGTTCTTGTGATTCTTTGGCATTTTTGTCTTTGAGAGGGTGTAATATGATATAAGAACACACATGGATCCCTTTGAAGTGATTGGTGATCTTTGGAGTGGCTCAAAAGGTTCTTGGATTGCTCAGATCACAAACCCTAGGTGCAGATGACTTAGAAACAATGCAGTGACTCAAAATTGAGATATGAGATGGTATGATTGCATATGAAATGATCACAAGCCATGGTGTGAATGGGTGAGGGCAAATTTGGGGTGTTTACAGCTGCCCCTATTCAAACATGAGTTAGCTGTGCAGTATGTAAGCAATGGCTTAACAGGCAAACAAGATAACTTGTGGTTGAATACCAAAGACAGTCCAAAATTTGCACTCACAGAATGAAGAAGAAAAGGGATATAGATTGTAAAAGAAAATAAAGTATATTGTAAAGTGTAGGCGACGGAGGACGACCGTCGAGCAGAGGACGACTGCTGGGTAAAGAGCAATGACGGGGACGGCCGACATGTTGGGAAAAGTGCTGAAAATAAAGCAATGACGGGGACGGCCGGCATGCTGGGGATAAAAGGTAAAGCCAAAACGGGGACGGTCGACTAGCTGGGGAAAAATAAGAAATTATGATGGGGACGGCCATCAAGATAAATTTGTAAAATTCTCTGGGGATCAATGAGACATGACGGGGACGGCCATCAAGTTCATAAAGCAAGGTAACCGACGATGGGGACGGCCATCGGGCTAAAAAGAAAAGGGACCACGACGGGGACGGCCATCGGGCTAAATAATAAATGAAATAAACAGATGATGGGGTACGGCCATCAAAGGTGAAGGACGATCACCTAGCAGGGGACGGCTGCTCTGTTGGGGAATAAAGGAATTAAGATGGGGACGGCCATCAAAGGTGGAGGACGACCACCTGGCAGGGTACGGCTGCCGAAAAATATCAACGATGGGGACGGCCATCGGATGAGCATGATGGAGGACGACCATCAATAGGTGGAGGACGACCACCTAGCAGGGGACGGCTGCTCTCGGGGTTTATCATGACATAGGACGAATGCCAGATAACCAAAATCAACAATGGGGACGGCCATTGGATAAGGTGATGAAGGACGATCATCAAGAGGTGGAGGACGACCACCTAGCAGGGGACGACTGCTAAAAATCAACGATGGGGACGGCCATCGGATGAGCATGATGGAGGAAGACCATCAAGAGGTGGAGGACGACCACCTAGCAGGGTACGGCTGCTCTCAGGGTTTATCATAACACAGGACGAGTGCCAGATAAAAAGGAATATTTGCTTTGTTGGCGATCTACTGGGGAATAGTAAACACGGACGAGTGTTTACATCCAAGAAATAAAAGGTATAAGTGTTTAGATGCTTGTGTATAGATTAAAGATGCAGACGAGCATCCCTAAGACTATGATACGGACGAGTATCAGGTGGAAACAAACTGACACATGTTCAGAGATGATGATACGGACGAGTATCGACGGGTTAACAAAGAACACGGACGAGTATCGAATCTGAAAGGACCCTTCCGGGGAATAGTAGACACAGACGAGTATCTATATTCAAGAAGACACAAGTGTTTGACACGGTGTATGGATTAAAGATGCGGACGAACATCCTTAAGACTATGATACGGACGAGTATCATGTAGAAACAAACACTAGACGCAACGTTCTGAGATGATGGTACGGACGAGTACCAACTGGTTAACAGAGAACAAAGACTACTGTTGAATCTGTGGGTATATAAGTGGTGTATGCAAAATACGGACGAGTATCTGTATGAGTGTAACATGAGTAGTGAGTATGAGTATTGTACAGATGAGTGTTTAATCTGCTGGGGAGAGTGACACGGACGAGTGTCAAGAGAAAAGTGTAATAATATCAACAAGTATCTGGGTCGTAAAAGTGTAAGTGACTGCGCTGGGGATATGACACGGACGGGTGTCAAGAAAATGAATATACAAGTGAGTGCAAAGAGGATGTCTTTGGCTTTCTGCTGGTGATCTGACACGGATGGGTGTCAGGAAGTATCCGAGATACAGGTGATTTTGTTTGTAAAGAGTGTTCAGGCGACTTTACTGGGGAGTGATGACACGGATGGGTATCAATTGGTGTTTGTGAATTGTGAGGCAACTGCTTTTGCTGGGACTCTGGGGGATTTTTTTTTGCGTATTGTTGATTGACTGTCAATATTTACAAGCGTTCGATTCACAACATGACTTATGATTATGCTATGTATTTGATTTTTTCCGTAATGCTCCGTATTAAACGGAATGCTACGTTTTGTGGGTGAATATGATGCGAATGCTATGATTATGCAAAGATACCGATCTGGATCCCGTTGCCATGAAGATCTCTGGTCGATCTGTTTGAAGTGGACATCCCAGCTGGGGATGAGATCATTGATAGATATGATGATGTATCTGCTTGGGGATATAAGTCACTGATTGACATATACTTGTAATATAGGGACCCAGCTGGGGTTTGTTGAAGTCTTCTGTACTCTGTTGTGACTCCTTCATGCGTTGCTCTTCTGAATAGAGGCTGAGACTCTGTGGGGAGATGATTCCCTGACTCTTGTACTCGGCTGAGGATAATAACTCGGCTGGGGAGAAAAAGAAATCATTGAGATCTCCCTAGGAATTCTGTTACGGTAACTTCTTGACTCAGCCGGGGATATGGGCATCTTCTGTGATACCTGCCCATTCTGATGGGGGACAAGCAACAAGTGGCAACTCAGCTGGGGAAGTCATGAGAGGTACCTCAGCTGGGGAGAAAGCACTTCGGGTGCCATAATTGAGTGTAGACTTGCCAGCTTGCTGGGATGAAGCTTTCATGCCCCAAGTTGCGTTCTGGATACCTGCAATCCTGCAAAGATAAGGAAACTCACAAATGATCCCGAGGTATCCCTTACCGGATTCCGTCATAGGAGTTAAGCACCTTCGAGAGTAAGTATATTCCCTGCAAGCATGTGTTTTTATTTTCTTAAAGAGAAGCCTCTGTACTCGTGCAATCAGTTTTTTAGAGACATCAGACATTCTTTGCAAAAATAAAAATATACAAAACGAAACATGACTGAAGAATCTGATTTTATTAATTCATGTGCCCTGAATTGGCCAGATACAGTCAAAGAAACAAATCCCCTGAAATGAGGAGATTGTTACAAATTGAGAAACAAAATGCTGGCGATGTTGACGACGCTTTAAAGAGCTTCCTCTTCTACTATGACTCGTATGACAATGACGTTCTTCTCGTCTTGCTTTCTGAAGAAGGCTGATTCTGATTGAAGCTTGATCCTTTCGAAGCTTTCCAAGTGATAGATGATACAGACGAATTCAGAATGCAGTCGTTCGCTTATTCCCTTATCTTGCATGGATCGCCCTTTCGGGTTTTCAATCCATCGGGATACCCATTTTGCCTGAGCTGTCCAATGCGGCTTTTCAACTCAGCGGGTGTACGTTTTTTTTTTTTTTTTTTTTTCCCTTATTTTTGCCCGAGTCTTTTATTCTGTTTTTGACTCGCCGGGATGCCCTATTTTTGCCTGGACTTACATTCTGTTTTTATGTTCAGCGGGTCATTTTATGCGAAGTATTTTTTAACTGCATCTGAATTCACAGGGGATGGGAAATCTTCACCATCCATGGTGCTGAGCATCAGTGCTCCACCAGAGAAAACTTTCTTTACCACAAATGGTCCTTCATAATTGGGAGTCCATTTGCCCCTGTGGTCTGTATGAGGAGGGAGGATCCTTTTCAACACAAGATCTCCCACTTGGTACTCTCGGTGCCTGACTTTCTGATCGAAGGCTTTCTTCATTCTCTTCTGATATAACTGCCCATGACAGATTGCAGCCAATCTCTTCTCTTCAATCAGACTCAGTTGCTCGTATTGGGACCTAACCCATTCTGCTTCGTTCAGCTTAACATCCATCAATACTCGTAAAGAGGGTAGTTCAACTTCAACAGGTAGGACTGCCTCCATACCATACACAAGTTGATACGGTGTTGCCCCAGTGGATGTTCTTATTGACGTGCGGTACCCATGCAAGGCAAACGGTAGCATCTCATGCCAGTCTTTATAGGTGACTACCATCTTCTGCACAATCTTCTTGATATTCTTATTTGCTGCCTCAACAGCGCCATTCATCTTTGGCCTGTAAGGAGAAGAATTGTGATGTTGGATCTTGAAGTCCCGGCATAGCTCTGCCATCATTTTGTTGTTTAGATTGGAACCATTATCAGTAATGATTTGCTCGGGCACTCCATATCGACAGATGATATCTCTCTTCAGAAATCTGGCTACCACTTGTCTTGTGACGTTTGCATATGAGGCTGCTTCGACCCACTTAGTGAAATAGTCGATGGCGACCAGGATGAATATGTGGCCATTTGAAGCAGTTGGCTCAATCTTGCCGATCATATCAATGCCCCACATGGCAAAGGGCCATGGTGAAGACATGATGTTCAAAGGATTGGGAGGTACATGCACTTTATCTGCATAGATATGGCATTTGTGGCATTTTCTGGCATAGGCACAACAGTCTGCATCCATTGTGATCCAGTAATACCCTGATCTCAACAATTTCTTAGCCATGGCATGCCCTCCGGCATGGGTACCAAAGGATCCTTCGTGCACTTCATGCATCAACAAATCTGCTTCCGTCTTGTCAACACATCTGAGGAGTACCATATCAAAGTTCCTTTTATATAAAGACCCATCAGTGTTCAGAAAGAAACTACCAGCAAGCCTTCTCAAAGTCTTCTTATCATTGGAAGATGCCCCAGGTGGGTATGTTTGATCCTCCAAGAAGCATTTAATGTCATGGAACCAAGGCTCATTGTCTTTGACAACGTCTGCTGCAAACACATATGCTGGTCTATCAAGTCTGGACACTGAAATCTGAGGTACAAAGTTAGCAGCTTGAACTTTGATCATGGATGAAATGGTAGCAAGAGCATCTGCAAACTGATTCTCGTCCCGAGGGATATACTCAAGCTTGACTGTTGTGAAGAAAGTCAATAACCTCCTTGTATAATCCCTGTAAGGTATCAGATGATCCTGGTGGGTGTACCATTTGCCGTTGGTTTGATTGACTACCAAAGCTGAATCTCTGAATACAGTCAATGTCTTGATCCTGAGGTCAATGGCTTCCTCAAGACCCATAATGCAAGCTTCGTATTCAGCTTCGTTGTTAGTGCAGTTGAAAGTGAGTTTCGCCGAGAAAGGCATGTGAACTCCTTTAGGTGTAATGAGTACTGCACCAACACCACGACCATTCATGTTAACAGCCCCATCAAACATCATAGTCCATTCTTCTTCCGGGTCAGGCCCTTCAGTGTGAATAGGCTCTTCATGATCTTTTGCTTTTACGAACATGATGTCTTCATCAGGGAAGTCAAATCTCATAGGCTGGTAGTCATCAATGGGTTGCTCAGCAAGATATTCAGACAATACACTGCCCTTGATGGCTTTCTGAGATGTGTATTGGATGTCATATTCTGTGAGGATCATTTGCCATCTTGCAACCCGTCCGGTAAGAGCTGGCTTCTCAAATATGTACTTAACTGGGTCCATTTTTGAGATCAATAAAGTAGTGTGGGTCAACATATATTGTCTCAGTCGGCGAGCAGCCCACGCTAAAGCACAGCAAGTTTTCTCGAGCAGTGAATAACGTTGTTCACAGTCGGTAAACTTTTTGCTTAGGTAGTATATTGCATACTCTTTTCGACCAGACTCGTCATGCTGGCCCAACACACACCCCATTGACTCTTCTAATACTGTCAAGTACATTATCAGAGGTCTTCCTTCAACTGGAGGCATGAGGATTGGAGGTTCTTGCAGATATTCTTTGATCTTGTCAAAAGCCTTTTGGCAGTCTTCGTTCCACCTGACCGTCTGTTCTTTTCTTAGTAGCTTGAACAAAGGTTCACAAGTCGCTGTGAGGTGAGATATGAACCGTGAAATGTAGTTCAATCGACCTAAGAACCCTCGAACTTCTTTCTCAGTCTTCGGCGCAGGCATCTCTTGAATGGCTTTGACTTTATCAGGGTCTACTTCAATCCCTTTCTCGCTTACAATGAATCCCAGCAGTTTACCAGATCGCACCCCGAATGTGCATTTGTTGGGGTTCAACTTCAGCTGGTACTTCCTCAGACGCTTGAATAGTTTTAGCAGATTTACCAGGTGGTCTTCTTCAGTAAGGGACTTGGCAATCATGCCATCCACATAACATTCTATTTCTTTATGGATCATATCGTGGAATAATGTTACCATAGCCCGTTGATATGTTGCACCTGCATTCTTCAGTCCGAATGGCATCACTTTGTAACAGAACGTGCCCCAGGGTGTGATGAAGGTTGTCTTCTCCATGTCTTCAGGTGACATCTTGATCTGATTATATCCTGAAAATCCGTCCATGAAGGAGAATACCGAGAACTGAGCCGTATTATCCACCAATACATCAATGTGAGGTAAAGGGAAATCATCTTTTGGGCTGGCTCTGTTCAGATCCCGGTAGTCAACACACATTCTTACTTTGCCGTCTTTCTTAGGCACAGGTACTATGTTAGCAACCCACGGTGGATAGCTAGTTACAGCAAGGAACCCGGCGTCCCATTGCTTCTGTACCTCCTCCTTGATTTTCATAGCCATGTCGGGACGAGTTCGGCGCAGCTTCTGTTTAACTGGCGGGCATTCTTCTCTCAAAGGCAGCTTGTGCACGACAATATCGGTATCCAACCCTGGCATATCTTGGTAAGACCAAGCAAACACATCCACATACTCTTGAAGCAGGTCAATCAGTTGTCTCTTCACTGAGTCTTGCAGGCAGGCCCCGGTTTTAACTTCTTTCACGTCTTCGTCTGTACCAAGATTAATCACTTCAACCTCCTCCTGGTGAGGAGTAATAACCTTTTCCTCCTGTCTTAACAACCTGGCTAGCTCTTCAGGAAGCTCATATTCTTCTTCAACCCCTTCATCAGCTTGATTGATCGGATTGTCAAAGTCATACGAAGTCATAGCCGTGCTGTTGTCGGTGCTGTCAGGAAGGCACTCTCTGCAAGGGTTCAGTTTGTTCATTTTAGTGATTTGATTTTAATCTTGTCTTAGAAAAGTGAAATAAAGTTATCATTTTGAAAACACCGCCATTTATTTTTTTTTGTACAAAAAAGAAAAATGGGAAAACAGTGAGCAGAAAAAGAAAAAGACTCATTTGCAAAAAGATGTCTGATATTTCATTGATTTAATCTTGTTTGCACAAAAAGTACAGATGGCCCGATTACAAAATGAGTCTTGTCATCTTGGGCAAGATGCAAAACTTTGATGCATGCTATAAAAATACAGGAAATAATAATTACTCTGCATGAGTAACTCTTATAATTTCCTGGGAAGACCAGTTCGAGACACTGCTCCCCGGGATCTTTGGACGAATCCAGCTTTCCAGGTTGCGTTCTTCTTCCAGCTCGTCTTCCAGACAGTTGATGGCATCAGGGGTAAGCATCCCCCCACTCACAAAATTGGGCTCTTTCGCAGCCGCTGCTTGATTCTGTTGAGTTGGTCTGTAAACCAACCCAAACTTGTCCTTTTTCTCCTCCACAGATAAGACCTTGCCCCAGCCTTGGGCATTTCCTTCTTCAACCACCTTCCGGGCTTGTTGATAAGATGACATGGAGATTCCAGATACAGCAGATGCTTCATTCACATTCAAGGCTTCAAACCCCTGGCTCATTGTTTCATGGATCTCCCCATCCATCTCAATGTACTTATAAGTAGCCAGGTGGCTGACAAAAATGTCCTCCTCTCCGCAGATTGTAACGATTTGACCTTCCCACTCATATTTTAACTTCTGGTGAAGGGTAGAGGTCACGGCGCCAGCAGCGTGAATCCATGGCCTACCCAACAAACAGCTATAGGCAGGCTGAATGTCCATCACATAGAAGATAGTTTTAAAGGTCTGCGGGCCAATCGTTATGGGCAACTCAATCTCTCCCAGAACCGATCTCTTTGAACCATCAAAGGCTCTTACCACCAGGTTGCTGGGTCTCAACGCCAATCCGTCATATTCTAGCTTCACCAGGGCCTTTTTGGGTAAGACATTAAGAGATGACCCCGTGTCCACCAGCACATGGGAAAGGACAGCACCTTTGCATTCCATGGTTATGTGCAAGGCTTTGTTGTGGTTGCGACCTTCCGTTGTCAAATCAGTATTGGTGAACCCTAGTCCGTGACTAGCATTAACATTTCCAACTACAGCCTCCAGCTGATTGACAGTGATCTCTTCAGGCACGTAAGCTGCGTGCAGGACTTTGAGTAGTGCATTCCTATGGGCTTCGGAGCACATAAGCAATGATAGGATTGAGATCTTGGAAGGCGTCTGATGAAGCTGATCCACTACTTTATAATCACTCTTCTTGATGATTCTCATGAACTCATCAACCTCTTGATCGAAGGGTGTTTTTAAAGCTTCCTTAACAGCTTGATCTTCCTGCACAGGGCTCTTCCCTTTTGCCTTGGCAGCAGCTTCTGCTTCGGCAGTGGGTCTCTGAATTTGTGGAGCGAAAAGACGTCCGCTTCGAGTGAAGCCTCCGCCTCTTCCCACATTGTCTACTTGTGGTGCAGGGGTTGATGATTCAAAAGTGATCTTTTGTCCTTCACAGTACAAGTCAGAGCCGTAATGCCAGGGGATGGCATTGCTGCTTTCATAAGGTATGGGTCCAGGCACCGTGATAGTGACTGGACTGATTGCTGCTGTTGAAGGAACTGTGATAGTCTGCGGATCATAATAAATTGTAACTGGTGCTCTGGTGGAAGCAGCACCTTCTGAATTGTAGGCAGAGTTGTTTTCAGGATCATAGAATATGGTGACAGTAGAGACATCTTCATGATTTGTTGCTGGTGTTGTAGGAGATATTGTCGGAAGAAAGGATGTTGTTGTTGTAGGAGTTTCAAAATGGAGTGAAGCTGAAGTTGTAGAGAAAAAATTTGCTGATAACTGATCAGTTGAGATGATAGATGGAGTACTTGTTGATGAAACCGAAGAATTGTCAGGAACAATGGTTGCTGCAGTTGTAGGAGGTTCTGAAACCGTTGCTGGTGAGATTGCTGGATTTGTTGGAAACGATGTGGTGATCTGAAGTTGGCCACTCTGAATAAGACCATCTATGCCATTCCTTAAATTATCGCACCCATTTACTGAGATGTTGCAGTAAGCACAGCCTAACTCACACCCCAGGAACATTTGACATTCCAAGAGCTGAGCTTTGATTTCTACCAACGGTGTCCTGATCTGGCCCACACTGGTTATTAAATAAGACGGCTTGTCTTCTTCAATAGCGTTAATCCTGGGACCACCGTGGTTTGGCATCGGGTTCTTATTGACATTGGGTGGTGGTGCGAAATTTAGAGCTTTTGAGTCTACCAGGTCTTGTACCTTCATATGCAGAGCTTTGCACTTTTCTGTACTGTGGCCAGGTGCGTTTGAATGGAAGGCACATCTGGCGTTGGAGTCATAGTTCCTGGGTAGACTGTTGGGATCTGGAGGTGCCAGCGTCCTTAGCTCAACTAGGTTGAGTTTCAGGAGTTGTGGCAGCAGGGTAGCATATGGCATAGGGATCGGATCGATCACCCTGTTAGCTTGAGATGGCCTCTGCTGAAATGGCCTTTGTTGACTGTTGTTGTTGGTGTTGCTGTTGTTGTAATTTCTCGGAGGATACTGATTCTGTTGATGGTATTGAGGTTGTTGCTGATAGTTTTGCTGCGGAGGTTGATAGACTGGTTGAGGATGAGCTAGAGCAGGAATGGTGACTGCTGCAACAGACCTGTGGACATATTGGGGCCTGCCCTTGTTGGAGTGGATGGCATTGGTCTCGCCAGTTCTTCTTGGGCCTGCAAAAGGTTTTCTTGTACCACTGGACGAGCCTGCACCGTTGTCTGAGATCTTACCCATCTTCAATAAGCTTTCAATTCTCTCCCCAGCTATGACAACATCTGCAAAGCTAGTGGAAGAGAAAGCAGCCAGCCTGTCAATGTAAGTCCCCTGAAGGGTGTTCATGAACATATCTGCCATTTCCCTTTCGGACATAGGTGGCTGAACAGCAGCAGCCAGTTGCCTCCATCTCTGGGCATATTCTCGGAAACTTTCCCTCGAAGACTGTGACATTCCCATTAGGAGGGTCCTGTTGGGTGCCATGTCTAAGTTGTACTGATACTGCCTGATAAAGGCTTCTGCCAAATCCTTCCAGCATCTTACAGTTGCTCTCGTCAGATGGGAATACCATTCCCTTGAAGCTCCAGTCAAGCTATCCTCGAAGTAGAACATCCACAGTTTCTCGTCCATGGTATAAGCTTTTAATCTCCCGAGAAAAGATTGCAGATGGGTTCGGGGACAGGAAGTCCCATTATACTTTTCAAAGCATGGAGGCTTAAACTTGTGGGGAATCCTGACCCCGTCTACCAAGCCCATATCCATGACATCGAATCCCAAAGAGTTTTGAGACTCTAAGGACCTCAACTTCTCAGCTATCTCATCCAACCTCCTATCATAAGCCTCTTCCCCAGCACCCATTACCGTGAACTGGTCCTCCTGGGGGTCTTCTTGAAGTACCCTAGCTGCGGTGGCAGTCCCTTGAACATTTGCAGGAATATTGACCTCAGGATGGAGGTGTGGTCCAAATACAGGGGGATTTACATGAGGTTGGACCCTTTCATTGTTGCTGGTGCCGGCAGTCCCTATATGTGGATCTTCTTGATTCTGCCTTTCCACCATGGCCCTCAATCTTTCCTGGCTCTGAGCCATGTTGTTCATCACTTCCATGAACTGAGTCATCTGTGTTCTCATTTCCAATCTTTCGTTTGCCATTTGATTTCTAACCTCTGCAAGGTCCTGCTGTACCTGATCCATTTGAATGCCCGGAAGGTTGTTTCGGGTTGGATAACGGTGCGGACGGTTGAGGGGAAATACTCGGCGCCGAGCAATAGTTCCTGAACACCACAACAGAGTTAGTAGCAATAAAACAAAAACCTACAAAACAAACAAAAGGGTTAGCATGCAATGCAGTATGCTTATTTGCTTTCAAGGTATCCGGTTTGGCATTCAGTTTTGACCCTTCCAGACCCTCGAAGATGCTGTTGTTGTTGCTTGAAGAAAACTCAGATGAAGCAAACTAACACAAATATATTACAGAAGGTGAAATAATACAACTTGTTCATTTTACAACACAAGCCCTCTAAGGGGTCAAAATACATTACAAGACAATAAAAGTACGTGGAAAGAAAGCAACAACAAACAAATGGTCAAACACCAAGACCGAACTCATCCTCACGAACTTCCTTGAGAAGTGCTTCGGTCACAGGATCAGCCGGACGCTCCGTGAGATTCCTGATGAGGAGATTCCGGGTTGTAACAGCTGTTGTTATCTTCTTGTGTTGATTTTGGTCCTTTGACCTCTTCACTCCTGCTTTGATCTTCAGCTCTGATATCTCCCTCTGGGCTGCTTCCAGGGCTTCTTGCTGCTCTTTTGCATTAGCTTCCAGTTGCTCCATCTTGTCTTGAACCCTCTTGTCTTCCAAAGTACGGGCTTCGGTGATCCTGACCCACCTAGCCTGACTCTCCTTCAGATACAAGTCTGTCCTTGCTCTCTGGAACTGGGCTTCTTTGCAAGCATTCTTCAGGATTTGTTCTCCAGCTTTAGACTTTTTGATATAATCCCCAGACTTCTCAATCTTAGTCAGATGCTCTACTCTCAACTTCTCCAACCTCTCAATCTCCCTCATACCCTCACTCCTCTCCCGGAGGGTCTTCTGCAAAGCCTGGGTTAACTTCTCATTTCTTTCCTTCAAACTCTCAAACTCCTCCAAACTGACAGTGGCAGGTGGTGATGTTAAAGATGACTCAGGCATGTCTTCTATGGTAAAGGGCATCCCAGAGAATTGAGCCCTGGCACGAGACCACTCATAATATTGTGCTGATGCCACACTATTGCACTTCCCCAGAATGGTTACTCCCTTGGTTTGAACATTATCCCAGGCCCAGGCAGCCTGCCTAACAACAGTCAAATTAATCTTGTTCTCACAATAAAGAGTCTCCACCAAGTCCTGTGCCTTAGGAGTATGGACCAGTGCGTAGCCCAGTTGCCTTCTGAACAGCAGAGGGTTGTAATTAATACTCCCCTTAACTCCTATTAGAGGCACATTGGGAAAATGCCCACAGCTGGTGATGATATTCCTACCCTTGGTGCTTTGAGTGCACCATCTGATATCGGCTGAAGTTAGAGTAGTGAGTCTCTTAGCCCAGTTGCTCTGCTGATGAGGATTTAGAAATGCATCTGTCCTGGGTAGATGCTTGAGAAGCCAAGTGTGAAACAATGGAGCACAACACCTCACTAACCTTCCCCTCTGCTTTTCATTCCTCTGATGCACTGAATAATAAAGATCCCCCAATAAAGTGGGTGCTGGGTTCTTCAAGATGAAAAGATGGATTGCATTCTTGCTAATGAATCGAGGCTCATCTGCAAACAATACAATTCCATATATACTCAAGGCCAATAATGCACAAACAGCTTTCCACTCTCCTAAAGAAGCTTTCAGGGTAGCTTGAGAGATCAAGAAATCCAGATGGAAACCAGGGATCCCAGCTTTAGAAGTTATATGCTGCTCAATCAGGACAGGTTCCAAATGCAAAGCCTTTGCTACTTCTCCATTACCAGGAAAGACCATCTCAGGGTTGAAAGGGATTCCACCCCTGATAGGCAGACCAACCAATGATGAGTATTCTTCCAATAGAGGGCCTAGCTGAAAGTCCTGAAAAGTGAAGCATCTCAGTGGGGGATCATAGAACTGAATGCAAGTGTGGATCAGGCTTCTCTGTGAAGGGTCCAGATCCATAACCATATCAAGTATATCTCCATAGTGTTCCCTGAACATTGGTATGTGATCTGGAGTGATTAGGGTTTGAATCCTCCTGATGTCTGATAACTCTGGCTGGAAGAAGTGATAGGTGATATTGCTCTTTTTAGGGGCCATGATGCTGAAGACTGAGTAGAGATAGGTGCTGATGATAATACTGAAGAAGGGGCCACTGATTGGCTGGTGCAGGTAACTGAAGTAGATAGCTGAAGCAAATGCTGATGAAGATAGGTCAATACTGAAGATAGGGTCAAAACCAAAACCAAAGATGAAAGTGGATACCCTGAAACACAAATAAGAAAATGTCAATATGATGCAATGATTATGTATGCAAATGATATGCAAGGGTCTGTGACTGAGCTGGATCTGATCAAAATGCCCTGATATAGGTCCAAGTGTATTCAAGAATTCCAGATGGAGGTCTATAAATCCAGTAACCAAGGTGGGGGACTCAAATAAAGAGCCACATGTCCAGGGTTTTAGAATCACAAGAACTGTTCCAACATGAAGTATTCTTAATCAAGTCGAAGTAACAGGGTATTCTGAGGTCAAGGTACCTGCAAACCTGTAAACAGCCCAACCCCCTCACAGGTGGTGTTCTAGAACAAGGATCCTCAGACTTGGACCAGTTATGAGAAGTGTAAACACTTCTAACCCGGAGGTACAGTGTTTACAATAACCATAAAAGTTCCTCCTCTAATTCACCCCAGTTTCTGAAGGTCAATACTAAAAGGTCATCCAGACTTAGCAGGCTTCCCAGATAGCCCTAGCATTGCAGGAAATCTGCAACACAGAGTTCTCAAGAAGAAACCCATATCTGAACCGTGTTTCATATCCCCGCACCAGACCGAAATGGAATGGGAAAGAATATGATTCACTCTAGCCTAGGTGTCACTCAGGTCCCAGGTATAGGACCTTAACTCTCAATGGAACACCCACCCACCAAAGCAGACAACAGACCCAGCCAGCAGTATGACAGTATGATAAATGAAAAAACAGTAAAGAAAGCAATAAATAAAGCTATACAGAAAGCAGTAAATAAAGCAAATATACACATACAAATAGCACATAACACCCCCAATAAACACAAATCAATCAAGCGCTAGAAGGAACCCACAAAAAGAACCAGAAGCCCTGGTTGCAGTATAAGGGTCCCCAGCAGAGTCGCCAAGCTGTCGCTCCCGCTAAATGAAACCGGGTCAAATAGGGTACAGACGCGAACGGTCGGCGAAAGGGACAATGAGGACACACAGCCGTGAACTCACTGGAGATGAAAAGAGTCGCCAGCTAGGCATTTTTATCCCGGAGGAAAGGTAATGCTGCATAGACCTAGGAAAAGATGGATAAGACGGTTGCGAACCAGAGAGACTGAGAAAGGGGGTTGGTTACAACCTGGGAAGGTATTAGCACACAGATTGTCCGCCGTACTCGACGGGATCCACGCTTAAAAGATTTGTGTTTTAAAGGGGTAGTGTCAGTTCAATTTGTGTATAAAGCTGGAAAAGAATGTACAGGTGTCAGTGTATAAGTGATGTGAAGTATGAAAGTATCAGTGTAAGAAAGGAATGAAATGCTCAAGATCATGAGGCTAAAAGAATGAGGCTAGAAAGAGGGGGAATATACAGAGACTTTTGTTCGATAACCGTTAAGTTATGCCTACGTATCCTCTCGTGCAATGAGGAAGTCAGAACACCGTAGTTCGACCTAAAGAGACTGAAAGGTGAATTGACTGATGAACTGCTTGCTTGTCTATGCTCAAGTGTATGACCTGTCTGGCTCAGGTGCTAACTGTCTTGCATTAGACGGAAGAAGCAAGTTCTCGTTTGTGAATGAAGGTGATGAGAAAAGAATCCCGGAGGAGACGATTATTGTTTGTTTTTGTGTTTTCAGTCTTTTATTGTTTTCGAAAGTTTGTCATAAGTTAATGAGCTTAAGCTTACACCAGTGGATTTAGTAAACTCATCACATCTTCCCTCCGATTAGGGGTAATGAGAATACCTTAAGTGTGAAGTCAGCTTCTCACACTTAATCACCTTTGATGCAGGATTAAGATCATTAACCTACTTGTGATTATTTAGATGTTTTTGGTGTTTTTGTTTAGTGTTGAGTAATGAGGTTAAGCCATAATCAAAGACTAAACAGACTCATTACACCATCCTAATAGAAGGATAATAGATGAGAATGTTTAAGCTGAGGAAAGATCCTCAACTTAATCCATGATTAGGGATTAAACTCATGACAAAACAAAGCCTTTATTAGATGGATTTTACTTAATGGTGTGATGATGAAGTGTTTTTTAGGGTTTGTAAGACAACTTGAGGGGGACTTGTCCATTAACACTAGGGTTAGTCCTTCTTAACCAGTTTAAGGAAGAATTAGAACCCTAATGCAAGGCCCAAGTTACAAGTGTGATGTCTTGATGGTTATTAAGTGAATTGATTAAGAGATTTAAACACATTAAGGGTTTAACACTTAGGATTAAAGTTATACACTCCATCCTAAGAGAAGGATGCAGGCATAAGCTTAATCACAAAGCCTTAAAGCCTTTAGGGTTTAGTCCCTGATTATGAGATGAGAAGAGAAGACTCAAAAGAGACACAAAGGTAAAACTAAGAGGGGAGACTAATCAAAACCCTAATCATTGTCATGCTTGGTTGTTCCTAAGGTTTGTGAGGTTTTCAAGGGAAGTCTTTAATGGAACCACCAGGAAGCAGATGAAAGGATCAAGAGAAGCAAAGCAACTTGCTTCATTGAAGAAGTCAAGTCACTTGAAGAAAGAAAGCAAGAAGAAGAAGAATGAGCAAGCTCAATCTCAAACACAAACAAAAATGCAGCAATGGATGCAAGAGAGATGAAAGGAAAAGTTATGAGAAGTGAAGGCAAATTCACTTCTCAAAGTTACTTACCACCTAAAAGGTTAGAAAAGAAATGCAATGCAATGCAAAATGGGATGGAATGTCATGATGCAAACCAAAACCAGAAGCACACTTATGATGTTAATGATGTTATGAGATGCTACAAGCATGAGGCAGCACATGTGGATGATCATACAAACTCATGAATGCAAATGGAGCAAATTAGGAACCATGAAAACACATGAAAAGTTATGAAGTGCACATGGCATACAACATGGCAAATATGTGATGCAATGATCAAACATGCTTTCAATATGTCTTATGATGTCAAATGAATCAAATGGATGCTTGAAATGTCATGGCAAGTCATGTTATGCAAGAGAATGCAAGATGGATGCACATGAAAGCCCAAATTAGGGTTTATGAACCAAACATCAAACAAAAGTCAAAACCAGAAGCAAACCCTAAGATAAAAAATGGAAAATGCCACACAAAGGACCCCTAATCCTATACTAAACCAATGCCCAAAGGAGAGGTCTCAACTCTCAACCAATCTAAAGTTATGATTTTTACAAGTTATTAGGGTTTTTAGGGTTCCTAAACAAGAAAATCATCAAACAAATTGAAAGTGAGGAATCAAATCAAGGCCATTTAATCTCAAAAACTACATGCTAAACACAATGCAATGCAAGAAGAATCAATGTTCAACTCTTCATAGATAGGCAGAAAAGATTTTTTGAACGTAGGATCAAAATAATGCACAAAAATGATTTTAATTCAAAAGAAAATTCTCAAAAAGTATCAAGATCAAAAAAGAAATTTGGTTTGAAGGTTGGACAATGTTTCTAAATGTCTTAGAACATTTCATGAATTTTTTGGTGATTTTTAAATACCTAAAAGTATTTTTAATAAATTAATTTCCATTAATCAATTAAAAATAATCTTTTAAATATTTAAAAATACTTTTTTAATGCTAAAAATAAAATAAAAAATATTTTTGTGTCATAAAAATTATTAAAACTCATGAGAAAAAGTTTCATAATTTTTAAGCAATTTTTACTATTTTAAATTAAATATGCAAGTTAAATGAAAAAGAAAATGAAAATAAATTAAATAAAAGGAAAGTAATCAGAATGGAGGGTTGAGATTGCTTCTGGGCTCAAAGGGGTTGACTGGGCGCGCATCTGGACGGCCCAGGTTCAAACCAGCTTAATCCTGATTAATTAAATAATAATTCATAATTAAAACTTAATGAAATGATCCAGGCCTTCCATTCACGCGCGGGAAACACAATCCAATGGCTCACATTCAAAACTGGTGCCCTAACCCTAATTAGCAGTTAATGACTTTCAGGCTGCCGGAGAAGACTTCCGGTCGTCTTCTCCGGCCAGCACCCTCCCTGAGAATCTCCAAAACTCTTAAAACCTAACTAAAACAAAATCTAAAAACATGGAAATGATTCCCACTCACTCACGAACCAAAACCCCCAATCAAAACAAATTTATTCTTCCCTGAACTCATGAATCGAGCAAAACAAATTTTAGGTCACAGAGTTTCAGAGACCAATTAAATTCTCATTTCATCACCATTTCCAAAACTAAAAGCATCAGGATATTCAGTGAAGCATGGAGAACAAGTTTAGAACATAAAAAATGATTTCTGGAAAAATATTTCTTGAGCTACCTGAGATTCGAAGCTTTCACTCCAGCAACTTTCAGGCCTCCCCTCCTTGTGAAATCCACTCCACTTGACCCCCTGGTGATGCTTGAATGCTCAGGAGAAATTTATGTTGGCTGGATGAAGAGTTTGAACAGCTTCTGCTCAAGCTCAGTTGAAAATGGCAATGGTGATTCAGGCTGTTTTTGGCAAGGGTGAGGGGTTCTTTGTGGTCCAGATGATGAGTGGAGAAGGTTTGTGGAGTTGGTTTGAGTGTTTGTGAACTGTGGAGTGAGTTTCGAAAGAAACTGCAAGTTGGAGTGAAAATGGTGAAATGGTGTTATGGCTTGTTTCAGGCTTGGTTCTTTGCTGGTTTCTCCTCAATGGAACATGGTGAGTTGAAGTGTGGAAATAGTTTGGATGTTTGTGAGCTGGGCAGAGAAATTCGAAGAATTTTGCAAAAGGGAGTGAGTTTGTGTATGTGATGTTGTGTGTTGTTTCAGCCTTGCCTCCTGTTATGTTTGGCTAGCAAATGGAAAGTATAAACAATTGCAAGTGGCCAGAGGATGTGACATGGCCTGTGGTGATTGGGATGTTTGCTTTTGCCAAAAGTCAACTTTTTTGTAAGAGAAGCATGGGCTTGGTTCTAGCTTGGTACAAAAGCTAGGGCTGGCGCAGCATGATGTGTGTGTGATGTTGGGAAGGTCCAGCAGCCAAGGTAACTAGTTGGTGAAGAGTGATCATGAGTTTTGCAAGTTGTTACTTTTTGGAACTTCATGAAAAAAGTCTTGTTACACAAACCATGGACATGAGAAACTTTGGTCCAATTCTGATTTTTAGAGCTCATGGAATGTTTGTGTCATGGTTTGATGTCAACTAGAGGTTACAAAAAGCCTTGGTTCATGATTTTGCAAAATTCACATTTGAGGCATGTCTTGAAAATCAATGATTTTAGCCAACTTTGTCACACCATAACTTTTGATCCAAGAAGAATTTGATTATGTTCTTGTACTTTTTGAAAATGGGAAGATGTATTCTACAACTTTCATGACCAAAGTTTTTCCATTTGAAGCATTTTTGGATCAAGAATCAAGGCTTGAAAAGTGACCTAAAATGACACATTCTTGAAAAGTCAACTATGCCCAAAAAGTCAACATTTGCAAAAACTCCAAATTCTTGACTTTTGTGAACTTCAACCTTCTTCCATGATCAAATAAAGATCATATACACTCAAAATGATGAAGATCACCCATTGGTTGGGTCATTGGGGGCCTCAGATGCCCTGATTTTGCACTGACTTGTCTGAAAAGTCAACTCTTGATCAGATGACTTCCCCATGGAATTTCTTCATGAAAATTGATATTCATACTCCCTATACCATATAGAGACCAATGGAAACAAGAATGACCAAAAAAATTTGGAGTTATGGCCTCTGAAACCAAAACCCTAATTTTAGGTCAACTGTGCAGTCTAGCCTGGCTCTGCTTCCATACAAACCTCAGTTCTTGTGATTCTTTGGCATTTTTGTCTTTTAGAGGGTGTAATATGATATAAGAACACACATGGATCCCTTTGAAGTGATTGGTGATCTTTGGAGTGGCTCAAAAGGTTCTTGGATTGCTCAGATCACAAACCCTAGGTGCAGATGACTTAGAAACAATGCAGTGACTCAAAATTGAGATATGAGATGGTATGATTGCATATGAAATGATCACAAGCCATGGTGTGAATGGGTGAGGGAAAATTTGGGGTGTTTACACCCTGTAGCTGATTTATTTGTGCGATTCTTGGTGCAAGTAGAGACGAAAAGTGGACTATTTCTTGGGCTTGTAGACTCGTCTTGACTATTCGTCTTGTTGATCAGCAATCTGGATACACGCTTCGAGCTGGATACTTTGATTTGATACTTCTTTCTTGAGTTTGGTTGCGTGTATTGGAGAGGCATCGGACCTTCTTTGTTAGGTACAACTGGAACTCAGTTTTCACGCCTCATTCTAGCCCTTTTGCATACTGCTTGCATCTAGAGTTCTACATCATGTAGGCTCTGTCTGCAATTGTCTGAATACCTGATGTTGCTCTTTCTTCACTTGTACACTTATTGCTTCCACATCTCAACTTCTTCCCTCACCTCTTTTTACATTATCTTACTTGTGTTTGTGATGTGCTTAGGCCATCAATCTTAAATTTCTTCTTCACCCCCTTTAAGATCAACTTAACTTCTCTTAAGAAGTAAGTTGAATCATTTGCTCCTTTCTTTTCTTCTTATTCTTCCTTTCTTATCTTCTTTCCTTCTTCTTCATTAGGATATAATTCAAACCACACTAACATAGGATTCATATGCATGATAATATCTAGGATTATTATTCCCCCCTTTAGCTTTTACCTTTGAGATCCTTTTAGTGCTCTTTTTTTTTCTCATCTTCAAACAAAACCTAAAAAACATTTAATAATGGTTGAGGTAGTCTTATGTGTATGGACTTATTCCATGGGGCACTTGTATTATCCCATCTTGGGATAGTACAAGCTTGTCTAGCATAATGTACAAGTCTAATCATGAGACCGTTTTCACAGAAAATCATAAGAAAAACTTCTTCACAAAAATCACAAACACACTTAATAAATTCAATGAGTTAGTGAGCTTAGGCCCTAATCTCCAGAACCATGTCTTGGGAATCTTCTCCTTTCTTGAGTGTGCTTGTACCTCATTTTATCTTGGAATGTAGTAATAGGTACACATTCCATGGAAAAGGACTTGAGTTCACTTTCTTGTGCCAAACACAAATAAAAGCTTCTAAAAGCCAGAAACAAAGAATAATCGTCTCTCCTTCGGGAATTATTTTCTCATCACCTTCACTCACAACGTAAGAACTTGCTCCTACTTGTCTCTTTGCAAGACGGTAATGCACTCGTGCCAAACGAGCCTGCAACATCTGGGCATTGACATAAGTAGTTCAAGCTTCAAAACACAAGCCATTTTCCTCCCTAGTTAGGGAAACTACGACGTCTCTGATCCTCATGTCTAGATGAGGTACGTAGGCAGCGGGGTAAGGCCCGTTCGAGCACTCTTTTATTTTCCCTACATTTTCACCCTTTCTTTTCTTTTCTTTTCTTTTCTTTTCTTATCCGGTTTCAGTATTTCTTTTTGCAGCAACTTTCATTTCTTCCCCCTTTGAAACATTTTCTTTGCTAACGTGGATCCCGTCGGGTACGACAGACGATATGGGGTGCTAACACCTTCCCAAGTCGTAACTGAATCCCGAACCCAGTTTCTTTGGTTCGCAAGACCTTTTTCCTTCCTTTATTTTCTTCGGTTTGTGGAGAATTACCATTCCTATTTCTTCGGGATAAAAATAATTGGATGGCGACTCTACCCTTTTTCGCGCCACTTTTGCGTTTGTACCAGGATGGAAATCTGGGGAGCGACAAAAACATCTGAGTTTCTTCCTTCATCAACTGTTGCAACTCTCTAAGAGACAACAAACCAACTCCTTCCTCTTCATGAGTAGAAAACCGCACCGACTTACTATAACAATTGATATAAACATAGTTGTACTCTAACCAGTTCATCCCCAAAATCACGTCCATTCCGGTTTAATGGAAAACACACCAAATCAACAACAAAGTCTCTTCAAAGGTAGAAAACTGACACTTTAGACACACAAGAGAAGCAGTCACTGATCCCTTAGCCAAAATCTCAATGACAAGTTTTCCATTCATAGCATACAACTTAAGACCCAATCTTTCAACACACTCAGCAACAATAAAATAATGTGTTGCACGAGTATCAATAATTATAATTAAAGGGGTAATATTAATGAAACATGTACCTCGGATGAGTCTGTCCTCATTAGCTTTCTGAGTCCCAGCCAATGCAAACACCTTCCCGTTCGCGCCATTTTTGGCTTCTCACACTGACTACCAATATGTCCTTCTTCACCACAGTTGAAGAAGACCATATCTTTACGCTTGCATTCAAATATTGCATGTCCAATCTTACCACAACGAAAACACCTCTTTGCCTCAGCAGTACACACATTACTCTTGTGACCAGGTTTACCGCATTTGAAACAAACAATACCAGCAGGAGCATCTCCCCCACTAGTCCTTTTACCATCAGCCACTTTCTATTTACCTTTTCCAACTGGAGCATCATAAGGCTTGCCATGACTCTGTTGGTGCTTGCCTTTCCTCTCATTAATGATCTTATAATGAGAATTCTTATCCTCTTTATAGATCCTGCAACTATCAACCAACTCGGCAAAGACACAAGTCTTCTGATATCCAACAACCTTCTTAATCTCGGGACACAACCCATTCTCAAACTTGATACACTTCGAAAATTCAGCATTCGCCTCATTGTAGTGCGGATAAAACTTGGCTAGCTCAACAAACTTCGCAGCATAGTCAGTAACCGACATGTTACCTTGCTTCAGCTCGAGGAATTCAATCTCCTTCTTTCCATGGACATCCTCCGGGTAATATCTCCTTAGAAATTCCCTACGGACAATCATGGGCGTGGTGGAATTATTGAGGTAGGATAAGGATTCGGGGACCGGAATCATGAACTAGTCCTTTAAATCCTATTGAGCTTTTACCTTTCTCCTACAGAGAAACCCTCGACAAAATTTATGTTTTCTCTTCTCTATTGTGCACTAATATAACGGCTAGTGGCAAATGTTATCTCTAAATTGGATGATTATATATAAACTTTATATTCAACTTTTAAAAAAATCAGTAAATAAAATACCAATTAAATAAGACAAATGATAATTTCTAATTCATCCATCTCAATTGGGTACCAGAACCCATACAAATCGATTGGGTACCTAAGAATTTGCCAAATAAAATATGCAAAAAAAGTAAAGAGATAAGGGAAAGAGATGACACAAGGATTTATAGAGGTTCGGTCAAAAATTTAGAGCAGTTAGCCCTCAAATTAAATCGAGATTTTATAATGACATATCTCAAACCAATGTAAAATTTTAAACTTATTATCATCTGAACCAAACCAGGGTTTTACACGGATTTATCACGAACCAAACCGAGATTTTACACCAGACTGATCTCAAACCAAGTAGAGATTTTACACTTGGTTGAACTCATTAACTGAATCAAGATTTAACAATAGGATGATCTTGAACCAAGTAGAACTTTTACACTAGAGTGAGCTTACAAATTGAAGAGAATATTTTTCACTAGTTATCTTCAAGAATCCACAAAGAGAATTTTTCCTTAAATGACTCAGAACACAAACCAATTAGCGACTTATTACTAAAATCTCAAACAACACTTTTAACGGGTTTAGTTTCGAACCCAAACAAATACTCTCTAAGAAGAGACATTCTCTCATAAGAAAAAAATAGCGCTTGGGCAAATCACAAATATATCCCTTTCTAGAACAAATTTGTTTTCACTTAAACACAAGGTATTTCCCAAAGCGTTGTGGTTAAATTAAAGTGAGAGAAATTAGAAAAATATTTTAGAGAGAGAGAAGGTGAGATATCTCACTATTGTAACCTAAAATTTGCCCTCACATCTTCAATACAATATGTCTCAATAGGTCTCCTAATAGTCACTAGATTCTCAATTGCTCAAAGAGATTCAAAGTTTCATCAGACAAAGCCTCCTCCTAAGCAATGAATCTTAAATTAGGGTTTTGAGTTTCCCAAGGTAAATTGGACTTCCAAAGTCTCAAGTGGAATTCATGATATCCCATATAATTCAAAGGATCCTCATGTCAAGTTTCAAGGCTTTCCCTAATGGTTTAGTCAGTCAGATGCTCAGATAGTCAAAAATCAGTTAACTTGGTCAAAAAGTCAACTGTGATCAACATATAATCAAACTTCAAGATTTTTGGTCAACATCAAGATTATGAAGTAAGATTCATCATTTGATCAAGGTTTGATCATGATTCATCAAGGAAACCTCAAATTCATCAAGAATCAGAAGTTACTAAATTAGGGTTTTTGTAGGAAAAGTTAACTGTACTTTGACCAGCCATAACTTTCACACGATTCATAAAACATTTCCCATCCAAAAGCTCATTTTGAAGGAAATTCAATTCCCTACAACTTTGTGTCTCACAAGCCAAGGCCATAAATGCTTCATTTGAGAGATATGAGCCAAGACATTACATGTCCTTTAAAAAGTCAACAACAGTCAACTTTTTTCAAAAGATCATAACTTGAACATGGAAGATCAAATGAACATGAGACCAAAATGAGTAGTTATAGTACACTCTAAGTTTTCTAAAAAGTCCAAGAACACATACATGGGATAAAATTGAGAAATTTATGCATTGTTGAAGTTGGGAAAATTTTAGGAGGTGTATAAGGCAAATAATGACCAAAACTTAAGATTTTTTTTTTCCAAATAGGCCCATTTTTTTCTAACCCAAACTTAATCATGAGATAATTCACGACCCATAAGTCATATATTATGATTTTTTAGGTTTATTTTATATTTTATTGGATTTAATTTATTTAAATTCAATTTTAATTAGAATAAATATTGAAAAATCAAATATTTGATCTTACGACTATTTTGGGATGAGATTTTGATGTTTATGATCAAAATATGGATCCCAAAATCGTTCTCACCAAAGGAGAAGGTCCTAATATCAAATATTTTACCAAAATAGAAAGGAGAAAACTTCATTCCAAAGCAACCTAATTTTCTTCACCCAAGCCCAAAATTCTTGACCTAATTTGTTCCTCTATAAGTATACAACATCCCTACATGCATCAAGGACATAATTTTTTATCAAAAAGATCCCAGGAAGCCAACCATATCACTTTGAAAGGTTGCAGCCTCATGAACCTCTACTTCCATCATTTGCCGTTTGTGCAAAATATTCTTTAATTCAAAGCATGCATTGCACGGGGTTTTAATCTGTTTTATGATTGTGTTTATGTTAATAATCATGTTTAGAAGTTTATTGATCATTCTTCTTTGAGTTTCAGTGCAAAAACAGTGACTTGCCATTACTAGGGCTCGAAATCTTACAAATTTTGAAACTCAAAATATTAGCATTTTCAAGATGAAATAACCCCATAATCATGATCATGAGAGTCGATTTAGGGAGAATATGCTTATTGTTTCGTGATTCACTGCGTTCTTTTTAAGTTTTTTGATTTCCAATTTTTTTATACAAAAGAAACCGTAGCTAAATCCAAGCAAAACGATAGCTATTTCGTAGCTAATTTTCTGGGTAGAAACGATGACAAGAGGGAGATGATGATGCGCGACGTGAATCTATTGGGTTATTTTAAACTTTGCGCGTTATTTCATATTCGTTTTGTTTTATTATTTTTTTTATTTTTTGTCTTTTTGTTTCAGACTAATTTACAGCAAAGGCTGGTGGCCCGGTGGAAAGGTGGAAAGTGTTTCACCAGGGCGTCATTTTTCTTTTTTTGGTTTATCTTCCTTCTTTATATATTATTTTATTTTGTATCTCTTTTTATTTATTTATTTTTATCAAATTTAATTGAATATTAAAATCCCTTTAAAAAATCAACCAAATAAAAATCAGTTTCTATTTTTTTTTTTACCTATTAATTATTTTCATAAAAAGTATAATATGTAATATACGTTTTTTTCTATAATAAGATAAAGTGATTTTGTAAATAAACTTTAATTTAGTTTCCTTTTTATTTTAATCAAAATAACTTCTTTTTTTGTATGAATAAAAAAAATATCAAAATAAATTAATCAAGTCTCTTTTTATTTTGTAAATAAAATACACATAAAAAATATTTTCTTCAAAATTAAATTAATTAATGATTTAAACTTCAAAAAATCATTAAAAAAACAGTTTTTTAATAAAAAAATTCAATTAATCGATTTTAATCAAGTTCTTAGTATTTCTTCTTTTCTTCGTCATGATTCGTCCCCGATTTTATTTTTCCTCTTTTATTAGAACAAATGTATAGGTTTATTATTTATATTGTAATATTTAATTTTCCGCACTTTTATATTCCGCACTTCCCGATTTAAATTATGTATCCTCATCCCCATGATGTAATAGTTTAGGGTTTTTTATTCCGCATTTAAATTCCATAAAAAATATTAAACTGTGTGGTTAGTAATAATAGGGTGTGAAAAGACTTGTATGCGAATAAAAACGGACCTAGCCCATTTAATCTAAAAGATAAAATAATTGAATACAACACACTTTTCACACATGCACCTCTAGGGTATCCCTTCTTGTTGTCTTACGAAAACGGTCAAGTCCCTCGAACGTAAGGGTGTCTTAATGCGGTTGCCTAAGTAAAAATCATCAAGTCCCTCAGAATAAAAGATCATAGTCCCGCGCTGTCCCTTCGAGTTTCCTACGAATAAATGATCTAGTCCCTCGATGACCCTACGAAAAATGATGATCGTCCCTTCGAATTTCTAAGACACCTTTACCAGATTGCCTTCTATGACCATACGATGACCCTACTCGTGTCCCTTCAAATCTAAGGATAAGACTACTTACTAACTAATAGTAAGGATAGTTCTATCCCTAAAGAAACAAAATAACAAGAAAGACCATACAATTTAGGGTAAGTAGTTCTTAAGTGCTTGCTCACAAATTTTCAAAATACTCTTTACACCTCACATTTTTAAATACTTTCAAACAAACACTTTGTATACATTTGTACGAGAATCATTACAAAGTTAAAGTCTTTATGAAAATATTTTCTAATCACACACTACACTATTTTTTCAAACAAAGTAAAGTGAGCTAAGCAGTTAAGAGCCCATGGATAACCATGGATACAAAGAGTGATAACACCTTCCATTTGTATAACTTACCCCCCGAACTCAAAATCTTTTTCAAAGGTCTTTCCTGTTATTTTATGCCTTTCTTTATTGGATAAAATAAAAGTCGGTGGCGACTCTTGCTATCTGCAACATAGTTTTTGTGAAAACAAAAACGACAAAGTCAGTCTCCCACCGTGTTATAGAACGGGCGACTCTTCCAGGGAATACTAATTAAAAGAGGGGTTACCTTAGAGTTAGGACACTTTACTTGTTTGAATTATATGCTTTATTTTTACGGGTACTTGTTTTGGGGATACTATGAGAAAGATCCTAACTCGGATCTAGTGTACCTTAGGTAAGTAGCAATAGACCAATGAAATTATACGACGTATACCGATATGGTTGATCTGGTGGCTACAGTTAGTGTGACATGTTGGTTGGTACTGATGTTCTTCAAGTTAGTTGAGGATAATATCAGGCTGTCATATGGTGTCATTAACACTTACTACCTTTTAGAACCCTAATTGACCCATCTTGGCCATTATAAGGTAGTGAGATAACCGGCTTTGGTTAAGTCTAAATTTGGTTGATACTCAATGCTACACTCATTGAGATTTTAATCTTGGGATGGTTTGGTTGGAAAGTTAGTTGCCATACTGAACTACAACCTTTGAGAAGAATCAGTGATATTGAGATCTCTTAGAACCCGATTAGTATTTCTAGGACAGGCTGAACCAACTAAACTTCAGTGTGGAGGGTACTTATCTATGGACTTCATGCAAGCCAACATAACATCATGACATCATAACATACATGTATGAACAAACTACGATACATCATGCTTTCGTTGCACACTCTGATTACTCACAACCATCAAATCCACCAAGTTCACATCCGACTTCTGACTCTTTTTAACAATCACCAGAAAATTATTGTTCACTTTTAATATACCCAACCTCACACTCCACTGGGTTATCTCTCACGCCAAACACAATTCTCTGGACCGCTAACTCAATTCCAACTCTCTAACCATTATAGCAGACATATAAAAGGACTTTCGACTTAATTCATCAGGAATTTCAACCATCCTTGTCATCTCATACACTATTCCTTTAGAAAAAACCGGTATTCTACCCTCTTGTGATTACTAAACATTCCAAACCCAGATTCAAAAAAATAACACCTCTGAATACTCAACACAATCACAACTGCAGCCAATTCCAATTCTTGAATAAGATAGATACTATCATGAATCCCTAATTATCACAAAGCATAAACTATGACTTTACCATCTTGTATTAACACATTGTCAAAACTCATCATCAACACATCCTAATACTTCACAAATGGTTTATTAGGATTGGGAAGAATCAAAACTAAAACCGTAGTTGACTTCCACTTCGGCTATCTAAAACTTTCCTCACGACAAACATCCCATACAAAAACTTATCTTTCGCAAGTTAACCGAGATAACAAAAATTCTAACATGGAAAACCTTCCATAAACTGAAGTAATAACCAACTAAGTCCAATAACATTCTAATCTCTTTAACATACTTCGGAGCTTCCTCATTTTAGAAATACATCTACTTTGGATGGATTTACAACAATACCCTCCTCTGAAATAACATAACCAAGCAAATCCACCTCTACCAACCAAAAATCATTGATAACTTAGTATATAACTTTATCCTTTTCAATACTTGTAACCCCGTTCTCAAATATTCCACACATTCCTCTTCGATTTTATAATAGATCAGGACCTCCCCAATGAACACCACTTCGAACTTATCCAAATAATTATGAAATATATCATTCATACTCTCTACACACACTTAAAATCATACTAGCCACTACTATCCTCTACCCAACATCCTTGGTTAATTCATGGTCTCTCATTTGCATTTACTCCCTCACTGGGTCATCTTTCCAATGCTTCAAGTCCTATGTCAATCGGATTCTCGATTCATGAATTTCGGAGAAGACAATGATTGCATGCCTTAAATTTGTATATTCATTTTATCAATCCAAGGAATATAACCATGCTCCTACCTCACCATCACAGTTCTACAACAAAAACAGATAGTTCACAATCAATTATGCGTCTCACAATTCAACATATCAAAACATCGACGAAACCATACATACACCGCGTTAACACATATAACACTCTTACAACAACGATTCAACATCACTACAACATGAAAATACATGTTTTTAATTAATTTAAGCAAGGAATTACATTTTTCGCTTCAGGAACCCGCTCTAAGCATACTCGACGATGCTAAGCACCCTTCACAATTTCAACAAGAAAATCCCATTTTTATACTTCCAAAACACTTTCACTCCATACCCCATCACATCCAATCATAACCTAACATTGATATCATGAATCTCATTATCTCATACCCACAAACCACAAGAAATTTATCCAAATAGCTTATCAATTTTTGGTTCTGGTTACCACATTCATATCTATTCTTCAACTCATAACAACACTAAAACCATCGGGGAACTCTAAATCATCTGTGATTCATTTCGATTTAAAAGTCAAGTTATCCCGAACACAAATGTGATTTTCCGTACTAGTCACTTATCAACACACAACTTCATGCCATCATCCCTTTTCTTTACCAATAATTTTGAAGCTTTCCAAGGCAAAAACCTTGATTTCACCATTTCCCTTTTCAGTAAATCTTCTGACTACTCTTTCTGTTTTACAAATTCTAACGCCGACATCCTGTATGGTTCCATAGAATCTAGTACCAGGGACAAGATCAATAGAGAGTCCCACCTCTCTCTAACAGAACATCTGATATATCCTTTAGAAACACATCTAGAACTCACACAAAACTGACAGTTCATCATTGAGACCTTACTTCCGATTTCCATAACACCATCTTTGCAACCACGGAAACATCAGAGCCTCTTATCCTAAAAGTTCCTCTACTTACTTAGCAAAGAAAAAGCTCGAATCTTCACCTTCTTCAAATTTAAATTCACTTTTTACTCTCCAAGGAGTAACTGTTAATAATATCCGATCGACATACCAAAGACTCAAATCCGCCTCATCTTCATTTATAGGAATCTGCATCGAATAACCAAAACACTTCGTGAGCACTTGGCTTAACTCCAAACAATTCATTATGCAAATCCCATCTAGCATGGTTTGTCTATCCAATCCGACATGATCCCTTCTACTATCAACAAGAGATTAAGGGTGATCAGTTCCTCAATTTGTTGATAGACATCTGACAATCATGATGGGGCATAAATTATCCTTACCAATCTATGATAGCATTCAAAGACACAATACACCATCATCCAAACAATTGGAAAATACATTGTTTAACTCCACCAATTCGTCCCAAGAATAAAATCACCTTGTTCCAACTAAAGATAATTGTGTACCTCCTAAGGAAACACGTCAGGATACTCCACACATCACCAGCCCATCTCTAGCCACAACATCGCCTTCCTCCTCATAAGGAAGTAAACAACGAGAACACCTGACTGTCTTCCCTCCAAGATAACATCATTCTCTAAATAGTTGAACATTCCAACAAAACATTTTCTCTCTTGCATCGACACGATATCCAATCTCACAACATCTAGAATATCAAAGAGAAGCAGACGATTCTCCCTCACTTGTTTCATTCCCATCCTGCAAATGGAAAACAAAATAAGTACCAATAGTGTTTTCACACACATGTCGCATACTAGGGAACAACGTAATTAAACAATATGGCCAGATAGACCGACCTGCTTTGATACCACTTTGTAACACTCTAACTTCCCCCGCATAATTTAAAGGAAAAATCAGAGTAAAAATAATTTCCACTAAGAAGTCAAGGCATTACTTTCATCATAAAGTTTCTCTTTAAAAGACATGTAACATACTTTGAAATTTTCAAAAATTACATGTTTTAATCCACATAAATAAACTATATTACACATCGGAAAATTATACATTTCAGTCAACAAAATATAATGATTTCAATCAACTACTGAAACTAGTTTTCATATCAGATAAACAACTAATCATTCTTCAATAATTAAAATCATATAAAAGCGTTCCCGACTCCCATGTTACCTATCAGAGCATATTCCACTAATGTGAAGTACTTCGACTTCATTGAACACAAACTCTAACTACTCCTGATTACTTGCATGTTAACCACGTAGAGGCAACATTCAAACATAAGGGATGAGATTCTTAAATCAACAAAAGAGAAAGATGATATACATATAAAAGCATAAATGATCAAGTTATTCACCATATCACAACTTCTAACAAGAATCACCCATTTCGACTCAACCACAAATAATCACGTCAAACACAATGCAACACAACTATTAAGAGAATGCAATAAGACCCAACTAGACTCAATTCATATGGTACCATTTTAGATCCCTATTTTATGATCATAATTCCCATCGGAACGTCTGGACCCCTATTTCATGGTCACACAACAATCGTGATTGCTCATACCCCACCGGGCACACAATCACCTAAATATCAACAACAACGATTCTATTAAGGAATTCAGATAGAGGCTCACACCCTACATGGGCACACGTCATCCCACGACTCATGCACTTGATATGCACCTCAACAACAACATACCATGACTCTCACCTAATCAATGTATCATGCAACTATAAACCGCAACATAACATGTTACAACAACTACACATCCACATCATACTACAACAACTTAACAACAAAAATATACAACAACAACAACATACTACAACAACAACATACTACAACAACTCAACAACAACATACTGCAACAACTTTAACAACAACAACAACATGCTACGACAACTCAGTAACAACAACATACTATAACAACTAAACAACAACATACTACAACAATTTTGCAATGAAAACATACAATTACTAAAGGAACACCCATAGCATATTCATCATCCCACCAATACCACCCAACTATCACATGCATTTATCGAACCTACATCATTACGTTACTACAACAACTACACATCTTTGCATCATTCAATCATGCATTTCACATTATCACCTCAACATCAACAAAACAAGCATATAACACTTCAATACATGCTCACAACTTAACAACAACAAAACAACATTTATATAATATAAATCATATAATTTCCACTAATTTTTCGAAGAGGCAAAATTATTCTAGACCGCGCTAAGCGCACTCTGCGATTTTGGTAGAAAACCCTTGCGATAACAGTGACTTCTCACCTGCGATTTCTTGCACTAAATTCTATTTTAACACCAATTTCATACAAAATATGTACCTATAACCTATATCTAACAAATACAATATAGCCATACAAATCAAACATAACCAATTCATCCATTCCAATCATATTTTCATAAATCCTCTCAAAACTCTCATACAAACCCCAAACAACAATTCCATGGATTCCACCTAATGATTCTACCCACATACATACATCATCTAGACCTTGAGCGATAAAAGAAATCTCACCATTACCTTATAACGATGAGCTTTTCTCTTCTTCCATGGGTTCTCTTTCCTCTTCTTGCCTTAGCATCTTTTTCACTTCTTTCCCGTTCGTCTTTCTCCAAACACGATCATTCACCAAGAATCTCTCTCTTTCTCTCTCTAATTTCCTTCTTTTCCTACTATAACCCTTAGATACCTAATATATTTTTCCCTTCTTACCCTCACTAACCTCATGATTAGTCCACTTTTACCTCCTATTCTTCTACTCATATAAACAAATTTTAATTAAATAAAATAATTAAAACTAATTATTTAAATATAAATTATTCCAACTAAATTAGTTAAATTAAATAATTATCCACTTACTATTACTAATATAATTTAATTAGTACAACTCTCCGTACCACCAATTTCTACAATTTTGGTCACACATCCCTACTACCTTCAAGACAATTCTTAAGGACACCACCCACCACCAAGGGTACTCAAAACATAACGAACACATAACAAACACATAGTCGATCATAATAATTCACAATTATTCATAAATAATAATTAAAAGGAAAACGGGGCGTTACATTATCTCCCTTGACCGAGTGGGACTGTCTCCGAGCAAGATAGCCTCGAACTCACCGTCTAGAATGAGCCTAACTTTGTCTTTGCGTGCGTCTATGTCATAAATATTGACATTCCTGAGACCTTCATCTAGCATTGTGGACAACGCAAGGTTGTCCTTAAGGATGAGTTATTTGATACACTTCACTTCTTTAATGTCTACATTGATAACAATCAATTTTCCTTCCATATTGTGATATGTTATCTTCAGGTGGACCGGGGATCCTACCACATCTAGCTTTTCCAAGAAGGATTTCCCTAAGATACCTTAAAGGCACTTCAACAGAAATTATAAAAAGCAGAAATTTATCTTTCTCCCACACACTCCTTCTCCCAACGATAGCGTCAGATATATTGTTCCGCAGTGGCGATATATTGAATTGATGAAGGCCAATAGATCTTTGTCGCTATATGAATTCAAATATGGTTGCCGAAGGCCTAATTGCTCTAGAGTTTCAGTGTAGAGAATGTTATTAGAGCTTCTGTCATCTACGAGGAATCATGTTAGCGTACAATATGTGACGATGATTGCTATGTTAATGGCAGGTCGTAGATTGAAATTCTATTGATTTTTTCCTATAGGAATCCTATCGTCAATCGACCTACGCTTTGTTGTTTGATTGTGATTATAGGTCAGGAAAGGAGATATGGTGGCGGATCTACATTGAATTTTGTTGCACTATAGATTCCATTAATAAATGATAATTTACATAGAGTTCAATCGAAAAATTTGACAAATCTCTTTGGTATAGAGAATGAATTTACTATTTTCATCTCTAATGCTTTCGATAGGGATTTGATTTTTTATTTTATTTTAGATGATCTACTCATAACTAAGTGTATGTTGATGATGAAGAATCCTATATCAATGGCATTGATCTCCGATATGATGGCACCAGGGTGAATCTACAAAGTTAACATCCAACACTCAAATGATGGCGTTCAGAATTTAAGATTAGTGTGATAAAAAGTGAAAATCAAAAAATGTATATGTAATATCTCATGTGATGATTTTTTTACCTTAGATCATTTCAAATGAATCAACACTAATTTACGCTTTGACTTCTTTGGTATGTGGCCGATGTAGAACTAAATGAATCAACACTAATTTACGCTTTGACTTCTTTGGTATGTGGCCGATGTAGAACTATATATATATATATATATATATATATATATATATATATATATATATATATATATATATATATATATATATATATATATATATATTATTTATTTATTTATTTATTTAAAATCACGTGTACGTGAACTATTGAAATTTGTCGGAAGAAGGAAAAGTAAATGAATTATTGAAACAACATTTTTTTCCCCACCAAATTTGTGCATGTTAATTCGCTTTAAAGTTTAGAAAGAAATTTTGTCATACCAATTTTTTGAATAAAATGTTACGCAATGGTATCAGGGCGAACGTAATAGTGACCAAGAAGTAATTTGATCGTAACGCAACAGTCACAATCATTTATCTATAGAAACAAGCATGGTGCCTTTCATGGAAAGTATTCTAAACAACATAAAAAAAAGGTGAAATGTACATCATGACGACAAGGGACAATAATTGTCTTCATTGTATGAAAAAAAAACACTTTCAAGTGAAAATATCACATGAGAACTGTTATGTTAGGAAGTAAGAATTGTTGAGTTTGACTTTCTATAGGGTGGTGCAAATCTCTTACGTGGCTAACATTTCAATATTTTATGAGTGAATAAAAATGGTTAAAATGAGTTATGAACCAATTATCGACATGTCATTAGTATATGATAAAACAATAATAAAGTTACCATTAGATAATTTTCCCACAAACACGTTAGTAATAGTTATTATGGATTTATGCTATATGTATAATTATCTACTGCAGTCATATGTTTATAATGGTTTTGATGATGGTTTTGATGATGACAACAGTATATGTTCAACAATATGATGTGAATGAAGTCTTCATATGTCAAGAAGAAGTAATAATCATGATTCTTTATCAATATGTCTCTATGAGATAAAGAAGTCAAAGTCAATCTCTATAAGGATAACAATTAATACCAAGCGGTGTTCGATGGAATTCCTGGTTATCTTTGATCAATCAATCTCTAATGATGGTTTATATCAAGAAGTTTTATTCAACCTCATCAGTAAGAAGAAGTCAAAACTCAAATGAAGTGTTGAAATAATGATGAATCAATTAAGGGATCTCGAAGTTTCAAAAATTATAAAAGAAAGAAAGTGTAAAAGGTCTCACGATATGTGTCTGGGTGATCAGTGTATTGTAAATATATAAAAATAATTCTTAAATTAGTAACAAAACGTACACACACACTTAAAATTAGTTTTAAACCTTTCTCTTTTTCTAAAACACATTAAAATTTATAAAGGAACCATCAATGTGCATATGGGATTAACCAATAGTGTTCCTAATCATTTAGGAAACATTTGTACACTACTTTATCGATTAGGGACTTAGTCAAATCTATTAAGCCAAGGAAAAAAGTTTCTTAATATATTAGAAACACTCTTAATTGGTTAAGATTGAAATTCAGATACACAGTTCACAGATTCCTTAACCAATTATCTAGACATTGATCCCTGCTAAAAGTTAAACAATGCTTATGCGCACACACTGATATTCAAAAATATCAATGTATGAACATGTCAGATGTCTTGATATCCAGTTCGATATGTTAACCATGAATCAAAACAGAATAAGTAAATCTGCGGAAAGATAAAATAACACATAATATGTTAACCCAGTTCGGTGCAATTCACCTACTCTAGAGGATACCAATCCAGGAAGAAGACTCTATTATCCGTAGTATTATCATAAAAATAAACTCCTTCATTTACAAATTTATCTCTTAATCACTACCCAATGAATGTATTTATTAAAGAACTTCATCTTTGATACGAGAATCCCTCATCTCTCTATCACAAACTGTGATATCTTCATCTTTCTTCTGTCAAAACAGAATTTTGTCAAGCATTCTTGACCAACACGCTAACTTGGATTTGCTTCAAAGCTTCATCCAAGAAGAATATACATTTTATTACCTAATGGCTTCTAAACATGTATCATACATATGTCTACCACAATGTATCAAACTGATACAAAGGGAGACATACAAGTCCTAAAGAGTATGCGACTCTCAAACCCTAATCCTTATTTTCTTCCTAAGAACTAGGTTACAAAAGATATTACAAAATATATTCAAGGTCTATTAAACCCTAGGTTTAAATTTCCTTAAATAGCCTTCAGTTGCTCCATGGGCTTCATGTCTTTGATCCTTGATCCATTCCTGAACGCGCCTAGAATCTTGGACAAGATTTGGAACATATTTAAACTAATCTTTTATACCAATCCAGGATGTCAAATCTTCTTATTGTGATATTTACTTCTACATCTTTGATCAAGATCAGATTCCTTCATGTTGGCTTGTTCTTGAATTTCTTCATCTTTCTCATTAATGTGCTTTATCAAAATTTAGTCAAACCACTAGAGCTTTCAATCTCCCCCCTTTTGACAAATTTTGGATGAAACATCTTCTTCATTCTGAAATCAGCAATACTCCTTTATCTTGATAATTGATTGAAGATAAGGTCTGATAGAATCTCCCCTCACCACATTCCCCATCTTTTCATGAGAGGTCCATAAAGAAAGTATGAAAGGGTTGAGAAACAAAAGACTCCTCCAGAAAAGAACTAGTAGTTGTAGACTTTGTAATACCGAGTACATATACTATGTAACTCAGGTCACAAGACACAACCTGATTCACAACTCAGATCACATGACACAACAACAAAATACAAGTTGTTTAGATGTCAGAACATCTTAACCAACGTACCTGCAAAGCAACTGTACCCAATCCCAAAAAGCACCAGAAGACCATTTGACACCAACTCTCCCCATTTTAGCCAAAACATATCAAAAGTGATCAAGACAGTCCCAAACCCAGACACAACTCACCCAGATTTTGAAAAATGTCATCATACACACACGCAAAGAGAGATTATTGAGACAAAATAAGGCCGAGACAATATTATTTATAATCGAGCAGTTTACTTAGGAAGTAACAAAGTACAGAAAATTATGCTGGTCAATTCAAAGTAACATTAATCAAAGGAAGTAACTCCACCAAAAGTTCATCGGACATGACTACTTTGATTGTTTCTTCTTTTAAGAAAGTCGTTCAAAGAACCCCTTATACACAAACAAGTTTTATAACAATGTCCTAACATTATGTCAAACATTTTATATACTTTATTGCAATTTATCCTTCATACTTGACAGGAACCTTACATATTGGCATTTCAAACACACAAAGTCATACCCCTCCTTGTTTAATTCCAAATGAACTAACTTGTAACATCCTAGGTCAGGACATCCTTCTTGACACCTCATCTTTATTGGATGAAGATCATCACAACTTGCATTATCTTCAACAAAACTCGATGTAGAACTGCACTCTTGTAACATCAATTCTTAGATTCAGAATCAACTCCCTATATCTAAGATAACCAATGCTTCTTCTCTTAACACTTCTATTGATGACTGGAAAACATAAGACGCATCTTCATGTCTTCAAGAGCTCAATCTCTGTCCAGTTCTCCTGTTGAACACAATCATTCCTTGTAGCATTGCTTCTTTGAACCACTCCATATGATTGCTTAAGAGCATCATAATGCTTACTGTTAAATCCCATAGAATCAACATCCTATAACTAACAAACTCTTTAAGTAAGATTAACATCATCATTAATCCCTCTCGTCCAAAAATCATCTATACAACTCTCTAACTCCACATGAGTTCTCTATTGTAGATATCCATGTTCCTGAGATAAAATTCAATTGAATCTGGAATGTATCACAATCCTCAAAGAGATGCCCTACCTCTTAGTTTCTTAGCCACTTCCTGATGCCCTATCATTTCTCAGCTTTCTAATTGATCTACCTTTCTCTAGTATGACTTGTAGCAGAAGCAATCTTCTTTTCACATGCCATATGACTTCAACCTGAGTCACTCAAGTTAATAGACACACAATAATCCTGGATAGTCATTCCTTCATCATTCTCCCATATGATAACCTGGAATACTTCTAATAAATTGGTGAATATCCACATTCTGACTTCCATGCAATCACCACATGATCCACTTTAGTCTTCTCTACATCGTCATTACTAGGCAATCCTTATACTATATCATCCTCCCATAAGATAGATACTCCTTAGACATGATGTAAGCAACAAGTTCCTGTACCATAACTAAAGAATCCTCCTACAAGGTTAACCAAACCAGATAATGTCCTAACCCCAAGTTAGAAAATCTTCCACACACCAAGATAGCATACACACTGGTTCTTGATATGCTCCACCACTAGACTTACTATAGCACAGTAATCCAAACTGAAGATTTTCAAAAACTTCTGCTCCTCAAGCTTGATCAATAAGAACACCAGAACTAAAGAGAGAAATAAATTTTCATCAACCACTAAGAAGATCACCTTCCATAAGCATAGAGATTCTACCACAAGCTCCAAGATATGAACCAAACTTGTACCTTCTTAAGTTTTCAACCAATTACCCTTCTATACAAGGATAATTAATTCCAAGACAATCCTCACGAGCAACCAAATGCCACAGTTTGATTATTTCTCCCTTCTTCAGAATTTCCATAAGATATCTTGATCCAATAATGAAACTCGATCTTCAAGCCACATACTCCACTTTCTCCAAATGAGTCACCATGTAGAATCTTCTATTTCTTGTAGCTCCTACTATTAGATAGACCTTTTTGAAGCATCCATGATTTTCATCCATGTAGATCACCCTATCATAAGCTGATGTGCCACTTCACCAACTGAGGTTCTGATGTTTGAGCTAGATGTCAGAACATTTTGATACGACATCTAGCTGTTGAATTTAACTCTTCCTTCTTCCACTTAGAAGAACATCCTCCCTTTAACACAACAAGAGTTCCATGCTCTTGTAGACTTGATTCACGAAAAAGTTTGATTAGACAACCTCTATTTTGTTTATCTGCAGTAATTCCATACAAGCTCACGCCTTGATGAATTCATGCCAATTATCTCTTAAGTCTTCAAACCTACCATTGTCTGAATATTCAGAAAGGAATAGTCATAGACTACACCCCATAGATGTACCAAGGAATGCTATCTTTCCTTGAACTCCAAATTGAGCAAGATCATATGCTCTCATACACCTATATTACAAATAAACTGACCTAGGAAATATCCATCAAGATTATGATGTCTTCATATCCATTTTCAATAGCATCATCGTCTGGACAAGTTTTCTCCCATAGAACATTCCAGGAATCAGATGCTTAAGCCATACTCGGCTAGGCCAATAATCTTACGTCAATACCAAAAAGGCTTCTAAGTCCATGCATCACCTATCCCATGATTCTTCATAAGCTCTGATGAAGAGATGTTCCACAATCTAGTCGAACATCCACAGTCTTGATCTTTAAATACAAGGATAATCAATTAAATACTTTTGTTACCCACAAATATCAATTGATCTTAAATCCTTGTTCAGTAACCCTTCTAGATACCAAAACTTAATGAACACCAGCCAAGTATTCTATTTATGCCAGCTTCTTCAAGTGCAAGGTGTTGAGATATCAAGGTTGTCACCTTTGACTAAAGCATCCAAGATTCTCTCTGAATGAATCTTACTTACCTCAATAGTTCTGAAAATCTAGACATATTGAGTGCATCCTTAGGGTTAAGAAGGATGAAGCCTTCCTCACACTTTTGGATGGTGAAACTGAATCACCACCACATTCTTCAAATTAGTATTTCACTGAAACACCCTCTAGTCAGAAAAATAACTAGAATACTCTAGATGCACAACTAAGATGCCTTTATGAGTGGACTTAAGAGAATCCTCAAGTATCTTTGACAACTTAGCTGAAAAGCAATTATCAAATTCCCAGAGCATTAACTTGATAATCCCAATCTCCTCTTCTGAATTCATGATAAATGATGGTGCCAAGCATCCAAGTATCAAGTCTGTATCAACTAATATTTTATCCATTCCATTGCTCCCAACTTTGGAACAACTTAGAGTCTTCAAAGTAGTTGTTATCATCCAGATCAAAGACAGGCAAAATATGCCACTATCCATCTTCATTCAAAACTCCAGAATCCTGTACTCCCAAAGTTCATCCTTCAGAGACATATGCAATGGAACCACCAAAGAATAACTTCAGTATGCCCTAGACAAGATGTCACAACATCTTTCAGGACACTAGTCAAGGAGATTACTCACTCCTCTTGTAGTTGTTGTAGACACTCCTTAGAAACCTTGAATAACCAACAAATGTTGTTCCCATTGATCCAACACAACCATCCAAACCCCACGATCATCAAGAGGCTCAGACGTCTAGATCTGATCACACCGCCTCCTTCCTTGTTTAATGCCAGAAAGTATCTCCCAAAGATATCATCCAGAAACTGATAGGATTCCTACTCTGATACCAATTGAAATTCTGGTACACAGATCATAGATGTCTTAACCACTTGTCTAAACATTGATCTCTACTAACAGTTAAACAAATCTTAAGCGGAAGGACTGATATTTAACAATATCAACGTATAAACATGTCTTATGGAGTGGTTCAAAGAAGCAATGCTACAAGGAATGATTGTAGAAAAACAAGCAATGCTACAAGGACATCCGGTTTGACATGTTAACTATGAATCAAAACAGAATAAGTAAATCAGCAGAAAAATAAAATAACATAGAATATGTTAACCCAGTTCGGTGCAATTCACCTACTTTGGAGGATACCAATCCAGGAAGAAGACTCCATTATCTATAGAATTATCATAAAGCTAAACTCCCACATTTACAACTTTATCTCTTAATCACTACCCAATGAATGCATCTATCAATGAACTTCATCTTTGATACGATAACCCCTTATCTGTCTCCCTCTATCATAAACTGTGATATCTTTATCTTTCTTTTGTCAATACAAAATTTTGTCAAGCATTCTTGACCAACATGCTAACTTGGATTTTCTTCAAAGCTTCATCCAAGAAAAATATACATTCCATTATCCAATGGCTTCTAAACATGTATCATACCTATGTCTACCACAATGTATCAAATCGATACAAAGGGAGACTTACAAGTCATAAAGAGTCTGCAAATCTCAAACCCTAATCCTTATTTTCTTCCTAATAACTAGGTTACAAAAGATATTACAAAATATATTCAAGGTCTATTAGACCCTAGGTATAAGTGTCCTTAAATGGCCTTCATCTGCTCCATGGGCTTTGTACCTTTAATCCCTGATGCACTCTTGAACATTCCTAGAAACTTGGACAAGATTTGGAATAGATTTAAACTAATCTGTTATACTAGTCCAAGATATCGAATCTTCTTGTTGTGACATTTACTTCAACATCTTTGATCAAGATCAAATTTCTTCATGTTGGCTCGTTCTTATATTTCTTCATCTTTCTCATTAATGTGCTTTACCAAACTTTAGTCAAACCACTGGAGCTTTCAAATACACATAACCATTTTAGGATATCTTTTTTGGAGTTAGGTTTGCCATATTGTTTATACAGCTGTAACCCTAATCCTTAACTTATTAGATCATTAAAAGACTTATGGATATTTTTCCATTATGATACAAATTTTTCTCAGGTAAATAATGCGTGTCTCCTCATTTAAAAATGAACCATAATTGCCTTAGTGTTTTAAGAAAGAAAAATACCAACGAGGCTTTTGTTATTCTTATGTTGTGGGGAGTTTGTAAGTTACTTGAGAGGGTTTGTCTCATGTGTGTCATTTTTGAAAGAAGTCATTGTTTAGTCATGAGATAAATCAGTTAAAAGCTTTGTTTGGTTCTTAATATTATCTAGGTAAAATATATATTTGGTCTATGATTCTGAGGAAGTAATTTAAGCTCTATCTTTTATGAGACATGGCATGAATTTTAATGTGTCAAAAACTTGGCATGTTTGAAAGCATAAGCGGTTCTCTAAGAAAAAGCAAGAAATGGCGTTTTTTGAAAAATGAACTGAATGAGCCGACTCAAATTCCATAATGAGCCGACTCATTCAGTGTGTTTTGGTGTCCAAACACACGGGTCCCAACAAGCTTCCTGAAGCATCATTTTGGTTGACTCATGGGTATGGATGAGCCTAATAAAAATCCTTCATGAGTCGACACATCAAAAAGATTTATCTTCTCATTTCCTGCGGGTCTCAACAGGCTACCTCTCTGTTATTTTTGGCCGGCTCACCTAGCAATTTGAGCCAGCTCATTTAATGATTTGAGTCGGCTCATTACTGTGCTGACTCAATTTTTCATTTAATTTTCCTTTCTTTTATGTTACAATCACTAACCAATATAAATAGCAGGTTTCATTTCTTTTGAGAAGTGAACAAGGAAAGTGAAAGAAATACACACATCTCTCTTCATCTTCTTCTTTCTTGCATCAATCAACAATCACACACAACAATCTTTGTTTGATTACGGTGCTTGTTTCGAAGATAACATTCAATCGTGAATTAGAGTTTCAGATTGGGTCTAGAGTGTGTGGGTTTTCCTTGGAAAAATATGAAGGGTTTTCTCCTCCAAGATCGTTGAAGGTTTGGGGGTTTTGCACACAACTATCGTTCGTAGATTCAGTCGAGTGGAGTAGATTGAAGATCAAGTGGATCGTTCTTTCATATCACGGTAGACGGAGGATTGTGAAGGTCTTTGTGGGTTCACAAGTGTTGGAGAAACTCATATGTGCTCAAAGTTTGAAGGATCGTGAATCCTTGCAAGAAGGGAGCAATTAATCAGAGGCTTTCTCGATATGCGTGGAAGACTTGATTCTACCTTGGATCAAGGGACAAGAAGAAGATTTGACAGCATATTCAATGCGGTTTGGTTTGTTGGTTAATTTATCTCTCTTCTTGTAAAACAATTGTGATTTAATAAAATTGCCCAATTCGATTGTGAATTGGGGGCAGAGTACTTTGAGCGAGGACGACGAAGGAATTGCCTCAACAAATTCCTTGTGTTCTTTACGTTTCTCGCATTTTACTTTTGTTCATCTTGATCTTGTGTGCTTTAAAATTATGGTATATCAAATTAGTGCACTCAAAGTGTTTGATAAATTGTTACACTCAAAAGTGATAACTTGAGTGGGTAAAATTCTGCACTATTTGATACAACAAAATTATCCTTGGTGTGTGCACTCCAAGTGTTCGGTAAAAAGCCTAACCACACAAAATCAATTTGATTGAGCCTATTTTCTTCTCTATATCATTGTTAAGAATAGTTTTATCAAGAGGTGAATTATCAAGTGAATCATTTGTGAAATATTAATTCTTCTAGTCATCATTTCATTCCAATTGGGTTTTGCGTATATCCGATCTCCGGTGACTTCAAATTTAAACTAGACAATTTTCCAGGAAACTTCCGTAATACATTTTCAATTAAATTTTGAAAAGTAATTTTTTAAAAAGGGATCTATTCAACCCCCCTTCTAGATCCGTCCTATCGTCTAACAAGTGGTATCAAGAGCACCGGTTCATCTAGTGCTTCACATACAACTTATTGGAAAATGGACAACGATCTAACAGGGGCGTACAATAGAGCTCCAGTTTTTATTGGAGAAAACTATAGTCACTGGAAAGATTGTATGTGCATCCATATCAACTCCGTTGATAGAAACATTTGGTAATTTATTCAAGACGACCCTTTTCAAATAACCATGGCCGGTCCGGATAATGTCCAAATTGAAAAACCGGAAGCACAATGGGATGATAATGATGAAAAGAAATATAGCTACGATTGGAAAGACCAAAACATACTCATAGATTCTTTGGGAGCGGATGAATATTTTCGAGTTTCTCATCACACATCGGCTAAAGCTATGTGGGAAGCCTTACAAGTTGCCCATGAAGGAACCGATGATGTTAAACTTGCTCGAATTAATACTCTACAACAAGAGTTCGATCGATTTCACATGAGCCAAGGGGAAATCGTTGGTGAAATGGGAAAAATATTTTCTCACTTGACAAATCAATTAAACGCTCTTGGTAAAACTACTCCTAATGATGTAGCTACTAACAAGATTTTGAGATGTCTTACTAGAGAATGGTTTCCAAAAGTTACGGCAATCAAATAAGCCAATGATGTAAGAACCTTGGATCTAACTACACTCATTGGAAAACTACAAGAGCATGAACAAGAGATCTTAAACTTACATGAGCATGAAGACAATGGAAAGAAGGAAAAGAGCGAGAAAAATAAAGATCATGAGAAGAACAAGTCTATTGCATTAAAGGCTTCTTCCTCAAAATCCTCCACCAATAAAGATAGTGAGAGTGATTCAAGTGATGATGAAAACGAATCAAACGAAGATATGGGTTTATTTGTAAGAAGATACAATCGGAATCTCAAAAAGAATGAGATATCCCATTCGTCTAGCAAAGATATCTCAAGCGATGAGGAAGAGAAAGTAAATCTTTGCATCATGGCTCATAAGAAAGGCAAGAAAGAGGTAAGACATGCTAAATATGATTATGCTGAAAAATTGTCTTATAATGATTTGCTTAGTACTTTTAATGTTCTCCATCAAGAGGTTAAAGAAGCTTTCAAGCACATTGCATCCGACAAAAGAATTTTTTCATATTTAGAGAAAAAGGTCTCGGATAATGAAAATGCTACGAAAGCTCTTAAGACATCGATGGTAGAATCTATAGTAGATGACAAGCGAGAATGGCACAACTTTCATAGTTGTGAAACATGTTGGATTTGGCAAAAAGAGGTTAAAACTCTTCATGCCAAACTAGACAAGTTGTCACAACCAAAAATGATATTTACTATTGATCGTTCAAACTTTAGAGAATCAACGAACAACCCATATAAAAAATATACCTATGTTGTGAAGGATCAAAATAGTAAATGCAAGTCTAAACCATTCTTGAAATGTCACTATTGTTGCAAGGAAGGTCATACAATTGCCAAATGTCGGTTTAGGAGATACTTGGTCCCTAAAGAAATTTGTCAATGGTTGCCCAAAAGCAACAAAATTTTCACTCACACTCTAGGACCCAATGAAAATTGGGTACCTTTCTCTCTTGTCTAATCATGTAGGTGAAGTGTCTTGAGACTATGGAGAAACTATGGTTTCTTGATAGTGGATGCTCAAGACATATGGCAGGTGATATTTCCCTATTCTATGACTTTGTGGCTAAGAAGAAGGGCTTTGTTACCTATGGTGATAACAACAAGGGAGATATACTCGGCAAAGGTAGTGTAGGTAATCCCTCTTCTACATCTATCTCTAATGTCCTTTTAGTTGAGGGTCTTAAGCATAACCTTGTTAGCATTAGTCATTTATGTGATAAGGGATATAATGTCTCTTTCTCTAAAGAAGGTTGCATAATTGAACATAATGAAAACAAAGAGGATGTGTTTAAATGCTTGAGGGTTAACAATGTATATATGCTTGACTTGATTTCGATGACCATGAGTGATCCTAAATGTCTTATTTCCAAAAGTGAAGAGTCTTGGATTTGGTATAGACGTTTAGCTCATATCAACTTTGACTTTCTAAATAAGGTTGTGTCCAAAAACTTAGTAGTCGGTTTGCCTAACATAAAGTTCACTAGAGACCATCTTTGTGATGCTTGCCAAATGGGAAAGCAAACCAAGATATCTTTTAAATCAAAAAATTTAGTAGCTACTTCTAGACCTCTTGAACTTCTACACATGGATCTTTTTGGTCCTTCTAGAATCAAAAGTATAGGAGGGAACTATTATGGTTTTGTTATCGTTGACGATTACTCTCGATTTTGTTGGACAATCTTCTTAGCTAGTAAAAGTGATACATTTTCGGCTTTTGAAACTTTTTCCAAATTAACTCAAAATAAACTTGGCACAAACATTGTAACTATTATAAGTGACCATGGAGGTGAGTTTGAAAATCATCTCTTTGAAATTTTTTGTGAAAACCATGGCATTGATCATAATTTTCCGCTCCTAGAACTCCACAACAAAATGGTGTTGTGGAACGTAAAAATCGTGTGTTGGAGGAACTGGGAAGAACTATGATTAATGATAGTGGCCTTCCTAAATATGTCTGGGCCGATGCTATTAGCACCGCTTGTTATGTTTTGAATAGGATCACTATTCGACCTATTCTAAACAAAACGCCCTATGAACTTTTAAAAGGAAGAAAGCCTAATGTGTCACATCTTCATGTTTTTGGTTGCAAATGTTTTGTGCTAAATAATGGAAAAGAAAACCTTGGTAAATTTGATTCAAGGGAGGATGAGGGTATCTTCCTTGGATACTCTAATTCAAGAAAAGCATATAGAATATACAATAAAAGGTTACTTATAGTTGATGAATCTGTACATGTATCTTTTGATGAGTCTTATCTGAATGTTGTCGGAAAAGGTAGTGTTGTTATTTGTGCAGGTGCCTCTTCTAGCGAGATTATTAAATACATTGATATTTCTCGTGTGAAACCCATTCCGGATGTTGTTAATAAGGAGCCGGTTGATGTGTCTAGTCTCAAAGATGAAGGTTAAGCATATTCTCAAAATGATCTACCATTGGAATGGAAGACATCGAAAGATCATCCTATCGATAACATCATTGGAGATATCTCAAAGGGTGTCATTACTAGATCAAAGATAAGTAACTTTTGTTTTTATCATGCCTTCATATCTCAAATTGAGCCTAAAAATGCCAAAGAGGCCTTACTTGATGAAAATTGGTTCCTAGCCATGCAAGAGGAACTAAATCAATTTAAAAGAAATGAGGTTTGGGACCTTGTTCCACCTCCACGAGATCATCGAGTAATTGGCACCAAATGGGTTTTTAGGAACAAATTGGATGAAAACGACATTATTATTCGCAACAAGGAACGTCTTGTTGCTCAAGGGTATAACCAAGAGGAAGGCATAGACTATGGGGAAACTTCCGCAATACATTTTCAATTAAATTTTGAAAAGTAATTTTTTAAAAAGGGATATATTCAAACCCCCCCCCTTCTAGATCCGCGCTATCGTCTAACAAGTGGTATCAGAGCTATATGCCTTTTACTTGCATTTGCTTGTTCACAAAACATCAAACTATATCAAATGGATGTTAAGAGTGCCTTCCTTAATGGATATATAAATGAAGAGGTTTATGTATGTCAACCTCCTGGATTTGAAAATTTTGAAAAACCAAATCATGTTTACAAACTAAAACGTGCTTTATATGGTCTCAAACAAGCTCCTAGAGCTTGGTATGAGCGCCTAAGCAAATTTTTAATCAATCAAGGTTTTTCGAGAGGAAAGGTTGACACTACTCTCTTTATTAAACGTGAAGGAAAACATTTTATATTAGTTCAAGTATATGTAGATGATATTATTTTTGGATCTACTAACATGAAGTTGGTCAAAAATTTCAAGTTCTATGCAAGGTGAATTTGAGATGAGTATGATGGGGGAGCTTAACTTCTTCCTCGGACTTCAAATTAGACAACTTGAAGATTGAACCTTCATAAGTCAAACTAAATATTGCAATGAGTTGCTCAAAAGGTTTGATATGAAAAAATCCAAGCCTATTGATAAACCAATGCCTAATGCGACAAGTATTGATCGTGATGAAAATGGTAAGGATGTGGATATAAAAAGGTATCGAGGTATGATCGGATCCCTTCTTTATCTTACCGCATCGCGTCCAGATATTATGTTTAGTGTATGTATATGTGCTAGGTTTCAATCTTTCCATAAGGAATCACATTTAAAATCATTTAAACGCATACTTAGGTATCTTTGTGGTACGTCTAAGTTTGGCTTATGGTATCCTAAGGGTAGTGATTGCTCTTTGGTAGGTTTTTCCGACTCCGACTTTGCCGGTTGCAAAGTGGATAGGAAAAGCACAAGTGGAACTTGTCATTTCTTTTCAAACTCTCTTGTTAGTTGGCATAGCAAAAAGCAAGTTTTTGTTGCTTTATCAACTGCGGAGGCGAAGTATATTGCAGCCGGAAATTGTTGTGCCCAATTCTTATGGCTAAACCAACAATTGCTTGACTTCAATATCTCTCTTAAACAAATTCCAATTTTGTGTGACAACACTAGTGCAATTAATCTTACCAAAAATCCTATTCTTCATTCACGCACTAAGCATATTGAAATATGGCATCATTGCCTTAGGGATCATGTATAGAAAGGTGATGTGGTGTTTGAGCACGTTGATAGTTCAAATCAACTAGCCAACATTTTTACAAAACCACTTGCTACCGATCCTTTCTTCTATATCCGTAGGGAACTTGGTGTTCTTGACATCTCAGATAGATCTTGATAATCATTGCTTTGTTTGTATATTATTCTTTGGTTCAACTCCTCTTGTCTCTAACTTCTTGTTGTATAGTGTTATCGTACATCTATTTCACATATACTCGAGGTAATATCCTTCTAAACTTAGTTATTTCTTTTCATTCATGATATGTATAGTAAAATTGTGTTGCATTTCTTATGTTCGTATCTTTATCTATTTCTTCTCTTCTTTTGGATTATGATATGTAGTTTATGGTTTGCTTTTGTATGAACGCATATTTCCTTTGGTTGAATTTGTTTTGTTTATTGTCATATTCTTTACTCGCTTTTCCAAATTGTGTGTTTGTGAATGTGTGTACCTATTGCAATTGGTTTCTCATTTGAAATTATGTTTAGCATGCTATTTCCATTGGTGGTTAACTCATATGTATCATCTTCTTTTTGATGTCGTCAAAGGGGATATGATATTGATAGCATATAAGATCGGGTCATATAGTCAGGGGGAGCTTAACAACAACATATGGCGATTGATTCATCAAGTTTTTGCCATCATAAAAAGGGGGAGTTTGTGAGACATGGCATGAATTTTAATGTGTCAAAAACTTGACATGTTTGAAATCATAAGCGGTTCTCTAAGAAAAAGCAAGAAATGACATTTTTGGAAAAATGAACTGAATGAGCCGACTCAAATTCCACAATGAGCCAACTTATTCAGTGTGTTTTGGTGTCCAAACACACGGGTCCCAATAGGCTGCCTGAAGCATCATTTTGGTCGGCTCATGGGTATGGATGAGCCGACTCAAAATCCTTCATGAGTCGACTCATCAAAAAGATTTTTCTTCTCATTTCCTGCGGGTCTCAACAGGCTGCCTCTCTGTTATTTTTGGCCGGCTCACCTAGAAATTTGAGCCGGCTCATTACTATGCTGACTCAATTTTTCATTTAATTTTTCTTTCTTTTATGTTACAATCACTAACCAATATAAATAGCAGGTTTCATTTCTTTTGAGAAGTGAACAAGGAAAGTGAAAGAAATACACACATCTCTCTTCATCTTCTTCTTTCTTGTATCAAGCAACAATCACACACAACAATCTTTGTTTGAATACGGTGCTTGTTTCGAAGATAACATTCAATCGTGAATTAGAGTTTCAGATTGGGTCTAGAGTGTGTGGTTTTTCCTTGGAAAAATCTGAAAGGTTTTCTCCTCCAAGATCGTTGAAGGTTTGGGAATTTTGCACACAACTATCGTTCGTAAATTCAGCCGAGTGAAGTACATTGAAGAGCAAGTGGATCCTTCTTTCATATCACGGTAGACGGAGGATTGCGAAGGTCTTTGTGGGCTCACAAGTGTTGGAGAAACTCAGCCGTGCTCAAAGTTTGAAGGATCGTGAATCCTTGCAAGAAGGGAGCAATTAATCGGAGGCTTTCACGACACGCGTGGAAGACTTGATTCTACCTTGGATCAAGGGACAAGAAGAAAATTTGATAGCATATTCAACGCGGTTTGGTTTGTTGGTTCATTTATCTCTCTTCTTGTAAAACAATTGCGATTTAATAAAATTGCCCAATTTTATTGTGAATTGGAGGCAGAATACTTTGAGCGAGGACGACAAAGGAATTGCCTCAACAAATTCTTGTGTTCTTTACGTTTCTCGCATTTTACTTTTGTTCATCTTGATCTTGTGTGCTTTAAAATTCTGGTGTATCAAATTAGTGCACTCAAAGTGTTTGATAAATTGTTACACTCAAAAGTGATAACTTGAGTGGGTAAAATTCTGCACTATTTGATACAAAAAAATTATCCTTGGTGTGTGCACTCCAAGTGTTCGGTAAAAAGCCTAACCACACAAAATCAATTTGATTGAGCTTATTTTCTTCTCTGTATCATTGTTAAGAATAGTTTTATCAAGAGGTGAATTATCAAGTGAATCATTTGTGAAATATTAATTCTTCTAGTCATCATTTCATTCCAATTGGGTTTTGCGTATATCCGATCTCCGGTGACTTTAAATTTAAACTAGACGATTTTCCGAGAAACTTCCGCAATACATTTTCAATTAAATTTTGAAAAGTAATTTTTTAAAAAAGGATCTATTCAAGCCCCCTTCTAGATTCGCGCTATCGTCTAACATCTTTGGCTTTTCATATTCCTTGGTGGGTGTTATGAGAAGTTTGAGGCATTGTTTTTGATCGATTGGATTTTCATCCACATGCCTTTATATGACTATGATTCTCTATCCTCATGTGAAGTGATTCCAATCAAATATGCATCCAACTCATTCGTCAAAGATGATTCTGATGATTACTCCATGACACACTCATCTATGGTGTCAACTAGGCAACATGATTTGTCAAAGGATGAGTTTTTCATGAACTTATACAAGAGGAATTTGATATTCTCGTATACTACCTCAAATGTAAGTTTCTCTCTATTGACATCTATTATGGCACCAACATTAGCCAAAAAGTGTCTTCCTAAGAGTATTGAAATATGTGCATCTTCATGTATATCCATAACCACAAAGTCATTGGGAATGTATAATTGGCCGATTCTTAAAGGAACATCTTTCAGTATTCCTATTGGGTACTTTATAGATATATCAACTAGTTATAAGGACATTTTTGTAGGTTTTATCTCACCAAGATTGACTCTCCTAGAGATTGACATAGGCATTAGACAGGGCTTTGTCTATGACATGGTTACCAATAACATAGTAAATCGAGAAGCTCCCTAAATCTTTCAACTTAGGTGCCATCTTGTTCTTAATGATAACACTACACTCATTTATGAATGCTACTATGCAATCGCCATCAATATTCCTCTTATTTGTCAAAATCTCCTTCATAAATTTGGCATATGAGGGATTTTACTTATGGCTTAAGTGAAAGGAATGCTAATATGTAATTTTTAAGTAGCTCAACAAACATTTTGAGTTGTTTTTCAATTTTTTCTTTCGCGAGCATTTGTTGCAACAAAATTTTAGGCTTATAAGGAGGAAAAGGCATATATGGCTCTTCCTTTTCTTACTCGACTACCTCTATTTCCTTGGGTCCTTGATCACTCTCTTTCTCGGTTGGTACAAGTTTACTCTTAGTATCCTTTTCTTCATCCCTCTTATTAACAACAACCTCCGCCTCCTTCTCGCTTCGCAACATTACATCATTCAAATGTTCTTTCAAGTTTGGCTCAGGTTGTCCTGGAAATATTCCAACAAAGGAAAATGTAGACATTTTTTGTTGGGCTACTTGGGAAATTTGAGTTTTCACGATTTTATTATGAGTAGCCATGGTGTCAAATTTTCTTGCTAGTTGTCTTATCATTCCATTGGTGTGGATATTATGATTTTTAAAATCCTCGTTTTGTCGGTTCTGGGTCACTATGAAGTTTTCCATCATCATCTAAAGGTTTGACTTTCAAGGGGTAGTAGGGGTGCCCTTTTGGCCTTGAAATTCGGATGGAGTAGTATGAGGCATATCACTGAAAGAAAACCTAGGATTATTGTTTTTAAACGAGAAATTCGGGTGATTTCCCTAACCAGGATTATAAGTCTTAGAGTATAGGTTCCCTTGTTGGGCATATTTTACTTTGTCGGGAATGTGTTCAACCAATAATTGGCATGCAAAACCAATGTGGTCAGAAACTCCATAAATATCACAATTTGAAGTCACAATGGATGTGTTACTAGTATGACTAATGCTTAGGTTATCTAAATTTTGGTATAGTCCATCCACCTTTGCATTCATGTGGTCAAAATTACTAACTTCATAAATTTTCCCCTTATGGTGATTCTTCTCAAAGAGAGTATATTTGTTCCCCTATTGGTAATGATTTTAAGCCATGTCTTTTATAAGTGTGTATGCCCCATTGAAGGGCTTGTTCATCAGAGTCGCTCCTGCAACAACATCTAGGGTCATTCTCGTGTTATAAAGAATACCATTGTAAAATGTGTGAACTATTAGCCACTTTTCTAACCCATGATGTGGAAAAGATCTTATTAGCTCCTTGAATTGGTCCTATCATTCTTCCTAAAGCAGGTAATATGGTTCCTAAGTTGTGTCATCTTATCTGAATATAATTATCTATCTAGGAACACTTTCTTAAGCTCATTCCATTTTGTAATGAAATTAGATAAGAGGAACTTTAGCCATGCTTTGGCTCTATCCATAAGGTAGAAAGGGAATAAGAAAATTCAAATGGCTTCCAAATCAACGAAATTGCACTTAAGAGTCTCACAAATTGAACATAGATATAAAGGTGTAAGTTTGGGTCCTTTGTTGGGTTTTTATAGATCTGGTTTTGTTGCACTATCGACATATGAACTGAGAACCTTGTTGGAGGATGGAGCTAAAATGTTTGCATGGTTTGCCTCATTGTCTGTTGATGGAAAAATGACGATTGAAGAGTTGCTAGATGTGAGAGAATTTCTAGAAGTGTTTCCAGATGATATCACGAAGTTACCTCCAGAAGGGGAAGTGGAATTTGCAATTGATCTTGTTCCTAGTACTAGACCTATATCTATGGCCCCATGCAGGATGTCTGCGTCAGAGTTGGCGGAACTGAAATCTCAGATAGGAGAGTTTCTTGATAAGAAGTTTATTAGACCTAGTGTGTCCCCATGGGGAGCTCCAGTGTTATTGGTTAGGATGAAGGATGGTAGTATGCAATTTTGTATTGATTATCGTCAACTGAATAAAGTGATCATTAAGAATAAGTATCATCTTCCAAGGATTGATGACTTAATGGATCAGCTTGTGGGAGCTCATGTTTTTAGTAAAATTGATTTGAGACCGGATTATCATCAGATTCGGGTAAAGAACGATGATATTTAGAAAATGGATTTTAGAACTCATTATGGACATTACGAATATGCAGCGATGCCTATCGGAGTGTCTAATGCACTGAGTGTATTCATGGAGTACATGAATTGTATCTTCCATGCTTATTTGGATCATTTTGTCGTAGTCTTTATTGATGACATTCTAATTTATTCCAAGTCAGGAGAAGATAATGCATAACATCTTAGGATTGCCTTACGGATGTTGTAAGATAATCAGTTGTTTTCGAAGCTTTCAAAGTGTCAATTTTGGTTACAAACTTTGAGTTTCTTAGGACATGTGATTTATGGTGATGGCATAGCAGTGGATCCATCTAAGGTAAGTGCAATACTTTAATGGGAACCTCCGAAGTCAGTGACATATATTAGGAGTTTCTTGGGCTTAACAGGTTACTATAGAAGATTCTTTTGGGGATTTTCTAATTTGGCATTTCCAATAACTCAGATGACGAGAAAGGGTTAAGATTTTGTTTGGGATGTGGCTGTGAAGAATGTTTTAGAGAGCTAAAAAAGAAATTGACTGCAGCGCCAGTGTTTGTCCTACCAGCCCAAGTGAACTTTTTGTTGTATATTATGATCCATCTAATATGGGTTTAGGAGTATTGATGCAAGATGTTAAATTTGTAGCTTATGCTTCACAACAATCGAGGGTGCATGAAACGAATTATCCTACTCATGATCTTGAATTAGTTACGGTTGTTTTAGTGTTGAAGATCACGAGGCATTATTTGTATGGATCGAGGTTTGAAGTATTCAGCGATCACAAGAGTCTAAAATATTTATTTGTTCATAAAGAATTGAATATGTGGCAAATAAGGTGGTTAGAATTCTTGAAGTACTATGACTTTAGCTTGAGTTACTATCCGGGAAAAGATAATGTCGTTGCAGATGCTTTGAGTAGGAAGACTATTCATATGTCCACCTTAATAATGGAAGAAATGGATATAATTGAACAGTTCAGAGACTTGAATATGGTTTGCGAGTTGACACTGAAGACTGTCAGATTGGGTATGCTAAAGGTGAATAATGATTTCCTTGAGTCGATTAAGGAGAATTAGAAACAAGATGTGACTAGTTGATTTGATGTCTGGAGGTGAAAATAATCCTGAGAGTGACTTTAAGATAGAAGACCTTGGGGTGTTGAGGTTTCGGGGAAGAATTTATATGCCGAATAATCCGGAGTTGAAGAAGATGATCTTGGAAGAGAGCCATATAAGTAGCTTAAGAATTCATCCAAGTGCTACGAAAATGTATCAAGACCTTAAGAAATTGTTTTGGTGGACTTGAATGAAGAGAGACATATCTCAGTTTTTTATATGTCTGTTTGATGTTCCAGAAGTAAGAGGTAGAGCATCAGAAACCTTCAAGGTTGATGTAGCCTTTGGAAATTCTGGAATGGAAGTGGGATAGTTCATGATTGACTTTGTTACAGGTTTGCCGAATACGATAAGAGGCTTCGATGCGATTTGGGTAATTGTGGATTGATTGACAATTTTTTCCAATTTTATACCAATTAACATTAGTTTTCCATTAGCAAAGTTGATATAGATTTATATCAGAGTAATAGTGAAGTTTCATGGATTACCTTCGAGCATAGGGTCAAATAGAGATCCCAGATTTACCTCAAAATTTTGGAAGAGTTTGCAGGAGGCTTTGGGTTCTAAATTGAAATTGAGTTCTGCTTATCATCCGTAGACAGGTGGTTAATCAAAGAGGACTATTCAGTGGTTGGAAGATTTATTGAGAGCTTGCATACTTGAAAATGGAGGTGTTTGGAATACTCATTTTCCATTTATTGAGTTTACGTACAATAACAACTACCATACTAGTATCAGAATGGCACATTTTGAAGCATTGCATGGTAGGAGGTGTAGAACACCTTTATGTTGGTATGAGTAAGGTGATAGTGTCGTGCTTGGACCCAAAATTGTGAAACAGACTACAAAAGTAATTAAAATGATCAGAGAAAAGGTGAAAACATATTAGAGCAGGCCAAAAAGTTATCATAACAATCAGAGGAAAGACTTAGAATTCAAGGAAGGTGATAATGTGTTTTTGAGAGTTAATCCTATGAAAGGTGTTAGACATGAATTGAAATCAAAGAAACTAGTTCCTAAGTTCATTGGCCCATACCACATTTTGCAACGAGTTAGGACAATTGCGTATAGGGTGGCACTGCCATCTGAGCCTTCGAACTTGCACGATGTGTTCCAAGTGTCGCAACTTCGGAAGTACATTTCTGATCCACCTCATGTTATTTAGAGGGATGAAGTACAAATTCGAGGCAATCTTACTGTGGAGACGATGCCAATAAGGATCAAAGATCGTAAGATGAAATATTTAAGAGGATAGGAAATTCCTTTAGTGAGAGTAGATTGGGGAGGAGCTGTTGGAGGAAGCGTGACGTGGGAGTTAGAAAGCAAGATGTGGGCGTCCTATCCAAAATTGTTTCCATCAGGGACATATTTGAAGACAAAAATATTTTAAGTGGAGGAGAGTTGTAACACCCCATTTAAAATAATTGAGTCATTGTGTGTATTTTTCGTGTATTGGCTTGAGTAGGGGCATTTAGGTTCAAGTAAGTGAAGGGTAGTGTCATCATTTGAATAATTGGAATTAAAAACCTTAGTTTAATAATAATAATAATGTAATGACAAATAGTAATAGGCGGCGATAGATAATAATAGTAGTATAGTTATTATTATTATTATTATTATTATTATTATTATTATTATTAATATTAATATTAATAGGATTATTATTAGGATTATTTACATTATTAATTATTAAATATTAATAATGGGAGATAATAAGGAAGAGAAAACCCCTTAATCTGAGTTTAGTGAGGGTTTAGGGAAATAACTGATGTTTTATATAAAAGTGAAAAGTGAACAAGAAGAGGAAGAACAAGAGTGTTAGGGCAAGGTTCCATCTCAGATTAACATTAGAGGGTAGTGAGGGTTCTTTCCCCTTGTAGGATTTGATCAATATAATTTCTGTTTGTATGAATTTGATGTCTTGTTAATGTGTTTGTTGTGAAATCTGCATGATTTGATGAATTATGTCATGAATTGTGTGAATGAAAATCCCGCTATTGTTGTTGTGTAACTTGTGGTTACAGATCTGGAATTCTGTAGGTTGTGGAGTAACAAAACTAGATATGATAAGTGATAATTTCACTAGTAATAATAGGAGAATTGAGTAGAATGAAATTATATGTCCTAAAAATGGTGTAGAAATGAATTTAGCATAGATCTGGACTACAGGAGTGGAAATAAGGAATGCAAATTCAGACTGGTATGGAAAACAGAGAAATTGGATGTCCACTGCCCATACGCGTAACAAGGAGGTCATTATGCATATGGCTATGCGTCCCAAAGGGGCTTACGCGTATGATACACAGCAAACCCATGTCTGGAACGACCCTCTTCCCATATATGTAATAGTACACATTTGAAATAAGGTATTACGCGTATGTGGAGCCAGTATGCGTATGGGAATTTGAGAAGAGATGTGAGAGAGAAACATGGCTCTGGTCATACGCGTAACACCCAAGGAATTGCGTGTATGATCCTGGGAAATATACCTACGAATGAGCCATGCGCGTAGCAGCAGAGCTAGGTGCATAATTTCCCGGTTTCACGATTTTTCTCTTGATTTCACATTTGTTGCAATTTGTTTTGGATTGTGAGACCAGTAGGACTTAAGTGAATATGTATAACTTAGTATTGTTAGGAAAAATGTTGAATCGTGGGTTGGTGTGGATTATTTCAATAATTATTGTTTAATGCCACATGATGTGTTGTTATTGGACATGAATAATTGTGTTGTGTAAGATTGATAATTCCAGTGGGAATTATGGTGATTATATGACTCACGTGTGATCAATGAGGATCGTGTATAATGCATGAGTTAATATATGTTTTGAATAATTGTTTGTCATGAATTCATGATGTGTCTTGTGGAGATGAGCTCGATGGAAATCTATGATGGAGTTATGTCGTAGTTCAGAGGAACGTATATGACTTATACAGATTCCGAAAGAAATCGGGTTCAATGAATGAACCATATGGATTGTGATGCTATTGCATGCGTTGTGTCAGTGAGTCGCATTGCACATATTTATGAACAATGTGATATGTGTGTGATGAATGTGTTGTAGCTTTGTATATGTGTTGTAATGGCCTGATTGGCATGTATGTGTGAATTACTACTCCTTAGCATGTATTTTTCACCGCTAATTATTGAATGTAATTCTCACCCCTTTTCTGTTGTTGTGTTTTTGCACCTCAGGGGGTATAGAAAACCAGGTACTTGAGTAGTGCTTGGAGTTCGTATTGCTTGATCGAGTCTTAGGAGTTGCTCTAATATGTAACATGAGATTCAGGATTTTTATCATGGTTTGTTTTATTTGAATTGTTACATATCTTCATTTAAGGAACATATATTGGACCACAAAATTATGTGGCTATTTTGTTGTTAAGGCCTTAGAGTCCTATAGTTTAATTAAATTCATTATTTCCATTGTTTAATTCATTTATTAAGAAAAGTAGTAAACAAAGCTTTTAAGACTTCATACTATTTTATATGAGATGAGATATCCTACTTTTATATAAACTCTGATTATTTCCGCTACTATATTCTGTATTTTAAATATGGGAAAGTGAGGTGTTACAATTGGTACCATAGCAGGTCGGCTCATCCAGCCAAGTGTCTTAGTAGAGTCAGTCCATAAAGTGGATGTAGTTGTGTGTTGTGTGTTCTCCTGAGAATCCTAATGTGATCACCACTCCTATGCCCAAACATGAGAAGACTGTTAATGCGTTGATGATGGTTCTTATGTTTCTACTGTGGCTGATTTGACTACTCCTCTGTCAATTGTTAAGAAGAAGCCAGTGCAAGCCGGTTTATTTCTGGGCTACAATGAAGATTGTTATTATTGTGCCTCTCAATCCAATGGTTGTTGGAAGTTGCAAGAAGGTATTCAGTGTTTGATGGACAGTCGTACTATATTATTTGAGAAGAGCCCCTCTTTAGAGAATTTATGTGAAGGTTTGTCCCAAGGTCTGAAGCTTGAAGACGTGTCTGTGGTTGCCATAAATCTTGTGAGGATCACTTGTAAAGGTCCTATGAAGATTACTGCTGAGCCAAAAGTGGCTCCCCTGATTATTACTACTCCTGGTCCAATTCCATATTCTTTTGACAAGGCTATCCCTTGGAATTCTGGTGCTGATGTTTATACCCATGGTGTCAAGCAAGAACCTTTAACTGATATACCTGCTGAAGATATTAATCCTGATATCAACAATATTGTTGGGACTAGTAAAGTTACTCGAAGTGGAAGGAATTTCTCTCCAGAAGACACTTCGAAGACTGTCGCTGCTCCAGTTCGTATCTCCACCTCCGGGCCAAGTACTGAAGCTTGAGGTAAAGGACCAGTGATTAAGCCAGTTCAGGTTGAAACACCGGCTACTGAAGATCTCTATAAGAAGATGGAGGAAGTTCTCAAGATCATCCGCAAGGGTGATTACAATATAGTTGAACAGTTGGGGAACACTACCTAAAACAATATCTATGATATCTCTATTGTTATGCTCTGATCCCCATGCTAAGGCTTTGGTGAAATTCCTGAAATCTGCGCACGTACCACACGAAATCTCCATGGATCAATTTGAAAATTGTGTTGCTAATTTGATGACCGATAATGGCTTAGGATTTTCTGATGCTGATTTAACTCCTGTTGGAAGAAACCACAACATGGCTCTGCACGTCTCTATTGAGTATAGAGGCATTACTCTATCCCATGTGTTGGTGGATAATGGTTCCTCGTTAAATTTGTTACCAAAGGCTATTCTTGACAAGCTCAACTATGAAGATGTTGTGCTAATACCTAGTAATGTGGTGGTGAGAGCTTCTGATGGTTCAAATAGAATGATGCACGAAGAGGTTGATCTTCCTATCAAAGTATATTCTCAAGTATTTGACTTTATTTTCTATGTGATGGATATTCGTCTTGCCTATTCCTGCTTGCTTGGACGCCCTTGGATACATGGGGCAGGTGTTGTAACCTCTACCTTACTCCAGAAGCTGAAATATCTAATGAAGAGCAAGATTGTCACTGTGTATGGTGAATAAGAGTACATGGTCAATCATGTGAGTACTTTCAAGTATGTTGAGATGGATGGTGAATTTGTTGAGACTCCTTGTTTGAAATTTGAAGTGGTTCCTCAGACTATTCCTACTGTTAAGCCAATTCCTGCTGTTTCTAGAGCAACTCCTGCAATGGCCTCCCCGAAAGATGCTAAAGTTGTGGTTGAAGAAGGTGGTTGTACTATTTGGGGTCAGGTTCTTGACATTCCTTACAAGTCTGACAAATTTGGTTTGGGTTTTACTGTAGAGCTCGGAAGGTTGTTCGCCGTGCTCGTGCTATTCATATCACCAACAAGGGAGTTCAAAAAGATCAAGTCAATGCTATGGAAGACTCTGATGAAGACTGTAACATAGACAGTTGGATCTTTCCTACCACTGGTAGTGGGCTCAACAATTGGAAGGATGAAGATGTTATTCTTATCTCCTTTAGTCAGGAGTAAATTCTATTTTTGCTTTTCTTGTTTTGGTTTTGTAATTTGAACAAAATTAAACTTTTAAGCCTTATGCCTTGCCCGGGACACAATGGTATGTTTGTTAGGGATGTCATTTCATTTCCACATTTTCATTCAATAAAATCAATGTACTTTTTTGCTTTCGTAAATATTGCGCTCTTTATCTTTATCTTTATTTTTCTTTCTTTAACAAAAAGCTATGTGTTCTTACACACACCTACATCACTAAACTGCAGATCCTCATCCACTCTAGATCCCATTGATAACAATTCTTTTATTGCCAATTATAACTTCGAAAATCCAATCTACCAAGTCAAGGATGGAAATGAGGAAGATTGTGAAGTGCCTGTAGATCTTGCTAGGTTGCTACAGCAAGAAGAGAAAGTTATATAGTCGCATGAAGAACTAATCGAAGTTGTGAATCTGGGTATTGAGAAAGATAAGAAAGAGATCAAGATAGGTGCTGAATTAGAAGACAGTGTTAAGAATAGGTTAATTCAGATGCTACATGATTACGTGGGAATATTTGCTTGGTCTTATGAAGATATGCCAAGGATTGATACTGATATTGTGGTTCACCATCTACTGATGAAGGAAGGTTGTCGCCCGATATAACATAAATTTTGTCGTATGTGTCCGGAAATGTCATAAAAGATTAAAGCTGAAGTGATGAAACAATTTGAGGCAGGGTTCTTAGCTGCCACTTCTTATCCTCAATGGGTTGCAAATGTGGTACTAGTGCCTAAAAAAGATGGTAAAGTACACATGTGCGTGGATTACATGAATTTGAACAAAGCCAGCCCCAAAGATGATTTTCCACTTCCACATATTGACATTTTGGTAGACAATACTGCTTAGTATAAAGTATTCTCCTTCATGGATGGTTTCTCTGGTTATAATCAGATTAAGATGGCACATGATGATATGGAGAAGACTACAATTGTTACACAATGGGGCACCTTTTGTTACAAAGTAATGCCATTTGGTCTGAAGAACACTGGGGCAATATACCAGCATGCTATGGTAGCTTTGTTCCATGATATGATTCATCATGAGATAGAGGTATATGTTGATGACATGATAGCCAAATCCCAGACAGAAGAAGAACATCTTGATCATCTGCACAAACTGTTTCAGAGGTTGAAGAAATACAAGCTAAGATTAAATCTAAACAAATGTACCTTTGGAGTTAGATATGGTAAACTTTTGGGTTTCGTTGTCAGTGGTAAAGGTATTATAGTTGACCCTATAAAGGTAAAAGCTATACAAGATATACCTACTCCCCGTACTGAGAAGGAAGTCAGAGGTTTCTTGGGATGCCTGAAGTACATTGCAAGATTTATTTTCCAATTAACCGCTACTCGTGAGCCAATCTTCAAATTTCTTAAGAAAGATCAAGTAATGGGATGGAACGTCGTATGTCAAATAGCTTTTGATGAAATTAAGAAATATCTCCAAGAACCTCCAATATTGATGCCACCCATTGCGGGAAGACCCTTGATTATGTACTTAACAGTGCTAGACAATTCAATAAGGTATGTGTTGGGGCAACATGACGAGTCTGGTCGAAAAGAAAAAGCAATATACTACCTTAGCAAAATGTTTACCGACTGTGAAGCAAGATACTCACTGCTCGAGAAAACTTGTTGCGCTTTGGCATGGGCTGCTCGCCGACTAAGACAATATATGTTGACTCATACCACTTTATTGATTTCGAAGGCGGATCCTATCAAATACATATTTGAGAAACCTGCTCTCTCCGGACAAATAGCGAGATGGCAAATGATTTTGACAGAATATGACATCTAGTACACTACTCAGAAGGCAATTAAAGGAAGTGTGGTAGCTGATCATTTGGCTCATCAAGCGATAGACGACTATCAGTCTACGGATTTTGAGTTTCCAGATGAAGATATTATGCTTGTTACTGATTATAAAGAACTTAGACCGTATAAATGACGACTATCAGTCTACGGATTTTGAGATTCCAGATGAAGATATTATGCTTGTTACTGATTATAAAGAACTTAGACCGTATAAATGACCTGAACAGGGATCCGATGGACTATGGTTTTTGATGGAGCTTCTAATGCGCTTGGTAATGGTATTGGTGTTGTGATTATCTCTCCCGAGGGTTGTTATATGCTGTTTACTACAAGACTTTGTTTTGATTGTACCAACAATATGGATGAATATGAAGTACGTACCATGGGTATCAAGGCTTCCATTGAAATGAAGATCCAGTTCTTAAATCTATATGGAGACTCAACCCTGGTAGTTAGTCAGATTAAAGGAGAATGGGACACAAAGCATCCAAATTTCATTACATATCGAGAACATGTGTTAACTTTGATCCCATACTTTGAAGAGGTCAATTTTGAACATATTCCACGAGAAGAGAATCAATTGGCAGATGCATTAGCCACTATGTCATCTATGTTCGAAATCAGTTGGGACAATGAAGCTCCTAGAATTACTATTGATCGAATGGATGAGCCGACATACTATTATGAGGTTGATACTAAGGGAGTGGAAGAAAAACCTTGGTTCCACAAAGTAAAAAGATATCTCGAAGCTCAGGAGTATCCTGAAGGGGCATCTATCAATGACAAGAAGTTTCTAAGGAGATTTTTTGCTAAGTTTCTCCTGAGTAATGGAATTTTGTACAAGCGCAATCACGATTCGACGTTGCTTTGTTGTATGGACAAGAAGGAAGCAAGAGAGATTATGGAAGACATGCATGATGGAATATTTAGTACTTATTCTAGTGGGTATACTATGTCTAAGAAAATTTTGAGATCAAGTTACTACTAGTCTACAATGGAAGCTGATTGATATCAGCACTCTAAAACTTGTCATAAATGGCAGATCTATGTTGATAAAGTATATGTTCCTCCAGTTATGTTGAATGTTCAAACTGCTCCTTGGCCTTTTGCAATGTGGGGAATTGATATGATTGGTGATATCAAACCTACCGCTTCCAATGGACATTGTTTCATTCTTGTTGCTATTGATTATTTTATGAAGTGGGTAGAGGCAACCACATTTGCTTCTGTTACCAAGAATGATGTAGCCCGGTTCATCAAGCATAATCTTATATGTCGATATGGCATCTCTGAAAGGATTATCACAGACAATGGTACTAATCTAAATAATATTAGGATTACTGAACTTTGCACGCAGTTCAAGATTAAGCATCACAATTCTTCTCCATATCGGCCAAAGATGAATGGCGCAGTGGAAGCCGCCAACAAGAATATCAAGAAGATCTTTCAGAAGATGACAGTAACATAAAAATATTGGCATGAGATGTTACCATTTTCTCTTCATGGTTATCGTACCACAGTACGTACCTCAACTGGGGCAACCCCATTTTCTCTTGTCTATGGTATAGAAGCAGTTTTACCTGTTGAAGTCCAGATTCCTTCTTTAAGAATGATCAAAGATGCAAACTTAGATGAAGATGAATGGGTTCAGACTCGACTTGACCAGATGAACTTAATTGATGAAAAGAGGCCCGCGGCCGTTTGTCATGGTCAGATGTATCAGAAGCATATGATTAAAGCCTTTAATAAGAAAGTAAATCATCAAGTATACCAGGCTGGAGATTTCGTAATAAAGTGTATCATATTACCACAAGGTGATCTCAGGGAAAATGGAGTCCCACATGTGAAGGGCCATTTGTAGTCAAAAGGGTATTTTCTGGAGGTGCTATGATACTTACCACCACGGACGGTGAAGATTTCTCACAACCTGTGAACACAGACATAATAAAAAAATACTACGTGTAAAAAGAGACCTGCTAGGTTGAGTGGCCTAGGCAAAAATAAGGGCATCCTGGCGAACCAAAAAGGCTCGGGAAAAAATAGGGAAATATATAAAACAAATTGTACACCCGGCAAGTTGAAAACCTGAAAAGGCGGCTTGGGATAAAAAGGGTATCCCGGTGGACTGAAAACCTGAAAGGCGGTCCAGGAAAAAGTTAGGGATTAAAGCGTATGACTATGTCTCGTTGGATCACCCATGTAACCTCAACTAGTTGTGCTACCAATATCAAGTTCGAACGATGCAGATCATTCCAGTCATTTCTCTTTCGACAACAAAAGATGAAATACTTGAAGATAATGGCAATAACAGAGTTGAAACTTGATGGGATCATTTACACATAGCTATTTTTTCTTGTTTTCTGTACTCTTTTAAATTTTCTACGACGAATTCCTCATACTAGGATTTCTATTTCTTTGTTCAAACTTGCCTGTTTATAGGCCACTCTCAAGATTAATACAATTCTATTTTCAAACTCAACTTTACTTTTCCCATTTTACTTAAGCGTAAACATCCATTGATTATGTTTGAATGTATATATGCTTTTGAATATGATTGATGTTTACCAAAACTATATATAAAATTACAATAATAGCATTTACTAAGGACTCTTGGAAGTAGGAATCCCCAACAAAGTTCATATCCAACAGATCTTCGCAGGCTCATCCCCACAGAGTAATCTTTATGGATTTATTTCAGTGAAGTATTCCAAGTAGCCTCTTGTACTTCCAGCTCTACAAAGTCCTAGACAGATTCCTCTTGAAGCCTGATATCCTCCAAAGAATTGACACTTGGTTGGATAAGTCTCTCAAGGAAATGTCCGTCTCTTTTATCCCCAGTTAGGGTATTTAGGAATTTAATCTTTCAATAAGAAGTGCGACGAATGGAAAACAGAAGATCCTAAGTACAACATTCTGAAACGAGACGGGAACGATGTCTTCATATCCTTAGCAACAAATCAGGATTTATTTTCCCTAGCTAGAAATTGATCCACGAAACTACTAATATGCTTTAACTACATAATTAATTTATACATCATTTACATCACATCATGTCATATACATCCATAATGCATACGACATTCTTATTTATATTAAGAAAGTCATACCATGCATGTATACATCAAATGACCTCGCATAAAACTAACCTTTCCTTTTCAGGATAGTTCACGGTCAGATAAACATTATCAACTCATAGAGATAGTACATAGACAATCGAAACAAAGATCTAGTTCTGATACTTAATTCATGATACTTTCCAGAAGCAGTTTAGAGACGATCGAAACAAAGATCTACTTCTGACGCTTAGTTCAAGAAATTTTCCCAGAGACAATATAGAGACAATCGAAACGAAGATCTAGTTTTGATACTTAGTTCAGGGTATTCTCTAGAGACAATACATAGACGATCGAAACGAAGATCTAGTTCTAATACTTAGTTCGGGATATGTTACAAAGACAGTTCAGAGACGGTCGAGACGAATATCTAGTTCTGATACTTAGTTCAGTAACAACATTCAGATAGAGTCAAACGTAGATATATTTTGATGCTCCTATCAATAGATACTTTGGATGGCATCTATAATCCCATCTACAATAACTACAAATGGAATATTTAGGCCCATTCAAGCAATAAAATCAACCAACAGTATTACTTTGCACACCTGCGAGTGTAATTTTTTTGGCTTAAGTGTTCAATCCTCTTCTACCTTCAAGCCACGAATGGCGTGCATGCAAATCTAACTCCTCAGGTTTCAGAAAATTGAACAGGGGAAGATGTTGTAACCCAAAATTTTACCTTACATCTTCAAGAAAATATACCCCAAGAGGACTCCTAATGGTCACAAGATTCTCAATTGCTCAAAGGGATTCAAGGTTTCATCAGACAAAGCCTCCTCCTAAGCAATGGATCTTAAATTAGGGTTTTGAGTTTCCCAAGGTAAATTGGAATTATAAAGCCTCAAGTGGATTTCATGGTGTCCCATATACTTCAAAGAATCCTCATATCAATTTTCAAGGCTTACCCTACAAGTGTGGTCAGTCAGATGCTCAGATATTCAAAAATCAGTTAACTTGGTCAAAAAGTCAACTGTGGTCAACATACAGTCAAACTTCAATATTTTTGGTCAACATCAAGATTATGAAGTAAAATTCATCATTTTATCAAAGGTTGATCATGATTCATTAAGGAAACCTCAAATTCATCAAGAACCAGAAGTTACTAAATTAGGGTTTATCACAGGAAAAGTCAACTATACTTTGACCAGCCATACCTTTCACATGCTCCATCATATATTTCCCACCCAAAGCTCATTTTGAAGGAAATTCAATTCCCTACAACTTTGTGTCTGACAAGCCAAGGCCAGAAATGCTTCATTTGAGAGATATGAGCCAAGTCATTACAGGTCCTTTTAAAAGTCAACAAAAAGTCAACTTTTTTAAAAGCTCATAACATGAAAATGGAAGATAAAATGGACATGGAACCAAAATTAGTAGTTAGAGGACACTCTAATCTTTCTAAAAAGTCCAAAAACACATCCATGGGATAAAAATTTAGAGAGTTATGCATTGTTGAAATTGGGTAAATTTAAGGAGGTGTATAAAGCAAGTAATGACCAAAACTCAAGTTTTTTCCAAATGGGCCCATATTTTTCTAACCCAAACTTAATCATAAGATAATTCACGACCCATAAGTCATAATATCTTATTTTTTTATATTTATTTCATAATATATTGTATTTAATTTATTTAAAATCAATTTTAATTAAAATAAATATTGAAAAATCAAATATTTGGATCCCAAATATTGGGATTAGATGTTGATATTTATTATCATAATTTGGATCCCAAATTCATGCCAACCAAAGGAGAAGGTCATAACACCACATTTTCACCGAAATAGAAAGTCTCTTTCTTCATTCTAAAGCAACCTCAAATCCAACACTAAAGCCCAAAGTTTTTAACCTAATTTGATCTTCTATAAACATACAACAAAGCCAGATGCACAAGGGACGCAAAATTGAGCCAAAGAACCCTTATCAAACTTCAAAAATTCAAGAAAAACAAAGTCAAATTCGGGTTTATACTTACAACCACTTTCAAGTAGTTTTGAAGGTCTCAATGCATTCCTGAGGGTCTTTAGAACATGTATCCATCATCATCATCATCATCATCATCAAAAACATCATAATTCGCCAAACCGAATTCGCGTTTTCACCTATTTTTCCAATTTTCGATTTGTACTATATATGCATTATAAATTGAATTTGATCATATATTATTGTTTGTATGGATGTTTGGAATATTTCTGGATCATTTGATTGAAGTTTAATTGCAGGAACAAGGATATGCCATTTTTAGGGTTTGCGATTTGGATTTTTGGGAATTTCGTTTAGAGACAATTTCAAGACAAATTAATGGTTCCATTGGATTCATGGGATGATTTATAGTTGATTTATTCCTTTAAACCATATTAATTGTGCTTGTTTGACATTTTAAAAAAATTCATGTGCTATAGTGACGGACAAATCCGTCACTATAGGTTTTTGCTACGAACGAAAAACCGTAGGTACAAACTATGGACGAAGGAGGAAGAAGAAGGCTTCTTGGCGCGTTTCTGATTTTCAAATATTTGCTTTATTTTATAATTTTTCTTTTTTGTTTATTTGCAACGCATGCATGCATAGCCCAGTGGAAGGGAGCGCATATTGGGAGGGGAGGTCCTGGGTTCGATCCAGGCCTCCAACCCTTATATTTTTTGCCCATTTTCTTTCTTTGCTTAATTTGTTTTGTTTTATTATTTATTTCCTTTTTTTAATTTTAATTAACTAACCAATTAAACACTTTTATTCTTTTAATATATAAAAAAATTAATAAATTTTTTCTAATTAACCTATTTATCTTTTTCTTAATTAATAAATATATTTTTTTTTACAAAAAATTAAGTTTAGATTATTTTGTTAATTGATTTCATAATTAATTTTTTAACCTAGTAATTAGGGTTTAACCAATCTTAATTTTTTATCTAACCCTTAATTATCTAATCCTTTGACATAATTCTAAACAATTAACACTTTTTGACACAAAATTAATTTTAATAATAAAATTTTAATTAATTTCTCTTAGTTAGTTAATTTCTTTCATATTAAAATTAATCACCATGACTTTTTTTTATTAATTTAGATTTTAGGACTTAAAAACTTATTTTCATAATCTTTTCTTATTTTATATTATTATTCTTTAGAAATTTGTATAGGATATACGACTAATTTAATAGCGTAGATTTTGTTTTCTCACATTTTTAATTATGTATATGCTCCTGGATTGTAATAGCTTAATTAAGGTTTAATTTTCCGCACTTTTATTTTCCGCACTCCCCTAATTTCAAACATGTATTCCCCTCCCCATGATGTAATAGTATAGGGTTTAATTTCCGTTTTTTAATTTCGTAAATTATCAATTGTGTGATTAGTAATAATAGGGTGTGAAAAGACTTGTATGTGAATAAAATTGGACTTAGCCCACTAATTTCTAAGACTGATATAATTGAATATAACACACTTCTCACACATACACCCCAATGGTTTCTCCTCTTGTTGCCTTACAAAATGATCAAGTCCCTCGAATATAGGGGTATCTTAGCAAGGTTGCCTACAAATAAAAATCATCAAGTCCCTACGATATAAAGATCATAGTCCCTCGTTGTACCTTCGAGTTGCCTACGAACAAATGATCTCGTCCCTTGATGACCCTACGAAAAAATGATGATAGTTCCTTTGAATTGCTAAGATACCCTTACATGTTGCTTTCTATGACCATACGATGACCCTACGTTTGTACCTTCAAATCCAAGGACAAGACTACTTACTAACTAATAGTAAGGACAATTATGTGCCTAAAGAAACGAAATAACAAGAAAGACCTTATAATCTAGGGTAAGTAGTACTTAAGTGCTTGCTCACAAATCTTCAAAATACTCTTTACACCTCATCTTTTCAAATACTTTAAAACTAAAAACTTTGTATAAATTCGTACGAGAATCATTACAAAGTTAAAGTCTTTATGAAAATATTTTCTAATCACACAATACACTATTTTCTTTCAAACAAAGTAAAGTGAGCTAAGCAGTTAAGAGCCCATGGATAACCATGGATACAAAGGGGGCTAACACCTTCCCTTTGTCTAACTTACCCCCAAACTTAAATCTTTTTCAAAGGTCTTTCCTGTTCTTTTATACCTTTCTTTATTGGATAAAATAAAAGTCGGTGGCGACTCTTGCTATCTGCAACATAGTTTTTGTAAACAAAAACGACCAAGTCAGTTCTCCCATCGTGTTACACATTTTTATGGATTTTGCAGTAGGGTTACCCAGTACGCAAGGCATATATGATTCTATTTGGGTGATAGTGGACCGACTAACGAAATTGTGCATTTCTAAGTTGTGAAGACTACTTATAAGGCAAGTTATCTTGCGAGGTTATTCATCTCCGAAATTTTGAGACTTCATGGTATTCCTTTGAACATCGTTTTGGATAGAGATCTGAAGTTTAGTTCAAGATTCTGGAGAGCTTTTCAACAAGCTATGGGTACTAAGTTGAATTTGAGTACGTCGAACCATCCTCAGACGGACGGTCAGACGGAACATACAATCCAAACTATGGAAGATATGTTAAGGGCCTATGTGTTGGAGAGTTGAGGAAATTGGAAGGAACTTTTGCCATTGAATGAGTTCTCTTACAATAACAGTTACCATGAGAGCATCGGTATGGCTCCTAAAAAGGCTTTATATGGGAGAAAGTGTAGGACGCCTTTGTGTTGGGTGGAAATTGGCAAAGATTGAATTTTGGATCCCGGATTTATTCAAGAGACAACTGAAAAGATTAAGATGATTCGTGAGAAAGTTAAGCAAGCACATGATCGTCAGAAGAGTTATGCAGATAACAGAATGAGATCATTGGAATTTGAGTAAGGTGACCATGTGTTTTTGAAAATTACCCTAATATTGAGATTGAAAGGACCGTTTAAGTCACAGAAGTTAAGTCCAAGATATGTGGGACCGTATCAGATCTTAGAAAGGATTGGCGAGGTAGGTTATAGGCTAGCCCTACCACCCTCTCAATCAGAGATGCATGAATCTTTCATGTGTCTCAACTTCAGAAGTTTGTTCCTAATCCTCTTCAACCAATACTTCTAGATTCTATTGAGATAGAAACAAATTTGACTTTTGAAACACAATCGAGCCGTATTGTGGGAAGAGAAACCAAAATGCTAAGAAACAAGGAAATACCGATTGTTAAGGTGTAGTGGGACGTGATGCATCCGGGAGATGCTACTTGGGAACTCGAATAAAAAATGTGAGATGTTTACCCTTATCTTTTCAGGTAATCATTTAAATTAGTGATCAGATTTCTATTTAAGGAGGGGGGATGTAATACCCCTTAAATTTAATTAACACTCTGAATAATATTAATTAAGATTAATTGGGTTTCAGTGTGCTCAAAGAGTTTTTAACTTAAATAATTAGAGCAATCGACAGAATCAAATTAAATAGTTAATATTATGTAACTTTGAAGTTTTGTTAATTAAGTGACTCAAAGACATTTTTGGATACCCTCTATTTGGACCCATTAGACTACAATATATGTTATATCAGTATAACATATTTTTATTGTTTGATTTGTTACAAAATTAGAAAGAAAGAAAGAGGAAGAGGAGAGAAGTGAAGAGAAAGAAGGAAAAAGAGGAAAACTTGAAGAAGAAGAAGAAGAAGAAGAATCATTGAACATCAAGCTTCATCATCCATCAATACATATCACAAACTTCATCATCTTCATCTTTTGAGGTGAGTCTAGTTAGAAGCTTTTATTCTAAGAGTTTTCTAGAGTTTTTGAGGTTAGGTCGGATTTTGATAATATCGCGAAATCGGAGTTCCTAACGGTAAAAAATATCGGTAAATGATCGTATGTGATTACTATGTGTGTGTGATCCTCTGTTGATATTGGTTACAAAGTGTGTTGAGGTTTTGAGAGTTTTAGAAAAAGAAACAGTATGAGAAACTTAGGTATTTTTGCCTCTGCGCGTTAAGTAATCAGTTATCCTTCTGGAAGTAACCGGTTACTTTTGAAAAATTAGAAATTTTCTAAAAGTTTTACATTGGTAATCTGTTACCCACCTAGGAGTAACATGTTACCCAAATTGTTCCTTTAACTATCAAAATGGCTATGGAGGAATAGTGTTACATGAAGTAACCGGTTACCCACATGGGATTAACCGATTACCACTGTTAAGTTTTGAAAAATAATTTTCTAAAATGCGTAACGTTTACTCGGGTGTCTGATTAAGGCGTATTTTATACTGAATCGAAGCTCAAATGATAATCTATATTTTGGAATGAGAATATATTACTTTTGAGGTAGAATTTAATTAATTGCGGTATTTAACCGATTTTCCCCCGATTATGTGAATTATGGAAATTACTCAACTAAAAGCTTCAAGTTGTGAGAAGTGAGGAAGAAAGCTAGATCAGTGGAATAACCTAGAGATGTAGGAAGGTCTTGATGGAGGTTTTAGAAATAACAATACTTAGGCATCGATGCTAGAAGAGTATCTTTGGTAAGTAGTTATTAGTGGAGAGTAAGACTTTGTTTGAGAGCTCTTCTGATTGTTGTGCTTTATCCCTTTATAAATAGTCGTGACCCGTATGCATAACCTCTTGTGTAGGATGGCCGGTGAAAGTATTTATTAAGTAAGTAACCATGACCCGTGTACATTCCCTCTTGTGTAGCATGGTCGGGGAAAATTACTTAGTGGAGGTATTAGTGACCCGTGCACATAACCTCTTATGTAGGCTGGCCGAGGAAAGTACCTATGTGTTAGTTATCTGTGACCCGTGTGCATAACTTCTTGTGTAGGATGTCCAGGGAAAGATATCTATGTTAGCATCCGTGACTCGTGTCCATATCTCTCTTGGAGGGTCGGCCGAGGAAAGATGGCTATGTTAGGATCCCTAACTCTAGTCGATATCTCTTGAAAACAAGAGATGGCCAAGGAAAGATCCCTTGGCATGTTTTGCCGACTTATTGAGATTGTGAGTTGTTGAACTAGTGAGAATGTTTCCTAGTGCAAGATGTGTGAATTCAAGGTTGTATCCCTTTTCCCCCGACTTGAATTAAGTTTTATAGAACCTTGTAGAGATGAGAGAATCCATAAGATAGGAACTCACTGAGATTTGTTATCTCACCCCTCATTGTTGATTATTGTTTCAAGTACTACAGGTTCTGAGAAGGGTAAGGATAAGGTCGTTTGACTTATCCCTACTAGTTGATATTTTGTGCATGGAATGGCTTCCACTGGTGGAGTTCGTTTTGAGATCATTATTGATCTAGTTCTTAGTTTTTATTTTGAACATCTTATGTACATTATGCCGCAGTTTAGACTTTTGTATTAGGGAATTTAATGGATGTAATGTGTTGTCTAAGAACTTATTTGTATTTAAATATCCAAACTTGGATTCATGTATAATATATATGCTTTGAAGTATGTTGTTCTATATGGGTGTTACATGGTACAGGGTATCAATCAGATTGCTGAGGTTGTCGAGTTTCGTAATTGGGGATGATTTAAAAGTAACAAACCACCAACATATGAGGGTACTCATGATCCAGATGTTGCACAGAAATGGTTGAAGGCTATTGAGAAAATCTTCAAAACCATGGGGTGTGGTGAAGCTCAGAAGGCGCAGTTTGGCACTCATATGTTGACCGATGAAGCTAAAGACTGGTGGGATAATAATCGTCATAGACTGAAAGCTGCAGGTAATGCCATTACTTGGATGGTGTTTTGGGATGAATTTCTGGAGAAGTATTTTCCAGAAGATGTGCGTGGCAAAAAAGAGATCAAGTTCATGGAATTGAAACATGGAAGCTGAATTGTGACTGAGTATGCTGCTCGAATTAAGGAATTGATGAAGTATTGTGCTTATTATAATACTGATGGAGCTTTTACTTTTAAGTGTATGAAGTTTGAGAATAGGCTGCGTCCCGAGATCAAACAGGGGGTCAGTTATCAGAAAATCAGGAATATCCAGAGCTCGTAAGCAAGTGTCAGATTTATAATGAGGACAACGGGGCTCGAATTACTCATTATAAGACTTTGAGCGATAAGAGGGGTAAGCAGAGACACAAAGGTACACCTTACTATGCTCCATTTTATAAGAGAAAACAAAAGGCTATTGCGGGAAAAAGCCAAGTGGGGGATGGACTGCTGCTCCCAATCTTATCAAGTGCTTCAAATGTGGTGGCATGAGTCACCGTGCTAATTAATGTCAAAATAATGTGAAGAAATGATTCAAGTGTGGACGACCAGTTCATGTTATAGCAGATTGTATGACCAATATACCTACTTGTTACAACTGTGGAAAGCAAGGTCATATCAGTACTCATTGTCAAAAGACGAAGAAGTTGCAGACCAATGCGAAGGTGTATGCATTGGTGGGAGCTCATTCTACCAATGAGGATCATTTGGTCAACGATACTTGTTTTATTCATGATACTCTTTTGAGTGCTATCATTGATATGGGTGAAATTCACTTGTTCATTTCTATTGATTGTCTGAAGAAATTGGGGCTTGTGCCGTCTACTTTGAATCGAGGGATGGTAGTTGATACTCCATCTATCGGTTCTGTAACTACTTCTTTAGTGTGTTTGAATTATCCATTGACAATTTTTGGTAGGAATTTTGGAGTGGACGTAATTTGTATGCAACTCAATAATATGTGTAACACCCATAAATTTACCCTCTTATTTATCACCAATTCCGAGTAGCTTATGCTTTGTTTCCGTGTCATCCTGCATATCCGTCCATACATTGCATAATAAAAACAATCATAGAAAGCATATATATTTGGTTGAGAAGCGGGGCATGTGATCAAAGGTTATTGGACGACTATCGGGTCTCGGAAAGAAAATAATCTTAGAAAATATGATCAACATCATATATCCAAGGTTTCCCACCAAAAAGATAAAATTTTAAATTTTGGTTGAGGTAACCGGTTACCTCATAGATAGTAACTAGTTACCTGTTGAAATTTGGAGAAAAAGCCCAGTTTTTGCACTGGTAACCAGTTACCTCATTGTTAGTAACCGATTATTTCGCCCAGATTTTCAAAAATTCAAAAATCAGTTGGTTACTTCCCTCCACTTTCCATTTTCCACTTTGCTTTATGTTTCTACCAAACTCTAGAACATTCCACACTCTTCCAAGGGAATATTCTCAGAATATGCCAAGGAATATTCCAAGAATATGCCATGGAATATTCTAGGAATATTCCCGACCAACCCTTAGCTTAGGACCCAAGCCTCGCGTCAAACCTAGACCTAACTCCCAAGCTACCTCTTATATAAACCTTGCTCATCAAGCCAAAAAGAGGTTAACACATTTCGAACATTTTCCACCATTTTGTTGGATTTATTAATTCAGCGTCACCCTTAGGGATTCAATGGGCTTAACATCCCAACCCATGGCACTTAATAGGCGCAGCCCCTTGAGGGCTCTATACTATAAGGAAATAAAGTTGCGCCTTCACTAACAGCAATTGCTTTTAGTGCAGTGGTAAGCGCTTGATCCTACAAGTGGTATCAGAGCAAGGTCATGGGTTCGAATCCCCCCGGCTGACACTGGGGGGAGATTGTTGGATTTATTAATTCAGCGTCACCCTTAGGGATTCGATGGGCTTAACATCCCAACCCATGGCGCTTAATAGGCGCAGCCCCTTGAGGGCTCTATACTATAAGGAAATAAAGTTGCGCCTTTACTTACAGCAATTGATTTTTAGTGCAGTGGTAAGCGCTTGATCCTACACATTTTCACCATTTTCATAATCTCAATTCTCTCAATTCTATCCATTTTCCAAACTCACACCAAAGCTTCATCATCAAGATTCTTCAAGTTTTACATTGAAACTTGAAGAATCAGAAGCTAAGCCTCCATCATCTTCATCAATTCAGCGAATAATCGAAGAAATTGCTACGGTTGTGGTGTTTATTTCACCATTCGGAAGCGTTTCGAATATTCCTCACCAATTGCATTTAATTTGCACACTCGTGGATCGAAGCTTCAGATCTGCGTTATTCTCTTCGTTCGTGTCTTGATCAACATCACAACAATCACCAAAGCAAGCCTCTCCTTTGTAGGTTGGTGAATCCGAAATCACTCCTCGTTTTAAATTATTTCTTTTCATCTCGCCTCGCGCATTATTCGCCTTTTCTTGATTTTTGATACTTTGATTGGTTTGATCATTAAGAGCTAGAATAGTGGTGTCATTATAGTGTTAATAGGTGTTAGAATGTTGCCTCTAGGTACAAATTTCGTGCTAGGTTGATAGGCCTTATAATAGAGCTTATTTATATAAGTTTCTACTGGTTTTTGCATGAAAATGCATAAATTTTTTATTCTAGTTGCAGAGTAACCGGTTACCACATAGGTAGTAACTGGTTACCACTGAACCAGAATGAGAAATTCTTTCATTTTCTTGCATTTTGGATATCCATCCCCCCTCCAATCATCTTGGATCTTTAGGACACGATTTTAGGGAATTTTTAGGAGCTGATTAGGAATAGGTGTGTGTAGTTTCGCTAACTTTCGACATGTTTTTTGTTAGGTTCCAATTTTTGGAATAAGTGTTGCATATGTGTCCATAACATGTTGTGATCATTGTTTACATGATTTAGCATCATCCATTGCATGTTAATAAGTGTTTATACTTCTGTTTTGCATCACATTTGTGATCCACTCATCTTTAGGTCGATTGTGCGTGAATTTAAGAAAATTGCATATTATTTAAAACCGCACAAATCACATAATTCGCACCCATTGATTGTGTGTTCATATGTTGCATTCCATTGTCGACATCCATTTCATGTTGTTGCATATAGATGCATGATCATTACATTTCATTATTTGCATTGAAATTCCATTTTTGCATTCGAAAAACAATTGAAATACCATGTTTTTATCGCAACATTTGGAAACAAAAGTTGTAAAAACATGCTTCATTATTCTGTTTTGGTCTTTTTACACCTATTTTCATGTTGTTTAGTAGATGTAATAGGTTGTTTGCGGTGCTAGTTACATTTATGAGTTGTTTGTGCAATAGGAAGCTGTAGTAGTTGCAGACTTTAGGCTTCGCATAGCTTTTTAGTGTCCTTAGACTTAGAATTGAGAATAGTTAGGTCATAATTGTATTAGGAATTGTTTGGTACTTGTTTACCTCTTTCCTTTTATCACTTTAGCCTTATGTTACTAACCTTTGTTTTGTAGGGAGGTTGAGGTAAGCCTTGTTTATATAACTTCTTTCCTCATCTTTCTTTATGCTTTCAAATTTTGTTTGTCTTAGCCCTTTAGGCTTTGTCTTGTACAACCTCATGTTAATCCCTCTTTAGGAACAACTTAACTTCTTTAGAGAAGTAAGTTGCTTTCTAGTTTCTTCTTCTTTTCCTTTTCTTCTTTAGGATTAGAAGACCTCACAAACCATAGGGTCTCCAATGCAATAAATAAATTAGGGTGAGTCTTAGTTCCCTAGATTTTTCCATTCTCGACTTGAGTACTCTTTCTCATCTCAAAAAGAAAACAAAAAATAAAGGCCGAGCTTTCTCGTGCGCCATGAGACTTTGCCTCACATTCCATTTCGGGATGAGGTGTAGGATATTTATCATGATGAACAAGTCTTAGCGTGAGGATACCTCACAAACACAAAAATAAAAAACAATTCTTCTAAAAGACGATAACAAAGACACCACGTTTTCTCTTCTCATCTCCCATTCTTTACGGACAATTATGACATGTCTCGATAGTTCGACAACAACACGGTAACGCACTCGATTTAGCGAGCCTGTAACACCTGAGTTAGAGCTATGACAACGTCATCCTAAAAAACACAAACAAAGTTCCCGCCTTAGTTAGGCGAACTGCGTCAACTCTGATTCTCATTTCCCATGAGATACATAGGCAGTGGGGTAGGGCCCATTCGAGCACACTCTTTATTTTCCCTACATTTTCCCCATTCTTTCTTTTTGTTATCTTATTCCAGTTCCAGCAGCGGTTTTTATTCAGCAGCAGTTTTATTTCTCACCATTTGAAACAGAAAAACAAGCGTGGATCCCGTCGTGTACGACGGACGATCTGTGGTGCTAATACCTTCCCAGGTCGTAACCAAATCCCGAATCTAGTTCTTTGGTTTGCAGGGCCTTGTCCTTTCTTTTTCTCTTCGGTTTATGCATTATTACATTTCCCATTCATTCAGGATAAAAATGCCTGGCTGGCGACTCTACCTTTTCCGCGCCACTTTCGTGTTTGTCTTAGGATGAAAATCCCAGAAGTGACAACTGGCGACTCTGCTGGTGAACAAACCCATAATCTCTAGTTTCCCCTTTGAGAGTCACTCATAGCGCTTGTCTGTTGTAATACCCCAAAATTTGCCCTCTCATTTTTGCATATCATTTAGTATATCATTTTGCATACTCAAAGTCATATCATAACCAAAAGCATTACATCATATTCATCATAGTTGAGGTGAGGCTTGTGATCAGTGGCTGAAGCAATTGAGGGTCATCCAAAAGCAACAAAAAGGGGCAATATGTCTTCACAACATTGTGCAAAGGGTCACAAGAGTCCTATGGTCTAATTTTGATCAAGAAATGGTGAAAAAAAAATTAATTTTTTTTCATATCGATACATACGAGTTTCGTATCGATACATGCTTCATTTATGTATCGATACATTCGGTGTATGTATCGATGCATAAGTGAGTTAATTTGCTGGAAATAACCAAAGCTTCAGTATGCATCGATGCATACATCTTTGTATTGATACATACATGTTATATAACTAACATGTATCGATACATACGAGTTTCGTATCAATACATAAGCCTGTTTTTTCTGTTTCTTTTAAAGTTTCTTCACCCTCACCATTTTCCCCCACTTTTTCCTTTCCTTTGCCTTGTTCCACACTCTTCACATTTGTTCCACACTCTTCACAGTTCCTCTTCCCTTGGATTACTCTACCACATTCTAGAGTTTTCTACAACCTTCCAAGGAATATTCCAAAGAACACTCTAGAACTCTCTAGAACCCTAACTAACTCCAAACCTAACCTAACTCCTAAGAAACCTCCAAACCCAAACCTCATGCCAAGCCTACACATTATATAAACCCACTTCATCCCAAAGGTAAGCTCTCTCATTTTTTTCTCACTATTCTTCATTATTTTCACATCATCTTTTTCATTCTTCTCCCAAACTTTTCCACCATTTTCAACCTCTCACCAAAGCTTCTTCATAGAAGTTCTTCAAATTCTTCATTGGAATTTGAAGAACTTGAAGCTAAAACCTTCATCAATCATCTCATTGTGAAGCTTATTAGAAGAATCAATTCTGATTTTGGAAGAATTTTGAGCTTATTGGAGGTTATTGATCAAGTTTTCATCAAGAAGCATCATCAACCGCATTTATTTTTCACGTTCGCGGATCAAAGCTTCGACTCTCTGATTTTCTTCTCCATTTGCATTCCGATCTACATCGCAACACTCACCGAAGCAATCCTCCGCTTCGAAGGTTGGTGATCTAAATCTGCTTCTTGATTTAACTTATTCTCTTCATCTCGCCATGACGACATTCTTCGTGTGTTTATCGTTGTGTATGTGATTAACCGTTTAATTTCGTCTTGATTACGATTTGATCACTTTGTTTGTTCTTAGTTAGAATTATAGCGTATTCTAGGTTCCATTAAGGTTTAGATTATGACTTTTAGGTGTAAAATTTGTGCTCACTAGATAATAGTTGTATTAGGGCTTTAGGAAATAAGTCGATTGCGAGAAGTGTTTTTTCCCTCTTTTTCTTGGGCATTACTTCTCCCTTTACCACCATAGATTGATATGTCCTGATTTTAGGGAATTTTCAAGATTAGTTTCGACATCTCATTCCTCCATTTCGAGTCGTTTCGACACGCTTCCGTCCATTTCGCATATTTTGTGTTTATGTGTTCGTTTGTGCATGAATTGACTTATTGCATATTGTTGCTATGTACATGCATCTTTTGTCATGTAAATAATCGTGTTGCATTCTGTTTTTGCATCTCTCACATATTTCGTTAACTCATTTGCATTTCATTGTATCAATATATATGTTGCATTTCACACAACCATGTATGTATGTGCATTTAGTTGCATTTCGGTTGCATGTTTGATCATATCATTCATATCAATTCAATTCTGAATTTTATATTAAGCTTGGCATTCTTGTTGATGTATCATGTTGCATATTCATGATCAATATTCATTATGTTCATATGCCATGTTCACGTGCCATATTTGGATAAGTAATGAGTGACCCGTGCTCGTCCTTGTGTGGCTGGGCGGGGAAAGTACCATTGTTGGATAATGAGTGACCTGTACTCGTCCTTGTGTGGCTGGACGGGGAAAGTTATCCATAGGTAGATAATGAGTGACCCGTGCTCTTCTATGTATGGCTGGGCAGGGAAAGTTATCTACACGTCAAAGATTGAGTGACCCGTGCTCGTCGGTTATGGATGGGCGGGGAAAGATTCCTCTAAACACCTTGCATGTGCTCCGTTTTACTTTATCTTACGTCTCTAGTTTTGTGTGAACTCGAAGTCTAGGTTTGTCCCCGACTTGAGTGATGTTTAGATTGAACCTTTAGAGCCGAGAGAACTTTAAGATAGGGAACCCACTGAGATGTTGTTATCTCATCCCCATTATTGTTGTTGCTTTTTAGGTTTCTTTTGCAGGCTTGATTTATAAGTGGAGCTATGCTCGGGATGTTTCAAGTGAAGCGTAGTTTTAGTCTTCCGCTATGTATTTCTCTATCTTTGTACAATAATGGATATTGTATGACTCTTAGCTTTTATTTTAGTATGATTTCCATGTCTTGATCCATAGTTGCATTGTTTTTAGTATTAGACAAGAATGTGAATTAACTCTGTATGATATTATTCTAGATATATATTATATGGGTGTTACAGTTGGTATCAGAGCAGGTCGTATCCTCGACCTAGCCTTGAAACATCATAAGTAAATCTTTCCTACCTCTTAAGTGTGTCTTGCCGGCGTGGTTCTTAATATCATATTATGTAGTATTATGCCTGATCAACCTAATGCTATGTATGTGATATGTAGGATCATAGTTGTGCGACCATGAGGACTCCAAAGTGTTTTCGTAACATGTGTTGTGAGAGTAGATTCAAACCAAGAGTTAGCAAGGGGAGCCTTGGTCATCTCAGTTGGAGTCTTCTTAAGAGTTTTACTTCCTGTAACATGGATTTGTCGAGGAGTGTGTTGTTTGAGAAATCCCCTGGGAATGGATAGAGTCTGAAAAGGTACAGATGTCTACAAGATGAGTGGTTAGTGCATCAAGGAATATATAAAGTCACTGGTGGATCAATATTGGTCCTTGGTATGGACATGAGTTTTGAGAAATCTCATTCCACGAAAAGAGAGGATGTTTTGTGGAACGTGTGACTTAAGGTTCGGGGATGCGCTAATTGTTAGTATTTCAGTTCTAAGATCATGGTGGAATCATAGATGAACGAAAGTACTCCAAGGAATGTACTCGAATAATACCTTGCGGGTGAATAGAAGTCACAGGTAAAGAGTGTTTGTTTACTTATGGGAACCTAAGGTTGTGGTGAAATATGAAGAGAAACACAAGGATGTGATTACACATTTCAAGCGAGACAAGTATACCACATGCAAGGGATAGAAGATGAGTTGTATGTCCAGTCGAAACCAAAGAGACAAAGTTTAGAGTAATGCATCAAGATGTTATACCTTAATAAGAGATTAATTTCGGAATTGTGTGGTGACCCAAGGAATGGTATAAGGTATAGTATCAGAGGAAGATTAGGCTCTATTTAATTATATGAGGTATATGAAGTATGGACTTGATGCAATTGTATTAAGTGTTAGAGTAAACACATTGGACTTGGAAGGATTTCTAGTAAGATGGATTATGTTGGGTGTGAAAAGATTACTGCATAGCGTGAAGTTAATACAGTATGGAAGCGGTCTTAGCAGTGCAATACGAGAAAGTGATAACAAAATGTATGTTTGACAAGTGTACAAGGGAATTGTTAAGTTATTGTCGAGACTAAAGTGAGGAAGTGTAAGGAATGACGGATCGCTCATTAGGACCCTGGTGGTATGATTACTATTGCGTAGAATCGTCGATTGATATGGTTGTAACTTTTGTATGCGATTGGAATAAGTTTGGGAGGTTTAGGTAACAATAAAGACCAGAAGTTCGCTTCTATGTTGAGTAATCAGATTGTCCTCTGGATAGTACCTGGTTACATAATTGTGTTTCTGAATCTCCTTTAGCTACTAGAAGTCCATGATTACAATGGGTAATCGGTTACCATCCTGATAGTGACCGGTTATCACTATTAAGTTTTGAAAATTGGATTTTTGCTAAGATGCATATTTTTGGACTTGGGTGCCCGATTGAAGCATTCTTAGTACCGATAGGAAACTGTGGAGACATTCTATGAAATGGTTAGTAAAGGGTGAGGGAACCCCAATTAATATGTAAGAAGAGATAACAAGATTCTTCAGAGGAGTGTTTTACCTCAGTTTTCAAGGGTAAGGAAAACTCTTGTGTTTGTGAATGACTGGAATTTATCTCTAGTAGGGTTAAGAATTTTGTTGTTTTAATTCTCGCCAAGAATTGACGAGAGAGATATTCCTCGAGTTGTTTTACCCGATAAGGATTGTGTTGGATTCTTTTTATGGACGGACCAAGTGTTAGCTTGTGACTAAAAACCTTCTGATGTCGTCATTGTCGTTTTCCTACTGACGTCATTGTACGAGTGGAATCAAATTATTCTATTGAGTATTCATGGTGTGACCGTAACAGGAATGGTAGTTCTACTTCGTCATTTGTTGTAGTATGTGGTCTGCATGTTGTGCCCGTTCTGTGTTACCTTGGTGTCGCACCCCGAAAAATACGACCTTAAGCGATCTAAAGAGAAGAGCCGCGTGTTGGGCAGACATGAGAGTCGCCACCTAATTCTAATTTATTCCCTAAGAGGGAAAGGGAAGATATAGATAAAACCCGTCAAAAAGGAGGGTGAAGACAAAGGTCTCGCAACCATTGCCTGGGTTCGGAAGTCGGTTATGTAGGGGGAAGGTATTAGCACCCCCTACATCCATCGTACTCGATGGGAACCATCTAAGTTGTCACGCACGAAAGGATGTCTATGCTTAATGAGTTACTTGCTAAGGGAAAAGAGTTTATGTTAGAAGTTAGATTGATCCTAGGTGCTCGGCAAGGATTGAGATCCTTGTGCCTACGTACTCCCGCGTGCAATGGGAAAGTCAGAGCCTTGTAGTTCGTCCTACTAAGGGTATTGGTTGTTAATTTTATTACCTTTCTTTGAAGAAAGGATTTAGGACTCGAATCACACTAAAGACTATGGGTAGAGGTGATTATTCCGAACCAACAAGACGAGCATCTTGCGACGAAATAATCGAAGCGAGTAACGAGAGCTCGTTATCCTCCTTTCTACCGCTTAAGGCTCGTGGCGTACAATTCTGCTCGTATTTATTAAAGTGTTTTATTAACCTACGACCACTTGACGTTGGATCAAGGGTTTGGATCTAATCGAAACATTTTTGTTTTTTTGAGGTTTATGGGTGAATGCAAATGGAGGTTTATTTTGTGGTTTGTTAGCGAAGCACAATGCGCTCGGCTCGCAAGGTGAAGTGGATCATAGAAAATAGAACGAAAACTGAAAATAAAGTGCAGGTGTGCAAGTGCAACCGCTTGGCGTTGGACCAAGGGTCCGCGAACGAAATAATAATCGATAAAATGCGGAAAATAAAATGCATACAAAATAATGGGAGAGGGATACATGTAAGTTACACGGGATTGCGAGAAATAAAGGGTATCGTTGTAGTTTGCCCAAGAGGAAGCGCGTTTGCAGTGTTTTCGAACTGTTCGGAGGCGTTCGGCCTTTTTATTCGGAGACAACTATTCGAGGCGTTGGACCTTTTCGGATGCGTCGAAATTTGGTTCGTTAACTACCTTAGAACTGATTTAATGTTAAAATTGTTCTATGAGGAGTCGAATCGTTTTATGTATAAAATGAGAAAATAAAGTAACATAAATTAAATAAAGTGGTCTCATTATTATTCGAGATTTCAAGTCGGCTCGCGACGAATCTCAAGATTATTCGGATGTTCATCGACCATAAGAAACATAAACGATAAAATAAAATAAACTATATTAAATTGTTAAAATAAAAAATAAATTGAAATAAGATAATAAAATAAAAATACTAAACTAAGTGGCCTCATATTAATCAAGTTTTCCGATTTAATAAATTCGAAACCAACTTAATTTTTTAATATATCATTGGCCCAAAAATAAAGAAATACCAAATAATTCAATACACATTTTTTAAACACTTTCCAGATAGCACAATTACCATAAACAGGAAAATTAAAGTAATGTAATTAAAAGAATTTTTTTTATAGAATCTAATAAAACAAGTATTAATAAAATAAAATAAAATAAAAAACAAAATAAAAAAAGGGAGTGTACCGTGAGTGTTTAGTTTGTGTGTACAAAGTGATTAAATGATTCATTTAGGTTTGTAGGCCAAATCCCACAATTAGGTCAGAAACAAATAAAACAATAAAAAGAAAAGGGGTGCTTCGGTGACTGTGTGTGTTTGGTGAATGGATAGAAGGCATTTGAAACAACAATAGAAAAAGATTAATATCATTAAAGTCATATAAAAAAAAGAAAATAAAAAAAAGAGTCAATATGAAACACAAACAAGTCATCGTCCACGCTCAGAAGAAACAAACGAAGAATACCCACCCTAAGAAAACGGTCGCCGACGCTCTCTCACACTCACCGTCGATAGTTTCACTCTCACGGAGCTCTCGATCTCGCTCGCTCTCACGGTTCTGTTTGTGATTTTCCTGTGGATTCTTGCCGGTATCGTTTCGCGACGGAAATTTTGGGTCACGGTTTCGGCTTATGGTAACGACGACGCAATGGCTTAACAGGGTTTGTGCGTCGGTTTCGATCTCAGGTGGTGGGTGTTCTTTTTAGTTTTCGGCGGATGGTTGTGCAAAGGTGGTTTTAGGTTCTAAGAGTTCAATGGTTTTCTCACGAAAAAACCGGGATCTGGGATGGCTAATGGTTGGTGCGTTTTGAGTTTGAGTAAAGGTTTCACACTCTTCTGTTTTCGGTTAAAGTTCTGTTTTTCTTTGGTGAAGGTGGATAATGGTTTTAATGGAGAGTTGTTTTTGAAGGATGGTTTTGGTGAAATTGATTAATGGAGGATGGTGGTGGTTTAACGAAAATTATTTGAGGAATGAAGAAGTTTGTAAGGTGTTTGTTTTGTGGTTGACATTTTTGAAGAAGAGTGAAAGGTTTATGGTTTATAACAGGTCTGTGTTTATGCTTTGGAAAGTTTTTTTCGTTTTCTGGTTTGTCTTTTTTTTTTGGCTTGAAAAAAACGTGGTGATGGCTATTTGCAGAAGTTTGGTGTTTAAGGTTGTTTGACAGTGAAGGTGAAGTGGTAAGAGTTTTAAAATGGTGAGTAAAAAATGGTAGTTTATTGTTATGGTTCTGTGTTTGAATTTTTTTTGTGGATTTTGTTTTTCTGTGAAGCTTGAATATGGATATATTTTTGCAGATGTTTGAAAAGGTTATCCAAGCTTTATTTGTTATGAGAATGAGGGTTAATTTATAGATGGAAGGAAGGAGGGTATAATGGGGTGTCCTGGAGGAAAATATTAAGAAGATTTGGATGTGAGTTGATGATTTTGTGAGCTATATTTTTGTTGCTGAAGTTTGTTGTAGTGAGGTAGTGGAATATCTTTAGAGATTCTAAAAGCACGTGCAGGTGGAATTGTTAATGACAAATTGATTTTTTTTTGGCTGAAATAAATGATGGTTGTGATAAGTTTGTTGGCAACAAAACACATAAACACAAGGGGTTGAAGAAATTATGTAATGGATTTTTTTTTACATGACGAAAATGAGATGATTTTTTTTATGGAATTTTTTTTGTGATAAAGAAAACTAAGATTAATAAAAAGGTGGCATATGAATCATATGGGTAATGTTTTTTTTTTTAAATAAAAAAAATGGTTTGGATATTGAAAAATGAGTTAATGCTGATAAAAAATTAAAATAGATGGAAAGTAGTCTATAATAACAATTTTTTTTAATTCAATAATAATTCAACTTTATTTTTTTTTTTAAATTGAATTAAAATTAAAATTAAAACTGAAAACAGAATGAAATGAAAAGTGAAGTAAATAATGGATTATGAAAGGTGATAATAATGGAAAATATTAGAATAATGGACATCTTAATAAAAAGTAGAAAAATAAGAAGAAAAATTATGAATTGATTTCTTTGTAGAATTTCTTTTGTAACGACTAAATAATGAAATAAAACTTATGAAAATAAAATAACTTATCACCAAAAGGATGATAAGGCGAGTGGCTGAAAATAAAATCACTTATCACCAAAGGATGATAAGGCGATTGACTGAAAATAAAATCACTTATCACCAAAAGGATGATAAGGCGAGTGACTGAAAATAAAATCACTTATCACCGAAGGATGATAAGGCGAGTGACTGAAAATAAATCACTTATCACCGACGAATGATAAGGCGAGTGACTGAAAATAAAATCACTTATCACCGAAGGATGATAAGGCGAGTGATTGAAAATAAAATCACTTATCACCAAAAGGATGATAAGGCGAGTGACTGAAAATAAATCACTTATCACCGAAGAATGATAAGGCGAGTGACTGAAAATAAAATCACTTATCACCGAAGGATGATAAGGCGAGTGATTGAAAATAAAATCACTTATCACCAAAGGATGATAAGGCGAGTGATTGAAAATAAAATCACTTATCACTGAAGGATGATAAGGCGAGTGAAATCACTTATCACCAAAGGATGATAAGGCGAGTGAAATTTAAATATGACTCCCGTCAATAAAGGGAAAACCGAGTGACTGAAAATTAAAATAGTTGAAGAGAAAAGATTCAATGGGGGACGACCACTGAATCCGCTGAGGAGATGCCTAGAATCTTTGATTGATCCTAGATCCTGACTTATGCACGTATGCTTGATTTTTTTATAAATGGTATTCCATAATGATGGAAATACGATGCAAGTGTTTATGCAATGAGTTGAAGGTTACAAATGTAAACATGGAAAAGTTGATTTATTTAGGTATGCAAATGATGTGTATGCGATGTTGATGATGCATAATGATGCATATGAGTGATTGGGATGGTGAAAGATGTCAGCTTGGTGGACTTTTGGTCTGGTAGTTGGCAATAATGATTGGACTTTGGGTGGGTGGAGGGTTTGATTCCCCGACACTCGATCCTTGACGACGTATGGTCAGAAGATGAATCTGGATGCCCCAAGCTCGGTCACTTGTATATGAGCGAAGTGACTTAATTTACGCATGAAGATTATTTTGCTTTGAATGATTGCCAATGTTTGGCAAGGACTACTTGTCCAGTTGGGGAGTAGAGATAGAAAGATTTTCTCCTTGTTTGGTTGCCCCTGCCTGTAGGGTATTTGAAATAAATCTGGTGGGGAGCTTTGAGAACGACCATGACATGATTTGCCCCTGAATCTGGATTTGGTCGGCTTTTGGCCCTAATTGAGCTGTTTGAAGATATTTTGCCCCTGATTGGGCCATTGAAGATGATTTGCCCCTAATTGAGCTATTGAGAATGGTTTTGCCCCTAATTGAGCTGATTTTGAAGAAGTATTGATTCAGGTTCCTCTTTCGATTGCCCTTTGTTGGGATTGCACTGATGTCAAGCACTAAATTGCAATTAAATTATTCATACACAAATGGTTGTGTTAACGTAACGTTCATGCGAGTTTTGAAAAAGTCAATTTATTTGAATGTTGTGATAGTGTGACGAATGGACCGTTGGTCCAAACGATGTGTTGATTTAGAAAGTACGTAAAAAATGTAGCAAGAATAATGTACGATCAAGATTGGATATTATCAAATATATGGGAGCCATTTTACGCAACCTTGTTTGTAATATGCTTTCAGAATAAACCTTGCCTCAATTAGGACTTTTCAGGGTTTATTGTGGTCGGGTTCGTGGTTTGAGAAACAAAGGTATAAGGCTCAAAGTTATTTGTACCCACCCCTTCTTCGTGATGTTCTCCAGTCCTACGTTCAGTTAACTCTAGACATGCATTTGTTTTCGACTTTGCAAGAGTGAAGATGAAGCTTTGATGTTTGCTTGGAAGTGGCAGTCATCTTATTTTGATTTTGATTGGATTTTGGTGACCCTTTGATTTTGATTTGGTGGTCACCGATCTTTGTTTTGCTTTTGTTGAGGATTTGAGCTCTTCTTTTGATATGTTCTTCTTTTTTTGTTGACTAAGTCTCCCTTTGGGTGCTCAACTTAGCGGTTTTCTTTTCTATTTTTTTTTTGTATTTTGTTGAATATTGTGACTGCCAAGTTATTTGTTGATGGTCCTCCGACGAGATGTCTCATCTTGCGATTTTAAAGTGTAGTCAGGTTAACTGGACAACTACCATGCCCCGGGTTAAACGTAACGGTTTGTATCCGAAAGAAACTCCTACTTCTAGGCTCGAATTGGCTGACTAGGGATTAACTCCTTATCTCTCTTGTGTTTGGGGATTTGAAGAAAATTCCTGTACATCATTGACGAAGTTTTTATCCGAAAGCATACCGCAACAGTTATGGGTATTTCATTTTCATCATCCTCCCTCAAATATTTGCTAAAGTGAAGTGAGAGAATATTTTTGTAATTTTGTGATAAATGATAAATAATGAGCGAATGCGAATAGACTGATTCAAAACATGCATAAACATAATATTAACAAAACCAAGTACAAACGACAATGTTCAAAGTAAATAGTACTTAAACAAACAATACAAAATAACAAAGACTGCGAAAATGATAAATGGCGACGACTGCCTTGATTTGAGGAATTGAACTTCGCTTGATTTGACTTGCTTCAAAGTTGGAGACTACTCAGCTTGGTCTTCGACAACCTCTTCAAAAGCTTTCACTTACCGGCCCCGTGCAACGGCAATGGATTGACTTGAACATTCAGATTCTTCTGAGTGAAGGTAAGATCCTTAGAGTTGATCAGATCTTGAACCTTGTGCTTGAAGGCATGGCAGTTATCGATTGTGTGACCTGGCGCGCCTTTGTGATACTCACAACGAGCATTGGCATCATAGTTTCGGGCGTTACCCGTCTGAGGTGGAATATCTTTCAAGGTAAGAGATCCCTTTTCCATCAGCCCATTAAAGATTTCGGCATATGACATAGGCAAGGGATCAATGTGTCTGTCAGATCCTCTTTGTTGATATGGTGGGCGTTGTTGAGGAGCGCGTTGTTGTTGTTGACCAAGCTGTGGTGGATAGGCCGGTTGCTGATATGGATTGGGTGTATATTACGCATCAACAATTAAAGGATATGGACGTGGTTGATAATCCATCTGAGGCAGAAACAGAGCTTGAATAGCTGTATGATAAGGCATTGGAGGAACTGGCTGATATGGCACGGGAGCATATTGTGCAGCAGCAACATACGGGTACTGATAGTAGGGGATTGAAGTAGGCGCACTCTGTTGAGGTTTCCAACTTGCAGTAGAAATGGCATTTGTTTCTCCCTTTTTGTACCCGTTGAAAGGCTTCTTGCCATTGGCTGGGCTGCTAGAACCTCCTTGGATCTTTCCACTTTTCAGACCTTCTTCGATTCTTTCCCCGACAATCACCATGTCTGAGAAACCAAAAGATACACTGCTGATAAGCTTTTCTTAGTATTTCCCTTGCAAGGTACCCATGAAGATATTAATCAATTCACGGTCAACTAACGGTGGATGAACTCTGGAAGCTAGCTCCCTCCAGCGTTGTGCATACTCTTTGAAGGATGCGTTCTCCTTTTGAGTCATACTCTGAAGTTGAGTACGGTTCGGAGCTAAGTCATTGTTGTACTTGTATTGCTTTTTGAATGCATCAGATAGATCAAACCAAGTATGAACATGGTTGCGTTCGAGTTGCATGTACCATTCTAGAGATGCTCCAGATAGGTTGTCATGGAAGAAATGGATCACGAGTTTATCATCTTTGGCATGAACGGCCATTTTTCTGCAGTACATCCTCAAATAGAGCTCAGGACAGTTGAGGCCTTTGTACTTCTCAAATTCTGGCAATTTGAACTTAGCAGGGATCACAACATCCGGAACTAAGCACATATCTGAGGCACTCAGAGAAGTTGAATTGTGTCCTTCCATGATTCAGAGTTTTTCAGCTAACTCACGACACATCTTCATAGCTTCGGATTCTTGGACAGTATGAGGGTTGGTGATTAGAACAGCGGTATGCATCTCGTACTCAACTTGTTGATCCTCTTCGGCATGAGGAAACTGGACTTGAGTTGGAATAGGTTGAGCTTGAGGAATAGCACCAACAGTAACACCAGAGGTAGGTATTGGTTGAGATGTGGCTTCTTCAACAGTAGGAGTGAAGCCTGGAGGAAAACCATAGACCAAAGGATTTGGAACTGGGACTGAATGCATTGTGTGTGAGTTAGATCCTTGCACGAGAACATTGTTCCTTGCAGCAGCAGCTTCGTGACGTTCTTCCATTCTGGACAAAGCTTGTAAAGTCTCAAAAATCTGATCGATCTTGCCCTTGACCGAGTCAATCTATTCCCTCATAGCAGCTTGTTCATCTTGAATCATATCCATCAGTCTTCTAGTGTTGGCTCGAGTTAGGTATGGGCGTCGAGAATGATACGGGTGTCGGGAAACCAGCTTGATTTACTAAAGATGGAGGAACAGGAAATGAGTTTTCGGCTTTCGAATGAAATGAAAGATGAACAATTAATGTAAATGAGATGATATGCAATGTCCAAATCCAGGATCGCAAGATCACAATCTTGAGTTTAGTCCAGAATCACGATTTTCTGAGTCCGAGGTACGGATGGAAGATACTCTGATCAGGAACTCACTGGGTAGACTGTAAGGTTTTAGGGACCCCAAAATTATCAATTCATATGGTTGTTCATCACATGCGCCATAAGCATGATAATTGATTGACTCCCCCATATGAATCTATTTTGGGTGAGATCTTCGTATCGACAACCCACGAGAGGAAATTTTCTCGGGAGCCCATACTACGCGATCATCGACACAAGGTTTAAACAAAGGCCTCAGAGTTATGGACTTTGCCCAAATGTTTGATGCACATGTCAGCTCTTGACAGTCAATCAACTCCATTGAGAAAATCTATTCTGAGTGAGGTCTTCGTATCGACAACCCATGAGAGAACATTTCTCGGGAGTCCATACTACGCGACCATCAATCGATGTTTTAACCAAAAGGTTCTAAAGGTCCTCAGAGTCGATGACCCTAATGAAAACAACTGAGCACACACGCTAAAAGCTTGACGGTCTCAGTATTCACACTAGAATATACTCCAAGTGAGGTTTTCGTATCGACAACCCACGAGAGCGGTTCCCTCAGGAGCCCATACTACACAACCTCGCTAACTTATGTTTGTACTCGTAAGCCTGAGTATAGAGCCTTTCTCTCAAGTTCTTTTGCCATAAAAGTATCGATCCAAATTATGGTACCAAGGAGCCACAAGATATATAATATGGAATGCGATAAAGAAAACAATAAAAAGACAAGTAAGGCATAAAAGCAAACATCCAAACAAGCGTGGAAACCTAGACTAGGCTTGACTCGCATAGGGGTGAACCTTTCCCCAGCAGAGTCGCCAATTGTCGCACCACGAAAAATACGCCCTTACACGATCTAAAAAGAAGAGCCACGCGTTGGGCAGACATGAGAGTCGCCACCTAATTCTAATTTATTCCCGAAGAGGGAAAGAGAAGATATAGATAAAACCTATCGAAAAGGAGGATGAAGAAAAAGGTCTTGCAACCATTGCCTGGGTTCGGAAGTCAGTTATGCAGGGGGAAGGTATTAGCACCCCCTACATCCATCGTACTCGATGGGAACCATCTAAGTTGTCACGCTTGAAAGGATGTCTATGCTTAATGAGTTACTTGCTAAGGGAAAAGAGTTTATGTTACAAGTTAGATTGATCCTAGGTGCTCGACAAGGATTGAGATCCTTGTGCCTACGTACTCCCGCGTGCAATGGAAAAGTCAGAGCCTCGTAGTTCGGCCTACTAAGGGTATTGGTTGTTGATTTTATTACCTTTCTTCGATGAAAGGATTTAGGAGTCGAATCGCACTAAAGACTATGGGTAGAGGTGATTATTCCTAACCACCAAGACGAGCGTCTTGCGACAAAATAATCGAAGCGAGTAATGAGAGCTCGATATCCTCCTTTCTACCGCTTAAGGCTCATGGCGTACAATTCTGCTTGTATTTATTAAAGTGTTTTATTAACCTACGACTGCTTGACGTTGGATCAAGGGTTTGGATCTAATCGAAACATTTTGGTTTTTTTTGAGGTTTCTGGGTGGATGCAAATGGAGGTTTATTTGGTGGTTTGTTAGCGAGGCACAATGCGCTCGGCTCGCAAGGTGAAGTGGATCATAGAAAACAGAACGAAAACTGAAAATAAAGTGCAGGTGTGCAAGTGCAACCGCTTGGCGTTGGACCAAGGGTCCGCGAATGAAATAATAATCGATAAAATGCGGAAAATAAAATGCATACAAAAAAATGGGAGAGGGATACATGTAAGTTACACGGGATTGCGAGAAATAAAGGGTATCGTTGTAGTTTGCCCAAGAGGAAGCGTGTGTGCAGTGTTTTTGAACTGTTCGGAGGCGTTCGACCTTTTTATTCTGAGACAACTATTCAGAGGCGTTGGACCTTTTCGGATGCGTCGAAATTTGGTTCGTTAACTACCTTAGAACTGATTTAATGTTAAAATCGTTCTATGAGGAGTCAAATCGTTTTATGTATAAAATGAGAAAATAAAGTAAACTAAATTAAATAAAGTGGTCTCATCATTATTCGAGATTTCAAGTCGGCTCGCGACGAATCTCAAGATTATTCGGATGTTCATCGACCATAAGAAACATAAACGATAAAATAAAATAAACTAAATTAAATTGTTAAAATAAAAAATAAATTGAAATAAGATAATAAAATAAAAATACTAAACTAAGTGGCCTCATATTAATCAAGTTTTCCGATTTAATGAAATCAAAACCAACTTAATTTTTTAATATATCATTGGCCCAAAAATAAAGAAATGCCAAATAATTCAATACACATTTTTTTAACACTTTCCAGATAGCACAATTACCATAAACAGGAAAATTAAAGTAATATAATTAAAATAAATTTTTTATAGAATCTAATAAAACAAGTATTAATAAAATAAATAAATAAATAAATAACAAAATAAAAAAGGGAGGGTACCGTGAGTGTTTAGTGAGTGTGTACAAAGTGATTAAATGATTCATTTAGGTTTGTAGGCCCAATCCCACAATTAGGTCAGAAACAAATAAAACAATAAAAAGAAAAGGGGTGCTTCGGTGACTGTGTGTGTTTGGTGAATGGATAGAAGGCATTTGAAACAACAATAGAAAAAGATTAATATCATTAAAGTCATATAAAAAATAAAAAAAAGTGTCAATATGAAACACAAACAAGTCATCTTCCACGCTCAGAAGAAACAAACGGAGAATACCCACCCTAAGAAAACGGCCGTCGATGCTCTCTAACTCTCACCATCGATAGTTTCACTCTCACGGAGCTCTTGATCTCGCTTGCTCTCACGGTTCTGTTTGTGATTCGCCTGTGGATTCTTGCCGGTTACGTTTCACGGAGAAAATTTTGGGTCGTGGTTTCGGCTCATGGTAACGACGACGCAATGGGCTTAACAGGGTTTGTGCGTCGGTTTCAATCTCAGGTGGTGGGTGTTCTTTTCAGTTTTCGGCGGATGGTTGTGCGAAGGTGGTTTTCGGTTCGATGAGTTCAATGTTTTTCTCACGGAAAAACCGGGATCTGTGATGGCTAAAGGTTGATGCGTTTTGAGTTTGAGTAAAGGTTTCACACTCTTCTGTTTTCGGTTCAAGATCTGCTTTTCTTTGGTGAAGGTGGATAATGGTTTTAATGGAGAGTTTTTTTTTTGAAGGATGGTTTTGGTGAAATTGATTAATGGAGGATGGCGGTGATTTAATGGAAATTATTTGAGGAATGAAGAAGTTTGTAAGGTGTTTATTTTGTGGTTGACATTTTTGAAGAAGAGTGAAAGGTTTATGGTTTATAGCAGGTCTGTGTTTATGCTTTGGCATTTATGGTAGTTTATTGTTATGGTTTTGTGTTTGAATTTTTTTTGTGGATTTTGTTTTTCCGTGAAGCTTGAATTTGGATATATTTTTGCAGAGGTTTGAAAAGGTTATCCAAGCTTTATTTGTTATGAGAATGAGGGTTAATTTATAGATGGAAGGAAGGAGGGTATAATGGGGTGTCCTGGAGGAAAAGATTAAGAAGATTTGGATGAGAATTGATGATTTTGTGACCTGTATTTTTGTTGCTGAAGTTTGTTGTAGTGAGGTAGTGGAATATCTTTAGAGATTCTAAAAGCATGTGCAGGTGGAATTGTTAATGACAAATTGATTTTTTTTTTGCTGAAATAAAAGATGGTTGTGATAAGTTTGTTGGCAACAAAACACATAAACACAAGGGGCTGAAGAAATTATGTAATGGATTTTTTTTTTTAAATGACGAAAATGAGATGAGTTTTTTTTATGGAATTTTTCTGTGATAAAGAAAACTAAGATTAATAAAAAGGTGGCATATGAATCATATGGGTAATGTTTTTTTAAAATAAAAAAAAATGGTTTGGTTATAGAAAAATGAGTTAATGCTGATAAAAAATTAAAATAGTTGGAAAGTAGTCTATAATAACAATTTGTTTTAATTCAATAATAATTCAACTTAATTTTTTTTAAATTGAATTAAAATTAAAATTAAAACTGAAAACAGAATGAAATGAAAAGTGAAGTAAATAATGGATTATGAAAGGTGATAATAATGGAAAATATAAGAATAATGGACATCTTAATAAAAAGTAGAAAAATAAGAAGAAAAATTATGAATTGATTTCTTTGTAGAATTTCTTTTGTAACGACTAAATAATGAAATAAAACTTATGATAATAAAAAGAAATCGAAATTTTTTAGAAAATAACAAAATGCATTTTTTTGACTTTTTGATAATTGATTTTTGGACAAAATACAAAATAAAGGGATATTGGATATGGATGAAATTGGGTATAAAAATAAAAAAAGTTACATATTTTTCGGATTTTTTCGAATATCAGACAGAAAAAGAAAACAGGACATTTTATTTTGGTTTTTGAATATTTGTTAGAAAATAAAACGGTACATATTTTGGGATTTTTAAAATATCTGTTAGACATAAATAAAATGGTGCATATTTTTGGATTTTTGAATAATGGTTAGACAATAAAATAAAAGGGTACAGGTAGGACAAATTTGGGGTATGACACCTGGGTTGTGAGCAGTGGGCGATTGTTACACATGCTTAGAAACCGCGAGTGGGAATCATATTGCAAGTTAGTGTGGACTGGATTGGTAATTTTGAGTTGGATTGTTCGTCAATAAAAGGGAACAAGTTTAGTTGTGTTTGATCGTTTAGCTTCAGATAGGTAATCGATTGATACATGACTTTTATGGAGGACTTTAGAGAATCGTACTTTCTGAACTGTAAGTTCATTTTGGCTCTGTTTGAAGTATCAAAGGATAAAGCGTTGGACTTTCTTTTGAGCATGATTGGTAAACAGTAAATGATCTGAATTTTTGGTGTGTTGTCATTGCGACTACTAAGGACCTAAATTGAGAAGTTATAAGAGATTCGTGAAGTGTTGGTCTTTCTGGAAATGTTTTGGTAATTAAATTTTTGTGTGGATAAGGGATGAGTAATTGGTCAATTTTAGTATTGTCAAAATCCTTAACATCGGGTAGTGGAACCCGTAAGAGTAATACCGGTTGTGTGCAGTTGAACCTTATTCAGAGACAAGAATTTTTAGGTTACCCTTCTAGGTAAGAGTGAGAAATGAATGTCCCGAAGTTAAGCATATAAATTAGATCGTTTAAGGAAGAAGACCCTTGAGAGAAGTGAATTTGAACAATAAGTTTTGTGTGATCCTAAAAGGTGAATAAGTGGAGTATTGTATGCGAAAGGCAAGTGTTATGGAAATTCGCAAGTGTACTAAGGATGATTGGAATTTGGTATTGGTGACTCACTGGTTGTGGTAAGTTTTGTGGCATGACTGCATTGCTCCAATGGATATGTGTGTTCTTCGTAGACTACCAATTACTTAATATTGATTGAGAATTTATGGCATCTCCACTGTTAGGCCTTGGAGGCATAGTAGAGGGACGCAGATAAAAGAGTTCAGTTAGATTATGAGAATTTGAAGAGACTTACTTATAAGTGCCGAAGTAAGAGAATCTTGTTATAAGTGTATTGCCTATAGTAGGATACTGAAAGAATGAAGTGTCTGATGTAAATGGTTACAGTTTTGGTGTAAGACCAAGTGGAATTGGTAAAGAAGTTGTTTGACAAATTTGGAGGTGATCTTAGTAATGGAAGGATTTTAATAAGAGTGTTTCTTGGGAATTGCATGTAGATAAGTTTTCTCTAAGATACCTTGTGGAATTTTATCGGGTGTGGTTGTCCCGAAATCAAGCCGGAGTGTTATGTTTTTGTGTTGCGACTCAATGGAAGGAATTAGAATGATATGTTTTCTCCGAGGGAGGAATGACACTAAGTGTTTCGTTCTGAAGTAGCAGATGAATTGCAGAAATAGTAAGTTGGAAGTTAACCCAATATTTGAAACGAGTGTATGAGTAAGAATGCAAGGTTTGATTCGTGTGGAACAAGGACTTTGAATCGTGAGTCAAATTTGAAATTGAGTATGTCAGAATATGTACTGGAATTAAAGATAAGTATGGATCTAAGATGGTATTGTGAACCATTGTTATGGATGAGTAAAGGAAATTCGAGGACGAATTTCAATTTAAGGAGGGGAGGATGTAATACCCCGTATTTTAATAGAATGCTTTGGATAATATTAATTAAATTTAATAGGGTTTCGGTATACTCTGAGAGTTTCATTTAAAATAATTAGAGCAACTGACGAACCTAAATTAATTAATTAAGTATTATCTGACTCAGACATTTTTGGATACACTCAATTTGGACCCGTTAAGTTACTAACTTTGGTATATCAGTGTATATATTTTGTTTTGTTATAAAAAGAGAAACAAAAGAGAAAGTTAGTAAGAAGAGGGAAAGAAAATAGAAAGAGGAAAAGAAGAAGGAAACCTAGAAGAGAGGAAGAAGCTCTTGGAAGAGGAAGAAGTTCATGGAGAAGCTTGCCATGATTCTCAAATCATCATCTTCATCAAACTCCTCTTCATTGTCAAGGTGGGTTCTAGATAGAAACTTTTGTTTTAAGTTTTGAAATTCTAGAGTTTTTGGTTAGAAATGATTAATATGATAAATCGAAGTTTCTAACGGATAAAATGTTGAAATAAGCGGGTAGAATAGTCGGGTTATAAGTATATTAGACCTACTAAGTTTGCTTGGATAATCCCTAGTGTTTGGGTTAGGTTTGGAGAGGTTTTTGATGTGAAAAATGTAGGTTTTAGGCCTGCTGACTGTCGGTTAACCGGTTAACGAAATGCGTTAACCGGTTAACGCTGTAGGTTTTGGAGAAAAAATGTCAATTCTTAGAAAATTCATAACTTTTTACTCGGGTGTCCGATTGAGGCAAACTTTATATCGTTGGAAAGCTAAGACAATGTATTATCCAATGGTGAGATAAAATATTGAGTTAGAAGTGAAATTAATTAATTTGTGAGATTAATTAGTTTATGATATTTAATTAATTCCGGTATGAATTAACGAGTGAATTGATTAATTGTGGTACTGATCGAATTGTGGAATGTATATTAAATCATGAGCACTAATTGAGAGTAGAGACATGATATTTATGTTAGAATTGTTTAATGGTGATAATTAAACTAAAATATTAGAATTATATGTTCGAGAACCTTAGAATTTAATAGCATCAAGAATGGAGAAGAGTGAGGAAATCTTACCTTGAACCGATAGTATGAACTAGCATGGTGACTAGCTTTGTGAAATGGTAAAACTTGTGAGGTAACTAAATTGCCCTAAGTGGGTTTGGTATCGTTTTAGGGACTTAAGAATGCTTAGGCGTCGATACTCGATTAGTGTCTTCAGGATAGGTAGTTGTTAGGGTCGGAAGTTTACTTCCTTGCGGTATATCCTAATTTAATTATATGCGGCTTATGTCTATGTAATTAATCCGTGGATCTGAATACCTTAATGGATGACCGTGACCTGTGCTCATCCTGGTGTGGCTGGGCGGGGAAAGCATCCATTAGGATAAGTAACGAGTGACCCGTGCTCGTCCTTGTGTTGTTGGGCGAGGAAAGTTACTTTGTGGTGAGGTACCGTGACCCGTACTCGTCCTTGTGTGGTTGGGCGGGGAAAGTACCTTTGTTGGATAATGAGTGACCCGTACTCGTCCTTGTGTGGCTGGACGGGGAAAGTTATCCATAGGTAGATAATGAGTGACCCGTGCTCGTCCCTGTATGGCTGGGCAGGGAAAGTTATCTACACGTCGAGGATTGAGTGACCCGTGCTCGTCTGTTATGGCTGGGCGGGGAAAGATGCCTCGAAGCACCGTGTGTGTGCTCCGTTTTACTTTATTTTACGTCTCTAGTTTTGTGTGATCTCGAAGTCTAGGTTTGTCCCCGACTTGAGTGATGTTTAGATTGAACCTTTAGAGCCGAGAGAACTTTAAGATAGGGAACCCACTGAGATGTTGTTATCTCACCCAATTATTTTTGTTGCTTTTTAGGTTTCTTTTGCAGGCTTGATTTACAAGTGGAGCTATGCTCAGGATGTTTCAAGTGAAGCGTAGTTTTAGTCTCCCGCTGTGTATTTCTCTATCTTTGTACAATAATGGATATTGTATGATTCTTACCTTTTATTTTAGTATGATTTCCATGTCTTGTGCCATAGTTGCATTGTTTTTAGTATTGGACAAGAATGTGAATTATACTAGTAGGTATTTATGATGGTGTCAGTACCAAAAATTAACTATGTATGATATTATTCTAGATATATATTATATGGGTGTTATAGTATCTGCAGAAGCAAATAATGCCAGAAGTATTCACATACTCCCAGTAATGGAAATTATGTGTTTGTCTTTCTTCTATACATTTTCTTCCCTAGTGAGGGGAACTACATCACTCTGATTCTTCATTGGTCATGGGTCAATGGAGATATGTAGGCAGAAAATTGTCAGGTCTTTCTGAGAAACCTTATGGGGAAACTTTAGTCCCCAACTTTACTCTTTCCTCTAGACGTCTCTGTAAACACCCCAAATTTGCCCTCACCCATTCACACCATGGCTTGTGATCATCCTCATATGCATAAATACAATCATATCATCTCACATCTCATTTTTTGTGATTCACTGCATAGTTTCTAAGGCATCTGCACCTAGGGTTTGTGATCTGAGCAATCCCAAAGCATCTTGAGCTATTCCAAAGGCCACCAATCAACTCAAAGGGGTCCATGTGTGTTCTTACATCATATTTCATCTCCTCAAAGTCAAAAATGCAGAAGAATCACAAGAACTAGGGTTTGAGTGGATGCAGAGCCAGGTTGAACTGCACAGTTGACCTAAAATTAGGGTTTTGGTTTCAGAGACCATAATCTCAAATTTTTTGGTCATTCTTGTTTCCATTGGTCTTTATATGGTATAGGGAGTATGCATATCAATTTTCATGAAGAAATTCCATGGGGAAGTCATCTGATCAAGGGTTGACTTTTCAGACAAGTCAGTGCAAAATCAGGGCATCTGAGGCCCCCAATGACCCAACCAATGGGTGATCTTCATCATTTTGAGTGTATATGATCTTTATTTGATCATGGAAGAAGGTTGAAGTTCATAAAAATCAGGAATTTAGGGTTTTTGCAAATGTTGACTTTTTGGGCATAGTTGACTTTTCAAGAATGCCTCATTTTAGGTCAATTTTCAAGCCTTGATTCATGATCCAAAAAGGCTTCAAATGGAAAAACTTTGGTCATGAAAGTTGTAGATCTCATCTTTCCCTTTTCAAAAAGTACAAGAACATGATCAAACTCTTCTTGGATCAAAAGTTATGACCATGCAAAGTTGCCAAAAATCATTGTTTTTCAAGGTATGCACCAAGTGTGAAATTTTGCAAAGTCATGAACAAATGCCTTATGTGACTTCTAATTCCTCTCAAACCAGTACACAAACATTTCTCTAAGTCATAAAATCAGAATTGAACCAAGAATGCCCTTGGTTATAGTTCATGTGACTTGACTTTTCTCATGAAAGTTCAAAAAAGCAACAAGTTGCAAAAAGCTCATGATCACCTCTCACCAACCTGCAGCCTTGAGTGCTGAGCTTTGCTAGACCTCTCTCTCACCATGCTGCACCAGAACCAACCTTGTACTTGCCTAGACTTTGAGCCCATGCCTCTCTTACAACCAAGTTGACATTTTGCAAAAGTAAACATCCCAATCAATAAAGGACATGTCACATCTCCCAGCCACTTGCAATTGTTTATACTATCCAAATGCTGGCCAAAACATAAGACACACAGGGTTGAAGCTATCACATTACACACATTCACAAAAACACTACACATTGCAAAAACTTTCGAATCTGCCTCCACAGCCAAGAAACACTAAAACTTTCTTCATCAACCAACTCAACACACTCCATAGGCCTCAAACCACCAAAGCTCAAGCCTGAAACAAGCCTGACCTGAGCTCTACCATTTCTCACCTTTCAAACCAGTTCCCTTCGAATCTCACTATACAGCCATCAAACACTCCATTTTTCTTCACCAACAAGTCAAGCATACCACAAGGAGTCAAAACCACCCTTTTCTTTGAACTGAAACAGCCTGTACACAAAGTGCATTTCCTGCTACACCAGAAGTGAATCTCTCAAAGCAGCTTGCCTAAGCTCATTCCAGGCTTTCCATTAGCTTCAAGGGGTTCAGGGGAGTTGTTCTGCATCAAAGCAAGGCCAAAAGAGCTCACATTCACCAGTTCTTCATCTCAGGTAGTCTCAAATTTCAAACTTTTAAAGCTTGTTTCTTTTGCTACAAATTGAAAGTACATGCTCTGGGGATCACTGTGATGTGTTTAGAATTTAAAATGGTGGGAAAATGAGCATTTGGTGAGCGTCTGAAAGTTTGGCCCCATTTTTATTTTGCTTCGATTCAAGTTGTTCTTGTTGGTAAAATGATGTTTGATCATGGATTTGGGTTGTAAGGAGTGTGGGGAATGTTTCTGGGCAGTTAATTTGACATGGGGTGGCCTGGATGAGAAACTAGGGTTTTGGTATGGCCGGAGAAGACGACCGGAGCTCATCTCCGGTCGCCTGAGTGTAATTAGGGTTAAGCCTGGTTAATTAAGCAACTTTGAATCTTGAGCGTAGGATCATCTGACTTTGTTTGACTTCGCGCGTGGATGAGTGGTGCAGATGGGTCCACTGTGCCCTAATCATCATTAACTCATTTAATTATTTCATAAAACTTAATTAAAGTCAGAAGCAATCTGGACCCTTCATAAACGCGCGCGGTCAATGGTTTCCACCCCAGTTCAAATCTCCACCATCAGATTGAAATACTTTCCATTTTATTTACTTTTTATTTCATTTTATTTCATTTAAATTGCATAATTAATTTAAAATAGCATAAAATTCTTAAAAATTATGAAACTTTTTCTTTAAAGTTTTATTAATTTTTAAGACACAAAAATATTTTTATTTTATTTTTTATCATTAAAAAAGTATTTTTAAATATTTAAAAGATTATTTTTAATTGATTAATGGGAATTAATTAATTAAAAATACTTTTAGGTATTTAAAAATTACAAAAAAAATTCATGAAATGTTCTAAGACCTTTAGAAACATTGTCCAACCTTCAAACCAAATTTCTTTTTTGATCTTGATGCATTTTAAGAATTTTTCATGGAATTAAATCACATTTTGTGCATTATTTTGATCACAAGTTTAAAAATTCATTTCTGCCTTTTGGTGGAGGTTGAGACATTGATTCTTTTTGCATTGTTTTCCATTTGACATGTATTTTCAAGGATAAAAGGGCCATGATTTGATCTTGCATTTTCTAATTGATTGGCATTTGTTTTGATAAGAACCTTAAAAAACCCTAATAACTTGCAAAAATCATATCTTGAGATTGGTAAGGAGTTGGGAGTTCCCCTTTGGGCAGGGATTCATCATAGGTCTAGGGTTTCTTTGGGTGCCATTTTTCATTTTTTATCTTAGGGTTTGCTTCTGTTTTTGGTTTGTGTTTGATGTTTGATCCATAAACCCTAATTTGGGCTTTCTCTTGCATCCTTCTTGCATTTCCTTGCATAACATGACTTGCCATTGCATTTTGTGCATTCTTATGATTCTTTTGACATCTTAAGACATGCATGAAGCATCATTGATCATTGCATTACATCTTTGCCATGCCATTTGTCTTGTATGCTTCATGACATTTCATGTTTATTCATGTTCCTTAACTTGCATCATTGGCATCCATGACTTTGTATGAACATCCCTATGTCTTGTCTCATGTTTGCAGAACTTCATAACATCATAATCATCATGTGCATGCTCCTGGTTTGGCCTAGCATCATGTCATTTCATTTCATTTAGCATTGCATTGCATTTGTTTCTAACATTTCAGGTGGTAAGTAACCTTGAGAAGTGAATTTGCCTTCACTTCTCATAACTTTCCTTCTCATCTCTCTTGCATAGCATGCTGCATTTATACATGTGTTTGAGATTGAACTTGCTCATTCTTGTTCTTCTTACTTTCTTTCTTCAAGTGACTTGACTTCTTGAATGAAGCAAGTCACTTTGCTTCTCTTGATCTTGTTCATCTGCTTCCTGGTGGTTCCATTGAAGATTGTTCTTGCAAACCTCACAAACCTTAGGACCATCCAAGCATGACAATGAATTAGGGTTTTGATTAGTTTCCCCTCATAGTTTTTACCTTTGTGTCTCTCTTTGAGTCTTCTCTTCTCATCTCATAATCAGGGACTAAACCCTAAAGGCTTTAAGGCTTTGTGATTAAGCTTATGCCTGCATCCTTATCTTAGGATGGAGTGTATAACTTTAATCCTAAGTGTTAAACCCTTAATGTGTTTAAGTCTCTTAATCGATTCACATAATAATCATCAAGACATCACACTTGTAACTTGGGCCTTGCATTAGGGTTCTAATTCTTCCTTAAGTGGTTAAGAAGGACTAACCCTAGTGTTAATGGACAAGTCCCCCTCAAGTTGTCTTACAAACAATAAAATTCACTTCATCATCATATCATTAATCTAAAATCCACTTAATAAAGGCTTGTTTTGTCATGGGTTTAATCCCTAATCATGGATTAAGTTGAGGAGTCTTCCTCAGCTTAAACATTCTCATCTATTATCCTTCTTTTAGGATGGTGTAATGAGTCTGTTTAATCCTTGATTATGGCTTAACCTCATTACTCAACACTAAACAAAATCACAAAAAACATCTAAATAATCACAAGTAGGTTAATGATCTTAATCCTACACCGAAGGTGATTAAGTGTGAGAATCTGACTTCACACTTAAGGTATTCTCATTACCCCTAATCAGAGGGAAGATGTGATGAGTTTACTAAATCCGTTGGTTTAGACTTAAGCTCATTTTCTTATGACAAAAATCCAAAAAAGAAATAAAAGACTGAAAACTCAAAAACAAACAATAATCGTCTCCTTCGGGATTCTTTTCTCATCACCTTCACTCACAAACGAGAACTCGCTTCTTCCGTCTAATGCAAGACAGTTAGCACCTGAGCCAGACAGGTCATACACTTGAGCATTGACAAGCAAGCAGTTCACAAGTCAATTCACCTTTCAGTCTCTTTGGGTCGAACTACGGTGTTCTGACTTCCTCATTGCACGAGAGGATACGTAGGCATAACTTAACAGTTATCGAACAAAAGTCTCTGTATATTCCCCCTCTTTCAGTATCTTTCTTTAGCCTCATGATCTTGAGCATTTTATTCCTGGTCTCACACTGACACTTTCATACTTCACATCACTTACACACTTTACACTGACACCTGTACCTCTTTTCCAGCTATTTTATACACAGATTGCACTGACACTGTCCCTTTAAAACACAAATCTTTCAAGCGTGGATCCCGTCGAGTACGACGGACAATCTGGGTGCTAATACCTTCCCAGGTTGTAACCAACCCCCTTTCTCAGTCTCTCTGGTTCGCAAACCGTCTTATCCATCTCTTTCTAGGCTTATGCAGCATTGCCTTTCCTCCGGGATAAAAATGCCTAGCTGGCGACTCTATTCATTCTCCAGTGAGTTCACGGCTGTGTGTTCTCACCGTTCCCTTCGCCGACCGTTCGCGCTTGTACCTGGATGCAAATCTTTGGGAGCGACAGCTTGGAGACTCTGCTGGGGAAACCTTATACTGCAACCAGGGCTTCTGGTTCTTTTTGTAGGTTCCTCCTAGCGCTTGATTGATTTGTGTTTATTGGGGTGTTATGTGTTATTTGTGTTTGTATATTTGCTTTATTTATTGCTTTCTGTACAGCTTTATTTACCGCTTTCTTTATTGCATTAGTATATATCATACTGTCACTGTTGCTGGCTGGATCTGGTTTCCTTGTTTTTTGGTGGGTGGGTATTTCATTGAGAGTTAAGGTCCTACACCTGGGACCTGAGTGACACCTAGGATAGAGTGAATCATATTCTTTCCCATTCCATTTCGGTCTGGTGCGGGAATATGAAACACGGTTCAGATATGGGTTTCTTCTTGAGAACTCTGTGTTGCGGATTTCCTGCAATGCTAGGGGGATCTGGGAAGCCTGCTAAGTCTGGATGACCTTTTAGTTTGACCTTCAGAAACTGAGGTGAATTAGAGGAGGAATTGTTATGGTTATTGTAAACACTGTACCTCCGGGTTAGAAGTGTTTACACTTCTCATAACTGATCCAAGTCTGAGGATCCTTGTTCTAGATCACCACCTGTGAGGGGGTTGGGCTGTTTACAGGTTTGCAGGTACCTTGACCTCAGAATACCCTGTTACTTTGACTTTGTTAAGAATGCACCATGTTGGATAGTTCTGGTGATTCTAAAACCCTGGACATGTGGCTCTTTATTTGAGTCCCCTACCCTGGTTACTGGATTTATAGACCTCCATCTGGAATTCTTGAACACACATGGATCTAGACCAAGGCAGTTAATCAGATCCAGCTCAGTCACAAACCCTTGCATTTCATTTGCATACATACTCATTGCATCACATTAACATGTGCTTATTTGTGTTTCAGGGTATCCACCTTTATCTGGTTTTGGTTTTGACCCCATCTGCAGTTTTGACCTGTCTCCACCAGCATCTTGCTTCAGCTTGTCAGCCATATACTTCAGTTACTTGCACTAGCCAGCCAGTGGCCCACTTCTCAGCATCTTCATCAGCACCTATTCTACTCAGTCCTCAGCACTCATGGCTCCAAAGAAAAGCAACATCACCTACCATTTCTTCCAACCAGACTTATCAGACATCAGGAGGATCCAAACCCTGATCACTCCAGAGCACATACCTCTGTTCAGAGAGCATTTTGGGGATATACTTGACTTGGTTATGGATATGGACCCATCTCAGAGAAGCCTAATCCATACCTGCATTCAGTTCTATGACCCCCCATTGAGGTGTTTCACCTTTAAAGACTTTCAGTTGGGACCTCTTTTAGAAGAATACTCAGCATTGGTTGGCTTGCCTATCAAGAGAGAAATTCCTTTCAACCCTGAAATGGTCTTTCCCAGCAATGGAGAGATAGCAAAAGCTTTGCACCTGGAACCTCTGTTGATTGAACAACACTTGACATCTAAAGCTGGGATCCCTGGTTTTCATCTTGACTTCCTGATTTCTCAAGCTAGTTTGAAGGCCTCCCTGGGGGAGTGGAAAGCTGTTTGTGCATTGTTGGCCTTAAGTGTATATGGAATTGTGTTGTTTGCAGATGAGCCTCGATTCATCAGCAAGAATGCAATTCACTTGTTCATCCTGAAGAACCCAGTGCCAACCTTGTTAGGGGATCTCTACTACTCAGTGCATCAGAGGAATGAGAAGCAGAGGGGTAAGTTAGTGAGGTGTTGTGCTCCACTATTCCATGCTTGGCTTCTCAGGCATCTGCCCAGGACAGATGCATTCCTAAATCCTCATCAGCAAAGCAACTGGGCTAAGAGGCTCACTGTCCTAACTTCAGCCAATATCAGATGGTGTACTCAGAGCACCAAGGGCAGAGATATGATCACCAGCTGTGGGCACTTTCCCAATGTGCCTTTGATAGGAGTTAAGGGAAGTATCAACTACAACCCTCTGCTGTTCAGGAGACAATTAGGCTATGCACTGGTTCATACTCCTAGGGAACAAGATTTGGTGGAGACCCTCTACTGTGAGAACAAGGTTAACTTGGCTGTTGTTAGGCAGGCTGCCTGGGCCTGGGATCATGTTCAAACCAAGGGAATCACCATTCTGGGGAAGTGCAATAATGTGGCATCAGTCCAATATTATGAGTGGTCCCATGCTAGGGCCCAACTCTCTGGAATGCCTTTCACCATAGAAGACAGGCCTGAGTCATCTTCAGCACCACCCCCTGCCACTATCAGTCTGGAAGAGTTTGAAAGCCTGAAGGAAAGGAATGAGAAGTTATCTCAAGCCTTACAGAAGACCCTCCGGGAGAGAAGTGAAGGTGTGAGGGAGATTGAGAGATTGGAGAAACTGAGGGTAGAACACTTGACCAAGATTGAGAAGTCTGGGGAGTATATCAACAAGTCTAAAGCTGGTGAGCAGATTCTGAAGAATGCTTGTAAAGAAGCCCAGTTCCAAAGAGCAAGAACAGACTTGTATTTGAAAGAGAGTCAGGCCAGGTGGGTCCGGATCACTGAGGCCCGTACTCTAGAAGACAAGAGAGCTCAAGACAAGATGGAGCAGATGGAAAAGGCCCTGGCAGCAGCCCAGGAAGAAATATCAGAGCTGAAAATCAAAGCAGGATTGAAGAGGTCTAAGGACCAAAGTCAGAGCAGGAAATTGACTGCAGCTGTTGCAACAAGAAACCTTCTCATCAGAAGTCTCGCGGAGCGTCCAGCTGATCCAGTGACCGAAGCACTTCTCAAGGAAGTTCGTGAGGATGAGTTTGGCCTTAGAGTTTGATCATTTGCTTGTTGTTGTTCCTTTTCCATGTACTTTTGCTTTTTTGTGATGTATTTTGGCCCCTTTGAGGGTTTGTGTTGTAAAAATGAACAAATTGTATTATTTCACCTTTGTAATATATTTGTGTTAGTTTCTATCTGGGTTCACATCAAAAGCAACTTCAACAGCATCACCTTCAAGGGTCTGGAAGGGTCAAAACTGAAGACCAAACCGGATACCTTGAGAGCAAATAAGCATAACTGCATTGCATGCTAACCCCTTTGTTTGTTTTGTAGGTTTTTGTTTTGTTGTTGCTAACCTCTGTTGTGATGTTCAGGAATTATTGCTCGCCGCCGGGTATTTCCTCTCAACAGGCCACACAGGTATCCAACTAGAATCAACCTTCCGGGAATTCAGATGGATCAAGTTCAACAAGATCTTGCTGATGTCAGAAATCAGCTAGCCAATGAAAGACTGGAGATGAGAACACAGATGACGCAGTTCATGGAGGTTATGAACAACATGGCTCAGAGCCAGGAGAGACTGAGGGCTATGGTTGAGAGGCAAAATCCAGAGGAGCCTCATGTAGGGACTGCAGGCACCAGTAATAATGAAAGGGTGCAACCACATGTGAATCCCCCTGTGTTTGGTCCACATCTACATCCTGAGATTAATATCCCTGCAAACATCCAAGGGACAGCCACAACAGCCAGAGTACTTCAAGAAGATCCTCAGGAGGACCAGTATACAGTAATGGGTGCCGGAGAGGAAACTTATGACAGGAGATTGGAAGAAATAGCTGAGAAGTTAAGATCCTTAGAATCTCAAAATTCTTTGGGTTTTGACGTGATGGATATGGGCTTAGTAGACGGGGTTAGGATTCCCCACAAGTTCAAGCCTCCATGTTTTGAAAAGTATAATGGGACTTCTTGTCCTCGAACCCATCTGCAATCTTTTCTCGGAAGATTAAAAGCTTACACCATGGATGAGAAACTTTGGATGTTTTACTTCGAAGATAGCTTGACTGGAGCTTCTAGGGAATGGTATTCCCATTTGACAAGAGCAACTATAAGATGCTGGAAGGACCTGGCAGAAGCCTTCATCAGACAGTATCAGTATAATCTAGATATGGCACCCAACAGGACCCTCCTAATGGGAATGTCACAGTCTTCGAAGGAGAGCTTCAGAGAATATGCTCAAAGATGGAGGCAACTGGCTGCTGCCGTTCAACCCCCAATGTCTGAAAGAGAAATGGCAGACATGTTTATGAACACTCTTCAGGGAACCTATATTGACAGGTTAGCTGCTTTCTCTTCCACTAGCTTTGCGGATGTTGTTATAGCTGGGGAGAGAATTGAAAGCCTGTTAAAGATGGGAAAGATCTCAGACAACGGTGCAAGCTCGTCCAGTGGTACAAGAAAGCCTTTTGCAGGCCCGAGAAGAACTGGCGAGACCAATGCCATTCACACCAACAGGGGCAGGCCCCATTATGTTCCCAGAACAATAGCAGCAGTCACAATCCCTACTCCAGCTCATCCTCAGCCGGTCTATCAACCTTCTCAACAAAACTTCCAACAACAACCCCAGTATCAGCAAAATCAATATCCTCCAAGAAACAACTACAACAACAACTCCAACAACAACAATCAACAGAGGCCATTCCAACAGAGGCCATCTCAAGCCAACAGAGTGATCGACCCGATCCCAATGCCGTATGCTGCCTTGCTGCCACAACTTCTGAAACTCAACCTAGTTGAGCTAAGAACGTTGGCACCTCCGGATCCCAACAGTCTACCAAGAAACTATGACTCCAATGCTAGGTGTGCTTTCCATTCAAACGCACCTGGTCACAGTACAGAAAAATGCAGGGCTCTGCATATGAAGGTACAAGACTTGGTAGACTCCAAGGCTCTGAATTTTGCACCTCCGCCCAATGTCAACAAAAATCCAATGCCACACCATGGTGGTCCTCGAATTAATGCTATTGAAGAAGACCAACAGTCTTATTTGATAACTAGTGTGGATCAGATCAGGACACCATTGGTGGAAATCAAAGCTCAGCTCCGTGAAAACAATATATTTCCGGGGTGTGAACTGGGATGTCCCTACTGCAATATTTCATGGAATGGGTGTGAGGACTTGAGGAATGGCATTGACAGCCTTATTCAGAGTGGCCTACTTCAGATCACTACATCGTTTCCTGCAAATCCGACAACTTCATCAGCAACGGTTTCAGACCCTCCTACAACTGCAGCAACTAATGCTCCCAACAATTCAACAAGTACTTCATCAGTTCTTCCAAATGATCAGTTTTCAGCAGTTTCTCCTGCTACAACTTCAGCTTCATTCCATTTCGACTCTCCATCAACAGCAACAACAGTTCTTCCAACGGAACCTCCTACAACACCAGCAATCAATCACGAAGATGTCTCCACTGTTACCATATTCTACGATCCAGAAAATAATTCTGCTTACCCTTCAGAAGGTGCTGCTCCCACCAGAGCACCAGTTACAATCTTTTATGATCCACAAACAATAACAGTCCCTTCAGCAGCAGCAATCAGTCCGGTCACTGTCACGATGCCTGGACCTGTACCATATGAAAGCGATAGGGCCATCCCTTGGCACTATGGCTCTGACTTGTATTGCGAGGGGAAAAGAATCACTCTTGAAACATCAGCACCTGCACCACAAATTGATAACGTGGGCGGAGGCGGAGGCTTCACCCGAAGCGGACGTCTCTTTGCTTCACAAGTCCAAAGACCTACTGCCGAAGCAGAAGCTGCTGCCAAGGCAAAAGGAAAAAGCCCGGTGCAGGAAGATCCCGCTGCCAAAGAAGCCCTGAAGACTCCATTCGATCAGGAAGTTGATGAGTTTATGAGAATCATCAAAAAGAGTGACTACAAAATTGTGGATCAACTTCACCAGACGCCATCCAAAATCTCTATCCTCTCACTGCTTATGTGCTCCGAAGCCCATCGGAATGCACTACTGAAAGTACTGCACGCAGCTTACGTGCCCGAGGAGATTACTGTCAACCAATTGGAAACCGTTGTTGGAAATGTTACTGCTAGCAATGGGCTAGGGTTTACCAATTCTGACCTGACAGTGGATGGCCGCAATCACAACAAAGCCTTGCACATAACCATGGAATGCAAAGGAGCTGTCCTTTCACATGTGCTGGTGGACACAGGATCATCCCTGAATGTCTTACCAAAGAAGGCTCTGGTGAAGCTTGAATATGATGGACTGGCATTGAGACCCAGCAACCTGGTGGTTAGAGCTTTTGATGGCTCGAAGAGATCGGTTCTGGGAGAGATTGAGCTGCCCGTGACAATTGGCCCGCAGACCTTTAAAACTATCTTTTATGTGATGGACATTCAGCCCGCCTACAGCTGTTTGTTGGGTAGACCCTGGATTCACGCCGCCGGCGCAATAACGTCTACCCTTCACCAAAAGTTAAAATTTGAGTGGGAAGGTCAAGTTGTCACAATCTGTGGGGAAGAGGACATTTTTGTTAGCCATCTGGCTACTTATAAATACATTGAGATGGATGGAGAGATCCATGAAACAATGAGCCAAGGTTTTGAGGCCTTGAACGTCAATGAAGCATCTGCTGTATCTGGTATCTCCATGTCATCTTACCAACAAGCCCGGAAGGTTGTTGAAGAAGGAACTGCCCTAGGCTGGGGCAAGGTCTTAGCTGTAGAGGAGAAGAAGAACAAGTTTGGGTTGGGTTACAGACCAACTCAACATCAAGCAAAGGCTGCTGGAGAGCCTGGTTTTGTCAGTGGGGGGATGCTTACCCCCGATGCTATCAACTGTCTGGAAGACGAGCTGGAAGAGGAGCGCAACCTGGAGATTTGGATTCGTCCGAAGGTCCCGGGGAGCAGTGTCTCGAACTGGTCTTCCCAGGAAATTATAAGTGTTACTCGAGCAGAGTAATTATTATTTCCTGTATTTTTATAAGCATGCATCAAAGTCTTGCATCTTGCCCGAGATGACAAGACTCATTTTGTAATCAGGGCCATATGTACTTTTGTGCAAACAAGATTAAATTATTGAAATATCAGACAATCTTTTTGCAAACGAGTCTTTTTCTTTCTGCTCACTGTGTTTTCCATTTTTCTTTTTGTACAAAAATAAATGGCGGTGTTTTCAAAATGATAACTTCATTTCACTTTTTCTAAAGCAAGATTAAAATCAATCACTAAAATGAACCAACTTAACCCTTGCAGGGAGTGCCTTCCAGACTGCACCGACAACAGCACGGCTATGACACCGTATGACTTTGACAATCCGATCAATCAAGCTGATGAAGGGGTTGATGAAGAATATGAGCTTCCTGAAGAGCTAGCCAGGTTGTTGAGACAAGAGGAAAAGGTTATTGCTCCTCATCAGGAGGAGATTGAAGTGATTAATCTTGGTACTGACGAAGACGTGAAAGAGGTTAAAATCGGGGCCTGCCTGCAAGACTCAGTGAAGAGACAACTGATAGATCTGCTTCAAGAGTATGTTGATGTGTTTGCTTGGTCGTACCAAGACATGCCAGGGTTGGATACCGACATTGTTGTGCACAAGCTGCCTTTGAGAGAAGAATGCCCACCGGTCAAACAGAAGCTGCGCCGAACTCGCCCAGACATGGCTATGAAAATCAAGGAAGAGGTACAAAAGCAATGGGACGCCGGGTTCCTTGCTGTGACTAGCTATCCGCCGTGGGTTGCTAACATAGTACCTGTGCCTAAGAAGGATGGCAAAGTAAGAATGTGTGTTGACTACCGGGATCTGAACAGAGCCAGCCCGAAGGATGACTTCCCATTACCTCACATTGATGTATTGGTGGATAACACGGCTCAGTTCTCGGTATTCTCCTTCATGGATGGATTTTCAGGATATAATCAGATCAAGATGTCACCTGAAGACATGGAGAAGACAACATTCATTACACCTTGGGGCACGTTCTGTTACAAAGTGATGCCATTCGGACTGAAGAATGCTGGTGCCACATATCAACGGGCTATGGTGACATTATTCCACGATATGATCCATAAGGAAATCGAGTGTTATGTGGATGATATGATCGCCAAGTCCCTTACAGAGGAAGACCACCTGGTGAATCTGCTCAAATTATTCAAGCGTCTGAGGAAGTACCAATTGAAGCTGAACCCCAACAAATGCACATTCGGGGTGCGATCCGGTAAGCTGCTGGGCTTTATTGTAAGCGAGAAAGGGATTGAAGTGGACCCTGATAAAGTCAAAGCTATTCAAGAGATGCCTGCACCCAAAACTGAGAAAGAAGTTCGAGGGTTCTTAGGACGATTGAACTACATTTCCCGGTTCATATCCCACCTTACAGCAACTTGTGAACCCTTGTTCAAGCTGTTAAGGAAGGAACAGACGGTCAGGTGGAACGAAGACTGCCAAAGGGCTTTTGACAAGATCAAGGAGTATCTGCTAGAACCTCCAATCCTCATGCCGCCAGTTGAAGGAAGACCTCTGATTATGTACTTAACGGTATTAGAAGAGTCGATGGGATGTGTGCTGGGCCAGCATGACGAGTCTGGTCGAAAAGAGTATGCAATATACTACCTAAGCAAAAAGTTTACCGACTGTGAACAACGTTATTCACTACTCGAGAAAACTTGCTGTGCTTTAGCGTGGGCTGCTCGCCGACTGAGACAGTATATGTTGACCCACACTACTTTATTGATCTCAAAAATGGATCCAGTCAAGTACATTTTCGAGAAGCCAGCTCTTACCGGACGGGTTGCAAGATGGCAGATGATTCTCACAGAATATGACATACAGTACACATCTCAGAAAGCCATCAAGGGCAGTGTACTATCTGAATATCTTGCTGAGCAACCCATTGATGATTACCAGCCAATGAGGTTTGACTTCCCTGATGAAGACATCATGTTCATTAAATCAAGAGATCATGAAGAGCCTATTCACACTGAAGGGCCCGACCCGGAGGAAGAATGGACTATGATGTTTGATGGGGCTGTTAACATGAATGGCCGTGGTGTTGGTGCAGTACTTATTACACCTAAAGGAGTTCACATGCCTTTCTCGGCAAAACTCACTTTCAACTGCACTAACAACGAAGCTGAATACGAAGCTTGCATTATGGGTCTTGAGGAAGCCATTGACCTCAGGATCAAGACATTGACCGTATTCGGAGATTCAGCTTTGGTAATCAATCAGACCAACGGAAAATGGTACACCCACCAAGATCATCTGATACCTTACAGGGATTATACAAGAAGATTATTGACTTTCTTCACAACAGTCAAACTTGAGTATATCCCTCGGGACGAGAATCAGTTTGCGGATGCTCTTGCTACCATTTCGTCCATGATCAAAGTTCAAGCTACTAACTTCGTACCTCAGATTTCAGTATCAAGACTTGATAGACCAGCATATGTATTTGCAACAGACATTGCTGAAGATGATAAGCCTTGGTTCCACGACATCAAATGCTTCTTGGAGGATCAAACATACCCACCTGGGGCATCTTCCAATGATAAGAAGACTTTAAGAAGGCTTGCTGGAAGTTTCTTTCTGAACGCTGATGGATCTTTATACAAGAGGAACTTTGATATGGTACTCCTCAGATGTGTTGACAAGACGGAAGCAGATCTGTTGATGCACGAAGTGCACGAAGGATCTTTTGGTACCCATGCAGGAGGACATGCCATGGCTAAGAAGTTGTTAAGATCAGGTTATTATTGGATCACAATGGATGCAGACTGTTGTGCTTACGCCAGAAAATGTCACAAATGCCAGATCTACGCAGATAAGGTGCATGTGCCTCCCAATCCTTTGAACATCATGTCTTCGCCATGGCCCTTTGCTATGTGGGGCATTGATATGATTGGCAAGATTGAGCCAACTGCGTCAAACGGTCACAGATTCATCCTGGTCGCCATCGACTATTTCACCAAGTGGGTTGAAGCAGCCTCCTATGCAAATGTTACTAGGCAGGTGGTAGCCCGATTCCTGAAGAGAGACATCATCTGTCGGTATGGAGTGCCCGAGCGAATCATTACTGATAATGGTTCCAATTTAAACAACAAAATGATGGCAGAACTGTGCCGGGACTTCAAGATCCAACATCACAATTCTTCTCCTTACAGGCCAAAGATGAACGGCGCTGTTGAGGCAGCAAATAAGAATATCAAGAAGATTGTGCAGAAGATGGTAGTCACATACAAAGACTGGCATGAAATGCTACCGTTTGCCTTGCATGGGTATCACACATCAATCAGAACATCCACTGGGGCAACACCGTATCAACTTGTATATGGTATGGAAGCAGTCCTACCTGTTGAAGTTGAACTACCCTCGTTACGGGTATTAATGGATGTTAAACTGGGTGAAGCAGAATGGGTTCGGTCCCGATTCGAACAACTAAGTCTGATCGAAGAGAAAAGATTGGCTGCAATCTGTCATGGGCAGTTATATCAGAAGAGAATGAAGAAGGCCTTCGATCAGAAAGTCAGGCACCGAGAGTACCAAGTGGGAGATCTTGTGCTGAAAAGAATCCTCCCTCCTCATACAGACCACAGGGGAAAATGGACTCCAAATTATGAAGGACCATTTGTTGTAAAGAAAGTTTTCTCTGGTGGAGCACTGATGCTCAGCACCATGGATGGTGAAGATTTCCCATCCCCTGTGAATTCAGATGCAGTTAAAAAATACTTCGCATAAAATGACCCGCTGGACATAAAAACAGAATGTAAGTCCAGGCAAAAATAGGGCATCCCGGCGAGTCAAAAACAGAATAAAAGACTCGGGCAAAAGTAAGGAAAAATGAACAAAAAATGTACACCCGCTGAGTTGAAAAGTCGCATTGGACAACTCAGGCAAAAATGGGTATCCCGATGGATTGAAAACCCGAAAGGGCGATCCATGCAAAACAAGGGAATAAGCGAACAATTGCATTCTGAATTCGTCTGTATCACCTACAACTTGGTAAGCTTCCGAAGGATCAAGCTTCAATCAGAATCAACTCTCTCCAGAAAGCAAGACGAGAAGAACGTCATTGTCATACGAGTCATAGCAGAAGGGGAAGCTCCTTGAAAGCATCGTCAGCATCGCCAATACTTTATTTCTCAATTTGTAACAATCTCCTCATTTCAGGAGATATGTTTCTTTGGCTGTATCTTGCCAATTCAGGGCACATGAATTAATAAAATCAGATTTTCAGTCACGCTTCGTCTTTTTACATTTACGTTTTGCAAAGAGTTGTCTGATATCTCTAAAATACAATTACATAAGTACAGATGCCTTCTCTAAAAACAAAACACATGCTTACAGGGAATGTGATTATTCTCGAAAGTACTTAACTCCTATGACGGAATCCAGTAAGGGATACCTCGGGACCTTTTGTACGTTTCATTATCTTTGCAGGATTGCAGGTATCCAGAACGCAACCTGGGGCATGCAAGTTACGTCTCAACAGGTAGGCGAATCATGATCAACTTGGTCTATCTTCCACATGGCACTAGAAGGTGCCCATTTCCCCAGCGGAGCTGCCGAATCAGCATGCACTCAATCTCAGCATCTGAAATGCTCTTCCCCCAGCTGAGTAGCCCCCCATTGCCTTCCCCAGCGGAGTTGCCAAGTCAACAAACAAGCTTAACACTCAGAATGCTCTATCCCCAGCGGAGTTGCCTCTTGTTGCTCTCCCCAGCTGAGTTATCAACAGCATTCCCCAGCCGAGTTGCCATCCTTCCTCAGCAGAATGCAGAAATCAGGGAATCATCTCCCCACAAAGTCCCCGGCCTCTATTCAGAAGAGCAACGCACGAAGGAGATCACAACAGGGTGAAGGAAGCTTCTGCAAACCCCAGCTGGGTCTCCCATATTATAAGGATATGTCGATCAGTGACCTATATCCCCCAAGCAGATACACCAATGATCTCATCCCCAGCTGGGATGTCTTCCTCAGCAGATCAGCCAGAGATCTTCGCGGCAACGAGATCCGAATCCCGGATCTGTGCTTCTTTGTATAATCATAGCATTTGCATCATAATATACCCTCAAAGCGTAGCATTCCGTCTAATACGGAGCATTACGGCAAAAATCAAACGCATAGCATAATCATAAGTCATGTTGTGAATTGAACACTTGTAAATATTGACAATCTGTCGTTATACAGAATAGTTCCCCCAAAATCCCCCAGAATCCCAACAAAAGCAGTTGCCCCATATTCAAATACCAGCATGTACCTTTTGGTACCCGTCCGTGCCATTGTTCCCCAGTAAAGTCGCCTGAACAAACAAAATCACCCTCATTACAAACACTTCAGGACACCCGTCCGTGTCAAATCACCAGCAGAAAGCCAAAGACACCCTCTTTGCACTCACACATACTTATACATACACTTTCTTGACACCCGTCCGTGTCATATCCCCAGCGCAGTCGCTTACACTTTTACAACCCATATACTTGTTGATGTTATATTACTTTTCTCTCTTGACACTCGTCCGTGTCACTCTCCCCAACAGATAAACACTCATCATTATATATACTCACTACTCATTGGTACACTTATACAGATACTCGTCCGTATCTTGTATACACCATCACTCATACCCCCACAGATTCGACAGTAGTCCTTGTTCTTTGTTAACCAGTTGGTACTCGTCCGTACCATCATCTCAGAACATTGCGTCTAGTGTTTGTTTCTACATGATACTCGTCCGTATCATAGTCTTAGGGATGCTCGTCCGCATCTTTAATCTATACACCGTGTCAAACACTTATGTCTCCTTGGATATAGATACTCGCCTGTGTCTACTATTCCCCAGAAGAGTCCTTTCAGACGCAACACTCGTCCGTGTTCTTTGTTAACCAGTTGATACTCGTCCGTATCATCATCTCTGAACATATGTCAGTGTGTTTCTACATGATACTCGTCCGTATCATAGTCTTAAGGATGCTCGTCCGCATCTTTAGTCTATACACAACACCAAACACTTATACTTTCCTTTCTGGGTTGTAAACGCTCGTCCGTGTTTACTATATCCCCAGTAGACCGCCAACAAAGCAATTTTTTCTAACACTCGTCCTGTGTTATGATAATCCTGAGAGCAGCCGTACCCTGCTGAGTGGTCGTCCTCCACTTCTTGATGGCCGTCCTCCATCATGCTCGTCCGATGGCCGTCCCCATCGTTGATTTTATCAGCCGTCTCCTGCTAGGTGGTCGTCCTCCACCTCTTGATGATCGTCCTTCATCACTTTATCCAATGGCCGTCCCCATTGTTGATTTTGGTTATCAGGCATTCGTCCTATGTCATGATAAACCTTGAGAGCAGCCGTCCCCTGCTGAGTGGTCGTCCTCCACTTCTTGATGGTCGTCCTCCATCATGCTCGTCCGATGGCCGTCCCCATCGTTGATATTTTCGGCAGCCGTACCCTGCCAGGTGGTCGTCCTCCACCTTTGATGGCCGTCCCCATCATATCTCCTTTATTTCCCAACAGAGCAGCCGTCCCCTGCTAGGTGATCGTCCTTCACCTTTGATGGCCGTACCCCATCATCTGTTTATTTCATTTATTCTTTAACCCGATGGCCGTCCCCGTCGTGGTCCCTTTTCCTTTTCAGCCCGATTGGCCGTCCCCATCGTTGTTTACTTTGCTTTATGAACTTGATGGCCGTCCCCGTCATGTTTCATTAATCCCCATAGAATTTTACAGCTTTATCTTGATGGCCGTCCCCATCATAATATCTTACTTTTTCCAGCTAGTCGGCCGTCCCCGTCTTAGCTTTGCCTTTTTATCCCCAGCATGTCGGCCGTCCCCGTCATCGCTTTTCACACTTTGCCCAGCATGTCGGCCGTCCCCGTCATTGCTCTTTACCCAGCGGTCGTCCTCTGCTCGACGGTCGTCCTCCGTCGCCCACACTTTACAATATACTTTATTTTGCTTTTACAATCTATATCCCTTTTCTTTTTCATTTCTGTGAGTGCAAATTTTGGACTGTCTTTGGTATTCAACCACAAGTTACCTTGTTTGGTCTGTTAAGCCGTCGCTTACATCCTGCACAGCTAACTCATGCTTGAATAGGGGCAGCTGTAAACACCCCAAATTTGCCCTCACCCATTCACACCATGGCTTGTGATCATCCTCATATGCATAAATACAATCATATCATCTCACATCTCATTTTTTGTGATTCACTGCATAGTTTCTAAGGCATCTGCACCTAGGGTTTGTGATCTGAGCAATCCCAAAGCATCTTGAGCTATTCCAAAGGCCACCAATCAACTCAAAGGGGTCCATGTGTGTTCTTACATCATATTTCATCTCCTCAAAGTCAAAAATGCAGAAGAATCACAAGAACTAGGGTTTGAGTGGATGCAGAGCCAGGTTGAACTGCACAGTTGACCTAAAATTAGGGTTTTGGTTTCAGAGACCATAATCTCAAATTTTTTGGTCATTCTTGTTTCCATTGGTCTTTATATGGTATAGGGAGTATGCATATCAATTTTCATGAAGAAATTCCATGGGGAAGTCATCTGATCAAGGGTTGACTTTTCAGACAAGTCAGTGCAAAATCAGGGCATCTGAGGCCCCCAATGACCCAACCAATGGGTGATCTTCATCATTTTGAGTGTATATGATCTTTATTTGATCATGGAAGAAGGTTGAAGTTCATAAAAATCAGGAATTTAGGGTTTTTGCAAATGTTGACTTTTTGGGCATAGTTGACTTTTCAAGAATGCCTCATTTTAGGTCAATTTTCAAGCCTTGATTCATGATCCAAAAAGGCTTCAAATGGAAAAACTTTGGTCATGAAAGTTGTAGATCTCATCTTTCCCTTTTCAAAAAGTACAAGAACATGATCAAACTCTTCTTGGATCAAAAGTTATGACCATGCAAAGTTGCCAAAAATCATTGTTTTTCAAGGTATGCACCAAGTGTGAAATTTTGCAAAGTCATGAACAAATGCCTTATGTGACTTCTAATTCCTCTCAAACCAGTACACAAACATTTCTCTAAGTCATAAAATCAGAATTGAACCAAGAATGCCCTTGGTTATAGTTCATGTGACTTGACTTTTCTCATGAAAGTTCAAAAAAGCAACAAGTTGCAAAAAGCTCATGATCACCTCTCACCAACCTGCAGCCTTGAGTGCTGAGCTTTGCTAGACCTCTCTCTCACCATGCTGCACCAGAACCAACCTTGTACTTGCCTAGACTTTGAGCCCATGCCTCTCTTACAACCAAGTTGACATTTTGCAAAAGTAAACATCCCAATCAATAAAGGACATGTCACATCTCCCAGCCACTTGCAATTGTTTATACTATCCAAATGCTGGCCAAAACATAAGACACACAGGGTTGAAGCTATCACATTACACACATTCACAAAAACACTACACATTGCAAAAACTTTCGAATCTGCCTCCACAGCCAAGAAACACTAAAACTTTCTTCATCAACCAACTCAACACACTCCATAGGCCTCAAACCACCAAAGCTCAAGCCTGAAACAAGCCTGACCTGAGCTCTACCATTTCTCACCTTTCAAACCAGTTCCCTTCGAATCTCACTATACAGCCATCAAACACTCCATTTTTCTTCACCAACAAGTCAAGCATACCACAAGGAGTCAAAACCACCCTTTTCTTTGAACTGAAACAGCCTGTACACAAAGTGCATTTCCTGCTACACCAGAAGTGAATCTCTCAAAGCAGCTTGCCTAAGCTCATTCCAGGCTTTCCATTAGCTTCAAGGGGTTCAGGGGAGTTGTTCTGCATCAAAGCAAGGCCAAAAGAGCTCACATTCACCAGTTCTTCATCTCAGGTAGTCTCAAATTTCAAACTTTTAAAGCTTGTTTCTTTTGCTACAAATTGAAAGTACATGCTCTGGGGATCACTGTGATGTGTTTAGAATTTAAAATGGTGGGAAAATGAGCATTTGGTGAGCGTCTGAAAGTTTGGCCCCATTTTTATTTTGCTTCGATTCAAGTTGTTCTTGTTGGTAAAATGATGTTTGATCATGGATTTGGGTTGTAAGGAGTGTGGGGAATGTTTCTGGGCAGTTAATTTGACATGGGGTGGCCTGGATGAGAAACTAGGGTTTTGGTATGGCCGGAGAAGACGACCGGAGCTCATCTCCGGTCGCCTGAGTGTAATTAGGGTTAAGCCTGGTTAATTAAGCAACTTTGAATCTTGAGCGTAGGATCATCTGACTTTGTTTGACTTCGCGCGTGGATGAGTGGTGCAGATGGGTCCACTGTGCCCTAATCATCATTAACTCATTTAATTATTTCATAAAACTTAATTAAAGTCAGAAGCAATCTGGACCCTTCATAAACGCGCGCGGTCAATGGTTTCCACCCCAGTTCAAATCTCCACCATCAGATTGAAATACTTTCCATTTTATTTACTTTTTATTTCATTTTATTTCATTTAAATTGCATAATTAATTTAAAATAGCATAAAATTCTTAAAAATTATGAAACTTTTTCTTTAAAGTTTTATTAATTTTTAAGACACAAAAATATTTTTATTTTATTTTTTATCATTAAAAAAGTATTTTTAAATATTTAAAAGATTATTTTTAATTGATTAATGGGAATTAATTAATTAAAAATACTTTTAGGTATTTAAAAATTACAAAAAAAATTCATGAAATGTTCTAAGACCTTTAGAAACATTGTCCAACCTTCAAACCAAATTTCTTTTTTGATCTTGATGCATTTTAAGAATTTTTCATGGAATTAAATCACATTTTGTGCATTATTTTGATCACAAGTTTAAAAATTCATTTCTGCCTTTTGGTGGAGGTTGAGACATTGATTCTTTTTGCATTGTTTTCCATTTGACATGTATTTTCAAGGATAAAAGGGCCATGATTTGATCTTGCATTTTCTAATTGATTGGCATTTGTTTTGATAAGAACCTTAAAAAACCCTAATAACTTGCAAAAATCATATCTTGAGATTGGTAAGGAGTTGGGAGTTCCCCTTTGGGCAGGGATTCATCATAGGTCTAGGGTTTCTTTGGGTGCCATTTTTCATTTTTTATCTTAGGGTTTGCTTCTGTTTTTGGTTTGTGTTTGATGTTTGATCCATAAACCCTAATTTGGGCTTTCTCTTGCATCCTTCTTGCATTTCCTTGCATAACATGACTTGCCATTGCATTTTGTGCATTCTTATGATTCTTTTGACATCTTAAGACATGCATGAAGCATCATTGATCATTGCATTACATCTTTGCCATGCCATTTGTCTTGTATGCTTCATGACATTTCATGTTTATTCATGTTCCTTAACTTGCATCATTGGCATCCATGACTTTGTATGAACATCCCTATGTCTTGTCTCATGTTTGCAGAACTTCATAACATCATAATCATCATGTGCATGCTCCTGGTTTGGCCTAGCATCATGTCATTTCATTTCATTTAGCATTGCATTGCATTTGTTTCTAACATTTCAGGTGGTAAGTAACCTTGAGAAGTGAATTTGCCTTCACTTCTCATAACTTTCCTTCTCATCTCTCTTGCATAGCATGCTGCATTTATACATGTGTTTGAGATTGAACTTGCTCATTCTTGTTCTTCTTACTTTCTTTCTTCAAGTGACTTGACTTCTTGAATGAAGCAAGTCACTTTGCTTCTCTTGATCTTGTTCATCTGCTTCCTGGTGGTTCCATTGAAGATTGTTCTTGCAAACCTCACAAACCTTAGGACCATCCAAGCATGACAATGAATTAGGGTTTTGATTAGTTTCCCCTCATAGTTTTTACCTTTGTGTCTCTCTTTGAGTCTTCTCTTCTCATCTCATAATCAGGGACTAAACCCTAAAGGCTTTAAGGCTTTGTGATTAAGCTTATGCCTGCATCCTTATCTTAGGATGGAGTGTATAACTTTAATCCTAAGTGTTAAACCCTTAATGTGTTTAAGTCTCTTAATCGATTCACATAATAATCATCAAGACATCACACTTGTAACTTGGGCCTTGCATTAGGGTTCTAATTCTTCCTTAAGTGGTTAAGAAGGACTAACCCTAGTGTTAATGGACAAGTCCCCCTCAAGTTGTCTTACAAACAATAAAATTCACTTCATCATCATATCATTAATCTAAAATCCACTTAATAAAGGCTTGTTTTGTCATGGGTTTAATCCCTAATCATGGATTAAGTTGAGGAGTCTTCCTCAGCTTAAACATTCTCATCTATTATCCTTCTTTTAGGATGGTGTAATGAGTCTGTTTAATCCTTGATTATGGCTTAACCTCATTACTCAACACTAAACAAAATCACAAAAAACATCTAAATAATCACAAGTAGGTTAATGATCTTAATCCTACACCGAAGGTGATTAAGTGTGAGAATCTGACTTCACACTTAAGGTATTCTCATTACCCCTAATCAGAGGGAAGATGTGATGAGTTTACTAAATCCGTTGGTTTAGACTTAAGCTCATTTTCTTATGACAAAAATCCAAAAAAGAAATAAAAGACTGAAAACTCAAAAACAAACAATAATCGTCTCCTTCGGGATTCTTTTCTCATCACCTTCACTCACAAACGAGAACTCGCTTCTTCCGTCTAATGCAAGACAGTTAGCACCTGAGCCAGACAGGTCATACACTTGAGCATTGACAAGCAAGCAGTTCACAAGTCAATTCACCTTTCAGTCTCTTTGGGTCGAACTACGGTGTTCTGACTTCCTCATTGCACGAGAGGATACGTAGGCATAACTTAACAGTTATCGAACAAAAGTCTCTGTATATTCCCCCTCTTTCAGTATCTTTCTTTAGCCTCATGATCTTGAGCATTTTATTCCTGGTCTCACACTGACACTTTCATACTTCACATCACTTACACACTTTACACTGACACCTGTACCTCTTTTCCAGCTATTTTATACACAGATTGCACTGACACTGTCCCTTTAAAACACAAATCTTTCAAGCGTGGATCCCGTCGAGTACGACGGACAATCTGGGTGCTAATACCTTCCCAGGTTGTAACCAACCCCCTTTCTCAGTCTCTCTGGTTCGCAAACCGTCTTATCCATCTTTTTCTAGGCTTATGCAGCATTGCCTTTCCTCCGGGATAAAAATGCCTAGCTGGCGACTCTATTCATTCTCCAGTGAGTTCACGGCTGTGTGTTCTCACCGTTCCCTTCGCCGACCGTTCGCGCTTGTACCTGGATGCAAATCTTTGGGAGCGACAGTCTCGTGTCACAATAATTGGAAGAAGAGGTATGATTGCCATGTTGGACATGCGACCAGTTACTTGAAGATTACAAGTCCGTGAAAACGCTACTGATCGCTGAAGGTATCCAAGATTGATAGGTCCAGACAGAGTCAAGCCTCCTCAACTACGGTAATATTCAGTTTCTTTACTGCATTTCCATTTGTATTTCCTTTTATTTGCTAAACATTTGTCTACATGTATGAAATTTGTTTGCTTTTGAATGTTAGCAATAATAAAACTCCCATGTTTTTCTTGAAGTAGTTCATTTGTCACTTATAATTTTGTATGTTTGCATTGCAATACCAACTGTCGTGCTTAAACTCTATAGGGGAGAATGACGAAACAAAAATGCAAGAATCTCTAATTATGTGCTCTTGAATAAGACCATGTTGACAATGTACAAGCTTTGTTTCAAATCCCTAAACACCAGAGATATAAGGGAGATAAACCCTCGCTAACCCCTTTGAGCCTTGAAGTAGGAGTTTCTTTTCGCACAAAAAAACCCTCACATGTAACCCAGGGGCAGGTTAGGTGTCAGCTAGTTGGACCGAGTGTTCAGACTTTCATAAAGGAGTGCGTATCTAAGGATCCATTACCTTTCATTGTACCAATCAAGAGGTCCAAAGACCAGAAACCAAAACGGTTATCCTAATCAAGAGGTCCAAATATTGGAAGCCACAATGGTTATCCTTCATCAACCAAAGAATGGGGCAGTCACAACCCTCGCAAAGCAATCAAGACAAACAGTGTCACACGATTTGTTTAGAATAAAAAAAATGAAACAAAAGCCCGCTAAGTCGAAACTTGAAAACAAGCGACTTAGGAAAAAATTAGGGCATCCCGCTGGACTTCACAATCCAAGATTCATAAGAATCAGTCCAGGCAAAAGTTAGGGGCAAGCAAAAGAACGCAAAAGAGAAAGACAAAAAATATTACACAAGAAAGATCCTCAAACAAGAACAAAGTCATGTGGCACAGACACGAAAGACAAAGGGGTGACTGACTCCCAATAACAACTTGAGTAGTGTTTGAATCGTTAGCAGCAATGGTTCTTCAACCAACACGAAACCCTTATGAAAGGTTAATGCTTTTGAAGATTATTTGAACATAGGAATGGAGGACATCACGAAGAGGGGTGGGTACCTATAACTTCGATCCTATATCCTTTATTTCTATAGTCGTGAACCAGTCCATGATACACCCTCGAAAGCCCTAACTGAAACAAGGTTATTTTGAGAGTGTACTACCACGAGACTGTGTTCCTGACTCCTATGAGTTGCGCCAAAAGGCCTTTGTTGGTATTGCATGTGCATGCTTTCTTTTATTAAAAAATAATGTCGTAACTTAACTAGTGATTCTCTCACAAAGTTTTGCGACACCTTTTCAATAAAGACTTCAAGATTAACATGTGTGTTGCATTAGAATTTTCATTCTTAGAATAAACATTTTCTGCTTGCACACATTTGTTTGACATCATAGAAGTTCACATCAGGAATCACAGTCCAGAAGCTTAATCTTGCCAAGTTGATAAGTTTGAAACTTCTGAAGGACAATCACATCGAGGTGCACTTTTCCGAGAAAGGTCCATTGAGTAAGGACTGCCCAAACCAGTCGTGGTAAGAACTAGCCGATCCGGGGCAGTTACGTCGAGCAATCTCTTCAAAACTCAGCCAAACTGGGGAAATCACTTCGAGATTCAAGAGAATTTAGTCTGGATATTCCTTCAAAGATACTCGTACTGGGGAAGGCCACCCCAATAGCACAAGAATTCATTCTTTCCCGAAGACAGACAATCAGAATACTGAGGCAGCCGTACTTATGAAGGTTTTCTATGTCATCGTTTGGTCGCCACTTTTTCTGATTGAGTCCGTTACCATCTAATGGTCGCTCGCCAAGCCAATTCTCTCGTTCAACACTTCCAATAGCTATAAGCTCATCTGTGTTGACGATGGCTACCTCCCTAGCAAGGATTATGCCAATTCATACAGTCACTGTGATACCTAAGAGTTTAAAGACACCAGGTCTTTTGTAAAATCCTCTTGAGGTATAGTCCGGGAGAAAGAAAATGATCCCTAGCACGAAACTACTTGAAGTCTTTCCTCCCCCAGCAGGATGTGTTTCGGGTTTGGTATTCCCCAATAGACGGATAGAAGTTATGTCCAGCAGAGGGCATCACAAAACTTTTCTCTTCAACAGGTCACCTTCATTCTGTTCCTCAACAGATCTAGGGTTGCTCCTATTCCCCCAGCAGATCTCAGACAAATGTTTCTCTTCCCCAATAGATCTCGGGAGATTTCCTTGCTCCAGCAAAGCAGTAAGGATTGATAATCCCCAAATAGAGATTCGTCTTCCCACAGTGAAGTTTTCAAGTATTCTGGAAGCCAGCATAATGATTCCCTTCCCTGGTGTCATGGGGCATCATGCCGTGCAATTCAACATATGCATGCTCAGCATAATCCAGGTTTGAAATTCTTAAAGTACAGCCGTAGACTGGCCATAGTCCATCCTCTGGGTGGAAAATTCTTAAAGTCTAGCCATAGACTGGCCAAAGTCCTTCCTCAGGGTGGCGAATTCTTAAAGTCTAGTCGTAGATTGGCCAAAGTCCATCCTCAGGGTGGAAAATTTCTAAATTTCATCCGTAGACTGGCCAAAGTCCATCCTCAAGGTGGCGAATTTCTAAAGTCCAGCCGTAGACTGGCCAAAGTCCATCCTCAGGGTTGAAAATTTCTGAAGTCCAGCCGTAGACTGGCCAAAGTCCATCCTCTGGGTGTCAAATTTTGAAGTCCAGCAGTAGACGGGCCAAAGTCCATCCTCTGAGTGACAAATTCCTGAAGTCCAGCCGTAGACTGGCCAAAGTCCATCCTCCGGTGGCGAATTTCAAAAGTCCCCCATAGTGGGCAAAAGTCCCTCGTAGTGGGAAAAAGTCCCCCGTAGTGGGCAAAATTCCCCCTTAGTGGGCAAAAATCCACCATAGATTGGCAAAAGTCCACCGTAGATTGGCAAAAGATCCCCATAGTGGGAAAAAGTCCACCGTAGATTGGAAGAAGTCCCCCGTAGTAGGCAAAAGTCCCCTGTAGTGGGCTAAAGTCCAACCGTATATTACCAAAAGTCTGTCCTCAGGGTGGAAAAGTATCTGAAGTCCAATTGTAGATTGACAAAAGTTCATCCTCAGGGTGGCAAAGTATCTGAAGTCACCCCCGGCTTGGCAAGTCAGCAGTCTTCGGGCACACCACCAAAGGCATTCCCCATTTACTATTCTCTGCATCAGAATTGCACCCAAGTAGAGTTCAGATTGTTGGGTTTATATCCATTTTCTTCATCTCCATCAGAGTGTAAATTTTCTGGTTGTTTCTGGTATTCAATCCCTGCATACCTCAAACATCTGAGAGCCACTGCTACCATCCATTCGGGTCTACAGTGATTGACTAGGGGCAGCTGTAACACCCCAAAAGTTTCCCTCTTATTTATCACCGATTCCGAGTAGCTTATGCTTCATTTCCGTGTCATCCTGCATATTCGTCCATACATTGCATAATAAAAACAATCATAGAAAGCATACATCATTGGTTGAGATGCAAGGCATGTGATCAAAGGTTATTGGGTGATTATCGGGTCTCGAAAAGAAAATAATCTCAGAAAACATGATCATGATCAGATATCCAAGGTTCCCACCAAAAAGAGAAAAATTCAAATTTTAGTTGAAGTAACCGGTTACCTCATAGGTAGTAACCGGTCACCTGTTAAAATTTGGAGAAAAAGCCCAGTTTTTGCACTAGTGGTTACCTCATTGGTAGTAACTAGTTACTTTGCCCATATTTTCAAAAATTCAAAAATCAGTTGGTTGCTTCCCTCCACTTTCCATTTACCACTTTGCTTTGTTTTTCTACCAAACTCAGAACATTCCACACTCTTCCAAGGGAATATTCTCAAAATATACCAAGGAATATTCCAAGAATATGCCATGTAATATTCTAGGAATATTCCCGACCAACCCTTAGCTTATGACCCAAGCCTCGCGTCCAAGCCTCGTGCCAAACCTAGACCTAACTCCCAAGCTACCTCTTATATAAACCTTGCTCATCAAGCCAAAAAGAGGTTAACACATTTCACACATTTTCCACCTTTATCATAATCTCAATTCTCTCAATTCTCTCCATTTTCCAAACTCACACCAAAGCTTCATCATCAAGATTCTTCAAGTTTTACATTGAAACTTGAGGAAACGGAAGCTAAGCCTCCATCATCTTCATCAATTTAGCGGATAATCAAAGAAATTGCTACAGTTGCGGTGTTTATTTCACCATTCGGAAGCGTTTCAGATATTCCTCACCAATTGCATTTAGTTTGCGCACTCGCGGATCGAAGCTTCAGATCTCTGTTATTCTCTTTGTTCATGTATTGATCAACATCGCAACAATCACCAAAGCAAGCCTCCGCTTTGTAGGTTAGTGAATCCGAAATCACTCCTCGTTTTAAATTATTTCTTTTCATCTCACCTCGCGCATTATTCTCCTTTTCTTGATTTTTGATACTTTGATTGGTTTGATCATTAAGAGCTAGAATAGTGGTGTCATTATAGTGTTAATAGGTGTTAGAATGTTGCCTCTAGGTACAAATTTCGTGCTAGGTTGATAGGCCTTATAATAGAGCTTATTTATATAAGTTGCTACTGGTTTTTGCATGAAAATGCAGAAATTTTTTATTCTAGTTGCAGAGTAACCGGTTACCTGTGTTAATTTGGCAGAAATTTTTTATTCTAGTTGCAGAGTAACCGGTTACCACTGAACCAGAATGAGAAATTCTTGCATTTTCTTGCATTTTTTATATCCATTCTCCCTCCAATCATCTTGGATCTTTAGGACATAATTTTAGGGAATTTTTAGGAGCTGATTAGGAATAAGTGTGTGTAATTTCGCTAACTTTCGACATGCTTTTCGTTATGTTCCGAATTTTGGCGTAAGTGTTGCATATATGTCCATAACATGTTGTGATCATTGTTCACATGATTTAGCATCATCCATTGCATGTTAATAAGGGTTTATACTTCTGTTATGCATCACATTTGTGATCCACTCATCTTTAGGTCGATTGTGCGCGAATTTAAGAAAATTGCATATTATTTAAAACCGCACAAATCGCATAATTCACATCCATTGATTGTGTGTTCATATGTTGCATTCCATTGTCGACATCCATTTCATGTTGTTGCATATAGATGCATAATCATTGCATTTCATTATTTGCATTGAAATTCCATTTTTGCATTCCAAAAATAATTGAAAATCTGCCATGTTTTCATCATTGCATTTGGAAACAGAAGATGTTAAAAACATGCTACATTATTCTGTTTTGGTCTTTTTACAACTATTTTCATGCTGTTTAGTAGCTGTAATAGGCTGTTTGCGGTTCTAGTTGCATTTAGTAGCTATTTGTGTAATAGGAAGTTGTAGTAGTTGCTGACTTTAGGCTTCGCTTAGCTTTTTAGTTTCCTTAGACTTAGAATTGAGTCTAGTTAGGTCATAATTGTATTAGGAATTATTTAGTAGTTGTTTACCTCTTTCCTTTTATCACTTTAGCCCTATGTTACTAACCTTTATTTTGTAGGGAGGTTGAGGTAAGCCTTGTTTATATAACTTCTTTCCTTATCTTTCTTTATGCTTTCAAATTGTGTTTGTCTTAGCCCTTTAGGTTTTGTCTTGTACAACTTCATGTTAATCCTTCTTTATGAACAACTTAACTTATTTAGAGAAGTAAGTTGCTTTCTAGTTTCTTCTTCTTTTCCTTTTCTTCTTTAGGATTAGAAGACCTCATAAACCATAGGGTCTCCCCTGCAATAAACAACTTGGATGAGTTTTAGTTCCCTAGTTTTTTCCATTCTCGACTTGAATCATGTTTCTCATCTCAAAAAGAAAACAAAATACCTAATAAAGGTCGAGCTTTCTCATGCGCCAGGAGACTTTGCCATGGGATGTTTGCACGCATTCCATTTCAGGATGAGGTGTATGATATCTATCATGATGAACAAGTCTTAGCATGAGGATGCCTCACAAACACAAAAATAAAAAACAATTCTTCTAAAAGACGGTAACAAAGACACCACATCTTCTCTTCTCATCTCTCATTCTTTGCAGACGATTATGACTTTTCTCGACAATTCGACAATAACATGGTAACGCACTCGATTTAGCGAGCCTGTAACACCTGAGTTAGAGTTATGGCAATGTCATCCTAAAAAACACAAACAAAGTTCCCGCCTAAGTTAGACGAACTAAGTCGACTCTAATTCTCATTTTCCATGAGATACGTAGGTAGTGGGGTTGGGCCCATTCGAGCACACTCTTTATTTTCCCTACATTTTCCCCATTCTTTCTTTTCGTTCTCTCATTCCAGTTCCAGTAGCGGTTTTTATTCAGCCTCAGTTTTATTTCTCACCCTTTGAAACAGACAAACAAGCGTGGATCTCATCGGGTACGGCGGGCGATCTGGGATGCTTATACCTTCCCAGGTTGTAACCGACTCCCGAACCCAATTCCTTGGTCCGCAGGGTCTTGTTCTTTCTTTTTCTCTTCGGTTTGTGCAACATAACCATTCTCATTCATTCGGGATAAAATGTATGGCTGGCGACTCTACCTTTTTCGCGCCACTTTCGCGTTTGTACTAGGATGAAAATGTCGAGAGTGACAATATGGATGTCATTTTGGGAATACATTATCTAGAGCACAATCGTGTTTCTTACTCTAGAGGAGGAAGAGTTGACTAATACTATACCGAGCAAAGAATTGAGAACCTTGTTGGAAGATGGAGGTAAAAAATTTACGGTGTTTTCCTCACTGTTTGTAGATGGAAAAATGTCAATTGAAGAGTTGCCAGTGGTGAAAGAATTTCCAGAAGTGTTTCCAGATGATATCACGGAGTTACCTCCCGAAGGGGATGTTGAAGTTGCAATTGATCTTGTTCCCGGTACTAGACCTATATTTATAGAACCATACAGGATGTCTGTGTCGAGTTGGCGGAACTGAAATATCAGATAGGCGATTTGCTTGATAAGAAATTTAGTATACCCAGTGTATCACCGTGGGGAGCTCCAGAGTTATTGGTTAAGAAGAAAGATAGTAGTATGCAGTTGTGTATTGATTATCCTCAACTGAATAAAGTGACCATTAAGAATAAGTATTCGTTTCCAAGGATTGATGACTTAATGGATCAGCTCGTGGGAGCTTGTATTTTCAGTAAGATTGATTTGAGATCTGGTTATAATTAGATACAGTTAAAGAATGATAATATTCAGAAAATGACTTTTAGAACTCGTTACATACATTACGAATATACAGTGATTCCTTTCGGAGTGTCTAATGTGTCGGGTGCATTCATGTAGTACATGAATCATATCTTCCATTCGTATTAGAATCAGTTTGTCGTAGTCTTTATTGATGACATTCTGATTTATTCCAAGTCAGGAGAAGTTCATGCATAACATCTTAGGATTTCCTTGTGGGTGTTGAAAGATAATCAGATGTTTATGAAGCTTTCAAAGTGTGAATTTTGGTTGCAAAATGTGGGCTTCTTAGGATGTGATTTTTGATGATGGCATATGATTGGATCCAGCTAAGGTAAGTAAAGTACTTCAATAGGAACGTCCAAAGTTAATGACAGAGATTAGGAGTTTCTTGGGCTTAACAAGTTATTATAGAAGATTCATTGAAGAATTTTCTAATTTGGTTTTACCATTAACTTAGTTGACGAGAAAGGGTCAAGCTTTTTTTAGGTGTAAACACCCCAAATTTGCCCTCACCCATTCACACCATGGCTTGTGATCTCTTCATTTTCATAAATTCAATCATAACATCTCATACCACATTTTTGATTCACTGCATTGATTCAAAGTCATCTGCATCTAGGGTTTGTGATCTGAGCCATCCAAGAGCCATTTGAGCAACTTCAAAGGTCTTCAATCACTTCAAAGGGGTCCATGAATGTTAAAACATCATATTATATCCTCCCAAGATTAAGAAAGTCAAAGAATCACAAGAACTGAGAAAGGCATGGAAGCAGAGCCAGGTTTAACTGCACAAATGACCCAGAATTAGGGTTTTGGTTTCAAAGGCCATAACTCAAAATTTTTTGGTCATTTTTGTTTCTATTTGTCTCTATATGTCATAAGGATCATGCATATCAATTTTCATGATGAAATTCCATGGGGAAGGCATCTAATCAAGAGTTGACTTCTTGAGCAAGTCAGTGCAAAATCAGGGCATCTGAGGCCCCCAATGACCCAACCAAAGGGTGTTATTCATCATTTTGAATGTGTATGATCTTTATTTGATCATAGAAGGTGTTAGAAGTTCAAAAATTGCAAAATTTCAAGCCATTTGCATAGTTGCCTTTTTGGGAAAATGACTTGTAATGAAAACTTGCCATTTTGGGAAAAATTTTCAACCTCCTCAAATTGATTTAAAAGTGCTTCAAATGAGAAAACTTTGGTCATGAAAGTTGTAGAGTGGATCATTCCCTTTTCAAAAAGTACAAGAACTCATTCTAATTCATTTTGGATCAAAAGTTATGGCTTGTCAAAGTTGGGGAAAATCACATAATTTCAAGTCTTGCACCAAAGAGGCAAAGTTGCAAAACCCCTTGCCAAGGTAAAATGTGACTTCAAATGGACTTCTAACCTTTTCACAAACATAAACCATGACCTAAAATTCAGAATGCACCAAATAATTTCCCATTTTCATGACTTATGCTTCAAGTAATCACACTTCTCTTATACACTGACACTTCTCTTATACACTTCACACTTCTTTTACACTGACACTTGCATTCTTTCCAGCTTTGATACACAGATTGCACTGACACTACCCCTTTAAAACACAAATCTTCAAGCATGGATCCCGTCGAGTACAGCGGACAATCTGGGTGCTAATACCTTCCCAGGTTGTAACCAACCCCCTTTCTCAGTCTCTCTGGTTCGCAACCGTCTTATCCATCTTTCCTCAGGTTTATGCAGCATTACCTTTCCTTCGGGATAAAAATGCCTAGCTGGCGACTCTATTCATTCCCTCTCTTTCGCCGACCGTTCGCGCCTGTACCCCTTCTGACCTAGGTGTCATTTGGTGGGAGCGACAACTTGGCGACTTTGCTGGGGACCCTTATACTGTAACCAGGGCTTCTGGTTCTTTTTGTGGGTTCCTCCTAGCGCTTGTTTGATTTGTGTTTACTAGGGTGTTATGTGCTAATTGTGTTTATATATAGTTTGCTTTATTTACTGCTTTATGTACAGTCATTTATTGCTTTCTTTATACTTTTATACATCATACTGCCATACTGTCATTTTGCTGGATCTGGTTTGTTGTCTTGGTGGGTGGGGTTCCATTGAGAGTTTGAGGTCCTATACATGGGACCTAAGTGACACCTAGGCTAGAGTGGTTCATGTTTTTTCCCATTCCATTTCGGTCTGGTGCGGGAATATGAAACACGGTTCAGATGTGGGTTTCTTCTTGAGAACCCTGTGCTACAAATTTCCTGTAGTGCCAGGGCTATCTGGGAAGCCTGCTAAGTCTGGGTGACCTATATTATGACCTTCAGAAACTGAGGTGAATTAGAGGAGGATCTTTTATGGTTATTGTAAACATTGTACCTCCGGGTTAGAATTGTTTACACTTCTCATAACTGATCCAGGTCTGAGGATCCTTGTTCTAGAACACCACCTGTGAGGGGGTTGGGCTGTTTACAGGTTTGCAGGTACCATTGGCCACATCATACCCTGACACTTTGTTTGATTAAGAGTACTCCATTTTGGGACAGTTCTTGTGATTAACCCTGGACATGTGACTCTTTATTTGAGTCCCCCACCTTGGTTACTGGATTTCTAAACCTCCGTCTGGACTTCTTGGACATGCATTGGACTTTATATCAAGACAGTAATCAGATCCAGCTTGATCACAAACCCTTGCATATCATTAGCATACATCATCATTGCATCATTTAACATTTGTTTATTTGTTTTTCAGGGTATCCACATTATATCTAGCTTGGTTTTGACCCCTTCATCTACATAGACTCCTGTTTCATCAGCTATCTGCTTCAGCTATTTTCATCAGCTATCTGCTTCAGCTATTTTCATCAGTTGTCTGCTTCAGCTATTCTCATCATCACCAGCATCAGCCTATCAGTGGCTTATCTCCAGTACCAGTCTTGATCCTCATCAGCACTTTTCTTCAGTTCTTCATCAGCAGTCATGGCACCCAGGAAGAGCAACATTTCATACCATTTCTTTGAGCCTGTGCTGACTGGCATTAGGCAGGTCCAATCACTTATCACCCCTGACCACATCCCATTATTCAGAGAGCATTATGGAGGTATCCTTGACATGATTATAGACCTGGATCCTTCCCAGAGGAGCATTATCCACACCTGCCTACATTTTTATGACCCTCCTTTGAGATGCTTCACTTTTTCAGACTTTCAGTTAGGACCTCTGTTGGAAGAGTTTTCATCATTGATTGGGGTACCTGTCAGAGGTGGAATCCCCTTCAACCCAGAGATGAATTCTCCCAGCAATGGAGAAGTAGCAAAAGCATTGTACTTGGAGCCTGCTTTGATTGAGCAAAGCATGACAACAAAGGCTGGAATTCCTGGTTTGCACTTAGATTTCTTGATTTCTCATGCCATCCTGAAGGCCTCCTTGGGAGAATGGAAGGCAGTCTGTGCACTGTTAGCCCTCAGCATATATGGGGTTATACTATTTGCGGATGAGCCCAAATTTATCAGCAAAAATGCCATTCATCTTCTCCTTCTGAGGAACCCAGTACCCACATTGCTGGGAGACTTTTATTATTCCATCCATCAGAGGAATGAGAAACAGAGGGGGAAGTTAGTAAGGTGTTGTGCACCTTTGTTTCACACCTGGTTGCTCAGGCACCTACCTAAGACAGATGACTTCTTGAATCCTCACCAGCAAAAGAATTGGGCTAAGAGGCTTATTGCTTTGACTTCAGATGACATCAGATGGTGCACCCAGAGCACCAAAGGCAAAGACATCATCACTAGCTGTGGGCAATACCCAAATGTACCTCTGATAGGAGGAAAGGGTTGCATCAACTACAACCCTTTGCTATTTAAGAGACAACTGGGCTATGCTTTGATTCACCCTCCTAGAGTGCAAGATTTAGCTGATACCTTGTATTGTAAGATAAAACCTAATGTAGTTGTTGTCAGACAAGCATCCTGGGCTTGGGAGAACATCCAGACAAAAGGGATGGCTATTCTTGGAAGGTGCAATAATGTTGCTTCAGCTCAGTACTATGACTGGTCCCATGCTAGAGCTCAGATTACCGGAATTCCTTTCCCCATTGAGGATATACCTGGACCCTCTACAGTACCACCTCCAGCAACTGTCAGCCTGGAAGAATTTGAGAAGCTGAAGGAAAGGAATGAGAATCTGTCTCAAGCTCTGAAGAAGACCCTTTGGGAAAGGAGTGATGGTCTCCTGGACATTGAGAGGTTGGAAAAACTTAAGGTGGAGCATCTGGCCAAGATTGAGAAAACAGAAGACTACATCAAGAAAGCAAGGGCTGGGGAGCAAATATTGAAGAATGCCTATAAAGAAGACAAGTACCAGCAGGCTAGGACTGAGCTTTATCTGCAGGAAAGTCAGGCTAGGTGGGTCAGGATCACTGAAGCCCGTACTCAAGAAGATGAGAGAACTCAAGCCAGGATTGAGCAGTTAGAGGCCAATGAAAAGAAGCAGCAGGAAGCTTTGCTGGCAGCCCAGAAGGAGATTTCAGAGTTGAAGCTTAGGGCTGGGTTGAAGAGATCAAAGGACCAAGACAGGCACAAGAAGCTGACCACTGCTATTGCCACTAGGAACCTCCTCATCAGGACTATTACGACGCATCCAGCTAGTCCAGTGACTGAGGCACTTCTGAAGGAGGTTAAGGAGGATGAGTTTGGACTTGATGTCTGACTCTTTGATTGTTGTTATTTCCATTTGATGTACTTTTCTTTTGTGTTGTATTTTGACCCTTCAGGGGCGTGTGTTGTAAAAAACAAACTATGTATTATGCACCATTTGTAATATATTTGTCAGTTTGTTTCATTGGATTTCTTTCTCTCAAGCAACATCAAGGCATCTTCCTCGAGGTCTGGAAAAATCAAAACCAAGAACCAAGCCGGATACCTTGGAAAACAAATAAGCATACTGCATTGCATACTAACTTTTGTTTTGTTTTGTAGGTTTTGTTATTAGTTTGTTTGTTACTAACTCTGTTGTGTCTCAGGAATTATTGCTCGCCGCCGGGTGTTCCCTCTCAACCGTCTGCACCGGTATCCTACTCGCAACAACCTTCCTGGTATCCAAATGGACCAAGTACAGCAAGATTTGACTGAGGTCAGAACTCAGATGGCTAATGAAAGAACGGAGATGAGAAACCAAATGGCTCAATTCATGACTGTGATGACTGGTTTGGCCCAGAGCAAAGAAAGGTAAGGGCATTGGTAGAAAGACAAACCCCCGAGGAACCTCACCCTGGGACTGGAGGAACTAGTAATAATGAGGGAGGTCAGCCTCATGTTAACCCACCAGTATTTGGACCTCATCTAGATCCAGAGGCCAACATCCCAAGGAATGTACAAGGCAACACTGCTGCAGGCAGGATCTTGCAGGAAGATCCTCAAGAGGAGCAGTTTACAGTAATGGGAGCTGGGGATGAAGTCTATGATAGGAGGTTTGATGAAATTGCTGGGAAGTTGAGATCTCTGGAGTCTCAAAATTCCTTAGGCTTTGATGTAATGGATATGGGGTTAGTGGATGGGGTAAGAATTCCCCACAAGTTTAAACCCCCGTGCTTTGAGAAATACAATGGAACTTCCTGTCCACGAACTCACCTACAGTCTTTTCTAGGAAGACTTAAAGCATATACCATGGATGAGAAGCTGTGGATGTTCTACTTTGAAGAGAGTTTGACTGGGGCTTCAAGGGAGTGGTATTCACACCTGACCAGAGCCACAATCAGATGCTGGAAGGACCTAGCTGAAGCTTTCATCAGGCAGTACCAATACAATCTGGACATGGCCCCTAACAGGACCCTCTTGATGGGAATGTCTCAATCCTCCAGAGAAAGCTTCAGGGAATATGCCCAGAGGTGGAGACAGCTTGCTGCTGCTGTCCAACCACCCATGTCGGAAAGATAAATGGCCGACATGTTCATGAATACTCTGCAAGGAACATATATTGATAGGCTAGCTGCCTTTTCCTCCACCAGCTTTGCTGACGTAGTTATAGCTGGGGAAAGGATTGAAAGCCTTTTGAAAATGGGCAAAATTTCTAATAATGGTGCAAGTTCATCCAGTAATCCCAGGAAGCCTTTTGTGGGACCCCGAAGGACTGGTGAGACAAATGCCATCCATGCCAGCAGGGGCAGACCTCAGTATGTTCATAGATCAGTGGCAGCTGTCACTATTCCAGCTCCAATTCCTCAGCAACCAGCATATCAACCACAACAACAACCACATTATCAACAGCAAGTTCAGCATCCGCCACAAAGAGCCTACAACAACAACAACAGCAGTCCACAACAGCAACCTTTTCAGCAAAGACCGTCACAGGCAAACAGGGTGATTGATCCTATCCCTATGCCCTATGCTGCCTTATTGCCACAACTCCTGAAGCTCAACTTGGTTGAGTTAAGGACATTGGCACCACCAGATCCCTCCAATCTTCCAAGGAATTATGATGTCAATGCCCGGTGTGCTTTCCACTCCAATGCACCTGGCCACAATACTGAGAAGTGCAGGGCTTTGCAAATGAAAGTCCAAGATCTGGTGGATTCCAAAGCCCTCAACTTTGCACCCCCTCTAAATGTCAACAAGAATCCCATGCCTAATCATGGAGGGCCAAGAATTAATGCCATTGAGGAAGACAAGCCATCTATCTTGATCACCAGTGTTGGACAAATTCGAACACCTTTGGTCGAAATTAAAGCTCAGCTTCTAGAGTGCCAGATATTCCCCGGGTGTGAGCTCGGTTGTGGGTATTGCAACATTGCAGTCAACGGGTGTGATAATTTGAGAAGCGACATAGATGGTCTTATCAAAGATGGCATACTTCAGATCTCAACAACGGCGCCTACAAATCCAGCAATTCCTTTGACAACAATTCCTGATTCTCCTACAACTGCAGCAATAATCATTCCTACCGATTCGTCAATATCATCAACAATGGCTCCGTCCATCACTTTAATAAATCAAATGTCAACAACCCTTTCTTCTACAACATCAGCACCCATTTATTCAGCCGAACCTTCTACAACACCAACAGAAATTAATGAAGATATCTCAAAAGTCACCATCTACAATGATCCATCAAATGTTCCTCCAAACAACAACTTTCAACAGCAAACAGTGGCACCTCCTGCCAGGTCACCAGTCACCATTTACTACGATCCACACACCATTTCGGTACCCTCCTCTGCGGCAGTCAATCCAGTTACTATCACGGTGCCTGGACCAGTTCCCTATGAAAGAAGTAATGCCATACCTTGGCATTATGGCTCTGACCTTTACTGCAACGGGGAGAAAATCACCTTGGATTCTTCAACCTCTTCTCCACAAATTGATAATGTCGGGGGAGGCGGAGGCTTCACCAGAAGCGGACGCCTTTTTACCTCGCAAACTCAGAAACCTAATGCCGAAGCAGAAGCTGCTGCCAAAGCAAAAGGAAAGAGTGTGGTATTCGAAGAACCGAATGTCAAAGAAACTCAGAAGACATCTTTTGAACAAGATGTAGACGAGTTTATGAGAATCATAAAGAGAAGTGATTACAAAGTGGTGGATCAGCTTCACCAAACTCCCTCAAAAATCTCCATATTATCCCTGTTGATGTGTTCTGAAGCTCACAGGAATGCATTATTGAAAGTCCTGCACGCAGAATACGTGCCAGAGGAGATCACTGTTAATCAGCTAGAAACTGTGGTAGCAAATGTCAACACCAGTCATGGATTGGGATTTACCAATGCTGACTTAACAACTGAGGGACGTAACCACAACAAGGCTTTACATATCACCCTAGAGTGCAAGGGTGTCGTTCTATCTCATATACTGGTGGACACTGGGTCATCACTCAATGTCCTACCAAAGAAGGCTTTAGTGAAGCTGAAGTATGATGGCTTGGCACTGCGTCCAAGTAATTTGGTGGTAAGGGCATTTGATGGCTCTAAAAGATCAGTGCTTGGAGAGATTGATCTGCCTGTGATGATTGGCCCGCAGACTTTTAAAATTACCTTCTATGTGATGGACATTCAGTCGGCCTACAGCTGTTTGTTGGGTAGACCTTGGATCCATGCCGCTGGCGCTGTTACGTCTACCCTTCACCAGAAGCTGAAATTCGAGTGGGAAGGCCAGATCATCACCATCTGTGGGGAAGAAGACATCTTTGTTAGCCATCTGGATACGTATAAGTACATTGAAATGGATGGAGAAATCCATGAAACCATGAGCCAGGGGTTTGAGGCCCTAAACATTAATGAAGCATCTACTGTACTGGGAACCTCCATAACCTCTTATCAGCAAGCCAGGAAAGTTGTTGAAGAGGGTACTGCCCAAGGCTGGGGCAAGTTGTTGCCCGTAGAAAAGAAAGAAGACAGATTTGGGTTGGGTTACAGACCAACTCAACAAGATCAATCAGAGGCTGCTAAAGAGCCCAACTTTGTTAGCGGGGGGATGCTCACCCCAGATGTTGTGAACAACTTGGAAGATGAGTCGGAAGATGAGCGCAACCTGGAGAGCTGGATACGTCCAAGGATCCCGGGGAGCCATGTCTCAAACTGGTCTTCCCAGGAAATTATAAGGGTTACTCCTGCAGAGCAATTATTATTTCCTGTACTTTAAAGCATGCATCAAGTCTTGCATCTTGCCCAAGATGTCAAGACTCATTTTGTAATCGGGGCATCTTGTAATTTTGTGCACACAGATCAATCAATGAATATCGGACATCTTTTGCAAATGAGTCTTTTTCTTTTCCGCTCACTGTTTTTCATTTTTCTTTTCGTACAAAAATAAAATGGAAATGTTTTTCAAAATGATAACTTCATTTTCACTTTTTCTAAACAAGATTAAAATCAATCACTAAAATGAACCAATTTAAACCCTTGCAGAAAGTGCCCTTCAGACTGCACTGACAATAGCACAGCTATGACTTCGTATGACTTTGACAATCCAATCAATCAAGCTGATGAAGGGGTTGAAGAAGATTATGAGCTTCCTGAAGAGCTAGCCAGGTTGTTAAGGCAAGAGGAGAAGGTTATCACTCCTCATCAGGAGGAGATCGAAACGGTTAATCTTGGTACGGAAGAAAACGTAAAAGAAGTTAAGATTGGGGCCTGCTTACAAGATTCAGTAAAAGAACGATGATTGATATGCTTCATGAGTATGTGGATGTTTTCTCTTGGTCTTATCAGGATATGCCAGGGTTGGACACCGACATTGTCATTCACAAGCTGCCTCTGAAAGAAGACTGCCCACCAGTAAAACAGAAGTTGCGCCGTACTCGCCCAGACATGGAAATGAAGATTAAAGAAGAGGTACAAAAGCAGTGGGACGCCGGGTTCCTTGCTGTAACTAGCTATCCACCATGGGTTGCTAATATTGTACCTGTGCCTAAGAAAGACGGCAAGGTGAGGATGTGTGTGGATTACCGGGATCTGAACAGAGCTAGCCCAAAAGATGATTTCCCTTTACCTCACATTGATGTATTGGTTGATAATACGGCTCAGTTCTCGGTGTTCTCCTTCATGGATGGATTTTCAGGATACAATTAGATCAAAATGTCACCTGAAGACATGGAGAAGACAACTTTCATCACACCCTGGGGCACGTTTTGTTATAAGGTGATGCCATTCGGACTGAAGAATGATGGTGCCACTTATCAACGAGCTATGGTGACATTATTCCATGACATGATCCACAAAGAAATTGAATGTTATGTGGATGACATGATCGCCAAGTCCCTCACAGAAGAAGATCACCTGGTAAATCTGTTGAAGTTATTCAAGCGTCTGAGGAAGTACCAACTGAAGTTGAACCCCAACAAGTGCACATTCGGGGTGCGATCCGGTAAACTGCTGGGATTTATTGTAAGTGAAAAAGGAATTGAAGTTGACCCCGATAAAGTCAAAGCCATTCAAGAAATGCCTGCACCAAAGTCAGAAAAAGAAGTTCGTGGGTTTCTAGGTAGATTGAACTACATTTCAAGGTTCATATCTCACCTTACCGCAACCTGTGAGCCTCTATTCAAGCTGTTAAGAAAAGAGCAAACGGTCAGGTGGAACGAAGACTGCCAAAGGGCTTTTGACAAAATCAAGGAATACTTACAAGAGCCTCCAATCCTTATGCCTCCAGTTGAAGGAAGACCTCTAATCATGTACTTGACAGTATTAGAAGAGTCGATGGGGTGTGTGTTGGGCCAGCATGACGAGTCTGGTCGAAAAGAGTATGCAATATACTACCTAAGCAAAAAGTTTACCGACTGTGAACAACGTTATTCACTGCTCGAGAAAACTTGTTGTACTTTAGCATGGGCTGCTCGCCGACTAAGGCAGTATATGTTGACCCACACCACTTTATTGATCTCGAAGATGGACCCAGTCAAGTACATTTTTGAGAAGCCAGCACTTACCGGACGGGTCGCAATATGGCAAATGATCCTTACAGAATATGACATTCAGTACACATCTCAAAAAGCCATCAAAGGCAGTGTATTGTCTGATTATCTTGCAGAGCAACCCATTGATGATTACCAGCCTATGAGATTTGACTTCCCTGATGAAGACATCATGTTCATAAAAGCAAAAGATCGTGAAGAGCCTGTTCACACTAAAGGGCCTGACCCAGAAGAAGAATGGACTATGATGTTTGATGGGGCTGTTAATATGAATGGTCGTGGTATTGGTGCAGTACTCATTACACCTAAAGGAGTTCACATGCCTTTCTCGGCAAAGCTCACTTTTAACTGCACTAACAACGAAGATGAATACGAAGCTTGTATTATGGGTCTTGAGGAAGCCATTGACCTCAGGATCAAGACTTTGACTGTATTTGGAGATTCAGCTCTGGTAATCAATCAAACCAACGGCAAATGGTACACATACCAAGATCATCTGATACCTTACCGGGATTATACAAGAAGGTTATTGAATTTCTTCACAACGGTCAAGCTTGAGTATATCCCTCAAGACGAAAATCAGTTTGCAGATGCTCTAGCTACTATTTCATCCATGATCAAAGTTCAAGCTGCCAACTTTGTGCCTCAAATTGCAGTATCCAGACTTGATAGACCAGCATATGTATTTGCAGCAGATGTTGTCAAAGATGATAAGCCTTGGTTCCATGACATTAAGTGCTTCTTGGAGGATCATACATACCCACCTGGGGCATCTTCCAATGACAAGAAGACTTTAAGAAGGCTAGCTGGTAGTTTCTTCCTGAATACTGACGGTTCCCTGTACAAGAGAAACTTTGATATGGTACTCCTCAGATGTGTTGATAGGACAAAAGCAGACTTGTTAATGCACGAGGTGCATGAAGGATCCTTTGGTACCCATGCAGGAGGGCATCCTATGGCTAAAAAGTTGCTAAGATCAGGCTATTACTGGATCACAATGGATGCAGACTGTTGTGCTTATGCCAGGAAGTGCCATAAATGCCAGATTTATGCGGATAAGGTGCATGTGCCTCCGAATCCTTTGAATGTGATGTCTTCACCCTGGCCCTTTGCCATGTGGGGCATTGATATGATTGGCAAGATTGAACCAACTGCTTCAAATGGTCACAGATTCATCCTGGTAGCCATTGACTATTTTACCAAGTGGGTCGAAGCAGCTTCATATGCAAACGTTACAAGGCAGGTGGTGGCCCGATTTCTGAAGAGAGACATCATTTGTCGGTACGGAGTTCCCGAGCAAATCATTACTGATAATGGTTCCAACTTGAACAATAAAATGATGGCAGAACTATGCCGGGACTTCAAGATCCAACACCACAATTCTTCCCCTTACAGGCCAAAAATGAACGGCGTTGTTGAGGCAGCTAACAAGAATATCAAGAAGATTGTGCAGAAGATGGTAGTTACATACAAAGACTGGCATGAAATGCTACCATTTGCTTTACATGGATACTGTACGTCAATCAGAACATCCACTGGGGCAACACCGTATCAGCTTGTGTATGGTATGGAAGCAGTCCTACCGGTTGAAGTTGAATTACCCTCCCTGTGGGTACTGATGGATGTTAAGTTGAACGAAGCGGAATGGGTCCGGTCCCGATACGAACAACTGAGTCTGATTGAAGAAAAGAGATTAGCTGCAATTTGTCATGGAAGCTGTATCAGAAAATAATGAAGAAAGCCTTCGATCAGAAAATCAGGCTCCGAGAGTACCAAGTAGGAGATCTTGTGCTGAAAAGACTCCTCCCTCCTCATACAGACCACAGGGGCAAGTGGACCCCGAACTATGAAGGGCCATTCATAGTAAAGAAAGTTTTCTCAGGTGGAGCTCTGATGCTCAGTACTATGGATGGTGAAGATTTCCTGTCCCCTGTGAATTCAGATGCAGTTAAAAAATACTTCGCATAAAATGACCCGCTGGACATAAAAACAGAATGTAAGTCCATGCAAAAAATAGGGCATCCCGGCGAGTCAAAAATAGAATAAAAGACTCGGGCAAAAATAAGGGAAAGTAAATAAAAAAAAAAAGTATACCCGCTGAGTTGAAAAGCCACATGGGACAGCTCAGGCAAAAATGGGTATCCCGGTGGATTGAAAACCCGAAAGGGCGATCCACGCAAAATAAGGGAAAAAGTGAACAACTGCATTCTGAATTCGTCTGTATCACTTATAACATGGCAAGTTTCGAAAGGACAGAGTGTCGGTCAGAATCAACCTCTTTCAGAAAGCAAGATGAGAAGAAGGTCAAATGTCATACAAGTCATAGCAAAAGGGAATGCTCCTTGAAGCGTCATCAACATTACCAGCACCTTTTGTTTCTCAATTTTGTAACGATCTCCTCATTTCAGGGGATCTGTTCCTTTGACTGTATCTTGCCAAATCAGGGCGCGCAAATTAATAAAATCAGATTTTCAGTCACATTTCGTCTCGTACATTTTATTTTCATTTGCAAAATGTCCGATGTCCTTGAGATATTGATTGCATAAATACAAATGCGTCTTTCCTAAAACTACATGCTTGCAGGAAAATATGCTTACTCCCGGGAGTGTCTAGACTCCTATGACGAAATCCAGTAAGGGATACCTCGGGAAACTTGTACGTTTCTTTGTCATACAGGATTGCAGGTATTCAAAACGCAACGTGGGGCATGAAAGCTTCTCGCCAGTAGGCTTCCGAACCGTTGTCTCCTCATCACACCTTCCAAACAACACCAGGGATTCCTTCTCACCATCAGAGTTTCCAGGCATCACTTCTCCAAACATTTCCTTCAGAAGATGCTCATATTCCCCAGCTGAGTTGTCAAGTATCATCCTCAGCAGGATCCCCCACAGGAATCTCCAGGAAGGTCTTTCAGTAATCTCTCTTTCTCCCCAGCTGAGTTGCCAGTCATCATTCCTCCTCAGCCAAAAGCAAAGACCAGGGAACCATCTCCCCACAGAGTTTCAGCCTCTACCCAGAAGAACAATGCCCGAAGATCTCGCAACAGAGTGACGAAAGCTTCTACAGACCCCAGTTGGGTCCCTCATCACCGAGATAGGTCTATCAGTGACCTATTTCCCCATGCAGAGTCATATATGTCAGATCTACCAATGATCTCATCCCCAACTGGGATGTCTACTTCAAGCAGATCGGCCAGAGATCTTCACCGCGACGGGATCCGAATCCTGGATCGGTATCTTTGCATAATCATAGCATTCGTATCATACTTTCCCCCCAGAGCGTAGCATTCCGTCTAATACGGGGCATTACGGCAAAAATCAAACATATTGCATAGTCACAAGCCATGTTCTGGATCAAATACTTGTAAATACTGGCAATCCATCAACGATATACAAAAGACTTCCCAAATTCCCCGGCAGAAAGCCAAGACATTTCTCTTACAGATATAGATACTTCCTGACACCCGTCCGTGTCATACCCCTAGCAGCAAGCCAAAGCGTCCCCTTTGCACTCACAGATACATATATACACAACTTCTTTGGCGCCCATCCGTGTCACCTTCCCCAGCATGGTTACCTAAACACTTTGGAAACCATACACTTGTTTATAATGCACTTCTTCCGACACTCGTCCGTGTCGCACTCTCCCTAGCAAGTTAAACACTCTCCTGTGTCTCACTCATACTTTTTACTCATACAGATACTCGTCTGTATCTTGTATATACCACTTAAACCCCCTCAGAATCAACACTCGTGCGTGTTCGTTGTTAACCAGTTGGTACTCGTCCGTATCATCATCTCTGAACATGCGTCAAACGTTTGTTTCTACCAATACTCATCCGTATCATAGTCTTAAGGATGCTCGTCCGCATCTTTAATCCACGCACAATGACAGATACTTTTACCTTTTCCTAGAATTTAGACACTCGTCTGTGTCTATTATTCCCCAGAAGAGTCCCCTCAGAATCAACACTCGTCCGTGTTCGTTGTTAACCAGCTGATACTCGTCCGTATCATCATCTCTAAGCGTGCGTCAAGCGTTTGTTTCTACTGATACTCGTTCGTATCATAGTCTTAAGGATGCTCGTCCACATCTTCAATCTATACACCGTGTCGAACACTTATGTCTTCATGAGATTAGACACTCGTCCGTGTCTATTTTTCCCCAGCGAAGTCCCCAACAAAACTTCTCTTTTATCTAACATTCGTCCTATGTCATGATACCTTTCGGCAACCGTACCCTGCCAGGTGATCGTCCTTCACCTTTTCGATGATCGTCCTTCATCACCCCCCAGTGGAGTCTCTATTCATTAGAACCCCTCCTCATCCGACATTCGTCCTATGTCGTGATATTTTTAGCAGTCGTCCCCTGCTAGGTGATCTTCCTTCACCTCTTGATGATCGTCCTTCATCATTCTATCCGATGGCCATCCCCATCATCGATCTTGTTATCTGACATTCTTCCTATGTCATGGTAAACCTTAAGAGCAGCCGTCCCCTGCTAGGTGATCGTCCTTCACCTCTTGATGATTTTCCTTCATCATGCTTATCCGATGGCCGTCCCCATCGTCGACCTTTTCATCCGACATTCGTCCTATGTCGTGATACTTTCGGCAGTTGTACCCTGCCCGGTGATCGTCCTTCACCGTTAGATGACCGTCCCTCATCTTATCCCCAGCAAAGCAGCCGTCCCCTGCTAGGTGATCGTCCTTCACTTTTGATGACCGTACCTCGTCACTTATTTCATTTATGCTTTGAGCTTGATGGTCGTCCCCATCGTTTACCTACAATCCCTAGAGAATCTTATAGCTTTACCTGACGGTCGCCCCCATCATAATCTCCCATATCCCCAGCTTGTCGGTCGTCCCCGTCATTGCTTTATTTCCCACATTTTCCCCAGCATGTCGGCCGTCTCCGTCATTGCTTCATCCCCAGCAGTCGTCCTCTGCTCGACGGTCGTCTTTCGTTGGCCACACTTTATAATCATACTTTATTTCCTTTTACAATCTATATCCCTTTCCTTCTTCATTCTGTGAGTGCAAATTTTGGATTGTCTTTGGTATTCAACCACAAGTTATCTTGTTTTCCTGTTAAGTCGTTGCTTACATCCTGCACAGCTAACTCATGTTTGAATAGGGGCAGCTGTAAACACCCCAAATTTTCCCTCACCCATTCACACCATGGCTTGTGATCTCTTCATTTGCATAAATTCAATCATAACATCTCATACCACATTTTTGATTCACTGCATTGATTCAAAGTCATCTGCATCTAGGGTTTGTGATCTGAGCCATCCAAGAGCCATTTGAGCCACTTCAAAGGTCTTCAATCACTTCAAAGGGGTCCATGAATGTTCAAACATCATATTATATCCTCTCAAGATCAAGAAAGTCAAAGAATCACAAGAACTGAGAAAGGCATGGAAGCAGAGCCAGGTTTAACTACACAGATGACCCAGAATTAGGGTTTTGGTTTCAGAGGCTATAACTCCAAATTTTTTGGTCATTTTTGTTTCTATTGGTCTCTATATGTCATAAGGATCATGCATATCAATTTTCATGATGAAATTCCATGGGGAAGGCATCTAATCAAGAGTTGACTTCTTGAGCAAGTCAGTGCAAAATCAGGGCATCTGAGGCCCCCAATGACCCAACCAAAGGGTGTTCTTCATCATTTTGAATGTGTATGATCTTTATTTGATCATAGAAGGTGTTAGAAGTTCACAAAATTGCAAAATTTCAAGCCATTTGCAAAGTTGCCTTTTTGGGAAAATGACTTGTAATGAAAACTTGCCATTTTGGGAAAGTTTTTCAACCTCCTCAAATTGATTCAAAAGTGCTTCAAATGAGAAAACTTTGGTCATGAAAGTTGTAGAATGGATCATTCCCTTTTCAAAAAGTACAAGAACTCATTCTAATTCATTTTGGATCAAAATTTATGGCTTGTCAAAGTTGGGGAAAATCACATAATTTCAAGTCTTGCACCAAAGAGGCAAAGTTGCAAAACCCCTTGCCAAGGTAAAATGTGACTTCAAATGGACTTCTAACCTTTGCACAAACATAAACCATGACCTAAAATTCAGAATGCACCAAAGAATTGCCCATTTTCATGACTTATGCTTCAAGTAATCACAAAAGGGCCAAACTTTGCAAAAGTTGCAAAACCTCACACAAACCCTAATCCACTTGTTGCATTGCCTCTAATCCATTTCCATGGTTCTCCCTGATCTCAGCTGAGCCAAGCCATGCCCCTATCACAGTCTCCCACTTGCCCATACCTCAAGTACACCTAACATTGACTTTTGGCAAAATGGCCCATACCAATCAGCATAGGCCACACCAACTCCACAGACCTATCACAGTGTGATAAGTGGACCAAAAGCAACTCAAAGCATAACACACACAAGCCTGAAGAATCTCACAAGCCATAGTTTCAAGATTTCACCTCTTATGCACTTTCCTTCGAAACTCATCACACAAGCATCAAACACCAAAACAAACTTCATAGAATCACTCAACATGTTCCTCTGATCATTTCCCAATACTCATTTGTCCTTGAAACCACCCCAAACCAAAACGCGATTCTCATCCCTCACTGAACAGAACTTCATCAATCTCACAAACCAGCCAAAATAAACTCCATACAAGCTTTGCAAACTCTTCAAGAGGTTCATTGGAGTCACTTTGAAGCAAGGAAGCAGTCAAAAAGCTCCTGGATTGAAAGCTCCATCTCAGGTAGCCATGTGAAAACATTTTTCCAGAACTCTTGTTTTAAGTTTCTAAATGATTAAGCTTGCTTCCCTGGTCACACTGAACTTTGAATTTTCGAAAATGGTTGAGAAATGAGTGTGTATGGCTTGTCTGAAATTTCTGCCATTTTTGAACCTTGCTTCGACTCTTGTTAATGGTGAGAAATAAATTCCATTTGAGGGCAGGGATGAGTTTAGGGAGGTGAGAGGAAGTGATCTGGAGCTTTAGAGCTCCAGAAATGACCTAGAGAGTGAGATTGAAATTTTCAGGGAGGGATGTCACCGGAGAAGACGACCGGAGCTCTTCTCCGGTGACCTGAAATTCATTAAGTCATTAATCACGTTTAGGGCAAAGTTTGAATCTGGACCTTGGATCTGGTTGACCTACGTTGACTCCCGCGTGTTTGAAGGGCTCAGATCACCCCATTAAGCCCTAATCCACGTCATTAGTTTAATTAATTTGGTTTTTAAATTAATTTGGTCAGTTTGAATTGTGTCCATTGGATCTGGCGCACAGTCTTCCCTCCATCTCCCAGTTTGAACCTCAGCCATGGATTGTGCATACTTTCATTTATTTTAATTTTTATTTTCATTTTCATTGCATTTATTTATACGAATTATTTAAAATAGCTAAAATCATTTAAAAATTATGAAAATTTTTGTCAAAGATTTAATTAATTTTTAGAACCCAAAAATATTTTTATTTTTATTTTTTTGCATTAAAAATTATTTTTAAATCATTTAAATATTTATTTTTAATTAGTTAATGGAAATTAATTAATTAAAAATACATTTAGGTATTTAAAAATCACAAAAAAAATTCATATTGCATTTAGAAACTTTTAGAAACATTATCAAACCCTCAAACCAAATTTCTTTTTTGTTCTTGATGACTTTTGATCATTTTCATTGGAATTAAATTCATTTTAAGGAAATATTTTTGTGCCAAACTTTGAAAAATCCATTCTGCCTAACCTTTGAGAGTTTGATGATGATTCTACTTGCATTGCATCCTTCATGGCATGTAGTTTATAGGATAAATTTGGTTTGAATTGATCTTTCATTTTCAATTTGTTTTGCATTTTTATGTTAAGAGTTGGATCCCCTCCTTTGGGCAGTGAGCTTGTATAGGTTTAGGGTATCTTTGATTGCATTTTCAATTTTTTATCATGTCATTTTCTTCTGATTTTGAATTTTGTTTTGTGTGTTGATCATAAACCCTAATTTGTGCCTTCCTTTGCATCCATCTTTCATTTGCTTGCATCCAATGACTTTCCATGACATTTTATGCATCCACATGATTCATAACACATCTTAGGACATATTAGAATCATGTTTGATCATTGCATCTTTCATTTGCCATGTTATATGTCCATTGCATTTCATAACTTCTCATGTACATTCATGGTTCAAAGCATGATCCATCTGCATCCATGTCCTTATATGATCATTCTCATGTCTTGCCTCATGTTTGTATCATCTCTTAGCATCATTTACATCATGTAAGTGCTTCTGACTTTGGTTTGCATCATGACATTTCATCTCATTTGTATTGCATTTCCCTTCTCATCTCTCTTGCATCATTGCTGCATTTTATCTTGTGTATTGGATTGAGCTTTCTCATTCATGTTCATCTTACTTTCTTTCTTCAAGCAACTTGTATTCTTATATGAAGCAAGTTGTTTTTCCTCTCTTTGCTTCTTGCTCCTTTCATCTGCTTCTTTCTTGGTGGTTTCTCTGAAGATCTTCTTGCAAACCTCATTAACCCTAGGAATAACCAAGCATGATAACAATTAGGGTTTGATTAGTTCCCCGTTTAGCTTTTACCTTTGTGTCTCTTTGAGTCTTCTTTTCTCATCTCATAATCAAAGACTAAACCCTAAAGGCTTTAAGGCTTTGTGATTAAGCTTATGCCTGCATCCTTCTATTAGGATGGAGTGTATAACTTTAATCCTAAGTGTTAAACCCTTAATGTGTTTAAATCCTTTAAATCAATCCATCTAATAATCATCAAGACATCAGGCTTGTAACTTGGGCCTTGCATTAGGGTTCTAATTCTTCCTTAATTGGTTAAGAAGGACTAAACCTAGTGTTAATGGACAAGTCCCCCTCAAGTTGTCTTACAAACTCTAAAATCCATTTCTTAATCTTATCATTAACTAAAATCCATCTAATAAAGGCCTTGTTTTGTCATGAGGTTAATCCCTAATCATGGATTAAGTTGAGGAGCCTTCCTCAGCTTAAATTGTCTCATCTATTATACTTCTATTAGGATGGTGTAATGAGTCCAATAAATCCTTGATTATGGCTTAAACTCATTACTTAACACTAAACAAAAACACCAAAAACATCTAAATAATTACAAGTAGTTTAATGATCTTAATCCTACATCATGGTGATTAAGTGTGAGGTGTTTACTTCATACTTAAGGTATTCTCATTACCCCTAATCAGAGGGAGGATGTGATGAGTTTACTAATAATCGTCTCCTCCGGGATTCTTTTCTCATCTCATTCATTCACAAACGAGAACTCGCTTCTTCCGTCTAATGCAAGACAGTTTGCACCTGGGCCAGACAGGTCATACACTTGAGCATAGACAAGCAAGCAGTTCACAAGTCAATTTATCTTTCAGTCTCTTTGAGTCGAACTACAGTGTTCTGACTTCCTCATTGCACGAGAGGATACGTAGGCATAACTTAACAGTTATCGAACAAAAGTCTCTGTGTATTCCCTCCTCTTCCCAGCATTATCATTTAAGCCTCATAAGTCTTGAGCTTCCTACTCCTGTCTTTACACTGATACTTCTCTTATACACTTCACACTTCTTTTACACTGACACTTGCATTCTTTCCAGCTTTGATACACAGATTGCACTGACACTACCCCTTTAAAACACAAATCTTCAAGCGTGGATCCCGTCGAGTACGGTGGACAATCTGGGTGCTAATACCTTCCCAGGTTGTAACCAACCCCCTTTCTCAGTCTCTCTGGTTCGCAACCGTCTTATCCATCTTTCCTCAGGTTTATGCAGCGTTACCTTTCCTTCGGGATAAAAATGCCTAGCTGGCGACTCTATTCATTCCCTCTCTTTCGCCGACCGTTCGCACCTATACCCCTTCTGACCTGGGTGTCATTTGGTGGGAGCGACATTAGGGATGTGGTGTGTGAAGAAAGTTTCATAGAGCTGAAGAAGAATTTGACTACGGCGCCAGTATTAGTCCTACCAAGTCCAAGTGAACCTTTTTTTGTGTATTGTGATCCGTTTAAGATGGTTTTATGCGGAGTATTTATGCAAGATGGTACGTTCGTAGCTTATTCTCCATAGAAATTGAGGATGCATGAAGGGAAATATCATACTCATAACCTTGAATTAGCTCTAATTGTTTTCGTGTTGAAGATTTAGAGGCATTATTTGTATGACTTGATGTTTGAAGTATTCAGTGATCACAAGAGTCTGAAAACTTATTTGATCATAAAGAATTGCATATGAGGCAAATAAGGTGGTTGGAATTCTTGAAGTACTATGACTTTAGCTTGAGTTACCATCCAGGAAAAAATAATGTCGTAGCAGATGCTTTGAGTAGGAAAACTATTCATATGTATAGCATAATGATTGAAGAATTGGATTTAATTGAAAAATTCAGTGACTTGAGTATGGTTTGCAAGTTGACAATGAAGAGTGTCAAATTGGGTATGCTTAAGGGGAATAATCATTTCCTTGAGGCGATTAAGGAGAATCAGAAACAAGATATGAAACTAGTTTATTTTATGCCTGAAGGTGAAAATAATCATGAGAGTGACTTTAAGATAGAAAACTTTGGGGTATTAAAGTTTCAAAGCAGTATTTGTTTGCTGAATAATCTCAAGTTGAAGAAGATGATCTTTAAAGAGAGCCATAGAAGTAGCTTAAGCATTCATCCAGGTGTTACAAAAATGTATCAAGACCTTAAGAAATTGTTTTGGTGGACTGGTATAAAGAGACGCATAGCTCAGTTTGTGTATGCCTGTTTGATGTGCCAGAATTCAAAGGTAGAGCATCAGAAACCTTCAGAGTTTATGTAGCCTTTTGGAAATTCCGAAATGGAATTGGGAAAGTATCACGATGGACTTTGTTACAGGTTTTCTGAATACGGCAAGAGGCTTCGTTGCTATTTGGGTAATTGTGGAACGATTAACAAAATTTGCAAATTTTATACCAATTAACATCAGTTTTCCATTAGCGAAGTTGGCAGAGATTTATATTAGAGTAATAGTGAATTTACATGGAGTGCCTTCGAGCATAATGTCAGATAGAGATCCAAGATTTACCTCAGAATTTTGGAAGAGTTTGCAGGAGGCTTTGGGTTTTAAATTGAAATTGAGTTCTACTTCTCATACGCAGACATATGATCAATCAAAAAAGACTATTCATTCGTTGGAAGATTTGTTGAGAGCTTGCATACTTTAAAATGGAGGTGCGTGGAATACTCATTTTCCATTGATTGAGTTCACGTACAATAACAACTACAATTATAGTATCATAATGGTACCTTTTGAAGCATTGTATGATAGGAGGTGTATATCACCTTTATATTGGTATGGGTCAGGTTAAAGTGTTGTGCTTGGACCCGAAATTATGCAAACGACTACAAAAGCAATTAAAATGATAAGAGAAAATATGAAAACATCTCAGAGCAAGCAAAAAAGTTATCATAACAATCGGAGGAAAGCCATATAATTCAACAAAGGTGATCATGTGTTTCTAAGAGTTAATCATGTGACAAGTGTTAGACGTGTATTGAAATCAAAGAAACCATATCCTAAGTTCATTGGCCCATACCACTTTATGCAACTAGTTAGGACTGTTGCGTATAGGGTGGCGCTGCCACTTGAGATTTCAAACTTGCACAATATGTTCCACATGTCGCAACTTTGGAATTACATTTCTGATCCGTTTCATAATATTGAGAGGGATGAAGTACATATTCGAGACAATCTTACTATGGAGGTGATGCCAATAAGGATCGAAGATCACAAGATGAAACAATTGAGAGGCAAGGAAATTCCTTTAGTGAGAGTAGCTTAGGGAGGAGATGTTTGAGGAAGCGTGACCTGGGAGTTGGGAAGCAAGATGCGGGCGTCGTATCCAGAAATATTTCCATCAGATACATTTTCGAGGACAAAAATATTTTAAGTGGGGGAGAGTTGTAACACCCCATTTAAAATAATTAAGTCGTTGTGTGTACTTTTATGTGTATTGGCTCGAGTAGGGGCATTTACGCACGGGTGAGTGAAGGGTGGTGTCATCATTTGATTAATTTAAATTTGTTCTGGACAGGCCTAGCAGCTTCCTTACGAAGAATTGAGGCCCAAACCAATTTAATGTTGGTGTTTACCCTGAAAATTTTGTAAACAACTGTTGGTCCTCAAAAAACAATAATACGTTATTAGTTACTCACAGGATCGACCAGATTGATCCTATGTCATGTGCTCTATTAGGTTTTAGTTGGTTTTTCATGAATAATGTCATAAACTCTTCGACAAATTTTATGAAGTGTTTTGGTAAGAAAGAGAAAATAAAACAAACAAGACACAATAAATTGCAACAAATTAAAGTCGAAAGTAAAATGCAATAAATGTAAATTGCAAGGAATTTAAAGAAAACAAGTAAAGAAACAATAAATTGTTGAAGAATAAACTTGTTTGAAAATAAATAAATGCAAGATAAATGACTTCAAAGTAAAAACTTGAATCTAAATTACATTGAGATGCAATAGGGTGGTGATCGTATCACGTACATTCTCGCCTTCACTCGTTTCTCTACACACAGGTGTCGCTCCCGATAAATGGGAATCGGCCCAAATAAAGGTACAGACGCGAACGGTCAGCGAAGGAGGGTGTGAGAACACACAGGAGTGAACTCATAGGGAATGAAAAGAGTCGCCAGCTAGGCATTTTTATCCCGGTGGAAAGGCAATGCTGCATAGACCTAGAAAGATACGGATAAGACGGTTGCGAACCAGAGAGACTGAGAAAGGGGGTTGGTTACAACCTGGGAAGGTATTAGCACCCAGATTGTCCGTCGTACTCGACGGGATCCACGCTTAAAAGATTTGTGTTTTAAAGGGGTAGTGTCAGTGCAATTTGTGTATCAAAGCTGGAAAAGGATGTACAGGTGTCAGTGTAAAAGGATGTGAAGTGTGTAAATGTACAGTGTCAGTGTAAGAACAGGAGTAAGATGCTCATGATAATGAGGCTAAAAGAATAAAACTGGAAAGAGGGAGAATATACAGAGACTTTTGTTAGATAACTGTTAAGTTATGCCTACGTATCCTCTCGTGCAATGAGGAAGTCAGAACACCGTAGTTCGACCCAAAGAGACTGAAAGATGAATTGACTTTTGAACTGCTTGCCTGTCTATGCTCAAGTGTATGACCTGTCTGGCTCAGGTGCAAACTGTCTTGCATTAGACGGAAGAAGCGAGTTCTCGTTTATGAGTGAATGAGATGAGAAAAGAATCCCGGAGGAGAAGATCATTGCTTGTTTTTGTGTTTTCAGTCTTTTATTGCTTTTGAAAGTTTGTCATAAATTAATGAGCTTAAGCCTAAACCAATGGGTTAGTAAACTCATCACATCTTCCCTCTGATTAGGGGTAATGAGAATACCTTAAGTGTGAAGTCAGCTTCTCACACTTAATCACCTTTGGTGTAGGATTAAGATCATTAACCTACTTGTGGTCATTTAGATGTTTTTGGTGTTTTTGTTTAGTGTTAAGTAATGAGATTAAGCCATAATCAGGGATTAAACAGACTCATTACACCATCCTAATAGAAGGATAATAGATGAGAATGTTTAAGCTGAGGAAAGCTCCTCAACTTAATCCATGATTAGGGATTAGACTCATGACAAAACAAAGCCTTTATTAAGTGGATTTTATTAATGGTAGGATGATGAAGTGATTTTTAGGGTTTGTAAGACAACTTGAGGGGGACTTGTCCATTAACACTAGGGTTAGTCCTTCTTAACCAATTAAGGAAGAATTAGAACCCTAATGCAAGGCCCAAGTTACAAGTGTGAAGTCTTGATGGTTATTGGATGGATTGATTAAAGGATTTAAACACATTAAGGGATTAACACTTAGGATTAAAGTCATACACTCCATCCTAATAGAAGAATGCAGGCATAAGCTTAATCACAAAGCCTTAAAGCCTTTAGGGTTTAGTCCTTGATTATGAGGTGAGAAGAGAAAACTCAAAGAGACACAAAGGTAAGACTAAGTGGGGGACTAATCAAAACCCTAATCATTGTCATACTTGGTTGTTCCTAAGGTTTGTGAGGTTTAAGAAAGAAGTCTTCAGAGAAACCACCAGGCAGCAGATGAATGGAGCAAAGAGAAAGCAAAGTAACTTGCTTCATTCAAGAAGTCAAGTCACTTGAGGAAAGAATGTAGGAAGAAGAAGAATGAGCAAGCTCAATCTCAAACACAAGATAAAATGCAGCAATGATGCATAAGAGAGATGAAAAGAAGTTATGAGAAGTGAAGGCAAATTCACTTCTCAAAGTGACTTACCACCTGAAAAGTTAGTGAAAGAAATGCAATGCAATGCAAGATGGGATGAAATGACATGATGCAAATCAGAACCAGAAGCACATACATGATGTTAATGATGCTATGAGATGATGCAAACATGAAACAAAGCATGGGGATGATCATACAAACTTATGGATGCAGATGAAGCAAGTTAAAAACCTTGAACATACAAGACAAGTTATGAAGTGCAAATGGCATACAACATGGCAAATGCAAGATGCAATGATCAAACATGTTTACAATATGTCTTAAGATGTCAAATGAGTCAAATGGATGCACAAAATGCTATGGCAAGTCAAGGTATGCAGGCAAATACAAGATGGATGCATATGGAAGCTCAAATTAGGGTTTATGATCAATGCATCAAACAAAAACCAAAATCAGAAGCAAACATCAAGATAAAAAAAAATGAAAATGCATTCAAAGGAAGCCCTAAACCTAATCTAACTCACTGCCCAAAGGAGAGGTTCCAACTCTTAACCTAATAAAAGTTATGGATTTCCTAAAATTTCTAGGGTTTTAGGGTACCTTAACAAGAAAAATGTCAAACAAATGGAAAATGAAAGATCAAATCATGCCAATTTAATATCACAAACTACATGATATGCAAAACACAATGCAAAAAGAATCAAAGTCCAACTCTCAATGGTTAGGCAGAAATGATTTTTTGAAGTTTGGATCAAAATAATGCTTTGAAAATGAATTAATTCCATGGAAAATTATCAAAATGCATCAAGATCAAAAAAGAAATTTGGTTTGAGGGTTGGACAATGTTTCTAAATGATTATGAAGGTTTCATGAATTTTTTGGTGATTTTTAAATACCTAAAAGTATTTTTAATTAATTAATTCTCATTAATTAATTAAAAATAAACTTTTAAATGATTTAAAAATATTTTTGAATGCAAAAAATAAAATTAAAAATGTTTTTGGTTTCTGAAATTAAATAAAAGTTTGTACAAAAAATTTCAGAATTTTTAAGATTGTTTTACTATTTTAAATAAAATGGAGAAAATAAATGGAATAAAAAGAAAATAAAATTGAATTAATGAGAAGTAATCAGAATCAAGGGTCAGTATTCAAATGAAACACGCGCGCGTTTGACTTGGCGCCACATCCAAGGGCCGGCATTCAAACTTGGCTAATTATGATTAACCCTAATTAATTGTGCCCTAATCACTTTCAGGCGACCGGAACACTGTTCCGGTCGTCTTCTCCGACCAACCAAAAACGCAAACTCTCTCTACACGTAATGAAAACAAAATCTAACTGCCCAGAACTCTTCCCCATTCAAAAACGAATCAAACCCCTCCATCAAACATCATTTATCATTCAAAAACAGAGAGAATCGAATAAAACATTTTTTAGGGCAAAAGTTTCAGACAATGCATACATCCTGGTTTCTCAACCATTTTCAAAAGTAAGCATATATTCATGATCAGGGGAGTGCATAGAAGCTATTAAGAACTTAAAAACATGTTTCTGGAAAAAAGTTTTGAGTTGACTACCTGAACTGAAGCTTTCGATTCAGGAGCTTTCTGGCTGTTTCTTTGGCTCAAATGCACTCCAATGATCTCCCTAAGAAGCTTGCAGTGTTTGTTTGAAGTTTGCAATGGCTGGTTTAAGAGATGGCAGGAGTTCTGTTCAATGGCAGGTGGTGATCGTGTTTTTGATTCTTTGAGTTTCAGGCTATTTTGAAGGGTGCTTTGTGACCAGGAAGATGTGTTGAGTTGGTTTGTGAAGTTTGTTTGGGTGTTGGTGGCTTGTGTGATGAGTTTCGAAGGCTCTTGCACATGAAGGTGAAAATGAGAATGCTGAGTTATGGAGTGCTTCAGGCTTGTGTTGTGGTTGCTTTGGCTTGCTTTTTCTTTGTATAAACAATTGTCATTGGTCAGATGAAGTGATGTGTGCTTTATTGATTGGTATGGGTCCTTTTGCCAAAATGTCAAAGTTGGTGTAAGAGAAGTATGGGCTACTTCTAGCCAAGTACAAGGAGTGTGTCCTGCGCAGCATGATGAGGGGAGATGCCTAGGATTGATCATCAAGCTGGCAAGCAAGTGGATGAGAAGCTATGATGAGTTTTGCAACTTGGTTCACTTTTGCCTCTTATGAAAAATCTTGTTCCATAAACCATAAAATGTGTAATTCTTTGGTCCATTATGAACTTTAGATGTCACATGATCATGTTGTGTGGTTTAGAAGTCCATTTGATAGCTTTAGAACACTTGATCAAGTCATTTTTGCAAAATACCTCTTTGGTAGAAACTTTGAAATTTTGTGATTTTTGCCAACTTTGACAAACCATAACTTTTGATCCATAATGAATTAGGTCATGTTCTTGTACTTTTTGAAAAGGGGAAGATCTATTCTACAACTTTCATGACCAAAGTTTTTCCATTTGGAGCTTTTTTGAATCAAAAACTAAGGATTGAAAAAGTTGCCTAAAATGACAATTTCATTAAAAGTCAAACTTCCCCAAAAAGTCAACTTTGCAAAAGACTTGAAATTCTTCAATTTTGTGAACTTCCAACCTCTTCCATGATCAAATAAAGATCATATACAATCAAAAAGATGAAGAACACCCTTTGGTTGGGTCATTGGGGGCCTCAGATGCCCTGATTTTACACTGACTTGCTTGAAAAGTCAACTCTTGATCAGATGACTTCCTCATGGAATTTCTTCATGAAAATTGATATGCAGACTCCCTATACCATATAGAGACCAATAGAAACAAGAATGACCAAAAAATTTGGAGTTATGGCCTCTGAAACCAAAACCCTAATTTTAGGTCATCTGTGCAGTCAAGCCTGGCTCTGCTTCCATACCATCCTCAGTTCTTGTGATTCTTTGACATTCTTGACTTTGAGAGGATATAATATGAAGCTTGAACATACATGGACCCCTTTGAAGTGATTGTTAACCTTTGGAGTGGCTCAAGAAGCTCTTTGGATTGCTCAGATCACAAACCCTAGATGCAGATGACTTAGAACCAATGCAGTGAATCAAAAATGTAACATGAGATGGTATGATTGAGCTTATGCATATGAAATGATCACAAGCCATGGTTTGAATGGGTGAGGGCAAATTTGGGGTGTTTACAGCTGCCCCTATTCAAACATGAGTTAGTTGTGCAGGATGTAAGCGACGGCTTATCAGGTAAACAAGATAACTTGTGGTTGAATATCAAAGACAGTCCAAAATTTGCACTCACAGAATGAAGAAGAAAAGGGATATAGATTGTAAAGGAAAATAAAGTATATTTATAAAGTGTGGGCGACGGAGGACGACCGTCGAGCAGAGGACGACTGCTGGGGAAAAGGCAATGACGGGGACGGCCGACATGCTGGGAAAGGTGCTGAAAATAAAGCAATGACGGGGACGGCCGACATGCTGGGGATAAAAAGATTATGATGGGGACGGCCATCAAGTAAAGTTATAAGATTCTCTGGGGATTAATGAAAAATGATGGGGACGGCCATCAAGTTCATAAAGTAAAGTAACCAACGATGGGGACGGCCATCGGGCTAAAAAAAGTAAAGGGACCACGACGGGGACGGCCATCGGGTTAAAGAATGAATGAAATAAACAGATGATGAGGTACGGTCATCAAAGGTGAAGGACGATCACCTAGCAGGGGATGGCTGCTCTGTAAGGGTTAAGATGAGGGACGGTCATCTAAGGTGGAGGACGACCACCTGGCAGGGTACGGCTGCCGAAAATATCGCGACATAGGACGAATGCCGGATAAAAGGTCAACGATGGGGACGGCCATTGGATGAGCATGATGGAGGACGACCATCAAGAGGTGAAGGACGATCATCTAGCAGGGGAAGGCTGCTCTCAAGGTCTATCATGACATAGGACGAATGTCTGATAACCAAAATCAACAATGGGGACGGCCATTGGATAAAATGATGAAGGACGATCATCAAAAAGGTGAAGGATGATCACCTAGCAGGGGACGACTGCTAAATATCACGACACAGGACGAGTGCCGGATAAAAGATCAATGATGGGGACGGCCATCGGATGAGCATGATGAAGGACGATCATCAAGAGGTGGAGGACGACCACCTAGCAGGGGACGACTGCTCTCAAGGTTTATCATGACATAGGACGAATGTCAGATAAAAAAGGAAATTACTTTGTTGACGATCTACTGGGGAATAGTAAACACGGACGAGTGTTTACATCCAAGAAACAAAAGGGTATAAGTGTTTAGACTTTGCGTACAGATTAAAGATGCGGACGAGCATCCCTAGGACTACGATACGGACGAGTATCGGTTAGAAACAAATACTGACACGTGTTCAGAGATGATGATACGGACGAGTATCAACTGGTTAACAGAGAACACGGACGAGTGTTGAATCTGAAAGGACTCTTCTGGGGAATGGTAGACACAGACGAGTGTCTAAGTTTGAGAAGACATAAGTATTTGACACGGTGTATGGGTTAAAGATGTGTCGCTCCCACTAAATGAGGCTAAGTCAGATAGGGTACGGACGCGAACGGTCGGCGAAGGGAACAGTGAGAACACACAGCCGTGAACTCACTGGAGATGAATAGAGTCGCCAGCTAGGCATTTTTATCCCGGAGGAAAGGCAATGCTGCATAAGCCTAGAAAGAGATGGATAAGACGGTTGCGAACCAGAGAGACTGAGAAAGGGGGTTGGTTACAACCTGGGAAGGTATTAGCACCCAGATTGTCCGTCGTACTCGACGGGATCCACGCTTAAAAGATTTGTGTTTTAAAGGGGTAGTGTCAGTGCAATTTGTGTATAAAATAGCTGGAAAAGATGTACAGGTGTCAGTGTAAAGTGTATAAGTGATGTGAAGTATGAAAGTGTCAGTGTAAGAACAGAATGAAATGCTCATGATAATGAGGCTAAAGAATGAAGCTGGAAAGAGGGGGAATGGACAGAGACTTTTGTTCGATAACTGTTAAGTTATGCCTACGTATCCTCTCGTGCAATGAGGAAGTCAGAACGCCGTAGTTCGACCCAAAGAGACTGAAGATGAATTGACTTGTGAACTGCTTACTTGCCTATGCTCAAGTGTATGATCTGTCTGGCACAGATGCAAACTGTCTTGCATTAGACGGAAGAAGCGAGCTCTCGATTGTGAGTGATGATGATGAGAAAAGAATCCCGAAGGAGACGATTATTGTTTCTTTTTGAGTTTTCAGTCTTTTATTTCTTTTTGGAGTTTGTCATAGGATAATGAGCTTAAGTCTAAACCAATGGATTTAGTAAACTCATCACATCTTCCCTCTGATTAGGGGTAATGAGAATACCTTAAGTGTGAAGTCAGATTCTCACACTTAATCACCTTCGGTGTAGGATTAAGATCATTAACCTACTTGTGATTATTTAGATGTTTTTTGTGATTTTGTTTAGTGTTGAGTAATGAGGTTAAGCCATAATCAAGGATTAAACAGACTCATTACACCATCCTAAAAGAAGGATAATAGATGAGAATGTTTAAGCTGAGGAAGACTCCTCAACTTAATCCATGATTAGGGATTAAACCCATGACAAAACAAGCCTTTGATTAAGTGGATTTTATTTAATGGTATGATGATGAAGTGTTTTTTATGGTTTGTAAGACAACTTGAGGGGGACTTGTCCATTAACACTAGGGTTAGTCCTTCTTAACCACTTAAGGAAGAATTAGAACCCTAATGCAAGGCCCAAGTTACAAGTGTGATGTCTTGATGATTATTAGATGGATTGATTAAGAGATTTAAACACCTTAAGGGTTTAATACTTAGGATTAAAATTATACACTCCATCCTAAAAGAAGGATACAGGCATAACCCTAATCACAAAGTTTTAAAACCTTTAGGGTTTAGTCTCTGATTATGAGATGAGAAGAGAAGACTCAAAGGGAGACACAAAGGTAAAAACTATGGGGGAGACTAATCAAAACCCTAATTCATTGACATGCTTGGTTGTTCCTATGGTTTGTGAGGTTTTCAAGAACAATCTTCACAGGAGCCACCAGGAAGCCGATGAATAAGATCAAGAGAGGCAAAGTGACTTGCTTCATTCAAGAAGTCAAGTCACTTGAAGAAAGAAAGTGGGAGGAAGAAGGATGAACAAACTCAAACTCAAGCACAAGTAAAAATGCAGCAATGGATGCAAGGGAGATGAAAAGAGAAGTTATGAGAAGTGAAGGCAAATTCACTTCTCAAGTTTACTTACCACCTGAAATGTTAGAAAGAAATGCAATGCAATGCTAAATGAAATGAAATGGTATGATGATAGACCAAACCAGAAGCATGTTGATGATGAAAATGATGCTATGAGATGCTGCAAACATGAGGCAAGGCATGGGGATGCTCATACAAGATTATGAATGCAAATGATGCAAGTTAAGGAGCATGAACAAGCATGGAAAGTTATGAATCATACAAGACAAATGACATGGCAAACATGTAATGCAATGGTCAAACATGCTTTCTATATGTCTTAAGATGTCAAATGGATCACAAGAATGCACAAAATGCAAAGACAAGTCATGTTATGCAAGAGAATGCAAGAAGGATGCAAAAGAAAGCCCAAATTAGGGTTCATGGATCAAACATCAAACAAAAACCCAAAACAGAAACAAAACCCTAAGATAAAAATGGAAAATGGCATCCAAAGAAACCCTAAACCTATAATAGACCACTGCCCAAAGGGGAACTCTCAACTCTCAACCAAACTCAAGATATGAATTTTCTAAGTTATTAGGGTTTTTTAGGGTTCTTATCAAAACAAATGCCAATCAATTAGAAAATGCAAGATCAAATCATGGCCTTTTTATCCTTGAAAATACATGTCAAATGGAAAACAATGCAAGAAGAATCAATGTCCCAACCTTCACCAATAGGCAGAAATGAATTTTCAAACATATGATCAAAACAATGCACAAAATATGATTTAATTCCATGAAAAATTCTTAAAATGCATCAAGATCAAAAAAGAAATTTGGTTTGAAGGTTGGACAATGTTTCTAAATGTCTTAGAACATTTCATGAATTTTTTTGTAATTTTTAAATACCTAAAAGTATTTTTAATTAATTAATTCCTATTAATCAATTAAAAATAACCTTTTAAATATTTAAAAATACTTTTTTAATGAAAAAAAATGAAATAAAAATATTTTTGGGTCATAAAAATTAATAAAACTTTAAGGAAAAAGTCTCATAATTTTTATAAATTTTCTGCTATTTTAAAATAAATGTGCAAATTAATTGAAAAGAAAATGAATTAAAATAAAATAAAATGAAAGTCAAACAAAGGGACGGATGAGATTGATCCTGGGTTTAAATGGATTGACCACGCGCCAGATCCAAGGGTCCACACAGTTTCTGATTTAATTAAATAAATTATGATTAATTAACCCTAACACGTGGATTAGGGCTAATTAAAGTGATCCTGGCCTTCTATCTGCGCGCGAAGTCAAGGGAGTCAACGCATCCTATGGCCTAAATTCAAACTGACATTAATGACTGGATTAAGCCCTAATCACATTCCGGTGGCCGGAGAAGACTTCCGGTCGTCTTCTCCGGCCAGCCCTCACCTGAGAATCACCCAACTTCCTCAAAACGTTACAAAAATGAAATCTAAGACCAGGGAAATGATCCTTATCCTCTCACGAACCAAACCCCTCTCTCAAAACAAATTTAAAGTTCCTAAATCAACTGAATCGAAGCAAACAATTTCTAGGGTTCGTGAACTTCAAACACAAATTAAATGCTCAAAACAAAACTATTTCAAAAACTAAAGGTACCAGAATGATCAGTGCATCATGAGGAACAAGTTTGTAACATAAAAAAACATTTCTGGAAAAATTAATTTCGAGCTACCTGAGATTTGGAGCTTTCAGTTTAGGGACTTTCTGGCCACTTCCTTTGATGCAAGCTGCTCTACTTGATCCCCCAAATGTGTTTGAATGCTCAAAATGAGTTTGTGTTGACTGGAGAAGGAGATTCGAATGGAACTGCTTCAGTTCAGTCAACAATGGCCATGATGATTTTGGCACTTTCAGGCTGTGAAAAGGAGTTGTTTGTGATCTATGAAGTGTGTTGAGAAAGTTTGTGGTGTTGGTTGGTGTGTTTGTGGCTTGTGGAGAGAGATTCGATAGAATCTGCAGCTTGAGGTGAATAATGGCAATGGAGTTTTCAGGCTTGATTAAGGCTTGAGCTTTGGTGATTTCTTGTCTATGAGATGTGGTGAGTTGAATGATGATGAGAGTTTGAGTGTTTTATGGCTGTGGACAGAATTTCGAAGGAACTTGCAATGAGGTGAGTTTTTGTGAATGTGATGAGTGTGTGTGTTTCAGCCTTGGCTTGTGTTATGTCCAACTTGCAAATTGAAATCATAAACAATTCTGATTGGCTGGCTGATGTGACTTGTGCTTTATGGATTGGTAGATCACTTTTTGCTCAAAAACCACTTTTGTGTAAGATAGGGCATGGCTCCAAATCTAGGCAAGGACAAAGCATGGCTGGCGCAGCAAAAGGTGAGGGAGAGGCTAGCCAAAGTCAGCTTCCAATGTCATAAGTTGTAGGAAGTGAAATGAGTGATTTTTGCAAGTTGGCTAGCTTTTGGTTCACATGTGAAAAATTCAAGTTACATGAACTAAACCATGGGCAAACTTGATCAAAAATCTGATTTTATGACTTAGGGAAATGTTTGTGTAATGGTTTGTAGTGAACTAGAGGCTGCAATGTGTTTTGATCCAAGACTTTGCAAAATTTCCACTTGGTGCATAACTTGAAAATAAGTGATTTTTGGCAACTTTGCATGGTCATAACTTTTGATCCAAGAAGAATTTGATCATGTTCTTGTACTTTTTGAAAAGGGAAAGATGAAATCTACAACTTTCATGACCAAAGTTTTTCCATTTGAAGCCTTTTTGGATCATGAATCAAGGCTTGAAAATTGACCTAAAATGGTGCATTCTTGAAAAGTCAACTATGCCCAAAAAGTCAACATTTGCAAAAACTCCAAATTCTTGATTTTTATGAACTTCAACCCTCTTCCATGATCAAATAAAGATCATATACACTCAAAATGATGAAGATCACCCATTGGTTGGGTCATTGGGGGCCTCAGATGCCCTGATTTTGCACTGACTTGTCTGAAAAGTCAACTCTTGATCAGATGACTTCCCCATGGAATTTCTTCATGAAAATTGATATGCACACTCCCTATACCATATAGAGATCAATGGAAACAAGAATGACCAAAAAATTTGGAGTTATGGCCTCTGAAACCAAAACCCTAATTTTCAGTCAACTGTGCAGTTCATCCTGGCTCTGCATCCACTCAAACCCTAGTTCTTGTGATTCCTCTGCAATTTGGACTTTGTGAGGATGTAACATGATACAAGAACACACATGGACCTCTTTGAGTTGATTGGTGGCCTTTGGAATGGCTCAAGAAGCATTGGGATTGCTCAGATCACAAACCCTAGGTGCAGATGCCTTAGAAACTATCCAGTGAATCAAAAATGAGATGTGAGATGATATGATTGTGTTTATGCATATGAGAATGATCACAAGCCATGGTGTGAATGGGTGAGGGCAAATTTGGGGTGTTTACAGCTGCCCCTATTCAAACATGAGTTAGCTGTGCAGGAGGTAAGCGACGGCTTAACAGGCAAACGAGGTAACTTGTGGTTGAATACCAAAGACAGTCCAAAATTTGCACTCACGGAAATGAAGAAGAAAAGGGATATAGATTGTGACAGCAAATAACGTATATTGTAAAGTATGGGCGACGGAGGACGACCGTCGAGCAGAGGACGACTGCTGGGTAAGGTGGTATGTGAAGCAAAGCGATGACGGGGACGGCCGACATGCTGGTAAAGTGTATAAAGCAATGACGGGGACGGCCGACATGCTGGGGATAAAAGGCAAAGCTAAGACGGGGACGGCCGACTAGCTGGGGAAAAACAAGTATATTATGATGGGGACGGCCATCACGATAAAACTGTAAAATCTCTGAGGATTAATGAAACATGACGGGGACGGCCATCAAGTTCATAAAGGTAAAGTAACCAACGATGGGGACGGCCATCGGGCTAAAAAGGGAAAAGGGACCACGACGGGGACGGCCATCGGGTTAAAAAGGAAAAGGGACCACGACGGGGACGGCCATCGGGTTAAAGAATAAATGAAATAAACAGATGATGGGGTACGGCCATCAAAGGTGAAGGACGATCACCTAGCAGGGGACGGCTGCTCTGTTGGGAATAAAAGAAATATGATGGGGACGGCCATCAGAGGTGGAGGACGACCACCTGGCAGGGTACGGCTGCCGAAAATATCAACGATGGGGACGGCCATCGGATAGAAAAGGTCAACGATGGGGACGGCCATCGGACGAGCATGATGGAGGACGACCATCAAGAAGTGGATGACGACCACTCAGCGGGGGACGGCTGCTCTCAGGGTTTATCATGACATGGGACGAATGTCAGATAACCAAAATCAACAATGGGGACGGCCATTGGATAAAATGATGAAGGACGATCATCAAGAGGTGGAGGACGACCACCTAGCAGGGGACGGCTGCTAAAATCAACGATGGGGACGGCCATCGGATGAGCATGATGGAGGACGACCATCAAGAAGTGGAGGACGACCACCTAGCAGGGGACGGCTGCCAAAATCAACGATGGGGACGGCCATCGGATGAGCATGATGGAGGACGACCATCAAGAAGTGGAGGACGACCACTCAGCAGGGTACGGCTTCTCACAGGACGAGTGTTAAATAAAAAGGAAATTTGTTGGTGATCTACTGGGGAGGTAGCAAACACGGACGAGCGTTTACATCCAAGAAACAAAAGGTATAAGTGTCTGGTATTGTGTATGGATTAAAGATGCGGACGAGCATCCTTAGGACTATGATACGGACGAGTATCATGTAGAAACAAACTGACACATGCTCAGAGATGATGATACGGACGGGTATCAACTGGTTAACAACGAACACGGACGAGTGTTGCATCTGAAAGGACTCTTCTGGGGAATAGTAGACACGGACGAGTATCAAAGAGAGAGAAGTAAAATATTAACAAGTGTATGGGTTGATAAAGGTGTAAGCGACTGCGCTGGGGATATGACACGGACGGGTGTCAAGAAAGTGTATGTATAGGTATATGTGAGTGCAAAGAGGATGTCTTTGGCTTTCTGTTGGTGATATGACACGGACGGGTGTCAGGACGTATCTGTAATACAGGTGATCTTGTTCGTAAAGATGTTCAGGCGACTTTACTGGGGAATGATGACACGGGCGGGTGCCAAAAGGTGTATATACTGGTGTTTGTAATTTGAAAGGGCAGCTGCTTTTGCTGGGACTCTGATGGGGATGTTTGTATAAATTCTGTATACCGACAGGTTGTCATTATTTACAGGTGTTCGATTCACAGCATGACTTATGATTATGCTATGTATTTGATTTTGCCGTAATGCTCCGCATTAGACGGAATGCTACGCTCTGAGGGTATAACATGATGCGAATGCTATGATTATGCAAAGAGGCACAGATCCGGGATTCGGATCCCGTTGCTGCAAAGATTTCTGGTTGATCTGCTTTGAAGTGAACATCCCAGCTGGGGATGAGATCATTGGTAAATCTAATGATGTATCTGCTTGGGGATATAGGTCACTGATTGACATATCCTTATCATACGGGGACCCAGCTGGGGTTTGTAGAAGCTTCCTCTCTCTCTGTTGTGATTCCTTCGTGCGTTGCTCTTCTGAATAGAGGCCTGAAGCTCTATGGGGAGATGATGAGAGGTAGACCGGCTGGGGAGAGCAATGGGAAGCAACTCAGCTGGGGATAGAGCATTTCGGATGCTGATATCTTTTGTTGATTCACCAACTCGCTGAGTTATACCTTGCATGCCCCAAGTTGCGTTCTGGATACCTGCAATCCTGCAAAGATAAAGAAACATACGCAAGGTTCCGAGGTATCCTTTACTGGATTCCGCCATAGGAGTTGAGTGCCTTCGAGAGTAAGTAATATTCCTTGCAAGCATGTGCTTTGTTTTTTTTTTTTTTTTTTTTTTTTTTTTTTTTTTTTTTTTTTAGAAAGGCATCTGTACTTATGCAATTGCATTTTTAGAGATATCAGACAACTCTTTGCAAAACATAAATGTAAAAGACGAGACATGACTGAAAAATCTGATTTTATTAATTCATGTGCCCTGAATTGGCAAGATACAGTCAAAGAAACATATCTCCTGAAATGAGGAGATTGTTACAAATTGAGAAACAAAGTGTTGGCAGTGTTGATGACGCTTTGAGGAGCTTCCTCTCTTGCTATGACTCGTATGACAATGACGTTCTTCTCGTCTTGCTTTCTGGAGAAAGTTGATTCTGATCGGAGCTTGATTCTGTCAAAACTTTCCAAGCTGTAAGTGATACGGACGAATTCAGAGTGCAGTTGTTCGCTTATTCCCTTATTTTGCATGGATCGCCCTTTCGGGTTTTCAATCCATCGGGATACCCATTTTTGCCTGAGCTGTCCAATGCGGCTTTTCAGCTCAGCGGGTGTACATTTTTTATTTATTTTCCCTTACTTTTGCCCGAGTCTTTTATTCTGTTTTTGACTCGCCGGGATGCCCTATTTTTGCCTGGACTTACATTCTGTTTTTATGTCCAGCGGGTCATTTTATGCGAAGTATTTTTTAACTGCATCTGAATTCACAGGGGATGGGAAATCTTCACCATCCATGGTGCTGAGCATCAGTGCTCCACCGGAGAAAACTTTCTTTACAATGAATGGTCCTTCATAATTTGGAGTCCATTTGCCCCTGTGGTCTGTATGAGGAGGGAGGATTCTTTTCAGCACAAGATCTCCCACTTGGTATTCTCGATGCCTGACTTTCTGATCGAAGGCCCTCTTCATTCTCTTCTGATATAACTGCCCATGGCAGATTGCAGCCAATCTCTTCTCTTCGATCAGACTCAGTTGCTCGTATCGGGACCGAACCCATTCTGCTTCACTCAGTTTGACATCCATTAATACCCGCAGCGAGGGTAACTCAACTTCAACTGGTAGGACTGCTTCCATACCATACACAAGCTGATACGGTGTTGCCCCAGTGGATGTCCTGATTGATGTGCGGTACCCATGTAAGGCAAATGGTAGCATTTCGTGCCAGTCTTTGTATGTGACTACCATCTTCTGCACAATCTTCTTGATATTCTTATTTGCCGCCTCAACAGCGCCATTCATCTTTGGCCTGTAAGGAGAAGAATTGTGATGTTGGATCTTGAAGTCCCGGCACAGCTCTGCCATCATTTTGTTGTTCAAGTTGGAACCATTATCAGTAATGATTCGCTCGGGCACCCCATACCGACAGATGATATCTCTCTTCAGAAATCTGGCTACCACTTGCCTTGTAACATTAGCATATGAGGCTGCTTCAACCCACTTGGTGAAATAGTCAATGGCGACCAAGATGAATCTGTGGCCATTTGAAGTAGTCGGCTCAATCTTGCCAATCATATCAATACCCCACATAGCAAAGGGCCATGGTGAAGACATGATGTTCAAAGGATTGGGAGGCACATGCACCTTGTCTGCATAAATCTGGCATTTATGACATTTTCTGGCGTAAGCACAACAGTCTGCATCCATCGCGATCCAGTAATAGCCTGATCTTAACAACTTCTTAGCCATGGCATGTCCTCCAGCATGGGTACCAAAAGAGCCTTCATGCACTTCGTGCATCAACAAATCTGCTTCCGTCTTGTCAACACATCGGAGGAGTACCATATCAAAGTTCCTTTTGTATAAAGACCCATCAGTGTTCAGAAAGAAATTTCCAGCAAGCCTTCTCAAGGTCTTCTTATCATTGGAAGATGCCCCAGGTGGGTATGTTTGATCCTCCAAGAAGCACTTAATGTCATGGAACCAAGGCTTATCATCTTTTACAACATCTGCTGCAAATACATATGCTGGTCTATCAAGTCTAGACACTGAAATTTGAGGTACAAAGTTAGCAGCTTGAACTTTGATCATGGATGAAATGGTAGCAAGAGCATCTGCAAACTGATTCTCGTCGCGAGGGATATACTCAAGCTTGACTGTTGTGAAGAAAGTCAGTAACCTCCTTGTATAATCCCTGTAAGGTATCAGATGATCTTGGTGGGTGTACCATTTCCCGTTGGTTTGATTGACTACCAAAGCCGAATCTCCGAATACGGTCAATGTTTTGATCCTGAGGTCAATGGCTTCCTCAAGACCCATAATGCAAGCTTCGTATTCAGCTTCGTTGTTAGTGCAGTTGAAAGTGAGTTTTGCCGAGAAAGGCATGTGAACTCCTTTGGGTGTAATGAGTACTGCACCAACACCACGGCCATTCATGTTAACAGCCCCGTCAAACATCATGGTCCATTCTTCTTCTGGGTCGGGCCCTTCAGTGTGAATAGGCTCTTCATGATCTTTTGATTTAATGAACATGATGTCTTCATCAGGGAAGTCAAACCTCATTGGCTGGTAGTCATCAATAGGTTGCTCAGCAAGATATTCAGATAGTACACTGCCCTTGATGGCTTTCTGAGATGTGTACTGTATGTCGTATTCTGTGAGAATCATCTGCCATCTTGCAACCCGTCCGGTAAGAGCCGGCTTCTCGAAAATGTACTTGACTGGATCCATTTTTGAGATTAATAAGGTAGTGTGGGTCAACATATACTGTCTCAGTCGGCGAGCAGCCCACGCTAAAGCACAGCAAGTTTTCTCGAGCAGTGAATAACGCTGTTCACAGTCGGTAAACTTTTTGCTTAGGTAGTATATCGCATACTCTTTTCGACCAGACTCGTCATGCTGACCTAGTACACACCCCATTGACCCTTCTAGCACTGTCAAGTACATAATCAGAGGTCTTCCTTCGACTGGCGGCATGAGGATTGGAGGTTCTTGCAAGTACTCTTTGATCTTGTCAAAAGCCTTCCAATCTTCGTTCCACCTGACCGTTTGTTCCTTTCTTAACAGCTTGAACAAGGGTTCACAGGTTGCTGTAAGGTGAGATATGAACCTTGAAATGTAGTTCAATCGACCTAAGAACCCTCGAACTTCTTTCTCAGTCTTCGGTGCAGGCATTTCTTGAATAGCTTTGACTTTATCAGGGTCAACCTCAATCCCTTTCTCGCTTACAATAAAGCCCAGCAGCTTACCGGATCGCACCCCGAATGTGCATTTGTTGGGGTTCAGCTTCAATTGGTACTTCCTCAGACGCTTGAATAATTTGAGTAGATTCACCAGGTGGTCTTCCTCAGTAAGGGACTTGGCGATCATATCATCCACATAACACTCTATTTCCTTATGGATCATATCGTGGAATAATGTCACCATAGCCCGTTGATATGTTGCACCAGCATTCTTCAGTCCGAATGGCATCACTTTGTAACAGAACGTGCCCCAAGGTGTAATGAATGTTGTCTTCTCCATGTCTTCAGGTGACATCTTGATCTGATTATATCCTGAAAATCCATCCATGAAGGAGAATACCGAGAACTGAGCCGTGTTATCCACCAATACATCAATGTGAGGTAATGGGAAGTCATCTTTCGGGCTGGCTCTGTTCAGATCCCGGTAGTCAACACACATTCTTACTTTGCCATCCTTCTTAGGCACAGGCACAATATTAGCAACCCACGGCGGGTAGCTAGTCACAGCAAGGAACCCGGCGTCCCATTGCTTTTGTACCTCTTCTTTGATTTTCATAGCCATGTCTGGGCGAGTTCGGCGCAGCTTTTGTTTGACTGGAGGGCACTCTTCTCTCAAAGGCAACTTGTGCACAACAATATCGGTATCCAACTGTAAACACCCCAAATTTGCCCTCACCCATTCACACCATGGCTTGTGATCATCCTCATATGCATAAATACAATCATATCATCTCACATCTCATTTTTGATTCACTGGATAGTTTCTAAGGCATCTGCACCTAGGGTTTGTGATCTGAGCAACCTCAAAGCTTCTTGAGGCATTCCAAGGGCACCAATCAACTCAAAGGGATCCATGTGTGTTCTTACATCATATTCTATCTCCTCAAAGTCAAAAATGCAGAGGAATCACAAGAACTAGGGTTTGAGTGGATGCAGAGCCAGGCTAGACTGCACAGTTGACCTAAATTTAGGGTTTTGGTTTCAGAGGCCATAACCCCAATTTTTTTGGTCATTCTTGTTTCCATTGGTCTCTATATGGTATAGGGAGTATGCATATCAATTTTCATGAAGAAATTCCATGGGGAAGTCATCTAATCAAGAGTTGACTTTTCAGACAAGTCAGTGCAAAATCAGGGCATCTGAGGCCCCCAATGACCCAACCAATGGGTGATCTTCATCATTTTGAGTGTATATGATCTTTATTTGATCATGGAAGAAGGTTGAAGTGCATAAAATCAAGAATTTAGGGTTTTTGCAAAAGTTGACTTTTTGAGGCATAGTTGACTTTTCAAGAATGCCTCATTTTAGGCCAATTTTCAAGCCTTGATTCATGATCCAAAAAGGCTTCAAATGGAAAAACTTTGGTCATGAAAGTTGTAGATCTCATCTTTCCCTTTTCAAAAAGTACAAGAACATGATCAAACTCTTCATGGATCAAAAGTTATGGCATTGCAAAGTTAGCAAAAATCATTGATTTTCAAGTTATGCACAAAAAGGAAATTTTGCAAAGTCTTGAACCAAAGTCAAATGTAGCCTCTAATTCATGACAAACCATTATGTAAACATCCTCTAAGTCACAAAAATCAGATTTGGATCAAGTTTGCTCATGGTTTGGTTCATGTAACTTGACTTTTCTCATGAAAATCCATAAAGCTAACCAAGTTGCAAAACACTCATGAGCTTTTCACCAACTTGCTGCATTGAGCCTTGGGTCAAGCCAGCCTCTCACACTCACCATGCTGCACCAGAACCCATCTTGTACTTGCCTAGACTTTGAGCCATGCCCTATCTTACAAAAGTGGACTTTTTTGCAAAAGTAGTCACACCTATCACTGCAGGCCAGGTCACATCCCCCAGCCACTTGCAATTGTTTATTGAATCAATTTGCTGGCTATAACACATAGGAACCAAGGCTGAGACAACAACATTCACCACTTACACAAAAACCTCCCACATTGCAACTTCATTCGAATCTGCTCACACAGCCATCAAACACTAAAACTTTCATCATCACTCAACTCACCACACCTCATAGACAAGAAACACCCCAAGCATGAGCCTGAAACAAGCCTGAAAACTCCATTGCCATCATTCACCTCAAGCTGCAGTTTCATTCGAAACTCTTATCCTAGCTCACAAACACACCAACCAACACCACAAACCTTCTCAACACACTTCATAGATCACAAACAACCCCTTTTCACAGCCTGAAAGTGCCAGAATCTCATCTGCCATTGTTGACTGAACTGAAGCAGTTCCTTTCGAATCTTCTTCTCCAGCCAACACAAACTCATTTTGAGCATTCAAACACACTTGGGGGATCAAGTGGAGCAGCTTGCATCAAAGGAAACAGCCAGAAAGTCCCAAAACTGAAAGCTCCAAATCTCAGGTAGCTCGAAATTAATTTTTCCAGAAATGACTTTTATTGTTACAAACTTGTTCTTCATGATGCACTGATCATTCTGGTACCTTTAGTTTTTGAAATGGTTTTGTTTTGAGCATTTAATTCGTGTTTGAAGCTTACGAACCCTAGAAATTGTTTGCTTCGATTCAGTTGATTTAGGTAATATAAATTCGTTTTGATAGGGGGGTTTGATTCGTGAGAGTGTTAGGATCATCTCCCAATTCATAGATTTCATTTATGTTACGTTTTTAGGAAGTTTGGAATTTTCAGGTGAGCTTCTGGCCGGAGAAGACGACCGGAAGTCTTCTCCGGCCACCTGAAAGTCATTTGTGCCCTAATTGTGTAATTAATTCCAGTTTGAATGAGAAGTGTAGGATTGCGTTGACTGGTTGACTTCCCACCCTTTTTGATGGCCCAGATTCTCCATTAAACCCTAATCAGGATTAATTAAATTAATTAATTAAGTTTTAGAAGTTTGAATGTGAGCCACACGATCACGCGCGCAGTCAACACTTTTAAACTCAGAATCAATCTCATGCGTCCGTTCTGATTACTTCTCATTTTATTTGTTTTCTTTCATTTTTATTTCAATTAATTTGTACAATTTATTTAAAATAGCAGAAAATTCATAAAAATTATGAAACTTTTTCTTTAAGGTTTTATTAATTTTTATGACCCAAAAATATTTTTATTTTATTTTTTATCATTAAAAAAGTATTTTTAAATATTTAAAAGATTATTTTTGATTGATTAATGGGAATTAATTAATTAAAAATACTTTTAGGTATTTAAAAATTATAAAAAAATTCATGAAATGTTCTAAGACATTTAGAAACATTGTCCAACCTTCAAACCAAATTTCTTTTTTGATCTTGGTGCATTTTAAGAATTTTTCATGGAATTAAATCATATTTTGTGCATTATTTTGATCATATGTTTGAAAATTCATTTCTGCCTATTGGTGAAGGTTGAGACATTGATTCTTTGTGCATTGTTTTCCATTTGACATGTATTTTCAAGGATAAAAAGGCCATGATTTGATCTTGCATTTTCTAATTGATTGGCATTTGTTTTGATAAGAACCCTAAAAAACCCTAATAACTTGCAAAAATCATATCTTGAGATTGGTAAAGAGTTGGGAGTTCCCCTTTGGGCAGGGATTCATCATAGGTCTAGGGTTTCTTTGGGTGCCATTTTCCATTTTTTATGTTGAAGTTTGCTTCTGTTTTTGGTTTGTGTTTGATGTTTGATCCATAAACCCTAATTTGGGCCTTCTCTTGCATCCCTCTTGCATTTCCTTGCATGACATGACTTGCCATTGCATTTTGTGCATTCTTATGATTCATTTGACATCTTAAGACATGTATGAAGCATCATTGATCATTGCATTACATCTTTGCCATGCCATTTGTCTTGTATGCTTCATGACATTTCATGTTTATTCATGTTCCTTAACTTGCATCATTTGCATCCATGACTTTGTATGAACATCCCTATGCCTTGTCTCATGTTTGCAGCACTTCATAACATCATAATCATCATGTGCATTCTTCTGGTTTGGCCTAGCATCATGTCATTTCATTTCATTTAGCATTGCATTGCATTTGTTTCTAACATTTCAGGTGGTAAGTAAACTTGAGAAGTGGATTTGCCTTCACTTCTCATAACTTTTCTTCTCATCTCTCTTGCATAGCATGCTGCATTTATACATGTGTTTGAGTTTGAGCTTGCTCATTCTTGCTTCTCCCACTTTCTTTCTTCAAGTGACTTGACTTCTTGAATGAAGCAAGTCACTCTGCTTCTCTTGATCCTGTTCATCTACTTCCTGGTGGTTCCATTGAAGATCTTCTTCTTGAAAACCTCACAAACCTTAGGAACAACCAAGCATGACAATGATTAGGGTTTTGATTAGTCCCCCCTCTTAGTTTCACCTTTGTGTCTCTTTTGAGTCTTCTCTTCTCATCTCATAATCAGGGACTAAACCCTAAAGGCTTTAAGACTTTGTGATTAAGCTTATGCCTACATCCTTCTCTTAGGATGGAGTGTATAACTTTAATCCTAAGTATTAAACCCTTAAGGTGTTCAAATCTCTTAATCAAATCACTTAATAATTATCAAGACATCACACTTGTAACTTGGGCCTTGCATTAGGGTTCTAATTCTTCCTTAACTGGTTAAGAAGGACTAACCCTAGAGTTAATGGACAAGTCCCCCTCAGGTTGTCTTACAAATCATAAAATTCACTTCATCATCATATCATTAACTAAAATCCACTTAATCAAAGGCTTGTTTTGTCATGGGTTTAATCCCTAATCATGGATTAAGTTGAGGAGTCTTCCTCAGCTTAAACATTCTCATCTATTATCCTTCTTTTAGGATGGTGTAATGGGTCTGTTTAATCCTTGATTGTGGCTTAACCTCATTATTTAACACTAAACAAAAACAACAAAAACATCTAAATAATCACAAGTAGGTTAATGATCTTAATCCTATACCAAAGGTGATTAAGTGTGAGAATCTGACTTCACACTTAAGGTATTCTCATTACCCCTAATCAGAGGGAAGATGTGATGAGTTTACTAACCCATTGGTTTAGGCTTAAGCTCATTAACTTATGACAAACTTTCAAAAGCAATAAAAGACTGAAAACTCAAAAACAAACAATAATCGTCTCCTTCGGGATTCTTTTCTCATCTCATTCACTCATAAACGAGAACTTGCTTCTTCCGTCTAATGCAAGACAGTTTGCACCTGAGCCAGACAGGTCATACACTTGAGCATAGACAAGTAAGCAGTTCCCAAGTCAATTCATCTTTCAGTCTCTTTGGGTCGAACTACGGTGTTCTGACTTCCTCATTGCACGAGAGGATACGTAGGCATAACTTAACGGTTATCGAACAAAAGTCTCTGTATATTCCCCCTCCTTCCAGCTTCATTCTTTAGCCTCATGATCTTGAGCATTTCACTCCTTTCTTACACTGACACTGTATATATTACACATCACATTTCTTTACACTGACACCTGTACATTCTTTTCCAGCTATCTTTACACACAGATTGCACTGACACTACCCCTTTATAACACAAATCTTTTAAGCGTGGATCCCGTCGAGTACGGCGGACAATCTGGGTGCTAATACCTTCCCAGGTTGTAACCAACCCCCTTTCTCAGTCTCTCTGGTTCGCAACCGTCTTATCCTTATCTTTCTAGGTCTATGCAGCATTACCTTTCCTCCGGGATAAAAATGCCTAGCTGGCGACTCTATTCATTCTCCAGTGAGTTCACGGCTGTGTGTTCTCACGGTTCCCTTCGCCGACCGTTCGCGCTTGTACCGGGATGCCAAATCTTTGGGAGCGACAGCTTGGCGACTCTGCTGGGGACACTTAGATTGCAACCAGGGCTTCTGGTTCTTTTTGTGGGTTCCTCCTAGCGCTTGATTGGTTTGTGTTTACTGGGGTGTTATGTGCTTGTTTGTGCTTGTATTTATTTTTGTTTATTGCTTTATGTACAGTTGATTTATTGCTTTCTTTATAGCTTTATATTTTTCATACTGTCATACTGTGCTGGCTGGATCTGGTTTTTCTTTGGTGGGTGGGTATTTCATTGAGAGTTAAGGTCCTATACCTGGGACCTGAGTGACACCTAGGCTAGAGTGAATCATATTCTTTCCCATTCCATTTCGGTCTGGTGCGGGAATATGAAACACGGTTCAGATATGGGTTTCTTCTTGAGAACTCTGTGTTGCAGATTTCCTGCAATGCTAGGGCTATCTGGGAAGCCTGCTAAGTCTGGATGACCTTTTAGTACTGACCTTCAGAAACTGAGGTGAATTAGAGGAGGAATTGTTATGGTTATTGTAAACACTGTACCTCCGGGTTAGAAGTGTTTACACTTCTCATAACTGATCCAAGTCTGAGGATCCTTGTTCTAGATCACCACCTGTGAGGGGGTTGGGCTGTTTACAGGTTTGCAGGTACCTTGACCTCAGAATACCCTGTTACTTTGACTTTGTTAAGAATGCTCCATGTTGGACAGTTCTTGTGATTCTAAAACCTTGGACTTGTGGCTCTTTATTTGAGTCCCCCCACCCTGGTTACTGGATTTTTAGACCTCCATCTGGAATTCTTGAACACACATGGATCTATACCAAGGCAGTTTATCAGATCCAGCTCAGTCACAAACCCTTGCATTTCATTTGCATACATACTCATTGCATCATATTAACATGTGCTTATTTGTGTTTCAGGGTATCCATTTCTCATCTGGTTTTGGTTTTGACCCCATCTGCAGTTTTGACCTATCTCCACCAGCATTCGCTTCAGCTTGTCAGCCATACTTCAGTTACTTGCACTAGCCAATCAGTGGCTCATTCTTTCAGCATCTTCATCAGCACTCTACTCAATCTTCAGCATCATGGCTCCAAAGAAAAGCAACATCACCTATCATTTCTTCCAACCAGACTTATCAGACATCAGGAGGATCCAAACCCTGATCACTCCAGATCACATTCCTTTGTTCAGGGAGAGTTATGGAGATATACTGGACATGGTTATGGATCTGGACCCTTCTCAGAGGAGCCTCATCCACACCTGCATTCAGTTTTATGATCCTCCATTGAGATGTTTCACCTTTCAAGACTTTCAGTTGGGTCCTCTTTTGGAAGAATACTCATATTTGGTTGGTTTGCCTATCAAGAGAGAAATCCCTTTCAACCCTGAAATGGTCTTTCCCAGCAATGGAGAGATAGCAAAAGCTTTACACCTGGAGCCTGCTTTGATAGAACAGCATATGACATCTAAAGCTGGGATCCCTGGTTTTCATCTTGACTTCCTGATTTCACAAGCTAGTTTGAAGGCCTCCCTGGGGGAGTGGAAAGCTGTTTGTGCATTGTTGGCCTTAAGTGTATATGGGATTGTGTTGTTTGCAGATGAGCCTCGATTCATCAGTAAGAATGCAATTCACTTGTTCATCCTGAAGAACCCAGTGCCAACCTTGTTAGGAGATCTCTACTACTCAGTGCATCAGAGGAATGAGAAGCAGAGGGGAAGGTTAGTGAGGATTTGTGCTCCATTATTTCATGCTTGGCTTCTCAGGCATCTACCCAGGACAGATGCATTTCTCAATCCTCATCAGCAAAGCAACTGGGCTAAGAGACTCACTACTCTCACTTCAGCAGACATCAAATGGTGTACTCAGAGCACCAAGGGCAGAGACATGATCACCAGCTGTGGGCACTTTCCCAATGTGCCTTTGATAGGAGTTAAGGGAAGTATCAACTACAACCCTCTGCTGTTCAGGAGACAGTTGGGCTATGCACTGGTCCACACTCCAAGGGAACAAGACCTGGTTGAGACCCTCTATTGTGAGAACAAGATTAGTCTGGCAACAGTTAGACAGGCTGCCTGGGCCTGGGATAATGTTCAAACCAAGGGAATCACCATTCTAGGGAAGTGCAATAATGTAGCATCAGTCCAATATTATGAGTGGTCCCATGCTAGGGCCCAATTCTCTGGAATGCCTTTCACCATAGAAGATATGCCTGAGTCATCTTCAGCACCACTCCCTGCCACTATCAGTCTGGAGGAGTTTGAAAGCCTGAAGGAAAGGAATGAGAAGTTATCCCAAGCCTTGCAGAAGACCCTCCGGGAGAGGAGTGAAGGTATGAGGGAGATTGAGAGATTGGAGAAATTGAGGGTAGAACACTTGACCAAGATTGAGAAGTCTGGGGAGTATATCAACAAGTCTAAAGCTGGTGAGCAGATTCTGAAGAATGCTTGTAAAGAAGCCCAGTTCCAAAGAGCAAGAACAGACTTGTATTTGAAAGAGAGTCAAGCCAGGTGGGTCCGGATCACTGAGGCCCGTACTCTAGAAGACAAGAGATCTCAAGACAAGATGGAGCAGATGGAGAAAGCCCTGGCAGCAGCCCAGGAGGAAATTTCAGAGCTAAAGATCAAAGCTGGAGTGAAGAAGTCCAGAGATCAAAGTCAGAACAAGAGGTTAACTGCAGCTATTGCAACCAGAAACCTTCTCATCAGGAATCTCACGGAGCATCCGGCTGATCCTGTGACCGAAGCACTTCTCAAGGAAGTTCGTGGGGATGAGTTTGGCCTTGGAGTTTGATCATTTGCTTGTTGTTGTTCCTTTTCCATGTACTTTTGCTTTTTGTGATGTATTTTGGCCCCTTTGGGGGTTTGTGTTGTAAAAATGAACAAGTTGTATTATTTCACCCTTTGTAATATATTTGTGTTGGTTTCTATTTGGGCTCACATCAAAAGCAACTGCAACAGCATCATCTTCAAGGGTCTGGAAGGGTCAAAACTGAAGACCAAACCGGATACCTTGAGAGCAAATAAGCATAACTGCATTGCATGTTAACCCCTTTGTTTGTTTTGTAGGTTTTTGTTTTGTTGTTGCTAACCTCTGTTGTGATGTTCAGGAATTATTGCTCGCCGCCGGGTATTTCCTCTCAACAGGCCACACAGGTATCCAACTAGAATCAACCTTCCGGGAATTCAGATGGATCAAGTTCAACAAGATCTTGCTGATGTCAGAAATCAGCTAGCCAATGAAAGATTGGAGATGAGAACACAGATGACGCAGTTCATGGAGGTTATGAACAACATGGCTCAGAGCCAGGAGAGACTGAGAGCTATGGTGGAAAGGCAGAACCAAGATGAGCCTCATGTGGGGACTGCAGGCACAAGTAATAATGAAAGGGTGCAACCACATGTGAATCCCCCTGTGTTTGGTCCACATCTACATCCTGAGATTAATATCCCTGCAAACGTTCAAGGGACAGCCACAACGGCAAGAGTACTTCAAGAAGACCCTCAGGAGGACCAATTTACAGTAATGGGTGCTGGAGAGGATGCTTATGATAGGAGATTGGATGAAATAGCTGAGAAGTTAAGGTCTTTAGAATCTCAAAATTCTTTGGGTTTTGACGTGATGGATATGGGCTTAGTAGACGGGGTTAGGATTCCCCACAAGTTCAAGCCTCCTTGCTTCGAAAAGTATAATGGGACTTCATGCCCCCGGACCCATCTGCAATCATTTCTGGGAAGGCTGAAGGACTACACAATGGATGAGAAATTGTGGATGTTCTACTTCGAAGATAGCTTGACTGGAGCTTCTAGGGAATGGTATTCCCATTTGACAAGAGCAACTATAAGATGCTGGAAGGACCTGGCAGAAGCCTTCATCAGACAGTATCAGTATAATCTAGATATGGCACCCAACAGGACCCTCCTAATGGGAATGTCACAGTCTTCGAAGGAGAGCTTCAGAGAATATGCTCAAAGATGGAGGCAATTGGCTGCTGCCGTTCAACCCCCTATGTCTGAAAGGGAAATGGCAGATATGTTTATGAACACTCTTCAGGGAACCTATATTGACAGGTTGGCTGCTTTCTCTTCCACTAGCTTCGCAGATGTTGTCATAGCTGGGGAGAGAATTGAAAGCCTGTTAAAGATGGGTAAGATCTCAGACAACGGTGCAAGCTCGTCCAGTAGTACAAGAAAGCCTTTTGCAGGCCCGAGAAGAACTGGCGAGACCAATGCCATCCACACCAACAGGGGTAGGCCCCAATATGCTCAGAGGTCAATAGCAGCAGTCACTATCCCTGCTCCAGCTCATCCTCAGCCAGTCTATCAACCTCCTCAACAAAACTTCCAACAACAACCTCAGTATCATCAGAATCAATATCCTCCAAGAAACAACTACAACAACAACAATAGCAACAACAATCAACAGAGGCCATTTCAACAAAGGCCATCTCAAGCTAACCGAGTGATCGACCCGATCCCAATGCCATACTCTGCCTTGCTGCCACAACTTCTGAAACTCAACCTAGTTGAGCTAAGAACGTTGGCACCTCCGGATCCCAACAGTCTACCAAGAAATTATGACTCCAATGCTAGGTGTGCTTTTCATTCAAACGCACCTGGTCACAGTACAGAAAAATGCAGGGCTCTGCATATGAAGGTACAAGACTTGGTAGACTCCAAGGCTCTGAATTTTGCACCTCCGCCCAATGTCAACAAAAATCCAATGCCACACCATGGTGGTCCTCGAATTAATGCTATTGAAGAAGACCAACAGTCTTATTTAATAACCAATGTGGATCAGATCAGGACACCATTGGTGGAAATCAAAGCCCAACTCCGTGAAAACAATATATTTCCGGGGTGTGAACTAGGATGCCCCTACTGCAATATTTCTTGGAATGGGTGTGAAGACTTGAGGAATGGCATTGACAGCCTTATTCAGAGTGGCCTACTTCAGATCACTACATCATTTCCGGCAACTCAAGCAACTTCATCAACAACGGTTTCAGATCCTCCTACAAATGCAGCAACTATTGTTCCCAACAATTCATCAGCACCATCAACAAGTACTTCACCTGTCCTTCCAAATGATCAGTTTTCAACAGTTTCTCCTGCTACAACTTCAGCTTCATTCCATTTCGACTCTCCATCAACAACAACAACAGTTCTTCCAACGGAACCTCCTACAACACCAGCAATCAATCATGAAGATGTCTCCACAGTTACCATATTCTACGATCCAGAAAATAACTCCGCCTACCATTCAGAAGGTGCTGCTCCCGCCAGAGCACCAGTTACCATCTTTTATGATCCACAAACAATAACAGTCCCTTCAGCAGCAGCAATCAGTCCGGTCACTGTCACGGTGCCTGGACCAGTACCATATGAAAGCAATAGGGCCATCCCTTGGCACTATGGCTCTGACGTATACTGCGAAGGAAAAAGAATCACTCTTGACACATCAACACCTGCACCACAAGTAGATAATGTGGGCGGAGGCGGAGGCTTCACTCGAAGCGGACGTCTCTTTGCTTCACAAGTTCAAAGACCTACTGCCGAAGCAGAAGCTGCTGCCAAGGCAAAGGGTAAAGGCCCGGTGCAGGAAGATCTAGCTGCCAAAGAAGCCCTGAAGACTCCATTCGATCAGGAAGTTGATGAGTTTATGAGGATCATCAAAAAGAGTGATTACAAAATTGTGGATCAACTTCACCAGACACCATCCAAAATCTCCATCCTCTCACTGCTTATGTGCTCCGAAGCCCATCGGAATGCACTACTTAAGGTCCTGCACGCAGCTTACGTGCCGGAGGAGATTACTGTCAACCAATTGGAAACCGTGGTTGGAAATGTTACTGCTAGCAATGGGCTAGGTTTTACCAATTCTGACTTGACAGCGGATGGCCGTAATCACAACAAAGCCTTGCACATAACCATGGAATGCAAAGGAGCTGTCCTTTCTCATGTGCTGGTGGACACAGGTTCTTCCCTGAATGTCTTACCAAAGAAGGCTCTGGTGAAGTTAGAATATGATGGATTGGCATTGAGACCCAGCAACCTGGTGGTACGAGCTTTTGATGGCTCTAAGAGATCGGTTCTGGGAGAGATTGAGCTGCCTGTGACAATTGGCCCACAGACCTTTAAAACTATCTTTTATGTGATGGACATTCAGCCCGCCTACAGCTGTTTGTTGGGTAGACCCTGGATTCACGCCGCCGGCGCAATAACGTCTACCCTTCACCAAAAGTTAAAATTTGAGTGGGAAGGTCAAGTTGTCACAATCTGTGGGGAGGAGGACATTTTTGTTAGCCATCTGGCTACTTATAAATACATTGAGATGGATGGAGAAATCCATGAAACAATGAGCCAAGGTTTTGAGGCCTTGAACGTCAATGAAGCATCTGCTGTATCTGGTACTCCAATGTCATCTTACCAACAAGCCCGGAAGGTTGTTGAAGAAGGAACTGCCCTAGGCTGGGGCAAGGTCTTAGCTGTGGAGGAGAAGAAGGACAAATTTGGGTTGGGTTACAGACCAACTCAACATCAAGCAAAGGCTGCTGCAGAGCCTGGTTTTGTCAGTGGGGGGATGCTTACCCCCGATGCTATCAACTGTCTGGAAGACGAGCTGGAAGAGGAGCGCAATCTGGAGAATTGGATTCGTCCAAAGATCCCGGGGAGCAGTGTCTCGAACTGGTCTTCCCAGGAAATTATAAGAGTTACTCATGCAGAGTAATTATTATTTCCTGTATTTTTTATAGCATGCATCAAAGTCTTGCATCTTGCCCAAGATGACAAGACTCATTTTGTAACCAGGGCCATCTGTACTTTTGTGCAAACAAGATTAAATTAATGAAATATCAGACATCTTTTTGCAAATGAGTCTTTTTCTTTTCCGCTCACTGTTTTTCCATTTTTTTTCTTTTTGTACAAAAAATAAATGGCGTTGTTTTCAAAATGATAACTTTATTTCACTTTTCTAAACAAGATTAAAATCAATCACTAAAATGAACAAACTAAACCCTTGCAGAGAGTGCCTTCCGGACAGCACCGACAACAGCACGGCTATGACTTCGTATGACTTTGACAATCCAATCAATCAAGCTGATGAAGGGGTTGATGAAGAATATGAGCTTCCTGAAGAGCTAGCCAGATTGTTAAGGCAAGAGGAAAAGGTTATTACTCCTCACCAGGAGGAGGTTGAAGTGATTAATCTTGGTGCAGACGAAGACGTGAAAGAAGTTAGAATCGGGGCCTGCCTGCAAGACTCAGTGAAGAGACAACTGATAGATCTGCTTCAAGAGTATGTTGATGTGTTTGCTTGGTCGTACCAAGACATGCCAGGGTTGGATACCGATATAGTTGTGCACAAGCTGCCTTTGAGGGAAGAATGCCCACCAGTCAAACAAAAGCTGCGCCGAACTCGTCCAGACATGGCTATGAAAATCAAGGAAGAGGTACAAAAGCAATGGGACGCCGGGTTCCTTGCCGTAACTAGCTATCCGCCGTGGGTTGCTAACATAGTACCTGTGCCTAAGAAGGATGGCAAAGTAAGAATGTGTGTTGATTACCGAGATCTGAACAGAGCTAGCCCGAAAGATGACTTCCCATTACCTCACATTGATGTATTGGTGGATAACACGGCTCAGTTCTCGGTATTCTCCTTCATGGACGGATTTTCAGGGTACAATCAGATCAAAATGTCACCTGAAGACATGGAGAAGACGACATTCATTACACCTTGGGGTACGTTCTGTTATAAGGTGATGCCATTCGGACTGAAGAATGCTGGTGCCACATATCAACGGGCTATGGTGACATTATTCCACGATATGATCCATAAGGAAATAGAATGCTATGTGGATGACATGATTGCCAAGTCCCTTACAGAGGAAGACCATCTGGTGAATCTGCTCAAGTTATTCAAGCGTCTGAGGAAGTACCAACTGAAGTTGAACCCCAACAAATGCACATTCGGGGTGCGATCCGGTAAGCTGCTGGGCTTTATTGTAAGCGAGAAAGGGATTGAAGTGGACCCTGATAAAGTCAAAGCTATTCAAGAGATGCCTGCACCCAAAACTGAGAAAGAAGTTCGAGGGTTCTTAGGACGATTGAACTACATTTCCCGGTTCATATCCCACCTTACAGCAACTTGTGAACCCTTGTTCAAGCTGTTAAGGAAGGAACAAACGGTCAGGTGGAATGAAGATTGCCAGAAGGCTTTTGACAAGATCAAGGAGTATCTGCAAGAACCTCCAATCCTTATGCCTCCAGTTGAAGGAAGACCTCTAATCATGTACTTGACAGTATTAGAAGAGTCAATGGGGTGTGTGCTGGGCCAACATGACGAGTCTGGTCGAAAAGAGTATGCAATTTACTACCTAAGCAAAAAGTTTACCGACTGTGAACAACGTTATTCACTGCTCGAGAAAACTTGCTGTGCTTTAGCGTGGGCTGCTCGCCGACTAAGGCAGTATATGTTGACCCACACTACCTTGTTAATCTCAAAAATGGACCCAGTCAAGTACATATTCGAGAAGCCAGCTCTTACCGGACGGGTTGCAAGATGGCAGATGATTCTCACAGAATACGACATACAGTACACATCTCAGAAAGCCATCAAGGGCAGTGTACTATCTGAATATCTTGCTGAGCAACCCATTGATGACTACCAGCCTATGAGGTTTGACTTCCCTGATGAAGACATCATGTTCATTAAAGCAAAAGATCACGAAGAGCCTATTCACACTGAAGGGCCCGACCCGGAAAAAGAATGGACTATGATGTTTGATGGGGCTGTTAACATGAATGGTCGTGGTGTTGGTGCAGTACTCATTTCACCAAAAGGAGTTCACATGCCTTTCTCGGCAAAACTCACTTTCAACTGCACTAACAACGAAGCTGAATACGAAGCTTGCATTATGGGTCTCGAGGAAGCCATCGACCTCAGGATCAAAACATTGACTGTATTCGGAGATTCAGCTTTGGTAATCAATCAGACCAATGGAAAATGGTACACACACCAAGATCATCTGATACCTTACAGGGACTATACAAGAAGGTTATTGACTTTCTTCACAACAGTCAAACTTGAGTATATCCCTCGGGACGAGAATCAGTTTGCGGATGCTCTTGCTACCATTTCGTCCATGATCAAAGTTCAAGCTACTAACTTTGTACCTCAGATTTCAGTATCGAGACTTGATAGACCAGCATATGTATTTGCAGCAGATATTGCTGAAGATGATAAGCCTTGGTTCCACGACATCAAATGCTTCTTGGAGGATCAAACATACCCACCTGGGGCATCTTCCAATGATAAGAAGACTTTAAGAAGGCTTGCTGGAAGTTTCTTTCTGAACGCTGATGGATCTTTATACAAGAGGAACTTTGATATGGTACTCCTCAGATGTGTTGACAAGACGGAAGCAGATCTACTGATGCATGAAGTGCATGAAGGCTCTTTCGGTACCCATGCTGGAGGGCATGCAATGGCTAAGAAGCTGTTAAGATCAGGCTATTACTGGATCACAATGGATGCAGACTGTTGTGCCTATGCCAGGAAATGTCATAAATGCCAGATCTACGCAGATAAAGTGCATGTACCTCCCAATCCTTTGAACATAATGTCTTCACCCTGGCCCTTTGCCATGTGGGGCATCGATATGATTGGTAAGATTGAGCCAACTGCTTCAAATGGCCACAGATTCATCCTGGTCGCCATCGACTATTTCACAAAGTGGGTTGAAGCAGCCTCATATGCAAATGTCACCAGGCAAGTGGTAGCGCGATTTTTGAAAAGAGATATCATCTGTAGATATGGAGTGCCCGAGCGAATCATTACTGATAATGGTTCCAATCTCAACAACAAAATGATGGCTGAATTATGCCGGGACTTCAAGATCCAACATCACAATTCTTCTCCTTACAGGCCAAAGATGAACGGCGCTGTTGAGGCAGCTAACAAGAATATCAAGAAGATTGTGCAGAAGATGGTAATCACATACAAAGACTGGCACGAAATGCTACCATTTGCCTTGCACGGGTACCGCACGTCGATCAGAACATCCACTGGGGCAACACCGTATCAGCTTGTATATGGTATGGAAGCAGTCCTACCTGTTGAAGTTGAACTACCCTCGTTACGGGTATTGATGGATGTTAAACTGAGTGAAGCAGAATGGGTTAGGTCCCGATACGAGCAATTGAGTCTGATCGAAGAGAAAAGATTGGCTGCAACTTGCCATGGGCAGTTATATCATAAGAGAATGAAGAAAGCCTTTGATCAGAAAGTCAGGCATCGAGAGTACCAAGTGGGAGATCTTGTGCTGAAAAGAATCCTCCCTCCTCATACAGACCACAGGGGAAAATGGACTCCGAATTATGAAGGACCATTCGTGGTGAAGAAAGTTTTCTCTGGTGGAGCACTGATGCTCAGCACCATGGATGGTGAAGATTTCCCATCCCCTGTGAATTCAGATGCAGTTAAAAAATACTTCGCATAAAATGACCCGCTGGACATAAAAACAGAATGTAAGTCCAGGCAAAAATAGGGCATCCCGGCGAGTCAAAAAACAGAATAAAAGACTCGGGCAAAAGTAAGGGAAAATGAATAAAAAATGTACACCCGCTGAGTTGAAAAGCCGCATTGGACAGCTCAGGCAAAAATGGGTATCCCGATGGATTGAAAACCCGAAAGGGCGATCCATGCAAAATAAGGGAATAAGCGAACAACTGCATTCTGAACTCGTCTGTATCACCTACGACTTGGTAAGCTTCAAAGGATCAAGCTTCAATCAGAATCAACTCTCTCCAGAAAGCAAGACGAGAAGAACGTCATTGTCATACGAGTCATAGCAGGAGAGGAAGCTCCTCAAAGCGTCGTCAACACCGCCAGCACTTTATTTCTCAATTTGTAACAATCTCCTCATTTCAGGAGATATGTTTCTTTGACTGTATCTTGCCAATTCAGGGCACATGAATTAATAAAATCAAATTTTCAGTCACGCTTCGTCTTTTTACATTTACGTTTTGCAAAGAGTTGTCTGATATCTCTAAAATACAATTGCATAAGTACAGATGCCTTCTCTAAAAACAAAACACTTGCTTACAGGGAATGTGATTATTCTCGAAAGTACTTAACTCCTATGACGGAATCCAGTAAGGGATACCTCGGGACCTTTTGTACGTTTCATTATCTTTGCAGGATTGCAGGTATCCAGAACGCAACCTGGGGCATGCAGGTTACGTCTCAACAGGTAGGCGAATCATGATCAACTTGGTCTATCTTCCACATGGCACTAGAAGGTGCCCATTTCCCCAGCGGAGCTGCCGAATCAGCATGCACTCAATCTCAGCATCTGAAATGCTCTTCCCCCAGCTGAGTAGCTCCCCATTGCCTTCCCCAGCAAAGTTGCCAAGTCAACAAACAAGCTTAACACTCAGAATGCTCTATCCCCAGCGGAGTTGCCTCTTGTTGCTCTCCCCAGCTGAGTTATCAACAGCATTCCCCAGCCGAGTTGCCATCCTTCCTCAACAGAATGCAGAAATCAGGGAATCATCTCCCCACAAAGTCCCCAGCCTCTATTCAGAAGAGCAACGCACGAAGAAGTCACAACAGAGTGAAGAAAGCTTCTACGAACCCCAGCTGGGTTTCTCGTTTATAAGGATATGTCTGTCAGTGACCTATATCCCCAAGCAGATGCATCATTTGATCTACCAATGATCTCATCCCCGGCTGGGGGGTCCATTTCAGGCAGATCGACCAGAGATTTTCACAGCAGTGGGATCCTAATCCCGGATCGGTGTCTCTTTGCATAATCATAGCATTCGCATCATACTATCCCTCAGAGCGTAGCATTCCGTCTAATACGGAGCATTACGGCAAAAATCAAATGCATAGCATAATCATAAGTCATGTTGTGAATTAAACGCTTGTGAATACAGATTACTTTCCCCAAGAGTCCCCATCAGAGTCCCAGCAGAAGCAGCTGCCTCACAAATCACAAACATCGGTATATACACCTTTTGGCACCCGTCCGTGTAATCTTTCCCCAGTAAAGTCGCCTGAACACCCTTTACAAACAAATCACCCTCATTACAGACACTTCAGGACACCCGTCCGTGTCAAATCACCAACAGAAAGCCAAAGACACCCTCTTTGCACTCACACATACTTGTATATACACTTTCTTGACACCCGTCCGTGTCATGTCCCCAGCGCAGTCGCTTACACTTTTGCAACCCATATACTCGTTAATATTATACTTTTCTCTCTTGGCACCCGTCCGTGTCATTCTCCCCAGCAGATAGACACTCATCAATACATTATATATACACTCGCTACTCATTGGTACACTTATGCAGATGCTCGTCCGTATCTTGTATACATCACCACCCATATCCCCACAGATTCGACAGTAGTCCTTGTTCTTTGTTAACCAGTTGGTACTCGTCCGTACCATCATCTCAGAGCATTGCGTCTAATGTTTGTTCTACATGATACTCGTCCGTATCATAGTCTTAAGGATGCTCGTCCGCATCTTTGATCCATACACCATGTCAAACACTTATGTCTTCCTGAATATAGATACTCGCGTCTGTGTCTACTATTCCCCAGAAGAGTCCCTTCAGATGCAACACTCGTCCGTGTTCTTTGTTAACCAGTTGATACTCGTCCGTATCATCATCTCTGAACATGTGTCAGTTTGTTTCTACGTGATACTCGTCCGTATCATAGTCTTAAGGATGCTCGTCCGCATCTTTAATCTATACACAATACCAAACACTTATACCTTTTGTTTCTTGGATGTAAACGCTCGTCCGTGTTTACTATCCCCAGTAGATCACCAACAAATTATCTTTTTATCTAACACTCGTCCTGTGTTATGATACCTTTGAGAGCAGCCGTACCCTGCTGAGTGGTCGTCCTCCACTTCTTGATGGTCGTCCTCCATCATGCTCATCCGATGGCCGTCCCCATCGTTGATTTTAGCAGCCGTCCCTTGCTAGGTGGTCGTCCTCCACCTCTTGATGATCGTCCTTCATCATTTTATCCAATGGCCGTCCCCATTGTTGATTTTGGTTATCTGACATTCGTCCTATGTCATGATAAACCCTGAGAGCAGCCGTCCCCTGCTGAGTGGTCGTCCTCCACTTCTTGATGATCGTCCTCCATCATGCTCGTCCGATGGCCGTCCCCATCGTTGACCTTTTCTATCCGATGGCCGTCCCCATCATCGATATCTTCGGCAGCCGTACCCTGCCAGGTGGTCGTCCTCCACCTTTGATGGCCGTCCCCATCATATTTACTTTTTATTCCCAACAGAGCAGCCGTCCCCTGCTAGGTGATCGTCCTTCACCTTTGATGGTCGTACCCCATCATCTGTTTATTTCATTTATTCTTTAACCCGATGGCCGTCCCCGTCGTGGTCCCTTTTCCTTTTAGCCCGATGGCCGTCCCCATCGTTGGTTACTTTACCTTTATGAACTTGATGGCCGTCCCCGTCATGTTTCATTAATTCTCAGAGAACCCTACTTTATCTTGATGGCCGTCCCCATCATATTTTGACTTTCCCCCAGCTAGTCGGCCGTCCCCGTCTTAGCTTTTCCTTATATCCCCAGCATGTCGGTCGTCCCCGTCATCGCTTTACTTTACACACTTTTCCCAGCATGTCGGCCGTCCCCGTCATTGCTATTTACCCAGCAGTCGTCCTCTGCTCGACGGTCGTCCTCCGTCGCCCACACTTACAATATACCTTACTTAATCTATATCCCTTTTCTCCTCCATTCTGTGAGTGCAAATTTTGGACTGTCTTTGGTATTCAACCACAAGTTATCTTGTTTGCCTGTTAAGTCGTTGCTTACATCCTGCACAGCTAACTCCTGTTTGAATAGGGGCAGCTGTAAACACCCCAAATTTGCCCTCACCCATTCACACCATGGCTTGTGATCATCCTCATATGCATAAATACAATCATATCATCTCACATCTCATTTTTGATTCACTGGATAGTTTCTAAGGCATCTGCACCTAGGGTTTGTGATCTGAGCAACCTCAAAGCTTCTTGAGGCATTCCAAGGGCACCAATCAACTCAAAGGGATCCATGTGTGTTCTTACATCATATTCTATCTCCTCAAAGTCAAAAATGCAGAGGAATCACAAGAACTAGGGTTTGAGTGGATGCAGAGCCAGGCTAGACTGCACAGTTGACCTAAATTTAGGGTTTTGGTTTCAGAGGCCATAACCCCAATTTTTTTGGTCATTCTTGTTTCCATTGGTCTCTATATGGTATAGGGAGTATGCATATCAATTTTCATGAAGAAATTCCATGGGGAAGTCATCTAATCAAGAGTTGACTTTTCAGACAAGTCAGTGCAAAATCAGGGCATCTGAGGCCCCCAATGACCCAACCAATGGGTGATCTTCATCATTTTGAGTGTATATGATCTTTATTTGATCATGGAAGAAGGTTGAAGTGCATAAAATCAAGAATTTAGGGTTTTTGCAAAAGTTGACTTTTTGAGGCATAGTTGACTTTTCAAGAATGCCTCATTTTAGGCCAATTTTCAAGCCTTGATTCATGATCCAAAAAGGCTTCAAATGGAAAAACTTTGGTCATGAAAGTTGTAGATCTCATCTTTCCCTTTTCAAAAAGTACAAGAACATGATCAAACTCTTCATGGATCAAAAGTTATGGCATTGCAAAGTTAGCAAAAATCATTGATTTTCAAGTTATGCACAAAAAGGAAATTTTGCAAAGTCTTGAACCAAAGTCAAATGTAGCCTCTAATTCATGACAAACCATTATGTAAACATCCTCTAAGTCACAAAAATCAGATTTGGATCAAGTTTGCTCATGGTTTGGTTCATGTAACTTGACTTTTCTCATGAAAATCCATAAAGCTAACCAAGTTGCAAAACACTCATGAGCTTTTCACCAACTTGCTGCATTGAGCCTTGGGTCAAGCCAGCCTCTCACACTCACCATGCTGCACCAGAACCCATCTTGTACTTGCCTAGACTTTGAGCCATGCCCTATCTTACAAAAGTGGACTTTTTTGCAAAAGTAGTCACACCTATCACTGCAGGCCAGGTCACATCCCCCAGCCACTTGCAATTGTTTATTGAATCAATTTGCTGGCTATAACACATAGGAACCAAGGCTGAGACAACAACATTCACCACTTACACAAAAACCTCCCACATTGCAACTTCATTCGAATCTGCTCACACAGCCATCAAACACTAAAACTTTCATCATCACTCAACTCACCACACCTCATAGACAAGAAACACCCCAAGCATGAGCCTGAAACAAGCCTGAAAACTCCATTGCCATCATTCACCTCAAACTGCAGTTTCATTCGAAACTCTTATCCTAGCTCACAAACACACCAACCAACACCACAAACCTTCTCAACACACTTCATAGATCACAAACAACCCCTTTTCACAGCCTGAAAGTGCCAGAATCTCATCTGCCATTGTTGACTGAACTGAAGCAGTTCCTTTCGAATCTTCTTCTCCAGCCAACACAAACTCATTTTGAGCATTCAAACACACTTGGGGGATCAAGTGGAGCAGCTTGCATCAAAGGAAACAGCCAGAAAGTCCCAAAACTGAAAGCTCCAAATCTCAGGTAGCTCGAAATTAATTTTTCCAGAAATGACTTTTATTGTTACAAACTTGTTCTTCATGATGCACTGATCATTCTGGTACCTTTAGTTTTTGAAATGGTTTTGTTTTGAGCATTTAATTCGTGTTTGAAGCTTACGAACCCTAGAAATTGTTTGCTTCGATTCAGTTGATTTAGGTAATATAAATTCGTTTTGATAGGGGGGTTTGATTCGTGAGAGTGTTAGGATCATCTCCCAATTCATAGATTTCATTTATGTTACGTTTTTAGGAAGTTTGGAATTTTCAGGTGAGCTTCTGGCCGGAGAAGACGACCGGAAGTCTTCTCCGGCCACCTGAAAGTCATTTGTGCCCTAATTGTGTAATTAATTCCAGTTTGAATGAGAAGCGTAGGATTGCGTTGACTGGTTGACTTCCCACCCTTTTTGATGGCCCAGATTCTCCATTAAACCCTAATCAGGATTAATTAAATTAATTAATTAAGTTTTAGAAGTTTGAATGTGAGCCACACGATCACGCGCGCAGTCAACACTTTTAAACTCAGAATCAATCTCATGCGTCCGTTCTGATTACTTCTCATTTTATTTGTTTTCTTTCATTTTTATTTCAATTAATTTGTACAATTTATTTAAAATAGCAGAAAATTCATAAAAATTATGAAACTTTTTCTTTAAGGTTTTATTAATTTTTATGACCCAAAAATATTTTTATTTTATTTTTTATCATTAAAAAAGTATTTTTAAATATTTAAAAGATTATTTTTGATTGATTAATGGGAATTAATTAATTAAAAATACTTTTAGGTATTTAAAAATTATAAAAAAATTCATGAAATGTTCTAAGACATTTAGAAACATTGTCCAACCTTCAAACCAAATTTCTTTTTTGATCTTGGTGCATTTTAAGAATTTTTCATGGAATTAAATCATATTTTGTGCATTATTTTGATCATATGTTTGAAAATTCATTTCTGCCTATTGGTGAAGGTTGAGACATTGATTCTTTGTGCATTGTTTTCCATTTGACATGTATTTTCAAGGATAAAAAGGCCATGATTTGATCTTGCATTTTCTAATTGATTGGCATTTGTTTTGATAAGAACCCTAAAAAACCCTAATAACTTGCAAAAATCATATCTTGAGATTGGTAAAGAGTTGGGAGTTCCCCTTTGGGCAGGGATTCATCATAGGTCTAGGGTTTCTTTGGGTGCCATTTTCCATTTTTTATGTTGAAGTTTGCTTCTGTTTTTGGTTTGTGTTTGATGTTTGATCCATAAACCCTAATTTGGGCCTTCTCTTGCATCCCTCTTGCATTTCCTTGCATGACATGACTTGCCATTGCATTTTGTGCATTCTTATGATTCATTTGACATCTTAAGACATGTATGAAGCATCATTGATCATTGCATTACATCTTTGCCATGCCATTTGTCTTGTATGCTTCATGACATTTCATGTTTATTCATGTTCCTTAACTTGCATCATTTGCATCCATGACTTTGTATGAACATCCCTATGCCTTGTCTCATGTTTGCAGCACTTCATAACATCATAATCATCATGTGCATGCTTCTGGTTTGGCCTAGCATCATGTCATTTCATTTCATTTAGCATTGCATTGCATTTGTTTCTAACATTTCAGGTGGTAAGTAAACTTGAGAAGTGGATTTGCCTTCACTTCTCATAACTTTTCTTCTCATCTCTCTTGCATAGCATGCTGCATTTATACATGTGTTTGAGTTTGAGCTTGCTCATTCTTGCTTCTCCCACTTTCTTTCTTCAAGTGACTTGACTTCTTGAATGAAGCAAGTCACTTTGCTTCTCTTGATCCTGTTCATCTACTTCCTGGTGGTTCCATTGAAGATCTTCTTCTTGAAAACCTCACAAACCTTAGGAACAACCAAGCATGACAATGATTAGGGTTTTGATTAGTCCCCCCTCTTAGTTTCACCTTTGTGTCTCTTTTGAGTCTTCTCTTCTCATCTCATAATCAGGGACTAAACCCTAAAGGCTTTAAGACTTTGTGATTAAGCTTATGCCTACATCCTTCTCTTAGGATGGAGTGTATAACTTTAATCCTAAGTATTAAACCCTTAAGGTGTTCAAATCTCTTAATCAAATCACTTAATAATTATCAAGACATCACACTTGTAACTTGGGCCTTGCATTAGGGTTCTAATTCTTCCTTAACTGGTTAAGAAGGACTAACCCTAGAGTTAATGGACAAGTCCCCCTCAGGTTGTCTTACAAATCATAAAATTCACTTCATCATCATATCATTAACTAAAATCCACTTAATCAAAGGCTTGTTTTGTCATGGGTTTAATCCCTAATCATGGATTAAGTTGAGGAGTCTTCCTCAGCTTAAACATTCTCATCTATTATCCTTCTTTTAGGATGGTGTAATGGGTCTGTTTAATCCTTGATTGTGGCTTAACCTCATTATTTAACACTAAACAAAAACAACAAAAACATCTAAATAATCACAAGTAGGTTAATGATCTTAATCCTATACCAAAGGTGATTAAGTGTGAGAATCTGACTTCACACTTAAGGTATTCTCATTACCCCTAATCAGAGGGAAGATGTGATGAGTTTACTAACCCATTGGTTTAGGCTTAAGCTCATTAACTTATGACAAACTTTCAAAAGCAATAAAAGACTGAAAACTCAAAAACAAACAATAATCGTCTCCTTCGGGATTCTTTTCTCATCTCATTCACTCATAAACGAGAACTTGCTTCTTCCGTCTAATGCAAGACAGTTTGCACCTGAGCCAGACAGGTCATACACTTGAGCATAGACAAGTAAGCAGTTCCCAAGTCAATTCATCTTTCAGTCTCTTTGGGTCGAACTACGGTGTTCTGACTTCCTCATTGCACGAGAGGATACGTAGGCATAACTTAACGGTTATCGAACAAAAGTCTCTGTATATTCCCCCTCCTTCCAGCTTCATTCTTTAGCCTCATGATCTTGAGCATTTCACTCCTTTCTTACACTGACACTGTATATATTACACATCACATTTCTTTACACTGACACCTGTACATTCTTTTCCAGCTATCTTTACACACAGATTGCACTGACACTACCCCTTTATAACACAAATCTTTTAAGCGTGGATCCCGTCGAGTACGGCGGACAATCTGGGTGCTAATACCTTCCCAGGTTGTAACCAACCCCCTTTCTCAGTCTCTCTGGTTCGCAACCGTCTTATCCTTATCTTTCTAGGTCTATGCAGCATTACCTTTCCTCCGGGATAAAAATGCCTAGTTGGCGACTCTATTCATTCTCCAGTGAGTTCACGGCTGTGTGTTCTCACGGTTCCCTTCGCCGACCGTTCGCGCTTGTACCGGGATGCCAAATCTTTGGGAGCGACACCAACCCTGGCATGTCTTGATACGACCAAGCAAACACATCCACATACTCTTGAAGTAGATCTATCAGTTGCTTCTTCACTGAGTCTTGCAGGCAGGCCCCGATCTTGACTTCTTTCACATTTTCCTCTGTACCAAGATTGATCACTTCAACCTCCTCCTGGTGAGGGGTAATGACCCTTTCCTCTTGTCTTAACAACCTGGCTAGTTCTTCAGGAAGCTCGTATTCTTCTTCAACCCCTTCTTCAGCTTGATTGATCGGATTGTCAAAGTCATACGATGTCATAGCCGTGCTGTTGTTGGTGCTGTCAGGAAGGCACTCTCTGCAAGGGTTTAATTGGTTCATTTTAGTGATCTGATTTTAGTCTTATTTAGAAAAGTGAAATGAAGTTGTCATTTTGAAAACACCGCCATTTATTTTTGTACAAAAAGAAAAATGGAAAAACAGTGAGCAGAAAAGAAAAAGGCTTGTTTGCAAAAAGATCGTCTGATATTTCATTACTTTAATCTTGTTTGCACAAAAGTACAGATGGCCCTGGTTACAAAATGAGTCTTGTCATCTTGGGCAAGATGCAAGACTTGGATGCATGCTATATAAAAATACAGGAAATAATAATTACTCTGCTCGAGTAACACTTATAATTTCCTGGGAAGACCAGTTCGAGACACTGCTCCCCGGGATCTTCGGACGAATCCAATTCTCCAGATTGCGCTCCTCTTCCAGCTCGTCTTCCAGACAGTTGATAGCATCGGGGGTGAGCATCCCCCCACTGACAAAACCAGGCTCTGCAGCAGCCTTTGCTTGATGTTGAGTTGGTCTGTAACCCAACCCAAATTTGTCCTTCTTTTCCTCCACAGCTAAGACCTTGCCCCAGCCTAGGGCCGTTCCTTCCTCAACAACCTTCCGGGCTTGTTGGTAAGATGACATGGAGATCCCTGACACAGCCGATGCTTCATTTACATTCAAGGCTTCAAAACCTTGGCTCATTGTTTCATGGATTTCCCCATCCATCTCAATGTATTTATACGTAGCCAGATGGCTAACGAAAATATCCTCTTCCCCACAAATTGTGACAACTTGGCCTTCCCACTCAAATTTTAACTTTTGGTGAAGGGTAGACGTTATTGCGCCGGCGGCGTGAATCCAGGGTCTACCCAACAAACAGCTGTAGGCGGGCTGAATGTCCATCACATAAAAGATAGTTTTAAAAGTCTGTGGGCCAATTGTCACGGGCAGCTCAATCTCTCCCAGAACCGATCTCTTCGAACCATCAAAGGCTCGCACCACCAGGTTGCTGGGTCTCAATGCCAATCCATCATATTCTAACTTCACCAGAGCCTTCTTTGGTAAGACATTCAGGGAAGAACCTGTGTCCACCAGCACATGAGAAAGGACAGCTCCTTTGCATTCCAGGGTTATGTGCAAGGCTTTGTTGTGGTTACGGCCATCCGCTGTCAAGTCAGAATTGGTAAACCCTAGCCCATTGCTAGCAGTAACATTTCCAACCACGGTTTCCAATTGGTTGACAGTAATCTCCTCAGGCACGTAAGCTGCGTGCAGGACTTTAAGTAGTGCATTCCGATGGGCTTCGGAGCACATAAGCAGTGAGAGGATGGAGATTTTGGATGGCGTCTGGTGAAGTTGATCCACAACTTTATAATCACTCTTTTTGATGATTCGCATAAACTCATCAACTTCCTGATCGAATGGAGTCTTCAGGGTTTCTTTGGCAGTTGAATCTTCCTGCACCGGGCCTTTTCCTTTTGCCTTGGCAGCTGCTTCTGCTTCGGCTGTAGGTCTTTGAACTTGTGAAGCAAAGAGACGTCCGCTTCGAGTGAAGCCTCCGCCTCCGCCCACGTTATCAATTTGTGGTGCAGGTGTTGATGTTTCAAGAGTGATTCTTTTTCCTTCGCAGTATACGTCGGAGCCATAGTGCCAAGGGATGGCCCTATTGCTTTCATATGGTACTGGTCCAGGCACCGTGACAGTGACTGGACTGATTGCTGCTGCTGAAGGGACTGAAATCGTTTGTGGATCATAAAAGATTGTAACTGGTGCTCTAGTGGGAGCAGCACCTTCTGAATGGTAGGCGGAGTTATTTTCAGGATCGTAGAATATGGTGACAGTAGAGACATCTTCATGATTGATTGCTGGTGTTGTAGGAGGTACTGTTGGAAGGACTGTTGTCGTTGTTGATGGAGATTCGAAATGGAATGAAGCTGAAGTTGTAGCAGGAGAAACTGTTGAAAACTGATCATTTGGGAGAGCTGATGAAGTACTTGTTGATGTTGCTGATGAATTGTCGGGAACAATAGTTGCTGTATTTGTAGGAGGGTCTGAAACCGTTGTTGATGAAGTTGCCGGATTTGTCGGAAATGATGTAGTGATCTGTAGTAGGCCACTCTGAATAAGGCTGTCAATGCCATTCCTTAGGTCCTCGCACCCATTCCATGAAATATTGCAGTAGGGGCACCCTAGTTCACACCCCGGAAATATCTGGTTTTCACGGAGTTGAGCTTTGATTTCCACCAATGGTGTCCTAATCTGATCCACACTAGTTATCAAATAAGACGGTTGGTCTTCTTCAATAGCATTAATTCGGGGACCACCATGGTTTGGCATAGGGTTTTTATTGACATTGGGCGGAGGCGCAAAATTCAAAGCCTTGGAGTCTACTAAGTCTTGTACCTTCATATGCAGAGCCCTGCATTTTTCTGTACTGTGACCAGGTGCGTTCGAATGAAAAGCACACCTAGCGTTGGAGTCATAGTTTCTTGGTAGACTGTTGGGGTCCGGAGGTGCCAACGTTCTTAGCTCAACCAGGTTGAGTTTCAGAAGCTGTGGCAGCAAAGCAGCGTACGGTATTGGGATCGGGTCGATCACTCGGTTAGCTTGGGAGGGCCTCTGTTGAAATGGCCTCTGTTGATTGTTGTTGCTATTGTTGTTGTTGTAGTTGTTTCTTGGAGGATATTGATTCTGATGATACTGAGGTTGTTGTTGGAAATTTTGTTGAGGAGGTTGATAGTCCGACTGAGGATGAGCTGGAGCAGGGATTGTGACTGCTGCTATTGTTCTGGGAACATAATGGGGCCTGCCCCTGTTGGTGTGAATGGCATTGGTCTCGCCAGTTCTCCTCGGGCCTGCAAAAGGCTTTCTTGTACCACTGGACGAGCTTGCACCATTATCAGATATCTTGCCCATTTTTAACAGGCTTTCAATTCTCTCCCCAGCTATGACAACATCTGCGAAGCTAGTGGAAGAGAAAGCAGCCAACCTGTCAATATAGGTTCCCTGAAGAGTGTTCATAAACATGTCTGCCATTTCTCTCTCAGACATTGGGGGTTGAACGGCAGCAGCCAATTGCCTCCATCTTTGGGCGTATTCTCGGAAACTTTCCCTTGACGACTGTGACATTCCCATTAGGAGAGTCCTGTTGGGTGCCATGTCTAAGTTGTATTGATACTGTCGGATGAAGGCTTCTGCCAGTTCCTTCCAGCATCTTACAGTTGCCCTTGTCAAGTGGGAATACCATTCCCTCGATGCTCCTGTCAAACTGTCTTCGAAGTAGAACATCCAAAGCTTCTCATCCATTGTATAGGCCTTCAGCCTTCCCAGAAATGATTGCAGATGAGTCCGGGGGCACGAAGTCCCATTATACTTTTCGAAACAAGGAGGCTTGAACTTGTGAGGGATCCTGACCCCATCAACCAAACCCATGTCCATGACGTCGAAGCCCAAAGAATTTTGAGATTCTAAAGACCTTAACTTCTCAGCTATTTCATCCAATCTCCTATCATAAGCATCCTCTCCAGCACCCATTACTGTAAATTGGTCCTCCTGAGGATCTTCTTGAAGTACTCTGGCTGCAGTAGCTGTTCCTTGGATGTTGGCAGGAGTATTAATCTCAGGATGTAGATGTGGACCAAACACAGGGGGATTCACATGTGGTTGCACCCGTTCATTGTTACTGGTGCCTGCAGTTCCTACATGAGGCTCCTCTGGATTTTGCCTCTCAACCATAGCCCTCAGTCTCTCCTGGCTCTGAGCCATGTTGTTCATAACCTCCATGAACTGCGTCATCTGTGTTCTCATCTCCAATCTTTCATTGGCTAGCTGATTTCTGACATCAGCAAGATCTTGTTGAACTTGATCCATTTGGATGCCCGGAAGGTTGTTTCTAGTTGGGTACCTGTGCGGCCTGTTGAGAGGAAACACCCGGCGACGAGCAATACTGCCTGAACATCACAACAGAGGTTAGTAACAACAAAACAAAACCCTACAAAACAAATAAAAGGTTAGCATGCAATGCAGTTATGCTTATTTGCTATCAAGGTATCCGGTTTGGCCTTCAGTTTTGACCCTTCCAGACCCTTGAAGATGAGGCTGTTGAAGTTGCTTTTGATGTGAACCCAGATAGAAACCAACACAAATATATTACAAAGGGTGAAATAATACAACTTGTTCATTTTTACAACACAAGCCCTCAAAGGGGTCAAAATACATCACAAAAAAGCAAAAGTACATGGAATAGGGATAACAACAAGCAAATGATCAAACTCCAAGGCCAAACTCATCCTCACGAACTTCCTTGAGAAGTGCTTCGGTCACAGGATCAGCCGGATGCTCCGTGAGACCTCTGATGAGAAGGTTTCTTGTTGCAACAGCTGCAGTCAACTTCTTATTCTGACTTTGGTCCTTAGACCTCTTCACTCCAGCTCTGATTTCTAGCTCTGATATTTCCTTCTGGGCTGCTGCCAGGGCTTTTTCCATCTGTTCCATCTTGTCTTGAACTCTCTTGTCTTCTAGAGTACGGGCCTCAGTGATCCGGACCCACCTGGCCTGACTTTCTTTCAAATACAAGTCTGTTCTTGCTCTTTGGAACTGGGCTTCCTTACAAGCATTCTTCAGAATCTGTTCACCAGCTTTGGACTTGTTGATATAATCTCCAGACTTCTCAATCTTAGTCAAGTGTTCCACTCTCAACTTCTCCAATCTTTCAATCTCCCTCACACCTTCACTCCTCTCCCTGAGGGTCTTCTGCAAGGCTTGGGTTAACTTCTCATTCCTTTCCTTCAAGCTCTCAAACTCCTCCAAACTGATGGTGGCAGGGGGTGGTGCTGAAGATGACTCAGGCATGTCTTCTATGGTAAAGGGCATTCCAGAGAATTGGGCCCTAGCATGGGACCACTCATAATATTGGACTGATGCCACATTATTGCACTTCCCCAGAATGGTGATTCCCTTGGTTTGAACATGATCCCAGGCCCAAGCAGCCTGCCTAACAGCAGCCAAACTAAACTTGTTCTCACAGTAGAGGGTCTCAACCAAGTCCTGCTCCCTGGGAGTATGGACCAGTGCATAGCCTAATTGCCTCCTGAACAGCAGAGGGTTGTAATTGATACTTCCCTTGACCCCTATTAAAGGCACATTGGGAAAGTGCCCACAGCTTGTAATGATTTCTCTGCCCTTGGTGCTCTGAGTACACCATCTGATATCTGCTGAAGTGAGAGTAGTGAGCCTCTTAGCCCAGTTGCTTTGCTGATGAGGATTTAGAAATGCATCTGTCCTGGGTAGATGCCTGAGAAGCCAAGCATGAAATAATGGAGCACAAATCCTCACTAGCCTTCCCCTCTGCTTTTCATTTCTCTGATGTACTGAGTAATAGAGATCACCCAGTAAAGTTGGCACTGGGTTCTTCAGGATGAACAAGTGGATTGCATTCTTGCTGATGAATCGAGGCTCATCTGCAAACAGCACAATTCCATATACACTTAAGGCCAACAGAGCACAAACAACTCTCCACTCCCCCAAGGAGGCCTTCAAACTAGCTTGAGAAATCAGGAAGTCCAGATGAAATCCAGGGATCCCAGCTTTAGAGGTCATGTGCTGTTCAATCAAAACAGGCTCCAGGTGCAAAGCTTTTGCTACCTCTCCATTGCTAGGAAAGACCATTTCAGGGTTGAATGGGACTTCTCTCTTGATAGGCAAACCAACCAAATATGAGTATTCTTCCAAAAGAGGACCCAACTGAAAGTCTTGAAAGGTGAAACATCTCAATGGGGGATCATAAAACTGAATGCAGGTGTGGATGAGGCTCCTCTGAGATGGGTCCAGATCCATAACCATGTCCAGTATATCTCCATAATGCTCCCTGAACAAAGGAATGTGATCTGGGGTGATCAGGGTTTGGATCCTCCTGATGTCTGATAAGTCTGGTTGGAAGAAATGATAAGTGATGTTGCTTTTCTTTGGAGCCATGATGCTGAGACTGAGTAGGATAAGTGCTGATGAAGATGCTGAGGAGTGGGCCACTGGCTGGCTAGTGCAAGTAACTGGAGTATATGGCTGACAGACTGAAGCAAATGCTGGTGGAGATAAGTCAAAACTGCAGATGGGGTCAAAACCAAAACCAGATGAAGGTGGATACCCTGAAACACAAATAAGCAAATGTTAATATGATGCAATGAGTATGTATGCAAATGAAATGCAAGGGTTTGTGACTGAGCTGGATCTGATTAACTGCCTTGGTATAGATCCATGTGTGTTAAAGAATTCCAGATGGAGGTCTATAAATCCAGTAACCAGGGTGGGGGACTCAAATAAAGAGCCACAAGTCCAGGGTTCAGAATCACAAGAACTATCCAACATGGAGCATTCTTAACAAAGTCAAAGTAACAGGGTATTCTGAGGTCAAGGTACCTGCAAACCTGTAAACAGCCCAACCCCCTCACAGGTGATGATCTAGAACAAGGATCCTCAGACTTGGACCAGTTATGGGAAGTGTAAACACTTCCAACCCGGAGGTACAGTGTTTACAATAACCATAAAAGTTCCTCCTCTAATTCACCTCAGTTTCCGAAGGTCAATACTAAAAGGTCATCCAGACTTAGCAGGCTTCCCAGATAGCCCTAGCATTGCAGGAAATCTGCAACACAGAGTTCTCAAGAAGAAACCCATATCTGAACCGTGTTTCATATTCCCGCACCAGACCGAAATGGAATGGGAAAGAATATGATTCACTCTAGCCTAGGTGTCACTCAGGTCCCAGGTATAGGACCTTAACTCTCAATGGAACACCCACCCACCAAAGAAAAACCAGATCCAGCCAGCACAGTATGACAGTATGATATATACAAAAGCAATAAAGAAAGCAGTAAAGCAACTGTACATAAAGCAGAAATAAGTACAAAAATACAAACACAAATAAGCACATAACACCCCCGTAAACACAAATCAAACAAACGCTAGGAGGAACCCACAAAAAGAACCAGAAGCCCTGGTTGCAATATAAGCATTTCCCCAGCAGAGTCGCCAAGCTGTCGCTCCCACTAAATGAGGCTAAGTCAGATAGGGTACGGACGCGAACGGTCGGCGAAGGGAACAGTGAGAACACACAGCCGTGAACTCACTGGAGATGAATAGAGTCGCCAGCTAGGCATTTTTATCCCGGAGGAAAGGCAATGCTGCATAAGCCTAGAAAGAGATGGATAAGACGGTTGCGAACCAGAGAGACTGAGAAAGGGGGTTGGTTACAACCTGGGAAGGTATTAGCACCCAGATTGTCCGTCGTACTCGACGGGATCCACGCTTAAAAGATTTGTGTTTTAAAGGGGTAGTGTCAGTGCAATTTGTGTATAAAATAGCTGGAAAAGATGTACAGGTGTCAGTGTAAAGTGTATAAGTGATGTGAAGTATGAAAGTGTCAGTGTAAGAACAGAATGAAATGCTCATGATAATGAGGCTAAAGAATGAAGCTGGAAAGAGGGGGAATGGACAGAGACTTTTGTTCGATAACTGTTAAGTTATGCCTACGTATCCTCTCGTGCAATGAGGAAGTCAGAACGCCGTAGTTCGACCCAAAGAGACTGAAGATGAATTGACTTGTGAACTGCTTACTTGCCTATGCTCAAGTGTATGATCTGTCTGGCACAGATGCAAACTGTCTTGCATTAGACGGAAGAAGCGAGCTCTCGATTGTGAGTGATGATGATGAGAAAAGAATCCCGAAGGAGACGATTATTGTTTCTTTTTGAGTTTTCAGTCTTTTATTTCTTTTTGGAGTTTGTCATAGGATAATGAGCTTAAGTCTAAACCAATGGATTTAGTAAACTCATCACATCTTCCCTCTGATTAGGGGTAATGAGAATACCTTAAGTGTGAAGTCAGATTCTCACACTTAATCACCTTCGGTGTAGGATTAAGATCATTAACCTACTTGTGATTATTTAGATGTTTTTTGTGATTTTGTTTAGTGTTGAGTAATGAGGTTAAGCCATAATCAAGGATTAAACAGACTCATTACACCATCCTAAAAGAAGGATAATAGATGAGAATGTTTAAGCTGAGGAAGACTCCTCAACTTAATCCATGATTAGGGATTAAACCCATGACAAAACAAGCCTTTGATTAAGTGGATTTTATTTAATGGTATGATGATGAAGTGTTTTTTATGGTTTGTAAGACAACTTGAGGGGGACTTGTCCATTAACACTAGGGTTAGTCCTTCTTAACCACTTAAGGAAGAATTAGAACCCTAATGCAAGGCCCAAGTTACAAGTGTGATGTCTTGATGATTATTAGATGGATTGATTAAGAGATTTAAACACCTTAAGGGTTTAATACTTAGGATTAAAATTATACACTCCATCCTAAAAGAAGGATACAGGCATAACCCTAATCACAAAGTTTTAAAACCTTTAGGGTTTAGTCTCTGATTATGAGATGAGAAGAGAAGACTCAAAGGGAGACACAAAGGTAAAAACTATGGGGGAGACTAATCAAAACCCTAATTCATTGACATGCTTGGTTGTTCCTATGGTTTGTGAGGTTTTCAAGAACAATCTTCACAGGAGCCACCAGGAAGCCGATGAATAAGATCAAGAGAGGCAAAGTGACTTGCTTCATTCAAGAAGTCAAGTCACTTGAAGAAAGAAAGTGGGAGGAAGAAGGATGAACAAACTCAAACTCAAGCACAAGTAAAAATGCAGCAATGGATGCAAGGGAGATGAAAAGAGAAGTTATGAGAAGTGAAGGAAAATTCACTTCTCAAGTTTACTTACCACCTGAAATGTTAGAAAGAAATGCAATGCAATGCTAAATGAAATGAAATGGTATGATGATAGACCAAACCAGAAGCATGTTGATGATGAAAATGATGCTATGAGATGCTGCAAACATGAGGCAAGGCATGGGGATGCTCATACAAGATTATGAATGCAAATGATGCAAGTTAAGGAGCATGAACAAGCATGGAAAGTTATGAATCATACAAGACAAATGACATGGCAAACATGTAATGCAATGGTCAAACATGCTTTCTATATGTCTTAAGATGTCAAATGGATCACAAGAATGCACAAAATGCAAAGACAAGTCATGTTATGCAAGAGAATGCAAGAAGGATGCAAAAGAAAGCCCAAATTAGGGTTCATGGATCAAACATCAAACAAAAACCCAAAACAGAAACAAAACCCTAAGATAAAAATGGAAAATGGCATCCAAAGAAACCCTAAACCTATAATAGACCACTGCCCAAAGGGGAACTCTCAACTCTCAACCAAACTCAAGATATGAATTTTCTAAGTTATTAGGGTTTTTTAGGGTTCTTATCAAAACAAATGCCAATCAATTAGAAAATGCAAGATCAAATCATGGCCTTTTTATCCTTGAAAATACATGTCAAATGGAAAACAATGCAAGAAGAATCAATGTCCCAACCTTCACCAATAGGCAGAAATGAATTTTCAAACATATGATCAAAACAATGCACAAAATATGATTTAATTCCATGAAAAATTATTAAAATGCATCAAGATCAAAAAAGAAATTTGGTTTGAAGGTTGGACAATGTTTCTAAATGTCTTAGAACATTTCATGAATTTTTTTGTAATTTTTAAATACCTAAAAGTATTTTTAATTAATTAATTCCTATTAATCAATTAAAAATAACCTTTTAAATATTTAAAAATACTTTTTTAATGAAAAAAAATGAAATAAAAATATTTTTGGGTCATAAAAATTAATAAAACTTTAAGGAAAAAGTCTCATAATTTTTATAAATTTTCTGCTATTTTAAAATAAATGTGCAAATTAATTGAAAAGAAAATGAATTAAAATAAAATAAAATGAAAGTCAAACAAAGGGACGGATGAGATTGATCCTGGGTTTAAATGGATTGACCACGCGCCAGATCCAAGGGTCCACACAGTTTCTGATTTAATTAAATAAATTATGATTAATTAACCCTAACACGTGGATTAGGGCTAATTAAAGTGATCCTGGCCTTCTATCTGCGCGCGAAGTCAAGGGAGTCAACGCATCCTATGGCCTAAATTCAAACTGACATTAATGACTGGATTAAGCCCTAATCACATTCCGGTGGCCGGAGAAGACTTCCGGTCGTCTTCTCCGGCCAGCCCTCACCTGAGAATCACCCAACTTCCTCAAAACGTTACAAAAATGAAATCTAAGACCAGGGAAATGATCCTTATCCTCTCACGAACCAAACCCCTCTCTCAAAACAAATTTAAAGTTCCTAAATCAACTGAATCGAAGCAAACAATTTCTAGGGTTCGTGAACTTCAAACACAAATTAAATGCTCAAAACAAAACTATTTCAAAAACTAAAGGTACCAGAATGATCAGTGCATCATGAGGAACAAGTTTGTAACATAAAAAAACATTTCTGGAAAAATTAATTTCGAGCTACCTGAGATTTGGAGCTTTCAGTTTAGGGACTTTCTGGCCACTTCCTTTGATGCAAGCTGCTCTACTTGATCCCCCAAATGTGTTTGAATGCTCAAAATGAGTTTGTGTTGACTGGAGAAGGAGATTCGAATGGAACTGCTTCAGTTCAGTCAACAATGGCCATGATGATTTTGGCACTTTCAGGCTGTGAAAAGGAGTTGTTTGTGATCTATGAAGTGTGTTGAGAAAGTTTGTGGTGTTGGTTGGTGTGTTTGTGGCTTGTGGAGAGAGATTCGATAGAATCTGCAGCTTGAGGTGAATAATGGCAATGGAGTTTTCAGGCTTGATTAAGGCTTGAGCTTTGGTGATTTCTTGTCTATGAGATGTGGTGAGTTGAATGATGATGAGAGTTTGAGTGTTTTATGGCTGTGGACAGAATTTCGAAGGAACTTGCAATGAGGTGAGTTTTTGTGAATGTGATGAGTGTGTGTGTTTCAGCCTTGGCTTGTGTTATGTCCAACTTGCAAATTGAAATCATAAACAATTCTGATTGGCTGGCTGATGTGACTTGTGCTTTATGGATTGGTAGATCACTTTTTGCTCAAAAACCACTTTTGTGTAAGATAGGGCATGGCTCCAAATCTAGGCAAGGACAAAGCATGGCTGGCGCAGCAAAAGGTGAGGGAGAGGCTAGCCAAAGTCAGCTTCCAATGTCATAAGTTGTAGGAAGTGAAATGAGTGATTTTTGCAAGTTGGCTAGCTTTTGGTTCACATGTGAAAAATTCAAGTTACATGAACTAAACCATGGGCAAACTTGATCAAAAATCTGATTTTATGACTTAGGGAAATGTTTGTGTAATGGTTTGTAGTGAACTAGAGGCTGCAATGTGTTTTGATCCAAGACTTTGCAAAATTTCCACTTGGTGCATAACTTGAAAATAAGTGATTTTTGGAAACTTTGCATGGTCATAACTTTTGATCCAAGAAGAATTTGATCATGTTCTTGTACTTTTTGAAAAGGGAAAGATGAAATCTACAACTTTCATGACCAAAGTTTTTCCATTTGAAGCCTTTTTGGATCATGAATCAAGGCTTGAAAATTGACCTAAAATGGTGCATTCTTGAAAAGTCAACTATGCCCAAAAAGTCAACATTTGCAAAAACTCCAAATTCTTGATTTTTATGAACTTCAACCCTCTTCCATGATCAAATAAAGATCATATACACTCAAAATGATGAAGATCACCCATTGGTTGGGTCATTGGGGGCCTCAGATGCCCTGATTTTGCACTGACTTGTCTGAAAAGTCAACTCTTGATCAGATGACTTCCCCATGGAATTTCTTCATGAAAATTGATATGCACACTCCCTATACCATATAGAGATCAATGGAAACAAGAATGACCAAAAAATTTGGAGTTATGGCCTCTGAAACCAAAACCCTAATTTTCAGTCAACTGTGCAGTTCATCCTGGCTCTGCATCCACTCAAACCCTAGTTCTTGTGATTCCTCTGCAATTTGGACTTTGTGAGGATGTAACATGATACAAGAACACACATGGACCTCTTTGAGTTGATTGGTGGCCTTTGGAATGGCTCAAGAAGCATTGGGATTGCTCAGATCACAAACCCTAGGTGCAGATGCCTTAGAAACTATCCAGTGAATCAAAAATGAGATGTGAGATGATATGATTGTGTTTATGCATATGAGAATGATCACAAGCCATGGTGTGAATGGGTGAGGGCAAATTTGGGGTGTTTACAAGATGCTGACGAGCATCCTTAAGACTATGATACAGACGAGTATCAGGTAGAAACAAACGCTTGACGCATGTTCTGAGATGATGATACGGACGAGTATCAACTGGTTAACAAAGAACAAGGACTAGTGTTGAATCTGCAGGGATATAAACGGTGTATACAAGATACGGACGAGTATCTGTATAAGTAAAATAAGTATGAGTGGTGTATATTTGAGTGTTCATCCTGCTGGGGAGAGTGACACAGACGAGTATCAAAAGGAGAAAAGTATAGTATAAACAAGTATCTGGTGTACAAAGTGTTTCAGGTTACTGTGCTGGGAAAATGACATGGACGGATGTCAAGGAAGTGTATACATATATCTGTGAGTGCAAAGGGGATGTTTTTGGCTTTATGCTGGGGATATGACACGGACGGGTGCCACATGGAGTATATACTGATGTTTGGGAGAATGGGAGGCAACTGCTTTAGCTGGGGAATCTGGGGGGGGGGGGGTATTCCGTATATTGTTGATGGATTGTCAATTTTCACAGGTGTTTGATCCAGTCCATGACTTATGATTATGCTACATGTTTGATTTTTGCCGTAATGCTCCGTATTAAAACGGAATGCTACGCTTTGTTTGGTGAATATGATGCGAATGCCATGGTTATGCAAGAGATCCCGATCCGGGATTCGGATCCCATTGCTGCGAAGACCTCTGGCCAATCTGTTTGAAGTGATCATCCCAGCTGGGGATGAGATCATTGGTAGATCTGATGAAATGATTCTGCTTGGGGAAATGGGTCAATGATAGACCTATTCCCGTAATGAGGGATCCAGCTGGGGTTTGTAGAAGCTTTCGTCACTCTGTTGTGATTCCTTCGTGCGTTGCTCTTCTGGATAGAGGCTGACACTCTGTGGGGAGATGGTTCCCAGGCTTTGTATTTGGATGAGGAGGAGTAACGGATGGAAACTCAGCTGGGGAGAAACAACAAGTGGTAACTCAGCTTGGGAGAAAAGCACTCTGGGTGCTAAGGCTGAGTGTTGATTTGCCAGCTTGCTGGGATGAGGCTTTCATGCCCCATGTTGCGCTTTTGAATACCTACAATCCTGCAAAGACAGAGAAATGTACAAGTAATCCCGAGGCATCCTTTACCGGATTCCGTCATAGGAGTGAGACACTCTCGAGAGTAAGTATATTTCCTGCAAGCACGTAGTTTTTATTTTTTATTTATTTTATTTTTTTTGAGGATAAGCATCTGTATTTATGCAATCAGTTTTCTTTAAGACATCAGACATTTTTGCAAACAAAAGAAGTGTACGAGGTGAAACTTGACTGAAAATCTGTTTTTATTAATTCATGTGCCCTGAATTGGCAAGATACAGTCAAAGAAACATATCCCCTGGAATGAGGAGATTGTTACAATTTGAGAAACAAAAAGCTGGCAATGTTGACGACGCTTCAAGGAGCTTCCCTCTCGCTATGACTCGTATGACTTTTGACGTTCTTCTAGTCTTGCTTTCTGAAGAAGGCTGATTCTGAAAGAGGCTTGATCCTTTCGAAGCCTACCAAGTTGTAAGCGATACAGACGAATTCAGAATGCAGTTGTTCGCTAATTCCCTTATTCTGCATGGATCACCCTTTCGGGTTTTCAATCCATCGGGATACCCATTTTTACCTGAGCTGTCCAATGCGGCTTTTCAACTCAGCGGGTGTACATTTTTTGCTTTTTTTCCCTTATTTTTTCCCGAGTCTTTTATTCTGTTTTTGACTCGCCGGGATGCCCTATTTTTGCCTGGACTTACATTCTGTTTTTGTGTCCAGCGGGTCATTTTTATGCGAAGTATTTTTTAACTGCATCTGAATTCACAGGGGACGGGAAGTCTTCACCATCAATGGCGCTGAGCATTAGTGCTCCACCAAAGAAAACTTTCTTTACCACGAATGGTCCTTCATAGTTCGGAGTCCATTTTCCCCTGTGGTCTGTATGAGGAGGGAGGATTCTCTTCAGCACAAGATCTCCTACTTGGTACTCTCGGTGCCTGACTTTCTGATCGAAGGCTCTCTTCATTCTTCTTTGATACAACTGTCCATGACAGATTGCAGCCAATCTTTTCTCTTTAATCAGACTCAGTTGTTCGTATCGGGACCGGACCCATTCTGATTCGTTCAGCTTAACATCCATCAGTACCCGTAGGGAAGGTAGTTCAACTTCAACAGGTAGGACTGCCTCCATACCATACACAAGCTGATACGGTGTTGCCCCAGTGGATGTTCTGATTGACGTGCGGTACCCATGCAAGGCAAATGGTAGCATTTCATGCCAGTCTTTGTAAGTGACTACCATCTTCTGCACAATCTTCTTAATATTCTTGTTAGCTGCCTCGACAGCGCCGTTCATCTTTGGCCTGTAAGGAGAAGAATTGTGGTGTTGGATCTTGAAGTCCCAGCATAGCTCAGCCATCATTTTGTTGTTTAAGTTGGAACCATTATCAGTAATGATTCGCTCGGGCACTCCATACCGACAGATGATATCTCTCTTCAAGAATCGGGCTACCACTTGTCTTGTAACATTGGCATAATAAGCTACTTCAACCCACTTGGTAAAATAATCAATGGCTACCAGGATGAATCTGTGGCCGTTTGAAGCAGTCGGTTCAATCTTGCCAATCATATCAATGCCCCACATGGCAAAGGGCCAGGGTGAAGACATCACATTCAGAGGATTTGGAGGCACATGCACCTTACCCGCATAAATCTGGCATTTATGGCATTTTCTGGCGTAGGCACAACAGTCCGCATCCATTGTGATCCAGTAATAACCTGATCTTAGCAATTTTTTAGCCATGGCATGCCCTCCCGCATGGGTACCAAAGGATCCTTCGTGCACCTCGTGCATTAACAAGTCTGCTTCTGTTCTATCAACACATCTGAGGAGTACCATATCAAAGTTTCTCTTGTATAGAGAACCATCAGTGTTCAGAAAGAAACTACCAGCAAGCCTTCTCAAAGTCTTCTTATCATTGGAAGATGCCCCAGATGGGTATGTTTGATCCTCCAGGAAGCACTTAATGTCATGGAACCAAGGCTTATCATCTTTGACAATATCTGCTGCAAATACATAAGCTGGTCTGTCAACTCTGGACACTGAAATCTGCGATACAAAGTTGGCAGCTTGAACTTTGATCATGGATGAAATGGTACCCAGAGCATATGCAAACTGATTCTCGTCCCGAGGGATATACTCAAGCTTGACCGTTGTGAAGAAAGTCAGCAACCTTCTTGTATAATCCCTGTAAGGTATCAGATGATCCTGGTGTGTATACCATTTGCCGTTGGTTTGATTAACTACCAGAGCTGAATCTCCGAATACAGTCAATGTCTTGATTCTGAGGTCAATAGCTTCCTCAAGACCCATAATGCAAGCTTCGTATTCAGCTTCATTGTTAGTGCAGTTGAAGGTGAGCTTTGCCGAGAAAGGCATGTGAACTCCCTTAGGCGTAATGAGTACTGCACCAACACCACGACCATTCATATTAACAGCCCCATCAAACATCATAGTCCATTCTTCTTCCGGGTCAGGCCCTTTAGTATGAACAGGCTCTTCATGATCTTTCGCTTTTATGAACATGATGTCCTCGTCAGGGAAGTCAAATCTCATAGGCTGGTAGTCATTAATAGGTTGCTCAGCCAGATATTCAGACAATACACTGCCCTTGATGGCTTTCTGAGAGGTGTACTGGATGTCATATTCCGTGAGAATCATTTGCCATCTTGCAACCCGTCCGGTAAGAGCTGGCTTCTCGAAAATGTACTTAACTGGGTCCATTTTGGATATCAATAAGGTAGTGTGGGTCAACATATATTGTCTCAGTCGGCGAGCAGCCCACGCTAGAGCACAGCAAGTTTTCTCGAGCAGTGAATAACGTTGTTCACAGTCGGTAAACTTTTTGCTCAGGTAGTATATTGCATACTCTTTTCGACCAGACTCGTCATGCTGGCCCAGCACACACCCCATCGACTCTTCTAATACTGTCAAGTACATTATCAAAGGTCTCCCTTCAACTGGGGGCATAAGGATTGGTGGTTCTTGCAAGTATTCTTTGATCTTGTCAAAAGCCCTCTGGCAGTCTTCATTCCACCTGACCGTCTGTTCTTTTCTTAACAGTTTAAACAAGGGTTCACAGGTTGCCGTAAGGTGAGATATGAACCTTGAGATGTAGTTCAATCTACCCAGAAACCCTCGAACTTCTTTTTCAGACTTCGGTGCAGGCATTTCTTGAATGGCTTTGACTTTATCAGGGTCAACCTCAATCCCTTTCTCGCTTACAATAAAACCCAGCAGCTTACCAGATCGCACCCCGAATGTGCACTTGTTGGGGTTCAGCTTCAGTTGGTACTTCCTCAGATGCTTGAATAGTTTCAGCAGGTTTACCAGGTGGTCTTCTTCTGTGAGGGACTATGCAATCATGTCATCCACATAACATTCGATTTCTTTATGGATCATATCGTGGAATAATGTTACCATAGCCCGTTGATATGTTGCACCAGCATTCTTCAATCCAAATGGCATCACCTTGTAACAGAACGTGCCCCAGGGTGTGATGAAGGTTGTCTTCTCCATGTCTTCAGGTGACATTTTGATCTGATTGTATCCTGAAAATCCGTCCATGAAGGAGAATACCGAGAACTGATCCGTATTATCGACCAATACATCAATGTGAGGTAAGGGGAAATCATCTTTCGGGCTGGCTCTGTTCAGATCCCGGTAGTCAACACACATCCTTACCTTGCTATCTTTCTTTGGAACAGGCACAATGTTAGCAACCCATGGCGGATAGCTAGTTATAGCAAGGAATCCGGCGTCCCACTGCTTTTGTACCTCTTCTTTGATCTTCATTGCCATGTCTGGGCGAGTACGGCGCAGTTTCTGTTTAACCGGCGGGCAATCTTCTCTTAAAGGCAGCTTGTGCATAACAATGTCGGTGTCCAACCCTGGCATATCCTGATAAGACCAGGAAAACACGTCCACATATTCCCGAAGCAGGTCGATCAGTTGTCTCTTCACTGAGTCTTGTAAGCAGGCCCCGATCTTAACCTCTTTCACGTCTTCATTTGTACCAAGATTAATCGTTTCGACCTCCTCCTGATGAGGAGTGATAACCCTTTCCTCTTGTCTCAACAACCTGGCTAGCTCTTCAGGTAGCTCGTAATCTTCTTCAACCCCTTCATCAGCTTGATTGATTGGATTGTCAGAGTCATACGAAGTCATAGCCGTGTTGTTGTCGGTGCGGTCTGGAAGGTACTCTCTGCAAGGGTTCAGTTTGTTCATTTTAGTGATTGATTTTAATCTTGTTTAGAAAAGTGAAATAAAGTTGTCATTTTGAAAACATTGCCATTTATTTTTTTTGTACAAAAAGAAAAATGGAAAAACAGTGAGCGGAAAAGAAAAAGACTTATTTGCAAAAGATGTCTGATATTTCATTGATTAATCTTGTTGCACAAAAAATTACAGATGGCCCGATTACAAAATGAGTCTTGTTATCTTGGGCAAGATGCAAGACTTGATGCATGCTTAAAATATGCAGGAAATAATAATTACTCTGCAGGAGTAACCCTTATAATTTCCTGGGAAGACCAGTTTGTGATACGGCTCCCCGGGATCCTTGGACGTATCCAGCTCTCCAGGTTGCGTTCATCTTCCGACTCATCTTCCAAGTTGTTGACAGCATCAGGGGTGAGCATCCCCCCACTAACAAAGTTGGGCCTCTTAGCAGCCTCTGCTTGATCTTGTTGAGTTGGTTTGTAACCCAACCCAAATCTATCCTCTTTCTTCTCCACAGGCAACAGTTTGCCCCAGCCTTGAGCATTCCCTTCTTCTACAACCCTCCGGGCTTGCTGGTAGGATGTCATGGAAGTCCCAAGCACAGCAGATGTTTCATTAATATTCAGGGCCTCAAACCCTTGACTCATTGTTTTGTGGATCTCCCCATCCATCTCAATGTATTTGTATGTAGCCAGATGGCTAACAAAAATATCTTCCTCTCCACAAATAGTAACGACTTGGCCTTCCCACTCGAATTTTAACTTCTGGTGAAGGGTAGACGTAACTGCGCCAGCGGCATGAATCCATGATCTATCCAACAAACAGCTGTAGGCAGGCTGAATGTCCATCACGTAGAAGGTCGTTTTGAAAGTTTGTGGGCCAATCGTTATAGGCAACTCAATTTCTCCCAGAAATGATCTCTTAGAACCGTCAAAGGCTCTCACCACTAAGTTGCTGGGACGTAATTCCAATCCTTCATATTCCAGCTTCACAAGGGCTTTTTTAGGTAAGACATTGAGGGATGACCCTGTGTCTACCAGTACATGTGAAAGAACTGCACCCTTACACTCCATGGTAATGTGCAAAGCCTTGTTGTGATTGCGGCCTTCTGTAGTCAAATCAGTGTTGGTAAATCCTAGTCCATTACTAGCATTAACATTTCCAACCACAGCTTCCAACTGATTGACCGTGATCTCTTCTGGCACATAAGCTGCGTGCAAGACTTTTAGTAGTGCGTTCCGATGAGCCTCGGAGCACATAAGCAATGATAGGATGGAGATCTTGGAAGGCGTCTGGTGAAGCTGGTCCACTATCTTGTAATCACTTTTCTTGATGATTCTCATGAATTCATCAACTTCTTGATCAAAAGGTGTTTTCAAAGCTTCTTTAACAATTTGCTCTTCTTGCACCATGCTCTTCCCTTTTGCCTTGGCAGCAGCTTCTGCCTCGGCACTGGGTCTTGGAATTTGCGGGGCAAAGAGACGTCCGCTTCGAGTGAAGCCTCTGCCTCCCCCACATTGTCTACTTGTGGTGAAGAAGTTGATGATTCGAGAGTGAGTTTCTGTCCTTTGCAGTATAGATCGGAGCCGTAATGCCAAGGGATGGCATTACTGCTTTCATAAGGTACTGGCCCAGGCACTGTGATAGTGACTGGACTGATGGCAGCTGCATAAGGGATCATGATAGTCTGTGGATCATAGTATATTGTGACTGGTGCTCTGATAGGAGTGGCATTTTGTGAGTTGTAGGCAGAATCATTGGCAGGATCATAATAAATTGTAACTGTTGAGACATTCTCATTGTTTGCTGCTGATGTTGTAGGAGACACTGTTGAGTGGATGGGGGTTGTTGTTGTAGGAGACTCTGAATGAAGGGGTGCTGAAGTTGTAGAAGGGATGTTTGTTGATATCTGGTCTGTTGAAGTAACAGATGAAGCATTTGTTGACGAGATTGAAGAGTTGTTTGGAACAATGGTTGTTGCAGTTGTAGAAGACTCGGGAACTGTTGTTAAGGAGATTGCTGGATTGGTAGGTATTGATGTTGTGATTTGAAGCAGGCCACTCTGGATGAGACCATCTATGCCATCCCTCAAGTTATCACACTCATTCACTGAAATGTTGCAATAAGCACATCCTAGCTCACATCCCGGGAACATTTGACATTCAAGGAGTTGAGCTTTAATCTCTACCAAGGGTGTCCGAATCTGACCCACACTGGTTATCAAGTAAGACGGTTTGTCTTCTTCAATAGCATTGATTCTGGGTCCTCCATGGTGTGGCATAGGATTCTTGTTAACATTTGGTGGTGGAGCAAAGTTTAGAGCTTTGGAATCCACTAAATCCTGCACTTTCATGTGCAAAGCTCTGCACTTCTCTGTACTGTGGCCAGGTGCATTTGAGTGAAAAGCACATCTGGCGCTGGCGTCATAATTTCTGGGCAGACTGGCAGGATCTGGAGGTGCCAATGTCCTTAGCTCAACCAGGTTGAGTTTTAGGAGTTGTGGCAATAATGTGGTATAGGGCATAGGGATCGGATCAATCACCCTATTGGCCTGAGAAGGTCTCTGTTGAAATGGTCTTTGCTGATTGCTGTTGTTGGTGTTGTTGTTGTTATAATTTCTCTGAGGAGGATACTGAGTTTGTTGCTGGTAATTTTGTTGCTGTGGTTGATAAGATGGTTGAGGATGAATTGGAGCGGGAATGGTGACAGCTGCCACTGACCTATGAACATGCTGGGGTGTGCCCCTGCTGGTATGGATAGCATTAGTCTCACCAGTTCTTCTTGGGCCCACAAAAGGCTTTCTTGTGTTACTGGATGAGCTGGCACCGTTGTCAGAAATTTTGCCCATCTTTAATAGGCTCTCAATTCTCTCTCCAGCTATAACGACATCTGCAAAGCTGGTTGAAGAAAAGGCAGCTAGCCTGTCAATGTATGTCCCTTGGAGGGTGTTCATAAACATGTCAGCCATCTCCCTTTCTGACATGGGTGGCTGGACAGCTGCAGCAAGCTGTCTCCACCTCTGGGCATACTCCCGGAAGCTTTCCCTGGATGATTGTGACATTCCCATCAGGAGGGTCCTGTTGGGAGCCATATCCAGGTTGTACTGGTATTGTCTAATGAAAGCCTCAGCCAAGTCCTTCCAGCACCTGATGGTTGCTCTAGTCAAATGAGAGTACCATTCCCTTGAAGCTCCTGTTAAACTATCTTCGAAATAAAACATCCATAGCTTTTCATCCATGGTATATGCCTTCAGCCTCCCCAGAAAGGATTGCAAGTGGGTTCGTGGACAGGAAGTCCCGTTGTACTTCTCAAAGCACGGTGGTTTAAATTTGTGGGGAATCCTGACCCCGTCCACTAGACCCATGTCCATAACATCAAAGCCCAAAGAATTCTGGGACTCCAGGGATCTTAGTTTCTCAGCAATCTCATCTAGCCTTCTGTCATAGGCTTCCTCCCCAGCTCCCATCACTGTAAATTGATCTTCCTGGGGGTCTTCTTGTAACACTCTGCCTGCAGTGGCCGTCCCTTGCACATTAGCAGGGATGTTGATCTCTGGATGAAGGTGGGGTCCATAGACTGGAGGATTGACATGAGGTTGGACTCTCTCATTATTGCTTGTCCCTGCAGTCCCTAGATATTGATCTTCCTGATTCTGCCTCTCTACCAGTGCTCTTAATCTTTCTTGGCTTTGAGCCATATTATTCATCACCTCCATAAATTGTGTCATTTGATTCCTCATTTCCAATCTCTCATTGGCCATTTGAGTCCTGACCTCTGTAAGGTCCTGCTGTACTTGGTCCATTTGTATACCCGGAAGGTTGTTGCGGGTTGGATATCTGTGTGGACGGTTGAGTGGAAACACCCGACGTCGAGCAATAGTTCCTGAAGTCACAACAGAGTTAGTAGCAATAAAACAAAAACCTACAAAACAAACAAAGGTTAGTATGCAATGCAGTATGCTTATTTGTTTCCAAGGTATCCGGCTTGGCACTTGGTTTTGACCTTTCCAGACCCTTGAGGAAGGTGCTTGTGATGTTGCTTTGAAAGAACATAGATAAAACAAACCAACACATATATTACAAAAGGTAAATGATACATAGTTTGTTTCTTTTTACAATACATGCCCTCCGAGGGGTCAAAAATATAACATAAAGAAAAGTACATAAAATGAAAGCAACAACAAACAAAAGGTCAGATACTAAGACCAAACTCATCCTCCTGAACTTCCTTGAGAAGTGCTTCAGTCACAGGATCAGCTGGACGCTCTGTGAGGTTTATGATAAGGAGATTCCTTGTAGTAACAGCTGCAGTTAGCTTCTTGTGTCACCTCTGGTCCTTTGACCTCTTCACACCAGCTCTAATCTTCAACTCTGAGATCTCTCTCTGGGCTGCTACCAAGGCTTCCTGTTGCTCCTTTGCACTAGCCTCCAACTGCTCAATCTTATCCTGAGTCCTTTTATCCTCCTGAGTGCGGGCTTAGGTGATCCTGACCCACCTAGCCTGACTCTCCTTCAGATACAAATCAGTCCTAGCTCTTTGGAATTCAGCCTCTTTGCAGGCATTTTTCAAGATCTGCTCTCCAGCCCTTGACTTCTTGATATAGTCTTCTGACTTTTCAATCCTGGCTAGATGCTCCACCTTTAGCTTTTCTAACCTTTCAATGTCCAAGCGGCCATCACTCCTCTCCCGGAGGGTCTTCTGCAGAGCCTGAGTCAGATTCACATTTCTCTCTTTCAATTTCTCAAACTCCTCTAAGCTGACAGTTGCTGGAGGTGGTGCTGTGGAGGGTCCAAGCACATCTTCAAGGGTGAAGGGCATCCCAGAAATTTGAGCCCTGGCATGAGACCACTCATAGTACTGAGCTGAGGCCACATTGTTGCATCTCCCAAGAATGGTTACCCCCTTAGTCTGGACATTGTCCCAAGCCCAGGATGCTTGTCTGACCATAGCCAGATTAGGCTTGATCTCACAATAAAGGGTCTCAGCTAGATCTTGTGCTCTAGGAGGGTGGACTAATGCATAGCCCAATTGTCTTTTGAATAGCAGAGGGTTGTAGTTGATGCAACCCTTCACTCCTATCAGAGGCACATTGGGAAATTGCCCACAGCCAGTAATGATGTCCCTGCCCTTGGTGCTCTGAGTGCACCATCTGATATCATCTGAGGTTAAAGCAACCAGCCTCTTAGCCCAATTCCTTTGCTGGTGAGGGTTCAAGAATGCATCAGTCTTTGGCAAATGTTTGAGCAACCAAGTATGGAATAATGGAGCACAACATCTCACTAATCTTCCCCTTTTCTTTTCGTTCCTTTGGTGAACAGAGTAGTAAAGATCTCCCAGTAAGGTGGGCACTGGGTTCCTCAGGATGAAAAGGTGGATTGCATTCTTGCTAACAAACTTAGGCTCATCTGCAAATAATATAACCCCATATATGCTGAGGGCTAATAATGCACAGACTGCCTTCCACTCCCCCATGGAGGCCTTCAGAATAGCCTGAGAGGTCGAGAAATCCAAGTGAAGACCTGAGACTCCAGCCTTTGCCGTCATATGTTGTCCAATCAGAGCTGGTTCTAGATACAATGCTTTTGCCACCTCTTCATTACTAGGGAAAGCCATCTCAGGGTTGAAGGGGACTCCACCCCTGATAGGTACACCAATCAGTGATGAATACTCTTCCAACAAGGGTCCCAACTGAAAATTCTGGAAGGTGAAGCACCTCAGAGGGGGATCATAGAACTGCAAGCAAGTATGAATCAAGCTCCTCTGTGAAGGGTCCAAATCCATAACCACATCAAGGATTCCTCCATAATGTTCTCTGAATAGTGGTATATGGTCTGGAGTAATCAGGGTCTGAATCTTCCTGATGCTAGCCAAATCAGGCTCAAAGAAATGACAGGAGATGTTACTCTTCTTAGGTGCCATGTTGCTGAAGAAGAGCTGAGACAGATGCTGAGAATAACACTAAAAATGGGCCACTGACAGGCTGAGACTGGTGATGCAGGTGACTGAAGCAGGTAGCTGATAGCTGAAGTAAGCACTGATGAAGGTAGGTCTATGCTGATGAAGGGGTCAAAACCAAGCCAAAATGTAGGATGGATACCCTGAAAAACAAATGAGCAAATGTCAAATGATGCAATGATGATGTATGCAAATGATATGCAAGGGTTTGTGATCAAGCTGGATCTGATTACTGCCTTGATATAGGTCCCTGTATGTTCAAGAAATCCAGATGGAGGTTCATAAGTCCAGTAACCAAGGTGGGGGACTCAAATAAAGAGTCACATGTCCTGGGTTAAAATCACAAGAACTGTTCCAAAATGGAGTACTCTTAAGCAAAACACAGTAACAGGGTATGATGAGGTCAAGGGTACCTGCAAACCTGTAAACAGCCCAACCCCCCTCACAGGTGATGTTCTAAAACAAGGATCCTCAGACTTGGATCAGTTATGAGAAGTGTAAACACTTCTAACCCGGAGGTACAGTGTTTACAATAACCATAAAAGATCCTCCTCCAATTCACCTCAGTTTCTGAAGGTCAATAGTAAAGGTCATCCAGACTTAGCAGGCTTCCCAGATAGCCCTAGCACTACAGGAAATCTGTAGCACAGAGTTCTCAAGAAGAAACCCATATCTGAATTGTGTTTCATATTCCCGCACCAGACCGAAATGGAATGGGAAAGAACATGAACCACTCTAGCCTAGGTGTCACTCAGGTCCCAAGTATAGGACCTCGACTCTCAATGGAACACCCACCCACCAAAGCAACAAAACAAATCCAGCCAGCACAGTATGACAGTATGATGTATGTAAAGCTATAAAGAAAGCAAGTAAGCAACTATACATAAAGCAAAAAAAATAAATACAAATACAAGCACAAATATCACATAACACCCCAGTAAACACAAATCAAACAAGCACTAGGAGGAACCCACAAAAAGAACCAGAAGCCCTGGTTACAGTATAAAGGTTTCCCCAACAGAGTCGCCAAGCTGTCGCTCCCGATAAATGGGAATCGGCTCAAATAAAGGTACAGACGCGAACGGTCGGCGAAGGAGGGTGTGAGAACACACAGGAGTGAACTCACAGGGAATGAAAAGAGTCGCCAGCTAGGCATTTTTATCCCAGTGGAAATGCAATGCTTGATAGACCTAGAAAGATACGGATAAGACGGTTGCGAACCAGAGAGACTGAGAAAGGGGGTTGGTTACAACCTGGGAAGGTATTAGCACCCAGATTGTCCGTCGTACTCGACGGGATCCACGCTTAAAAGATTTGTGTTTTAAAGGGGTGGTGTCAGTGTAATTTGTGTATCAAAGCTGGAAAAGGATGTACAGATGTCAGTGTAAAAGGATGCGAAGTGTGTAAATGTACAGTGTCAGTGTAAGAACAGGAGTAAGATGCTCATGATAATGAGGCTAAAAGAATAAAACTGGAAAGAGGGAGAATATACAGAGACTTTTGTTCGATAACTGTTAAGTTATGCCTACGTATCCTCTCGTGCAATGAGGAAGTCAGAACACCGTAGTTCGACCCAAAGAGACTGAAAGATGAATTGACTTGTGAACTGCTTGCCTGTCTATACTCAAGTGTATGACCTGTCTGGCTCAGGTGCAAACTGTCTTGCATTAGACGGAAGAAGCGAGTTCTCGTTTATGAGTGAATGAGATGAGAAAAGAATCCCGGAGGAGACGATCATTGCTTGTTTTTGTGTTTTCAGTCTTTTATTGCTTTTGAAAGTTTGTCATAAATTAATGAGCTTAAGCCTAAACCAATGGGTTAGTAAACTCATCACATCTTCCCTCTAATTAGGGGTAATGAGAATACCTTAAGTGTGAAGTCAGCTTCTCACACTTAATCACCTTTGGTGTAGGATTAAGATCATTAACCTACTTGTGGTCATTTAGATGTTTGTGGTGTTTTTGTTTAGTGTTAAGTAATGAGATTAAGCCATAATCAGGGATTAAACAGACTCATTACACCATCCTAATAGAAGGATAATAGATGAGAATGTTTAAGCTGAGGAAAGCTCCTCAACTTAATCCATGATTAGGGATTAGACTCATGACAAAACAAAGCCTTTATTAAGTGGATTTTATTAATGGTAGGATGATGAAGTGATTTTTAGGGTTTGTAAGACAACTTGAGGGGGACTTGTCCATTAACACTAGGGTTAGTCCTTCTTAACCAATTAAGGAAGAATTAGAACCCTAATGCAAGGCCCAAGTTACAAGTGTGAAGTCTTGATGGTTATTGGATGGATTGATTAAAGGATTTAAACACATTAAGGGTTTAACACTTAGGATTAAAGTCATACACTCCATCCTAATAGAAGAATGCAGGCATAAGCTTAATCACAAAGCCTTAAAGCCTTTAGGGTTTAGTCCTTGATTATGAGGTGAGAAGAGAAAACTCAAAGAGACACAAAGGTAAGACTAAGTGGGGGACTAATCAAAACCCTAATCATTGTCATACTTGGTTGTTCCTAAGGTTTGTGAGGTTTAAGAAAGAAGTCTTCAGAGAAACCACCAGGCAGCAGATGAATGGAGCAAAGAGAAAGCAAAGTAACTTGCTTCATTCAAGAAGTCAAGTCACTTGAGGAAAGAAGGTAGGAAGAAGAAGAATGAGCAAGCTCAATCTCAAACACAAGATAAAATGCAGCAATGATGCATAAGAGAGATGAAAAGAAGTTATGAGAAGTGAAGGCAAATTCACTTCTCAAAGTGACTTACCACCTGAAAAGTTAGTGAAAGAAATGCAATGCAATGCAAGATGGGATGAAATGACATGATGCAAATCAGAACCAGAAGCACATACATGATGTTAATGATGCTATGAGATGATTCAAACATGAAACAAAGCATGGGGATGATCATACAAACTTATGGATGCAGATGAAGCAAGTTAAAAACCATGAACATATATGACAAGTTATGAAGTGCAAATGGCATACAACATGGCAAATGCAATATGCAATGATCAAACATGTTTACAATATGTCTTAAGATGTCAAATGAGTCAAATGGATGCACAAAATGCTATGGCAAGTCAAGGTATGCAGGCAAATACAAGATGGATGCATATGGAAGCTCAAATTAGGGTTTATGATCAATGCATCAAACAAAAACCAAAATCAGAAGCAAACATCAAGATAAAAAAAAATGAAAATGCATTCAAAGGAAGCCCTAAACCTAATCTAACTCACTACCCAAAGGAGAGGTTCCAACTCTTAACCTAATAAAAGTTATGGATTTCCTAAAATTTCTAGGGTTTTAGGGTACCTTAACAAGAAAAATGTCAAACAAATGGAAAATGAAAGATCAAATCATGCCAATTTAATCTCACAAACTACCTGATATGCAAAACACAATGCAAAAAGAATCAAAGTCCAACTCTCAATGGTTAGGCAGAAATGATTTTTTGAAGTTTGGATCAAAATAATGCTTTGAAAATGAATTAATTCCATGGAAAATTATCAAAATGCATCAAGATCAAAAAATAAATTTAGTTTGAGGATTGGACAATGTTTCTAAATGATTATGAAGGTTTCATGAATTTTTTGGTGATTTTTAAATACCTAAAAGTATTTTTAATTAATTAATTCTCATTAATTAATTAAAAATAAACTTTTAAATGATTTAAAAATATTTTTGAATGCAAAAAATAAAAATAAAAATGTCTTTGGTTTCTGAAATTAAATAAAAGTTTGTACAAAAAATTTCAGAATTTTTAAGATTGTTTTATTATTTTAAATAAAATGGAGAAAATAAATGGAATAAAAAGAAAATAAAATTGAATTAATGAGAAGTAATCAGAATCAAGGGTCAGTATTCAAATGAAACACGCGCGCGTTTGACTTGGCGCCACATCCAAGGGCCGACATTCAAACTTGGCTAATTATGATTAACCCTAATTAATTGTGCCCTAATCACTTTCAGGCGACCGAAACACTGTTCCGGTCGTCTTCTCCGACCAACCAAAAACGCAAACTCTCTCTACACGTAATGAAAACAAAATCTAACTGCCCAGAACTCTTCCCCATTCAAAAACGAATCAAACCCCTCCATCAAACATCATTTATCATTCAAAAACAGAGAGAATCGAATCAAACATTTTTTAGGGCAAAAGTTTCAGACAATGCATACATCCTGGTTTCTCAACCATTTTCAAAAGTAAGCACATATTCATGATCATGGGAGTGCATAGAAGCTATTAAGAACTTAAAAACATGTTTCTGGAAAAAAATTTTGAGTTGACTACCTGAACTGAAGCTTTCGATTCAGGAGCTTTCTGGCTGTTTCTTTGGCTCAAATGCACTCCAATGATCTCCCTAAGAAGCTTGTAGTGTTTGTTTGAAGTTTGCAATGGCTGGTTTAAGAGATGGCAGGAGTTCTGTTCAATGGCAGGTGGTGATCGTGTTTTTGATTCTTTGAGTTTCAGGCTGTTTTGAAGGGTGCTTTGTGACCAGGAAGATGTGTTGAGTTGGTTTGTGAAGTTTGTTTGGGTGTTTGTGGCTTGTGTGATGAGTTTCGAAGGCTCTTGCACATGAAGGTGAAAATGAGAATGCTGAGTTATGGAGTGCTTCAGGCTTGTGTTGTGGTTGCTTTGGCTTGCTTTTTCTTTGTATAAACAATTGCCATTGGTCAGATGAAGTGATGTGTGCTTTATTGATTGGTATGGGTCCTTTTGCCAAAATGTCAAAGTTGGTGTAAGAGAAGTATGGGCTACTTCTAGCCAAGTACAAGGAGTGTGTCCTGCGCAGCATGATGAGGGGAGATGCCTAGGATTGATCAGCAAGCTGGCAAGCAACTGGATGAGAAGCTATGATGAGTTTTGCAACTTGGTTCACTTTTGCCTCTTATGAAAAATCTTGTTCCATAAACCATAAAATGTGTAATTCTTTGGTCCATTATGAACTTTAGATGTCACATGATCATTTTGTGTGGTTTAGAAGTCCATTTGATAGCTTTAGAACACTTGATCAAGTCATTTTTGCAAAATACCTCTTTGGTAGAAACTTTGAAATTTTGTGATTTTTGCCAACTTTGACAAACCATAACTTTTGATCCATAATGAATTAGGTCATGTTCTTGTACTTTTTGAAAAGGGGAAGATCTATTCTACAACTTTCATGACCAAAGTTTTTCCATTTGGAGCTTTTTTGAATCAAAAAGTAAGGGTTGAAAAAGATGCCTAAAATGACAATTTCATTAAAAGTCAAACTTCCCCAAAAAGTCAACTTTGCCAAAGACTTGAAATTCTTCAATTTTGTGAACTTCCAACCTCTTCCATGATCAAATAAAGATCATATACAATCAAAAAGATGAAGAACACCCTTTGGTTGGGTCATTGGGGGCCTCAGATGCCCTGATTTTACACTGACTTGCTTGAAAAGTCAACTCTTGATCAGATGACTTCCCCATGGAATTTCTTCATGAAAATTGATATGCAGACTCCCTATACCATATAGAGACCAATAGAAACAAGAATGACCAAAAAATTTGGAGTTATGGCCTCTGAAACCAAAACCCTAATTTTAGGTCATCTGTGTAGTCAAGCCTGGCTCTGCTTCCATACCATCCTCAGTTCTTGTGATTCTTTGACATTCTTGACTTTGAGAGGATATAATATGAAGCTTGAACATACATGGACCCCTTTGAAGTGATTGTTGACCTTTGGAGTGGCTCAAGAAGCTCTTTGGATTGCTCAGATCACAAACCCTAGATGCAGATGACTTAGAACCAATGCAGTGAATAAAAAATGTAACATGAGATGGTATGATTGAGCTTATGCATATGAAATGATCACAAGCCATGGTGTGAATGGGTGAGGGCAAATTTGGGGTGTTTACAACAGGTTCTTTGAGTATTTATGGAATAACTTTTACAATATGATTCACACATACTTCTAACACTAGAACTACATTATTTATAATAGTCGCAAATAACTGTTATTGGGAGTTTATTCCTAATATTACGCCATTTGGCACTTTGCATGTCTTGAACCTCCAATATGCGCCACATGTCCCTTTTTTCGAATTGAAGGAACCATAAGTTTCCCTACAAAATTGAATCTCAAATGATACACGTTGACCAGTCTTATAAGTGCTCGGTTGAAGTGTATTTCTTATACTTAGAAAATATTCTAAGTCCAAATCCTTGCATTCCCTGCGTCTTCGACTCAGGCTCCTTCTACATGATTTGGTCGAATACTTTTATTTCTCCTAAAATACATGATAATGAAGTCAACAATTCCCTGAAGTCAACTAGGTGCCTAAATTAGGAGCTAAAAAATTGCCCCCCAAAAATGTCCTTTCGACCTAGCTGACAGAAAGGTCGTGTTTTGATTGTAGCTTTCGATACTTGTCTTTCAATGACACAAAAGTATGGCCATAACTGACCAACCCACGGTCAAGAAACTATTCAGTTTCTAATAGCCATGATTATGAAGTCATATCATAATGGCTTTTACAAAACGTCTCTTCATCAACCACTCTATCACTAGCCATCATTGCCCTTTTCTTGAAACCATACCTTTGCAATCAAAACCATAACTGCTACCTCCAAAACCCAAAACTTTCTTTATCTTCCAAACTTTCTTCAATGGCTTCAACTCAAGAAGTTTCCCAAAGCATGAAGACTCAATATAACAAGAATTCCCAAGCAACGCTCCACTTCCTCCATTTACCCTGATTCTTGGGCCTATGTTAGTGAAGAACCAACAGTTCGTGCCTGAACCGCTTCAAGTGGAAAATGGGCTATCTATGAGTCACTGGTAATACTTCCTCTTATCAGTTATGGTAAACAAACTTCTATTTTTGTACCATTGTCCAATGTCCCTGCAGATGACTCATAGTTGAGTGAGTTCTTCCCATCCTACCATAGGACTATGCCTTTAGGGAAAAATAATTAAACCACTATAGGTAAACCCTCAGCTGAGCAATTTTCCCTAGATTTGACATTTATGAAGGGAAACTTTCGATTGGTGAGAACAGTCCCTTCTTTTCAAGGTTTTGACCTTTGGCTGGCCAATATGGAAAAGGTCAAGGCCGACGCTTAGAAAGACATAGGAATCCATGACCTTCTGATTTTGTCTAAGATTGGTCTTTCCTATTACTCGACATATTGGTGGCCTCTCTATATTTCTGGGATAACACCCACTATACATTCAACTTACCTTGTGGGATGGTGACCCCACACTCTTTGATATAACCGCTATCATAGAGCTTAAACCCGCTGGTCATACATATGATCCAGAGCTTCAAAATGAAGACACCATAGGCTTTTCTTCATGCAAACCCACTTACAACAGCTTCATGAAGTACAAATTTGATACTTCAACTGACACCGTTTCTGACAAAGAGCATATTGCATTTTTAAATATGTGGCTTTGTAGATACGTCTTTTGCTCCAAATCACTACAAGTGGCCAAGAAATATTTTCCTTTGGCTAACCAAATGCACAACAATGCATGAGTATGCCTTAGTGAGTTAATCCTGGCAACTCTTTATGAATCACTGAGTGAAGGTGTTGCTGGCCTCAAGAATGTGAGTTCGACTGGAACTTTCCAACGGGTTGGTCCCATCTGGCTACTTAAATTTTGGCTTAATGCTACTTTCGAAGCGAGTTTGCCCACAAAAGGAGTTTTTGATGAAAACTCAGATGAAATTAAAGAAAGGAGGATCGAAGGGACTCGCCTGGTAAAGCTAAACCCCAATGATAAGCCCTTTTGTTTGCCTTAGACAACGCTTTTTTTGGCCTTAGACAGCGCTTTAAAGCGCTGTCTAAACATGCGTTGCTAAAGGTTTAGACAACACTCTTTTAAAACTTAAAAGCGATGTCTAAAGGGTGGTATATTTAATGAAAAGCGTTGTCTATGGTACCATTAGACAACGCTTTTTGACATTTTTAGGTATACCTTAGACAGCGCTTTAAGAAAAGCGTTGTCTAAGCCCCACCTATTTTAACCTTTTTAGGTATACCTTAGACAGCGCTTCTGGCAAAGCGCTGTCTAAGCCCCAGCTTAGACAACGCTTTTAGTTAAAGCGCTTTCTAAGCCCCACCTTAGACAAAACTTTTACTTTAAAGCGTTGTCTAAGGTATACGAAAATTTTTATATAATTTTTTTTAAACCCCAATTTATACCAGGTTTTTCAACTAGAATTTTGACCTGTTTTTGAACCAATTTTTTTCCAGAAAAATATCACAATTTGGATATTCAAAACAATCCAATTTGGCCTATTTAAATGTACCAGTTTATGCACCAAACAAATATATATCCAAATGGATTGGCAATTCAAACATATATACTTACAAATATACATATTACTTATACTACTTTTGCTACAAATGTACCAATTCAAACATATTACAAATCATTACTTATACTACTTTAGCATCCAACCAAAGCATTGCTTCAAATTTACATAGGTCCTGAAACAACACAAATATTGTAATTCAATTAAAAGAATACAATATTATAGTTACAAAGTTATACATTTAAATTCTCATCAATTAAAGTAAGAGTACAATATTATACCTGATAAAACACCGAGCTCTATAATGTATCGACACCATTCCTCTTTCATTTCTTCTATTTGATCTTTTGAATAACATGCACACTTGAATTCATCAAAGTACTACATAATAATATAACATAGTTTGATTTAGTTTCAACTATTTAATTATATGAGAGATATGTGTTAAATATTAAAATAACTCATAAGTTAGAAATACATATATCGGATGGAGTCTCTAATCGGCCCAAAGAAAGAGTATCTCTCCTAAACCTTAACATGTAATATCCACAATCTATTTGATTACGTTGCTGAGGACACTACAGATGAAAAGAAAATATGGATAAATCCTAATTTTTATCAAGTATCATCACTAATATAATAAAAAATGTGATAATTAATAATATACCGCCACTTTTATCCATGTAATGTTGTTGGCTCTCCTCTTTGATACTTGGACATCTCTTTGGGCTCGAAGAGCTTGTATGATGCTAATAAAATATAAATGAATAATTAGAACAATTCACATAATTTAATAAATACACACAAGAATATTTAGAACAATCTCACTTACGTGTCAATCGTGTTATTCATATCCGGGTATGTTGTCCAATAATTTCCTAATGAGTCAAGATAATATATAATTTCTCTGATATGATTGATTGCGAGCAACAACCAATGTCCACTGTATGATTAAAAAAATGTTAGATGTAAATTTTCTACTTAAGATTAAAGCTAAGTTGACGGACGTGGGGCTTAAGAATCCAAATCTTTGGTCCAATCCACTTGGGCGCATCACTTTGTCATACAAAAACCTTAAATAAAAACATCATTAACATTAGACTATTCATTTGAAACATAAAGTAAATAAGTTCTTCAATTAATATAACAGAGTAGATCGGATATACCTCACGTATGTATTGACAACATTGACGCTTATTTCTTCACGACCAAAAACTTGCATAAATTCTTCATTACCAACTGATTGTTCGTATTCAAAGCCAAAAATACTTTCCTCCATATGTATAAAACAAACACCTCCGATCGGAATATTTGTCATCTCTAGAAACGTCCGAAGGCACGACCTATACTTGGAGGTAGGTTTTTTCCTAGCCGCGGTCTTCTTAGCACCAACCTTTTTTTGTTGTGTGGAGACGTTTCTAACCTCCTTATCATGAAGCTACATATCATATAAATAGTTAGATGAAGTATAAAATTAAGAATTTAACATATTTCATGCATACATGTCATATAATTGTAATGTACCTGTTTTTTTGAAACAACGGACTCGGTATGTCGTGGAATAGCCTTATCTTTTGATTTGGATCTTGTTGGAGTCTAATTAACATAACCAAGTAAAAAATGTACGTAAAATGCACGTAAAAACTTTGAATCTATACATTAAGGTTAACAAAGGTTCATAATGTTTTTAGGCATACCTCATATCCTACGCTAATGAGGCTTTTCGACCATGCAACAAACAAACCTAATGCTTGTTCCACCGTTGTTGCATCTGAAACATCGTCAGGATATGGTAATAATGCATTCGGCTCAACTGCAATTTCAACCGAGACATTCAAACATCCAGTAGGGAGCTCTCTAGTATGAAGTAATTCTCTGCTATTGTTATGCACTTTTCCCTTGCCAACCATCCGATAATATGGTGACGATAAAATAGATGACAATGGGAAATGCCCTAAAACCAATAATAAAATGAAATTGTTAATAATGTGTATATATGTTAATTACATAATTTAAGCTAATAGTTCAATTTAATACAACTATATATAATTACCTCTGGAATGGTAGGTTGAAAGTTACAGTTGATACTATCTTTGTCCGAAGCATCTTTAAAATATGCTGAAGCGCTAGCCTCTTTTTCTTTCCTTAATGCATCAAGCTCAGCGTGCATTGCTTCCAATTTTGCATTAAGCTCTCGATTACTAGGAGCCTTTCCTTTTTTAATACTCAAGGAGGTCGGAGTGACCTCAAATCCCTTACCCCTTACCCATCACCCGACCCGAATACTCACAGACATCTAATGCCCGACTAAGTATGCTCCTAGTATCATCTGGAGATAAAGCTGGCTGAGCTAGCGCCTCTTGAAAATCGGATGAATATCGAATACTTGTCAAATATTTGTTAATAAAGTTTTTATTTAATTAAAGAAATAATGTTATACTTACACATTTCTCATACACCTGTAGAACATCTTCTTTAGCAACTCTAGATTTGCCCACACGGGCTTCCTTCCACAAAACATGTGCAGGAAGAGATCTTTCAGAACGTTTCTCCTTCTGCAACTACACATTAAGTCATATAATATGATCAAATAAAACTCATATATGATGAACAAATATATTATTGCAATTTATAGATACTTACCATAGATTGTTCTAAGCATCCATATCTGACACGTCTTTTTCGGTATGGATACGCGAGACTTGATGCTCTTTCCCGATTTGTGTCACTTATTCTTTTAAATGTTGGGTCCTTTCATTTGGATTTGAACGCTTCCCATTCTTCTTGTGAAATCAAACTTTCATATTTCTTTGGAAGCTTCACATCAACATGATTACCATCTGCATCCCTAAGATACTTGGATGATAAAAATGTTCTAAACCCTCTTAGTATCTTTCCGGCCAATTTCAGACAAAAATCTCTTCTATCGTCTTCGATGTTGAAACACCTCTAAGAAAAACATACAGATTGTGCGTTAGTACAAGTAATTTAAAGAACATAAATTGGAAGCAATGCAAGTAATTTAAAGAACATAATGTGTGTTATTGTACCTTTATTTCGGTCCAAATTTTTTGTTTGGATTCATTCAACTCTTTTTTTCTCCAATCATCACAAGTAATGGGAATCTCATTCCTTAACAGTGCACCAACGAAACTAGTCAAGGTATGACCGTTAGGTTCTATAAGCTGCCAAAGATCGCTCCAATGCACATCTAGAATGATGCCTCGGTCTTTACCATGGATCACTCTCCTCATCACCGTTATGCCTCTTCTAATCTCTTTTTTCGTAGATACTTTTTTACTACCTCCTTCATGCATAGAATGATCATCATGTGGGTGATCATCATTAGTGGCCATATCTAACATGTAATAAAGAAACCAAAGATATCAAATATAATTTCAAACCATATTATTTTCAAACCAATATAATTTCAAACCAATATAATTTTAAACCAATATAAGTTATAACAAAAAAGGGATCCATATTATTTTCAAACCAATATAATTTTTTGTATTTTTATGTCTTGAGAATATCAACTATATAAGTTATAACAATATAAGTTAACAAAAATAAGTTATAACAAAAGAGAGATCAATTAAATAAGTTATAACAATATAAGTTAACAAAACTAAGTTATAAGTTAACAATATCTACTTTATAATTTCAAACCAATATAATTTCAACCAATATAAGTTATAACAATGTCAACAATGTCAACAACAATATCAACTATATAATTTCAAACCAATATAATTTCAACCAATATAAGTTAAAAAGAGCTTAAACTAATAATGTCAACTATATACAAGAGCTTAAACAAATATAAGTTATAACAATTTCAACAACAATATCAACTATATAATTTCAAACCAATATAATTTCAACCAATATAAGTTAAAAAGAGCTTAAACTAATAATGTCAACTATATACAAGAGCTTAAACCAATATAAGTTATAACAATGTCAACAACAATGTCAACAATGTCAACAACAATATCAACTATATAATTTCAAACCAATATAAGTTAAAAAGAGCTTAAACTAATAATGTCAATTGTATATAGTTAAAAAAAAGCTTAAACCAATATAAGCACTTCTACAACAAAGCCCTAGACAGAGAAGAAACTTACCAAAAAATGAGACGGTGTACGGTGGAGGAAGGAGAACGACGACAACAATACACTTCACAGAGGAGCACAGTGGTGGACGACGGTGGCTTTTGAAGCTTCTTGGGCGAAAATGGTGTTTGCACGGTTCGTTCGCAGAGAGAGGGAAAGAAAGAAATGAAAATAGAAACTGCATATTTTTCATATAATTAGACCTTAGACAGTGCTTTGGTGGAAAGCGCTGTCTAAGGGAGGCGTTAAACAGCGCTTTTGATTTTAATTTTTTTTTTTAATTGAAAGCCTTTAGACAGCGCTTTTGAAAATGTGATGTCTAAGATATACCTTAGACATCTAAGGTCTATCTTAAACAGTGCTTTTTCAAAAGCGATGTCTAAGGTATGACTTTTAGCAACGCTTTTATTATTTGTTTGGACCAGTTTCCGTGTTTTCCTTTAATTTTAACTTATAACAACGCTTTCTTTATAAAGTGTTGTCTAAGGTGCGCTGTTAAATGTCATTTTTGGAATAGTGGAGTTTATTCCTAATATTACGCCACTTGGCACTTTGCATGTCTTGAACCTCCAATATGTGCCACATGTCCCTTTTTCAAATTGAAGGAACCATAAGTTTCCCTCCAACATTGAATCTCAACTGATACACGTCGACCAGTCTTATAAGTGCTCGGTTGAAGTGTATTTCTTATACTTAGAAAATATTCTAAGTCCAAATCCTTGCATTCCCTGCGTCTTCGACTCAGGCTCCTTCAACATGATTTGGTCGAATCTTTTTATTTCTCCTAAAAGACATGATAACGAAGTCAACATTCCCTGAATTCAACTAGGTGTCAAAATTAGGAGCTAACAAATTGCCCCCCCCCCCCCAAAATGTCCTTTTGACCTAGCTGACAAAAAGGTCATTTTTTTATTGTAGCTTTCAATACATATCTTTCGATGACAAAAAAGTATGGTCATAACTGACCAACCCATGATCAAGAAACTATTCAATTTCTAATAACCATGCTTATGAAGTCATATCATAATGGCTTTTACAAAACGTCTCTTCAGCAACCACTCTATCACTAGCCATCATTGCCATTTCCTTGAAACCATACCTTTGCAATCAAAACCATAACTACTACCTCCAAAACCCAAAAATTTATTTATATTCCAAACTTTCTTCAATGGCTTCAACTCAAGAAGTTTCCCAAAGCATGAAGACTCAAAAGAACAAGAATTCCAAAGCAACACTCCACTTCCTCCATTTACCCTGATTCTTGGGCCTAAGTTTGTGAAGAACCAACAGTTCGCGCCTGAACCGCTTCAAGTGGAAAAGGGGCTATCTATGAGTCACAGGTAATAATTCCTCTTATCAGTTATGGTAACCAAACTTCTATTTTTGTACCATTGTCCAATGTCCCTGCAGATGACTCATAGTTGTGTGAGTTCTTCCCATCCTACCATAGGACTATGCATTTAGGGAAAAATAATAAAACCACTATAGGTAAACCCTCAGCTGAGCAATTTTCCCTAGATTTGACATTTATGAAGGGAAACATTCGATTAGCGAGAACAGACCCTTCTTTTCAAGGTTTTGACCTTTGGCTGGCCAAGATGGAAAAGGTCAAGGCCAACGCTTAGAAAGACATAGAACTCAATGACCTTCTAATGATGTCGAAGATTGGTCTTGCCTATTGCTCGACATATTGGTGGCCTCTCTATATTTCTGGGATAGCACCTACTATACATTCAACTTACCTTGTGGGATGGTGACCCTACACTCTTTGATATAGCCGATATCATAGAGCTTAAACCCACTGGTCATTCCTATGATCCAGAGCTTCAAAATGAAGACACCATAGGCTTTGTTTCATGCAAACCCACTTACAACAACTTCATGAAGTACAACTTTGATACTTCAACTGACACCGTTTCTGACAAAGAGCATATTGAATTTTTAAATATGTGGCTCTATAGATACGTCTTTTGCTCCAAATTACTACAAGTGGCCAAGAAATATTTTCCATTGGCTAACTAACTACACAACAATGCATGAGTATGCCTTAGTGAGTTAATCCTGGCATCTCTTTATGAATCACTGAGTGAAGGTGTTCCTGGCCTCAAGAATGTGAGTTCGTTTGGAACTTTCCAACTGGTTGGTCCCATCTGGCTACTTAAATTTTGGCTTAATGCTAATTTCGAAGTGATTTTACCCACAAAAGGAGTTTTTGATGAAAACTCAGATGAAATTAAGGAAAGGAGGGTCGAAAGGACTCGCCTGGTAAAGCTAACCCCCAATGATGATGGAAAAACCTTTCAAGAGTCTTTCTATGGCTACATTATGATGTTTTCCAAGAGATATGATTTCATTCCAACCATGGTTCCTTTTGTTAGGAGAAAATATGGACCATAATGGTTCACCAGTTCATTTCCCCCCACATCCAAAAGGCAACAAGAATCAAAAGCAATCTTGGAAGCCTTTTTTGTTCCTAGATTACTAGTCCACAAGTTGAATCATCAGAGAGGCATAACGACTTTGATTGCATATCAACCAAATCTAGTCTCTCGACAGTTTGGACTGGCTCAAAGCTATCCCAAATGTTTGTATGACAAGAAAGGAGATATCAACATTTTTTATGCTAACTTCAACGAAGAGAGCATTTCTCTTCGACTTGCACGTCTTTCCAATCGAGCTCATCTTTCCTTGGTCCAATTTGAACCTAACTTTTTATGCACTCAAGAATTCTATAAATGCTGGTCGAAGTACTACCAAGAACAATTCCTTGATGCCTTTTCCTTTTCCCAGTTACTTAAACAATATTTTGCTAATGTACATGAACAAATTAAGAAAGGTAAATCTACTCATGTCAAAGATATTCAAGCCTTCCAAAAGTACTTTGAAACTGTCTATCAACTTGACGATCTTAATTGAACCGTTAGTGTGGTTGTTGTCACTTTGAAGGAGAATTTTTTACAAAAAAGGGAGAAATTAAAACTCCCTTCCAACATTGCTCCTGAGAGACGTTATGAAATAGCTTTCAAACTCTTTCCTCCAAAGGTTCCTCGACTACCTACTACTTAGTTTGGAGTGGCTCTTTCCCCCTCCATTTCCAAACTAGTTTGTCTATGGGGATTCCATCAAAATCCTTCGACAACAGTCTCAGCGCAAAGCTCAAAGGATGGTTGCAACTAAATAAAGGCTGGACAGTTTCAAAGGACACCTTCATATAGGAATCAAAGATTTGCACATCGAATCCAAAATATATAAAGGTTTTGGGCCCGCGATTTAGTGATCTATATCTAACCACTTCCTTACTAATATGTAATTTTGTTTGAATTTCAGCAGTGCCAAAGAAGACTAGCTCGTTGAAGAGCACATTTTTGTAGGCCACTTCTGAGGCTCCTCAAGTTGCTTAAAAGCGTCCTCCAACTCCAACCAGAAAAATAAGGAAGGGTGCTTAACTAGTCATTCACGTGGATGAAGGTGAGGACCTATCTCCTCATGTAGAGGGTAAACTTATCAAAAAGAAAAGGAAACTTGTCAAAGTTTTATATACTGCTGGCCAATCTTCCTCAAAGGTGGCCAAAATTTTAGAAAAGACACCATCTCCTAGTGTTTTCGAAAAACAAACTTTTGGGGCCATATTAAAGGCGATCGTTGGCCCAAATGAAAGTAATAATTCAAGTTGTGATGTTGATGGCACTCAGGTAAGTTCATTCTTCAATTATCTTCTACTTGAACTCCTTGGCTGATTGATTATAGGCCCAACAAGTACTACTCCAACCATTCTTCTGAACAACAAAGGTGAGCCCACTTATCACCCTACATCTGATCCTGGTTCTGGGAAAAGTTCTTTGAGTGAGATTAACAAATCTAATTTTGTTATAGTTCCTTCTCCTCAAGTGATGAATCAAGGCTCCCCTGCTAAGACTTACACTGAACATTCCCACATAGCTGGGTCTGATCATGAGGAGGACACTCACCAAAATAAACAAAACCCCATGATCGAAGATCCTATTCCCATGGAGTAAGAACAAACTTTGGCTGAGGAGGAAAACTCCCATCGCACCTATCTTATCAATCAATCTCTAGTAGATTTCATGGATGATGCAGTTGGCCCTCATCTTTAGTCTGAACTTGCAAGTCAAGGGAGTGATGCTAAAGATAAAGAGGAAGAGGAGGAGGAAAGTGAAACTGAAGAGGACAAACAAAGTCCTCATATGAATGTTAACGTCAAACATGTTAAGGAACCCACTCCCACCAAAACTAATATAATTCCAACTTCTGCAACCATAGTGACTGAGGCTCAACTGGATGAACTTAGAGCCTCTAACCCTAGGAAATACATCAGACTGGTGTTGGAGAAAAGAGGAAGCTCTTCAAAGCAAGATGTGAGTGCTTCAACCACTTTTGAGGCTCCAACTTTAGATTATTTTACTATCCCCATCCTCCAAGCCATCAAGAAGAAATTATTTAAAGGCGACATCCTCAAAATCCTGGATTCAGATCAAAATGCTCACTTTTATCTGAAGGATACCCTTAGGAAGTTCTACCTCTCGAACCTTGCACCAACAATCTATAACTTCCTATTGGAGCTAGCCTTAGTGGTGAGCCAGTTGAATGATGACCTTAAGAAGCTTCCCAAAATTCATAAGACCATTAAGAGAACTTGTGGACTTAAGGCTTCAGCTTGGGAGAAGGCAACTGAGTCAGGGGTTATTATGGAGAAGTTGGAGAAGGCTAAGGTTGATGGGCACACATAGATGACCTCTCTTAAAAAAGATATTAATATTTGGAAATAGTAAATCGAAGTACAATTTATCAGAAGGGAACTTTCCTCACTCTAAAGGTGAACCCTCCTTTCTAGATGCTAGTCTTTTATTTTTTGCACCTTTGAAGTACAATTTATCATGTCCCTTTTGTGATACTTATGTAATAATAACAATGATGGTGCTCTTTTCACCTTTTATCTGCTTGCTTTTATAATTCAGTTTTTCCTTTGAACTGCACTTTTATATTTTGCAAGGCTCTAATATTCCCCTCGTAGCCAAACTTGTGGCTAAGCACTTTGAGGACTTTCTCAACGACTTTTTCTCTGGACTATAGAGGTTTTTTCATTATCCAGCCAAACCTTACATTGTGAAACACATTTTGTTTTAATATCAACATGCTCCAATGGCACAAGTCCCCACACTATGGAAAATACCACCACTAGGGCCTTAGAACATGTTTCTAGGAAAATTCCATGCATTTCCAATATTTCATTTAACTAGTCTTCATGACCATGAAATTTCTTCCCTATAAAACCTCTTAATTGGTTTTCATTCATCCATATAAACTTCAGTCATGAGTATTTCCACCAAGTACTCTACCACCAAGAAGGCTATAAAAAAGCAACTAAGGGAGGCAAGTGTTAACGCCTCTATTGTGTCATCCACTGGGACAAACACGTCCATGGAGTCTACTGCAACCAACAAGAAACCTGGTAACAAGGTGGGAACCTCTAAGAGTCGTGTCAAAAAAGAAGAATCAAATGATGAACCTGATGAAGACTGAATGAGTTATCTTTGTGCAAGACATTGGAAGAAATATGAATAACTTATCCTCTATATGTATTCTATGTAACTTTATTTTTGAAGCTCATGTATACCATTTTGGCTATTTAACCTATTTTGGCTTCTTTCAGTAATAAAGTCACGCTTTAATTTGAATCTCTTGCAATATACGCCTATATTTCTTCAAATACTTGCCATTCACTCTTAAGATTCGTTGATCAACATCAATTTATTGAGTTTCATATGCATTGTTGTTAAAGGTGTTAATAATCTCAAAAGGACCTTCCCATTTTGGGTACCATTTCCCTAAAGATCTGGTATTTCGATCCCTGGGTAGGATAACTTACCAAACTAACCCCCAGTCGAAAAAGTTTTGATCTTAACATTTTTATTATAAGACTTCTCTACTTTTTTCTTTTACCTTTTTAGAAATTCATGAACAAGGATCCTTTCTTCATCTAATTCTACTAACTCATCCAACATCATATTCCAATAGGTTTCATATGGAATCTCATGATGCCTTTGAACCCTTGTAGACTAAAGATAAATTTCCACAGGGAGAACTACATCATGACCAAATGTGAGTCGAAATGGAGTAGTGTTGGTTGCCTCTTTAGAGGATGTTCTATATGGCTAGAGAATTTGGTCCAATGTCTTATGCCAATTCTTTGGCTTTTTCCCTACATGATTTTTTATCAATCCAATCACCATTTTATTTGTTGCTTCAACTAGGCCATTAGCTTGAGTATAATAAGGTGTAGAGGTTAAAAGTTTGAAACCCATTTCTTTAGCAAAATCTTGAATCTTTAGACCAGTGAAGACTGACCCCTAATATGTTGTAATAGTTTCTGGGATTCCAAACCTATAAATGACATATTTTTTAATAAATTCAATTACATCCTCTTGGTGAACTGATGCATGTTTTTCGCAAGTGCACGAACACGTCAGAGTAATATAAAAGATTGTCGAATCCACATAGACCAAGTGTCAATCTATCGTACCTGTTGTTATGGTATGTATCTAAGGCAACTAAATATAATGGTTTTAAGGAGTGCGCAATGGTAAATAAAATGGTAATTTTAAACAATTAATAAAGACAGGCTCAAATGTAATTCACATAATCAATTGATAATCTGGTACTTGTTAATAGAACTACTTATGGGCAATGTTTTTTGCTTTGAAAAGAACTAATTTAACAGGAACTGTCGCTTTCGCGTATTCAGAACCGAGTTGTACTCTCTAATCAACCCTTCCTATTGTCACGGATAAAAAGGTGCATACTGCGTTAGAGTAGTAAACCTATTTTTAAGAAATATAGTATCTTAACTAAGTTGAAAAGTACTTTAACTTGGATTTCTTAGCAAAAAGAGGTTCTCACGAACCAGACTCTAAACTTCATAACGCGTCCGAAAATCGTTTTAAAATCCCTTTTCTTTTTAATCTAAAAACTCCTAATGAACTAGACAAAGCGCTTTTGGCTGTTTTTGAAATAGTTAAAAACAATAAAACTTATATTGAAAGTTAAAATAGCCCTTAAGTGTTTCTACGAACAGTTGTACGAATTACTGGTTCAATCAGGATCCTTACATTCTAACCTTTATGGATTTAGTTAGACATGGTAAAGTAAAAGTTCTTTTTATAATTTTTCATAAAAGTAATTAGTGCGAGTGCGGAAAGTAAATAAAAGTAGTGCGAGTGTGAGAAATAAAGGTATTTAAAGCGAGTGCGGAAAATAAATGAAAGTAGTGCGAGTGCGGGAAATAAATAAAAGTAAAGCAATGCGGAAAGTAAATAAAATAAAGCGAATGCGGAAAACTAAAATATGAACTGGAATTAAAATGGCGGCAGGATTAACTTCCTCCCATAGTGCTCCAAAACTTGATCACACAGACATATACAGACTCGATCACTCAATTGTAGTAACACCCCGATGTGAAGTGATTACCACATTAAAACTGATATATGCCTAAGAGATTCTAAGTTTGGATGATAAAAACGAAATTCTAAAGTCCTATTTATAGGAAAACATTAAGTGGGAAAGGACTAGGATGCCCCCCTCCACTAAAAAGTGGAGGGAAACATTTTTTTGCCTTGTGGCGCCCGCACAAGGCCATGGCGCCCACCACAAGGCCATGGCGCCCGCCATGAGTGCAAAGTGCTGGAGAAAGTGGGGAACATGGGCATAGGTAGTTTTGGAGTGGTCTTGAGACGTGGCCACGTCATGGCTGACCCCATGGCACCAGCCATGGTGGATGCCGTAAGTGTAAAAAGCTTAATTTCTTGGTTTTCGTCTGTTTCAACTCCTTTTTCGCTCCTTTTCTTGATTTAGGCCCCGATTACATAAAAAACCTGAAAATAAAGAAAAACAAAATAACAATATAAACTAAGAATGCATGCGAAACCGGAGTCAGAAATACGGTGAAATTTAGTGTTATCAAATCATCCCACACTTAGACCTTTGATTGTCCTCAAGCAAACATTTAAAGCTCAAAAATGAAGAAAACTGGTGTCAACACGTGATTTGGGCTAAGAGGGATTCTAAGTTCAATTCAGGATGCAATGATAGGTACTAACTAAGTGAACCAAGGGGACCATAATAACACAGACACAAACTTCAATCCTATATTAACCACCCCATGTCATCCCACAATACCTAGGCCTATCTTCTCATCTCTTTTTGGGTCCTTTTCATTCAGGCGCAATCACATTAAGCCCGTTATCCGTACATGCTTCATAGTAGAGTGACCGGTTAGTGATTCTGATCCAAAACATAGGGTTTCTGGCACATAAGCATGTGTAAACCCGTTTTATTTTGTCTAAATGTAGCTGCGGGGGACCGGATCGTAATCCGCCCTACCAAGTTCAGTGCCAGATACCTTTGAACTAACTAACAATAGGCGACTGCAAAAAAAATTTCTTTTTATGGAAAAAGTTTTTTTTCTTCTCTTTTTTCGGTTTAAATGACTTTGTGAGGGTCACCTATCCCAGAGTTTTCCTTTTTCTTTTTTTTATTAGCACTGGATCATTCACTTATGTTCATCGCCCCCCTACGTAGAGCATACTTAGGCCGGAGCTGACTGCTAGAATAAACTACTTAGGACAATTTTAGAATGATAATAAAGGCCATGGTGTGCGGGGTTTAGGAGTGATTCCTATATTCAAGAGGTCTATGGTGCTAAAATGGTACTGGTGTTTCAAAAAGTTGACCTAAGTCACCACATCCTAATCCAAACCTGTCTCAAAGCCCAAAAAACATGTGAAACAACATTGTTTTCTTTTTAAATTTTTTTTGGTAAGGCTAAGGAAATGGGAAAAATGAGGATGTACTAAAGATACATTATACTGGTGACTCGTCAGACTCATGCATTATCTAAAAAAAGTAAAACTAAATAACTTACTGAAAAGGAAAATAACAGAAAGCAAATAAATAACTAGAAAGGGAAATGACAGAAAGCCATAAAATCCCCTCCCACACTTAAATCGAACATTGTCCCCAATGTTTAGAAATAAGGTAAGGAGAGTAACCTGGAAAACTACTGCGGAGGAGCACTGGTGCCCTTGCCGTCCTGCTGTGATGGTCTGGAACGACGGGATCTACTGCGTTGCTTGTCCCTCCGGTCAAGTTGTGCCGATAAGGCAGCCTGGGCACCCCGGACCTCTCGAAGGTTACCTAAGATGGAACCCTGAGTGGCCTCCATAAGCTGGTGGTGCCGGAGGTTTACTTCTCGCTGACAGGCCTGCTCTGATGTGATGTCGGTCAAGGCACGACAAACGTTATTGTAGGCACAATCCGATACCGATCGCGATTGTTGCGTGAAGCTCATGTTGTCCGTCAGTTGTTGGGAAATAGTAGAGAGTAGGCTGTCTCGCTTTTCCTCTCTAGTCTTCATATCACGCCACATCTCCTCAGTGACATAGAATCCAAGAGCAACACCTGCAACAGGGTTAGAGGAAGATGGTGCGGTGTGTGACTGTGACGGGTGATGGTGGGACACGTGAGGTACGGGAGAATTCTCTCTCCAATCATATTCTTCATCAGTGTCATGTGCTTCCCCATCAGGAATATTAGGAGGAAGTGGACCCAAAACAGGTGTAGCATTCAGATCATAGGTCCAGTTCCTTTCATTACGTACATCGGTATGTCTACTGCAAGGTAAAGCAACAGATGGGATAGCTACCCCATGAACCATCAACTCATAACAACCTGCTCTCCTCGTTTGGCACAATTTCATGTCTTTTAGAAATTTTAAATTAATTGTGCGAGGAGGTAGTGGTTCAAGTGTAGCTATCTCATTGTTCAGGTCAAGAGCCCGAGCAATAGACGTAACAAGTCCTCCAAAAACAATCAGTTATGTTTTATTAATAGTTAAAGCCATGTGTGCAAGCATAAACGGGACCGAATTGATATGAGAATTAGTGAGGCATCCTTTCAAAAATAGGAGCTCTTTAGCGTTTACCTTATTTGGACTCTCCCGGCCAAAAATAGTACCTGCCAAAAGATATCTGAAAACTCTTATGGCCGAGTTATGGATGGTCGACGCAAGTATTCCTTCAAAAGAATTTATTGAAGTACTTGACAGCCTCTGCCAGAAGGAAAATACCTCGGCCGACCATTCCTCATCCAAAGGTGCCTCACATATAGCACCTTCCCTATGAGGGATTCCTAACAAGCATGTTAGTTCGCCGGTACTGTATTCGTATTCAATTCCTAACAGTCTAAAATTAACAGTACCGACTGTGCTAGCAGTGTTATTACTGACAGTTGTCGCTCCCACCAAATGACACATGGTCAAATAGGGTACAGACGCGAACGGTCGGCGAGAGGAGGATGTGAGAACACACAGGAGTGAGCTCACAGGGAATGAAAAGAGTCGCCATCTAGGCATTTTTATCCCGAAGGAAAGGTAATGCTGCATAGACCTAGAAAGATATGGATAAGACGGTTGCAAACCAGAGAGACTGAGAAAGGGGGTTGGTTACAACCTGGGAAGGTATTAGCACCCATATTGTCCGTCGTACTCGACGGGATCCACGCTTAAAAGATTTGTGTTTTAAAGGGGTAGTGTCAGTGCAATTTGTGTGCAAAAGAGCTGGAAAAGGATGTACAGGTGTCAGTGTAAAATAAGTGTGAAGTGTATAAATGTACAGTGTCAGTGTAAGAACAGGAATAAGATGCTCAAGATCATGAGGTTAAAATAATAATGCTGGAAGGAGGGGGAATATACAGATACTTTTGTTCGATAACTGTTAAGTTATGCCTACGTATCCTCTCGTGCAATGAGGAAGTCAGAACACCGTAGTTCGACCCAAAGAGACTGAAAGATGAATTGACTTGTGAACTGCTTGCTTGTCAATGCTCAAGTGTATGACCTGTATGGCTCAGGTGCAAACTGTCTTGCATTAGACGGAAGAAGCAAGTTCTCGTTTGTGAGTGAATGAGATGAGAAAAGAATCCCGAAGGAGACGATTATTGTTTGTTTTTGAGTTTTCAGTCTTTTATTGCTTTTGAAAGTTTGTCATAAGTTAATGAGCTTAAGCCTAAACCAATGGATTTAGTAAACTCATCACATCTTCCCTCTGATTAGGGGTAATGAGAATACCTTAAGTGTGAAGTCAGCTTCTCACACTTAATTACCATGGTGTAGGATTAAGATCATTAACCTACTTGTGATTTATTAGATGTTTTTGTTGTTTTTGTTTAGTGTTGAGTAATGAGGTTAAGCCATAATCAAGGATTAAACAGACTCATTACACCATCCTAATAGAAGGATAATAGATGAGAATGTTTAAGCTGAGGAAAGCTCCTCAACTTAATCCATGATTAGAGATTAAACTCATGCCAAAACAAAGCCTTTATTAAGTGGATTTTAGTTAATGATATGATGAAGAAGTGATCTATAGGGTTTGTAAGACAACTTGAGGGGGACTTGTCCATTAACACTAGGGTTAGTCCTTCTTAACCAGTTAAGGAAGAATTAGAACCCTAATGCAAGGCCCAAGTTACAAGCTTGATGTCTTGATGATTATTAGATGGATTGATTAAAGGATTTAAACACATTAAGGGTTTAACACTTAGGATTAAAGTTATACACTCCATCCTAATAGAAGGATGCAGGCATAAGATTAATCACAAAGCCTTAAAGCCTTTAGGGTTTAGTCCTTGATTATGAGGTGAGAAGAGAGGACTCAATGAGACACAAAGGTAAAATCTAAATGGGGGGACTAATCAAAACCCTAATTATTGTCATGCTTGGTTGTTCCTAAGGTTTATGAGGTTTACAAGAAAGATCTTCAATGGATCCACCAGGAGAGAAGCAGATGAAAGGAGGAAGGAGCAGAGAGAAGCAAAACAACTTGCTTCACTTAAGAAGACAAGTTACTTGAAGAAAGAAAGTAAGATGAACAAGAATGAGAAAGCTCAATCCAAAACACATACAAAATGCAGCAAGGGAAGTGTGAAAGAGATGAAAATAGATTATGAGAAGTGAAGGCAAATTCACTTCTCAAAGTAACTTACCACCTGAAAAGTTAGTGAAAGAAATGAAATGCAATGCAAATGAGATGAAATGCGATGATGCAAACCAAAACCAGAAGCATGTGTGAGATGATAATGATGCTATGAGATGCTGCAAACATGAAACAAGGCATGGGGATGATCATATGAACATATGGATGCAAGAGAAGCATGCTTAGAACCATGATCATACATGAAAAGTTATGAAATGCAAATGACATACAACATGGAAAATGAAAGATGCAATGATCAAGCATGCTTCTAATATGTCTTAAGATGTCTAATGGATCAAATGGATGCACAAAATTCCATGGCAAGTCATGGTATGTAAGCAAATGCAAGATGAATGCAAAAGAAAGCCCAAATTAGGGTTTATGATCAATGCACCAAACAAAAACCAAAATCAGAAGCAAACCTCAAGATAAAAAATTGAAAATGCATCAAAGGGAAACCTAAACCTATATCAAATCACTTCCCAAAGGAGGGGACCCAATTCTTAACCTAGTGAAAGTTATGGATTTCCTAAGATTTCTAGGGTTTTAGGGTACCTTGACAAGAAAAATGCTAAACAAAATGAAAATGCAAGATCAATTCATGCCAATTTAATCCTACAAACTTCATGATATGCAAGACACAATGCAAAAAGAATCAAAGTCCAACTCTCAAAGACTAGGCAGAAATGAATTTTTGAACATTGGATCAAAATAATGCTTTGAAATGATTTTAATTCCATGAAAAATTATCAAATGACATCAAGATCAAAAAATAAATTTGGTTTGAGGGTTGGACAATGTTTCTAAATGATTTTAAAGGTTTCATGAATTTTTTGGTGATTTTTAAATACCTAAAAGTATTTTTAATTAATTAATTCTCATTAATTAATTAAAAATAAACTTTTAAATGATTTAAAAATATTTTTTAATGCAAAAAATAAAAACAAAAATGGTTTTGGTTTCTGAAAATTCATAAGAGTTTGTACAAAAATTTTCAGAATTTTTAAAATTGTTTTACTATTTTTAATAAAATGCACAAAACAAATGAAATAAAATGCAAAATAAAATGAATTTAATCTGAAAATGGAAAAGTATGCAAGATCAAGGGCTGACATTCAAACATACGCGCGCGGGAGTAGACTTGGCGCCATATCCAAAGGCTAAGATTCAAAATTCGCTAATTAAATGATTAAACCCTAATCCAGCTCTAATCACTCTCAGGCGACCGGAGCACTGTTCCGGTCGTCTTCTCCGGCCAGCTCATCTCTCAATCTCTCTCAATATGCCATGAAACCTCCCAAATCTCTCCAGAATCAATCATTAATCATCACTAAACCTAAACCCCACCCCAAAATCCATTCCTTTCCACTGAATCATGAGAAACGAATCAAAACGGAAAACACACAAAAATTTCAGAGATCAAATACATCCTACACACGCAACCATTTCCACTGGTTCAAAGCTCAAAATGATCAGCACACCACATAGAATCAGTTTGTAACTTAAAACACAAGTTCTGGAAAAATGTTCTTGGATGATACCTGAGATGGAGCTTTCGATTCAAGAGCTTTCTGGCTGTTTCTTTGGCTCAAATCCACTCCAATGATCCTCCTAAGAAGCTTGCAATGTTTGTTTGGAGTTTATAATGGGTGGTTTGAGAGATGGCAGAAGTTCTGTTCAATGGCAGGTGGTGATCGTGTTTTTGATTCTTTGAGTTTCAGGCCATGGTGAGGGGTGCTTTGTGATCAGTGAAGTGTGTTTAGTTGATTTGTGAAGTTAGTTTTTGTGTTTGAGGCTTGTGTAATCAGTTTCGAAGAGTTTTGCACAAGGGGTGGAAAATGAGAATGCTGAGTTATAGATGCTTTCAGGCTTGTGTTGTGTATGCTTTGGCTTGCTTTTTGCTTGTATAAACTATTGTGATAGGTCAGATGAGGTGATGTGTGCTTTTGTGATAGGTATGACTCAAGTTGCCAAAATGTCAAAGTTGTGTAAGAGAAGCATGGGCTACTTTCTATCCAAGGACAAAAGGTGTGTCCTGCGCAGCATGATGTGGGGAGAACCCTAGGATTGATCAGCAAGTCAGCAAGCAAGTGGATGGTAACTTATGATGAGTTTTGCAAGTTGGTTCATTTTTGCTTCTTATGAAAAATCTTGCTCCATAGGCCATAAAAATGTGTGATCCTTTGGTACAATCTGACTTTTGGGTCTTGGTACATGCTTGTATGAAGATTAGAAGTGTATTTGATAGCTCATTTTGCCTTGGCAAGTGAATTTGCAACTTTGCCTCTTTGGTAGAAACCTTGAAATTTTGTGATTTTAGCCAACTTTGACAAGCCATAACTTTTGATCCAAAATGAATTAGGTCATGTTCTTGAACTTTTTGAAAAGGGAAAGATCCATTCTACAACTTTCATGACCAAAGTTTTTCCGTTTGAAGCATTTTTGAATCAAAAAGCAAGGGTTGAAAAAGATTCCCAAAATGGCAATTTCATTAAAAGTCAAACTTTCCCAAAAAGTCAACTTTGCAAAAGACTTGAAATTCTCCAATTTTGTGAACTTCCAACTTCTTCTATGATCAAATAAAGATCATACAAAGTCAAAATGATGAAGAACACCCTTTGGTTGGGTCATTGGGGGTCTCAGATGCCCTGATTTTGCACTGACTTGCTTGAAAAGTCAACTCTTGATCAGATGACTTCCCCATGGAATTTATTCATGAAAATTGATATGCATGTTCCCTATACCATATAGAGACCAATAGAAACAAGAATGACCCAAAAATTTGGAGTTATGGCCTTTAAAACCAAAACCCTAATTCTAGGTCATCTGTGCAGTCAAACCTGGCTCTGCTTCCATGCCATTTTCAGTTCTTGTGATTTTTTGACATTCTTGACTTTGAGAGGATATAATATGATGTTTGAACATACATGGACCCCTTTGAAGTGATTGGTGACCTTTGGAGTGGCTCAAGAAGCTCTTGGATTGCTCAGATCACAAACCCTAGATGCAGATGACTTTGAACCAATGCAATGAATCAAAAATGTGATATGAGATGCTATGATTGAGCTTATGCATATGAAATGATCACAAGCCATGGTGTGAATGGGTGAGGGCAAATTTGGGGTGTTTACAGCTGCCCCTATTCAAATATGAGTTAGCTGTGCAGGATGTAAGCAAAGGCTTAACAGGCAAGCAAGATAACTTGTGGTTGAATACCAAAGACAGTCCAACATTTGCACTCACAGAATGAAAAAGAAAAGGGATATAGATTGTAAAGGAAAATAAAGTATATTGTAAAGTGTGGGCGACGGAGGACGACCTTCGAGCAGAGGACGACTGCTGGGTAAAGAGCAATGACGGGGACGGCCGACATGCTGGAAAAGTGCGGAAAATAAAGCAATGACGGGGACAGCCGACATGCTGGGGATAAAAGGGGTTATGATGGGGACGGCCATCAAGTAAAGCTATAAGATTCTCTGGGGATTAATGAAAAATGATGGGGACGGCCATCAAGTTCATAAAGTAAGGTAACCAACGATGGGGACGACCATCGGGTTAAACTGATGAAGCACGATCATCAGGAAAAGGAAAAGGGACCACGACGGGGACGGCCATCGGGTTAAAGAATAAATGAAATAATGATGTGGGACGGTCATCAAAGGTGAAGGACGATCACCTAGCAGGGGACGGCTGCTCTGTTGGGGGTAAGATGAGGGACGGTCATCTAAGGTGAAGGACGATCACCTGGAAGGGTACGGCTGCCGAAAATATCGCGACATAGGACGAATGCCGGATAAAAGGTCAACGATGGGGACGGCCATCGGATGAGCATGATGGAGGATGACCATCAAGAGGTGAAGGACGATCACCTATCAGGGGACGGCTACTCTCAAGGTTTATCATGACATAGGACGAATGTCAGATAACAAGATCAACGATGGGGACGGCCATCGGATAAAATGATGAAGGACGATCATCAAAAGGTGAAGGACGATCACCTAGCAGGGTACGGCTGCTAAAAAATCACGACACAGGACGAATGCTGGATAAAAGGTCAACGATGGGGACGGCCATCGGATTAGCATGATGGAGGACGACCATCAAGAGGTGAAGGACGATCACCTAGCAGGGGACGGCTGCTCTCAAGGTTTATCATGACATAGGACGAATGTCAGATAGAAAAAAAAAGAAAATTTGCTTTGCTGGTGATCTACTGGGGAGTAGTAAACACGGACGAGTGTTTATATCCAGGAGAAATAAAAGGTATAAGTGTTTTGACGCTGTGTATAGATTAAAGATGCAGACGAGCATCCCTAAGACTACGATACGGACGAGTATCGGGTAGAAACAAATACTGACACGTGTTCAGAGATGATGATACGGACGAGTATCAACTGGTTAACAAGGAACACAGACGAGTGTTGAATCTGAGGGGACTCTTCTGGAGAATAGTAGACACGGACGAGTGTCTATATTCAAGAAGACAAGAGCGTTTGACACAGTGTATGGATTAAAGATGCGGACGAGCATCCTTAAGACTATGATACGGACGAGTATCAGGTAGAAACAAGCGCTTGACGCATGTTCAGAGATGATGGTACGGACGAGTACCAACTGGTTAACAAAGAACATGGACCAGTGTCGAATCTGCGGGGATATAAATGGCGTATATAAGATACGGACGAGTATCTTGTATAAGTAAAAAGTATGAGTTATGTACAGGAGAGGGTTTAACCTGCTGGAGAGAGTGACACGGACGAGTGTCAAAAGGAGAAGAGTATAGTATAAACAAGTATCTGATATATAAAGTGTTTAGGTAACTGTGTTGGGGAAGGTGACACGGACGGGTGCCAAGGAAGTTGTATATATGTGTGTATCCGTGAGTGCAAAGGGGACGCTTTGGGCTTTCTGCTGGGGGTATAACACGGACGGGTGTCAAGAAGTATCTGTAATACGGGTGGTCGGTTTGTAAAGAGTGCTCGGGCGACTTTACTGGGGAATGATGACACGGACGGGTGTCAAAAGGAGTGTGTATTTGTATTTATGAGTGTAAGGCAAATGCTTTTGGCTCTTTGGTGGGGAATTTTGGGGAGCATTCTGTATGTTGTTGATGGATTGTCATTATTCACAAGTGTTTGATTCAGACCATGGCTTATGATTATGCAATATGTTGGATTTTTGCCGTAATGCTCCGTATTGGACGGAATGCTACGCTTTGTGGGGTGAATATGATGCGAATGCTATGATTATGCAAAGATACCAATCCGGGATTCGGATCCCGTTGCTGCGAAGATCTCTGGTCGATCTGCTTGAGATGGACATCCCAGCTGGGGATGAGATTATCGGTAAATCTGACAAGATGCGTCTGCTTGGAGGGATGGGTCACTGATAGACCCATTCTTGGTAATGAGGGACCCAGCTGGGGTTTGTAGAAGCTTTCTTCACTCTGTTGTGCTTCCTTCGTGCGTTGCTCTTCTGACTAGAGGCTGAAACTCTGTGGGGAGATAGTTCCCTGGCTTTAATACTTAGCGGGGAAGGAGGTATGATTGGCACCTCGGCTGGGGAGAAACAACAAGTGGCAACTCAGCTGGGGGAGAAAACACTTCGGGTGCTAAGACTGAGTGAGTATTGATTTGCCAGCTTGCTGGGATGAAGCTTACATGCCCCATGTTGCGTTTTGAGTATCTGCAAATCCTGCAAAGATAGGGAAACGCACAAGTAATCCCGAGGTATCCCTTATTGGATTCCGTCGTAGGAGTTTAGACACTCCCGGGAGTAAATATATTTCCTGCAAGCACGTATTTTTTATTTTTGAAGATAAGCATCTGTATTCATGCAATAAAAAAAAAAAAAATTTTTAGAGACATCAGACATTCTTTGCAACTAAAATGTACAAGACGAGACGTGACTGAAAATCTGGTTTTATTAATTCATGTGCCCTGAATTGGCAAGATACAGTCAAAGAAACATATCTCCTAAAATGAGGAGATTGTTATAAATTGAGAAACAAAAAAGTGCTGGCAATGTTGACGACGCTTCAAGGGGCTTCCCTTTTGCTATGACTCGTATGACTTTTGACGTTCTTCTCGTCTTGCTTTCTGGAGAAGGCTGATTCTGAGAGAAGCTTGATCCTTTCGAGGTTTATCAAGTTGTAGGTGATACAGACGATTTCAGAAGGCAGTTGTTCGCTTATTCCCTTATTTTGCATGGATCGCCCTTTCGGGTTTTCGATCCATCGGGATACCCATTTTTGCCTGAGTTGTCCAATGCGGCTTTTCAACTCAGCGGGTGTACATTTTTTGTTTATTTCCCTTATTTTTGCCCGAGTCTTTTATTCTGTTTTTGACTCGTCGGGATGCCCTATTCTTGCCTGGACTTACATTCTGTTTTTATGTCCAGCGGGTAACTTTTATGCGAAGTATTTTTTAACTGCATCTGAATTCACAGGGGACGGGAAGTCTTCACCATCCATAGTACTGAGCATGAGTGCTCCACCGGAGAAAACTTTCTTTACTGCGAATGGTCCTTCATAGTTTGGAGTCCACTTGCCCCTGTGGTCTGTATGAGGAGGGAGGATTCTTTTCAGCACAAGATCCCCTACTTGGTACTCTCTGTGCCTAACTTTCTGATCGAAGGCTTTCTTCATTCTTTTCTGATACAACTGCCCATGACAGATTGCAGCTAACCTTTTCTCTTCAATCAGACTCAGTTGTTCGTATCGGGATCGGACCCATTCTGCTTCGTTCAGCTTAACATCCATCAGTACCCGCAGGGAGGGTAATTCAACTTCAACAGGTAGGACTGCTTCCATACCATACACAAGCTGATACGGTGTTTCCCCAGTGGATGTTCTGATTGACGTGCGGTACCCATGCAAGGCAAATGGTAGCATTTCATGCCAGTCTTTGTATGTGACTACCATCTTCTGCACAATCTTCTTGATATTCTTATTAGCGGCCTCAACATCGCCATTCATCTTTGGCCTGTAAGGAGAAGAATTGTGGTGTTGGATCTTGAAGTCCCGGCACAGTTCTGCCATCATTTTGTTGTTCAAGTTGGAACCATTATCAGTAATGATTCGCTCGGGAATTCCGTATCGACAGATGATATCTCTCTTCAGAAATCTGGCTACCACTTGTCTTGTAACGTTTGCATATGAAGCGGCTTCGACCCACTTGGTGAAATAGTCAATGGCAACCAGGATGAATCTGTGGCCATTTGAAGCAGTCGGTTCGATCTTGCCAATCATATCAATGCCCCACATAGCAAAGGGCCAAGGTGAAGACATCACATTCAAAGGATTGGGAGGTACATGCACCTTATCCGCATAAATCTGGCATTTATGGCATTTTCTGGCATAGGCACAACAATCGGCATCCATTGTGATCCAGTAATAACCTGATCTTAGCAATTTCTTGGCCATTGCATGTCCTCCAGCATGGGTACCAAAGGATCCTTCGTGCACCTCGTGCATTAACAAGTCTGCTTCTGTTCTATCAACGCATCTGAGGAGTACCATATCAAAGTTTCTCTTGTATAGGGAACAATCAGTGTTCAGAAAGAAACTACCAGCAAGCCTTCTCAAAGTTTTCTTATCATTGGAAGATGCCCCAGGTGGGTATGTTTGATCCTCCAAGAAGCACTTAATGTCATGGAACCAAGGATTATCATTTTTGACAATGTCTGCTGCAAATGCATATGCTGGTCTGTCAAGTTTGGACACTGAAATTTGAGGCACAAAGTTGGCATCTTGAACTTTGATCATGGATGAAATGGTAGCCAGAGCATCTGCAAACTGATTTTCGTCCCGAGGGATATACTCAAGCTTGACTGTTGTGAAGAAAGTCAATAACCTCCTTGTATAATCCCTGTAAGGTATCAGATGATCTTGGTGTGTGTACCATTTGCCGTTGGTTTGATTAACTACCAGAGCTGAATCTCCGAATACGGTCAATGTCTTGATCCTGAGGTCAATGGCTTCCTCAAGACCCATAATGCAAGCTTCGTATTCAGCTTCGTTGTTAGTGCAGTTGAAGGTGAGTTTCGCCGAGAAAGGCATGTGAACTCCTTTAGGTGTAATGAGTACTGCACCAACACCACGACCATTCATATTAACAGCCCCATCAAACATCATAGTCCATTCTTCTTCTGGGTCAGGCCCTTCAGTGTGAACAGGCTCTTCATGATCTTTTGCTTTTATGAACATGATGTCTTCATCAGGGAAGTCAAAACTCATAGGCTGGTAATCATCAATAGGTTGCTCAGTAAGATATTCAGACAATACACTGCCCTTGATGGCTTTCTGAGAGGTGTACTGGATGTCATATTCTGTGAGGATCATTTGCCATCTTGCAACTCGTCCGGTAAGTGCTGGCTTCTCAAATATGTACTTGACTGGATCCATCTTTGAGATCAACAAGGTAGTGTGGGTCAACATATACTGTCTCAGTCGGCGAGCAGTCCACGCTAAAGCGCAGAAAGTTTTCTCGAGCAGTGAATAACGTTGTTCACAGTCGGTAAACTTTTTGCTTAGGTAGTATATTGCATACTCTTTTCGACCAGACTCGTCATGCTGGCCCAGCACACACCCCATCGACTCTTCTAATACTGTCAAGTACATTATTAGAGGTCTTCCTTCAACTGGAGGCATAAGGATTGGAGGTTCTTGTAAGTACTCCTTGATCTTGTCAAAAGCCTTCTGGCAGTCTTCGTTCCACCTGACCGTTTGTTCTTTTCTTAGCAGTTTGAACAAGGGCTCACAGGTTGCAGTAAGGTGAGATATGAACCGTGAAATGTAGTTCAATCGGCCTAAGAACCCTCGAACTTCTTTTTCTGACTTTGGTGCAGGCATTTCTTGAATGGCTTTGACTTTGTCTGGGTCAACCTCAATCCCTTTCTCGCTTACAATAAACCCCAGCAACTTACCGGATCGCACCCCGAATGTGCATTTGTTGGGGTTTAACTTCAATTGGTACTTCCTCAGACGCTTGAATAGCTTCAGCAGATTCACCAGGTGGTCTTCTTCTGTGAGGGACTTGGCAATCATGTCATCCACATAACACTCAATTTCTTTATGGATCATGTCGTGGAATAATGTTACCATAGCCCGTTGATACGTTGCACCAGCATTCTTCAGTCCGAATGGCATCACCTTGTAACAGAACGTGCCCCAGGGTGTGATGAAGGTTGTCTTCTCCATGTCTTCAGGTGACATCTTAATCTGATTGTATCCTGAAAATCCGTCCATGAAGGAGAATACCGAGAACTGAGCCGTATTGTCAACCAATACATCAATGTGAGGTAATGGGAAGTCATCCTTCGGGCTGGCTCTGTTCAGATCCCGGTAGTCAACACACATTCTTACTTTGCCGTCTTTCTTGGGTACAGGTACAATGTTAGCAACCCACGGTGGATAACTAGTTACAGCAAGGAACCCGGCGTCCCACTGCTTTTGTACCTCTTCTTTGATTTTCATTGCCATGTCTGGGCGAGTACGGCGCAGTTTCTGTTTAACTGGCGGGCAATCTTCTCTTAGAGGCAGCTTGTGCATAACAATATCGGTGTCCAACCCTGGCATATCCTGATAAGACCAAGCAAACACATCCACATACTCCTGAAGCAGGTCAATCAGTTGTCTCTTCACTAAGTCTTGCAAGCAGGCCCCAATTTTTACCTCTTTCACGTCTTCGTCCGTACCAAGATTAATCGTTTCGACCTCCTCCTGATGAGGAGTGATAACCTTCTCCTCTTGTCTCAACAATCTGGCTAGCTCTTCAGGAAGCTCATATTCTTCTTCAACCCTTCATCAGCTTGATTGATTGGATTGTCAAAGTCATACGAAGTCATAGTCGTGCTGTTGTCGGTGCAGTCTGAAAGGCACTCTCTACAAGGGTTTAGTTTTGTTTATTTTAGTGATTGATTTTAATCTTTGTTTAGAAAAGTGAAATAAAGTTGTCATTTTGAAAACATTGCCATTTATTTTTGTACAAAAAGAAAAATGGAAAAACAGTGAGTGAAAAGGAAAAGACTCATTTGCAAAAGATGTCTGATTATCATTGATTGATCTATTTGCACAAAATTACAGATGGCCCGATTACAAAATGAGTCTTGTCATCTTGGGCAAGATGCAAGACTTGATGCATGCTTAAAAAGTACAGGAAATAATAATTACTCTGCAGGAGTAACTCTTATAATTTCCTGGGAAGACCAGTTTGAGATACTGTTCCCCGGGATCCTTGGACGTATCCAGCTCTCCAGGTTGCGCTCATCTTCCGACTCGTCTTCCAAGTTGTTTACGGCATCTGGGGAGAGCATTTCCCCACTAACAAAATTGGGCTCCTTAGCAGCCTCTGCTTGATCTTGCTGAGTTGGTTTGTAACCCAACCCAAATTTGTCCTCCTTCTTCTCTACGGGCAGCAACTTGCCCCAGCCTTGGGCAGTCCCTTCTTCAACAACCTTCCGGGCTTGCTGATAAGATGTCATTGAGGTTCCAGGTACAGCGGATGCTTCATTTATGTTCAAGGCCTCAAACCCTTGACTCATAGTTTCGTGGATCTCCCCATCCATCTCAATGAATTTGTATGTAGCCAGATGGCTAACAAAGATATCTTCCTTTCCACAGATAGTAACGACTTGGCCTTCCCACTCGAATTTTAACTTCTGGTGAAGGGTAGATGTAACTGCGCCAGCGGCGTGAATCCAAGGTCTACCCAACAAACAGCTGTAGGCCGGCTGAATGTCCATCACGAAGAAGGTTGCTTTGAAAGTCTGTGGGCCAATCGTTATAGGCAACTCAATTTCTCCCAGAACTGATCTCTTAGAACCGTCAAAGGCTCTCACTACCAAGTTGCTGGGACGTAATGCCAATCCTTCATACTCCAGCTTCACAAGGGTTTTTTTAGGTAAGACATTGAGGGATGACCCGGTGTCTACCAGTACATGGGAAAGAACTGCACCCTTACACTCCATGGTAATGTGCAAAGCCTTGTTGTGATTGCGACCTTCCGTGGTCAAATCAGTGTTGGTAAATCCTAGTCCATGACTAGCGTTAACATTTCCAACCACAGCTTCTAACTGATTGACGGTAATCTCCTCTGGAACATAAGCTGCGTGCAAGACTTTTAGTAGTGCATTCCGATGAGCCTCGGAGCACATTAGCAATGATAAAATTGAGATCTTGGAAGGTGTCTGGTGAAGCTGGTCCACTATCCTGTAATCACTTTTCTTGATAATTCTCATGAATTCATCAACCTCCTGATCAAAAGGGGTTTTCAAAGCTTCCTTAGCAACTTGTTCTTCTTGCACCATACTCTTCCCTTTTTCCTTGGCAGCAGCTTCTGCTTCGGCACTGGGTCTTGGAATTTGTGGGGCAAAGACACGTCCGCTTCGAGTGAAGCCTCCGCCTCCCCCCACATTGTCTATTTGTGGTGAAGAAGTTGATGATTCCAAAGTGATTTTCTGTCCTTCGCAGTATAGATCGGAGCCGTAATGCCAATGGATGGCATTACTGCTTTCATAAGGAACTGGCCCAGGCACTGTGATAGTGACTGGACTGATAGCAGCTGCAGAAGGGACCATGATAGTATGTGGATCATAGTATATTGTAACTGGTGCTCTGACAGGAGTGGCACTTTGTGAGTTGTAAGCAGAATCATTTGCAGGATCATAATAAATTGTAACCGTTGAGACACTTTCATTGTTTGCTGTTGATGTTGTAAGAGACATTGTTGACTGGATGGGTGTTGTTGTTGTAGGAGATTCTGAATGAAGGGGTGCTGAAGTTGTAGAAGGGATGTTTGTTGACGTATGATTTGCTGACATGGTGGATGGAGATATTGTTGATAGTGCTGATGAATTGCTTGGAATTACTGTTGTTGCAGTTGTAGGAGACTCGGGGATTGTTGTTAAAGAATTTGCTGGATTTGAAGGTATTGATGTTGTGATTTGAAGCAGGCCACTCTGAATGAGACCATCTATGCCATCTCTCAAGTTATTACACCCATTCACTGAAATGTTGCAATAAGCACATCCTAACTCACATCCGGGGAACATTTGACATTCAAGGAGTTGAACTTTAATCTCTACCAAGGGTGTCCGAATCTGCCCCACACTGGTTATCAAGTAAGACGGCTTACCTTCTTCAATAGCATTAATTCGGGGCCCACCGTGGTTGGGCATAGGGTTCTTATTGACATTTGGTGGAGGTGCAAAGTTTAGAGCTTTGGAATCCACTAGATCCTGTACTTTCATGTGCAAAGCTCTGCACTTCTCTGTACTGTGGCCAGGTGCATTTGAGTGAAAAGCACATCTGGCGCTGGCGTCATAATTTCTGGGTAGACTGGCAGGATCTGGAGGTGCCAATGTCCTTAGCTCAACTAGGTTGAGTTTCAAGAGTTGTGGCAGTAATGTGGCATAAGGCATAGGGATCGGATCAATCACCCTATTGGCCTGAGATGGTCTCTGTTGAAACGGTCTTTGCTGATTGTTGTTGTTGGTGTTGTTGTTATTATAATTTCTCTGAGGTGGATACTGAGTTTGTTGCTGGTAATGGGGTTTTTGCTGTGGTTGGTATGCTGGTTGTGGATGAATTGGAGTGGGAATGGTGACAGCTGCCACAGACCTATGAACATACTAGGGTCTGCCTCGGCTGGTATGGATAGCATTAGTTTCACCAGTTCTCCTTGGGCCCACAAAAGGCTTTCTTGGGTTGCTGGACGAGCTTGCACCGTTGTCAGAAATTTTGCCCATCTTTAATAGGCTCTCAATTCTTTCTCCAGCTATAACTACATCCGCAAAGCTGGTAGAAGAAAAGGCAGCTAGCCTATCAATGTATGTTCCTTGGAGGGTGTTCATAAACATGTCAGCCATTTCCCTCTCTGGCATGGGTGGCTGGACAGCAGCAGCAAGCTGTCTCCACCTCTGGGCGTACTCCCGGAAGCTTTCTCTGGATGATTGTGACATTCCCATCAGGAGGGTCCTGTTGGGAGCCATATCCAAGTTGTACTGGTATTGTCTAATGAAGGCCTCAGCCAAGTCCTTCCAGCACCTGATGGTTGCTCTTGTCAAGTGAGAGTACCATTCCCTTGAAGCTCCTGTTAAGCTATCCTCAAAATAAAACATCCATAGCTTTTCATCCATGGTGTATGCCTTCAGCCTCCCCAGAAAGGATTGCAAATGGGTTCGCGGGCAGGAAGTTCCGTTGTACTTTTCAAAGCACGGAGGTTTAAATTTGTGGGGAATCCTGACCCCGTCCACTAAGCCCATGTCCATGACATCAAAACCCAGAGAGTTTTGAGACTCCAAGGACCTTAATTTCTCAGCAATTTCATCTAGCCTTCTGTCATAGGCTTCATCCCCAGCTCCCATCACTGTGAACTGATCTTCCTGGGGGTCTTCTTGGAGTACTCTGCCTGTAGTAGCATTTCCTTGTACATTAGCAGGGATATTGATCTCTGGGTGAAGATGAGGGCCATACACAGGTGGGTTGACATGAGGCTGAACCCTCTCATTGTTGCTCGTTCCCCCAGTCCCTAGATGGGGGTCTTCCTGAGTCTGCCTCTCCACTAAAGCCCTTAATCTTTCTTGGCTCTGGGCCAATCCATTCATCACCTCCATAAACTGAGTCATCTGATTCCTCATTTCAAGTCTCTCATTGGCCATTTGAGCCCTGACCTCTGTAAGGTCCTGTTGTACCTGGTCCATCTGTATACCCGGAAGGTTGTTGCGGGTTGGATATCTGTGTGGACGGTTGAGTTGGAACACCCGTCGTCGAGCAATAGTTCCTGAACCACAACAGAGTTAGTAACAAACAAAACAAAAACCTACAAAATAAAACAAAAGGTTAGTATGCAATGCAGTATGCTTATTCGTTTCCAAGGTATCCGGCTTGGCACTTGGTTTTGACCTTTCCAGACCCCTGAGGCAGATGCTTTTGATGTTGCTTGAAGGAACTCAGATAAAACAGACTAATAAATATATTACAAAAGGTGAATGATACATAGTTTGTTTCTTACAATACATGCCCCTGAGGGGTCAAAATACAACAACATAAAAAAGGAAAAGTACAATGAAATGAAAGCAACAACAAGCAAAAGTCAGACACCAAGACCAAACTCATCCTCCTGAACTTCCTTTAGAAGTGCTTCAGTCACAGGATCAGCTGGACGCTCTGTAAGGTTCCTGATAAGGAGATTCCTGGTAGTAATAGCTGTAGTTAGCTTCTTGTGTCGACTCTGGTCCTTTGACCTCTTCACACCAGCTCTAATCTTCAATTCTGAGATCTCTCTCTGGGCTGCTAGCAGGGCTTCCTGTTGCTCCTTTGCATTAGCCTCCAACTGCTCAATCTTATCTTGAGTCCTCTTATCTTCCTGAGTACGAGCTTCGGTGATCCTGACCCACCTAGCTTGACTCTCTTTCAGATATAAATCAGTCCTGGCATTTTGGAACTGAGCTTCCTTACAGGCATTCTTCAAAATCTGCTCTCCCGCCCTTAACTTCTTAATGTAATCCTCTGACTTCTCAATCCTGGCTAGATGCTCCACCTTTAGCTTTTCTAACCTCTCGATGTCCAGACGACCATCACTCCTCTCCCAGAGGGTCTTCTGTAGAGCCTGAGTCAAATTCTCATTTCTCTCTTTCAGTTTCTCAAACTCTTCCAGGCTAATAGTGGCTGGAGGTGGTGCTGTGGATGGCCCTGGTGCATCCTCAATGGTAAAGGGCATCCCAGAAATTTGAGCCCTGGCATGAGACCACTCATAGTACTGAGCTGAGGCCACATTGTTGCATCTCCCGAGAATGGCCATCCCCTTGGTCTGGACATTGTCCCAAGCCCAGGATGCTTGCCTGACAACAACCAGATTAGGCTTAATCTCACAGTAAAGGGTTTCAGCCAAGTCTTGTGTTCTAGGAAGGTGGACCAATGCATAACCCAATTGTCTTTTGAAAAGCAGGGGGTTGTAGTTGATGCAACCCTTCACTCCTATTAGGGGTACATTGGGGAACTGCCCACAACTGGTAATGATGTCCATGCCCTTGGTGCTCTGAGTGCACCACCTGATATCAGCTGAGGTCAAAGCAATGAGTCTTCTAGCCCAATTCTTTGGCTGGTGAGGATTCAAGAATGCGTCGGTCTTGGGCAAGTGTTTGAGCAGCCAGGTATGGAACAGGGGAGCACAGCATCTCACCAATCTTCCTCTTTGCTTTTCATTCCTTTGGTGAACAGAGTAGTAGAAATCTCCCAGTAAGGTGGGCACTGGGTTCCTCAGAATGAAAAGGTGGATTGCATTCTTGCTAATAAACTTAGGCTCATCTGCAAATAATATAACCCCATATATGCTGAGGGCTAATAGAGCACAGACTGCCTTCCAATCCCCTGAGGTGTCCTTCAGAATAGCCTGGGAGGTCAAGAAATCCAAGTGTAGACCAGAGATTCCAGCTTTGGTAGTCATGTTCTGTCCAATCAGAGAGGGTTCCAAATACAATGCTTTTGCCACTTCTTCATTACTTGGAAAATCCATCTCAGGGTTGAAGGGGACTCCACCCCTGACAGGTACACCGACCAATGATGAATACTCCTCTAATAAAGGCCTCAACTGAAAATCCTGAAAGGTGAAGCACCTCAGAGGGGGATCATAGAACTGTAGGCAAGTATGAATCAAGCTCCTCTGGGAAGGGTCCAAATCCATAACCACATCAAGGATGCCTCCATAATGTTCTCTGAATAGTGGTATATGGTCTAGAGTAATCAGGGCCTGGATCTTCCTGATGCCAGCTAACTCAGGCTCAAAGAAATGGTAGGAGATATTGCTCTTCTTGGGTGCCATGTTGCTGAAGAAGAGCTGAGACAGATGCTGATGATGGAGAATAATACTGCAGATGGGCCACTGACAGGCAGATGCTGGTGATAACAGTAGCTGAAGCAGGTAGGTCTATGCAGGTGAAGGGGTCAAAACCAAGCCAAAATATAGTATGGATACCCTGAAAAACAAATAAGAAAATGTTAAATGATGCAATGATGATGTATGCAAATGATATGCAAGGGTTTGTGATCAAGCTGGATCTGATTGCTGCTTTGATATAAGTCCATGTATGTCTAAGAAGTCCAGATGGAGGTTCAAAGGTCCAGTAACCAAGGTGGGGGACTCAAATAAAGAGTCACATGTCCAGGGTTAAAATCACAAGAAACTGTCCCAAAATGGAGTTCTCTTTAATCAAAACAAAGTAACAGGGTATGTTGAGGTCAAGGGTACCTGCAAACCTGTAAACAGCCCAACCCCCTCACAGGTGGTGTTCTAAAACAAGGATCCTCAGACTTGGATCAGTTATGAGAAGTGTAAACACTTCTAACCCGGAGGTACAGTGTTTACAATAACCATAAAAGATCCTCCTCTAATTCACCTCAGTTTATGAAGGTCATAATAAAGGTCATCCAGACTTAGCAGGCTTCCCAGATAGCCCTAGCACTACAGGAAATCTGCAGCACAGAGTTCTCAAGAAGAAACCCATATCTGAACCGTGTTTCATATTCCCGCACCAGACCGAAATGGAATGGGAAAGAACATGAACCACTCTATCCTAGGTGTCACTCAGGTCCCAGGTATAGGACCTCAACTCTCAATAGAACCCCACCCACCAAAGCAAAACCAGATCCAGCCAGCGCAATATGAAGTATGGTATATGTAAAGCTATAAAGAAAGCAGTAAAACAACTGTACATAAAGCAAAAATAAATACAAATATACAAACACAAATAGCACATAACACCCCAGTAAACACAAATCAATCAAGCGCTAGGAGGAACCCACAAAAAGAACCAGAAGCCCTGGTTACAATATAAGGGTCCCCAGCAGAGTCGCCAAGCTGTCGCTCCCACCAAATGACACATGGTCAAATAGGGTACAGACGCGAACGGTCGGCGAGAGGAGGATGTGAGAACACACAGGAGTGAGCTCACAGGGAATGAAAAGAGTCGCCATCTAGGCATTTTTATCCCGAAGGAAAGGTAATGTTGCATAGACCTAGAAAGATATGGATAAGACGGTTGCGAACCAGAGAGACTGAGAAAGGGGGTTGGTTACAACCTGGGAAGGTATTAGCACCCATATTGTCCGTCGTACTCGACGGGATCCACGCTTAAAAGATTTGTGTTTTAAAGGGGTAGTGTCAGTGCAATTTGTGTGCAAAAGAGCTGGAAAAGGATGTACAGGTGTCAGTGTAAAATAAGTGTGAAGTGTATAAATGTACAGTGTCAGTGTAAGAACAGGAATAAGATGCTCAAGATCATGAGGTTAAAAGAATAATGCTGGAAGGAGGGGGAATATACAGATACTTTTGTTCGATAACTGTTAAGTTATGCCTACGTATCCTCTCGTGCAATGAGGAAGTCAGAACACCGTAGTTCGACCCAAAGAGACTGAAAGATGAATTGACTTGTGAACTGCTTGCTTGTCAATGCTCAAGTGTATGACCTGTATGGCTCAGGTGCAAACTGTCTTGCATTAGACGGAAGAAGCAAGTTCTCGTTTGTGAGTGAATGAGATGAGAAAAGAATCCCGAAGGAGACGATTATTGTTTGTTTTTGAGTTTTCAGTCTTTTATTGCTTTTGAAAGTTTGTCATAAGTTAATGAGCTTAAGCCTAAACCAATGGATTTAGTAAACTCATCACATCTTCCCTCTGATTAGGGGTAATGAGAATACCTTAAGTGTGAAGTCAGCTTCTCACACTTAATTACCATGGTGTAGGATTAAGATCATTAACCTACTTGTGATTTATTAGATGTTTTTGTTGTTTTTGTTTAGTGTTGAGTAATGAGGTTAAGCCATAATCAAGGATTAAACAGACTCATTACACCATCCTAATAGAAGGATAATAGATGAGAATGTTTAAGCTGAGGAAAGCTCCTCAACTTAATCCATGATTAGGGATTAAACTCATGCCAAAACAAAGCCTTTATTAAGTGGATTTTAGTTAATGATATGATGAAGAAGTGATCTATAGGGTTTGTAAGACAACTTGAGGGGGACTTGTCCATTAACACTAGGGTTAGTCCTTCTTAACCAGTTAAGGAAGAATTAGAACCCTAATGCAAGGCCCAAGTTACAAGCTTGATGTCTTGATGATTATTAGATGGATTGATTAAAGGATTTAAACACATTAAGGGTTTAACACTTAGGATTAAAGTTATACACTCCATCCTAATAGAAGGATGCAGGCATAAGCTTAATCACAAAGCCTTAAAGCCTTTAGGGTTTAGTCCTTGATTATGAGGTGAGAAGAGAGGACTCAATGAGACACAAAGGTAAAATCTAAATGGGGGGACTAATCAAAACCCTAATTATTGTCATGCTTGGTTGTTCCTAAGGTTTATGAGGTTTACAAGAAAGATCTTCAATGGAACCACCAGGAGAGAAGCAGATGAAAGGAGGAAGGAGCAGAGAGAAGCAAAACAACTTGCTTCACTTAAGAAGACAAGTTACTTGAAGAAAGAAAGTAAGATGAACAAGAATGATCAAGCTCAATCCAAAACACATACAAAATGCAGCAAGGTAAGTGTGAAAGAGATGAAAATAGATTATGAGAAGTGAAGGCAAATTAACTTCTCAAAGTAACTTACCACCTGAAAAGTTAGTGAAAGAAATGAAATGCAATGCAAATGAGATGAAATGTGATGATGCAAACCAAAACCAGAAGCATGTGTGAGATGATAATGATGCTATGAGATGCTGCAAACATGAAACAAGGCATGGGGATGATCATATGAACATATGGATGCAAGAGAAGCATGCTTAGAACCATGATCATACATGAAAAGTTATGAAATGCAAATGAAATACAACATGGAAAATGAAAGATGCAATGATCAAGCATGCTTCTAATATGTCTTAAGATGTCTAATGGATCAAATGGATGCACAAAATGCCATGGCAAGTCATGGTATGTAAGAAAATGCAAGATGAATGCAAAAGAAAGCCCAAATTAGGGTTTATGATCAATACACCAAACAAAAACCAAAATCAGAAGCAAACCTCAAGATAAAAAATTGAAAATGCATCAAAGGGAAACCTAAACCTATATCAAATCACTGCCCAAAGGAGGGGACCCAATTCTTAACCTAGTGAAAGTTATGGATTTCCTAAGATTTCTAGGGTTTTAGGGTACCTTGACAAGAAAAATGCTAAACAAAATGAAAATGCAAGATCAATTCATGCCAATTTAATCCTACAAACTTCATGATATGCAAGACACAATGCAAAAAGAATCAAAGTCCAACTCTCAAAGACTAGGCAGAAATGAATTTTTGAACATTGGATCAAAATAATGCTTTGAAATGATTTTAATTCCATGAAAAATTATCAAATGACATCAAGATCAAAAAAGAAATTTGGTTTGAGGGTTGGACAATGTTTCTAAATGATTTTAAAGGTTTCATGAATTTTTTGGTGATTTTTAAATACCTAAAAGTATTTTTAATTAATTAATTCTCATTAATTAATTAAAAATAAACTTTTAAATGATTTAAAAATATTTTTTTAATGCAAAAAATAAAAATAAAAATGTTTTTGATTTCTGAAAATTCATAAGAGTTTGTACAAAAATTTTCAGAATTTTTAAAATTGTTTTACTATTTTTAATAAAATGCACAAAACAAATGAAATAAAATGCAAAATAAAATGAATTTAATCTGAAAATGGAAAAGTATGCAAGATCAAGGGCTGACATTCAAACATACGCGCGGGGGAGTGGACTTGGCGCCATATCCAAAGGCTGAGATTCAAAATTCGCTAATTAAATGATTAAACCCTAATCCAGCCCTAATCACTCTCAGGCGACCGGAACACTGTTCCGGTCGTCTTCTCCGGCCAACTCATCTCTCAATCTCTCTCAATATGCCATGAAACCTCCCAAATCTCTCCAGAATCAATCATTAATCATCACTAAACCTAAACCCCACCCCAAAATCCATTCCTTTCCACTGAATCATGAGAAACGAATCAAAACGGAAAACACACAAAAATTTCAGAGATCAAATACATCCTACACACGCAACCATTTCCACTGGTTCAAAGCTCAAATTGATCAGCACACCACATAAAATCAGTTTGTAACTTAAAACACAAGTTCTGGAAAAATGTTCTTGGATGATACCTGAGATGGAGCTTTCGATTCAAGAGCTTTCTGGCTGTTTCTTTGGCTCAAATCCACTCCAATGATCCTCCTAAGAAGCTTGCAATGTTTGTTTGGAGTTTATAATGGGTGGTTTGAGAGATGGCAGAAGTTCTGTTCAATGGCAGATGGTGATCGTGTTTTTGATTCTTTGAGTTTCAGGCCATGGTGAGGGGTGCTTTGTGATCAGTGAAGTGTGTTTAGTTGATTTGTGAAGTTAGTTTTTGTGTTTGAGGCTTGTGCAATCAGTTTCGAAGAGTTTTGCACAAGGGGTGGAAAATGAGAATGCTGAGTTATGGATGCTTTCAGGCTTGTGTTGTGTATGCTTTGGCTTGCTTTTTGCTTGTATAAACTATTGTGATAGGTCAGATGAGGTGATGTGTGCTTTTGTGATAGGTATGACTCAAGTTGCCAAAATGTCAAAGTTGTGTAAGAGAAGCATGGGCTACTTTCTAGCCAAGGACAAAAGGTGTGTCCTGCGCAGCATGATGTGGGGAGAACCCTAGGATTGATCAGCAAGTCAGCAAGCAAGTGGATGGTAACTTATGATGAGTTTTGCAAGTTGGTTCACTTTTGCTTCTGTAGCGGTAAAATCGTGAGTGTAAGCTATTGATTAACTTAACTCGATTAACACAGAGTCGCCACCGCGCTTTTCTTTATTTCCGAATGGAAAAAGGTAAAAGAACGAATAAAAACCTAGGATTCTAAAAGCAAAGGCTAAAAGAAATAAACAGAGATTGGGTAAGGGGATTGGTTATGAACCGGGAAGGTTTTAGGCACCCGACTCATCCGTGGTACTCCACGGGAGCCCTTTGAAATATTTATCACTTTTGGTCTGAAATTGGCTTGTTTAAAATGATGGAAGAGATGAGAGGAAGAATATTTTTTAATAATTTTGTGTTTGATAAGATTTTAAAGCCTTATGCCTACGTACCCACAAAGTGCAATGCGAGATCAAAACCTCGTAGTTCGTGGTACAAAGTTTGAAAAGAATAAGTGTGTTGAATTAATTTTAAAATGTAAAGATAAGTCGTCATCCCTTAGCGAATAATTCCGCTAAAAGGGATGAATCATATCTAAACATGGAAAAGAAGAAAGGGTGCATAAAGCACAAAACAATTGAGTGAGTTTTTGTATTTTTTAGAGTATATGAAAAAAATGGTCTTGATATATTTACATGGATTAATATTTGATTAAGAAAATAAAAGGAAAAGATTAAAAAATCTCTTGACCTAAGTCAAGGTTTGTTTATGAAATTGTTTGAAGTTTAGAAAACAAGAAGGTTTTTGAAATAGGAAGAAGTTTTGAAAATTAAAGAATGGGGAGGAGATGAAGAGACTAGTCCTAATGCTTGAATTAAAAGATAAGGAAAGAAGTTACCAAACTAATATGTACAAATCTTCGAAATTCGGACTTCCATCTTCAAAAGTTAATGACATAATTTGAGGCCAAGGTTTCTAACCCATTCCAACTTGAGCAAAGGGAGATCCTAGAAGTCTAAGTCCATTCTCCAAAAGCAAAGGGATAGTAACCATTAGTCCAAAGTTAGAAGTCACAAGTTTTTTAAGAGTTTAATCCTTTATTAAGTATTTTGATGTCCAAATGGACAAAATAAAAACAAGCACAATATGAATATCAACAAACACAATATGAATATAAACAATGATATATGATATAATATGGCAAAATATAATAAGGAGATAAGGGAGCAAGAGATTAAAATAAAAGGATAAGGTGCAAGAGATTAAATTTAAACAATTATATTCACATTATAATATTATTTACAATATAAGGTGGTATGATGAACTTAATCAAGCACAACCACAACAATGAATAATAAAATCCGAGGCAACCGGATCCAAGTGGATCTTTAACCGAATCGGGACAACTTTAGGTCTATGTTAAGCAATCGCCGAGTAATTTACGAAGTAATTACCCTACAAATGAGGCCGGCCACCACTAATTAAAGTGGAAAATATTCGTGTTAATACATGTTAGAGAAACGATATATTGGATCGTTCTCCGAAAACATGTCACACTAAAAGAAAAAAGGAAGGTCTAATCTTAATCGAGATTATCGTTGAATTTCTCGATTAGCAACCTATCACGATCTCAAAGTATGGAAAATGATCCAAATGATCATTTATCCATAGATTTGAAATAATGAAGATTAAGCTTAATCGGAAATCAACAATCTCGAATCGGAAGATTGTCATCGACCAAAATTAAAAGAGATGAAGAATAATAGATCCAAAAATAGATCCAATAAAAGAAATCAAAATATTTTTAAAATCATTTTTAAACTCTTTCAAAAGAAAACTTCCTAAAAAATTCTTTTCTAAATATCTTCTTAAAATAATTTATAAAATATTTTCTAAATTATTTTTCCTAAGAAAACATTTCTATTAACTCTCTTTACCTCAATATTTTTTGAAATCCAAATCTAAGTCACATAAAACTAACTAATATAAAAAAGAATTTTAAAAAATAAAAGAGGGGAAGGGGGTATGAAGACCCGCGGGTATTGTGATCAATAAATGGATCCACATGATCTAAACCAAGCCCAATACATATCCTTACATACTCATTTTCCTTTTTTTTTAAAAAAAATAAATAAATAAATAATAATATGAAAGAAGGAAACAAAATCAGAAAATAAAGACAGCCTTCTTCTTCCTTTTCTATGAGACGCGAAAACAGGGGAAACACAGGGGGGAACACGGCGGCACCTTCTCACCTTCAATCGAAAAAAAACAATGGCCGAAACTCTCTTCTTCTCACTTGCGTGATTCAAATTCTTCTTCTTCTTTTTTTTTCCTTCGGATTTCTCTTGAAGTTTATGGTTGAAGATTAGGGAGAATTTAGGGATTTGAAAAAAATCAATTGAGGTTTGGATTCGGCAGCGATTTCAGAGGCTTTTGAAGCTTGAAAATGGAATGAGGTTGGGTCTCTATTTATAAGAGAAGAAGAGAATGAGATGATGCCGTTTCGTTCAACTTGGAAGTGCGTTTCGGGATATCACGGTGAACGCGTGCTTGCTTGCGTTTTCGACTCTGAGTTTTGAATTTTCGTCTTCACTTTGCGTTTTATGACTTGTTGTGATGCGTTTTGATTATTTGTTTTTTTAGGTGGAAAACTCGTGTGAAACTTGTTGTCGTTTGAAGTGAGCCGAGGCTTGTGTTGCTGTTGTTTTTGTTGACAGGTGAAAGCTGGGCGTGAGCTGAATGCGTTTGGCTTGAGATGCGAAGCTTGGCGTGTGGGAGCGGTACGGAAGTCACGGCTGCGAATGCTTTGTTATTGTTGAGCTTTAGGTAATACGCGTGAAGGGCTTTGCTTTGGGCCTGTTGTTTGGTGCAGGTTGGCTTACGATTTTGGCTTTGGGTTTTGGTGATGCTGATGAAGTTTGTGGCTTGATGTCATGCATTGTTCATGCGGCATGTGGGGTCTGGGCATACGGCTTGCGCTGAAGTGTGTGGAAGTATGGCTGGCAATTGTTTTGTACGGCATATGCGTTTGGGATGTGAAGCTGGAAATTATTGAAGGCTTGTATGTTGGTTTTGTTGCTGTACTTGGCTAGCGCGTACGAAATAGGCCTTGAGGTATGCTTTTGTTGTGTGGGCCAGGCGTGCAAGGGATGGAAAGGCTGATGGATTGCCTTGGTTGATAGGATTGATGGAAGGCAGGTGAAGTTTTGAGGCTTGGGCCTGCGGAAGAAGTCACTTTTGTTGTTGTATATGCATATGGCTGCGGCAAGAATTGTATGGGCCTAATGATGCATGATACTTCCAGCTGTTTGTTGCTTTTCTCTTGTTTATAAAATGTAAAGAATAAAATAATAAAAAAAGGAAATATACTTCATTAAAAATGGGCCTTATTTGTATATATATTTTTTGATAATGGATAAAACTTTATGGGCTAAAAAAAATTATTGATAAGAAAAATGAGAAAAGAAGAAAAAAATCATGGATATAGAAATAGGATATAAAATGATAAAAATGAAAAATGGTTAAAATAATAATTGGGATGATTGATCTTAAAAAAAACGGATAATCGAAAAGAAAAAAAACAAAAGGGAACAATGATTGTTGAATAATAATGAGTAATGGTAAAAAATATAAAAATGGATGGTCGGATATTCGAACTAGAAAAATTGGTTTATTGAAGATTTTGGATAACAGAAAAAAATGGTTTAATTGAGAAATGGAAAATGGATAAGGAATTGATTTTCAAGCCCACAACAAACCCTGGTCTTTTCACAAGCCTCTGAACAACTGAATAATTTGAACCTTAAGCCACAACCGTCATCTGAAAATTGTCTGATTATTGCCCTGATGATTCGAAACCAAACTGAGGAAAATAAATCCTCAGATGAATCATTGATGAATTGATGAAACAATGAACTGATAAAACACTGGAGATTCACACCAAACTTCGCACAGAACAAATGCCTGATAATTGATGAACAAGCCAAACTCCGCACCAGAAACAACTGTCACACAATCCAACTTATACTTTTGAAAACGCATTGCCTGATGAATGAATTACTGGCACACACAATTGACAGTCAACACAATCTTTTAATAGTTTGACCAGATTAGGTCAAACATCCACTTGAAATAGCATTGTGACTGAACAAACGCATCTGGATCAAATTACTGTCTCTTCTTCGCAAACCTGCAACACCGAGAAGAAGAAGAACACTGCAACATATTTTTTTGTATTTTGGTTAGAAGTCAGTAAATATAAACAAATATAAAACAGTAAAAATAATGGTGATCCCCTGCGAAGCATAGACCCACATCTGAGGAGAAACTCGAAAGCTAGTGTGATCTTGTTTGATATGCAAAATGCAGATGATATGCGAAACGACCTTAGGGCAAAAATTAGGGTGTTACAGCTGCCCCTATTTAAGTTTCTTCAATCCGGAGATATGAAGATTGACATCTTCGTCTCTACAAGATGGGAGAGACTTAAATACAGAAAACCCAATTTTTGTCCTAAGAGAACAATGATATGATATGAATATGATATGCAAGCCCAAGATCTCTGTGGAAAAATAATGACCACCAGAGAACGGAAAAAAAACTTGGGGACACAAAAGAAAATCCCGCTGGGGAAACAACAGTCAAACAAAAAGTTACCAGGAAAATAAATCACTAGATAACAGACTCCACTTGGGAAAAGATATGAAATAATTAGGGACAACATTCAACCAGGGAAATATCAACACCCTGCCAGAAATATCAACCAATCAAAGTATTCGAATCCCAGAATGGAGAAACACTGAGTTTGGAAAAAAAATCATCGACTACCTGATTTACTGGGTAGGAAATACAACAGACTCGACTATCAATTTACTGGATAGGAGCAACAATACAGAGGGATAACATCAACTACCTTTTTACTGGGCAAGAAATTCTCAACTACCTGATTTACTGGGTAGGAAATAACAGACTCGACTATCGATTTACTGGATAGGAGATATAAAAGGACTCGACTATCAATTTACTGGATAGGAGCAAAATTCGGAGGAATAGCCTTCACTACTTTTTACTGAGCAGCAAAACTTTCAACTACCTAATTTACTGGGCAGGAGAAAACAAATGACTCAACTATCGATTTACTGGATAGGAGTGAAATAAAGAGGAATGACCTCAATCACCTTTTTACTGGGTAAGAAAAATTTTCAACTACCTGATTTACTGGGTAGAGAATAACAAATGACTCAACTATCGATTTACTGGATAGGAGTATGATCAACTACCTGATTTACTGGGTAGGAACTCAATCAAATTACCTTTTTACTGGGTAAGAGAAAAAAATATCTGATTTTATCACCTTTTTACTGGGTAAGAGGAAAAAATAACTTGACTACCGGATTTACTGGGTAGAACAAATCACGACTACCTGATTTACTGGGTAGGAAATATAAATGACTCGACTATCGATTTACTGGATAGGAGCAAAATACGGAGGAATAAACTCAATTACCTTTTTACTGGGTAAGAAAACTTCTCGACTACCTGTTTTACTGGGCAGGAGTATAAGGGACTCGACTATCGATTTACTGGATAGGAGTGTGATCAACTACCTGATTTACTGGGTAGGAACTCAATCAAAGTGAAACAGCTTCTATTACCTTTTTACTGGGTAAGAAGAAAAATATTGGCTACCGGATTTACTGGGTAGAAACTCAATCAGATTACCTTTTTACTGGGTAAGAGGAAAATATCGACTTCTATTACCTTTTTACTGGGTAAGAGGAAAATAACTTGACTACCGGATTTACTGGGTAGAACAATTCTCAACTACCTGATTTACTGGGTAGGAACTCAATCAAATTACCTTTTTACTGGGTAAGAGGAAAAAATCTGATTACATTACCTTTTTACTGGGTAAGAAAAATAGCTTGACTACCGGATTTACTGGGTAGAACAATTTCTCAACTACCTGATTTACTGGGTAGGAGCTGAATCAAAGAATAACAAACTCTATTACCTTTTTACTGGGTAAGAGGATAACATCTCAACTACCTGATTTACTGGGTAGGAGCACAGGTAAAAGAACTTGATTAAATTGGTAATATTACCCACTATCGATTTACTGATAGCTAAATTCCAACATAATAATACTCAAGCTGGAGAAAATATTGCCCCACTATCAAATAATGACAGCTTAATTCCAAAGCAAATATATCCGCAAAAAAGGGGGACCAAAGTTCAATCCAAGAACAAATTGGAGAGAAACGGTCAGACAAGACTCATCCCAAGGAGGAAATATCTCAACTGGGGAAAATCCATCCAGATAATAAACTGGGAAGGAAACTGAATCAATATCTTCCACGAGAAACAAACTCAGTGGGGAATTAGAAAGGATTAACTCTTTCTGCTTAATGGTCGACACTCTAAACTTGAGAGGAATACGACACATACACTCTGTGGGGAAAATCCACACCCAAGAGCAGATAACAATGATAAACGCAAGAATGCAAGCAAATAATGCTATGCTTATGCTTATGAATATGCTTATGAATATGCTGACAAAACAGACATAAAGATAAGAAACAGGTGACATAAACACCACAACAACCGGATACTCGGCTAATCCCAAGGCAATAGTGCAGGGAAACAACTGGAGATTCAATCTTGAAATCTGCAGGGGAAAATCATAAGCCATCAAAGGAATAAAATCCTGCTACAAGGCCTAAATCATGATAAAACAGCATCTGCTAGGAATATCATCCTGCTGAGGCAAAGGTAATAATCTGCTGAGGATGGAAGTCTCCTGATAAAAATCAAACTTCACAAAGAATAACTGTCATACCACTCCTGTTCCACCTGGGGATAGAGTGCCAGACTTGCTAAAAATCACATAGGAAACTGCTGGAAATCAACACATGCAGACCTACTGGGGATCCATATGGGGATATCAGAAGTTAACATCATAGCCACAACACAGTTACGAGGGATTTTAAATCAGTACCCAACATAGGATAAAAGAAAACCTCTAAACTGACTGCTATATCAATACTTCTATATTCAAAGATGCAAATAATCAAGCTGAGGAACAAGAGCTCAGCTGGGGATTCCCAATACATCTTAATTCAAAGATAACATGCTGAGGAAAAGATCAGAACTCAGCTAGGGATTCATAAGAACATCCCTTCCAACAATTCTTCTGGGGAATACATACAATCTCCATTCAACATCATGGTTGGGGAACAGAACATCATTAACATCAATCTGTCAAGACTATCCAGGAACTTCATATGGACACAACCGAATCAAACCCTGCTTTGGGAGAGACGAGTTACACACATCCAGACTTTACCACTCTTGGAATCAATGTTGATAACCTTTCTTTGTTCATATATCAAAAGAAAAATGTTTTTGAAATCTTCAAAGATTAAATTTACAGCAAATGGCGTGACTCCATGAATCATTACAAGTTTGAAAAATGGTAAATATATGAAAAGGGCTACATTGAGATACAATGATCACTATTCTCCCTATCAACTTTGAACTCCACTGTGTCCGAAACTTCAGTCAAGGATGAGTGAATAAGAATCTTTGATGAATAATTCTTCTGAATGATAGAATCTGAAATCCTCGGTCACTACAAATGATTCAGTCTGTCGACACAGTTACTTGCCATGATCCCTAACTTCTGCCTAGATTGCCCTTTCGGGTTTTCAATCTACCGGGATAATTATTTCTGTTTTTGTCTCTAATTTTTGCCTGGACCGCCCTTTCGGGTTTTCAATCCACCGAGACGCTCATTTTTGCCTAAGCCGCCCTTTCGGGTTTTCAACTTAGCGAGTTGTTCTTTTATTTTTTTAGGCGAAGTATTTCTTGACTGCATCCGCATTCACAGGGCGAGTGATCTCCCCACCATCCATAGTTGCAAGAATTAATGAACCGCCAGAGAAAGCTTTCTTAACAACATATGGGCCATCATAGTTCGGAGTCCACTTGCCCCGAGAATCTTTAAGGAAAGACTGAATCTTTTTGAGCACGAGGTCGCCTTCTCTGAATACACGAGGTTTGACCTTCTTATCAAAAGCTTTCTTCAGTCTTTGCTGGTACAACCGACCATGATACAAAGCTGTAATTCTCTTTTCTTCAATCAAATTCAACTGGTCAAATCTACTCTGACACCATTCAGCCTCAGTCAACTTGGCATCCATCAGAACTCTCATTGATGGGATCTCAACTTCGACAGGGAGCACTGCTTCTGTACCATAAACAAGTGAGAAAGGGGTTGCCCTTGTTGAAGTGCAGACATATGTACAATACCCATGCAAAGCAAAAGGGAGCATCTCATGCCAGTCTGCTCGGAAATTAGAAATGCTACCGCTGAACAAATCTCTGTCCCACCAGCAAACTGCATCAAGTTGAAATTTTTTGAGAGAAATCATGCAAAGCTGCTTGGAGATTCTTGAAAAAAAGTTGCCCCAAGTTCAATGACTGATAAAGGTGAACTGATAATGGATTCAATTCTTGATTGCTTCCGGAGAAAATACTCAGATCTGTTGAGAGAATAAACTGATCATGGCTTCAGTTCTTGAAATGATTGTTGGGAAAATAACCCAGAGATGAATCTTGCAGAGAACCATATCTGAGAATAACTTGCACTGATCAACAACTCTTGAACCATAGGACCTTAGGAGAAATTGCCCCTGATAAGATCACCGACCAAGTTTCTCAACTGTTTGAAAATTCCTTGATGAGGAAGGTTTATTTGCAAATAAAAAATGTTTGTACAAACCTGGTAATTTTAATGCAAAGTTCAATGCAAAGTTTGAAATCAAGAATCATTTTTGGAATGGAATTTATTGATGTAAAGTAATTAAAAAAATTTTTTTTGTCAAAACACAGCGGTTGAGCCAACATTAAAGATAAAGCGACAGTAAGAAAACAAATGATTGGTAAAGAACTTGGGAGTCAGTTTACGCAACCTCGTTGTAGTATGCTTTTCAAAAGAAACCTGGATTCAATTAGGACTTTTGAAGGTTGTAATGTGGTCTGGTTCACGGTTTATGAATCAAAGGATATAGGCTCAAAGTTTATTTATACCCAGCCCCTCTTCGTGATGAACTCCAGTCCTACATTCAATTAATTCAGCCTATGCATTCAAGTTCCCGGACATTTAGGATTGCACAGATGAAGATGGTTCATAAGCCAAAGGATTTTGATATAACAGTCACATCTTTCCTTTTGTTATTTCTAGTGAGGACTTTGGTCAACTCAACTTATTTTTGCTGAGAATCTTGATGACCTCTGGGTAAATCTTTCTTTTTATTATCCCTAATTTTTGCCTGAACTGCGTCATTTCAACTTACAGCCAGCGGGATGCCCCAGTTTTTACCTAAGTCTCCTTCATAGGTTTTGACTTAGCGGGCTTTGATTTTTTCTTATAATAATTTTTCACTATCATTTTTTTTTTGAAAGATAATGACTGCATGGCTTAATGATTACGATGAACCATCATTGGCTTTTGAATTGAAACACATCTTCAACACTTCTTGATGTGTGTGAAGGAAAACTTGATATTGCAACCTTTGTTGAAAGGTGTTTTGAACAATTATCTTGTACTTGAATGCAAATTCGAATTAATTGAGAACTACCCATCCCCAGGTTAAAATTAAGGGTTTTTTCGAATAGAAAGAAACTCCAACTTCAAGGCTCAAAAAGGGTTGACAAAGGATTAACTTCCTTATTTCTCCAGTGTTTAGGATTTGAAACAATGCCTGTATATCATCAACCAAGTCTCAATTGAAAGCATACCAACAACAATTATGGGTATCTCGTTTTCGTCATCCTCCCTCCAATCATTATGAAAGCTTGAGACAAGATAAATGAACTTGAAATGTAAAGCATAAAGATGCAAATAATAAATGAAATCAAAACAAAGCGATGCTCATTTCATTAAAACCAACATGAAAGTACAAACAAGCTTAAAAGCAAACAACTTAATATGATTGAAGAAAAAATTGCAAACATCAAGAAACAATGGCCTAATGATCCATCAGCAACAAAGGATGAGCTGTCCCGTCTAAGATTCTGGCCTTGAAGACAATCTGATAGTTGAATTCCTCTAGAAGATTCATTTCTCATGATTCGAAAAAGGGTTAGTGTCCTCAAAAGTGATCATCCCATTTCTAACAAGCTCTCTTACTTTAGTCTTCAATGCAAAACAGTGTTCTAGGTCATGACCAGTTCCACCTTGATGAAACTCACAACGAAGATCTGATCTATAACCAAACGGAAGAGGATTTGGAACAGGAGGTGCAGGCCTAGTAGTAATCCAATCATTCTGGACCAAGTAAGGATACAACTCAGCATAAGTCATCGGAATAGGATCAAAGTTTGGCCTACTCCTAGCATTACGATTCTGGTTCTGGCAAATCTTTCCATGCGTAACGAAATCAAACATTTCTTCATCTTCATCGGACGTATTACCAGGACAACCATCAACCATGTTCACAGACACATTACCATGCTTCGGCAACGGATTCTTCTGCACATTAGGATTAACATCATTGAAATACAGAACATTGTTCCTCATCAATTTTTGTACTTCAAACTTCAGCGGGTAACAGTTCTCAACATCATGCCCCGGGGCACCTTGATGAAAAGCACAATGAGCTTCTGGCTTATACCACCATGGAATAGTCTCTGGAACCGGAGGTGGTGGACGGGTCTGCACAAGATTCTTTGCAATTAAAGATGGAAGCAAGTCTGCATACAGCACAGGAATAGGATCAAAGTTTGGCTTACTCCTAGCATTACGATTCTGGTTCTGGACAACATTCCTTTGAATAGATGGACCATTGATCATCAAAGCGACTGCAGTAGGGTATGATTGTTCATGGTGTGGTTGTCTACAAAGAGTCATCCCAACAACACTTGCTTTATCAGCAGAAACATTGACTTGAGGCATGACAATCCTCTGAGGTTGAGTTTCCCTGATGATCAAAGTCTGTAGCATCTCCACGATATGACTCACATTGCTTTTCAACTCATCAAGGTCTTCCCTAACTTTCTTGTTATGTTGGGCTTGATTTTCCATTCTCAATCTAATAACTTTCAATCTGTTAGCAGCTCTAGTACCGTATCTGTGGTGAGGAGTCAGCTTGACGGATCAACAGACAAACTGAGGAAAGAAACAACCGGGATGAGTTCTCACACAACTCGGATGAACGCAAGAATATGCGAGAATGCAATGCAATGCAATGTTCACTTCCATTTTCAGAAAAAACAACTCGATTATTGCAAACATGGTCAACATCGAGAATATGGTCATGAAAAATCTTGACAAAAAGGAATATCCATTCTTTCCAATATTTGCAATAATCGGAATTATCTTCCTTGAAAAATGGTCGTGACGATGATCATGATGAATATGTAGATGCAACAACCACAAACAAGATCACACAAAGCACACGGGCTTAGGTTCCGAGTCACGAGCATGAAGTCAAGGGATAAGAACCAACCCACACAGGCATGTACTAAGGTTTGTCTTCATTGTACCTGCAAGAAACCAAAAGGGTGCTAACAGAGGTGCCCGGAGTTAACAGCCATCTTTAGAATTTTATCGGTACGTTGGATTACTCCCCAACCGATAAAATTCTTAAAATAGACCTCGTCCGAGTGTAGTATCGCGTGACAACCGCCTTAGATTTACATCCAGACAGCTTCCGCACTATGTTCCTAAATTGGCTTAGATGGGTTAAGGGTTCTAAGGTCCTCAGTATGATTAGCTCAAGGTTGGAAAATAATGCCACGTACGATTACTCGTCATGACATTGATAGTCCAAGAGAGCCTAACCGAGTGGAGATTATCGAATTGATATTGCTTTGGACTACTCCATCGCATATCGCTTCGAATATCGCCGTCCTATCATAAGTGTCACTCAGATCCGGGTTAGAATCTATCTCACACAGAGGATCACCAAAAACCAAAACGGAACAAACAAATAACAAACAATTCAGACCAAAGCGATAAATAAATCAAAGTAGGCTAAATCCGCTTAGAGATTACTCCCCAGCAGAGTCGCCACTTTTCTGTAGCGGTAAAATCGTGAGTGTAAGCTATTGATTAACTTAACTCGATTAACACAGAGTCGCCACCGCGCTTTTCTTTATTTCCGAATGGAAAAAGGTAAAAGAACGAATAAAAACCTAGGATTCTAAAAGCAAAGGCTAAAAGAAATAAACAGAGATTGGGTAAGGGGATTGGTTATGAACCGGGAAGGTTTTAGGCACCCGACTCATCCGTGGTACTCCACGGGAGCCCTTTGAAATATTTATCACTTTTGGTCTGAAATTGGCTTGTTTAAAATGATGGAAGAGATGAGAGGAAGAATATTTTTTAATAATTTTGTGTTTGATAAGATTTTAAAGCCTTATGCCTACGTACCCACAAAGTGCAATGCGAGATCAAAACCTCGTAGTTCGTGGTACAAAGTTTGAAAAGAATAAGTGTGTTGAATTAATTTTAAAATGTAAAGATAAGTCGTCATCCCTTAGCGAATAATTCCGCTAAAAGGGATGAATCATATCTAAACATGGAAAAGAAGAAAGGGTGCATAAAGCACAAAACAATTGAGTGAGTTTTTGTATTTTTTAGAGTATATGAAAAAAATGGTCTTGATATATTTACATGGATTAATATTTGATTAAGAAAATAAAAGGAAAAGATTAAAAAATCGCTTGACCTAAGTCAAGGTTTGTTTATGAAATTGTTTGAAGTTTAGAAAACAAGAAGGTTTTTGAAATAGGAAGAAGTTTTGAAAATTAAAGAATGGGGAGGAGATGAAGAGACTAGTCCTAATGCTTGAATTAAAAGATAAGGAAAGAAGTTACCAAACTAATATGTACAAATCTTCGAAATTCGGACTTCCATCTTCAAAAGTTAATGACATAATTTGAGGCCAAGGTTTCTAACCCATTCCAACTTGAGCAAAGGGAGATCCTAGAAGTCTAAGTCCATTCTCCAAAAGCAAAGGGATAGTAACCATTAGTCCAAAGTTAGAAGTCACAAGTTTTTTAAGAGTTTAATCCTTTATTAAGTATTTTGATGTCCAAATGGACAAAATAAAAACAAGCACAATATGAATATCAACAAACACAATATGAATATAAACAATGATATATGATATAATATGGCAAAATATAATAAGGAGATAAGGGAGCAAGAGATTAAAATAAAAGGATAAGGTGCAAGAGATTAAATTTAAACAATTATATTCACATTATAATATTATTTACAATATAAGGTGGTATGATGAACTTAATCAAGCACAACCACAACAATGAATAATAAAATCCGAGGCAACCGGATCCAAGTGGATCTTTAACCGAATCGGGACAACTTTAGGTCTATGTTAAGCAATCGCCGAGTAATTTACGAAGTAATTACCCTACAAATGAGGCCGGCCACCACTAATTAAAGTGGAAAATATTCGTGTTAATACATGTTAGAGAAACGATATATTGGATCGTTCTCCGAAAACATGTCACACTAAAAGAAAAAAGGAAGGTCTAATCTTAATCGAGATTATCGTTGAATTTCTCGATTAGCAACCTATCACGATCTCAAAGTATGGAAAATGATCCAAATGATCATTTATCCATAGATTTGAAATAATGAAGATTAAGCTTAATCGGAAATCAACAATCTCGAATCGGAAGATTGTCATCGACCAAAATTAAAAGAGATGAAGAATAATAGATCCAAAAATAGATCCAATAAAAGAAATCAAAATATTTTTAAAATCATTTTTAAACTCTTTCAAAAGAAAACTTCCTAAAAAATTCTTTTCTAAATATCTTCTTAAAATAATTTATAAAATATTTTCTAAATTATTTTTCCTAAGAAAACATTTCTATTAACTCTCTTTACCTCAATATTTTTTGAAATCCAAATCTAAGTCACATAAAACTAACTAATATAAAAAAGAATTTTAAAAAATAAAAGAGGGGAAGGGGGTATGAAGACCCGCGGGTATTGTGATCAATAAATGGATCCACATGATCTAAACCAAGCCCAATACATATCCTTACATACTCATTTTCCTTTTTTTTAAAAATAAATAAATAAATAAATAATAATATGAAAGAAGGAAACAAAATCAGAAAATAAAGACAGCCTTCTTCTTCCTTTTCTATGAGACGCGAAAACAGGGGAAACACAGGGGGGAACACGGCGGCGCCTTCTCACCTTCAATCGAAAAAAAACAATGGCCGAAACTCTCTTCTTCTCACTTGCGTGATTCAAATTCTTCTTCTTCTTTTTTTTTTCCTTCGGATTTCTCTTGAAGTTTATGGTTGAAGATTAGGGAGAATTTAGGGATTTGAAAAAAATCAATTGAGGTTTGGATTCGGCAGCGATTTCAGAGGCTTTTGAAGCTTGAAAATGGAATGAGGTTGGGTCTCTATTTATAAGAGAAGAAGAGAATGAGATGATGCCGTTTCGTTCAACTTGGAAGTGCGTTTCGGGATATCACGGTGAACGCGTGCTTGCTTGCGTTTTCGACTCTGAGTTTTGAATTTTCGTCTTCACTTTGCGTTTTATGACTTGTTGTGATGCGTTTTGATTATTTGTTTTTTTAGGTGGAAAACTCGTGTGAAACTTGTTGTCGTTTGAAGTGAGCCGAGGCTTGTGTTGCTGTTGTTTTTGTTGACAGGTGAAAGTTGGGCGTGAGCTGAATGCGTTTGGCTTGAGATGCGAAGCTTGGCGTGTGGGAGCGGTACGGAAGTCACGGCTGCGAATGCTTTGTTATTGTTGAGCTTTAGGTAATACGCGTGAAGGGCTTTGCTTTGGGCCTGTTGTTTGGTGCAGGTTGGCTTACGATTTTGGCTTTGGGTTTTGGTGATGCTGATGAAGTTTGTGGCTTGATGTCATGCATTGTTCATGCGGCATGTGGGGTCTGGGCATACGGCTTGCGCTGAAGTGTGTGGAAGTATGGCTGGCAATTGTTTTGTACGGCATATGCGTTTGGGATGTGAAGCTGGAAATTATTGAAGGCTTGTATGTTGGTTTTGTTGCTGTACTTGGCTAGCGCGTACGAAATAGGCCTTGAGGTATGCTTTTGTTGTGTGGGCCAGGCGTGCAAGGGATGGAAAGGCTGATGGATTGCCTTGGTTGATAGGATTGATGGAAGGCAGGTGAAGTTTTGAGGCTTGGGCCTGCGGAAGAAGTCACTTTTGTTGTTGTATATGCATATGGCTGCGGCAAGAATTGTATGGGCCTAATGATGCATGATACTTCCAGCTGTTTGTTGCTTTTCTCTTGTTTATAAAATGTAAAGAATAAAATAATAAAAAAAGGAAATATACTTCATTAAAAATGGGCCTTATTTGTATATATATTTTTTGATAATGGATAAAACTTTATGGGCTAAAAAAAATTATTGATAAGAAAAATGAGAAAAGAAGAAAAAAATCATGGATATAGAAATAGGATATAAAATGATAAAAATGAAAAATGGTTAAAATAATAATTGGGATGATTGATCTTAAAAAAAACGGATAATCGAAAAGAAAAAAAACAAAAGGGAACAATGATTGTTGAATAATAATGAGTAATGGTAAAAAATATAAAAATGGATGGTCGGATATTCGAACTAGAAAAATTGGTTTATTGAAGATTTTGGATAACAGAAAAAAATGGTTTAATTGAGAAATGGAAAATGGATAAGGAATTGATTTTCAAGCCCACAACAAACCCTGGTCTTTTCACAAGCCTCTGAACAACTGAATAATTTGAACCTTAAGCCACAACCGTCATCTGAAAATTGTCTGATTATTGCCCTGATGATTCGAAACCAAACTGAGGAAAATAAATCCTCAGATGAATCATTGATGAATTGATGAAACAATGAACTGATAAAACACTGGAGATTCACACCAAACTTCGCACAGAACAAATGCCTGATAATTGATGAACAAGCCAAACTCCGCACCAGAAACAACTGTCACACAATCCAACTTATACTTTTGAAAACGCATTGCCTGATGAATGAATTACTGGCACACACAATTGACAGTCAACACAATCTTTTAATAGTTTGACCAGATTAGGTCAAACATCCACTTGAAATAGCATTGTGACTGAACAAACGCATCTGGATCAAATTACTGTCTCTTCTTCGCAAACCTGCAACACCGAGAAGAAGAAGAACACTGCAACATATTTTTTTGTATTTTGGTTAGAAGTCAGTAAATATAAACAAATATAAAACAGTAAAAATAATGGTGATCCCCTGCGAAGCATAGACCCACATCTGAGGAGAAACTCGAAAGCTAGTGTGATCTTGTTTGATATGCAAAATGCAGATGATATGCGAAACGACCTTAGGGCAAAAATTAGGGTGTTACAGCTGCCCCTATTTAAGTTTCTTCAATCCGGAGATATGAAGATTGACATCTTCGTCTCTACAAGATGGGAGAGACTTAAATACAGAAAACCCAATTTTTGTCCTAAGAGAACAATGATATGATATGAATATGATATGCAAGCCCAAGATCTCTGTGGAAAAATAATGACCACCAGAGAACGGAAAAAAAACTTGGGGACACAAAAGAAAATCCCGCTGGGGAAACAACAGTCAAACAAAAAGTTACCAGGAAAATAAATCACTAGATAACAGACTCCACTTGGGAAAAGATATGAAATAATTAGGGACAACATTCAACCAGGGAAATATCAACACCCTGCCAGAAATATCAACCAATCAAAGTATTCGAATCCCAGAATGGAGAAACACTGAGTTTGGAAAAAAAATCATCGACTACCTGATTTACTGGGTAGGAAATACAACAGACTCGACTATCAATTTACTGGATAGGAGCAACAATACAGAGGGATAACATCAACTACCTTTTTACTGGGCAAGAAATTCTCAACTACCTGATTTACTGGGTAGGAAATAACAGACTCGACTATCGATTTACTGGATAGGAGATATAAAAGGACTCGACTATCAATTTACTGGATAGGAGCAAAATTCGGAGGAATAGCCTTCACTACTTTTTACTGAGCAGCAAAACTTTCAACTACCTAATTTACTGGGCAGGAGAAAACAAATGACTCAACTATCGATTTACTGGATAGGAGTGAAATAAAGAGGAATGACCTCAATCACCTTTTTACTGGGTAAGAAAAATTTTCAACTACCTGATTTACTGGGTAGAGAATAACAAATGACTCAACTATCGATTTACTGGATAGGAGTATGATCAACTACCTGATTTACTGGGTAGGAACTCAATCAAATTACCTTTTTACTGGGTAAGAGAAAAAAATATCTGATTTTATCACCTTTGGGTCTATTGCTCCATAGGCCATAAAAATGTGTGATCCTTTGGTGCAATCTGACTTTTGGGTCTTGGTACATGCTTGTATGAAGATTAGAAGTGTATTTGATAGCTCATTTTGCCTTGGCAAGTGAATTTGCAACTTTGCCTCTTTGGTAGAAACCTTGAAATTTTGTGATTTTAGCCAACTTTGACAAGCCATAACTTTTGATCCAAAATGAATTAGGTCATGTTCTTGTACTTTTTGAAAAGGGAAAGATCCATTCTACAACTTTCATGACCAAAGTTTTTCCGTTTGAAGCATTTTTGAATCAAAAAGCAAGGGTTGAAAAAGTTTCCCAAAATGGCAATTTCATTAAAAGTCAAACTTTCCCAAAAAGTCAACTTTGCAAAAGACTTGAAATTCTCCAATTTTGTGAACTTACAACTTCTTATATGATCAAATAAAGATCATACAAAGTCAAAATGATGAAGAACACCCTTTGGTTGGGTCATTGGGGGTCTCAGATGCCCTGATTTTGCACTGACTTGCTTGAAAAGTCAACTCTTGATCAGATGACTTCCCCATGGAATTTCTTCATGAAAATTGATATGCATGTTCCCTATACCATATAGAGACCAATAGAAACAAGAATGACCCAAAAATTTGGAGTTATTGCCTTTAAAACCAAAACCCTAATTCTAGGTCATCTGTGCAGTCAAACCTGGCTCTGCTTCCATGCCATTTTCAGTTCTTGTGATTTTTTGACATTCTTGACTTTGAGAGGATATAATATGATGTTTGAACATACATGGACCCCTTTGAAGTGATTGGTGACCTTTGGAGTGGCTCAAGAAGCTCTTGGATTGCTCAGATCACAAACCCTAGATGCAAATGACTTTGAACTAATGCAATGAATCAAAAATGTGATATGAGATGCTATGATTGAGCTTATGCATATGTAATGATCACAAGCCATGGTGTGAATGGGTGAGGGCAAATTTGGGGGTTTTACAACAGTGTATATCAATGAACTTAAAAACTCAATTGTCAGCCTCTCATAGGTAGGTTCCTGATTAACAAAAATATTATGCAAGCCTAGAAAATCTAATAAATGAAAAACACTATGATATAGACCCAAAGAGTAAAGACAGTTATCATTGACGTACCTAGTCGAGAGAATTTCTCAACTCTGAAGCCTTTGAATAATTTTCCTTTGCCTATCACCCGGTCTTCCATCGCGAAGAAGATATCCATTGAACTCAGTTGTTGTTGCTCCTTGAGAAGTGAAAAGTGGTGAAGAATGGTTTATGAGAGAAATGGTAAAGGTTGGATTTTTATGGTTTGTGGTGGATGAAAATAAAAATGGATTTTGGATGGGTTTTATAGATGGTGAATGTTTTGGAAATGTGGGAGCTTTAATGGGGTTCAATGGGGTTTTTGGAAGTTGGAAAAATGGGTTTTGGAAGTTTGAAGGTGTGAAAATGGTGGGGAAGAAGAATCAGCCCCGAAATAAGGGAGGACGGCATGGCACCCGCCATGGGCCTATGGCGCCCGCCATAAGGCTATTTTTCCTTTGGGCCTTGGAATTTTCAATTCTTCTTTTGGGCCTTTTGTACCTTCGGTCTTCGGAGGGGTCCGGATAGCGTTTTCTCCTTTCTTCTAAGGCATGAAGCTTGCATATTTTTTTATGAAGACAAAAAAAAAATATTTTTGTCTTTATATATATTTTTTTCGTTATTCGACATAAAATAAAATAAAACAAAAAAAAAAGAGAAAAATGAGATTAGTGCATGAAATAATATATAAGATAAAATCCAAGTACATGGAAAATGTAATATATGCGATAATATAAAATATGTCTGGAGATGCGAGAAATAAAATAAAGCATGAAAAAAGAAATTAAATACTAGAGTAATAATTTCAGTGTAAAACGATCATGTAGTAGGCCTCTCTTCCTGTTTCGATCCACGAATCTCAACTATCTCCCTTCGAAGCTCTTCAATCTCCTGATATAGAGCATCGACCTCTGAGGCATGAGTGAGATCAGATATGTCGATATGTAATGCTACTTCCTGCTTGAGCAGGGCAGTCTCCTTGCGGAGCTCATAAATCTGGGTTTGTAGATCAGGCGGCTGCAAAGACATATTGTTAGACATAACAGTGATTCGGGGAGAAAGAGGTGTAGGAGTGTACTCAGCGGCAGAAGGTGATTTTGGCTCTTCGACAATCTCTCCATAACCCTCTAAAGCATAACTCTAATTAGCAGGGTCGTGGACACTGGTCATCAGTGGGTCTGGTAGTGTAAAGTAATGTATCACTTCGCCGTCGATCAGTAATCTAAACGTGATGGGCTCAAAAGAGGCCCTCCTCATCAGTCCTCTGTCAAGAAAAAAGTCAACATCTAGGGTGGTGTAGCAGGAAAAGGTCCTGAGATGCAATAATTTGCGAGACAAACCCAATGCAGTAGAAATCTGTGTAACAATCTCACCGACGTGTATAATTCCTACAGATGACCTGGCGACACTGGCAAGGCCCTTCAACAGAAAGTTGCCACAAGCAACTGGGCGTGACTGAGTCGCACAAAACAGTAGGAAAATTTCCTCTTCACTCAGCAGAGTCTTTGTATCTGGCAAACCGAGGAAAGAGTGTGTTAGAATCATCTGGAAGTACCTTAGCGTAGGGTTGTGGATTACCTGAGAAAACTGAGTGGAAGGATCTTGGCTCCCTCCACCTGAGATGTTAGACCAAAACTTTTCCACTTCTCTGATCATAAAATACCCCATCGGTGTCTTTGGAATAGCATCAGGAGTAGTCTGAAAACCTAGTAAATCACCAAACTCTTTGTGAGAGAAGGAGTAGTCAGTCCCGAACAACCTGAAAACAACATGTCCATCGGGTCCAGCCCAAGGATCATAGTCAAACGAGCTGAGGAACTCTAGAGTCAAGTTCCTGTAAGTGTTGTTCATATCGTCGAACTGGTCCCACTTGAGTTGGTGGCATAAGAATCTGACGCTTGGCTCTATCCCCAAGGCATCCATGCAATCTTGGTCTGGGTACCTGGTAGGTTCCATAGGGTATAAACACCCCAAATTTGCCCTCACCCATTCACACCATGGCTTGTGATCTCTTCATTTGCATGCATTCAATCATAGTGTCTCATATCACATTTCTGATCCACTACATTGATTCAAAGTCATCTGCATCTAGGGTTTGTGATCTGAGCCACCGCTGAGCCACTTGAGCCACTACAAAGGTCATCAATCACTTCAAAGGGGTCCATGTATGTTCTAGCATCATATTATATCCTCTCAAGATCAAATAAGTCAAAGAATCACAAGAACTGAGAAAGGCATGGAAGCAGAGCCAGGTTTAACTGCACAGATGACCTAAAATTAGGGTTTTGGTTTCAGGGGCCATAACTCCAAAAATTTTGGCCATTCTTGTTTCTATTGGTCTCTATATGTTATGAGGATCATGCATATCAAATTTCATGAAGAAATTCCATGAGGAAGGCATCTGATCAAGAGATGACTTCTTGTGCAAGTCAGTGCAAAATCAGGGCATCTGAGGCCCCCAATGACCCAACCAAAGAGTGTTCTCCATCATTTTGAATGTGTATGATCTTTATTTGATCATAGAAGATATTAGAAGTTCACAAAATTGGATAATTTCAAGCAATTTGCAAAGTTGCCATTTTTGGAAAGTGACTTGTAATGTAAACTTGCCATTTTGGGAAAGTTTTTCAACCTCCTCTTTTTGATTCAAAAATGCCTCAAATTAAAGAACTTTGGTCATGAAAGTTGTAGAATGGATCCTCCCATTTTCAAAAAGTACAAGAACTCATTCTAATTCATTATGGATCAAAAGTTATGGCTTGTCAAAGTTGGGCAAAATCACATAAATTTCACTTTTGTACCAAAGATGCAAAGTTGCAAAACCTCATGCCAAGGCAAAATGTGAATTCAAATGGACTTCTATGCATTACACAAACATAAACCATGGCCTAAAATTCAGAATGCACCAAAGAATCTCCAAGTTCCATGACTTGTACATTAAGAAACTTCAAAAGGGCCAAAAGATCACAAAATTGCAAAACCACACATAAACTCTAATACACTTGCAAATTGGCCTCAAATTCATTTCCATGGTCAGCCTTGATTCAAGCTGCAACAGACATGCTTTTTTTCTAGCCCTAAAACATCCCATACCTTATAGTACACATAGACTTGACATTTTGCAAAAGGGGCCATACCAATCAAGCTGTGCCACCAACAACTCTCTGACCAATCGCAGCTTCACATACATGCCTCATGGATCATTTTCATACAATCTTGGAAGCTAAAACCTCCCACAAGTCAGCAATCTCCAAAAACCTCCCTTTATGCATTTTTCTTCGAATCTCAGAACACAAGTCTCAAACATCAAAACAAACTTCACAAAACCATTCACCATAATCCTCTGATCATTTCCCAATCCTCATTTGGCCCTGAAACCACCCCAAGCAGAAATACGATTTTCCACTTCCTTGGATAGAACTTCATCAATCTCACAAATCAGCCACCATACAATCCAACTAAACCTCAAAGCATCTTCAGGGAGACCATTAGAGGAGCTTTGAAGCAAGGAGGCAGTCTGAAAGCTCCAAACTGAAAGCTTCACTTCAGGTAGTTTCGAAAAATCATTTTTCCAGAAACCTTGTTTTAAGTTATTGAAATGATCTACATGCTCCCCTGAATGCAATGAGCTTTGAATTTTTGAAAATGATGAAGAGATGAGGATGTATGGTTTGTCTGAAACTTTGCCCGTGAAAATGATTTTTGCTTGTTTCCCTTGATTCATGAAAAATAAATAGATTTTGTTGTTGGATTCTTGTTTAAGATGTTTGGTTGAGTGAATATGGATATTTTGACACGTTTTAGTGAGGTTTTGAGAGAAATAGGATGAAGGTCTCGCCGGAGAAGACGACCGGAAGTCTTCTCCGGCCACCTGAGGGTCATTAACCCTAATCTGAGTAATTAGCCAACTTTGAATGTGGACCATGGATTCTGTTGACCAGTGTTGACTCCCGCGCGTTTGTGTGGCTCAGATCACCCCATTAAGCCCTAATCCACGTCATTAACATAATTAATTAGGTTTTAGTTTTAATTCAGCCAGTTTGAATCTGGGCCACAGGATCTGGCGCCAGTCAACTCCCTCCAAAACCAGTTTAAATCTCAGCCATGGATCTTGCATACTTCTCATAATTTCATTTTTAATTCATTTATTTTGTATTTAACTTCTACGAATTATTAAAAATAGTAAAACATATTTAAAAATTCTGAATTTTTTTGTCAAGCATTTCACTAATTTTCAGAACCCAAAAATATTTTTATTTTTATTTTTCGCATTAAAAATCATTTTTAAATCATTTAAATGTTTATTTTTTATTAGTTAATGAAAATTAATTAATTAAAAATGCATTTAGGTATTTAAAAATCACCAAAAAATTCACATTGCATTTTAAAACATCTAGAAACATTATCAAACTCTCAAAACAAATTTCTTTTTGGTTTTTGACCTATTTTGACAATTTTCATTGGAATTAAATTTGTTTAAAGGCAATATTTTGATCCTAACTTGAAAAAATCCATTCTGCCTAACCATTGAGAGTTTGATGATGGTTCTTCTTGCATTGCATCCTTCATAGCATGTAGTTTATAGGATAAAATTGGTTTGAATTTATCTTCCATTTTCAATTTGTTTTGCATTTTTCATTGAGAGGTACCTTGAAACCCTAGTTGACTTAGAAAAATCATAACTTCCATTAGGTTTAGGGTTAAGTCCCCTCCTTTGGGCAGTGAACTTGTGTAGGGTTAGGGTTCCTCTAATCCCATTTTCATTTTTTATCATGCCTTATGCTTCTGATTTTGAATTTTGTGTTGAATGTTGTTCATAAACCCTAATTCTTGCCTTCCTTTGCATTCATCTCTCATTTGCTTGCATTTAAGAACTTGCCATGACATTTTGAGAATCCACATGATCCATAAGACATCTTAGGACATATTAGAATCATGATTGATCATTGCATCATCCCTTTTCCATGTTATATGTTCATTTCATTTTATGAACATTCATGAATCTTTATGGTTCAAAGCATGCCTCATTTGCATCCTTATGCTTGTATGATCATTCTCACCTCTTGACATGTTGTTTTCATCATCTCTTAGCATCATTAACATCATGTGCATGCTTCTGACTTTGGTTTGCATCATGGCATTTCATCTCATTCTCATTGCATTTCATTTCTTTTGCTAACTTTTCAGGTGGTAAGTGGTTTTGAGAAGTGAATTTGCCTTCACTTCTCACAATATCTTCTCATCCCTCTCTTGCATCATTGCTGCATTTTATCTTGTCTTTGAGTGAGCTTGCTCATTCATGCCCTTTCCTACCTTCTTCCTTCCAAGCAACTTGTCTTCTTAAGTGAAGCAAGTTGTCTTGCTTCTCTCTTCTTCTTCCTCTTTTCTATCTTGTTCCTCCTTGGTGGCCTTTGAAGATTTCTTTCTCTCTTAAGCCTCACAAACCCTAGGACTTCCAAGCATGATAACATTTTAGGATTGTTTAGTCCCCCTTAGACTCTTTCCTTTGAGTCTTCTCTTCTCACCTCATAATCAAGGACTAAACCCTAAAGGTTTTAAGGCTTTGTGATTAAGCTTATGCCCGCATCCTTCTATTAGGATGGAGTGTATAACTTTAATCCTAAGTGTTAAACCCTTAATGTGTTTAAATCCTTTAATCAATTCACTTAATAACCATCAAGACATCAAGCTTGTAACTTGGGCCTTGCATTAGGGTTCTAATTCTTCCTTAATTGGTTAAGAAGGACTAACCCTAGTGTTAATGGACAAGTCCCCCTCATGTTGTCTTACAAACCATAAAATTCATTTCTTAATCTAATCATTAACTAAAATCCACTTTGATAAAGGCCTTGTTTTGTCATGAGGTTAATCCCTAATCATGGATTAAGTTGAGGAGCCTTTCTCAGCTTAAATGTTCTCATCTATTATCCTTCTATTAGGATGGTGTAATGAGTCCATTAAATCTCTGATTATGGCTTAAACTCATTACTTAGCACTAAACAAAAACAACAAAAATATCTAAATAATTGCAAGTAGGTTAACGATCTTAACCCTACATCATGGTGATTAAGTGTGAGGTGCTTACTTCACATTTAAGGTATTCTCATTACCCCTAATCAAAGGGAGGATGTGATGAGTTTACTAACCCTGGGTTTAGGCTTAAGCTTATTAACTTATTAAAAACACCAAAAACAATAAAAGACTGAAAACACAAAAAACAAACAATAATCGTCTCCTCCGGGATTCTTTTCTCACCTCATTCACTCACAAACGAGAACTTGCTTCTTCCGTCTAATGCAAGACAGTTTGCACCTGAGCCAGACAGGTCATACACTTGAGCATAGACAATAAGCAGTTCAGTAGTCAATTTGTCTTTCATTCTCTTTGAGTCGAACTACGGTGTTCTGACTTCCTCATTGCATGAGAGGATATGTAGGCATAACTTAACAGTTATCGAACAAAAGTCTCTGTATATTCCCCCTCCTTCCAGCATTATTCTTTTAGCCTCATTATCTTGAGCATTTCACTCCTGTTCTTACACTGACACTCCACATATTTCACTTCACATTTCTTTTAGCGCTGACACTTGCATTCTTTCCAGCTTTGATACACATTTTAGCACTGACACTACCCCTTTTAAACACAAATCTTTTAAGCGTGGATCCCATCGAGTACGACGGACAATCTGGGTGCTAATACCTTCCCAGGTTGTAACCAACCCCCTTTCTCAGTCTCTCTGGTTCGCAACCATCTTATCCATATCTTTCCAGGTTTATGCAGCATTACCTTTCCTTCGGGATAAAAATGCCTAGCTGGCGACTCTTGTCTTTCTGAGTTCACCCTTGTGTGTTCTCTCTCCTTTCGCCGACCGTTCGCGTCTGTACCCCATTTGACTTAGCCTCATTTGGTGGGAGCGACATAGGGCGTCTCATGTGGATATAGTAACGCTCTCTCTATGTGTCGTCTCTAAAGGTCACGCGCATGTCATCGAGGTTCTGCATTCTGCACAAGGTTAGCAAACAAGGGTCCTGAAATCACATAAAACATTCAATCGTTAGTCCTGACAGAATAAAAAAGTAAACAAATTAAAATAAAGTAAAAATAAATAAAAAATACGTAAGATAAGAAAACCATGGGTTTCCTCCCATGCAGCGCTTGTTTAACTTCATTAGCTTGACGACCGGATTTTACACATCATTCGAAGGATATGGTGGATCACTCAGAGTATGGCAGGTGTATGTTGTTGGGATGTCACCTCCTTCGTAGGGCTTCAACCTCTGTCCATTGACGATGAACGGTTTACATGTTTGGTTCTTGATTTCAATAGCACCAGATCTTAGAATCTTAGATACTTCGAAAGGGCCAGTCAAATGTCGAACGAAGCTTCCCTGGAAAAAGTCGTAACCTAGAATCTAACAAGAGAATAGGATCGCCTATTTTGAAGTCTTTTCTTATGATTTTTTGTCATGCCAATCTTTTGTTCTTTCTTTGTATATGATGGCATTTTTGTAGGCAGATTGTCTGAGCTCTTCTAATTTGTGGATATCAAGGATATGTTTTTCACCAACAGTTAAGTAATCCAAATTCAAAGTTTTGATGGCCCAATAGGCCTTATGCTCCAACTCAAAAGGTAAGTGGCATGATTTTCCATATACCAGTTGATAATGGGTTGTTCCTATAGGGGTTTTGAAAGAGGTTCTACATGCCCATAACGCTTCTTGAAGTTTCTGCAACCAATCTTTTCTAGATATAGAGACAGTCTTCTCAAGAATTTGTTTGATCTCCCTATTAGATACTTCCACTTGTCCATTGGTCTATGGGTGGTATGGTGTTGCTACTCTATGCTTAACTCCATACTTGCTTAAAAGTTTATCAAATATTCTCGATATGAAGTGTGATCCTCCATCACTTATGACTAAACGGGGGGTTCCAAACCTGGGAAATATATAGATTTTAAACAATTTGATGACTACTCTGGTGTCATTCGTGGGTGCGGCGATAGCTTCAATCCATTTAGACACGTAGTCAACAGCTACTAAAATGTACTGATTTCCTAAAGATGGTGGGAACGGTCCCATAAAGTATATACCCCATACGTCAAAGAGTTCTACTTCTTGGATATTTCTTAGAGACATTTCATTACGTCTTGAAATATTTCCTGTACGTTGGCATCTGTCACATTTGACAATGAAAGCATGGACATCACGCCACATAGTAGGCCAGAATAGGACATCTTGAAGAATTTTGGCGTAGGTCTTAGATGTGCTTGCATGTCCACCATAGGGTGCAGAGTGACAATGCTTAATTATATTATATACCTCTTCTTCTAGAATGCAACGGCGGAAAATGCCATTTTTACCTCTCTTGAAAAGAAATGGTTCGTCCCAATAGAAGTTTCTCACATCACTGTAGAACTTCTTCTTCCGGTGGTAGTTTAGATCGGGGGGTATGATGTCAGCGGATAGGTAATTAACAAAGTCGGCATACCAAGGTACATTACTTACAGCTAAGGATTTATGAGAATGCTCATGTGGGTCTGGGTTATCATCTTCAATAGTTTCTAGTTGGGCTATCAGTCTATCATAGGCAAAATTGTCATTTATGGGTACTGAGTCAGGTTTCAGGTATTCTAGCCTAGAAAGGTGATCAGCTACTACATTATATGTGCCTTTCTTATCACGGATATCTAAATCAAACTCTTGCAGTAATAAAATCCATCGAAGTAACCTAGGTTTGGCATCCTTTTTACTTAGTAAGTAACGAATGGCAGCATGGTCGGTGTAAACTATAATTTTGGCTCCTACTAGATAAGATCTAAATTTGTCTATGGCGAAAACTACAGCTAGGAGCTCTTTTTCGGTTGTTGCGTAGTTGAGCTGTGCAGCGTCTAGGGTTCTACTGGCATAATAAATTACGTGTAACTTTTTATCTTTCCTCTGACCTAGAACGGCTCCTACAGCATAGTCACTAGCGTCACACATTATCTCAAACGGTTCTGACCAATCAGGGGGTTTCATTATAGGTGCTGAAATCAGATCTTGCTTCAGAAGATTAAATGCTTCAGTACATTTTTCATTGAAGATGATTTCAGCATCTTTCATTAAAAGACTAGTTAAGGGCTTTGTTATTTTGGAGAAGTCCTTGATAAAACATCGGTAAAATCCGGCATGTCCAAGAAAACTTCTTATCTCCCTGATAGTCTTCGGCGGTTTTAGATTCTCTATGACTTCTATTTTAGCTTAATAGACCTCTATACCTTTTTCGGAAACTATATGTCCTAAAACAATCCCTTCGGTGACCATGAAATGACATTTTTCCCAATTTAGCACAAGGTTTACCTCTACACATCTTTCCAGGATTTTCTCAAGGTTGATAAGACAATTTTTGAAATCAGATCCACAAACTGAGAAATCGTCCATAAATACTTCCATGATTCCATCTAAATAGTCTGCAAAGATAGACATCATGCAGCGTTGGAAAGTGGCAGGGGCATTACAGAGTCCAAAAGGCATTCTTCTGTAGGCAAAAGTTCCAACAGGGCATGTAAATGTAGTTTTTTTCTTGATCTTCTGGGTGAATAGGTATTTGGAAGAATCCTGAATATCCATCTAGGTAACAAAAGTAAGAGTGTCTGGCTAGGCGCTCCAACATTTGGTCTATGAATGGTAATGGGAAATGGTCCTTCCTAGTTACGTTATTTAATTTTCTATAGTCTATGCACATACGCCAACCTCCATCGGTTCTTTTTGCTACAGGTTCGCCCTTCTAGTTTTGCACGACTGTGATGCCTCCTTTTTTAGGTACTATATGCACATGACTTACCCATTTACTGTCCGAGATCTGATATATTATACCTGCATCTAGTAACTTAAGAACTTCAGTCTTAACTACTTCACTCATCATAGGATTTATTCTTCATTGGTGTTCTCTGGAGGGTTTTGAATCTTCTTCAAGCAAAATCCGATGCATACATACGGATGGGCTTATTCCTTTTAGATCTGAGATCTTATATCCTAAGGCTGAGGGGTACCTTCGTAAAACATCTAACAATTGGTTTGTTTCCTCTCGGTCTAAGGTAGCACTGACTATAACTAGACGGTCCATTTCTTCATCAAGAAATTCGTATCTCAGGTTCTTAGGCAGTTCCTTAAGTTTTACGGTTGGTTTCATAGGGCAAGGCATAGGATCTGGGGTAAGAGATAAACATTCGTGAAGGTTATCATCAATGTAGGGTTTTTTATAACTGTCATCTTCCCAAATAAGGGTTGATGGCAATTTTATAGATTCAATTTCTTCCTCTTGTTCTAATTCCCTAATGCATTCATCAATGATATCTAAGGCATAACAAGCATCTCCTATTACAGGAGCCATAAGAAATTTCGATAGTACAAATTCTATCTTATTGTCACCTACCTCAATGGTTAGTTTCCCTTTTTTAACATCTATTATGGCTCCAGCGGTTGATAAGAACGGTCTACCTATGAGTATTGGTATGTCGTCATCTTCTTTAATGTCCATGGCAACAAAATCAGTAGGTATAAATAACTGACCTATCCTAACAGGGACGTCTTCAAGTATGCCTATAGGGTATTTAACGGATCTATCGGCTAATTGAAGTGACATCTTAGTAGGTTGTAATTCTCCTAAGTTTAACCTTTCACAAACTGCTAAAGGCATTAAGCTCACACTAGCTCCTAAGTCTAGAAAAGCTTTTTCGATGACATGATTCCCCAAAATACAAGGAATGGAAAAATTTTCGGGATCTTTATCTTTCTTTGCTAACCTATTTTCGGAAATAGAATTACATTCCACTGGTTTCAGATCTTCAAGTCTACGTTTATTTGTAAGTATGTCTTTGAGAAACTTAGCGTAAGAAGGTATTTAGGTGATGGCTTCCGTAAAGGGGATTTCTACGTGAATTTTTTCTATAAACTTAACGAATTTTTGATACTGATTATCGATTTGGGTTCTCTTTAGTCTTTGAGGGTATGGTATTGGTGGTTTGTATGGCGGTGGTGGTACATAGGTTTTGTTTTTATGTTCTTCTCCTTTTTCTTGACTTTCCGGGTTTTCAGATTCCTCTGGTTCCTTCTCTTCATTTCTCTCAGAAGTTTCGGGCTCACTCAATCTAGGGTTAGAAGGTTCCTTATAAGCGGTTCCACTTCGTAGAGTAATGGCATTTTCTTTCCCTTTTGGGTTTTGTTGAGGTTGTCCAGGGAATTGTCCTCCAGGTGTAGTCTGAGGGGCTTGGTTTAAAGCTACCTAAGAGATCTGGGTTTCAAGCATCTTATTATGAGTAATAATTTGGTCAGCCTTGGTTCCTAACTGGGTAATTAGTTCGTTAACATGGATGTTTTCGTTCATGAACTCTTTGTTTTGTTGTGTTTGAGCGGTGATAAAATTTTCCACAATTTTCTCAAGGCTCGGATTTGGTGGTACAGGTTGCATAGGTTGATTTATTCTCGGAGCTTAGTACCCTTGTTGTCTCGGAGGTGCGGTATTTTGGATAGGGGTATTATTTTTGTAGGAGAAGTTTGGGTGATTCATCCATCCAGGGTTGTATGTGTTTGAAAATGGGTTCCCTTGGGTGTAGTTCACTTGCTCAGGGTTGGTCTCATTTAACAAATTGCATTCGGCGGATTGGTGTCCTTGCGTCCCACATATCTCACAATTCGATGAAACTGCAGTTGCAGTATTCGGGGTTGTACACATATGTTCGACTCTAAGGGCCAACGCGTCCATTTTAGCTTGCATCATGTCCATAGAGTTTAGCTCATGTATTCCTCCTTGGGCTTCCTTCTTTTCCACTGTCGCTCGTTCTACTCCCCATGATTGATGGTTTTGGGCCACATCTTCGATAAGGGCACTAGCTTCAGGGTAAGCTTTGTTCATCAGTGCGCCACCAGCGGCAGTGTCGATGGTCATCTTAGTGTTATAATGAAGTCCATTATAGAAGGTTTGAATGATTAGTCGATTCTCTAAGTCATGATGTGGGAATGCTCTTAATAGCTCTTTATATCTCTCCCGGGCTTCGAACAACGATTCTCCTTGGTGTTGGGTAAATCTGGTTATTAGGTTTCGAAGAAGAGCGGTCTTACTTGGGGGAAAATATCTAGAAAGGAAAACTTTTCTAAGGTCTTCCCAAGTCGTTATGGAATTGGGTGGAAGGGAATCTAACCATGATAGAGCTTTATCTCTGAGGGAAAAAGGAAATAATCTTAAGAGTATCACCTCAGGAGGAGCTCCATTGGTTTTAAAGGTGTCTGCTAACTGGAGAAAGTTTTTTAAATGTTGGTTTGGGTTCTCGGTAACAAAACCTGCGAATTGTCTCTAATGCACTAATTGCAGCAGGGATGGTTTAAGTTCAAAATTATTGGCTGGGATAGCGGGGTTTACTATACTGGAACTAGGTTCCTCGTTTGATGGTTGGGCGAAGTCCTTAAGAGGTCTTTGGTTTTGATCTTCGGCCATAGCTCTCCTATTTCTATGGAAAAACAAACGTGCGTGAGCGTAACGTTCAGGTTCAGCTAGAGGGTCTACTAAGCTTCCGGCACTGCGAGTCTTTCGCATTGACCGGCAGGTAACAACCTTAGTCTAAACGGTATAACTACAGGGTATGAAATTTGATGAAATTGGTCCCCGGCAACGGCGCCAAAAACTTGATGCATGTTTTTCGCAAGTGTACAAACATGTCAGAGTAATATAAAAGATTGTCGAATCCAAAGAGACCAAGTGTCAATCTATCGTACCTATTGTTATGGTGTGTATCTAAGGCAACTGAATATAATGGTTTTAAGGAGTGCGCAATGGTAAATAAAATGGTAATTTTAAACAATTAATAAAGACAGGCTCAAATGTAATTCACATAATCAATTGATAATCCGGTACTTGTTAATAGAACTACTTATGGGCAATATTTTCTGCTTTGAAAAGAACTAATTTAACAGGAACTATCGCTTTCGCGTATTCAGAACCGAGTTGTACTCTCTAATCAAACCCTTCTATTGTCACGGATAAAAAGGTGCATACTGCATTAGAGTAGTAAACCTATTTTTAAGAAATATAGTATCTTAACTAAGTTGAAAAGTACTTTAACCTGGATTTCTTAGCAAAAAGAGGTTCTCACGAACCAGATTCTAAACTTCTTAACGCGTCCGAAAATCGTTTTAAAATCCCTTTTCTTTTTAATCTAAAAACTCCTAATGAACTAGACAAAACACTTTTGGCTGTTTTTGAAATAGTTAAAACAATAAAACTTATATTGAAAGTTAAAATAGCCCTTAAGTTTTTCTACGAACAGTTGTACGGATTACTGGTTGTCGCTCCCGATAAATGGGAAATGGCCCCAGATAAAGGTACAGACGCGGACGGTCGGCGAAAGAGGGATGTGAGAACACACAGGAGTGAACTCACAGGGAATGAATAGAGTCGCCAGCTAGGCATTTTTATCCCGGAGGAAAGGTAATGCTGCATAGACCTAGGAAGATATGGATAAGACGGTTGCGAACCAGAGAGACTGAGAAAGGGGGTTGGTTACAACCTGGGAAGGTATTAGCACCCAGATTGTCCGCCGTACTCGACGGGATCCACGCTTAAAAGATTTGTGCTTTAAAGGGGTAGTGTCAGTGCAATCTGTGTATACAATAGCTGGAAAGAGATGTTCAGGTGTCAGTGTAAGAAAAGTGAAGTGTAATGTATAGTGTTAGTGTAAGAATGGAGTGAAATGCTTATGATAATGAGGCTAAAAGAATGATGCTGAAAGAGGGGGAATATACAGAGACTTTTGTTCGATAACTGTTAAGTTATGCCTACGTATCCTCTCGTGCAATGAGGAAGTCAGAACACCGTAGTTCGACCCAAAGAGACTGAAAGATGAATTGACTTGTGAACTGCTTGCTTGTCAATGCTCAAGTGTATGACCTGTCTGGCTCAGGTGCAAACTGTCTTGCATTAGACGGAAGAAGCAAGTTCTCGTTTATGAGTGAATGAGATGAGAAAAGAATCCCGGAGGAGACGATTATTGTTTGTTTTTGTGTTTTCAGTCTTTTATTGCTTTTGAAAGTTTGTCATAAATTAATGAGCTTAAGCCTAAACCAATGGATTTAGTAAACTCATCACATCTTCCCTCTGATTAGGGGTAATGAGAGTACCTTAAGTGTGAAGTCAGATTCTCACACTTAATCACATTTGGTGTAAGATTAAGATCATTAACCTACTTGTGATTACTTAGATGCTTTTGTTGTTTTTGTTTAGTGTTAAGTAATGAGGTTAAGCCACAATCAAGGATTAAACAGACTCATTACACCATCCTAATAGAAGGATAATAGATGAGAATGTTTAAGATGAGGAAAGCTCCTCAACTTAATCCATGATTAGGGATTAAACTCATGACAAAAAAAGCCTTTGATTAAGTGGATTTTATTTGGTGATATGATGATGAAGTGATTTTTAGGGTTTGTAAGACAACTTGAGGGGGACTTGTCCATTAACACTAGGGTTAGTCCTTCTTAACCAATTAAGGAAGAATTAGAACCCTAATGCAAGGCCCAAGTTACAAGCTTGATGTCTTGATGATTATTAAATGAATTGATTAGAGGAGTTAAACACATTAAGGGTTTAACACTTAGGATTAAAGTTATACACTCCATCCTAAGAGAAGGATGCAGGCATAAGCTTAATCACAAAGCCTTAAAGCCTTTAGGGTTTAGTCCCTGATTATGAGATGAGAAGAGAAGACTCGAAAGAGACACAAAGGTAAAACTAAGAGGGGAGACTAATCAAAACCCTAATCATTGTCATGCTTGGTTGTTCCTAAGGTTTGTGAGGTTTTCAAGAGAAGTCTTCAATGGAACCACCAGGAAGCAGATGAAAGGATCAAGAGAAGCAAAGCAACTTGCTTCATTCAAGAAGTCAAGTCACTTGAAGAAAGAGAGTAAGGAGAAGAAGAATGAGCAAGCTCAAACTCAAGCACATACAAAATGCAGCATGGATGCAAGAGAAGGAGATGAAGAGAAGTTATGAGAAGTGAAGGCAAATTCACTTCTCAAAGTCACTTACCACCTGAAAGGTTAGAAAAGAAATGCAATGCAATGCAAAATGGGATGAGATGACATGATGAGAAACAAAACCAGAAGCAATTACATGATGCTAATGATGCTATGAGATGCTACAAACATGAGGCAGCACATGGAAATGATCATACAAGCTTATGAATGCAAATGGGGCAAGCTAAAACACATGAACATACATGAAAAGTTATGAAGTACATATGGCATACAACATGGCTAATACATGATGCAATGATCAAACATGCTTTCAATATGTCTTATGATGTCAAATGAATCAAATGGATGCTTGAAATGTCATGGCAAGTCATGTTATGCAAGAGAATGCAAGATGGATGCATATGGAAGCCCAAATTAGGGTTTATGAACAATGCAACAAACAAAAACCAAAACCAGAAGCAAACAACATTACAAAAAATTGAAAATGCATTCAAAGGATCCCTAATCCTACACTAACCCACTGCCCAAAGGAGAGGTCCCAACTCTTAACCAGTTTCAAGTTATGATTTTTCTAAGTTTTCTAGGGTTTTAGGGTTCCTTAACAAGAAAATTACCAAACAAATTGAAAATGAAAGATCAAATCATGGCAATTTAATCTTACAAACTACATGCTAAACACAATGCAATGCAAAAAGAATCAATGTCCAACTCCTCATGGATAGGCAGAAATGATTTTTGGAACTTTGGATCAAATTAATGCATAAAAATGATTTTAAATCAATGAAAAATTATCAAAATGCATCAAGATCAAAAAATAAATTTGGTTTGAAGGTTGGTCAATGTTTCCAAATGTCTTAGAACATTTCATGAATTTTTTAGTGATTTTTAAATACCTAAAAGTATTTTTAATAAATTAATTCTCATTAATCAATTAAAAATAAACTTTTAAATATTTTAAAATACTTTTTAAATGCTAAAAATAAAATTAAAAATATTTTTGTGTTTTAAAAATTAATGGAACTTTTGACAAAAGTTTCATAATTTTTAAAACATTTTTGCTATTTTAAATAAATTGTATAAACAAATATGAAATAAATGAATTAAAATAAAGAAAATGGAAAAGTCAACTGAATGGAAGGCTGGGATGGATCCTGGGTTTGAAAGGGTTGACTGCGCGCGTTTTTAAAGGGCCTGGATTGCATCTGATTAAATTAATTTAATTATGATTAATTAAACTAACTAAAGTGGATTAGGGCAAATGAACGAATCTGGGCCATTCATGCACGCGGGAAGTCAACAAAGTCAAGCAATCTGACGCATGAGATTCAAATGGAAGTTAATGACTGGGATTAGGGCAAATGACATTCAGGTGACCGGAGGGAAGCTCCGGTCATCTTATCCGGCAACAACAAAACCTTAGATCCTGATTTAGGCTTCTAAACACCAAATTAAACACAGCCAAGTGATCCTCTAACATCCTAGGACACGAATCCACTCTCAAACATCATTTAAACATCAAGCATCAAGCAAATCGAAAGAAACAAATTTCACGGGTGAAAATTCAGAGTGACCATACAAACTCATTTCTTACTCATTTTTGATTCTAAGAACATCCCCATGACCAGCAAGACATGAGCAATCAATTTATAACTTAAAATGTAAGCTCTGAGGAAAAAGAATCCATGGTCATACCTGAGCTGGAAAGCTTCAAAACTGAGCTTCCAGAGCCTCCTTCGCGTGCAAATGAACTTCTTTGACTCCCTTGAACTCAAAGAGAAGCTCCAAAGTTCTTGTGGATGGCTGGTTTGAAGAGAAGAGTTCTGGTGCAGCAGGTTTCACAGTCAGGAATTGTGAGGTTTCAGGCTACTCCAATGGTGGATTCTTGCTCCTTTGGGTGTGTTTGACTTGTTGGTGAAGAGAAATGGGGTGTTTGATGGCTGGAAAGTGAGATTCGAAAGTTCTGGCTTTGAGGATGAAAAATGGTGAAGCTCAGTTCTTGCTTAGTTCAGGCCTGAGTCTTGCTGGTTTTGGCTCAGTGAAGCAAGGTGAATTGATCAGTGGACTTGTTTTTTGTGTTTGTGAGCTATGTAGAGAAATTCGAAGAGAAATGCTTGAGGGAGTGAGTTTGTGAATGTGTTGTGTCTATGTGTTTCAGCCTTGCTTGTTATGTGAAATGGTTAGCATTTGGCTTGCATAAAATAATCTCATTGGTCAGATGATGTGACCTGGCCTGCTGTGATAGGTAAGTTAACTTTTGCAAATTGTCAACCTTTTTGTAAGAGAGGCATGGGTTGTGTTCTAGGCTAGTACAAAGGTGTGAGCTGGTGCAGCATGGTGAGGGGAAAGGCTATGGCTGGTTCAGCATCCAAGACATCAAGTGGATGGAAGTGTTATGATGATTTTGCAACTTGCTTACTTTTGAAACTTCATGAAAATCTCTTGCTTTGCCAACCATGAACATGTGATCTTTTGGTTCAAATCTGATTTTTAGAACTTGTATGATGCTTGCACATTGGTTTGATATGAACTAGAAGTCAAAAATGCCTTGGTACAAAGTTTTTGCAAGTTTCTCATTTGAGGCATATCTTGAAAATTAGTGATTTTTGCCAACTTTGACACACCATAACTTTTGATCCAAAATGAATTAGGTCATGTTCTTGTACTTTTTGAAAAGGGAAAGATCTAATCTACAACTTTCATGACCAAAGTTTTTCCATTTGAAGCATTTTTGGATCAAAAAGTAAGGGTTGAAAAATTGCCTAAAATGACAAATTCCTTAAAAGTCAACCATGCCCTAAAAAGTCAACTTTGCAAAAACTTGTAATTCTTGAATTTTGTGAACTTCAACCTTCTTCCATGATCAAATAAAGATCATATACACTCAAAATGATGAAGATCACCCCTTGGTTGGGTCATTGGGGGCCTCAGATACCCTGATTTTACACTGACTTGTCCAGAAAGTCAACTCTTGATCAGATGACTTCCCCATGGAATTTCTTCATGAAAATTGATATGCATACTCCCTATACCATATAGAGACCAATGGAAACAAGAATGACCAAAAAAATTGGAGTTATGGCCTCTGAAACCAAAACCCTAATTTTAGGTCAACTGTGCAGTCAAACTTGGCTCTGTTTCCCAGCCAATCCCAGTTCCTGTGATTCTTTGGCATTTTTGACTTTGAGAGGATGCAATATGATATAAGAACACTCATGGATCCCTTTGAAGTGATTGATGGCCCTTGGAGTGGCTCAAAAGGCTCTTGGATTGCTCAGATCATAAACCCTAGGTGCAGATGACTTAGAAGCAATGCAATGACTCAAAATTGAGATATGAGATGTTATGATTGTGTTTATGCATATGAAATGATCACAAGCCATGGTGTGAATGGGTGAGGGAAAATTTGGGGTGTTTACAGCTGCCCCTATTCAAACATGAGTTAGCTGTGCAGGTTGTAAGCGACGGCTCAACAGGCAAACAAGATAACTTGTGGTTGAATACCAAAGACAGTCCAAAATTTGCACTCACAGAATGAAGAAGAAAAGGGATATAGATCGTACAAGGAAAATAAAGTATATTGTAAAGTGTGGGCGACGGAGGACGACCGTCGAGCAGAGGACGACTGCTGGGTAAAGAGCAATGACGGGGGCGGCCGACATGCTGGGGAAAGTGCGGGAAATAAAGCAATGACGGGGACGGCCGACATGCTAGGGATAAAAGGCAAAGCCAAGACGGGGACGGCCGACTAGCTGGAAAAAGATTATGATGGGGACGACCATCAAGATAAAGTTGTAAGGTTCTCCGGGAGTTAATGAAACATGACGGGGACGGCCATCAAGTTCATAAAGCAAAGTAACCGACGATGGGGACGGCCATCGGGCTAAAAAGAAAAGGGACCACGACGGGGACGGCCATCGGGTTAAAGAATAAATGAAATAAACAGATGATGAGGTACGGTCATCAAAGGTGAAGGACGATCACCTAGCAGGGGACGGCTTCTCTGTTGGGGTTAAGATGAGGGACGGTCATCTAAGGTGGAGGACGACCACCGGGCAGGGTACGGCTGCCGAAAATATCGCGACATAGGACGAATGCCGGATAAAAGGTCAACGATGGGGACGACCATCGGACGAGCATGATGGAGGACGACCATCAAGAGGTGGAGGACGACCACCTAGCAGGGGACGGCTGCTCTCGAGGCTTATCATGACATAGGACGTATGTCAGATAACAATATCAACGATGGGGACGGACATCGGATAAAATGATGAAGGACGATCATCAAGAGGTGGAGGACGACCACCTAGCAGGGGACGGCTGCTAAAAAAAATCAACGACGGGGACGGCCATCGGAGGAGCATGATGGAGGACGACCATCAAGAGGTGGAGGACGACCACCTAGCAGGGTACGGCTGCTCTCAAGGTTTATCATAACACAGGACGAGTGTCAGATAAACAGGAAGATTTGCTTACTTGGCGATCTACTGGGGATATAGTAAACATGGACGAGTGTTTACAACCAAGAAAAGAAAGTATAAGTGTTTAGGTGTTGTGTATAGATTAAAGATGCGGACGAGCATCCTTAAGACTACGATACGGACGAGTATCGGGTAGAAACAAACTGACACGTGTTCAGAGATGATGATACGGACGAGTATCAACGGGTTAACAAAGAACACGGACGAGTGTTGAATCTGAAGGGACTCTTCTGGGGAATAATAGACACAGACGAGTATCTATATTCAAGAGGACAAAAGTGTTTGACACGGTGTATGGATCAAAGATGCGGACGAGCATCTTTAAGACTATGATACGGACGAGTATCATGTAGAAACAAACACTTGACGCATATTCTGAGATGATGGTACGGACGAGTACCAACTGGTTAACAAAGAACATGAACCAACGTCGAATCTGTGGGGATATAAATGGTGTATACAAGATACGGTCGAGTATCTGTATAAGTATGAGTGCGAATATTGTATAGATGAGTTTTTATCTGCTGGGGAGAGTGACACGGACGAGTGTCAAAAAGGAGAGAAGTATAGTATCAACAAGTATATGGGTTGTGAAAGTGTAAGCGACTGCGCTGGGGATACGATACGGACGGGTGTCAAGAAAGTGTATATATAGGTATATGTGAGTGCAAAGAGGATGTCTTTGGCTTTCTGCTGGGGTATGACACGGACGGGTGTCAGGACGTATCTGTAATACGGGTGATCTTGTTCGTAAAGAGTGTTCAGGCGACTTTATTGGGGAGTGATGACACAGACGGGTGTCAAAAGGAGTATATACTGGTGTTTGCGAATTGTGAAGCAACTGCTTTTGCTGGAGACTCTGGTGGGGATTTTGGGGAAAGTATTCTGCATTCTGATGAACGGTTATTATTCACAAATGTTCGATTCATAACATGGCTTATGATTATGCTATGTGTTTGATTTTTGCCGTAATGCTCCGTATTAGACGTAATGCTACGCTTTGTGGGTGAATATGATGCAAATGTCATGATTATGCAAAGATATCAAACCGGGATTCGGATCCCGTCGCTGTAAAGATCTTTGGTCGTTCTGCTCGAAATGGACATCCCAGCTGGGGATGAGATCATTGGTAGATCTGATGAGACGCGTCGGCTTGGGGATATAGGTCACTGATGGACATATCCTTGTAAAATAGGACCCAGCTGGGGTTTGTTGAAGCCGTCTGTACTCTGTTGTGACTCCTTCATGCGTTGCTCTTCTGAATAGAGGCTGAGGATTCTGTGGGGATTTGACCCCCCTGACTTCTGCATTCTGCTGAGAATGATTGGCACTACGGCTGGGGAGATTGACAAGTGGCAACTTAGCTGGGAGAAGTTATCGGTGGCAACTCGGCTGGGGAGGAAACACCTTTGATGCCAAGAATGAGTGTTGATTTGCCAGCTTGCTGGGATGTAGCTTGCATGCCCCAAGTCGCGTTCTGGATACTTGCAATCCTGCAAAGATAAGGAAACGCACAAATGATCCCGAGGTATCCTTTACTGGATTCCTTCATAGGAGTTAAGCACTTTCGAGAGTAAGTATATTCCCTGTAAGCACGTGTTTTTGAAGAAAAACACCTGTACTTATGCAATCAGTTTTTTAGAGACATCAGACATTCTTTGCAAATAAAATGTACAAGACGAAACATGACTAAAAAATCTGATTTTATTAATTCGAATGCCCTGAATTGGCGAGTTACAGTCAAAGAAACATATCTCCTAAAATGAGGAGGCTGTTACAAATTGAGAAACAAAGTGTTGGCGATGTTGACGACGCTTTCAAAGGAGCTTCCCCTTTCTTCATGACTCGTATGACTTTCGACGTTCTTCTCGTCTTGCTTTCTGAAGGAGGCTAATTCTGATTGAAGCTTGATCCTTTCGAGGTTTGCTAAGTTGCAGGCGATACAGACGAATTCAGAATGCAGTTATTCGCTTATTCCCTTATCTTGCATGGATCGCCCTTTCGGGTTTTCAATCCATCGGGATACCCATTTTTGCCTGAGTTGTCCAATGCGGCTTTTCAACTCAGCGGGTGTACATTTTTTGTCTATTTTCCCTTACTTTTGCCCGAGTCTTTTATTCTGTTTTTGACTCGCCGGGATGCCCTATTTTTGCCTGGACTTACATTCTGTTTTTATGTCCAACGGGTCATTTTATGCGAAGTATTTTTTAACTGCATCTGAATTCACAGGGGACGGGAAATCTTCACCATCCATGGTGCTGAGCATTAGTGCTCCACCAGAGAAAACTTTCTTTACCACGAATGGTCCTTCATAATTCGGAGTCCACTTGCCCCTGTGGTCTGTATGCGGAGGGAGGATTCTTTTCAGCACAAGATCTCCTACTTGGTACTCTCGGTGCCTGACTTTCTGATCGAAGGCTTTCTTCATTCTTTTCTGATATAGCTGCCCATGACAGATCGCAGCCAATCTCTTCTCTTCAATCAGACTTAGTTGTTCGAAACGGGACCGAACCCACTCTGCTTCGTTCAGTTTAACATCCATCAGTACCCGGAGAGAGGGTAATTCAACTTCGACAGATAGGACTGCTTCCATACCATACACAAGCTGATACGGTGTTGCCCCAGTGGATGTTCTGATTGATGTGCGGTACCCATGCAAGGCGAAAGGTAGCATTTCATGCCAGTCTTTGTAGGTGACTACCATCTTCTGCACAATCTTCTTAATATTCTTGTTAGCCGCCTCAACAGCGCCATTCATCTTTGGCCTGTAAGGAGAAGAATTGTGGTGTTGGATTTTGAAGTCCCGGCATAACTCAGCCATCATTTTGTTGTTTAAATTAGAACCATTGTCAGTAATGATTCGCTCGGGAACTCCGTATCGACAGATGATATCTCTCTTCAGAAATCTGGCTACCACTTGTCTTGTAACATTTGCATATGAGGCTGCTTCGACCCACTTGGTGAAGTAATCAATGGCGACCAAGATGAATCTGTGGCCATTTGAAGCAGTTGGCTCAATCTTGCCGATCATATCAATGCCCCACATAGCAAAGGGCCATGGTGAAGACATTATGTTCAAAGGATTTGGAGGCACATGCACCTTATCTGCATAAATCTGGCATTTATGGCACCTTCTGGCATAAGCACAACAGTCTGCATCCATTGTGATCCAGTAATAACCTGATCTTAACAATTTCTTAGCCATGGCATGCCCTCCTGCATGGGTACCAAAGGATCCTTCGTGCACTTCATGCATCAACAAGTCTGCTTCTGTCTTATCAACACATCTGAGGAGTACCATATCAAAGTTCCTTTTGTATAAAGACCCATCAGTGTTCAGAAAGAAACTACCAGCAAGCCTTCTCAAAGTCTTCTTATCATTGGAAGATGCCCCAGGTGGGTATGTTTGATCCTCCAAGAAGCATTTAATGTCATGGAACCAAGGCTTATCATCTTTAACAACATCTGCTACGAACACATATGCTGGTCTGTCAAGTCTGGACACTGAAATCTGAGGTACAAAGTTGGCAGCCTGAACTTTGATCATGGACGAAATGGTAGCCAGGGCATCTGCAAACTGATTCTCGTCCCGAGGGATATACTCAAGCTTGACTGTTGTAAAGAAAGTCAACAACCTCCTTGTATAATCCCTGTAAGGTATCAGATGATCCTGGTGGGTGTACCATTTGCCATTGGTTTGATTGATTACCAAAGCTGAATCTCCGAATACGGTCAATGTCTTGATCCTGAGGTCAATGGCTTCCTCAAGACCCATAATGCAAGCTTCGTATTCAGCTTCGTTGTTAGTGCAGTTGAAAGTGAGTTTTTCCGAGAAAGGCATGTGAACTCCCTTAGGTGTAATGAGTACTGCACCAACACCACGACCATTCATGTTAACAGCCCCATCAAACATCATAGTCCATTCTTCTTCCGGGTCAGGCCCTTCAGTGTGAACAGGCTCTTCATGATCTTTTGCTTTTATGAACATGATGTCTTCATCAGGGAAGTCAAACCTCATAGGCTGGTAATCATCAATAGGTTGCTCAGCAAGATATTCAGACAATACACTGCCCTTGATGGCTTTCTGAGAAGTGTACTGGATGTCATATTCTGTAAGGATCATTTGCCATCTTGCAACCCGTCCGGTAAGTGCTGGCTTCTCAAATATGTACTTAACTGGGTCCATTTTTGAGATCAACAAGGTAGTATGGGTCAACATATACTGTCTCAGTCGGCGAGCAGCCCACGCTAAAGCACAACAAGTTTTCTCGAGCAGTGAATAACGTTGTTCACAGTCGGTAAACTTTTTGCTTAGGTAGTATATTGCATACTCTTTTCGACCAGACTCGTCATGCTGGCCCAACACACACCCCATCAACTCCTCTAATACTGTCAGGTACATTATCAGAGGTCTTCCTTCAACTGGAGGCATAAGGATTGGAGGTTCTTGTAAGTACTCCTTGATCTTGTCAAAAGCCTTCTGGCAGTCTTCGTTCCACCTGACCGTCTGCTCTTTTCTCAATAATTTGAACAAGGGCTCACAGGTTGCCGTAAGGTGGGATATGAACCGTGAGATGTAGTTCAATCGACCTAAGAACCCTCGAACTTCTTTCTCTGTCTTCGGTGCAGGCATTTCTTGAATAGCTTTGACTTTATCAGGGTCCACTTCAATCCCTTTCTCGCTTACAATAAATCCCAGCAACTTACCCGATCGCACCCCGAATGTGCATTTGTTGGGGTTCAACTTCAGTTGGTACCTCCTCAGACGCTTGAACAACTTTAGCAGATTTACCAGATGGTCTTCTTCAGTGAGGGACTTGGCAATCATGTCATCCACATAACACTCAATTTCTTTATGGATCATATCGTGGAATAATGTTACCATAGCCCGTTGATACGTCGCACCGGCATTCTTGAGCCCAAATGGCATTACCTTGTAGCAGAACGTGCCCCAGGGTGTGATGAAGGTTGTCTTCTCCATGTCTTCAGGTGACATTTTGATCTGATTATATCCTGAAAATCCGTCCATGAAGGAGAATACCGAGAACTGAGCCGTATTATCCACCAATACATCAATGTGAGGTAAAGGGAAATCATCTTTCGGGCTGGCTCTGTTCAGATCCCGGTAGTCAACACACATCCTTACTTTTCCGTATTTCTTAGGCACAGGTACTATGTTAGCAACCCACGGCGGATAGCTAGTCACAGCAAGGAACTCGGCGTCCCATTGCTTTTGTACCTCTTCCTTGATCTTCATTGCCATGTCTGGGCGAGTACGGCGCAACTTCTGTTTGACCGGTGGACATTCTTCTCTCAAAGGCAGCTTGTGCACAACAATGTCGGTGTCCAACCCTGGCATATCTTGATAATACCAAGCAAACACGTCCACATATTCTTGAAGCAGGTCAACCAGTTGTCTCTTCACCGAGTCTTGTAAGCAGGCCCCGATTTTAACATCTTTCACGTCTTCATCTGTACCAAGATTGATCACTTCAACCTCCTCCTGGTGAGGAGTAATAACCTTTTCCTCTTGTCTCAACAACCTGGCTAGCTCTTCAGGAAGCTCATATTCTTCTTCAACCCCTTCATCGGCTTGATTGATCGGATTGTCAAAGTCATACGAAGTCGTAGCCGTGCTGTTGTCGGTGCTGTCAGGAAGGCACTCTCTGCAAGGGTTCAGTTTGTTCATTTCAGTGATTGATTTTAATCTTGTTTAGAAAAGTGAAATAAAGTTGTCATTTTGAAAACATCGCCATTTATTTTTTGTACAAAAAGAAAAATGGAAAAACAGTGAGCGGAAAAGAAAAGGACTCATTTGCAAAAAGATGTCTGATATTTCATTAGTTAATCTTGTTTGCACAAAAAGTACAGATGGCCCGATTACAAAATGAGTCTTGTCATCTTGGGCAAGATGCAAGACTTTGATGCATGCTATAAAAATACAGGAAATAATAATTACTCTGCATGAGTAACTCTTATAATTTCCTGGGAAGACCAGTTTGAGATACTGCTCCCCGGGATCTTTGGACGAATCCAGCTTTCCAGGTTGCGTTCTTCTTCCAGCTCGTCTTCCAAATTGTTGATAGCATCAGGGGTGAGCATTCCCCCACTGACAAAACTGGGCTTCTCAGCATCCTCCGCTTGATTTTGTTGAGTTGGTCTGTAACCCAACCCAAATTTGTCTTTCTTCTCCTCCACAGATAAAACCTTGCCCCAGCCTTGGGCAGTTCCTTCCTCAACAACCTTCCGGGCTTGTTGATAAGATGACATGGAGATTCCAGATACAGCAGATGCTTCATTAACATTCAGGGCCTCAAACCCTTGGCTCATTGTTTCATGGATCTCCCCATCCATCTCAATATACTTATAGGTAGCCAGATGGCTAACAAAAATATCCTCCTCCCCACAGATAGTAACAACTTGGCCTTCCCACTCAAATTTTAACTTCTGGTGAAGGGTAGACGTTACTGCGCCAGCGGCGTGAATCCACGGTCTACCCAACAAACAGCTGTAGGCAGGCTGAATGTCCATCACATAGAAGATTGTTTTAAACGTTTGTGGGCCAATCGTCACAGGCAGCTCAATTTCTCCCAGAACCGATCTCTTAGAACCATCAAAGGCTCTTACTACCAGGTTACTGGGACGCAATGCTAATCCTTCATATTCTAGCTTCACCAAGGCCTTTTTCGGTAAGACATTAAGGGATGACCCTGTGTCTACCAGCACATGAGAAAGGACTGCACCTTTACATTCCATGGTGATGTGCAAGGCCTTGTTATGGTTGCGGCCTTCCGTTGTCAAGTCAGTATTGGTGAACCCTAGCCCATTGCTAGCTGTAACATTTCCAACCACGGTTTCCAATTGATTGACAGTGATCTCTTCAGGCACGTAAGCTGCGTGCAAGACTTTGAGTAGTGCATTCCGATGGGCTTCGGAGCACATAAGCAATGATAGGATAGAGATCTTAGATGGCGTCTGGTGAAGCTGATCCACTATTTTGTAATCAATCTTTTTGATGATTCTCATGAACTCATCAACTTCTTGATCGAATGGTGTTTTCAAAGCTTCCTTAACAGCTTGATCTTCCTGCACCGGGCTCTTTCCTTTTGCCTTGGCAGCAGCTTCTGCTTCGGCAGTGGGTCTTTGAATTTGTGGAGCAAAGAGACGTCCGCTTCGAGTGAAGCCTCCGCCTCCTCCCACATTGTCTATTTGTGGTGCAGGTGTTGATGGTTCAAGAGTGATTTTCTTTCCTTCGCAGTATACATCAGAGCCGTAGTGCCAAGGGATGGCCCTATTGCTTTCATAAGGTACTGGTCCAGGAACTGTGACAGTGACTGGACTGATGGCAGCTGCAGAAGGGACTGTGATAGTTTGCGGATCATAATAAATTGTGACTGGTGCTCTGATGGGAGCAGCACCTTCTGAGTTGTAGGCTGAGTTGTTTTCAGGATCATAAAATATTGTGACAGTTGAGACGTCTTCATGATTTGTTGCTGATGTTGTAGGAGATATTGTCGGAAGGATGGACGTTGTTGTTGTAGGAGATTCAAACTGGAGTGGTGCTGAAGTTGTAGAAGGAAAATTTGTTGATGGCTGATCAGTTGAGATGATAGATGAAGTACTTGTTGATGAAACCGAAGAATTGTCAGGTACAATGGTTGCTGCAGTTGTAGGAGATACCGGAATTGTTGCTGTTGAGATTGCTGGATTTGTTGGAAATGATGTGGTGATTTGAAGTTGGCCACTCTGAATGAGACCGTCTATGCCATTCCTCAGGTTATCGCACCCATTTACTGAAATATTGCAGTAAGCACACCCTAACTCACACCCCGGGAACATTTGACATTCGAGGAGCTGAGCCTTAATTTCTACCAACGGTGTCCGAATCTGACCCACACTGGTTATTAAATAAGACGGCTTGTCTTCTTCAATAGCGTTGATTCTGGGACCTCCGTGATGTGGCATAGGATTTTTGTTGACATTGGGTGGTGGTGCGAAATTCAGAGCTTTTGAGTCTACCAGGTCTTGTACCTTCATGTGCAAGGCTCTGCACTTTTCTGTACTGTGGCCAGGTGCATTTGAATGAAAAGCACATCTGGCGTTGGAGTCATAATTCCTAGGTAGACTGTTGGGATCTGGAGGTGCCAATGTCCTTAGCTCAACTAGGTTGAGTTTCAGGAGTTGTGGCAGCAATGTAGCATATGGCATAGGGATCGGATCGATCACCCTGTTGGCTTGAGAAGGCCTCTGTTGGAATGGCCTTTGCTGGTTATTGTTATTGGTGTTGTTGTTGTTGTAATTTCTCGGAGGATACTGATTCTGTTGATGGTACTGAGGTTGTTGCTGATAGTTTTGCTGCGGAGGTTGATAGGCTGGTTGTGGATGAGCTGGAGCAGGAATGGTGACTGCTGCCACAGATCTATGAACATATTGGGGCCTGCCCCTGTTGGTGTGGATGGCATTGGTCTCACCAGTCCTTCTTGGGCCCACAAAAGGCTTTCTTGCATTACTGGATGAGCTTGCACCGTTGTCTGAGATCTTTCCCATCTTCAATAGGCTTTCAATTCTCTCCCCGGCTATGACAACATCTGCAAAGCTGGTAGATGAGAAGGCAGCTAGCCTATCAATGTAAGTCCCCTGAAGGGTGTTCATGAACATATCAGCCATCTCCCTTTCTGACATAGGTGGCTGGACAGCAGCAGCAAGCTGTCTCCATCTTTGAGCATACTCTCGGAAGCTCTCTCTAGATGACTGTGACATTCCCATTAGGAGGGTCCTGTTGGGTGCCATATCCAGATTATACTGATACTGTCTGATGAAGGCCTCTGCCAGGTACTTCCAGCATCTAATAGTTGCTCTTGTCAGATGGGAATACCATTCCCTCGAAGCTCCAGTCAAGCTATCCTCAAAATAGAACATCCACAGCTTCTCGTCCATGGTATAGGCTTTTAGCCTCCCGAGAAAAGATTGTAGATGGGTTCGGGGACAGGAAGTCCCATTATACTTTTCAAAGCATGGTGGCTTAAACTTGTGGGGAATCCTGACCCCATCTACCAAGCCCATATCCATAACATCAAAACCCAAAGAGTTTTGAGACTTTAAGGATCTTAATTTCTCAGCTATCTCATCCAACCTTCTATCATAAGCTTCTTCCCCGGCTCCCATTACTGTGAACTGGTCTTCTTGGGGGTCTTCTTGCAGTACCCTCCCTGCTGTGGCAGTCCCTTGTATATTGACAGGGATGTTGGCCTCTGGATGGAGGTGGGGTCCAAAGACTGGGGGATTGACATGAGGTTGGACTCTTTCATTGTTGCTAGTCCCAGCAGTCCCTGGCTGATGATCTTCCTGATTTCTCCCTTCCACCAGTGCTCTGAGCCTCTCCTGGCTTTGAGCCATGTTGTTCATTACCTCCATAAACTGTGTCATTTGGTTCCTCATTTCCAACCTCTCGTTGGTCATTTGGTTCCTGACCTCTGTAAGGTCCTGCTGCATCTGATCCATCTGTATGCCCGGAAGGTTGTTACGGGTTGGATACCTGTGTGGTCGGTTGAGGGGAAATACCCGGCGTCGAGCAATAGTTCCTGAACATCACAACAGAGTTAGCAATAACAAAACAAAAACCTACAAAACAAACAAAGGGTTAGCATGCAATGCAGTATGCTTATTTGTTTTCAAGGTATCCGGCTCGGTATTCAGTTTTGACCCTTCCAGACCCTTGGAGATGCTGTTGATGTTGCTTTCGAAGTAAACTCGGATGGAACAAACTAATACATATATTACAAAAAGCCAATGGTACATAGTTTGTTTACAAATACAAGCCCTCTGAGGGGTCAAAATACATTACAAGAAAATAAAAGTACATGGAATGAAAGCAACAACAAGCAAATGGTCAAACACTAAGACCAAACTCATCCTCCCGAACTTCCTTGAGAAGTGCTTCGGTCACAGGATCAGCCGGACGCTCCGTGAGGTTCCTGATAAGGAGGTTCCGGGTAGTAACAGCTGCAGTTAGCTTCTTGTGTTGACTTTGGTCCTTTGACCTCTTCACTCCAGCTCTGATCTTCAGCTCTGATATCTCCCTCTGGGCTGCTGCCAGGGCTTCTTGTTACTCTTTTGCACTAGCTTCCATCTGCTCTATCTTGTCTTGGACCCTCTTGTCCTCCAGAGTACGAGCCTCGGTGATCCTGACCCACCTAGCCTGACTCTCCTTTAGATACAAGTCTGTCCTGGCTTTCTGGAATTGAGATTCTTTGCAGGCATTCTTCAGGATTTGTTCTCCAGCCCTAGATTTCTTAATATAATCCTCAGACTTCTCAATTCTAGCCAAGTGCTCCACTTTCAACTTTTCTAACCTCTCAATATCCAACCTACCATCACTCCTCTCCCAGAGGGTCTTCTGTAGAGCTTGAGTCAGCTTCTCATTTCTCTTTTTCAACTTCTCAAACTCCTCTAAGATGACAGTTGCTGGAGGTGGTGTTGTGGAAGGCCCAGGCATATCTTCTATAGTAAAGGGCATCCCAGAGGATTGAGCCCTGGCATGGGACCAATCATAGTATTGTGCTGATGCCACATTGTTACACTTCCCCAGGATGGTTACCCCCTTAGTCTGCACATTGTCCCAGGCCCAGGCTGCCTGCCTAACAATAGCCAGATTAAGCTTGTTCTCACAATAAAGAGTCTCAACCAAGTCCTGTGCCTTAGGAGTGTGGACCAGTGCATAGCCCAGTTGTCTTTTGAACAGCAGAGGGTTGTAATTAATACTACCCTTAACTCCTACTAGGGGCACATTGGGAAAATGCCCACAGCTGGTGATGATGTCCCTGCCTTTTGTGCTTTGGGTGCACCACCTGATATCAGCTGAAGTTAGAGTAGTAAGTCTTCCAGCCCAGTTTCTCTGTTGATGAGGGTTTAAAAATGCATCTGTCCTAGGAAAATGCCTGAGAAGACAAGTATGGAACAATGGAGCACAACACCTCACTAATCTTCCCCTCTGTTTTTCATTCCTCTGATGCACTGAATAGTAGAGATCCCCTAATAAAGTTGGCACTGGGTTCTTCAGGATGAAAATATGGATTGCATTCTTGTTAACAAATCGAGGCTCATCTGCAAATAATATGATCCCATATATGCTCAAGGCCAATAAAGCACAGACTGCTTTCCACTCTCCTAAAGAAGCTTTCAGGGTAGCTTGGGAGATCAAGAAATCCAGATGCAAGCCAGGGATTCCAGCCTTAGAAGTCATATGCTTCCCAATCAGGACTGGTTCCAGATGTAATGCCTTTGCTACCTCTTCATTACCAAGAAAGACCATCTCAGGGTTGAAAGGGACTCCACCTCTGATAGGTATACCAACTAATGATGAGTATTCTTCCAATAAGGGGCCCAACTGAAAGTCCTGAAAAGTGAAACATCTCAGTGGGGGATCATAAAACTGAAGGCAAGTGTGGATCAGGCTTCTCTGTGAGGGGTCCAGATCCATAACCATATCAAGTATATCTCCATGGTGTTCCCTGAACAGTGGTATATGGTCTGGAGTGATCAGGGTCTGAATCCTCCTGATGTCAGCTAACTCTGGCTGGAAGAAGTGGTAGGTGATGTTGCTCTTTTTAGGTGCCATGTTGTTGAGACTGAGTAGAGACAAGTGCTGATGATGATACTGAAGAATGGGCCACTGATTGGCTGGTGCAGGTGACTGAAACAAATAGCTGATAGCTGATAGCTGAAGCAGGTGCTGATGAAGATAGGTCAATACTGAAGATAGGGTCAAAACCAAACCAAAAATGAAAGTGGATACCATGAAACACAAATAAGCAAATGTCAAAATGATGCAATGATTATGTATGCAAATGATATGCAAGGGTTTGTGACTGAGCTGGATCTGATCAAATGCTCTGATATAGGTCCAAGTATGTTCAAGAATTCCAGATGGAGGTCTATAAATCCAGTAACCAAGGTGGGGGCTTGTAAACACCCCAAATTTGCCCTCACCCATTTCACCATGGCTTGTGATCATTCTCATATGCATAAGCACAATCATATCATCTCACATCTCATTTTTGATTCACTGCATAGTTTATAAGTCATCTGCACCTAGGGTTTGTGATCTGAGCAATCTCAGGGCTTCTTGAGCCACTCCAAAGGCAACCAATCACTTCAAAGGGATCCATATGTGTTCAAGCATCATAGTACACCCTCTCAAAGTCAAAAATGCAAAAGAATCACAAGAACTAGGGTTTGAGTGGATGCAGAGCCAGGATTGACTGCACAGTTGACCTAAAATTAGGGTTTTGGTTTCAGAGGCCATAACCCCAAATTTTTTGGTCATTCTTGTTTCCATTGGTCTCTATATGGTATAGGGAGTATGCATATCAATTTTCATGAACAAATTCCATGGGGAAGTCATCTGATCAAGGGTTGACTTTTCAGACAAGTCAGTGTAAAATCAGGGCATCTGAGGCCCCCAATGACCCAACCAATGGGTGATCTTCATCATTTTGAGTGTATATGATCTTTATTTGATCATGGAAGAAGGTTGAAGTTCATAAAAATCAAGAATTTAGGGTTTTTGCAAATGTTGACTTTTTGGGCATAGTTGACTTTTCAAGAATGCTTCATTTTAGGTCATTTTTCAAGCTTTGATTATTGATCCAAAAATGCTTCAAATGGAAAAACTTTGGTCATGAAAGTTGTAGATCTCATCTTTACCTTTTCAAAAAGTACAAGAACATGATCAAACTCTTCTTGGATCAAAAGTTATGGTGTGACAAAGTTGGCCAAAATCATTGATTTTCAAGGCATGCCTCAAATGGAAATTTTGCAAGATCATGAACCACAGCCCAATGTGACTTCTAATTCACTCCAAACCAGTATGCAAACATTCTCTAAGTCATAAAATTCAGAATGAACCAAGAATGCCCATGGTTCTATGGATGGTTGGACAAAGGAATCACATGTGAACCAAAAAGCCACAAGTTGCAAAACTCATGATCATTCTTCCTACAACTTGCTGCATTGGTTACTGCACTAAGCTAGCCTCTCACCACACCATGCTGCACCAGAACCATGCTTTGTACTTGCCTAGATCATGAGCCATACCTCACTTACACAAAAGGTGGACTTTGTGCAAAAGCAAACTTACCAATCACTATAGGCCAGGTCACATCATCTGACCTATAGGATTATAATACAATATCCCTTGGCAAGCCAAAGATATGAAAAAGCAAGGCTGAAACTCTCTCATACACAACATTCACAAAATCACCTCATCTTGCAAGTTGCTTCGAATCCGCCTCCACAGCTTGCAAACACAAAAACCATCTTCACCATTCAACTCACCACACTTCATAGACCTCAAACCACCAAAGCTCAAGCCTGAAACAAGCCTGACCTGAGCTTCACCATTTCTCACCTTCCAAACCAGAACTCATCGAATCCCTTCATCCAGCCATCAAACACCTCATCTTTCTTCACCAACAAGTCAAGCATACCACAAGGAGTCAAAACCACCCCTCACAATGGCCTGAAGCTGCCTATTTCACCATAGCCATTTCCAACTGAGCTGAAGCAGAAACTGGTCAAACTCATTATCCAGCCATCATAAACTCTTCTTGAGCATTCAAACATCATCTGGGGACCAAGTGGAGTGGTTTGCACTGAAGGAGGTGGCCAGAAAGTCATCAAGTTGAAAGCTTCGAATCTCAGGTAGCTTGAAAAATATTTTTCCAGAAATCATTTTTCATGTTATAAACTTGTTCTATGTGCTTCACTGATCATCCTGATGTCTTTGGTTTCTAAATTGGCTTTGAAATGAGCATTTAATTTCTCTCTGAAACCTGCGTGCCCTAGTTTTCTTTTTCTTCGATTCAGCTTAGTTAGGGAAAAGAAATTTGTTTTGGGAGAGGGGTTTGATTCGTGAGGGGTTGGAGAACATTTCCCAGTTCTTAGGTTTCATTTTTGTTACGATTTGAGGGGTTTGGGGATTTCTCAGGGAGGATGCTGGCCGGAGAAGACGACCGGAAGTCTTCTCCGGCCGCCTGAGAGTGATTAAGCCCTAATTGCGTGATTAATGACCATTTGAATGTGGACCACTGGATGCGTTGACATGTTTGACTCCCCGCGCGAATGAAAGGCCAGGATCAGTCTGCTTAGCCCTAATCTCTCTCATTAGTTTTATTTAATTTTTAATTAAGTTAATTAACTCAGGAGCCATCTGGGCCCTTCATTTGCGCGCTGGTCAACAGATTCAAACCTTGGGCTCATCTCAGCCTTCCATTTGGTTTACTTTCCCTTTTATTTAATTTTTATTCATTTTCTTTTCATTTTATTTGCACAATTATTTTAAAATAGTAAAAAATTCTTAAAAATTATGAAACTTTTTCCTAAGAGTTTTAATAATTTTTATGACCCAAAAATATTTTTATTTTATTTTTTATCATTAAAAAAGTATTTTTAAGTATTTAAAAGATTATTTTTAATTGATTAATGGGAATTAATTAATTAAAAATACTTTTAGGTATTTAAAAATTACAAAAAAATTCATGAGATGTTCTAAGGTATTTAGAAACATTGTCCAACCTTCAAACCAAATTTCTTTTTTGATCTTGATGCATTTTAAGAATTTTTCATTGAATTAAATCATTTTTTATGCATTATTTTGATCATGGGTTCAAAAATTCATTTCTGCCTATCTAGGAAGAGTTGGACATTGGTTCTTCTTGCATTGTTTTATGTTTAGCATGTAGTTTCTAGGATAAAATGGCCATGATTTGATCTTGCATTTTCCAATTGTTTGGCATTTCTTTTGTTAAGAACCCTAAAAAACCCTAATAACTTAGAAAATTCATAACTTGAGATTGGTTAAGAGTTGAGAGCTCCCCTTTGAACCTTGGTTTAGTATAGGTTTAGGGTTTCTTTGGGTGGCATTTTCCATTTTTTATCTTAGGGTTTGCTTCTGTTTTGGGTTTTTGTTTGATGCATTGTCCATAAACCCTAATTTGAGCTTTCATTTGCATACCTCTTGCATCCTCTTGCATAACATGACTTGTCTTTGCATTTTATGCATGCTTGTGTTCCATTTGACATCTTAAGACATGTAGGAAGCATGTTTGATCATTGCATCACATATTTGCCACGTCATTTACCTTGTGTGCTTCATAACTTTTCATGTTCATTCATGCTCCTTAACTTGCATCATCTGCATCCATGATCTTGTATGAACATTCCCATGTGCTGCCTCATGTTTATATCATCTCATAGCATCATTATCATCATCAACATGCTTCTGGTTTTGTTTTGCTTCATACCATTTCATCCCATCTAGCATTGCATTGCATTTCTTCCTAACATTTCAGGTGGTAAGTAACTTGAGAAGTGAATTTGCCTTCACTTCTCATAACTTTTCTTCTCATCTCTCTTGCATCCATTGCTGCATTTCTATATGTGTTTGAGTTTGAGCTTGCTCATTCTTTCTCCTCCCACTTTCTTTCTTCAAGTGACTTGACTTCTTGAATGAAGCAAGTTGCTTTGCTTCTCTTGATCTTGTTCATCTGCTTCCTGGTGGCTCCTTTGAAGATTGTTCCTGAAAACCTCACAAACCTTAGGAACAACCAAGCATGACAATGAATTAGGGTCTTGATTAGTCTCCCCTCATAGTTTTACCTTTGTGTCTCTTTGAGTCTTCTCTTCTCACCTCATAATCAGGGACTAAACCCTAAAGGCTTTAAGGCTTTGTGATTAAGTTTATGCCTGCATCCTTCTATTAGGATGGAGTGTATAACTTTAATCCTAAGTGTTAAACCCTTAATGTGTTTAAATCTCTTAATCAATTCACATAATAATCATCAAGACATCACACTTGTAACTTGGGCCTTGCATTAGGGTTCTAATTCTTCCTTAATTGGTTAAGAAGGACTAACCCTAGTGTTAATGGACAAGTCCCCCTCAAGTTGTCTTACAAACCCTAAAACTCACTTCATCATCATATCATTAAATAAAATCCACTTAATCAAAGGCTTGTTTTGTCATGAGTTTAATCCCTAATCATGGATTAAGTTGAGGAGTTTTCCTCAGCTTAAACATTCTCATCTATTATCCTTCTATTAGGATGGTGTAATGAGTCTGTTTAATCCTTGATTATGGCTTAATCTCATTACTTAACACTAAACAAAAGCAACAAAAAACATCTAAATAATCACAAGTAGATTAATGATCTTAATCCTACATCAGGGTGATTAAGTGTGAGAAGCTGACTTCACACTTAAGGCATTCTCATTACCCCTAATCAGAGGGAGGATGTGATGAGTTTACTAATCCATTGGTTTAGGCTTAAGCTCATTAACTTATGACAAAATCCAAAAACAATAAAAGACTGAAAGCACAAAAACAAACAATAATCGTCTCCTTCGGGATTCTTTTCTCATCATCTTCACTCACAAACGAGAACTCGCTTCTTCCGTCTAATGCAAGACAGTTAGCACCTGAGCCAGACAGGTCATACACTTGAGCATAGACAAGTAAGCAGTTCACAGGTCATTTCATCTTTCAGTCTCTTTGGGTCGAACTACGGTGTTCTGACTTCCTCATTGCACGAGAGGATACGTAGGCATAACTTAACAGTTATCGAACAAAAAGTCTCTGTATATTCCCCCTCTTTCTAGCTTCATTCTTTAGCCTCATGATCTTGAGCATTTCACCCTGTTCTTACACTGACACTTTCATACTTCACATCACTTATACACTTTACACTGACACCTGTACATCTTTTTCAGCTATTTTATACACAGATTGCACTGACACTACCCCTTTAAAACACAAATCTTTCAAGCGTGGATCCCGTCGAGTACGACGGACAATCTGGGTGCTAATACCTTCCCAGGTTGTAACCAACCCCCTTTCTCAGTCTCTCTGGTTCGTAACCGTCTTATCCATTTCTTTCTAGGTCTATGCAGCATTGCCTTTCCTCCGGGATAAAAATGCCTAGCTGGCGACTATATTCATCTCCAGTGAGTTCACGGCTGTGTGTTCTCTCTGTTCCCTTCGCCGACCGTTCGCGTCTGTACCTTCATATGACCCTGTTTTCATTTGTCGGGAGCGACAGCTTGGCGACTCTGCTGGGGACTCTTATATTGCAACCAGGGCTTCTGGTTCTTTTTGTGGGTTCCTCCTAGCGCTTGTTTGATTTGTGTTTACTGGGGTGTTATGTGCTTATTTATGTTTGTATATTTGTATTTATCTTGATTTTATGTACAGTTTGCTTTACTGCTTTTCTTTAGTGCATTTGTATATATCATACTGTCATGTTGCTGGCTGGATCTGTTGTTTGCTTTGGTGGGTGGGGTTCTATTGAGAGTTAAGGTCCTATACCTGGGACCTGAGTGACACCTAGGCTAGAGTGAATCATATTCTTTCCCATTCCATTTCGGTCTGGTGCGGGAATATGAAACACGGTTCAGATATGGGTTTCTTTTTTAGAACTCTGTGTTGCAGATTTCCTGCAATGCTAGGGCTATCTGGGAAGCCTGCTAAGTCTGGATGACCTTTAGTATTGACCTTCAGAAACTGAGGTGAATTAGAGGAGGAACTTTTATGGTTATTGTAAACACTGTACCTCCGGGTTAGAAGTGTTTACACTTCTCATAACTGATCCAAGTCTAAGGATCCTTGTTTTAGAACACCACCTGTGAGGGGGTTGGGCTGTTTACAGGTTTGCAGGTACCTTGACCTCAGAATACCCTGTTACTTTGTTTTGATTAAGAATACTCCATGTTGGACAGTTCTTGTGATTCTAAAACCCTGGACATGTGACTCTTTATTTGAGTCCCCCACCCTGGTTACCGGATTTATAGACCTCCATCTGGAATTCTTGAACACATTTGGACCTATATCAGAGTTTTGATCAGATCCAGCTCAGTCACAAACCCTTGCATTTCATTTGCATACATACTCATTGCATCATATTAACATTTGCTTATTTGTGTTTCAGGGTATCCATTTTCATCTGGTTTTGGTTTTGACCCCGTCTTCAGTTTTGACCTGCCTTCATCAGCACTTGCTGCCAGCTATCTATTCCAGCCAATCAGTGGCCCTTCTCTTCAGTATCTTCATCAACATTTGTCATCATGGCTCCAAAGAAAAGCAACATCACATATCACTTCTTCCAGCCAGACTTATCAGACATCAGGAGGATCCAAACCCTGATCACTCCGGATCACATACCCTTGTTCAGGGAGAGTTATGGAGATATACTGGACATGGTTATGGATCTGGACCCTTCACAGAGGAGCCTCATCCACACCTGCATTCAGTTTTATGATCCTCCATTGAGATGTTTTACTTTTCAAAACTTTCAGTTGGGCCCCTTATTGGAAGAGTACTCCTCATTAGTTGGTATGCCTATCAGGAGAGAAATTCCTTTCAACCCTGAGATGGTCTTTCCTGCTAATGGAGAAGTAGCAAAGGCTTTGCATCTGGAACCTGTTTTGGTTGAGCAGCATATGACCTCTAAAGCTGGGATCCCTGGTTTTCATCTGGACTTCTTAACCTCTCAAGCTATCCTGAAAGCTTCTCTAGGAGAGTGGAAAGCTGTTTGTGCCTTACTGGCCTTGAGTATATATGGGATTGTATTGTTTGCGGATGAGCCTCGATTCATTAGCAAGAATGCAATCCATCTGTTCATCTTGAAGAACCCAGTGCCAACTTTATTGGGGGATCTTTATTATTCAGTGCATCAGAGGAATGAAAAGCAGAGGGGGAGGTTAGTGAGGTTTTGTGCTCCATTGTTTCACACTTGGCTTCTCAGGCATCTACCCAGGACAGATGCATTCCTAAACCCTCATCAGCAGAGCAACTGGGCTAAGAGACTCACTGTTCTAACTTCAGTAGATATCAGATGGTGCACTCAAAGCACCAAGGGCAGGGATATCACCACCAGCTGTGGACATTTTCCCAATGTGCCTTTAATAGGAGTTAAGGGTAGCATCAATTACAATCCTCTGCTGTTCAGAAGGCAACTGGGCTATGCACTGGTCCACACTCCTAGGGCACAGGACTTGGTTGAGACTCTTTATTGTGAGAACAAGATTAGTTTGGCTGTTGTTAGGCAGGCTGCCTGGGCCTGGGATAATGTTCAAACCAAGGGAGTCACCATTCTGGGGAAGTGTAATAATGTGGCATCAGCACAATATTATGAGTGGTCCCGTGCCAGGGCCCAATTCTCTGGAATGCCCTTTACCATAGAAGACATGCCTGAGTCATCTTCAGCACCACCCCCTGCCACCATCAGTTTGGAAGAGTTTGAGAGCTTGAAGGAAAGAAATGAGAAGCTAACCCAGGCTTTGCAGAAGACCCTCCGGGAGAGGAGTGAAGGTATGAAGGAGATTGAGAGATTGGAGAAGTTGAGAGTGGAGCATTTGACTAAGATTGAAAAGTATGGGGATTATATCAAAAAATCTAAGGCTGGTGAACAAATTCTGAAGAATGCTTGCAAAGAAGCCCAGTTCCAGAGAGCGAGGACAGACTTGTACTTGAAGGAGAGTCAAGCCCGGTGGGTCAGGATCACTGAGGCTCGTACCCTGGAAGACAAGATGGAGCAACTGGAAGCTAGTGCAAAAGAACAGCAAGAAGCCCTGGCAGCAGCCCAGAGGGAAATATCAGAATTGAAGATCAAAGCAGGGGTGAAGAGGTCCAAGGACCAAACTCAGCACAAAAAGCTAACAGCAGCTGTTACGACCCGGAATCTCCTCATCAGGAATCTCACGGAGCGTCCGGCTGATCCTGTGACCGAAGCACTTCTCAAGGAAGTTCGTGAGGATGAGTTTGGTCTTGGTGTTTGACCATTTGTTTGTTGTTGCTTTCTTTCCATGTACTTTTATTTTTGTACTGTATTTTGACCCCTTAGTGGGCTTGTGTTGTAAAACGAACAAATTGTATTATTTCACCTTATGTAATATATTCATGTTAGTTTACTTCGAAAGCAACTTCAACAGCAGCATCTTCAAGGGTCTGGAAGGGTCAAAACTGAAGGCCAAACCGGGATACCTTGAGAGCAAATAAGCATAACTGCATTGCATACTAACCCTTTTGTTTGTTTTGTAGGTTTTTGTTTTGTTGTTACTAACCTCTGTTGTGAATCTCAGGAATTATTGCTCGCCGCCGGGTATTTCCCCTCAACAGGCCACACAGGTACCCAACTAGAAACAATCTTCCGGGCATCCAGATGGACCAGATGCAGCAGGACCTTACGGAGGTCAGAAACCAGATGGCCAACGAAAGGTTGGAGATGAGAACTCAGATAACACAGTTCATGGAAGTAATGAACAACTTAGCTCAAAGCCAGGAGAGGCTCAGAGCCTTGGTAGAAGGGAGGAATCAAGAGGAACCCCATGTGGGAACTGCTGGCACAAGTAACAACGAGAGGGTCCAACCTCATGTCAATCCCCCAGTTTTTGGACCCCATCTCCATCCAGAGGCCAACATCCCTGTCAATATACAAGGGACTGCCACAGCAGGAAGGGTATTACAGGAAGACCCTCAAGAAGACCAGTTCACAGTAATGGGTGCTGGGGAAGAAGCATACGATAGACGGTTGGATGAGATAGCTGAGAAGTTGAGGTCCTTAGAATCTCAAAACTCTTTGGGCTTCGACGTCATGGACATGGGTTTGGTAGACGGGGTTAGGATTCCCCACAAGTTCAAGCCTCCATGTTTTGAAAAGTATAACGGGACTTCTTGTCCTCGGACCCATCTACAATCTTTTCTCGGGAGATTAAAAGCTTATACCATGGACGAGAAATTGTGGATGTTCTATTTTGAAGATAGCTTGACTGGAGCTTCGAGGGAGTGGTATTCCCATCTGACAAGAGCAACAATTAGATGCTGGAAGGACCTGGCAGAGGCCTTCATCAGACAGTATCAGTATAATCTAGACATGGCACCCAACAGGACTCTCCTGATGGGAATGTCACAGTCTTCGAGGGAGAGTTTCCGAGAATATGCCCAAAGATGGAGGCAACTGGCTGCTGCTGTTCAACCACCTATGTCTGAACGGGAAATGGCAGATATGTTCATGAACACCCTTCAGGGAACATATATTGACAGGTTGGCTGCTTTCTCTTCTACTAGCTTTGCAGATGTTGTCATAGCTGGGGAGAGAATTGAAATCTTGTTAAAAATGGGAAAGATCTCAGACAATGGTGCAAGCTCGTCCAGTAGTACAAGAAAACCTTTTGCGGGCCCGAGAAGAACTGGCGAGACCAATGCCATCCATTCAAACAGGGGCATGCCCCAATATGCTCAAAGGTCAATAGCAGCAGTCACCATCCCTGCTCCAGCTCATCCTCAGCCAGTCTATCAACCTCCTCAACAAAATTATCAGCCGCAACCTCAATACCATCAGCAAAATCAGTATCCTCCAAGGAATTACAACAATAGCAACACCAACAACAACAGTCAACAAAGGCCATTTCAACAAAGGCCATCTCAAGCTAACAGAGTGATCGATCCGATCCCAATGCCATATGCTACTTTGCTGCCACAACTTCTGAAACTCAACCTGGTTGAGCTAAGAACGTTGGCACCTCCGGATCCCAACAGTCTACCAAGGAATTATGACTCCAATGCTAGGTGTGCCTTTCATTCAAACGCACCTGGCCACAGAACAGAAAAATGCAGGGCTCTGCATATGAAGGTACAAGACCTGGTAGACTCAAAGGCTCTGAATTTCGCACCACCACCCAATGTCAATAAAAACCCGATGCCAAACCATGGTGGTCCCCGGATTAACGCTATTGAAGAAGACAAGCCGTCTTATTTAATAACCAGTGTGGGACAGATCAGGACACCATTGGTAGAAATCAAAGCTCAGCTCTTGGAATGTCAAATGTTCCCGGGGTGTGAGTTAGGCTGTGCTTACTGCAATATCTCGGTAAATGGGTGCGATAATTTGAGGAATGACATAGATGGCCTTATTCGGAGTGGCCAACTTCATATCACCACATCATTTCCAACAAATCAAGCAATCTCACCAGCAACGGTTTCAGAACCTACTACAACTACAGCAACCATTGTTCCTGACAGTTTTTCCGCTTCATCAACAAGTACTCCATCTATTACCTCAACCGATCAGTTTTCAACAAATTTTCCTGCTACAACTTCAGCTTCACTCCACTTCGAGACTCCTACAACGACAACATCATTTCTTCCGACAATGTCTCCTACGACTCCAGCAACAAATCATGAAGACGTCTCTACTGTCACCATATTTTATGATCCTGAGAACAACTCTGCCTACCATTCAGAAGGTGCTGCTCCCATCAGAGCACCAGTTACAATCTTTTATGATCCACAAACGATTACAGTCCCTTCAACAGCAGCAATCAGTCCAGTCACTGTCACGGTGCCTGGACCAGTACCATATGAGAGCAACAGGGCCATCCCTTGGCACTATGGCTCTGACGTGTATTGCGAAGGAAAAAGAATCACTCTTGAAACATCAACACCTGCACCACAAGTAGATAATGTGGGGGGAGGCGGAGGCTTCACCCAAAGCGGACGTCTCTTCGCTCCACCAATTCAAAGACCTACTGCCGAAGCAGAAGCTGCTGCCAAGGCAAAGGGAAAGAGCCCGGTGCAGGAAGATCAAGTTGCCAAAGAAACCCTGAAAACACCGTTCGATCAAGAAGTTGATGAGTTTATGAGAATCATCAAAAAGAGTGACTACAAAATTGTGGATCAACTTCACCAGACGCCATCCAAAATCTCTATCCTCTCACTGCTTATGTGCTCCGAAGCCCATCGGAATGCACTACTCAAGGTCTTGCACGCAGCTTACGTGCCTGAAGAGATTACTGTCAACCAGTTGGAAACCGTGGTTGGAAATGTTACTGCTAGCAATGGGCTAGGGTTCACCAATACTGACTTGACAGCGGACGGCCGCAACCACAACAAAGCCTTGCACATAACCATGGAATGCAAAGGAGCTGTCCTTTCTCATGTGTTGGTAGACACAGGGTCGTCCCTTAATGTCTTACCAAAGAAGGCTCTGGTGAAGTTAGAATATGATGGTTTGGCATTGAGACCCAGCAACCTGGTGGTAAGAGCCTTTGATGGTTCTAAGAGATCGGTTCTGGGAGAGATTGAGCTACCTGTGACAATTGGCCCACAGACCTTTAAAACTATCTTTTATGTGATGGACATTCAGCCCGCCTACAGCTGTTTGTTGGGTAGACCCTGGATTCACGCCGCCGGCGCAATAACGTCTACCCTTCACCAAAAGTTAAAATTTGAGTGGGAAGGCCAAGTTGTCACAATCTGTGGAGAGGAGGACATTTTTGTCAGCCACCTGGCAACCTATAAGTACATTGAAATGGATGGGGAGATCCATGAAACAATGAGCCAGGGGTTTGAAGCTTTGAATGTGAATGAGGCATCTGCTGTATCTGGTACTCCAATGTCATCATACCAACAAGCCCGGAAGGTTGTTGAGGAAGGAACTGCCCAGGGCTGGGGCAAACTGCTATCGGTGGAGAAAAAAGAAGACAAGTTTGGGTTGGGTTACAGACCAACTCAACATCAAGCAAAGGCTGCTGAAGAGCCTGGTTTTGTCAGTGGAGGGATGCTTACCCCCGATGCTATCAACTGTCTGGAAGACGAGCTGGAAGAGGAGCGCAATCTGGAGAATTGGATTCGTCCAAAGATCCCGGGGAGCAGTGTCTCGAACTGGTCTTCCCAGGAAATTATAAGAGTTACTCGATCAGAGTAATTATTATTTCCTGTATTTTTATAAGCATGCATCAAAGTCTTGCATCTTGCCCAAGATGACAAGACTCATTTTGTAATCGGGCCATCTGTACTTTTTGTGCAAACAAGATCAATTAATGAAATATCAGACATCTTTTTGCAAACGCGTCTTTTTTCTTTTCGTTCACTGTTTTTCCATTTTTCTTTTTTGTACAAAAATAAATGGCAGTGTTTTCAAAATGACAACTTCATTTCACTTTTCTAAATAAGATTAAAATCAGATCACTAAAACGAACAACTTAACCCTTGCAGAGAGTGCCTTCCTGACAGCACCGACAACAGCACGGCTATGACATCGTATGACTTTGACAATCCGATCAATCAAGCTGATGAAGGGGTTGAAGAAGAATATGAGCTTCCTGAAGAGCTAGCCAGGTTGTTAAGACAAGAGGAAAAGGTTATTACCCCTCACCAGGAGGAGGTTGAAGTGATTAATCTTGGTACGGAGGAAGACATGAAAGAGGTTAAAATCGGGGCCTGCCTGCAAGACTCAGTGAAGAAGCAACTGGTTGATCTACTTCAAGAGTATGTGGATGTGTTTGCTTGGTCGTATCAAGACATGCCAGGGTTGGATACCGACATTGTGGTGCACAAGCTGCCTTTGAGAGAAGAATGCCCTCCAGTCAAACAGAAGCTGCGCCGTACTCGTCCAGACATGGCTATGAAAATCAAGGAAGAGGTACAAAAGCAATGGGACGTCGGGTTCCTTGCTGTAACTAGCTACCCGCCGTGGGTTGCTAATATAGTACCTGTGCCTAAGAAGGACGGCAAAGTAAGAATGTGTGTTGATTACCGGGATCTGAACAGAGCCAGCCCGAAAGATGATTTTCCATTACCTCACATTGACGTATTGGTAGATAATACGGCTCAGTTCTCGGTATTCTCCTTCATGGACGGATTTTCAGGATACAATCAGATCAAAATGTCACCTGAAGACATGGAGAAGACAACTTTCATCACACCCTGGGGCACGTTCTGCTACAAGGTAATGCCATTTGGGCTCAAGAATGCTGGTGCAACGTATCAACGGGCTATGGTAACATTATTCCACGATATGATCCATAAAGAAATAGAGTGTTATGTGGATGACATGATTGCCAAGTCCCTCACTGAAGAAGATCATCTGGTGAATCTGCTCAAGTTGTTCAAGCGTCTGAGGAAGTACCAGCTGAAGTTGAACCCCAACAAATGCACATTCGGGGTGCGGTCTGGTAAGCTGCTGGGCTTTATTGTAAGCGAGAAAGGGATTGAAGTGGACCCTGATAAAGTCAAAGCTATTCAAGAGATGCCTGCACCGAAAACTGAGAAAGAAGTTCGAGGGTTCTTAGGTCGATTGAACTACATTTCAAGGTTCATATCTCACCTTACAGCAACCTGTGAACCCTTGTTCAAGCTGTTAAGAAAAGAACAAACGGTCAGATGGAACGAAGATTGCCAGAAGGCTTTTGACAAGATCAAGGAATATCTGCAAGAACCTCCAATCCTCATGCCGCCAGTTGAAGGAAGACCTCTGATAATGTACTTGACAGTATTAGAAGAATCAATGGGGTGTGTGCTGGGCCAACATGACGAGTCTGGTCGAAAAGAGTATGCAATATACTACCTAAGCAAAAAGTTTACCGACTGTGAACAACGTTATTCACTGCTCGAGAAAACTTGCTGTGCTTTAGCGTGGGCTGCTCGCCGACTGAGACAGTATATGTTGACCCACACTACTTTATTAATCTCGAAGATGGACCCAGTCAAGTACATTTTTGAGAAGCCAGCGCTTACCGGACGGGTTGCAAGATGGCAAATGATCCTTACAGAGTATGACATCCAATACACATCTCAGAAAGCCATCAAAGGCAGTATATTGTCTGAATATCTTGCTGAGCAACCCATCGATGATTACCAGCCTATGAGGTTTGACTTCCCTGATGAAGACATCATGTTCATTAAATCAAAAGATCATGAAGAGCCTATTCACACTGAAGGGCCTGACCCGGAGGAAGAATGGATTATGATGTTCGATGGGGCTGTTAACATGAATGGCCGTGGTGTTGGTGCAGTCCTCATTTCACCAAAGGGAGTTCACATGCCTCTCTCGGCAAAACTCACTTTCAACTGCACTAACAACGAAGCTGAATACGAAGCTTGCATTATGGGTCTTGAGGAAGCCATTGACCTCAGGATCAAGACATTGACCGTATTCGGAGATTCAGCTTTGGTAGTCAATCAGACCAATGGGAAATGGTATACACACCAGGATCATCTGATACCTTACAGGGATTATACAAGAAGGTTATTGACATTCTTCACAACAGTCAAGCTTGAGTATATCCCTCGGGACGAGAATCAGTTTGCAGATGCTCTTGCTACCATTTCGTCCATGATCAAAGTTCAAGCTGCTAACTTTGTACCTCAGATTTCAGTGTCCAGACTCGACAGGCCAGCATATGTATTTGCAGCAGATGTAGTCAAAGATGATATGCCTTGGTTCCATGACATTAAGTGCTTCTTGGAGGATCAAACATACCCACCTGGGGCATCTTCCAATGATAAGAAGACCTTGAGAAGGCTTGCTGGAAGTTTCTTTCTGAACACTGATGGTTCCCTGTACAAAAGAAACTTTGATATGGTACTCCTCAGATGCGTTGATAGAACAGAAGCAGACTTGTTGATGCATGAAGTGCATGAAGGCTCTTTTGGTACCCATGCTGGAGGACATGCAATGGCTAAGAAGTTGTTAAGATCAGGCTATTATTGGATCACAATGGATGCAGACTGTTGTGCCTATGCCAGGAAATGCCACAAATGCCAGATCTACGCAGATAAAGTGCATGCGCCTCCCAACCCCTTGAACATTATGTCTTCACCATGGCCCTTTGCCATGTGGGGCATTGATATGATTGGCAAGATTGAGCCGACTGCTTCAAATGGTCACAGATTCATCCTGGTCGCCATTGACTATTTCACTAAGTGGGTTGAAGCAACCTCATATGCAAATGTTACAAGGCAAGTGGTAGCCCGATTTCTGAAAAGAGATATCATCTGTCGATATGGAGTGCCCGAGCGAATCATTACTGATAATGGTTCTAACTTAAATAACAAAATGATGGCAGAGCTGTGCCGGGACTTCAAGATTCAACATCACAATTCTTCTCCTTACAGGCCAAAGATGAATGGCGCTGTTGAGGCGGCAAATAAGAATATCAAGAAGATTGTGCAGAAGATGGTAGTCACCTACAAAGACTGGCATGAAATGCTACCGTTCGCCTTGCATGGGTACCGCACGTCAATCAGAACATCCACTGGGGCAACACCGTACCAGCTTGTGTATGGTATGGAAGCAGTCCTACCAGTTGAAGTTGAATTGCCCTCCTTGCGAGTCTTGATGGATGTCAAACTGAGTGAAGCAGAATGGGTTAGGTCCCGATACGAGCAACTGAGTCTGATTGAAGAGAAGAGATTGGCTGCAATCTGTCATAGACAATTGTATCAGAAGAGAATGAAGAAAGCCTTCGATCAGAAAGTCAGGCACCGAGAGTACCAAGTGGGAGATCTTGTGCTGAAAAGAATCCTCCCTCCTCATACAGACCACAGGGGCAAATGGACTCCAAACTATGAAGGACCATTCGTGGTAAAGAAAGTTTTCTCTGGTGGAGCGCTGATGCTCAGCACCATGGATGGTGAAGATTTCCCGTCCCCTGTGAATTCAGATGCAGTTAAAAAATACTTCGCATAAAATGACCCGCTGGACATAAAAACAGAATGTAAGTCCAGGCAAAAATAGGGCATCCCGGCGAGTCAAAAACAGAATAAAAGACTCGGGCAAAAATAAGGGAAAATAAGCAAGAAATGTACACCCGCTGAGTTGAAAAGCCGCATTGGACAGCTCAGGCAAAAATGGGTATCCCGATGGATTGAAAACCCGAAAGGGCGATCCATGCAAAATAAGGGAATAAGCGAACAACTGCATTCTGAATTCGTCTGTATCACTTACAACTTGGAAAGCTCCGAAGAAATCAAGCTTCAATCAGAATCAACTTTCTTCAGAAAGCAAGACGAGAAGAACGTCATTGTCATACGAGTCGTAGCAGGAGAGGAAGCTCCTTAAAGCGTCATCAACACTGCCAGCACTTTGTTTCTCAATTTGTAAAAAATATCCTCATTTCAGGGGATATGTTTCTTTGGTTGTATCTTGCCGATTCAGGGCACATGAATTAATAAAATCAGATTTTTCAGTCATGTTTCGTTTTGTATATTTTTTATTTGCAAAGGATGTCTGGTGTCTCTAAAAAATCAATTGCATAAGTACAGATGTTTTTCTCCCAAAAATAATAATAATTAAACACATGCTCACAGGGAATATACTTACTCTCGAAAGTACTTAACTCCTATGACGGGATCCAGTAAAGGATACCTCGGGACCATTTGTGCGTTTCCTTATCTTTGAAGGATTGCGGGTATCCAGAACGCAACCTGGGGCATGCAAGTTACGTCTCAGCAAGCTGGCGAATCATTATCAACTCGGTCTATCTTCCACGTGGCGCTGGAAGGTGCCCGCTTCCCCAGCAAAGTTGCCAAATCAACATACACTCAATCTCAGCATCTGGAATGCTCTATCCCCAGCCGAGTTGCCTCTTGTTGCCATCCCCGGCTGAGTTGCCTCTCACAATTCCCCAGCCGAGTTGCCATTTCATCCTCAGCTGAGTGCAAAAGTCAGGGAACCATCTCCCCACAGAATCCCCGGCCTCTATCCAGAAGAGCAACGCAGGAAAGGATCACCACAGAATGAAGAAAGCTTCTACAAACCCCAGCTGGGTCCCGTATTATAAGGTTATGTCAACCAGTGACCTATATCCCCAAATGAATACACCTCTCCGGATCTACCAATGATCTCATCCCCAGCTGGGAGGTTCACCTCAAACAGATCAACCAGAGATCTTCACGGCAACGGGATCCGAATCCCGGTTTGATATTTTTGCATAATCATAGCATTCGCATCATATTTCCCCTCAGAGCGTAGCATTCCGTCTAATACGGAGCATTACGGCAAAAATCAAACGCATAGCATAATCATAAGCCATGTTCTGGATTAACGCTTATGAATAATAACCGTTCATCATCATTGTACAGAAATCCTCACCAGAGTCCCAGCAAAAACAGTTGCCTCATATTCACAAATACCACCATATACACCCTTTGATACCCGTCCGTATCATCACTCCCCAGTAAAATCGCTGGAACACTCTTTATAACAAGATTACCCGTATCACGGATACTTCATGACACCCGTCCGTGTCATATTACCAGCAGAAAGCCAAAGACGTCCCCTTTGCACCCACACATACCTATGTATACACTCTCCTGACACCCGTCCGTGTCATATCCCCGGCGCAGTCGCCTAGACTTTGTATAGCAGATACTTGTTCATATTACACTTTTCTCTCTTGGCACCCGTCCGTGTCATTCTCTCCAGCAGTTAAAATACTCATCTATATATACTCACTACTCACGATACACTTATACAGATACTCGTCTGTATCTTGTATACACCACTCATAACCCCACAGATTCGACAGTAGTCCTTGTTCTTTGTTAACCAGTTGGTACTCGTCCGTATCATCATCTCAGAACATTGTGTCTAATGTTTGTTTCTACATGATACTCGTCCGTATCATAGTCTTAAGGATGCTCGTCTGCATCTTTAATCCATACACTGTGTAAAACACTTATGTCTTCTTGGATATAGATGCTCGTCCGTGTCTACTATTCCCCAGAAGAGTCCCTTCGGATGCAACACTCGTCCGTGTTCTTTGTTAACCAGATGGTACTCGTCCGTATCATCATCCCTGAACACGTGTCCGTATTTGTTTCTACATGATACTCGTCCGTATCATAGTCTAAGGATGCTCGTCCGCGTCTTTAATCTATACACAATACCAAACACTTATACTTTCCTTTCTTGGTTGTGAACGCTCGTTCGTGTTCACTATATCCCCAGTATGATCGCCAACAAAGCAAATCTTTTCCTTTTTATCTAACACTCGTCCTGTGTTATGATAACCCTGAGAGCAGCCGTACCCTGCTAGGTGGTCGTCCTCCACCTCTTGATGGTCGTCCTCCATCATGCTCATCCAATGGCCGTCCCCATCGTTGATATTTAGCGGCCGTCCCCCGCTAGGTGGTCGTCCTCCACCTTTTGATTTTTGTCCTTCATCATTTCATCCAATGGCCGTCCCCATTGTTGATTTTGGTTACTTGGCATTCGTCCTATGTCATGAGAAACCTTGAGAGCAGCCGTCCCCTGCTGAGTGGTCGTCCTCCACTTCTTGATGGTCGTCCTCCATCATGCTCGTCCGATGGCCGTCCCCATCGTTGACCTTTTCTATCCGATGGCCGTCCCCATCGTTGATATTTTCGGCAGCCGTACCCTGCCAGGTGGTCGTCCTCCACCTTTGATGGCCGTCCCCATCATACTTCCTTTATTCTCCAACAGAGCAGCCGTCCCCTGCTAGGTGATCGTCCTTCACCTTTGATGGTCGTACCCCATCATCTGTTTATTTCATTTATTCTTTAACCCGATGGCCGTCCCCGTCGTGGTCCCTTTTCCTTTTAGCCCGATGGTCGTCCCCATCGTTGGTTACTTTACCTTTGTGAACTTGATGGCCGTCCCCGTCATGTTTCATCAATCCCCCAGAAAATTTTACAGCTTTATCTTGATGGCCGTCCCCATCACGATTTTATTTTTCCCAGCTAGTCGGCCGTCCCCGTCTTGGCTTTACCTTTTATCCCCAGCATGTCGGCCGTCCCCGTCATTGCTATTTACCCAGCAGTCGTCCTCTGCTCGACGGTCGTCCTCCGTCGCCCACACTTTACAATATACTTTATTTTCCTTTTACAATCTATATCCCTTTTCTTCTTCATTCTGTGAGTGCAAATTTTGGACTGTCTTTGGTATTCAACCACAAGTTATCTTGTTTGCCTGATAAGCCGTCGCTTACATCCTGCACAGCTAACTCATGTTTGAATAGGGGCAGCTGTAAACACCCCAAATTTTCCCTCACCCATTTCACCATGGCTTGTGATCATTCTCATATGCATAAGCACAATCATATCATCTCACATCTCATTTTTGATTCACTGCATAGTTTATAAGTCATCTGCACCTAGGGTTTGTGATCTGAGCAATCTCAGGGCTTCTTGAGCCACTCCAAAGGCAACCAATCACTTCAAAGGGATCCATATGTGTTCAAGCATCATAGTACACCCTCTCAAAGTCAAAAATGCAAAAGAATCACAAGAACTAGGGTTTGAGTGGATGCAGAGCCAGGATTGACTGCACAGTTGACCTAAAATTAGGGTTTTGGTTTCAGAGGCCATAACCCCAAATTTTTTGGTCATTCTTGTTTCCATTGGTCTCTATATGGTATAGGGAGTATGCATATCAATTTTCATGAACAAATTTCATGGGGAAGTCATCTGATCAAGGGTTGACTTTTCAGACAAGTCAGTGTAAAATCAGGGCATCTGAGGCCCCCAATGACCCAACCAATGGGTGATCTTCATCATTTTGAGTGTATATGATCTTTATTTGATCATGGAAGAAGGTTGAAGTTCATAAAAATCAAGAATTTAGGGTTTTTGCAAATGTTGACTTTTTGGGCATAGTTGACTTTTCAAGAATGCTTCATTTTAGGTCATTTTTCAAGCTTTGATTATTGATCCAAAAATGCTTCAAATGGAAAAACTTTGGTCATGAAAGTTGTATATCTCATCTTTCCCTTTTCAAAAAGTACAAGAACATGATCAAACTCTTCTTGGATCAAAAGTTATGGTGTGACAAAGTTGGCCAAAATCATTGATTTTCAAGGCATGCCTCAAATGGAAATTTTGCAAGATCATGAACCACAGCCCAATGTGACTTCTAATTCACTCCAAACCAGTATGCAAACATTCTCTAAGTCATAAAATTCAGAATGAACCAAGAATGCCCATGGTTCTATGGATGGTTGGACAAAGGAATCACATGTGAACCAAAAAGCCACAAGTTGCAAAACTCATGATCATTCTTCCTACAACTTGCTGCATTGGTTACTGCACTAAGCTAGCCTCTCACCACACCATGCTGCACCAGAACCATGCTTTGTACTTGCCTAGATCATGAGCCATACCTCACTTACACAAAAGGTGGACTTTGTGCAAAAGCAAACTTACCAATCACTATAGGCCAGGTCACATCATCTGACCTATAGGATTATAATACAATATCCCTTGGCAAGCCAAAGATATGAAAAAGCAAGGCTGAAACTCTCTCATACACAACATTCACAAAATCACCTCATCTTGCAAGTTGCTTCGAATCCGCCTCCACAGCTTGCAAACACAAAAACCATCTTCACCATTCAACTCACCACACTTCATAGACCTCAAACCACCAAAGCTCAAGCCTGAAACAAGCCTGACCTGAGCTTCACCATTTCTCACCTTCCAAACCAGAACTCATCGAATCCCTTCATCCAGCCATCAAACACCTCATCTTTCTTCACCAACAAGTCAAGCATACCACAAGGAGTCAAAACCACCCCTCGCAATGGCCTGAAGCTGCCTATTTCACCATAGCCATTTCCAACTGAGCTGAAGCAGAAACTGGTCAAACTCATTATCCAGCCATCATAAACTCTTCTTGAGCATTCAAACATCATCTGGGGACCAAGTGGAGTGGTTTGCACTGAAGGAGGTGGCCAGAAAGTCATCAAGTTGAAAGCTTCGAATCTCAGGTAGCTTGAAAAATATTTTTCCAGAAATCATTTTTCATGTTATAAACTTGTTCTATGTGCTTCACTGATCATCCTGATGTCTTTGGTTTCTAAATTGGCTTTGAAATGAGCATTTAATTTCTCTCTGAAACCTGCGTGCCCTAGTTTTCTTTTTCTTCGATTCAGCTTAGTTAGGGAAAAGAAATTTGTTTTGGGAGAGGGGTTTGATTCGTGAGGGGTTGGAGAACATTTCCCAGTTCTTAGGTTTCATTTTTGTTACGATTTGAGGGGTTTGGGGATTTCTCAGGGAGGATGCTGGCCGGAGAAGACGACCGGAAGTCTTCTCCGGCCGCCTGAGAGTGATTAAGCCCTAATTGCGTGATTAATGACCATTTGAATGTGGACCACTGGATGCGTTGACATGTTTGACTCCCCGCGCGAATGAAAGGCCAGGATCAGTCTGCTTAGCCCTAATCTCTCTCATTAGTTTTATTTAATTTTTAATTAAGTTAATTAACTCAGGAGCCATCTGGGCCCTTCATTTGCGCGCTGGTCAACAGATTCAAACCTTGGGCTCATCTCAGCCTTCCATTTGGTTTACTTTCCCTTTTATTTAATTTTTATTCATTTTCTTTTCATTTTATTTGCACAATTATTTTAAAATAGTAAAAAATTCTTAAAAATTATGAAACTTTTTCCTAAGAGTTTTAATAATTTTTATGACCCAAAAATATTTTTATTTTATTTTTTATCATTAAAAAAGTATTTTTAAGTATTTAAAAGATTATTTTTAATTGATTAATGGGAATTAATTAATTAAAAATACTTTTAGGTATTTAAAAATTACAAAAAAATTCATGAGATGTTCTAAGGTATTTAGAAACATTGTCCAACCTTCAAACCAAATTTCTTTTTTGATCTTGATGCATTTTAAGAATTTTTCATTGAATTAAATCATTTTTTATGCATTATTTTGATCATGGGTTCAAAAATTCATTTCTGCCTATCTAGGAAGAGTTGGACATTGGTTCTTCTTGCATTGTTTTATGTTTAGCATGTAGTTTCTAGGATAAAATGGCCATGATTTGATCTTGCATTTTCCAATTGTTTGGCATTTCTTTTGTTAAGAACCCTAAAAAACCCTAATAACTTAGAAAATTCATAACTTGAGATTGGTTAAGAGTTGAGAGCTCCCCTTTGAACCTTGGTTTAGTATAGGTTTAGGGTTTCTTTGGGTGGCATTTTCCATTTTTTATCTTAGGGTTTGCTTCTGTTTTGGGTTTTTGTTTGATGCATTGTCCATAAACCCTAATTTGAGCTTTCATTTGCATACCTCTTGCATCCTCTTGCATAACATGACTTATCTTTGCATTTTATGCATGCTTGTGTTCCATTTGACATCTTAAGACATGTAGGAAGCATGTTTGATCATTGCATCACATATTTGCCATGTCATTTACCTTGTGTGCTTCATAACTTTTCATGTTCATTCATGCTCCTTAACTTGCATCATCTGCATCCATGATCTTGTATGAACATTCCCATGTGCTGCCTCATGTTTATATCATCTCATAGCATCATTATCATCATCAACATGCTTCTGGTTTTGTTTTGCTTCATACCATTTCATCCCATCTAGCATTGCATTGCATTTCTTCCTAACATTTCAGGTGGTAAGTAACTTGAGAAGTGAATTTGCCTTCACTTCTCATAACTTTTCTTCTCATCTCTCTTGCATCCATTGCTGCATTTCTATATGTGTTTGAGTTTGAGCTTGCTCATTCTTTCTCCTCCCACTTTCTTTCTTCAAGTGACTTGACTTCTTGAATGAAGCAAGTTGCTTTGCTTCTCTTGATCTTGTTCATCTGCTTCCTGGTGGCTCCTTTGAAGATTGTTCCTGAAAACCTCACAAACCTTAGGAACAACCAAGCATGACAATGAATTAGGGTCTTGATTAGTCTCCCCTCATAGTTTTACCTTTGTGTCTCTTTGAGTCTTCTCTTCTCACCTCATAATCAGGGACTAAACCCTAAAGGCTTTAAGGCTTTGTGATTAAGTTTATGCCTGCATCCTTCTATTAGGATGGAGTGTATAACTTTAATCCTAAGTGTTAAACCCTTAATGTGTTTAAATCTCTTAATCAATTCACATAATAATCATCAAGACATCACACTTGTAACTTGGGCCTTGCATTAGGGTTCTAATTCTTCCTTAATTGGTTAAGAAGGACTAACCCTAGTGTTAATGGACAAGTCCCCCTCAAGTTGTCTTACAAACCCTAAAACTCACTTCATCATCATATCATTAAATAAAATCCACTTAATCAAAGGCTTGTTTTGTCATGAGTTTAATCCCTAATCATGGATTAAGTTGAGGAGTTTTCCTCAGCTTAAACATTCTCATCTATTATCCTTCTATTAGGATGGTGTAATGAGTCTGTTTAATCCTTGATTATGGCTTAATCTCATTACTTAACACTAAACAAAAGCAACAAAAAACATCTAAATAATCACAAGTAGATTAATGATCTTAATCCTACATCAGGGTGATTAAGTGTGAGAAGCTGACTTCACACTTAAGGCATTCTCATTACCCCTAATCAGAGGGAGGATGTGATGAGTTTACTAATCCATTGGTTTAGGCTTAAGCTCATTAACTTATGACAAAATCCAAAAACAATAAAAGACTGAAAGCACAAAAACAAACAATAATCGTCTCCTCCGGGATTCTTTTCTCATCATCTTCACTCACAAACGAGAACTCGCTTCTTCCGTCTAATGCAAGACAGTTAGCACCTGAGCCAGACAGGTCATACACTTGAGCATAGACAAGTAAGCAGTTCACAGGTCATTTCATCTTTCAGTCTCTTTGGGTCGAACTACGGTGTTCTGACTTCCTCATTGCACGAGAGGATACGTAGGCATAACTTAACAGTTATCGAACAAAAAGTCTCTGTATATTCCCCCTCTTTCTAGCTTCATTCTTTAGCCTCATGATCTTGAGCATTTCACCCTGTTCTTACACTGACACTTTCATACTTCACATCACTTATACACTTTACACTGACACCTGTACATCTTTTCCAGCTATTTTATACACAGATTGCACTGACACTACCCCTTTAAAACACAAATCTTTCAAGCGTGGATCCCGTCGAGTACGACGGACAATCTGGGTGCTAATACCTTCCCAGGTTGTAACCAACCCCCTTTCTCAGTCTCTCTGGTTCGTAACCGTCTTATCCATTTCTTTCTAGGTCTATGCAGCATTGCCTTTCCTCCGGGATAAAAATGCCTAGCTGGAGACTCTATTCATCTCCAGTGAGTTCACGGCTGTGTGTTCTCTCTGTTCCCTTTGCCGACCGTTCGCGTCTGTACCTTCATATGACCCTGTTTTCATTTGTCGGGAGCGACAGGGCTCAAATAAAGAGTCACATGTCCAGGGTTTAGAATCACAAGAACTGTTCCAACATGGAGTATTCTTAATCAAATCAAAGTAACAGGGTATGCTGAGGCCAAGGGTACCTGCAAACCTGTAAACAGCCCAACCCCCTTACAGGTGGTGTTCTAGAACAAGGATCCTCAGATTTGGATCAGTTATGAGAAGTGTAAACACTTCTAACCCAGAGGTACCGTGTTTACAATAACCATAAAAGTTCCTCCTCTAATTCACCTCAGTTTCTGAAGGTCAATACTAAAGGTCATCCAGACTTAGCAGGCTTCCCAGATAGCCCTAGCATTGCAGGAAATCCGCAACACAGATTTCTCAAGAAGAAACCCATATCTGAACCGTGTTTCATATTCCCGCACCAGACCGAGATGGAATGGGAAAGAATATGATTCACTCTATCCTAGGTGTCACTCAGGTCCCAGGTATAGGACCTTAACTCTCAATGAATCACCCACCCACCAAAGCAAACAACAGATCCAGCCAGCAGCATAGTATGACAATATGACAATATGCAAAGCTATAAAGAAGACAGTAAAGCAACTGTACATAAAGCAAAAAATAACCACAAATATACAAACACAAGTAAGCACATAACACCCCAGTAAACACAAATCAATCAAGCGCTAGGAGGAACCCACAAAAAGAACCAGAAGCCCTGGTTACAGTATAAGGGTCCCCAGCAGAGTCGCCAAGCTGTCGCTCCCGATAAATGGGAAATGGCCCCAGATAAAGGTACAGACGCGGACGGTCGGTGAAAGAGGGATGTGAGAACACACAGGAGTGAACTCACAGGGAATGAATAGAGTTGCCAGCTAGGCATTTTTATCCCGGAGGAAAGGTAATGCTGCATAGACCTAGGAAGATGTGGATAAGACGGTTGCGAACCAGAGAGACTGAGAAAGGGGGTTGGTTACAACCTGGGAAGGTATTAGCACCCAGATTGTCCGCCGTACTCGACGGGATCCACGCTTAAAAGATTTGTGCTTTAAAGGGGTAGTGTCAGTGCAATCTGTGTATACAATAGCTGGAAAGAGATGTACAGGTGTCAGTGTAAGAAAAGTGAAGTGTAATGTATAGTGTTAGTGTAAGAATGGAGTGAAATGCTTATGATAATGAGGCTAAAAGAATGATGCTGAAAGAGGGGGAATATACAGAGACTTTTGTTCGATAACTGTTAAGTTATGCCTACGTATCCTCTCGTGCAATGAGGAAGTCAGAACACCGTAGTTCGACCCAAAGAGACTGAAAGATGAATTGACTTGTGAACTGCTTGCTTGTCAATGCTCAAGTGTATGACCTGTCTGGCTCAGGTGCAAACTGTCTTGCATTAGACGGAAGAAGCAAGTTCTCGTTTATGAGTGAATGAGATGAGAAAAGAATCCCGGAGGAGACGATTATTGTTTGTTTTTGTGTTTTCAGTCTTTTATTGCTTTTGAAAGTTTGTCATAAATTAATGAGCTTAAGCCTAAACCAATGGATTTAGTAAACTCATCACATCTTCCCTCTGATTAGGGGTAATGAGAGTACCTTAAGTGTGAAGTCAGATTCTCACACTTAATCACCTTTGGTGTAAGATTAAGATCATTAACCTACTTGTGATTACTTAGATGCTTTTGTTGTTTTTGTTTAGTGTTAAGTAATGAGGTTAAGCCACAATCAAGGATTAAACAGACTCATTACACCATCCTAATAGAAGGATAATAGATGAGAATGTTTAAGCTGAGGAAAGCTCCTCAACTTAATCCATGATTAGGGATTAAACTCATGACAAAACAAGCCTTTGATTAAGTGGATTTTATTTGGTGATATGATGATGAAGTGATTTTTAGGGTTTGTAAGACAACTTGAGGGGGACTTGTCCATTAACACTAGGGTTAGTCCTTCTTAACCAATTAAGGAAGAATTAGAACCCTAATGCAAGGCCCAAGTTACAAGCTTGATGTCTTGATGATTATTAAATGAATTGATTAGAGGAGTTAAACACATTAAGGGTTTAACACTTAGGATTAAAGTTATACACTCCATCCTAAGAGAAGGATGCAGGCATAAGCTTAATCACAAAGCCTTAAAGCCTTTAGGGTTTAGTCCCTGATTATGAGATGAGAAGAGAAGACTCAAAAGAGACACAAAGGTAAAACTAAGAGGGGAGACTAATCAAAACCCTAATCATTGTCATGCTTGGTTGTTCCTAAGGTTTGTGAGGTTTTCAAGAGAAGTCTTCAATGGAACCACCAGGAAGCAGATGAAAGGATCAAGAGAAGCAAAGCAACTTGCTTCATTCAAGAAGTCAAGTCACTTGAAGAAAGAGAGTAAGGAGAAGAAGAATGAGCAAGCTCAAACTCAAGCACATACAAAATGCAGCATGGATGCAAGAGAAGGAGATGAAGAGAAGTTATGAGAAGTGAAGGCAAATTCACTTCTCAAAGTCACTTACCACCTGAAAGGTTAGAAAAGAAATGCAATGCAATGCAAAATGGGATGAGATGACATGATGAGAAACAAAACCAGAAGCAATTACATGATGCTAATGATGCTATGAGATGCTACAAACATGAGGCAGCACATGGAAATGATCATACAAGCTTATGAATGCAAATGGGGCAAGCTAAAACACATGAACATACATGAAAAGTTATGAAGTACATATGGCATACAACATGGCTAATACATGATGCAATGATCAAACATGCTTTCAATATGTCTTATGATGTCAAATGAATCAAATGGATGCTTGAAATGTCATGGCAAGTCATGTTATGCAAGAGAATGCAAGATGGATGCATATGGAAGCCCAAATTAGGGTTTATGAACAATGCAACAAACAAAAACCAAAACCAGAAGCAAACAACATTACAAAAAATTGAAAATACATTCAAAGCATCACTAATCCTACACTAACCCACTGCCCAAAGGAGAGGTCCCAACTCTTAACCAGTTTCAAGTTCTGATTTTTCTAAGTTTTCTAGGGTTTTAGGGTTCCTTAACAAGAAAATTACCAAACAAATTGAAAATGAAAGATCAAATCATGGACATTTAATCTTACAAACTACATGCTAAACACAATGCAATGCAAAAAGAATCAATGTCCAACTCCTCATGGATAGGCAGAAATGATTTTTGGAACTTTGGATCAAATTAATGCATAAAAATGATTTTAAATCAATGAAAAATTCTCAAAATGCATCAAGATCAAAAAATAAATTTGGTTTGAAGGTTGGACAATGTTTCCAAATGTCTTAGAACATTTCATGAATTTTTTGGTGATTTTTAAATACCTAAAAGTATTTTTAATAAATTAATTCTCATTAATCAATTAAAAATAAACTTTTAAATATTTTAAAATACTTTTTAAATGCTAAAAATAAAATTAAAAATATTTTTGTGTTTTAAAAATTAATGGAACTTTTGACAAAAGTTTCATAATTTTTAAAACATTTTTGCTATTTTAAATAAATTGTATAAACAAATATGAAATAAATGAATTAAAATAAAGAAAATGGAAAAGTCAACTGAATGGAAGGCTGGGATGGATCCTGAGTTTGAAAGGGTTGACTGCGCGCGTTTTTAAAGGGCCTGGATTGCATCTGATTAAATTAATTTAATTATGATTAATTAAACTAACTAAAGTGGATTAGGGCAAATGAACGAATCTGGGCCATTCATGCACGCGGGAAGTCAACAAAGTCAAGCAATCTGACGCATGAGATTCAAATGGAAGTTAATGACTGGGATTAGGGAAAATGACATTCAGGTGACCGGAGGGAAGCTCCGGTCATCTTCTCCGGCAACAACAAAACCCTAGATCCTGATTTAGGCTTCTAAACACCAAATTAAACACAGCCAAGTGATCCTCTAACATCCTAGGACACGAATCCACTCTCAAACATCATTTAAACATCAAGCATCAAGCAAATCGAAAGAAACAAATTTCACGGGTGAAAATTCAGAGTGACCATACAAACTCATTTCTTACTCATTTTTGATTCTAAGAACATCCCCATGACCAGCAAGACATGAGCAATCAATTTATAACTTAAAATGTAAGCTCTGAGGAAAAAGAATCCATGGTCATACCTGAGCTGGAAAGCTTCAAAACTGAGCTTCCAGATCCTCCTTCGCGTGCAAATGAACTTCTTTGACTCCCTTGAACTCAAAGAGAAGCTCCAAAGTTCTTGTGGATGGCTGGTTTGAAGAGAAGAGTTCTGGTGCAGCAGGTTTCACAGTCAGGAATTGTGAGGTTTCAGGCTACTCCAATGGTGGATTCTTGCTCCTTTGGGTGTGTTTGACTTGTTGGTGAAGAGAAATGGGGTGTTTGATGGCTGGAAAGTGAGATTCGAAAGTTCTGGCTTTGAGGATGAAAAATGGTGAAGCTCAGTTCTTGCTTAGTTCAGGCCTGAGTCTTGCTGGTTTTGGCTCAGTGAAGCAAGGTGAATTGATCAGTGGACTTGTTTTTTGTGTTTGTGAGCTATGTAGAGAAATTCGAAGAGAAATGCTTGAGGGAGTGAGTTTGTGAATGTGTTGTGTCTATGTGTTTCAGCCTTGCTTGTTATGTGAAATGGTTAGCATTTGGCTTGCATAAAATAATCTCATTGGTCAGATGATGTGACCTGGCCTGCTGTGATAGGTAAGTTAACTTTTGCAAATTGTCAACCTTTTTGTAAGAGAGGCATGGGTTGTGTTCTAGGCTAGTACAAAGGTGTGGGCTGGTGCAGCATGGTGAGGGGAAAGGCTATGGCTGGTTCAGCATCCAAGACATCAAGTGGATGGAAGTGTTATGATGATTTTGCAACTTGCTTACTTTTGAAACTTCATGAAAATCTCTTGCTTTGCCAACCATGAACATGTGATCTTTTGGTTCAAATCTGATTTTTAGAACTTGTATGATGCTTGCACATTGGTTTGATATGAACTAGAAGTCAAAAATGCCTTGGTACAAAGTTTTTGCAAGTTTCTCATTTGAGGCATATCTTGAAAATTAGTGATTTTTGCCAACTTTGACACACCATAACTTTTGATCCAAAATGAATTAGGTCATGTTCTTGTACTTTTTGAAAAGGGAAAGATCTAATCTACAACTTTCATGACCAAAGTTTTTCCATTTGAAGCATTTTTGGATCAAAAAGTAAGGGTTGAAAAATTGCCTAAAATGACAAATTCCTTAAAAGTCAACCATGCCCTAAAAAGTCAACTTTGCAAAAACTTGTAATTCTTGAATTTTGTGAACTTCAACCTTCTTCCATGATCAAATAAAGATAATATACACTCAAAATGATGAAGATCACCCCTTGGTTGGGTCATTGGGGGCCTCAGATGCCCTGATTTTACACTGACTTGTCCAGAAAGTCAACTCTTGATCAGATGACTTCCCCATGGAATTTCTTCATGAAAATTGATATGCATACTCCCTATACCATATAGAGACCAATGGAAACAAGAATGACCAAAAAAATTGGAGTTATGGCCTCTGAAACCAAAACCCTAATTTTAGGTCAACTGTGCAGTCAAACTTGGCTCTGCTTCCCTGCCAATCCCAGTTCCTGTGATTCTTTGGCATTTTTTACTTTGAGAGGATGCAATATGATATAAGAACACTCATGGATCCCTTTGAAGTGATTGATGGCCCTTGGAGTGGCTCAAAAGGCTCCTGGATTGCTCAGATCATAAACCCTAGGTGCAGATGACTTAGAAGCAATGCAATGACTCAAAATTGAGATATGAGATGTTATGATTGTGTTTATGCATATGAAATGATCACAAGCCATGGTGTGAATGGGTGAGGGCAAATTTGGGGTGTTTACACTGGTTCAATCACGATCCTTACATTCTAACCTTTATGGATTTAGTTATACATGGTAAAGTAAAAGTTCTTTTTATAATTTTTCATAAAAGTAATTAGTGTGAGTGCGGAAAGTAAATAAAAGTAGTGCGAGTGCGAGAAATAAAGGTATTTAAAGCGAGTGCGGAAAATAAATGAAAGTAGTGCGAGTGCGGGAAATAAATAAAAGTAAAGCAATGCAGAAAGTAAATAAAATAAAGCGAATGCGGAAAAATAAAATACGAACTGGAATTAAAATGGCGGCAGGATTAACTTCCTTCCAGAGTGCTCCAAAACTCGATCACACAGACGTATACAGACTCGATCACTCGATTGTAGTAACACCCCGATGTGAAGTGATTAATACTTTAAAACTGATATATGCCTAAGAGATTCTAAGTATGGATGATAAAAACGAAATTCTAAAGTCCTTTTTATAGGCAAACATTAAGTGGGAAAGGACCAGGATGCCCCCCTCCACTAAAAAGTGGAGGGAAACATTTTTTTGCCTTGTGGCACCCGCCACAAGGCCATGGCGCCTGCCATGAGTGCAAAGTGCTGGAGAAAATGGGGAACGTGGGCATAGGCAGTTGTGGAGTGGTCTTGAGACGCGGCCACGTCATGGCTGACCCCATGGCGCCAGCCATGGTGGATGCCGTAAGTGTAAAAAGCAGAATTTCTTGGTTTTCGTCCGTTTCAACTCCTTTTTCGCTCCTTTTCTATATTTAGGCCCCGATTACATAAAAAACCTAAAAATAAAGAAAAACAAAGTAATAACATAACAAAATAACAATAAAAACTAAGAATGCATGCGAAATCGGAGTCAGAAATACGGTGAAATTTTGTGTTATCATGAACATTTCGCAAAGGTATTGCTTCGACCCATTTAGTGAAATAGTCAATACCTACCAAAATGAATTTTTGATTTTTCGAAGATGTTGGTCGAATTTCTCCAACCAAATCCAAAGCCCAACCTCTGAAAGGCCATGGTTTGATAATGACATGCAATTCACTTGCAGAGACAAGTTGGATGCCAACATGGATTTAGCACTCTTGACAACCCTTAGCAAATTCAATATAATCCTTCAACATAGTAGGTTAATACATGCCTTGTCGAAACAAAAACCATTTCATTTTTTGTCCTACTTGATTTTCCCCACATGCCCCACTATGCACAATTAAGAGGGCCAAATATGCCTCTGACTCGCTAAGTCATTTGAACAATACTCTCTCAGAAGTCTATATGAAGAATTCATTACCCAATAAGACATAACTTAAAGCTTGATACTTAGCCTTTCATTCTGTCGATGATGTTGGATTTTATAGATAGTCCACTATAGGTTTTCTCCTATCCTTGTTTGTTATAGCATCAACTGCTAGAATGACAAATTTGTTTTTGTCAACGTATCCAAGCTTTGTTTCTTCTAAGTCTAATGGGGCTAATCCAACTGACACTACCTTCCCTCTGACTTCAATCACATCTTGTAAATTTTCCTTTGAAATTTTGTACCTTGATGCAATCTGGGCCAAGTCATTTGCAACTTGGTTTTCCAATCTTTGGATGTGAAAACTAACTGCTTCAAAATTCTTAAGCAGTCGATTGACTACAACGAAGTACATAATTAGATTTTCTTTTATGCACTTGTCTTCTTTAGTAACTTGTTTTATAACCAACTCGGGATCTCCCATTATTTCGACATGATTTGCCCCCAATTCCAACAATACCTCAAGCCCAGCTATTAAAGCCTCATATTCATCCTCGTTGTTTGAACAACAACCTTCAATTTTATACTTGAGTGTTATTGGAATTTTATGAGGAGAAATAAAAAGTACCCTTATGCCTATCCCATCTTTATGTCTAGATCCATCAAAGTATAACTTCCAAGGTTCTACCTCAAGATAGTTCAATGAATTTTCATTAATGGAGTGGTCGACTATAAAGTCTTCCACTACTTGTCCTTTAAATGCCTTTAAGGGCCTATATGTTAAATAATATTCACTTAATGCTAATGCCTATTTACCAATTCGAATATGAAAAATAGGCTTGGATAACATATGTTTAATAACGTTGAAACAAGAAGAAACATAAACATCAACTAGTTTTATATATAGCTTCAATTGTGTACATGAATAATACAAGCATAAACAAAAAATTTCTACTGTGATATACCTAGTTTCTACATCATTTAAAACTCTACTAAGGTAATAGATGGCCCTTTCGACGCCATCATCATCCTCTTGAGCTAACATGCTTCCTAAAGTCTTATCTAAGGCAACTATGTACAATATCATACTCTTCTTACTACAAGGTGGTGAGAGAATAGGAGGGTGGATCAAGTATTCCTTGATCTTGTCGAAGGCTTCTTGTTGTGCTTGCCCCCAGTCGAACCCATCCTTATTGATTCGAAGCAAAGGTGATAAGACTTGCGTTTTTCCACTTAGGTTTGATCTGAATCTCATCAAGAAATTAATATTTCCTAATAGTGATTGCAATTCCTTCTTTGTTGATGGCGTTTTCACTTCCATAAAGGCTTTGGTTTTAATTTGATTTATTTTTATCCCCTTATTATGGACTACAAAGCCTAAGAAGTCCCCTACCTGTACACAAAAAGCACACTTAAGAGGATTCATTTTAAGACCATGCTTTCTCATTCTTTCAAAGGAATGTTGAAGATGGTGTAAACACCCCAAATTTGCCCTCGCTAAGTTCACACCATGGCTTATGATTCTTTTCATTTGCATAAGTTCAAACATATCATCTCATATTGCATTTTTGCTTCACTGCATTGGTTCAAAGTCATCTGCATCTAGGGTTTGTGATCTGAGCAATCCCTGAGCCATTTGAGCTACTCCAAAGGTCTTCAATAATCTCAATAGGGTCCATGTATGTTCAAGCATCATATTATATCCTCTCAAGATCAAGGAAGCCTAAAAAATCACAAGAACTGAGGAGGCATAGAAGTAGAGCCAAGCTTAACTGCACATATGACTTAAAATTAGGGTTTTGGTTTCAGAGGCCATAACTCCAAATTTTTTGGTCATTCTTGTTTCTATTGGTCTCTATATGATATAAGTATCATTCATACCAATTTTCATGAAGAAATTCAATGGGGAAGGCATCTGAACAATAGATGACTTCTTGAACAAGTCAGTGCAAAATCAGGGCATCTGAGGCCCCCAATCATCCAACCAAAGGGTCTTCTTCATCATTTTGGATGTATATGATCTTTATTTGATCTTAGAAGAAGTTATAAGTTCACAAAATTGAATAATTTCAAGCCATTTGCAAAGTTGCCATTTTGGGAAAGTGACTTGTAATGCAAACTTGCCATTTTAGGAAAGTTTTTCAACCTCCTCTTTTTGATTCAAAAATGCTTCAAATGAAAAAGTCTTGGTCATGAAAGTTATAGATTAGATCATTCACTTTTCAAAAAGTACAAGAACTTGATCTAATTCATCATAGAACTCAAGTTATGGCCTTGTAAAGTTGGGAAAAATCACAAAATTTCACTTATGTACCAAAGAGGGAAACTTGCAAAAACTCTTGTCAAACCAATTTGTGACCTCAAAGTGACTTCTAACCATTACACAAACATCATACATGACCTATAATTCAGAATTGCCCAAAGAAATCTCAAGTTTCATGCCTTGATCATCAAGTATTTCAAAAGGGGCCAAAACCTTCACAAATTGCAAAATCACCCACAAACTTCATTCCACTTGATATTTTGCCTCAATCTGAATTCCATGGCTGCCCATGAATCAAGCTGCGCCAGACACCCCCTTGTCCTCAGCCTGCCATGAGCCCATACCTCCAAGTACAACTTTCTTGACTTTTTGCAAAATGAGCCATACCAATCACACTGCTCCAAAACAACTCTCTGCCCAATCAGAACATGTTATGTGGACCTCAAGAAAGCCATTTCATACAACAACACAACCTGAATCCTCCCATAACTCAGCATTCACAAAAATCCCCTCTTATGCATTTCTCTTCGAAACACACAACACAGCCATCAAAACTCCAAAATTTTTCCACCATTCAACTCCACACTCATCACTGATCATTTCCCACCCTTCATTTTGCCTTTAAACACCCCATATCCAAAATACGATTTTCACCATCCTTGACCTGAGCTTCAGCAAACTTCACATAGAGGCCATATAAACTTCAGCCAAGCATTGCAAACTCTTGGGGAAGATCATTGGAGGTGATTGGAAGCAAGGAGACAGCCAGAAAGCTCTTGGGTTGAAAGCTTCGTTTCAGGTAGCCATGGAATTTATTTTTCCAGAACTCTTGTTTTAAGTTTCTAAATGCTTAAGCTTGCTTCCCTGAACACACTGAACCTTTTATTTTTGAAAATGGTGGAGAGATGAGTGTGTATGCATGTTCTGAAATTTTGTTCAGTTTTATGTTTTTATTCGAATCTTGATTTTGATGAAAGATAAATGAAATATGATGTTGGATTCTTGTTCTATGGGGTTTGGGGATCATTTCTAGAGATTTGGGGGGTTTGACATGGCCAGGGGAGTGAGATATCATTTCTCAGGGATGAGTGTGGCCGGAGAAGATGACTGGAGGTCATTTCCGACCACCTGAGAGTAATTAAGGCTAATTAGGGTTAGGGCTTCGTTTTTGAATCTGGGCCCTTGGATTGATTCTCCCGCGCGTGTTTGAAGGGCCTGGATCACGTGATTAGTAATTAATTAGGATTAATTAATTAATTAAATAGGATTTACTCAGTTTGAATTCCAGCCATTAGATCACGCGCCAAGTCTTTCCCTCCACCCCAGATTTGAATCTGGTCCCTTGAATGCGCTGACTTGCCCATTAAATTCATTTTAATTCATATTTTCTTTATTGGTTTTGCATATTTATTTTAAAATAGCTAAATGCATTCAAAAAAATTTATTTTGGCACCATGACTTTAAATATTTTTCTCATTCTGAAAATAATTTTTATTTTATTTTTTGCATAAAATTTGTATTTTTAAAATATTTAAATGTTTATTTTAATTAATTAATGGAAATTAATTAATTAAAATACCATTTAAGTTTCTAAAAATCACCAAAAAAATCACATTGCATCTTGACACATTTAGAGACATTATCAAACCATTCATACAAATTTCTTTTTGGTTCTTGATCCATTTTGACATTTTCTTTGGATTTAGGGTTCTTAAAAAATCAATATTTTGACCCTAACTTAGAAAAATCTTTCCTGCCTAACCATGAAGGGTTTGATAGTGATTCTTTTTGAATTGCATCCCACATATCATGTAGTTTCTAGGATAAAATTGGCATGAATTTATCTTTCATTTTTTATTTGTTTTGCATTTTTCCTTGTGAGGTACCTTAAAACCCTAGCAAACTTAGAAAAATCATAAGTCCTTTAGGGTTTAGCTTTTGACCTTCCCCTTTTGGCAGTGAACTTGTATAGGTTTAGGGTACCTTTGATCCCATTTTCAATTTGTATTCTTGTCATTTGCTTATGATTTTGAATTTTGCATTGCATCTTGTACATAAACCCTAATCTTTGCCTTCATTTGCATTCATCCTTCATATGCTTGCATACATGAACTTGCCATAACTTTTTGTGCATCCACATGACATATAAGACATCTTAGGACACATTAGACTCATGTTTTATCATTGCATCATCAATTTTCCATGCTTTTGCTTTCATTTGATGTCATAAGTTTTCATGAACTTTCATGCTTACTTTCATGTCCCATTTGCATCTTCATTACTTGTATGATCATCCTCATTTCTTGGCATGCTTTCATACCATCTGATAGTATCATTTGCATCATGGTTATGCTTTTGACTTTGGTTTTCATCTTTGCATTTCATCTCATTTTCATTTCATTTCATCTCTTGTTGCTAACTTTTCAGGTGGTAAGTGTTTGAGAAGTGAATTTGCCTTCACTTCTCATAATCTCTTCTCATCTCTTTTATGCATCCATTGCTGCATTTTACTTGTGAATTAGAATGAGCTTGCTCATTCATGCTCATTTCTCACCTTCTTTCTTCAAGCAACTTACCTTCTTAAGTGAAGTAAGTTGACTTGCTTCTTCTGCTTCTCCTCCGTTCATCCGTTTCTTCCTTGGTGGCTCTTCTTGAAGATTTCTTGCAAGCTTCATAAACCCTATGAACATCCAAGCACGATCACAATTAGGGTTTGATTAAGGACTAAACCTTAAAGGTTTTAAGGCTTTGTGATTAGGGTTATGCATGTATCCTTCTATTAGGATGGAGTGTTTAACTTTAATCCTAAGTGTTAAACCCTTAATGTGTTTAAATCCTTTAATCAATTCATCTAATAATCACTAAGACATCAAGCTTGTAACTTGGGCCTTGCATTAGGGTTCTAATTCTTCCTTAATTGGTTAAGAAGGACCAACCCTAGTGTTAATGGACAAGTCCCCCTCAAGTTGTCTTACAAACCATAAAATTAATTTCTTAATCTTACCATTAACTAAAATCCACTCTAATAAAGGTTTTGTTTTGTCATGAGGTTAATCCCTAATCATGTATTAAGTTGAGGAGTCTTCCTCAGCTTAAATGTCTCATCTATTATCCTTCTATTAGGATGGTGTAATGAGTCCATTAAATCCTTGATTATGGCTTAAACTCATTACTTAACACCAAACAAAAACTCCAAAAACATCTAAATAATTGCAAGTAGGTTAATGATCTTAATCCTACATCAGGGTGATTAAGTGTGAAGTGCTTACTTCATACTTAAGGTATTCTCATTACCCCTAATCAAAGGGAGGATGTGATGAGTTTACTAACCCTTGGTTTAGGCTTAAGCTCATTTTCTTATGACAAACACCAAAAAGCAATAAAAGATTAAAAATACCAAAAACAAACAATAATCGTCTCCTCCGGGATTCTTTTCTCACTGTATTCACTCACAAACGAGAACTTGCTTCTTCCATCTAATGCAAGACAGTTTGCACCTGAGCCAGACAGGTCATACACTTGAGCATAGAAAAGTAAGCAGTTCACAAGTCAATTTATCTTTCAGTCTCTTTGAGTCGAACTACGGTGTTCTGACTTCCTCATTGCACGAGAGGATACGTAGGCATAACTTAACAGTTATCGAACAAAAGTCTCTGTCTATTTCCCCCTCTTCCAGCATTATTCTTAAAGCCTCATAGTCTTGAGCTTTGCACTCTTTTCTTGCATTGACACCTTTTTATTTCACCTCACATTTCTTTTGCACTGACACTTGCATTCTTTTCCAGCTTTTGCACATAAAATAGCACTGACACTACCCCTTTAAACACAAATCTTTCAAGCGTGGATCCCGTCGAGTACGACGGACAATCTGGGTGCTAATACCTTCCCAGGTTGTAACCAACCCTCTTTCTCAGTTTCTCTGGTTCGCGACCGTCTTATCCATCTTTTCTTAGGTTTATGCAGCATTACCTTTCCTTCGGGATAAAAATGCCTAGCTGGCGACTCTTTTCAGTTCATCTTCATGTTCTCTCCTTCGCCGACCGTTCGCGTCTTCACCCCTCTTGGCCCTGTGTCATCAGGTGGGAGCGACAGCTTGGCGACTCTGCTGGGGACCCTTATACTGTAACCAGGGCTTCTGGTTCTTTTTGTGGGTTCCTCCTAGCACTTGTTTGATTTGTGTTTACTGGGGTGTTATATGCTATGTGTGTTTATTTATTTTGCTTTATTTACTACTTTATGTACAACTTTATTTATTGCTTTCTTTACAGTTTTGCATATTTCATATTGTCATTTGCTGGATCTGGTTTGCTGTTTTGGTGGGTGGGGTTCCATTGAGAGTTTGAGGTCCTATACCTGGGACCTGAGTGACACCTAGGCTAGAGTGGTTCATGTTCTTTCCCATTCCATTTCAGTCTGGTGCGGGAATATGAAACACGGTTCAGATGTAGGTTTCTTCTTGGGAACTCTGTGCTACAGATTTCCTGTAGTACTAGGGCTATCTGGGAAGCATGCTAAGTCTGGATGACCTTTATTATGACCTTCAGAAGCTGAGGTGAATTATAGGAGGATCTTTTATGGTTATTGTAAACATTGTACCTCCGGGTTAGAAGTGTTTACACTTCTCATAACTGACCCAAGTCTGAGGATCCTTGTTCTAGAACATTAACTGTGAGGGGGTTGGGCTGTTTACAGGTTTGCAGGAACCCTTGGCCACATCATACCCTGTTACTGTATTGTTTAAGAATACTTCACTTTGGACAGTTCTTGTGATTAACCCCGGATATGTGACTCTTTATTTGAGTCCCCCACCCTGGTTACTGGATTTTTGAGCCTCCATCTGGACTTTTGAATATACCTAGGCCTTATATCAAGACAGATAATCAGATCCAGCTTGATCACAAACCCTTGCATATCATCTGCATATATCATAATTGCATCATTTAACATTTGTTTATTTGCTTTTTAGGGTATCCATTTCATTGTATTTTGGTTTTGGTTTTGACCCCTTCTTCTGCATAGATCTCTGCTTTAGCTGTCTTCATCAGTTATCTGCTTCAGTTATCTCCACCCTCACCAGCACCAGTCTGTCAGTGGTCCATTTTCAGCATCTCAGTCTGTGATCTTCATCAGCACTTATCTTCAGTTTCTTCAGCAGCACTCATGACTACTCCAAGGAAAAGCAACATATCCTACCACTTCTTTGAGCCTGTGTTGACTGGTATCAGGCAAGTCCAGTCACTTATCACACCTGACCACATTCCACTATTTAGAGAGCACTATGGAGGTATCCTGGATATGGTTATGGACCTTGATCCTTCTCAGAGGAGCATGATCCACACCTGCCTGCAGTTTTATGACCCTCCTTTGAGATGTTTCACCTTTCCAGACTTTCAGCTAGGGCCTCTGCTGGAAGAGTTTTCTTCATTGATTGGAGTACCTATTAGGGGTGGAATACCCTTCAACCCAGAGATGACTGCTCCTAGAAATGAAGAGATAGCAAGGGAACTGTATTTGGAACCTGCCCTTATTGAGCAAAGTATGACAACAAAAGCTGGGATTCCTGGTTTGCATTTGGACTTCTTGATCTCTCAGGCCATCCTGAAAGCTTTATTGGGAGAGTAGAGAGCAGTGTGTGCACTGTTAGCCCTCAGCATATATGGGGCTATACTGTTTGCAGATGAGCCCAAATTTGTCAGCAAAAATGCCATCCATCTGTTTCTCCTTAAGAACCCAGTACCCACACTGCTAGGAGATTTTTACTACTCCAATCATCAGAGGAATGAGAAACAAAGGGGGAAGTTGGTAAGATGTTGTGCTCCTTTGTTTTACACCTGGCTGCTCAGACACCTGCCTAAGTCAGATGCCTTCTTGAACCCCCGCCAGCAGAAGAATTGGGCCAAGAGGCTCATTGCCTTGACTTCAGATGATATCAGATGGTGCACCCAGAGCACCAAGGGCAAGGACATTATCACCAGCTGTGGACAATACCCAAATGTTCCTCTGATAGGAGTGAAGGGTTGCATCAACTACAATCCTTTATTGTTTAAGAGAAAACTGGGTTATGCCTTGGTTCACCCTCCCAGAGGACAGGATTTAGCTGAGACCCTATATTGTGAAGTACAACCTAATTCGGCTATTGTCAGACAAGCATCCTGGGCTTGGAACAACATCCAGACAAAAGGAGTAGCTATTCTTGGAAGATGTAACAATGTTGCTTCAGCTCAGTACTCAGACTAGTCCCGTACTAGAGCTCAAATTACCAGAATGCCTTTCACTTTGGAAGACATACCTGGGCCATCCACAGTACAGCCTGCAACAACAGTTAGCCTGGAGGAATTTGAAAAGTTGAAAGAAAGGAATGAACAATTATCACAGGCCTTGAAGAAGACCCTTTGGGAAAGAAGTGATGGTAGCCTGGATATTGAGAGATTGGAAAAGCTCAGGGTTGAGCATCTTGCCAAAATTGAAAAGACAGAAGACTATATAAGGAAAGCAAGGGCTGGGGAACAGATATTGAAAAATGCTTGTAAAGAGGCCAAGATTCAGAAAGCTAGGGTTGAGCACTATCTGCAAGAGAGCCAGGCTAGGTGGGTCAGGATCACCGAAGCCCGTACACAAGAAGACCAGAAGACTCAAGCCAAGATTGAACAGCTAGAGGCCAATGAGAAGAAACAGCAGGAAGCTCTGTTGGCTACACAGAAAGAGATATCAGAGTTGAAGCTCAGAGCAGGGTTGAAGAGATCAAAAGACCTGGACAGGCATAAGAAGCTGACTATTGTCATTGCTACCAGGAACCTCCTCATTAGGACCATTACAGAGCACCCAGCTTGTCCAGTGACTGAGGAACTCCTGAAGGAGGTCAAAGAGGATGAGTTTGGACTGGATGTCTGATCCTTTGCTTGTTGTTTGTTTCCATTTAATGTACTTTTCCTTTTGTTGTATTTTGACCCTCCATGGGCATGTATTGTAAAACAAACTATGTATTGTTCACCATTTGTAATATATTTTAGTTTGTTTTCATTTGGGCTTTTCTCTCAACAACATCAAGCATCTTCCTCGAGGTCTGGAAAGGTCAAAACCAAGAACCAAACCGGATACCTTGGAAAACAAATAAGAATACTGCATTACATACTAACTTTGTTTTTGTTTTGTAGGTTTTGTTATTATTTTTGTTTCTAACTTTGTTGTGATTTCAGGAAACATTACTCGTCGCCGAGTGTTCCCTGTCAACCGCACGCACCGGTACCCGACTCGTAACAATCTTCCCGACATTCAAATGGAACAAGTACAGCAGGATCTGACTGAGGTCAGAAATCAGATGGCCAATGAGAGAGTAGAGATGAGAAATCAGATGTCTCAGTTTATGGCAGTGATGACTGGCTTGGCGCAGAGTCTAGAAAGGTTAAGAGAGCTGGTGGAAAGACAAACTCCTGAGGAACCTCATATTGGAACAGGGGGAACTAGCAACAGTGAACGGGGCCAGCCTCGTATTGACCCACCGGAGTATGGACCTCACCTAAATCCAGAAGTTAACATCCCAAGAAATGGTCAAGGTAATGCTTCTGGGGGCCAAATCCTGCAGGAGGATCCCCAGGGAGAACAGTTTACTGTCATTGGGGAAGGAGATGAGGTATATGATAGAAGATTGGACGAGATTGCTGAAAAGTTAAGATCTTTGGAATCTTAGAATTCTTTGGGCTTCGATGTGATGGATATGGGACTAGTAGATGGGGTGAGAATTTCCCACAAATTCAAGCCCCCATGCTTTGAAAATTACAATGGTACCTCTTGTCCTCGCACTCATCTGCAGTCTTTCTTGGGAAGGCTCAAAGCTTACACCATGGATGAAAAGTTATGGATGTTCTACTTTGAGGACAGTCTGACTGGAGCTTCAAGAGAATGGTATTCGCATTTGTCTAGGGCCACCATAAGATGTTGGAAGGAATTGGCCGAGGCTTTCATCCGTCAATATCAGTACAACCTGGACATGGCTCCCAATAGAACTCTTCTAATGGGCATGACTCAGTCTTCTAGAGAGAGCTTCCGGGATTATGCTCAAAGATGGAGAAAGCTTGCTGCTGCTGTCCAACCACCCATGTTAGAAAGGGAAATGGCTGAGATGTTCATGAACACATTGCAAGGGACTTATATTGATAGACTGGCTGCTTTCTCCTCTACCAGTTTTGGTGATATGGTCATAGCTGGTGAGAGGATTGAAAGTCTCTTGAAGATGGGCAAAATCTCCGATAGTGGTGCAAGTTCCTCCAGCAATCCCAGAAAACCTTTTGCGGGACCCCGAAGGGCAGGTGAAACAAATTCCATTCATACAAGCAGGGGCTTGCCTCAATATGCTCACCGGTCAGTAGCAGTTGTTACCATCCCAACTCCAATTCCACAATAATCATCATATCCTCAACAACAACAACCACAGTATCAACAACAAGCTCATTATCCACAACAAAGGTCGTACAACAACAACAATAGCAACCAATAGCAGCGTCCCTTCCAACAGAGGACATCATAAGAAAACAGGGTAATTGACCCAATCCCAATGCCGTATGATGCACTCTGTCGCTCCCAGGATTATCATCCTAGTACAAACGCGAAAGTGGCGCGGAAAAGGTAGAGTCGCCAGCCAGACATTTTTATCCCGAATGAATGGGAAAGGTAATGTTGCACAAACCTGAGGAAGAAGGAAAAGACAAGGTCCTGCGAACCAAAGATCTGAGTTCGGGAGTCGGTTATGACCTGGGAAGGTATTAGCACCCCAGATCGTTTGTCGTACCCGACGGGATCCGCGCTTGCTTGTTTTGTTTCAAAGGGTGAGAAGAATAACTACTGCTGAATAAAACCGCTAACTGGAATGGAAATGAGGAATGAAAAAGGAATAAAAAGAGAGAATGGAAAGAAATGATAAGAAAGAGGGAAATGTAGGGAAAATAAAGAATATGCTCGAACGGGCCCTACCCCGCTGCCTACGTACCTCATCGGGATAATGAGCATCAGAGTCGATGTAGTTCGCCTAACTAAGGCGGGAACTATTTGTTTATGTTTTTTATGCTGGAACTGCGTATGTCTATGCTCAGGTGTTGCAGGCTCGTCTGGTACGAGTGCGTTTACCGTCTTGCATGAAAGAAAAGTCGTCGCAAGTTCGCGTTGAGAGTGAATGAGATGAGAAGAGAAGTTCCCGCAGGATAGTCGCTTGTTATTTGTTTTTGTCTTTTATGATAAGTGTTTTGAATTTTGTTTGTGAACTGTCTTGTACTAAGACCTATCCATCGCGGGAAGCATTTACACCTCGCCCCGAAACAGGACGCGTATAAACACTCCGCAACAAAGTCTCGTGTCGTACAAGATTGTTCGGTTTATCCTTAGATGTTTTATTATTTTCTTCATGAGATGAGAAAGAATGACTCAAATTGGAAAAGGAAAAATCTAATGGGAACTAAGACACCCTAATTTTTTATTGATTTATTTACATGGGAAATCCTATGGTTTGTGAGGTCTCCTAATCCTAATGAGAAAAAGCACCTAGAACTAATAGAATGCAACTTACTTCCTAAGGAAGATAAGTTGCATCTAAAGCCAAGGGGAACCTATACAAGTGATATTAATCAACATAACAAAACCTTAAAAAATGAATGACAAAATAAAGCCCAAAACTAAACAATTCAAATAAAGGCATGAATTAAAATAGTCCTATTTATTTATTCTAATTCTAATTAAAATGGAACTTAAGTCTAAGTCCTAAACTAAGGTCATACCTAATATTTTTCTTCTAAAAAATCAACATCTAAACTAGCCTAAGTCCATGTTAACTTCTAAGATTAAATCTAAACTAAACTATATTTTTTTATTGAATTTAATATCAAAGCCTAAACTAAAAAAAAATGCATGTAACAAAGCCTAAGACTAAAATCCTAAAAAATAGCAAAACCTCTGGAAAAATTATGAAAATTAATCTATGGGGTCCTAAGATTACCTATAATATTTTATTAAAAGGAATCCTAAAAAATCCTATTTTTTCTATGCCTAAAAATTGTCTATTTCCAGCTATGAATTAACCACTAATTTCTAAAGAATAATCTACTAAAACTTAAGATAAAGTGATCTAAAAAATCCACAAAAATTAACCTAATTAATATCATGAGTCTTCTAATTACAGTAAAAAAGAATGGGCAAAAAAAGTTACTGGAAGGTAAAAATATAAAATCTATAAATTTGTGTATGTTAGAGAAAATCTATTAAAAACTAATTACAAGAAAAATTCAACATAAAATCAAAAATAAAGAAAAAACAGAAAAATAAAATGCTAAACAATTCTAAATTGAATTAAAACTACTTAATTTTTTTTTTGGGAATTTTTCTACTCATTTTCCTATTTTTTGTGAATTAATTCTAAACATATGGTAAAACAAAAACTTAAATTCTACAGAAATAAATGGGGGGTTCAGGAAGTGTTTTTATTAGTTGTTTTCTTTAATGGGCTTAGAAACAGGGGTGCAGAAAGCAAAGAACCAGGGCCCAGACTCGCAGGAAATAGAAAGAGGTGTAGTAAGCAATTCTTCCATGTTGTTTTCGTGATGGGCCCTAAAACAGGTGTGCGAATAGTAACAAAAACAAAAGCCTAGAATGCAAGATTTCAGGGAGGTGCATTAAGCAGAATTTTTAGTTTATTTTCCTATACGGGCCTTGAAACATGGGGGTGGAGATAGCAAAAACGAGATAGCCTACCGGACGGTGACAAGTGTCACCACCGGAGTGGCCGGGAATCCCAAAACAACCTCATCCTTATCTCCTCAAGAATCTTTGGAATTCAGGATTTAAAAATTAATTTGAAAAAATCAACGTGATTACTGGTTGTTGTTGAGTTTCAATGTTGATTAATTGGATTTAATTATGAATTATTCCCAATAATCCTTTCAATTACACTTATGATTTACACTAAAACACATAATTAACATCAAATATATAAAAGCAGAAGAACAAGAACGAAGAAACCCTAAGCCCTATTCCCCCGCGGCGGCCACCTTCTCCTCTTCCTCATCTTCACGCCGTCAAACTCATCTTCTTAGCAGCCATCGTCACCTTTTATCACCTCCGTCTCCTCCATCCATAAAAACTCTAAAGCCTTCCTCATCTCCTTCGCCGCCTCTCTTTCAACTTCATCTTCATCTTCCTCGTTCTGAAACCAAACCTAACCTCCTTCATGCTCTATGAACTATACCTAAATATAACCAAAACTCTTAGAAATCAAAACAAGAAACCACACTAACTCAATCGCGCCCTAGAACAACGAATCTCCGATTACAAAATAAAAGGGTACGCCCAAAGATTGTTCAGATTCACACCTGGAAAATGAGGATTATGAGCGATTGAGAGCTTCTCTTGATGGAGATCAATACCGATGACACGCGATGCTTCCGGTAGGCGTTTTGGCTCAATACTGTGCGTTCTTGAATGTTGTGGTAGCTTGCGAGCTTTGATGAAAACTTGAAGCTGAATTGATGTTGGAGTTTGCGGAGAACGAATGAAGTGATACAAGGTTCAAGGATTTGGAGTCTGCGGGAAGAATCCGTTAAATCACTAGGGAATTGAGGTATGCGAAAGTCAGCTTCTTACTCCATTTCTTCGATCCCTTTTCCTATTTTCTAACTGTGATTCTTATGGTTGATTCGGTTTGATGGTTCGAAGATGTTGCTTGTGTGATGCAGGGTTCGGGTCTTAGAAGATGGATGAAGGTGAGGAAGATTTGAAAGATTATGGAAGAATGGTGGAGGAAATTGAAGAACCGAAAATGGTTGGAGAAGAATGGTTGAAGTGAAGGATTTGGACAATGGTGGGAAGATTGAAGATGGAGAGAATGGTTAAGACTTGAAGAAAAATCAGAAAAGTGGTGAATAGGGGAGTTGAAGAAGAATGGAATTATGTTTTATAGAGGTGAAGATCAAGGCTAGATTGGTCAATTCTCAGGTAATCAGTTAGAGTTTGTTATGATTTCGTAACTAATTTGAGTTGTGATCCTCTGCTTCTTCTCTCTTGTAGTGTTCTCTAAACTTCTTTTGTTTTATCATTCTGGAATGCAGATGGAGGGTTGTGATTGAAGGAGAGGGAAATGTTCGCAGAACTTTTTAGATTGAAGAAGCTTGGTTATCCTTTTTTTAATCTTGTTTTTTCGGATGATGATGTCGCAGAATGTTGGTTCAATGATGAAGATGATTGAAAGGTTTTTGAAGGTTGAAAGAGAGTTGAGAAAATTGAAGAAAAAGGTCAGAAGTTTGTTAGAGTTTGTTGTGAGTTTGTAACCGATTTTTCCATTGAGTTTCTTCAGCTATCGATTTGTACAAAGTCCTGCTAACTTACCTTTTTGTTGTTGTGATTTTTCTGATTTTCAGAAGCTTGTGAAGCCATTGATGGTGAAGATACCATGACTTTGAATGATGATGAAGAGTTGATGGAAAAGGATGATAGTGTGTGAAGGTTTCAGATGTGAGAATTGATGAAGAAAAATGAAGAATGGTGATGTGGATGGAAGGTTCAATAATCGATTCTGTTTACAGTTGTAAAATGAACTTTCTGATAAATTTCCTATTTTTACTGCTACTGAGTTCTTTGCATTATTCTACTCAGTTTTATTTATTTGTTTTGTAATCGATTTTCAGAGTTTTCCAACCAAAGTAACTGAATCTTGATAACAATTTCTGTAACTGAATCTAAGTTTCCTCTGTTGTAACTTTTTTGATAATAGAATATCTTCTCCCAATTCTGTCGGAAACTTCAAGATGATACTCTTTTCGGTTCTGTTATAATTTCTCCTTTTTTTTGTTGTAATTTTTTCATTTTGAATGAAGAAAATCTCATGGAAAGTCTCCACTACTGCAGTGGAATTCCGCGTGTAGTACCGTACCGCCCGAATTCTAATATCTAAGCTTGCCTGATATGTAGAGAAGTCCAATTTCGCTTTTCCCTTGGTCAATTGTCTCTACCTTTTACAAATTGATCATAAACTCCTCAATTGCATATGTTAGTTCAACATATAAAAAGAAATTACACCATGTGAATATAAATTTTGTAATGATTTGAAGAAAGGTTTATGGACAAGAAATTGGGATTTATTGAATGAGTTTGGATAAAAATTCAAAATGGGTCAAGAAAAATAACCATCAAATGGGCTTTAGAAATGACAACAAATGACTATACGGGTTTATTGGCAAAAAAAGAAAAAAGAAAAAGGATTATGGCATGATGGCTTAAATGGACATGATTAAATTCGAAATCCCATTGGTCAAGTGAGATGGGTTGGCTTACTAAGATGGAGTTTAAAGAGAATAACTTGCACAATGAATGTGGTTTTTTAAGAGACGACTTAAAAATGAATGAAATTGGGCTTTAAAATGAATATAGTCAATGGTAAAAACTTGGATTTGAAGTGAATACTCAAATGAGCTTATGGTAACCTTTGAATGACCTTGAATGCCTTTAATTTGAGAAATGGAATTGGACAAGTGAACAGAAATGGGAATTTGGGGATACGGATGATAGACCTTGAATTTATTTGAATCGTGAATGAATGTGATTTAAAATGGTTATTGATAATGAAATGAACACTCGAACATGGATCATAACACCATAATAGATTCCACACAATCCCAAATTATTGTTCCATAAACCAAATGGATCCAAACCAATCTTTAATACACCAGACCTCAATTGGTAGAGTGCCTTCAAACCAAATCATGAACAAGAATTCCAAATTCCCCTTGAGATATTCAATGATGAGAACACAACTTGAGACATTAAGAAGAGCCAACACTCTTATTTCAAGCAAATCTGCTTGAACACCTCAGTAATGGGTTAGATACACCCGTGAATATTCTCCAGAAGTTCAATCCATAATGGATACAGATAAGGTATGAAACCCTAATTTTATATGGCCTTGATCACATGCCATAGGAGCCAATGCAATGCGTGATTGAATGTTATGACCTAATGAGAAATGCGGATGAATGCGAAGCGATAAGCCAATAAAAAGAATAAATATGAGGGCAAATTTTGAGGTATTACAGCTGCCCCTATTCAATCATCTGCAAGCCTGAACGAATAATTGCAACGGCTTTTATACGTTCAAGGCGTGGAGTGATTGAATACTCGAATAAACCTGGAAATTTGCACAATGAGGGTAATGGAAATGCCATCTGCCCACTTACTTATTTATATATTATTTGGTTTTGACCTCTGAATAGGTAGCGAAAATAGAACCAGGTGGAAATATGTTGGGAAGAATGCCATCCTCGAATGACAACTCGCACGGGATCCTCGGATACAGTACTAAAAACCATCCTCGAATAGAAACACGATAGTATACCGGCCGCAGGCGATAACCATCAATCACCAAAGACTGACCTCGGACAGATTTTGCAAAATAGACAAACTGACCTCGATCAATAAGCTCAAAAAGTGAACTACTATCCTCGAATAATAGCCACACAAAACAAAAACAAGACCAACCGCAGAAGGACTTGAAGAAAAGAATGCCATCCTCGAATGACAATTCAAAATATCCTTGGATCTAACACGAAACCATCCCCGAATGTAGACGCAAAGGTATACCAGCCTCGACTGATAACCAAACACAAAGCTGACCTCAGACAGACTTTGCAAAAGAGACAAACTGACCTCGATCAATAAGCTCAAAAAGTGAACTACTATCCTCGAATAATAGCCACAACAACAAGAAATGCCATCCTCGAATGACAAATCAAAAGATCCTCGGATCTAACACGAAACCATCCTCGAATGGAGACGCAAAGGTATACCAGCCTCGACTGATAACCAAACACAAAGCTAACCTCAGACAGACTTTGCAAAAGAGACAAACTGACCTCGATCAATAAGCTCAAAAAGTGAACTACTATCCTCGAATAATAGCCACAACAACAAGAAATGCCATCCTCGAATGACAAATCAAAAGATCCTTGGATCTAACACGAAACCATCCTCGAATGGAGACGCAAAGGTATACCAGCCTCGACTGATAACCAAACACAAAGCTGACCTCAGACAGACTTTGCAAAAGAGACAAATTGACCTCGATCAATAAGCTCAAAAAATAAACTACTATCCTCGAATAATATCCACACAAAACAAAAACATGACCAACCACAGAAGGAATTGAAGAAAATAATGCCATCCTCGAATGACAATTCAAAAGATCCTCGGATCTAACACGAAACCATCCTCGAATGGAGACGCAAAGGTATACCAGCCTCGACTGATAACCAAACACAAAGCTGACCTCAGACAGACTTTGCAAAAGAGACAAACTGACCTCGATCAATAAGCTCAAAAAGTGAACTACTATCCTCGAATAATAGCCACAACAACAAGAAATGCCATCCTCGAATGACAAATCAAAAGATCCTCGGATCTAACACGAAACCATCCTCGAATGGAGACGTAAAGGTATACCAGCCTCGACTAATAACCAAACACAAAGCTGACCTCAGCCAGACTTTGCAAAAGAGACAAACTGACCTCGATCAATAAGCTCAAAAAGTGAACTACTATCCTCGAATAATAGCCACAACAACAAGAAATGCCATCCTCGAATGACAAATCCAAAGATCCTTAGATCTAACACGAAACCATCCTCGAATGGAGACTCAAAGGTATACCAGCCTCGACTGATAACCAAACACAAAGCTAACCTCAGACAGACTTTGCAAAAGAGACAAACTGACCTCGATCAATAAGCTCAAAAAGTGAACTACTATCCTCGAATAATAGCCACACAAAACAAAAATAAGACCAACCGCAGAAGGACTTGAAGAAAAGAATGTCATTCTCGAATGACAATTCAAAAGATCCTTGGATCTAACACGAAACCATCCCCGAATGTAGACGCAAAGGTATACCAGCCTCGACTGATAACCAAACACAAAGCTGACCTCAGACAGACTTTGCAAAAGAGACAAACTGACCTCGATCAATAAGCTCAAAAAGTGAACTACTATCCTCGAATAATAGCCACAACAACAAGAAATGCCATCCTCGAATGACAAATCAAAAGATCCTCGGATCTAACACGAAACCATCCTCGAATGGAGACTCAAAGGTATACCAGCCTCGACTGATAACCAAACACAAAGCTGACCTCGGACAGACTTTGCAAAAGAGATAAATTGACCTCGATCTATAAGCTCAAAAAGTAAACTACTATCCTCGAATAATAGCCACACAAAACAAAAACATGACCAACCACAGAAGGACTTGAAGAAAAGAATGCCATCCTCGAATGACAATTCAAAAGATCCTCGGATCTAACACGAAACCAACCTCGAATGGAGACGCAAAGGTATACCAGCCTCGACTGATAAACAAACACAAAGCTGACCTTAGACAGACTTTGCAAAAGAGACAAACTAACCTCGATCAATAAGCTCAAAAAGTGAACTACTATCCTCGAATAATAGCCACAACAACAAGAAATGCCATCCTCGAATGACAAATCAAAAGATCCTCGGATCTAACACGAAACCATCCTCGAATGGAGACGCAAAAGTATACCAGCCTCGACTGATAACCAAACACAAAGCTGACCTCAGCCAGACTTTGCAAAAGAGACAAACTGACCTCGATCAATAAGCTCAAAAAGTGAACTACTATCCTCGAATAATAGCCACAACAACAAGAAATGCCATCCTCGAATGACAAATCCAAAGATCCTTAGATCTAACACGAAACCATCCTCGAATGGAGACTCAAAGGTATACTAGCCTCGACTGATAACCAAACACAAAGCTAACCTCAGACAGACTTTGCAAAAGAGACAAACTGACCTCGATCAATAAGCTCAAAAAGTGAACTACTATCCTCGAATAATAGCCACACAAAACAAAAATAAGACCAACCGCAGAAGGACTTGAAGAAAAGAATGCCATTCTCGAATGACAATTCAAAAGATCCTTGGATCTAACACGAAACCATCCCCGAATGTAGACGCAAAGGTATACTAGCCTCGACTGATAACCAAACACAAAGCTGACCTCAGACAGACTTTGCAAAAGAGACAAACTGACCTCGATCAATAAGCTCAAAAAGTGAACTACTATCCTCGAATAATAGCCACAACAACAAGAAATGCCATCCTCGAATGACAAATCAAAAGATCCTCGGATCTAACACGAAACCATCCTCGAATGGAGACTCAAAGGTATACCAGCCTCGACTGATAACCAAACACAAAGCTGACCTCGGACAGACTTTGCAAAAGAGATAAATTGACCTCGATCAATAAGCTCAAAAAGTAAACTACTATCCTCGAATAATAGCCACACAAAACAAAAACATGACCAACCACAGAAGGACTTGAAGAAAAGAATGCCATCCTCGAATGACAATTCAAAAGATCCTCGGATCTAACACGAAACCATCCTCGAATGGAGACGCAAAGGTATACCAGCCTCGACTGATAAACAAACACAAAGCTGACCTCAGACAGACTTTGCAAAAGAGACAAACTAACCTCGATCAATAAGATCAAAAAGTGAACTACTATCCTCGAATAATAGCCACAACAACAAGAAATGCCATACTCGAATGACAAATCAAAAGATCCTCGGATCTAACACGAAACCATCCTCGAATGGAGACGCAAAGGTATACCAGCCTCGACTGATAACCAAACACAAAGCTGACCTCAGACAGACTTTGCAAAAGAGACAAACTGACCTCGATCAATAAGCTCAAAAAGTGAACTACTATCCTCGAATAATAGCCACAACAACAAGAAATGCCATCCTCGAATGACAAATCAAAAGATCCTTGGATCTAACACGAAACCATCCTCGAATGGAGACGCAAAGGAATACCTGCCTCGACTGATAACCAAACACAAAACTGACCTCAGACAGACTTTGCAAAAGAGACAAACTGACCTCGATCAATAAGCTCAAAAAGTGAACTACTATCCTCGAATAATAGCCACACAAAACAAAAATCTGACCAACCGCAGAAGGACTTGAAGAAAAGAATGCCATCCTCGAATGACAATTCAAAAGATCCTTGGATCTAACACGAAACCATCCCCGAATGTAGACGCAAAGGTATACCAGCCTCGACTGATAACCAAACACAAAGCTGACCTCAGACAGACTTTGCAAAAGAGACAAACTGACGTCGATCAATAAGCTCAAAAAGTGAACTACTATCCTCGATTAATATCCACAACAACAAGAAATTCCATCCATGAATGACAAATCAAAAGATCCTCGTATCTAACACGAAACCATCCTCGAATGGAGACGCAAAGGTATACCAGCCTCGACTGATAACCAAACACAAAGCAAACCTCAGACAGACTTTGCAAAAGAGACAAACTGACCTCGATCAATAAGGTCAAAAAGTGAACTACTATCCTCGAATAATAGCCACAACAACAAGAAATGCCATCCTTGAATGACAAATCAAAAGATCCTCGGATCTAACACGAAACCATCCTCGAATGGAGACGCAAAGGTATACCAGCCTCGACTGATAACCAAACACAAAGTTGACCTCAGATAGACTTTGCAAAAGAGACAAACTGACCTCGATCAATAAGCTCAAAAAGTGAACTACTATCCTCGAATAATAGCCACACAAAACAAGAAATGCCATCCTTGAATGACAAATCAAAAGATCCTCGGATCTAACACGAAACCATCCTCGAATGGAGACTCAAAGGTGTACCGGCCGCAGGCGGTAACCAGAAACAACAAAAATAGGACAAGATGGAACGGGATCGTTGTACATAAACGAGAGCCCAAGAAAACAGGACCATTGTACAAAACGGGAACCTGCAACGCGACTGTTGTACCAAACAAGACGCAGAATAAGTGGCAAACATTGACTTGAAAAGAAAAAGATGTCTGGAAAATGATATTGGTATCCTCTGTGCGGAGTACTTCAGTTTGAGAAGATATTCGTAATATACCTCAAAATTGGCCCATGCTGGGATGCATATGTTTGGATTTATGGCGTAATGCTCTCTGACGATGGAAATGCTACGCTTGGAGGATGCAAATGTGATAATGATTATGCGAATGAAAATGCAAAGGATCTCCTGATAAGGAAACTGCAGGCGTCCCAGATAGCTAGACTGGAGAGAAACTGATGATCACTGCCCTGATCTGACCCATCCTGATAAGGAGGAAACAACTCTGCAGGGAAAGCTGTTAATAATTCACCGGCTCTGAACAGCCGCCACTGCCAAAAATAAATTGGACTTTGAGATTGGAGTGCCAAGACCCTGCTGGAGATGAACTCTTCTTGTACCCTGGTGGGGAAGTGAGGACCCCCTGACTTGGTTGAGAACCAAAGGCATGATATTGTTGAGGAAGCAACTGCTGGAGAGGCATGACACTCCTTGTACTGCTGGGAATTGCCCCTGTCTGAAGGGAAACCTCCGCTTGGGGAGGACACCCACTCTCTGCTACCTTGCTGGGTAAAATTTCAACTTCCACATGGCTGGGGATGATTGGAGACACCCTGGGAGACACCTGTTTCTGTTCAAACAAAAGGGAATGCCCCTCCTGGATAATAGTTTTTAGCTTTGTTAGCAACACCAGGACCTGTACCTGCATGAACACAATCGATAGTACCTGCAACATAGAGAGTTAGTTTGGGACCCGCTTGCCCCAGGCTCATAGCATGAACCATTGTCTGGGCATCTCGACACCCTTTCAGAGTTGCATTAAATGTTTCTATTCTCCTGCACGAGTTAGAAAGCATTCAAATGTTCACAACACAATGCAAGTCACAATTTGCTAGACATTTTCACAATCAATCAATTCTAGATGAGAAAAAGTAAAAACAAAGAAGCAAAGTAGTCAAATTGAATGAAGTTGAATTCTTATTGACTTGGAAAGGTGGCCCTGAATAGGCAATACAAAGGAAGCAGTTCCCTGGAATGAGGGAACAACTAAAAAGAAAAACAAACTATCCTATTGGCAATGTGAAAAGTGAATCTCATCAAGTCTCAACCCAGTTATGACTCGTATGCCTTCAAGACGCTCCGCTCTCTCTGCCTCTTGAGAAAACGTAAGTGAATTGATCTTCAACCCTTAGGATAGCCTCACATGTATGTAGGTCGTGGATCTTGTAGATCGCAGTCGTTCGTGTTAATCCCTCTTTTGCGTGGATCGCCTTTTAAGGTTTTCAATCCACCGGGATACCCTTTTTTGCCTGAATTGTCCGATGTGGCTTTTCAACTCAGCGGGTGTACATTTTTTTCCGAGATTTCCCTAACTTTTGCCCGAGCCTTTTATTCTGTTTTTGGCTTGCCGGGATGCCCATTTTTTCCTGGATCTTTATTCTGTTTTTATCCAGCGGGTCCTTTTTACACGAAGTATTTTCTTACTGCGTCTGCGTTGACAGGGGATTGGAAGTCTTCTCCGTCCATGGTTGTCAACATTAAGGCTCCGCCTGAGAAAACCTTCTTAACCACAAACGGTCCTTCATAGTTGGGTGTCCACTTGCCCCTGTGATCGTTGAGAGGAGGAAGAATCCTTTTCAGCTCTAAATCTCCTGGCGTGTACCTCAGTGGTCTCACCTTCTTGTCAAAAGCCTGCTTCATTCGTCGCTGATACAACTGTCCATGGCATACAGCTGCTAGACGCTTCTCTTCAATGAGGCTCAATTGATTATATCTGGATCGGAGCCACTCAGCTTCATCTAGCTTGATATCCATCATCAACCTCAACGAGGGGATTTCCACTTCGATTGGTAGGACTGCCTCCATACCATACACCAATGAGAATGGAGTTGCCCCAGTTGAAGTGCGTACTGATGTCCTATACCCATGCAACGCGAATGGTAACATCTCATGCCAGCCTTTGTACGTCACAACCATCTTCTTCACAATCTTCTTGATGTTTTTATTAGCCGCCTCGACGGCGCCATTCATCTTCGGACGATATGGAGAAGAGTTGTGGTGTTCTATTTTGAAGTCTTGACACAAGTCAGCCATCATCTTGTTGTTGAGATTAGAACCATTATCAGTGATGATCCTTTCAGGAATTCCGTATCGGCAGATGATGTCTCGTTTAATAAATCGGGCGACCACTTGCTTAGTGACATTGGTGTAGGACGCCGCTTCAACCCACTTCGTGAAAGAATCAATAGCAACTAGGATGAAGCGATGACCATTAGAAGCTGTTGGCTCAATCTTGCCAATCATATCGATGCCCCACATAGCGAACGACCATGGTGAAGACATGACACTCAACGGATTCGGAGGCACATGGACCTTGTCGGCATAAATTTGACACTTATGGCACTTACGGGAGTACTTACAACAATCAGATTCCATGGTAATCCAATAGTATCCTGATCTCAACAATTTCTTGGCCATGGCATGTCCTCCAGCATGGGTGCCAAAGGAGCCTTCGTGAACCTCCTGCATTAACATGTCTGCTTCGTGTCTATCCACACATCTGAGCAGTACCATGTCAAAGTTCCCTTTGTACAACACACCATCTTGATTAAAAAAGAAACCTCCTGCCAGTCTTCTAAGGGTCTTCTTATCCTTACTATATGCCCCAGCCGGGTATTCTTGAGCCTTCAGGAATTGTTTGATGTCATGGTACCAAGGCTTGTTATCTTCACCATCATCAACTGCAAAGACATAAGCGGGTCTTTCAAGACGGGAGACCGAAATTCGAGGCACGAAATTCTCTTGACAAACTTTAATCATGGACGACAAAGTTGCGAGAGCATCGACGAACTGGTTTTCGTCTCTAGGAATATAGTTCAGCTTGACTTTGGTGAAGAAAGTTAACAGCCTCCTGACATAATCTCTGTAAGGAATCAAATGAGATTGATGAACCAGCCATTTGCCATTAACTTGATTTACCACTAAAGTAGAATCTCCGAAGATCTCAAGGTTCTTGACTCGCAAGTCTATCGCCTCTTCGATCCCCATGATACAAGCTTCATACACCGCCTCATTGTTAATGCATTCGAAAGTCAACCGAGCGGCTAAAGGTGAGTGAACCCCTTCTGGCGAGATAATAACAGCACCCACTCCACTTCCATTTATGTTTACAGCCCCGTCAAACATCAACTTCCATCTGGATTCGGGGTCGGGCCCCTCCTCCGGAAGTGGTTCTTCGTAGTGTTTCGACTTGAGGAACATGATGTCCTCATCCGGAAACTCAAACCTCATGGGTTGATAATCATCGATCGGTTGCTGGGCCAAGTATTCCGACAACACACTCCCCTTGATTGCCTTTTGTGAAGTGTATTGTATGTCATACTCCGTTAGTATCATCTGCCAACGGGCCACTCTTCCTGTCAAAGCTGGCTTCTCAAAGATGTATTTCACAGGATACATCTTGGAAATTAAGAGAGTAGTGTGAGTCAGCATGTACTGTCTTAGTCGGCGAGCAGCCCATGCCAAAGCGCAACAAGTTTTCTCGAGTAGTGAGTATCGCGTCTCACAATCGGTAAACTTTTTGCTAAGGTAATAAATGGTGTGCTCTTTTCGACCAGACTCGTCCTGCTGACCCAGCACACACCCCATCGATCCTTCAAGCACAGTAAGATACATAATCAAAGGTCTCCCTGGCACTGGAGGCATAAGAATTGGTGGTTCTAACAGGTATTCTTTGATTCAGTCGAAGGCTTGTTGGCAGTCTTCGTTCCATTTAATGGCCTGATTCTTCGTCAAAAGCTTAAAGATGGGCTCACACGTGGCCGTTAAGTGAAAAATAAATCGTGCAATGTAGTTTAGTCTCCCTAAGAAACCACGCACTTGCTTTTCAGTCTTCGGCTCAGGCATTTCTTGGATAGTTTTCACCTTGGCTGGATCAACCTCAATTCCTCGTTCACTAACAATGAAGCTGAGTAACTTGCTGGAACGAACCCCGAAGGTACACTTATTCGGATTCAACCTCAGTCTGAACTTCCGAAGCCTGTCAAACAATTTTGCTAGGTTAACCAAGTGCTCTTCCTCCGTCTGGGATTTTGCTATCATATCATCAACATAAACCTCGATTTCATGATGGATCATGTTGTGAAATAGCGTCACCATTGCCCGTTGATAGGTAGCTCCTGCATTCTTCAAACCAAATGGCATGACCTTGTAACAAAAGGTGCCCCAAGGAGTGATGAAAGTTGTCTTTTCCATGTCCTCGGGAGCCATCTTAATTTGATTATAGCCGAAGAATCCGTCCATGAAGGAGAACACGGAAAACTGAGCAGTATTATCGACAAGTACATCTATGTGAGGTAGAGGGAAGTCATCTTTGGGGCTAGCCCTATTCAAATCCCTGTAGTCCACACATATCCTGACTTTGCCATCTTTCATGGGAACCGGCACAATGTTAGCAACCCACTGAGGATAACTGGTCACGGCCAAGAAACCATCATCAAATTGTTTTTGTACTTCTTCTTTTATTTTAATTTCCATGTATGGACGCGTGCGCCTCAACTTCTGCTTTACCGGAGGACAATCTTCTCTGAGAGGCAGCTTGTGTACCACAATGTCAGTGTCTAAACCAGGCATATCTTGGTAGGACCATGCGAAGACGTCAACATATTCTCGAAGCATAGCAATCAAAAGAGTCTTGACAGATTCTTCTAATGCAGCTCCGATCTTGACTTCTTTCTTGTCTTCTTCAGTACCCAGGTTTATTACTTCGACATCTTCTTCGTGCGGCTGAATCATCTTCTCCTCCTGTTTAAGCAGTCTGGCCAATTCTTCAGGTAGATCGCAATCCTCTTCACCTTCCTCATCGACTTGATAAATTGGATTGTCGAAGTCATACTCAGCCATAACAGGGTCGTCATTGATAAGATCCGATGACGAGCACCTGCATGAATGGTGATTAATGCAAGGCTTTAGCAACAACTTGAGAAAAATGAGAAACATTGCCATTTTAAAACTTTTCTTTCTTTTTGAAAAGCAAAAGTAAAAAATGAAAGACAGAGAATAACATGAATGAGTGTGAAACGTCAGCTTTATTTATGATTGTGTTAATGAACAAATGAACCCTTACAAAGAGCTACTATGCCCCGGGCAATACATAGTGCTTTAATACAGGAAAACAGAAACAAAAAATTATTACTCTTCGAAAGAGGTGAATGAAATAAGCCTTTCTGATGTCCAATTGCTAAGCTGAGTTCCTGGAGCGGCAGGCTTGATCCATTCATCTAGGTCACAGTCACTATCGACAGCGTCATCCTGCACCGCACTGATGTTTCCGTAGTCTACCACTCTCGCACTTGTGAAAGCGATCGGGCTCTGACAACCTTTAGCATTTGGTCCAGACGATGACTTCCCAGGATGATAGCCAATACCGAACATATCTTTCTTCTCTGGCACTTCTACTGGACTGCCCCAGCCTTCTCGTACCCCAGACTCTACCAATTCAAGCGCTTGCTTATAAGAGGCTATGGAAACCCCCTTCTTCGGTACTTCAGGAGAAGTTGCCACTGCGGATGCTTACTCAGACTTCAAGGGCTCAAAAGTCTGACATGGGGTCTCAACTATTTCGCCATCCATCTCCACATATTTGAATGAAGCTAGATGACTAACAAAGATATCCTCTTCCCCACTGACAGTCACAACTTGACCCTCCCAGACAAACTTTAGTTTCTGATGGAGTGTAGACGATACCGCTCCTGCCGAATGTATCCAAGGTCTTCCGAGTAAACAATTATATGCAGGTTGGATATCCATTACGTAAAACATGGTATTGAAGATCTGTGGACCTACCTTGATGGGTAACTCCACCTCTCCAAACACCGATCTCCTCGACCCATCAAATGCTCGAACTACTAGATCACTGGGCTTCAGAACCACTCCATCATAGTCCAACTTCATCAGTGCTTTCTTGGGCAAGACGTTCAAAGATGATCCAGTATCTACCAACACGTGGGAGAGTACTGCACCCTTACATTCTAGAGAGATATGCAATGCCCGATTATGAGCACGCCCATCAGAAGTTAAATCCAAATCTGTGAAACCCAATCCATGACTGGCGTTGACGCTAGACACCACCGCTTCTAACTGATTTACAAAAATATCCTGAGGTACATATGCCTTGTTCAGAATATTCAGGAGAGCCTTCCTGTGAGAGTCAGAACACATGAGCAAGGACAATATGGAAATCTTCGACGGCGTCTGCTGCAGATGGTCCACAATCTTGTAGTCACTCTTCTTGATGATCCTCAGGAATTCTTCAGCTTCTTTATCAAAGGTGAGGTCTGGATCAGTTGATGGTGTAGGATCATTGACAACTACTGGCTGCTTCCCTCTTGCTCTAGCTTGGGCTTCTGCAGTATCTCTGGGTGGTATCACATTGTTTCTCAGTGTTTCCGGTGCAAACAACCTTCCACTTCTAGTAAAGCCCCCTACTCCAACGTTTTCTACTTGAGCTGGGGTTATACTAGTCGTGGCCAACTCTTGCCTCTGGCCATTGCAGTACACTTCACCACCATAATTCCAAGGAACAGCTCTGTCACTTTGGTACATTACTGGTCTAGCAGTGGTAATGGTTATTGGTGCCACTCTGGCCCGTGAAGGAACTTGAGATGGATCATAGAAGATAGTTACTGTGGAGACTTCACTTTCTTTTACAACCTTATCAAACTACAACATTCCCTCATCAATCATGCTCTAGATTTCGGCCTTCAACCGCTTACAACCATTTGTAGCTTCAGCACATCCCGGACAATCTTCTTCACATCCAGGAAAGATACCTTTCTTTAACAAGCAAACCTTGACAGCAATCAACGAAGTCTGCAAGTCGTCAACATCACACACCAAATTCAGGTTCTCCCCTTTATCAATTGCCCCAACCGTACCCCTGTGAGGAGGCATGGGATTCTGAAGCACATTAGGAGAAGGAGCAAAGTTGATCGCTTTAGTATCCAGTAAGTCCCGAACAACATGCTTCAATGCTTTACAGTTCTCAGTGGTATGTCCGGGAGCTCCGGAGTGAAATTCACATCTAGCATTTAAGTCATTACCCTCAGGAATTTGGCATGGCTTCGGAGGTTGCAGAGTTCGGAGTTGAATCATCTGAAGCTGTAGAAGATTCTTCAAAAGCTGTGAGTAAGACATCGGTGGAGCTTCGAAATGTCTATCCTTCGGCCTCTGAGGGTAATATGAACGAGGGGCTCTTTGCTGACACCCTTGTGAGCGCTGCGGCTGTGGTGGTTGGACCTGCTGTTGAACGGGTGGAGTTGAAATAGTGACAGGGGCCACTTGCTGATAATATCCTTGGTTAATCACTCCCCTCTGTGCATACACTGCACCTGTTTCTCCTTCCCTCCTTTTCACAAAGGGTTTCTTAATACCAGACCCTGAAGCACCTTCATTCTGGATTTTCCCCTGCTTAAGCCAACTTTCTATTCTTTCTCCAGTCAAGATGATGTCCGAGAAACCACTTGAGGAACCGCCAGCCAGACTTTCCATGAAATGCCCAGGGAGGGTATCCAGGAAAAGGTCGACCATCTCTCTCTCCAATAAAGGTGGTTGCACTCGAGCGGCTACTTCACGCCACCTCTGTGCATAATCTTTGAAGCTCTCCGAGCTCCTCTGAGTCAAACTCTGAAGCTGAGTGCGACTGGGTGCCATGTCAATGTTGTACTGATATTGCCTGAGGAAGGCTTCTCCCAAATCCTTCCAGCTTCTAATAGAGCTCCTCTCCAGCTTCATGTACCATTCCAAGGATCCTCCGGAGAGACTATCCTGGAAGTAGTACATCCAGAGTTTTTCATCTCGCGTGTGGGCAGCGATCTTCCGGTAGAAAGCCTGCAAGTGAGTCTTCGGGCAGGAGCTACCGTTGTATTTATCAAAAGCTGGTGGCCTAAATTTGTGTGGAATGACCACCCTAGGTACTAAACCCATGTCCGACACATTAATCCCCAAATTGTCTCTACACTCGAGGGCCTTGACCTTCTCAGCAAGCACCAAGAAGTCATTAAGATTTCCTTCACCGCCGAATCCCATGTCATTGTTGAAATACTGGAATTGGTCCTCCTGCCTGTCGTGCACTGGAGAGAAAGTTGCCATAGTTGGATCTGGAATATGAGGTCCACCTGGGCCGTTGTTGGCGTTGGGAGGAGCCTTTAGCCCACCAGAAGTGGTCGCATGAGCATTAGTATTAGGAGGAGTTAGCCCTTGAATTGCATTCCTCAGCTCCTGCTGTCCCTGAGCCATCCCTTGCATCAGGGTCATGAACTATGCCATCTTGGTACGGACTTCATTGAGCTCTGTCTGCATAGCGTCCATGGTTGTCCTTTGATTGCTGCGGGTCGCGTAGCGATGCGGGATATCTTGTCGGAGATACCGGGTCTTGGCAGCTCTCGCAATCTTTGCCTGAAACACAGATAAATTAAGCATCCCGTAGAAAAAACCTGCAAAGACAAAGACAAAATGTAAATGATGCGTATGCAATGCAATGTGTTCCTTTTATTCCCAAGTCTTTCCCTGTTTCCGGTCCTGGCATTAAGAGAAGATAAGAATTGGGAAGAAGACCCAAGCAATATAATGATGGATGTGGAGAATTGGCGCTCATTACCCCGTGTCGGTGCAATAAATAACGAACAAGAGATTCAGAACAAATCAATCACATAAACTGGAGTTTGAAATAACAAAGTCCCCGAAGGGTGCCAATCACAATAACAACAAAAGTACACCAAATAAAAGGAATCCCACAACAAGCCTGTGGGTAATCCCAGTACAATAACATGAAATTAAACCCTAGGGAACTCTAAATCTTGCAATCTCCAGCTAAGGCGCTTGACATCCTGGAACAACTGAACAATATCTGGATGATCGGGCTCCTGGATGAGTCTCAGAATGAGGAGGTCCCTCGTATCAAAAGAAGCGTGTAACTCCTCGATCTGCTGCAGGAACGCTGTCTCATTCTCCTTGCTTGGACCCGACTCGGCCTTTGACCTCTTCACATCAGCTTTCAACTTCAAGTCTTCTATTTCCTTTTGAGCTTCCTTTAATGCTTGTTGACTTTCTGCTAAACGTTGGAGACGACCCTTCTCTTGATGGTAAGCCTTCTGAAGGAGTTCTTTCTGCCCATCCAAAGAATCCTGAAGACTCTTAATTTCCAGTTCATGCTTGACATCTAACTCCTTTTGCTTCTTCAAATGGTCGGCCCATTTTTCTTGCCATAAGGTAACAAATTCATTGGCTTCACTCAGATCTTTCTTCTCTCTTCGGCGCTGGGCTGTCTTGTGAGTCTCAGCTAACCCCTTTTTCCTGAAGTAAAGCTCTCTCTCTTCGAAGTCCTTCTGCTTGAGACGAACTGCTTCCTCGGCTTGCACAGCTCTATCTTCTAACTGACGGTTCTGAATCATCAGTTTCTGACAAGAATTATAATCCTCCTGATTCTCCAACCTAAGCTGCTTAACCAAAGCTTCCAAATTCTGATAATCTTCCAAAGGCACCGTGGTAGGTGGTGGTAACGGTGCAGAGAAAGGGATTAGAGTCACTTGAGCTTTTTCTCTTACCCACGCTTCAAACTCGGGAAACATTTGGTTATTGCTCTTGCCCAGGCGATCTATACCCTTTCTATTAACCAGTTTCCAAGCACCTGCAGCCTCCCGCACCAATGGGAGATTATCCTTCACAGAAAAATAAAAGGTCTGATCCAGCTCTGAATCCTTGGGAACATTCTTCAAAGCGTATCCTAATTGTCTTCTCAAGAGTATGGGGATGTAGTTAATTCCCCCAGTTACTCCTAAGAGGGGAACATTAGGATACTTTCCACAGCTGGAGATAAGCTCTTTCCCTTTTAGCCTTAAAGTGAACCATCTGATGTCTTTGGCAGTCAACGTGTTGAGCTTTTGCGACCAGATTACTTTGGTATCCATGAACACTCCAGTAATAGGGATGTGCCTCATAAACCACGTGTAGAATAACTGAGCACAACATCTAACCGAGTCGCCTCGTCTCTTCTCATTCCTATAGTGCACTGAATAATACAAGTCACCTAGGAGAGTAGGTACCAGATTCTTCAACACAAACAAATGAATAGAATTTATGTCCACAAACTTGTCCATATCAGCAAACAAAACTATCCTATACACAGATAATGCCAAGATGGCGCAAACTGAATCCCACTGCTTTTCCACGGCACATTCTTCTGCTCTTCTGACCAGAAACTCTAAGGGAAAACTAAGCACTCCTGCCTTGGTGGCAACCAGATTAGCAGATACCTCTGATGGGCTCAAATAAAGAGCCTTAGCAATGTCGGCGTGAGTCAGCATCGTCATTTCCGAATTGAAAGGAATCTGATCTTTGATAGGTAGTCTCAAAATCTCAACATACTCTTCTAGCTGTGGACCTAGTTGGAAATCTGGAAATGCGAAACATCGGAGTCTAGGATCATAGTACTGTAGCAAAGTATGAATGGCACTCTTTTGCGAACTATCCAGGCTGAACACCATGTCCAAAATATCACCATATTGCTGTTTGAAGAAATCCAAATGACTCGGGGTAATGAGAGACACCATCTGCTTGAGCAAGTCCACTTTGGTATCAAAAAACTTGTAGAAAATATTCTTCTTCCTGACGTCTTCCATTATGAAGCAAAGATATGACTAGGAACTGGGAGTAATGTAAACCCAGAGAATAAAAGAAACACAAATGATTAATGATGATATGATGCTTATGCAAGGCAAGGCATGTGATCAGTGAAGTGTCTGTGATGTGCCAATCAAATAATCAGGTGTCGGTGCAAGGTCACAATATCTGTATATAATCATCCCTCTGATCCGGGATCCATATCTTAAAACCAGAAATCCAGATCACAAAACTGAACCGAGGCACGGTGGGTATGCTGAAGGTATTAGGGTTCCTGCAAACCTGTAAACCCCTCCCAATATCACGGGTGTGCTACTCGGGTCAACATCACGGACTCTCAAAGCCGAATAGCAATAATACGTTCACCATTTCTGAGAAATGGCTCATGACCAAATCAGGGAATCGGTTTGGCATTATGTACTACGCAGGGAGGTCTCAATTGAGTCCGGAAAAAACAAGCATCCCTCACAAGTCTCCAGCTTCAAGCACTTAATTGAGAAACAATAGTACATTCATCCCGAAGGGTACAATACTACCGTCATACGAACAATTTTGCTTTAACTGAATTCCTATGAGAGAACCAGGCCATCCTATGCGAGTTCCCAATGGACCCTCGGATGCGAGTGGGTTTGCCAACAAATGTGGTCTGCCACTGTCATCACTGGAGAGGGGTGTTCCCATTAAGGTCCTTGAAGATCGGTCACCAGATGCACATAACTGTCAAGGTCGTACCCTGAAGTGAGGTAATCCCCACACAGAATAGTTCCGAGACGGTCGCAATCTGGGTGTGGAACACATCGCCACCCATCATGGTGAGATACCATGGGAGTACAATGTCTGTCCACGCTAATCCTATAGTGCACTCAATCCGGGTATTTGGCTTATCTCACAGTAACTCCCATCCCGCAGAAAAAATGAAAACCAGCACAGCCAGACAGTCCAGTATAATATGATGCATGGAAAATAAAATACTGAAAGCGGTAAATAAATGCGGTGAAGTAAAGCTGTAAAGTAAAAACTGTAAATAAAACAGTAAAGCTAAACTAAAGCACACGGCTACAAACATATAAACACCCAAAGAAACAAAACCAAACAGGCGCTAGGATTGACTCTACAAGGGAAACCAGAAGAATCAGGTTATCCCCAGCAGAGTCGCCAGCTGTCGCTCCCGGGATTTTCATCCTAGTACAAACGCGAAAGTGGCGCGGAAAAGGTAGAGTCTCCAGCCAGACATTTTTATCCCGAATGAATGGGAAAGGTAATGTTGCACAAACCTGAGGAACAAGGAAAGGACAAGGTCCTGCGAACCAAAGATCTGAGTTCGGGAGTCGGTTACGACCTGGGAAGGTATTAGCACCCCAGATCGTCCGTCGTACCCGACGGATCCACGCTTGCTTGTTTTGTTTCAAAGGGTGAGAAGAATAACTGCTGCTGAATAAAACCGCTAACTGGAATGGAAATGAGGAATGACAAAGGAATAAAAAGAGAGAATGGAAAGAAATGATAAGAAAGAGGGAAATGTAGGGAAAATAAAGAATGTGCTCGAACGGGCCCTACCCCGCTGCCTACGTACCTCATCGGGATAATGAGGATCAGAGTCGATGTAGTTCGCCTAACTAAGGCGGGAACTATTTGTTTATGTTTTTTATGCTGGAACTGCGTATGTCTATGCTCAGGTGTTGCAGGCTCGTCTGGTACGAGTGCGTTTACCGTCTTGCATGAAAGACAAGTCGTCGCAAGTTCGTGTTGAGAGTGAATGAGATGAGAAGAGAAGTTCCCGCAGGATAGTCGCTTGTTATTTGTTTTTGTCTTTTATGAGATGTGAGAATTGATGAAGAAAAATGAAGAATGGTGATGTGGATGGAAGGTTCAATTATCGATTCTGTTTAAAGTTGTAAAATGAACTTTCTGATAAATTTCCTATTTTTACTGCTACTGAGTTCTTTGCATTATTCTACTCAGTTTTATTTATATGTTTTGTAATCGATTTTCAGAGTTTTCCAACCAAAGTAACTGAATCTTGATAACAATTTCTGTAACTGAATCTAAGTTTCCTCTGTTGTAACTTTTTTGATAATAGAATATCTTCTCCCAATTCTGTCGGAAACTTCAAGATGATACTCTTTTCGGTTCTGTTATAATTTCTCCTTTTTTTTGTTGTAATTTTTTCATTTTGAATGAAGAAAATCTCATGGAAAGTCTCCCCTACTGCAGTGGAATTCCGCGTGTAGTACCGCACCGCCCGAATTCTAATATCTAAGCTTGCCTGATATGTAGAGAAGTCCAATTTCGCTTTTCCCTTGGTCAATTGTCTCTACCTTTTACAAATTGATCATAAACTCCTCAATTGCATATGTTAGTTCAACATATAAAAAGAAATTACACCATGTGAATATAAATTTTGTAATGATTTGAAGAAAGGTTTATGGACAAGAAATTGGGATTTATTGAATGAGTTTGGATAAAAATTCAAAATGGGTCAAGAAAAATAACCATCAAATGGGCTTTAGAAATGACAACAAATGACTATACGGGTTTATTGGCAAAAAAAGAAAAAAGAAAAAGGATTATGGCATGATGGCTTAAATGGACATGATTAAATTCGAAATCCCATTGGTCAAGTGAGATGGGTTGGCTTACTAAGATGGAGTTTAAAGAGAATAACTTGCACAATGAATGTGGTTTTTTAAGAGACGACTTAAAAATGAATGAAATTGGGCTTTAAAATGAATATAGTCAATGGTAAAAACTTGGATTTGAAGTGAATACTCAAATGAGCTTATGGTAACCTTTGAATGACCTTGAATGCCTTTAATTTGAGAAATGGAATTGGACAAGTGAACAAAAATGGGAATTTGGGGATACGGATGATAGACCTTGAATTTATTTGAATCGTGAATGAATGTGATTTAAAATGGTTATTGATAATGAAATGAACACTCGAACATGGATCATAACACCATAATAGATTCCACACAATCCCAAATTATTGTTCCATAAACCAAATGGATCCAAACCAATCTTTAATACACCAGACCTCAATTGGTAGAGTGCCTTCAAACCAAATCATGAACAAGAATTCCAAATTCCCCTTGAGATATTCAATGATGAGAACACAACTTGAGACGTTAAGAAGAGCCAACACTCTTATTTCAAGCAAATCTGCTTGAACACCTCGGTAATGGGTTAGATACACCCGTGAATATTCTCCACAAGTTCAATCCATAATGGATACGGATAAGGTATGAAACCCTAATTTTATATGGCCTTGATCACATGCCATAGGAGCCAATGCAATGCGTGATTGCATGCTATGACCTAATGAGAAATGCGGGTGAATGCGAAGCGATAAGCCAATAAAAAGAATAAATATGTGGGCAAATTTTGAGGTATTACACACTCTTTCCACAATTCCTAAGGCTCAACCTAGTTGAGTTAAGGACGTTGGCCCCTCCAGATCCTCTCAATATGCCAAAGAACTATGATGCAGATGCTAGGTGCGCATTCCACTCAAACGCACCGGGGCATAATACTGAAAAATGCAGGGCCCTACAGATGAAAGTCCAGGATTTGGTGGACTCAAAAGCTCTCAATTTTACGCCGCCTCCGAACGTCACAAGAAATCCAATGCCTAGTCACAACGGGCCTAGGATTAATGCTATTGAGGAAGGCAAGCCATCTACATTGATTGATAATGTTACACATATTCAAACACCACTGGCTGAAGTCAAAATTCAACTTTTAAGATGCCAAGTGTTCCCAGGCTGTGGGGCCTGCTGTGAATTGTGTAAGACAGCTAGTAATGGTTGTGAGAAGCTGAGGATTGGCATAGATGGCCTTATCCAAGATGGAATCTTGCAAATTACTTCAACAGCTCCTGCATCAACTCTTGTCTCCACATCAATGGAACCTCCAACAACATCAACAATCATTCCTTCGGCAACAAATTCTCCTACAACAGCAACAACAATCATTCCTACCGATTCATCAACGTCACCAGCAATTACTCCGTCCATCACTTCAACAAGTCAAATTTCAACAACTATTTCTTCTACAACATCAGCATCCATTTTACCAAAGGAATCTTCTACAACGCCAGCAAAAGTTAATGAAGATGTCTCAACAGTTACAATCTACTATGACCCATCAAATGTTCCTCCAAGCAGCAATTTCCAGCAACAAATTGTGGCACCTCCTGCCAGACCTCCAGTCACAATATACTATGATCCTCACACCATTTCAGTTCCTTCTTCTGCAGCAATCAGCCCAGTTACCATTACGGTACCTGGGCCTGTTCCTTATGAAAGCAGTAATGCCATACCTTGGCATTACGGCTCTGATCTTTACTGCAATGGGGAGAAAATCACCTTGGATTCATCAACCTCTTCACCACAAATTGATAATGTTGGGGGAGGCGGAGGCTTCACCAGAAGCAGACGCCTTTTTGCCTCACAAACACAAAGACCTAATGCTGAAGCAGAAACTGCTGCTAAGGCAAAAGGAAAGAATGTGGTATCTGAAGAGCCATCTACCAAAGAAACTCAGAAGACATCTTTTGAACAAGATGTAAACGAGTTCATGAGAATCATCAAAAGGAGTGATTACAAGGTAGTGGACCAGCTTCACCAAACACCCTCCAAAATCTCCATATTATCACTGTTGATGTGTTCCGAGGCTCACCAGAATGCACTATTGAAGGTCCTGCAGGCACCATACGTGCCAGAGGAGATTAGAGTTAATCAGCTAGAAACTGTGGTTGCAAATGTCAACACCAGTCATGGACTGGGATTTACCAATGCTGACTTAACAACAGAGGGACGCAACCACAACAAGGCTTTGCATATCACCTTGGAATGCAAGGGTGCTGTTCTATCTCATGTGCTGGTGGACACTGGGTCGTCACTCAATGTTCTACCAAAGAAAGCCTTAGTAAAGCTGGAGGATGATGGCTTGGCATTGCGTCCGAGTAATTTGGTGGTGAGAGCATTTGATGGCTCTAAAAGATCAGTGCTTGGGGAGATTGATCTGCCTATGTTGATTGGCCCGCAAACCATCAAAACTACCTTCTTTGTGATGGACATACAGCCGGCCTACAGCTGTCTGTTGGGTAGACCCTGGATCCACGCCGCCAGCGCTGTTACGTCAACCCTTCACCAGAAGTTAAAATTTGAGTGGGAGGGCCAAGTCATTACCATTTGTGGGCAAGAGGATATCTTCGTTAGCCAGCTGGCTACTTTTAAATACATTGAAATGGATGGGGAGATCCATGAGACCATGAGTCAAAGGTTTGAGGCCCTTAATATCAATGAAGCATTTGTTGTGTCTGGGACCTCCATCACATCATATCAACAAGCCCGAAAGGTTGTTGAGGAAGGTACCGCTCAAGGCTGGGGCAAGCTGCTGCTAGTTGAAAAGAAAGAAGACCGATTCGGGTTGGGTTACAGACCAACTCGACAAGATCAACCAGAGGCTGCAATGGAGCCCAAGTTTGTCAGCGGGGGGATGCTCACCCTGGATGCTGTGAATAGTTTGGAAGATGAGTCAGAAGACGAGCGCAACCTGGAAAGCTGGATACGTCCAAGGATCCCGGGGAACCATGACTCAAACTGGTCTTCCCAGGAAATTATAAGAGTTACTCCTGCAGAGTAATTATTATTTCCAGTCTTTAAAGCATGCATCAAGTCTTGCATCTTGCCCAAGATGTCAGGGCTCATTTTGTAATCGGGTCATCTTGTATTTTGTGCAAACGATCAATTAATGAATATCAAGACATCTTTTGCAAATGAGTCTTTTCTTTTCCGCTCACTGTTTTTCATTTTTCATTTTTTGTACAAAAATAAAATGGCAATGTTTTTCAAAATAATAACTTCATTTCCACTTTTTTCTAAACAAGATAAAAATGATCACTAAAATGAACAAATCTAAACCCTTGTAGAGAGTGCCCTCCAGACTGCACCGACAACAACACCGCCATGACTTCGTATGACTTTGATAATCCGATTAATCAAGCCGATGAAGGGGTTGAGGAAGATTATGAGCTACCTGAAGAATTAGCCAGGTTTTTGAGACAAGAGGAGAAGATTATCACTCCTCATCAGGAGGAAGTTGAGACGGTTAATCTTGGTACAGAAGAAGACTTGAAAGAAGTTAAGATCGGGGCCTGTCTGCAAGATTCAGTAAAAGAGCAACTTATTGACATGCTTCGGGAGTATGTGGATGTTTTTGCTTGGTCTTATCAGGATATGCCAGGGTTGGACACTGACATTGTTATGCACAAGCTGCCTCTGAAAGAAGACTGTCCGCCAGTAAAACAGAAGTTGCGCCGTACTCGTCCAGATATGGCCATGAAGATAAAGGAAGAGGTACAAACACAGTGGGACGCTGGTTTCCTTGCTGTGACCAGTTACCCGCCGTGGGTTGCTAACATTTTACCTGTGCCTAAGAAGGATGGCAAGGTGAGGATGTGTGTGGACTATCGGGACCTGAACAGAGCCAGCCCGAAAGATGACTTCCCATTACCTCACATTAATGTATTGGTCGACAATACGGCTCAGTTCTCGGTGTTCTCCTTCATGGATGGATTTTCAGGATTTAATCAAATCAAAATGTCACCTGAAGTCATGGAGAAGACAACTTTCATCACACCCTGGGGCACATTCTGTTATAAGGTAATGCCATTCGGGCTGAAGAATGTTAGTGCCACTTAACAACGGGCTATGGTAACATTATTCCATGACATGATCCACAAAGAAATTGAATGTTATGTGGATGACATGATTGCTAAGTCCCTCACAAAAGAAGACCACCTGGTGAATCTGTTGAAGTTATTCAAGCGTCTGAGGAAGTACCAATTGAAGTTAAACCCCAACAAATGCACATTCGGGGTGCGATCCGGTAAGCTGCTGGGATTTATTGTAAGTGAGAAAGGGATTGAAGTTGACCCTGATAAAGTCAAAGCCATCCAAGAAATGCCTACACCAAAGACTGAAAAAGAAGTTTGGGGGTTTTTAGGTAGATTGAACTACATTTCAAGGTTCATATTTCACCTTAAAGCAACCTGTGAGCCTTTGTTCAAGTTGTTAAGAAAAGAACAAACGGTCAGGTGGAATGAAGACTGCCAAAAGGCTTTTGACAAAATCAAGGAATACCTACAAGAGCCTCTGATCCTTATGCCTTCAGTTGAAGGAAGACCTCTAATAATGTACTTGACAGTATTAGAAGATTCAATGGGGTGTGTGTTGGGCCAGCATGACGAGTCTGGTCGAAAAGAGTATGCAATTTACTACCTAAGCAAAAAGTTTACTGACTATGAACAACGTTATTCACTGCTCGAGAAAACTTGTTGTGCTTTAGCGTGGGCTACTCGCCGACTGAGATAGTATATGTTGACCCACACCACTTTGTTGATCTCCAAGATGGACCCAATCAAGTATATATTTGAGAAGCCAGCACTTATCGGACGAGTTGCAAGATGGCAAATGATTCTCACAGAATATGACATTCAGTACACATCTCAGAAAGCCATCAAAGGCAGTGTGTTGTCTGATTATCTTGCTGAGCAACCCATTGATGATTACCAGCCTATGAGATTTGACTTCCCCGATGAAGACATCATGTTCATAAAAGCAAAAGATCATGAAGAGCCTATTCACATTGAAGGGCCTGACCCAGAAGAAGAATGGACTATGATGTTTGATGGGGCTTTTAATATGAATGGTTGTGGTGTTGGTGCAGTACTCATAACACCTAAGGGAGTTCACATGCCTTTCTCGGCAAAACTCACCTTTAACTGCACTAACAACGAAGCTGAATACGAAGCTTGTATCATGGGTCTTGAGGAAGCCATTGACCTCAGGATCAAGACTTTAACTGTGTTCGGAGATTCAGCTCTGGTAATTAATCAAACCAACGGCAAATGGTATACTCACCAGGAGCATCTGATACCATACCGGGATTATACAAGGAGGTTACTTACATTCTTCACAACAGTCAAGCTTGAGTATATCCCTCGAGATGAAAATCAGTTTGCAGATGCTCTGGCTACCATTTCATCCATGATCAAAGTTCAAGCTGCCAACTTTGTGCCTCGGATTTCAGTATCCAGACTTGATAGACCAGCATATGTATTCGCTGCAGACCTTGCTAAAGATGATAAGCCTTGGTTCCATGACATCAAATGCTTCTTGGAGGATCAAACATACCCACCTGGGGCATCATCCAATGACAAGAAGATATTAAGAAGGCTGGCTGGTAGTTTCTTCCTGAATGTTGATGGTTCCTTGTACAAGAGAAACTTTGATATGGTACTTCTCAGATGTGTTGATAAGGCAGAGGCAGATTTGTTGATGCACGAGGTGCATGAAGGATCTTTTGGTACCCATGTTGGAGGGCATGCAATGGCTAAAAAGTTGTTGATATAAGGCTATTATTGGATCACAATGGATGCAGACTGTTGTGCTTATGCCAGAAAGTGTCATAAATGCCAGATTTATGCAGATAAAGTGCATATGCCTCTGAATCCTTTGAATGTGATGTCTTCACCCTGGCCTTTTGCCATGTGGGGCATTGATATGATTGGGAAGATTGAACCGACTGCTTCAAATGGCCACAGATTCATCCTGGTTGCCATTGACTATTTTACCAAGTGGGTTGAAGCAGCTTCCTATGCCAATGTCCCCAGACAAGTGGTAGCCCGATTCTTGAAGAGAGACATCATCTGCCGATATGGAGTGCCCGAGCGAATCATTACTGATAATGGTTCCAACTTGAACAACAAAATAATGGCAGAATTGTGTCGGGACTTCAAGATCCAACATCACAATTCTTCTCCTTATAGGCCAAAGATGAATGGCGCTGTAGAGGTAGCTAACAAGAATATCAAGAAGATTGTGCAGAAAATGGTGGTCACCTACAAAGACTAGCATGAAATGCTACCATTTGCCTTGCATGGGTACCGTACATCAATCAGAAGATCCATTGGGGCAACACCGTATCAGCTTGTTTATGGTATGGAGGCAGTCCTACCTATTGAAGTTGAATTACCCTCCTTGCGGGTGCTGATGGATGTTAAACTATGTGAAGCAGAATGGGTCTGATCCCAATACAAACAACTGAGTCTGATTAAAGAGAAGAGATTAGCTGCAATCTGTCATGGGCAGCTGTATCAGAAGAGAATGAAGAAAGCCTTCGATCAGAAAGTCAGGCTTCGGGAATACCAAGTAGGAGATCTTGTGCTGAAAAGACTCCTTCCTCCTCATACAGACCACAGGGGCAAGTGGACTCCGAATTACGATGGTCCATTCATAGTAAAGAAATTTTTCTCTGGTGGAGCATTGATGCTCAGTACTATGGATGGTGAAGATTTTTTATCCCCTGTGAATTCGGATGTAGTTAAAAAATACTTCGCATAAATGACCCGCTGGACATAAAAACAGAATGTAAGTCCAGGCAAAAATAGGGCATCCCGGCGAGTCAAAAACAGAATAAAAGACTCGGGCAAAAATAAGGGAAAATAAATAAAAAAATGTACACCCGCTGAGTTGAAAAGCCATATTGGACAGCTCAGGCAAAAAAGGGGATCCCGGTGGATTGAAAACCTGAAAGGGCGATCCACGCAAAATAAGGGAATAAGCGAACAACTGCATTCTGAATTCGTCTGTATCACTTACAACATGACAAGCTTCGAAGGGTTAGAACATCGGTCAGAATCAGCCTTCTTCAGAAAGCAAGATGAGAAGAACGTCAATGTCATACAAGTCATAGCAAAAGAGAAGCACACTGAAGCGTCATCAACATTGCCAGCATCTTTTTGTTTCTCAATTTGTAACAATCTCCTCATTTCAGGGGATTTGTTTCTTTGACTGTACTTGCCAAGTCAGGGCACAAAAATTAATAAAATCAGATTTTCAGTCACACTTTGTCTCGTACATTTTTATTTTCATTTGCAAAAATGTCTGATGTCCTCAAAATATTGATTTCATAAATACAGATGCGTCTTTTCTAAATTACATGTTTACAGGAAATATATTTGCTCCCGGGAGTGTCTAAACTCCTATGAAGGAATCCAATAAGGGATACCTCGGGATACTTGTGCGTTCCTTTGTCATAACAGAATTGCAGGTGCTCATTTTCCCCAACTGATTTCGTCATCCTCAGCAGGATCCCCACCAGAAATCACTAGGAAGATCGTTCAGTGATCATTCCTCCCCAGCCAAGTATCAGACAGGGAATCATCTCCCCACAAAGTTTCAACCTCTATCCAGAAGAGAAATGTCTGAATTTCCCGCACAACAAAGTGATGAAAGCTTCTACAGCCCCCCAGCTGGGTCCCTCATCATTAAGATAGGTCTATCAGTGACCTGTTTCCTCAAGCAGAGTCATACATCTTATCAGATCTACCAATGATCTTTTCCCAGCCGGGACATTCTTTCAAAGCAGATCAGCCAGAGATCTTCACCACAACGGGATCCGAATCCCAGATCGGTCTTTGCATAATCATAGCATTCGCATCATATTTTCCCCCAGAGCGTAGCATTCCGTCTAATACGGAGCATTACGACAAAAATCAAACATATTGCATAATCATAATTCATGTTCTGAATCAAATACCTATATATACCTACATTCCATCAGCAATATATATATATATATATATATATACAAAGACTCACAGCCCCCGCGGAAAACCAAAGTGTCCCCTTTTGCACTCTCAAAATACAGATATATGCTCCTTTGGCACTCGTCCGTGTCATCATTCCCCAGTAAAGTCGCCGGAATGTTCTCTATAGACAGATACACACTCTTTGGACATTCGTCCGTGTCACCATCCCCCAGCATGGTTGCCTAAACACTCATTGTAAGCAAAACACTTGTTTATAACGCACTTCTTCCGACACCCATCTGTGTCATCTTATCCCCACAAATCTTCAGAATGTCTTTTACACTAATAAGTTCATAACTTATACACTTCCTCTTATGATACTCATCTGTATCATGCTCTCCCCAGCAAGTTGAACACTCGTCTGTGTCTCACTCATACTTTTTACTCATACAGATACTCGTCTGTATCTCGTATACACCACGTATCTCTCCTCAGATTCAACACTCGTCTGTGTTCTTTGTTAACTAGTTGCTACTCGTCCGTACCATCATCTATGAACATGCGTCAGCGTTTGTTTCTACCGATACTCGTCTGTATCGTAGTTTTAAGGATGCTCGTCCGCATCTTTAATCTATACACAGTGTCAAACACTTATACCTTCCTTTCTTGAATGTAGACATTCGTCCGTGTCTACCATTCCCCAGCAAGCCCCCACTAAAGCAATTATTTCCCTTCCATCTGACATTCGTCTTATGTCATGATACTTCCGGCAGCCGTACCCTGCCAGGTGATCGTCCTTCACCTTTTGATGATCGTCCTTCATCATCCCCAACGGAGTCTCCATTATTGGAACCCTTCCCTATCTGACATTCGTCCTATGTCGTGATATTTTTAGAAGCCCTACCCTGCTAGGTGATTGTCCTTCACCTTTTGATGATCGTCCTTCATCATTTTATCCGATGGTCGTCCCCATCGTTGATCCTGTTATCTGACATTCATCCTATGTCATGATAAACCCCGAGAGCAGCCGTACCCTGCTAGGTGATCGTCCTTCACCTCTTGATGATCGTCCTTCATCATGCTTATCCGATGGTCGTCCTCATCGTCGACTCTTTCTATCTGACATTCGTCCTATGTCATGATACTTTCGGCAGCCGTACCCTGCCAGGTGGTCGTCCTTCACCTTGGATGGCCGTCCCTCATCCTTATCCCCAACAGAGCAGCCGTCCCCTGCTAGGTGATCACCCTTCACCTTTGATGACCGTCCCTCATCATTTTATTTCTTCAATCTGATGGTTGTCCCCATCATTTCCTTTACTTTTAATCCAGAGAACCTTGTTACTATATTTGATGGTCGTCCCCATCATAATCTCTTCATTTCCCCAGCATGTCGGTCGTCCCCGTCATTGCTTTTACCCCTGCAGTCGTCCTCTGCTCGACGGTCGTCCTCCGTCGCCCGCACTTTATAATCATACTTTACTTCCTTTTACAATCTATATCCCTTTTCTTCTTCATAACCAGTGAGCACAAATTTTGGACTGTCTTTGGTATTCAATCACAAGTTATCTTGTTTGCCTGTTAAGCCGTTGCTTACATCCTGCACAGCTAACTCATGTTTGAATAGGGGCAGCTGTAAACACCCCAAATTTGCCCTTACTAAGTTCACACCATGGCTTGTGATTATTTTCATTTGCATAAGTTCAAACATATCATCTCATATTGCATTTTTGCTTCACTGCATTGGTTCAAAGTCATCTGCATCTAGGGTTTGTGATCTGAGCAATCCCTGAGCCATTTGAGCCACTCCAAAGGTCTTAAATCATCTCAAGAGGGTCCATGTATGTTCAAGCATCATATTATATCCTCTCAAGATCAAGGAAGCCTAAAAAATCACAAGAACTGAGGAGGCATAGAAGCAGAGCCAAGCTTAACTGCACAGATGACTTAAAATTAGGGTTTTGGTTTCAGAGGCCATAACTCCAAATATTTTGGTCATTCTTGTTTCTATTGGTCTCTATATGATATAAGGATCATGCATACCAATTTTCATGAAGAAATTCAATGGGGAAGGCATCTGACCAATAGATGACTTCTTGAACAAGTCAGTGCAAAATCAGGGCATCTGAGGCCCCCAATCATCCAACCAAAGGGTCTTCTTCATCATTTTGGATGTATATTATCTTTATTTGATCTTAGAAGAAGTTAGAAGTTCACAAAATTGAAGAATTTCAAGCCATTTGCAATGTTGCCATTTTGGGAAAGTGACTTGTAATGCAAACTTGCCATTTTGGGAAAGTTTTTCAACCTCCTCTTTTTGATTCAAAAATGCTTCAAATGAAAAATTATTGGTCATGAAAGTTGTAGATTGGATCATTCCCTTTTCAAAAAGTACAAGAACTTGATCTAATTCATCATAGAACTCAAGTTATGGCCTTGTAAAGTTGGGAAAAATCACAAAATTTCACTTATGTACCAAAGAGGGAAACTTGCAAAAACTCTTGTCAAACCAATTTGTGACCTCAAAGTGACTTCTAACCATTACACAAACATCATACATGACCTATAATTCAGAATTGCCCAAAGAAATCTCAAGTTTCATGCCTTGATCATCAAGTATTTCAAAAGGGGCCAAAACCTTCACAAATTGCAAAACTACCCACAAACTTCATTCCACATGATATTTTGCCTCAATCTGAATTCCATGGCTGCCCATGAATCAAGTTGCGCCAGACACCCCCTTGTCCTTAGCCTGCCATGAGCCCATACCTCCAAGTACAACTTTCTTGACTTTTTGCAAAATGAGCCATACCAATCTCACTGCTCCACAACAACTTCTCTGCCCAATCAGAACATGTTATGTGGACCTCAAGCAAGCCATTTCATACAACAACACAACCTAAATCCTCCCATAACTCAACATTCACAAAAATCCCCTCTTATGCATTTCTCTTCGAAACACACAACTCAGCCATCAAAACTCCAAAGTTTTTCCACCATTCAACTCCACACTCATCACTGATCATTTCCCACCCTTTATTTTGCCTTTAAACACCCCATATCCAAAATACGATTTTCACCATCCTTGACCTGAGCTTCAACAAACTTCACATAGAGGCCATATAAACTCCAGCCAAGCATTGCAAACTCTTGGGGAAGATCATTGGAGGTGATTGGAAGCAAGGAGACAGCCAGAAAGCTCTTGGGTTGAAAGTTTCGTTTCAGGTAGCCATGGAATTTATTTTTCCATAACTTTTGTTTTAAGTTTCTAAATGCTTAAGCTTGCTTCCCTGAACACACTGAACCTTTTATTTTTGAAAATGGTGGAGAGATGAGTGTGTATGCATGTTCTGAAATTTTGTTCAGTTTTATATTTTTATTCGAATCTTGATTTTCATGAAAGATAAATGAAATATGATGTTGGATTCTTGTTCTATGGGGTTTGGGGATCATTTCTGGAGATTTGGGGGGTTTGACATGGCCAGGGGAGTGAGATAGCATTTCTCAGGGAAGAGTGTGGCCGGAGAAGAGAACCGGAGGTCATTTTCGGCCACCTAAGAGTAATTCAGGCTAATTAGGGTTAGGGCTTCGTTTTTTAATCTGGGCCCTTGGATTGATTCTCCCGCGCGTGTTTGAAGGGCCTGGATCACATGATTAGTAATTAATTAGGATTAATTAATTAATTAAATAGGATTTACTCAGTTTGAATTCCAGCCATTAGATCACGCGCCAAGTCTTTCCCTCCACCCCAGATTTGAATCCTGTCCCTTGGATGCGCTGACTTTCCCATTAAATTCATTTTAATTCATATTTTCTTTATTTGTTTTGCATATTTATTTTAAAATAGCTAAATGCATTCAAAAAAATTTATATTTTGCACCATGACTTTAAATATTTTTCTCATTCTGAAAATAATTTTTATTTTATTTTTTGCATAAAATTTGTATTTTTAAAATATTTAAATGTTTATTTTAATTAATTAATGGAAATTAATTAATTAAAATACCATTTAAGTTTCTAAAAATCACCAAAAAAATCACATTGCATCTTGACACATTTAGAGACATTATCAAACCATTCATACAAATTTATTTTTGGTTCTTGATCCATTTTGACATTTTCTTTGGATTTAGGGTTCTTAAAAAATCAATATTTTGACCCTAACTTAGAAAAATCTTTTCTGCCTAACCATGAAGGTTTTGATAGTGATTCTTTTTGAATTTCATCCCACATATCATGTAGTTTCTAGGATAAAATTGGCATGAATTTATCTTTCATTTTTTATTTGTTTTGCATTTTTCCTTGTGAGGTACCTTAAAACCCTAGCAAACTTAGAAAACTCATAAGTCCTTTAGGGTTTAGCTTCTGACCTTCCCCTTTGGGCAGTGAACTTGTATAGGTTTAGGGTACCTTTGATCCCATTTTCAATTTTTATTCTTTTCATTTGCTTCTGATTTTGAATTTTGCATTGCATCTTGTACATAAACCATAATCTTTACCTTCATTTGCATTCATCCTTCATATGCTTGCATACATGAACTTGCCATAACTTTTTGTGCATGCATATGATATATAAGACATCTTAGGACACATTAGACTCATGTTTGATCATTGCATCATCCATTTTCCATGCTTTTGCTTTCATTTGATGTCATAAGTTTTCATGAACTTTCATGCTTACTTTCATGTCCCATTTGCATCTTCATTACTTGTATGATCATCCTCATTTCTTGACATGCTTTCATACCATCTCATAGCATCATTTTCATCATGGTTATGCTTCTGACTTTGGTTTTCATCTTTGCATTTCATCTCATTTTCATTTCATTTCATCTCTTGTTGCTAACTTTTCAGGTGGTAAGTGTTTGAGAAGTGAATTTGCCTTCACTTCTCATAATCTCTTCTCATCTCTTTTATGCATCCATTGCTGCATTTTACTTGTGAATTAGAGTGAGCTTGCTCATTCATGCTCCTTTCTCACCTTCTTTCTTCAATCAACTTACCTTCTTAAGTGAAGTAAGTTGACTTGCTTCTTCTGCTTCTCCTCCTTTCATATGTTTCTTCCTTGGTGGCTCTTCTTGAAGATTTCTTGCAAGCTTCATAAACCCTAGGAACATCCAAGCATGATCACAATTAGGGTTTGATTAGTCCCCCCATTAGTTTTACCTTTGTGTCATCTTTTGAGTCTTCTTTTCTCATCTCTTAATCAAGGACTAAACCTTAAAGGTTTTAAGGCTTTGTGATTAGGGTTATGCCTGTATCCTTCTATTAGGATGGAGTGTATAACTTTAATCCTAAGTGTTAAACCCTTAATGTGTTTAAATACTTTAATCAATTCATCTAATAATCACTAAGACATCAAACTTGTAACTTGGGCCTTGCATTAGGGTTCTAATTCTTCCTTAATTGGTTAAGAAGGACCAACCCTAGTGTTAATGGACAAGTCCCCCTCAAGTTGTCTTACAAATCATAAAATTCATTTCTTAATCTTACCATTAACTAAAATCCACTCTAATAAAGGTTTTGTTTTGTCATGAGGTTAATCCCTAATCATGGATTAAGTTGAGGAGCCTTCCTCAGCTTAAATGTCTCATCTATTATCCTTCTATTAGGATGGTGTAATGAGTCCATTAAATCCTTGATTATGGCTTAAACTCATTACTTAACACCAAACAAAAACTCCAAAAACATCTAAATAATTGCAAGTAGGTTAATGATCTTAATCCTACATCAGGGTGATTAAGTGTGAAATGCTTACTTCATACTTAAGGTATTCTCATTACCCCTAATCAAAGGGAGGATGTGATGAGTTTACTAACCCTTGGTTTTGGCTTAAGCTCATTTTCTTATGACAAACACCAAAAAGCAATAAAAGATTAAAAATACCAAAAACAAACAATAATCGTCTCCTCCGGGATTCTTTTCTTACCGCATTCACTCACAAACGAGAACTTGCTTCTTCCGTCTAATGCAAGACAGTTTGCACCTGAGCCAGACAAGTCATACACTTGAGCATAGACAAGTAAGCAGTTCACAAGTCAATTTATCTTTCAGTCTCTTTAAGTCAAACTACGGTGTTCTGACTTCCTCATTGCACGAGAGGATACGTAGGCATAACTTAACAGTTATCGAACAAAAGTCTCTGTCTATTTCCCCCTCTTCCATCATTATTCTTAAAGCCTCATAGTCTTAAGCTTTGCATTCTTTTCTTGCACTGACACCTTTTTATGTCACCTCACATTTCTTTTGCACTGACACTTGCATTCTTTTCCAGCTTTTGCACACAAAATAGCACTGACACTACCCCTTTAAACACAAATCTTTCAAGCGTGGATCCCGTCGAGTACGACGGATAATCTGGGTGCCAATACCTTCCCAAGTTGTAACCAACCCCCTTTCTCAGTTTCTCTGGTTCGCGACCGTCTTATCCATCTTTTCTTAGGTTTATGCAGCATTACCTTTCCTTCGGGATAAAAATGCCTAGCTGGCGACTCTTTTCAGTTCATCTTCATGTTCTCTCCTTCGCCGACCGTTCGCGTCTGCACCCCTCTTGGCCCTGTGTCATCAGGTGGGAGCGACAGATGGTCAATATGATATTTCCCTGAAATAGACTTAACAACAATATCATCAATATAAATTTACATAAAAGGGTCTATAAAATCATTGAAGATCAAATTCATTTCTCTTTGATAGGTTGCCCCATAATTTTTTAAACCAAAAGGTATCACTACCCATTTGTAGGTGGCTAAGGCTCCTGGACATCGAAAAGAAGTATTTGGGACATCCTCTTCAGCAATGAATATTTGATTATATCCAGAATACCCATCCAACATGCCAAGATATTCATTTCCTGCAGAAGATTCGACAAGCATTTCTATCATAAGCATCGAATACTCATCTTTGGGGGTTGCATAATTTAAATCTCTAAAATCAATATAGACCCTCAAAGAACCATTCTTTTTTATAACTGGTACAACATTAACTAACCATTTGACATACCTAGCAGTACAAATGAACTTGCATCGAAGCATCCTTTCAACCTCCTCCATTATTTTTTAGAGGGTTGTTGGTGCGAACCGTCTTGGGTTTTGTTTGACAGGCTTCTTCCCAGGCTTGATTGGCAACTTATGTTCGACAACTCTCTTTTCAAACCAGGCATCTCATCATAGTCCCAAGCGAAGAAATCCTTGAACTCCTTTAGTAATTAGCCTATTTTGACTTTGAGTTGTGGGTCAAGATTGGAACTGATGTAAGTAGGCCTTTTCACCTCACCCTCTCCCAAGTCAACTTCTACCAAAGGATCTTGATCCAACATTTTGATGTTGTCTGATAATGGATCCTTTTCAAAACCTAAAGGCTCATTATCATAAATGGAATCAAACATTTGGTCTTGTTCTTCGATCCAAGCTTTATCTAGTGGTTCAGGGTCGAAATCTTTACTGGGACCTCCTTCGATAAACTCCATATTGGCTTCGACAGCCATGTGATTTTATGCAGCCTCCGAGGCCGCTTGTAACTTGGTTTCAGCCATATAGGTTGAAATTCTTTGTAATGCTTTGAGTTCTGTCATTATTACTTCCCTCATTCCCCTAACCTTTGGGGTGTATAGAAGGCTCCCCAAAGTAAGGTCGATAGTTGCCTTCATCCCCCACAACCTCTTTGTCCCATAGAAAGCCTTCAACATGATGAAGATACAACGAGAAAAATGTGTCAAGTTCTTGTCGAACTCAATTCCATCGACATTATTCACATGCACTTTGAAGTACCCTTGGTCTCCTTAGATGTTCTCCATTATTCCATCAGGTCTCTAGATGTTTTGGTGCATTGAGGAAGGCACTGCTCCAATGCCATGAATCCATTCCCTTCCCAACAGAAGGTTACAGTTGGCCTTGCTTTCAACCACCATAAATAATGTGGGCCTAATCAATGTCCCCACAGTCAAGTTGACTTGCAATACACCAAGAGTGGCACCAATTTTCCCTTCATAATTAGAAAGGACCATATTATGGGGTTTTAGATTAGTGTCAAACTTACCGATCTTAGCAAGCAAGTGATATGGCATCAAATTAATAGTTGCACCACAATCTACTAGTATCTTGTTCACAGCTATGTTCTCCACCTTTCCAGTAATGTAGAGAGGCTTCAAATGTCCCCTCGTAGCTTCATTTGGTAGCTCAAAGAAAGCATTTTGCTCTTCGACACTGCCATTATTCATAACATAGTAGCACAAAGGCTTGTGTGCTGCCATTTCAGCCTCAGTGTTGGCATCCATGTTCTTGACTTCAGTTATCCTGTTGTATTCTCTAAGCATAACTGAGACCACATTCATTATCACATCAAAGGAGGCTTCTGAATCTTAGTCAAAGTTATTTGTCATATTTTCATCCTCAGATTTTATCCTACCCTCTTCGTCCTTGAACAGCTTTCTCCCCACAGGAACATTATCAGTTGTTTCAACCTGATAGCCTTTAATATTGCAAGTTGGCACATTGGTGTTTGATCATTTATCAAGGCTTCCCATTAAGCTTTCCTTCACCTCTGTTCTCTTTGTCATTAAGACCTTGACATGGGATTCTTACCTTTATAATTTTCAGACATATAAGCAACCTTTTTTATGACTTATACACCTTTATTTAGTTTATCGAAGAACCTCTCTCCACATCGAAGTTGGTCCACTTTGACTTTCCCGTTCCTTTTGTTTCGACCGATTTGACCCATTTTTCTTTGGGCACCTCACCACTAGGCTTGAAGGTAGGTGTCCTTGCTCTAGGAACTTGGGGCTTTGCAGTAATGTGTTGTCCTTGAGTAGTTCGCCTTGGGTCGAAACCCCTTGGATTTTGAGATTTTCTTCACTCATGATTTGCTTTGGCTTCTCTCACTCCTTGAAGGTTGTGGGCTACCTTTTTGTCGAATATGGAACTGCACCATGGGCATAACATCACTTCAGAGTTTTTTCTTTGGAACCTATGTAAGAATTCGATGATAGTCTCCTCTCCTTAGGGTATTCCACTTTGTTGTATTCCTCTAGACGATCTGAGTTATCAGTAGTTATGGTTTGTTCATTCTTGACTTTGACCATGTTCACATTGACCTCATCCTTCAAATCTATCTTGGAGAAGTCAATGTCAAGGCCTTCATTAGCCTTGTCCATTCAAACAAAACTATCAACAGTTTCTTTAGTCACTAGCTGGAGATTCTACCCATCAGATTCCTTATGGAACTTAACAACCATCCCCACACCAAACCTTTCGACATCAGGTGATGTCTTGAAGAAGTACTCAGCAGCCATGCATACAAAGTGTTCCATCTAAAAACCATCAATTTCTTGAGTGAAACCGTAAAACATAGCATCTTCAATGAATTCTTCAATCATTTTGCCTTTTACAACATTTAGACCCAAAGCTTCATTAGTGTCGAGGTTATCCACACTGCTGTCAGAACACTCGGCTACTTCGAGCATATTGACCTCACTAAGTTCAATGAAGTTGGCTTCTACAACTTGAATAGGATCTGATTCGATCTTCATTTAGTTTTTGGGTTTTTCCCCAAATTCGAGTCTACCTTCCTAAATTGCATTCTGCACAAAATCCCTGAAAAGAAAACATTAAGAAGTTTTACAAAAACCACTCTTTTTCCTTTGTTCTAAAGGTGGTATTTTAGCATTTGGAGACACTAATATTTGACCATCCTTAACTAAAAAATCAAATATTTCATCATATTTAATGATGTCAAAAGTATATGTTTTCTTTGGAAACCTATCATTCTTTTCAGTTTTGACAGGGTTATTTCCATTCAAAGGAACTAATAATTTACTGGAATAAGGGGGACCCTGCTTCAGTTCAGCTAGGTTTATTTCATTTTTGTTTAACTCTATGGGTTCGTTGTATATTTTGTTGACCCCCTCATGAAATCCAACATAGGAAATTCTTTTGTTTTTATTTTCCTTAGCCTTTTCGTCTCTCAGACGTTCTACTAGTTAGACTCTATCAGCCAATTGGGTCATATCTCTCAAGTACTGAATATCCAACTTTTTCCTAATAGATTAATCTAGGCCACCAGCGGCCATTTCAACAAGCTCACTCTCAGGAACCTGTGTATAACATCTAGCCTTGAGTAGTCGAAACCTATTCAAATAATCATATATTGGCTCATTAAACTTTCGTTTAACACTAGCCAGTTCTTCCAAACTAATTTTAGTTTGACCCATGTAAAACTGCTCGTGAAATAAACGTTCTAATTGAGTCCAATTACAAATCGAACGGGGTGGTAATATAGTAAACCATGTAAAAGCATTTTTGGTAAGAGAGCTGGGGAAGTATTTAATCCATAGACTCTCAAAAACTGCTTGTCCTAAGTCAGAGTACATACATAGAAAAAGTGTTGAGACGCTTTAATATGCATGATTCCAAAAAAGGATTCATACCTATGCCACATGGCATGTGTCTATAAAAAACACAATCCCCTTCAACTAAGGAAGAAAGGGATCACATGAATAAGATTACATATGCATCTGAAATAGGATCTATCATGTATACCATGTTATGTAATCGACCAGATGTCTCATATTCTTTAAGTGCAATGAGTAGGTAGCAATATGATCCTGGTGATGCTCACTAGGTAGCTGTCAAGAATATCCTTAAGTACTTGAGAAGGAATAAGGATAAATTCTTGATATATGGAGGTCAGGAAGAGCTCATGGTAATTGGTTACACCGATGCTAGCTTCTGGACAAACAAGGTTGACTTTAGATCACAATCTGGTTATGTGTTCTTCCTAAATGGTGGCGCTGTGAGCTAAAAAAGTTCAAAGCAATAAATAGTTGTTGATTCTACAACCGAGGCCGAGTATATTGTTGCCTCAAATGCAGCATTGGAAGTTGTTTGGATCAAGAAGTTCATTAGTGAACTTGACATAATCCCTAGCATTGTGGAACCCATTGATCTCTATTGTGATAACAATGGTGCCATCGCACAAGCTAATGAGCCTATATCTCACCAACGATCCAAACACATACTTAGGCGTTATCATCTCATTCGAGAGATAATAGGTCATGGATATGTGAAGATATGAAGATTACCTACACTTGAAAATATTGTTGACCCACTAACAAAACCTCTTACGCAGCAGAAGCATGATGGTCATATTAGATCTATGGGTATTAGGGTATGCTTGATTGGATTTAGTGCTAGTGGGAGATTGTTGGTGTAAGCCCTAGACGCCAATACTTTTAGTACTTTTATCGAATTATTTATTATTAATAAAAGGAAATTCTTTATTGTGTTTGTTTTTAAATAAGGAAACTATTCTTAAAGCATCCATAGTTGAACTTTAATATGAAATGGGATAGCCTTAAAGCATTAAGACTATTATGTAGATAGACTGATGATCACATCTCATGGATCATGGTAAGGAGTTATTAAGTATTGACATAGGTATGAATATTAGGAATAATATTTATACTGGATTGACCCACTATGAGAGTACTACATAGAATGTTATACAAAGTGTCATATGTTACTCTCATGGTGATAGTGGTGTATACCATCCTTCGACATGAAACTATTATGAATCCTAGATGTAGACTCAAGTAATTTATTATTGATCAAGCATTGTCCGTAACTGGATGATCATAAAGACGTTGATGGGTACTTCACAAAGCATGTTGAGGGACATGAATAGCCTAGATGGAATTTGTCCATCCTGCATAACAGTATAAATGTCTAAGGGCCCAATATTGAACTAGACAAGGATGACACGGTATATGCATTGTGTTCAATATAGACATAAAGGAAAAAAGGTAAGTGTACACACAAGTACTATCACAAAAGGTTTTGTCAGATCACGTGACAATTTTGTGACTTGGGTAGAAGTGATGTGTTGCTAGATACCATTCACTATTTGTTATGTTAAATACATGATTTAATATAATTGCCAAGGTCGTGAAATCCTATAGGATCACACACATAAGGACAATTAAAGAAGAGGTAAAATAAATGAGGTACATTGTAAGGTATGGTGCACTTGAATGGAATAGGGAATATGGTAAGGTACCATGTGCTTAATTGACATATGATATAATAATAGTTATTATTAATTTTATAATTGTTATAAAATATAATAATAATAAAATTATTTTTATTATAATAATAGTTATTATAATAATATAATAATATTATTATTGAGTTGGTCTTTTTAGCTTGTAGCCCACACAAGTAGTTCTATAAATAAAACCCTTGTCAGAAGCACAAAGGTTGTTGTTGTTGAAACCTTGACTGTATTCTATTTTCTCTCCCTCACTCAAAAACCTTCAATCTGATCAGCTAGCACTGTGACTGAAGAAAGATGTTTGTATGGACTGAGTAGAGACGTTGTTCATCGTACAATGCTCGTGATCAACCATCGATTCAGATTTAATGGTTTCATCGCTACAAGAGGTAACCTTTCTAGTATAGATCATGCCCTTTCGTAAGTACCTCTTAAGGGAATTTTTTTCCACTGCGTTTAGTTCGCTAATTTCCCTTCAGTATACATGGACGATATGATAGTAAAATCCGTCAAGGAATCTGATCATACATCGCACCTCCAAAAAGTCTTTGAACAGGCAAGGAAGCGTAAGATACGCTTCAACCGAGAGAAATGCAATTTGGTGTGAAGGCATGGAAGTTCCTCGGTTTCTACCTCACAGAGAGAGGAATCGAGGTTAACCCCGACAAATGTCTAGCCTTCTCAGAATTGCTTGCGCCTAACTCAAAGAAATCCATTCAATCTCTGAACGGTATGCTCACCTTGTTATCGCGTTTTGTAACAAGATTTTCCCAGCACGCCTCACCTTTTTTAAACTTACTTCACAAAGAAGTAGAATTCGAGTGGACTGAGGAATGTGAGTAGGGCCTACAGCATCTCAAACAAGCACTGTCAGAACCTTCAGTCTTATCAAAACCCACCACCGGGGAGATCCTCTAATTATACCTTTCTGTTACCAGCGAAGCCATCAGCACATCTCTTATAAGAGAAATCCTATAAGGGAATAAATCCATCTACTTTACAAGAAAAGCCTTACAGGGACCAAAACTCATATACCAACAAATAGAAAAGTTCGCCCTCGTCAATGCAACCAGAAGGCTAAGACATTACTTCTTGGCACACACAATAGTCGTACAAACCGACCAACCCATCAAACAACTGCTTTCTCAACCCGATATGGCCGACTGAAATAAGGAAAGCTCTAAAAGCCCAAGCCCTGACCAATTTTGTGGCTGAAATGACCCCCGTAGAAACAATACCAAAAGGAACCCATAAGTGGGTCATTTACGTCGGCGGGGCATCCATCCCCTCAAGCAGCGGTGCAAGAATCATCCTCGAGAACAAAAAGACACTCTTGATAGAGGTATCCCTGGTTCTATCTTTCCTAATGTCAAATAACCAGACTGAGTATGAAGCTTTCCTGGCAGGTCTTTTCTTGGCCAAAGATATGAGCGCACAGGAGGTTAAAATTTTCACCAACTCCCAGCTCACCGCATCACATGTCAAATGGGGAATACCTAGCCAAGAATGATCACTTGGTCGAATACCTAGCTCCGGTACAACAGAAGTTGGCGCAGTTCATGTCATAGAAAGTCCAACACATCCCTTGTGAGCGTAATTGAAGAGCAGATGTCCTATCAAAACTAGCAAGTACATGGAAGAAAGGAGGCAACAAGTCTGTCATTAAAGAAACGTTTCCCCATCTCAGCATCAGAAAACCCTCTGAAGTCATCGACGTCAATGTCATGGGCGACAGCAATTGCTGGATGACTCCAGCATATAACTACCTAACAACAAGGGAGTTGCCCGGGGATAGTATGGAAGCCAGCGCAACCAGGCGTCGGGCATGTTCATACGTCCTGGTAGACCACAAATTATATCGTTAAGGATTCTCCATCCCACTTCTCAAATGTGTCGGCAGAGACAGTGTGTCCAACATCCTACACAAAATACATGAAGGCATTAATACGCATCATCTGGGTGGCAGATCGCAAGCCCACAAAGCTTTGAGAGCATGATACTACTGGTCGACCATCTAGAACGACGCCAAAGAACACGTAAAAAATGCAAAAAATTCCAGCGCCATGGGGAGATGCACCTAGCTCCCCCCGACGCACTAAAAACCATGTCATCACCGTGGCCGTTCACCCAATGGGGAATGGACATCCTCGAACTTTCACAATAGGCTCCTATCAAAATAAATAGTTTATCGTGGTCGTCGACTATTTCACTAAGTGGATAAAGACTGAGACTTTTGCCAAAATCAATGCGTTCAATATATAGCGTTTTTACAAAAGAAACATATTAACCAGGTTTGTCGTACCCTAAGCCTTAATAACAGACAATGGCACACAGTTCACCGATGTAAATTTCCAAGATTTCATTACCAAGACGGACACTAAACAACACTTTGCATTCGTCAAACACCCTTATTCTAATGGGCAAGACGAGGCCGCTAATAGGGTCATCTTGTGAGGCCTTAGGAGAAGGCTTGGTGAAGCAAACAAAAGATGGGTCGAGGAACTCCACAACATGCTCTGGGCCTACAAGACAACTCCACATTCAACCACTGGGGAAACTCCCTTTCACATGGCATACGGAAAAGAGGCAGTCATCCCCGTGGAAATTAGAGAACCTTTCAAACGGACAGAAGCCCCTTTGGAAGAAGATCTCAACGATGAAGCACTAAGAGAAGAGCTTGATCTTGTCGAAGAGATCCTATCAAGGGAAACTCTCTGAGAAGCATCCCTGAAACAAAGGATAATATCACGGTATGACGCCAAAATCATCAAATGATAATTCCATGTAAGCAACCTCGTCCTGCACATAAATCAAAAGGATTCCCGCGGGGGCAAGCTCGTCGTAAACTAGGAAGGCCCATATCGGGTCAATTTTAAAATAGGCACCGGGGCCTACTACATAGAACACCTAAATGGAGAACCATTTTCTAGACCATGGAATGTTGAAAAGCTCAAACAATATTACAGTTAAGATCCACCTAGCGATGGATTTAACTGTCAACGACCTTCCCACAACGGGAGGAGTAAATACTCGGCCTTAGGAACGTACCTTTGTATAAGTACATTCCTCTAGTAACAAAGGCATGTTTCTGCACATGGGATGAACATATCCTATGCTCAATGGGGATACCTCGATTGAGACTCGCCATTGCCATACCAACATGGAAGGACCCCCAGCTCGCAATAGGTTAAGTCCAAGCTTGGTGGGATCAGGACCTCAACCGAGATCCTAGTCCCTATAATGGGAAAAAATACTTTCTTTCCTCGACAAGTTCCATACGCTAGTCGAGCTAGTCAAAAACGAGTCGAGATAACTCCTATTTCATACAACAATGGAAATCAAATTATTCCAAGCAAGTAAACATCACAAATCAAAATATATATTAAAAACTGACCATTAGGTCGGAGTTGTCCAAATTACACACAAAAGGGGCAAAGCCCCATAAGTTAACAAAAAGGGGCACGTAGACCGACAAAATAAGGCACGTAGGCCAGCTGTCAAAAGAAAATGATAAAACCTACTCCTCATCAACGAGATACTTAGGGGGACACACCATGCCATCCACAACATTTCTAAGGAATTGTAGCGATAAAATCATGAGTGTAAGCTATTAGTTAACTTAACTCAAAGTAAACAGATTCGCCACCACGCTTTTATTTTATTCCAAGTTGAAAAGGAATAAAGAGCGAATAAATCCTAATGAATCTAAAAGAAAAAAAAGCTAAAGAAACAAGCAAAGAACCGGGTAAGGGGATAGGTTACAAAATAGGAAGGTTTTACGCACCCAAAGTGTATGTGGTACTCCAGAGGAGCCCTTTGAAAAATTTATTGGTTTTGGTTTGAAAAATGGTTTGGAAATGAGAGTGGAGAGATGAGAAAAGAATTAATTTTTAATGTTTTGGTGTTTAGAGAGGTTTACCACCTCATGCCTACGTACCCATAGCGTGCAATGCGAGATCAAAACCCCGTAGTTCATGGTACAAATAGTGAAAAGGGTTGGTTATGATTGATTTTATTAAGTGAAGAGAATTTGTCATTTTCAAGTGGATAGCCTAACAAATCTTCTATAAGAATGAAGGAATGGACTCATACATCATTATGGGGAGGACGCCAACTCAGATAAAATCGATGAGTATGCCACTAAATCCACACGAATGACAAGAGACTCAATTACATCAAACTACAACCATGGAGATTGAGAGACTTACACCCGAATAAAGAATAATGACTCATAATCTACACTTGTAAAGAAAATAAAAAAGGATGCACAAAGGCACAAAATAACTTGAATGAGTTTGATTCTTTTTATTTTGGAATTAAAGTCATGATTAAATTCATTGATTTTTTTTAAGAAAAGAAATAGTAAGAAAAATCCACTTGACAAAAGTCAAGGTTTTATTTATTAAAGAGGTGGTAGTTTTGAAAAAAAGATAATCCTTTGAAAAAGAGATAAGTTTTTAAAATTGAAGAAGGGGGAAAAGATGAAGAGGCTAACCTAGAAAAGAAACTAAAAGAGATAAAGGAGGAAAGATCTAACCAAAATTGATGATGCTTCCAATTATGAGCACAGGAGTTTCATCCTTATAATCTAGAAAATGGCCAAATAAAGGCAAAAATACCAACTCCATGAAGATCAAAGCAAAGGCAAGGTGTCTTAGAATCTAAGTCCAAAACTCCAATTCCAATGCAAATGATAGTAACCAATAGTCCAAGATGGGAACAATTAAATTTTTTTATGGTTTAAACCTTTATTAATATTTTTGTGTCCAAGTGGACAAAGGAAAAATCAACACAACAATATTAATAGCAAGAATATAAACATGATAATGGATGATAAAGCAATATAAAGCACAATAAAAATAAAGGAGATAAAGGTGAGAGAAGGAAATTAAAATGTTAGTATAGTAATAGTAATAATAATATACATAATATTGGTATGGTGAACTTAATCATCCACAACTAAAAGAGTAACCAAGGTATTTAGTACCAAAAGTCGAAAAGGAAACCGATTTCGCTTAGTATCTTACACTATAGTGATTAATCAAGGTGATTAGAGCCAAATTCAATGAAGTTTGAAAGAAGATTGAGAGACCTAAAGCAACTGTGCATCAAACTTCACAAGTCTTGGACTTAATGCAAAAAGATCAATCACTTTGGGATTACGCGACCAACACGAGGTCCGGTCCATGAAAGTGCAAGTATCCAATTGGATTTTTATTCCAAATTCGGGACACATTTAGGTCTATGTTAAGCAATCTCCACGTAATTTACGGATTAATTACCCTACAAATAAGGTCGGCCAACACCAATTTAGGTGAACGATATTTGTGCTAATGCATGCGAGATAAACGATATGTAAATCGCCATCTAAACACAATGCCGCACGAAAATAAAGATGAGTACCAAATTGAGTTTCACTTATGGTATTCTTTCATCTTTAAGTTCAATCACTCATTTTGGTGGATTCAAGTATGAAAATATCTCACTAATGCAAAGTACCTAAAGTGAATTAAATAATTCACTTAGAGTAGATTTGGACAAATGAATATTAGCCACTCTAATCTACACCCAAAGTCCATTGAATTTAAAGAGAAATCAGTCCCAAAAATGTCTCCCAAAGTAAAAATAAGAAGAGAGGGGAAAGGGGGAAAAGAGGAACCAAAAACAGCCCCAAAACAAGTGAAAAATAGCATCCAGACCTATGCAAATCAATTGCAACAATGTGCATATCAATTGCACAGGGAAAAATCATCCAAAAATTATTTAAAAAGGCAATGCAAATCGATTTGCACCAGATGCAAATCGATTTCATGTTGTTCAGTTTTAAGAAATCAACATTTAAATGGAAAAATGCATGCTCAATTATTCTTCAAACACCTTATGACCATGGATTCAATTGTGCACGAATTTTCCACTAAATCAATAGCAAATACCACCAATAAGAACACAATTGCAAGATCCAAAGATCAAACAACAAGAATTAATCAAGATCTACATTTTTGGTGATGATGATGAATGGGTAATGATGGAGGAAGATGAATTACCAAGAACAAACTTCAAATTACTCCACTATCAAGCTAGATCTACTAGAATTGAAGAAGAAAAATGAAAAGGATGAAGGTTGAGCTCAAAGTTAATCAAGATTTCAATGTGAATTCTTGATACCTTTCAAAAGAAGAAGAGCTTTGGTGAATTTTTGGTTTGGGAAGATATTTTGCAAGGGATTTTTTGGCTATCAAAATCTTGAAAAATGAATGAAATGAAGCCTCTATTTAAAGAGTTTAGGTATGGGAATTTTGTGGAATGGAGCTTGCTTTGGAAATTCAAAATTAGGATTGGAAATTCAAATTTGGAGGAAATTTTAAAAGAGTGGTGATTAGTGAGGGTTTATGGTCGGAAATGATCAAAATGATGTATAGAATTCAAAGTGAATGGATCTAGAATATTCTCAAATGATAAAATTAGTGCCAAATGCTTTAAAACTTGAAAATGCTGATTTTGGCCAAATTCACACTCGTGCAATCGATTTTCACATTCGTGCAATCGATTGCACTACTAAAAATTGCACTTTCTAGGCAAAAACAACATGGCGCAATCGATTGCACAATGCAAAATTTCAATTTCTGGGCCAAAAAACACATGGTGCAATCGATTTGCATATTGGTGCAATCAATTGCACAATGCAAATTTTTGAAAAATTGCCCTGTGATTGGATTGTATTGGCTCTGAGCTCGATTCTTTTTGCGCGTCGAAGAAGGCATGGAAGTAAACACACAAACCTTGGAATTCCTTAAATAAATCAATTAAAACTTCGAAAATCCTTGATCAAGTAAATTTGAATTGTTTGCGAATCAACTTCGACTTGTTATCCATGAAATTCATTCGAGCTGCGGGAATACTATTTTTGCCATTTTGACCTGAAAAAGGATTAACAAAAGAAAACAAAAATATTTTTGCATTTTCATTAATGGTTAGTAAACATAAAGAAATAAAATAAAATAAAAGCAATGGTGATCCTCTATGAGGCATAAACCTACGCCCGAGAAGAACCGAGAAACCAGTGCGATCTTGTTTGTATTGCAAGATGCAGATGAGATGCGAAGAAATCTTAGGGAAAAAATAAGGGTGTACATGAATCCCATCTATGTGGTCACCAGCTCGACATCACGGTTCATGAATTGGAGCTGCTCCACGAAAACATTAAACCCAAACGCCAGAGCTGCTAAGTTGTCCCGCTCCAGAACTCAAATCTTGGTAATCAAATCTTGGTGGGTCGTTAGCTAGTTCTCCTCCTTCGTCTCGTCCTTACCAGCGGTGAACTTGCTCTCCACAACGACAACCCGCTTCTTCAACCGCTCATTTTTAGAGAACATGACTGACATCTTCTCTCAGATATCGGTCACATCCCTCATCATCTCAAGCTTGCTCTCATAATGTCCATGCGCTTTAAGCAACTCACTGTTGAGGCGGGCATTCTCAAGTTCGAGCTCTATCATTTTGTTTTTCACAGCTTGGAAGTCTTTGAAGGGAACAGTCTCCGCGTCACCCAAAGTCAAGGAAACCTCCAGGATCCTCCTCATTCCTGCAGCATCCCAATATAATTTTTCCATCCTCACCATGTGGTCGTGGGTTAGGATAGTTGTGGCATCCAGGTATGGGACCACCACTAACCCCTTCATTAAAGACCAACGTCTGATTATAGAAAGAAGGTAACATAAATCGGCTCGTAGTTGCAGTTTCCTTGACCGGGGATGTCTTCTCTCCCCCCGTTCTCTGCTTCTTCCCAAGAGGAGAAGCCCCAACAGAGGTGTTGCCCAGAGAGGGAGTGGTTGAAGTAATGAACCCTTCTAGCGTAGCTTGATCTTTAACAGCCTCGACCCTGGTCTTTGACCCCTTCTTCATATTCCCCTTATTAGCTTTAACAAGGAGCTCGCGCATCTCGGTCATCTTATCTGCACGACAAAAAATATAAAATTCAGATACAATTCAAAGATCCATAATTAGGACAACAAAATTGAAACTCTTCCTAAGAGCTTCATCGTCGCATTGTCATTCAGATAACTGAGAAAGGCTTTGCATCTAATCAACCTAGCTTGTGTAGCAGGCGTCTCGTCGGCTTTCAAGAGCATGTGGCCATCTGAATCCATGAGGTCTGACGACCGAAAGCTCGCAACAAAATTCACGAGCGCATTGTACAATGTCGTGTCATCAACATTTAAGTCTTCAGGTTTCGGGATGTAGTAGTCACTACCATGTTGAAAATGGGTGTCCACCCACTCTAGCGAGAAGTAGGCGGCCATCCCCTCCTTACCATCGACGACCTCTTTATAGTAGAGTGAATCCTTAGCCGCCTGTGTGCACGTTTGGAGTACGTAAAACCTGAACTTAAAATCACAGATAGACTCCAAGTATGCCTTGAAAAGTCAGCTCAGTTGTGTAAACACCCCAAAATTTTCCCTCTCACTTTCTCATGCCTTGTTTTATGAACACACATGTTGCATATCATATCATTACATCTCACATTGCATAATTATCCTTTAGCAACTCACTGCATAGTTGCATAACTAGGGTTTGTGATCAGGTGAACCCAAGAAGTGATTTGAGAAATCTCAGAGGCCTTGAAGCATTCCAGGAGGGTCCTTGAGTTTTCTATGGTTGTTTTATACCCCCAAGGTTTCTTTGAAGTCAAGAAATCTCAAGGGATTGCAGAGCTATCCAGGCAAGCTTGAAGCTCCTACACAGATGACTTGAAAATTAGGGTTTTGGGATTAAGGCCCTTACACCCAAAAATTTTGGTCATTCTTGATTCCATTGGTATTTATATGATATAGGGAACTTGTGTATGAAGTTTGATGCAAAAATTCACTGAGGAAGTCATCTGATCAAGCTGTAACTTGTTGTGCAAGAAAAGTCAGGATTATGGCATCTGAGGCTTCAACCAAGGGTTCCCAAGGTTCATTTCCATCATTTTTAAATCCTATGACCTTTATTTGGTATTAGGAGAGGTTGGATGGTCACAAGATTGAAGAATTTTGAGCCAAGTCAAAAGTTGCCAAAAATGGACATTACTTGAAATGCAAACTTTCCATTTTGGGAAAGATTTTCAACCTCCTCTTTCTTGATCAAAAATGCTTCAAATGAAATTTTGTTAAACATGAAATTTGTAGATTGGATCTTCCCATTTTCAAAAAGTACAAGAACTCCTCTTGATGCATCCTAGAACTCAAGATATGGCAAGTCAAAGTTGGGAAAAATCTTGTAATTTTCAAGTTTAGGTCAAAGAGGGAAATGTGCAAAATTGAATTCCAGGCCTCTATGTGACTTCTAATCCACTCAAATGCATCATGGCATGATCAAACAACATCTCAAGATCAGATTTGGGCTTTGAACCAAGGGATTTCATGACTTGTTTCTCAAGAAATCACAAAGTTGCAAAATTGCAAAACCTATGCAAACTCATGATCCAAGCCTCACAGCTCATAACAATTGATCTTAGGGCTCTCCTTGAAGCCAGCTGAAGCAGTTCAAGCCCTCAAATCAGCTATGCCATGGCCCATGCCTCAAGTACATAAAATTTGACTTTTTTGCCAAATGAACCATACCATTCCCACAGTGCATAGCAAATCTTCTGACCTATCTCAATTGTTTATATAATGCCTAAGCATCATAAAAGAGAACATACAAGAGCTCAGAACCATCCCATGCTCAACTTGCACAAAAATCCTTCAAAACTTCCTCTCTTCGATTCTCCCAATCCAGCCATCAAACTTCACAAATTCCTTCACCAATCAATCACATATCACCCATAGAACAAGAATCAACCACTGAAATAGCCTGAAACATCACATATCAAAACCTCCATTTCTGCTACATCAGAACTGGACATCCCAAACCAGCCATTTTCAAAGCATTCCAAGCATTCCATTAGCCTCAGGAGGTTCAAAGGAAGCCATTTGCACAAGAGGGAGGCTTTGAAAGCTCATATTTGCAGGTCACCAGCGCAGGTATACTCAAGAACTTCTTGTCTCAAAGCCTCGATTTCTTTTCATAGAATGAAAATACATGCTCTAGGGATCACATAGATGTCTTTAGAATTGAAAATGATGAAGAAATGAGTATGTTATGTGTTTCTGAAATTTTGCCCGTGTTTTTGATTTGCTTCGATTCAGCTTGTTCATGTGTTATAAATCATGTTTGATGGTTGATTTGAGTTCTTAGGAGTGTGGGGATTGATTATGGGTTGGTTAGCGGGTTTGCAGTGGCCTAGGGAAGAAGTTTGGTGTTTGGTCTCACCGAAGAAGATGACCGGAGCACTGTTCCGGTCATCTGAAAGTGATTAGGGCTAAGTGTGATTAGGGTTTCCAGTTTTAATGTGGACCATTGGATCTTGATTAGATTAGGAAATGGACGCTTCAGATGCATCATTAGCCCTAATTTTAATTAATTAAAATAAATCATAATTAATTTCCTCAGAATTAATGTGGACCATTGTGTCGTACCTCGAAAAATACGATCCTCGCGCCGACCGCGGAACAAAAAGGAAATAACAGAGTCGCCACCTAATTCTATTTATTCTAATGAAAGAATAGGAAGATATAGATAAAACCTAATAAAGAGAGATGGATAGAACAAGGTCATCGAAACCAAATTCTAAGTTCGGGAGTCGGTTACATAAGGGGAAGGTATTAGCACCCCTTACGTCTGTTGTACTCAACAGGAACCTCTTAGTTTCACTTGCGATTTAATGTTAACTTATGCTTTCTGTTTTCTTCGAATAATAAATGCGAATGATTCTAAATTAGGGTTAATAAGAGAAATGGGTTATTTTATTCCTAGGGTGCTCGGTAGGGAACAAGATCCGTGTGCCTACGTATTCCCTTGTGCAATGGGAAAGTCAGAGCCTCATAGTTCGCGGCACTAAGGTTTGTTGATTGGTTTGTTTTAATGAACAGTTGTTTGAACCGCATTCTGACTGCTAAGCGTTGGCTTGTCTGCTCGCAATAGGAGGCTGAAGCGCTACCTTATTTGCGAAGAAGAAAGAGTTTAAACAAAGTTCGCTTTAACGAAAAATGTTTGATCAAGTTAGGGTTTTTAAGAATGAAAGGGTAAATAAATCGCGTCCTGAGGGGCGAGCCTCAGGAGAATTTATTCGAGAATTCGAGGAATGCTAGATTCCAGAATTCAGTTCTTTCATTATTTGATGTGTATATTAAAAGTTTTAATTACAGAAAGTCGAATGAATCGCATCCCGCGAGGCGAGCCTCGGGAGAGTTCATTCAAGAATTCAAGGAATGCGAGACTCCAGAATTCAGTTATTCCGTTACTTTAATTATAAAAATATTTGAATGTCGAGTTCGGGAAAATTTGATGGCGAGGCACAATGCGCTCGGCTTACGTGATTTGTGAATCAATTAAAGCGTTTAACAAAAGAATTAAATTAAATCACGACAATTAAATCGGAATAGAATAATATATATAAATAATTAAATCGAATTTAATAAAGTACTTGAATAATGGAAATAAAGTAATAAAAATAAGTTATTAAAATAAATTGTTTGTCGAAATGGAATAACTAAATAAAATGCCTCATATTGATTAAATTTCCCGATTTTACAATATCGGAAATAATTTAATCGTTTATTATATCATTGGCCATAAAAATGACATAAAGTTCAAAAATAATAATAAATAAAGAATTGGTCTCATATTTAATTTAAATAACGTCGATTTATTCAAAATCGAATATTTAAATATTTATTCATCGGCCAAAATATTGATAATAAAGTGAATAATAAAATGAATCTAATAATAAATTAGAAACTGTATAAAAATAGAAAACGGTCTCATATCGATTCGGAAAACGTCGATAAATTGAATGTCGCGAATCGGACGATAATATCATAGACCAAATAATAACCATAAATAAACCAATAAATTGATAAAATAATAAATGAATAAAAATCGGCCTCAAATTGGTTTAGACAACGTCGCGAAATGGAATGTCAATGAACCATATTTTTATCATAGGCCCTAAAATAAATCGAAATAAAAAAATTCATAAATTCTAATAAAACAACAAATCAAAAAATAAAAGGGAGATGGTGTCTACACAGTTCCAGTGGTTCAAACAAAAACCCGTATGGGCTTATTAAGGCCCAACATCCACACAAAAATAACAAAATAAATGAGGGTAGTCACATAAAGGAGGTGCAATCGGTAAAACGTTGAGGTCCAATACCTATAAAGCCCCAAACTTTCAGTCATATAAGCCAGCAAATTATTAAAACTCTTCAAAGTAACAGATTCGTTAGATCCTCATCCATAAACATTATCCAATGGGACCCAAAACATGCTCTGAAATGTTAGATTAATATACCATGGACAAAGTAATTATATCTGACGGTTGGAATTCACATAAATCCTGCGGTATATACACGTTGCATAATCTTGTATTAAAAAAACAAAGAAAGCAAACAATCTTTATCAAATATATATTTGCAACAAAGAGAAAACGAAGAAACTTTTCTTCAACCTTAAGCGGCGCCGAAAACTCATCCCCTGCAACTCATGGATTCACGCAAAATCAAACACGAATTTCACTTCCTCCACGGTCATCGTTGCAGGTCTCACACCTACGGGCCATTGATTGGCTCTAAGTATGGAGAATTTAAATCTAAAGCCGACGACCCTAAAACCCTAAAACTACAAGCAAGTAGCAACGGTGCAACAAATAGGAGTCAAAATAAGGGATTACTAAATAGTATATCAAGACACACAAATTGGTAACAAGCTTCGCTCGAATGGAGTACGCTTTCTACCTTGCTGTAAAACGTATCGGATGTAGATTCTGATGAAGTCATGGATCTTAGGTAAGCTCACTTGAACCTTCTTTCTTGATCTTCTGGGATTTGGTGGTGTTTCATAATGAAGTTTGGACAATTTCCTCCTCTTTCTTTTCGTATTATAATCCTTCTCATCACTTCTTTGCTGCGTCGAATATCATGGCTTAATTGGTTCTTAGTCTAACTTCAATGAGTCTCAGTGTGAGACTCAATGATTCTTAGGTAGTGCGCTCTAGGTAAGGGTTATAGAAATTATTCTTGCAGAGTGATGTTAGGTTTTTTTTAGGCGTTTTTCTCTCCTCTCCTCTCCTATTTTCCCATGATTGGGGGCCTTTTATAAGAGAGTCCGATTGATTTTGGTGTGTGTGTTAGATTGAAGAGGGATTTTTTGTGAGGAAGTCGCGTGAGAATGAGATATGAGATCCGAAAATCTGTTAGAAAGAATCTTAAGATGATTTTGTGAAGATTGTGTGGGGACCCTTTTGGTGAGTCACTGAATTTGTCTGTAGTGTGAGCTTCACTCCAAGGTGTGACTTTGGAGTGAAGCTAACATGTGACAATGCAACCTATAGGAAGGGCTTTTTTGCAGTGTAGATTCACGGATGATCTGTGAAGGAAACCGGTGTTGTCATGCTTGGAGTTGCGACTTAGTTTATCTCGGTGACCACAACAACTATGCCCTGCTGATATTGTGGAAAAGCAGATTGTTGATAAGGGTAATACTACTAATTTATGTTGTTGGTATTGATCTTGTCTAGGGTATTGCTAGTCATATTGTTGATAGTGACGTTGTTGATACCATTAATCTGTCGTTGGATGTACAGCTGCTTGATCTGAAGCTTGGGTTTGAGATGCCGAGTTGGGCAGCTGATTTGAAACATGCCTAGCTGCACTCACTGCTTGCGAAACTGTTGTTGTAATGGGAGCCGCAACCTGGTTTTCTCTGGAACATCCCCATTTGTTTTTGAACTATTCAATAATGATGAATATGTAGCATTTCCATTTTCTCCAAAAGACACACTTTGCAAAGATGCGACATGCGAACTCAGTGAAGCATATCTACATGGTAACTGTGATATGTACATATGTAACTTCCAACCACTTCTCAAGGTATATTTCCATTTGTCAAGACACCCTCGGTGCAACTCAAATGCTAAGTTGTCATCATCAAATTTGAACCATTTTCCTCCATTGCTCGGTGCAGACTTGGTATTAGTTTCAGAAAGATATTGAATCTGTGTTAAGAGAACTTGATTAAATGCAGGTGGAACCTTCGACCTCTGCTTGAGGATCCTCTTATCCGCTGGACTTGAACAGCTTTAGGCCATTTCACAAACCATGTCAAATCCTTTTTAGGAGGCAAAGCAACACCGATCCCAAATTGCTTAGGCCTTTTCTTGAAAAGGCGAGTTCACCACTTTCTCTAGCTACTTCTTCTTACAGTTGCAACAGGTGCTTTTTTTTATAATTGTTCTATTACTTGTTTCTGCAGGTGACCAATGCAGATGCAGGGTGTTCTTTGCAATGAGGAAGACAATTTATAACCATGGCAAGATTCTCGATAACGCATGCAAATGGAGCTTGAAGATGGAAATGGTATGAAATTGAATATGATACCTTCTCAATAAAACACTGACCTTTTATTGAATCCCAATTGTATTTCATTTTGTCATGAAGTTTACACTCTCATTTTCTTTGTCATAATTTCGGTGCTTCATGTACAACATCCTGCTTTTCTTAGACATGGTGTTTTTTCCGACATGAGCCTCTTGCCTTTGTATGCGTGATATGATTAATGCTGCAGAAAATATCTGGATTATTTATATAAATGGAATCCTTTATTGATGATACTTCAAAATTTGTGGTAACATTTGACATGATGTCTGTCTACAGGTAGAATTCAGGAGTACCATAGACTAGCTGTCCATGAAGTCATAATTGATGTAGAAGATTTATTGTTCGGTGAGCTTGATTTTTGACATTTGGCTTTTATGATTTTATGAACGTTTTGGAGCATGGCTTGACTTGGCAAGTGGATAAAGAGACTTTCCTTGGAGCAAGTGGCATTGTGACCTGTATGAGGCTTAAGAAGTGCCTGCAACGGAATCTAATTCCTGGATCTTTGTAGTCTAAGCTATGATTATTCATCCTTGTTTCTTATATTAAAACTAAACTCTGTGTAAATGGTATTTAGTATATTTTATTTTATTGTTGCTGGACTAACATGGAACCGCACCACAAGCCCAAAAAAAAATGCCCTGGTTGTAAATGTGCTGTAGAACTTTGTAAGTTTGATGACGGTGCTTGAAATATCAACTGACTTCTCTTTTTTTTTGACAATACTGAAATATATAAATATTGTGATGATGGTATGAAACTTATTTGGATAAAAGCTTATGATTCGATACTAATGAATAAAGGGTCTGCTTGGTCAATGGCAAATGATTCATTGCTTGAACCATGAATATTTAAAACTCCTCTTTTGAATTAAAACTCAAATTCTTTGTTCAAGATTTAATTAATGAACGAAAGCCGCAACAACTCAAGTAAATACCACTTAAACCACAACCGTAACAATCAATGCTTGGTAATGGACAAGTAACCTTTGACCTTGTAGCATAAACACCTTGCAAACTTACAAACTTCTAATAATCCATGAGCTTGAATGTGATTAATTTCCTTTATCACAAGTACCTCAAATTGTCTTGACCCTTTTATCTAAAATCTACAACAAGCCTCCCAATTGCCAATCACATGATGATTCCCCAAAACAATTGATTCACGCATTAAGTTCAAATTTTAACTTCACCACTTGCACATTGATAAGCCAAAATCTCCATTATGAGCCTTCTTGAATAATATTATGAACACATGACCATGCCTTGAGAAAAAAAGAACCAAAATTCGAAATGTAAACTGCAATGACACTGAGCCTTAAACATTAATGTACGCACATTTTCACTGATAGCCTCGACTGGTACTTGATTCAATCTTACAAAATGACAAATTTTTTCGAATAATGGTTAGTAATTAAAACATGAAATGAAGATAAATATATTAGTAGGACAAATTTGGGGTATGACACATTGGATCACGCGCGTTTAATGAATTTGAATCTGGACCCTAGGATCTGCATACCCCCAATCAAGCTGACTTGCGCCCATGACCCTTGATCTTGCTTCCTTGCAATCTGAGCCATCCATTATGATTACTTCTCATTTTATTTTCATTTTTTTCATTTTGTTTTCTCTTATTTATTAAAAATAGTAAAACACTTTTAAAAATTCTGATTTTTTGCACTTTCACTCTAATTAATTTTAAAAACCCAAAAACATTTTTATTTTCATTTTTTGCATTAAAAATTTAGTCTTAAATCATTTAATTGTATTATTTAATTAATTAATCCATTTTAATTAATTACAAATAATTTTAGGTATTTAAAAATAACCAAAAAAATCATGAAGCATCCTTGAACATTATAATCAATTTACAAACTCATTTCACTCATTTATTTTAGGTTTTGATTCTATTTTGAGAATTAAACTTGAATTAGGGTTTTCAGAATCCCCTTTTTCACAACCTAACTTCTAAAATTCACTTCTGATCAATAACAATGAGTTTGTACTTGGTTCTTGATGCGTGTTTTTCGCAAGTGTACGAACACATCAGAGTAATATAAAAGATTGTCGAATCCACAGAGACCAAGTGTCAATCTATCATACCTGTTGTTATGGTGTGTATTTAAGGCAACTGAATATAATGGTTTTAATGAGTGCACAATGGTAAATAAAATGGTAATTTTAAACAATTAATAAAGACAGGCTCGAATGTAATTCACATAATCAATTAATAATCCGATACTTGTTAATAGAACTACTTATGGGCAATGTTTTCCACTTTGAAAAGAACTAATTTAACAGGAACTGTCACTTTCGCGTATTCAGAACCGAGTTGTACTCTCTAATGAACCCCTCCTATTGTCACGGATAAAAAGGTGCGTACTGTGTTAGAGTAGTAAACCTATTTTTAAGAAATATAGTATCTTAACTAAGTTGAAAAGTACTTTAGCATGGATTTCTTAGCAAAAAGAGGTTCTCATGAACCAGACTCTAAACTTTTTAACGCGTCCGAAAATCGTTTTAAAATCCCTTTTCTTGTTAATCTAAAAACTCCTAATGAACTAGACAAAGCGCTTTTGGCTGTTTTTTAAATAGTTAAAAAAAATTAAACTTAAATTGAAAGTTAAAATAGCCCTTAAGCGTTTCTACGAACAATTGTACGAATTATTGGTTCAATTACGATCCTTACATTCTAACCTTTATGGATTTAGTTAGACATGGTAAAGTAAAAGTTCTTTTTATTATTTTTCATAAAAGTAATTAGTGCGAGTGCGGAAAGTAAATAAAAGTTGTGCGAGTGCGGAAAGTAAATAAAAGTAGTGCGAGTGCGAGAAATAAAGGTATTTAAAGCGAGTGCGAGAAATAAAATAAAGTAAAGTGCGAGTGCGGATAATAAATAAAGTAAAGTGCGAGTGCGAGAAATAAATAAAAGTAAAGCAATGCGGAAAGTAAATAAAATAATTCGAATGCGGAAAAATAAAATACGAACTGGAATTAAAATGGCGGCAGGATTAACTTCCTCCCAGAGTGCTCCAAAACTCGATCACATAGACGTATACAGACTCGATCACTCGATTGTAGTAACACCCCGATGTGAAGTGACAACTACTTTAAAACTGATATATGCCTAAGAGATTCTAAGTTTGGATGAAGAAAAACAAAATTCTAAAGTCCTATTTATAGGCAAACATTAAGTGAGAAAAGACCAGGATGCCCCCTTCCACTAAAAAGTGGAGGGAAGCATTTTTGCCTTGTGGCGCCCGCCATGAGTGTTTTTTGGTGGAGAAAATGGGGAATGTGGGCATAGACAGTTGTGGAGTGGTCTTGAGACGTGGGCACGTCATGGCTGACCCCATGGCGCCATCCATGGTGGATGTCGTAAGTGTTAAAAGCTGAATTTCTTGGATTTCGTCGTTTCAACTCCTTTTTCGCTCCTTTTCTTGATTTAGGCCCCAATTACATAAAAAACCTGAAAATAAAGAAAAACAAAGTAATAACATAACAAAATAACAATAAAAACTAAGAATGCATGCGAAATCGGAGTCAGAAATACGGTGAAATTTAGTGTTATCAGTTCTTTTTCCATTCATTTACATGTTGCATCTAGTATCTAGGACATTTAAATCATATTTTTGCATTTCATTTTCAATTTGATATTCATTTTTCTTTGAGAAGTACCCAAAACCCTAGCCTAACTTAGAAAAACCATAACTTGACTTTGGTATAGCTTCCGACCTCCATCTTTGGGGAGTGTTCTTGTGCGTGTTTATGGTTTGTTTGGTTGAAATTTCAAATTTTTATCATGTGTTTTGCTTTTGTTTTGATCATGGACATCTCATGCATTCTAAAAACCCTAATTTGCCATGTATACTTCCATTCATCTTTGCATATCCTCATCATATTAATTTGTCATGACATCTCATGCATTTGTATGTCATTCTAGACACCTTAGGTCATGTGAGAACATTGGTTGATCATTGTTACATTCATTTGGTATGTTTTGCATGCATTACATCTTATGTATGTTCATGTATTTTCAAGCTTCTAACATGTTTGTTTCTGCATCCAACACTTGTATGATAATACATATGCATTGTACATGACTTTGAATCTTTTCATGACACATTTTCATCATGTGTTCTCTTCTGGTTTGGATCATTGCACCTTCATTTGTTTCATTTTATCTTATTTCATACCTTATGCATTCATATTAACCCTTTCAGGTGCTTCAGGTAAGTTGATCAGGATGCGGATGTGCATCCACATCCAACCTCTTCTTATCCTTTCATATGCATCTTTACCTGTTGTTGCACCCCAAAATTTGCCCTCACAATACAAGACTTTGTGTTCTAAGAAGGTTCACAAGGTTCACAAGTTCTCCAACACTTGCATAACCTTTCATGAGGTTCATGAAGTCTACAAGTTACTTTATGAAGGTTCACAAGGTTCACAAGTTTCTCAACATTTACAAGACCTTCCATGAAGTTCATGAAGTTTACAAGTCACTTCTTGAAGGTTCACAAGGTTCATAAGTTCCACAATGATTACAAAGCTTTCTTGAGGGTCATGAGGTCTACAAAGCCACTTCATGAGGTTCACAAGATTCACAAGCTTCACAATACTTCCCATGAGTATCATAAGACATCTTATGAAGATTCACAAGGTTCACATAGTTCACAATTGGTCAAAGAAGTTGACAATTCCCTCAAACAATGCACCTCCTAAGCAGGGCATCCATAATTAGGTTTGTGACTTTAATCAGGCTAAATGGACTTCCAATACCTCAAGTGAGTTTCATAACATCTTATATGTGTGTAAGAACCCCCATGACAAGTTTCAAAACTTTTCTCAAAAGTTTGCTCAGTAAGATGATCAGATAAGTCAAAATCAGTCAATGCAGTCAAAAAGTCAAACTGAGGTCAACTGTGGTCAAACCAAAGTCAAACTTCATGATTTTTTGCCAACATCAAGTATATGAAGCAAAATTCATCATTTGATCAAGGGTTGATCATGATTCATCAAGGAGATTCCAGATCATCAGTAATCAGGAGTTTCTAAATTAGGGTTTCCTCAGTAAAAGTCAACTGAACTTTGACCAGGCATAACTTTCACATACTTCATCACCAAGTCTCCATCCAAAGCTCATTTTGAAGGAAATTGAATTCTCTACAACTTTGATGTTGAAGGTTAAGCCCAAAAATGCTTCATTTGAAAGATATGATCTAAGACATTATAGGTCATTTCAAAAGTCAACAAAAAGTCAACAACTTCAAAAGGGCATAACTTGAGATTGGTAAATGATATGGACCTGAAACCAGTGGGGTTGTTTAGAGGACTCTTCAAGCTTTCCAAAAAGTCCAAGAACACCCTCATACCTTTAAAAGTGAGGGAGATGTGCCTTTGCAAAGTTAAGAAATTTTGTGATGGTTTATGTTGAAAAGGGAGGTTCAAAATCATTTCTTTTCAAATGGGCCACTCAAATTATGACCCAATCCACTTCATAATGGTTTGCACGAAATTATCATGATATTTTCATATTTTTTATTTTATTTTATTAATTTATTATGATTTATTACATTTTAAATCATTTTAAATTTAAAAAAAATATTAAACATGAAAAGATATTTTTGTGATTGAATCTAGAAAATCATAAAGTGTGATTGGAGTCAAAAGAGAAGGAAATCATGAGATCCCTCCCAAAATAGCAAGACCTTATGACCAAATATTTGACTTTGAACACTTGATCTTTTTCAATATTTTTTTGATCCAAAATTTCACTAAATCAATCAATTTCTTTAACCTAATTGACTCACCTATATATGCTGATCATAAACCTATCATTCATTCACGAATTGCCTGCCTCTAGAGTAAGTTCCAAATTCTCAAATTCACCAACAAAACTCACATTCGGTTTTGCAGTTACAAGACATTAGAAGGTAAACTAAGAACATGGAGATGTTCTTTGAGCATCCATGAAGCAAAACCAATGCCCATACGCATCCATAGCATGCATATATGAACAATCCGAAACTTTGTTACTCTTGCAAATTTATTTTTCGATTTCCATTATTTGATCATTGTTAAAGAAATTTGTGTGTTGATTTGATGTTAGTTGAAGCTTTGGAATGATTCTGGACAAGTTAATTGTATTTTCGTGACCATATACAGGTTCGGCCATTGTTAGGGTTTCAAGCACCATTTAGGGTTTTGGTGTTTAGCAAATATAAATCAATTCCAAGAACACAGGATGATTGCACATGATATAAGGAACTCAATGATACTCTCAATTTCACGAAATTTCACTGTTTTGTCCATGATTGAATTTTGTAGGTTTTGTTACAATTTTGTTTTCGCAGGAAAAACCCTAGGAGATTTCGCAGCAAAATGCGCATGTCACAAGGTTGAAGACGAAGCCTGGTTGGCGCGAAGTTCATATTCAAATTTACGATTTAAAATATTATCTTATGTTTCTGTTTGTTATCACAACCATGTGGTTGTCCCAGTGGTTATAGGCTTGGTCCTGGGCGTGCGAAACCAAAGGGCAGGGTTCGATCCCTGACTTTTGATCATATTATTTCTTTTTTTCCAGGGATTAAATGAATATTATATATTATGTGTTATTCTCATTCAATTAACAGTTGGGCTCTTCCAGCCGGGTGGTAACATGCGCGCGTACATTGCTATGGGGTCCTGGGTTCAAACCATGAACCAGGCCTTTTTATTTCTTGCATTTTTCTGATTTTTCCAAATAGAGAACAAAACCATTGGGAGGTATTTCCTTGATGCCTGCGTGTGAATGGCTCAGTGGTGAAGGCATGTTGCTGTTAATCATAAGGGACTGGGTTCAAATCCCAGTCCCACCAGGTTCCTTTTCCTTCTCCTTTTCTTTTATTTCCATGTTTAATTTAATTGTTTTAAAATAATTAGTATATTATTATTTATATTATAAAATGTATATATCATGTATTCAAATTATTTTTCAATATAATTTTTTTAGTCAAGATACTTAGTTTTAAATAAATTTTGTATATGCATAAATCTTAATAATCAAACCCTAAAAAATATTTTTTTTTTTCTAACCCTAATTCTTAAACCCTAAAAACTATAAAAACTTAATCTTAAGATATTTTTCTAAATAACATTTAATTCTGTTTTTTTTTTATTATTCCTAATATAATTATAATTTTTCATAAAATTTTGTATTTGTAACTTAAATTAATTTTCTTTTAATATTTAGAAATAGTTTAATTTATATATTTTGTATATAGTTAAAATTAATTTATAAATATAATGACCAATAGAAATTAAATTTTAATATGATATTTAAAGTTTATCTTTTTCTTATAATGTGTATATAAATATATATATATGTTTATAATAATTAAAATTCTATAATTATGATACATTTGAAAAATAATTTAATAATTAATATATGAATAAAAAAAAAAATTTATTATCTAATTATGTATGTTAATTATTCTTTTATATTGTTGATTTCTTTTATTATTATTAATTAATTTCTTGCTTATTATAATTTCATTAATCTTTTAATTTTTATTATTATTTATATTCTATTCTTATGTTTCTAACATTATTTATTATCTCTAATTACTAACCCATTTATGATTTAATTATGTTTACTATTATTATTTTGTTAATTTTATTTACTAACCCCTTTATTTTCTTATTGCTTATTGATATTTGGTTTATTTTTATTTAATTATTTTGCTTATTATTTCTATTATAATTTCTTGTAATTGTTTCCCGGATGTAATTATTTAATTATTATTGTCATTATGGTTAGTAATTAGGGAGTGTAACAACATGTATGTAATATTAAAATAAATTTAGATCATTTTTAAATAAAGATAATTAAATTAAACACTTCACACACGTAAGTCGATTTTAATCGCCGTCTCACTTTCTAAGGGTATCCCTCTCGTTGCCTACGAATAACGGTTAAGTGGGGTGTATAAAGCAAGTCCCTCAAGTAAAAAATCATCAAAGTCCCTTATGGTTGCCTTTACGAATCGAGTCCCTTTCGAAAAAATGATGATAGTCCCTCAAGTTTGCTTATTACACCCCACCATGGCCTTCAAGATCAAATTGTCCCTCACATGTCCCTTAATATCCAAAGTAAGGACTACCTACTCCATTATAGTAGGGATAGTCTTACTAAAGGAAAGAATAAAGAATAAGAAAGACCTTTAAACATTAGGGTAAGTTACTCCTAGGTACTTAAGCTCATTTCAAAACATTTTCATACTTAAACTACTTTCAAACAAATTTTCAAACATGTTTTTAACACATCCTTACATGGATTATTTATTAACTATTCTGAAAATTTTCTTATTCACACACTACACTTTCAAAAACAATCTAAAGTGAGCTTAAGTATCTAAGAGCCCATGGATAACCATGGATGAAAAGGGTGCTAACACCTTCCCTTTTCATAACCTACCCCCCGGACCCAAAATATTCTCTAAGGTCTTTCCTGTTCTTTTATAACCTTTCCTTATGGATAAAATAAAAGTCGGTGGCGACTCTTGCTATCCGCAACATTGTTTAAAGTCAGTTCACCGGGTTACAGAACTGGCGACTCTGCTGGGGATCTATTTAAGAGGGGTACCCTTAGGAATTAAGATCACTTTGAATTGTTTGCCTTGTTTGTTTTATATTACTTGTGGGGGTGCTCTTATGTGTGAAAGGTCCTAACCCGGATCTAGTGTACCTTAGGTAAATGGCAATAGACCAAGGAAACTGTACGACGTATATCGATACGGTTGATCTGGTGGCCATAGTTAGTGCGACTTCTTGGTTGGTGCTTATATTCCTTAAGTCAAGTTGAGGATAATATTGAGGCTGCCATATGTTGTCAATGCACTAACTGACTTTTAGAACCCTAGTTAACTCATCTTGGGCCTTTAGAAAGTAGTGAGGTAACCGGCTTTGGTGAAGACTGAAGTTGGTTGACACTCGACGCTACGCTCATTGAGATCTTAAACTTGGAGGGTTTTGGTTGGCAAGTAAGTTGCCTTCTGATCAACCACCCTTGAGAAGGATCAATGATATTGAGATCCCTTAGAACCTGGTTACTTTTGTAGGACAGAATGAACCATCTAACTTCAGGGGAGGGTACTTACCTTTGAACCTCATGCAAGCCTTTAAACCTAGGGCTATGGTGTGACTTGTTTGTGTGTGCCACATGTTTGTGATTGAGCATAACATCATGACATCATCATGCATCATGAGCATATCATTTTTCCTAACCATTTCAAGGACCAAGGGATTTATCTTTGTTCTTTGTTGCAGGTCATGGCTTCAGCTCGTAGAAACACCATCAGGATCAACTTTGTGGGGATACCTCCCAAGCTTAAAGAGTTGGTTTCTCAAGTGTCTGATCACTCCCGGTTCAACAAGAGACATGGTCACCTATTGGACCTAGTTACTTCAGGGTTCAGTGAAGACATGATGAGTGTGCTGTTTCAGTTCTTTGACCCTAAGCACCACTGTTTCACATTCCCCGACTATCAGCTGGTCCCTACAATGGAGGAGTTCTCTAAACTTCTGGTATCCCTATTCTTGATCAGAAGCCATTCACAGGTTTGGAGAAAGAACTTAAACCAAAGGTTATTGCTGCAGCCCCACATCTGAAGAAGTCTGACATTGTTCTAGAAACGAGAAGCGGAGTCAAGGGTATTCTTGCAAAGGTATTAGTGGATAAAGCTCAAATGTTCTTGAAGGCCATGAGCTATGGTGCTTTTGAGGAGATCTTAGCCTTGCTGATATATGGCTTAGTATTGTTCCCCAATCCAGATCAGTTCATAGATGTTCATGCCATCAACATTTTCCTGAGTCACAATCCAGTGCCTACATTGCTTGGAGACATCCTGCATTCTCTTCACACCCGTACTACAAGGGCAAGAGGAACTTTGATGTGCTGCATACCTTTGCTTTCTAGGTGGTTTATTTCTCACCTTCCTCGCTCAGTAATGAAGAATGAGCAAGGGTTCAGATGGTCCAAGAGGATCATGTCACTTTCTCACTCAGATATTCATTGGTGCTCCAGATCTATGGAGAATGTCACCATCATTGACCGTTGTGGGGAATTTCCTAATGTGCCACTTCTAGGCATAAGAGGAGGCATTACCTACAACCCCTCTTTAGCTTTATGACAGTTTGGTTACGCCCGAAGTGATGGTCCACATGACATGTTAATCCAGGGCATTGTGTTTGATTACGACAACGATCTTCAAGGTTACCGTCAGAGATTCATACGAGCCTGGGGAAAGGTAAACAGGATTGACAGCAAGACACTGGAGCCTAAGTACACTATTCCTATGGAAGCTTATCTCAGATGGGTACGATCTCGTGCTCAGACACTCATGATGCCATATCCTGCCATCCTACCAGTTACTATGGAACCTGTTGCTGAAGGAGACACATCTTATACCATCCTTCACCCAGACATGCCTACTGATAAGGAAGACTTGCAGAGATCCTGGATCCAACTGAAGGAGCAAAGGGATACTTTCGAGGCTCATTACAAAGCAAGCCAAGCAAGAATCCTAGAGCTCACAAAGCAACTTCACGAGGGACGAAACCTCAACTCATACCTCAACACAAAGAGGAAACGTCCATGGGAGACTTAAAACCCCATCTTTTGTATTTATTTCACTTTCATTTTTTGTAAGCCTAAAAGGCAAAACAAGTTATTACTAATAAAAGGTTACTTTCTTGTTTGTTTAAGCACATTTAAATCCTGCGGTCTTTGAAATCATTGCATATGCATTCCCATATCATTTCATCACAGGTTTATAATTGTGCACAAGTTTCTCATCTTCTCGCTGTTTATTTCAGCAATGGCTCTTGAACAATCAGTTAAGGATCTTCAGGCACAGAATGCACAGTTCCGAGAGCTGATCCTGAACCTAACCAAGGGGCAGGATGAATTGAAGACACTGCTGGCTAAGAAGAAGAGTCCTGAGGACAACAAGGATGGTCAGTTGGAACAATTGCAAGCTGAAATAACAGAAATGAGGATCCAGATGAATGGCCAGGTGGCTCTTATCCAAAATTTAGCTCAGGGGCAAGAAGAGCTGAGAACCTTTGTCCAAAAACTTCAAAGTGATAGAGTCAGGGATCTAATTATCAGTCAACCTCCGTCAAAACAAGCTGATTTGGTTGAAAGGAAGATGAGGATTAAAGAGGGTAAGAGACAGGTTGCCATTGATTATTCTTCAATTGAAGAAGAAAGACTTGGTAAGGTTAATCCACCTCAACACAAGGGATGTAGAAGACAGTTTATCAAGTTCAGCACTCCAATGTCACAAGTTCTGCAATGCTTGTTGGAGATGAAAATAATTTCCTTGAGAAATTCTCCTCAAAATCCTAAAACCTCTTCTCCTCGCTATAACCCCAAGGCAAGGTGTGAGTATCACTCCAACAGTCCTGGACATGATACTAACAACTGCTGGATGTTGAAGAATAAGATTCAAGACCTAATTGACGAAAGAATACTCGAGGTTACGCCCGAAGGCCAGGTTGAGTTCTTCTATCGTCCGTCAAGCATCAAAGTTTCCAGATTACTGAAGTGACAAGTTTAGAGAAAGAGACTTTGAGAACACTTGAATTTTCATTTGTAATTTCTCTTATTTGTTTGAACACTTATTATTATGTTAAACTTTTGTCTTCATTAATGCATTGCGTATGTTTGTCTTGAATTAATCCATTCGTTTCACTATATTTTGAATTATACTTCTTATTTCTATCCTGTGATATTTAACTCCTGATAAAGCTATAAGCCTGTAGAGGGAGGATGACGAAAACAATACCATAATATTAGGCAGTATGCTTTTGAACAGACTATGCTGACGATGTACAGGCATTGTTTCAATTCCTAAACAGTGGAGATATAAGGAAGTTAATCCCTAGTCAACCCTTTTGAGCCTATGAAGTAGGAGTTTTTTATTCTCGCACAAATTAAAACCCTTATTCATAACCCGGGGCAGGGTAGTTACTCGGTTAACTCAAATATGCCAATTATCTGTGTTGTACACAACTAATGATGGTTCTCTGTAATCATTAAACATGACAGTCAATATCCAGCAAAAGAACAGTCTTGCTAAGTCAAAACCTATGAAGGAGACTTAGTAAAACACTAAGACATCCCGCTGACTGTAACCTTGAAATAAGCAGTTCAGGCAAAAAGAAGGGATAATAAAGTCAAAAGAAAAAGAAAAAAGAGGTCACTATGAATCCTCAACAAAGAAAGATGACTGAATGTTCAAATAAATTTTTGGTGGCTGAACCATCATAAATGTCAGTGTTACAATACCAAATTTCTTTGGAGCTTCAATGCATAAGTCAACTGAGCATAGGACTGAAGAACATCATGGAGATTGGGTTGGGTACAAATAAAATTTGAGCCTTTATCCTTTGTTTCTTAAACCGTGAACCAGGCCACGTTATAACCCTTTAAAAGTCCTAACTGAAGCATGGTTAGTTCGAAAGCGTACTGCTACAAAAGGTATCCTGACTCCTTTAGGGCTTGTCATAAAATTTGAGTTAATATCACAGTTTTTCAAAAAAAAAAAAAAAAAAAAATTATTATTTTCAAGACAGATATAAGCATTGCATTTTTGAATATATATTGTTTGCATATACCTGAATGTTTGACAAATGGAGAAGCTTACAGGATGAATGTTCAAATGAACTAAGGTCCTTCCGATAAGCAAAGTTGCTTCCTGGATCAAAGTCCATGTATATAAAGGGGCATAGCCACTGTTTCCCAATTCATGGGCATTCCAAGTTACTGTTCAGATCATTCAGGGCAATCAGTTCCAGATCCAACAGTACTTAATGACCAGGGACAGTTCTTCTCATATCTTTGAAGTGCCAAGGGTAACATTATAGAATTCATAATGCCAGGGGCATGGTTGTTGTTTCCTAATCAAGGGGGCATTCTAAGTTACTGTTCAGATCATTCAGGGCAATCAGTTCCAGATCCAACAGTGCTTAATAGCCAGGGGCAGTTTTTCTCATATATTTGAATTATCAAGTGTGACATTACAAAGTTCACAATGCCAGGGGCATATGCTTATGGGGCATTCTACTTGTTTCTTTTGAGATGACTCATTACAGATACTTTCATTATGGGACAATTCATCCTCAACCAAGGGGCAATACTTTCTTTTCAAATATAGTATTCGGAGAGCACATGGTCTATTACAACTTGAAGACCCAGTCCTCTACCTTGATTTGGGATTCTCAGAAGAAGCTATGGTGGAAATTAATTGTCTACGCCAGCAGTATCAGATGGTGTCAATATCATGTATTCAGATCCAGCTATGAGGATTTCTGGAAAGGTACTCAGGAAAGTTAAAGAATTTCAGGAGCCATAGATCCAATTGGTTATACACTCTCGAAGTTGAAACGATTCTGTTTTCAAGTTCAGCTTTACTTTTCCCTTCTGAATCCAGATTTACTTTTACCCTATTTTGCATAAGCGGAACGTCCATTGGTTATGTATGCTCTTAATATGATTAATGTTTACCAGAAATGCACGAAAATGCAGTAATAGTATTTACTAAGGACGAACGAGGGAAGGATTTCAACGAAGCTTCGCCGGTTCACCCTTACAAGACAGTTACAAACCCTCAGTAGGGCAAATCCATCTTCATAAGGTCTCATCTCCCCTGGAATTTATATCCATCTCTTTTATCCTCATACGGATATTCGGGAAATTACTTTCCAATAAGGGTACGACGAACGAAGACGGGATGTTATACTTATCCTACTATCAAACGAAGACGAAGGTTATATATACCTTACCATCCCCAGCATACGGGAAGTTATCTATATCTTGTTATCCCCAGCATACGGGAAGTTATCTATACCCTGTTATCCCCAGCAGACAGGGGGTTATATATTCTTCAGCAACGAATCGGGATTTATTTTCCCTGACCAGCAGTTATTATACGAAGATATCCAGACGCTTCCGGCAGTATCATATCATACATACATCATTTACATCATACCATAACATACATATCCATAAGTACATAACACATTTACTTAAGTGCATCATATCATACATGCATACACAATGCATAAGCTAACATTATTATACAAAAGCTACATTGTTTCAGGTTAATTATCCAACAAACCAAACTTATGAGCTCCAGGACTGCTTTATTGTCACCTCAGGGTTACTTTATCCTCCTAATAACTTCTCGTTACTTCAAGACTGCTTTGGAGTTGTCATTATTGATTGCTCTATCCTCCTGAAGCCACTACTTCAAGACTGCTTTGGAGTTGTCATTATTGATTGCTCTATCCTCCTGAAGCCATTACTTCAAGACTGCTTTGGAGTTGTCATTATTGATTGCTCTATCCTCCTGAAGCCATTACTTCAAGACTGCTTTAGAGTTATCATTATTGATTGCTCTATCCTCCTGAAGCCACTACTTCAAGACTGCTTTGGAGTTGTCATTATTGATTGCTCTATCCTCCTGAAGCCATTACTTCAAGACTGCTTTGGAGTTGTCATTATTGATTGCTCTATCCTCCTGAAGCCATTACTTCAAGACTGCTTTGGAGTTGTCATTATTGATTGCTCTATCCTCCTGAAGCCATTACTTCAAGACTGCTTTAGAGTTGTCATTATTGATTGCTCTATCCTCCTGAAGCCATTACTTCAAGACTGCTTTAGAGTTATCATTATTGATTGCTCTATCCTCCTGAAGCCATTACTTCAAGACTGCTTTGGAGTTGTCATTATTGATTGCTCTATCCTCCTGAAGCCACTACTTCAAGACTGCTTTAGAGTTATCATTATTGATTGCTCTATCCTCCTGAAGCCATTACTTCAAGACTGCTTTGGAGTTGTCATTATTGATTGCTCTATCCTCCTGAAGCCACTACTTCAAGACTGCTTTGGAGTTGTCATTATTGATTGCTCTATCCTCCTGAAGCCATTACTTCAAGACTGCTTTGGAGTTGTCATTATTGATTGCTCTATCCTCCTGAAGCCATTACTTCAAGACTGCTTTAGAGTTATCATTATTGATTGCTCTATCCTCCTGAAGCCACTACTTCAAGACTGCTTTAGAGTTATCATTATTGATTGCTCTATCCTCCTGAAGCCATTACTTCAAGACTGCTTTGGAGTTGTCATTATTGATTGCTCTATCCTCCTGAAGCCATTACTTCAAGACTGCTTTAGAGTTGTCATTATTGATTGCTCTATCCTCCTGAAGCCATTACTTCAAGACTGCTTTAGAGTTATCATTATTGATTGCTCTATCCTCCTGAAGCCACTACTTCAAGACTGCTTTGGAGTTGTCATTATTGATTGCTCTATCCTCCTGAAGCCATTACTTCAAGACTGCTTTGGAGTTGTCATTATTGATTGCTCTATCCTCCTGAAGCCACTACTTCAAGACTGCTTTAGAGTTATCATTATTGATTGCTCTATCCTCCTGAAGCCATTACTTCAAGACTGCTTTGGAGTTGTCATTATTGATTGCTCTATCCTCCTGAAGCCACTACTTCAAGACTGCTTTGGAGTTGTCATTATTGATTGCTCTATCCTCCTGAAGCCATTACTTCAAGACTGCTTTGGAGTTGTCATTATTGATTGCTCTATCCTCCTGAAGCCATTACTTCAAGACTGCTTTAGAGTTATCATTATTGATTGCTCTATCCTCCTGAAGCCACTACTTCAAGACTGCTTTAGAGTTATCATTATTGATTGCTCTATCCTCCTGAAGACATATCACATTATTATTTCAAGACTGCTTTGGAGTTGTCATTATTGATTGCTCTATCCTCCTGAAATCATATTATTTCTTCAAGACTTCTTTAGGGTTATCATTATTGATTGCTCTATCCTCATGAAGACATGCTGTTACATCAGTATTACTCCAGCCTCCTGACAGCTCTCATTATACTGCTGAAGAACTTTCCCCTAGTGGCATCTTTAAGCCCACTCAATCATGTTCAATTAACCATCAATATCACTCTATGCACTGGTGAGTGCAAATTTTTGGGCTTTTGTGTTCAATCCCCTTCAACCTTCCAGGTTACGACTGGCAAATATACCAATCTAACCCCTCAGGTTTCAGAAAATTGAACAGGGGCAGCTGTTGCACCCCAAAATTTGCCCTCACAATACAAGACTTTGTGTTCTAAGAAGGTTCACAAGGTTCACAAGTTCTCCAACACTTGCATAACCTTTCATGAGGTTCATGAAGTCTACAAGTTACTTTATGAAGGTTCACAAGGTTCACAAGTTTCTCAACATTTACAAGACCTTCCATGAAGTTCATGAAGTTTACAAGTCACTTCTTGAAGGTTCACAAGGTTCATAAGTTCCACAATGATTACAAAGCTTTCTTGAGGGTCATGAGGTCTACAAAGCCACTTCATGAGGTTCACAAGATTCACAAGCTTCACAATACTTCCCATGAGTATCATAAGACATCTTATGAAGATTCACAAGGTTCACATAGTTCACAATTGGTCAAAGAAGTTGACAATTCCCTCAAACAATGCACCTCCTAAGCAGGGCATCCATAATTAGGTTTGTGACTTTAATCAGGCTAAATGGACTTCCAATACCTCAAGTGAGTTTCATAACATCTTATATGTGTGTAAGAACCCCCATGACAAGTTTCAAAACTTTTCTCAAAAGTTTGCTCAGTAAGATGATCAGATAAGTCAAAATCAGTCAATGCAGTCAAAAAGTCAAACTGAGGTCAACTGTGGTCAAACCAAAGTCAAACTTCATGATTTTTTGCCAACATCAAGTATATGAAGCAAAATTCATCATTTGATCAAGGGTTGATCATGATTCATCAAGGAGATTCCAGATCATCAGTAATCAGGAGTTTCTAAATTAGGGTTTCCTCAGTAAAAGTCAACTGAACTTTGACCAGGCATAACTTTCACATACTTCATCACCAAGTCTCCATCCAAAGCTCATTTTGAAGGAAATTGAATTCTCTACAACTTTGATGTTGAAGGTTAAGCCCAAAAATGCTTCATTTGAAAGATATGATCTAAGACATTATAGGTCATTTCAAAAGTCAACAAAAAGTCAACAACTTCAAAAGGGCATAACTTGAGATTGGTAAATGATATGGACCTGAAACCAGTGGGGTTGTTTAGAGGACTCTTCAAGCTTTCCAAAAAGTCCAAGAACACCCTCATACCTTTAAAAGTGAGGGAGATGTGCCTTTGCAAAGTTAAGAAATTTTGTGATGGTTTATGTTGAAAAGGGAGGTTCAAAATCATTTCTTTTCAAATGGGCCACTCAAATTATGACCCAATCCACTTCATAATGGTTTGCACGAAATTATCATGATATTTTCATATTTTTTATTTTATTTTATTAATTTATTATGATTTATTACATTTTAAATCATTTTAAATTTAAAAAAAATATTAAACATGAAAAGATATTTTTGTGATTGAATCTAGAAAATCATAAAGTGTGATTGGAGTCAAAAGAGAAGGAAATCATGAGATCCCTCCCAAAATAGCAAGACCTTATGACCAAATATTTGACTTTGAACACTTGATCTTTTTCAATATTTTTTTGATCCAAAATTTCACTAAATCAATCAATTTCTTTAACCTAATTGACTCACCTATATATGCTGATCATAAACCTATCATTCATTCACGAATTGCCTGCCTCTAGAGTAAGTTCCAAATTCTCAAATTCACCAACAAAACTCACATTCGGTTTTGCAGTTACAAGACATTAGAAGGTAAACTAAGAACATGGAGATGTTCTTTGAGCATCCATGAAGCAAAACCAATGCCCATACGCATCCATAGCATGCATATATGAACAATCCGAAACTTTGTTACTCTTGCAAATTTATTTTTCGATTTCCATTATTTGATCATTGTTAAAGAAATTTGTGTGTTGATTTGATGTTAGTTGAAGCTTTGGAATGATTCTGGACAAGTTAATTGTATTTTCGTGACCATATACAGGTTCGGCCATTGTTAGGGTTTCAAGCACCATTTAGGGTTTTGGTGTTTAGCAAATATAAATCAATTCCAAGAACACAGGATGATTGCACATGATATAAGGAACTCAATGATACTCTCAATTTCACGAAATTTCACTGTTTTGTCCATGATTGAATTTTGTAGGTTTTGTTACAATTTTGTTTTCGCAGGAAAAACCCTAGGAGATTTCGCAGCAAAATGCGCATGTCACAAGGTTGAAGACGAAGCCTGGTTGGCGCGAAGTTCATATTCAAATTTACGATTTAAAATATTATCTTATGTTTCTGTTTGTTATCACAACCATGTGGTTGTCCCAGTGGTTATAGGCTTGGTCCTGGGCGTGCGAAACCAAAGGGCAGGGTTCGATCCCTGGCTTTTGATCATATTATTTCTTTTTTTCCAGGGATTAAATGAATATTATATATTATGTGTTATTCTCATTCAATTAACAGTTGGGCTCTTCCAGCCGGGTGGTAACATGCGCGCGTACATTGCTATGGGGTCCTGGGTTCAAACCATGAACCAGGCCTTTTTATTTCTTGCATTTTTCTGATTTTTCCAAATAGAGAACAAAACCATTGGGAGGTATTTCCTTGATGCCTGCGTGTGAATGGCTCAGTGGTGAAGGCATGTTGCTGTTAATCATAAGGGACTGGGTTCAAATCCCAGTCCCACCAGGTTCCTTTTCCTTCTCCTTTTCTTTTATTTCCATGTTTAATTTAATTGTTTTAAAATAATTAGTATATTATTATTTATATTATAAAATGTATATATCATGTATTCAAATTATTTTTCAATATAATTTTTTTAGTCAAGATACTTAGTTTTAAATAAATTTTGTATATGCATAAATCTTAATAATCAAACCCTAAAAAATTTTTTTTTTTTTTTTCTAACCCTAATTCTTAAACCCTAAAAACTATAAAAACTTAATCTTAAGATATTTTTCTAAATAACATTTAATTCTGTTTTTTTTTTATTATTCCTAATATAATTATAATTTTTCATAAAATTTTGTATTTGTAACTTAAATTAATTTTCTTTTAATATTTAGAAATAGTTTAATTTATATATTTTGTATATAGTTAAAATTAATTTATAAATATAATGACCAATAGAAATTAAATTTTAATATGATATTTAAAGTTTATCTTTTTCTTATAATGTGTATATAAATATATATATATGTTTATAATAATTAAAATTCTATAATTATGATACATTTGAAAAATAATTTAATAATTAATATATGAATAAAAAAAAAAAATTATTATCTAATTATGTATGTTAATTATTCTTTTATATTGTTGATTTCTTTTATTATTATTAATTAATTTCTTGCTTATTATAATTTCATTAATCTTTTAATTTTTATTATTATTTATATTCTATTCTTATGTTTCTAACATTATTTATTATCTCTAATTACTAACCCATTTATGATTTAATTATGTTTACTATTATTATTTTGTTAATTTTATTTACTAACCCCTTTATTTTCTTATTGCTTATTGATATTTGGTTTATTTTTATTTAATTATTTTGCTTATTATTTCTATTATAATTTCTTGTAATTGTTTCCCGGATGTAATTATTTAATTATTATTGTCATTATGGTTAGTAATTAGGGAGTGTAACAACATGTATGTAATATTAAAATAAATTTAGATCATTTTTAAATAAAGATAATTAAATTAAACACTTCACACACGTAAGTCGATTTTAATCGCCGTCTCACTTTCTAAGGGTATCCCTCTCGTTGCCTACGAATAACGGTTAAGTGGGGTGTATAAAGCAAGTCCCTCAAGTAAAAAATCATCAAAGTCCCTTATGGTTGCCTTTACGAATCGAGTCCCTTTCGAAAAAATGATGATAGTCCCTCAAGTTTGCTTATTACACCCCACCATGGCCTTCAAGATCAAATTGTCCCTCACATGTCCCTTAATATCCAAAGTAAGGACTACCTACTCCATTATAGTAGGGATAGTCTTACTAAAGGAAAGAATAAAGAATAAGAAAGACCTTTAAACATTAGGGTAAGTTACTCCTAGGTACTTAAGCTCATTTCAAAACATTTTCATACTTAAACTACTTTCAAACAAATTTTCAAACATGTTTTTAACACATCCTTACATGGATTATTTATTAACTATTCTGAAAATTTTCTTATTCACACACTACACTTTCAAAAACAATCTAAAGTGAGCTTAAGTATCTAAGAGCCCATGGATAACCATGGATGAAAAGGGTGCTAACACCTTCCCTTTTCATAACCTACCCCCCGGACCCAAAATATTCTCTAAGGTCTTTCCTGTTCTTTTATAACCTTTCCTTATGGATAAAATAAAAGTCGGTGGCGACTCTTGCTATCCGCAACATTGTTTAAAGTCAGTTCACCGGGTTACACCTGTTTTTGAAGTGAATTTGATTCACTTGTGTTCTCTCTTGCTCTTATCCCACTCTTAGGATACTTAACTTCTTCAGGATGTAAGTAACCTATACTTCTATCTCCTTCCTTTTTCATCTGCTTCTCCTTCCTTGGTGGCCAATCTGAAGACTTTCTTTATGCCTCAGAAATCATAGGAACTATCAAGCATGATAACTTTAGAGATGTGAATAGTCCTCCTTAGTTTTTTACCTTTTGAGTCTCCTTGAGTCTCTGCTTCTCATCTCAATAACAAAGGCTAAACAGTTAAAGTTTTGGGGCTCTGTATTAAGGTTATGCATGTATCCTTATCTTAGGATGGAGTGTATAATTGTAATACTTAGTGTTAAACCTTTAAGCTATTTTCACCTTCTAATCAAAACACCTAATAATTATCAAGACTTAAGCATGTAACTTGGGCCTTATATTAGGGTTACATCTCTGCCTCTGGGTCAGAGGGACTAACCCTAGTGTTTAATGAACAAGTCCCCCTCAAGCTTAGTCTTACAAACATAAAATTCACTTCTTAATCTAACCTCTAATCAAAATCCACTTTAATAAAGGTTTGTTATATAATTATTTTAATCCCTGACCATGGATTAAGTTGAGGTATCTTCCTCATCTTAAGTGTCCTCGTCTATCATCCTTCTCTTAGGATGGTGTAATGAGTTCACTAATCCCTGATTAGAGATTAAACTCATTACTTAACACAAAACAAAATCCAAAAAACACTTGATAATTACAAGTAGGTTAATGACCTTAATCCTGTATCATTAGGGTAATTAAGTTGGGATATTCATCTCACACTTAAGTAGACTCATTATCCCTAGTCAGGGGTGATATAATGAGTTTACGACCCTTGATTAAGGCTTAAGCTCATTATCCTATGCAAAACACCAAAAATAAATAAAAAACTGAAAATACAAAAACAAACAATAAATGTCTCCTCCAGGATTCTTTTCTCATCATACTCACTCTGAAAACGAGAACTCGCTTCTTCTGTCTAATGCAAGACAATCATCACTCGAGCCAGATGAGTCATACACTTGGGCATAAACAAGCAAGAAGTTCACACCAAAACACCAAGTCTCTTTGAGTCGAACTACGGTGTTCTGACTTCCTCATTGCACGAGAGGATACGTAGGCATGACTTAACGGTTATCGAACAAAAGTCCCCAGGTTTCCCCCCTTTTCTCTTTCTAGTTTTCTTTTCTTAGCCTCAGTTTGAACTCCTGTTTGTTTTGCACTGTCACTTTGTACATCCATCTCTTTTATACACAGTTAGCACGTACAGTTCCCCCCTTTTTAAACACAATCAGGTAAGCGTGGATCCCGTCGAGTACGACGGACGATCTGGGTGCTAATACCTTCCCAGGTCGTAACCGACCCCTTTACCCAGTCTCTTTGGTTCACAACCGTCTTATCCACTTCTTTCTAGGTTTATGCAGCATTACCTTTCGTTCCGGATAAAAATTCCTAGCTGGCGACTCTATTCAACCTTCAACATCTGACCGTTCTCGCTGACAGTTCGCGTTTGCACCGGGACGAAAGTCCGGGGAGCGACAACTTGGCGACTCTGCTGGGGACTTTGCAACCAGAGCTTCTGAGTTCCTGATAGAGTTTCTCCTAGCGCTTGTTTGTTTGTGTTTACGGGGGTGTTATGTGTATACGTGTTTGTGTTTTTGCTTTATTTATCGCTTTTTGTACAGCTTTATTTATCGCATTGTTTTATCGCTTTCGTTTACTGCTTTCTGCATTTCATTATTATTATTGCATCACTATGCTGGATTTTGGTTTACCTTGGTGGGTGGCGTATTCTAGTGAGAAAGGCTCAATACAAAGGCCTGAGTGACACATAAGATTATAGTGGTTTCGTATTCTTTCACATTCCATTTCGGTATGGTGCGGGAATATGAAAATACGGTTCAGACATGGGTTTCCTTTTGAGAACTCTGTGCTACGGATCTTCTGTAGTGCTAGAGATATCTGGGAAGTCTGCTAAGTCTGGATGACCTTTTTAGATGACCTTCAGCATCTAAGGTGAATTAGGGAAGGATTCTTTATGATTAAGGTAAACATTGTACCCTCCGGGTTAGATGTGTGTACACTTCTCATGATAAATCCAAACCTAAGGATCCTTGTTCTAGTACATACATGTGAGAGGGCTGGGATGTTTATAGATTTGCATGAACCCTTGACCTCATCATACCTTACTACTGGAGAATGTTTATGAGGTTGTACTATTTTTGGACTGATTCTTTGTAACCCTGGACTGTTGACTCTTTATTTGAGTCCCCTACCCGGTTACCGGTTCTCGAGCCTTCATCTGAAACTCTAGACACTCAAGGATTCTACCAAAGGACGACTGATAATCCAGCACATGATCACAAACCCTTGCATATCATCATCATGCATCATATTGCATCATTTCTAACATTTGTCTATTTGTTTTACAGGGTATCCACTTTTCTTGGTTTGGTTTTGACTGTTCTTCTGCTCAGCCTATCTGCTACAACATTTCTTCAGTTATCTCCTTCAGCATACATCTTCAGGATGGATTCAACAAGGAAAAGTAACATCACCTATCATTTCTTCGAGTATCCCTTAACAGGCATCAACCAGATACAGGCCCTCATTACTCCTAATCATGTACCTCTGTTCGGAAAAAGTAACGGTGGAATCTTGGACATAATCATAGACCTGGATACATTCCAAAGGAGCATGATTCACACGTGTCTGCAGTTTTATGACCCTCCCCTGCGTTGTTTCACTTTCCCAGACTTTCAGATAGGTTAGTTGCTGGAAGAGTACTCCATGTTGTTGGATATCCCCATCCGAAGAGGAATTCCTTTCAATCCTGAAATGACTCCTCCAAAGAATGAAGACATAGCCAAAGCATTACATCTGGAAGTAACCACCATTGATGAACACATGACTTCCAAAGCTGGAATCTCGTGCTTTCATCTGGATTTCTTGATTACTCAGGCTACGAAGCACGCTGCAAAAGGGAATTGGGAAATTGTATGTGCTCTCCTAGCTCTCAGCATTTATGGTATCATTTTGTTTGCAGACGAGCCTAAGTTTGTAAGCAAAAATTCCATCCACATCTTCATGTTAAAGAACCCGGGTCCCACCTTGTTAGGAGACTTTTATTACTCAGTTCATCAGAGGAATCAGAAACAGAGAGGAAGACTGGTAAGATGTTGTGCACCTCTTTTCTACAGTTGGTTGATGAAACATATGCCAAAGACAGAAGCTTTCTTAAACCCACATCAGACAAGGAGTTGGGCTAAGAGGATGATTTCCCTTACTTCAGAAGATATCAGGTGGTGTACTCAGAACACCAAAGGACGAGATATAGTAACCAGCTGTGGTCAATACCCAAATGTGCCTCTCATTGGAGTGAAGGGTTGCATCAATTACAATCCTTTACTTTTCAAAAGACAATTGGGGTATGCCTTGGTACATCCACCTAGGGAGCAAGACCTAGCAGAATCTTTTTATTGTGTTGTTCAAAACAACCATGCCATTGTCCAACAAGCAGCCTGGGCTTGGGATAATATACAGACTAAAGGAACCGCCATTCTGGGAAAGTGCAATAACATAGCCTCTGCTCAGTACATTGAATGGTCGCGCATCAGAGGACAGATTACTCGTAAGCCATTCACCCTGGAGGATGTACCAGGGCCATCAGCAGTTGAGCCCGTAGCCACAGTGAGCCTGGAAGAGTTTGAAAAGTTGAAGGAAAGAAATACCCAGCTCGCCGAAGCTTTAAAGAAGACCCTTTGGGAAAGGAATGATGCTCGTTTAGACATTGAGAGGTTAGAGAAGCTACGCATCGAGCATATAGCCAAGATTGAGAAGACTGAAGACTTCATCAGGAAAGCCCGAGCAGGGGAACTTGTGTTGAAGAATGCATGTAAGGAGGAAAAAATTCAGAAGGCAAGAGCTGAGCATTATCTGGAAGAATTTCAGGGTAGATGGGTCAGAATAACGGAGGCTCGTTTGAAAGAAGACCAGAAGATGCAAGCCAAGATAGAGCAGTTGGAGTCCAGCGAGAGAAGAAGCCGAGAAGCACTTCTAGCCACTCAGAAGGAAATCTCAGAGTTAAAACTCCGGGCAAGGTTAAAAAGATCCAAAGAGCAAGATAAGTATCAAAATATGAAGAATGCCATCGCAACCAGAAACCTTCTCATCAGGACCATCACAGAGCATCCAGTTGGACCTGTGACTGATGCTCTCCTGAAGGAAGTCAGGGAGGATGCATATGGATTGGATGTCTGATTTTCTTTGTACTTGTTTTTTGTGTTGGACTCACCATGGGGGTTTTGTTTTGTTCTTGAACTTGTTGTATTTCGACTCACCATGGGAGTTTTGCTTTGTTGTATTCATAAACTGGTTGTATTTTGGCAATGCCACTTGTATTATATGGTTTATGTATTATTGGTTCTTCTTGTGGATTTCTTTCTCTCCAACATCTTCATCTCCTCCAAGGGGTTTGGAAGGTCAAAACCAAGAACCAAACCGGATACCCTCGAAAGAAAAAAAGACATATTGCATTGCATTCTAACCACATACCTTTTGTTTTTGCAGGTGTTTTGTTTTTGTTTTCTAACTTTGTTGATTGTTTCAGGAAATATTGCTTGCAGAAGGGTCTTTTCCGTCAACCGAGTCCACATATATCCAACTCGACGCAACCTTCTGAGTCTACAAATGGATCAGCTGCAACAAGAACTGACAGATGTGAGGACTCAAATGAATCAATTTATGGTTATGATGACTGGAATGGCCCAGGGCCAGGAAAGATTGAGGGAGTTGGTCGAGCAACAAACCCCGGAAGATAACCACGCAGACACTGGAGGTACTAGTAACAACGAGTGCGAGCAGCCGCGAACGGCTCCAGTAGTGTTTGGACCCGACAACAATCCTGAAGCTAATATCATTGGGAATGGCCAAAGGAATACTGGAGGTCATGTTCTACAGGAAGATCCTCAAGATGAGCAATTTACAGTGCTAGGTGATGGGGCAGATGAAGCTTATGACCGCCGGTTGGACGAGATATCAGAAAAGTTAAGATCCTTGGAATCCCAGAACTCCTTGGGATTTGATGTAATGGATATGGGCCTGGTTAAGGGGGTAAGGATTCCCCACAAATTCAAGCCCCCGTGTTTTGAGAAGTACAATGGAACTTCCTGTCCTCGCACTCATTTGCAGTCCTTTCTAGGAAGGTTGAAGGCATACACTATGGATGAGAAGCTATGGATGTTTTATTTTGAAGATAGTTTGACCGGTGCATCCAGAGAATGGTACTCACACTTATCCAGGGCCATCGTCAGAAGTTGGAAAGATTTGGCTGAAGCCTTTGTGCGCCAGTATTAATACAACTTGGACATGGCACCTAACAGGACTCTCCTAATGGGAATGTCTCAATCACTGAGGGAAAGTTTTTGTGAGTATGCTCAGAGGTGGAGACAGTTGGCTGCTGCTGTCCAACCTCCAATGTCAGAAAGGGAGATGGCTGACATGTTCATGAATACCCTGCAAGGAACTTATATTGATAGACTTGTTGCTTTCTCTTCCACTAGCTTTGCTGATGTGGTCATAGCGGGAGAGAGAATTGAAAGTTTGTTGAAGATGGGCAAGATTTCTATATTGGCACCAGCTCTAGCAACACAAAGAAACCATTCTCCGGACCCCTAAGGAAAGGAGAAACTAATTCAGTGCATATTGGCAGAGGTAGGCCTCAGTATTTGCAAAGGTCAGTGGCTGTTGTTACCATTCCTACTCCAGTACCTCAGCAACAACAGTTCCCACAACAGTAGCAGAGACCTTACAACAACAATAATCAACAACAGCGTCCATTTCAACAAAGGACTTCTCAGATCAACAGGGTAATCGATCTCATTCTGATTCCCTATGCAGTGTTACTCCCACAACTGTTGAAACTCAACTTGATTGAACTAAGGACTTTGGCTCCACCAGATCATCTCAACCTCCCAAGAAATTATGATGTCAATGCAAGATGCGCCTTCCACTCAAATTCTCCCAGCCACGCCACAAAAAAGTGTAGGGCCCTGCATATGAAGGTCCAAGACCTGATTGATTCCAAAGCCGTAAACTTTGCACCTCCTCCGAGTGTCACCAAAAATCCAATACCTAACCATGGTGGGCCAAGGATTAATGCTATCGAGGAAGACCAACCAGCAATCCTGATTGATGATATTGCAAGTGTTCGAACACCTCTGGCCGAGGTGAAAGCTCAGATTTTAAAATGCCAAGTGTTTCCAGGTTGTGAAGCCTACTACAAGGCTTGTAAGGTTACTACTAATGGTTGCGCAAGTTTGAAGAATGGTATCAACAGTCTGATTAAGGAAGGTATCCTGCAGATAACATCAACATTTCAAGCTTCTACAATTGCAACAGAAATCACTTCTACAAATACAGCAAAAATCATTTCAACAGAATCGGCTACAACAACAACAAACACCAGCAGTGATATTTCAACAGTTACTATCTACTACGACCCGACAATGGTCCCTGTTCCAAAATCTCACAACAACAACTTCCAGCAACATTCTCACCAACATTATCATCAACAACGTCCCAACAACACTCTCTCATCAGTTTGTCAGCTTCCTTCACTTGAGCCACCTTCAGCCAGACTCCCTGTTACTATATACTACGATCCGCAGAAAATCATGACTCCTTCTTATGCTGCAATTAGTCCGGTGACCATCAGGGTGCCTGGACCAATCCCTTATGATAACAACAGTGTCGTGCCTTGGCATTATGGTTCGGATCTTTACTGCCACGGAAGAAAAGTCACTCTCGATTCCTTAACATCTGCACCACAGGTAGACAATGTAGGGGGAGGCGGAGGCTTCACTAGAAGCGGACGTCTCTTCGCTTCACAAATTCCCAGAACTAATGTCGAAGCAGAAGCGGATGCCAAAGCTAAATGTAAAAATGTGGTGCCAGAAGAACCTGCTGCAAAAGAAACTCAGAAGACGCCCTTTGATCAGGATGTAGACGAGTTTATGAGGATTATCAAGAGAAGTGACTACAAAATCGTGGATCAGCTCCACCAAACACCCTCCAAGATCTCCATATTATCACTGCTTATGTTTTCCGAGGCTCACCGGAATGCACTACTCAAAGTCATGCACGCAGCTTATGTGCCTGAAGATATCACTGTCAATCAGTTGGAATCAGTAGTCGCAAATGTCAATACTAGTCATTGACCAGGCTTTACCGATGTTGATTTGACTACAGAGGGGCGTAACCACAACAAGGCATTACACATCACTCTGGAATGTAAAGGGGTTGTGTTGTCACACGTCCTTGTTGACACTGGATCATCACTCAACGTCTTGCCAAAGAAAGCCTTAGTCAAACTGGAGTATGATGGTCTAGCCCTCCATCCAAGCAATATAGTTGTAAGATCTTTTGATGGTTCTAAGAGATCGTTTCTCGGAGAGGTGGAGCTACCCGTGGTAATTGGCCCACAAGTTTTCAAAACTATCTTCTACGTGATGGACATACAGCCTGCCTACAGCTGTTTGTTGGATCGACCATGGATCCATGCCGCCGACACGGTAACATCAACCATTCACCAGAAGTTAAAATATGAGTGGGAAGGTCAGATTATCACTATCTGTGGAGAAGAAGACATCTTTATCAGTCACCTGGCTACGTACAAGTACATAAAAATGGATGGAGAAATCCATGAAACCATGAGCCAAGGTTTTGAAGCTTTGAATGTCAACGAAGCTACAACTGAGGTGTTTGCTGCATCCCAAGAGGAGAGGATGGGTACCTCAATTGCTTCCTACAAGCAAGCTCGGAAGGTTGTGGGAGAAAGGAATGCCCAAGGCTGGGGCAAGCTACTGAAGGTGGAAATGAAAGAAGACAAATTTGGTTTGGGTTACAGACCATCCCGACAAGTTCAAGAGGAGGCTGCTGGAGAGCCAAAGTTCATAAGTGGGGGAATGCTGACCCCTGATGCTGTCAACACTCTAGAAGACGAGGCTGAGAGCGACTACAACTTGGAAAACTGGACCCGTCCAAGAATCCTGGGTCGACAAGTCCTCAACTGGTCTTCCTAGAAAATTATAAGGGTTAATGCTGCATAATTATTATTATTTCCTGTTTTAAGCATGCATCAAAGTCCTTCATCTTTCCCAAGATGTCGGAACTCATTTTGTAATAGGGCCATATGTATTTGTGTAAATTGAATATTAATGAACAATGGACATCTTTTTGCAAACAACTTTTTTCGCTCACTGTCTTTTCATTTTTTTTATTTTCGCACTAAACAATAAATGGAAATGTTTTTCTAAATAAAAAATTTAGTTACTTACTTTTTCTAAAAAAAATAAAATCAATCACTAAAATGAACCAAATCTCAACCCTTGCAGATATAGTCCTCCAGATTGCACTGACAACGACACTGCTATGACCTTGTATGACTTCGACAATCTGATTAATCAAGCAGATGAAGGGGTTGAAGAAGACTATGATTTACCTGAGGAGTTAGTCAGGTTATTGAGACAAGAGGAAAAGGTGATTGCTCCTCATCAGGAGGAGGTTGAGACTATGAATCTTGGTACCGAGGAAGTTGTGAAAGAAGTGAAGATTGGAGCCAGTCTGCAAACTCCAGTAAAAGAACAACTTATCAGTATGCTACGAGAATATGTAGATGTCTTCGCTTGGTCCTACCAAGATATGCCGGGTTTGGATACAAATATTGTCATGCATAGTTTCCCATTAAAAGAGGATTACCCGCCGGTCAAACAGAAGTTGCGCCGTACTCGCCCGGACATGGCCATGAAAATCAAAGAGGAAGTACAAAAGCAGTGGGATGCCGGTTTTCTTGTTGTAACTAGTTACCCGCCGTGGGTTGCTAACATTGTAATCGTACCTAAGAAGGATGGCAAGGTGCGTATGTGTGTTGATTACCGAGATCTGAACAGAGCAAGCCCAAAAGATGACTTCCCATTACATCACATTGATGTATTGGTAGACAACACAACTCAGTTCTCGATATTTTCCTTCATGGACGAATTTTCTGGATACAATCAGATCAAGATGTCACCTGAAGACATGGAGAAGACAACCGTCCTCACACCATGGGGCACGTTCTACTACAAAGTAATGTTGTTTGGTTTGAAGAACGTCGGTGCAACATATCAACGGGTTATGGTAACATTATTCCACGACATGATCCATAAAGAAATTGAGTGCTACGTGGATGACATGATTGTCGAGTCCCTCATAGAGGAAGAGCATTTGGTAAATCTATTGAAACTTTTCAAGCATCTGAGGAAATATCAGTTAAGGTTAAACCCCAACAAGTGCACATTCGGGGTACGTTCTGGTAAGCTGTTGGGGTTTATTGTGAGCGAAAGAGGAATTGAGGTTAACCCCAAAAAAGTTAAAGCAATTCAGAAAATGCCTGCACCTAAGACTGAGAAAGAAGTTCGAGGGTTCTTGGGTAGATTGAACTACATTTCAAGGTTCATATCTCACCTTACTGCAACCTGCGAGCCCTTGTTCAAACTGCTAAGAAAGGAGCAAACAGTCAGGTGGAACGATGATTGTCAGAAAGCTTTTGACAAGATCAAGGAGTATCTACAAGAACCTCCAATTCTCATGCCTCCAGTTGAAGGAAGACCTCTAATAATGTACCTGACAGTATTAGATGAATCGATGGGGTGTGTGTTGGGCCAGCATGACGAGTCTGGTCGAAAAGAGTATGCAATATACTACCTAAGCAAAAAGTTTACCGATTGTGAACAACATTATTCACTTCTCAAGAAAACTTGATGTGCTTTAGCATGGACTGTTCGCCGACTAAGACAGTATATGTTGACTCATACTACCTTGTTGATCTCAAAGATGGACCCAATCAAGTACATATTTGAGAAGCCAACACTTACCGGAAGGGTTGCAAGGTGGCAAATGATTCTGACAGAATATGATATTCAGTACACCTCTCAAAAAACCATCAAAGGTAGTGTATTGTCTGACTATCTGGCTGGGCAACCCATTGATGATTACCAGCCTATGAGATTTGATTTCCCCGATGAAGACATCATGTTCTTAAAATCATAAGATTGTGAAGAGCCTATTCACACTGAAGGGCCGGATCCAGAAGGAACATGGACTATGATGTTCGATGGGGCAATTAATTGTAACAGTCATGGGGTTGGTGCAGTGCTTATTACACCCGAAGGAGCCCATCTGCCTTTCTCAACAAAGCTCGCATTTGCATGCACTAACAATGAAGCAGAGTACGAAGCTTGTATCATGGGTCTTGAGGAAGCCATTGACCTCAGGATTAAAACCTTGAATGTATTAGGAGATTCGGCTTTGGTGATCAATCAAACTAATGGCAAGTGGTATACTCATCAAGAGAATTTGGTTCCCTACCGTGACTATACGAGGAGATTGTTGACTTTCTTTACAACAGTCAAGCTTGAATACATCCCTCGAGATGAAAATCAGAATGTAAGTCCAGGAAAAAATAGGGCATCCCGGCAAGTCAAAAACAAAATAAAAGACTCGGGCAAAAAAAAGGGAAAATTTAAAAAAAATGTGTACACCCGCTGAGTTGAAAAGCCACATCGGACAGCTCAGGCAAAAATAGGTATCCTGGTGGATTGAAAACCCGAAAGGGAGATCCACGCAAAATCAGGGAACAAGCGAACAACTGCATTCTGAATTAGTCTATATTACACTTAAATAACTTGGCATGTTTCGAAAGGATAAAGCGTCGATCAGAATCAACTTTCCTCAGAAAGCAAGATAAGAAGAGCGTCTGAGGTCATACAGGTCATAGCAAGAGGAAACTCATTGGAGCATCGACTCCAGCATTTCCAAATAGGACACTTTTATTTTTCTCAATTTTACAACAATCTCCTCATTTTAGGGGTTAGCTTCTTCACTGTACTTGCCTATTCAGGGCACACAAATCAATAAAGTCAAATGTTCATGCACACTTTATTTTGTACCTTTTCGTTTTTTGTTTGCAAAATGTCCAAAATTCATGATACAACATTTGCATGGAAGACATATAGACCATTTTAATAAATGCTTGCAGGAAATATGCGCTCTTAAGCGAATCTAACTCCTCTGATGGAATCCATTTGAGGATACCTTAGGACGCTTGTACGTTTCCTATGTTTAACAGGTTGCAGGTACTCAAGGCAGATAATCTTTTACAGCATGGGGCATATCAAGCATTGTACCCCCCAGCCAAGTCAGTAGTCACATCCTCAGCAGGATCACTTGACGAGAGTAATCCCCAGGAAGTTAATCATTCCCCAAGGATACAGCCTAGACGAAATAATTACAACAGATTACTTCCCAGAAGTTCTCTTTTCCCCAAGCAGGACCTCCCGAGCAATAACTGAAATTTGTTCTTCTCCAACGAAGACAACTGCCAACAACTTGGGGCTTTCCTCACCCCCAGCTTAAGTATCCCCACAGATTTCTCCAGAAAGACCGCCCAGTGATCTTTTCTCCCCGCAGAGTTCAGATCCCGGATCGGCTCTCTCATAGCATTCACATCATCCTCCCCAAAAAAAGCGTAGCATTCCGTCTAATACGAAGCATTACGATAAAAATCAAACATACACTTGCGTGATCATAAGTCAGGTTCAATCCTTTCACCTGTCGATACCAAAATTACTCCTCCAGCAGTATACAAGAGCATATCCCCTGCAGATAAAGCCAGAATACCTTTTGCACTCTCAATACAAATACTTTTTCATAGTTGTACATAGTTCTTTTGATACTCGTCTGTGTCTTGCATATACTACTCCCCAGCAGATGAAACACTCGTCTGTGTTCCTTGCTTAACCAATTGGTACCCGTCCATATCATTACCCTTAAAACACACGTCGACGTTTGTTTCTATCGATACTCGTCCGTATCGTGGTCCTAAAGATGCTCGTCCATATCTTTAGTCTATACACACTGTCGAAACACTTATACTGTTTGATTTTAGGGCTTAAACACTCGTCCGTGTTTATCTCTTCCCACAGCAAAACTACTTTCTATCCGACATTCATCCTATGTCGTGATATTTTCAGCAGCTGTACCCTGCTAGGTGATCGTCCTTCACCTTATGATGACCGTCTCTCATCATTTATCTGATGGCCGTCCCCATCGTTGATCTTTCTATCCGACATTCGTCCTATGTCGTGATATTTTCAATAGTTGTACCCTGCTAGGTGATCGTCATTCACCTTATGATGATTTTCCCTCATCATTTATCCGATGGCCGTCCCTATCGTTGATCTTTCTATCCGACATTCGTCCTATGTCGTGATATTTTTAGTAGTCGTACCCTGCCAGGTGATCGTCCTTCACATTATGATGACTGTCCCTCATCATTTATCCGATGGTCGTCCCCATCGTTGATCTTTCTATCCGGCATTCGTCCTATGTCGTGATATTTTCAGCAGCCGTACCCTGCTAGGTGATTGTCCTTCACCTTATGATGATCGTCCCTTATCATTATTTCATTTATTCTTTACCCGATGGCCGTCCCTGTCGTGGATTCTTTATTCTTTAGCCTGATGGTCGTCCCCGTCAGTGCATTTCTCACCTTTTAACCCCTAGCAGTCTTCCTCTGCTCGATGGTCGTCCTTCATCACTATCATTTGATGTTCACTCTATATCATCTTGTTTTGTGAATAACAATTTATATCCCTTTTCTTCTTACACCAGAGAGCGCAAATCTTGGATTGTCTTGGTATTCAACCACAAATTATCTTGTTTGCCTGCTAAGCCTGGCGCTTACATCCTGCACAGCTAACTCATGCTTGAATAGGGGCGGATGTAAACACCCCAAATTTTCCCTACCACTTTCTCATGCCTTGGTTTATGATCACTCATATTTCATATCATATCATTACATCTCACATTGCATAATTATCCTTTAGCAACTCACTGCATAGCTGCATAACTAGGGTTTGTGATCAGGTGAACCCAAAAAGTGATTTGAGAAATCTCAGAGGCCTTGAAGCATGCCAGGAGGGTCCTTGAATGTTCTATGGTTGTTTTATACCCCCAAGGTTTCTTTGAAGTCAAGAAATCTCAATGTATTGCAGAGCTATCCAGGCAAGCTTGAAGCTCCTACACAGATGACTTGAAAATTAGGGTTTTGGGTTTAAGGCCCTTACACCCAAAAAGTTTTGTCATTCTTGATTCCATTGGTCTTTATATGATATAGGGAGCTTGTGTATGAAGTTTGATGCAAAAATTCACTAAGGAAGTCATCTGATCAAGCTGTAACTTGTTGTGCAAGAAAAGTCAGGATTATGGCATCTGAGGCCTCAACCAAGGGTTCCAAAGGTTCATTTCCATCATTTTGAAATCCTATGACCTTTATTTGGTCTTAGGAGAGGTTGGATGATCACAAGATTGAAGAATTTTGAGCTGAGTCAAAAGTTGCCAAAAATGGACATTACTTGAAATGCAAACTTTCCATTTTGGGAAATATTTTCAACTTCCTCTTTCTTGATCAAAAATGCTTCAAATGAAATTTTGTTAAACATGAAAGTTGTAGATTGGATCTTCCCATTTTCAAAAAGTACAATAACTCCTCTTGATTCATCCTAGAACTCAAGATATGGCAAGTCAAAGTTGGGAAAAATCTTATAATTTTCAAGTTTAGGTCAAAGAGGGAAATGTGCAAATATGAATTTCAGGCCTCTCTGTGACTTCTAATCCACTCAAATGCATCATGGCATGATCAAACAACATCTCAAGATCAGATTGGGATTTGAACCAAGGGATTTCATGACTTGTTTCTCAAGAAATCACAAAGTTGCAAAATTGAAAAACTTATGCAAACTCATGATCCAAGCCTCACAGCTCATAACAATTGATCCTAGGGATCTCCTTGAAGCCAGCTGAAGCAGTTCAAGCCCTCAAATTAGCTCTACCATGGCCCATGTCTCAAGTACACAAAATTTGACTTTTTTGCCAAATGAATCATACCAATCCCATAGTGCATAGCAACTCTTCTGGCCTATCTCAATTGTTTATACAATGCCTAAGGATCATAAAAGAGAACACACAAGAGCTCAGAACCATCCCATGCTCAGCTGCATCATTAGCTCAAAAGTTGCCAAAAATGGACGCTTCAGATGCATCATTAGCCCTAATTTTAATTAATTAAAATAAATCATAATTAATTTCCTCAGAATTAATGTGGACCATTGGATCACGCGCGTTTAATGAATTTGAATCTAGACCCTAGGATCTACATACCCCCAGTCAAGCTGACTTATGCCCATGACCCTTGATCTTGCTTCCTTGCAATCTGAGCCATCCATTATGATTACTTCTCATTTTATTTTCATTTTTTTCATTTTGTTTTCTCTTATTTATTAAAAATAGTAAAACACTATTAAAATTTTTTATTTTTTGCACTCTCACTCTAATTAATTTTAAAAACCCAAAAACATTTTTATTTTCATTTTTTGCATTAAAAATTTATTCTTAAATCATTTAATTGTATTATTTAATTAATTAATCCATTTTAATTAATTAAAAATACTTTTAGGTATTTAAAAATAACCAAAAAAATCATGAAGCATCCTTGAACATTATAATCAATTTAAAAATTCATTTCACTCATTTATTTTAGGTTTTGATTCTATTTTGAGAATTAAACTTGAATTAGGGTTTTCAAAATCCCCTTTTTCACAACCTAACTTCTAAAATTCACTTCTGACCAATAAAAACGAGTTTGTTCTTGGTTAATTTTGCATTCTTTTACATGTTTCAATTTGATATGCATTTTTCTTTGAGAAGTACCCAAAACCCTAGCCTAACTTAGAAAAACCATAACTTGACTTTGGTATAGCTTCTGACCTCCATCTTTGGGGAGTGTTCTTGTGTGTGTTTAGGGTTTGTTTGGTTGAAATTTAAAATTTTTATCATGTGTTTTGCTTCTGTTTTGATCATGGACATCTCATGCATTCTAAAAACCCTAATTTGCCATGTATACTTGCATTTATCTTTGCATATCCTCATCATATAAATTTGTCATGACATCTCATGCATTTGTATGTCATCTTAGACACCTTAGGTCATGTGAGAACATTCATTGATCATTGTTACATTCATTTGGTATGCTTTGCATGCATTACATATTATATATGTTCATGTATTTTCAAGCTTCTAACATGTTTGTTTCTGCATCCAACACTTGTATGAACATACATATGCATTGTACATGACTTTGAATCTTTTCATGACACATTTTTGTCATGTGTTCTCTTCTGGTTTGGATCATTTCACCTTCATTTGTTTCATTTCATCTTATTTCATATCTTATGCATTCATACTAACCGTTTCAGGTGCATCAGGTAAGTTGATCAGGATGTGGATATTCATCCACATCCAACCTCTTCTTATCCTTTAATATGCATCTTTACCTGTTTTTGAAGTGAATTTGATTCACTTGTGTTCTCTCTTGCTCTTATCCCACTCTTAGGATACTTAACTTCTTCAGGAAGTAAGTAACCTATTCTTCTATCTCCTTCCTTTTTCATCTGCTTCTCCTTCCTTGGTGGCCAATCTGAAGACTTTCTTTATGCCTCACAAACCATAGGAACTATCAAGCATGATAACTTTAGGGTTGTGAATAGTCCCCTTAGTTTTTTACCTTTTGAGTCTCCTTGAGTCTCTGCTTCTCATCTAAATAACAAAGGCTAAACAGTTAAAGTTTTGGGGCTCTGTATTAGGGTTATGCATGTATCCTTATCTTAGGATGGAGTGTATAATTGTAATACTTAGTGTTAAACCTTTAAGCTATTTTCACCTTCTAATTAAAACACCTAATAATTATCAAGACTTAAGCATGTAACTTGGGCCTTATATTAGGGTTACATCTCTGCCTCTGGGTCAGAGGGACTAACCCTAGTGTTTAATGGACAAGTCCCCCTCAGGTTTAGTCTTACAAACATAAAATTCACTTCTTAATTTAACCTCTAATTAAAATCCACTTTAATAAAGGTTTGTTATATAATGATTTTAATCCCTGACTATGGATTAAGTTAAGGTATCTTCCTCATCTTAAGTGTCCTCATCTATCATCCTTCTCTTAGGATGGTGTAATGAGTTCACTAATCCTTGATTAGAGATTAAACTCATTACATAATACAAAACAAAATCCACAAAACACTTGATAATTAAAAGTATGTTAATGACCTTAATCCTGTATCATTAGGGTAATTAAGTTGGGATATTCATCTCACACTTAAGTAGACTCATTATCCCTAGTCAGGGGTGATATAATGAGTTTACGACCCTTGATTAAGGCTTAAGATCATTATCCTATGAAAAACACCAATAACAAATAAAAAAACTGAAAACACAAAACAAACAATAAAGGTCTCCTCCGGGATTCTTTTCTCATCATACTCACTCTGAAAACGAGAGCTTGCTTCTTCCGTCTAATGCAAGACAGTCAGCACTCGAGCCAGACGAGTCATACACTTGAGCATAGACAAGCAAGCAGTTCACACCAAAACACTAAGTCTCTTTTGTGTCGAACTATGGTGTTTTGACTTCCTCATTACACGAGAGGATACGTAGGCATGACTTAACGGTTATCGAACAAAAGTCCCCAGGTCTCCCCCCTTTTCTCTTTCTAGTTTTCTTTTCAAAGCCTCAGTTAGAACTCCTGTTCTTTTTGCACTGTCACTTTGTACATCCATCTCTTTTATACATATTTAGCACGTACACTTCCCCCATTTTAAAACACAATCAGTTAAGCGTGGATCCCGTCGAGTACGACGGACGGTCTGGGTGCTAATTCCTTCCCAGGTCGTAACCGACCCCCTTACCCAGTCTCTTTGGTTCGCAACCGTCTTATCCATTTCTTTCTAGGTTTATGAAGCATTACCTTTCCTTCGGGATAAAAATTCCTAGCTGGCGACTCTATTCAACCTTCAACATCCGACCGTTCTCGCCGACAGTTCGCGTTTGCACCGGGACGAAAGTCCGGGGAGCGACAAGTTTCTTGAACGATACCCAGCTGTGTCGAACCCCCTGATACTTCCTTTAAAGATTAAAAACCCTAATGAAAAGGCTCACATTTGCACCAATCTTCAGATAAAAAGTCACCAGTTCAAAGGCCCTAATGAAATCCAAGGTATTGGGATGAAGCTGAAAGGGCGCAAGCTTGAGGTGTGTAAAGACGGCCCCCTGAAAATCAGTGAAAGGTAAATGATATCCGGCCTCGCGGAAAAAGAAATTGTACATTGGAAATCACAAAAAGGGATAGTGGGAGCATATCCTCAACTCAGGCTTGGGAGGACATGCCCTCCAGTTCACAAGGTCCCCCTTCTTTCTTCTTTCTATTTGGCTACATACATCCGAATCATTCACAACAAATTAAGAAGTCGACTCTTGAGCCTCATCCATAATCCACGGCTTGTCCACCACGGGAACGTTTGCGACTCCCCGAACTTCATCAAAAAAATTGCCTCCAGCCCGTGGTCGACATTTCGACTCCTTTCACCTAAAAATAAGAGGAAACAAAATTAATTCGACGACCTCAAATCCACCCTTCCACTACGAGTTAGTGAAAGAGCAATGTTGAACCGGGGACGTATCCCTAGCTCAACCCTTTATCCAAATAAATTTTCAAGGGAATAAGTCGACGTCAAGATTTTCCTCGCGCCGAAAGAAACCTCTCTGGCTGCAAAACATAAGGATCTTAACAGGGAGAAGCCCTACATACATGTTCATTATCAAGATGACCTAGTGCATGATTACTAACATTAAATTCTCCTATCCAACATCTAACAAGGATCAAACATTCATCTTCTAAAACCTAATCCCAGTTCATCCTAACATTCATGTGTTCATGATGAACATTCTTAGGATTTCAAGAAATTCATGGAAATTTCCAAACACCATGAAGATCTCCATGAACTTCATAGGGAATCCTATAAATGTTCATCAGCTAAGCAGAAAGCTAGAGGAATAAGATGATGATACCTTGGTCCATTGCAAATCTTGATGAATATTGACGAAAAATCTTCAACGGCGACGACTGAATTTCTGGTGAGAAAGTTGCAGAGCTAAGGAATCCAGTGAGAGGAAGAATCCACGTGAAATGTCCAAATGAGCACTCCTCCCCCTTTTTATAGGATCACCAATTCACGTTGAGAAGTGAAAAAGGCAGAAACTATGACCTAGGCCTAGACCCCTAAAAAATCCAAAAAGTCACTACACCTTCAACATGTGTCACAAAGGTGGGAAGTGTTTGGTCTTCTCAAGACAAATCCACCTCCCATAGCATCTCTAGGACTTCCTCACATACCATTTGCCCGGTATTTTGCAGAGTCTCTAAAATGATCACATGCTTGTAATACATATGTTAAGACTATCCTCGAGAATCCCCTTTTCCTCAACGTTGTGCTTACTTAAGTCACTGCCCTTGCACAAGCTCAGAAACTTGGGGGGCTCCTGTTCTGGACTGGCCTAGCAGCTACCCTGCAAAGAACTGAAGCCCAATCCAGTTTAACGCTGGGCACATGCCCAATAAGTAATCCAGGACGTTGTGACCATTGAGGAATATAGTTGTTGGATATCTCCCTCACACGCGCTCTAACGGATCCCACGCGACCAACTGCCCTTCCGAAACTACTGGAAGCACTTAGACCTAGTGCCCGCAAACCACAACCAGATGCCCTTATAAATACCCTCCATTTTTGGAGGGTCGAGTATTCAATTCTAATCACCAACATACTTTCTTACTGTTTTAGCTTGCTTCACCCTGAAACTTACTTAAGAGTCGGAGTATCTTGCAGGTACACCACCCCTTCTCTCACACTCATTGTTGCAGCCCCAACTGAAGGCCACGAGGAACTGTCAAGATCATTTCCGTCAAGAATTAAAAACCTTAGTTTAATAATAGTAGTATAGTTATTATTATTATTATTATTGTGAATATTAATATTAATATTATTAGGATTATTATTAGGATTCTTTACATTATTTATTATTAAATATTAATAATGGAAGATAATCAAGAAAGAGAAAACCCCTTAATCTGAGTTTAGTGAGAGTTTAGGCAAATATATGTTGATTTAAGTAAAAGTGAAAAGTGAATAAGAAGATGAAGCACAAGAGTGCTAGGGCAAGGCTCCATCTCAAATTTTAGCAGGAATTCAGATCAGATTCGAGGTAATGGGGAGAATAGGTTCAATATAGGTGATTATAACATGAGAGGGTAGTGAGGGTTCCTTCCCCCTTAGCATCTTTGAGGGAGGCCATTGCAGGAGGTATGTTAGTAACCATAGGAATTCTTTCAGGAACGGGGACAGACTGAGGAACAGGAACAGAGCAAGGAACCACTTCAAATGTTTGACACAGAGTTTCAACCATCTCACCCTCCATTTCCACATATTTGAAAGTATTCACATGGCTCACCATGTACTCTTCTTCACCATAGACAATGACAACTTTGTTTTTCACCGGATATTTCAACTTTTGATGCAAAGTGGAAGTCACGACACCTGCCCCATGGATCCAGGGGCGCCCAAGCAGGCAAGAATATGCAGGACGAATATCCATCACATAGAAAGTAGAGTTGAAGACTTGAGAGCCTACTTTGATTGGAAGGTCTACTTCTCCATGTACCACTCTTCTTGAACCATCAAAGGCCCTCACCACTACATCACTTGGTCTTAACACAACATCTTTAGGACTGAGCTTGTCCAGAACCTCTTTAGGGAGCATATTTAATGATGAACCATTGTCCACCAGCACATGAGACAAGGTAGTGCCTTTACATTCAATGGAGATATGCAGAGCTCTGTTATAATTTCTCTTGGCAGGAGTCAAATCAGCATCAGAAAAGCCCAACCCATTATCACAAGTCAGATGTGCCACACAATTCTCAAATTGGTCTACAGAAATCTCATTTGGCACATGAGCAATCTTTAAGAACTTGATTAAGGCTTTAGCATGAGCCTCAGAACACAGCAGCAAAGATAACATGGAAAGTTTGGAAGGAGTATGCCCCAACTGGTCAACAATATCATAATCACTCTTGCGAATTATCTTTAATACTTCTTCCATCTGTTTAGAAAGATTTTTAGTAGTCGGTGCCTCAGCTTGCACAGGTTCAATCACAGGACCCTTGCCCCGGGCATCAGTACTTGGCCCAGAATTGGAGGTAGTAGTTGGAGTAACTTCACTTTTGGAAGTGTTCTGAGGAGAGAAAATTCTTCCACTTCTAGTGATCTTACTAGATCCAGCAATATTATCAACATCAAGATTAACATCAATAGCAGGTGCATCAGTCACAGGTTCTTGCTTGACACCATGGATATAAACATCAGAACCATAATTCCAGGGTATAGCTTTATCAGAAATATAAGGAACAGGGCCACGAGTGGTAATGATCATGGAAGCCACTCTAGCTTCAGCAACAGTCTTCACAGGGCCTTCAGCAGTAATCCTGACAGGACCCTTAGAGGTGATCCTGATAGGGCCTTTGGAAGTAATCTTCACTGACACTTTATCAACCATAGCTATATCTTCAAGCTTCGTACTTCGAGTCAGATGTTCACACATACTTTCAACAGAAGGAGTCCTCTCAAACAATATAGTGTAATTGTCCATGAGGCGTTGAATACCATCTTTCAACTTCCAGCAGCTATCAGGTTTATAGGAACAGTAAAAACAATCTTCATTGCAACCTGGAAAGAATCCATCCTGTACTAACTTCTTCTTGATAATGGATAAGGGAGTAGTCACATCTGCAAGTGAGGAAACATAGGTAACCTCATCAACAACATTAACAGTCTTCTCATGGTTGGGCATAGGAGCAGTGATCACATTTGGGGTCCCGGGAGGGTCAAATTCAATCTCCCCAGCTTCAATCATGTCTTGAATCTTGTTTTTCAACACCCAGCAGTTGTTGGTGTCATGTCCCGGACTATTAGAATGATAAGCACATCTTGCATTAGGATTGTATCAAGGAGAAGATGTATTAGGATTCTGAGGAGGATCCCTCAGAGTAATGAGTTCCCCTTTCAACATGTGTTGCAAGGCATGGGCCAGTGACATGTTGATCTTGGTGAACTGTCTTCTAGGCTTCTGTTGATTGTTTTGTTGTGGCTCTGGTGCTGCAGGAGTAGGATTGGAGATGTGAACTTCTCCCACAGATTGGTGACTCCTGTTACGACTATGTTGACCATACACAGCATTAGACTCCTTCTTTCCACTAGGGGGCTTCTTAGCAGTGCTTGATGAAGAGGCACCCACCTGTATCTTACCACTTCTTATACCACTTTCCACATGTTCTTCGGTCATTATCAGCTCAGTGAAACCAGATGATGAGCTTCCAATGAGGTGACTATAGAAAGGACCATTCAGCGTACTCATAAACATATCCACCAGCTCCCTGTCAGTCAGAGGAGGTTGAACTCTACCAGCCAGGTCTCTCCATTTTTGGGAATACTCTTTGAAACTCTCCTTAGCACCCATAGACATGCTTTGGAGCTGCATGCGAGTAGGTGCTAAATCAGCATTATATTGGTATTGCCTATAGAAGGCCTCAGCAAGATCATTCCAATCACGAATATTGACACTTTCCAGTTGATAGTACCATTCCAATTGAGCTTCAGACAAGCTCTCTTGGAAGAAATGAATCCATAGTTTCTTGTCAGCAGTATGTGGTTGAATCCTCTGGACATAGAACCTTAGGTGCAGCTTAGGACATGAGACACCATCATATACCACAAAAATAGGAACCTTGAAACCAATAGGTATAACCACTCCAGAAACTAAACTCAGATCTTCAAAATCAAGCCCAGAAGATTTTTATAGTTCCATAGCATTCATTTTGTCTACCAACATCTTGTACTTCTCCTCACTAGAAGGATCATGATAATAATTTGCCTAAGAATCAGAATCTCCCACAGTATCAAGGAGACTACCTCCCTCTTTCTCAGAATTCTCAGACTCAGAATCCTCAATCTGTTCCTTAGTCTTGATAGGACCTCTGAACCTTCTTCCCAGATTGATAAGGCCTCCTGATTTTCTAGTCTTCTTCTTCTTAGCCAGCAGTGTCTTCAACTCATCTTGTCCCTTGGACAAGTTCAGGATCAGCTCTTGGAATTGTGCATTCTAAACCTGGAGATCTTTGACAGTCTGTTCAAGAGCCATTTCTGCTGAAATAAACAGCGAGAAGATAAGATACCTGTTCATAAGAAACCTGTGATGCAATGATATGGTATGTAAATGCGTATGCAATGTTTTCAAGGACCACATGATTTAAATTTGTTTAAACAATCAGAAAGTAAACTTTTATTAGTAATAAACTTGTTTGCCTCTTGGGCTTACAACAAAAATGAAATGAATACAAAGATGGGGTTTTAAGTCTCCCATGGATGCTTCCTCTTTGTGTTAAGGTATGAGTTGAGATTTCGCTCCTCGTGAAGTTGTCTTGTCATCTCTAGGATTCTTTCTTGACTAGCTTTGAAATGAGTCTCGAACGTATCCCTTTGCTCTTCCAACTGGATCCAGGACCTCTGTAACTCCTCCATGTCAGTGGGCATGTCTGGATGAAGAATGATATAAGAAGTATCTCCTTCAGCAACAGGCTCCATGGTAATTGGCAGGATAGCAGGATATGGCATCATAAGAGTCTGAGCACGAGATCGCACCCATCTGAGGTAAGGTTCCATAGGAATGGTGTACTTTGGTTCCAGAGTCTTGCTGTCAACCTTGTTCACTTTACCCCAAGCTCGTATGAACCTTTGACGGTAACCTTGCAGATCGTTGTCGTAGTCGAACACAATACCCTGAATAAGCATGTCACGAGGACCATCACTCCGAGCATAACCAAACTGATGTAGAGCTAAAGAAGGATTGTAGGTAATGCCCCTCTTATGCCAAGGAGTGGCATATTAGGGAACTCCCTACAACGGTCAATGATAGTAACATTCTCCATAGATCGAGAGCACCAATGAATATCTGAATGAGAAAGTGACATAATCCTCTTGGACCACCTTAACCCTTGTTCATTCTTCATCACTGATCGAGGAAGGTGAGAAATAAACCACCTAGCCAATAGAGGTATGCAGCACATCAGAGTTCCTCGTGCCTTCGTAGTACGGGTATGAAGAGAGTGTAAGATGTCTCCAAGTAATGTAGGCACTGCATTGCGAGTCAGAAATATGTTGATGGCGTGTACGTCTATGAACTGGTCTGGATTAGGGAACAACACTAAGCCATAGATCAGTAGGGCTAAGATCTCCTCAAAAGCATCATAACTCAAAGCCTTCAAGAACACTTGAGCTTTCTCCATCAATACCTTAGCAAGAATACCCTTAACTCCGCTTCCCATTTCTAGGACAATGTCTGATTTCTTTAGATGTAGGGCTGCAGCAATGACTTCGGGTTTAGGCTCCTTCTCTAAGCCTGTAAAAGGTCTCTGATCAAGGATAGGTATACCCAGAAGCTTAGAGAACTCTTCCATTGTAGGAACCAGCTGATAGTCGGAGAATGTGAAGCAATGATGTTTAGGATCAAAGAACTGAAACAGGACACTCATCATGTCTTCATTGAACCCTGAAGTGACTAGATCCAGTAGGTGACCATGCCTCTTGATGAATTGGGAGTTTTCAGACACTTGAGAGACCAATTCCTTAAGCTTAGGAGGTATCCCTACAAAGTTGATCTGGATAGTATTCCTACAAGCAGAAGCCATGACCTACAACAAAGAACAAAGATAAATCCTTTGGTCCTTGAAATGGTTTGTGAAAATGTTATGCTTATGATGCATGATGATGCTATGATGTTATGCTCAATCACAAACATGGGGCACACACAAACAAGTCACACAATAGCCCTAGGTTTGAAGGCTTGCGTGAAGTTTAAAGGTAAGTACCCTCCCTTGAAGTTTAGTTGGTTCATCCTGTCCTACAAAAGTAACCAGGTTCTAAGGGATCTCCATATCATTGATCCTTCCCAAGGGTGGTTGTTCAGTAGGCAACTTACTTGCCAACCAAAACCCTCCAAGTTTAGGATCTCAATGAGCGTAGTATCGAGTATCAACCAACTTCAGTCTTCACCAAAGCCGGTTATCTCACTACTTTCTAAAGGCCAAGATGGGATGACTAGGGTTATAAAAGTCAGTTAGTGTATTGACAACATATGGCAGCCTCATATTATCCTCAACTTGCTTAAGGAACATAAGCACCAACCAAGAAGTCACACTAACTATGGCCACCAGATCAACCATATCGGTATACACCGTACAGTTTCCTTGGTCTATTGCCATTTACCTAAGGTACACTAGATCCAGGTTAGGATCTTTCACATATAAGAGCCCCAACAAGTAAAGTAAAGCAAACAGAGCAAACAAATTTAAAGTGATCTAATTCCTAAGGGTACCCCTCTTTAATATGATCCCCGGCAGAGTCACCAGTTTTGTAACACGGTGGGAGAACTGACTTTTAATAAATGTTGCGGATAGCAAGAGTCGCCACCGACTTTTATTTTATCCAAAAGGAAAGGACATAAAAGAACAGGAAAGACCTTAAAAAGATTTTGAGTTCGGGGGGTAGGTTATACAAAGGGAAGGTATTAGCACCCTTTATATCCATGGTTATCCATAGTCTCTTAGTTACTTAGCTCACTTTTAATTATTTTGAAAGAGGTGTAGTGTGTGATTTAGAAACATTCTAAGTACCTTGTAATGATCCTCGTATGGATGTATACAAAGACTTGTTTTTGAAAATTTGTTTGAAAAGTGTGATGTGAAGAGTATTTTGAAAAGTGTGAGCAAGTAATTAAGAGGAACCTACCCTATATTGAATCTTTACTGTTCTTATGTTCTTTCAAAGATGAGACTATCCCTATTATTAAGGAATAGGTAGTCATTACCTTGGATGTATAAGGGACATGTGTAGGGACATCTGAATATAGGCAACTGTAAGGTGTCTTTAGCAATTCGTAGGGACTTATCATCTTTTATTCGGAGGGACAAGATCGTTTATCGTAGGCAACCTCGAAGGGACTTGATCTTATAAACTGAAAGGACTTGATGATATTTGTGAAGGGACTTTGCTTAAGACACCTTACTTGACCTTTTGAAATAGGCAACATGAGAGGCAACCCTAGAAAGTGCAAGATGGCGATCAAAGATCGACTTACGTGTGTGCATGTTCATATTCAAATATTTATCTTATTTAAGTTAATTATTCTAAGTTAATTTTAATTACAAGTATGTTATTCACACCCTAGAATTACTAACCACACAGTGTACACATTCATAATAAGAATAAAGCAAAAAATATAAACCTAAACTATTACAAAGCTTCGGGACAAATACAATATAATCGAGAAATATAATAAAGATAAATAATAATAAATAAGCAATAATATCAATAATAATAAGAAATAAGAATAAAGGTTAGAAAAATAAAAATAAAGGAAATAAGAAATTAGCAAAACAAATTAATATTAGAAAAGATTTTTTAGATTTAATTAAGAAAGTAGGTTTTAATAATAATAAACAAATACTAAATTATTCACATATTTAAAAAAATGATTAATGATTAATTATAGTTTATAAAGAATTAGGTTAAACTTTAAAGTTAAGAAAAATTAGGGTTAGGGTTAGGGTTATAAAAATTAGGGTTTTTGATTATTAATTTAAACCTAATTGATTTATTTACAAAAAAATATATACAATAAATAATAAAATATAATATATTATAAAATAAATATAAACAATTTGATTTTAAGAAAATAAATTATGAATTTTAAAATATAAGTTTTTTATAGAAGAAAATATTATAAACATTTATTTAGAAATTTATTTTTAAGAAATTAAATGATTTAAGTAAATATAAATAAATAAAAACACAAAAAAAATGGAGAAAAAGAACATACCTGGGGCTGGGATTCGAACCCAGGCCCTAGGCTTTCCACACTCTAGACCAACAACATTACCACCAGGCCATGCGCGTCTTGGCGTTTATAATGTGGGTGGCAATCCTTTTGTTATAACCTGTAAAAATCAAAGAAAAATGCAAAAAATAAAATGGTCTGGGGGGGATTCGAACACATGACCATCACAATCACACACAAACATACAAACCAGCTGAGCCACATGGGGCGCGTTCAACATATAATCAGAAAAATAAACATTATAAAATAAAACGAATTTTTGAATTAACAAGTTGGCGCCATTTAGACTTCATCTCCTTCCTTGGAATTTCGCAGGTTTTCCTGCGAAAATTCCTACGAATTTTCCTATGAATCTTCTTGCGTATTTTTTTCGCATGAAACAATTGTCTTCTCAAATACTATGTAACCTGCACTATTTCATCAAAATAATCACATCATAACAATCAACAAGTCACATACAGTCCAATTATGCCCTCAAAATAGGCTTAGACGCCCTAAATCAAGAATCCCTATTTTGACACTCCAAACCCTAACAATGGTGGAACTCCAAACCTGCATCGAAACTCATAACAAACCACCCAGAATCCATCTACATCATTCAACAAACAATATTACAAGCTCAAAATCGATTAATCACATGTTAAAATTATGAATCGAAAAAAATTAAATTGGGCATAAAACCGATTCGGTTTCAATGATACATGGAGTTTTTTATGCTTATGATTATGTGGATAGTATCATGAGAGTCCAAGGATCATGTCTATGTCCTTAGATTACCTTAATTCAACCTGCAAATAAGAATCCGAAAATTGAAATTTTAGTGAAATTTTTGAATGTGAAAAGTGTTCTTGGAGGCTGCCCAATCCGTGTTCTCTTGCTTGTGATCACTTGTATACATATAATGTAAGCAAATTAGGTCAGAAAGTTGTGGGTTTATGGGCTTTTTTGAATGACTTGATCATGAAGAAATCAACTTGTTATTTTGGTCAAAAAATCACACAAATCTTTTCCCCTTTGGTTGAGCACGAATTTGAATCTCTTAATCAGTTTTAAATCATGTTTATGAGTTTCTAGAATGAGAATCATATCATATATTGAGCTTTTCATATTTTATTTTGATTTAAAATGATTTTTAATGTATAAAATTAAAATAAATAAAAATAAAATTATTAAAAATCTGAATAAATGATATTTGATTCGTGCATGATGTCGTGGTAGAGATTGGGTCATAAAAATGCAAGCACATGTGGAAAGAATTGGTTCTAAGACCCCATTTGCTCAATAAACCTCTCAAAAATTTCCCAACTTTGAAAAGACACAAACCCCTCAATTTTAAGGCTATGAATGTGTTCTTAGACATTTTGGAAAGCTTAAAGAATCCTCTAACAAACCTCTTTGGTCTCATGTCCATATCGTTTACCATTTTCAAGTTCTGCCCTTTGGAAGATGTTGACTTTTTGTTGACTTTTAAAATGACCTATAATGTCTTAGCCCATACCTTCCAAATGAAGCATTTTTGGGATTGGCTTGTGAGACACAAAGTTGTAGTGAATTCAATTTCCTTCAAAATGAGCTTTGGATGGGAAATTTTTGATGAAGCATGTGAAAGTTATGGCTGGTCAAAGTTCAGTTGACTTTTCATGTGAAAACCCTAATTTAGAAACTCCTGATTCTTGATGATTTGAAACTTCCTTGATGAATCATGATCAACCCTTGATCAAATGATAAATTTTACTTCATAAACTTGATGTTGGCAAAAAATCATGAAGTTTGACTTTGGTTTGACCATAGTTGACCTCAGTTTGACTTTTTAACTATTTTGACTGATTTTAGCCTATCTAATCATTTGACTGAGCAAACCTTTTGGGAAAGCCTTGAAACTTGACATAGGGATTATTGAAGACATGTGGGATGTTATGAAGTTCAATTGAGGCCTTGGAAATCCATTTATCCTGATGAAACTCAAAACCCTAATTTAGGATTCATTGCTTAGGAGGAGGCTTTGTCTGAGGGAACTTCCAAGCTTTCTGACTAATTGTAAGCCTTGTGAATCTCTTGAGATACCCTGTGAACCTTGTGAACCTTATGAACCCCTTGGGACTCCTTAGTACATAATGTCTTGTCTAGGTGAGGGCAAATTTTGGGGTGCAACAGCTGCCCCTGTTCAATTTTCTGAAACCTGAGGAGTTAGATTGGCCTGTGTGCCATTCGTGACTTGGAAGGTTGAAGGGGATTGAACACAAAAGCCCAAAAATTTTCACTCGCCAGTGCGTAAAATAACACTGCTGATTGGTTGCATATGCTGGAGTGGGCTTGAAGATGCCACTTGGAGGAACTGGAGATGGGCTTATAGATGCCATCCAAAATATCAGAAGGTGATAGTATCTTTATGTTGTCACTGGATATCAGTACTAGGTCTTCGTATAGGCCGTCTCTGAATCATTCCTATAACATAGTTTGAGTTGAATGTCAGCACTAGATCTTCGTATAGATCGTCTCTGCATTATCTCTGGGGAAAAAGAGTATCCTTCATTGAGTGTCAGTGCTTAGATCTTCGTATAGATCAGCTCTGAACCATCTTTAGGAACATACTTTAACTTTAGCATCAGAATCAAATCTTCGTGGCGATCTTTTCTGAATTGCTTTTGGTGATATCTTGGGCTAAGTAAAAGATCTTCGTATAGATCCTTTATGTACCATCCAAAGATAAATTGTTGAATATACCATTAGAAATAAATCTTCGTAGCGATTATCTCTTCTGGAAATATCCTGGATTCGGTAATAGATCTTCGTATAGACCATTTATACCATCCCAAGGATAGAAAGAATATCAGGATTAAATCTTCGTGACGATTACTCCTGAACTTCTTCTGAAATACTCTCTTGGATTAAGTGCTAGATCTTCGTATAGATCATTACACACTATCCCAAGAATAGTTTATCATCGGAAATAAATCTTCGTAACGATTATATCCTCTGGGAATATCCTGGATTAAGCACTAGATCTTCGTATAGATCATTTACGTACCCTTCCAAGGACAACTTGAGTATTGATCATCAGAAATGAATCTTCGTTGCGATTATCTATGAATTAAGTATCAGTACTAGATCTTCGTATAGATCGTCTCTGAACTGTTTCAAATTGTTGGTAGTGTTTATCTTCCTGCAAATATCCTGAAAATAAAAGGTTAGTTTATGCAATATGTATGAATGTATGGCATGATTCTCTTAGGTAAATGTTTTATGCATTTATGGATATGATATGATATAATGTAAATGATGTATGTATGAATTATGTAGCTTGGATGGGAAATTTTTGATGAAGCATGTGAAAGTTATGGTTGGTCAAAGTTCAGTTGACTTTTCCTATGAAAACCCTAATTTAGAAACTCCTGATTCTTGATGATCTGAAACTTCCTTGATGAATCATGATCAACCCTTGATCAAATGATGAATTTTACTTCATAAAATTGATGTTGGCAAAAAATCATGAAGTTTGACTTTGGTTTGACCATAGTTGACCTCAGTTTGACATTTTAACTGTTTTGACTGATTTTAGCCTATCTGATCATTTGACTGAGCAAACCTTTTGGGAAAGCCTTGAAACTTGACATAGGGATTATTGAAGACATGTGGGATGTTATGAAGTTCAATTGAGGCCTTGGAAATCCATTTATCCTGATGAAACTCAAAACCCTAATTTAGGATTCATTGCTTAGGAGGAGGCTTTGTCTGAGGGAACTTCCAAACTTTCTGACTAATTGTAAGCCTTGTGAACCTCTTGAGATACCCTGTGAACCTTATGAACCTTATGAACCCCTTGGGACTCCTTAGTACATAATTTCTTGTCTAGGTGAGGGCAAATTTTGGGGTGCAACAGCGTGTATTCCATAAATCACTAGATGTGTTTTCAACTGCATTCTCCCTCTCACATTCTGTATCTTTACATGCACCATGTAAAATTTTTTAGGACTTTACTCCTTTGCTACCGCTAGAGACCATTTGATGATCTTACATATGTTACCACCATCAAATTTTGATAACCTTCAATAAACAAATATTTTATTTAAATTAAGTCTAAATGAATATCATTAACATGCATAAAATTCTTTAATGGATGTTTGCAGGCAATATTAGTTTCAACCCAAACATCTCACATCCCAAAAATTTCACAAATTCTATAATTTGTTTTGCCAAAATCACCAACAATATAAGATGTGAAGAAATCACGCATATAAGTAACATGGTATTGGGCTCTATAACCAATAAACATGTAGATGTTTTAGATTGGCTACATTTTGTGGTAAACCTTTGTTTGTTTCTGGATGTCATAAGCAATGTTATGACATGTGATTTAAGAATTATGCAGGTGTGATGTTTTTGTGTGCAACTGTTTTTATCAGGATGTCAAGACTGATGTCATGACATCTCTGAATGGGCCTGAAGACCTAAGTGAATCCTATTTTGTACGCGCATCTTGTTGTCATCAAAACTGAGATTTTGTTGTGGTTTTAGCGCGTTTTTATCAGAAGGAAAAGACGGATTCAGCTTGGAGTTATTTTAGAAGAACATTTGTTCTTCCTATTTTTGTTCCTTTATTTAAGGAATCATTTTATCTGATTTGTGCAAGTTCAGCATGCCCAATGTCCATTCAAGGTTCTACTTAAGGCTGATTTACCCTAGTGTGAACGTGTGGAAAATAAGAATTTTTATTCAACATTTTTCACGTATGTGTTAGTTTTCTTGTGAGCCAAGCAATTGTCTTTTGATGATTGTTTTGGACTAGGTGTGCATTTGTATTTTGTCCACTCAAAGCTTTTAAGCAAGAGCACTTGTATTTGACTGAACCTTTTAATCAAGGTCAAAGATTGCTTTGAAGAGTGTCTTCGCATTTTTGAAGTTTTTGTTTAAGATCACTGTTGTGATTGAGGGGGAGTGAGATGGGTCTCATATCTAAGAGTTCCTAGGTAGAACTGTCATTGGGTAGGGATTAAGTGAAAAGATTGCAAACTAAGGTGTTTGCAGTGGATCTTTGAATTGATACTACTGATAGTGAAGTTCCTTCCTGGCTTGGTAGCCCCCAGAGTAGGTATGATTGCACCGATCTGGGTTAACAACTCTTTGTGTTCTTTAATTATGTCTTTGTCTTTTATTGTGTTTTAATCTTGTTGTTTTTGGAGTTGTGAAATCGTGTTCGACATTGTATATCAGTTGCCAGAATTTCAAATCCAAATAAAATCTTGACATGTGTCGCTCCCTGGATTTCCATCCTGGTACAAACGCGAAAGTGGCGCGGAAAGAGGTAGAGTCGTCAGCCAGACGTTTTTATCCCGAAGAAACGGGAATGGTAATGTTGCACAAACAGAAGAAAAGAGAGTAAGGACACAAGTCCTGTGAACCAAAGAGACTGAGTTCGGGAGTCAGTTACGACCTGCGAAGGTATTAGCACCCCAGATCGTTCGTCGTACCCACCCGACGGGATCCACGCTTGCAAAGAAACTGTTTCAAAGGGTGAAAGAATGAAAGTTGCTGCAAAAGAAAAAGAAACGAACTGGATAAAAAGAAAATAAAGGGGGGAAATGTAGAGAAAATAAAAGAGTGTGCTCGAACGGGCCCTACCCCGCTGCCTACGTACCTCATCTGGACAATGAGGATCAGAGACGCTGTAGTTCCCCTAAATAGGGGTTGGAAATATTGCTTGTGTCTTAAGGCTTGAACTGCCTATGTCAATGCTCAGGTGTTGCAGGCTCGGACGACGAGTGCGTAACCGTCTTGAAAAGTGACAAGTAGGAGCAAGTTCGCGTACGGAGTGAAGGAGATGAGAAAAGAATTCCCGAAGGAGAGACGCTTATTGTTTATTTGTGTTTTTTTATAAGTTTTTTATTTGTGTGGCACAAGAGAATGAACTCAAACTCTTTTCCATGGAATGTGTACTTGTTACTACATTCCAAGATGGAATTATAGAACAAGCACACCAAGTAAGGAGAATTTATCCAAAACTTGTTTCCAAGGGCTAGGGCCTAAGTTCATTGACTTGTTGTATTTATTAGATGTTTTAGTGATTAAAAATGAAGAAGTATTTTTTAGGATTTTTATTGATGAAGATGACTTCATGATTCGACTTGTGCATCATGCTAGACAAATGCACTATTCCAAGATGGAATGAATACATATGCCCCATGGAATAAGGTTGTTACACAAGAAGTCACTTCTTTCTTTATTAATGTTTTTTAGGTATTGTTTTGAGATGAGAAGAGAACGAACCAAAGGAGCAAAAGGCAAAAGTCTAATGGGGAAAGACTAAACCTAAAGTTATCATGCCAAAAGTGGTCCTAAGGTTAGTGAGGCTTCAACTATCCTAAGAAAAAAGAAGAACCAAGGAGGATCAAAAGAAAGAAGAGGAAAGCTAGAGAGCAACTTACTCCTCTAAAGGAGATAAGTTGCTTCTAAAGGGGAAAAATAAGAATTGAATCACATGATGGCATAAGGCACATCAAAAACCACAAAGTAGAAAGCAACTAAAAAAAGAAAAGATGAAGAGTTGAAATGTGGATAAACATCCACACTTCTCTTTCCATGAGCCCCTGAAATGTTAGCAAAATTCCAGCAAATTGATCAACATAATCATGGAATTAGCATACTCAAAGTTCTAGCAAACAAAGATCAAACAACATGCCAAGCTTTGCAAATACATGACTTACGCGTCGAGAACATGAAAGCATACATCAACCAGCAAACAAATTGCCCTAGACTAGCATATTCAATGATCATACAATGGTCCATGGAAATTAAGACAAGCAAGGGGATCAAACAAGCTCAAAAAAGCTCAAATGTGGCACTCTGCTTCAGTGTTAACCGGTTACCAAAGCGTTAACCGGTTAACCAGTTCAAACCTGCAGCAAATTACACAGAAAAAAGGTGCGTTAACCGGTTAACCAAAGCGTTAACCAGTTAACACTGTAAAAACAACAACAATCTCCTGCAGAAAATCAGCTCAAATCCAGCTTATTCAAATAATTCCACACCAAACCAGCAATCAATTAAGCATGAAATAAATGGATCAATTCACATTAATCACTACTATTAAGCTCATGAACATTAACACGCGGATCCAATCACAAATCAACCAATCATTTCAAGCAAAACAAGCAAATACACAAGCACATGGTGGATCTAGGCACAAGCATGCAAATAAGCTAAACAAACAGAGCTAGATCTGAATTTAACCAACCTACAAAGCTGAGGTATGCTTTGGTAATTTTTGTTTGAGCTGGAAATGAGGAATTTCGCGGAAAACTTCGAAGATTCGGTGCTAATCTTCACACATCATGCAAAATAAATGCAAGCAAAGGATCTTGATGCAGAATTTTGGCTCCAAAAGCACTTCTAATCTCCAAACTAGATCTGAATCAAGTAGAGAAACCAGCAAATTGATGCAAATAAGCTATGGATGGAGGTCTAGTTCCAAGATCCACACACTTTAATGCAAAGTTATGTGATCTTCAAAGAGGAACTTTGAGTGATTTGGAAAATTGGGAGAGAAAAATGAGAGAAGGGTGAGAGAGATCAAAATTCAGAAAAATGAGAGGTGAAAAATGAGAGAGCTCCCTCATGGTTTGGAGGGAAATGGAATAAATATGGTTTAGGTTTGGGGCCCAAAATTTTGGCTTGGGATCCAAAAAATATGGTTTGGAATTGGCTTAGAAAGTGATTAGGACCTAGCCTTGGAATTAGGCTTGGCAAATGATCTAGATCCTTCTCCATAATTCAAAATGAATAAAAATCAGAAAATTGAAAATTGGAGCCAAAAACACATGCTGAAAATTGCTGCTGGAATTCAAAATTTACAGTCGTTAACCGGTTAACCAAAGCGTTAACCGGTTAACGCCAGTAAATTTTGAATTCTCCCTCCTTTTGGTGGGAAACTTCCAAAATAACCCGGCGCCAACCGTTCTGATCTGATTTGGATCTTCAATCCTTTTTAGGGTTTTGACCATGATACAGGGCTTGCATAAAATGCCTTGTGAGCTTCTTGCCAGGTCACCATGCTCTTGATTTTGCCTTGTAGTGCTTCGAATTCCCCGAATGATCGATCATATGCCTTATGCTAGAACATGTGAGTGCCATGATTCATCTTTCTATGCAAGATGCTAAGGATACGACATGCTGATGATGGTTATAATATAATAATGATGCTAAAAAGAAGAGGGCAAATTTGGGGTGCTACAACATGTAAGGTTTATGAAATTATCATCATAAATAATTAGACATCATAGTCACGTGTAATTACATTGTGTTTTTATCATTTTTCTTCTTATTGCCTTCAGCTTTTTTTCTTGAAAACTCTCTTACGAACATGCGGTTTATTTTTATATGTATCACCTTGTCACGATTATAAGATGCAGTTTTTTTCTAATCCTTGAACTTGCCTCGATTCTCATATTTATCAGGTTTATAAAAAATTAAGGTTTGACCGCTCCCTTTGAACTTTGTAACTAGAGATTTAAATTGATTAGGAGTAACCATCAATTGTTCTTATTCTAACTTCTTCATTAAATGTATTATCTTTAATCGTTGACATTACCAACTTTTCATTCATAGATGAATTAGTAATTCCTAATAAAAACTTTCAGTTATCAGACAAGAAACTTATAAATAATAATGTTTGCATCATCATCCAACTTAATAGCAAGAGCTTCCAAATGATTCAAATCATCGTAAAATGTATTTATATGGTCTGTCATTATTGAACCATCATCCTTGTATTTCATATTAATCAACTTCTGGGTCAAATGTATTTTATGTTTGTACGTTCTTGCGCTTATACAACTCTTTTAATTTATTTTCCATTCTTTTAAATTTCTATTTCAACTTCAAATGTACACTCTAGTATAAAAATGATCTTTCTATTCATATTTCACTAAGAATGTAATTCATATTTAACTAAAATATCCAACCACAAAGAGATCTATATGATTCCCTTTGACCTTCATCTTCACTTCAACTTAAATTTTGGAAGTGTTCACATTATTAGAAGCAATTGAGATATGATTTATTTCTAATTTGTGTCGACTAATTATAATGAAATGAAAGTGACCCTACTATCATAATCTCCCATCACCCTCAACAACACTAATTCATCCCCCTTCTCCTCCTTTAACCGACAAAATAGTGCATTGTTTCATATCTATATACTTTTTCAACTAATATTATAAAAAACACAAAAGTGCCTAATTTTAGTCATATCTCTCTTGTCGTATTGCATATATAATTGAGATTGTATCTGTGTTTATTATTAGCTTCAAATTTAGTACGGATGCATGTAGCTGGAACTCTTCTCGTGCCTTATATTTTGTTGTTAGCATATTGGGAAACCATACCTTAAATTCTAGTACTTTGGCTTCATATACTCCACATATCTTTAGATTCTTGGGATATTGGTCAATGGTCTATGATAGCATATGTTTGAAAGTGATTCTACAAGATCTTAGTGATTTAATGTATCTTAAAACTCGATATCATGTTTTCAGAACAATGACTAATTTTGGGGATCAATCATACTGTCTATTAGTCAGTGATAATAAATTTTTGTTTTTATTTATCAAAATTCGAATTTAGAACTTTGAGAAAAATATACCTGTGATTCTAAAGTCTTCGCCAATCAATCAGACTACACTATTTTTATTTAGAAAGTTGTATAACTATAAACAAGGCCAAATTGGGTAAGCACACATAACAATTACTAATACTATTGTTATGATTAATTAATCATGTTAAGATTAAATTCTTGATTGATTAATCATGTTAAGATTATGAATAATTTATTCTAGAAAAGATTCAACCATGCGTGTATGTCCCCCACCACCCACATCAAGTTTTGGGGGCCACTGAAGGACTTTTGTTGACCCACTTCATTGATGAAGTTCTCATACTTCAAACACACAATTAATTACTCAAGATTTTTGAGAATTGACTATATCAGAGTCTGGCCCACTCCTCTTTTTCTTTAGGTTGTATTGTAGCTTCTTTTTTTTTTGAATTATTTGTTCTCCTTATACAATTATATTAATAAGGAGAATTAAGGGTTGAACCTACTTATAAAAACAAGTCCAACCTGTTTAAAAATTGCATTTATAAATTTAAGAAACACAATATTATTATGATGATGTTATGGACTCTTTGAATAAAATCAATGCCAAAAAGTCAATTATGTCAAACAACAATGGTATAAATATATGTTATTATTTTTAAGTTGCATATCATACAATAAAACTTTCAGCCATCAATCCCAAATGTCGGAAAATTTTAGTCAAGTCTACATATATATTATTTTCTTCATATCAACTCGTATATATGAATATATGTTGGCCTAAGAGTTGGTCTTCCTTCATGATGTCCAATCAAGAAGTTCATAAACATATATTTCCATGTATACTCTCACACATTTTAATATTTTAACGGTACATCTCTAACAAAGTCAATCACATTTGTATTATTTTCAATGAGTCCCATTACGGAAAGCAGAATAAAGACATGTGAATGAAGCCTTTAGAAACTGAGACAAAGAAGAGTTTGTTTGAAGTGGAGGTTATTATATTATGGATATTGGTAATAGTGAAAGAATAATTATAACAGTCTTTAATTATCAATTTGACTCGTGATAAGATAAGGGTAGTGAAACTCATAAACAATAACCTTTAGGGAGGCATTCGAAAGCAAGTGAAGTCAAAGATAGTTGAAGAACCATACTTGTGGGTCTGTTAGACTATTTAAGTAGAAAATTGGGAGCGATTGCAAGTAGTAAGATAAGGTTCAAACGAAGCTTGAACTTGATAAAAAATTGTTCAACCAATGTTGAATTGAAAGAGAGCAACAAGATGGTTGATAGATAAATTGGCATCACCACGATTTAAAGTTTAGGTAGAGATTATTGAAGTATGTCTTAAAATCTTATGTGATGAAGAAAAATGAAACATATTTCAAGATTGTAGAAACTAGAAATCAGTTTGGAAGTCAACGAAGACGACATATCATAGAGTGAGGCTCGTGGTGGAGCCTGTGGTAATGAGGCGACAGTAGGTCCGGGTCTGGTCAGCAGTTTAGTTCTCGGAGCTCGGATCCAATTTTTTCGGTTAATGTGTATTAGGTTTTGCTATTTTAGTTAGTGGATTCAATCATTAATGAGTTATTTTTGGCTTGTTATATATCTGTTGGATTTCAACCGTTATAAATATGTATTTCTTGCATGCTTGTCATCTAAACCTTGCGAACTTTAGAGCTAAAGACAGAGATAAGGTTATGGGTATCCTAGTGGTAATCTTAGACAGACAAGGGTAAATTCTAAGAGTGTGTTCTTAGAATTTTGAAAGCTCTTAGAAGTTATCTAAGGGGGTTCGGAAACACATCTTATCACCTTGGATTTGTGTGATTCATATATAGAGAAAGAGTTAGAGAGACTAAGAAATACTTGAGTAGAAAATAGGTTTTGTTTTTGAGAACTTGATGACTATTTTCTTATAACTCATTTGTAATTTTTTGTAACAACTCTTGGAAGTATAATGAATCGAAGAGTTCTTCCATAGAGCAAATGATTTGATCAAACTAGGTAAATAAATTATTGTATTTATTAGCTTTATTTTATTTTTTTTCGAAGTAAAATTTATATGTTATTATATAGAAAATTATGTTTGCTGAAAACTATTTATTTTGTTTGTCATTGTTTTTTTCCCCACACAATAAATTTCTTAGCGTGATTTAATCTGAATAATTACTCTAAAATACTTTTAATTATTCTATCAATTTCCCCACGATAATTTATATCAAAAATCTCAACTTTTTCTTTCAATTTCTTATAACAATTTTTCACCCAATTCTTATTTTATTTCACAAAAATATACTTTTGGAGTTAACTTTCATAAATATACTATTTTAATTTTTTTTATATAGATTTTCTTCTATTTAAAAAAAATCATTTTTTCTCTAAAACTATTTTTTCTATTTTTTTTTTTTGGAAAAATAGTATTTTTGAAATTAATTAAAAGACCCTCGATGTTTTTTTTCTCCTTCATAATTCTTTTAAATAATTTTTTAGATACTTTTAAAAAAAAACTATCTTTAAAAAAAAAAAATTTGAAAAACTAATCTACAATCATTTATTCCCAATATGGAATTCAAAGAAATGGTGCCTTGAGCACCCTTATATAAGCTCTCTAGATTTAAGTGAATGGCAAATATCACATTGATTATGAATAATTTAAAGTGAAAGACCCACCGATTTAATTTTGTCAAAAAATGTCTCTAGATCTAAGAATTTCTACACCCCTGCAAATAGTATGTACTTTGTAAATAACAATAACATAGTATTATATCAGAGGGCCATCCATGCAAACACAATCCTATCTCAACATGATTTTAAAGAACCACATTTAATACACCCCATCTACTCTCTTCTGCATGCCGTTATCTTGTCTCTACTCCCCCTCCAAGCTTCCTCTCATTAATACTAGGTAGTTGCATTTTCTACTAATCCCTCCTCACTTACTCTCTTTTCCATATATACACTTTTAGCCAGCCAATCAGAGTCAGAGTCGATCTTAAATTTTTGAAGATAATATATAAATTTATCACGGTTCAATCATAACAAAATAATTAAAGTTTTAGTAATTTTTAGTTGATTTAGTGGTGATTGACGATGAATTTTATAAACAGGACTACGATAGATTAGTGTCTGATGTCATCAGATACCTAATATTGTGACTGTTTGATATTTTTTAAAAATTATTAATAATGTTTATGAATCAATATTATGTCTTTGAATCGACTCAAATAATTCATTTCTACTAATAAATCGAGATCGAGGGAGGGACTCTTTAGTTTTCTTTATTTATAGTACTATCAATATGTACTTCCATACTCTTCTTCCATATGCATCTTTCACTTGGTCCATCACTCTCATTCACTCACACCCTGCATTTATACTCATCATTCTGATTTCTGCTTAAAAATTTAAGTTCACTACCATTCTTCATGGCTTTTCAACCCATTTTTCTCTTTGCTATTTTATTCTTTATTGTTTCTCCAAACAATGCCTATTGGCCACCTTCACCTGGCTACTGGCCAAGCTCCAAAATCAGGCCTATGAATTTTTACAAAGGCTACAGAAACTTATGGGGACCTCAACATCAGTACATGGATCAACATGCATTAACAATTTGGCTTGATAGAACCTCCGGTAGTGGATTCAAATCGGTTCGACCATTTCGATCCGGATACTTCGGTGCTTCAATTAAGCTTCATCCTGGCTACACGGCAGGAGTTATAACAGCTTTTTATGTAAGATTATAAGTTTTTCTTTTTTAATTTAAGTTTAGTGTGTAATAATTAACTAAGTATTTGATTAATTGCAGCTTTCTAATAGTGAAGCACATCCAGGATTTCATGATGAAGTAGACATTGAGTTTCTAGGAACAACCTTTGGAAAGCCTTATACTTTGCAGACAAATGTTTATATAAGAGGAAGTGGTGATGGCAAAATTATAGGAAGAGAAATGAAGTTTCACCTATGGTTTGACCCTACCAAAAAATTTCATCACTATGCTATACTCTGGAATCCTAAGGAAATAATGTAAGTCGCCACAGGTTTGAATCTGGTCTCTGTATTCTTTATTTTTATTCGTTTTTACTCTCTGGTTCTTAAAGGAAAGAGATTCTAGTAATCCAGAATTCGGCCTAAAAGATTATAAATCTAGTTAAATATTATTCTTATCAGAAATCGAATTCGATATTTCTTGAATTTTCGTTCCTTAGTAGAAGGTCTATTTATTATTTATGACGTTATTGCACAACCTGAACTGATTTAATTAACTTTACTTTATAAAAAATTTAAGTAACATTTATTAAACAATGTGGCAGATTCTTAGTGGATGATGTACCTATAAGGAGGTACCCAAGAAAGAGTGATACAACATTTCCACTAAGACCAATGTGGGTTTATGGTTCAATTTGGGATGCTTCATCATGGGCAACAGAAGATGGAAAATACAAAGCAGATTACAAGTACCAACCTTTTGTTGCAAAGTACACAAATTTCAAGGCCAGTGGTTGCTCAGCTTACGCGTCGCGTTGGTGCCGTCCAGCCTCGGCCTCGCCGTATCGGTCCGGCGGGTTGACCCGACAACAACATTGGGCTATGAGTTGGGTTCAAAGACACCACATGGTTTATAACTATTGCCAAGATTCCAAAAGAGATCATAGACTAACACCTGAATGTTGGGGTTAAAATTTTAAAAAAAAAAAGTGAATAAATTTAGGGATGATTATTTAGGTCCCTAAACAATTTGATTGTGTTGTTGTCTTAGGATTATTTTTCTTAAAGACACTCTTGATTTTATAATGTTACTATCTTACTATGGTCATTTTCATGATGATCAATGTTATTTTCTTACTATGGTCCTTTTCATGATGATCAATGGGACTGTGATAATCAGAGGAAGCACGTGATGGGATTCATAATAAAAGAAGCAAGCACATGATGGCAAAGCTATTGGTAGTGCTAAAAAAATGACAGCACTGGGGTACCCAAATTAATGCTACTTGAAATGAAATAGAATTATCTTGCTAGAATTTATTGTCAAGTTACATAAATTTACATATAGTACTTTGTTGGTTTTTAAATAGAAACTGAATATTGAACAATGATAAATATTAATCTGAGTGACTAAGGGAAGACTATAATAGCCGATAAATTTTTCATTCTAGATAATTTAATATTGTTGAGTGTTTAGAATTTTGTTCGAATCCAAAATCTTTTATTAAATTAAAAAAGATTTTTCAAGAACAAAATATAATAAAACTTTTTCACCCGGATTTATACATTTATATTTATAAATTATATAAAATAATATTTCCTTTTCAAAAATCTATATTATAAAAAAAGAAAAAAATATTTAAAAAATTGGAACTAACCCAAAAAAAGAAACATAAATAAAATAAAATAGAATTAAATAAATAAATAATTCAATAAATTATGTAAATTATGTAAATTAAGAAACGGCTTGTTAGTTGAAAAAGGGCGATTGCTTAGCTTTCGTGGGAGAATAACATTACTCAAATCAGTTATTTTCTCTCTCTCTCTCTCTCTCTCTCTCTCTCTCTCTCTCTCTCTCTCTCTCTCTATATATATATATATATATATATATATATATATATATATATATATATATATATATATATATATATATATTCATGTTATCCTTTTATAGGATTCCGGTCAAAATAGCAAAAGAGATAACATCTATCCAAAGTAGTTTCTATGGGGTGGCACAGAGGAGAGGAGGAGGATTTGTTGGATAGGGTGTGAGAAAGTGTGTTCCCTTGTGTTAGTGGAGGGTTAGGTGTCCGTCGTATTGAGGGCTTTAATATAGCTCTCATTCTCAAGTGGAGATGGAGAATAGTTAAAGGAGCGAGTTCTTTGTGGTATAATATTTTGAAATCTCGTTATGGTGATATTTGTTTGAGTATGGTCGAAGGTGGCGGTAGATAACGTTCTTTGAGTTTGGCGTCCTTTTGGTGGAGAGACCTTGTCTCTATTGATAAAAAAGTAGGTGGAGATTTGTTTGTGGAGAATTGTAGGGTCGAAGTTGGAAATGGACACATAACATCTTTTTGGCATTCTAAATGGATGGGAAATGTTAGTCTTAAGGAGATATTTCAGAATCTATTTTCCAAGTCCAAACTTCAAAATGACTCAGTCGCGGAAATGGGAGGTTGGGTGGAAGGGGACTGGAGATGGGATGACTTCGGTATTGAGACCCCAATGGATCTTGATATCGAAGCTTCTTTTTTTTACTTACACCAATTTTTATTTTTTGCAGGTACAATATTGAAAGCGAGAGACAAATTCATTTGGATACTCGAAGATAATGGATATACCGTTCAATCTTGCCTTAATATCCTAGGTAATTTTAGAACGAATTTTGTTTCGGCTGTTGGTGTACCGAACAATCCATCGGATGGAGGTCCGTTAAATGTGGAGTTTCGGGACAACGGAGTACCGTCTGTTTTTGATGAAGAGCAAGGTATCCAGGCTGGTAACGAAGGAGTATTTTCTGAAGCGGAGGGTGTAGCTGAAGTCGATACAGGGCTGGAGTTTTAGGGAAATTCTGTTAACAGGTCTGCTGCTGTTGATACTGGAAATGTTAATCGAGCGGAAGGAGCAGCAATGCCTAGAACTAGTTTTGTGTTAACAGGTCTGCTGCTGGTTTTGTTATTAACAGGTCTGGTGATTCAGTCTCGGGTGTTGGGCCTGAAGGTGTTCTACGCGGTCCAGAATCGATTGCGGAAGGGGATGCTTTTGACAGTCGCGACCAAGTACTTTCGGGAGGCCATAACATCGCTTCTGCTACAGTTTTTAGTGCAGTGCCTGACAGATTTCAGAGTCATTTAGCTGATGTCATGACAACAGGTGGTATCGACATGGGTCCATCCGCAAGCACTGGTTTTTTAACTGAAGTTTCTGTGGTGAGCGCTGGTTTTTTGGGGGAGTTGGCTGATGTTGGTTTGTTGGCTGGTTCGGAAGGTAGTCCGGGGTTCCGCGGGTTCACTATAATTTAGCGGAAAATCCTTTTGCGGTGTCAACCGCCATATATAGTATTCAGGTGGTAGATGGTTGGAAAGGTTGGAGTTGTTTGTGGAGACTCGTTATCCCAATGCGTCTAAAAGCATTTGGTTAGTGAGTTTTTTGCGATAGGCTTCCTACAAAGCTTAATTTCTCTTGTAGAGGTATATATTTCCCTAAAAACAATATTTGTTGTGTTTTTTGCTCTTCTTCTGTGGAAAAGAATATTCATCTTTTTTTGAGTTTTTCGATAGTGAAGGTGATTTGGGAGGACATAAGGGAGTAGATTGATTTTGTAGATAATAGGGAGAACGGTTCTCGTAGGTGTAAAGAAAGCTTCATGAGATAAATTCGTTTTAGTAAGTCTCAGGGAGTGAAGAAAGCGAAAGTTGGGATTTTTTGGATGGCAACTGTGTGGAACATATGGGTTGCTCGGAACATGATCATTTTTTAAAGTAATACTTGGAATATGTTGGATATCGTTTGGAACATTAAGATTTCGGCTTGGAAATGGTCCATGTTAGAGGAAATTGTTAAGTCCAATTGTAATTTCTATGATTTTTTGTAGAAATCCGTTGTATTTTAATTCATAGTTTCAATTGGATAACAATTTCTTTTTTGTCCGGGTGGTGTTAGCATATCCGGTTTGTTGTATTAAGGTTCGAGAACCCTTAGTTCTCGTCTTAATGAATTTCTTGTTTAGTAAAAACAAAATATTACGTAAATTTACTACATTTTATCGAGTATCATGTAATCTGAAACCCATTTGTCTTGTTTTTTTATGCTTTATAAATCACTCTTGTAAACGAATTGTCTTCTTCATTAGTATAAGTCATATGTGTTTAGTGTCTATAACATATTTACCAATCAAATTCTTTAAAATCTATATATCACGAATAACATTAGGATACATATTTATTAAACTATCTTCAAAATCTATAAACCACGAATAACATTAGGATATACTCTACTAGAAAAATCCTTTTAGCGATCGAATTAATGACTAAAAATTTTCGATCACCATAACCATTGAATTAGCCACCGAAATTGGACATCAAAATAATAAAATTTTAAAGGTGACTAAATCGGTCACTAAATAAAATTAGCCACCGAAATTAGTAGTCGTTTTATTGATCGATAAATGTTATAGTGATCGATTTTAATATTTTTTCGGTCTCTAATTCGATCACTAAAAACAAATTTTCTAATAATAACATATTTATTAAACTACCTTGTTGTTTACATGCTTGCTTCATTTCTTTATTTCTTTTTCTTCACTAAATTCTTAACTCTTTGAGAATTATAAATCTAATTTTTTTGAGTAACTCTTAGTGCTTCTTCTTATACTTCTCTCTCATCATAGTCATTTTTTTTAACATATTTGCAAAAATTATAAAAGAACATCAACCAGTCCACTAATATCATCTACAATTTTTGGTATACGAGTCTTTTTCATAATGCTTGTATCATTTCTTTGCAGTCCATATTATTGTTGTTGTAACTTTTTCTATCTAATAATTAGATTTTAGTGGAACATAAAATGCCTTCTTTATTGTCTTTTTCTCCGACTTAGCGACATATTTTGCACAATAATATTCTAATAAGTGATTAATAATTAAAAAAAATAGTGAAGTGAGATTTTTGTACTCAACATAATATTAAAAGCATAGCTATTGCAGGTATGCTATTCATATACCATTTTTCTACACTACATCGTATTTTACTGTTCATCAATACAATAAACAGTGAAATATAAATTTTTTATTTATTTATCTTTTTCCTGTGAATAGTAAATAAATAATTATATTTTTTATTAATGCAAAAATATTTTAACACTTGAATATATATTAACCAATTTTCACACTGCATTAACCAAGTTTTTACATTGCATTAACCAACTTTGGTAACTACTAAAAAATATTTTTGAACAGTCACAAAAATTGTTAATGCAGTGTAAAAACTTGGTTAATGACGTAATGAAGTTGGTTAATAAACGTCAGTTTCCATTAATAAATTTTTTTTAAAAAAAAGTTATTATTCACGAAAAAAATTAAAAAAAAAATTATATTTTACTGTTCACCGTATTGGTGAACAGTAAATACGATGTAGGCGTAGAAAAATGGTGTAGGAATTTCATTTCTCTAACTATTGCTTTCAACAAGAAGAAAATTGGGTATGAATTCTAAAAAATTTAATCAATCAAAATTCTAACATAATATTAATAAAAAAAATTAGTGTTAGTTGATTCATATACGACAAAAGGGACTCCAATACTTCTTGTTAGAGAGAGAGAGAGAGAGAGAGAGAGAGAGAGAGAGAGAGAGAGAGAGAGAGAGAGAGAGAGAGAGAGAGAGAGAGAGAGAGAGAGAGAGAGAGAGAGAGAGAGAGAGAGAGAGAGAGAGAGAGAGAGAGAGAGAGAGAGAGAGAGAGAGAGAGAGAGAGAGAGAGAGAGAGAGAGAGAGAGAGAGAGAGAGAGAGAGAGAGAGAGAGAGAGAGAGAGAGAGAGAGAGAGATGGTGTATTTAATTTTAAGAAAAATGTATTAAATTTTTTGGGGAAAGCCGCGCATTATATGAAAATTACACTATACCAAAACTGAGTTTTAGCAGCGTAACAAAGACATCGTTTTTATTGAAAAATACTCTAAAATGTTTTAAAAAAAAACTCAAATAAAGCGCTTTTAAAAGGTAACCTTAAAAAACACTTTTAAAAAGCGCTGTTAAGGGCCTTAAGTTGGCCCATCTTTGAAAGCGTTTTTTAAAAAAACGCTCTCTAAGGTTAATTATTAATTAAAATATATAAAACTTTCCGAATCACAAAAATGACAAAGGGGGGGGGGGGTGTCGAACTCACGCCCTTGAGGTTCCTAAAAAGAATATTATTATTTTTAATATATTTTTATATTATTTTTCAATTAATTATTTAAACACTCAAAATAAATCATTTTCGAATAATTTTTTGCACATAATTCATTCATACATTCAAAATATTATTTTCAAAATATTATTTAGTTAATTTTAAATATTTTAAAGAATTTTAAATAATAATTGTAGAACCCTAATTTTTGTCCTAAGATTTATTCGCGTTTTTTCATCTGCATCTTGTAATACAAACAAGATCATAATAGTTTTTCAGTTTTTCTCGGGTGTAGGTTTATGCCTCACAGGGGATCATCGTTGCTTTTATTTTCTTTTATTTGTTTATGTTTACTAACCATTAATTAAAATCCAAAAAAAATTTGTTTTCTTTTATTAACATTTTTCAGGGGAAAAGCATGTGAAAATACCAAAAATAACAGTACCGCGGCTCGAATGAATTTCACAGATGAAAGTCGAAGTTGATCCGTAAATAATTCAAATTCATCTAATCAAGGATTTCCCAATTTAATTTATTTATTCAAGGAATTCCAAGGTTCATGTGTTTATTTCCATGCCTTCTTTGACGCACAAAAGAATCGAGCTGAAATCATAGCAGTGCAGAAGGAAAACAAAATTTTCAAATTTTGCACTGAGTAACCGGTTACTACCTAGGGCGTAACCGGTTACTTGCGTGCAAATTTGAAAATTTTGGCAGCAATCTCATTTTTTTGAATTTTGGCACCAATTTCATTTTTTGATCACTCTTGGAATATTCTAGACCATTCTCATTTAATTCACATACATCATTGAAATTAATTCCCACCATAAACCCTCACTAATCACCACTATTTTCATAATTCCCTCTAATTTAATTACCAAGCCTAATGTGAATTTTCAAAGCAAACTTCATTCCACCAAATTCTCATACCTAAACTCTTTAAATAGAGGTCATTTCTCATTCATTTCTCAAGCTTTTGATAGCCAAAAAATCTCTTGCAAAATATCTTTCCAAACCACAAATTTACTAAAGCTCTTCTCCTTTTAGAAAGTTACGGGACAGGACTCAATGTGATGTTTACGATTTTTTATTTAAGAAGTTATTGTGATGCCCTTTTTCATGAGTTTTACTCTGATATTTGATTCAAATTGCTTAACTTGTGAAAAGGGTGTTACATTAGTGGTTACAGAGCAGGTCGGTCTGACCGGTCATGTTGTGTCGGTTTTTGCGTTTGAGTGTTTGAGGTTAAGATGTTTTCTGATGTTGTTGGTGATTTGTAGAATGGCTTCAAATCGTGCTCTTGCGGATGCGGTAGCTGCATTTGCTCAGGCTACGGCGCAGAAAAATGTTCGTGATGACTTTCTTGCCTTGGGGGTTTTTCAGAGGAACAACCCGCCTAAGTTCTCCGGTTCCCATGAACCGAAGAATGCACATAAGTGGATGAAGGAGATTGAGAAGATTTTAAGAACTATGGCGTGCTCTGATGCTCAGAAGGTGTAGTTTGGCACCCATATGCTGGATGAAGAGGCTGAAGATTGGTGGGATAATACCCGTCAGAGATTAGAGGGAGTTGGGGCTACGATAACTTGGAATGTGTTCAGGAAGGAATTTTTGAGTAAGTATTTTCCTAAAGACGCTCGTGGCAAGAAAGAGGTCGAGTTCTTAGAGCTGAAGCAGGGGAACATGACGGTAGCATAGTATGCTTCCAAATTTGAGAGGTTAGTGAAGTTCTATCCTCACTACAACCGTGATGATGTTGAGTTGTCTAAGTGTTTGAAGTTTGAGAATAGGCTAAGACCAGAAATCAAGCAAGTGATTGGGTGTCAGCAGATCCGCATGTGCTGAGCTTGTGGATAAGAGTAGGACCTATGATAAGGATAGTCGAGCTCGATCTACTCACTATAAGAAGGTGAGTGAGAAGAGAGACAAGGGTCAATTTCAAGGGAAGCCTTATGCAACTCTAAATGACAAGGGGAATCCGAAGGGTAATGATGGGAAGAAGCCAAGTGAGGGAGCAGGTTCCACTCCTCTCAAGTGCTATAAGTGTGGCGAAGCAGGTCACAAATCTGATGTGTGCATTGCTACTGTGATAAGATGTTATAGGTGTGGTAAGAAGGGCCATATGAAGAATGGGTGTACGAATGTTGAACCGACTTGTTTCAATTATGGTGAAGAGGGACATATCAGTACTCAGTGTCAGAAACTGAAGAAGGTTGCTACTGCTGCTCAGACTACTGGTAGAGTGTTCGCCTTGAGTGGCTCAGATGCTCAGAAGAAAGACAACTGGATTAGAGGTACTTGTTTTATTAATGATGTTGAGTTGGTTGCTATAATTGATACTGGAGCTATTCATTCGTTTATTTCGATTGAGTGCGTGTCCAGGTTGAATTTGCCTTTGACTGTTATGAATGGTAATATGTTGATTGAAATGTATGCTAACGGTTCAGTTACGACTAATCGTGTGTGTTTGAAATGTCCTTTGACCATCTATGGTAGAGATTTATTGATGGATTTAGTGTGTTTTCCTTTGCGCCATATGGATGTTATGCTTGGAATGAATCGGTTGGAGTTCAACTTTGTGCATATCAATTGTTATGCAAAGACGATGGAGTTTCCAGAGTTTGGTGATGGTGGGAGATGATGTTTCTATCTACAAAGCAAGTGGATGGACTTCCATCAGATTAAGCCCATATGTTTGCTTAGTTTGCGGCGTTATAAGTGGATCGTGAGCAAGTGGGTGTTGAGTTACTTGTTGTCCAATAATTTCTTGATGTGTTTCCAGATGACATCAGTGATTTACCTCCGGAACGTGAAGTAGAGTTTATTGTGGATTTGGTACCAGGTACTAGTCCAGTGTCGATGGCTCCTTATAGAATGTCATCTTCTGAATTGAGAGAGTTGAAGAAACAACTTGAAGAACTTTTTGAGAAGAAATTTGTTCGTCCAAGTCTTTCTCTATGGGGTGCTCATGTGTTGTTGGTTAAGAAAAAAGATGGTAGCATGGGGTTGTGTGTCGATTATCGATAATTGAATAAGGTGACTATCAAGAATAAATATCCACTTCCGAAGATTGATGATTTGATGGATCAGTTGGTGGGAGATTGCTTTCTTAGCAAGATTGATTTGAGGTCGAGTTATCATCAGATTTGAGGTAAAGCAAATGATATTCCGAAGACGGATTTTCGGACGAGATATGGTCACTAAGAGTATATTATGATGCCTTTTGGTGTATCCAATGCACCTGGTGGATTCATGGAATATATGAATCGGACCTTTCATGAGTATTTGGATAAGTTTGTAGTGGTTTTTATCGACGGCATTCTGATTTGTTCAAAGTCAGAAGAGGAACATGAATGACATTTGAGGATTGTATTACAAGTGTTGAGAGAGAATAAGCTTTATGCTAGGTTGTCGAAGTGTGAGTTCTGGTTGAAGGAAGTTAGTTTCCTTGGCCATGTGATTTATAGTGGTGGAATGTTTGTAGATCCTTCTAAGATTGATGCTATATTGAATTGGGATACTCTGAAGTCTGCTACAGAGATCAGAAGTTTTCTTGGTTTGGTCGGTTATTACCGAAAGTTTATAGTGGGTTTTTCTAATTTGGCATTACCTATGACTCAGTTGTCTCGAAAGGGTCAGGCCTATGTGTGGGATATTTCATGCGAGAAGATTTTTGTTGAGTTAAAGAAGAGGTTAACTACTGCTCCAGTTTTAATTTTGCCAAATCCGAATGAATCTTTTGTGGTGAACTGTGATGCTTCGAAGATGGGTCTTGGTGGCGTGTTGATGCAGAATGGCCAAGTGGTTGCCCATGCTTCTAGACAACTACATGTTCATGAGAGGAACTATCCTACCCATGACTTAGAGTTAGCGTTTGTGGTATTAGTGTTAAAGATTTGGAGACACTATCTGTTTGGATCGAGGTTTGAAGTGTTCAACGATCATAAGAGTTTGAAATACTTGTTTGATTAGAAGGAACTAAACATGAGGCAAATAAGATGGTTAGAGATGTTGAAGGATTTTAATTTTGATTTGAGTTACCACCCTGGTAAGGCTAATGTGGTTGTTGATGCTTTGAGTAGGAAGAATTTGCATATGTCGACGATCATGGTGAAGGAACTTGATATGATTGAGCAATTCATGAGACATGAGTTTGTTGTGTGAAACTACGTCTGGAAGTGTGAAGTTGGGTATGCTGAAATTGACAAATGATATTGTGGAAGAGATCCGTTTAGGACAACAATTAGATTTGAAGTTAGTTGATCAAATGACTTTGATTAACCAAGGTAACGGATGAGAATTCCAAATTGATGAAAATGGTATGCTGAGGTTTCAGAATCGTGTGTGTGTGTGTGTGTTCCTGATATCCCAGAATTGAAGAAAAGTATTCTAGAAGAAGGACATCAAAGTCGGTTGAGTATTCATCCTGGTGCTACTAAAATGTATCATGATTTGCAGAAGTTGTTTTGGTGGCCGGGTATGAAGAGAGATGTTGCAGAGTTTGTGTATGTGTGTTTGGTTTGCCAGAAATTGAAGGTTGAACATCAAAAGTCTTTAGGCATGATGCAACCATTGAGTATTCCGTAATGGAAATGGGATAGCATTTCTATGGATTTTGTGACAGTGTTGCCAAAGACGATGAAGGGGAATGATTCTATTTGGGTAATTGTTGACCGATTAACTAAGTTGGCGCATTTTTTGCTGATGAAGATTAATTATTCCATGTCGAAGCTAGCAAAAATGTATATTAATGAGATTGTGAAGTTGTATGGGATACCGTCAAGTATCGTGTCGGATAGTGATCTGCGGTTTACATCGAGATTTTTGAAGAGTTTACAAGATGCTTTGGGAACCAAGTTAAGGATGAGTTCTACTTATCATCCACAGACGGACGGTCAGACAGAATGGACAATCCAATCCTTAGAGGATTTGTTGAGGGCTTATGTGTTGAATCATGGAGGTGTATGGGATAGTCATTTGTCATTGATTGAGTTTATTTATAACAATAGTTTTCATGCGAGCATTGGTATGTCTCCGTATGAAGCATTATATGGGAGGCGGTGTAGGACTCCATTGTGTTGGTATGAATCAGGCAAGAGTGATGTGCTCAGACCTGAGATTATGCAAGAGACTACTGAAAAGATTAAGATATTCTAGAGAGATTGAAGACTTCGCAAATTTGTCAAAAGAGTTATCATGATAAGAGGAGAGAAGCACTTGAATTTCAAGAAGGAGATCATGTATTTTTTAGGGTTATTTTAGTGACTAGTGTCGGAAGAGCTTTGAAGTCCAGGAAGCTCACTCCGCGTTTGCATGATGTGTTTCATGTGTCACAATTGAGGAAGTACATTGCAGAGCCATCACATGTGATTCAGATGGATGAAGTTCGAGTAAGAGATAATTTGACTGTGGAGGTTTCACCAGTGCGAATAGATGGTAGAGAAATGAAGAAATTAAGCAGTAAAGATATTTCCTTGGTGAAGGTATTGTGGGGTGGACCAGTTGGTGATAGTTGGACTTAGGAGAGAGAGAGGATCAGATAAAAGAGTCGTACCCGATGTTGTTTGCTTCAGGTACATTTTTAAGGACGAAAATTCTTAAGTGGGGGAGAGTTGTAACACCCCAAAGTCGATTTTAATTTAATTGATGTGTTTTCTTGTGAATTATGATGTTTATGATGTTATTTTGTGTTTTGAGGAGTTTTGGGAATGGCTTAATATTTTAATAATATTAAAAATATTAAGTTTAGTGAGTTTAGTTTATTATTTGAGATTAAATAAAATAAAATAAAAGGAATTAGAGGATAAGGACAATGTGCTCTTTTGGTTGAGGATTAGTGAGGGTATTTTGGGGAAGGTCTATTGAGTTCTTAGGAGCAAGAGTGACAAAAGGGAGTAAGTGGGGTTTTGTACGATCAATTGAAAAAGATCACACTTTTGGAGAGAAGGAGAAAAACTCTAAAGAAGGAAAAGCTAGGGTAAGAGGCTTGAAGTTTCGCGAGGATTAACGAAGGAATTACGGAACCTAAGGTATGTGGGGTATTTTTCCTTTCAGTATTATAATATGGAAATAGAATTGGGGGTTTTGTGGTGTAGTTTTGGGTATATGGTTTTGATTGATGATTTTGTGTTTTGATTTATGATAACATGATGATTGATGAATATAACGATGTTAGATGATGTATTTGATGTTATGGTAAACGATGTTGATGTTAAATTTGATTTTTGCTGCTATGCTGATGTGAAACGTAGGTTTTAATGAGTTTATCACAAAAGGGGAAGGCTAGGAATTGCAGTTTTTTTTGCAGAATTTGCGACACGCGCTTAGCGAGCCACAACTCACTTAGCAAGAACAAACAGGGAATTGGGCGCTTAGCGAGCGGGATGCCTTACTTAGTTAGCCTTGGGAAATTTTGAAAAATGTTTGTTTTTCGAAAACTGTTTTTGAGGTGGTATGCCTTAGATTACTATGATGTTTTAGAGTCGTCGGGTGACATGTTTTATGAGGTATATGATGTAGGGTTAGTAATTATATGATGTGTGAAGATTTCCTTGATTTTTTATGAGATATGAAGTATGAGTAGAATTAGTAATTAAAATGATGTATGATGGATTAAACTGATTTCCTTGAGTTATGAGGTATGATTTACATGATGTAGAGGTATGATGACATGAGTGAGTATGAGAATTATGATTAATGATGGATGCAGATGCAATGATATGATGTTTTGAGGATGATGTATGTATAATTGCATCTTGCATTCATGTCTTTGAATTATGAGGGGACTTGGATCCATTGGTAGCTTCAATCCCATTGTGGGGATTGAAGTGATATAACGTTATGATGTGCTCCCTTAGGGGAGGGTTGATGGCACAATGTCCATTCATGAGGATGTTTCGGTACCACATGCATTATTAAGAGGTTGCATATCATTCTAAAAGACATAGAATGAGTTGCATTAATTTTGTGTAATGACGAGATGTACTTGATGTTGTGTATAAATGAGTTATGATGAATGTTATTATGATGTGATGATAATGATGTTATGTATAATTGAGCTAGTGATGATAGATTGATATTGTAGTTATGTTTTTAAATTCTCATTTTCTATATTATTTTATTGAATATGAATTTACTCACCCTGCATGCCTTCTGGTGACGGTCTATTATGTCATCATGCAGATAATCAAGGTTAGCTCGGTGGTTGCTTAACTCCGAGGTAGTGAGTTGTCGAGTTAGTTAGAAGTGGAGTCCTGCTTTGTGTCTGGTAACATCGGGATGGGTTCTCGCTTGAGTTGATTTTGCTTTGTGTCGAGTTGTTGCATACATGTACTCATGCATACATGTGCATTGTTCTCAAGATTTCAAGGGACTTATAAATACTTTTGCCAAAATTTGAGATGTCTATGGTTATGAATGTTGAAAGGAGGAATACACGAAAGTACAATTTCAAAAGTCATAATTTGGTAGAGTTGAGAAAGCTTGGAGCTTTAGTGGTTGATACCGATGGGTTCCGGAAATGTTATGGAAAGATTTTGTTCATCTTGGATACTGATATACTAGAGGGGATTCTCCCTACCTTGGTTCAGTTCTATGATCCTTTGCATCATTGCTTCACCTTTCCTGATTATCAGCTTGTGCTAACTTTGGAGGAGTACTCTCATTGGACGATTTTTCCTATTTTGGACAAAGAGTTTCTTTTCAGTGGTTTAGAAAAGGAGCTTACGACCAAGGTCTTCGCCAAAGCCCTTTTTCTTAAGGAGTCTGATTTTAGTGGGAAGTTTCTTCCAAAAGGGAATGTTCATGGTATTAATGCCAATTCTTAATAGGGAAAACATCTACCTCTCTTACTTTGGGTCATAAGGATGCATTTGAGGCTATTCTTTCTTTTCTTATCTACGAGATTATCTTGTTTCCCAACTTCGATGGTATTGTCGATGAGAATGCTATTTAGATTTTCTTGAAGAGAAATATGGTGCCTACTTTGCTTGGAGACATGTATCACTCTATTCATCATAGGACCTCCAAAGGTGACAGAGAGATTGTACATTGTGCGCCTCTTATCTATAGGTGGTTTATTTCTCACCTACCAAAGTCTGATGTCTTCAAGGATAATAGAGAGAAGCGAATATGGTCTCAAAGGATCGTGTATCTTACTCATGAGGATATGACTTGGTATTGTTCTTATTATGATACTAGAGTGCTTATTGATGGTTGTGGAGAGTTTCCCAATGTACATCTTCTTGGTACACGTGGGGAAATTAGTTACAACCCTATTCTTACTATGCGACAGTTGGGATATTGCTTGAAGGACATACCAAGCAACCTTTCACTATCTAGTTTCTTCTTTAATAATGGTGTAGATCATGTAGAAATGAAGAAAATGATTGCTCATTCATGGCATACTGTTCATCAGAAAGAGAAGGGTCAATTGGGAAGACAACACCTTGCTCCTTCTGAGTGTTTCATCCAGTGGGTTCGATCTAGGGCTTCCAAGATCAAGATGCCTTATCCACCTGAGGAGCCTTTGTTTACTATATTGCCATTGTCCGTTTTTCTTCCTCCCATTGATGAAAAGGTTGTTCTTCAAGAAGAGTTGGACAAGATGAAGAAAGATAAGGAAGCTTGGCTATTTGAGAAGACGACTATGCAAGAGAAACTGAAGGAGAAAGATGATCTCATTGAGTTACTTGAGTGCCATGTTACCAAAAGGCCAAGAGAGGATTTATTTTCCTCTGGTACTCCATCTACCATTCCTCCTACATCCGGTGCTTGGAAGGCCATTATGGACTAGTTGGTGAAGGATAAGGAAGACATGGAAAAATGGTATAAGAAAGAGATTAAGAGGATTCACATGAAGTACTAGCCAGGATTCAGAGCTTATTCAGATATGATCCCATAGGCCTAGTTTATTTTTCTCCCATGTATTAGGGTTATTGAAACTTGTACTTCACTTGTAATCCTCATTTTTATATTAATGAGAATGAGTTTTTAGTACTTCAAAAAAGTGTTTCTTTTATAAATGTTGTAATTTATCTTATAGTCCCTTGATATCCTTGCATTTGCATATGCATACCATACATCATGCTTGCATTGGTCTTGATTCTTGATAGTTTTCCAGGGGTCTTATGTTATTTCTTGGTCTTCATCCAGTTCTCTTGTCAAACTGACTCACCATATTGATACTCGAGCTAATCGAAGAACGATGTTAGAAGCCTTACAACAAGAGAATCACGAGCTGCGCAAGGAATTTTCATCTCAAAAAGATAGCTTGAAAAGGATTACCGCCATGATAGAAAGCTTGGTGGCTGCTTAGAGTCAGCCACCCCATCCTCCTAATTCTCTGATATAACGCACAATGATCTTTGAGATTGTCACTGCATCAATTCTTGCTGAAACAATCATTTATCCTCACTACCGCCTACCTGCTAGCATACCGTGGGGTATGCCATTTGATTTTGTTCCTTCTTGGTATCCTCCTCCTCCTAAGACTGCTACATTAGCTACTCTTCAGCCAGTGATGACTACTGGACTGCCTGTGATGCATTCTACTCCACACCTTGATGTAATGATTTACCATGCTGAGCCCAGTGAAGGCGCTACTGTAATTGAAAGGCTTGATGACTTTCAGGGCCGTTTTGCTGAGATACAGAAATAGATGAAGGCTTTGAGGCATAAGGATTTGTTTGGTAAATATGCTTATGATCTTTGTTTGGTTCCCAATTTTAAGGTTCCACGCATGTTCAAGCTACCTGAGTTTGAGAAGTATATGGGCAATACTTGTCCTCTGAGTCACCTGACTATGTATGCTAGAAAGATGTCTGCTCAGGCAGAGAATGATCAGCTGTTGATTCATTATTTCTAGGACAGTCTGACTGGTGCAGCTATGAGATGGTACATGGGTTTGGATAGTAGCCAAATCAAGACTTTCAATGATTTGGGAGAGGCTTTTGTTAGGAAATACAAGTATAATATTGATATGGCACCGGATAGATATCATCATCGTGCTATGTCCCATAAGGATAAAGAATCTTTTAAAGAATACACGCATAGATGGTGTGAACTTGCAGCTCAGATTGTTCCTCCTTTGGAAGAGAAAGAGATGACGAATATCTTTTTGAAGACTTTAGGTTCTTTCTACTATGAGAAGATGATTGCAAATGCTCCATCTGATGTCACTGAAATGGTGAATATGGGGATGCGGCTAGAAGAAGGTGTTCGTGAGGGACGATTGTGTAAAGAAAGTAATATTGGCTGGAGTTCTAAGAGGTTCAACTTCGGTAAGAAGAAAGAAGTTGAGACTAATGTTGTGTCTCGTGAAAGTTACAGAAGTCCCCGTGGTCATGAGAATCATCATCAACAACATGTAGGTTCTGTAACTCCGGTGATTAATGTGACTCTTACTATGTCAGTGGCTCCAAAGTATCAGTCTCGTTATCAACATCCTTATATACAATATAATGGTACTCAACAAGGTCGTTCAAAGCCGATTTTTGATCTCATTCTAATGTTGTATGCTGACTTGCTTCCATCGCTGATCGAGAAGAATCTTGTGCAAACACGTTTTCCACCTCTGGTTCCAGAGATTAATCCACGGTGGTATAAGCCAGAGGCTCATTGTGCTTTTCATCAAGGTGCCCCGAGGCACGATATTGAGAATTGCTTTCCACTGAAGATTGAAGTGCATAAATTGATAAGGATCAATGTTTTGTCTTTCAATGATGTTAATCCAAATGTGAAGACAAATCCGCTTCCGAAACATGGTAATCTGTCTTTGAGCATGGTAGGTGGTAACGTTTAGGATCATTCTACTACTGCAATCATAAAAGATGATTATGGTTTGGAAGATGATCATGGAGAAGAGATTCCATATGACCTTTGGGAACCGTATCCGGAAGACCCTAGACTTACTCAGACTGAGAAAATGCTTATGAGTCTTAGACCTGATCTGAAGGTCGGTGCCATCATTGAAGATGATGAAGATGAAGAAATGCCTGACTTTGTTACGCACAGAAAGATTTGCAAGAACTGGAATGTTGTTGATGTTCCTTCTATTGTTCATGTTTCAAAGTAATTTGTTTTATTTTCTTTCAAAAAATCGTTTCACTCTGCCCAAGGTGAAAACGATGTTTGTCGGGCTTTGTTTCAAATTTTATCATCATCAATAAAATGTTATTTTGTTATTCCATATGTGTTTTTCCTTTTTTGCTTTATTTTGAAATATGGTAACATAAAAAACCCAAAAACATAATCACTGTTTATCTGCATAATGTTTGCACTTTTGTTTATACTCTAAAATAAAAATAAAATCATTGTGCAGATTGATTGTTAAACCCATTGAAAACAATGATCTTATTCCCACTCCCAACTTTGAATTCCCTGTGTTTGAAGCTGAGGAAGAGGGTGTTGAAGAGATTCCTGATGAGATTTCCCGGTTGCTTGAGAACGAGGAGAGAGTTATTCAGCCTCATGAAGAGTTGTTAGAGATAGTCAACTTGGGCTCTGATCATGATAAGAAGGAAGTCAATATTGGAGCATTTCTTGGTCCTGATGTTAAAAAAAGGACGATAGAGCTTCTTAAATATTATGTTGATGTGTTTTCTTGGTCTTATCAAGACATGCCAGGTCTTGATATTGATATTGTGGAGCATAGATTGCCGCTTAATCCTGAATGTCCACCTATGAAGTAAAAGTTGAGAAGAACTCATCCTAATATGGAAGTAAAGATCAAAGAGGAGGTTCAAAAGTAGATTAATGCAGGTTTTCTTGTGACATCTAATTATCCTTAATGGGTGGCCAATATTGTGCCTGTTCCAAAGAAAGACAGAAACGTTTGAATGTGTGTTTATTATAGAGATTTGAATAAAGTCAGTCCAAAAGATGATTTTCCATGACCACACATTGATTTGTTGGTAGATAATACGGCTAAGTTTGATATGTTCTCTTTTATGGACGAATTTTACGGTTATAATCAAATAAAGATGGCACATGAGGACATGGAAAAGACCACATTTATTACACCATGGGGAACATTCTGTTATATAGTGATGCCCTTTGGATTGAAGAATGCTGGTGCGACATACCAAAGAGCTATGACTACTCTTTTCCATGATATGATGCATAAAGAAATTTAGGTATATGTTGACGATATGATCGCTAAGTCGAGGAATGAAGAAGATCATGTTGAGCATTTGTTGAAATTATTTCAGAGGTTAAGTAAGTTTAAGCTTCGTTTGAATCCGAACAAGTGCACGTTTGGTGTACGTTCTGGAAAGCTATTAGGTTTCATTATCAGCAAAAGAGGCATTGAAGTTGATCCTAATAAAGTGAAAGCTATTCGGGAGATGCCTGCTCCAAGAACTGAAAAACAAATAAGAGGATTCTTGGGTCGTTTGAATTATATTTCGAGGTTTATCTCTCACATGACTGCCACATGTGCTCCGATCTTTAAGTTGCTTCAAAAAAACCAAGGTTGTGTCTGGACAGATGTTTGCCAGAAAGTGTTTGAAAGTATCAAAGAGTATCTGCTTGAACCTTCTATCTTGTCTCCTCCGGTGGAAGGTAGACTATTGATTATGTACTTGACTATGTTAGAAGATTCCATGGGTTGCGTTCTTGGTCAGCAAGATGAATCTGGAAGAAAAGAATATGCAATCTACTACTTGAGTAAGAAGTTCACTGATTGTGAGTCTCGGTACTCCATGCTTGAAAAAAATTGTTGTGCCTTAGCTTGGGTTGCAAAACGTCTTCGCCAGTATATGTTGAATCATACAACTTGGTTGATATCCAAAATGGATCCGATCAAGTATATCTTTTAAAAGCCTGCTTTGACTGGGAGGATTGCTCGTTGGCAAATGTTGTTATCTGAATATGATATTGAGTACCAAGCTCAAAAATCTATAAAAGGTAGTATCTTGGCTGACCATTTGGCACATCAACCGATTGACGATTACCAGTCTATCAAGTTTGATTTCTCGGATAAGGATGTGATGTATTTGAAAATGAAAGATTGTGATGAGCCTTTGATTAAGGAAGGTCCTGAGCCTAGATCTCGATGGGGTTTAGTTTTTGATGGTGTTGTGAATGCACGTGGAAAAGGAATTGGGGAAATGATCATTACTCCCCATGGTTCACATATTCCTTTTGTTGCAAGATTAACTTTCCCTTGTACCAATAATGAAGCTGAGTATGAAACCTGCATTATGGATCTTCAGAAAGCTATTGATTTGAGGATTAGACATCTTGATATGTATGAATATTCTGCCTTGGTAATTAATCAGATCAAGGGTAAGTGGGTAACTCATCAACCTCACTTAATTCCATATAGATATTATGATAGGAGGATATCAACTTTCTTCACTAAAGTTGAGTTTCATTATGTGCCTTACGATGAAAATCAGATGACAGATGCTTTGGCAACTACAGTTTCTATGATAAAGGTGCACCAATGGAATGATGTTCCCATGATTAGTGTGATGCGGCTTGAAAGACCAGCTCATGTGTCTGTGGTTGAAGAGTCCATGATCACAAGCCTTGGTATCATGATATTAAATGTTTTCTCCAGAGTCAGGAATATCCACTTGGGGCATCCGATAATGATAAGAGGACTTTAAGGAGATTGGCAGGCAATTTATTTCTGAATGGAAATATGCTTTATAAGAGGAATTTTGACATGGTTTTTTTCAGATGCATGGATAGACACGAAGCAGACATGTTAATGTAAGTAATTCATGAGAGGTATTTTGGTACTCATGCCAATGAGCATGCAATGGCTAAAAAGATGTTGAGAGCAGGTTAGTATTAGCTGACAATGGAATCTGACTGTTGTAAGTATGTGAAAAAGTGCCATAAGTTTCAAGTGTATGCTGATAAGATACATGTGCCACCAACTCATCTCAATGTTATTTCGTTCCCATGGCCTTTCTCTCTGTGGGGAATTGATATGATTGGTATGATTGAGCCCAAGGCTTCGAATGGACATCGTTTTATTCTTGTGGCTATTGACTATTTCACCAAGTGGGTAGAAGCGACATCGTTTGCTAATGTGACTAATCAAGTTATGGTTCGGTTTATTAAGAATAATATTATCTGCAGATATGGTGTTCCTAATAGAATCATCACTGATAATAGTTCGAACTTGAATAATAAGATGATGAAAGAGCTTTGTGAAGAATTCAAGATTCAACACCATAATTCTTTTCCTTATAGATCGAAGATGAATGAGGCTGTTGAACCTGCAAACAAGAACATTAAGAAGATCATTCAGAAGATGGTTGTGACGTATAAGGACTGGAATGAGATGCTCCCTTTTGCTTTGCATGGGTATCGTGCATCTGTCTGCTCTTCAATAGGGAAAACCCTTTTCTCACTTGTTTATGGTATAGAAGCAGTGCTCCCCATCGAGGTTGAGATCCCATCAATGAGAGTTCTGATGAAAGCCAAGTTGATTGAGGCTGAATGGTGTTAAAGTAAATTTGATCAGTTGAATTTGCATGTTTCAAACTTCTGAGGAATGTGAATTTAGTTGATGCATAGCTGAGCTATTTGAGAATTTCATCATTCCATGTGTAAGAGATATTTTCACAATGGATGACAACAAATTTTGATCTTATTTCTTCAAGACTTACGGGCTAAGTAATCTCAACATCTTTTCCTATAAATAGAGACATCATTTGATCATAAAACTTACACCAAAGCCTCTGATCTCTAAGCTTTCTCTCATTCACTCCTAAAGACTCAAAACTTGATATTTTAAGCAATCACCATCAGTTTTTTAGTTGTATCCACTATCAACTCAAACTAATAGCTCAAACACATCATGTATGATGTATATGAGGTGTTCAAACACTTAGATCACCTCTAGAACATCTCTAACCCAAAATCACCCTTCAAAACCTCAAAAACACCTTATTTCTGCAACTTGAAGGCTACAACTTGATCAAGCCACGTGTAATCAAGTTCAAGGTTCAAACACACTCTATGTCATCCAAGGAAGCTGTCCAGATCATCACCAGTCATCTGTAACACCTCCTACTCAAAATCACTTCAGCTTTTAGGTAAGCCTCAAACTTGGTCATTTCATAATCCATGCATATTTCCTCGCACTATTTAATAACCATGTGTGCATAATCATATTCTAAGTAATTTCCCTCAATCAATTTCACAAAATCATTATCATGTAGAATTTCATGAGGCTCGGGTCAAATTAGGGTTCTTCAGTGTTCATCATTGATTTTTCACTCTATACTAAAAATAAATGAAATTAATTGTTACCATGTTGTTCATGAGATAAAATCGAGCAAGTTTGATCTTTATTTCATTGAATTTCATTACATGTTCAGTGAGATATGAGGGATTTTGCGAAAAAAGAGATTTCTGGACAACATGAAGAACACGCGCGTGTTCTTCATGTGTTCTTGGCACCATTTTTCAAAAATGTGAATATTTGAATTTTGTGATTTTATTTAATTCACTCCAAAATTAATTTCTCTCTTATTTTGAGTTTTAAAATGATTCTTTTCCATTAATTCTAAAAAATGTTTAAATATTTTATTACATGAAAAAATCACCAAAAAATATATTTTTTAATATATTTAATATTTTCATAAAGAATTAATTTTATGTGTTTCTAAACATTTAATAAATCATTTCTTTCACTTGATTCTTCAAACATAAACGATATTCAAGTTATCTCATGGATAAAACATAATTTTTCAAACATTGATCCAAGGTTTCAACTTGGTTTTCATTTATGTTTGAAATTTATCAAAATTTTAAATAGTTTTTAATATCTAAAAGATAAAAAATTAGGGTTTTGATTTAATCACCCTCAAATTTATTTTTATCACATTGTTGGGCCTCTATTAGAGTGTAATACCCATCCTTTTTGAAGATTGAACCATTAGGGTTCATCTGATCTATTTTCAAAAACTCGACGTGATCGCCTTTTTGACCGCATTAAGTTTTCATATGTGAATCTTTTTCTGTGAACTTCTTTAGACATAACATTTTATTTTCTAAAATGAATTGTGAAAATGTGTCATGGGGAATCCTTTGTGTTTAGGACCCAATCTTACTGTTTTAAACTTTCTCCGGTCTGTTTTAAAATTCTATCAGGCTTCTGTATAAATCCTGAATCATCCAACTGTTTTCTTAAATTTTTAATCTCCTAAACAGAGATTCATGAGCATTTGTTTACAAATATCATCACTTTTTATTTTTTCATCTTTATGACTAAAGATCTAATACACCAACAATTATAGTGAGCTTCACTCCGGTGAACTGCTTTCTAGGCTGTAAGCAACGTTTCAACATCAAGCCCTACTCTGTGTATGAAATCACAAAATAATTAATCAACAAAACAAATTCCATAAGCATCCTTGTGTTTAAGCCCTATTATTGGCTTCTGATCCATCTCTTCTCCCTCTAACTTCTCGTTGTTTTCTTAAACTGCTATTTTCCTGTTAGATTAGTGTTGTTTGCCAAAATTATATTTCTTCACCTCATACTAATGCAAAGATAATAAAATACTTCTTAATGAAAAAGATAATACAATGTAAAACACATCTATAATCTTTCTCCCTCAGGATTTTGGGTCTCTTCTTCCTAGTGTAACTTCTAACATCATTCTTAATAAAACATTTAAGAATACTCAAACCATAGCAAAGACATACTAAAAATTGTCAAACACATTCACTGACACATTTTATCTATCTGCATATATCTTTTACTGTATATATTTGCATCTCTGCTAGAATCTAAGTACTAGGGTTACTGTCACTAGACCTAACCTTTGAATAATTAGAACCCTACTAGGGAAAAACATAGCCTCCTCTTGGGCTTCATTCAAAGAACCTTAGGCCTCTTAAAGGTGCCTTCTCTCAGGCTTAGAAATTACCCAGCCTTCCCCATTCTCCTCTTAGGCTTTGTTCAAGGACCTATGAGCCTCTTACAGGTAACCTAGCCTCCTTTTGGGCTTAAACACAAAGACCCTCAAAGGCTTCCTAAAAGCATAGGAGCAGATCATGTAGTATCAAACACATACAGTAGTCTTCCTCTCCCTGATGGACGACCCAGATAACCCCCTCTTGGGATTTGTACAAATGAATCCTCCCAGAAAAAGGAATGTCTGATGACCACATCTCTCATAAATTTCCCAACATACAAAACACTCTTCATATAGAGTCACTCTCCCAACAATTTTTTCACCCTCCCATCTTAGGCTTCATAGAAGATACAGATAAACCAAGAGTTAGTCTCTCACAAATAAGCTTCACAACTGGGCTTCTAAATCAGGACATATATCAAACTTTCCCTACAAAGTCAGTTTTCTTTATTTAGCTTCAACCTTAGGCTTCAATCAAGGCTCAGATAAATCAAAACCTTTCCATCTTTAGAGATGACAAATTCTCTCTACTGAGTCTCTTTTAGCTTCAACCTTGGGCTTCAATCAAGGCATAAACAGTCAAACATTTTACAGTCAATCAAAAAACAATTATAGTCTTGGACTTTAACTAAGCTAATAACATCAAAACAGTCATAGTCTTGGACTTTAACTAAGCTTACAACATTCAATATAGTCATAGTCTTGGACTTTAACTAAGTTGATTTCCCACAGTCATAGTCTTGGACTCTAACTAAGCTAAACATCCAACCTTTCTTGAGCTATGCAAATCAAGATAACCCATTCAACTTTCATGAGCTATGTGTAAAGACCCCAAATTTTCCCTCACTCACTTCACCATGGCTTGTGATTCTTTTCATTTGCATAAGTTCAATCATATAATCTCATATTGCATTTTTGCTTCACTACATTGGTTCAAAGTCATCTGCACCTAGGGTTTGTGATCTGAGCAATCCATGAGTCATCTGAGCCATTCCAAAGGTCTTCAACTATCTCAAGAAGGTCCATGTATGTTCAATCATCATATTATATCCTCCCAAGATCAAGGAAGTCGGAAAATCACAAGAACTTGCAAGGCATGGAAGCAGAGCCATGTTTAACTGCACAGATGACCTAAAATTAGGGTTTTGGTTTCAGAGGCCATAACTCCAAAATTTTTGGTCATTATTGTTTCTATTGGCCTCAATATGATATAAGGATCATACATACCAATTTTCATGAAGAAATTCAATGGGGAAGGCATCTGATCAATAGATGACTTCTTGAACAAGTCAGTGCAAAATCAGGGCATCTGAGGCCCTCAATCATCCAACCAAAGGGTCTTCTCCATCATTTTGGGTGTATATGATCTTTATTTTGTCTTAGAAGAAGTTGTAAGTTCACAAAATTGAAGAATTTCAAGCCATTTGCAAAGTTGCCATTTTGGGAAAGTGACTTGTAATGCAAACTTGCCATTTTAGGAAAGTTTTCAACCTCCTCTTTTTGATTCAAAAATGCTTCAAATGAAAAATTATTGGTCATGAAAGTTGTAGATTGGATCATTCCCTTTTCAAAAAGTACAAGAACTTGATCTAATTCATCATAGAACTCAAGTTATGGCCTTGCAAAGTTGGGAAAAATCACAAAAATTTCACTTATGTACCAAAGACGGAAACTTGCAAAACCATTTGGCAAAGCATTTTGTGACTTCAAACACACTTCTAACCATTTCACAAACATAGTACATGACCTATAATTCATAATTGCCCAAAGAATTGCATCATTATATGCCTTGAACATCAAGAAATTACAAAAGGGCCAAAGCTTCACATAATTGCAAAACATCACACAAACTTCATCCCACTTGCTGAATTGCCTCAAAACCAATTCCATGGACCTCCCTAAAGCCAGCTGCGCAGGACACCCCATTGTCCTTGGCCTGCCATGAGCCCATACCTCCAAAGACAACTTTGTGGAGTTTATGAATTTTGCTCCATACCAATCACACTACTCCACAACAACTCTCTGACCTATCAAGGATTGATATGTGGACCTCAAGCAACTTAACACACCACACAACACAAGCTGAAACCTCAGAATCCTCAGCATTCCACAAAACTCTCCAACTTGAAAAACCCTTCGAATCTCTCAGCTCACTCACTCAATCTTCATACCAATTTCACCATTCATCTCTAAATCACTCACTGATCACAAACCAACCATTGAAACAGCCAAAAACACCCCACAAACCAAATACAATTTCTGACCAGTTGGGTTGCAAACTCACCAACCAGCCATAAGAAATTCCATCCAAGCATTGCAAACTTCTTAGAAGGTTAATTAAAGGCATCTTGGGCCAAAGAAGCAGCCAAAAAGCTCCAAGGTTGAAAGCTTCACCTCAGGTAGTGTCGCTCCCACCAAATGACACACAAGGCCAAGAGGGGTACAGACGCGAACGGTCGGCGAAAGGAGAATGAGAACACACAGGAGTGAACTCACAGGAAAGGAAAGAGTCGCCAGCTAGGAATTTTTATCCCGGAGGAAAGGTAATGCTGCATAGACCTAGAAGGATATGGATAAGACGGTTGCGAACCAGAGAGACTGAGAAAGGGGGTTGGTTACAACCTGGGAAGGTATTAGCACCCAGATTGTCCGCCGTACTCGACGGGATCCACGCTTAAAAGATTTGTGTTTTAGAGGGGTAGTGTCAGTGCAATTTGTGTATAAAAGAGCTGGAAAAAGATGTACAGGTGTCAGTGTAAAAGCAGTGTGAAGTGTATAAGTGAAGTGTCAGTGTAAGAACAAAGAATGAGATGCTCAAGATCATGAGGCTTAAAAGAATGAAACTGAAAGGAGGGGGAATATACAGAGACTTTTGTTCGATAACCGTTAAGTTATGCCTACGTATCCTCTCGTGCAATGAGGAAGTCAGAACACCGTAGTTCGACCCAAAGAGACTGAAAGATGAATTGACTTGTGAACTGCTTGCTTGTCAATGCTCAAGTGTATGACCTGTCTGGATCAGGTGCAAACTGTCTTGCATTAGACGGAAGAAGCGAGTTCTCGTTTATGAGTGAATGAGATGAGAAAAAAAGAATCCCGGAGGAGACGATTATTGTTTGTTTCTGAGTTTTCAGTCTTTTATTGCTTTTGAGAATTTGTCATAAGTTAATGAGCTTAAGCCTAAACCAGTGGATTTAGTAAACTCATCACATCTTCCCTCTGATTAGAGGTAATGAGAATACCTTAAGTGTGAAGTCAGCATCTCACACTTAATCACCTTTGATGTAGGATTAAGATCATTAACCTACTTGTGATTATTAATATGTTTTTTTTGTTTTTGTTTAGTGTTGAGTAATGAGATTAATCCATAATCAGGGATTAAACAGACTCATTACACCATCCTAATAGAAGGATCATAGATGAGAATGTTTAAGCTGAGGAAAGCTCCTCAACTTAATCCATGATTAGGGATTAAACTCATGACAAAACAAAGCCTTTATCAAGTGGATTTTAGTTAATGATAAGATGATGAAGTGAGTTTTATTATTTGTAAGACAACTTGAGGGGGACTTGTCCATTAACACTAGGGTTAGTCCTTCTTAACCAATTAAGGAAGAATTAGAACCCTAATGCAAGGCCCAAGTTACAAGCTTGATGTCTTGATGATTATTAAGTGGATTGATTAAAGGAGTTAAACACATTAAGGGTTTAACACTTAGGATTAAAGTTATACACTCCATCCTAATAGAAGGATGCAGGCATAAGCTTAATCACAAAGCCTTAAAACCTTTAGGGTTTAGTCCCTGATTATGAGGTGAGAAGAGAAGACTCAATGAGACACAAAGGTAAAATCTAAATGGGGAACTAATCAAAACCCTAATTATTGTCATGCATGGTTGTTCCTAAGGTTTGTGAGGTTTTCAGGAGAAATCTTCAGAGGAACCACCAGGAAGCAGATGAAAGGAGCAAAGAGAAGCAAAGTAACTTGCTTCATTTAAGAAGACAAGTCACTTGAAGAAAGAAAGTAAGGAGAAGAAGAAAGAGCAAGCTCAATCTCAAACACAAAACAAAATGCAGCAATGATGCATAAGAGAGATGAAAAGAAAATGTGAGAAGTGAAGGCAAATTCACTTCTCAAAGTAACTTACCACCTGAAAAGTTAATGAAAGAAATGCAATGCAATGCAAAATGAGATGAAATGATATGATGCAAACCAAAACCAGAAGCACAAGTATGATGCTAAAGATGCTATGAGATGATGCAAACATGAAACAAGACATGGGGATGATCATACAAACATATGGATGCAGATGAAGCATTCTAAGAACCATGAACATACATGAAAAGTTATGGAATGCAAATGACATACAACATGGCAAATGAAAGATGCAAGGATCAAACATGATTCTAACATTTCCTAAGATGTATCATGAATCAAATGGATGCACAAAATGCTATGGCAAGTCATGGTATGCAAGCAAATGCAAGATGAATGCAAAAGGAAGCCCAAATTAGGGTTTATGATCAATGCACAAAACAAAAACCAAAACCAGAAGCAAACATCAAGATAAAAAATTGAAAATGCACTCAAGGGAACCCTAAACCTATACAAACTCACTGCCCAAAGGAGGGGACCCAATTCTTAACCTAGTGAAAGTTATGAATTTCTTAAGATTTCTAGGGTTTTAAGGTACCTTGTCAAGAAAAATGTCAAACAAATTGAAAATGCAAGATCAAATCATGCCAATTTAATCCTATAAACTACATGCTATACAAGATGCAATGCAAAAAGAATCAAAGTCCAACTCTTAAAGACTAGGCAGAAATGAATTTTCAAAGATTGGATCAAAATAATGCCTTGAAATGAAATTAATTCCATGAAAAATTGTCAAATGACATCAAGATCAAAAAAGAAATTTGGTTTGAGGGTTGGACAATGTTTCTAAATGATTTTAAAGGTTTCATGAATTTTTTGGTGATTTTTAAATACTTAAAAGTATTTTTAATTAATTAATTCTCATTAATTAATTAAAAATAAACTTTTAAATGATTTAAAAATATTTTTTTATGCAAAAAATAAAACTAAAAATGTTTTTGGTTTCTGAAAATTAATAAAAGTGTGTATAAAAATTTTCAGAATTTTTAAATGATTTTTGCTATTTTAAATTAAATGGGGAAAAGAAATGATATTAAATGAAATAAAAAATAGGATAAAATGAAAGTAATTAAAAGGGAAGGCCAGGATTTGATCTGGGCTTGGTCTGGTTGACTGCGCGCCAGATCCAAGGGCCCAGATTCAAACCTGGCTAATTTGACTTATGAATTAATTAAACAGAAATTAAAATAAGTAATCGGGGATTAGGGTTTCTAATGACACATCTCAGCCATTCAATCACGCGCGGGAGAGACCATCAACGCTCCTCATTCAAACCTCATTAATCACTCAGATTAGGGCTAATCAACTTCAGGTGGCCGGAGAAGACTTCCGGTCGTCTTCTCCGGCGAACCAAAACCCTAGATTTTGCTATAGGTCACCAAACATGAAATTTCTTCCACAGAAATGATCCTGCCCCCCATCTAAACCTAACCCCTCTTTCAAAAATCATTTATTTTCATTAACAAGCTTGAATCGAATACAAATATGAAACACGGGCAAACTTTCAGAGAGACATGAAATGGTCATCCCTTACTTATTTTCAAATCTAAATACATCCAGATGATCAGTGCAACATATAGATTCAATTTGTAACAAGAAAATGAAGTTCTGAGAAAAAAGTTCTTGAGCTATACCTGAGATGGAACCTTCAGGTTCTGGGATTTCTGGGCTTTTCTCTTATGCAAACTGACTCCTATGATCCCCCTTGTGCTAATGGCAAGCTTGAATGGAGTTTAGACAGGTTGTTTTGAGAGGTTCAGTTCTGGTGTATCAGAAAATGAGGTTCTTGTGTGGGCTGTTTCAGATCATTGTGAGGGGTGGGATTTGTTCTATGGATGATTTCTGGTTGATTGGTGAAGAAAAAATGAATGTTTGATGGCTGTGGAGGGAGATTCGAAGAGAGGAAAGTTTTGACAGTTTTTGGAGTGTGCTGCAATGTGTGTGTTCCAGGCTTGCTTCTCTCTTGTTTTATGACCCTTAGGCAATCCATAAACAATCCCAGCAATCTAGGAGGGCAGGTGTACACTGTGGGATTGGTATGGGAGGATTGGCCAAAAAGTCAAGTTGATTTGTACTTGCAGCATGGGCTATGGCAGAGGCAGTCTAAAGGCTTGTCCTGCCTCAGCTTGAGTCAAGGATGGCCCTTGGATGGCTTATGAAAGGCTGCTGCATCTGGATCATGAGCTAGAGGAGTTCTTGCAACTTGCCCACTTGTGACATTTCATGATTTTGGCTATGTGAATGTGAGAAACTTTGCTGGATTTTTGATGTGGGATGCTTCATTAGGTCATGACAATGCATTAAAACCAGCTAGTGATCATACAACTTCTTTGAGAATGATCTTGCCAAAAATCCCTCTTTGCATTTTCATGAAAAATGACTTATGGCTATGTGAAGATCAAGGAAAATGAATGAGAAATTGCAAGTTTTCCATGTTGTGCAAAAGTGGAATTTCAATGATTTTGCCCAACTTTGCAAGGCCGTAACTTTTGATGCAAAATGAATTAGGTCATGTTCTTGTACTTTTTGAAAAAGGAATGATCCATTCTACAACTTTCATGACCAAAGTTTTTCCATTTGAAGCATTTTTGAATCAAAAAGCAAGGGTTGAAAAAGTTTCCCAAAATGGCAATTTCATTAAAAGTCAAACTTTCCCAAAAAGTCAACTTTGCAAATGACTTGAAATTCTTCAATTTTGTGAACTTCTAACATCTCCTATGATCAAATAAAGATCATACACAATCAAAATGATGAAGAACACCCTTTGGTTGGGTCATTGGGGGCCTCAGATGTCCTGATTTTACACTGACTTGCTTAGAAAGTCAACCCTTGATCAGATGACTTCCCCATGGAATATCTTCATGAAAATTGATATGAATGCTCCCTATACCTTATAGAGACCAATAGAAACAAGAATGACCAAAAAATTTGGAGTTATGGCCTTTGAAACCAAAACCCTAATTCTAGGTCATCTGTGCAGTCAAACCTGGCTCTGCTTCCATGCCATTTTCAGTTCTTGAGATTCTTTGACATTATTGACTTTGAGAGGATATAATATGATGTTTGAACACACATGGACCCCTTTGAAGTGATTGATGACCTTTGGAGTGGCTCAAATAGCTCTTGGATTGCTCAGATCACAAACCCTGGATGCAGATGACTTAGAACTAGTGCAATGAATAAAAAATGTGATATGAGATGATATGATTGAGCTTATGCATATGAGGAGACCATAAGCCATAGTATGAATGGGTGAGGGCAAATTTGGGGTGTTTACAGCTGCCCCTATTCAAACATGAGTTAGCTGTGCAGGATGTAAGCAACGTCTTAACAGGCAAACAAGATAACTTGTGGTTGAATACCAAAGACAATCCAAAATTTGCACTCACAGAATGAAGAAGAAAAGGGATATAGATTGTAAAAGGAAATAAAGTATATTGTAAAGTATGGGCGACGGAGAACGACCGTCGAGCAGAGGACGACTGCTGGGGAATGAGCAATGACGGGGACGGCCGACACGCTGGGAAAAATGCGGGAAGTAAAGCAATGACGGGGACGGCCGACATGCTGGGGATAAAAGGGATTATGATGGGGACGACCATCAAGTAAAGTTATACGATTCCCTGGGGATTAATGAAAAATGATGGGGACGGCCATCAAGTTCATAAAGTAATGTAAACAAACGATGGGGACGGCCATCGGGCTAAACTGATGAAGGACGATCATCAGGAAAAGAAAAAGGGACCACGACGGGGACGGCCATCGGGTTAAAGAATAAATGAAATAATGATGAGGGACGGTCATCAAAGGTGAAGGACGATCACCTGGCAGGGTACGGCTGCCGAAAATATCGCGACATAGGACGAATGCCGGATAAAAGGTCAACGATGGGGACGACCATCGGATGAGCATGATGAAGGACGATCATCAAGAGGTGAAGGACGATCACCTAGCAGGGGACGGCTGCTCTCGAGGTTCATCATGACATAGGACGAATGTCAGATAACAAGATCAACGATGGGGACGGCCATCGGATAAAATGATGAAGGACGATCATCAAAAGGTGAAGGACGATCACCTAGCAGGGGACAGCTGCCAAATATCACGACATAGGACGAATGTCGGATAGAAAAGGTCAATGATGGGGACGGCCATCGGATGAGCATGATGAAGGAAGATCATCAAGAGGTGAAGGACGATCACCTAGCAGGGTACGGCTGCTCTCAGGGTTTATCGTGACATAGGACGAATGTCAGATAACCAAAGGAATTTTGCTTTGCTGGCGATCTACTGGGAATAGTAAACACGAACGAGTGTTTACATTCAGGAAATAAAAGGTATAAGTGTTTTGACGCTGTGTATAGATTAAAAATGCGGACGCGCATCCCTAAGACTACGATACGGACGAGTACCGGGTAGAAACAAATACTGACACGTGTTCAGAGATGATGATACGGACGAGTATCAACTGGTTAACAAGGAACACGGATGAGTGTCGAATCTGAGGGGACTCTTCTGGGGAATAGTAGACACAGTCGAGTGTCTATATTCACGAAGACAAGAGTGTGTGACACAGTGTATGGATTAAAGATGCGGACGAGCATCAGGTAGAAACAAACGCTTGACGCTTGCTCTGAGATGATGGTACGGACGAATACCAACTGGTTAACAAAGAACACGGACTAGTGCCGAATCTGAGATGATAATAAGTGGTGTACATAAGATACGGACGAGTATCTGAGAAACAAGTATGGATGAGTGTTTAACCTGCTGGAGAGAGTGACACGGACGAGTGTCAAGAGGTATATTATAAACAAGTATATGCTTTACAAAGTGTTTAGGTTACTGTGCTTGGGGAAGGTGACACGGATGAGTGTCAAGGATTTGTATATATGTATCTGTGAGTGTCAAGAGGACGCTTTGGTCTTCTACTGGGGATATGACACGGACGAGTACCAAAAGGAGTATATACTGATGTTTGTGAATGCAAGGCAACTGCTTTAGCTTTAGCTCTCTGTTGGGGAATCTGGGGGGTTTTCTGTATACTGTTAATGGATTGTCAATATTCACAGGTGTTTGATTCAGAACATGGCCTATGATTATGCAATATGTTTGATTTTTGCCGTAATGCTCCGTATTAGACGGAATGCTACGCTTTGTGGGGGTGAATATGATGCGAATGCTATGATTATGCAGGGATACCAATACGGGATTCGGATCCCGTTGCTGTGAAGATCTTTGGCCGATCTGCTTGAAATGGACATCCCAGCTGGGGATGATATCATTGGTAGATCTGACAAGATGCGTCTGCTTGGGGAAATGGGTCAATGATAGACCTATTCCAATGAATGAGAGACCCAGCTGGGGTTTGTAGAAGCTTTCGTCACTCTGTTGTGATTCCTTCATGTGTTGCTCTTCTGGATAGAGGCGGAAACTCTGTGGGGAGATGGTTCCCTGGCTTTTGTACTTGGCTAAGAAGGAGGAATGATTGGCACCTTGGCTGGGGAGAAATAGCAAGTGGCAACTCAGCTGGGGAGAAAACACTTTGGGTGCTAAGACTGAGTGAGTGTTGATTTGCCAGCTTGCTGGGATGAAGCTTACATGCCCCAAGTTGCGCTTTTGAATACCTGCAATCCTGCAAAGATAGAAACGCACAAGTAATCCCGAGGTATCCTTTACTGGATCCCATCATGAGAGTTCAGACACTCCCGAGAGTAAGTATATTTCCTGCAAGCACGTAGTTTTCAGAAAGACGCATCTGTATTTATGCAATCGATATGTTAGTGACATCATACATTTTTGCAAATAAAAGAGTACGAGACAAAACATGACTGAAAATATGATCTTATTAATTCATGTGCCCTAAATTGGCAAGATACAGTCAAAGAAACATATCCCCTGAAAGGAGGAGATTGTTACAAATTGAGGAACAAAATGCTGGCAATGTTGACGACGCTTCCAGGAGCTTCCCTTTTGCTATGACTCGTATGACATTTGACGTTCTTCTCGTCTTGCTTTCTGAAGAAGGCTGATTCTGAAAGAAGCTTGATCCTTTCGAAGCTTACCAAGTCGTAAGTGATACAGACGAATTCAGCATGCAGTTGTTCGCTTATTCCCTTATTTTGCATGGATCGCCCTTTCGGGTTTTCAATCCATCGGGATACCCTTTTTTGCCTGAGCTGTCCAATGCGGCTTTTCAGCTCAGCGAGTGTACATTTTTTTGTTTATTTTCCCTTATTTTTGCCCGAGTCTTTTTATTCTGTTTTTGACTCGCCGAGATGCCCTATTTTTGCCTGGACTTACATTCTGGTTTTATGTCCAGCGGGTCATTTTTATGCGAAGTATTTTTTAACTGCATCTGAATTCACAGGGGACGGGAAGTCTTCACCATCCATAGTGCTGAGCATGTGTGCTCCACCAGAGAAAACTTTCTTTACTACAAATGGTCCTTCATAATTCGGAGTCCACTTGCCCCTGTGGTCTGTATGAGGAGGGAGAATTCTTTTCAGCACAAGATCCCCTACTTGGTACTCTCGATGCCTGACTTTCTGATCGAAGGCTCTCTTCATTCTTTTCTGATACAACTGCCCATGACAGATTGCAGCCAATCTTTTCTCTTCAATCAGACTCAGTTGTTCGTATCGGGACCGGACCCACTCTGCTTCGTTCAGCTTGACATCCATTAGTACCCGTAGGGAGGGTAATTCAACTTCAACAGGCAGGACTGCTTCCATACCATACACAAGTTGATACGGTGTTGCCCCGGTGGATGTCCTGATTGACGTGCGGTACCCATGCAAGGCAAATGGTAACATTTCATGCCAGTCTTTGTATGTGACTACCATCTTCTGCACAATCTTCTTGATATTCTTATTAGCTGCCTCAACAGCGCCATTCATCTTTGGCCTGTAAGGAGAAGAATTGTGGTGTTGAATCTTGAAGTCCCAGCATAGCTCTGCCATCATTTTATTGTTCAAGTTGGAACCATTATCAGTAATGATTCGTTCGGGAACTCCATATTGACAGATGATATCTCTCTTCAGAAACCTGGCTACCACTTGCCTTGTAACGTTTGCATATGAAGCTGCTTCGACCCACCTGGTGAAATAGTCAATGGCAACCAGGATGAATCTATGGCCATTCGAAGCAGTTGGCTCAATCTTGCCAATCATGTCAATGCCCCACATAGCAAAGGGCCAAGGTGAAGACATCACATTCAAAGGATTGGGAGGCACATGCACCTTATCCGCATAAATCTGGCATTTATGACATTTTCTGGCGTAAGCACAACAGTCGGTATCCATTGTGATCCAGTAATATCCTGATCTTAGCAATTTCTTGGCCATTGCATGTCCTCCTGCATGGGTACCAAAGGATCCTTCGTGCACCTCGTGCATTAACAAGTCTGCTTCTGTTCTATCAACGCATCTGAGGAGTACCATATCAAAGTTTCTCTTGTACAGGGACCCATCAGTGTTCAGAAAGAAACTACCAGCAAGCCTTCTCAAAGTCTTCTTATCATTGGAAGATGCCCCAGGTGGGTATATCTGATCCTCCAAGAAGCACTTAATATCATGGAACCAAGGCTTATCATCTTTGACAACATCTGCTGCGAACACATATGCTGGTCTGTCAAGTCTGGACATTGAAATTTGAGGTACAAAGTTGGCAGCTTGAACTTTGATCATGGATGAAATGGTAGCCAGAGCATCTGCGAACTGATTCTCGTCCCGAGGGATATACTCAAGCTTGACTATTGTAAATAAAGTCAATAACCTCCTTGTATAATCCCTGTAAGGTATCAGATGATCTTGGTGTGTGTACCATTTGCCGTTGGTTTGATTAACTACCAGAGCTGAATCTCCGAACACAGTCAAAGTCTTGATCCTGAGGTCAATGGCTTCCTCAAGACCCATAATGCAAGCTTCGTATTCAGCTTCGTTGTTAGTGCAGTTGAAGGTAAGCTTTGCCGAGAAAGGCATGTGAACTCCTTTAGGTGTAATGAGTACTGCACCAACACCACGACCATTCATATTAACAGCCCCATCAAACATCATAGTCCATTCTTCTTCTGGGTCAGGCCCTTCAGTGTGGACAGGCTCTTCATGGTCTTTTGCTTTTATGAACATGATGTCTTCATCAGGGAAGTCAAATCTCATAGGCTGGTAATCATCAATAGGTTGCTCAGCAAGATATTCAGACAATACACTGCCCTTGATGGCTTTCTGAGAGGTGTATTGGATGTCATATTCTGTGAGAATCATTTGCCATCTTGCAACCCGTCCGGTAAGTGCTGGCTTCTCAAAAATATACTTGACTGGGTCCATCTTTGAAATCAATAAGGTAGTGTGGGTCAACATATACTGCCTCAGTCGGCGAGCAGCCCACGCTAAAGCACATCAAGTTTTCTCGAGCAGTGAATAACGTTGTTCACAGTCGGTAAAATTTTTGCTTAGGTAGTATATTGCATACTCTTTTCGACCAGACTCGTCATGCTGGCCCAACACACACCCCATCGACTCTTCTAATACTGTCAAGTACATGATTAGAGGTCTTCCTTCAACTGGAGGCATAAGGATTGGAGGCTCTTGTAAGTACTCCTTGATCTTGTCAAAAGCCTTCTGGCAGTCTTCATTCCACCTGACCATTTGTTCTTTTCTTAGCAGTTTGAACAAAGGTTCACAGGTTGCTGTGAGGTGAGATATGAACCGTGAAATGTAGTTCAATCGTCCCAAGAACCCTCGAACTTCTTTTTCTGATTTCGGTGCAGGCATTTCTTGAATGGCTTTTACTTTATCTGGGTCAACTTCAATCCCTTTCTCACTCACAATAAATCCCAGCAGCTTACCGGATCGCACCCCGAATGTGCATTTGTTGGGGTTCAACTTTAGTTGGTATTTCCTCAGACGCTTGAATAACTTCGGCAGATTTACCAGGTGGTCTTCTTATGTGAGGGACTTGGCAATCATGTCATCCACATAACATTCGATTTCTTTATGGATCATATCGTGGAATAATGTCACCATAGCCCGTTGATATGTTGCACCGGCATTCTTCAGTCCGAACGGCATCACCTTGTAACAGAACGTGCCCCAGGGTGTGATGAAGGTTGTCTTCTCCATGTCTTCAGGTGACATCTTGATCTGATTGTATCCTGAGAATCCGTCCATGAAGGAGAATACCGAGAACTGAGCCGTATTGTCCACCAATACATCGATGTGAGGTAATGGGAAGTCATCTTTCGGGCTGGCTCTGTTCAGATCCCGGTAATCAACACACATTCTTACTTTTCCGTCCTTCTTAGGCACAGGTACTATATTAGCAACCCACGGCGGATAGCTAGTCACAGCAAGGAACCCGGCGTCCCACTGCTTTTGTACCTCTTCTTTGATTTTCATTTCCATGTCTGGGCGAGTACAGCGCAGTTTCTGTTTAACCGGCGGGCAATCTTCTCTTAAAGGCAGCTTGTGCATAACAATGTCGGTGCCCAACCCTGGCATATCTTGATAAGACCAAGCAAACACATCCACATATTCCTGAAGTAGGTCAATCAGTTGTTTCTTCACTGAGTCTTGTAAGCAGGCCCCGATTTTAACTTCTTTCACATCCTCATCTGTACCAAGATTGATCGTCTCGACCTCCTCCTGATGAGGAGTGATAACCTTTTCCTCTTGTCTCAACAATCTGGCTAGCTCTTCAGGAAGCTCATACTCTTCTTCAACCCCTTCATCAGCTTGATTGATTGGATTGTCAAAGTCATACGAAGTCATAGCCGTGCTGTTGTCGGTGCGGTCTGAAAGGCACTCTCTGCAAGGGTTCAGATTTGTTCATTTTAGTGATTGATTTTAATCTTGTTTAGAAAAGTGAAATGAATTTGTCATTTTGAAAACATTGCCATTTATTTTTGTACAAAAAGAAAAATGGAAAAACAGCGAGCGAAAAAGAAAAAGACTCATTTGCAAAAGATGTCTGATTATCATTGATTGATCCATTTGCACAAAATTACAGATGGCCCGATTACAAAATGAGTCTTGTCATCTTGGGCAAGATGCAAGACTTGATGCATGCTTAAAAATACAGGAAATAATAATTACTCTGCAGGAGTAACTCTTATAATTTCCTGGGAAGACCAGTTTGAGATACTGCTCCCCGGGATCCTTGGACGTATCCAGCTCTCCAGGTTGCGGTCGCTTTCATCCTCGTCTTCCAAGTTGTTCACGGCATCTGGGGTGAGCATCCCCCCACTGACAAAATTGGGCTTCTTAGCAGCCTCTGCTGGATCTTGTTGAGTTGGTTTGTAACCCAACCCAAATCTACCCTCCTTCTTCTCCACAGGCAGCAACTTGCCCCAGCCTTGGGCAGTCCCCTCTTCAACAACCTTCCGGGCTTGCTGATAAGATGTCATTGAGGTTCCAGGCACAACGGATGCTTCATTTATGTTCAAGGCCTCAAACCCTTGACTCATAGTTTCGTGGATCTCCCCATCCATCTCAATGTATTTGTATGTAGCTAGATGGCTAACAAAAATATCTTCCTCTCCACAAATAGTAACGATTTGGCCCTCCCACTCGAATTTTAACTTCTGGTGAAGGGTTGACGTCACGGCGCCAGCGGCGTGTATCCATGGTCTACCCAATAGACAGCTGTAGGCAGGCTGTATATCCATCACGAAGAAGGTCGTTTTGAAAGTCTGTGGGCCAATCGTTATAGGCAACTCAATTTCTCCCAGAACTGATCTCTTAGATCCGTCAAAGGCTCTCACTACCAAGTTGCTGGGACGTAATGCCAATCCTTCATACTCCAGCTTCACAAGGGCTTTTTTAGGTAAGACATTGAGGGATGACCCTGTGTCTACCAGTACATGGGAAAGAACTGCACCCTTACACTCCAAGGTAATGTGCAAAGCCTTGTTGTGATTGCGGCCTTCTGTAGTCAAATCAGTGTTGGTAAATCCTAGTCCATTACTAGCGTTAACATTTCCAACCACAGCCTCTAACTGATTGACGGTAATCTCCTCTGGCACATAAGCTGCGTGCAAGACGTTTAATAATGCGTTCCGGTGAGCCTCGAAGCACATTAGCAATGATAAAATGGAGATTTTGGAAGGTGTATGGTGAAGCTGGTCCACTATCTTGTAATCACTTTTCTTGATGATTCTCATGAATTCATCAACCTCTTGATCAAAAGGGGTTTTCAAAGCTTCTTTAACAATTTGTTCTTCGTGCACCATGCTTTTCCCTTTTGCCTTGGCAGCATCTTCTGTTTCAGCAATGTGTCTCGGAATCTGCGGGGCGAAGAGACGTCCGCTTCGAGTGAAGCCTCCGCCTCCCCCCACATTGTCTATTTGTGGTGAAGAAGTTGATGATTCCAAAGTGATTTTCTGTCCTTCGCAGTATAGATCGGAGCCGTAATGCCAAGGGACGGCATTACTGCTTTCATAAGGAACTGGCCCAGGCACTGTGATAGTGACTGGACTGATAGCAACTGCAGAAGGGACCATGATAGTATGTGGATCATAGTATATTGTAACTGGTGTTCTGATAGGAGTGGCATTTTGTGAGTTGTAGGCAGGATCATTTGCAGGATCATAATAAATTGTAACCGTTGAGACACTTTCATTATTTGCTGTTGATGTTGTAGGAGGCACTGTTGATTGGATAGGTGTTGCTGTTGTAGGAGGTTCTGAATGAAGGGGTGCTGAAGTTGTAGAAGGGATGTTTGTTGACATTTGGTCTGTTGAAGTGACAGACGAAGAATTTGTTGACAAGATTGAAGAGTTGTTTGGAACAATTGTTGTTGCAGTTGTAGAAGACTCGGGAATTGTTGTTAAGGAGATTGCTGGATTTGTAGGTATTGATGTTGTGATTTGAAGCAGGCCACTCTGGATGATACCATTTATGCCGCTTCTCAGGTTATCACACCCATTTACCGAAATGTTGCAATAACCGCACCCGAGCTCACACCCGGGGAATATTTGACATTCAAGGAGTTGAGCTTTAATCTCTACCAGGGGTGTCCGAATCTGCCCCACACTGGTTATCAAGTAAGACGGCTTATCTTCTTCAATAGCATTAATTCTGGGTCCTCCGTGGTTGGGCATAGGGTTCTTGCTGACATTTGGTGGGGGTGCAAAGTTTAGAGCTTTGGAATCCACTAGATCCTGCACTTTCATGTGCAAAGCTCTGCACTTCTCTGTACTGTGGCCAGGTGCGTTGGAGTGAAAAGCACATCTGGCGCTGGCGTCATAATTTCTGGGCAGACTGGCAGGATCTGGAGGTGCCAATGTCCTTAGCTCAACCAGGTTGAGTTTCAGGAGTTGTGGCAATAATGCGGCATAAGGCATAGGGATCGGATCAATCAACCTATTGGTCTGAGAAGGTCTCTGTTGAAACGGTCTTTGCTGATTGTTGTTGCTGGTGTTGTTGTTGTTATAATTTCTCTGAGGTGGATACTAAGCTTGTTGCTGGTAGTGGGGTTGTTGCTGTGGTTGGTATGCTGGTTGTGGATGAATTGGAGCGGGAATGGTGACAGCTGCCACTGACCTATGAACATACTGGGGTCTGCCCCTGCTGGTGTGGATAGCATTAGTCTCACCAGTTCTTCTTGGACCTACAAAAGGCTTTCTTGGGTTGCTGGACGAGCTTGCACCATTGTCATAAATTTTGCCCATCTTTAATAGGCTCTCAATTCTTTCTCCAGCTATAACAACATCCACGAAGCTGGTGGAAGAAAAGGCAGCTAGCCTATCAATGTATGTCCCTTGGAGGGTGTTCATAAACATGTCGGCCATCTCCCTTTCCGACATGGGTGGTTGGACAGCAGCAGCAAGCTGTCTCCACCTCTGGGCGTACTCCCGAAAGCTTTCTCTGGATGATTGTGACATTCCCATCAGGAGGGTCCTGTTAGGAGCCATGTCCAAGTTGTACTGGTACTGTCTGATGAAAGCCTCAGCTAGGTCCTTCCAGCATCTGATGGTTGCTCTAGTCAAGTGAGAGTACCATTCCCTTGAAGCTCCTGTTAATCTATCCTCAAAATAAAACATCCATAGCTTTTCATCCATGGTATATGCCTTCAGCCTCCCCAGAAAGGATTGCAAGTGGGTTCGCGGACAGGAAGTTCCGTTGTACTTTTCAAAGCACGGAGGTTTAAACTTATGGGGAATCCTGACCCCGTCCACTAAGCCCATGTCCATGACATCAAAACCCAAGGAGTTTTGAGACTCCAGGGATCTTAATTTCTCAGCAATTTCATCTAGCCTTCTGTCATAGGCTTCATCCCCAGCTCCCATCACAGTGAACTGATCTTCCTGGGGGTCTTCCTGCAGTATCCTACCTGTAGTAGCATTCCCTTGTACATTAGCAGGGATATTGATCTCTGGGTGAAGATGATGGCCATACACAGGTGGGTTGACATGAGGCTGAACCCTCTCATTGTTGCTTGTTCCACCAGTACCTAGATGGGGGTCTTCCTGAGTCTGCCTCTCTACCAATGCTCTTAGTCTTTCTTGGCTCTGTGCCAATCCATTCATTACCTCCATAAACTGAGTCATCTGATTCCTCATTTCCAGTCTCTCATGTGCCATTTGAGTCCTGACCTCTGTAAGATCCTGTTGTACCTGGTCCATCTGTATACCCGGAAGGTTGTTGCGGGTAGGATATCTGTGCGGACGGTTGAGTGGGAACACCCGACGTCGAGCAATAGTTCCTGAACCACAACAGAGTTAGTAACAAAAAACAAAACAAACCTACAAAACAAAATAAAGGTTAGTATGCAATGCAGTATGCTTATTTGTCTCCAAGGTATCCGGCTTGGCACTTGGTTTTGACCTTTCCAGACCCCTGAGGAAGATGCTTTTGATGTTGCTTGAAAGAAACCAGATAAAACAAACCAATACATATATTACAAAAAGTGGATGATACATAGTTTGTTTTTTTACAATTCATGCCCTCTGAGGGGTCAAAATACAACATAAAAAGGAAAAGTACAATGAAATGAAAGCAACAACAAGCAAAAGTCAGACACCAAGACCAAACTCATCCTCCTGAACTTCCTTTAGAAGTGCTTCAGTCACAGGATCAGCTGGACGCTCTGTGAGATTCCTGATAAGAAGATTCCTGGTGGCAACAGCTGCAGTTAGCTTCTTGTGTCGACTCTGGTCCTTTGACCTCTTCACACCAGCCCTAATCTTCAACTCTGAGATTTCCCTCTGGGCTGCTAGCAGGGCTTCTTGTTGCTCCTTTGCACTAGCCTCCAACTGCTCAATCTTGTCCTGAGTCCTCTTATCTTCCTGAGTACGAGCTTCGGTGTTCCTGACCCACCTAGCTTGACTTTCTTTCAGATATAAATCAGTCCTGGCCTTTTGGAACTGAGCCTCCTTGCAGGCATTCTTCAAGATCTGCTCTCCAGCCCTTGACTTCTTAATGTAGTCCTCTGACTTCTCAATCCTAGCTAGATGCTCCACCTTAAGCTTTTCCAACCTTTCAATGTCCAGCTGACCATCACTCCTCTCCCAGAGGGTCTTCTGTAGAGCCTGAGTCAGATTCTCATTCCTCTCTTTCAATTTCTCAAACTCCTCTAGGCTGACAGTGGCTGGAGGTGGTGCTGAAGATGGTCCAGGTACATCCTCAATGGTGAAAGGCATTCCAGTAATCTGAGCTCTAGTACGTGACCAATCATAGTAATGAGCTGAATCAACATTATTACACCTCCCTAGAATAGCCATCCCTTTTGTCTGGACATTGTCCCAAGCCCAGGATGCTTGCCTGACAATAGCTAGATTAGGCTTAATCTCACAATAAAGGGTTTCAGCCAAGTCTTGTGCTCTAGGAGGATGGACCAATGCATAGCCTAATTGTCTTTTGAATAACAGAGGGTTGTAGTTGATGCAACCCTTCACTCCTATCAGGGGTACATTGGGGAACTGTCCACAACTAGTAATGATGTCCCTGCCCTTGGTGCTCTGAGTGCACCACCTGATGTCAGCTGAGGTCAAAGCAATGAGTCTTCTAGCCTAATTCTTTTGCTGGTGAGGATTCAAGAATGCATCAGTCTTGGGCAAGTGTTTGAGCAGCCAGGTATGGAACAGGGGAGCACAGCATCTCACCAATCTTCCTCTCTGCTTTTCATTCCTTTGGTGAACAGAGTAGTAGAAATCTCCCAGTAAGGTGGGCACTGGATTCCTCAGAATGAAAAGGTGAATGGCATTCTTGCTAATAAATTTAGGCTCGTCTGCAAAAAGTATAACCCCATATATGCTGAGGGCTAACAAAGCACAGACTGCCTTCCATCCTCCCAAGGAGGCCTTCAGGATGGCCTGAGAAGTCAAGAAATCCAAGTGTAGACCAGAGATTCCAGCCTTGGTAGTCATGTTCTGTCTAATCAGAGAGGGTTCCAGATATAGTGCCTTTGCCACTTCTTCATTACTGGGAAAAGCCATCTCAGGGTTGAAGGGGACACCACCCCTGACAGGTACACCAACCAGTGATGAATACTCTTCCAACAAGGGTCCCAGCTGAAAATCCTGGAAGGTGAAGCACCTCAGAGGGGGATCATAGAACTGCAGGCAAGTATGAATCAAGCTCCTCTGGGAAGGGTCCAAATCCATAACCACATCAAGGATGCCTCCATAATGTTCTCTGAATAGTGGTATATGGTCTGGAGTAACCAGGTCCTGGACCTTCCTGATGCCAGACAACTCAGGCTCAAAGAAATGGTAGGAGATGTTGCTCTTCTTGGGTGCCATGTTACTGAAGAAGAGCTGAGATAGATGCTGATGATGGAGAATAATACTGAAGATGGGCCACTGACAGGCTGATGCTAGTGATGCAAGTGACTGAAGCAGGTAGCTGATGAGGATAGCTGAAGCAGATACTGATGAAGATAGGTCTATGCAGATGAAGGGGTCAAAACCAAGCCAAAATATATGATGTGGATACCCTGAAAAAACAAATAAGCAAATGTTAAATGATGCAATGATGATGTATGCAAATGATATGCAAGGGTTTGTGATCAAGCTGGATCTGATTACTGCCTTGGTATAAGTCCATGTATGTTCAAGAAATCCAGATGGAGGTTCATAAGTCTGGTAACCAAGGTGGGGGACTAAATAAAGAGTCACATGTCCAGGGTTTAAAAATCACAAGAACTGTTCCAAAATGGAGTACTCTTAATCAAAACAAAGTAACAGGGTATGCTGAGGTCAAGGGTACCTGCAAACCTGTAAACAACCCAACCCCCTCACAGGTGGTGTTCTAAAACAAGGATCCTCAGACTTGGATCAGTTATGAGAAGTGTAAACACTTCTAACCCGGAGGTACAGTGTTTACAATAACCATAAAAGATCCTCCTCTAATTCACCTCAGTTTCTGAAGGTCAATACTAAAGGTCATCCAGACTTAGCAGGCTTCCCAGATAGCCCTAGCACTACAGGAAATCTGTAGCACAGAGTTCTCAAGAAGAAACCCATATCTGAACCGTGTTTCATATTCCCGCACCAGACCGAAATGGAATGGGAAAGAACATGAACCACTCTAGCCTAGGTGTCACTCAGGTCCCAGGTATAGGACCTCAACTCTCAATAGAACCCCACCCACCAAAGCAACAAAACCAGATCCAGCCAGAACAGTATGACAGTATGATGTATATAAAGCTATATAAGAAAGCAATAAAACAACTGCACATAAAGCAATAAACAAAATAAATATACAAACATAAATAGCACATAACACCCCAGTAAACACAAATCAAACAAGCGCTAGGAGGAACCCACAAAAAGAACCAGAAGCCCTAGTTACAGTATAAACTTCCCCAGCAGAGTCGCCAAGCTGTCGCTCCCACCAAATGACACACAAGGCCAAGAGGGGTACAGACGCGAACGGTCGGCGAAAGGAGAATGAGAACACACAGGAGTGAACTCACAGGAAAGGAAAGAGTCGCCAGCTAGGCATTTTTATCCCGGAGGAAAGGTAATGCTGCATAGACCTAGAAGGATATGGATAAGACGGTTGCGAACCAGAGAGACTGAGAAAGGGGGTTGGTTACAACCTGGGAAGGTATTAGCACCCAGATTGTCCGCCGTACTCGAAGGGATCCACGCTTAAAAGATTTGTGTTTTAGAGGGGTAGTGTCAGTGCAATTTGTGTATAAAAGAGCTGGAAAAAGATGTACAGGTGTCAGTGTAAAAGCAGTGTGAAGTGTATAAGTGAAGTGTCAGTGTAAGAACAAAGAATGAGATGCTCAAGATCATGAGGCTTAAAAGAATGAAACTGAAAGGAGGGGGAATATACAGAGACTTTTGTTCGATAACCGTTAAGTTATGCCTACGTATCCTCTCGTGCAATGAGGAAGTCAGAACACCGTAGTTCGACCCAAAGAGACTGAAAGATGAATTGACTTGTGAACTGCTTGCTTGTCAATGCTCAAGTGTATGACCTGTCTGGCTCAGGTGCAAACTGTCTTGCATTAGACGGAAGAAGCGAGTTCTCGTTTATGAGTGAATGAGATGAGAAAAAAAGAATCCCGGAGGAGACGATTATTGTTTGTTTCTGAGTTTTCAGTCTTTTATTGCTTTTGAGAATTTGTCATAAGTTAATGAGCTTAAGCCTAAACCAGTGGATTTAGTAAACTCATCACATCTTCCCTCTGATTAGGGGTAATGAGAATACCTTAAGTGTGAAGTCAGCATCTCACACTTAATCACCTTTGATGTAGGATTAAGATCATTAACCTACTTGTGATTATTAATATGTTTTTGTTGTTTTTGTTTAGTGTTGAGTAATGAGATTAAGCCATAATCAGGGATTAAACAGACTCATTACACCATCCTAATAGAAGGATAATAGATGAGAATGTTTAAGCTGAGGAAAGCTCCTCAACTTAATCCATGATTAGGGATTAAACTCATGACAAAACAAAGCCTTTATCAAGTGGATTTTAGTTAATGATAAGATGATGAAGTGAGTTTTATTATTTGTAAGACAACTTGAGGGGGACTTGTCCATTAACACTAGGGTTAGTCCTTCTTAACCAATTAAGGAAGAATTAGAACCCTAATGCAAAGCCCAAGTTACAAGCTTGATGTCTTGATGATTATTAAGTGGATTGATTAAAGGAGTTAAACACATTAAGGGTTTAACACTTAGGATTAAAGTTATACACTCCCTCCTAATAGAAGGATGCAGGCATAAGCTTAATCACAAAGCCTTAAAACCTTTAGGGTTTAGTCCCTGATTATGAGGTGAGAAGAGAAGACTCAATGAGACACAAAGGTAAAATCTAAATGGGGAACTAATCAAAACCCCAATTATTGTCATGCATGGTTGTTCCTAAGGTTTGTGAGGTTTTCAGGAGAAATCTTCAGAGGAACCACCAGGAAGCAGATGAAAGGAGAAAAGAGAAGCAAAGTAACTTGCTTCATTTAAGAAGACAAGTCACTTGAAGAAAGAAAGTAAGGAGAAGAAGAAAGAGCAAGCTCAATCTCAAACACAAAACAAAATGCAGCAATGATGCATAAGAGAGATGAAAAGAAAATGTGAGAAGTGAAGGCAAATTCACTTCTCAAAGTAACTTACCACCTGAAAAGTTAATGAAAGAAATGCAATGCAATGCAAAATGAGAAGAAATGATATGATGCAAACCAAAACCATAAGCACAAGTATGATGCTAAAGATGCTATGAGATGATGCAAACATGAAACAAGACATGGGGATGATCATACAAACATATGGATGCAGATGAAGCATTCTAAGAACCATGAACATACATGAAAAGTTATGGAATGCAAATGACATACAACATGGCAAATGAAAGATGCAAGGATCAAACATGATTCTAACATGTCCTAAGATGTATCATGAATCAAATGGATGCACAAAATGATATGGCAAGTCATGGTATGCAAGCAAATGCAAGATGAATGCAAAAGGAAGCCCAAATTAGGGTTTATGATCAATGCACAAAACAAAAACCAAAACCAGAAGCAAACATCATGATAAAAAATTGAAAATGCACTCAAGGGAACCCTAAACCTATACAAACTCACTGCCCAAAGGAGGGGACCCAATTCTTAACCTAGTGAAAGTTATGAATTTCTTAAGATTTCTAGGGTTTTAAGGTACCTTGTCAAGAAAAATGTCAAACAAATTGAAAATGCAAGATCAAATCATGCCAATTTAATCCTATAAACTACATGCTATACAAGATGCAATGCAAAAAGAATCAAAGTCCAACTCTTAAAGACTAGGCAGAAATGAATTTTCAAAGATTGGATCAAAATAATGCCTTGAAATGAAATTAATTCCATGAAAAATTGTCAAATGACATCAAGATCAAAAAAGAAATTTGGTTTGAGGGTTGGCCAATGTTTCTAAATGATTTTAAAGGTTTCATGAATTTTTTGGTGATTTTTAAATACTTAAAAGTATTTTTAATTAATTAATTCTCATTAATTAATTAAAAATAAACTTTTAAATGATTTAAAAATATTTTTTTATGCAAAAAATAAAAATAAAAATGTTTTTTGTTTCTGAAAATTAATAAAAGTTTGTATAAAAATTTTCAGAATTTTTAAATGATTTTTGCTATTTTAAATTAAATGGGGAAAAGAAATGATATTAAATGAAATAAAAAATAGGATAAAATGAAAGTAATTAAAAGGGAAGGCCAGGATTTGATCTGGGCTTGGTCTGGTTGACTGTGCGCCAGATCCAAGGGCCCAGATTCAAACCTGGCTAATTTGACTTATGAATTAATTAAACAGAAATTAAAATAAGTAATCAGGGATTAGGGTTTCTAATGACACATCTCAGCCATTCAATCACGCGCGGGAGAGACCATCCAACGCTCCTCATTCAAACCTCATTAATCACTCAGATTAGGGCTAATCAACTTCAGGTGGCCGGAGAAGACTTCCGGTCGTCTTCTCCGGCGAACCAAAACCCTAGATTTTGCTATAGGTCACCAAACATGAAATTTCTTCCACAGAAATGATCCTGCCCCCCATCTAAACCTAACCCCTCTTTCAAAAATCATTTATTTTCATTAACAAGCTTGAATCGAATACAAATATGAAACACGGGAAAACTTTCAGAGAGACATGAAATGGTCATCCCTTACTTATTTTCAAATCTAAATACATCCAGATGATCAGTGCAACATATAGATTCAATTTGTAACAAGAAAATGAAGTTCTGAGAAAAAAGTTCTTGAGCTATACCTGAGATGGAACCTTCAGGTTCTGGGCTTTCTGGGCTTTTCTCTTATGCAAACTGACTCCTATGATCCCCCTTGTGCTAATGGCAAGCTTGAATGGAGTTTAGACAGGCTGTTTTGAGAGGTTCAGTTCTGGTGTATCAGAAAATGAGGTTCTTGTGTGGGCTGTTTCAGATCATTGTGAGGGGTGGGATTTGTTCTATGGATGATTTCTGGTTGATTGGTGAAGAAAAAATGAATGTTTGATGGCTGTGGAGGGAGATTCAAAGAGAGGAAAGTTTTGACAGTTTTTGGAGTGTGCTGCAATGTGCGTGTTCCAGGCTTGCTTCTCTCTTGTTTTATGACCCTTAGGCAATCCATAAACAATCCCAGCAATCTAGGAGGGCAGGTGTACACTGTGGGATTGGTATGGGAGGATTGGCCAAAAAGTCAAGTTGATTTGTACTTGCAGCATGGGCTATGGCAGAGGCAGTCTAGAGGCTTGTCCTGCCTCAGCTTGAGTCAAGGATGGCCCTTGGATGGCTTATGAAAGGCTGCTGCATCTGGATCATGAGCTAGAGGAGTTCTTGCAACTTGCCCACTTGTGACATTTCATGATTTTGGCTATGTGAATGTGAGAAACTTTGCTGGATTTTTGATGTGGGATGCTTCATTAGGTCATGACAATGCATTAAAACCAGCTAGTGATCATACAACTTCTTTGAGAATGATCTTGCCAAAAATCCCTCTTTGCATTTTCATGAAAAATGACTTATGGCTATGTGAAGATCAAGGCAAATGAATGAGAAATCCCTTGGGCCAATTCTGATTTTAGGTCATGTATTGCATTAGTATGATGATTAGAGGTCATGTAGAAGTCACATAAAGGTTTGCCATGAGAAATTGCAAGTTTTCCATGTTGTGCAAAAGTGGAATTTCAATGATTTTGCCCAACTTTGCAAGGCCATAACTTTTGATCCAAAATGAATTAGGTCATGTTCTTGTACTTTTTGAAAAGGGAATGATCCATTCTACAACTTTCATGACCAAAGTTTTTCCATTTGAAGCATTTTTTAATCAAAAAGCAAGGGTTGAAAAAGTTTCCCAAAATGGCAATTTCATTAAAAGTCAAACTTTCCCAAAAAGTCAACTTTGCAAATGACTTGAAATTCTTCAATTTTGTGAACTTCTAACATCTCCTATGATCAAATAAAGATCATACACAATCAAAATGATGAAGAACACCCTTTGGTTGGGTCATTGGGGGCCTCAGATGCCCTAATTTTACACTGACTTGCTTAGAAAGTCAACCCTTGATCAGATGACTTCCCCATGGAATTTCTTCATGAAAATTGATATGCATGCTCCCTATACCATATAGAGACCAATAGAAACAAGAATGACCAAAAAATTTGGAGTTATGGCCTTTGAAACCAAAACCCTAATTCTAGGTCATCTGTGCAGTCAAACCTGGCTCTGCTTCCATGCCATTTTCAGTTCTTGAGATTCTTTGACATTCTTGACTTTGAGAGGATATAATATGATGTTTGAACACACATGGACCCCTTTGAAGTGATTGATGACCTTTGGAGTGGCTCAAATAGCTCTTGGATTGCTCAGATCACAAACCCTAGATGCAGATGACTTAGAACCACTGCAATGAATCAAAAATGTGATATGAGATGATATGATTGAGCTTATGCATATGAGGAGACCATAAGCCATGGTATGAATGGGTGAGGGCAAATTTGGGGTGTTTATAGGTAGCTATGCAAATTCATTTTTCTAGAAGCTTCATTTTAAGTTTCTAAATGCTTAAGCTTGCTCCACTGAACACACTGAACCTTTTATTTTTGAAAATGGTGGAGAAATGAGTGTGTATGCATGTTCTGAAATTTTGTTCAGTTTTATGTTTTGATTCAAATCTTGATTTTGATGAAAGATAAATGAAATATGATGCTGGATTCTTGTTTTATGGGGTTTAAGGATCATTTCTGGAGATTTGGGGGGTTTGATTTGGCCTAGGGAGTGTTTTAGAAAAATATCAGGGGAGATGTGGCCGGAGAAGATGACCAGAGGTCATTTCCATCCACCTGAAAGTAATTAGGGTTTGTAATTAGGGTTAGCTGAGTTTGAATGTGGGACGTTGGATCTGGGATTCCCGCGCGTGTTGAAGGGTCAGGATGAGTTCACTTAGCCCTAATTGTGATTAATTAAATTAATTAATTAGGATTAGTTTTAAAATGCCAGTTTGAACCTAGGCCGTTGGATAACGCGCGTAGTCTTTCCCTCCATCTCCAGGTTTAAATGTGAGCCTTCAGATGCGTTGACTTCACTTTTAATTTTATTTTATTTTCATTTTATTTGCTTTACTTTGTTCATTTTATTTAAAATAGCAAAATGCATCTAAAAATTTTCATTTTTTGCATCATGACTTTAAATATTTTTCTCATTCTGAAAATAATTTTTATTTTATTTTTTGCATAAAATTTGTATTTTTAAAATATTTAAATGTTTATTTTAATTAATTAATGGAAATTAATTAATTAAAATACCATTTAAGTTTCTAAATATCACCACAAAAATCACATTGCATCTTGACACATTTAGAGACATTATCAAACCATTCATACAAATTTCTTTTTGGTTCTTGATCCATTTTGACATTTTTCTTTGGATTTAGGGTTCTTAAAAATCAATATTTTGACCCTAACTTAGAAAAATCTTTTCTGCCTAACTATGAAGGGTTTGATGGTGATTCTTTTTGCATTGCATCCCACATATCATGTAGTTTCTAGGATAAAATTGGCATGAATTTATTTTTCATTTTTGATTTGTTTTGCATTTTTCTTTGTGAGGTACCTTAAAACCCTAGCAAACTTAGAAAAATCATAACTTCCTTAGGGTTAAGAGTTAGGTCTCCTCCTTTGGGGTGTGGTATCATATGAGGTTAAGGTTCCTTTGATTCCATTTTCAATTTTTTATCATGTCATTTGCTTCTGATTTTGAATTTTGCATTGTATATTATATGTAAACCCTAATTTGCATCTTCATTTGCATTCATCTTGTATATGCTTGCATACATGAACTTGCCATGACATTTTGTGCATCCACATGACATATAAGACATCATAGGACACATTAGAATCATGTTTGATCATTGCATCATCCATTTTCCATGTTATGCATCCATTGCATTTCATAAGCATTCATGAACTTTCATGGTTCTTACATGTCTTATTTGCATCTTCATTACTTGTATGATTATCCACATCTCTTGGTTTGTTTTCATACCATCTTATAGCATCATTTGCATCATGATTATGTTTCTGACTTTGGTCTTCATCTTTGCATTTCATCTCATTTTCATTTCATTTCATTTCTTGTTGCTAACTTTTCAGGTGGTAAGTGTTTGAGAAGTGAATTTGCCTTCACTTCTCATAATATCTTCTCATCTCTCTTGTGCATCATTGCTGCATTTTAATTTTGATTTAGGGTGAGATTTCTCATTCATGCTCCTTCCTCTCTCTCTTTCTTCAAGCAACTTATCTTCTTAAGTGAAGTAAGTTGTCTTGCTTCTTTCTGATTCTCCTTCTTTCATCCTGCTCCTTCCATGGTGGCTTTTCCTTGAAGATCTTATTGCAAGCTTCATAAACCCTAGGAACAACCAATAATGATCATAATTAGGGTTTGATTAGTCCCCCCTTTAGTTTTACCTTTGTGTCATCTTTTGTGTCTCTCTTCTCATCTCATAATCAGGGACTAAACCTTAAAGGTTTTAAGGCTTTGTGATTAGGGTTATGCCTGTATCCTTCTATTAGGATGGAGTGTATAACTTTAATCCTAAGTGTTAAACCCTTAATGTGTTTAAATCCCTTACTCAATCCATCTAATAATCACCAAGACATCAAGCTTGTAACTTGGGCCTTGCATTAAGGTTCTAATTCTTCCTTAATTGGTTAAGAAGGACTAACCCTAGTGTTAATGGACAAGTCCCCCTCAAGTTGTATTACAAACCATAAAATCCACTTCTTAATCTTACCCTTAATTAAAATCCATCTCTAATAAAGGTTATTGTTTGGTCATGAGGTTAATCCCTAATCATGGATTAAGTTGAGGAGCCTTCCTTAACTTAAATGTTCTCATCTATTATCCTTCTATTAGGATGGTGTAATGGGTCCATTAAATCTTTGATTATGGCTTAAACTCATTACTTAACACTAAACAAAAGTTCCAAAAAAAAACATCTAAATAATCACAAGTAGGTTAATGATCTTAATCCTACATCATGGTGATTAAGTGTGAGGTGCTTACTTCATACTTAGGGTATTCTCATTACCCCTAATCAGAGGGAAGATGTGATGAGTTTACTAACCCTTGATTTAGGCTTAAGCTCATTTTCTTATGGAAAATTCCAAAAGCAATAAAAGATTGAAAACTCAAAAACAAACAATAATCGTCTCCTCCGGGATTCTTTTCTCACCGCATTCACTCACAAACGAGAACTCGCTTCTTCCGTCTGATGCAAGACAGTTTGCACCTGAGCCAGACAGGTCATACACTTGAGCATAGACAAGTAAGCAGTTCGTAAGTCAATTTATCTTTCAGTCTCTTTGAGTCAAACTATGGTGTTCTGACTTCCTCATTGCACGAGAGGATACGTAGGCATAACTTAACTGTTATCGAACAAAAGTCTCTGTATATTCCCCCTCTTCCAGCATTATTCTTTAAGCCTCATTCCTGAGCAATTCACTTCACATCTCTTTTACACTGACACTTGTATATTATTTTCTAGCTTTTGCACACAGATAACACTGACACTACCCCTTTAAACACAAATCTTTCAAGCGTGGATCCCGTCGAGTACGGCGGACAATCTGGGTGCTAATACCTTCCCAGGTTGTAACCAACCCCCTTTCTCAGTTTCTCTGGTTCGCGACCGACTTATCCATCTTTTCTTAGGTTTATGCAGCATTACCTTTCCTTCGGGATAAAAATGCCTAGATGACGACTCTTTTCATTTCTTTTCTTTTCTCCTTTCGCCGACCGTTCACGCTTGTACCAGGATGCAAATCTCTAGGAGCGACACTATGCAATTCAAGTCAACCATTAAGCCTTTCTGGAGCTATGTAAATCAAGATACCATTCATCTTATGCCTTGAGCTATGCAATTTAAGCAAACTATCAGTTACAATAAACATTTTAGCTTAAATCCTGGGCTTTGATCAGGACACAAACAAACTTTCAGCTTCAATCTTGGGCTTTGATCAAGACACAAATACAAACTTTGAGCATCAACATCCTATGCTTTAACCAGGATGCAAATCAACCCTTTCCTCCTAGCTCTAGCCTTTTAGGAGGAACTATGATGCTCGGATCCCTCAATTATCTTTTTGGGGGTACATAGACAAAAGGTCGTAAGATCTTTGCAAGTACACCAAACAAAAAACAATAATAGGTTCTCAGACCTATTCAAAAACAACACAAAATTATGAAAACACAAAAACAACTTCATCATATCTTATCAGCACTCATTTCATTTCTATACCCAGATCGAAGAAACCCCATCAATATAAAAAAGAACAAATTTTGCACTAAACTTAAGGTGAAATAATCTAAGAAAGAACCCAAAACCATGTAGGCATTTGTAAATCAACAGTATGCAAAGCGGGGTGAGTTTAAGATATCTTTTCCCTCCCATAACCAGCTTTACCAGGAAAAAAATAAGAAATAAGAAAGTAGCAAAAATGCGATAGTGATTAAAGACCAAAAAAATTGAGCTACAGGAAAATGACACCTTTCTGTGGGAAAATCTTCTTACTGTTTTAAGATATAATTTTCTTTCAAACCCTTTTATAGATAGAAAAACCCTTGGTTTAGAAACATGTATATATACACCTTTGACATTGCTTTTATACAACTTTATGTTTATGTTCTTGCAAAATATGTGTTCAATTAATATCCTTTGGGTGGTCTCTCAAAATGGGAATGTGATTAATCCGCATCTCGGTGAGCTCGAGTGCACTCTAAGATAGGTAAGGCATAATTGAGATAGCTTGTAGGGAGTCTGATCCCGACCAGGTGAAACCTCAAAAGTCCCTGAATTAGTCTAGGTATCCGGTGTGAAATTGATGTTTATAGCGTATTCCATGAAAACTTGGCGATTTCTAATCGAATACTCATAACACTGAGTATTTATTAAACAATTACCCCTTGCCCTTGAATTACATGATCTACATGTAAAAAAGTATTTACCGTAGAAAAAACCTTTGGCAACGGGTAGAGCTCTGGCCTTATGACATCGAACCCTTGAACCCATGTTTTCACCATGTTTTTGTGTGTAGCATTCATGCATTCATCAAAAGAAAAATATTTATAAAAAAAATCATCATAATTTTTCTCCTTTAAAAGAACTGAACGAACGTCTGTTTCATATTATCAGTCTTTTCAAAAACGGACTTTGGGCGACAGAAAACCCACAAGTTTACATTCAAAAGTTCGAGATTGCAAAATCTGAGAAATATAGGAAAGCTTGTCACAAATATAGAAGCTTTAAGGGAAAATTTTGGAGAAATTTTGTCCCTACTGAAGGTCAACATGGTAGAAGGTGTTCTTGCTACACTGGTCTATTACTACGACTCGGTGTACCACTACTTCACATTTCCCGATTATCAGCTTTGCCCAACATTGGAAGAGTATTCTCAGTTGATAGGAATCCCTATTAATGAGAAAATACCGTTATCCGAATTGGAATGAATGCCGAGAGAATCAACAATTGATTGGAATCTTGCTTTGGAAGAGTTGGAAGTTAAGGCTCATTGGACTACCAAAGGAGGAATCGAGGGTCTGTCCTCCAAATTTCTAATTGAGAGAGCATTATATTTTTCCATTATCGAAAATAATGTTGTGTTCAAATTCATATTCACATTGATCATCTATGGGATATGTTGCACCCTAATTTTTGCCCTAAGTTTTCTTTGCATTTTCATTTGCATCTTGCATACAAACAAGATTGCACTGGTTGCACGGTTCTTATCGGATTAGATTTATGCCTCGCAGGGGATCATCATTGTCTTTAATTACTTTATTTTTTATGTTTACTAACCAATAATCAAAATTCAAAAATATTTTTGATTCCTTTTACTAACCTTTTTCAGGAAGAGGAACCATGTGAAAATGCCAAAAATAGCAGTCCTGCAGCTCGAGTAAATTTCACAGACAAAAGTCAAAGACGATCCGAAAATAATTCAAAATTATCAGATCGAGGATTTCCCAAGTTAATTGATTCATTCAAAGGATTTCCAAGGTTCACATGTTCATTGCTTCGACGCACAAGAAGAATCGGGCCGAAACAACCAAGCAACCATGTTTGAATAAAAAAATTCAAATTTCAGCTTGGTTAACTGGTTAACCAAATGGTTAACCGGTTAACTAGTGCAAAATTTGAATTTTTTATTCAAATTCAGCACCCTTAGATCATTGATTTAATTGGAATATTCTAGATCCATTAGTTTCTGATTTCTCTACATCACTTTGATCATTTCCTACCATAAACCCTCATTAATCACCACTCTTTTCCATTTCCCACCAAAATTCCAATTACCAAACCTAAATTCAAATTACCAAAGTAAGCTCCATTCCACCAAATTTCCATACCTAAGGCCTTTAAATAGGACCACAATTCCATTCATTCCATAAGCTTTTAATAGCCACAAAACCTCTTGCAAAATACTCCCCCAACACCAAAATTCTCCAAAGCTCATCTTTCTTTCTTTTGAAGTTATCAAGAATTCACATTGAATTATTGATTAACTTGAGCTAAACCTTAATCCTTTCATTCTTTTTCTCATCAATTTCAGTAGATCTAAGCTTGTGTTGGTCCAATTTGAAGAAAAGCATTTGGTAATTCATCTTCCTCCATAAACCCATATTCACCATCAACATTCAAGATGTAAATCCTTGGTGCCTTTGTTTCTAGATCCTTTGGATCTTTATTTGTTGTTTGATTGCAGGGATTTCACTGTATTTTGGTTTTAAAATTCGTGCAAATTCAGATCATGATCATCCAATGTTTGAGAAAAGGTTTCAAAATGGATCATGCTGAATTTTTTGCATTTTTTCAGCTTCTGGTACAGTGTTAACCCGTTAACCATTTGGTTAACCGATTAACCATCTTCAAAACAGTGCAAATTATTCAAAATCTGCTTGCGTTAACCGGTAAACCAATTGGTTAACCGGTTAACACAAGTCAGAATGGTGTTTTTGGCTTGTTTCAAGCCCCTTTTTGGTTCCTCTTTCTTCTTCTTCTTCCTCCTTTTTATTTTTACCTTGGGAAGCACTTTTGGGAGTGATTTCTCCATAATTTCAATGAACTTTGGGTGTAGATTAGAGTAGTTAATGTTCATTAATTCAAAACTACCTTTAAGTGGATTATTCAATTCATTTAAGGTACTTTGCATTAGAGATACATTTTCATACTTGAATCCACCAAGAAGAGTGATTGAACTTAAGGATGGAAGAATACCATAAATGCGGCTCAATTTGGTATTCACCTTTATTTTTGTGCGGTATCGCGTCTGGATAACGATTTACATATCGTTAATCTCGCATGCATTAACACTAACATTATGCACCTTAATTGGTGGTGGTCGGCCGCATTTGTAGGGTAATTACTTCGTAAATTACTCGGCGATTGCTTAACATAGACCTAAATGTGTCCCGACTTCGGAATAAAAATCTAATTGGGTACTTGCACTTTCGTGGACCGGATCTCTTGTTGATCGCGTAATCCTAAAGTGGTTAATCATATTGCATTAAGAATCGAGACTTATGAATTTTTGATGCGTAGGTGCTTTGGGTCTCCCAATCGCCTTTCAAATTTCATTGAATTCAGTTCGATTTTCCTTGATTAATCGCTATAGTGTAAGATGCTAAGCGGATCCGGTTGCCTTCGATTTTGGTTACTCTTTCTTTTTGGTTGTGGTTTATTAAGTTCACCATACCATTATTATGTGAATATTATTATACTTTTATTATTGTTAATATTTATATTCTTTCACTTTAATTTCTTTTTGTTACTAACATTTAATTTCTTGCATTTTTATTGCCTTTATTCTATTTTGGTTTATTGATTCATATCATGTTTATTATTTGTTCTTATTATTTTAATTGTTGATTTTCCTTTTGTCCATTTGGATACTAAAAAAAAACATTAATAAAGGATTAAACTTCTAAAAGACTTGTGACTTTAATTTGTGGACTTTTGGTTACTATCCTTGGCATTGGAATGGAGATTTTTGGACTTAGATTTTAGGATCCCTTCCCCCTGCTTTGATCTTCATGAAGTTAGATTTAGCATTTATTTGGCCATTTGCTAGCTTATAAGGATGGAACTCTTATGCTCATAATTTGGAATGTCATCAAGTTTGGTTAGATCTTTCTTCCCTTATCTCCTTGTTTTCTTTTTTTAGGATAGTCCCTTCATCTCCTCCCATTCTTCAATTTTCAAAACCTTCTCCCTTTTCAAAGGATTCCTTCTTTTTAAATCATCACCTTTTTAATAAACAAAACCTTGACTTTTGTCAAGTGGCTTTTACTCTTTTTCTTTTCTTTTAAAATCAACGAATCTAATCATGTTGACCTTAATTCAAAAAAATAAAAAGAATCAAACTCATCCAAGTTGTTTTGTGCCTTTGTGCACTTTTGTTTATTTTCTTTTTTTAAGAGTGCCGATTATGAGTCATTATTCTTTAGTCGGGTGCAAGTCTCTCAATCTCCATGATTGTATTTTGATGTAATTGAGTCTCTTGTCATTTGTGGGGGTTTAGTGACATACTCGTTAATTTTATCCGAGTTGGCGCCCTCCCCATAATGATGTATGAGTCCATGCCCTCATTCTCATGGTAGTTTGTTTGGCCATCCACTTGAAGATGACAAGTTCTCTTCACTTAATAAAATGAATCATAACCCACCCTTTTTCACTATTTGTACCACGAAATACGGGGTTTTGATCTTGCATTGCACTTTATGGGTACGTAAGCATGAGGTGGGATACCTCTCCAAACACAAAAATATAAAAAAATAATTCTTTTCTCATCCCTCCACTCACATTTTATAAACCATTTTCAAACCAAAAGCAGTAAATTTTTCAAAGGGCTCCCGTGGTGTACCACGGACATTTTGGGTGCGTAAAACCTTTCTATTGTGTAACCTATCCCCTTACCTGTTTCTCTGTTGTGTTTCTTTAGCTTTTTTCTTTTAGATTCATTAGCATTTATTCGCTCTTTTTTCCTTTTCCTCTTGGAATAAAATAAAAGCACGATGGCGACTCTGTTTACTTTGAGTTAAGTCAACTAATAACTTACACTCATGTTTTTACCGCTACAGAAAAGTGGCGACTCTGCTGGGGAGTAATCTCTAAGTGGATTCGACCTACTTTGATTTATTTACTGCTTTGATTTGATTTGTTTGTTATTTGTTTGTTCTGTTTCGGTTTTGGTGATCCCCTGTGAGTGAGATAGATTCTAACCCGGATCTGAGTTGAACTTATGATAGGACGACAATATTCAAAGCGATAAGCGATGAAGTAGTCCAAAGCTATATCAATTTGATAATCTCCACTCGGTTAGGCTCTCTTGGATTATCAATGTCATGATGAATAATCATATGTGGCATTATTTTATGACCTTGAGTTGATCATACTGAGAACCGTAGAACCCTTAACCCATCCAAGCCAATTTAGGAACGTAGTGCGGAAACTATCTGGGTGTAAACCTAAGGTGGTTGTCACACGATACTACACTCGGACGAGGTCTATTTTAAGAATGTTATCAGTGGGGGAGTAATCCAACGTACCGATAATATTCTAAAGATGGTTGTTAACTCCGGGCATCTCTGTTAGCACCCTTTTGGTTTTCTGCAGGTACAATGAAGACAAAACCTTAGTACTTACCTGTGTGGGTTGTTGTTCTATTACCTTGACTTTATGCTCGTGACTCGGAACCTAGACATGTGTGCTTTGTGTGATCTTGTTTGTGGTTGTTGCATACATGCCATCATACATTCATGAGCATTGTTTTTGAGATTTCAAGGGACTCATAAGATATTATTGCAAAATTTCAGATGTCTATGGTTATGAATTTTGAAAGGAGGAACACAAAGAAGTACACCTTCAAGAATCCTAATATAGTGGAGCTGAGAAAGCTAGGAGCATTAATGGTTGATACCCAGGAGTTCCAGAAGTGTTATGGAAAGCTCTTGTTTATTTTGGATACCGATGTACCAGAGGGAATTCTCCCTACCCTAGCTCAGTTTTATGATCCGTTGCATCATTGTTTCACCTTTCCGGATTATCAACTTGTACCAACCTTGGAGGAGTACTCACATTGGATGGGTCTACCTATTTTGGACAAGGAATTTTTTTTAGTGGTTTAGAGAAGGAGCTTACTACCAAAGTCATCTCCAAAGCCCTTTTTCTCAAGGAGTTCGATCTTAATGGGAATTTTCTTCCAAAAGGAAGTGTCTGTGGTATTAATGCTAAGTTCTTGATGGGGAAAGCTTCTACTTCTCTTACTTTGGGTCATAAGGATGCATTTGAGGCTATTCTTGCTTTGCTCATTTATGGGATTGTCTTGTTTCCTAACTTAGATGGTATTGTGTATGAGAATGCCATTCAGATTTTCTTGAAGAAGAATCTAGTAACTACTTTTCTTAGAGACATGTATCATGCTTTTCATTATAGGACCTCCAAAGGTGATGGAGAGATTGTGTGTTGTGTGCCTCTTCTTTATAGGTGGATTATTTCGCACCTACCAAAGTCCGACGTTTTCAATGATAATAGAGAGAAGCGAAGATGGTCTCAAAGGATTATGTATCTTTCTCATAAGGATATGACTTGGTATTGTTCCTATTATGATACTGGAGTGCTTACTGACAGTTGTGGAGAGTTTCCTAACGTACCTCTTCTAGGTACACGTGGGGGAATTAGTTACAACCCTATTCTTGCTAGGTGACAATTGGGATATTGTTTGAAGGACATACCAAACAACCTTTCCTTATCCCGTTTCTTCTTTCTTAATGGTGCAGATCATGTAGAAATGAAGAAAAGTATTGCTCATTCTTGGCATACGGTTCATCGGAAAGAGAAGGGTCAATTGGGAAGACAACACCTTGCTCCCTCCGAGTGTTACATCCAGTGGGTTCGATCTAGGGATTCCAAGCTCAAGATGCCTTATCCACCCGAGGAGCCTTTGTTTCCTATACTACCAGTGTCCGCTTTTCTTCCTCCCGTTGATGAGAAGGTTGCTCTTCAAGAAGAGTTGGACAAGATGAAGAAAGAGAAAGAAGAATGGCTACTTGAGAAGACGACGATGCAAGAGTAACTGAAGGAGAAGGATGATCTCATTGAGTTACTTGAGCGGTGTGTTACAAAGAGGCCAAGAGAGTATTTACTTTCCTCTAGTACTTCATCTACCATTCCTCCTACGTCAGGTGCTTGGAAGGCCATTGTTGACCACTTGGCAAAGGATAAGGAATACATGGAGAATCGTTACAGGAAAGAGATTAAGAGGATTCACATGAAGTACTAGTCAGGATTCAGATCTTCTTTGGATGTGATCCCATAGGCCTAGTTTACTTTTTCTCTCATGTATTAGGATTGTTGAGGCTTGTACTTCACTTGTAATCCTTACTTTGATTTTAATGAGAATGAGCTTTAAGTACTTCAAAAAGTGTTTCTTTATAAATATTGCAATTTATCTTATGGTCGTTTGAAATCTCTTCATTTGCATACGCACACCATGCATCATACCCGCATTTGTCTTTCTTTTTGAGTGTTTTCCAGGGATCTTATGTTGTTTCTTGGTCTTCATTCAATTCTCATGTCAAGCCACCTCCTCCTAATTCTCCTATTCAGAATACAGTCATCTCTGAAATTGTCACTGCATCAATTCCTGCTGATACAGTTCTTTCTCCTCGCTATCGCATGCCTTCTAGTACACCGTGGAGCATGCCAGTTGATTTCATTCCTGCTGGTTATCATCCTCCTCCTCCTGAGACTGCTGCATTTAATACTCTTCCACCAGTGATGACTACTACACCGCCCGTGATGCACACTATTCCGCACCATGATGAGGTGATTTACCATGCTGAGCCCAGTGAAGGTGCGGGTGTGATTGAAAGACTTAATGATTTTCAAGGTCGTTTTGCTTAGATACAGAAGGAGATGAGAGCCTTGAAGCATAAGGATTTGTTCAGAAAAGATTTTTATGATCTTTGTTTGGTCCCTAATGTTAAAGTTCCGTACAAGTTCAGGTTGCCTATGTTCGAGAAGTATAAAGGCAACACTTGTCCTCTAAGTCATTTGACTATGTATGCTAGGAAGATGTCTGCTCAGACAAACAATGATCATCTGCTGATTCATTATTTCCAGGACAGTCTGACTAGTTCAGCTATGAGATGGTATATGAGATTTGACAATAGCCAAATAAAGACTTTCAATGATTTGGGAGAGGCTTTTGTTAGGAAATACAAGTATAATGTTGATATGGCACCAGATAGAGATAAGCTTCGCGTTATGTCCCAGAAGGACAAAGAGACTTTCAAAGAATATGCACAGAGATGGAGTGAGCTAGAAGCTCAGATTGTTCCTCCTCTAGAAGAGAAAGAGATGACAAAGATCTTTTTGAAGACTTTAGGTTCTTTCTACTATGAAAAGATGATAGCAAGTGCTCCTTCTGATTTCACTGAAATGCTGAGTATGAGGATGAGTTTAGAAGAAGGTGTCTGTGAGGGACGGTTGAGTCAAGAGATTAGTGCATGCTTGAGCTCTAGGAGGTTCAACTTTGGTAAAAAGAAAGAGGGTGAGACTAATGTTGTGTCTCGTGAAAGTTACAGAAGACCTCGTGGTCGTGAGAATCATCATCAGCAGTATGTAGCTTCTGTAACTCCGGTGATTAATGTGACTCTAACTGTACCAGTAGCTCAAAAGTATCAGTCACGTTATCAACAACCTTCTGTGCAACAAGATGGTAATCAACAGGTTCGTGTTAAGCCGAGTTTTGACCCTATTCTAATGTTGTATGCGGATTTGCTTCCATCTCTGATTGCGAAGAATCTTGTGCAAACACGTTCTCCATCTCCAGTTCCAGAGAATATCCCATGGTGGTATAAGCCAGAGGCTCACTGTGCTTTTCATCAAGGTGCCCCGGGGCACGATGTTGAGAAATATTATCCCTTGAAGTTTGAAGTGCAGAAATTGATAAGGAGTAATGTTCTGTCCTTCAATGATGTTAATTCAAATGTGAAGACAAATCCAGTTCCGAAGCATGGTAATACGTCTGTGAATATGGTTGATGGTTGTCCTGGTTTGTTCAATATTTATGAGGTCCGCCATATTCGAAAGTCTTTGGTTGAGATACATGCTTTCTTAAGTGAATATCATGATATTGATCACGATTATACTGGTTGTTGCATTTGCTCGGTGAACCCTCGTGGTTGCGTGATTGTTAAGAGAAACATTCAAAAGATGATGGATGATAAGTTGATTGAAGTGACAGCAAAAAGAGATGAGTATGAAAATGAAGTGAACGTTATTGTGCCTCAGTTCAATATTCCTGAAAAGGTTGTTCCTGAGAAGGTGGTTATTTATTTTGATAGCTGCAAATATGTTGTTACTCCCTTGGTGATCAATTTGCCTGGTCCAATGCCATATGAGTCTAATAAATCTGTTCCATATCGGTATAATGCTATGATGATAGAAAATGGTAAGGAAGTTCTTATTCCTTCTCCAAGGTTTGTGGTTAGCATTGCTGATGTGACAAAGGTTACACAAAGTGGTAGAGTTTATGCTTCAGATCCTCCGAAGAGAGTTGAAGATACAAGTGCGAGTAAACAGATTATGGATGTTGTTGCCCGATCAGGCCAATTCGGTGATAATGAAGATGAGGTGTTAAAATTGATAAAGAAGAGCGAGTACAACGTTACGGAGCAGTTGTTGCATACTCCATCGAAGATATCAGTTTTATCACTCTTGATATGCTCTAAGGCTCATAGGCAGTCTTTGCAGAAGATTCTTGACCAAGCTTATGTTGACCATGATGTGACTGTTGATCAGTTTGATAGTATTGTAGCTAATATCACATCGTGCAATAATCTGAGTTTCTGTGATGATGATTTGCCTGAAGAAGGAAGGAACCATAATTTGGCTCTGCATATTTCAGTGAATTGTCAGGAAGATGATATGTCTAAAGTGCTGGTTGATACTGGGTCTTCTCTGAATGTGATGCCGAAGTCGACTTTGTCAAGGCTGGCGTACCAAGGCGCTCCCATGAGGCATAGTGGGATTATTGTGAAAGCTTTTGACGGATCGAAGAAGACAGTGATTGATGAAGTTGATCTTCCTATTCTGATTGGACCGTTTATATTCCAAATTACTTTTCAAGTAATGGATATATGTCCCGCTTACAGTTTGCTCCTTGGAAGACCCTGGATTCATGAGGTAGGAGCTGTGACATCTACTCTCCATAAAAAACTGAAGTTTGTGAAAGATGGGAAATTAGTGACTATTGGCGGTGAAAAGGCGATGCTAGTGAGCAGTTTGTCATCTTTCTCCTATATTGATGCTGAAGAAGAGGTGTGAACTTCATTCCCGGCTCTTTCTGTTGTTGATAATGCTGCTAAGAAGAATGTCATGCCTATGTCTTCTCTCAAGGATACTCTACGCGTACTTGAAACTTATCGATCTGACGGTTGGGGACGAGTTATTGATGCTGTCGACAACAAAGAAGAATTCGGTATTGGTTTTACACCAGGTGTGGCTCTCCATGACCCGAAGACTATTCAGGAAGGATTTCGAAGTGCTGGGTTTATCAACGATCATACCGCTGCTTTCATCATCGAAGATGATGAAGATGAAGAAATGCCTAACTTTGTTATGCACGGAAAGATTTACAAGAACCGGATTGTTGTTGATGTCCCTTCTATTGTTCATGCTTCAAAGTAATTTGTTTTATTTTCTTTCAAAAAATCCTTTCACTCTGCCCAAGGTGAAAGTGATGTTTGTCAGGCTTTGTTTCAAATTTTATCATCATCAATAAAATGTTATTTTGTTATTTCCATGTGTGTTTTTCTTTTTTGCTTTATTCTGAAAAATGGTAACATAAAAAACCCAAAATAATAATAATTGTTTATCTGCATAATGTTTGCACTTTTGTTCATACTCTATAAAATCATTGTGCAGATTGATTGATAAACCCATTGAAAACAATGATCCTATTCCCACTCCCAACTTTGAATTCCCTGTGTTCGAAGCTGAGGAAGAGGATGTTGAAGAGATTCCTGATGAGATTTCTCGGTTGCTTGAGCACGAGGAGAAGGTTATTCAGCCTCATGGAGAGTCTATAGAGATAGTCAACTTGGGTTCTGAAGATGATAAGAAAGAAGTCAAAGTTGGAGAATTACTTGGTTTTGATGTTAAGAAGAGGATTGTAGAGCTTCTTAGAGAATATGTTGATGTGTTTGCTTGGTCTTATCAAGACATGCCAGGTCTTGATACTGATATTGTGGAGCATAGATTGCCGCTGAAGCCCGAATGTCCACCTGTGAAGCAAAAGTTGAGAAGAACTCATCCTAATATGGCAGTAAAGATCAAAGAGGAGGTTCAAAAGCAGATTGATGCAGGTTTTCTTGTGACATCTAATTATCCCCAATGGGTGGCCAATATTGTGCCTATTCCAAAGAAAGACGGAAAATTCCGAATGTGTATTGATTACATAGATTTGAATAAAGCCAGTCCAAAAGATGATTTTCCATTGCCACACATTGATGTGTTGGTAGATAATACGACTAAGTTTGATGTGTTCTCTTTTATGGATGGATTTTCCGGTTATAATCAAATAAAGATGGCACCTAATGACATGGAAAAGACCACATTTATTACACCATGGGGAACATTATGCTACAGAGTGATGCCCTTTGGATTGAAGAATGTTGGTGCGACATACCAAAGAGCTATGACCACACTTTTCCATGATATGATGCACAAAGAAATTGAGGTATATGTTGATGATATGATCGCTAAGTCGAGGACTGAAGAAGATCATGTTGAACATTTGCTGAAGTTGTTTCAGAGATAAAGGAAGTTTAAGCTTCGTTTGAATCCAAACAAGTGCACGTTTGGTGCACGTTCTGGAAAGTTGTTAGGTTTCATTGTCAGCCAAAGAGGTATTGAAGTTGATCCTGATAAAGTGAAAGTTATTCAGTAAATGCCTGCTCCAAGAACTGAAAAAGAAAGTAAGAGGATTCTTGGGTCGTTTGAATTATATTTCGAGATTTATCTCTCACATGACTACCACATGTGCTCCAATCTTCAAGTTGCTTCGGAAAGACAAAGGTTGTGTCTGGACAAATGATTGTCAGAAAGCGTTTGAAAGTATCAAAGAATATCTGCTTGAACCTCCTATTTTGTCTCCTCCTGTGGAAGGTAGACCATTGATCAAGTACTTGACTGTGTTGGAAGATTCCATAGGTTGTGTGCTTGGTCAGCAAGACGAATCTAGAAGAAAGAATACGCAAATTACTACTTGAGTAAGAAATTCACTGATTGCGAGTCTCAGTACTCCATGCTTGAAAAACGTGTTGTGCCTTAGCTTGGGCTGCAAAGCGTCTTCGCCAATATATGCTGAACCATACGACTTAGTTGATCTCTAAAATGGATCTGATCAAGTATATATTTGAAAAGCCTGCTTTGACTGGGAGAATTGCGCGTTGGCAAATGTTGTTGTCAGAATATGATATCGAGTACCGAGCTCAAAATGCTATAAAAGGTAGTATCTTGGCAGACCATTTGGCACATCAATCGATTGATGATTACTAGCCAATCAAGTTTGATTTTCCAGATGAGGATGTGATGTACTTGAAAATGAAAGATTGTGATGAACCTTTGATTGAGGAAGGGTCGGAGCCTGGATCTCGATGGGGTTTAGTTTTTGATGGTGCTGTGAATGCACGCGGAAGAGGAATTGGGGAAATGATCATTACTCGCCATGGTTCACATATTCCTTTTGCTGCAAGGTTCACTTTCCCTTGTACCAATAATGAAGTTGAGTATGAAGCATGTATTATGGGTCTTGAGGAAGCTATTGATCTGAGGATTAAGCATCTTGATGTGTATGGAGATTCTACCTTGGTAATCAATCAAATCAAGGGTAAGTGGGTAACTCATCAACCCCACTTGATCCCTTATAGAGATTATGCCAGGAGGATATCAACTTTCTTCACTAAAGTTGAGTTTCATTATGTGCCTCGTGATGAAAATCAGATGGCAGATGCTTAGGAAACGATCGCTTCTATGATAAAGGTGCACCAGTGGAATGACATTCCCATGCTCAGGGTGATGCGACTTGAAAGACCAGCTCATGTGTTTGTAGTTGAAGAGGTCCATGATGACAAGCCTTGGTATCATGATATTACATTTTTTCTCCAGAGTCAGGAATACCCGCTTGGGGCATCTAATAAAGATAAGAGAACTTTGAGGAGATTGGTAGGCAATTTCTTCCTGAATGGAAATGTGCTTTGTAAGAGGAATTTTGACATGGTCTTGCTTAGATGCGTGGATAGACACGAAGCAGACATGTTGATGAAAGAAATTCATGAAGGATCTTTTGGTACTCATGCTAATGGGCATGCAATGGCTAAAAAGATGTTGATATTAGGTTACTATTGGCTGACAATGGAATCTGATTGTTGCAAATATGTGAAAAAGTGCCATAAGTGCCAAGTGTATGATGATAAGATTCATGTGCCACCAACTCATCTCAATGTGATTTCTCTATGTGGGGAATTGATATGATTGGTATGATTGAACCCAAGGCTTCGAATGGACATCATTTTATTCTTATGGCAATCGACTACTTCACTAAGTGGGTGGAAGCGGCATCATATGCTAATGTGACCAAGCAAGTTGTGATTCAGTTTATCAAGAATAATATTATCTGCAGATATGGTGTTCTGAATAGAATCATTACTGATAATGGTTCGAACTTGAATAATAAGATGATGAAAGAGCTTTGTGAAGAATTCAAGATTCAACACCATAATTCTTCTCCTTATAGACCGAAGATGAATGGGGCTGTTGAGGTTGCGAATAAGAATATTAAGAAGATCATTCAGAAGATGGTTGTGACATACAAGGACTGGCATGAGATGTTCCCTTTCTCTTTGCATGGGTATCGTACATCTGTCCGCACTTCAACAAGGGCAACCCCTTTCTCACTTGTTTATGGTACAAAAGCAGTGCTCCCCATCGAGGTTGAGATCCCATCAATGAGAGTTCTGATGGAAGCCAAGTTTACTGAGGCTGAATGGTGTCAGAGTAGATTTGATCAGTTGAATTTGATTGAAGAAAAGAGAATAACAGCTTTGTGTCATGGTCGGTTGTACTAGTAAAGAATGAAGAAAGATTTTGACAAGAAGGTCAAACCTCGTGTATTCAGAGAAGGTGACCTCGTGCTCAAAAAGATCCAGTCTTTCATTACAGATTCTCGGGGCAGGTGGACTCCGAACTATGATGGCCCATATGTTGTCAAGAAAGCCTTCTCTGGAGGTTCATTATATTGTTTGAAACTCTTTATATTGTTTCTGTTTACAAAATTTTAATTTATTGTTGATAATGATTTTCGAAACAAATTTAATAAATTTATCTTTGAAGATTATAAAAACATTTTCTCTTGATTTGTGAACAAAGAAAGGATATCAATAGTGATTCTAGGGATGGTAAAGTCCGGATGTGTGTAACTTGTCTCTCCCAAAGCAGGGTTTGATTCGTTTGTGTCCTTAAGGAATTTTTGATTGGTCTTGGCATGTCGATGTTAATGATGTTTTGTTCCCCAACAACCAACATGAGCAAGGATTGTAAATACTCTTAATTCTGTTCCTTTCCCCCAGAAGAGTTGTTGGAAGATATATCCTAGAAAATACCCAGCCGAGTTTTGATCTCTTCCTCAGTAGTTTACCCTTGACTTGAAAATTCTTGGAAGCCCCCGGCCGAGTCTTTGCTCCTCAGCATAAGTTGGTTGCATCCCTCAGCAGAAGTATTGGTATATCAATCAGTTTAGAGGTTTTCTTTCACCTGTTGGCGATTATTGATTTAAAATCCCTCGTAACTGTGATTTGCGATGATGTTAACCTCTGGTATACCCCCGTGGGTCAAAACGTCCAAACGTTCAGTGATGAAAGATCTTCATAAATCCCCAGTAAGTCTGCGTGTGATGGTTTCCAACAGATCTCTATTTTTGATCTTTGGAAAGTTTTGCACTCTTTCCCCAAGCAGAGAAGGAATGGCGTAACTCCTTCCCTAAGAAGAGTGAGAGTGGTATAACGTTTTCCCCGAATGGAGTAGTATGATGATTATTCCCTACAGGAGTTTGATTAAGAACATTTCTATCCCCAACATGGATTGTGGAAGTATTCCTCATCCCTGACAGATATTTATCTTTCCTCAGAAAGATGGTATCCCTATGCAGGGTTGATGATTGATGTTTGATACTCCAGCAGGCTATGCTTTATTTGCATCACTAGTAGATTTTCATTTTGTTTCCTCATCCAGAGTTATGAAGATATTCGTCCCCATCAGAGTTTAACAAAGACATTTCCCTTTTCTCCAGAGTACGGAAGATTTTGTGATGTTGAGATATCTCCGACATGTTATCCTCTCGGAGCGGAATTTCTGATGTTATCCTTTTATGGATTCTTGAAGATTGCTTTGTGGATTGGATCCCTAGCAGTTGTTTTCCCCAGTCTGAGTTATGCCTTGTAGTAGGATTTTATTCCTTTGTTGGCTTTTGATGTTCCCCTACAGGATGTCAAGTTAGATCTCCAGCATGGTCCCCGACCTTGTTGCCCTGATTAGCCGAGTATCCGGTTGTTGTGGTGTTTATGTCACATGTTGCTCATCTTTATGTCAGTTTTGTCAGCATATTCATACGCACGAGCATAACATCGTTTGCTTACATTCGTGCATTTATCTTTGTTCCCCGCTCTTTGGTGTGATTTTCCCCCACAGAGTGTGTGTGTTGTCTTCCTCTCAAGTTTAGAGTGTCAACCCTTAAGCAAAAAATGTTTATCCTTTCTATTTCCCCACTGAGTTTGCTTCTCGTGGATGAGTTTTATTCAGTTTCCTCCCCAGTTTATTATCTGGATGGAACTTCCCCAATTGAGATATTTCCTCCTCGGGATGAGTTTTGTTTGACCGTTTCTCTCCAATTTGTTCTTGGATTGAATTTTGGTCCCCTTTGTGAGTAATGTTTGCTTTGGAATTAAGCTATCATTGTTTGATAGTGGGCAATATTTTCTCCAGCTTTAGTATATTACTTTGGATTTAAGCTATCAATTTTTTGATAGTGGGTAATATTACCAAATTAATCAAGCTCTTTTGCTTGTACTCCTACCCAGTAAATCCGGTAGTTGAGAGTCCTTCTTTTTACCCAGTAAAAAGGTAATAGAGTTTGTTTCCCTTTATTGTGATCTTACCCAGTAAATCAGGTAGTTGATAATTTCTCTACCCAGTAAAAGGTAGTGGAAGTTATCCCTCTTTGTTTTGCTTCTATCCAGTAAATTGATAGTTGAGTTCTTTGTTTTCCTACCTAGTAAACCGGTAGTTGATGATTTTGTTCCGACTCGGTATTCCTCCATTTTTGGACTCGAATACTTTGATTGGTTATTGTTCCCTGGAAGAGTGTTTACTCTTTCCCGTTGAACCCTGTTACCTTGATTGTATCATATTTTCTTTTCCCCCATATGGAGTCGGTTATCTAGTGATTTATTTTCCTGGTATTTCTTTTGGTGTCTTTTGTTTTCCCCAGTGGGATTTTTCTTTTGTGTCCCCAAGCTTTTGCTTTCCTCTTGTGGTCGTATGTTCCCCACAGAGATCTTGGGTTTTCATATCATATTCATATCATATCATGTTCTCTTAGGACAAAAATTTGGGTTTTCTGTATTTAAGTCTCTCCCATCTTGCAGAGACGAAGATGTCAATCTGCATATCTTCAAATTGAAGAAACTTAAATAGGGGTAGCTGTTGCACCCTAATTATTGCCCTGGTTACACGGTTCTTCTCGGATTAGGTTTATGCCTCGCAGGGGATCACCGTTGTCTTTAATTACTTTATTTGTTTATGTTTACTAACCATTAATCAAAATTCAAATATTTTTGTTTCCTTTTACTAACCTTTTTTAGGAAGAGGAACCATGTGAAAATGCCAAAAATAGCAGTCATGCAGCTCGAGTAAATTTCACAGACAAAAGTCGAAGACTATCTGCAAATAATTCAAAATTATCAGATCGAGGATTTCCCAAGTTAATTGATTCATTCAAAGGATTTCCAAGGTTCATGTGTTCATTGCTTTGACGCACAAGAAGAATCGGGCCGAAACAACCAAGCAACTATGTTTGAATAAAAAAATTCAAATTTCAGCTTGCTTAATCGGTTAACCAGTGCGAAATTTGAATTTTTTATTCAAATTCAGCACCCTTAGATCATTGATTTAATTGGAATATTCTAGATCCATTGGTTTCTGATTTCTCTACATCACTTTGATCATTTCCTACCATAAACCCTCATTAATCACCACTCTTTTTCATTTCCCACCAAAAATCCAATTACCAAACCTAAATTAAAATTACCAAAGCAAGCTCCATTCCACCAAATTTCCATACCTAAGGGCTTTAAATAGGACCACAATTCCATTCATTCCATAAGCTTTTGATAGCCACAAAACCTCTTGCAAAATACTCCCCCAACACCAAAATTCTCCAAAGCTCGTCTTTCTTTCTTTTAAAGTTATCAAGAATTCACATTGAATTCTTGATTAACTTGAGCTAAACCTTCATCCTTTCATTCTTTTACTCATCAATTTCAGTAGATCTAAGCTTGTGTTGGTCCAATTTGAAGAAAAGCTTTTTGTAATTCATCTTCCTCCATAAACCCATATTCACCATCAACATTCAAGATGTAAATCCTTGGTGCCTTTGTTTCTAGATCCTTTGGATCTTTATTTGTTGTTTGATTGCAGGGATTTCACTGTATTTTGGTTTTAAAATTCGTGCAAATTCAGATCATGATCATCCAATGTTTGAGAAAAGGTTTCAAAATGGATCATGCTGAATTTTCTGCATTTTTTCAGCTTCTGGTACAGCGTTAACCGGTTAACCATTTGGTTAACCGGTTAACCATCTTCAAAATAATGAAGATTATTCAAAATCTACTTGCGTTAACCGGTTAACACAAGTCAGAATGGTGTTTTTGGCTTGTTTCAAGCCCCTTTTTGGTTCATGTTTCTTCTTCTTCTTCCTCCTTTTTATTTTTATCTTGGGAAGCACTTTTGGGAGTGATTTCTCCTTAATTTCAATGAACTTTGGGTGTAAATTAGAGTAGTTAATGTTCATTAATTCAAAACTACCTTTAAGTGGATTATTCAATTCATTTAACGTACTTTGCATTAGTGATACATTTTCATACTTGAATCCACCAAGAAGAGTGATTGAACTTAAGGATGGAAGAATACCATAAATGCGGATCAATTTGGTATTCACCCTTAGTTTTGTGCGGTATCGCGTCTGGATAACGATTTACATATCGTTTATCTCGCATGCATTAGCACTAACATTATGCACCTTAATTGGTGGTGGCCGACCTCATTTTTAGGGTAATTACTTCGTAAATTACTCGGCGATTTTTTAACATAGACCTAAATGTGTCCCGACTTCGGAATAAAAATATAATTGGGTACTTGCACTTTCGTGGACCGGATCTCTTGTTGATCGCGTAATCCCAAAGTGGTTAATCATATTGCATTAAGAATCGAGACTTATGAATTTTTGATGCGTAGGTGCATTGGATCTCCCAATCGCCTTTCAAATTTCATTGAATTCGGTTCGATTTGCCTTGATTAATCGCTATAGTGTAAGATGCTAAGCGGATCCGGTTGCCTTCAATTTTGGTTACTCTTTCTTTTTGGTTGTGGTTGATTAAGTTCGCCATACCATTATTATGTGAATATTATTATACTTTTATTATTGTTAATATTTAGATTCTTGCACTTTAATTTCTTTTTGTTACTAACATTTAATTTCTTGCATTTTTATTGCCTTTATTCTATTTTGCTTTATTCATCCATATCATGTTTATTATTTGTTCTTATTATTTTAATTGTTGATTTTCCTTTTGTCCATTTGGATACTAAAAAAATATATTAATAAAGGATTAAACTTCTAAAAGACTTGTGACTTTAATTTGTGGACTTTTGGTTACTATCCTTGGCATTGGAATGGAGATTTTTGGACTTAGATTTTAGGATCTCTTCCCCTTGCTTTGATCTTCATGAAGTTGGGTTTAGCCTTTATTTGGCCATTTGCTAGCTTATAAGGATGTAACTCTTATGCTCATAATTTGGAATGTCATCAAGTTTGGTTAGATATTTCTTCCCTTATCTCCTTGTTTTCTTTTTTTAGGATAGTCCCTTCATCTCCTCCCATTCTTCAATTTTCAAAACCTTCTCCCTTTTTCAAAGGATTCCTTATTTTTAAATCATCACCTCTTTAATAAACAAAACCTTGACTTTTGTCAAGTGGCTTTTACTCTTTTTCTTTTCTTTTAAAATCAATGAATCTAATCATGTTGACCTTAATTCAAAAAAAGAAAAAGAATCAAACTCATCCAAGTTGTTTTGTGCCTTTGTGCACTTTTGTTTATTTTCTTTTTTTAAGAGTGTCGGTTATGAGTCATTATTCTTTAGTCGGGTGCAAGTCTCTCAATCTCCATGGTTGTAGTTTGATGTAATTGAGTCTCTTGTCATTTGTGGGGGTTTAGTGGCATACTCGTTGATTTTATCCGAGTTGGCACCCTTCCCATAATGATGTATGAGTCCATGCCCTCATTCTCATGGTAGTTTGTTTGGCCATCCACTTGAAGATGACAAGTTCTCTTCACTTAATAAAATGAATCATAACCCACCCTTTTTCACTATTTGTACCACGAACTACGGGGTTTTGATCTTGCATTGCATTTTGTGGGTACGTAGGCATGAGGTGGTAAACCTCTCCAAACACAAAAATATAAAAAATAATTCTTTTCTCATCCCTCCACTCGCATTTTATAAACCATTTTCAAACCAAAAGCAGTAAATTTTTCAAAGGGCTCCCCTGGAGTACCACAGACATTTTGGGTGCGTAAAACCTTCCCATTGTGTAACCTATCCCCTTACCTGTTTCTTTGTTGTGTTTCTTTAGCTTTTTTCTTTTAGATTCATTAGGAATTATTCGCTCTTTTTTCCTTTTCCTCTTGGAATAAAATAAAATCGCGGTGGCGACTCTGTTTACTTTGAATTAAGTTAACTAATAGCTTACACTCATGTTTTTACCGCTATAGGATATTCTTATTTCCCAATGTGGAAAACTTTGTCGACATCAATACGATAAAGTTCTTTCTCATCAGAAATACAGTTCCTACACTACTTGTATATGCTTATCACTCAGTTCATCTGAGAAATTTATGCGGCAGAGGAATGATTACTTGTTGTGTACCACATCTCTACAAATGGTTCACTTCCTACTTACCCATGTCATCAACATTTTGGGATACTAAAAGTGGAATGAACTGATCTCAGAAAATCATGTCTTTGACTAGTTCAGACATCAGTTGGTCCAATCCAGTCTACGATAGAATAAGGATCATCACCAGCTGTGGTAATTTCCCATATGTACCTCTCATTGGTACCAAGGGAGGGATCAATTATCACCTAAAGTTAGCTCGACGTCAGATGTGATACCCGATGAGAGATGTATCTGTGAATGCTCAAAATGAAGAAATTTTCTTCAAAGAAGGAGAAAAGCACAAGACTATTAGAAAATAAATTGTACATGCTTGGAAACATGTACACAAGAAAGGAAAATAATCTATGGGAAAACCAAACTGTATCTCCTTGAATCCTTACCTCCAATAGGTGTAAGTCACAGCATTGAAACTGAGGATGCCTTACCCTCGACAAGGGGTGCTTCCACTGAAAGAGACTATTCTCTACTTCATGAATGACAGAGAAGATTCAAATAGCTTTCAACAAAATGCAGAGGGAGAGAGACTCTTGGAAAAAAAAATATCAGATTCTCAGCCTAGATAATGCCAAAATTCAGAGTCTCCTGAAAGAAAAGGATGACCGTACTTGAGTACCATATCACGGAAAAGGAGGGACAACTACCTGTTCAATGCAACGCCAGAACCTTCTACACCTAGAAAAGAAATGAAGATCTAGAAAAAGTCCCGCTTAAGAGACAGAAAACAAATTGTCAAGAAAATAAAGTCCCATCAAAGACAACTTTAGAGTTTTAAATTGTCTTTCCAGCATTTTGAATAATGTATTATGGATGTAACTTGTTTCAGTTCAGTAAAAATTTATGTATGATACTTTGCAATAGTTTGTTCAATCAGTTATTTCTTTAAATAAAAGAGAAAATTAACAAAAAAATTTAATCATTGCATTATCATTCATCATTTGCATTTTTCTTTCACCGAGTCTTATTCTTGTACTTCTTTTAGAAGTCAAACTGTCTCATTCGTACAATACTCGGACCTGTCACCAGAAAAGAATGGAAGACCTCGAGGAAGAGAACATAGAGCTGAAAGAGGAGCTCTCTAGTATGAATTCAACTATGGAAAGGCTCAAAGAAATGTTCGAAGCTCTGAGTGTAGCTTAGAATCTTCACCAAAGAACAATGATCTTTGAAGTTGTGTCTGGACCAATTGAAAATATACCATACAAGGATCCGAGGTACGACATGCCAAAGGATCGTCCATGGGGCATGCCACATGGTTTTATCTTGGAAGGATATGATCCCCAACTAGCTGAAGAATTGAGGAACACCGCAAGACCGTCTCAGTTTGAATGTTATAAACATCGAACTCTTCAAGATGCACTAGAAAAGAATACCATACTAGGAGGTTACAAACTCCCGGTATCTGAAGTTTCGACTAAAGTACAAGCTATACCATCTTCACTGGTACACATTACCTCGGAATACCGAAGGTACTCTCCCTCTCCAAGTGAAGGGAGAGGAATCAACAAAAGAATGGGAGAATTCCAAAAATAGTTTGCAGCAATGCAGAAGGAATTATATTCTCTTAGAGGACAATAGTTGTTTGGAAGCCACACAACAAATCTCTGCTTGGTCCCAAGTGTCCAGATATCACACAAGTTCAAAGTGCTAGATTTTGAGAAATACAAGGGTGATTCATGCCCTCAAAGTCATTTGGCAATGTATGTCTGGAAAATGTCCACTCAGACGGACAATCCGAAGCTACCGATTCACCGCTTTCCAGACAGATTGAGGGGCAACGCTTCGTTGGTACATGAAGCTCAATCGTACAAATATCAACAATTTCTGAGATCTCAGAAATTCTTTCATTGAACAATATAAATTCAATTTGGACATGGCTCCCGATCAGGACCAACTCAGAGCAATGTTTCAGAAGGCTAATGAAACCTTCAAAGAGTACGTGCAAAGATGGCGTGAAATTACTGCTCAAATTTCTCCTCCTTTCGGAGAGAAAGAAATGACAAAAATCTTCCTCAATACATTGAGTTCATTTTACTATGAACTGATGGTTGCAAGCGCACCCAGTGATTTCACCGAGATGGTAAACATGGGAGTACATTTAGAAGAGGCAGTAAGTGAAAGATGTTTAACAAAGAACATTAAACCTTCAAGTTCAAGAAAAAGATGTGGAAGTTCCTTTCTGAAGAAGAAGAAACAAGACATCAATAACATATCTCTAGGTAAACAACTACAAATATTTTCACCTCGTCAAGCAACGATGGTATCTCCTATTATTACCTCAGTTGTAGCTCTGATGTATCAACCTCAGATTGTTCGAAGCTCTTCTAATCAACAACAGTATCAGCAAAGGTAGCAGAATCTTCAACAAGCTCGTTCATAATTTAACAACAATAGGTATTCCAAGGCTCCAGTAATTGACCCCATACCTACAACATATGCTGCTTTGTTTCCACTCTTACTATGAAAGGGACACATTCATACCAGGACTCCTGTTACGATTCTTGTTGTTCCCCCTCCATGGAAGAAAGCTGATCAATCTTGTCCTTATCATCAAGGAGGGAAGGGGCAGGACATTGAAAATTTCCTAGCTTTCAAATACGACAGCCAGAGACTCGTCAGAAACAAACTTTTATCTTTCACAGATATTAATCCAAATGTTCAAACAAATCTGTTTTTGCAACATGAGAAAGATTCGGTCAACTGTATTCAAGATAAGGAAATCCAAGGAGTTAACTTACTCTCTACTCCTCCGGGAATTATTAAAAACTTTAACATCCGAGCAATGAATGTCAATCTAGTTGCACTATATTCCAGATAAATTTTACATCATAATTTGCCACGACACAAATATCAAAGTTGCTCTGTCTACTCAACAAATGATCAAGGGTGCTCCTTTGTACAGGAAGCCCTTCAGCGACAAATGGATTTAGGATTGATTCAAGATTACCGTGAAATGGATGATCCTCAGATCAACATGGTTCAAATATTCAACATTCGCATAATGAATACCAGTTTAGTCAAATTGCACTCCAAGCACGCTAGACTTGGAATTTAATCAATGCTCGATTATCAGAACTGCAGAGGTTGTTCCGAAGGTAATCAATGGTGCGTAACAGTACAAAGAGGTATTCAAGCCTTATTGGACCATTGGTGGCTTCCAATTTACATGAATGAAGAAACTGGTCAGATAATTCTTAACAACGATACTCTGGCTAGACAAAAAACTTTCGACGTCGGAATACAAGATTCAAACAGAGTTAAGATGCATCATATACAAAGTCGATACGGTCTTTTGCTACCTCACAGTTATGAACACTGTGAGGTATGCTCAATGGATAAACGCGGATGTATCATAGTAGGCATGGATCTCCAAGATCAAATGGAGCAATGTGTCACTCGTCTCCAAGAATCACAGAATAACATGATACAGGAAGTTCCAGTAGTTGAACTTATGGACTATGAAATCGGTGAATAGATTATCAATATAATCCCTTTTATTGAAGAAAATAAATTCTTATATGTTCCCTTTGACAGCAGAAAAATCCCCAAGCCAACGCCAATAGAGGTTACTTTCGATAACCTAAAAGCTCGTTTAACCCCTTTGGTCATCTACTTACCAGGCTCAGTGCCTTATGCTTCGAAGAAAGCAATTACGTATAAGTACATACCAATAATCATGAAAGGAGGGAAAGAAGTACCCGTACCATCTCTTATCAGCATCGTTGATATCAGTAAAGTCACTAGAAGTGGATGAATATTCAACCGAGGATTTGAAGAAACTGCGAAAGGGAAGGAAACTCAAGTTGAGGTCATCAACCTGCTAATGGGTCAGACGAGTAATCTGGAGCCTACAACAAAGGATAAAGATGAAATCATTAGGTTGATCTAGAGAATGGAGTATATCATTGTGGATCAATTACTACAAACTCCTTCGAGAATTTCAGTGTTATCTCTTATGCTCAGTTCAGAAGCTCATCGAGAAGCATTACAAAGGATTCTGGAGCAGGCCTTCATAGAACCAAATGTCATCGTGAACCAATTCGACGGTATCGTCTCCAACATCACTAATTTCAACAATTTCGGATTTAATGGCGATGATCTTTCTGAAAAAGTAAGTAATCATAATACGGTATTGAACATTACTATAAACTATGGCAGCGATGCTCTAACCAGCATACTCCTAGTCACAGGTTCATCTCTGAATGTAATGCCAAAGTCCACTCTCACAAGACTGACTACTCAAGGTCCTCCTATGAGAAAAAGTGAAGTCATGGTCAAAGCATTTGACAGATCTCGAAAAGAAGTCATCGGCGAAGTGGATCTTCCTATAACCGTTGGACCTCACACCTTCCAAATTATATTCAAGTCACATCCGTGCGGCTTATAGTTGTTTACTCGGCCGACCATGGATTCATGAAGCAGGTGTTGTGATCTCCACACTTCATCAAAAACTGAGATTTGTGAAAAATAACAAATTGGTAACAGTCTTTGGGGAAGCCCTGATTGTTAACAACTTATCCTCATTCTCATATTTGGACCCAAAAAACGTCATTGGAACTCAGCTCCAAGCTATCTCTGTAAGCAACGAGGATCAATCGGAAATAGGAATGTCAATCACTTCCTACAAAGATGCTTTCCAAGCCCTAGAAAGCAACAATATAAAAGGCTGGGGTCAAGTCATAATTTCCATCAGCAATGAATCAAGGAAAGGTCTTGGTTGTTCTTCAGCAACAACAAAACCTACAGCAAAGGACGAAAACCTTGGTCCTATTAAAACCTTTTTCCATGGTGGAGGCTTCCTTCACCCTATCTCTCAAGAGATTTATGACATCGAGGAAAACAATTCGGAAGGCTCTGAAGATCCCGATGAAGAATGGAAAATATACTTTAATGAGGAAGGATACATTTCTCAGGACGAATTGCATAAGCCATTCAACTTGCCGATCTCCATTTCAAAGTATATTCCAAAAACAGAGGACATAGAAATCTCTGAATTACCTGTTACTCCTCACAACTCATTGGAGGACACTCCAATGACATACAACTTTGATTGTACATTCTAAGATTCAATGGATAATATACCCATATGAGAACCTTATCAGAAAAATTCGGGAGACAAACAACGTCATCTCAATGAATTTGCAACGATTGCAGTACAAGACTTTTTTAACTTTGCACTACCAGAAGTGAATGTCATTACTGAAGATGACTCATCAACTCCCACAAAAACGTGGGACACTTTAGGAAAACCATGTGGAAAATACGATTATCTCGTAAAGTACACTGCTCTCTCAAGTTCTCGCATCGATATCAAAGACATCCAGTCAACTAGATGGGAAAACTCTCCTAAGAGCATTGATGAAGAAACAACTGAAAATTTCTCGCATGATCTGTAATACCCTAAAATTTTACCTTTTATTTTCATGGCATCTAGCATATCACATTGCATACACAATTCCATATCATGGTACAAAGCATTGCATCATAACAATCATAGTTGAGGCATAAGGCTTGTGATCAATGACTGAAGAAATTGATGATCATCCAAAAGCAATCAAAGGGTCACATGGCTTCTCAACATCATTCAAAGGGTTCACAACATCCCACAATATCTCATTTGGTTACCCAAGTCTCAGAAAGAAGTGGATTGATCAAGCAGTTCAAGCAGTGCAACACCTCCCAACAAAAGAGGGTGAAATTAGGGTTTCTAATTAAATGAGCTTCCCAGTGAAATTTTGGTCAAACTTGATTTCATTGTTTTCCACATGATATTAAGTGTCTAGGCTTGAAATTTCATCCATTGAAACATTTTGGAAGGTCTTTAATTGATCAGTTACTTGAAAATCAAGGAATTGGGGAAAAGTCAACCAGGCTGAGGAAAAAGTCTACTCCTGGATTTTTGAGGTCAAATTCATGAAATTCAGGTTACAAGGAGTTTATGGACCAAATTTGATCATAAAATGACAGAGGGATCCTTAAAAATCAAGAAAATCAAGACTTACGATTTTTGGAAAATTAGGGTTTCCAAAAATGGCAAGTTTTGGCCATTTTGCAGCTAAGTTCAAAAGAGGCCTCCTCTCAAAATAAAAGTCAAATGAAAATTCCACTTGGGTTGTTTGAAAAAGGGCATCCTAAGCTTCAAATCCATAGGTGGAACATGCTCATGGGATTTAAATTTTAGAAGTTATGATCAATCAAAGTTTGATCAAACTAGGGAAAACTGAGGCAAAAACCAAGTCATGCCTTGCATCATGTGCGCGCCAGGAAAGTTATTTCCACAAAAATGTGGTGTGCAAGAAGTATGACTCAATTTCTCCATCAAGATGACCTCAAATGAAATTTTTTCCAACATCAAAGTTGTTCATTGTTGTCTCCTCTATAAGTTTCATGTTGGAGGATTTTTCATATGATCATTTGTTTGAGAGTTATGGTGGTTCAAAGGATAGTGTCAAACCTGGTCATGTCACAAGGCATCTTGCCCAAGCCAAGGAAATTCAATGCAGGCCCATGATGCAGCATTGTGGCATGATGTTCAAAGATACAATTGATGTGTTTAGAGGTCATATTCCATGTTGGGTTGAACTATAAAATTGTTGTATGAATCATCCTATTTGATTTGAGCACAAGGATGTTAGGGGTTAGTAGCTTGATTATGAAGAAATCATCCATGGAAGAACAACATATCAAACTAGTTTTCTTGCATGTTAAGGCATTGTATCATGTGATGAATTCAAGTCAGTTCATCTTGTATACTGCATTCAACAAGTTATGATCATAGTGTTTCATCATTTAGAGTGCAAATGGTCCCATGATTACATACACACCATATTGCCATGCATCTCTTTTCCAAAATCAAACCAAATGACCAATTTCAGATTTGATCAAGCATGATGCACAACTTGATCAATTCAGTTCCATTTCCATCACTTCACCCTCACCATAATTAATGTGAACACTATAGTACATGATCAAATTCGAGCAAGGCATGTTCAGCTTCATACCATTGATCCACACACCTTCAAATTGAACATTGCACCTCAAGTTAAGAGCTAACTCTAGTTCTAACCATCACCTAGAGTTAGTTATAACTAACTATGGATATATAAGCCAATGATCTAACTGAATTACACAGACTTCATTTTTGCTCGAAACTGCACCAAAATTCACACTCTGACTCTCTCTGATTTTGCTCTAAGTGTGAAGGTTTTTCCATTGCATTTTTCTCCAACATAGCTTCATTCTTCATCTACACTCCTAAATCATCATCAATTCATCATGAGCACCATCTTGTGATCGAGTTCCATGGTAGAATTTAGATGAAACTCCAAGAACCAACTCCGCATCGTTTCTGCACTTTCTTCAATTTCATCAAGATTACACAAGCTCTGAGTGTTTATTTCACTCCATAGAATATCTAGAACAGGCATAGAACATAATTGGATCTTCACCTCTGGTTTTCTTAAAAAAATTAAAGATCTTCATCTCAGGTTTTCATCTTGATTCTCATGGCTTAATTGCTTGCATTTTAGTTTATTTTATGTTATTTGAAGCTTAATAGAAGCATTGCAATATCCAGTTAGTTGATAGACATCTTAAATGTGTAGATGCAGTTTTGTAGGTTGAAATGCATGGCTTCGATTCAGCTAGTTCTTGAATGAGAAATGAAAATAGGACTTGGATTCTTAATGTACTCAGTGAGACAATTGCAGTGATGGTCATAGTTTTCATTTTGTCCATTTTCGGGCTAAACCCTAACCAGAGGTCACCGAAGAAGATGATCGGAGGTCACTTCTAGTGACCTGAACAATGGCCTAATATTTGTGTTGAGTTTAAGTCCTGACCATCAGATCTTCTTCATCCTACACTCATGATCTTGCCAACATTTTAATGAACACTTGCCCCTCACATGCCTGGTTTTGTGAAGCTGAGTGTTATGGTGTGCTTGTGTCTAGCTTCATGCCATGTGTCTTTTGTCTGATCCAGATGATTTATGTACTTTGACTATGATAAGGTGCATTAGATCAATAAGGCCCAAGGTGGATCAACACTTTGACTGAATCTCCATTGCAAGCTTATGACTTCAGCGTGTTGTGGATTGGACCTAGAAATGATTTTTACACCTCCATATTCTCATGCCCATTCATTTTCAACTAGGAACCATCTCTATATGCATCTCCCTCTCCATTTTCTTTTCTTTTATTTTTCATATTAATTCCAGTTCAATTTTTAATTTGTAAAAATTCCAAATCTTCACCAAATATTCTCAAATAATTCACACATGATTTCCAATATTTTACCAAATTTTAAATAATTTTTAATTTCCATTTTCTGTTATTGTTTGACTAGAAATTAATTTCCATTTTTATTTCTTTTGGAATTTCACTATTCTTGAACACCTTGCCTTCACAATTTTATTTCTCATAGGACAAAAATTGTATGTATCCCATTCTTTTTTCCTTATTCATAGGACACATTAAAATCCTTAAAAATATTTTTACCTTATTTTTTAGGTCCTGTTTGGTTCTTGTTTTAGTCCATTCTTTGAACTTGTCCTTTCAAAACCCTAATTCCATTTGCACCTTCACTTGAGTGAGTAAAAATGCCAATTTTTGTGAGATCTTTTAGAGATGTGTTAGACCCTAGCTTAAGATCTTGAATGTCAATTTTCATATTTTTTTCATGTCATTTGGTATTTTTTAGATATCTTGTGTTGCAAGTCACTTTTTGGTCCTTATTTTCTCATCCTTCTCATTCCCTTTTGATAAGGTATTTATGCCATTCATTTGAGGTCATCAATTTTAGTTCCTAAGGTCCCATTTAATGTCTTTAGATCATTTGAATCCATTATAGGTCCTCACACTTAGAATATTTGGTTTACTTGGTCCATAAGCTTCACTTGTGTTCATGTATGCCATCTTTGCCCTAATTCACATTCTTCTTCCATCTTCACCTTTCTAAATCAACTTTATGAGTATGATAGTCATGTTATATCATTATTATACATCTTATGAGTTTCCCATATCTCTTATCATGTCTTTATTTTAAGTCATAAGTCTTTATGCTTCATTTTGGTTTACTTTGGTACATAAGACTTCAAGATCAAGTTTGTTTGTTCCTTAACCCTAATGTACTTTATCCATGTTCATTTGTGGTAAGTTTTTGAGTTTAATCTTAATTTTTACTTTTCATTAAGCCATTGGTTTTGGTATGGGAAGTTCAAATTTCATTGATCATGTTTGACTTTTTTTATTTCTAAGTTCCTTCATCCTTTTGAAATCACTTGTTCAATTCTCATTCTTTCATCCTTCAATCTTATGTTTGAATCTCTTTCTTTCAACTTTGATTTACATCTTGAAACACTTTCATTTGGTGTTAGATTCAGGTTTTAACATTCACGTTTAACCTCATTCAAATTTACCTTGCATAGTCATTCAAATTTCTCCATCTAACTTCATCCTTGTTTCCTTTAGGGTTTAGTACCTCATTAGGGCATAGTTTGTTAGTGTTAGGTATTGTAACCTTAGAACACTTTAATGGGGTTTAGCCACTGACTTTATAAGTTTTTTATCATGTAGGATTCTTTAGACTTAGGTATTATCCTTAGGGAGTCCTTAGTGCCTTCATTTATCTAGTGTGAGCTTTGTTTGAGCTTTTGCCATGCTTTATGTTCTTCAATATGCTTTGAAAAGATAACCTTTGTTTTGTAGGGAGGTTGAGGTAATCCTTGTTCAAACAACTTCTTCTTCATCTCTTTATGCTTTCTAATTGTATTTTCCTTAACACTTTGTGCTTTTCTTGCATAGGTTTCCCCTTTCTTAGGAACAACTTAACTTCCTTAGGAAGTAAGTTGAGTTCTAGTTTTCTCTTTCCTTATTTTCCTTTTCTCATTAGGATTAGAAAGCCACATAAACCATTAGGATCTCCTTTTGCATGAAATAAACAATTTAGGGTTGTGTCTTAGTCCCCCTTAGTTTGTCCTTTTGCAATTTGAGTCTCTCCTTCCCATCTCATAAAATAAACAGTGAAAAAAACACCTAATGAAGGTCGAACTTTCTCGTACGCCAGGAGACTTTGTCGTGTGTTACTTATACGCGTCCTATTTCGGGGAGAGGTGTAAGGCATCTACCATGATGGATAGGTCTTAGTATGAGAATGTTTCACAAACACCAAAATCAAAAACACTTCTCTAAAAGACAAACAACAAACAACACTCGTCTTTTCCTACGAGAGTTCTTTCTCACCTCATTCACTCAGAGCACGAACTTGCGGCGACTTGTCTCATTTGCAAGACCGAAAATGAACTCGTTCAAGGCGAGCATGCAATACCTGATCATAGACATAAGCAGTTCCAGCTCATAAAAACACAAATAAATAGTTCCCTCCTTAGTTAGGCGAACTATGTCGACTCTGATGAGGTACGTAGGCAGCGGGTAGGACCCGTTCGAGCACATTCTTTATTTCCCCTACATTTTCCCATTTTCTTTTTGATCTTTTTTTCCAGTTCCCTTTCTCATTCAAGTTCAAGTTAGCAGCTCTTTTGTTAAGCAACATTTTATTTCTCACCCTTTGAAACAAACAAACAAGCGTGGATCCTGTCGGGTACGGCGGACGGTCTGGGGTGCTAATACCTTCCCAGATCGTAACCGACTCCTGAACCTAGATATTTGGTTCGCAGGACATTGTCCTTTCCTTTTCTCTTAGGTTTGTGTAGCATTACCTTTTCCATTCACTCGGGACAAAAATTCCTGGCTGGCGACTCTATCTTTTCCGCGCCACTTTCGCGTTTGTACTAGGATTAAAATCCAGAGAGCGACAGTTGGCGACTCTGCTAGGGATCGAACCCATATTCTCTGGTTCCCCTTTGAGAGTCAATCCCAGCGTTTGTTTTGTTTCTATTTCTTTGGGTGTCTATTTGTTTGCTGTTGTGTGCTTTAGTTTAGCTTTACTGTTTTCGTTTACAATTTTGCTTAACAGTTCTTTACTTTATAGTATTTATTTACTGTTTTCAGTATTTATTTTCCATGCATCATATATACTGGACTGTGTTGGTTTGGTTTTTTCTGTGGGTTGGGAGTTACTGTGAGATAAGCCAAATACCCGACTTGAGTGCACCATAGGATTAGCGTGGACAAACATTGTACTCGCATGGTTACATGATGAGTGCCGATGTGTTCCACACCTAGATTGCGACCGTCTTGGGACTGTTTTGTGTGGAGTTTTTTCCCACTTCAGGATATGACCTCGATAGTTATGTGCATCTGGTGACCGATCTTCGAGAACCTTAGTGGAAACACCTCTCTCTAGTGATGATAGTGGCAGACCATATTTGTTGGCAAACCCACTCGCATCTGAGGGTCCACTAGGAACTCGCATAGGATGGTCCGGTTCTCTCATAGGATCTCAGTTAAAGCAAACTGTTTGTATGACGATAGTGTACCCTTTGGGATGAATATACTATTGTTTCTCGATTCAGTGCTTGAAGCTGAGGACTTATGAGGGATGCTTGTTTCCTTGGAATCAACTAAGACCTTCCTGAATAGTATATAATGCCTAACCGCTTCCCTGATTTGGTCATGAGCCATTTCTTGAAAATGGTGAACGTATTATTGCTATTCAGATTTGAGAGTCCGTGATGTTGACCTGTGTAGCACACCCGTGATATGGGAGGGGTTTACAGGTTTGCAGGAACCCTAAAACTTCAAACATACCCATTTTTCCAGTACTGTTCAATATTGTGATCCGGTTCTTTGTATCCTTGGTTCTGAGATCTGGGATTCCTATTCAGAGGAATTGTTATGGTGATGTTATGACCCTACACATATACATGAATATATGATTGACACACCACATACACGTCACTGATCACTTTCCTTGCCTTGAATATGCATCATAAGATCATTAATCATTTGTGTTCTTTTTCATTCTCAGGGTTCACACTATTCCCGGTTCCCGGTCATACTTCTGCTTCAGAATGGATTTGATCAACCAGGTGGTGTCTCTTATTACCCCGGGTCATCTGAGATACTTCAAGGAGAAATATGGTGATATTCTGGATTTGGTAGTTGATTTGGATAGTTCTCAAGGAGCGTCATTCATGCTTTATTGCAGTACTATGACCCACGACTCAGATGTTTCACCTTTCACGACTTTCAATTAGGCCATCTACTTGAAGAGTATGTTGAGATTTTGGGGGTTCCAATCCAAGATCAAGTTCCTTTCAATTCAGAGATGACCAGACCAACTCATTCTAACATCGCCAAAGCTCTTTATTTGAGCTCATATGAAGTGACTGACAATATGATTGCTACCAAAGCGGGGGTGCTTGGTTTATCTCTAGAGTTTCTGGTTAGAAGAGCTGGAGAACTTGTTGTGACAAATCAGTGGGATTCAGTTTGTGCCATCCTAGCATTGTCCATATATGGGATCATCCTATTTGCAGATATGGATAAATTCATGGACATAAACTCCATCCATTTGTTTGTGCTGAAGAATCTGGTACCCACTCTCTTGGGTGACCTATATTATTTAGTACATCACAAGTACGAGAGTAAGCGGGGTGGTCTAGTTAGGTGTTGTGCTCCCCTATTCTACAAATGGTTTGTGAGACACCTACCTACCCCTGAGGTCTTCACTGATCCCAATACTGTTTGGGCCCAAAAGCTAAGTACGCTGTCTTCCAGAGACATTAGATGGTTTACCTTGAGGATGAAAGGGAAGAACTTCATTGCTAGTTGCAGAAACTATCTCAATGTGCCCTTGTTAGGAGTATCAGGGGGTATCAACTACAACCCCATTCTTTTAAGAAGACAATTGGGGTACACCCTCAAAAAGGTCCCTGATGAATCAGAATTATTCCAGACTTTCTATTTCTCGGTGAAGGATAATCTTCTGTTGGTTAGGAAAGTTGTAGGCTCCTGGAAATTGATCAAAAGGAAAGGAACAACGTGCTTGGGTAAAAGCAACAATCAAATGTTCCCCGAGTTCGAATCTTGGATAAGGGAGAAAGCTCAAGTGTCCCTAATCCCTTTCTCTACACTAGTTCTACCCCCTGCAACTGTACCATTGGGAGACTACCAGAAGCTGGAGGCTTTGGTCCTACAACTTAGAGTAGAAAATCAAGAAGCTGACAATTCCTGTCAGAAGTTGATGATTCAGAACTAGAAGCTAAAAAAGAGAGATCATCAGGCTGAAGAGGCGGTCAAGCTCAAGCAGTAGGACTTTGAAGAACGAGGGCTCTACTTCAAGAAAAGGGGTTTAGCTGAGATCCACAAGGCGAGTCAGCGCCGAAAGGATAAGAAAGCCTTAGACGAAGCCAATGAAGTTGTAACCCTTTGGCAAGAGAAGTGGGAGGACCATTTGAGAAAACAAAAGGAGATGGAGATTGGGTATAAGCTGAAGATCAAGAGCCTTCAAGAGACTCTAGATGAGCATGGAAAGCCACTCCAGAAAGTCCATGAGCAATAAAGAGATTACCTTCAGAAGATGACCAAGAGTCAACAAGAAGCTGAAGACATCTAGAAGGAGTTAGAAGAGCTGAAGCTTCGGGCCGAAGTTAAGAAAGTCAAGAATGAGTCGAGCCTTAGCAAAGAAACGGAAGAGGTATTCCTACAACAGATCAACGAACTGCATGCTTCCTTCGATCTAAGGGATCTTCTTAATCAGAAGCTCATCCACGAGTCGAATCATCCAAATATAGCCCAGCTGTTCCAGGATGTCAAGCGTCTTAGCTGGAGGTTGCAAGATGTAACGCCCCGATTCGATTATTTCCCATTTTGTTGAGTCTTTTATTTAAATTGAGTAATAATTATTTCAATTGTGAAATTGGTGCGTTTATGTGTTATGTTGATGTGCGATATTATTTTTACCGTTTTGAGAATTTTCGGGTAAAAATTAGATTGGAGGGTATTTTAGACATTTACTAATTAATGATAAGTTAGAAATTAGGTAGAATTAGAAATTGTGAGAAAATGATATTTTGTTGAGAAAATAGAAAATAGAAAATAGAATAGAAATATAAAGTTATAAGTTGTGAGAAAAAGAAAGAAAAGAGAGAATAGAATGAAATAGAAGAGAAAGAAAAGAAAGAGAAGAGAAAATAGGAGAAAAGAGGAAAAGTTGAAAATCATCAAGATTGTTCCTAGAAATCGAAACAATCGGGTAAGCGTGTGAAATATCATTATCTTAACTTTGTGTATGATTATGTATGTGTTAGAATGATTGGGTTTTTGTGTTGGAAGAGTTTAGAGAATGTTAGGTTTTAGAGTTTTTGGTGAAAAACTAAGAAAATGGTAGATTAATCGGTTAGAACTTGTTATAATTGAAGTATGTTGTTGAATATATGTTATTGATCATGTTTATGGAAGTTTCTTGGAGTTTTGGAAGTGTTTGTGAGGATTGTTGCGCAATTGAGATGTTCTGAAATCAAAGCTCTCGCTCAGCGAGTTTTCCAGAGATTTTCTCGCTCAGCGAGCGAGCAGGTCGCTCAGCGAGCTGGGGGTTTTTGGTTTGGTGTTTCCTTTGGTTTGTAACTTGGGTTTCGATTATCCATTTTTAGTGTTCTTTATATCGTTTTGAAGCTAAAAACATGTAGAATTTATTGATGCTAAAATATGTAGTTTTTAGCCGACTTTTAACTGACTTTTCCAATAAAAGGTAATTGAGTTAATTATGGAATTCTGGTATTGGTTATGTTATAGTGGCCGTTTGGCAAATAAATGCATTGCGTGGAATAAATAAGAATGCATGTTGATGTGAATGAATTTGTTGCCGTTTGGCGTAATTAATATGAATGTGTATGAATTGTTTGTGATTGTATGAGATGAATGCATAATTATATTGTGAATATGGTATGCATTTTCAAGAATGTTGTGTATCATTTTGTATGTGAAGCATAATGTATGCATTCTTATGTTGTGGGATTCTTTGTGAATCCGTTGTAACATCGTGTGTCCGTGTGGAGTGTGAGCGATGATTACAACATGATTGTGTGCCCGTGTGGGATGTGAGCAATCAGATTGTGTGCCTATGTGGGGTGTGAGCAATCCATAAACATTGTGTGCCCATGTGGGGTGTGAGCAATGGGTGAACATCGTATGCCTAAATGGGAGTTACTTTAGGTAACGAGCGATGGTTCCAATAGTTCCCGAGTTAACTTGAGATGATTGAGTCGGTACCGCATTGCATTTGCATAGAGTCGTGAGTCGGTATCTATGATTTGCATTTATCATCTATAATCGAATATTGGCGAATAAACATGAATAATATATGTTTATGCAGAGTGATTGATATTGGTGAATAAATATGGATATATATATATATATATATATATATATATATATATATATATATATATATATATATATATATATATATATATATATATATATATATGTTTATGTGAAATAGTGAAATTGTGCATGATAAACACGCTTGGTTTGTTTATATATACATTGTGATGTATATGTGTGATGAGTAATGAATTGTGGTGAGAAATGTATATGTGTATTTTTATGTTGAGATATATAATTATATGCATTGTTATTATGATAATATTTCTCACCCTTATGCTGTTTTATGATGCTCTATGAGGCATTGCAGAGTAGGTTTGCTGGAGGTCTTTTGTGAAGCTTGTCTTCATTCTATTGGTCGGTTGGCTCTAATATGTAGCACCGGGTAGCTAGGGTCGGCTTGATGTCTTTTGTGATAAATTTTGTGTAAACATGAATGTTTTATGTAAACATGAATATTTGGTGAATCAAACTTGATTATATCTTAGTGATGAATGTTTTATGTAAACATGAATATTTGGTGAATCAAACTTGATTATATATATATATATATATATATATATATATATATATATATATAAATATAAATAAATATATATATATATATATATATATATATATATATATATATGTTTGATGTGATTAATGTTTAGTTTCCGCTGTTATAAGAATTTTGAGATATGGGTGTAAGGATTAAATTCCTTTGGTGCAAGTTACCCCATTATTGCATATCGTTTTATGAGCAGGTGTTGTATGTTTTAATTTCATGTACAATGTGGCATGCCTCTTTTATACCATGTTTTAATTATACTCTGATGAAATTTTCTATATGTGCCTATTGTTCGCTTGTGTTTTTGGCGAACAACCTCTAGTTTACCAATTTCTTGGAAATGGGTTACTTATAGGACCAACCACACAAGTCCTAGGACACATGTGCTAAATTCTTAGGGTTAGTTTCTTAATGTATGAGTCTTATTAGTTTCCTTATATGCTCTGTCGAAAAGTTCCCAACGAAGTTGTTCTTTCTTGTATTGGAGTATATATTTGTGTGTATAATAAACTAAAAGAAAAACTTAAAGTTTGCATTTAAAGGATTTCTGGAATATAAACTTGCTTGAAAGTAAATTGCTTTGAGAGTAAATTGCTTGAAAGTAAACAAAAACATAAACTTAAACAAGGAATGAAGGATAAATCTAAATTTTATAACTGAAAGGTAAATGGTGTTTACACGTACATTTTCTAGACAATTCTCCTTTCTCTTACACACGAGTATTAGAGTAATTTTTATAGAAATGTTGTATAGAATTTCACAAACTTTACACAAAGAAAACTATCCTATTTATATACAAATAAAATAACCGTCGAATAATGGTCAATTCCTAAGAATTCACCACTTGGCGCTCTGCATGTCAATAATCTCTAAGACTCCTCCATGTATCTTCTACCAAGCAAGACTATTAAGAACTGACTGTTAACTGGCGAAATGACGTATCCTCTTGTCATGTCGAGTTCATTTAAAATTCAAATAGTCCCAACGTCTCCTTCGTCGAATCCTTGCCTTCATATCTCTTGTCGAAAACATGAGAGGATTTCCTAGTAGTGATGTGAAAAACTTCCTAAATGACAACTCGTCCACTCTTTCGACAGACAATTGTTCGTCATATCGTGAACCAAATCATCACAAACCTTCTTAAGATTCTGGACATGTTTGGAAGAAAGAGTGATCTTATCCTGTCGAATATCTTCACAGCCACGTACATCATTTATTCAAACTATAATGAGATGAGGAGTGCTGAGAAACTGCCATGTCAGATAATGGTGACGTGTAGGGAACACAATTGACAAATCCATCAGCTACTAAGACTCTCCTTTATCAAACCCATGGTGTCGAAATTGTGTATATACAAATTGCCCCCCCCAACAAAGGTATTTCGACTGACTTTTGGAGAAAGCATCTTTGCTGCCGAAACCTTTATTTTGACTCCATGTCTTGCATCAAATGCATTGATCTTTGAGATCTTGATTTTATCTTGGATTAAATGTGTTTGATTCCCAAAATCTCACTTTTGTCAAATCATAAAAAGTAATCATAAGATTCTCCAGCCTTTCACATCTGGCCCACGTTCTTGGACATGATCCCCATAACTCTACGAAACCTAGGTCTGCCATACTCTTTTCAACTTCCACTACCTTTCCACATCCACTAACGTGTCGACACGTTCCATAGCCGTTTGAAAAACTCAAATGTTTTTTCCCCAATTTCTAATATAAATACCCCTCTTCTTCCTTCTGAAAAACTTTCGCTCACCATAACTTACATTTCAACTCTCTTTCTTCTCAAATACTTAGCCTTTACTCCTTCTTGCTCAAATTTCTTCATCATCAACAATGGCAACTTCAAGCAAACAAAAGGAAAAGAACACATCAGCTCTCCCCTGCGCACACAAAATTCTTGGACCAAAGATTGTGGGCAACCAACAATACGTCCCAGAACCCCTAAATAATAGGGAGAAAGCCAACATCTACTATTCCCAGGTACTCATTCATCTTTTAATATCTGGAAAGTGCCACGCCATGCTAGGCCCTCTTTCTAACCCTAACACTGACCAAACTCGTCAAAAGAGTTTTTTCCTACTTATTCCCGTATAAAGCCCATAGGTGCAGGAAAAACACCCAAGTCTAGTGATAAATCACCGAAACCTGTTGAACAAAACCCTGAATTGGCTGCCCTAAATTTGACATATTTGAATCAGCCTAGGATTTTTAGAAGTTGTCCCTGGTCGAAAGACCCCTCTGAATATGTAGAATGGGTAGAGAAAATTGAAAAGGTTAAGGGCAAGAACTGGAAGAAAATTGGTATTTATGACTTAATCCAGTTGTCGAAAGAAGGACCTGGCTACTGCACCAACATGATCCTTGCTTCCCTCTACTTTTGGGATAACACCTACAACACCTTTCACCTTCCATGCGGAATGGTAACCCCTACTCTCTTCGACCTAGGCGCCATAGTAGGCCTTAGTCCCCTAGGGGCAACTTTCGACCCAACTGTGCTGGACAAAAACACCATAGCTTTCGAAACCAATTTTGCTTCATATTCCCCCTTTATTGCCCATTACCATGACAAGGATTCTGCTGATGTATCGGATATAAAACACATAGCCTTCCTTACCCTCTGGCTGTTGAAGTTTGTGTTCTGCACAAGGTCTCTTCAAGTGGCCAAAAAATACATCACCCTAGCCAATCAGCTCCATGCTGGTATGAACCTGCGCCTCAGTGAATTGATTTTGGCCAATCTCTATGAGTCCTTCAGTGAGAGCGTCGAATCCATCAAACAGATCAAAGACAAGGCCAATCTCAGTCTGGCAGGCCCATTTTGGCTTCTTCAACTATGGCTCAACGCCACTTTCGAATCTGGTCTTCTTGACAAGGGTCTAGTGGACGAAGAATATGTCAATGACAGACACGTCGAATGGACAAGACTGGCGCAACTAACTCCTTCTGAAGAGGGATTAGGTCTTCGACGATCTTTCATGAATTACATGAACATGTTCACTAATAGCTACATCTTCAAGGAAAGCATGGCACCTTTCGCCAATAGGACTGTCGGACCCAAGTGGTTCACCAGACAACTCCCTGTGAAACACAAAAAGGAAGAGGACAATTTTCTAGCCATATGGAAATTGTTTCTTACACCCAAGCTCCTGCCCACTTGCCCTACTATGTCCAATTCCAAAGTGGCCCTAATAGTTTATCAGCCAAATTTAGTGGCTCGAAAATTTGGGCTGATACAACTGAAGCCAAGATCCATCTATCCCAAGAAAGGATCTATTCTCTTCTACAATTCGTTCTCCACCAAGTCGAAGAGTATAGAGCTTTCAGAAAAAATAAATGATGATGCTCTGGAGATTCAGCCAGTGGTCTTTCGACCAATCTTCCTTTGCACTCAGGAGTTCGACGTTTGGTGGAAAGAGTATTACCTCACCAGGTTTTATGATGCATCTGACTTCAACACTCTTCTGACCAATGCCTTTGCTTTCGTGCAGGATCGAACCAAGAAAGGTACCCAACAACATGTTAAAGAGATTCGGAAATTCCAAAATATTTTGAAACAATTTATAGGCCAGATGATCTTAGACGAACTATAGGCGAAGCAGTTGTGACTCTGAAGCATAAATTTATAGAAAAATTGGAGAAGTTGGCATTGCCCTCATACATCCCCCTAGAGGCGCGTTATAACTTTGAGCCCACATTTTCCAGATTGGTTCGTATGTGGCTCCGACTTAAAATTGCTTCAAGAGTCACGAAAAAAGCTTACTGATCGTGTGGTTCCAACCAAATATCATCTGGATAATTACCTAGTCACCTTCATATTGGAATAGAACACATTCGCGTGGAATCTACCATTCTTGAAGGTGTAACCATGATTTCGACTTCATCTTTGTATTCATATCTATGTTTTAGTTTCTTATTTTTTTCTAACTTCTCTCTCTTTTCAGCTGCTAAGATCACTGGTAAGAAGAGCGCCGTTGAAGACAAACCTGGAAAGTCCACCAAGAAATCCACCTCCACTTCAAAAAAAGGTTCTTTTCTATCCTTTTGCAAAGAGACTATTTCAGTTATGCAATTATTTTAGTCTTAGGCTTATTGAACTTTCTTTGATATTTTAGATGAGTTGAAAGCCACCTACTCCTCAAAAAAGAAAGGTAGAGGAAGTGAAGGTGCCTTCTGAAGATTCTGGTGACGAATCTCCAGACCTACAACCCTTGAAAAGGAAGAAGCCTACCAAAATAAAGACGGTCGCTGTCGTACCCCGAAAAATACGACCTTACGCGATCCGAAATGGACGGAGCCGCGCGCCGAACGGACTGAAGAGTCGCCACCTAATTCTATTTATTCCCGGAGAGGGAAAGGGGAGATATAGATACAACCCGGGAGGAAAAGGATGAGGACAAAGGTCAACGGAACCATTGTCTGGGTTCGGGAGTCGGTTATGCAGGGGGAAGGTATTAGCACCCCCTACATCCATCGTACTCGATGGGAACCATCTAAGTTAACGCGCGAGAAAGGATGTCTATGCTTAAACGAATTGCCTGCTAGAGGGAAATGAGTTGAGTTATAAGTTAGATTGACCCTAGGTGCTCGACAAGGATTGAGATCCTCGTGCCTACGTACTCCCGTGTGCAATGGGAAAGTCAGAGCCTCGTAGTTCGGCCTACTAAGGGTAATGGATGTTGATTTTATTACCTTTCGTCGATGAAAGGGTTTAGGAGTTGAAATGCACTAAAGACTATGGATAGTTTATCTCTCCCAACAAGACGGGTGTCCTGCGTCGAAATAATCGGAGCGAGTAACGAGAGCTCGTTATCCTCCTTTCTACCGCTTAAGGCTCGTGGCGTACAAATCTTCTCGTATTATTAAAGTGTTTTATTTCCTAAGACCGCTTGACGTTGGATCAAGGGTTTGGATCTAATCGAAACGTTTTGGTTTTTTGAGGTTTAGAGGGTGCATGCAATTGGAGGTTATTTTTGTGGTTTTGTTAGCGAGGCACAATGCGCTCGGCTCGCAAAGTAAGGTGGATCCTAATAAACGAATAAAGATAACTGGAAAATAATGTGCAAGTGTGCAAGTGCAATCGCTTGGCGTTGGACCAAGGATTCAGAATTAAATAAAAATGCGGAAAATAAAATACGTACAAAGTAATGGGAGAGGGGTACAAAATAAATACAGGGGATTGCGAGAAATAAAGGGGTCTCGTTGTAATTAGCCCAAGAGAAAGCGTGTGTGCAGTGTGTTTGAACTATTCGAAGGCGTTCGACCTGTTTGATCGGGACACAACTATTCGAAGGCGTTGGACCTTTTTTCGAGCGCAACTATTCGAAGGCGTTGGACCTTTTCGGGACGTGACGAAATTTTGTTCGTGAACTGCCTTAGAATCGGTTCAAAATGGGAACCATTCTATAAGGAGTCGAATCGATACTTTTTAAAATGCGAAAAAATAAATAAATTAAATGAATTGAATTGTTAGAAAAAATAAAATAATGAATATAAATAATAAATGAATTAAATAATATCAAGGATAATAAAATGAATTAAATTAAAATACATGTTTGTTTGTCGGAATAATAAAAATGAAAAATTAATTACAAGGAGGGCCTCATATTGACCAAAAATCACCGATTAGAATCGGGCGATAAATTGGCCGTTTAGTATATCATTGGCCGCAAAAGAAATTAAATACAAATGGAATGAATAAAAATGAAACTATAATATTATGTAAAACGTGAGAAAAATTTTTAGTAAACAAAGAAATTAAATAACAAATAAGGAGTGTAGGTCAAATTTTTGAGGGTGTTGACAGAAATTCGTATGGGCCTGGCCCACTTAACAACCAATAAAATGCATAAATGAAAAGGGGTCGTGCAATCTGGGAGTGCTGATAACAAATATAATTCATATGGGCTGAGCCCGAAAATAAAGAAAACAAATTAAATTAAAAAAGTAAAATAAAAGAGGGTCACCATGTTGTGTTAGTAAGATGAAACAGGTGATTCTAAAAATGCAGCGTCAACAACCTAATAGGTATTTTGAAAACATATATAAAAAAAATAACAGACTACTTTTAAAGAAAAATAAAGAAAGAAAATGGTGGAATAATCTATTCAACTCAGCTAAGTCCATATGTGACTAATAAATAAAAAAGTATTAAACTTCTTATAATGTCATAAAATAAAAATAATAAAAAGCAAAAGGAAAAAAAGAAAGGACAATGAAATTACCCCTTATCCACAACACGTTGTTACCTTATCTCGCGATCTCCTTCTCCCGCGGCTCATCTTTCTGTCTTTCTCACGCGGCGCTTCTCTCAGTCTTGCTCTCTCAGTTGTATCGGCGGCTCTTGCAGTTTCGAACGGTGTTTGAACTCAGCTTCCGCGGCGGTTCGGATGCATTACGGTGTTGGAGGCGCGACTGTTCTTTGCGTTGAAGGATTCGCGCGGTTCTCTCTGTCTCTTTCGATCTCCGTCGCGAATCTCTCTCTCAGTTCTCTGCTTCGACTTCGCGGTTTCGTTTGGGTGGCTTGAATCGACGGCGCCGGTGGAGAACGGTGGCTTGAGATTTTGGTGGTTTGCGGCGCGATTTGGGGTTTGTGTTTGTCCTGTTTGAAACGGTTTCGTCACAGGTTGGGTTTTACGGTTTTTTTGCGATGAAGATGGTTTTTTGAAAGTGATTTCATGGTTGGTTTTGCGGCGGCCGGTGATTTGGTGAAGATGGGCTTGTTGCGAGATTTGTTCACAGGTGAGCGGTTTGAGGTTTAACGGTGAAGGAGGTTTCTTTTGCTATCGTGCTGAATCTCTCTGCGTTTTTTCCGACTCTGAAACTCAAGATTCTGCTTTTTTGTTTTTTTTTTGGTTTGAAAAAAAAAGTTTAATGAAGGCCAGGTTCGTGTTTATGGTTGCGGTTTGATTCGCGGATGTTCTTGGGTTGCATTTTGGAAGGTTTGTCTGCAGCTGGGTTTGATGAAAGTGAAACGGTATCAAATGGCGTCGATGAGGTGAAGGTTCAATCGGTGTTAATGGTGTGAGTTGCGGTTCTGTGAGTTGTTGTCAAAACAAAGAAAAGCAGAAAGTGATTTGTTGAAGGTTTGTTTTGTTTAATGGAAGGAGGTTGTTTTGAAGCTGCGAAAAGGATGGTAAGTTTGCTAATGTGCTATGGTGTTGAGATGAGAAGGAGCGTGGTTGTTTTGGAAAAGGTTCTGTGGAGAGGATGGTGGCTGGAGGTTTGGATGGTAGTGGACGAAAATGGAAGGCCGGCGGGTTTTGGGTGAGTTCAGTGTTTTCTTTTTATGGTTCTTGCTTGTGGTTTTGTATTGATTTGCTGTGAGAAAAAAAAAAAGGTTAGAAAATAAAAGTTGTATTCTGTTTTTTGTGTGAAGGTTTTGAGACTTGGTTTTGTATCAGCTTTATAGAGTTTTATTCTAGTTTTCCAAGCCCCCTTAAAAATGAATTGAGAGACTGATTATATAGGGAAAATGGTGATTGTTGGCTTTGTTTTGGATAGAAAATAGGTTGTTATGGTTGCTGCTATTTGCACAAAATGAGTGGAAATGCTGATATTGTTTTTGCTTTCATTCTGTACATCATGTACGTTTCTTTAATAGCTGGCAGTGATGAAAAAAGTGGGGTCATAATGAAATGTAATGCTGAGGATGAGAGTGGATATCTGTTGCATTTGGTTGCCTGTACGTACCACTTAATGGATTTGTGAAAAAGATACCTCTTGAGTTGAGGTGGTGGTCACATAGGTGAATGCATAAAAACAAAATTATAATAATAACAATTAGTAATAACAATAAAAATTCTAATAATAACAAAATAATAAAAAAAAAAGCATAATATAATAATAATAATAATAGTAATAATAATAATAATAATAATAGTAATAATGAACATAATAGCTATAATAAGAAAATAAGAATGAAAATAAAGGAAATTTTTTTTTGTACTTTTGAGTAATTAATAGAGAATAAAAACAATGGATCATAAATAAAAGTTAATAATAATAATAGAAATAAAATGAGATGGGAAAATAAAGGACCATAAAAAGTAATAATAATAAATCAATTAAAAATGAAGTTTTCTTGTAATTTGTGTAAATAATAAAAAGTGGTAATAAAAAAAAATGACTTTAATAACCGAAAAAAAATAAAAATAAATAAATAAATAAATAAATAAATAAAATAAATAAAAAATAAATAAATAAAATAAATAAATAAAAAATAAATGGAAATATTTATAGAATTTTGTGATAAAAATATTAATGGATAATGCATATAATAATTTAGAAAAAAAAAACTTCCACATAACACAATGGTTGTACAGTAAAAATAAAATGGTGCGGGTAGGACAAATTTGGGGTATGACAGATGCCCCTATCGAATTGGCTTAGACCGAGTAAAATGAACTGGCTCGCGTTCAATCTTTCAAGGTTTAAGATAATTAGATACTAACAGACTCCAAATTTGTCCGACAAAGAAATAAATTTGTGAAAATGACAAATGAAATAAATTGGACATAATGGGTGACACAGCAAAAACAATTGACAAAATAAATCAACTTATCACCAGAGGATGATAAGACAAATAACTGAAAATAAACTCACTTATCATCAGAGGATGATAAGGCAACAGACTGAAAATAAAATCACTTATCAACAGAGGAAGATAAGGCAATAGAGTGAAAAAATAATCTCACTAATCAATAGAGGAAGATAAGGCAATAGACTGAAAAATAAACTCACTTATCAACAGAGGATGATAAGGCAATAAACTGAAAATAAACTCACTTATCAACAGAGGAAGATAAGGAAATAGACTGAAAATAAACTCACTTATCAACAGAGGAAGATAAGGCAATAGACTGAAAAATAAACTCACTTATCAACAGAGGGTGATAAGGCAATAAACTGAAAATAAACTCACTTATCAACAGAGGAAGATAAGGCAATAGACTGAAAATAAACTCACTTATCAACAGAGGAAGATAAGGCAAATAACTGAAAATAAACTCACTTATCATCAGAGGATGATAAGGCAAAGGGACTGAAATTTAAACACGGCTATTGAATCCGCCAAGAGAATGCCTGGAATCTGATTTATGTGATCCTCCGCTGGGGAAAGGACTGGAAACTTGTGTTGATCCTGGATCCTGAATTATGCAACATATGCTCGATTGTTTTGAAATGGTATTCCATAATGATGGAGATACGATGCAAATGTTTATGCATTGAGATATAAGTTTGAAAATGTTGGGGAAAAATAAAAAGCTGATTTATTTAGGCATGCATATGATGCATATGCTATAAATGATTGATGTAAATGATGCGTATGACTGCAATGATGCATAATGATGCATATGAGCGATTGAAAGGTGCCATCTTGGTGGACTTTTCGTCTGGTAGTTGCCAATAATGATTGGACTTTGGGTGGGTGGAGGGCTTGATTCCCCGACACTCGATCTTCGACAATGCATGATCAGAAGATGGATCTGAAAGCTCCAAGTTTGATTATCTGCTGATGAGCGAAGCGACTTAATTGACACATGAAGACTGATTTACTTTGAATGATTGCAAACATCCAGCAAGGACTGCTTGTTCAGCTGGGGAGAAGAGAGAGAGGAAGACTCGCTCCTTGTTTGCTTGCCCCTGTCTGTAGGGTCTTTGAAATAAATCGGGTGGTGAAGCTTTGACAATGGCCATGTGTCGCTCCCGATAAATGAGACATAGGCCCAGATAAAGGTACAGACGCGAACGGTCGGCGAGAGGGACAATGAGAACACACAGCCGTGAACTCACTGGAGATGAATAGAGTCGCCAGCTGGGCATTTTTATCCCGGAGGAAAGGTAATGCTGCATAGACCTAGAAAGAGATGGATAAGACGGTTGCGAACCAGAGAGACTGAGAAAGGGGGTTGGTTACAACCTGGGAAGGTATTAGCACCCAGATTGTCCGCCGTACTCGACGGGATCCACGCTTAAAAGATTTGGGCTTTAAAGGGGTAGTGTCAGTGCAATTTGTGTGTAAAATAGCTGGAAAAGAATGTACAGGTGTCAGTGTAAAAGAAGTATGAAGTGCATAAGTGAAGTGTCAGTGTAAGGACAGGAGTGAAATGCTCATGAATATGAGGCTAAGAGAATGAAGCTGGAAAGAGGGGGAATATACAGAGACTTTTGTTCGATAACTGTTAAGTTATGCCTACGTATCCTCTCGTGCAATGAGGAAGTCAGAACACCGTAGTTCGACCCAAAGAGACTGAAAGATGAATTGACTTGTGAACTGCTTGCTTGTCTATGCTCAAGTGTATGATCTGTCTGGCACAGATGCTAACTGTCTTGCATTAGACGGAAGAAGCAAGTTCTCGATTGTGAGTGAATGAGATGAGAAAAGAATCCCGGAGGAGACGATTATTGTTTGTTTTTGTGTTTTCAGTCTTTTATTGCTTTTGAGAATTTGTCATAAGTTAATGAGCTTAAGCCTAAACCAATGGGTTTAGTAAACTCATCACATCTTCCCTCTGATTAGGGGTAATGAGAATACCTTAGGTGTGAAGTCAGATTCTCACACTTAATCACCTTTGATGTAGGATTAAGATCATTAACCTATTTGTGATTATTTAGATGTTTTTTGTGGTTTTTTGTTTAGTGTTAAGTAATGAGGTTAAGTCATAATCAGGGATTAAACAGACTCATTACACCATCCTAATAGAAGGATAATAGATGAGTGTGTTTAAGCTGAGGAAAGCTCCTCAACTTAATCCATGATTAGGGATTAAACTCATGACAAAACAAGCCTTTGATTAGATGGATTTTATTTAATGGTATGATGATGAAGTGATTTTTATGATTTGTAAGACAACTTGAGGGGGACTTGTCCATTAACACTAGGGTTAGTCCTTCTTAACCATTTAAGGAAGAATTAGAACCCTAATGCAAGGCCCAAGTTACAAGTGTGATGTCTTGATGATTATTAAGTGAATTGATTAAGAGATTTAAACACATTAAGGGTTTAACACTTAGGATTAAAGTTATACACTCCATCCTAATAGAAGGATGCAGGCATAAGCTTAATCACAAAGCCTTAAAGCCTTTAGGGTTTAGTCTCTGATTGTGAGATGAGAAGAGAAGACTCAAAAGAGACACAAAGGTAAAACTAAGTGGGAGACTAATCAAAACCCTAATCATTGTCATGCTTGGTTGCTCCTAAGGTTTGTGAGGTTTACAAGAACAATCTTCAATGGAACCACCAGGAAGCAGATGAAAGGATCAAGAGAAGCAAAGTGACTTGCTTCATTCAAGAAGTCAAGTCACTTGAAGAAAGAAAGTGGGGGGAACAAGAATGAGCAAGCTCAATCTCAAACACATATAAAATGCAGCAATGGATGCAAGAGAGATGAAAAGAAAAGTTATGAGAAGTGAAGGCAAATTCACTTCTCAAAATCACTTACCACCTGAAATGTTAGGAAAGAAATGCAATGCAATGCAAAATGGGATGGAATGACATGATGCAAAACCAAACCAGAAGCATATACATGATGATAATGATGCTATGAGATGCTACAAACATGAGGCAACACATGGAAATGTTCATACAAGCTTATGGATGCATATGAAGCAAGTTAAGAAGTATGGACATACATGAAAAGTTATGAAGTGCACATGGCATACAACATGGCAAACACATGGTGCAATGATCAAACATGCTTTCAATATGTCTTATGATGTCAAATGAATCACATGAATGCTTGAAATGTCATGGCAAGTCATGCTATGCAAGAGAATGCAAGAGAGATGCAAATAAGAGCCCAAATTAGGGTTTATGAACCAAACATCAAACAAAAACCAAAAACAGAAGCAAACCCTAAGATAAATAATGGAAAATGCCACTCAAAAGACCCCTAATCTTATACTAAACCAATGTCCAAATGGGAGGTCTCAACCCTCAACCAATCCCAAGATATGATTTTTACAAGTTATTAGGGTTTTTAGGGTTCCTAAACAAGAAAATTATCAAACAAATTGAAAATGAGGAATCAAATCATGGCCATTTAACCTCAAAAACTACATGCTAAACATAATGCAATGCAAGAAGAATCAATGTCCAACTCTTCATGAATAGGCAGAAATGATTTTTTGAACTTAGGATCAAAATAATGCACAAAAATGATTTTAATTCAAAGAAAAATTCTCAAAATGCATCAAGATCAAAAAATAAATTTGGTTTGAAGGTTGGACAATGTTTCTAAATGTCTTAGAACATTTCATGAATTTTTTGGTGATTTTTAAATACCTAAAAGTATTTTTAATAAATTAATTTTCATTAATCAATTAAAAATAATCCTTTAAATATTTAAAAATACTCTTTTAATGATAAAAATAAAAACAAAAATATTTTTGTGTCTTAAAAATTAAGAAAACTCTTGAGAAAAAGTTTCATAATTTTTAAACAATTTTTACTATTTTTAATGAATTATGCAAAACAAATGAATTAAATATGAAAAAGAAATAAAAAAGACTGAAGTCAACCAAATGAGGGGCCAGGATTGAGTCTGGGGAGAGCCTGGTTGACTGCGCGCGCAGATCAAAGGCTGAAATTCAAACCTCTTAATTTCAATTAATTAAATAAATTAAACATGATTATGAACTAATGACGTGATCCAGACCACACACACGCGCGCGGGAAGCCGGATCCAAGGGTCCACATTTGAAATTTGCCCTAACCCTAATTAAATGGCTAATGACTTTCAGGCTGCCGGAGAAGACTTCCGGTCGTCTTCTCCGGCCATCACCTTCCCTGAGAAATGCCAACTTTCACCCTAGCTTACTAAAATGAAATCTAAACACATGGGAATGATCCCCACAACCTACTGAAACAAAACCCCATCATAAACAACATTTATATTTCCCCAAACTCATGAATCGAAACAAAGAAAATTTTAGGGCAAAACTTTCAGAAACCAAATAAACTCTCATCTCTCCACTATTTTCAAAACCAAAGGCATATTCATGATCAGGAAGACATATAGAACAAGTTTAGAACTTAAAAATCCATTTCTGGAAAAAAAGTTCTTGAGCTACCTGAGATTCGAAGCTTTCACCCCAGCAACTTTCTGACCTCCCCTCTTGGTGAAATCCACTCCTTATGACCTCTTGATGATGCTTGAATGCTTGGGAGAAATTTATGTTGGCTGGAGGAAGAGTTTGAACAACTTCTGCTCAAGCTCAGTTGAAAATGGCAATGGTGATTCAGGCTGTTTCTGGCAATGGTGAAGGGTTGTTTGTGGTCCAGATGATGAGTGGAGAAGGTTTGTGGAGTTTGTTTGGATGTTTGTGAGCTGTGGAGAGAGTTTCGAAAGAAACTGCAAGTTGGAGTGAAAATGGTGAAGTGGTGTTATGGCTGGTTTCAGGCTTGTTTCTTTGTTGCTTTGGGCTCAATGAGGCATGGTGAGTTGATGTGTGGAAATAGTTTGAATGTTTGTGAGCTGGGCAGAGAGATTCGAAGAGTTTTGCAAAAGGGAGTGAGTTTGAGTATGTGATGTTGTGATCTGTTTCAGCCTTGCTTCTTCATATGTTTGGCTTGCCAAAGGATAGTATAAAATAATCCTATAGGTCAGATGATTTGACATGGCCTTTATTGATTGGTAAGTTCACTTTTGCCAAAAGTCCACTCTTTGTGTAAGAGAGGTATGGCTTGGTTCTAGGCTAGTACAAGCATGGGGCTGGCGCAGCAAGGGTGAGGGGAAGGGCTAGCAAAGCTCAGCATCCAATGTAGCAAGTGGTAGGAAGTGTGATCATGAGTTTTGCAAGTTGGCTCATTTTGGTTCACATGTGATTTTCTCATCCCATAAGCCATGAAACATGAGCATTCTTGGTTCAATTCTGACTTTTAGAGTTTATGTGATGTTTGTACATTGGTTTGAAGTGAACTAGAAGTTACAAATGGCCTTGGTTCATGATTTTGCAAAATTCACATTTGAGGCATGTCTTGAAAATCAATGATTTTAGCCAACTTTGTCACACCATGACTTTTGATCCAAGAAGAATTTGATCATGTTCTTGTACTTTTTGAAAAGGGAAAAATGTACTCTACAACTTTCATGACCAAAGTTTTTCCATTTGAAGCATTTTTGGATCAAGAATCAAGGCTTGAAAAATGACCTAAAATGAAGCATTCTCGAAAAGTCAACTATGCCCAAAAAGTCAACATTTGCAAAAACTCCAAATTCTTGATTTTTGTGAACTTCAACCTTCTTCCATGATCAAATAAAGATCATATACACTCAAAATGATGAAGATCAACCATTGGTTGGGTCATTGGGGGCCTCAGATGCCCTGATTTTACACTGACTTGTCCAGAAAGTCAACCCTTGATCAGATGACTTCCCCATGGAATTTCTTCATGAAAATTGATATGCATACTCCCTATACCATATAGAGACCAATGGAAACAAGAATGACCAAAAAATTTGAGGTTATGGCCTTTGAAACCAAAACCCTAATTTTAGGTCAACTGTGCAGTCTATCCTGGCTTTGCTTCCACACAAACCTCAGTTCTTGTGATTCTTTGGAACTTTTGACTTTGAGAAGATGTATTATGATGATTGAACACACATGGATCCCTTTGAAGGGATTGATGGCCTTTGGAGTGGCTCAATAAGCTCTTGGATTGCTCAGATCACAAACCCTAGGTGCAGATGACTTAGAAACTATGCAGTGAATCAAAAAATGAGATGTGAGTTGGTATGATTGTGTTTATGCATATGAAATGATCATAAGCCATGGTGTGAATAGGTGAGGGCAAATTTGGGGTGTTTACAGCTGCCCCTATTCAAACATGAGTTAGCTGTGCAGGTTGTAAGCTAAGGCTTAACAGGCAAACAAGATAACTTGTGGTTGAATACCAAAGACAGTCCAAAATTTGCACTCACAGAATGAAGAAGAAAAGGGATATAGATTGTAAAGGAAAATAAAGTATATTGTAAAGTGTGGGCGACGGAGGACGACCGTCGAGCAGAGGACGACTGCTGGATAAAGAGTGATGACGGGGACGGCCGACATGCTGGGGAAAGTGGCAAATAAAGCAATGACGGGGACGACCGACATGCTGGGAAAGGTAAAGCCAGGACGGGGACGGCCGACTAGCTGGGAAAAATAAAATATATGATGGGGACGGCCATCAAAATAAAGTAAGATTCTCTGGGAATTAATGAAACATGACGGGGACGGCCATCAAGTTCATAAAGCAAAGTAACCAACGATGGGGACGGCCATCGGGCTAAAAAAAGAAAAGGGATCACGACGGGGACGGCCATCGGGTTAAAGAATAAATGAAATAAACAGATGATGAGGTACGGTCATCAAAGGTGAAGGACGATCACCTAGCAGGGGACGGCTGCTCTGTTGGGGTTAAGATGAGGGACAGTCATCTAAGGTGGAGGACGACCACCAGGCAGGGTACGGCTGCCAAAAGTATCGCGACATAGGACGAATGCCGGATAAAAGGTCAACGATGGGGGCGGCCATCGGACGAGCATGATGGAGGACGACCATCAAGAGGTGGAGGACGACCACCTAGCAGGGGACGGCTGCTCTCGAGGTTTCTCATGACACAGGACGAGTGCCAGATAACCAAAAAATCAACAATGGGGACGGCCATTGGATAAAATGATGAAGGACGATCATCAAGAGGTGGAGGACGACCACCTAGCAGGGGACGGCTGCTAAAAAAAAACAACGATGGGGACGGCCATCGGATGAGCATGACGGAGGACGACCATCAAGAGGTGGAGGACGACCACCTAGCAGGGTACGGCTGCTCTCAGGGTTATCATGACACAGGACGAGTGTCAGATAAAAAGAAAATTGCTTTGTTGGTGATCTACTGGGGAATAGTAAACACGGACGAGTGTTTATATCCAAGAAACAAAAGGTATAAGTGTTTAGATGTTTGTGTATAGATTAAAGATGCGGACGAGCATCCTTAAGACTACGATACGGACGAGTATCGGGTAGAAACAAACTGACACATGTTCAGAGATGATGATACGGACGAGTATCAACTGGTTAACAGAGAACACGGACGAGTGTTGAATCTGAAAGAACTCTTCTGGGGATAGTAGACACAGACGAGTGTCTATATTCAAGAGTATTTGACACGGTGTATGGATTAAAGATGCGGACGAGCATCCTTAAGACTATGATACGGACGAGCATCATGTAGAAACAAACACTTGACGCATGTTCTGAGATGATGGTACGGACGAGTACCAACTGGTTAACAAAGAACATGGACCAATGCCGAATCTGTGGGGATAAGTGGCATATACAAGATACGGACGAGCATCTGTATAAGAGTGAAAAGTATGAGTGGTGTATAGATGAGTGTTTATCTGCTGGGGAGAGGGACACGGACGAGTGTCAAAAGGGGAAGAGTATAGTGATATCAACAAGTATATGGGTTGTAAAAGTGACTGCGCTGGGGATATGACACGGACGGGTGTCAAAGGATGTATATGCTGGTGTTTGTGATTTGTGAGGCAACTGCTTTTGCTGGGACTCTGGTGGGGATTTCTGTACAATGATGATGAACGGTTATTATTCACAAGTGTTAATTCAGAACATGGCTCATGATTATGCTATGCGTTTGATTTTTGCCGTAATGCTCCGTATTAGACGGAATGCTACGCTCTGGGGGTGAATATGATGCAAATGCTATGATTATGCAAAGGAAAGGATCCGGGATTCGGATCCCGTTACTGCGAAGATCTCTGGTCGATCTGCTTGAAATGAGGATCCCAGCTGGGGATGTGATCATTGGTAGATCTGATGATATGATATTTGCTCGCTTGGGGATATAGGTCACTGATTGACATATCCTTGTAATGAAGGACCCAGCTGGGGTTTGTAGAAGCCTTCTGTACTCTATTGTGACTTCTTCATGCGTTGCTCTTCTGAATAGAGGATGAGGATTCTGTGGGGAGATGGTTCCCTGACTTCTGCATCCTGCTGAGGAAGAATGATTGGTACCACGGCTGGGGAACGCTGTTGGTAACTCAGCTGGGGAGAGAACACTTCGGATGCTGAGATTATTTGTTGATTTGCCAGCTTGCTGGGATGTGGCTTGCATGCCCCAAGTTGCGTTCTGGATACCTGCAATCCTGCAAAGATAAGGAAACGCACAAAAGGTCCCGAGGTATCCTTTACTGGATTCCGTCATAGGAGTTAAGCACTCTCGAGAATAAGTATATTCCCTGCAAGCATGTGTTTTTTATTTTAGAGAGAAAACATCTGTACTTATGTAATTAATTTTTAAGAGACATCGGACATCCTTTGCAAATAGAATATACAAAACGAAACATGACTGAAAAATCTGATTTTATTAATTCATGTGCCCTGAATTGGCAAGATACAGTCAAAGAAACATATCTACTGAAATGAGGAGATTGTTACAAATTGAGAAACAAAGTGCTGGCGACGTTGACGACGCTTTAAGGAGCTTCCTTTTCCGCTATGACCCGTATGACTTTTGACGTTCTTCTCGTCTTGCTTTCTGAAGAAGGCTGATTCTGATCGAAGCTTGATCTTTTGGAGGCTTACCGAGTTGTAGATGATACAGACGAATTCAGAATGCAGTTGTTCGCTTATTCCCTTGTTTTGCATGGATCGCCCTTTCGGGTTTTCAATCCATCGGGATACCCATTTTTGCCTGAGCTGTCTAATGCGGCTTTTCAACTCAGTGGGTGTACATTTTTTGTTTATTTTCCCTTATTTTTGCCCGAGTCTTTTATTCTGTTTTTGACTCGTCGGGATGCCCTATTTTTTCCTGGACTTCATTCTGTTTTTATGTCCAGCGGGTCATCATTTTTTTTTATGCGAAGTATTTTTTAACTGCATCTGAATTCACAGGGGACGGGAAATCTTCACCATCCATGGTGCTGAGCATCAGTGCTCCACCAGAGAAAACTTTCTTTACCACAAACGGTCCTTCATAGTTTGGAGTCCATTTGCCCCTGTGGTCCGTATGAGGAGGGAGGATTCTTTTCAGCACAAGATCTCCTACTTGGTACTCTCGATGCCTGACTTTCTGATCGAAGGCTCTCTTCATTCTCTTCTGATATAACTGCCCATGACAGATTGCAGCCAATCTTTTCTCTTCGATCAGACTCAGTTGTTCGTATCGGGCCCGAACCCATTCTGCTTCACTCCGCTTAACATCCATTAGTACCCGTAGAGAGGGTAATTCAACTTCAACAGGTAGGACTGCTTCCATACCATACACAAGCTGATACGGTGTTGCCCCGGTGGATGTTCTGATTGACGTGCGGTACCCATGCAAGGCAAACGGTAGCATTTCATGCCAGTCTTTGTAAGTGACTACCATCTTCTGCACAATCTTCTTGATATTTTTATTAGCTGCCTCAACAGCGCCATTCATCTTTGGCCTGTAAGGAGAAGAATTGTGGTGTTGGATTTTGAAGTCCCGGCATAACTCTGCCATCATTTTGTTGTTTAAGTTAGAACCATTATCAGTAATGATTCGCTCGGGAACTCCATATCGACAGATGATATCTCTTTTCAGAAATCTGGCTACCACTTGTCTTGTAACATTTGCATATGAGGCTGCTTCAACCCACTTGGTGAAATAATCAATGGCGACCAGGATGAATCTGTGGCCATTTGAAGCAGTTGGCTCAATCTTGCCAATCATATCAATGCCCCACATAGCAAAGGGCCATGGTGAAGACATGATGTTCAAAGGATTGGGAGGCACATGCACCTTATCCGCGTAGATCTGGCATTTGTGGCACTTTCTAGCATAAGCACAACAGTCTGCATCCATTGTGATCCAGTAATAGCCTGATCTTAGCAATTTCTTAGCCATGGCATGCCCTCCGGCATGGGTACCAAAAGATCCTTCATGCACTTCATACATCAACAAATCTGCTTCCGTCTTGTCAACACATCTGAGGAGTACCATATCAAAGTTCCTTTTGTATAAAGACCCATCAGTGTTCAGAAAGAAACTACCAGCAAGCCTTCTCAAAGTTTTCTTATCATTGGAAGATGCCCCAGGTGGGTATGTTTGATCCTCCAAGAAGCATTTGATGTCATGAAACCAAGGCTTATCATCTTTGGCAACATCTGCTGCAAATACATATGTCGGTCTATCAAGTCTGGATACTGAAATTTGAGGTACAAAGCTGGCTGCTTGAACTTTGATCATAGATGAAATGGTAGCCAGAGCATCTGCAAACTGATTCTCGTCCCGAGGGATATACTCAAGCTTGACCGTTGTGAAGAAAGTCAATAATCTCCTTGTATAATCCCTGTAAGGTATCAGATGATCCTGGTGGGTGTACCATTTCCCGTTGGTTTGATTAACTACCAGAGCTGAATCTCCGAATACAGTCAATGTCTTGATCCTGAGGTCAATGGCTTCCTCAAGACCCATAATGCAAGCTTCGTATTCAGCTTCGTTGTTAGTGCAGTTGAAAGTGAGCTTTGCCGAGAAAGGCATGTGAACTCCTTTAGGTGTAATGAGTACTGCACCAACACCACGGCCATTCATATTAACAGCCCCATCAAACATCATAGTCCATTCTTCTTCCGGGTCGGGCCCTTCAGTGTGAATAGGCTCCTCATGATCTTTTGATTTTATGAACATGATGTCTTCATCAGGGAAGTCAAATCTCATGGGCTGGTAGTCATCAATGGGTTGCTCAGCAAGATATTCAGATAGTACACTGCCTTTGATGGCTTTCTGAGAAGTGTACTGGATGTCGTATTCTGTGAGAATCATTTGCCATCTTGCAACCCGTCCGGTAAGTGCTGGCTTCTCGAAAATGTACTTAACTGGGTCCATCTTTGATATCAACAAAGTAGTGTGGGTCAACATATACTGTCTCAGTCGGCGAGCAGCCCACGCTAAAGCACAGCAAGTTTTCTCGAGTAGTGAATAACGTTGTTCACAGTCGGTAAACTTTTTGCTCAGGTAGTATATTGCATACTCTTTTCGACCAGACTCGTCATGCTGGCCCAGCACACACCCCATTGACTCTTCTAATACTGTCAAGTACATTATCAGAGGTCTTCCTTCCACTGGAGGCATAAGGATTGGAGGCTCTTGCAGGTATTCTTTGATCTTGTCAAAAGCCTTCTGGCAGTCTTCGTTCCATCTGACCGTTTGCTCTTTTCTTAACAGCTTGAACAAGGGTTCACAGGTTGCCGTAAGGTGAGATATGAACCGTGAGATGTAGTTCAATCGACCTAAGAACCCTCGAACTTCTTTCTCAGTTTTCGGTGCAGGCATCTCTTGAATAGCTTTGACTTTATCAGGGTCAACTTCAATCCCCTTCTCGCTTACAATAAAACCCAGCAGCTTACCAGATCGCACCCCGAATGTGCATTTGTTGGGGTTCAGCTTTAGTTGGTACTTCCTCAGACGCTTGAACAACTTCAGCAGATTTACCAGGTGATCTTCCTCTGTAAGGGACTTGGCAATCATGTCATCCACGTAACATTCTATTTCTTTATGGATCATATCGTGGAATAATGTCACCATAGCCCGTTGATATGTTGCTCCAGCATTCTTCAGCCCGAATGGCATTACCTTGTAACAGAACGTGCCCCAGGGTGTGATGAAAGTTGTCTTCTCCATGTCTTCAGGTGACATTTTGATCTGATTGTATCCTGAAAATCCGTCCATGAAGGAGAATACCGAGAACTGAGCCGTATTATCTACCAATACGTCAATGTGAGGTAATGGAAAATCATCTTTCGGGCTGGCTCTGTTCAGATCCCGGTAGTCAACACACATTCTTACTTTGCCGTCTTTCTTAGGCATAGGTACTATATTAGCAACCCACGGCGGATAGCTAGTCACAGCAAGGAACCCGGCGTCCCACTGCTTCTGTACCTCCTCCTTGATCTTCATAGCCATGTCTGGGCGGGTGCGGCGCAGTTTCTGTTTAACTGGTGGACATTCTTCTCTCAAAGGCAGCTTGTGCACAACAATGTCGGTGTCCAACCCTGGCATGTCTTGATACGACCAAGCAAACACATCCACATACTCTTGAAGCAGATCGATCAGTTGTCTCTTCACTGAGTCTTGCAGGCAGTCCCCGATTTTAACCTCTTTCACGTCTTCGTCTGTACCAAGATTAATCACTTCAACCTCCTCCTGGTGAGGAGTAATAACTTTTTCCTCTTGCCTTAACAACCTGGCTAGCTCTTCAGGAAGCTCATATTCTTCTTCAACCCCTTCATCAGCTTGATTGATCGGATTGTCAAAGTCATACGAAGTCATAGCCGTGCTGTTGTCGGTGCTGTCAGGAAGGCACTCTCTGCAAGGGTTCAGTTTGTTCATTTTAGTGATTGATTTTAATCTTGCTTTAGAAAAAGTGAAATGAAGTTATCATTTTGAAAACACCGCCATTTATTTTTTGTACAAAAAAGAAAAATGGAAAAACAGTGAACGGAAAAGGAAAAGACTCGTTTGCAAAAAGATGTCTGATATTTCATTAATTGATCTTGTTTGCACAAAAAGTACAGATGGCCCGATTACAAAATGAGTCTTGTCATCTTGGGCAAGATGCAAGACTTTGATGCATGCTATAAAAATACAGGAAATAATAATTACTCTGCTTGAGTAACTCTTATAATTTCCTGGGAAGACCAGTTTGAGATACTGCTCCCCGGGATCTTTGGACGAATCCAATTCTCCAGATTGTGCTCCTCTTCCAGCTCGTCTTCCAAATTGTTGATAGCATCGGGGGTTAGCATTCCCCCACTGACAAATCCAGGCTTCTCAGCAGCCTTTGCTTGATGTTGTTGGGTTGGTCTGTAACCCAACCCAAATTTGTCCTTCTTCTCCTCCACAGCTAAAACCTTGCCCCAGCCTTGGGCAGTTCCTTCCTCAACAACCTTCCGGGCTTGTTGGTAAGATGACATGGAGATTCCAGATACAGCAGATGCTTCATTGACATTCAAGGCTTCAAATCCTTGGCTCATTGTTTCATGGATCTCCCCATCCATCTCAATGTACTTATAAGTAGCCAGGTGGCTAACAAATATATCCTCCTCCCCACAGATTGTAACAACTTGGCCTTCCCACTCAAATTTTAACTTCTGGTGAAGGGTAGACGTTACTGCGCCAGCGGCGTGAATCCAAGGTCTACCCAACAAACAGCTGTAGGCAGGCTGAATGTCCATCACATAGAAGATAGTTTTAAAGGTCTGTGGGCCAATTGTCACAGGTAGCTCAATCTCTCCCAGAACCGATCTCTTAGAACCATCAAAGGCTCTTACTACCAGGTTGCTGGGTCGCAATGCTAATCCTTCATACTCTAGCTTCACCAGAGCCTTCTTTGGTAAGACATTAAGGGACGACCCCGTGTCTACCAGCACATGAGAGAGGACTGCACCTTTGCATTCCATGGTGATGTGCAGGGCCTTGTTGTGGTTGCGGCCATCCGCTGTCAAGTCAGTATTGGTGAACCCTAGCCCATTGCTAGCAGTAACATTTCCAACCACGGTTTCCAACTGGTTGACAGTGATCTCTTCAGGAACGTAAGCTGCGTGCAAGACTTTGAGTAGTGCATTCCGATGGGCTTCGGAGCACATAAGCAGTGAGAGGATAGAGATCTTGGATGGCGTCTGGTGAAGCTGATCCACAATTTTGTAATCACTCTTTTTGATGATTCTCATAAACTCATCAACTTCTTGATCGAACGGTGTTTTTAAAGCTTCTTTAACTGTTTGATCTTCCTGCACCGGGCTCTTTCCTTTTGCCTTGGCAGCAGCTTCTGCTTCGGCAGTAGGTCTTTGAATCTGTGGAGCAAAGAGACGTCCGCTTCGGGTGAAGCCTACGCCTCCTCCCACATTATCTATTTGTGGTGCAGGTGTTGATGTATCAAGAGTGATTCTTTGCCCCTCGCAGTGCACGTCAGAGCCATAGTGCCAAGGGATGGCCCTATTGCTTTCATAAGGTACGGGTCCAGGCACTGTGACAGTGACTGGACTGATTGCTGCTGCTGAGGGGACTGTGATAGTTTGCGGATCATAATAAATTGTAACTGGTGCTCTGATGGGAGCAGCACCCTCTGAATTGTAGGCAGAGTTGCTTTCAGGATCATAAAATATTGTGACAGTAGAGACATCTTCATGATTTGTTGCTGGAGTTGTAGGAGACATTGTCGGAAGGATGGATGTTGTTGTTGTAGGAGATTAAAAATGGAGTGAAGCTGAAGTTGTAGCAGGAAAAATTGTTGAAAACTGATCAGTTGAGATGATAGAGGAAGTACTTGTTGATGAAGCCGAAGAATTGTCGGGAACAATGGTTGCTGCAGTTGTAGGAGGTTCTGAAACCGTTGCTGATGAGATTGCTGGATTTGTTGGAAATGATGTGGTGATCTGAAGTTGGCCACTCCGAATAAGACCATCTATGCCATTCCTCAGATTATCGCACCCATTTACTGAGATATTGCAGTAAGCACACCCTAGCTCGCACCCTGGGAACATCTGACATTCCAAGAGCTGAGCCTTGATTTCTACCAACGGTGTCCTGATCTGTCCTACACTGGTTATTAAATAAGACGGCTTGTCTTCTTCAATAGCGTTAATTCGAGGACCACCATGGTTTGGCATAGGATTTTTGTTGACATTGGGTGGCGGTGCAAAATTCAGAGCTTTCGAGTCTACCAGGTCTTGTACCTTCATGTGCAAGGCTCTGCACTTTTCCGTACTATGGCCAGGTGCGTTTGAATGAAAGGCACACCTAGCGTTGGAGTCGTAATTCCTGGGTAAACTGTTGGGATCCGGAGGTGCCAACGTCCTTAGCTCAACTAGGTTGAGTTTCAGGAGTTGTGGCAGCAATGTAGCATATGGCATTGGGATCGGATCGATCACTCTGTTAGCTTGAGATGGCCTCTGTTGGAATGGCCTTTGCTGGTTATTGTTGTTGGTGTTGCTGTTGTTGTAATTTCTTGGAGGATACTGATTTTGCTGATGGTACTGAGGTTGTTGTTGATAGTTTTGCTGAGGAGGTTGATAGACTGGTTGTGGATGAGCTGGAGCAGGGATGGTGACTGCTGCTACTGATCTATGAACATATTGGGGCCTACCCCTGTTGGTGTGGATGGCATTAGTCTCACCAGTCCTTCTTGGGCCTGCAAAAGGCTTCCTTGCATTACTGGATGAGCTTGCACCATTGTCTGAGATCTTACCCATCTTCAATAGGCTTTCAATTCTCTCCCCGGCTATGACAACATCTGCAAAGCTGGTAGAGGAGAAGGCAGCTAGCCTATCAATGTAAGTTCCCTAAAGGGTATTCATGAACATATCAGCCATCTCTCTTTCAGACATAGGTGGCTGGACAGCAGCAGCAAGCTGTCTCCATCTTTGAGCATATTCTCTGAAGCTCTCCCTAGATGACAGTGACATTCCCATTAGGAGAGTCCTGTTGGGTGCCATATCCAGATTATACTGATACTGTCTGATGAAGGCCTCTGCCAGGTCCTTCCAGCATCTAATTGTTGCTCTTGTCAGATGGGAATACCACTCCCTCGAAGCTCCAGTCAAGCTATCTTCGAAATAGAACATCCACAACTTCTCGTCCATGGTATAAGCTTTTAATCTCCCGAAAAAAGATTGTAGATGGGTTCGGGGACAGGAAGTCCCGTTATACTTTTCGAAACATGGTGGCTTGAACTTGTGGGGAATCCTGACCCCGTCTACCAAGCCCATATCCATAACGTCAAAACCCAAAGAGTTTTGAGATTCTAAGGATCTTAACTTCTCAGCTATTTCATCCAACCTTCTATCATAAGCCTCTTCTCCAGCACCCATTATTGTGAACTGGTCTTCTTGTGGGTCTTCTTGCAGTACCCTCCCTGCTGTGGCAGTCCCTTGTATATTGACGGGGATGTTGGCCTCTGGATGGAGATGGGGTCCAAAAACTGGGGGATTGACATGAGGTTGGACCCTCTCGTTGTTACTTGTGCCAGCAGTCCCCACATGGGGCTCTTCTTGATTCTGCCTTTCCACCATGGCTCTCAATCTTTCCTGGCTCTGAGCCATGTTGTTCATCACTTCCATGAACTGCGTCATCTGTGTTCTCATTTCCAATCTTTCGTTTGCCATTTGATTTCTGACCTCTGCAAGGTCCTGCTGTACCTGATCCATCTGAATTCCCGGAAGATTGTTTCGGGTTGGATATCGGTGCGGACGATTGAGGGGAAACACCCGGCGACGAGCAATAGTTCCTGAACATCACAACAGAGTTAGCAACAACAAAACAAAAACCTACAAAACAAACAAAGGGTTAGCATGCAATGCAGTATGCTTATTTGCTTTCAAGGTATCCGGCCTGGCATTCAGTTTTGACCCTTCCAGACCCTTGAAGATGCTGCTGAAGTTGCTTGAAGGAAACATAAATATATTACAGAAAGCAATGATACATAGTTTGTTTACAAATACAAGCCCTCAGAGGGGTCAAAATACATCACAAGAAAATAAAAGTACATGGAAAGAAAGCAACAACAAACAAATGGTCAAACACCAAGACCAAACTCATCCTCACGAACTTCCTTGAGAAGTGCTTCGGTCACAGGATCAGCTGGACGTTTCGTAAGATTCCGGATAAGGAGGTTCCGGGTAGCAACAGCTGTAGTCAACTTCTTGTGCTGACTTTGGTCCTTTGACCTCTTCACTCCAGCTTTGATCTTCAGCTCTGATATCTCTCTCTGGGCTGCTGCCAGGGCTTCTTGCTGCTCTTTTGCACTGGCCTCCATCTGTTCCATCTTGTCTTGGACCCTCTTGTCCTCCAGAGTACGAGCCTCGGTGATCCTGACCCACCTAGCCTGACTCTCTTTTAGATACAAGTCTGTCCTAGCTTTCTGGAATTGGGCTTCCTTGCAAGCATTCTTCAGGATTTGTTCTCCAGCCCTAGACTTCTTAATGTAATCTTCAGACTTCTCAATCTTAGCCAGATGCTCTTTCTTCAACTTCTCCAGCCTCTCAATATCTAGTCTTCCATCCCTCCTCTCATAGAGGGTCTTCTGCAAAGCTTGAGTCAACTTCTCATTTCTCTCCTTCAAGCTCTCAAACTCTTCTAAGCTAACAGTTGCTGGAGGTGGTGTTGTGGAAGGCCCAGGCACATCTTCAATAGTAAAGGGCATCCCAGAGAATTGAGCCCTAGCATAGGACCAATCATAGTATTGTGCTGATGCCACATTGTTGCACTTTCCCAGGATGGTTACCCCCTTAGTCTGCACATTGTCCCAGGCCCAGGCTGCCTGCCTAACAATTGCCAAACTAATCTTGTTCTCACAATACAGAGTCTCAACCAAGTCCTGTGCCTTAGGAGTATGGACCAGTGCATAGCCCAGTTGTCTCTTGAACAGCAGAGGGTTGTAATTGATACTACCCTTAACTCCTATTAGGGGCACATTGGGAAAATGCCCACAGCTGGTGATGATATCCCTGCCTTTTGTGCTTTGGGTGCACCACCTGATATCAGCTGAAGTAAGAGTAGTAAGTCTCCCAGCCCAGTTTTTCTGCTGATGAGGATTCAAAAATGCATCTGTCCTGGGTAGATGCCTGAGAAGCCAAGTATGGAACAAAGGAGCACAGCATCTTACTAATCTTCCCCTCTGTTTTTCATTCCTCTGATGCACTGAATAGTAGAGATCACCCAATAAAGTTGGCACTGGGTTCTTCAGGATGAACAAATGGATTGCATTCTTACTAATGAATCGAGGCTCATCTGCAAACAATACAATCCCATATATACTCAGGGCCAACAAGGCACAAACTGCTTTCCACTCCCCCAGGGAGGCCTTCAGACTAGCTTGAGAAATTAGGAAATCCAGATGAAAACCAGAGATTCCAGCTTTAGATGTCATATGCTGCCCAATCAGGACTGGTTCCAGATGCAATGCTTTGGCTATCTCCTCATTACTTGGGAAAACCATCTCAGGGTTGAAAGGGATTTCTCTCCTGATAGGTATGCCAACTAATGATGAGTATTCTTCCAATAAGGGGCCCAACTGAAAGTCTTGAAAAGTGAAACATCTCAGTGGGGGATCATAAAACTGAAGGCAAGTATGGATCAGGCTTCTCTGTGAGGGGTCCAGATCCATAACCATATCAAGTATATCTCCATGGTGTTCCCTGAACAATGGTACATGGTCTGGAGTGATCAGGGTTTGAATCCTCCTGATGTCTGCTAACTCTGGCTGGAAGAAGTGGTAAGTGATATTGCTCTTTTTGGGAGCCATGATGTTGAGACTGAGTAGAGACAGGTGCTGATGACTCTGAAGAATGGGCCACTGATTGGCTGGTGCAGATAGCTGAAGAAAGTGCTGATGAAGGTAGGTCAATACTGAAGATAGGGTCAAAACCAAAACCAAATGAAGATGGATATCCTGAAACACAAATAAGCAAATGTCAATATGATGCAATGATTATGTATGCAAATGATATGCAAAGGGTTTGTGACTGAGCTGGATCTGATCAAATGCTCTGATATAAGTCCATGTGTGTAAGAAATCCAGATGGAGGTCTATAAGTCCAGTAACCAAGGTGGGGGGCTCAAATAAAGAGCCACAAGTCCAGGGTTATAGAATCACAAGAACTGTTCCAACATGGAGTATTCTTAAACAATCGAAGTAACAGGGTATTCTGAGGTCAAGGTACCTGCAAGCCTGTAAACAGCCCAACCCCCTCACAGGTGGTGTTCTAGAACAAGGATCCTCAGACTTGGATTAGTTATGAGAAGTGTAAACACTTCTAACCCGGAGGTACAGTGTTTACAATAACCATAACAATTCCTCCTCTAATTCACCTCAGTTTCTGAAGGTCAATACTAAAAGGTCATCCAGACTTAGCAGGCTTCCCAGATAGCCCTAGCATTGCAGGAAATCTGCAACACAGAGTTCTCAAGAAGAAACCCATATCTGAACCGTGTTTCATATTCCCGCACCAGACCGAAATGGAATGGGAAAGAATATGATTCACTCTAGCCTAGGTGTCACTCAGGTCCCAGGTATAGGACCTTAACTCTCAATGAAACACCCACCCACCAAAACAAAAGAACCAGAACCAGCCAGCAGTATAGTATGACAATATGATATAATGCATAAGCAATAAAGAAAGCAGTAAAGCAACTGTACATAAATCAAAATGAATACAAAAATACAAGCACAAATAAGCACATAACACCCCAGTAAACACAAATCAATCAAGCGCTAGGAGGAACCCACAAAAAGAACCAGAAGCCCTGGTTGCAGTATAAGGGTCCCCAGCAGAGTCGCCAAGCTGTCGCTCCCGATAAATGAGACATAGGCCCAGATAAAGGTACAGACGCGAACGGTCGGCGAGAGGGACAATGAGAACACACAGCCGTGAACTCACTGGAGATGAATAGAGTCGCCAGCTGGGCATTTTTATCCCGGAGGAAAGGTAATGCTGTATAGACCTAGAAAGAGATGGATAAGACGGTTGCGAACCAGAGAGACTGAGAAAGGGGGTTGGTTACAACCTGGGAAGGTATTAGCACCCAGATTGTCCGCCGTACTCGACGGGATCCACGCTTAAAAGATTTGGGCTTTAAAGGGGTAGTGTCAGTGCAATTTGTGTGTGAAATAGCTGGAAAAGAATGTACAGGTGTCAGTGTAAAAGAAGTATGAAGTGCATAAGTGAAGTGTCAGTGTAAGGACAGGAGTGAAATGCTCATGAATATGAGGCTAAGAGAATGAAGCTGGAAATAGGGGGAATATACAGAGACTTTTGTTCGATAACTGTTAAGTTATGCCTACGTATCCTCTCGTGCAATGAGGAAGTCAGAACACCGTAGTTCGACCCAAAGAGACTGAAAGATGAATTGACTTGTGAACTGCTTGCTTGTCTATGCTCAAGTGTATGATCTGTCTGGCACAGATGCTAACTGTCTTGCATTAGACGGAAGAAGCAAGTTCTCGATTGTGAGTGAATGAGATGAGAAAAGAATCCCGGAGGAGACGATTATTGTTTGTTTTTGTGTTTTCAGTCTTTTATTGCTTTTGAGAATTTGTCATAAGTTAATGAGCTTAAGCCTAAACCAATGGGTTTAGTAAACTCATCACATCTTCCCTCTGATTAGGGGTAATGAGAATACCTTAGGTGTGAAGTCAGATTCTCACACTTAATCACCTTTGATGTAGGATTAAGATCATTAACCTATTTGTGATTATTTAGATGTTTTTTGTGGTTTTTTTGTTTAGTGTTAAGTAATGAGGTTAAGTCATAATCAGGGATTAAACAGACTCATTACACCATCCTAATAGAAGGATAATAGATGAGTGTGTTTAAGCTGAGGAAAGCTCCTCAACTTAATCCATGATTAGGGATTAAACTCATGACAAAACAAGCCTTTGATTAAGTGGATTTTATTTAATGGTATGATGATGAAGTGATTTTTATGATTTGTAAGACAACTTGAGGGGGACTTGTCCATTAACACTAGGGTTAGTCCTTCTTAACCATTTAAGGAAGAATTAGAACCCTAATGTAAGGCCTAAGTTACAAGTGTGATGTATTGATGATTATTAAGTGAATTGATTAAGAGATTTAAACACATTAAGGGTTTAACACTTAGGATTAAAGTTATACACTCCATCCTAATAGAAGGATGCAGGCATAAGCTTAATCACAAAGCCTTAAAGCCTTTAGGGTTTAGTCTCTGATTGTGAGATGAGAAGAGAAGACTCAAAAGAGACACAAAGGTAAAACTAAGTGGGAGACTAATCAAAACCCTAATCATTGTCATGCTTGGTTGCTCCTAAGGTTTGTGAGGTTTACAAGAACAATCTTCAATGGAACCACCAGGAAGCAGATGAAAGGATCAAGAGAAGCAAAGTGACTTGCTTCATTCAAGAAGTCAAGTCACTTGAAGAAAGAAAGTGGGGGGAACAAGAATGAGCAAGCTCAATCTCAAACACATATAAAATGCAGCAATGGATGCAAGAGAGATGAAAAGAAAAGTTATGAGAAGTGAAGGCAAATTCACTTCTCAAAATCACTTACCACCTGAAATGTTAGGAAAGAAATGCAATGCAATGCAAAATGGGATGGAATGACATGATGCAAAACCAAACCAGAAGCATATACATGATGATAATGATGCTATGAGATGCTACAAACATGAGGCAACACATGGAAATGTTCATACAAGCTTATGGATGCATATGAAGCAAGTTAAGAAGTATGGACATACATGAAAAGTTATGAAGTGCACATGGCATACAACATGGCAAACACATGGTGCAATGATCAAACATGCTTTCAATATGTCTTATGATGTCAAATGAATCACATGAATGCTTGAAATGTCATGGAAAGTCATGCTATGCAAGAGAATGCAAGAGAGATGCAAATAAGAGCCCAAATTAGGGTTTATGAACCAAACATCAAACAAAAACCAAAAACAGAAGCAAACCCTAAGATAAAAAATGGAAAATGCCACTCAAAAGACCCCTAATCTTATACTAAACCAATGTCCAAAGGGGAGGTCTCAACCCTCAACCAATCCCAAGATATGATTTTTACAAGTTATTAGGGTTTTTAGGGTTCCTAAACAAGAAAATTATCAAACAAATTGAAAATGAGGAATCAAATCATGGCCATTTAACCTCAAAAACTACATGCTAAACATAATGCAATGCAAGAAGAATCAATGTCCAACTCTTCATGAATAGGCAGAAATGATTTTTTGAACTTAGGATCAAAATAATGCACAAAAATGATTTTAATTCAAAGAAAAATTCTCAAAATGCATCAAGATCAAAAAATAAATTTGGTTTGAAGGTTGGACAATGTTTCTAAATGTCTTAGAACATTTCATGAATTTTTTGGTGATTTTTAAATACCTAAAAGTATTTTTAATAAATTAATTTTCATTAATCAATTAAAAATAATCCTTTAAATATTTAAAAATACTCTTTTAATGATAAAAATAAAAACAAAAATATTTTTGTGTCTTAAAAATTAATAAAACTCTTGAGAAAAAGTTTCATAATTTTTAAACAATTTTTACTATTTTTAATGAATTATGCAAAACAAATGAATTAAATATGAAAAAGAAATAAAAAAGACTGAAGTCAACCAAATGAGGGGCCAGGATTGAGTCTGGGGAGAGCCTGGTTGACTGCGCGCGCAGATCAAAGGCTGAAATTCAAACCTCTTAATTTCAATTAATTAAATAAATTAAACATGATTATGAACTAATGACGTGATCCAGACCACACACACGCGCGCGGGAAGCCGGATCCAAGGGTCCACATTTGAAATTTGCCCTAACCCTAATTAAATGGCTAATGACTTTCAGGCTGCCGGAGAAGACTTCCGGTCGTCTTCTCCGGCCAGCACCTTCCCTGAGAAATGCCAACTTTCACCCTAGCTTACTAAAATGAAATCTAAACACATGGGAATGATCCCCACAACCTACTGAAACAAAACCCCATCATAAACAACATTTATATTTCCCCAAACTCATGAATCGAAACAAAGAAAATTTTAGGGCAAAACTTTCAGAAACCAAATAAACTCTCATCTCTCCACTATTTTCAAAACCAAAGGCATATTCATGATCAGGAAGACATATAGAACAAGTTTAGAACTTAAAAATCCATTTCTGGAAAAAAAGTTCTTGAGCTACCTGAGATTCGAAGCTTTCACCCCAGCAACTTTCTGACCTCCCCTCTTGGTGAAATCCACTCCTTATGACCTCTTGATGATGCTTGAATGCTTGGGAGAAATTTATGTTGGATGGAGGAAGAGTTTGAACAACTTCTGCTCAAGCTCAGTTGAAAATGGCAATGGTGATTCAGGCTGTTTCTGGCAATGGTGAAGGGTTGTTTGTGGTCCAGATGATGAGTGGAGAAGGTTTGTGGAGTTTGTTTGGATGTTTGTGAGCTGTGGAGAGAGTTTCGAAAGAAACTGCAAGTTGGAGTGAAAATGGTGAAGTGGTGTTATGGCTGGTTTCAGGCTTGTTTCTTTGTTGCTTTGGGCTCAATGAGGCATGGTGAGTTGATGTGTGGAAATAGTTTGAATGTTTGTGAGCTGGGCAGAGAGATTCGAAGAGTTTTGCAAAAGGGAGTGAGTTTGAGTATGTGATGTTGTGATCTGTTTCAGCCTTGCTTCTTCATATGTTTGGCTTGCCAAAGGATAGTATAAAATAATCCTATAGGTCAGATGATTTGACATGGCCTTTATTGATTGGTAAGTTCACTTTTGCCAAAAGTCCACTCTTTGTGTAAGAGAGGTATGGCTTGGTTCTAGGCTAGTACAAGCATGGGGCTGGCGCAGCAAGGGTGAGGGGAAGGGCTAGCAAAGCTCAGCATCCAATGTAGCAAGTGGTAGGAAGTGTGATCATGAGTTTTGCAAGTTGGCTCATTTTGGTTCACATGTGATTTTCTCATCCCATAAGCCATGAAACATGAGCATTCTTGGTTCAATTCTGACTTTTAGAGTTTATGTGATGTTTGTACATTGTTTTGAAGTGAACTAGAAGTTACAAATGGCCTTGGTTCATGATTTTGCAAAATTCACATTTGAGGCATGTCTTGAAAATCAATGATTTTAGCCAACTTTGTCACACCATAACTTTTGATCCAAGAAGAATTTGATCATGTTCTTGTACTTTTTGAAAAGGGAAAAATGTACTCTACAACTTTCATGACCAAAGTTTTTCCATTTGAAGCATTTTTGGATCAAGAATCAAGGCTTGAAAAATGACCTAAAATGAAGCATTCTTGAAAAGTCAACTATGCCCAAAAAGTCAACATTTGCAAAAACTCCAAATTCTTGATTTTTGTGAACTTCAACCTTCTTCCATGATCAAATAAAGATCATATACACTCAAAATGATGAAGATCAACCATTGGTTGGGTCATTGGGGGCCTCAGATGCCCTGATTTTACACTGACTTGTCCAGAAAGTCAACCCTTGATCAGATGACTTCCCCATGGAATTTCTTCATGAAAATTGATATGCATACTCCCTATACCATATAGAGACCAATGGAAACAAGAATGACCAAAAAATTTGAGGTTATGGCCTTTGAAACCAAAACCCTAATTTTAGGTCAACTGTGCAGTCTATCCTGGCTTTGCTTCCACACAAACCTCAGTTCTTGTGATTCTTTGGAACTTTTGACTTTGAGAAGATGTATTATGATGATTGAACACACATGGATCCCTTTGAAGGGATTTATGGCCTTTGGAGTGGCTCAAGAAGCTCTTGGATTGCTCAGATCACAAACCCTAGGTGTAGATGACTTAGAAACTATGCAGTGAATCAAAAAATGAGATGTGAGTTGGTATGATTGTGTTTATGCATATGAAATAATCATAAGCCATGGTGTGAATAGGTGAGGGCAAATTTGGGGTGTTTACACCATGGCACGACCTGCCCCTGATTGGAATCGGTAGGCGTCTGCCCCTGATTGAGCTGCTGGAGATAACTTGCCCCTGATTGGGCTATTGAAGATGCTTTGTCCCTGATTGGACTGATTTTGAAATGAATTTCCCCTGATTGGGCTGCTGAAGTAGTCTTGATTCATGTTAGCAATGAAGTTCAAGTTTCTCTTTTGATTGCCCCTCGTTGGGATTGTACTGATGTCAAGCACTAAATTGCAATTAAATTGTTCATACACAAATGGTAGTGTTAATGTAAAGTTCATGTAAGTTTTGAAAAAGTCAATTTATTTGAATGCTATTAAAAGTGTGACGAATGGACCGTTGGTCCAAACGAGGTGCTGATTTAGAAAGTGCGTAAAGGATGCAACAAGAATAATGTGCCATCGAGATTGAAGATTAGCAAATATATGGGAGTCAATTCACGCAACCTTGTTGGTAGCATGTTTTCAGAATAAACCATGCCTCAATTAGGACTTTCTAGGGTTGTAACGTGGTCTGGTTAATGGTTTGAGAAACAAAAGATATAAGGCTCAAATGATTTGTACCCACCCCTTCTTCGTATTGTTCTCCTGTCCTATGTTCAGTTAACTTTGCATTTGTTTTGTTTTCGAATTTGCAAGAGTGAAGATGAAGCTTCAAAGTTTGCTTGAAGATGGAAGTCATCTTATTTTGCTGGTGACCCTTTGATTCTTGATTTGGTGGTCACTGATATTTGTTTTTTTTCTTGCTGAGGATTTGAACTCCTCTTTTTGATTCATTTTCGACTAAGTCTCCCTTCGGGTGCTCAACTTAGTGATTTTTCCTTCTTTTCTTTTTGCTTTTTGTTTGAATGTTGTGACTGCCAAGTCATTTGTTGATGGTCCTCCGACGGGATGTCTCATCTTGCGATTCGAAGGTGTAATTAGTTTAACTGAACAACTACCCTGCCCCGGGTTAAATGTAAAGGTTGTATCCGAAAGAAACTCCTACTTCTAGGCTCAAAGCGGTTGATTAGGGATTAACTCCTTATATCTCCAGTGTTTGGGGATTTGAACAAATGCCTGTACATCATCGACGAGGTTTTATCCGAAAGCATACCGCAACAGTTATGGGTATTTCGTTTTCATCATCCTCCCTCAAATATTTGCTAAAGTGAAGTGAGGGAACGTTTTTGTGATTTTTTTGTGATAAATGATAAATAATGAGCGAATGCGAATAAACTGATTCAAAACATGCATAAACATAACATTAACATAACCAAGTACAAATGACAATGTTCAAAGCAAATAGTACTTAAACAAACATTACAAAATAACAGGAATGCAGAAATCATAAATGGCACTGGCTGCCTTGATTTGAGGAATTGAACTTCTCTTGATTGAATACTTCAAAGTTGGCGACTACTCAGCTTGGTCTTCAACAAACCCTTCAAATGTCATCACTTGTTGGCCATGTGCGGCGGCAATGGATTGTTCTGGACATTTGGATTTCTCGGGGTGAAGGTGAGATCCTTAGAGTCGATCAGATCTTGAATCTTGTGCTTGAACGATTTGCAGTTCTCGAGCGTGTGACCTGGAGCACCCTTGTGATATTCACAGCGAGCATTGGCATCATAGTTTCGGGCAGTACCAGTTTGTGGTGGCAAGTCTTTTAAAACAAGAGTTCCCTTTGCCATCATCTGATTAAAGATTTCATAATGTGTCATAGGCAAGGGATCAAAGGTTCTTTCAGGCCTTCTTTGCTGATATGGTGGACGCTGTTGAGGAGCGCGTTGTTGCTGTTGACCAGGCCGTGGTGGATAAGCCGGTTGCTGGTATGGATTGGGTGCATACTGCGCAGCTGCAACCATTGAAGGTGGACGTGGTTGATGAGCCATTTGAGGCGGCAATAGAGCTTGAAAGGCCTGCTGATAAGGCATTTGAGGAACTGGCTGATATGGCATAACCATCCTGGCCAAGGCTTGCATGGCCTCATGAATACGATCAATCTTGTTCTTGATTGAGTCAATCTCTCCCCTCATAGCAACTTGTTCTTGTAGAATCTGATCCATCAGTCCTCTAGTGTTGGCTCAAGTTGAATACAATCGTCTAACTCGACACGGGCGTCGGGAAACCAGTTTGATTTACTGAAGATGGGGGAACATGAAAATAAGTTTTCGGTTTTGAAAAGAAATGCAATATGAACAAATAATGCAAATGAGATGATATGCAATGTCAGAATCCAGGATCACAAGATCAGAGTCTCACGAGTCCAAGGTACAGATGGAGGATACTCTGATCAGGAACTCACTGGGTAAACTCTAAAGTTCTAGGGATCCCAAAGTTATCAATTCATATGGCTGTTCATCACACGCGCCATAAGCATGACGGTTGATTGACTCCGCCATATGAACTTATTTTGGGTGAGATCTTCGTATCGACAACCCACGAGAGCAAATTTTATCGGGAGTCCATACTACGTGATCGTCGACACAAGGTTTAAACAAAGTCCTGGAGTTATGGAACTTTCTCAACTGTTTGATACACGTGTCAATTTCATACATTCTTGACAGTCAATCAACTCCATTGAGTAAGTCTATTCCAAGTGAGGTTTTCGTATCGAGCCACGCGAGGGCGAACCCTGGTGCCCAATACTACGCAACCATCAACCGATGTTTTAACCAAAAGGTTCTAAAGGCTCTCAGAGTTGCTGACCTTAATGAAAACAACTGAGCACACACGCCGAAAGCTTGATGGTCTTCAGTATTCTCATCAGAATCTACTCCAAGTGAGGTTTTCGTATCGACAACCCACGAGAGTGATTCTCTCGGGAGCCCATACTACACAACCTCGCTAACTTAAGTTTGTACTCGTAAGCCCGGGTATAGAGCTTTTCCCTCAAGTTTCTTTTGCAAAGTATCAATCCAAATTATAGTACCAAGGAGCCACAAGATATATAACATGGAATGCGATAAAGAAAGCGATAAAAATAAACAAGCAAGGCATAAAAGCAAACATTCAAACAAGCGCGGGAACCTAGACTAGGCTTGACTCGCATAGGGGTGAACCAGTCCCCAGCAGAGTCGCCAGCTGTCGTACCCCGAAAAATACGACCTTACGCGATCCGAAATGGACGGAGCCGCGCGCCGGACGGACTGAAGAGTCGCCACCTAATTCTATTTATTCCCGAAGAGGGAAAGGGGAGATATAGATACAACCCGGGAGGAAAAGGATGAAGACAAAGGTCAACGGAACCATTGTCTGGGTTCGGGAGTCGGTTATGCAGGGGGAAGGTATTAGCACCCCCTACATCCATCGTACTCGATGGGAACCATCTAAGTTAACGCGCGAGAAAGGATGTCTATGCTTAAACGAATTGCCTGCTAGAGGGAAATGAGTTGAGTTATAAGTTAGATTGACCCTAGGTGCTCGGCAAGGATTGAGATCCTCGTGCCTACGTACTCCCGTGTGCAATGGGAAAGTCAGAGCCTCGTAGTTCGGCCTACTAAGGGTAATGGATGTTGATTTTATTACCTTTCGTCGATGAAAGGGTTTAGGAGTTGAAATGCACTAAAGACTATGGATAGTTTATCTCGCCCAACAAGACGGGTGTCCTGCTTCGAAATAATCGGAGCGAGTAACGAGAGCTCGTTATCCTCCTTTCTACCGCTTAAGGCTCGTGGCGTACAAATCTTCTCGTATTATTAAAGTGATTTATTTCCTAAGACCGCTTGACGTTGGATCAAGGGTTTGGATCTAATCGAAACGTTTTGGTTTTTTGAGGTTTAGAGGGTGCATGCAATTGGAGGTTATTTTTGTGGTTTTGTTAGCGAGGCACAATGCGCTCGGCTCGCAAAGTAAGGTGGATCCTAATAAACGAATAAAGATAACTGGAAAATAATGTGCAAGTGTGCAAGTGCAATCGCTTGGCGTTGGACCAAGGATTCAGAATTAAATAAAAATGCGGAAAATAAAATACGTACAAAGTAATGGGAGAGGGGTACAAAATAAATACAGGGGATTGCGAGAAATAAAGGGGTCTCGTTGTAATTAGCCCAAGAGAAAGCGTGTGTGCAGTGTGTTTGAACTATTCGAAGGCGTTCGGCCTGTTTGATCGGGACACAACTATTCGAAGGCGTTGGACCTTTTTTCGAGCGCAACTATTCGAAGGCGTTGGACCTTTTCGGGACGCGACGAAATTTTGTTCGTGAACTGCCTTAGAATCGGTTCAAAATGGGAACCATTCTATAAGGAGTCGAATCGATACTTTTTAAAATGCGAAAAAATAAATAAATTAAATGAATTGAATTGTTAGAAAAAATAAAATAATGAATATAAATAATAAATGAATTAAATAATATCAAGGATAATAAAATGAATTAAATTAAAATACATGTTTGTTTGTCGGAATAATAAAAATGAAAAATTAATTACAAGGAGGGCCTCATATTGACCAAAAATCACCGATTAGAATCGGGAGATAAATTGGCCGTTTAGTATATCATTGGCCGCAAAAGAAATTAAATACAAATGGAATGAATAAAAATGAAACTATAATATTATGTAAAACGTGAGAAAAATTTTTAGTAAACAAAGAAATTAAATAACAAATAAGGAGTGTAGGTCAAATTTTTGAGGGTGTTGACAGAAATTCGTATGGGCCTGGCCCACTTAACAACCAATAAAATGCATAAATGAAAAGGGGTCGTGCAATCTGGGAGTGCTGATAACAAATATAATTCATATGGGCTGAGCCCGAAAATAAAGAAAACAAATTAAATTAAAAAAGTAAAATAAAAGAGGGTCACCATGTTGTGTTAGTAAGATGAAACAGGTGATTCTAAAAATGCAGCGTCAACAACCTAATAGGTATTTTGAAAACATATATAAAAAAATAACAGACTACTTTTAAAGAAAAATAAAGAAAGAAAATGGTGGAATAATCTATTCAACTCAGCTAAGTCCATATGTGACTAATAAATAAAAAAGTATTAAACTTCTTATAATGTCATAAAATAAAAATAATAAAAAGCAAAAGGAAAAAAAGAAAGGACAATGAAATTACCCCTTTTCCACAACACGTTGTTACCTTATCTCGCGATCTCCTTCTCTCGCGGCTCATCTTTCTGTCTTTCTCACGCGGCGCTTCTCTCAGTCTTGCTCTCTCAGTTGTATCGGCGGCTCTTGCAGTTTCGAACGGTGTTTGAACTCAGCTTCTGCGGCGGTTTGGATGCATTACGGTGTTGGAGGCGCGGCTATTCTTTGCGTTGAAGGATTCGCGCGGTTCTCTCTGTCTCTTTCGATCTCCGTCGCGAATCTCTCTCTCAGTTCTCTGCTTCGACTTCGCGGTTTCGTTTGGGTGGCTTGAATCGACGGCGCCGGTGGAGAACGGTGGCTTGAGATTTTGGTGGTTTGCGGCGCGATTTGGGGTTTGTGTTTGTCCTGTTTGAAACGGTTTCGTCACAGGTTGGGTTTTACGGTTTTTTTGTGATGAAGATGGTTTTTTGAAAGTGATTTCACGGTTGGTTTTGCGGCGGCCGGTGATTTGGTGAAGATGGGCTTGTTGCGAGATTTGTTCACAGGTGAGCGGTTTGAGGTTTAACGGTGAAGGAGGTTTCTTTTGCTATCGTGCTGAATCTCTCTGCATTTTTTCCGACTCTGAAACTCAAGATTCTGTTTTTTTGTTTGAAAAAAAAGTTTAATGAAGGCCAGGTTCGTGTTTGTGGTTGCGGTTTGATTCGCGGATGTTCTTGGGTTGCATTTTGGAAGGTTTGTCTGCAACTGGGTTTGACGAAAGTGAAACGGTATCAAATGGCGTCGATGAGGTGAAGGTTCAATCGGTGTTAATGGTGTGAGCTGCGGTTCTGTGAGTTGTTGTCGAAACAAAGAAAAGCAGAAAGTGATTTGTTGAAGGTTTGTTTTGTTTAATGGAAGGAGGTTGTTTTGAAGCTGCGAAAAGGATGGTAAGTTTGCTAATGTGCTATGGTGTTGAGATGAGAAGGAGCGTGGTTGTTTTGGAAAAGGTTCTGTGGAGAGGATGGTGGCTGGAGGTTTGGATGGTAGTGGACGAAAATGGAAGGCCGGCGGGTTTTGGGTGAGTTCAGTGTTTTCTTTTTATGGTTCTTGCTTGTGGTTTTGTATTAATTTGCTGTGAGAAAAAAAAAAGGTTAGAAAATAAAAGTTGTATTCTGTTTTTTGTGTGAAGGTTTTGAGACTTGGTTTTGTATCAGCTTTACAGAGTTTTATTCTAGTTTTCCAAGCCCCCTTAAAAATGAATTGAGAGACTGATTATATAGGGAAAATGGTGATTGTTGGCTTTGTTTTGGATAGAAAATAGGTTGTTATGGTTGCTGCTATTTGCACAAAATGAGTGGACATGCTGATATTGTTTTTGCTTTCATTCCGTACATCATGTACGTTTCTTTAATAGCTGGCAGTGATGAAAAAAGTGGGGTCAGAATGAAATGTAATGCTGAGGATGAGAGTGGATATCTGTTGCATTTGGTTGCCTGTACGTACCACTTAATGGATTTGTGAAAAAGATACCTCTTGAGTTGAGGTGGTGGTCACATAGGTGAATGCATAAAAACAAAATTATAATAATAACAATTAGTAATAACAATAAAAATTCTAATAATAACAAAATAATAAAAAAAAAACATAATATAATAATAATAATAATAGTAATAATAATAATAATAATAATAATAATAATAATAATAATAATAATAGTAATAATGAATATAATAGCTATAATAAGAAAATAACAATGAAAATAAAAGAAATTTTTTTTTGTACTTTTGAGTAATTAATAGAGAATAAAAACAATGGATCATAAATAAAAGTTAATAATAATAATAGAAATAAAATGAGATGGGAAAATAAAGGACCATAAAAAGTAATAATAATAAATCAATTAAAAATGAAGTTTTCTTGTAATTTGTGTAAATAATAAAAAGTTGTAATAAAAAATAAAATAAAAAAAATGACTTTAATAACCGAAAAAAAATAAAAATAAATAAATAAATAAAAAATAAATAAATAAAATAAATAAATAAAAAATAAATGGAAATATTTATAGAATTTTGTGATAAAAATATTAATGGATAATGCATATAATAATTTAGAAAAAAAAACTTCCACATAACACAATGGTTGTACAGTAAAAATAAAATGGTGCGGGTAGGATAAATTTGGGGTATGACAGTCGCCTCCTAAAGATCACTGGTGACGTCGAAGAAAACCCCTCCTGCAAGCCCAATAAAAATGCTTGCACAAGACGTAAAGAGTGGGAATTCTAGTTTCCACACCGTAATCCCTCAGGTAATTTACTTTCGACAAAATTCTGACTTTGACCTTTGTATACTCTTCATCTTTTGAACTTTTATTTTGTTTCAGGTTCAAATCCATACTGAGGAGCATCCCATCAATCTGCAAGACTCCCCTCTTGGCGCAACCGAAAAGGCCCAAGAAGAAAATACATCCAAGAGTGGTATGCTGGAACCCCAAACTGTGGCTGAATTCGACATCACCATGGAGGAAGGTTCTGTAGACAATTCCCCTGATCAGCCAAATTCCATTTCCAACAAAGAAAGTCCCCCCAAAGAAGAGGAAGAGCAACACAAACCCCAAGATGTTGGCGAAGAAAACCTTAATGCCAAGAGTACGGAAGGCAAAGGTCAATCGAAAGAGGAGGTTGGGCCTAGCGCTCACATCACTCTTGATCCAATACAAAGCAACCCTCCATCTTCTTGTTCGATTATCTTCTCTCGTGAGGAGCTTGAAAACCTGAAGACAAGGAAGCCTTTGGAATATCTGAGGGCCATGCTCAGCAATCGCTACAACTTTCAAGAGTCTTCCAGCAGTTCGACTACCTCTAGGGCCACCTTTGAGGTCAAGACTCTCAGTTCCATCATGGCTGAAGTTAAGGCCCAAGTGCTTGGTGTCGATTTACTCAAACTTTTGGAGGAGGATCCCACTCAGCAATCTGAACTCAAAAAGCTCCTCAAACAGGTGAATGTCTTGGAGGCCAGTGTTGACGAAACTCATCTGGTAATGGACCTTTCTTAGATAATTGATGTAGCTAGTGGGGATCTCAGCTGTCGAAAGGATTACATCCAAATGATCTCCAAAAAGAAAGAGACCCAGGCTGCTGAGTGGGATGTTTTCGAAGCTTCGACTGAAAAGGTTTCAGAGTTATCAAAACTCTTTGAGGCTTATTCCCAAGAGGTGGCTGAATGTGATAAAAACATTCAAAACTTCAAGGAGCAAGTAGCCCAGCTTGAAGCCAAAATTGCTCAAGAACAGAAGCGTAAGGCGACTCTTTAACAACCTAAGAAAGACGAAGTCGAAGAGTGTAAGTATATGAGTGTGCCTAAGAGGGGGGGTGAATTAGGTTCTTAGAAATTTTTCGATCCTTTTTCTTTAATGGATGGATTTTGCTTTTTACGGTTTATGTAATGAAAACGATAAAGCAGGAAAGTAAAAATGACACAGAGGTTTATCCTGGTTCCCTTCACAATCTGAAGGTACATCCAGTCCCCTTTCAATATGAAAGAGATTTCCACTAGTTTTTATAGAACAGTACAACCTATCGCACCTTCAATGGTGAGGCCTACTTTCTAACAAACTAAACAATCAAGTGTGCAAGAACAATCCTCTTGCCACACTAACCCTTATGTCCAAACAATCCTTGGAACATAAGTCACAAATAGAAAACAATTTCTATAATTTTTGTTTAAGTGAGTAATACAATGATTGATATCAATATAAATTGATCTTCTCTTTCTTTTAACAATAATTCACAATCATAAAATATTAGATAGCTCAAGAATTTTTCAAATATGTGATATGAAAAATGTAGAAAAATTCTTGTCAAAAGTTCAAGAGTTTTTGAATATTTAATGAAAATTATTTTTGAAAGAGGTGACAAATGATTTGAAAAAATTTGGATTTTATATGCACATAACACCCTTATGAAACAGCGTGATTAACAATAAAAAATCATGAACAAATGCCAATGCATTATGAAAAGGTTTCATGAAAGGTCACATGAAGAGGTGTTATGAAAAATACTGATTTTTCAAAAATGTTCAGATTGCAATCGATTGCACTATAATGCAAATCGATTGCACATGCATACGTTGCCCAATTTTTCAAAAATTTGAAACATGCAATCGATTGCACCAAGTCAAAAATGTCACAAAACTTAAAACAAACAGATGCAAATCGATTGCATCAAAGTGCAAATCTATTTACACATGTTCAACTTTGAAAAATGAAATTTTAAATGATGCTAAAGTTAAAATATTATTATGCCATGACATAGGTATTCACTTGAGCATCTAAGATTTTAATCTTTGTGTATCATTGCTAAAATACCTTCATGAAGCTTCTTCTTGAGGAAATAAGACTTTGAATCATGATGCATCAAACTTGAATATCATCTTTGCCTTCTTTATCACATTGTAGCTAAGAGATGTGTCTTTATCAAAACAAGTGTTGACCATGGAGAAGCTTGACTTCACATTCTCCCCCTTTTTGATGATGACAAACAATCTTCTTAGATGCTTTAACATTTTCGGAATACTTCTCCCCCTAAGATGCATATCTCCCCCTTTGTATGTGAATTAGAGCATTGTACCTTTAGGAAATTCAAAAACAAGAAAATGTACAAGCATAACATTTTTCTCCCCCTTTGACATTATCAAAAAGAAGGGAAAGATGGGTGAAAATAATAAAAGCCATAAACAAGACAAAATGAAACTAGAAATAACATAGCATAGATTAAAAGTTGAATTGCATACATAGCACAAAGTGCACAATTTTACATTACAACGAAACATAACGAAACATACGGAAACAAAGGAAATAGAATTTAGACATTACAACTAGTAAGCATTAACGACTGCATAACTAAAACACCCAAACATAAAGAAAACATAAACAACACATTTTCAAAACATATCCATATTGGGGTCAAAAGGGTCTTGGTTTGGAAATTGTTGGTTGAGAGGTGCTAGGCGAGTTGGTGGGGCAGCCGGGTTGGATGGATCATAAGGTGGTATGTAGAGGTGAGAGTAAAGGTATGAGAATTGTTGGTTGACATCATGCTGAAAGTTTGAAATCCTTGTGTTGACAGATGCATTAACGGTATTGTAGCGGTCATTGATGTTGGTGTTCATGTTGGAGAATTGTTGTGTCATGAAATCCAAAAGATCTTGGTTAGAAGGACCATTCACACCACGAGAAGCGGGAACCTCTTCATTAAGGGGTTGTTGTTCATTATCCTCTTGTGCTCCACCATCATCACCAAGGTAAGTAATAGTATCGACTTCCCGATCATAGTAAACTCCCATTCTTCTATCCAAATTCCGAATAGAAATCTTGTGAGAAGGTGTATCCATCAAACGACATTCAAAACCATCAAACAGAATCTCAAAGTGTTGCAAAATCCGGGTGATGAACCATGCATAGGGCAGAGCTTTGGATCTCTCAGAATGGGACAGCATGTGATGCAAAATCATCCGAGCCCAATTAACTTCAATGTTGTTCTTGATAGCATAGAGAGCTTGCATTTCCATATCATTTACCGAACAATAGTTACCACCTTTCGGAAACACAACATAGGCAAGGAAATAGTGAAGCATGCGATCATCAATGTAGAAATTTCCATCCGACCAAGAACTACGAGAAGGTTCAATACCACCTAGAGACTTCACTCTATGTTCATAAAATTTTGTTTCGGTCATTCTTCCGATTTTGTAGAAAAAAGATCTCTTCTTATAGTCATTCCATTTTTCATCTTCAGGATCAAATAGGAGACTACCGGATGATGGTACTCCTAAGATGTTTCCAAGAAGTCTTGAGTTCAAGACAAGTCTTTTTCCTAACACATAGGTAACCAAACCTTTCTTCTTCGATGCACATATTGCAATAAAACAGCCGAACAAGATCCGGGTAATATGGTCCGGAGGAAGCAATAACATTTCCTAACTTTATGTTGTCTAGAGTAGTTTGAAAAGTAAAGCAATTTTCAGAAAAGGAAGAAAGATCACCATACTTGGGTTGTAGAACCATCTTTCTTTGGAAGAGCTTTTCAAACTTCTCAATCTTTTCATTTGATAAACCTTCATAAAGTGGAATGATGGATGATGAGAAGGACTTTCCCTTTCCTTTTTCAGCAGCAGTGGCCTTTCTTTTGGTCCTTGAAGCCATGGGTGAGAGTTGGTGAGAAATGGGAAAGTTGAGTGAGAAGGATGAAGTTTTGGTATTTTTGGTGTAGGTTATATGGGGAAAACGAATATTGGTAGGGAGATGGAGAAAATTCAGAATATTTATGGATATAAAAGTGTGGGAATTTGGTAAGAGGAGTTATGGTGAGTTATTTGGGTGGTTAAGGGAATTTTAATAAGTGTTTAATGAGTCAAGGTAGGGAATCTTGTAGGTTAGGGCTATGAGGGAACAAAAACTAAAAAGTTGGCCTAGGAAATGATGTGATTTGATGTATAAGAGTTTAGGATACCAAGGATCAAAGAAAATAAGAGGGAATAATAAAAATTAAAATTTTTTCAAAAAGCTACAGACAGCAATCGATTTGCACCTTAATGCAATCGATTGCACTATGTCAAAATTGTGTAAAAATTCATTTTTTCCAGACTGCAATCGATTGCAGTAAACATGTAATCGATTGCCTGTTTAAAAATTTGCAAAAATATGAAAAAATAAACATTTTAACACATTTTTAAACAAGTTTAATGACACATATTCATACATGGCATAATTATAAGAAGAAACATATTCATATATGGCATAATTCAAGAAGAAAAACATATTGAAATCTTTTGCTTAATATAAGAAAAGAATGAATATTGTGAACCTTTGTTAATGGATGATTTATATATCTTTTTCATCCAAGATTCCAAGTTCTCTTCTAATCTTGTAAAAGGGTTCTCTTGTGAGCGGCTTTGTGAAAATATCCGCTAATTGATTATGCGTATCCACGAAGGTAACATCTACGTCTCCGTTAAGAACGTGATCACGAAGGAAATGGTGCCGAATGTCTATGTGCTTTGTTCTTGAATGCATGACCGGGTTCTTTGTGATGTTGATGGCACTTGTGTTGTCACATCGAAGAGGAATGCAACCGAGATCTACGCCATAGTCAAGAAGTTGCTGCTTGAGCCACAAAATTTGTGCACAACAACTGCCAGCCGCAATGTATTCTGCTTCGACCGTGCTAAGTGCGACACAAGCTTGCTTTTTGCATGCCCATGATACAAGTACATTTCCGAGAATATGACAAGTGCCACTTGTGCTTTTTCTATCGGTCTTACATCCTGCATAGTCAGCGTCAGAATAACCAATTAAAGAACATGTACTACCTTTTGGATACCATAGTCCGACATTCGTTGTTCCTTTGAGATACTTTATAATCCTCTTTACGGCAGTGAGATGCGATTCCTTCGGATTTGCTTGAAAGCGTGTGTCATACCCCAAATTTGTCCCACTCATAATTATTTTCATGTGTATTTTCAGTACTAATCACTATGCAAAATAAAAATAAATATTGAGTTTGTTGTTTAAGTGTTTGATTAAGATCAGGTTCTTGCAAAAATGAGTCACGGTTCAATTGAGGCTATTGAGACAAGGATGGATTTGAATTCAAGGTGTCTGTTTCCAAATAAAATTTGTTACTTAGAAGCAAACCTAATATTAATTCAAGTTGCAGGACGATCATACTTATTGCATTTTGGCTTAAAAGGATGGCATTATAATTATAGGACAAGTACATTTTGGTTCGTTACAACAAGAATTCAAAATTCTTTGAGATTATTGTTTCTTCATGTACCAGCCATGATCTATTTATCTTAGGGCTAAGCCTTTGTTTTCAAGCTTTTATTTTCAAGACATTAAGTTTGTTTTCGGATCAGGTGATTAAGATGTCTTGGAACTATTCACGAAAAATATATTACAAGACAATTTGTGACTTCATCAATACATGTTTACTTTGTTGTTGGATAGTAAAAATGGAACAGGCGTGCATCAAGGCTAGGTTCTTTGGACCTATTTATTTGAGAGCTTGATATAAGAAGTAAAAAAAAAGGACAAAAGGAATAAGGTCTTGCTTTTTTTAACGTGAAAAGATGATAGAGGCATGGACATGATTATTATATAGGTCCTTACAAGTACAAGCTACAGGATTTGAAATCCTCAAATTCTCTGTTGAAAACTAAGTTTGAGTTACAAAAATTTCTAATTCCATCAAAAGTTTACAAAGATACATTCAACATCGGTGCCTAAGTTCCATTAGCATTGATGCTCATGCTAGAAGTACACTAAGAAGTTCATAGTTATCCATAGTTTCTATGATGCTCAGCTTTGCCATCACTTCCAAAGGTTCATATGCTCCACACAATCCATGGTCACCGTCACGAAAGTTTTGGACTTCAGCTGGAATTACAACAGAAAGAGTTAATAATCATCTTAAACATGAATAAAGCTATAAATCTACAGTAAAACATTTGAGTTCTATCCAACCAAGATGTGATGGGTTGCTCATTGTTTCTAAGGCATAAACCAACCATGACAAGATTACATTAATTCATATGAGCCAAGATACCGTATTTTCCTTCAAGAATCACCTAGCCCCCTCCTTTCACTCGCAGCAGCCAGAAACTCTATCCACAATGGGTATCGATTTGAAGGTCAGGGGTAAGTCCAAGAAGACCAAACGAACCGCACCAAAACCACGACACTAAGAGTTGTATCAGGGCACAAGAATGCCAATTCTGCGATTCTATCATGCTTCAAGTTCCATAATAAGCATGCAAAGTATTTTCAAAGGAAGGGTAGCTCCATATTCATCAAAGCTTACAAAATCAGAATTTCTTTATTCAAGTGTTCATCCGAACAAGCCATTTCAGTAGCACTATACCATGTCATCATTTTTTTCATCAATTACCTTCATGACAGTTCCCTTATCAAATTCTTCATGCCAAGTCTCATCAATTTCTTCAGTCAGCCCTTCAAAGCCTGCAAAAACAACAACATAAATAAATTTAGCAAAGTCTATCACAAGCATAGCAAGAAAATGTTCGAAAAAGTTGCATTAAAACTAGTTGGGATTCACTAGATTTTGTAACATTCATTCAAGAGAAGTAGAAGTTACATGAAGTTGTGCTAACATGTATGTCAAGATTCAACTCAAGCCGATGTGATCAAGACATTTCATGAAGTTATAATGTTCAAGGTAAATGAGTATTATGCAGTAAATATCAGGTGTTCATAAGAATTAAATACCATGATGCTAAGCACAAATAGCAGCTCTCATTTCTTTCACCCGAGCCTTCTTAGTTATCAAGTCTTTTCAAGTTGAACTCAAGGACAATAGAACTTAGGAAAATTCTCTATGTGCGCTTGAAGCTATTTTCGGTGATCTAAAGCCTGTGACAAAAGAGGATTAAAATATGATTAAAGATGCCAAATGACAACACCGTTCATGATAGAAGTTGATTCATGCTCTTCGTCAAGTTGCCAACATCTCTTCAAACTTCCAGCCATAGAAAGTCTACGCAGTGGCATATCAATGACAAAAGCATCGGCATATTTGTAAGCACCTGCAGCAAACACATAAAAGAAATCTGTCAAAATCATCGAATAACCTATCATTCCATCATCATGTGAGTTCTTGCTACATCCAATCATGCCATACTCCCAACAAACTTCAGCAGCGACAATATGCTGTAGCAAATGAGTCAGTGACAGAACGGTTATAACAATGAGCACAAAACAAATGCGATGCAAAAGAATTACGGTTGCGTTAGGAATCAAGCGTCAAAGCCAACCTGCACGTGAATCTGCTCGAAGTTGCAGACTTGCGGGAAAGCTATAAATCTTAACAAAAGACTCAACTAATACCCTGATGATGGATCCATTTGAAAACTGTTAGAGAAATTGCAACAGGTCTGGCTCGGGCTGGCATAATACATCATGACCGCCATAGAATGTTGTCTACAAAAAAAAAAGAACAGAAGACCACGTTACATCTCAGGGATCACAACATAAGACGGGTTAATAGAGTTTAAGGACTATGTCATATATCCAGAATAAAGTTAAGAGAGCAAAGTCAAAACTTCAGATTCAAATAAAACCTCAGCATTAAAATTCAGTTTGCAGCAAATTCAGAGGCAATAAAAAATCCACACAGCAGTGAAATGTGAGGTTATAGCAGTGAAAGAGATTTACCTCAGTAAAGTCTCAAAAGAAAATCTGCGGGACCACAAGCCATCCCACCAGATTGGTCCCCACAGCGAATCCAGTCCCAAATCTTCACTAACAGCATTACGCGCACATCACAACAACAAGAAGGAATCTACAGCTCACAAAATTCTTTTTGATCTTATCATCACGACTTTTCCTCAAATACCCACTGAAATTCTTCTATATAAGAAGACCGCATTCATTCTGCAAAGAAAAAAACCGAAAAATTCTTCAACCAAATTCTCCTTCAAATCATCGCATTAAACTTTTACCAAATTACCTTCATTAGCACCTTACAACCACTAATCTTTGCTTCAAAAGCCACAATCATATCCACCCATACTTTTCTCCTTAACACCACAAACTTGAAATCAAATACACAAAAAAGAACCAAAAATAGATAGCAGGAGTGAGAGATAGCGAGAGATCTAAATCCAAAAACTCAGCCATAAATATCACTCATCATCGTGAACCGCCAAATCTTCATAAATAATCCCCGTTTGCTCAACCCATTCCATGAACAACACCAAATCTCACCGCGAAGCAGACTGAGAGCAGAGCGAGAGAAGAGAGACTTTTGAGAGATTCAAACGCGAGCAGAGGACGCCACGAGACTGTGAGCGTGAGAAGCGCAAGCTGAGTTTGAGAGCATCAAGATGAGACTGTGACGCGTTATCTACCGCGAGCTGCCTCCGTCAACCCATATACCATTGCCGCGAGGAATTGGAGCCGCCGCTGTGACCCTTTTGAGGGTAGGTCTTCGAACCTCTGTTCATATGTTAGAACTGACCTCATTTTAATTTGTTTTATAAAAATCTGATTAGTTTTCTTTTTTTTTTCTTTTTTTTATTATTATTCCTTTATTATTGTTGGTACAAGCCCAATGGTTAGGCCCTTATACTGATCTCATGCTCCCTCAACTCATTTGTTTTCTCTACATGCTAGATAAATACACACACATTTTCTAGTTTAGTTTTTTTTAAGCTGCTCCTTGTTTATACTGTTTGTATTGCTGGCTAATGATGGACTTTGGGAAGCCCATTTTGGTTTTCTACCTGTACCTGAATATCAACACTTCTCCCTTCTATGTAGTTATATTTTTATTTTTTTTATTACTATTATTATGTTTTTATTTATATATTTATTTTCCTGAACTTTTCTCTTCTTTTTTTAGAGTTAGTGTTGGTCAATATTTCTTCATTTTGGTTTTCCTATTTGTTGTGATATTATTAGGTCAATGATATAACTGCATTTCCTTGATATTCGGTATTTACCGATGTTATCGGAATCGTTATGAGACCATTTTGTTTATAAATATTTTTATACTTATTTTGTCATTTATATTTTAGGGCCAATGAAATAATTATAACTTTTCGATATTCGATTCTAAATCGACGTTATCAAAGTTGTTATGAGGCCACTTTTATTTTTCGTTATTATTTAATCGATTATTCGATTTATTCGGTTAATGATAAGATGTGATATTCGATTATTTAATCGACGTTATCCATTAAATTGAGACCGATTTCATTATTTTCTCATTATTTTATATTTATTATTTTAGGGCCTATGATAAAAAATACGGTTTATTGATATTCCATTTAGCGACGTTATCTAAACCAATTTGAGGCCGACTTTTCTTTATTTATTATTTTATCAATTTATTGATTTATTTATATTTTGGTCTATGATATAATTATCCGATTTGTGACATTCGATTTACCGACGTTGTCCAAATTGATATGAGACCTCTTTCCATTATTTTATGGTTTTCTAATTAATTTTAGATCCATTGTCATTTATCGACTTTATTCTTATTTCGGCCAATGATAAATGGTGATATTTGATTTCTAATAAATCGATGTTATCCCCTAATTTGAGGCCACACGTTTATTTTTCTTAATGTTTCATATTATCTTGATTTATTATTTATTCGGCCGATGAATAAATATTTAAATATTAGATTTTAAATAAATCGACGTTATTTAAATTAAATATGAGGCCAAACTATTATTTTATGATTATTTCGACTTTATTTTATTTTTATGGTCGATGATATAACAAACGATTTAAATATTCGATTTCAACAAATCGATGTTATTTAAATCAATATGAGACTAATTATTATTTTTATCGCATTTATTTTATTTAAATAATTATTTGATTATAAAAGTAACGCTCGACTTCTCATAGAATGATTCTAACTTTGAATCGATTCTAAGACAGTTAAAGAGCTAAATTTCGACGCTTTCGGTTTAATTCGAGCTCCAACGGCTCCACCTTAGCTTAGTATTAGGAATCGTTCTCGCATAACCATTAACCTTTAACCTCCATTTTGCACTTACCCTTCGCGGTCGCTTTATGCCTCGCAATCGACCTACCAAGATGTCTCTTTAAATCCAAACCCTTGATCCAACGTCAAATGGTATTAAGTATTAAAACACTTTAAAAATATGAGAGAAATTGTACGCCACGAGCCTTAAGTGGTAGAAAGGAGGATTTCGAGCTCTCGTTATTTGCTCCGATTATTCCGTCGCAAGACACTCGGCTTGTTGGTTCGGAATAAACTATCCATAGTCTTTAGTGCAATTCGACTCCTAAAGAAAGATAATAAAACTTAATTCCTTTCCCTCCTTTAGCAAGTATTTCATTAGGCATAGACATCCTTTCGCGAGTGACAACTTAGAAGGTTCCTATCGGGTACGATGGATGTAGGGGGTGCTAATACCTTCCCCTTGCATAACCGACTTCCGAACCCCGACAATGGTTACGATGACCTTGTCTTTATCCTTTCTTCTCGGGTTTTATCTATATGTTCCCTTTCCCTCTTTGGGAATAAATCAAAATTAGGTGGCGACTCTCAAGTCGGCCCAGCCGCGACCGCATTCGCGAGGATCGTATTTTTCGAGGTACGACAGCTGGCGACTCTGTTGGGGACTGGTTCACCCCTATGCAAGTCAAGCCTAATCTAGGTTGCTTCACGCTTGTTTGTATGCTTACCTTTATGTCTTACTTGTTTATGTTTTACCGCTTTCTTTATCGCTTTCCATATTATACCTTGTGGTTCTTGGATCGATATTTTGAAACTTGAGTGAAAGGCTTTATACCCGGGCTTTCGAGTGCAAACATAAGTTAGCTAGGTTGTGTAGTATGGGCTCCTGAGAGAACCACTCTCATGGGTTGTCGATACGAAAACCTCACTTGGAGTAGATTCTAATGAGAATACTGACAACCGTCAAGTCCTTGGCGTGTGTGCTCAGTTGTTTGCATTAGGGTCGTCAACTCTGAAGACCTTTAGAACCCTTTGGTTAAAGCATCGGTTGATGGTTGCGTAGTATGGGGCACCAGGGTTCGCCCTCGCGTGGCTCGATACGAAAACCTCACTTGGAATAGAATTACTCAATGGAGTTGATTGACTGTCAAGAATATATAAAACTGACACGTGCATCAAACAATTGAGAAAGGTCCATAACTCTGAGACTTTGTTTTAAACCCCGTGTCGATGATCGCTTAGTATGGGGCACCGAGAGACTTCCTTCTCGCGTTGCTCGATACGAAGATCTCACCCAAAAGAGATTCATATGGTGGAGTCAATCAACCATCATGCTTATGGCGTGTGTGATGAACAACCATAGGGATCGTTAACTTTGGGATTCCTTTAACTTTATAGCCTACCCGGCAGGATCCTTGTAAGAAAAGCAATCTGAATATCCTCCATCTGTACCTTGGACTTATGATACCATGACTTTATGTTTAACATGTTTTCACATTTTATTTGCATATCATTGCATCCATATTTGCATTCATTTTGCATTCATAGTCGCTCATGTGCATTCGTTCTCGTCTTCAGAGTTGTTGAGTACCCGTCAAGCTGATTCCTCCACGCAGATACAGAACTAGGGCCCACGAAAGAAGAAGAATGGCTGAACAAGAAGAACACAACAAGAGAGTCAGGGAAGACATCGATGACCTGAAGAGAAGTGTGAGCAAGATTATGGATATGCTCCAAATCTTGGCTACTAAGGACACTCCAGCTCAGAAGACTGTCACCTCTGAAGACAGTAGTTTCGTCATTAACGCAGAGTCTTCAAGACCCGCTAGCACATGTCCAGAATTTGGATTGCCACCGGGTTATACTCCGCCATTTGTGACTACTCAGATGACTGGTACATCCACTTTTTTCGAACCTGGAGTGTTCGCTGACTCTCAACCTAATGTGCATACTGTTGCCCAAACTGCTTATGTGAATCCTCCCTTCGTGCATAATCCACCATCATCGGTACAAGGTGAGGCTGGGAATTTTGAGGATGTTAGGGAACAATGTATGACTTTGGAAAAGAGGATAAGGGCTGTGGAAGGATTTGATGTCTTCAACGCTGTCGCGTCAGACATGTAATTGGTTTCAAACTTGGTTATGCCAGACAAGTTCAAAATGCCAATATTCGAAAAATACAAGGGAGACACTTGTCCAAAAAGCCACATGATCATGTATTGCCGCAAAATGGCCGCCCATGCTGATAAAGACAAACTACTCATCCATTGCTTCCAAGATAGCTTAAGTGGGGCATCTTTGAAATGGTATATGGGACTCGAGAAAAGCCGTATCCAATGCTGGCAGGATTTGCTTGATGCATTCCTAAAACAATACAAATACAATCTGGACATGGCACCTGACCGCCGTCAGCTTCAAAACATGTCTCAGAAAGAAAAGGAATCATTCAAGGAATATGCTCAGCGCTGGAGAGAGCTAGTTGCTCAGGTTGAGCCTCCCTTGGCAGAGAAAGAGTTGACTGGTCTGTTCATGGACACTCTTCAACCTCTTTACTGGGAAAGGATGATTGGCAGTGTATCATCTAGTTTTGCTGACCTAGTCACTATTGGAGAACGACTAGAGGAAGGAATCAGAAAGGGCAAGTTTGGAAGTGTCGAAGCTTCTAATGCTGCGAAAAAGTCCTCCGGGAACTTTCAGAAGAAGAAAGAGGGGGATACTCATGCTGTCAACACTGAAAGAAGACCCTACTACAGGCAACAACAGTATGGTGAAGCCCAAGTAGCCACAGTTTCTCCTATGGTTAATGCTCCACCAGCTCGAGCTCATCCACAAAGGAATGTTGGTCAGAATCAGACTCGCAGTCCAAGGCCCAGGGCTCCTATTGATCCTATTCCCATGAAGTATGCTGATATTTTCCCTGCACTGTGCCAGAAAGGTCTTGTCACCACTAGACCTCTCAACCCTCCAAATCCTCTTCCACCAGGATTTAGGAGTCACCTCCATTGCCCATTCCATGAAGGAGCTGCAGGTCATGATTTGGTTAGGGGAGACTTTCTCACCTTCACACCAAGAAAGGTTCCCAGGGTTGAAATAGATCCCATGCCAAAACAAAGTGGCTGAAGATCTAGTCGAAGAATCTCAAGTTACTACCTAAAGCCAGTGGATCAGACGGGAAAGTGTAAACACCCCAAATTTGCCCTCACTCATTTCACCATGGCTTGTGGTTCTTTTCATTTGCATAAGTTTAATCATACCATCTCATATTGCATTTTTGCTTCACTACATTGGTTCTAAGTCATCTGCATCTAGGGTTTGTGATCTGAGCCATCCCTGAGCTATCTGAGCCACTCCAAAGGTCTCCAATCATCTCAAGAGGGTCCATGTATGTTCAAGCATCATATTATATCCTCCTAAGATCAAGAAAGTCAGAGAATCACAAGAACTGAGAAAGGCATGGAAGCAGATCCAGGTTTAACTGCACAGATGACCTGAAATTAGGGTTTTGGTTTCAGAGGCCATAACTTCAAATTTTTTGATCATTATTGATTCTATTGGTCTCTATATGTTGTAAGGATCATGCATACCAAGTTTTATGAAGAAATTCAATGGGGAAGGCATCTGATCACAAGATGACTTCTTGAGCAAGTCAGTGCAAAATCAGGACATCTGAGGCCCCCAATCATCCAACCAAAGGGGTTTCTCCATCATTTTGAATGTGTATGATCTTTATTTGATCTTAGAAGATGTTATAAGTTCACAAAATTGAAGAATTTCAAGCCATTTGCAAAGTTTCCTTTTTGGGAAAGTGACTTGTAATGCAAACTTGCCATTTTGGGAAAGTTTTTCAACCTCCTCTTTTTGATTCAAAAATGCTTCAAATGAAAAATCTTTGGTCATGAAAGTTGTAGATTGGATCCTCCCATTTTCAAAAAGTACAAGAACTAATTCTAATTCATTTTAGAACAAAAGTTATGGCCTTGCAAAGTTTGACAAAATCACTAAATTTTCACTTTTGTGCCAAAGAGGAAACTTGCAAAAACACTTGCCAAAGCCAAATGTGACTTCAAATCAACTTCTAGTCATCACACAAACATCATTCATGGTCCATAATTCAGATTTGCCCAAGAAATTTCCCACTTTCATGCTCTGGATTCCAAGTTATCATAAGCCATTCTCCATAAAGTTCAAAAGGGGGAATTCTTGCAAAGATGATTCCCAAGGGTTTGTGTAGTCTCTAACCGATCCCAAAGCATTACCATAACATCATGTAGCATTTCACAACAAGAATTCAGCAAGGAATGTCACATGTCCATGACCAAAAATCACAAAATGCAACAAATTGCAAAATTGCAAAACATGTGACATCTCACCCTTCATCCATTTCAGATCACATCAGAATATCCAAGGGCCTTCCTTGAAGCTGACTGAGGCAATCCAAACACAGAAATCTTCTCTGCCATGGCCCATACCTATAGTACACAATTTTTGACTTTTTGGCCAATCATCCCATACCATTCCCACAGTGCATACCTGCCTTCCAGAATTGTTGGGATTGCTTATGGATTACCTAAGGGTCATAAAACAAGAAGGAAGAAGGCTCAGAACACACACATCACCAGCTTGCACAAAAACTGTCCAAAGCTTCATCTCTTCGAAACTCCCTCAAGACTTAACAAAAATCCAAAATTTCTTCACCAACAAATCACATATCACTCAGAGAACAAAACCCACCCCCTGAAACAGCTTGAATCACCACACACACAAACCTCCATTTCTGCTACACCAGAACCAAACAGCACCAACCAGCCATCCTCAAAGCTTTCTAAGCTTCACTTCATCATTAGGGGGTTCAAAGAAGTGGATTTGCAGCAAAGGAAAGGCCAGGACCCAGAACCAGAAGGTTCCATCTCAGGTATGGCTCAAGAACTTTTTTCTCAGAACCTTGTTTTTAAGTTCTAAATCGAATCCGTATGATGTGCTGATGATTCTGATGTGTTTATTTTTCAAAATGGTGGAGTATTGAGTATGTATGAGTTGTCTGAAAGTTTCTGACCTAAAATTACTTTGCTTCGATTTGCAATGTTAGTGAATAAGAAATGATTTTTGTTTGGGGGTTTTGATTCAGTGATGAGTGGGGTTTGATTCTGGGCAGAGAGATTTCATTTTCATTGCTTGGAGAGAGAGATAAGGTTTTGGACTCGTCGGAGAAGATGACCGGAACATTGTTCCGGCCATCTGAGAGTCATTAATGATAATTAGGGTTTAGGTCCAGTTTTAAATGAGGAGCGTTGGATGGTCTTTCCCGCGCGTGTACCAATGGCCCAGATGCATTTGTTTAAGCCCTAATCAGGATTAGTTTTAATTAATTAAGTTTAAGAAATTCAAATTTTTAGTTTCAATCCCAGCCATCCTTTCACGCGCGGGTCAACTCCCTCCAAAAATCTTTAAATCCAGGCCTTTGGATCTGATTACTTTCCATTTAATCTGATTTTTATTTCATTTTATTTGCATTTTCTTTCTCATTTATTTTAAAATAGCAAATCATTTCTAAAAAATCTCATTTTTTGCATGCTGACTTAAAATATTTTTCTCTTCCTGAATATAATTTTATTTTTATTTTTTGCATAATTTTCATATTTTAAAAATATTTAAATGTTTATTTTAATTAGTTAATGAGAATTAATTAATTAAAATAGCATTTAAGTTTCTAAAAATCACAAAAAAATTCACATTGCATTTTAACACATTTAGAAACATTATCAAACTCTTCAAACAAATTTCTTTTTGGTTCTTGACCTATGTTGACATTTTTCTTTGGAATTAAAGTCTTTAAAAGTCAATATTTTGGTCCTAACTTAGAAAAATCCATTCTTCCTAACTATGAAGAGTTTAATGATGGTTCTTTTTGCATTGCATTCTTCATATCATTTAGTTTCTAGGATAAAATTGGTTTGAATTTATCTTTCATTTTCAATTTGATGTGCATTTTTACTTTTGAAGTGCCTTAAAACCCTAGCAAACTTAAGAAAATCATAACTCCCATTAGGTTAAGAGTTAGGTCCCCTCCTTTGGGCAGTGAACTTGTGTAGGGTTAGGGTTCCTTTGATCCCATTTTCATTTTTTTATCATGGCATTTGCTCCTGGTTTTGAATTTTGTATTGTATGTTATGTGTAAACCCTAATTTTTTGCCTTCATTTGCACTCATTCTTCATATGCTTGCATACATGAACTTGCCATGACATTTTGTGCATCCACATGACATATAAGACATCTTAGGATATATTAGAATCATGTTTGATCATTGCATCATCCATTTGCCATATTTTTCTTTCATTTCATTTCATGTGCATTCATGAGCTTTCATGGTTCTTACATGCTTCATTTGCATTCTCATCTCTTGTATGATCATCCACATCTCATGACATCCATTTGTGTCACCTCTTAGCATCATTTATACCTTGATCATGCTCCTGGTTTTGGTTGACATCATTGCATCTTTCTCATTTTTATTTCATTTCATTTCCTTTCACTAACTTTTCAGGTGGTGAGTTACTTTGAGAAGTGAATTTGCCTTCACTTCTCATAATCTCTTCTCATCTCTCTTATGCATCATTGCTGAATTTTACTTTTGTATTAGAGTGAGCTTGCTCATTCATGTTCCCTCCTCACTTCCTTTCTCCAAGCAACTTTTCTTCTTAAGTGAAGCAAGTTGTCTTGCTTCTCTCTGAGAAGTGAAGTTACTTTGAGAAGTGAAGTTGTCTTAAGTGAAGCAAGTTGTGATTAAGCTTATGCCTGCATCCTTCTATTAGGATGGAGTGTATAACTTTAATCCTAAGTTTTAAACCCTTAATGTGTTTAAACCCTTTAATCAATTCACTTAATAATCACTAAGACATCAAGCTTGTAACTTGGGCCTTGCATTAGGGTTCTAATTCTTCCTTAATTAGTTAAGAAGGACTAACCCTAGTGTTAATGGACAAGTCCCCCTCAAGTTGTCTTACAAACCATAAAATCCACTTCTTAATCTTAACATTAACTAAAATCCACTTAATAAAGGCTTTGTTTTTTCATGAGGTTAATCCCTAATCATGGATTAAGTTGAGGAGCCTTTCTCAGCTTAAATGTTCTCATCTATTATCCTTCTATTAGGATGGTGTAATGAGTCCATTAAATCAAGGATTATGGCTTAATCTCATTACTTAACACTAAACAAAACACCAAAAACATCTAAATAAATACAAGTAGGTTAATGATCTTAATCCTACATCATGGTGATTAAGTGTGAGGTGTTTACCTCATACTTAAGGTATTCTCATTACCCCTAATCAGAGGGAGGATGTGATGAGTTTACTAACCCTTGGTTTAGGCTTAAGCTCACTTTCTTATGACAAACACAAAAATCAATAAAAGATTGAAAACACAAAAAAAAAACAATAATCGTCTCCTCCGGGATTCTCTTCTCATCTCATTCACTCACAACCGAGAACTTGCTTCTTCCGTTTAATGCAAGACAGTTTGCACCTGAGCCAGACAGGTCATACACTTGAGCATAGACAAGTAAGCAGTTCACAAGTCAATTTATCTTTCAGTCTCTTTGGGTTGAACTACGGTGTTCTGACTTCCTCATTGCACGAGAGGATACGTAGGCATAACTTAACGGTTATCGAACAAAAGTCTCTGTATATTCCCCCTCCTTCCAGCATTATTCTTTAAGCTTCATAGTCTTGGGCTTCATACTCCTTCTTTACACTGACACTTCTCTTATACACTTCACATTTCTTTTACACTAACACTTGTATTCTTTCCAGCTTTGATACACAGATTGCACTGACACTACCCCTTTTAAACACAAATCTTTCAAGCGTGGATCCCGTCGAGTACGGCGGACAATCTGGGTGCTAATACCTTCCCAGTTTGTAACCAACCCTCTTTCTCAGTTTCTCTGGTTCGCGACCGTCTTATCCATCTTTTCTTAGGTTTATGCAGCATTACCTTTCCCCCGGGATAAAAATGCCTAGCTGGCGACTCTTTTCTTTTGAGTTCACCCTTGTGTGTTCTCATCCTCTTTCGACGACCGTTCGCGTCTGTACCCCTCTTGGCCCGGTGTCATCGGGTGGGAGCGACAGCTTGGCGACTCTGCTGGGGACCCTTATACTGTAACCAGGGCTTCTGGTTCTTTTTGTGGGTTCCTCCTAGCGCTTGTTTGATTTGTGTTTACTGGGGTTCTATGTGTTATTTGTGTTTGTTTATCTGCTTTATTTATTGCTTTATGTACAGCTCTATTTATCGCTTTCCTTTACAGTTTTTCATATTTCATATTGTCATTATCATTGCTGGATCTGGTTTCTGTTTTGGTGGGTGGGGTTCCATTGAGAGTTTGAGGTCCTATACCTGGGACCTGAGTGACACCTAGGCTAGAGTGGTTCATGTTCTTTCCCATTCCATTTCGGTCTGGTGCGGGAATATGAAACACAGTTCAGATGTGGGTTTCTTCTTGAGAACTCTGTGCTACAGATTTCCTGTAGTACTAGGGCTATCTGGGAAGCCTGCTAAGTCTGGAAGACCTTTATTATGACCTTCAGAAGCTGAGGTGAATTAGAGGAGGATCTTTTATGGTTATTGTAAACACTGTACCTCCGGGTTAGAAGTGTTTACACTTCTCATAACTGATTCAAGTCTAAGGATCCTTGTTCTAGAACACTACATGTGAGGGGGTTGGGCTGTTTACAGGTTTGCAGGTACCCTTGGCCACATCATACCCTGTTTTTGTTTTGTTTAAGAGTACTCCACTTTGGACAGTTCTTGTGATTAACCCAGGAGATGTGACTCTTTATTTGAGTCCCCCACCTTGGTTACTTGGATTTCTGAACCTCCATCTGGACTTTTGAACATACATGGGCCTTATATCAAGACAGATAATCAGATCCAACTTGATCACAAACCCTTGCATATCATTTGCATACATCATCATTGCATCATTTAACATTTGTTTATTTGTTTTTCAGGGTATCCTCATCATATCTGGTTTGGTTTTGACCCCTTCTTCTGCATAGACCCTTGCTTCATCAGTTATCTGCTTCAGCTACCATCACCAGCATCAGCCTGTCAATGGCTCATTCTCAGCATCAGTATGTGATCTTCATCAGTACCAATCTTCAGTTTCTTCAACAGCATTCATGACTACTCCCAGGAAGAGCAACATATCCTACCACTTTTTTTAGCCTGTGCTGACTGGTATCAGGCAGGTCCAGTCACTTATCACACCTGACCACATCCCATTGTTTAGGGAACACTATGGGGGTATCCTGGATATGGTTATGGACCTTGATCCTTCTCAGAGGAGCATGATCCACACATGCTTGCAGTTTTATGACCCTCCATTGAGATGCTTCACCTTCCCAGACTATCAGCTAGGGCCTTTGCTGGAAGAGTTTTCCTCATTGATTGGAGTACCTATCAGGGGTGGACTCCCTTTCAACCCAGAAATGACTTTTCCCAGCAATGGAGAAGTAGCAAAAGCACTGTACCTGGAACCTACCTTGATTAAGCAAAGTATGACAACAAAAGCTGGAATCCATGGTTTGCACTTGGACTTCTTGATTTCTCAGGCCATCCTGAAGGCCTCATTGGGAGAGTAGAGGGCAGTCTGTGCACTGTTAGCCCTCGGCATATATGGGGTTATACTGTTTGCAGATGAGCCCAAATTTGTCAGCAAAAATGTCATCCATTTGTTTCTTATGAAGAACCCAGTACCCACACTACTGGGAGATTTCTATTACTCCATTCATCAAAGAAATGAGAAACAAAGGGGGAAGTTGGTAAGATGTTGTGCTCCTTTGTTTCACACCTGGCTGCTCAGACACCTGCCTAAGTTAGATGCCTTCCTGAATCCCCACCAACAGAAGAATTGGGCCAAGAGACTCATTGCTTTGACTTCATATGATATTAGATGGTGCACCCAGAGCACCAAGGGCAAGGACATTATCACCAGCTGTGGACAATACCCAAATGTGCCTCTGATAGGAGTAAAGGGTTGCATCAACTACAATCCTTTGTTGTTTAAAAGGAAACTGGGCTATGCTCTGGTTCACCCTCCTAGAGTGCAAGATTTAGCTGAGACCCTGTATTGTGAAGTGAAACCCAATTCAGCTGTTGTCAGGCAAGCATCCTGGGCTTGGGACAACATCCAGACAAAAGGGATGGCTATTCTTGGAAGGTGTAATAATGTTGCTTCAGCTCAGTACTATGACTGGTCCCGTACTAGAGCTCAGATTACTGGAATGCCTTTCACTTTGGAGGATATACCTGGACCATCTACAGTACAACCACCAGCAACTGTCAGCCTAGAGGAATTTGAGAAGCTAAAGTAAAGAAATGAGAATCTGTCTCAAGCTTTGAAGAAGACTCTTTGGGAAAGGAGTGATGGTCGTCTAGACATTGAGAGATTGGAGAAGCTTAAGGTGGAGCATCTTGCCAAAATTGAGAAGACAGAGGATTACATAAGGAAAGCAAGGGCTGGGGAACAAATATTGAAGAATGCCTGTAAAGAAGCCAAGATTCAGAAGGCTAGGACTGAGCTCTATCTGCAAGAAATTCAGGCTAGGTGGGTTAGGATCACTGAAGCCCATGCACAAGAAGACCAGAAAACTCAAGCCAAGATTGAACAACTAGAGGCCAATGAGAAAAAGCACCAGGAAGCTTTGTTGGCATCCCAGAAGGAGATTTCAGAGTTGAAGCTCAGGGCAGGATTGAAAAGATCAAAGGACCAGGACAGGCATAAGAAGCTGACCACTGCCATTGCCACCAGGAACCTCCTCATTAGGGCCATTACAGAGCACCCAGCTGGTCCAGTGACTGAGGCACTCCTGAAGGAGGTCAAAGAGGATGAGTTTGGACTGGATGTTTGACTCTTTGTTTGTTGTTGTTTCCATTTGATGTACTTTTCCTTTTATTGTATTTTGACCCTCCATGGGCATGTGTTGTAAAACAGACTATGTATTGTTCATCATTTGTAATATATTTCAGTTTGTTTTCATTTGGGTTTTCTTTCAACATCGATCATCTTCCTCGAGGTCTGGAAAGGTCAAAACCAAGAACCAAACCGGATACCTTGGAAAACAAATAAGCATATTGCAATGCATACTAACTTTTGTTTTGTTTTGTAGGTTTTATCTTTATTGTTTCTAACTTTGTTGTGAAATCAAGAAACATTGCTCGTCGCCGAGTGTTCCCTGTCAACCGCGCGCACCGGTACCCGACTCGCAACAACCTTCCCGGTATTCAGATGGAACAAGTACAGCAGGATCTGACTGAGGTCAGAAATCATATGGCTAATGAGAGAGTAGAGATGAGAAATTAGATGTCTCAATTCATGGCTGTGATGACTGGCTTAGCCCAGAGTCAAGAAAGGTTAAGAGAGCTGGTGGAAAGACAAACTCATGAGGAACAATATCTTGGAACAGGAGGAACTAGAAACAATGAACGGGGCCAACCTCGTATTGACCCACCAGTATTTGGACCTCATTTGGATCCAGAAGCTAACATCCCGAGGAATGTACAGGGTAATACTGCTGGAGGAAGAATCTTGCAGGAGGATCCCCAAGAAGAACAGTTTACTGTTATGGGGGCTGGAGATGAAGTATATGACAGGAGATTGGACGAAATTGCTGAGAAGTTGAGATCTCTGGAGTCTCAAAATTCTTTGGGCTTCGATGTGATGGACATGGGGCTGGTGGATGGGGTGAGAATTCCCCACAAATTCAAACCCCCATGCTTTGAAAAGTACAATGGTACCTCCTATCCTCGCACTCATTTGAAATCTTTCCTGGGAAGACTTAAAGCTTATACTATGGATGAGAAGCTGTGGATGTTCTACTTTGAAGACAGTCTAACTGGGGCTTCAAGGGAGTGGTATTCACACTTGTCTAGAGCCACCATAATATGCTGGAAGGATTTGGCTGAAGCTTTCATCCAACAATATCAATACAATCTGGACATGGCTCCTAACAGGACCCTTCTGATGGGAATGTCTCAATCATCTAGAGAAAGCTTCAGGGAATATGCCCAAAGGTGGAGACAGCTTGCTGCCGCTGTCCAACCACCCATGTCAGAGAGGTAAATGGCTGACATGTTCATGAATACATTGCAGGGGACCTATATTGATAGATTGGCTGCCTTCTCCTCTACCAGTTTTGCTGATGTGGTCATAGCTGGTGAGAGGATTGAAAGCCTCTTAAAGATGGGCAAGATTTCCGACAGTGGTGTAAGTTCATCCAGTAATCCCAGAAAGCCTTTTGTGGGACCCCGAAGAGCCGGTGAGACCAATTCAATTCATGCAAGCAGGAGCAGACCTCAGTATGTTCACCGGTCAGTAGCAGCTGTTACCATTCCAGCTCCGATTCCTCAACAATCGGCATATCCTTAACAACAACAGCCGTAGTATCAACAACAATCTCACTATCAGCAACAATCTCATTTTCCGCAACAGAGAACCTACAGCAACAACAACAACAACCAACAACAGCGTCCTTTCCAGCAAAGACCATCACAGGCAAACAGGGTAATTGACCCAATTCCCATGCCATATGCTGCACTCTTGCCACAACTCCTGAAGCTCAACCTAGTTGAGTTAAGGACATTGGCACCTCCAGATCCTCTTAATTTGCCAAAGAACTATGATGCAAATTCCAGGTGTGCATTCCACTCAAACGTACCAGGGCATAACACTGAAAAATGCAGGGCCCTGCAGATGAAAGTCCAAGACCCGGTGGACTCAAAGGCTCTCAACTTTGCACCTCCTCCAAATGTTACAAGAAATCCAATGCCTAGTCACAACGGGCCTAGGATTAATGCTATTGAGGAAGGCAAACCATCCACCCTAATCACCAGTGTTACACAGATTCGAACACCTTTGGTTGAAATCAAAGTCCAGCTTTTAGAATGCCAAGTGTTCCTTGGGTGTGAGCTCGACTGTGGATATTGCAATATTGCAGTCAATGGGTGTGAAGAGCTGAGGAACGGCATAGATGTTCTTATCAAGGATGGTATCCTTCAGATTACGACAACGGAGCCTACAAATCCAGCAACTCCTTCACCGGCAATCACAGATACTCCTACAACGTCAGCAACCATTGTTCCAACGGATTCTACTACAACTCCAACAACTGTTCAATCAATCACTTCAGCGGATGCAAGTTCAGTCACCATTCCTGCTACAACTTCAACACCAATCCAGTCAATAGTGTCTTCTACAACACCAGCAACAATTGATGAAAGCATCTCAATGGTTACCATATACTATGACCCTACAAACATCCCTGCCAACAACTCACAAAATGCTACTCCTGTCAGAACACCAGTCACCATATACTATGATCCACACACCATTGTGGTCCCTTCTGCAGCTGCTATCAGTCCAGTCACTATCACAGTGTCGGGACCAGTTCCTTACGAAAGCAATAGTGCCATCCTTTGGCATTATGGTTCAGATCTATACTGCGAGGGGCAGAAAATCACTTTAGAATCATCAACTTCTTCACCTCAGATTGACAATGTGGGGGGAGGCGGAGGCTTCACTAGAAGCGGACGTCTCTTTGCCTCGCAAATTCCAAGACCCATTGCCGAAGTAGAAGTTGTTGCTAAGGCAAAAGGGAAGAGTCTGGTGCAAGAAGAACAAGTTGTCAAAGAAGCTTTGAAGACTCCTTTTGATCAAGAGGTTGATGAATTCATGAGAATCATAAAGAAAAGTGATTACAAGGTGGTAGACCAGCTTCACCAAACACCTTCTAAGATCTCCATATTATCATTGCTAATGTGCTCCAAGGCCCATCGGAACGCACTTTTGAAAGTCCTGCACGCAGCTTATGTGCCGGAGGAGATTACCGTCAATCAGCTGGAGGTTGTGGTTGGAAACGTTAACGCTAGTCATGGACTAGGATTTACCAACACTGATCTGACAACGGAAGGTCGCAATCACAACAAGGCTTTTCACATTACCTTGGAGTGTAAGGGTGCAGTTCTTTCCCATGTATTGGTAGACACATGGTCATCCCTCAATGTCTTGCCCAAGAAAGCCCTTGTGAAGCTGGAGTATGATGGATTGGCACTACGCCCAAGTAACTTGGTAGTGAGAGCCTTTGATGGTTCTAAAAGATCAGTTCTGGGAGAGATAGAGTTGCCTATAATGATTGGCCCACAAGTTTTCAAAACGACCTTCTTTGTGATGGATATACAGCCTGCCTACAGCTGTCTATTGGGTAGACCATGGATACACACCGCTGGCGCCGTGACATCAACCCTTCACCAGAAGTTAAAATTCGAGTGGGAAGGCCAAGTCATTACTATTTGTGGGGAGGAGGATATTTTTGTTAGCCAGCTGGCTACCTTCAAATATATTGAGATGGATGGGGAGATCCATGAAACCATGAGCCAAGGGTTTGAGGCCCTTAATATTAATGAAACATCTGATGTGCTTGGGACTTCCATCACCTCATATCAACAAGCCCAGAAGGTTGTTGAGGAAGGTACCGCCCAAGGCTGGGGCAAGCTGCTGCCCGTGGAGAAGAAAGATGATCGATTTGGGTTGGGTTACAGACCAACTCAACAAGATCAATCAGAGGCTGTAATGAAGCCCAAGTTTATTAGTGGGGGGGTGCTCACCCCGGATGCTGTGAACAACTTGGAAGATGAGTCAGAAGATGAGCGCAACCTGGAAAGTTGGATACGTCCAAAGACCCCGGGGAGCCATGTCTCAAACTGGTCTTCCCAGGAAATTATAAGAGTTACTCCTGCAGAGTAATTATTATTTCCTGTATTTTAAAGCATGCATCAAGTCCTGCATCTTGCCCAAGATGTCAGGAGTCATTTTGTAATCCAGCCATCTTGTATTTTGTGCAAAGATCAATTAATGAATATCAGGACATCTTTTGCAAATGAGTCTTTTCTTTTCCGCTCACTGTTTTTCATTTTTCACTTTTTGTACAAAAATAAAATGGCAATGTTTTTCAAAATAAATAACTTCATTTTCACTTTTTTCTAAATAAGATAAAACTGATCACTAAAATAAACAAATCTAAACCCTTGCAGAAAGTGCCCTCCAGACTGCACCGACAACAACACTGCTATGACTTCGTATGACTTTGACAATCCAATCAATCAAGCTGATGAAGGGGTTGAAGAAGATTATGAGCTACCTGAAGAGCTAGCCAGGTTGTTAAGGCAAGAGGAGAAGGTTATCACTCCTCATCAGGAGGAGGTTGAGACGGTTAATCTTGGTACAGAAGAAGACGTGAAAGAAGTTAAGATCGGGGCCTGCCTGCAAGATTCAGTGAAAGAGCAACTGATTGACATGCTTCGGGAGTATGTGGATGTTTTTGCTTGGTCGTATCAGGATATGCCAGGGTTGGACACCGAAATTGTTATGCACAAGCTACCTCTGAAAGAAGACTGCCCGCCAGTAAAACAGAAATTGCGCCGTACTCGCCTAGATATGGCAATGAAGATAAAAGAAGAGGTACAGAAACAGTGGGACGCCGGTTTCCTTGCTATGACTAGCTATCCGCCGTGGGTTGCTAATATTGTACCTGTGCCTAAGAAAGATGGCAAGGTGAGAATGTGCGTGGATTACAGGGACTTGAACAGAGCCAGTCCGAAGGATGACTTCCCTTTACCTCACATTGATGTATTGGTGGATAATACGGCTCAGTTCTCGGTGTTCTCCTTCATGGATGGATTTTCAGGATATAATCAGATCAAGATGTCACCTGAATACATGGAGAAGACAACTTTCATCACACCCTGGGGCACATTCTGTTATAAGGTAATGCCATTCGGACTGAAGAATGCGGGTGCCACTTATCAACGGGCTATGGTAACATTATTCCATGACATGATCCACAAGGAAATTGAATGTTATGTGGACGACATGATTGCCAAGTCCCTTACAGAAGAAGACCACCTGGTAAATCTGTTGAAGCTATTCAAGCGTCTGAGGAAGTACCAATTGAAGTTAAACCCCAACAAATGCACATTCGGGGTACGATCCGGTAAGTTGCTGGGATTTATTGTAAGCGAGAAAGGGATTGATGTTGACCCTGATAAAGTCAAAGCCATTCAAGAAATGCCTGCACCAAAGACTGAAAAAGAAGTTCGGGGGTTTCTAAGTAGATTGAACTACATTTCAAGGTTCATATCTCATCTTATAGCAACCTGTGAACCCTTGTTCAAATTGTTGAGAAAAGAACAAACGGTCAGGTGGAACGAAGATTTCCAGAGGGCTTTTGATAAAATCAAGGAATACTTACTAGAGCCTCCGATCCTTATGCCTCCAGTCGAAGGAAGACCTCTAATCATGTACTTGAAAGTATTAGAAGAGTCAATGGGGTGTGTGCTGGGCCAGCATGACGAGTCTGGTCGAAAAGAGTATGCAATATACTACCTAAGCAAAAAGTTTACCGACTGTGAACAACGTTATTCACTGCTCGAGAAAACTTGCTGTGCTTTAGCGTGGGCTGCTCGCCGACTGAGACAGTATATGTTGACCCACACCACTTTGTTGATCTCCAAGATGGACCCAGTTAAGTACATTTTTGAGAAGCCAGCACTTACCGGACGGGTTGCAAGATGGAAAATGATCCTCATAGAATATGACATTCAGTACACATCTCAAAAAGCCATCAAGGGCAGTGTATTGTCTGATTATCTTGCTGAGCAACCCATTGATGATTACCAGCCTATGAGATTTGACTTCCCCGATGAAGATATCATGTTCATAAAAGCAAAAGATCATGAAGAGCCTATTCACACTGAAGGGCCTGACCCGGAAGAAGAATGGACTATGATGTTTGATGGGGCTGTTAATATGAATGGTCGTCGTGTTGGTGCAGTACTCATTACACCTAAGGGGGTCCATATGCCTTTCTCGGTAAAACTCACCTTTAACTGCACTAACAACGAAGCTGAATACGAAGCCTGTATTATGGGTCTTGAGGAAGCCATTGACCTCAGGATCAAGACTCTGACTGTGTTCGGAGATTCAGCTCTGGTAATTAATCAAACCAACGGCAAATGGTACCCCCACCAAGATCATCTGATACCTTATCGGGATTATACAAGAAGATTACTGACTTTCTTCACAACCGTCAAGCTTGAGTATATCCCTCGAGATGAGAATCAATTTGCAGATGCTCTGGCTACCATTTCATCCATGATCAAAGTTCAAGCTGCCAACTTTGTGCCTCAGATTTCAGTATCCAGACTCGAAAAACCAGCATACGTGTTCTCAGCAGATGTTGCCAAAGACGACAAGCCTTGGTTCCACGACATTAAGTGCTTCTTGGAGGATCAAACATACCCGCCTGGGGCATCTTACAATGATAAGAAGACATTAAGAAGGCTAGCTGGTAGTTTCTTCCTGAATGCTAATGGCTCCCTGTATAAGAGAAACTTTGATATGGTACTCCTCGGATGTGTTGATAGGGCAGAGGAAGACTTGTTGATGCACGAGGTGCACGAAGGATCTTTTGGTACCCATGCAGGAGGACATGCAATGGCTAAGAAGTTGCTAAGATCAGGCTATTATTGGATCACAATGGATGCAGACTGTTGTGCTTATGCCAGAAAATGCCAGATTTATGCGGATAAAGTGCATGTGCCTCCCAATCCTTTGAATGTGATGTCTTCACCCTGGCCCTTTGCCATGTGGGGCATTGATATGATTGGAAAGATTGAACCGACTGCTTCAAATGGCCACAGATTCATCCTGGTAGCCATTGACTATTTTACCAAGTGGGTCGAAGCAGCTTCTTATGCAAATGTTACCAGGCAAGTGGTAGCCCAATTTCTAAAGAAAGACATCATTTGTCGGTATGGAGTGCCCGAGCGAATCATTACTGATAATGGTTCCAACTTGAACAACAAAATGATGGCAGAACTGTGTCGGGACTTCAAGATCCAACACCACAATTCTTCTCCTTACAGGCCAAAGATGAATGGCGCTGTAGAGGCAGCTAACAAGAATATCAAGAAGATTGTGCAGAAGATGGTGGTCACCTATAAAGACTGGCATGAAATGCTACCATTTGCTTTGCATGGGTACCTAACGTCAATCAGAACATCCATTGGGGCAACACCGTATCAGCTTGTGTATTGTATGGAGGCAGTCCTATCTGTTGAAGTTGAATTACCCTTCTTACGGGTATTGATGGATGTTAAGCTAAACGAAGCAGAATGGGTCTGATCCCGATACGAACAACTGAATCTGATTGAAGAGAAGAGATTAGCTGCAATCTGCCATGTGCAGCTGTATTAGAAAAGAATGAAGAAAGCCTTCGATCAGAAAGTCAGGCTTCGGGAATACCAAGTAGGAGATCTTGTGCTGAAAAGACTCCTCCCTCCTCATACAGACCACAGGGGCAAGTTGACTCCGAATTATGATGGACCGTTCATAGTAAAGAAAGTCTTCTCTGGTGGAGCACTGATGCTCAGTACTATGGATGGCGAAGATTTCCTGTCCCCTGTGAATTCAGATGCAGTTAAAAAATACTTCGCATAAAAATGACCTGCTGGACATAAAAACAGAATGTAGGTCCAGGCAAAAATAGGGCATCCCGGCGAGTCAAAAACAGAATAAAAGACTCGGGCAAAAATAAGGGAAAATAAATAAAAAATGTACACCCGCTGAGTTGAAAAGCCACATTGGACAACTCAGGCAAAAAAGGGTATCCCGGTGGATTTAAAACCCAAAAGGGCGATCCACGCAAAATAAGGGAATAAGCGAACAACTGCATTCTGAATTCGGCTGTATCACTTACAACATGGTAAACTTCGAAAGGTTCAAGCTCCGGTCAGAATTAGCCTTCTTCAAAAGCAGGATGGGAAGGACGTCAATGTCATACGGGTCATAGCAAAAGGGGAAGCTCCCTGAAGCGTCATCAACATTGCCAGCATCTTTTTTGTTTTCTCATTTTGTAACAATCTCCTCATTTTAGGGGATCTGTTTCCTTAACTGTATCTTGCCAATTCAAGGTACACAAATCAATAAATCAGATTTTCAGTCATGTTCCGTCTCGTACATTTTATTTTCATTTGCAAAATGTCCGATGTCCTTATAATGTTGATTGCATAAGTACAGATGCGTCTTTCCTAAATTACATGCTTGCGGGAAATATATTTGCTCCTGGGAGTGTCTAAACTCCTATGAGGGAATCCGGTAAAGGATACCTCGGGGTACTTGTGCGTTTCTTCGTCATAACAGGATTGCGGGTAGTCAAGGTGCCACATGGGGCATGAAAGCTTCTCCCCAGCAAGCTGCCAAATCATTACTTACTCGGCACGTCTTCCAAAGTAGCACCAGAGATGCTTTATCCCCAGCTGAGTTGCCAGTCATCATTCCTCCTCAGCCAAGTTTCAGGCAGGGAACCATCTCCCCGCAAAGTCCCAGCCTCTATCCAGAAGAGCAATACCTGAGGATCTCTCAACAAAGTGACGGAAGCTCCCGCAGACCCCGGCTGGGCACCTCATCACCAAGATGGGTCCATCAGTGACCTATTTTCCCCAAGCAGAATCATTTTATCAGATCTACCAATGATCTCATCCCCAGCTGGGATATCCACTTCAAGTAGATCAGCCGGAGATCTCCACAGCAACGAGATCTGAATCCCGGATCGGTACCTTTGCATAATCATAGCATTCGCATCATATTTTCCCCCAGAGCGTAGCATTCCGTCTAATACGGAGCATTACGGCAAAAATCAAACATATTGCATAACCATAAGCCGTGTTCTGAATCAAAACAGCTGTGTATACCAACACTCCGTTTGCAAATATACAAAATACTTCCCAAACTCCCCGGCAGAAAGCCAAAACATCCTCTTTGCACTCCCAAATACATATGCATGCTCCTTTCGGCACTCGTCCGTGTCATCATTCCCCAGTAAAAGTCGCCCGAACATCCTCTACAGACAGATACATATATATACAATACCCTGACACCCGTCCGTGCCACCTTCCCCAGCATAGTTGCCTAAACACTTTGTAAACCAAATACTTGTTTATATTACACTTCTTCTGACACCCGTCTGTGTCATGCTCTCCACAGCAAGTTGGACAATCGTCTATGTCTCACTCATCACTTTTTACTCATATAGATACTCGTCCGTATCTTGTATACGCCACTTAAATCCCCTCAGAGTCTACACTCGTCCATGTTCTTTGTTAACTAGTTGGTACTCGTCCGTATCATCATCTATGAACATGCGTTAGCAGTTGTTTCTACCGATACTCGTCCGTATCGTAGTATTAAGGATGCTCGTCCGCATCTTTAATCTATACACAGTGTCAAACACTTATACCTTTCATTTCTTGAATGTAGGCACTCGCTCGTGTTTACAATTCCCCAATAGAATTACTTCCTTTCTATCTGACATTCGTCCTATGTCATGATACCTTCCGGCAGCCGTACCCTGCCAGGTGATTGTCCTTCACCTTTTTGATGATCATCCTTCATCATCCCCAGCGGAGTCTCTATTCATTAGAACCCCTTCCTATCCGACATTCGTCTTATGTCGTGATATTTTTAGCAACCGTCCCCTGCTAGGTGATCATCCTTCACCTCTTGATGATCGTCCTTCATCATTTTATCTGATGGTCGTACCCATCGTTGATCTTGTTATCTGACATTCGTCCTATGTCGTGATATTTTTAGCAGCCGTTCCCTGCTAGGTGATCTTCCTTCACCTCTTGATGATCGTCCTTCATCATTTTATCCGATGGCCGTACCCATCGTTGATCTTGTTATCTGACATTCGTCCTATGTCATGATAAACCCCGAGAGCAGTCGTACCCTGCTAGGTGATCTTCCTTCACCTCTTGATGATCGTCCTTCATCATGCTTATCCGATGGCCGTCCCCATCGTCGACCCTTTCTATCCGGCATTCGTCCTATGTCGAGATACTTTCGGCAGCCGTACCCTGTCAGGTGATCGTCCTTCACCGTTAGATGACCGTCCCTCATCTTATCCCCAGAGCAGTCGTCCCCTGCTCGATGGTCGTCCTCTGTCGCCCGCACTTTATAATCATACTTTACTTCCTTTTACAATCTATATCTCTTTTCTTCCTCATGCCAGTGAGTGCAAATTTTGGATTGTCTTTGGTATTCAACCATAAGTTATCTTTTTCGCCTGTTAAGCCGTTGCTTACATCCTGCACAGCTAACTCATGTTTGAATAGGGGCAGCTGTAAAAACCCCAAATTTGCCCTCACTCATTTCACCATGGCTTGTGGTTCTTTTCATTTGCATAAGTTTAATCATACCATCTCATATTGCATTTTTGCTTCACTGCATTGGTTCTAAGTCATCTACATCTAGGGTTTGTGATCTGAGCCATCCCTGAGCTATCTAAGCCACTCCAAAGGTCTCCAATCATCTCAAGAGGGTCCATGTATGTTCAAGCATCATATTATATCCTCATAAGATCAAGAAAGTTAGAGAATCACAAGAACTGAGAAAGGCATAGAAGCAGAGCCATGTTTAACTGCACAAATGACCTGAAATTAGGATTTTGGTTTCAGAGGCCATAACTTCAAATTTTTTGTTCATTCTTGATTCTATTGGTCTCTATATGTTGTAAGGATCATGCATACCAAGTTTCATGAAGAAATTCAATGGGGAAGGCATCTGATCACAAGATGACTTCTTGAGCAAGTCAGTGCAAAATCAGGACATCTGAGGCCCCCAATCATCCAACCAAAGGGGTTTCTCCATCATTTTGAATGTGTATGATCTTTATTTGATCTTAGAAGATGTTATAAGTTCACAAAATTGAAGAATTTCAAGCCATTTGCAAAGTTTCCTTTTTGGGAAAGTGACTTGTAATGCAAACTTGCCATTTTGGGAAAGTTTTTCAACCTCCTCTTTTTGATTCAAAAATGCTTCAAATGAAAAATCTTTGGTCATGAAAGTTGTAGATTGGATCCTCCCATTTTCAAAAAGTACAAGAACTCATTCTAATTCATTTTAGAACAAAAGTTATGGCCTTGCAAAGTTGGACAAAATCACTAAATTTTCACTTTTGTGCCAAAGAGCAAACTTGCAAAAACACTTGCCAAAGCCAAATGTGACTTATAAATCAACTTCTAGTCATCACACAAACATCATTCATGGTCCATAATTCAGATTTGCCCAAGAAATTTCCCACTTTCATGCTTTGGATTCCAAGTTATCATAAGCCATTCTCCATAAAGTTCAAAAGGGGGAATTCTTGCAAAGATGATTCCCAAGGGTTTGTGTGGTCTCTAACTGATCCCAAAGCATTACCATAACATCATGTATCATTTCACAACAAGAATTCAGCAAGGAATGTCACATGTCCATGACCAAAAATCACAAAATGCAACAAATTGCAAAATTGCAAAACATGTGACATTTCACCCTTCATCCATTTCAGATCACATCAGAACATCCAAGGGCCTTCCTTGAAGCTGGCTGAGGCAATCCAAACACAGAAATCTTCTCTGCCATGGCCCATACCTATAGTACACAATTTTTGACTTTTTGGCCAATCATCCCATACCATTCCCACAGTGCATACCTGCCCTCCAGAATTGTTGGGATTGCTTATGGATTACCTAAGGGTCATAAAACAAGAAGGAAGAAGGCTCAGAACACACACATCACCAGCTTGCACAAAAACTGTCCAAAGCTTCATCTCTTCGAAACTCCCTCAAGACTTAACAAAAATCCAAAATTTCTTCACCAACAAATCACATATCACTCAGAGAACAAAACCCACCCCCTGAAACAGCTTGAATCACCACACACACAAACCTCCATTTCTGCTACACCAGAACCAAACAGCACCAACCAGCCATCCTCAAAGCTTTCTAAGCTTCACTTCATCATCAGGGGGTTCAAAGAAGTGGATTTGCAGCAAAGGAAAGGCCAGGAAGCCCAGAACCAGAAGGTTCCATCTAAGGTATGGCTCAAGAACGTTTTTCTCAGAACCTTGTTTTTAAGTTCTAAATCGAATCCTTATGATGTGTTGATGATTCTGATGTGTTTATTTTTCAAAATGGTGGAGTATTGAGTATGTATGAGTTGTCTGAAAGTTTCTGACCTAAAATTACTTTGCTTCGATTTGCAATGTTAGTGAATAAGAAATGATTTTTGTTTGGGGGTTTTGATTCAGTGATGATTGGGGTTTGATTCTGGGCAGAGAGAATTCATTTTCATTGCTTGGAGAGAGAGATAAGGTTTTGGACTCGTCGGAGAAGACGACCGGAACACTGTACCGGCCGTCTGAGAGTCATTAATGATAATTAGGGTTTAGGTCCAGTTTTAAATGAGGAGCGTTGGATGGTCTTTCCCGCACGTGTACCAATGGCCCAGATGCATTTGTTTAAGCCCTAATCAGGATTAGTTTTAATTAATTAAGTTTAAGAAATTCAAATTTTCAGTTTCAATCCCAGCCGTCCTTTCACGCGCGGGTCAACTCCCTCCAAAAATCTTTAAATCCAGGCCTTTGGATCTGATTACTTTCCATTTAATCTGATTTTTATTTCATTTTATTTGCATTTTCTTTCTCATTTATTTTAAAATAGCAAATCATTTCTAAAAAATCTCATTTTTTGCATGCTGACTTAAAATATTTTTCTTTTCCTGAATATAGTTTTATTTTTATTTTTTGCATAATTTTCGTATTTTAAAAATATTTAAATGTTTATTTTAATTAGTTAATGAGAATTAATTAATTAAAATAGCATTTAAGTTTCTAAAAATCACAAAAAAATTCACATTGCATTTTAACACATTTAGAAACATTATCAAACTCTTCAAACAAATATCTTTTTGGTTCTTGACCTATGTTGACATTTTTCTTTGGAATTAAAGTCTTTAAAAGTCAATATTTTGGTCCTAACTTAGAAAAATCCATTCTGCCTAACCATGAAGAGTTTGATGATGGTTCTTTTTGCATTGCATTCTTCATATCATGTAGTTTCTAGGATAAAATTGGTTTGAATTTATCTTTCATTTTCAATTTGATGTGCATTTTTCCTTTTGAAGTGCCTTAAAACCCTAGCAAACTTAAGAAAATCATAACTCCCATTAGGTTAAGAGTTAGGTCCCCTCCTTTGGGAAGTGAACTTGTGTAGGGTTAGGGTTCCTTTGATCCCATTTTCATTTTTTTATCATGGCATTTGCTCCTGGTTTTGAATTTTGTATTGTATGTTATGTGTAAACCCTAATTTTTTGCCTTCATTTGCACTCATTCTTCATATGCTTGCATACATGAACTTTCCATGACATTTTGTGCATCCACATGATATATAAGACATCTTAGGATATATTAGAATCATGTTTGATCATTGCATCATCCATTTGCCATATTTTGCTTTCATTTCATTTCATGTGCATTCATGAGCTTTCATGGTTCTTACATGCTTCATTTGCATTCTCATCTCTTGTATGATCATCCACATCTCATGACATCCATTTGTGTCACCTCTTAGCATCATTTATACCTTGATCATGCTCCTGGTTTTGGTTTACATCATTGCCTCTTTCTCATTTTTATTTCATTTCATTTCCTTTCACTAACTTTTCAGGTGGTGAGTTACTTTGAGAAGTGAATTTGCCTTCACTTCTCATAATCTCTTCTCATCTCTCTTATGCATCATTGCTGCATTTTACTTTTGTATTAGAGTGAGCTTGCTCATTCATGTTCCCGCCTCACTTCCTTTCTCCAAGCAACTTTTCTTCTTAAGTGAAGCAAGTTGTCTTGCTTCTCTCTGCTTCTCCTTCTTTCCATCTGTTCCTTCCATGGTGGCTTTTCCTTGAAGATCTCTTGCAAGCCTCATAAACTCTAGGAATACCCAAGCATGATCACAATTAGGGTTTAATTAGTTCCCCATTAGTTTTACCTTTGTGTCATCCTTTGTGTCTTCTCTTCTCATCTCATAATCAGGGACTAAACCTTAAAGGTTTTAAGGCTTTGTGATTAAGCTTATGCCTGCATCCTTCTATTAGGATGGAGTGTATAACTTTAATCCTAAGTTTTAAACCCTTAATGTGTTTAAACCCTTTAATCAATTCACTTAATAATCACTAAGACATCAAGCTTGTAACTTGGGCCTTGCATTAGGGTTCTAATTCTTCCTTAATTGGTTAAGAAGGACTAACCCTAGTGTTAATGGACAAGTCCCCCTCAAGTTGTCTTACAAACCATAAAATCCACTTCTTAATCTTAACATTAACTAAAATCCACTTAATAAAGGCTTTGTTTTTTCATGAGGTTAATCCCTAATCATGGATTAAGTTGAGGAGCCTTTCTCAGCTTAAATGTTCTCATCTATTATCCTTCTATTAGGATGGTGTAATGAGTCCATTAAATCCTTGATTATGGCTTAAACTCATTACTTAACACTAAACAAAACACCAAAAACATCTAAATAAATACAAGTAGGTTAATGATCTTAATCCTACATCATGGTGATTAAGTGTGAGGTGTTTACCTCATACTTAAGGTATTCTCATTACCCCTAATCAGAGGGAGGATGTGATGAGTTTACTAACCCTTGGTTTAGGCTTAAGCTCACTTTCTTATGACAAACACAAAAATCAATAAAAGATTGAAAACACAAAAAAAAACAATAATCGTCTCCTCCGGGATTCTCTTCTCATCTCATTCACTCACAACCGAGAACTTGCTTCTTCCGTTTAATGCAAGACAGTTTGCACCTGAGCCAGACAGGTCATACACTTGAGCATAGACAAGTAAGCATTTCACAAGTCAATTTATCTTTCAGTCTCTTTGGGTCGAACTACGGTGTTCTGACTTCCTCATTGCACGAGAGGATACGTAGGCATAACTTAACGGTTATCGAACAAAGTCTCTGTATATTCCCCCTCCTTCCAGCATTATTCTTTAAGCTTCATAGTCTTGGGCTTCATACTCCTTCTTTACACTGACACTTCTCTTATACACTTCACATTTCTTTTACACTGACACTTGCATTCTTTCCAGCTTTGATACACAGATTGCACTGACACTACCCCTTTTAAACACAAATCGTTCAAGCGTGGATCCCGTCGAGTACGGCGGACAATATGGGTGCTAATACCTTCCCAGGTTGTAACCAACCCCCTTTCTCAGTTTCTATGGTTCGCGACCTTCTTATCCATCTTTTCTTAGGTTTATGCAGCATTACCTTTCCCCCGAGATAAAAATGCCTAGCTGGCGACTCTTTTCTTTTGAGTTCACCCCTGTGTGTTCTCATTCTCTTTCACCGACCGTTCGCGTCTGTACCCCTCTTGGCCCGGTGTCATCAGGTGGGAGCGACAGAAAGCTCATCCTTGCTACTGATTAGACACTAGGCCTTGTTTCTCTTCAATTTTCGTTTCCTTGTTTGTATTATGCATACTTGTTTAAAGACTTTGTTTATTCTCTGATGTTAGTATTAATGAAATGAGCATCGCATATTTTGAATCAATTCATTCACCTTCATATTTGTGCGTATTTATGCTTTTCATTTTCAAACAATATATACCATTGTTTCTCTTATTCATCTACTGTATAAGCAATGATTGGAGGGAGGATGACGAAAAATACCTAAACTGTTGAATGGTATGCTTTCAAAATAAAACCTTGCTGATGATATATAGGCATTGTTTCAACTCCCAAACACTGGAGAAATAAGGAAGTTAATCCATTGTCAACCCCTTTGAGCCTAGAAGTTGGAGTTTCTTTCTACACAAAAAAACCACAATCTTAACCCGGGGCAGGGTAGTTCTCAGTTAATTCAAATATGCATTCAAATTCAGGAAATCTTTCCTTACATCTTTCAATAAGGATCTTCGAGTCCAAGCTTTCCTTTGCACAATTGTCAAGGAACTTGATGGCAGTCATTGTCCAAATCAAAAATGAAAAAGCCGCTAAGTCAATACCTAAAAGGTGACTTAGGCAAAAATAAAAGCATCCCGGTGGACTGAAATCTTCAAAGATACAGTCCAGGCAAAAGTTAGGCATAATTCAAATCAAAAGAGGTCACCAAAATTCCTCAAAAAATACAAGGATGAGTTGATCCAAAATCCTCATCAAATAAACCAACAAAATGTTGGGAAATAAGCAATGACTGTTGTCTAATAATTCCTTGGCTCTTAAGCTATCCTTATCAAAAAATACAGATAACCCGAATGCATAGGTTAAGTTAATTGGGCATAGGATTGGAGATCATCATGGAGAATGGGTTGGGTAAAAATTAAATTTTGAGCCTTATATCCTTTGTTCCATAAACCGTGAACCAAGCCACGTTACAACCCTTTAAAGACCTAATTGAAGCTAGGTTTGTTTTGAAAGCATATCGCAGCAAAGTTGCGTAAGCCGACTCCCCATGAGATTTGCCAACCATTCGCTTTGGTATCATACCTTTTTCATATTTTTCAATTTGCATCATCTTTCACTTTGCACTTTGCATGACTTAACAAACAGTGCATTCTTGCCAGTATATTCATTTTCTATATACTAATATCATTCAACTAATGATTTTGATTTCAAATTTTTGCTTGAGCGTTGCATTAAAATTAACATTTTTGAATGAACATTTTATTTACAATAAGTACTCATTATCAAGGAATTCTAAACAGTTGAGAAACTTGATCAGTGGTCCTATCAGGGGCATATTTCAATCAAAGATCTTGTTATTCTTCAAAGAATCTTTCCAAGACTCGTGCTGGGGCAAGCATTTCAAGCCACCAGTCAAGCAGTCACTTTATAATCATTCAGCGTGGGGCAGTCTACTCCAAGCAATCCCCAAGCAAATCTTATCACTCCTTCCTAGCAGGATTAACATCTCTATACTTCTAACAAGTATAATAGAAGTTATGTTCATAACATTCATTCAAGGGCATAGTTGGCAAAAGTTCACTGTGTTGTGGAATCAGCTACTTTGGCCGCACCTCTCCAAAGAGTCTTGTCCAGTTGGTCTTAGCATTTGCATTGCAATCACTGCACCATTTGAATCATACAATTTCATATCAAGCACAGCACGAAGTTTACTTCATGCTCATATGCATTTTCTGAGGTCTTGTCATCTTACCTTGTGGTCAAAGTCCAATTTTGTTTGGCACCCTTAAAGTCCAATGTCTATTGGCAACCACCAAAAGTCAAAGTCCAACCCACTTGGCACCTACCAAAGCAGTCGTGTCTGTCACTCTGTCTTTCATCAAATATTATTCCTGGAACCAACTTTCTCACTCCGGTTATTCCCATTGAGAAGTTATTATTACTTTCAGATTTCTCTCTCCGGTTGTTCCCATTGAGAAATTCATTTTTCTTCAGATTTCTCTTTTCGGTTAATCCCATTGGGAAGTTCAATACAATTTTTTTCTCACTCCGGTTGTTCCCATTGAGAAATTCCTATATTTCTTTTAATTTCTCTCTCCGGTTGCTCCCATTGAGAAATTCTTATTTCCTTCAACTGTCTCAATCCGGTTGTTCCCATAGAGAAGTTATTTGTTTCTTTCAAAGTTCTCACTCCGGTTAATCCCTTTGAGAAATTTCGAAGTGCGTTCTTCTAACGACCTTATTAAGAGTTGCATTTTATTCCATTTTCTTTCTTCGGTTAATCCCATTAAGAATTTGGAAAGAATATTTATTTCTAGATGAGAAGTTTGATGTCTCCCTCGTTGCACCTTCATAATTTTTGGTATCATTCCACATCTAATGCTTTTTAGATGTTTCGGACGTTGACTTCCAAATTCGGTGTTTGTGCATCCATAGATTTTTCTGGATGTCTTTAATGCTTTTCTCAGGGTTTATCTCTCTTGTTTTTAGTGTTCCTGATTATTCTCCGTCGTCCAGATCAAATTTTCAAGAATATCTTGTGTCCATAGATGATTTTCCCATATCACTATTTTCGGTATTTTCTCCTTGTTCAATCATGTCATTATCCCCATAGATTTTGTGTCTCATATCATATTACTTTTTTTTTATTTAAAATCCCCAGCAATTGCATCCATACATGCATCTCATGTTTCATCATCGCATTGCATTTTGCATTGGACAAAATTTGGGTTTTCTTATATCTAATTGACTTTTGCCCTAGAGAAGCGAACGCTTTTCAATAGTTCACTTTCTCGGGTTCAAGGCAATTAGATATGGGCATCTGTCATACCCCAAATTTGTCCCACTCTTATAATTATTTTCATGTGTATTTTCAGTACTAATCACTATGCAAAATAAAAATAAATATTGAGTTTGTTGTTTAAGTGTTTGATTAAGATCAGGTTCTTGCAAAAATGAGTCACGGTTCAATTGAGGCTATTGAGACAAGGATGGATTTGAATTCAAGGTGTCCGTTTCCAAATAAAATTTGTTACTTAGAAGCAAACCTAATATTAATTCAAGTTGCAGGACGATCATACTTATTGCATTTTGGCTTAAAAGGATGGCATTATAATTATAGGACAAGTACATTTTGGTTCGTTACAACAAGAATTCAAAATTCTTTGAGATTATTGTTTCTTCATGTACCAGCCATGATCTATTTATCTTAGGGCCAAGCCTTTGTTTTCAAGCTTTTATTTTCAAGACATTAAATTTGTTTTCGGATCAGGTGATTAAGATGTCTTGGAACTATTCACGAAAAATATATTACAAGACAATTTGTGACTTCATCAATACATGTTTACTTTGTTGTTGGATAGTAAAAATGGAACAGGCGTGCATCAAGGCTAGGTTCTTTGGGCCTATTTATTTGAGAGCTTGATATAAGAAGTAAAAAAAAGGACAAAAGGAATAAGTTCTTGCTTTTTTTAATGTGAAAAGATGATAGAGGCAGGGACATGATTATTATATAGGTCCTTACAAGTACAAGCTACAGGATTTGAAATCCTCAAATTCTCTGTTGAAAACTAAGTTTGAGTTACAAAAATTTCTAATTCCATCAAAAATTTACAAAGATACATTCAACATCGGTGCCTAAGTTCCATTAGCATTGATGCTCATGCTAGAAGTACACTAAAAAGTTCATAGTTATCCACAGTTTCTATGATGCTCAGCTTTGCCATCACTTCCAAAGGTTCATATGCTCCACACAATCCATGGTCACCGTCACGAAAGTTTTGGACTTCAGCTGGAATTACAACAGAAAGAGTTAATAATCATCTTAAACATGAATAAAGCTATAAATCTGCAGTAAAACATTTGAGTTCTATCCAACCAAGATGTGATGGGTTGCTCATTGTTTCTAAGGCATAAACCAACCATGACAAGATTACATCAATTCATATGACCCAAGATACCGTATTTTCCTTCAAGAATCACCTAGCCCCCTCCTTTCACTCGCAGCAGCCATAAACTCCATCCACAATGGGTATCGATTTGAAGGTCAGGGGTAAGTCCAAGAAGACCAAACGAACCGCACCAAAACCACGACACTAAGAGTTGTATCAGGGCACAAGAATGCCAATTCTGCGATTCTATCATGCTTCAAGTTCCATAATAAGCCTGCAAAGTATTTTCAAAGGAAGGGTAGCTCACATATTCATCAAAGCTTACAAAATCAGAATTTCTTTATTCAAGTGTTCATCCGAACAAGCCATTTCAGTAGCACTATACCATGTCATCATTTTTTTCATCAATTACCTTCATGACAGTTCCCTTATCAAATTTTTCATGCCAAGTCTCATCAATTTCTTCAGTCAGCCCTTCAAAGCCTGCAAAAACAACAGCATAAATAAATTCAGCAAAGTCTATCACAAGCATAGCAAGAAAATGTTCGAAAAAGTTGCATTAAAACTAGTTGGGATTCACTAGATTTTGTAACATTCATTCAAGAGAAGTAGAAGTTACATGAAGTTGTGCTAACATGTATGTCAAGATTCAACTCAAGCCGATGTGATCAAGACATTTCATGAAGTTATAATGTTCAAGGTAAATGAGTATTATGCAGTAAATATCAGGTGTTCATAAGAATTAAATACCATGATGCTAAGCACAAATAGCAGCTCTCATTTCTTTCACCCGAGCCTTCTTAGTTATCAAGCCTTTTCAAGTTGAACTCAAGGACAATAGAACTTAGGAAAATTCTCTATGTGCGCTTGAAGCTATTTTCGGTGATCTAAAGCATGTGACAAAAGAGGATTAAAATATGATTAAAGATGCCAAATGACAACACCGTTCATGATAGAAGTTGATTCATGCTCTTCGTCAAGTTGCCAACATCTCTTCAAACTTCCAGCCATAGAAAGTCTACGCAGTGGCATATCAATGACAAAAGCATCGGCATATTTGTAAGCACCTGCAGCAAACACATAAAAGAAATCTGTCAAAATCATCGAATAACCTATCATTCCATCATCATATGAGTTCTTGCTACATCCAATCATGCCATACTCCCAACAAACTTCAGCAGCGACAATATGCTGTAGCAAATGAGTCAGTGATAGAACGGTTATAACAATGAGCACAAAACAAATGCGATGCAAAAGAATTACGGTTGCGTTAGGAATCAAGCGTCAAAGCCAACCTGCACGTGAATCTGCTCGAAGTTACAGACTTGCGGGAAAGCTATAAATCTTAACAAAAGACTCAACTAATACCCTGATGATGGATCCATTTGAAAACTGTTAGAGAAATTGCAACAGGTCTGGCTCGGGCTGGCATAATACATCATGACCGCCATAGAATGTTGTCTACAAAAAAAAAACAGAAGACCACGTTACATCTCAGGGATCACAACATAAGACGGGTTAATAGAGTTTAAGGACTATGTCATAAATCCAGAATAAAGTTAAGAGAGCAAAGTCAAAACTTCAGATTCAAATAAAACCTCAACATTAAAATTCAGTTTGCAACAAATTCAGAGGCAATAAAAAATCCACACAGCAGTGAAATGTGAGGTTATAGCAGTGAAAGAGATTTACCTCAGTAAAGTCTCAAAAGAAAATCTGCGGGACCACAAGCCAGCCCACCAGATTGGTCCCCACAGCGAATCCAGTCCCAAATCTTCACTAACAGCACTACGCGCACATCACAACAACAAGAAGGAATCTACAGCTCACAAAATTCTTTTTGATCTTATCATCACGACTTTTCCTCAAATACCCACTGAAATTCTTCTATATAAGAAGACCGCATTCATTCTGCAAAGAAAAAAACCGAAAATTCTTCAACCAAATTCTCCTTCAAATCATCGCATTAAACTTTTACCAAATTACCTTCATTAGCACCTTATAACCACTAATCTTTGCTTCAAAAGCCACAATCATATCCACCCATACTTTTCTCCTTAACACCACAAACTTGAAATCAAATACACAAAAAAGAACCAAAAATAGATAGCAGGAGTGAGAGATAGCGAGAGATCTAAATCCAAAAACTCAGCCATAAATATCACTCATCATCGTGAACCGCCAAATCTTCATAAATAATCCCCGTTTGCTCAATCCTTTCCATGAACAACACCAAATCTCACCGCGAAGCAGACTGAGAGCAGAGCGAGAGAAGAGAGACTTTTGAGAGATTCGAACGCGAGCAGAGGACGCCACGAGACTGTGAGCGTGAGAAGCACAAGCTGAGTTTGAGAGCATCAAGAGGAGACCGTGACGCGTTATCTACCGCGAGCTGCCTCCGTCAACCCATATACCATTGCCGCGAGGAATTGGAGTCGCCGCTGTGACCCTTTTGAGGGTAGGTCTTCGAACCTCTGTTCATATGTTAGAAATGACCTCATTTTAATTTGTTTTATAAAAATCTGATTAGTTTTCTTTTTTTTTCTTTTTTTTATTATTATTCCTTTATTATTGTTGGTACAAGCCCAATGGTTAGGCCCTTATACTGATCTCATGCTCCCTCAACTCATTTGTTTTCTCTACATGCTAGATAAATACACACATTTTCTAGTTTAGTTTTTTTTAAGCTGCTCCTTGTTTATACTGTTTGTATTGTTGGCTAATGATGGACTTTGGGAAGCCCATTTTGGTTTTCTACCTGTAACTGAATATCAACACTTCTCCCTTCTATGTAGTTATATTTTTATTTTTTTTATTACTATTATTATGTTTTTATTTATATATTTATTTTCCTGAACTTTTCTGATTTTTTTTTTAGAGTTAGTGTTGGTCAATATTTCTTCATTTTGGTTTTCCTATTTGTTGTGATATTATTAGGTCAATGATATAACTGCATTTCCTTGATATTCGGTATTTACCGACGTTATCGGAATCGTTATGAGACCATTTTGTTTATAAATATTTTTATACTTATTTTGTCATTTATATTTTAGGGCCAATGAAATAATTATAACTTTTCGATATTCGATTCTAAATCGACGTTATCAAAGTTGTTATGAGGCCACTTTTATTTTTCGTTATTATTTAATCAATTATTCGATTTATTCGGTTAATGATAAGATGTGATATTCGATTATTTAATCGACGTTATCCATTAAATTGAGACCGATTTCATTATTTTCTCATTATTTTATATTTATTATTTTAGGGCCTATGATAAAAAATACGGTTTATTGATATTCCATTTAGCGACGTTATCTAAACCAATTTGAGGCCGACTTTTCTTTATTTATTATTTTATCAATTTATTGATTTATTTATATTTTGGTCTATGATATAATTATCCGATTTGTGACATTCGATTTACCGACGTTGTCCAAATTGATATGAGACCTCTTTCCATTATTTTATGGTTTTCTAATTAATTTTAGATCCATTGTCGTTTATCGACTTTATTCTTATTTCGGCCAATGATAAATGGTGATATTCGATTTCTAATAAATCGACGTTATCCCCTAATTTGAGGCCACACGTTTATTTTTCTTAATGTTTCATATTATCTTGATTTATTATTTATTCGGCCGATGAATAAATATTTAAATATTCGATTTTAAATAAATCGACGTTATTTAAATTAAATATGAGGCCAAACTATTATTTTATTATTATTTCGACTTTATTTTATTTTTATGGTCGATGATATAACAAACGATTTAAATATTCGATTTCAACAAATCGATGTTATTTAAATCAATATGAGACTAATTATTATTTTTATCGCATTTATTTTATTTAAATAATTATTTGATTATAAAAGTAACGCTCGACTTCTCATAGAATGATTCTAACTTTGAATCGATTCTAAGACAGTTAAAGAGCTAAATTTCGACGCTTTCGGTTTAATTCGAGCTCCAACAGCTCCACCTTAGCTTAGTATTAGGAATCGTTCTCGCATAACCATTAACCTTTAACCTCCATTTTGCACTTACCCTTCGCGATCGCTTTATGCCTCGCAATAGACCTACCAAGATGTCTCTTTAAATCCAAACCCTTGATCCAACGTCAAGTGGTCTTAGGTATTAAAACTCTTTAAAAATATGAGAGAAATTGTACGCCACGAGCCTTAAGTGGTAGAAAGGAGGATTTCGAGCTCTCGTTATTCGCTCCGATTATTCCGTCGCAAGACACTCGGCTTGTTGGTTCGGAATAAACTATCCATAGTCTTTAGTGTAATTCGACTCCTAAAGAAAGATAATAAAACTTAATTCCTTTCCCTCCTTTAGCAAGTATTTAATTAGGCATAGACATCCTTTCGCGTGTGACAACTTAGAAGGTTCCCATCGGGTACGATGGATGTAGGGGGTGTTAATACCTTCCCCTTGCATAACCGACTTCCGAACCCCGACAATGGTTACGATGACCTTGTCTTTATCCTTTCTTCTCGGGTCTTATCTATATTTTCCCTTTCCCTCTTTGGGAATAAATCAAAATTAGGTGGCGACTCTCAAGTCGGCCCAGCCGCGACCGCATTCGCGAGGATCGTATTTTTCGAGGTACGACAGTGTGCACACAAACAAACACTAAACATAATGTCTGGACGGCTTGCCGTCAAATATAATAATGAACCGATCATACCTCGATACTTTGTGATATCAATTGAAGTGCCGGATTCATCTTGATCAACGTACGTTCCGAATCCCATAGGAGTGGACATCACTTTGCAACTATCCATATCGAATCTTTTTAATAGTTCTTTGCAATACTTGGATTGGTTGATGAAGATGCCATCCTTTGTTTGCTTGATTTGTAGTCCAAGAAAATAGTTCATTTTTCCCATCATGGACATTTCGAATTCTCCTTGCATCATGTTGCTCCCGGGATTTTCATCCTAGTACAAACGCGAAAGTGGCGCGGAAAGGGTAGAGTCGCCAGCCATGCATTTTTATCCCGAAGGAACGGGAAAGGTAATGCTGCACAAACCTAAGGAAGAAGGAAAGGACAAGGTCCTGCGATCCAAAGATCTGGGTTCGGGAGTCGGTTATGACCTAGGAAGGTATTAGCACCCCAGATCGTCCGCCGTACCCGACGGGACCCACGCTTGTTTGTTTGCTTCAAAGGGTGAGAAAATAAAGTGCTGCTGAATAAAACTGCTGACTGGAATGGGAATGAGAAAGGAACTGGAAAAAAGATAAGAAGAAAGGGGAAATGTAGGGAAAATACAGAATGCGCTCGAACGGGCCCTACCCCGCTGCCTACGTACCTCATCGGGATAATGAGGATCAGAGTCGACGTAGTTCGCCTAAATAAGGCGGGAACTAATGTTTATGTTTTTTAGGATGACGTTGCCATAGCTCTAGCTCAGGTGTTACCGGCTCTGACTCGAGGGTGTTTACCGTATCGCTGTTTGAACTGTCGAGCAAGTCGCATTCGTCCGCAAAGATTAGGAGATGAGAAGAGAAGACGCATTGTCTTTGTTGATTGCCTTTTATGAGAAGTGTTTTGGAGTTTATTTGTTTGTGAAGATAGTCTCCTGATTAGACTTGTACATCATACTTGACAAGCTCATACTATTCCAAGATGGAATGACTATGAGTGCCCCATGGAATAAGGCTATGCGCAAGAGACTATTTCAATCTTTTATTAAGTGTCTTTTAGATTTTGTTTGAAGATGAGAGAAGAGGACTCAAATCGGAAAAGGGACAAAAAACTAAGGGGGACTAAGATCAACCCTAAGTTATTTATTATGCCAAAAAGGGAGATCCTAATGGTTAGTGAGGTTTTCTAATCCTAAAGATCAAAAGGAAAAGAAAGAAGAAAAAGGATGCAACTTACTTCCTAAGGAAGGTAAGTTGGTCCTAACAAAGGGGGATCCTACCAAACACAAATATGGAAGGAAAAATGAATTTAAAATGCATAAAAGAAATGCATAAAAATAAAGGATTGGATGAAGGAAACTTTACCTCAATCTTCCCCACTACAAAACAAATGTTAATGTGCGTTTTATTAAAAAAATATGAGGTAAACACACCACAATTTAATCCTAAGGCTCTTGGACCTAACCTAGACTCAATCTTAGGTTTAAGGGTGCCTACGCTATGCTAAACCAAAATTCAACAACTATTTACAGCACTCAAACACACAAACAGCTATGAAAATAAAGCATAACACAAATAACATACTACAGCTATCATGCAACATGAAAAAGTAGGTGTAAAAGGTCAAATACAGCATGCACTATAAACAAACAGCACACATTTTACAGCACCTACATGCAAAAACAGCTATGAAATGCAAAATCCAGAATTGATTATTTTTATATTTTCATGCACAAACTCAATGAATAATGCACTAAATCCATCATGAACATACATTTGAACATGAATCACCATATATAAATGCAAGATCATGAATATTTTGAAGATTATGCAAGAATGCATCACATGGTTGATTATGCAACAAGTAATGCAAAAGTATGGTACATGAACATGGTATATGTACATGATGATTATTGATTATGAACACGCAACATGATAGCTCAACAAACATGCTAAACTCAATGCAAAATTCAGAATTGAATTGATATGGATGATATAATCAAATATGCAACAAAATGCAACCAAATGCACATGCATATGATTATGCAAAATGCAACATACATCAACATAATGGAATGCAAAGATGATTTAATGCAATACAAACATGTAAAAACAAAATGCAACATGATTATTATATGCCTAATGATGCATGAACATGGCAACAAAAAGTAAGAACTTAAACTATACACAAAGAAGCACAAAAACGCATAACATGTAACATGAACGGAATCGTGTCGAAACGACTCGAAATGGCGAATGAGCTATTGGAAATGGACCCAAAAATTCCCTAAAATCACTACCTAAACATGTATGAACATTAGAGGCACTAGGAAGCAAGATTGAGCAAGAAAATAAGCTAAAAATCCAAAAATAAACAGCGTTAACCGGTTAACCGTATAGGTTAACCCGTTAACAGGCAGAAAAATACAGCATTTTGGCCAAAAACGCATGCGTTAACCGGTTAACCATATGCGTTAACCGGTTAACGCTGAACAGAAAGTGAAAAATGCTTTTGAAATAAGTGCTTTTGGCCACAATCTTGCTTCTAGTGATCCCTAACCTTCCTAGGAACATGCTACCACTAATTTCTACTTAATTTGAGCTTATTTACACATGATAGAACCTATATCTATTAACACCTTAAATCCAAATTCAACCAAAATCACAAATCACAAGCAAACATAATCGAAACGGAAGTGATTTTAAACAAAGCGAAAAGCACTTAAAGAATTCCAAAAGTGGCGAGATGGAGAGAATAACTTAAAGAAGAAGTGATTAAGATCACCAACCTACGAAGCGGAGGAATGCTTCGGTGATTGTTGCAAGAATCGGAGCGTGAATCGAAGAGAAAACCAAAAAGCCGAGAAATCGCAAAATAAATGCGTTCTTGATGCTTGAATCTTCGTACACTTCCGATAAGCCGAAATCTTCAACAAAATTACTAGCTTCTTCTTCTACAATCCACGATTAATGGAGGTTGGAGGCTTAAGCTTCAAGATCTTCAAGTTTCAATGTGAAACTTGAAGAGCTTATTCAAAGAAGCTTTTGGTGAAAGGAGGGAAAATGGAGGAAAAGTGAGAGAGAAAAAGTGATTATGAAAAAGTGAAAAAATTTGGAATTGTGGGAACCCTTTTGGTTTGGATGAAAATGGCTTAAATAGAGACTAGGCTAGGAGCTAGGTTTGGGTTTGGGGCCCAAAAATTAGGTTTGGGATCCAAAATTAGGTTTGGAAGTTAGTTAGGGTTAGGGTTGGAAAAGGGAATATTCCTTGGAATATTCCTTGGAACACTCTAGAAGATGGTGGAAGGTGGTGGAAGTTTCCAAGGGAAATGGAGTGGAATTGAAGTGGAAAAATGAGACGGAAAGAATGAAAGGAAGTGTGGAAAGAAAATGGAAGGAAAGGTGGAAGGAAAAGGGAGGGAAAGGTGGATTCTTCCCTTTTGGTGGGTTAGTTTGGAAATGGTGTGGATTATTTTTGGTACGTCATTTTCTCTTGAACTCCAATGTTTGCCAAGCCTCGATCGACCACACACCACATGCAAAGGACGATGAATGATTTATTTATTTTTTCAAATGCGATGCGATGATATGCGGAATGATGCAAGAATGAAGCGTGAATCGCTCGAGGTTGATGATAAATAAGAGGGAACATTTTGGGGTGTTACACATCATAAGTAAAAATTCTTCGCAAAGATCTTTGTTCGTTGAACCGAAGATGATGTCGTCGACATAGACTTGAACAAGTAATGTGTTGCCTTTGAGATTCTTGATGAACAAAGTCTTGTCAACCTTTCCTTTCGTAAAACCTTTCTCACATAGGAAGTTGCTAAGGCAATCATACCAAGCCCTTGGTGCTCGCTTTAAGCCATAAAGAGCCTTCTTCAACTTGTAGACATGAGAGGGATTCTTGAAGTATTCAAAACCCGAAGGTTTTTTGACATAGACTTCTTCATTTATGTAGCCGTTCAGGAAAGCACTTTTGACATCCATCTGGTACAACTGAAAATTCATTAAACAAGCGTAAGCAAGTAATAATCTAATTGCTTCTAACCTTGCTACCGGAGCGAACGTTTCATCAAAGTCGATTCCTTCTTCTTGGTTGTAGCCTTGTGCGACCAATCTTGCTTTGTTACGAACTATGATTCCGTTCTCGTCAAGTTTGTTCATGAACACCCATCTTGTTCCTATGATGTGTCTGTTGTCCGGTCTTGGTACAAGAGTTCAAACTTGATTCCTTTCGAATTGATTAAGTTCTTCTTACATAGCTATTATCCATTGATCGTCACCTAAGGCTTCATCGATTTTTGTTGGTTCAATTTGAGACACGAACGCCATGTTGACACAAGCATCCTTGAGATTCAGTCGAGTTGCAACGCCTTGGCTAATATCACCAATAACTTTATCTATCGGATGATATCTATGAGTTCTCCATTCTTTCGGAAGATATTGATGTTCTTCAATAGTTGGTGAGTCATCTTCTTGTGATATTGCTTGTTCTTTTGAAGTCTCCTTTTGTTGTTGTGATAGATCTACTACATCATCATCATCATCCACAATAATATTATCCTCTTTCGAGAGGTTAGTCTCATCAAACGAAACATGTATAGATTCTTCAATAGTAAGTGTTCGTTTATTGAAAATTCTAAAAGCTCTACTTGAGAGAGAATAACCAAGAAATATACCTTCATCGGATTTCTCATCAAACTTACCAAGGTTGTCCTTGTCGTTGTTGAGAACGAAGCATTTGCATCCGAATATGTGGAAAAAAGATATGTTGGGTTTCCTTCCCTTGAACAACTCATATGGAGTCTTCTTGAGAATTGGTCGAATATTGACACGATTACTTACAAAACAAGTCGTGCTAACAGCATCCACCCAAAAATATTTAGGAAGATTTGAGTCGCTAAGCATTGTTCTTGCAAGTTCCACTAATGCTCTATTCATCCTCTCTACGACACCATTTTGTTGAAGAGTTCTAGGTGCAGAAACATTGTGAGAGATTCCATGCTCTTCACAAAAATCTTCAAATGATGAATTTTGAAATTCGCCACCATGGTCGCTTCTTATGGAGACAATTGAGAGTGACTTCTCGTTTTGAATTTGCTTAGCATACTTCTTGAATGCTTTAAAGGCATCACTTTTCTGCACTAAAAATAAAGTCCAAGTGTATCTATAGAAATCATCAACAATAACTAAGGCATAAACGTTACCTCCAAAGCTTTTTGTTCTTGATGGACCAAAAAGATCCATATGTAACAATTGTAATGGTCTTGAAGTAGATATCACTTTCTTGGTCTTGAAGGATGTTTTGGTTTGCTTCCCTTTTTGACATGCGTCACAAAGCTTATCCTTGATAAACTTTATCTTCGGAAGACCAACAACTAGATCATGCTTTATTAATTTGTTTAAATGCTCCATGTGAATGTGAGCAAATCTCTTATGCCAAAGCCATGCCTCGTTGTTGTTTTCCATTAAGCATTTTACCTTCAAAGAAGAGTCATCAAAAGAAATCATAAAAATGTTATTAATTCTTTTACCTTTTAGCAATAGGTCATGAGTGACTTCATGTTCTATTAAGCATTCTTTCTTTGTGAAGTTGATTTGGAAACCTTTGTCACATAATTGACTTATGCTAATAAGGTTGTGTTTAAGGCCTTCCACATAAATGACGTCTTCGATGATTGTATGAGGAGGTGCACCAACGGTTCCAACTCCAAGAATTTTTCCTTTATCATCATCACCGTAAGTAACGTATCCTTTGGCCTTAAGTGATAGACTTGAAAATTTGTTGATATCATCGGTCATATGCTTTGAACAACCGCTATCAAGATACCATTGATTCGAAGTTGTTTTCAAGCATACCTACAAAACAAGAATCAAGTATTGTTAGGTACCCAAATTGCTTTGGGTCCTTGATAGTTAGTACTCTTTTCAACCCACACATAATTCCCTTTAGCAACACCAATGTTGCGCACATAGCAAGCATTAGGTGTGTGTCCTTTGGTTCCACAATAAAAACAAGTATGTTGAAAATGACTTCTATATCTAGGAACATAACTCTTTTTCTTAACAATTCTTTTCTTTCTATGACTTTGATGCACACTTTTAGGATTGATTACTTTTTCTTTAACAATTTGTTCACTTGCTTTAACAAAAATAGTCTCATTTGTGCTTGGTTTGGAAAACTTAGAATATCATAATCCACTTTTATCATTAGGATACCTTTGATTCCTAAGAATTTCCTCCAAGCCAATTTGACCTTTTTCATATCTTTCTAAAACTCTTTTAAGTTGAACAATTTGGAAAGATAAAGACTCACAATTTTTACATACAAGACTTTGTTTTTCATTTATTAACTTTTGCTTTTCACTTTCTATATATTTTTCTAAAGCAATATTTTTTTCTTCTAATGATGAAATTTGTTTCTTTTGAGATGAAATATTTTTATACAAAGTCTTGCATTATTTTAAGAGTTCATCTATTACATCTTGTGCATCATTATCATAAATAGAAAAATTGCTACTAACCTCGTCATTTTCTTCATCGGAGTGATGTGAAGCCATTAGAGCCATATTTGCACATTCATCGCTTTCCGATTCCGATGAGGAACTAACTTCATTTTCATCCCAAGCAACATAAGCCTTTTTATTTTTGAAGTCCTTCTTGCCTTTGAATCCTCCTTTCTTTGCAAGTCTTGGACAATCCGGTTTTATGTGACCTTGCTTCCCACATTCATAACATGTAACTTCTTGAATTGATGTGGATGCATCCTTCTTCCTGAAATGTTTATTCTTTTTAGGAAAAGAGGAATTATTATTTTTGTTAAAAAACTTACCAAGCTTCTTAACAAGAAGCATGAAATTTTCATCTTCGGAAATCTCGTCATCTTTGTCATCCTTCGTGTCAATCTTCAAAGCAATTCCTTTGGACTTTTTCTCTTGACTTCTGTGCTTCTCGAGCCTTCCAAGTTCCAATTCATGCTCTTGAAGTTTGCCGAATAGAAATGCGGATGTCATCGTTGAGAGACTCTTCTTTTCTGAAATAGCGGTCACCTTCGGTTGCCATTCCCTTGTCAAGGATCTTAGGACTTTCAAATTGAGATCGTCGTTGGTGAAGGTCTTCCCGAGTGCAATCAAGTGGTTTGTTAGATGAAAAAATCTCTTTTGTAAGGCAACGATAGATTCTCCGGGCTGCATACGGAACATTTCATATTCTTGACTCAACGTGTTAAGCCTTGATCATTTTACTTCTGTTGTTCCTTCATGTGTTTCTACCAAAGTATCCCAAATCTCCTTTGCCGATTTCCATTGTGATACGCGAAAGAATTCGTCCATACTAAGAGCGCTTTGGAGTATATTGATTGCCTTCTTCTCATTTAGGATCTTCTTCTTATCATCTTCATCATACATATTCTTCAATTTTGCGGTTCCAACACCATTGATCACATTAACAGGATTATGAGGACCTTCTTCGATTGCTTCCCATATGCTTTCTCCTTGGGCTTCAAGATGTTCCCTCATTCTGATTTTCCAAAAATCAAAGTATTCGCCGGAGAAGAGCGGAGGCTTTTTGCTACTTCCACCATCTTTGAAAACAGGATTCGAGTTTGCGGAAGCCATACAGGATCTTGTAGGAACAGGTTACCTAAACCTGCTCTGATGTCAATTGTAAGTATATGAGTGCGCCTAAGAGGGGGGGTGAATTAGGTTCTGAGAAATTTTTCGATCCTTTTTCTTTAATGGATGGATTTTTCTTTTTACGGTTTATGTAATGAAAACGACAAAGCAGGAAAGTAAAAATGACACAGAGGTTTATCCTGGTTCCCTTCACAATCCGAAGGTACATCCAGTCCCCTTTCAATATGAAAGAGATTTCCACTAGTTTTTATAGAACAATACAACATATCGCACCTTCAATGGTGAGGCCTACTTTCTAACAAACTAAAGAATCAAGTGTGCAAGAACAATCCTTTTGCCACACTAACCCTTATGTCCAAACAATCCTTGGAACATAAGTCACAAATAGAAAACAATTTCTATAATTTTTGTTTAAGTGAGTAATACAATGATTGATATCAATATAAATTGATCTTCTCTTTCTTTTAACAATAATTCACAATCATAAAATATTAGATAGCTCAAGAATTTTTCAAATATGTGATATGAAAAATGTAGAAAAATTCTTGTCAAAAGTTCAAGAGTTTTTGAATATTTTATGAAAATTATTTTTGAAAGAGGTGACAAATGATTTGAAAAAATTTGGATTTTATATGCACATAACACCCTTATGAAACAGTGTGATTAACAATAAAAAATCATGAACAAATGCCAATGCATTATGAAAAGGTTTCATGAAAGGTCACATGAAGAGGTGTTATGAAAAATACTTATTTTTCAAAAATGTTCAGACTGCAATCGATTGCACTATAATGCAAATCGATTGCACATGCATACGTTGCCCAATTTTTCAAAAATTTGAAACATGCAATCGATTGCATCAAAGTGCAAATCGATTGCACCAAGTCAAAAATGCCACAAAACTTAAAACAAACAGATGCAAATCGATTGCATCAAAGTGCAAATCGATTTACACATATTCAACTTTGAAAAATGCAATTTTAAATGATGCTAAAGTTAAAAGATTATTATGCCATGACATAGGTATTCACTTGAGCATCTAAGATTTTAATCTTTGTGTATAATTGCTAAAATACCTTCATGAAGCTTCTTCTTGAGGAAATAAGACTTTGAATCATGATGCATCAAACTTGAATATCATCTTTGCCTTCTTTATCACATTGTAGCTAAGAGATGTGTCTTCATCAAAACAAGTGTTGACCATGGAGAAGCTTGACTTCACAAAGAGGAGATCAAAGTAGGGCTTCATCATGCAGACAGGGCTCAACAATTGGACAAAGAGATTGACGAAATGTCTTATAACAAAAGTCTGTGTGATTTTCGAATCTCAGTCCAGAAAAGGAAATTCATAGAGCTCAAGGAGTCTTTCCTTTAGAACCAAAACTTTGTAATAGACAATAGGCTATGTATTTTCTTTTCATTTAGCAGCCCTAGAAGGCGCCTTTTGTAATGACTTCAATGTTTATTTGGAAAAACATTTAATACAATTATTCTACTTTTATTTTTACTTCTTGCAGAATTGGCTTATATTTTTTCAAGTATTTACCATTTATTTTTAATATTCTTTCGTCTTTGCCTATTTCTTCGACTTTATAAGCACCATTTGAAAAAACACTTAAAATTTAGAAAGGCCCTTCCCACTTGGGGGACCATTTTCCCATTAATCTGTCTTTTCGATCCATTGGAAGTATTACCTTCCAAACTAAATCACCCACACAAAGGAATTTTGACTTTACTCTTTTATTGTAAGATTTTTCAACTCTTTCTTTTTGTCTCCTTATCAAGTCCAACGCGTGTAGCCTTTCTTCATCTAAATCCTCTAATTCGTCCATCATCATGCTCCAATATATTTTTGAAGGAATCTCATGATGTCTTTGAACCCGTATGGATTGTAAATAGATTTTGACTAGAAGCACCGCATCATGTCTATATGTCAATTTGAATGGAGTAGAGTTAGTGGCTTCTTTGGGTGACGTTCGACAAGCCCATAAAATTTGATCTAAGGTTTTATGCCAATTTCTAGGCTTTTTACCCACATTCTTTTTTATCAAATTTATTATCACCTTGTTTGCTGCTTCGACTTGTCCATTTGCCTTGGAATAATAGGGTGTAGAGGTTAATAACTTAAACCCCATTTCTTTTGAAAAAGCTTGCATGATTCTACCAGTAAACACATACCCTTGGTCAGTGGTTATTGTTTCTGGTATTCCAAATCTATAAATGATATATTTTTGGATAAATTCTATGTATGCCTCCTAATCCACATTCACCAATGGTATGGCTTCAATCCATTTAGTAAAGTAATCAACTCCTACTAAGATGTATTTTTTTCTTTCGATGAAGCTGGTCAAATTTCTCCAATTAAATCTAAGGCCCAACCTCTGAATGGCCAAGGTTTTATGATCGAATGCAATTCACTCGTAGGGACATGTGGGATGCCTGCATGGACTTGACATTCTTGGCAACCCTTTGCGAATTCGACACAGTCTTTTAGCATGGTTGGCCAATATAAACCTTGTCTGAATGACAACCATTTCATCTTATGTGTTGCTTGGTGTGCACCACATGTACCACTATGTACATTCGACAAAGCTATGTTGGTTTCTTCTTCGCCCAAACATCTTAGCAAAACTCCCTCTGTAGTATTTTTGAATAATTCATTTCCAAAGAGTACATAGCTTAGAGCTTTGTATCTTACTTTTCTTTCCACCTTTTGGTTTGGGTATTGGAGATACTCTTTGATGGGTTTTCTCCAATCTTCTTTCTCTGAATTATCCATGTTAAAAATTTCAAAGCTTTCATCATCCCCATAACCAAGTTTTATCATTTCCAAATCTGATGGGGATAATTTGGTCGATACAACCCTTCCCCTTACTTCAATAGCACTCTCCAGTTTTTCTTTTGACACTTTGTAACCTGATGCAATTTGAGCCAAGTCAATGACCTCTTGATTTTTTATTCTAGGAATATGTTTAAAAACCACAGTGTCGAATGTTTTGAGGAGTCTATTGGCTATAACAAAGTACATAATCAGATTTTCTTTGACATATCTGTATTCTTTGGTCAATTGTTTTATTACTAGTTCTAAGTCGCCCATTATTTCGACTCTTGTTGCCCCCAATTCCAACAACACTTCAAGTCTAGAAATTAAAGCTTCATATTCGGCTTCATTTTTTGAACATGGGTTTTCGACCCTATACTTGAATTTTGTTGGAATTTTATCAGGAGAAATAATTAATATTCCAATACCTACACCATTTTTGTGGCTGGAACCATCAAAATATAGTCTCCATGGCTGTAATTCGACGTATTTTATTTCATTTTCGTCTTTGGGTGGTCAACTATAAAGTCAGCCACCACTTGTCCTTTTACAGCCTTCAAAGGTAGATATTTCAAGGAGTACTCAGTTAATGCTAGAGCCCACTTCCCAATTCGACTATGTAAAATGGATTTAGACAACATATATTTTATTACGTCGAAATGAGATGATACAAATACATCAACTGGTTTTATATAGTGCTTCAATTTAGTACAAGAAAAATATACTCACAAACATAATTTTTCTATTACACTATATCTAGTTTCAGCATTATTTAAGACTCTGCTGAGATAGTAAATGGCTCTTTCGACGCCATTTTCATCCTCTTGACACAACATGCTTCCTAAGGTCTTGTCGGATGCTGATATGTACAACCTCATGCTTCTTTTTCTATTGGGAGACATCAAGACCGGGGGACTGGCTAGATATCTCTTGATCTTGTCGAAAGCGCCTTGTTGCTCTTGCCCCCATGCGAAGTCTTCTTTTTTGAGTCGAAGCAGAGGAGAAAAAACATGAATTTTCCCGCTGAGGTTTGAAATGAATCTTCTTAGAAAATTAATTTTTCCCAGCATTGATTGCAATCCTTTCTTTGTTGATGGCGCTTTCGCTTCCATTATTGCTTTAGCTTTGTTGGCATTTATTTTGATTCCCTTTTTATGGACCACAAAACCTAGGAAATCTCCAGCTTGCACACCAAATGCACATTTGAGGGGATTCATTTTTAAACCAAATTTTCTCATCCTTTCAAAGGATTGTCGAAGATGGTCTAAATGATGTTTCCTGAAACAGACTTTATTATAATGTCATCAATATATATTTGCATGAATGTTTCAATGAAATCATGAAAAATAGAATTCATGGCCCTTTGGTATGTAGCTCAAGCATTTTTTAAACCAAAAGGCATAACTACCCATTTGTAAGTCCCTATTGCTCCACGACAACGAAAGGTTGTTTTGGCAACATCTTCCTCTGCAATGAAGATTTGATTGTAGCCAGAGTATCCATCTAGCATGCTCAGGTACTCATGGCCTGCTGCAGAGTCTACTAGCATTTTCGCTACTGGAATAGGATATTCATCCTTAGGGGTGGCTGAATTTAAGTCTCAAAAATCAATGCAAACCCTCAATGTGCCATTTTTCTTTATCACAGGTACAATATTTGCAATCCATTAGACATACCTGGTTGGGCGAATGAATTTGCATCTGAGAAGTCTTTCGACCTCTTCTTTTATTTTCGACAGGACCTCTGGTGCGAACTGCCTTGGAGTCTGCTTTACAGGCTTCTTTCCTTCTATGATAGGGAGCTTTAGTTCGACCAAGCTTCTATCGAGACCAGGCATTTCGTCATAGTCCCATGTGAAGCAGTCTTCAAACTCTTTCAGCAACTGGACTAATTCGACTCTGAACCGGGGGTCCATGTTAGCACTTATATAGGTTGGTCTTTTTTCTGCTCCCAGTCCTAGATTGATTTCTTCCAAAGGGTCTTGTGCCACCATCTTCAAGCAAGTTCATATTGGGTCTTTTTCGAACCCCAAAGGTTCGTCATCGTAGATGGCATCAAGCTTTTGATCCTGCCATTTGTCTATTATGTTGTCTTTATATTCTCCACCAGTGCCCTGGGGAGGGCATGGTGGGTCTGGATTCTCTTAATTGCCTTCGACAGCCATATATTTTATTTCGGCCTCTAGAGACGCTTTTAGTTTATTTTCGGCCATGTAGGTCGTCAGTCTTTTCAATTTTGATGTTTCACTCATCATCGTCGTCGAACTCTCTACCCCAGCCAGCTGGCTCTATATTAGAGGTTCCCCATACATGGCTTGTTTCACCAACTACCTCCTTGTCCGATTGAAAACCATGTGTTGGGTGTAGGTGCATGGAGCAATAGGCATTGTCTGATGTTTTCAGATCAAACTCAGCTAGATTGCAAGGAGCTATGTGTGCCAGATTTCTGTCAAAGCTTCGACTGTTCACATTGTTCACTTCAGTCATGAAGTAGCTTTGGTCTGCTTCGATGTTTTTGACGATGCCATCAGGGTGCCAGATGACTATGCGCTGATGCATGGACGAAGGGACAACTCCTACTCCATGGATACATTCTCTTCCCAACAACAAATTGTAGTTGGCTCTGGAAGCTATGACTATAAACATTGTTGGCCTGGTGATAGTGCCAACTTTCAAATCCACTTGAATAACGCCCATAGTTGAGTCCCTTCATAGTTCGACAGAACCATGTTGTGTAGTATTGCATCAGAGTCATCTTTTCCAATCATTCTTAGCATGTAATGGGACATTAGGTTCACTGCATCTCCCCCATCCACTAATATTTTATTGACGCCTACATTTTCGACCTTTCCTTTTATGAATAAAGGTTTCAAATACCCCCTCATTGATTCGTCTGGCTTCTCAAAGGAGGCATTTTTTTCTTCAACACAACCATTGTTCATGATGTAATAACACACATGACTTGGTCCCACAGTACTATCTATCATGTTTTCTTCTTCGTCTTCAATTTCCATTACTCTGTCATAGTCTCTAGGGAGGACTAAAACCACATTGCATATTACGTCGAATGACCCTTTTTCGTCAGACTCAAAGATCTCAGTTGCTTCATCACCTTCTGATATTAATTCTAGTGATGGTTGTGTTCTATTGAGGTCAGAAATACAGAGAATGATGGATGAAGGGAGTATACAGTTTGACAAGGTCATGAAAGAAGACGAAGTATCAACTGTTACGATTTTCTACAATCCGGCTGAAGTTCCTGCACCAACAAGGGTGGTTCCGATAACCATTACTACTGCTGGACTAGTTCCATACCTAAGTGATAAGGCCATCCCGTGGAATTATGGGGGATAGGTTTATTACAATGGTCAGAAGCTAGACATCTCTACATCCACTTCATCTTCGCACCTAGTTGAGAATGTTGGGGTCGAAGGATTCACTAGAAGTGCCAGATTGTTTGCACCAGAGACATTGAGAAACAATATGTTACCACCGAAAGACAATGTTAAAGCTCAAGCCAGGGACAAAGGTAAGCAGCCTATGACAAATGATTCTCCCGCGTCTACTCCGGAGCCTGATATCACCTTTGATAAGGAAGCGGAGGAGTTCCTGAGAATAATCAAGAAGAGTGATTACAAGATTTTTGATCACTTGCAGCAAACTCCTTCTAAGATTTCGATCTTATCCTTATTAATATGTTCTGATTCACATAGGAAGGCCTTATTGAAGATCTTGAGCAATGCATACGTGCCACAAGACATATCCGTAAATCAACTAGAGACGGTAGTGTCAAGTGTGAATGCCAGCCATGGGTTGGGATTTACAGATATGGACCTGACAACCGAGGGACGCAGCCACAATCGCGCTCTGCACATTTCCATGGAATGTAAAGGAGATATGCTCTCTTATGTGCTTGTAGACATGGGGTCATCTTTGAACGTGCTTCTGAAGAAAGGGCTAATGAAGCTGGATTATGATGGGGTTTTTCTTAAGCTAAGTGACTTGGTCATCCGAGCATTCGACGACTCGAGGAGGTCAGTATTTGGAGAGGTGGAACTCCCGATCAAGGTAGGACCACAGGCCTTCAACACTAATTTTTACGTCATGGATATCCAATCGGCCTACAGCTGTTTGTTGGGGCGACCATGGATACACTCGGCAGAGGAAGTGTCTTCGACCTTTCACCAGAAGCTTAAATTTGTCTAGGAAGGACAAATCGTCATGGTGTGCGGGGAAGATGATATCTTCATCAGCCACTTAGCCTCATTCAAATACGTGGAAATGGATGGAGAATTTGTTGAAACCCCTTGCCAGGCCTTTGAGCCCATCAAGACTGGAAGTTCACCATCGTCACCTGCCTTGTCAGAGGATACGAAGAAGGGAGCATCCATAGCCTCTTACAAGAAAGCCCTAAAAGTGGTAGAATCAGGTGCAAACGAGGGTTGGGGCAAGATGATCGAAGTCCCAAAGAAGAATGAAATATTCGGGGTTGGCTATTAACTTGGCCAGTCAACACCGGAACAAAGTTCTAGAGGTCGGAAAGGCCTAATTACCTTCAATAGTGCGGGATGGTTTGATCATGGAAATGTTAGTGCGGTGCAGGAGGAAATAATTGATAGTGATTGCAAACTGGATGAGTGGATAAGGCCTTGCGTTCTAGGGATACAACTCAACAATTGGTCGGCCGAAATGCTCATCTCTGTCACTCAACCTGAAGAGTAATAGTTTTATGTTTTTATTCTCTTGTATGAAAGCTCCGTGCCTTACCCAGGGCATAGTAGCTCATTGTAAGGGTTTGTTGTTCATAATGAAATGTCATAATCATTAATAAAGTGGACGTTTTTGCATTCACTCATGTTGTTCCTTGTTTTTCATTTTATTTTATTTTTAAAAAAATAATAATAAATAAATGGCAATGATTTTCATGCCTCCCACCTTTTCTAAAATCTAGCATGAATCATCATTCACACAGATGCTCCTCATTGGGTCTCATCAATGACGACCTTGCTATGGCTCAGTATGACTTCGACAATCCGATTTACCTAGCCGACGAGGAAGGTGAAGAAAATTGTGAACACCCGAAGAGCTAGCCAGATTACTCAAGCAATTGGAGAAGATGATTCAGCCACATGAGGAAGCCATTGAGGTAATAAACCTGGGTACTAAAGAAGACAAGAAAGAGGTCAAGATCGGGGCCGCATTGGAAGAAACTGTTAAGAACCGGCTGATTGCCATGATTCAAGAGTATGTTGATATCTTCGCCTGGTCTTACCAAGACATGACAGGGCTGGATACTGATATTGTAGTGCACAAGCTACCTCTCAGGGAAGATTTCCTGCCAGTAAAGCAGAAGTTGAGACGAACATGTCCTGATATGGCCATTAAAATAAAAGAGGAGGTTCAAAAGCAGTTTGACGCTGGATTCTTGGCCGTGACGAGTTATCCTCCATGGGTTGCGAACATCGTGCCAGTCCCTAAAAAGGATGGTAAAGTCAGAATGTGCGTGGACTATCGGGACCTGAATCGGACGAGCCCCAAAGATGACTTCCCCTTACTGCATATTGATGTGTTAGTTGACAACACTGCCTAATTCTCTATGTTTTTCTTCATGGATGGCTTTTCAGGCTACAATCAAATCAAAATATTACCAGATGACATGGAGAAGACTACATTCATCACCCCATGAGGTACCTTCTGTTACAAAGTCATGCCATTTGGTTTGAAAAATGTTGGAGCTACATACTAATGTGCAATGGTGACTCTATTCCATGACATGATTCATCACGAGATTGAGGTCTACGTCGATGACATGATTTCGAAGTCACAAACAGAAGAAAAACACATAGTCAACCTAGCCAAGCTGTTTGACAGGCTTCGAAAGTTCAGATTGAGATTGAACCCGAACAAATGCATATTCAGGGTGCGTTCATGAAAGCTGTCGGGCTTTATCGTCAGTGAAAGGGGGATCGAGGTCGACCCTACAAAAGTGAAAGCAATGTCGGAGATGCCTGAGCCAAAAAGTAAGAAAGAGGTACGGGGCTTCTTAGGAAGGTTGAACTATATTGCAAGGTTCGTCTCTCACCTAACAACCACGTGTGAACCTATCTTCAAACTTTTGAGAAAGAATCAGGCCATGAATGTAATGATGACTGCCAACAAGCTTTTGACCGTATTAAGGAGTATTTGCAAGAACCTTTGATTCTCATTCCACCGATGCCATGGAGACCTCTAATCATGTACCTCACAGTGCTCGAAGGATCAATGGGCTGCTTACTGGGTCAGTAGGACGAGTCTGGTCGAAAAGAGCATGCAATCTATTACCTTAGCAAAAAGTTTACCGACTGTGAGACTCGTTACTCACTGCTCGAGAAAACTTACTGCACTTTGGCATGGGCTGCTCGCCGACTAAGACAGTACATGCTGACTCACACCACCCTACTAATTTCCAAGATGGACCCCGTTAAGTACATATTTGAAAAGCAAACTCTAACCGGAAGAGTAGCTCTATGGAAAATGATTCTGACAGAATACAGTATCCAATACACTTCACAAAATTCTATCAAGGGAAGTGTATTGTCGGATTATCTAGACCAGCAGCCAATTGATGATTACCAACCAATGAGGTTCGAGTTTCCAGATGAGGACATCATGTTCCTCAAGTTGAAAGACTGTGAATAACCACTCCTGGAGGAGGGGCCAGACCCCGAATCCAAATGGAGTATGATGTTTGACGGAGCCGTTAACATTAACGGTAGTGGAGTTGGTGCTGTCATTATCTCGCCAGAAGGGATCCATATGCCTTTCACTGCTCAACTGACATTCGAGTGCAATAACAATGAAGCATAGTATGAAGCCTGCATAATGGGGGATCGAGGAAGCAATCGACTTGAGAATCAAGAACCTCGAGATCTTTGGCGATTCTGCTCTAGTCGTCAACCAAATTAATGGAAAATGGATGGTTCATCAACCTCATTTGACTCCTTACAGGGACTATACCAGGAGATTGTTAACTTTTTTCACAAAGGTCAAGTTGCACTATATACCTCGGGACGAGAATCAATTTGCTGATGCTTTGGCGACCTTGTCTTCCATGATCAAGGTTCATCAAAAGAACTATGTGCCTAGAATTGATGTGTCTCGTCTCGAGAGACCGACTAATGTATTTGTAGTTGATGGTACTAACGATAACAAACCCTGGTATTATGATATCAAGCAATTTCCGAAGTCCTAGGAATACCCGGCAGGAGCATCAAGCAAAGACAAGAAGACCCTTTGGAGGTTGGCCGGAGGGTTCTTCTTAAATCAAGATGATGTGCTCTACAAACGGAACTTCGACATGGTCTTGCTCAGATGCGTGGATAGACATGAAGCAGACCTGTTGATGCAAGAAGTTTATGAAGGCTCCTTCGGTACCCAGGCTGGAGGGCATGCTATGGCAAAGAAACTGCTGAGGTCGGGATATTATTGGATCACCATGGAATTCGATTGCTGTAAATACTTCCGAAAGTACCACAAGTGCCAAATCTATGCTGATAAGGTTCATGTACCTCCAAATACATTGAGTGTCATGTCTTCACCTTGACCCTTCTCCATGTGGGGCATTGATATGATTGGCAAGATTGAGCCAACTACTTTTAACGGACATCGCTTCATCCTAGTTGTCGTAGACTATTTCACGAAGTGGGTCGAAGTGGCATCTTATGCCAACGTCACAAAACAAGTGGTAGCCCGGTTCATTAAAAGGGATATCATATGCCAGTATGGAATTCCCGAGAGAATCATTACGAACAATGGTTATAATCTCAACAATAAGATGATGGCATACTTGTGTCAGGATTTCAAGATTGAGCATCACAACTCTTCGCCGTATCGCCCAAGGATGAATGGCGCCGTCGAGGCGACCAACAGGAACATTAAGAAGATCATTCAGAAGATGGTTGTGACATACAAAGATTGGCATGAGATGCTACCGTTTGCATTGCATGGGTACCGGACATCCGTGCTCACTTCAACGGGGGCAACCCCGTTCTCGCTCGTATATGGTATGGAGGTAGTCTTACCAGTAGAAGTCGAGATCCATTCGTTGAGAATAACGATGGATGTCAAGCTTGATGAAGCTGAGTGACTCTGATACAGGTACAATCAGTTGAGCCTCATTGAATAGAAACGCCTAGCAGCTGTATTCCATGGACAGTTGTATCAAAGGCGGATGAAACAGGCTTTCGACCAGAAAGTATGCCCCTAACGGTACATACCCGGCGATCTAGTCCTGTAAAGGATTCTTCCCCCTCTTAACGATCACAAGGGCAAATTGACACCCAACTATGAAGGTCCATTCATGGTTAAAAAGGTCATCTCAGGTGGAGCCTTAATGTTAAAAACCATGGATGGTGAAGATTTCCAATCCCCTGTCAACACAGACACATTTAGAAAATACTTCATATAAAGAGACCCGCTGGAAAAAACAGAATAAGAGTCCAGGAAAAAATGGGCATCCCGGCGAGCCAAAAACAGAATAAAAGGCTCGGGAAAAAATTAGGGAAATATTTTGAGAACAAATGTACACCCGCTGAGCTGAAAATCCACATTGGACATCTCATGCAAAAATGGGTATCCTGGTGGATTGAAAACCCGAAAGGGTGATCCATGCAAAAGAGGGACTAAAACGAACAACTGTGATTTGTGAGATCTGTGATTCGTCATTTCTAATCAAGGATAATCTGAAGGTTAAGGATCATTTCAATCATCTTCTTCAAAAGCTAAGCAAGCGAAGAATCTTGAGGACATACAAGTCATAGCCGGGTCGGAGCTTGATGAGATTTATTTGTACATTGCCATTGGGATAATTTATTTTCCTTTTTTGTTTAATTTCCTCTTTCCAGGGATTGCTTCCCGGTGTAATGCCAATTCATGGCCATTCTTCAATCAATAAAAGTGCAATTTCATTCAAATTTGTTTCCATATGTTTTTGTTTTTGTTTTCACCTATCATTGATTGATTGCAAAAACGTCTGAAAAATTGTGATAAATATTGCATTATGAACACGTGAATGCCTTATAACACACGCAGGAGAGTAAAAACATTTGACACACACCTGATGTGTTGGGTGACTGGGATGGTGATTCAGACTATAAACCCAGGGCATGTAGACCAAACTAAATCTCATTTCGCAGGTACTATCAGTTGTGTTCATTAACATGCAGGTACAGGCGTTGCAAACAAAGCCATTGCCGACACAAAGCTTCAAGAAGCCTTTTCCTCAGCAGTTCTTGAAGCAAGACTCATCAGCAAGTCTCATTAGACCATCTCCTCTCTAGTAAGGTAACATTAAAGAAAATGATGTTTCCTGAGCAGAAGGGTATCATTATCTTTCATCACCAGCACGAGACTCTTCTTACATCTCTTTCCCAGCATGAGCAAGGTAATAGAAGGCTGAGGATGTTCCCCCAAGCTGAGATTTGTCCTTCAACTAAGAAATATCCCCAACCAGAGTCTTCATATCCCCAACAGTACGGGGGAATCCATCATTCCCTAGCAGAGGTGAAGATATGGACGAACCTTAGTGTTTGCCTTCTTGCACAACATTGTTCGCAATTTCCCCAAAGTGTTCACTAATTAAAGTCCAATCCTCATTGGCATCTCTTCCCCAAGAAGAAGGTTGTGTATTTGGGTGATTCACCAATAGAGTTCTTCCTCAGCAGAGCATCAATGCATCTGGTTCCCCTCCCGAGTCAGAAGAGTATCACTTTCCCAAAAGGAGTTCAGCGGGTAGCGTACCTTTCAGATCAAGTTCATACCCAACAAGTTCTTGGCTCTCCAATCTTAAAGTCCAATTTATTTTTAGCAATGGCGGAAGTTCAGAGTCGGTGCATCATTAACATTATCCCCCGCAGAGCTGCTCTTCTCCACATGGATTCATCAAATCAATTCAGTGATTATTCCTCCCTAGTCAAGCTGTAAGGATGCATGTTATATCTCCTCACAAAAAGATCTCTTTTGCATTTGCATTTAGTAATCATCATTACATTTTCATCCTCAAAAGCGTAACATTTCCATTATTATGGAGCATTACGCCATGGAAAACTCAAACATATGCATACCATCATAGGCCAGTTTTGGGTACCTTGCACAAAAACCCGGTACATCTTTTCAACCTGAGATATTCCCCGCAGAGAATTCCAAGTTCACTTTTCAACACTATTACACATACAATTCAATGCTTGTTATCCCCAGTTGAGCTATCATCCACGTTATGATAGTCTCTTTTCAGGGTTTTATCTCCCACGCGGGATAAATTCTTGTCAATTCCACCACGTTCGGTCTCGTTCGTTCGAGCTATCATCCACGTTATGATAGTCTCTTTTCGGGTTTTATCTCCCATGTGGGATACATTCTTGTCGATTTCGCCACGTTCGGTCTCGTTTGTTCGAGCTATCATCCACATTATGATAGTCTCTTTTCAGGGTTTTATCTCCCACGTGGGATAAATTCTTGTCGATTCAGCCACCTTCGGTCTCGTTTGTTCAAGCTATCATCCATGTTATGATAGTCTCTTTTCGGGTTTTATCTCCCACGTGGGATAAATTCTTTTCGATTCCGCCATGTTCGGTCTCGTTTGTTTGAGCTATCATCCACGTTATGATAGTCTCTTTTCAGGGTTTTATCTCCCACGCAAGATAAATTATTGTCGATTCCTCCATGTTCGGTCTCGTTTGTTTGAGCTATCATCCACATTATGATAGTCTCTTTTCAGGTTTTATCTCCCACGCGGGATAAATTCTTGTCGATTCCGCCACGTTCGGTCTCTTTTGTTCGAGCTATCATCCACGTTATGATAGTTTCTTTTCAATGTTATACCTCCCACGCGGGATAAATTCTTGTCGATTCTGCGACGTTCAGTCTCGTTTGTTCGAGCTATCATCCATGTTATGATAGTCTCTTTTCAGGGTTTAATCTCCCACGCGGGATAAATTCTTGTTGATTCCGCCACGTTCGGTCTCGTTTGTTCGAGCTATCATCCACGTCACGACAGTCTCTTTTCGGGTTTTATCTCCCATGTGGGATAAATTCTTGTAGATTTCGCCACGTTTAGACTCGTTTGTTCGAGCTATCATCCATGTTATGATAGTCTCTTTTCAAGGTTTTATCTCCCATGTGGGATAAATTCTTGGCGATTCCGCCATGTTCGATCTTGTTTGTTCGAGTTATCATCCACGCTATGATAATTTTTTTCCAGATCTCATCTCCCACGTAGGATAAGTACTTTTTGATTCCGCCAAGTTCGGTTTTGAGTCCTTGAGCTGTTATCCAAGTCATGATGGTTTCTTTTCTGATCCATTCACGGTGTGATCTGTTTGCTTCGTCATCCAAGAATGGATTTCTCCCCAGCACATTTCATTTCTCACAGAGTACAAATTTTCTGGTTTATTCGAGTATTCAATCACTCCATACCTTGAAAGTTTAAAAGCCATTGCTATTATCCGTTCAGGTCTGCAGATGATTGAATAGGGGAAGCTGTAATACCCTAAAATTTGCCCTCTCATTTTCATGGCATCTAGCATATCACATTACATACACAATTCCATATCATGGTACAAAGCATTGCATCATAACAATCATAGCTGAGGCATAAGGCTTGTGATCAATGACTGAAGAAATTGATGATCATCCAAAAGCAATCAAAGGGTAACATGGCTTCTCAACATCATTCAAAGGGTTCACAACCTCCCACAAGATCTCATGTGGTTCCCCAAGTCTCAGAAAGAAGTGCATTGATCAAGCAGTTCAAGCAGTGCAACACATCCCAACAAAAGGGGGTGAAATTATGGTTTCTGATTAAATGAGATTCCCAGTAAAATTTTGGTTCAAACTTGATTTCATTATTTTCCACATGATATTAAGTGTCCAAGGTTGAAATTCCATCCATTAAATCATTTTGGAGGGTCTTCAATTAATCAGTTACTTGAAAATCAAGGAATTGGGGAAAAGTCAACTGGGCTGAGGAAAAAGTTAACTCCTGACTTTGTGAGGTCAAATTCATGAAATTGAGGTTACAAGGAGTCTATGGACCAAATTTGATCAAGAAATGATGGAGGAATCCTTAGAAATCAAGAAAATCAAGACTAACCATTTTTGGAAAATTAAGGTTTTCAAAAATGGCAAGTTTTTGCCATTTTGCAGCCAAGTTCAAAAGAGGTCTCCTCTCAAAATAAAAGTCAAATGGAAATTCCATTTGGGCTGTTTGAAATAGGGAATCATAAGCTTCAAATCCATAGGTGGAACATGCTCATGGGATTAAAATTGAAGAAATTATGATCAATTAAAGATTGATTAAACTAGGGCAAACCAGGGCAAAAATCAAGTCATGCCTTGCATCCTGCGCGCGCCAGACAAGGTATTTCCACAAACATGTGGTGTGCAAGAAGTATGACTCAATTTCTCCATCAAGATGACCTTAAATGAAAAAAAATCCAACATCAAAGTTGTTCATTGTTGTCTCCTCTACAACTTTCATGTTGGAGGATTTTTCATATGATCATTTGTTTGAGAGTTATGGTGGTTCAAAGGGTGGTGTCAAACCTGGTCATGTCACAGGGCATCTTTCCCAAGCCAAGGCAATTCAATGCAGGCCCATGATGCAGCCTTATGGCTTGATGTTCAAAGATACAATTGAAGTGTTTAGAGGTCATATTCCATGTTGGGTTGAACTACAAAATTGTTGTATGAATTATCCCCTTTGATTTGAGCACAAGGATGTTAGGCTTTAGTAGCTTGAGCATGAAGAAATCATCCATGGAAGAACAACATATCAAACTGGTTTTCTTGCATATTAAGGCATTGTATCATGTGATGAATTCAAGTCAGTTCAGCTTGTATACAACATTCAACATGTTATAATCATAGTGCTTCATCATTTAGAGTGCAAATGGTCCCATGCTTACATACACACCATACTTGCCATGCATCAATTTTCCAAAATCAAACCAAATGACCAATTTCAAATTTGATCAAGCATGCTTCACAACTTGATCAAGTCAGTTCCATTTCCATCACTTCACCCTCACCATAATTAATGTGAACACTATAGTACATGATCAAATTCGAGCAAGGCATGTTCAACTTCATACCATTGATCCACACACATTCAAATTGAACATTGCACCTCAAGTTAAGAACTAATTCTAGTTCTAACCATCAACTAGAGTTAGTTACAACTAACTATGGATATATAACCCAATTATCTAATTGAATTACAAACATATAATTTTTGCTCGAAACTGCACCAAAATTCACACTCTCACTCTCTCTGAATTTTGCTCTAAGTGTGAAGGTTCTACCACTGCATTTTGCTCCAACAAAGCTTCATTCTTCATCTACACTCCTGAATCAACATTAATTCATCATCAACACCATCTTGTGATTGATTTCCATGGTGGAATTAAATTGAAACTCCAAGAACAAACTCTGCATCATTTATGTACTTTCTTCAATTTCATCAAGATTACACAAGCTCTGAGTGTTTATTTCACTCCATAGAAGATCAAGAAGTGGTATAGAACATCGTTGGATCTTCACCTCTGGTTTTCTTCAACAAATTCAAGATCTGCATCTCAGGTTTTCATCTTGATTCTCATGGCTTGATTGCTTGAATTTTGGTTTGTTTTATGTTATTTGAAGCTTAATAGGAGCATTGCAATATCCGGTTAGTTGATAGACATCTTAGATGTGTAGATGCGATTTTGCAGGTTGAAATCCGTGGCTTCGATCCAGCTTGTTCTTGAATGAGAAATGAAAATAGGATTGGATTCTTAATGTACTCAGTGATACGATTTCAATGATGTTCATAATTTTCATTTTTGTCAAGTTTCAAGCTAAACCCTAACCAGAGGTCACCGGAGAAGATGACCGGAGAAGATGACCGGAGGTCACTTCCGGTGACCTGAACGGTGCCCTAATATTTGTGTTGAGTTTATGTCATGACCATCAGATCTTCTTCATCCTATGCTCATGATCTTGCCAGCATTTTAATGAACATTTTCCCCCCACATGCCTGGTTTTGTGAAGCTGAGTGTTATGGTGTGTGTGTGTCTAGCTTCATGCCATGTGTCTTTTTTCTGGTCCACATGATTTATGTACTTTGACTATGATAAGGTGCGTTAGATCAATCAAAAGGCCCAAGGTGGGTCAACACTTTGACTGAGTCTCCATTATAAGCTTGTGACTTCAGCGTGTTTTAGATTGGACCTAGAAGTGCTTTTTACACCTCCATATTCTCAGGCCCATTCATTTTCAACTGGCAACCATCTCTATATACGCATCCCTCTCCATTTTCTTTTCTTTTATTTTTCATATTAATTCCAAAAATTCTCAAATAATTCTCAAATAATTCACACATCATTTTCAATATCTTACCAAATTTGCAAAAAAAAATTAATTTCCATTTTGTTTTATTTTTTGACCAGAAATTAATTTCCATTTTTATTTCTTTTGGAATTTCACTATTCTTGAAAACATTTCCTTCACAATTTTATTTCTCATAGGCAAAAAATAGAATTTATCCCATTGTTTTTTCCTTATTCATAGGACACATTAAGGTCCTTAAAAATATTTTTGCCTTATTTTTTAGGTCTTGTTTGATTCTTGTTTGAGTCCATTCTTTGAACTTGTCCTTTCAAAACCCTAATTTCAATTGCATCCTCACTTGAGTGAGTAAAAATTCCAATTTTTGTGAGATATTTTAGAGATGTGTTAGTACCTGGTTTAAGATCTTGAATGTCAATTTTCATATTTTTTTCATGTCATTTGGTATTTTTTAGAGGTCATCAATTTTAGTTCCTAAGGTCCCATTTAATGTCTTTAGATCATTTTCATCCATTATAGGTCCTCACACTTAGAATTTTTTGTTTACTTTGTCCATAAGCTTCACTTGTGTTCATGTATGCCATATTTGCCCTAATTCTCATTCTTCTTCCATCTTCACATTTCTAAATCAACTTTGTGAGTATTATAGTCATGTTATATCATTATTATACATCTTATGAGTTTCCCACATCTCTTATCATGTCTTTATTTCAGGTCATAAGTCTTTATGCTTCATTTTGGTTTACTTTGGTACATAAGACTTCAAGATCAAGTTTGTTTGTTCCTTAACCCAAATGTACTTCATCTTGACTTTTCATTAAGCCCCTGGTTTTTGTATGGGAAGTTCAAATTTCATTGATCATGTTTGAATTTTTTTTTAATTTCTAAGTTCCTTTATCCTTTTGAAATCACATGTCCAATTCTCATTCTTTCATCCTTCAATCTTATGTTTGAATCTCTCTAACTTGAATCTCTTTCTTCCTACTTTGGTTAACATCTTGAAACACTTTCATTTAGTGTTAGGTTATGGTTTTAAAATTCACCTTTGACCTCATTCAAGTTTACCTTGCATAGTCATTCAAATTTCTCCATCTAACTTCATTCTTGTTTCCTTTAGGGTTTAGTACCTCATTAGGGCATAGTTTGTTAGTATTAGGTATTGTAACCTTAGAACACTTTAATGGGGTTTATCCACTGAATTTAGAATCTTGTTATCATGTAGTATTCCTTAGACTTAGGTCTTAACCTTAGGGAGTCCTTAGTGCTTTCATTTAGCTAGTGCGAGCTTTGTTTGAGCTTTTGCCATGCTTTATGTTCTTCAATATGCTTTGAAAAGCTAACCTTTGTTTTGTAGGGAGGTTAAGGTAATCCTTGTTCATACAACTTCTTCTTCATCTCTTTGTGATTTCTAATTGTGTTTTCCTTAACACTTTGTGTTTTTCTTGCATAGGCTTCCCCTTTCTTAAAAACAACTTAACTTCCTTAGGAAGTAAGTTGAGTTCTAGTTTTCTCTTTCCATCTGTTCCTTTTCTCATTAGGATTAGAAAACCACATAAACCATTAGCATCTCCTTTTGCATGCAATAAACAATTTAGGGTTGTGTCTTAGTCCCCCTTAGTGTGTCCTTTTGCAATTTGAGTCTCTCCTTCTCATCTCATAAAATAAACAGTGAAAAAACACCTAATGAAGGTCGAACTTTCTCGTACGCTGGGAGACTTTGCTGTGGGTTACTTATACGTGTCTTGTTTCGGGGCGAGGTGTAAGGAATCTACCACGATGGATAGGTCTTAGTATGAGAATGTTTCACAAACACAAAAATCAAAAACACTTCTCTAAAAGGCAAACAACAAACAACACTCGTCTTTTCCTGTGGGAATTCTTTTCTCACCTCATTCACTCAGAACGTGAACTTGCGACGACTTGTCTTATTTGTAAGACGGTAAACGCACTCGCTCAAGGCGAGCCTACAATACCGGATCATAGACATAATCAGTTCCAGCTCATAAAAAACACAAATAAATAGTTCCCGCCTTAGTTAAGTGAACTACATCGACTTTGAAACTCGTTTGATGAGGTACGTAGGCAGCGGGGTAGGGCCCGTTCGAGCACATTCTTTATTTCCCCTGAATTTTCCCCTTTTCTTTTCGATCTTTTTTCTAGTTCCCTTTCTCATTCCAGTTCAAGTTAGCAGATCTTTTGTTAAGCAACATCTTATTTCTCACCCTTTGAAATAGACAAACAAGCGTGGATCCCGTCGGGTACGGCAGACGGTCTGGGGTGCTAATACCTTCCCAGGTCGTAACCGACTCCCAAACCCATATCTTTGGTTCGCATGACCTTGTCCTTTCCTTTTCTCTTAGGTTTGTGCAACATTATCTTTCTTATTCATTCGGGATAAAAATGCCTGGCTGACGACTCTACCGTTTTCGCGCCACTTTCGCGTTTGTACTAGGATGAAAATCCAGGGAGTGACATGATCAAGTTGCATGGAAGGAAGACTCTGAAGATCCTCCTCCACCATAAATTAATGTTATCACTAAAGTTGTAACGCCACGATTATTTATTTAATTATTAAATTGGAATTATTGTGTTTTTGTGTGTGGTGTGAAGGTAGTAGTATGTGGAAGGAGTATGATATTATATAATATGATATGAATTTAAATAAATTTTATTGTATTGAATAAATAAAATATTGGAATATGAAAAGAAAGGGTAGAATGGTAATTTGGTGAAAGATAGTGAGGGCAAGATAGGAAATACTTACTTTGGGTATAAGGTTATGTTTGGGATTTAGGATAAAAGAATAAGTTCATTAAAACTGATTGTGGTTGAGAACGCTTGAGAGAATAAGGAAAGAGACAGGGCAAGAGCTTGAAGAGGAAATTCTGGCTAGGAGAAGGATTTTGTTCGTCAAAACTAAGGTAAGGGTGAGATTTCTTCATCTCCTAAGGGTTTTATAATAGGAATATTATGCATAAGATTGTTGAGTAGAAGATATGATGTTGGGATAATTTTGATGAAAAACATGTTAGGTTGTTAGAAATGATTGATATTGTGATAATTGTATGAATTAGGTTGATTATGGAATGAATTGTGGAAAATCAGAGTTTTATGGCTGTAAGACTGGTTTTTGGGAGTAGGGATCGTAGTAGGGTCGAGCTGTTTTGCAGGAGGAAAACTGCAGAAATCGCAGTCCTCGCTGTAACACCCCACTTATCCAAATTTATAAAATAATAGTTTACTAAAATAAAATCAGAGTTCCAAAGTGGAATGCTATGTTTTCAACAATAATAACCAACATAAAATTCTTCATTAAAACAACGGAAATTATCAGGTTCATTACAATTCATAATCAAAATGACATCAATAATAATTCCTCAACAATCCTCTTGGTTTATAAAATGGATACGTAACAAAAATAAATAAAACAACTAAAAATTTCGTCCCGTGTTACGTATCTGAGCATCCTAAGACTCGAACAAGCAACACGACTCCACGCACTCTCAAGTACTTGGATTATCTGTACTTCCAAAGAAGTACAGACACAAAAACAAACAAAAAAGGGGTGGGAAACAAATTCAAATATAAACGGTGCAAGTAACATCTTTAAGGAAGTTTCCCACTCACAACAACAAATACAACAATCTCACCAATAGATAAGCAAAAACAAGTACAACAATAGTTATGCAACAACAATAATTACGCGATGTGACTCAACATGACAGAATGCATGTGGTACCAAATTTTGTTCATTCAATCGAACACCGATAATCACATACACCCATCCGGCAATGATTATCCCACCTTTCTCTATTACGGAGTACAGATGATCGTATTCGCACATCCAACACGATCATCCCAACAATAATACGACAATGTAAGCAAGACTATGCAAATGTATACACATGTATAATTCATCATATTATACATCTACACAATCCATCTGATCAATACACAACGATAGTTCCACATAAATTACCAATAATAACCTCACACAATTTAACTAATTATTCAACTAACTAAATTCATCCAAATTCATCATTGTTTCATTTATCGATGTTAATCCTCGATTAAATATGTCTTAAGGTCCATATCAATAATTTATTCCAAAAGAATCGGCCACCCATGCGGAATCGGGACAGAAATTGCAAAAATCACATTTTTCCTCACCTCTGCTGGTGTTACGCGTAATGCCTAGTGTGTTATGCGTAATGCCTAGAGTGTTACGAGTAATGCCCGAATCTGTTACTAAAAATTTCGTAACAGTATCGTGTTACACGTAATGCCTAGTGTGTTATGCGTAATGCATATAGTGTTACTCGTAATGCCTTGATTTGTTAATAAAAATTGTTTTCCCCCACCAGTCCAGATTTTGCTATGGGTTTCATATTTTTCCACTCCAATTCAGGCCTAAACTTGTTTCTACGTCAATTTTACACTCCTTATTCTCTCCTTCTTTCATCTAAATTACTAATTCAATTTTGTATTTATTCTAGATCCAGATTCGCAACAATTATTTCTACAACAACAAGATCTGTATAACAATGCATACACCAGAACAATAACAACAACATTTCATCAGAAATTCATCAAGATCAGATAGTCATATTCATCAATTCGTAACAAAGATCATACATGTATAGATTCATCACATAACCACAGAACAACATAAAAATCCTACGAGAGAAGGAAACTCTCACTACCCATCATGTTAAATAACCTAATTTTGAATCCTTTCTCCCCCCCTTAACTCGAATTCAGATGGAAAATCCTGCGAATTTCCTCAAAGATGGGTGCCCTAGATGTTCTTCCTCTTTCCTAGCCTCTTTGGTTCTTCCACAAAATTATACGACTAATTCCTCCACTAATTTTCTGATTAGAGTAATTCACTTCTAAAACCCTCACCTTGAGATTTTACTAAACCATCCCTTATTTTAATTAAATCCAAATAATAATGATATTAATTTTAATTCTAATATTACTAATATTATTTCATAAAGTTAATAATAATAATAATAGTAATTAAACAGTCTTATTATTATTCGTACACCCGTTATTCCTAAGCGCACCACGATTCTACCTGTCCCACTAAGATACAACACAAAAACAACAAGACATACGCCTTAAACTAGGCCAACGCAACACTAAAAATACCCAACGATTAAATATTAAAAATGGGGTGTTACAACTCTCCCCCACTTAGAATATTTTCGTCCTTGAAAATGTACCTGATGAGAAAAGTTCCGGATACGACTCTCGCATCATACGTTCCAGCTCCCAGGTCACACTTCCACCAGCAGCTCCTCCCCAAGCTACTCTCACCAGAGGAATCTCTTTACCTCTGAGTTGCTTCATTTTATGATCCTCTATCCTTATCGGCATCGCTTCCACAGAAATATTCTCTCTAACCTGCAACTCATCCCTCTGAATAACGTGAGATGGGTCAGACACATACTTCCGAAGTTGCGATACATGAAACACGTCATGCAAGTTCGAAAGCTCTGGCGGTAAGGCCACTCTGTCTGCAACCGTACCAACTTTCTGTAGAATTTGATATGGTCCAATGAACTTAGGATCCAACTTCTTCGATTTCAAAGCAAGCCTGTAACACGGTGGGAGAACTGACTTTTATTTATGTTGCGGATAGCAAGAGTAGCCACCGACTTTAATTTTATCCATATGGAAAAGGTATAAAAGAACAGGAAAGACCTATTTTTAAAATACTTGAGTTCGGGGGGTAGGTTATATAAAGGGAAGGTGTAAGCACCCTTTATATCCATGGTTATCCATGGGCTCTTAGTTACTTAGTTCACTTATTTGTTTAAAAAAGGAAAGTGTAGTGTGTGTTTAGAAATTTTGTCTAAGTACTTTGTAATGATCCTCGTATGGTTGTATACAAAGCCTTTGAGTTTGAAAATATTTGAAAAGCGGGGTGTGAAAAAGAAATTTGAAGTGTGAGCATGTAACTAAGTTGCTCCTACCCTAGACTGGTATTTCATATTCTTTTATTTCCTTTCAAGGGTAAAACTATCCCTACTATTAAGGAGTGGGTAGTCATTACCTTGGATTTTGTTATGGGACAGGCGTAGGGTCATCGTATGGTCAATAAAGGCAACTTACAGGGGTGTCTTTAGCAATTTGCAGGGACTATCATAATTTTTACAGAAGGGACAAGAACATTATATCGTAGGCAACCTCGTAGGGATTTGATCTTTTAATCTGGAAGGGACAATGATGATTTGTTTATTAAGGGACTTTGCTTTTAAAGACACCCCCATTTTCAAGGGACTTGACCATATTAAAGGCAACTGAGAGGGGAAACCCTATGAGGTGCAGACGGCGATCGTAGAATGATCAACTTACGTGTATGAGTGTTAATTTCATATATTTATCTTATTATTTTTATTATCTAAGTCATTTTATTTCAATTATTTCTTTCCACGCCTTAAATTACTAACCAAGCAGAAATAATAATAAAAAAACAAGAAATAAGATCCTAAGTTATTACACGGCTTCGGGGCAGTTACATAATAATAAAAAAAAAGAAATAAATTACATAAATAAATACAGCCCATACAAAGTACTAAATAAATAAAATAAAATAATATTAAGAAAAAGATTATTTTAAATGAATAGCAATTAGTATTATTAAAAATAAATAAAAGGGTTTAGAAAAAAAGATTGATTAATTAGGGTTTATTAAAAAATTAGGGTTTTAAAATTAGTGAGGTGATTAATTTAATTATTGGTTGGTAATTATGATTGATTTTAATTAATAGTTATTTTAAGAAATTAATTTAAAAAATAATAAATGAAGAAATATAAGAAAAAGAAGGAAAATAACCAAAATAAAGGGACCTGGGAATCGAACCCAAGCCCTGAAGCTTCCAGGCGCGCGCGTCCACTAGCTAAGCCAAGCTGCACAATTGTTTATCCTGCGAAACAAAACAAACATAAATGTAGCGTTAAAATCATGAGTGTAATCTATTGGTTAACTTAACTCAAAGTAAACAGAGTCGCCACTGCGCTTTTATTTTATTCCCAAAGGAAAAGGAAAAAAGAATGAATAAAATCCTAATGAATCTAAAAGAAAAAAGCTAAAGGAATCGAGTAGAGAACGGGTAAGGGGATAGGTTACAAATTGGGAAGGTTTTACGCACCCAAAATGCCCGTGGTACCCCACGGGAGCCCTTTGAAATATTTACTGCTTTTTTGGTTTGAAAATGGTTTGTTTAGAAAGAGATTGAAGAGATGAGAAGAGAAATGTTTTTTAATATTTTTGTGTTTGAAGAGACGATCGTCTCATGCCTACGTACCCACAAAGTGAAATGCGAGATCAAAACCTAGTTCGTGGTACAAAATGTGAAAAGAAACAATGTGTTGAATTGATTTTAAAATATAAAGATAACTCGTCATTCTTTAGCGAATAATTCCGCTAAAAAAAGAATGAATCATATCTAAACATGTAAAAATGGTTAAAAGAAAAGTGCACGAGGGCACAAAAACAATTGAATGAGTTTTGCATTTTTTAAAATTATTTTGAGAAGAAAGTTTCGATATGCTTATATGGTTTAGAATTTATTAAGAAGGCAAAATGAAAAGGTAAAACCGCTTGACCTAAGTCAAGGTTTGATTATGAAAACATTTTGAAGTTTGAAAACAAAGAAGATTTTGAAAATAGGAAGAAGATTTGAAAATTTAAGAAGTGGGAGGAGATGAAGGGACTATCCTAAGACTTAAAGTAAAAGTTAAAGGGAAGAACGATCAAACCGTATGGCAAACATTCCTCAAAGCAATAGGATTTCATCTTCATAAACAAGTGAACCAAATCGGGCTAAAGTCTCCAATCCATAATAGCTCAAGCAAAAGAATGATCCTAGAATCTAAGTCCAAAACTCCAAGTCCAATGCTAAGGATAGTGGCCATAGTCCAAAATTAAAGTCACAAGTTTTTTTTAGATGTTTAATCCTTTATTAATGTTTTTTGTGTCCAAATGGACAAAGGAAAAAGCACAAGAATATCAATATAAACATAAACAATATGATGAATGATATAGTATAATAAAAGCATAATAAAAGAGATAAGGAGCAAGAGATTAAAATAAAGAGGATAGGGTGCGAGAATGAATTAAAATGTTAGTATATTAATAGTATAATAATATTTACATCACAATGGTTTGGTGAACTTAATCAACCAAAACCAAAATAAAAGTAACCAAAATCGCAAAGCAACCGGATCCAATTGGATCTTATTCCGAATTCGGAACAAGTTTAGGTCTATGTTAAGCAATCGCCGAATAATTTACGAAGTAATTACCCTACAAATGAGGCCATCCACCACCAATTAAGATGGAAAATATTTGTGCTAATACATGTTAGAAAAATGATATGATTGATCATCCTCCGAAAATATGTCGCACGAAAAGAAAAAGTGGTAACAGTCTAATCTTAATCGAGATTCCACATTGATTTATCAAATGCAACCTATCACGATCCCAAAGTATGGAGAATGATCAAATGATCATTCATCCATAGATTTGAAATAATGAAGATTAGACATCTTCGAAAATCAATAATCTACGAATCGGAGATCTCATCGACCAAAATAAAATAAGATGAAGAAAGTGGATCTAACATTTATGATCCACTCAAAAATCAACAAGAAGAAACAAAATCAAATTGTCATAGTCATAAGGAAAATTCAATGGAAAAAAAAAACTAAAATATTTTTGAAGACTTCCCATTTTTAAAAAAAAAATTTAAAAATTAAAAAAAAAACAAAGGTTAGAACTATTATATTTTGTTTTTAAGAAACTCATAATAATAATAATAATAACTAAAACTAAAAAAAAAACTATAAAAAAAAGAGGCAGGGGGAGTGACACTCTGCAGGATAGGTGTGAAGAGAAATTGAATTGGTCCAAAAAACTTCATACAAGCCCAAACAAAATTCATTAAAACAAAAAAGGAGTTATTTATTAAAACAAATCAGAAAATGAAACATGCTCTTCTTCTTCTTCAGCCTGCGACGGTATAGTAGCTTGGACGGTGGGAAAAAAATGGAACGCTACCTTCTCTTTTCGAAAAAAAAAACAACCGTTCAACCTCTCTCTATGGATCGTCAACCTTTCTTCTTCGTTTTGATTCTGATTTTGTGGTTATGTTGTTGTTGATTAGTTGGTTTGAATTGAAGAACTGATGAAGGAGGAAGGTGATTTGAAATTGGGATGAGATTTGAATTTGTGAAGCTCTGAATTTTTTTTTGGTTTTGTAGGGTGTTTAGGGGCTTTCAAAGCTTGTTCAATTGAAGAGAGGAGTGTGGTTTTTATAGAAGGAATTGGAGGAATGAATTGAATGTCATTTTGAAGGATCCTATTGAGTTTTGGTGGTCCTGATATTTGCGTGCTTGTTGATGTGTTTAATGTTGAATTCGTCTGTGTTTTGATTAATCCTCTTGTGCGTTTTGTTCTATTTTTCACTGTGTTTTGCGTTCTTGCTTAATGCGTTTTGGTCCGTGTTATTCGTGCGAATCCGGCTGGGCTGAAGCGGCTTGAAGTGTCGCTGGCTGATGGCGTTTTGATTGATGATGTAGCAGCTGGATGATGGAAGGGCGTTTCACTTATTTGCATTTTGTGTGATGTTTGTTGTTGTTTTGGACTGTAACCCGCGTGATGCTTTTTTTACTTTCATTGTAGGTGCGTTTTGATGTATTACGTGCATGTGATGGGCTTTTGCGTGTTGTTTTTGGTACAATGCAATGCGTGCGTGTGAAGTCGCAGCTAGTCAGTGTGTGTAGTAGCTGATGGTGGTATTGTAAAGGCTCAAGTGTGTTGGATGAAATCATTTGGCTGGAAGTGAAGCTGCGGATCACGTGATACATATGAGTGTATGGCAGGTGAAAACGTGATGAGGTTGGTGCTGACGTGGCTAATTTACTTTTTGGAGTCAGCTGGCTTGTGAAAGTAACACTGGTGGCATGACCAATTCTTTCTTTATTTTATTTTTTTTTCCAATATTGATATATAAAGAACAATGTGCCTATGATGTGGGCTTAAGAGATTATTTTGTAATGATTTTTTTTTGTAATATATTGGATTAAGGGTGGTTAAAAAAATTGTAAATGGACTCTAATATATAATTGACTCTTAGTGATATTTTTGGAATCTAAAAATGGATAAAAAAATAGGTGTTGAGATATGAATTTATAAATGGATAAAAAAATTGAGAATTTAAGGTGATAATTGGATAATTGAACTAAAAAAAATGTATGAATCGAATAATCGAAAAAAATGGAAGAAAATGGTCATTGAATAATAATGGATAATAGAAATTGGAAAATAAAATGGTTTAATCGGAAAAAAAATGGAAAATGGATGAAGCGGTGATTTTAAGCCCACAACCAACTTCTGATTTTTCTTGCACAAGCCACTGATAATAATGAATACAGCCAACACAAAACCACTGAATAAATCGCAACTTAAGCCACAACCATCTGAATCGTCTGAAACTTTCTCTGATAATTCGAATCCATGCTGAGGAAAATAAATCCTCAGATGAATTACTGGTGAACTGATGAACACTTAAATGAGACCAAACTTCACACAAAATGATGCTTGATAAACTGATGAATCTTAACGCACGACGACTTGAGCTTCGAATACGCATTGTCTGAGAAATAAACCATTGGCACAAATAACTTGCAGTTGAAACAATCTTCTGATAGTTTGACCAAGATTAGGTCAAATGTCCATCTGAATCAAATCAAAACTAAACAACCGCATCTGAATTAAAAATCACTGCCTTGTCTTTGAAAACCTGCACACAGAGAAGAAAAAGAAGCAAACTGTAACATATTTTTGTATTTTAGTTAGAAGTTAGTAAATATAAACAGATAAAGGCAGGTAAAAAAATGGTGATCCCCCGTGAGGCATAGACCTGCACCTGAGAAGGATAAACGAACCATTGTGTGATCTTGTTTGTATGCAAGATGCAGATGAGATGCGAAAAATATTAGGGTCAAAAATTAGGGTATGACAATAAGCTATAACAAATTTCAAAAATCCTGAGCGCGCCAAATCCTTTCTTCAACCTTCAGTCGTCCATTTAGCCTTTAGTGATAGGCGTTCGTCGCTAAAGCTTGTAGTGACGGATTTTGTCCGTCACTACATGTCCTGCGAAATCAAACATGAAAAACATGAAGAATAAATCAGTTTTAAATGTTCAAATCAATCAATATGGGGTTCCTAAGTCCCAAATGATTATAAATTTCATAAGAAATAACCTCCATCTTGAATTCCCGTTTGAATTCGTAAACCCTAAACATGGTGAATTGTTATTCCTGCATCAAAAACAAAATCAAAGTATCCAGAATCGTTCTAAACCTTCAAACAAGCAAGATTATACAAACAAAATTAATTGATGATGCATAAATAAGCCGAATCGAAAAAATCAAGAAAAGAGGAAAAAACAGATTCATGGTATGTTATAACATGATGTTTCGATGATGATAATGTTTGGGAAACGTTCAATGAACCTCCAGGAGTCCATTACAACCTTTGTTATGATTTAAAATTGCCTCAAATTTAAAAATCGAATGTGACTTTTTCTTGAAAAAAATTAAGTTGGAACAATGTGTTTTTGACTCTGAATTTCGTGTCCAAGCTTTGTCTCTTACTCATGAATATATAGTGAGGTAATTAGGTTTAAGTTTTGGGCTTTTAGATCATGGATTGTGATTGCTTGGAGTTGAAGAAATCTCATTACCATAAATGGCCAAAAATCAAATATCCTCCTACCATTTGTGTTTTGCACGAATTTGGATGGTTCCAATCATCTTAAAAGTCATAATCTTTCAGAAATTCTAATCATCTTCTTTGCCTCATTTTTAGCTCTTTCTGATCAAACAAGTACTTCAAACTTTTATGGTCATTAAACACTTCAAATCTTGATCCATACAAATAGTTCCTCCAAATCTTCAACATAAAAACCACTGCATCTAACTCAAGATCATGTGTAGGATAGTTCCTCTCATGCACTCTCAACTTCCTAGAAGCATAAGCCACCATTTTACCATCTTGCATCAATACACAACCTAGTCCCATATTGGATGCATCATAATATACAACAAAAGGTTCACCAGGACTTGGTAAAACCAACACTGGTGTCGTAGTCAATTTCTTCTTCAACTCTTCAAAACTTTCCTCACAAGCTGCATCCCAAATAAACGTTTGACTCTTCCTAGTCAATTGAATCAACCGAAACTCCAAATTAGAGAACCCTTGAATAAATCTTCTATAATAACCTGCTAAACCAAGAAAACTTTGAATCTCCATTACTGTCTTCGAAGGTTCCCATTGCAATACAACACTTACCTTAAAAGGATCCACTGTTATACCATCACCAGAAATAACATGACCTAAGAAGCTCACATTATCAAGCCAAAATTCACACTTTGATAACTTAGCAAACAACTTGTTATCTTTCAACAATTGTAAAGTAACTCTCAAATGTTCCTTATGATCATATTCATTCTTAGAATAAATAATTATATCATCAATAAACACCACGACAAACTGATATAGATAAGAATGAAAAATACAGTTCATATATTCCATAAAAACACCTGGCGCGTTAGACACACCAAAAGGCATCACGACATATTCATAATGTCCATATCGAGTTCTAAATGCAGTCTTCTGAATATCACCTTCTTTCACCCGAATCTGATGGTAACCTGACCTCAGATCAATCTTACTAAAAACACGCGTGCCAACTAGCTGATCCATTAAGTCATCAATCCTTGGAAGCGAATACTTATTCTTAATGGTCACCTTATTCAACTGACGGTAATCGATGCACAAACGCATACTACCATCCTTCTTATTTACTAATAAAACTGGAGCTCCCCACAGAGATACACTTGGCCTAATAAATTTCTTATCCAGCAAATCTCTAATCTAAGATTTCAAGTCAGTCAATTCTGAAGCAGACATCTTGTACGACGCCATAGAAATATGCCTTGTACTAGGAATAAGGTCAATAGTAAATTCAACTTCTCTTTTTGGAGGTAATTCTATAATATCATCAGGAAACACTTCTGGAAACTCATTCACAACTGGCAACTCACTAACCAATACCTTATGACCCACGAATAACGATGCAAACAATGCAAACATATTCGCCTCATCTTCCAACAAGGTCCTCAACTCTTTAGTAGATAAGGAATTATCCAACCTTTCCTCTTCAGGAGTAAGAAACAACAACTTCTTCCTATAGTAGGCAATATAAACCCGGTTGAATTCTAACCAGTTCATCCCCAAAATAACATCCAAATTTCCAAGTGGTAAACAAATCAAATCCATATAGAAGTCTCTATCAAAAATAGTGAACGGACACTTCAAACATACCAAAGATGTAACCACATAACGAATAGACAGAGTTTCAATTGTCACTCTCTTCTCTAGAGTAGACGGTATAATTTCTAACCTCTTCACATATTCAAAACAATAAACGAGTGTGTTGCACCTGTATCAATATTAGCAATCAAAGGAGTACTATTAATAAAACAAGTACCTTTGACATAACACTCCTCATTATTGGACTAGGCTCCCACCAAAGCAAATACTTTACCACTGGCTCCTTGGGCCTTATTTGGCTTCTGACAAGTCATACTAATATGATCATGTTCACCATAATTAAAACAAGTAGGCATAGTAGCTCTGCAGTCAGCTATCACATGACCTGTCCGTCTACACTTGAAGCACTTCTTAACTTCATTCTGGAAAGTGTTAGCACGATGTCCCGTGCTTCCACATTTGAAACCCTTCACAGGATTGGGATTTACCCCTCCCCCCACCCGACTTCTTGTTAGCAGTAGACTTCTGTTTACCTTTATAAGCCGGAGCACTATAAGGAGTACCTAAAAACCTCTACTTACCCTTCTTGTCATTCACAGCCTTGTAGTGAGCAATCTGAGCCATGTTATCATCATCATAAATCTTTCTCCTACTCACCAGCTCTAGATAGTTCCTGATCTTCTGGCAGGAAATTCCCTTTTGATCTCAGGATACAACCCATTCTCAAATTTCAAACACTTCAAAGTCATAGCGTCTTTAGTGTTAGAGTATGCACAATACTGCATTAACTCTTCAAACTTTGCGGCGTACTCAGCCACAATCATATTACCTTGCTTAAGTTCCAGAAAATCAACCTCTCTAGCACTGCAAATGTCTTCTGGAAAGTACTTCTCCAAAAACTCACCTCAAAACACAGCCCATGTAATAGCAGTACCGGCAGTCTCTAACCTTTGGCGATTGTTGTCCCACCAGACCTCAGATTTGCCTTCAAGCATGTGAGTACCAAACCTTACCTTCTGATCATCATTGCACCCCATGGTCTGGAAGATATTCTCAATAGCCTTCAGCCATTTATGTGTAGTCTCTGGATCCAAAATAGCCCATTCACATGTAGGCGGCTTGTTACTTCTGAACCAATCTAGATCACGAAATTCAGCATTCCTAACTGCTGGACCAATGTTCTCAACAACTTGTGTCATGGCTTGCATAGCCGCAACAAGTGCAACATCATTCCTTCCTACCATACTAATACAACAAACACCTCAAGTTAGAACATAACAACAACTCCTATTCTAAGGACTGACTCGACACAACATTTGGCCGGTTGGACCAACCTGCTCTGATACAAATTGTAACACCCCACTTATCCCAATTTATAAAATAATAGTTTACTAAAATAAAATCTGAGTTCCAAAGTGGAATGCTACGTTTTCAACAATAATAACCAACATAAAATTCTTCATTAAAACAACAGAATTTATCAGGTTCATTATAATTTATAATCAAAACGACATCAACAATAATCCTCTTGGTTTATAAAATGGATACGTAACAAAAATAAATAAAACAACTAAAAATCATGTCCCATGTTACGTATCAGAGCATCCTAAGACTCAAATAAGCAACACGGCTCCATGCACTCTTAAGTATCTGGATTACCTGTACTTCCAAAGAAGCACATACGCAACAACAAACAACAAAGGGGTGAGAAACAAATTCAAATATAAATGGTGCAAATAACATCTTTAAGGGTAGTTTCCCATTCACAACAACAAATACAACAATCTCACCAATAGATAAGAAACAACAAGTACAATAATAGTTATGCAACAACAATAATTATGCAATATGACTCAACACGACACAATGCATGTGGTACCAAATTGTGTTCATTCAATCGAACACCGATAATCACATATGCCTATTCGACAATGATTGTCCCACCATTCTCTATTACGGAGTACGGATGATCGTATTCGCCCATCCTGACATGATCATCCCAAAAATAATACGACAATGTATGCAAGACTATGCAAATTCATACACATGTATAATTCACCATATTATAGATCTACATAATCCATCTGATCAATACACATTGATAGTTCCACATAAATCACCAATAATAACCTCACACGATTTAACTAATTATTCAATTAACTAAATTCACCCAAATTCCATCATTATTTCATTTCTCGATGTTAATCCTCGATTAAATATGTCTTAAGGTCCATCAATACTTTACTCCAAAAGAATCGGGCACGCATGCGCAATCGGGACGAAAATGGCAAAAATCACATTTTTCATCACCTCTGTTGGTGTTACGTGTAATGCCTTGTGTGTTACGCGTAATGCCTAGAGTGTTACGCGTAATGACCAAATCTGTTACTAAAAATTGCGTAATAGTATAGTGTTATGCGTAATGCCTGGTGTGTTATGCGTAATGCCTAGAGTGTGACTCGTAATGCCCATATCTGTTACTAACTTTTTTTTCCCCACTAGTCCATATTTTGCTACAGGTTTCATATTTTTCCACTCCAATTCAGGCCTAAACTTGTTTCTAAGTCAACTTTACACTCTTAATTCTCTCCTTCTTTCATCTAAACTACTAATTCAATTTCACATTCATTCTAGATCCATATTCGCAACAGTTATTTCTATAACAAGAAGATCTGCATAACAATGCATACACCAAAACAATAACAACAACATTTCATCAGAAATTCATCAAGATCAGATAGTCATATTCATCAATTCGTAACAAAGATCATACATGTAAAGATTCATCACAGAACCACAATATAACATAAAAATCCTACAAGGGGAGAAAACCCTCACTACCCATCATGTTAAATCACCTAATTTCGAATCCTTTCTCCCCCTTACCTCGAATTCAGATGTAAAATCCTTCAAATTTCCTCAAAGATGGGTGCCCTAGATGTTATTCCTCCTTCCTAGCCTCTTTGGTTCTTCCACAAAATAATACGACTAATTCCTCCACTAATTTTCTGATTAGACTAATTCACTCCTAAGACCCTCACCTTGAGATTTTACTAAACCGTCCCTTGTTTTAATTAAATCCAAATAATAATAATAATAATAATAATAATAATAATTTTAATTATAATATTACTAATATTATTTCGTAAAGGTAATAATAATAATAAAAAAAATATTAATTAAATAGTCTTATTATTATTCACGCACCCGTTATTATTAAGCGCACCACGATTCTACTCGTCCCACTAGGACACAACACCAAAACAACAAGACATACGCCTTAAACAAGGCCAACACAACACCAAAACTACCCGACGATTAAATATTAAAAATAGGGTGGTACACTCGCTTAGCAAGCTGCAACTCACTTAGCGAGCGTGTGAAAATTTTGAACCCTTCTTGGCAAAGAGTTGCTTGCTTAGTGAGAAGGCATTTCTCTTAGCGAGACCTAGAGTGAAAAATAAATTATTTTTATTATGAAAAAATTCTCTAAAATTATTTATTTGATATATTAACGAATGGGGATTGATGTGGTGTTGTTAGAGGTAGGTAGGGACGGGTTATGTGCTTATTTTGAAGGATAATGAAAATAACTTAATTTAAACATGAGTTAGTGTGCATATATGTTGTTGTTGTTGCTATGTGGTTGTTGTTGTTACATGACATAGATGCTGATATATGTTAATGTAATTGTTGATGTACATTGTGATGTTGTCATGTGTTGTCGTTGATATTGTGGTAGTTGATGATGCATGTTGTGGATTTTGTCCGGTGTTGTTGTAGTTGTTGTATGTTAGTTTTTTATGTTTATTGCATAAAGTAGTGGTTGTAGACATGCATATTGTCATTGATGATGTATGGCATATGCATAGTTGGGGATGGTCTACCAATATAGGGTATATATGTTCGAATCCAAAAGAGGATCTGTGTGATGTTGTTGCGATCATGAAATAGGGATCGTACGTGACCATGAAACAGGGGTTGAGGGTGTGATCTTGAAATAAAGATCATAATGGACCATGAAATAGGGGTCGAGAGTTCTGATAGGAACTGGATCATGAAACAGGGACTGATAAATGGTACTACATACATTGAGTCTGGTGGAGTCTCATTTGCATAAGTTGTTGTTGGTGTGCATAATATCATTATGTGTTTGTTTAGTTATTGATTGATGAGAAGTGGTGAATTACTTGATAATACTTGCTTTTATTTGTATTATTTTTCCCTTTTGTTGGTGTAAGTATTTCACCCCTTCAGTTTGAATGTTACTCATATGTTGGTAACGTGCAGGTGATCAGGATTAGTATAGTTGTTGGTCAGTGAAGTCGGTGTACTTCACAGTTAGAGGAGTCGGCTCTAATACATGCTTTGTGGTGCCGGGACGATGATTGTTTCCTTTATTTATTTGTCTAAGAAAAACATTTTGCTACTTAACCATTTAGTTTATGTTTCTTTTGATTTTTCCAGTGCAAGTGAACCTTTTACACTACATATCAGTTTAATGTCGTCTTTTCAGTTTGTATGTAACACTCGAAAATAGTTTTTATTCATAATACTCTGATTTTTATATTGAAAATTCGTGGGGTGTAATTTGGGTGTTACAAAGTGGTATTAGAGCAGGTCGGTCCGCCCGACCAAGTAATTAAGTCATCAAGTCGTTGTTGAGTGTTGTGTGTAAACACCCCAAATTTGCCCTCACCCATTCACACCATGGCTTGTGATCATCTCATATGCATAAACACAATCATACAATCTCATATCTCATGTTTGATTCACTGCATAGTTTCTAAGTCATCTGCACCTAGGGTTTGTGATTTGAGCAATCCCAAAGCTTCTTGAGCCACTCCAAAGGCCACCAATCATCTCAGAAGGGTCCATGTGTGTTCTTGTATCATGTCACATCCTCACAGAGTCAAAATTGCAGAGGAATCACAAGAACTAGGGTTTGAGTGGATGCAGAGCCAGGTTGAACTGCACAGTTGACCTAAAATTAGGGTTTTGGTTTCAGAGGCCATAATCTCAAATTTTTTGGTCATTCTTGTTTCCATTGGTCTCTATATGGTATAGGGAATATGCATATCAATTTTCATGAAGAAATTCCATGGGGAAGTCATCTGATCAAGAGTTGACTTTTCAGACAAGTCAGTGCAAAATCAGGGCATCTGAGGCCCCCAATGACCCAACCAATGGGTGATCTTCATCATTTTGAGTGTATATGATCTTTATTTGATCATGGAAGAAGGTTGAAGTGCATAAAATCAAGAATTTAGGGTTTTTGCAAAAGTTGACTTTTTGAGGCATAGTTGACTTTTCAAGAATGCCTCATTTTAGGCCAATTTTCAAGCCTTGATTCATGATCCAAAGATGCTTCAAATGAAAAAACTTTGGTCATGAAAGTTGTAGATCTCATCTTTCCCTTTTCAAAAAGTACAAGAACATGATCAAACTCTTCATGGATCAAAAGTTATGGCATTGCAAAGTTAGCAAAAATCATTGATTTTCAAGTTATGCACAAAAAGGAAATTTTGCAAAGTCTTGAACCAAAGTCAAATGTAGCCTCTAATTCATGTCAAACCATTATGTAAACATCCTCTAAGTCACAAAAATCAGATTTGGATCAAGTTTGCTCATGGTTTGGTTCATGTAACTTGACTTTTCTCATGAAAATCCATAAAGCTAACCAAGTTGCAAAACACTCATGACCTTTTCACCAACTTGCTGCATTGATCCTTGAGTCAAGCCAGCCTCTCACACTCACCATGCTGCACCAGAACCCAACTTGTACTTGCCTAAACTTGAGCCATGCCCTATCTTACACAAAAGTGGACTTTGAGCAAAAGTAGCCACACCTATCTCTGCAGGCCAGGTCACATCCACCAGCCACTTGCAATTGTTTATTGAATCAGTTTGCTGGCCATAACACATGAGAACCAAGGCTGAAGCACACACATTCACCACATTCACAAAAACTCACCTCTTTGCAAGTTCCTTCAAAATTCTTTCCACAACCATCAAACATTAAAACTCTCATCATCATTCAAGCCACCACACCTCATAGACAAGAAACACCCCAAGCATAAGCCTGAAACAAGCCTGAAAACTCCATTGCCATCATTCACCTCAAGCTGCAGATTCTATCGAATCTCTCTCCACAAGTCTCCAACACACAAACCAACACCACAGATCATCTCTGCACATCATCTGGACCTCAAACACCCCATCACCATGACCTGAAAGTGCCAGAATCTCATCTGCCATTTTTGACTGAACTGAAGCAGGAGCATTCGAATCTCTTTCTCCAGCCAACACAAACTCATTTTGAGCATTCAAGCACATTTGGGGGGCCAAGAGAAGCAGCTTGCACTGAAGGAAGTGGCTAGAAAGTTCCAAAACTGAAAGCTCCAAAGCTCAGGTAGCTCGAAAATTATTTTTCCAGAAAGGGTTTTTTATGTTACAAACTTGTTCTTCATAATGCACTGATCATTCTGGTACCTTTAGTTTTTGAAATGGTTTTGTTTTAAGCATTTAATTTGTGTCTGAAGCTCACGAACCCTAGAAATTGTTTGCTTCGATTCAGATGATTTAGGAAAGATAAATTTGTTTTAGGTTAGGGGTTTGATTCGTGAGAGTGAGAGGATCATTTCCCTGGTCTTAGATTTCATTTATGTTACGTTTTTAGGAAGTTTGAAGATTTTCAGGTGAGCTTCTGGCCGGAGAAGACGACCGGAAGTCTTCTCCGGCCACCTGAGTGTGGTTAGGGTTTAATCCCATAATTAATGCTGGTTTGAATATTGGCCGTAGGATGCGTTGAATTTGTTGACTACGCGCGCAAGGGAAGGGCCAGGATCTCTTTGATTAACCCTAATCCACGTGTTAGGGTTAATTAATCATATTTTAGTTAATTTAATCAGAAACAATCTGGGCCTCTCATCCTGGCGCGCAGTCAATGCTTTTAAACTCAGGAGCAATCCTGGCCATCCAATCTGTTTACTTTCATTTTCTTTTAATTTTTATTCATATTTATTTCATTTAAATTGCACAATTTATTTAAAATAGTTAAAAAATCATAAAAATTATGAAACTTTTTCTTTAAGGTTTTATTAATTTTTGTGACACAAAAATATTTTTATTTTATTTTTTATCATTAAAAAAAGTATTTTTAAATATTTAAAAGATTATTTTTAATTGATTAATGGGAATTAATTGATTAAAAATACTTTTGGGTATTTAAAAATTACAAAAAAAATTCATGAAATGTTCTAAGACATTTAGAAACATTGTCCAACCTTCAAACCAAATTTCTTTTTTGATCTTGATGCATTTTAAGAATTCTTCATTGAATTAAATCTCATTTTGTGCATTATTTTGATCACAAGTTTAAAAATTCATTTCTGCCTATTGGTGAAGGTTGAGACATTGATTCTTCTTGCATTGTTTTCCATTTTGCATGTATTTTCAAGGATAAAAAGGCCATGAATTGTTCTTGCATTTTCAAATTGATTGGCATTTCTTTTGTTAAGAACCCTAAAAAACCCTAATAACTTGCAAAAATCATATCTTGAGATTGGTAAAGAGTTGGGAGTTCCCCTTTGGGCAGGGATTCATCATAGGTCTAGGGTTTCTTTGGGTGCCATTTTCCATTTTTTATCTTAGGGTTTGCTTCTGTTTTTGGTTTGTGTTTGATGTTTGATCCATAAACCCTAATTTGGGCCTTCTCTTGCATCCCTCTTGCATTTCCTTGCATGACATGACTTGTCTTTGCATTTTGTGCATTCTCATGATTCATTTGACATCTTAAGACATGTATAAAGCATCTTTGATCATTGCATTGCATATGTGCCATGTCATTTGTCTTGTTTGCTTCATAACATTTCATGTTTGTTCATGCTCCTTAGCTTGCATCATTTGCATTCATAATCTTGTATGAGCATCCCCATTGTCTTGCCTCATGTTTGCAGCACTTCATAACATCATAATCATCATCAAAATGCTTCTGGTCTTGCTTTGCATCATATCATTTCATCTCATCTTGCATTGCATTGCATTTCTTTCTAACATTGCAGGTGGTAAGTAACTTGAGAAGTGGATTTGCCTTCACTTCTCATGCCTTTTCTTCTCATTTCTCTTGCATCCATTGCTGCATTCTTACATGTGTTTGAGTTTGAGCTTGCTCATTCTTGCTTCTCCCACTTTCTTTCTTCAAGTGACTTGACTTCTTGAATGAAGCAATTCACTTTGCTTCTCTTGATCTTGTTCATCTGCTTCCTGGTGGCTCCTTTGAAGATTGTTCTTGAAAACCTCACAAACCTTAGGATCAACCAAGCATGACAATGAATTAGGGTTTTGATTAGTTTCCCCCCATAGTTTTTACCTTTGTGTCTCTCTTCGAGTCTTCTCTTCTCACCCCATAATCAGGGACTAAACCCTAAAGGCTTTAATACTTTGTGATTAAGCTTATGCCTGCATCCTTCTCTTAGGATGGAGTGTATAACTTTAATCCTAAGTATTAAACCCTTAAGGTGTTTAAATCTCTTAATCAAATCACATAATAATTATCAAGACATCACACTTGTAACTTGGGCCTTGCATTAGGGTTCTAATTCTTCCTTAACTGGTTAAGAAGGACTAACCCTAGAGTTAATGGACAAGTCCCCCTCAAGTCGTCTTACAAATCATAAAATTCACTTCATCATCATATCATTAACTAAAATCCACTTAATAAAGGCTTGTTTTGTCATGGGTTTAATCCCTAATCATGGATTAAGTTGAGGAGTCTTCCTCAGCTTAAACATTCTCATCTATTATCCTTCTTTTAGGATGGTGTAATGGGTCTGTTTAATCCTTGATTATGGCTTAACCTCATTACTCAACACTAAACAAAATCACAAAAACATCTGAATAATCACAAGTAGGTTAATGATCTTAATCCTACACCAAAGGTGATTAAGTGTGAGAATCTGACTTCACACTTAAGGTATTCTCATTGCCCCTAATCAGAGGGAAGATGTGATGAGTTTACTAACCCATTGGTTTAGGCTTAAGCTCATTATCTTATGACAAACTCAAAAAAGCAACAAAGGACTGAAAATTCAAAAACAAACAATAATCGTCTCCTTCGGGATTCTTTTCTCATCTCATTCACTCACAATCGAGAACTTGCTTCTCCCGTCTAATGCAAGACAGTAAGCACCTGAGCCAGACAGGTCATACACTTGAGCATAGGCAAGCAAGCAGTTCACAAGTCAAATCATTCTATCAGTCTCTTTGGGTCGAACTACGGTGTTCTGACTTCCTCATTGCACGAGAGGATACGTAGGCATAACTTAACGGTTATCGAACAAAAGTCTCTGTATATTCCCCCTCCTTCCAGCATTATTCTTTGAGCCTCATTATCATGAGCATCTTATTCTTGTCTTTACACTGACACTTTCATACTTCACATCACTTATACACTTTACACTGACACCTGTACATATTGCTTTCCAGTTCTTTATACACAGATTGCACTGACACTACCCCTTTAAAACACAAATCTTTCAAGCGTGGATCCCGTCGAGTACGACGGACAATCTGGGTGCTAATACCTTCCCAGGTTGTAACCAACCCCCTTTCTCAGTCTCTCTGGTTCGCAAACCGTCTTATCCGTATCTTTCTAGGTTTATGCAGCATTACCTTTCCTCCGGGATAAAAATGCCTAGCTGGCGACTCTATTCATCTCCAGTGAGTTCACGGCTGTGTGTTCTCATTGTCCCTCTCGCCGACCGTTCGCGTCTGTACCTTTATTTGGGCCTGGTCCCACTTATCGGGAGCGACAGCTTGGCGACTCTGCTGGGGACACTTATACTGCAACCAGGGCTTCTGGTTCTTTTTGCGGGTTCCTCCTAGCGCTTGATTGATTTGTGTTTATTGGGGTGTTATGTGTTATTTGTGTTTGTATATTTGCTTTATTTATTGCTTTCTGTACAGCTTTATTTACCGCTTTCTTTATTGCATTTGTATATATCATACTGTCACTGTTGCTGGCTGGATCTGGTTTCCTTGTTTTTTGGTGGGTGGGTATTTCATTGAGAGTTAAGGTCCTACACCTGGGACCTGAGTGACACCTAGGATAGAGTGAATCATATTCTTTCCCATTCCATTTCGGTCTGGTGCGGGAATATGAAACACGGTTCAGATATGGGTTTCTTCTTGAGAACTCTGTGTTGCGGATTTCCTGCAATGCTAGGGGGATCTGGGAAGCCTGCTAAGTCTGGATGACCTTTTAGTTTGACCTTCAGAAACTGAGGTGAATTAGAGGAGGAATTGTTATGGTTATTGTAAACACTGTACCTCCGGGTTAGAAGTGTTTACACTTCTCATAACTGATCCAAGTCTGAGGATCCTTGTTCTAGATCACCACCTGTGAGGGGGTTGGGCTGTTTACAGGTTTGCAGGTACCTTGACCTCAGAATACCCTGTTATTTTGACTTTGTTAAGAATGCTCCATGTTGGATAGTTCTTGTGATTCTAAAACCCTGGACATGTGGCTCTTTATTTGAGTCCCCTACCCTGGTTACTGGATTTATAGACCTCCATCTGGAATTCTTGAACACACATGGATCTAGACCAAGGCAGTTAATCAGATCCAGCTCAGTCACAAACCCTTTGCATATCATCTGCATTCATACTCATTGCATCATATTAACATGTGCTTATTTGTGTTTCAGGGTATCCACCTTTATCTGGTTTTGGTTTTGACCCCATCTGCAGTTTTGACCTGTCTCCACCAGCATCTTGCTTCAGTTTGTCAGCCATATACTTCAGTTACTTGCACTAGCCAGCCAGTGGCCCACTTCTCAGCATCTTCATCAGCACTTATTCTACTCAGTCCTCAGCACTCATGGCTCCAAAGAAAAGCAACATCACTTACCATTTCTTCCAACCAGACTTATCAGACATCAGGAGGATCCAAACCCTGATCACTCCAGAGCACATACCTCTGTTCAGAGAGCATTATGGGGATATACTTGACTTGGTTATGGATATGGACCCATCTCAGAGAAGCCTAATCCATACCTGCATTCAGTTCTATGACCCCCCATTGAGGTGTTTCACCTTTAAAGACTTTCAGTTGGGACCTCTTTTAGAAGAATACTCAGCATTGGTTGGCTTGCCTATCAAGAGAGAAATTCCTTTCAATCCTGAAATGGTCTATCCCAGCAATGGAGAGATAGCAAAAGCTTTACACCTGGAGCCTGCTTTGATAGAACAGCATATGACATCTAAAGCTGGGATCCCTGGTTTTCATCTTAACTTCCTGATTTCTCAAGCTAGTTTGAAGGCCTCCCTGGGGGAGTGGAAAGCTGTTTGTGCATTGTTGGCCTTAAGTGTATATGGAATTGTGTTGTTTGCAGATGAGCCTCGATTCATCAGCAAGAATGCAATTCACTTGTTCATCCTGAAGAACCCAGTGCCAACCTTGTTAGGAGATCTCTACTACTCAGTGCATCAGAGGAATGAGAAGCAGAGGGGTAAGTTAGTGAGGTGTTGTGCTCCACTGTTCCATGCTTGGCTTCTCAGGCATCTGCCCAGGACAGATGCATTCCTAAATCCTCATCAGCAAAGCAACTGGGCTAAGAGGCTCACTACTCTCACTTCAGCAGACATCAGATGGTGCACTCAGAGCACCAAGGGCAGAGATATTATCACAAGCTGTGGACACTTTCCCAATGTGCCTTTGGTAGGAGTTAAGGGAAGTATCAATTACAACCCTCTGCTGTTCAAGAGGCAGTTAGGCTATGCACTGGTCCATGCTCCTAGGGTGCAGGATTTGGTTGAGACCCTCTACTGTGAGAACAAGGTTAACTTGGCTGTTGTTAGGCAGGCTGCCTGGGCCTGGGATCATGTTCAAACCAAGGGAATCACCATTATGGGGAAGTGCAATAATGTGGCCTCAGCCCAATATCATGAGTGGTCCTATGCCAGGGCCCAATTCTCTGGATTGCCCTTCACCATAGAAGACAGGCCTGAGTCATCTTCAGCACCACCCCCTGCTACTATCAGTTTGGAGGAGTTTGAAAGCCTGAAGGAAAGAAATGAGAAGTTAACTCAAGCCTTGCAGAAGACCCTCCGGGAGAGGAGTGAAGGTGTGAGGGAGATTGAGAGATTGGAGAAATTGAGAGTGGAACACTTGACTAAAATTGAGAAGTCTGGAGATTATATCAACAAGTCCAAAGCTGGTGAGCAGATTCTGAAGAATGCTTGTAAAGAAGCCCAGTTCCAAAGAGCAAGAACAGACTTGTATTTGAAAGAGAGTCAGGCCAGGTGGGTCCGGATCACTGAGGCCCGTACTCTAGAAGACAAGAGAGTTCAGGACAAGATGGAGCAGATGGAAAAAGCCCTGGCAGCAGCCCAGGAGGAAATATCAGAGCTGAAAATCAAAGCAGGATTGAAGAGGTCTAAGGACCAAAGTCAGAGCAGGAAATTGACTGCAGCTGTTGCAACAAGAAACCTTCTCATCAGAAGTCTCACGGAGCGTCCGGCTGATCTTGTGACCGAAGCACTTCTCAAGGAAGTTCGTGAGGATGAGTTTGGCCTTGGAGTTTGATCATTTGCTTGTTGTTGTTCCTTTTCCATGTACTTTTGCTTTTTGTGATGTATTTTGGCCCCTTTGAGGGTTTGTGTTGTAAAAATGAACAAGTTGTATTATTTCACCCTTTGTAATATATTTGTGTTGGTTTCTATTTGGGCTCACATCAAAAGCAACTGCAACAGCATCATCTTCAAGGGTCTGGAAGGGTCAAAACTGAAGACCAAACCGGATACCTTGAGAGCAAATAAGCATAACTGCATTGCATGCTAACCCCTTTGTTTGTTTTGTAGGTTTTTGTTTTGTTGTTGCTAACCTCTGTTGTGATGTTCAGGAATTATTGCTCGCCGCCGGGTATTTCCTCTCAACAGGCCACACAGGTATCCAACTAGAATCAACCTTCCGGGAATTCAGATGGATCAAGTTCAACAAGATCTTGCTGATGTCAGAAATCAGCTAGCCAATGAAAGATTGGAGATGAGAACACAGATGACGCAGTTCATGGAGGTTATGAACAACATGGCTCAGAGCCAAGAGAGACTGAGAGCTATGGTGGAAAGGCAGAACCAAGATGAGCCTCATGTGGGGACTGCAGGCACAAGTAATAATGAAAGGGTGCAGCCACATGTTACCCCCCCTGTGTTTGGTCCACATCTACATCCTGAGATTAATATCCCTGCAAACATCCAAGGGACAGCCACTGCAGCCAGAGTACTTCAAGAAGATCCTCAGGAGGACCAATTTACAGTAATGGGTGCTGGAGAGGAAACTTATGATAGACGATTGGAGGAAATAGCTGAGAAGTTGAGATCACTGGAGTCTCAAAATTCTTTGGGCTTCGACGTCATGGACATGGGTTTGGTTGAAGGGGTCAGGATCCCCCATAAGTTCAAACCTCCTTGTTTCGAAAAGTATAATGGGACTTCATGCCCCCGGACTCATTTACAGTCATTTCTAGGAAGGCTGAAGGCCTATACAATGGATGAGAAACTTTGGATGTTCTACTTCGAAGATAGCTTGACTGGAGCTTCGAGGGAGTGGTATTCCCATCTAACAAGAGCAACTATAAGATGCTGGAAGGACCTGGCAGAGGCCTTCATCAGACAGTATCAGTATAATCTAGATATGGCACCCAACAGGACTCTCCTGATGGGAATGTCACAATCTTCGAGAGAGAGCTTCAGAGAATATGCTCAAAGGTGGAGGCAACTGGCTGCTGCTGTTCAACCACCAATGTCTGAGAGAGAAATGGCAGACATGTTCATGAACACTCTTCAGGGAACGTATATTGACAGGTTGGCTGCTTTCTCTTCCACCAGCTTCGCAGATGTTGTCATAGCTGGGGAGAGAATTGAAAGCCTGTTAAAGATGGGTAAGATCTCAGACAACGGTGCAAGCTCGTCCAGTAGTACAAGAAAGCCTTTTGCAGGCCCGAGAAGAACTGGCGAGACCAATGCCATCCACACCAACAGGGGTAGGCCCCAATATGCTCAGAGGTCAATAGCAGCAGTCATTATCCCTGCTCCAGCTCATCCTCAGCCAGTCTATCAACCTCCTCAACAAAACTTCCAACAACAACCTCAGTATCATCAGAATCAATATCCTCCAAGAAACAACTACAACAACAACAATAGCAACAACAATCAACAAAGGCCATTCCAACAGAGGCCATCCCAAGCTAACCGAGTGATCGACCCGATCCCAATGCCGTACGCTGCTTTGCTGCCACAACTTCTGAAACTCAACCTGGTTGAGCTAAGAACGTTGGCACCGCCGGATCCCAACAGTCTACCAAGAAATTATGACTCCAATGCTAGGTGTGCTTTTCATTCAAACGCACCTGGTCACAGTACAGAAAAATGCAGGGCTCTGCATATGAAGGTACAAGACTTGGTAGACTCCAAGGCTCTGAATTTTGCACCTCCGCCCAATGTCAACAAAAACCCAATGCCAAACCATGGTGGTCCTCGAATTAACGCAATTGAAGAAGACACACCGTCTTATTTCATAACCAGTGTGGATCAGATCAGGACACCATTGGTGGAAATCAAAGCTCAACTCCGTGAAAACAATATATTTCCAGGGTGTGAACTAGGATGCCCATACTGCAATATTTCATGGAATGGGTGTGAAGACTTGAGGAATGGCATTGACAGTCTTATTCAGAGTGGCTTGCTACAGATCACTACATCACTCCCGGCGAATCCGGCAACTTCATCAGCAACGGTTTCAGAACCTCCTACAAATGCAACAACTATTGTTCCCGACAATTCATCAGCAACATCAACAAGTGCTTCACCTGTCCTTCCAAATGATCAGTTTTCAACAGTTTCTCCTGCTACAACATCAGCTTCATTCCATTTCGACTCTCCATCAACAACAGCAACAGTCCTTCCAACGGAACCTCCTACAACTCCAGCAAACAATCATGAAGATGTCTCCACAGTTACCATATTCTACGATCCAGAAAATAACTCCGCCTACCATTCAGAAGGTGCTGCTCCCGCTAGAGCACCAGTCACAATCTTTTATGATCCACAAACAATAACAGTCCCTTCAGCAGCAGCAATCAGTCCGGTCACTGTCACGATGCCTGGACCTGTACCATATGAAAGCGATAGGGCCATCCCTTGGCACTATGGCTCTGACTTGTATTGCGAGGGGAAAAGAATCACTCTTGAAACATCAGCACCTGCACCACAAATTGATAATGTGGGCGGAGGCGGAGGCTTCACCCGAAGCGGACGTCTCTTTGCTTCACAAGTCCAAAGACCTACTGCCGAAGCAGAAGCTGCTGCCAAGGCAAAAGGAAAAAGCCCGGTGCAGGAAGATCCAGCTGCCAAAGAAGCCCTGAAGACTCCATTTGATCAGGAAGTTGATGAGTTTATGCGGATCATCAAAAAGAGTGACTACAAAATTGTGGATCAACTTCACCAGACGCCATCCAAAATCTCCATCCTCTCACTGCTTATGTGCTCCGAGGCCCATCGGAATGCACTACTTAAGGTCTTGCACGCGGCTTACGTGCCCGAGGAGATTACTGTCAACCAATTGGAAACCGTGGTTGGAAATGTTACTGCTAGCAATGGGCTAGGGTTTACCAATTCTGACCTGACAGTAGATGGCCGCAACCACAACAAAGCCTTGCACATAACCATGGAATGCAAAGGAGCTGTCCTTTCACATGTGCTGGTGGACACAGGATCATCCCTGAATGTCTTACCAAAGAAGGCTCTGGTGAAGCTTGAATATGATGGACTGGCATTGAGACCCAGCAACTTGGTGGTACGAGCCTTCGATGGTTCGAAGAGATCGGTTCTGGGAGAGATTGAGCTGCCCGTGACAATTGGCCCGCAGACCTTTAAAACTATCTTTTATGTGATGGACATTCAGCCCGCCTACAGCTGTTTGTTGGGTAGACCCTGGATTCACGCCGCTGGCGCAATAACGTCTACCCTTCACCAAAAGTTAAAATTTGAGTGGGAAGGTCAAGTTGTCACTATCTGTGGAGAGGAGGACATTTTTGTCAGCCACCTGGCGACCTACAAATACATTGAAATGGATGGAGAGATCCATGAAACAATGAGCCAGGGGTTTGAGGCTTTGAATGTGAATGAAGCATCTGCTATATCTGGTACTCCAATGTCATCTTACCAACAAGCCCGGAAGGTTGTTGAGGAAGGAACTGCCCTAGGCTGGGGCAAGGTTTTAGCTGTGGAGGAGAAGAAGGACAAATTTGGGTTGGGTTACAGACCAACTCAACATCAAGCAAAGGCTGCTGGAGAGCCTGGTTTTGTCAGTGGGGGGATGCTTACCCCCGATGCTATCAACTGTCTGGAAGACGAGCTGGAAGAGGAGCGCAACCTGGAGATTTGGATTCGTCCGAAGGTCCCGGGGAGCAGTGTCTCGAACTGGTCTTCCCAGGAAATTATAAGTGTTACTCGAGCAGAGTAATTATTATTTCCTGTATTTTTATAAGCATGCATCAAAGTCTTGCATCTTGCCCAAGATGACAAGACTCATTTTGTAATCAGGGCCATATGTACTTTTGTGCAAACAAGATTAAATTATTGAAATATCAGACAATCTTTTTGCAAACGAGTCTTTTTCTTTCTGCTCACTGTTTTTTCCATTTTTCTTTTTGTACAAAAATAAATGGCGGTGTTTTCAAAATGATAACTTCATTTTACTTTTTTCTAAAGCAAGATTAAAATCAATCACTAAAATGAACCAACTTAACCCTTGCAGAGAGTGCCTTCCTGACAGCACCGACAACAGCACGGCTATGACATCGTATGACTTTGACAATCCAATCAATCAAGCTGATGAAGGGGTTGATGAAGAATATGAGCTTCCTGAAGAGCTAGCCAGATTGTTAAGGCAAGAGGAAAAGGTTATTACTCCTCACCAGGAGGAGGTTGAAGTGATTAATCTTGGTGCAGACGAAGACGTGAAAGAAGTTAGAATCGGGGCCTGCCTGCAAGACTCAGTGAAGAGACAACTGATAGATCTGCTTCAAGAGTATGTTGATGTGTTTGCTTGGTCGTATCAAGATATGCCAGGGTTGGATACCGACATTGTTGTGCACAAGCTGCCTCTAAGGGAAGAATGCCCACCAGTGAAACAGAAGCTGCGCCGAACTCGTCCAGACATGGCTATGAAAATCAAGGAAGAGGTACAAAAGCAATGGGACGCCGGGTTCCTTGCCGTAACTAGCTATCCGCCGTGGGTTGCTAACATAGTACCTGTGCCTAAGAAGGATGGCAAAGTAAGAATGTGTGTTGATTACCGAGATCTGAACAGAGCTAGCCCGAAAGATGACTTCCCATTACCTCACATTGATGTATTGGTGGATAACACGGCTCAGTTCTCGGTATTCTCCTTCATGGACGGATTTTCAGGGTACAATCAGATCAAAATGTCACCTGAAGACATGGAGAAGACGACATTCATTACACCTTGGGGCACGTTCTGTTATAAGGTGATGCCATTCGGACTGAAGAATGCCGGTGCAACGTATCAACGGGCTATGGTAACATTATTCCACGATATGATCCATAAGGAAATAGAATGCTATGTGGATGACATGATTGCCAAGTCCCTTACAGAGGAAGACCATCTGGTGAATCTGCTCAAGTTATTCAAGCGTCTGAGGAAATACCAATTGAAGCTGAACCCCAACAAATGCACATTCGGGGTGCGATCCGGTAAGCTGCTGGGCTTTATTGTAAGCGAGAAAGGGATTGAGGTTGACCCTGACAAAGTCAAGGCTATTCAAGAAATGCCTGCACCGAAAACTGAGAAAGAAGTTCGAGGGTTCTTAGGTCGATTGAACTACATCTCAAGGTTCATATCTCACCTTACTGCAACCTGTGAACCTTTGTTTAAGCTGTTAAGGAAGGAACAAACGGTCAGGTGGAATGAAGATTGCCAGAAGGCTTTTGACAAGATCAAAGAATACTTACAAGAACCTCCAATCCTTATGCCTCCAGTTGAAGGAAGACCTCTGATAATGTACTTGACAGTATTAGAAGAGTCGATGGGGTGTGTGCTGGGCCAGCATGACGAGTCTGGCCGAAAAGAGTATGCAATATACTACCTAAGCAAAAAGTTTACCGACTGTGAACAGCGTTATTCACTGCTCGAGAAAACTTGCTGTGCTTTAGCATGGGCTGCTCGCCGACTGAGACAGTATATGTTGACCCACACTACCTTATTAATCTCAAAAATGGATCCAGTTAAGTACATTTTCGAGAAGCCAGCACTTACCGGACGGGTTGCAAGATGGCAAATGATCCTCACAGAATATGACATCCAATACACATCTCAGAAAGCCATCAAGGGCAGTGTACTATCTGAATATCTTGCTGAGCAACCCATTGATGATTACCAGCCTATGAGATTTGACTTCCCTGATGAAGACATCATGTTCATTAAATCAAAAGATCGCGAAGAGCCTATTTACACTGAAGGGCCCGACCCGGAGGAAGAATGGACTATGATGTTTGATGGGGCTGTTAACATGAATGGCCGTGGTGTTGGTGCAGTACTTATTACACCTAAAGGAGTTCACATGCCTTTCTCGGCAAAACTCACTTTCAACTGCACTAACAACGAAGCTGAATACGAAGCTTGCATTATGGGTCTTGAGGAAGCCATTGACCTCAGGATCAAGACATTGACCGTATTCGGAGATTCAGCTTTGGTAATCAATCAGACCAACGGAAAATGGTACACCCACCAAGATCATCTGATACCTTACAGGGATTATACAAGAAGATTATTGACTTTCTTCACAACAGTCAAACTTGAGTATATCCCTCGGGACGAGAATCAGTTTGCGGATGCTCTTGCTACCATTTCGTCCATGATCAAAGTTCAAGCTACTAACTTTGTACCTCAGATTTCAGTATCGAGACTTGATAGACCAGCATATGTATTTGCAGCAGATATTGCTGAAGATGATAAGCCTTGGTTCCACGACATCAAATGCTTCTTGGAGGATCAAACATACCCACCTGGGGCATCTTCCAATGATAAGAAGACTTTAAGAAGGCTTGCTGGAAGTTTCTTTCTGAACGCTGATGGATCTTTATACAAGAGGAACTTTGATATGGTACTCCTCAGATGTGTTGACAAGACGGAAGCAGATCTACTGATGCATGAAGTGCATGAAGGCTCTTTCGGTACCCATGCTGGAGGGCATGCAATGGCTAAGAAGCTGTTAAGATCAGGCTATTACTGGATCACAATGGATGCAGACTGTTGTGCCTATGCCAGGAAATGTCATAAATGCCAGATCTACGCAGATAAGGTGCATGTGCCTCCCAACCCTTTGAACATCATGTCTTCACCGTGGCCCTTTGCTATGTGGGGCATTGATATGATCGGCAAGATTGAGCCAACTGCTTCGAGTGGCCACAGATTCATCCTGGTTGCCATTGACTATTTCACCAAGTGGGTTGAAGCAGCCTCATATGCAAATGTTACAAGACAAGTGGTAGCCAGATTTCTGAAAAGAGATATCATCTGTCGGTACGGAGTGCCCGAGCGAATCATTACTGATAATGGTTCCAACTTGAACAACAAAATGATGGCAGAACTGTGCCGGGACTTCAAGATCCAACATCACAATTCTTCTCCTTACAGGCCAAAGATGAACGGCGCTGTTGAGGCAGCTAACAAGAATATCAAGAAGATTGTGCAGAAGATGGTAATCACATACAAAGACTGGCACGAAATGCTACCATTTGCCTTGCATGGGTACCGCACGTCAATCAGAACATCCACTGGGGCAACACCGTACCAACTTGTATATGGTATGGAAGCAGTCCTACCTGTTGAAGTTGAATTACCCTCTCTACGAGTTTTGATGGATGTTAAACTGAGTGAAGCAGAATGGGTACGGTCCCGATTCGAACAACTGAGTCTGATCGAAGAGAAGAGATTGGCTGCGATCTGCCATGGACAGCTATATCAGAAGAGAATGAAGAAAGCCTTCGATCAGAAAGTTAGGCACCGGGAGTACCAAGTGGGAGATCTTGTGCTGAAAAGAATCCTCCCTCCTCATACAGACCACAGGGGAAAATGGACTCCGAATTATGAAGGACCATTCGTGGTGAAGAAAGTTTTCTCTGGTGGAGCACTGATGCTCAGCACCATGGATGGTGAAGATTTCCCATCCCCTGTGAATTCAGATGCAGTTAAAAAATACTTCGCATAAAATGACCCGCTGGACATAAAAACAGAATGTAAGTCCAGGCAAAAATAGGGCATCCCGGCGAGTCAAAAAACAGAATAAAAGACTCGGGCAAAAATAAGGGAAATAATTAAGAAAATGTACACCCGCTGAGTTGAAAAGCCGCATTGGACAGCTCAGGCAAAAATGGGTATCCCGATGGATTGAAAACCCGAAAGGGCGATCCATGCAAATAAGGGAATAAGCGAACAACTGCATTCTGAATTCGTCTGTATCACCTACAACTTGGTAAGCTTCAAAGGATCAAGCTTCAATCAGAATCAACTCTCTCCAGAAAGCAAGACGAGAAGAACGTCATTGTCATACGAGTCATAGCAGGAGAGGAAGCTCCTCAAAGCGTCGTCAACACCGCCAGCACTTTATTTCTCAATTTGTAACAATTTCCTCATTTCAGGAGATATGTTTCTTTGACTGTATCTTGCCAATTCAGGGCACATGAATTAATAAAATCAGATTTTCAGTCACGCTTCGTCTTTTTACATTTACGTTTTGCAAAGAGTTGTCTGATATCTCTAAAATACAATTGCATAAGTACAGATGCCTTCTCTAATAATAAAACGCATGCTTACAGGGAATGTGATTACTCTCGAAAGTACTTATCTCCTATGACGGAATCCAGTAAGGGATACCTCGGGACCTTTTGTACGTTTCATTATCTTTGCAGGATTGCAGGTATCCAGAACGCAACCTGGGGCATGCAGGTTACGTCTCAACAGGTAGGCGAATCATGATCAACTTGGTCTATCTTCCACATGGCACTGGGAGGTGCCCACTTCCCCAGCAAAGTTGCCAAATCAACATACAGCATCGGAAACACTCCATCCCCAGCTGATTTGCTTTTCGTTGCTATCCCCAGCTGAGTTGCATCTCATTGTTCCCCAGCTGAGTTGGTCACTCATTACTTATCCCCATCAGAATGGGCAGGTATCACAGAAGATGCCCATATCCCTAGCCGAGTCAAGAAGCCACCGTAACAGAGTTTCTAGGGAGGTCTTTCAGTGATGCCTCTCTCTCTCCCCAGCCGAGTTGTCATCTCGCCCTCAGCCGAGTACAAAAATCAGGGGATCATCTCCCCACAGAGCCCCAGCTTCTATTCAGAAGAGCAACGCACGAAGGAGATCACAACAGGGTGAAGGAAGCTTCTGCAAATCCCGGCTGGGTCCCGTATTATAAGGATATGTCGATCAGTGACCTATATCCCCCCAAGCAGATACACCAATGATCTCATCCCCAGCTGGGATGTCTTCCTCAGCAGATCAGCCAGAGATCTTCGCAGCAACGAGATCCGAATCCTGGATCTGTGCTTCTTTGCATAATCATAGCATTTGCATCATAATATACCCTCAAAGCATAGCATTCCGTCTAATACGGAGCATTACGGCAAAAATCAAACGCATAGCATAATCATAAGTCATGTTGTGAATTGAACACTTGTAAATATTGGCAATCCGTCGTTATACAGAATAGTTCCCCCAAAATCCCCCAGAATCCCAGCAAAAGCAGTTGCCCCATATTCAAATACCATCATGCACCTTTTGGTACCCGTCCGCGCCATTGTTCCCCAATAAAGTCGCCTGAACAAACAAGATCACCCGTATTACAGATACTCCCTGACACCCATCCGTGTCAAATCACCAACAGAAAGCCAAAGACACCCTCTTTGCACTCACACATACTTGTATATACACTTTCTTGACACCCGTCCGTGTCATGTCCCCAGCGCAGTCGCTTACACTTTTGCAACCCATATACTTGTTAATATTATACTTTTCTCTCTTGGCACCCGTCCGTGTCATTCTCCCCAGCAGATAGACACTCATCAATACATTATATATACACTCGCTACTCATTGGTACACTTATGCAGATGCTCGTCCGTATCTTGTATACATCACCACCCATATCCCCACAGATTCGACAGTAGTCCTTGTTCTTTGTTAACCAGTTGGTACTCGTCCGTACCATCATCTCAGAGCATTGCGTCTAATGTTTGTTCTACATGATACTCGTCCGTATCATAGTCTTAAGGATGCTCGTCCGCATCTTTGATCCATACACCATGTCAAACACTTATGTCTTCCTGAATATAGATACTCGTCTGTGTCTACTATTCCCCAGAAGAGTCCCTTCAGATGCAACACTCGTCCGTGTTCTTTGTTAACCAGTTGATACTCGTCCGTATCATCATCTCTGAACATGTGTCAGTTTGTTTCTACGTGATACTCGTCCGTATCATAGTCTTAAGGATGCTCGTCCGCATCTTTAATCTATACACAATACCAAACACTTATACCTTTTGTTTCTTGGATGTAAACGCTCGTCCGTGTTTACTATCTCCCCAGTAGATCGCCAACAAAGCAAATCTTTCCTTTTTATCTAACACTCGTCCTGTGTTATGATAACCCTGAGAGCAGCCGTACCCTGCTGAGTGGTCGTCCTCCACTTCTTGATGGTCGTCCTCCATCATGCTCATCCGATGGCCGTCCCCATCGTTGATTTTAGCAGCCGTCCCCTGCTAGGTGGTCGTCCTCCACCTCTTGATGATCGTCCTTCATCATTTTATCCAATGGCCGTCCCCATTGTTGATTTTGGTTATCTGACATTCGTCCTATGTCATGATAAACCCTGAGAGCAGCCGTCCCCTGCTGAGTGGTCGTCCTCCACTTCTTGATGGTCGTCCTCCATCATGCTCGTCCGATGGCCGTCCCCATCGTTGACCTTTTCTATCCGATGGCCGTCCCCATCGTCGATATCTTCGGCAGCCGTACCCTGCCAGGTGGTCGTCCTCCACCTTTGATGGCCGTCCCCATCATATTTACTTTTTATTCCCAACAGAGCAGCCGTCCCCTGCTAGGTGATCGTCCTTCACCTTTGATGGCCGTACCCCATCATCTGTTTATTTCATTTATTCTTTAACCCGATGGCCGTCCCCGTCGTGGTCCCTTTTCCTTTTAGCCCGATGGCCGTTCCCATCGTTGGTTACTTTACCTTTATGAACTTGATGGCCGTCCCCGTCATGTTTCATTAATTCCCAGAGAACCCTACTTTATCTTGATGGCCGTCCCCATCATATTTTGACTTTCCCCGGCTAGTCGGCCGTCCCCGTCTTAGCTTTTCCTTATATCCCCAGCATGTCGGCCGTCCCCGTCATCGCTTTACTTTACACACTTTTCCCAGCATGTCGGCCGTCCCCGTCATTGCTATTTACCCAGCAGTCGTCCTCTGCTCGACGGTCGTCCTCTGTCGCCCACACTTACAATATACCTTACTTAATCTATATCCCTTTTCTCCTCCATTCTGTGAGTGCAAATTTTGGACTGTCTTTGGTATTCAACCACAAGTTATCTTGTTTGCCTGTTAAGCCGTTGCTTACATCCTGCACAGCTAACTCCTGTTTGAATAGGGGCAGCTGTAAACACCCCAAATTTGCCCTCACCCATTCACACCATGGCTTGTGATCATCTCATATGCATAAACACAATCATACAATCTCATATCTCATGTTTGATTCACTGCATAGTTTCTAAGTCATCTGCACCTAGGGTTTGTGATTTGAGCAATCCCAAAGCTTCTTGAGCCACTCCAAAGGCCACCAATCATCTCAGAAGGGTCCATGTGTGTTCTTGTATCATGTCACATCCTCACAGAGTCAAAATTGCAGAGGAATCACAAGAACTAGGGTTTGAGTGGATGCAGAGCCAGGTTGAACTGCACAGTTGACCTAAAATTAGGGTTTTGGTTTCAGAGGCCATAATCTCAAATTTTTTGGTCATTCTTGTTTCCATTGGTCTCTATATGGTATAGGGAATATGCATATCAATTTTCATGAAGAAATTCCATGGGGAAGTCATCTGATCAAGAGTTGACTTTTCAGACAAGTCAGTGCAAAATCAGGGCATCTGAGGCCCCCAATGACCCAACCAATGGGTGATCTTCATCATTTTGAGTGTATATGATCTTTATTTGATCATGGAAGAAGGTTGAAGTGCATAAAATCAAGAATTTAGGGTTTTTGCAAAAGTTGACTTTTTGAGGCATAGTTGACTTTTCAAGAATGCCTCATTTTAGGCCAATTTTCAAGCCTTGATTCATGATCCAAAGATGCTTCAAATGAAAAAACTTTGGTCATGAAAGTTGTAGATCTCATCTTTCCCTTTTCAAAAAGTACAAGAACATGATCAAACTCTTCATGGATCAAAAGTTATGGCATTGCAAAGTTAGCAAAAATCATTGATTTTCAAGTTATGCACAAAAAGGAAATTTTGCAAAGTCTTGAACCAAAGTCAAATGTAGCCTCTAATTCATGTCAAACCATTATGTAAACATCCTCTAAGTCACAAAAATCAGATTTGGATCAAGTTTGCTCATGGTTTGGTTCATGTAACTTGACTTTTCTCATGAAAATCCATAAAGCTAACCAAGTTGCAAAACACTCATGACCTTTTCACCAACTTGCTGCATTGATCCTTGAGTCAAGCCAGCCTCTCACACTCACCATGCTGCACCAGAACCCAACTTGTACTTGCCTAAACTTGAGCCATGCCCTATCTTACACAAAAGTGGACTTTGAGCAAAAGTAGCCACACCTATCTCTGCAGGCCAGGTCACATCCACCAGCCACTTGCAATTGTTTATTGAATCAGTTTGCTGGCCATAACACATGAGAACCAAGGCTGAAGCACACACATTCACCACATTCACAAAAACTCACCTCTTTGCAAGTTCCTTCAAAATTCTTTCCACAGCCATCAAACATTAAAACTCTCATCATCATTCAAGCCACCACACCTCATAGACAAGAAACACCCCAAGCATAAGCCTGAAACAAGCCTGAAAACTCCATTGTCATCATTCACCTCAAGCTGCAGATTCTATCGAATCTCTCTCCACAAGTCTCCAACACACAAACCAACACCACAGATCATCTCTGCACATCATCTGGACCTCAAACACCCCATCACCATGACCTGAAAGTGCCAGAATCTCATCTGCCATTTTTGACTGAACTGAAGCAGGAGCATTCGAATCTCTTTCTCCAGCCAACACAAACTCATTTTGAGCATTCAAGCACATTTGGGGGGCCAAGAGAAGCAGCTTGCACTGAAGGAAGTGGCTAGAAAGTTCCAAAACTGAAAGCTCCAAAGCTCAGGTAGCTCGAAAATTATTTTTCCAGAAAGGGTTTTTTATGTTACAAACTTGTTCTTCATAATGCACTGATCATTCTGGTACCTTTAGTTTTTGAAATGGTTTTGTTTTAAGCATTTAATTTGTGTCTGAAGCTCACGAACCCTAGAAATTGTTTGCTTCGATTCAGATGATTTAGGAAAGATAAATTTGTTTTAGGTTAGGGGTTTGATTCGTGAGAGTGAGAGGATCATTTCCCTGGTCTTAGATTTCATTTATGTTACGTTTTTAGGAAGTTTGAAGATTTTCAGGTGAGCTTCTGGCCGGAGAAGACGACCGGAAGTCTTCTCCGGCCACCTGAGTGTGGTTAGGGTTTAATCCCATAATTAATGCTGGTTTGAATATTGGCCGTAGGATGCGTTGAATTTGTTGACTACGCGCGCAAGGGAAGGGCCAGGATCTCTTTGATTAACCCTAATCCACGTGTTAGGGTTAATTAATCATATTTTAGTTAATTTAATCAGAAACAATCTGGGCCTCTCATCCTGGCGCGCAGTCAATGCTTTTAAACTCAGGAGCAATCCTGGCCATCCAATCTGTTTACTTTCATTTTCTTTTAATTTTTATTCATATTTATTTCATTTAAATTGCACAATTTATTTAAAATAGTTAAAAAATCATAAAAATTATGAAACTTTTTCTTTAAGGTTTTATTAATTTTTGTGACACAAAAATATTTTTATTTTATTTTTTATCATTAAAAAAAGTATTTTTAAATATTTAAAAGATTATTTTTAATTGATTAATGGGAATTAATTGATTAAAAATACTTTTGGGTATTTAAAAATTACAAAAAAAATTCATGAAATGTTCTAAGACATTTAGAAACATTGTCCAACCTTCAAACCAAATTTCTTTTTTTGATCTTGATGCATTTTAAGAATTCTTCATTGAATTAAATCTCATTTTGTGCATTATTTTGATCACAAGTTTAAAAATTCATTTCTGCCTATTGGTGAAGGTTGAGACATTGATTCTTCTTGCATTGTTTTCCATTTTGCATGTATTTTCAAGGATAAAAAGGCCATGAATTGTTCTTGCATTTTCAAATTGATTGGCATTTCTTTTGTTAAGAACCCTAAAAAACCCTAATAACTTGCAAAAATCATATCTTGAGATTGGTAAAGAGTTGGGAGTTCCCCTTTGGGCAGGGATTCATCATAGGTCTAGGGTTTCTTTGGGTGCCATTTTCCATTTTTTATCTTAGGGTTTGCTTCTGTTTTTGGTTTGTGTTTGATGTTTGATCCATAAACCCTAATTTGGGCCTTCTCTTGCATCCCTCTTGCATTTCCTTGCATGACATGACTTGTCTTTGCATTTTGTGCATTCTCATGATTCATTTGACATCTTAAGACATGTATAAAGCATCTTTGATCATTGCATTGCATATGTGCCATGTCATTTGTCTTGTTTGCTTCATAACATTTCATGTTTGTTCATGCTCCTTAGCTTGCATCATTTGCATTCATAATCTTGTATGAGCATCCCCATTGTCTTGCCTCATGTTTGCAGCACTTCATAACATCATAATCATCATCAAAATGCTTCTGGTCTTGCTTTGCATCATATCATTTCATCTCATCTTGCATTGCATTGCATTTCTTTCTAACATTGCAGGTGGTAAGTAACTTGAGAAGTGGATTTGCCTTCACTTCTCATGCCTTTTCTTCTCATTTCTCTTGCATCCATTGCTGCATTCTTACATGTGTTTGAGTTTGAGCTTGCTCATTCTTGCTTCTCCCACTTTCTTTCTTCAAGTGACTTGACTTCTTGAATGAAGCAATTCACTTTGCTTCTCTTGATCTTGTTCATCTGCTTCCTGGTGGCTCCTTTGAAGATTGTTCTTGAAAACCTCACAAACCTTAGGATCAACCAAGCATGACAATGAATTAGGGTTTTGATTAGTTTCCCCCCATAGTTTTTACCTTTGTGTCTCTCTTCGAGTCTTCTCTTCTCACCCCATAATCAGGGACTAAACCCTAAAGGCTTTAATACTTTGTGATTAAGCTTATGCCTGCATCCTTCTCTTAGGATGGAGTGTATAACTTTAATCCTAAGTATTAAACCCTTAAGGTGTTTAAATCTCTTAATCAAATCACATAATAATTATCAAGACATCACACTTGTAACTTGGGCCTTGCATTAGGGTTCTAATTCTTCCTTAACTGGTTAAGAAGGACTAACCCTAGAGTTAATGGACAAGTCCCCCTCAAGTCGTCTTACAAATCATAAAATTCACTTCATCATCATATCATTAACTAAAATCCACTTAATAAAGGCTTGTTTTGTCATGGGTTTAATCCCTAATCATGGATTAAGTTGAGGAGTCTTCCTCAGCTTAAACATTCTCATCTATTATCCTTCTTTTAGGATGGTGTAATGGGTCTGTTTAATCCTTGATTATGGCTTAACCTCATTACTCAACACTAAACAAAATCACAAAAACATCTGAATAATCACAAGTAGGTTAATGATCTTAATCCTACACCAAAGGTGATTAAGTGTGAGAATCTGACTTCACACTTAAGGTATTCTCATTGCCCCTAATCAGAGGGAAGATGTGATGAGTTTACTAACCCATTGGTTTAGGCTTAAGCTCATTATCTTATGACAAACTCAAAAAAGCAACAAAGGACTGAAAATTCAAAAACAAACAATAATCGTCTCCTTCGGGATTCTTTTCTCATCTCATTCACTCACAATCGAGAACTTGCTTCTCCCGTCTAATGCAAGACAGTAAGCACCTGAGCCAGACAGGTCATACACTTGAGCATAGGCAAGCAAGCAGTTCACAAGTCAAATCATTCTATCAGTCTCTTTGGGTCGAACTACGGTGTTCTGACTTCCTCATTGCACGAGAGGATACGTAGGCATAACTTAACGGTTATCGAACAAAAGTCTCTGTATATTCCCCCTCCTTCCAGCATTATTCTTTGAGCCTCATTATCATGAGCATCTTATTCTTGTCTTTACACTGACACTTTCATACTTCACATCACTTATACACTTTACACTGACACCTGTACATATTGCTTTCCAGTTCTTTATACACAGATTGCACTGACACTACCCCTTTAAAACACAAATCTTTCAAGCGTGGATCCCGTCGAGTACGACGGACAATCTGGGTGCTAATACCTTCCCAGGTTGTAACCAACCCCCTTTCTCAGTCTCTCTGGTTCGCAAACCGTCTTATCCGTATCTTTCTAGGTTTATGCAGCATTACCTTTCCTCCGGGATAAAAATGCCTAGCTGGCGACTCTATTCATCTCCAGTGAGTTCACGGCTGTGTGTTCTCATTGTCCCTCTCGCCGACCGTTCGCGTCTGTACCTTTATTTGGGCCTGGTCCCACTTATCGGGAGCGACATTGTGGTAAAGTTCTTAATCGTTGTTTGGATGTTGTTGTGGGACATATTTTAGAATGGCTGGGAGAAATGATGTTTCACTTTCTGCCGTTATGCAGGCGATGGCTCATGCTGTGAAAAATCCGATGAATGATGGGGATCATGAGAGTGATGAATTTCGGAAGATTGATCCACCTACATTCAAAGGAAAGTATGACCTAGATGGAGCACAAGAGTGGCTAAAGGAGGTCGAGAGGATCTTTTGAGTGATGGAATGTTCTAAAGGTCGTAAGGTGTGGTTGGGTGCTCACAGGTTGGTTAGAGAAGTAGATGACTGGTGGGTTGGCACTCGTCAGCGGTTGGAGACGTCTGGTGAGGCAGTTACCTGGACTGTATTTAGAAGGGAATTCTTGAGGAAGTACTTTCTTGAATATGTTCGAGGGAAGAAAGAAATTGAATTCATGGAGTTGAAACAAGGAAGTATGTCAGTTACCGAGTATGTGATAACTCAAATTCATATCAATTATTTAATGTGATTTCTGATTGTTTGATATGTTTATTTATCTGTTTTAGACGATATTACACGTGAATTGTGTTTGTTTTGCAGACATTTGATCAGACATGTCATTTGGAGGCAAAAGTTCAAAAGGGAGCTTTTTGAGCAAGAAACCATGGATAACAGAAGGAAAACAACAGCAAAATGCATTTCTGCATTTTTACCTATGAGACGACCGTCTCACTCTCCAAACGATCGTCTCAAGGGTCAGACGCCCAACTCAATTCCAAGTTGAGCGTCTCATAGCCAAGGTGCCCGTCTCGGAAATCAAACACTCGTCTCAATTGAATTATGCAAAAACGTAAAATACATAACTGACGAAACAAAAGTCAAATTAAAGTGAGATTTTTTCGTTCAAGCAGATAAGTTTCCTCCACCCTAGTCTACTTAGTATTTGCAACTCAGTCTCAAGCCTAATCGGAGTCCAAGCCTACTATTTCTCAACAAACTCAACCACACTACTTATAAATAGAGCTCTTTGCCATTTGCAAAGGGAGCTTCGTTTTGAGGTTCAATTGCTGCTATATTTATTCCGTCGAAGTTCACTTTTATTTTCAATATTTCATTCCTTTTTATTTTTCTGTACCAAACCTTAGTGATAGTTCCCACCATTAGGAAACTATCACCATTTTTATTGTTTCCAACAACTACATTATTGTTTTTCGTTTCAAGTTTTGAAGTTTGGTTGATCAAGAACATTGCAACCAGGTTTCTGATTTTAATGCTTATTTATTTATTTATTACCGCATTTATTTTATATCATATATTTCTCTTACTTCTACCTTTCTTAATTTAATATGTCTAGCTAAACCGTTAATCGGTATGTAATTGTATAAACCAGAACGAATTTGATAGAATTAGGCTAAAACCTTAAATTAAGTTATAATCTGGTTTCGATTTCTTGTTTTAATTAAATTTCGTTACGAGTGTAAGAGAGTATAAAAGATTAGGATTAAGACCACGGGAGTGTGAAATCATAATCAGATAGCTGAAATCGAGCATTAGTTTTAAACACAACGGAAACGATTTAAAACCAATTAGAACCTTTAGGTTTCCAAAAAGTATTACTAACTTGAATTGATACAGTGAGAGCACTTAATTGAACTTAGGAGTATAGTAATAGGCAAGACCACAAGAGTGTGAGTCGAACACTTTTAAACCGAGAGTTTCTATGGAGAGATAACTTAATAAATATTAACAAGCCGACCCTCTATTGAATTCGCGAAGGTGAAATCAATTACGTACCGATAATTTATATCATTCATTTAATTTAATTAATTCTTAATCTTTTAAAACCAAAAACATCGCTCGCCTTAGCTAAACATAGCAACACCCGACAACACTAGGTTGATTATCGAGTCTCTGTGTGATTGATATCTTTTATTACTACGTGATAGACTGTGCACTTGCAGTTAGTAACCGTTAGACTCATAAGTCTGCCACACCAGTATGCTGCTAAATTTTCTGACATGGAAACATTTTATCCGCACTATAGTGAGGCGAATGCTAAGTTCTCGAAGTGTCTTAAGTTCGAGAATGGTTTGAGGTCTGAGATCAAGCATACAATTTGGTTATCAGAGGATCAGAAGATTTCCGGATTTAGTTGTTTGTTGTAGAATCTTTGAAGAAGACAACAAAAGTCGATCAAATCAATTTAAGAGTTTGGATGAGAGAAGAGGAAAGCAACATATGCATCATGAGAAGCCTTATGCAGCTCCAGCTGATAAAGGTAAGCATAAACATGTTGAGGGTAAGAGGCCAAGTGGGAGAGGTGCTCCTGTTTCTCTGAAGTGTTACCAGTGTGGTGAACTGGGTCATCATATCAGCGAGTGTACGAGTGACGTGAATAAGTGTTTCAAATGTGGATTAGCCTGGAAAATTGATTGCAGAGTGCAAGACTAATTTGGTTACTTGCTAAAACTGTGGAGAGCAACGACATATTAGCACCCATTGTCAAAAACCAAAGAAAGTTGTGACTGAAGGAAATGTGTTTGCTTTGACAGGAATACAGACTTCCAGTGAGAATTGATTGATCAGAGGTACATGCTATATTAATAATATGCCTTTGATTGTTATGATAGATATAGGTGTTACGCATTGCTTTATTTCTATTGACTGTGTAAGAAGACTAGGACTTGTTGTTTCCCATATGAAAGAATAAATGGTTATTGATACTCTTGATGATGTGTGTCGTTAACTACTTCTATCGTTTGTTTGAACTGTCCTCTATCGATATATGGTAAGGATTTTGGTGTAGATCTGATATTGTTTTCTGTTTGGAGGTTTATATGTGATTTTGGGAATGAACTGGTTGGAGTTTAATCATGTTCACATTAATTGTTTCAGCAAGTCAGTTCGATTTCTTACTCCTGATGAAGAGGAAGAAAAAGTTGGTTATTTATCTTCTCGAGAGTTGAAAGAACTTTTGAATGAAGAAGCGCAAGTATCGGCATTGTTTGCATCTTTATCGGTGGAAAATGAAAAAGCAATCGGCGAATTGCTAGTGGTAAGACATTTTCCAGAAGTGTTTCCAGATGACATTATGGATGTTTCACCAGAGAGAGGGGTGGAATTTAGTATTAATCTTGTGCCCGAAACTATACCTATTTCGATGGCACCATATTGAATGTCGGCTTCCGAGTTATATGAATTGAAGAAACAGTTAGAGGAACTGTTAGAAAAGAAGTTTGTGAGACCAAGTGTGTCGCCTTGGGGAGCTCCGATACTAGCGAAAAAGAAAGACGATAGTATGAGATTGTGTATTGATTACAGGTAACTGAATAAGGTGACAATTGAGAACAAGTATCCACTTCCAAGTATAGATGATCATATGGACCAATTGGTTGGTGCTCGTGTGTTTAGTAAGATTGATATGCGATCGGGTTACCATCAGATAAGAGTAAAAGATAAAGATGTACACTATGAATATGTAGTGATGCCATTTAGAGTTACTAATGCGCCTGGAGTATTCATGGAATATATAAACCGAATTTTCCATGATGATTTGTGTAATGCCCCGATTCGATTTTCCCAAATTTTGTGGAGTCTTTTATTTTATTTATATGATAAATGTCTTATTTGTGAAATTATCGTGGTGATATTTGATGTTGATGAATAAATGTGATGATATATTATGTTGTAGGATTTTACCGTTTTATGAATTTCCGGGTAAAATTGGATAAGAGGGTATTTTAGGTATTTGTTAATTAATGATAACTTAGAAATTAGTAAAATTGATATTTGGTTGGAGAGAGTAGAAAATAGAAAGAAAATACAAGAGAGTGAGAAAGAGTGAAATAGAAATAGAAGTTATAAGTTGGTAAGAAGAGAAAGAAAAGATAGAAAGAAAAAGAGAAGAAAGAAAAAGGAGAGAAGAGAAAAAGAAGAGAAAAGAGGGAAAGTTGGAAAAGCTTCAAGATTGCTCCAAGAAATCGAAATAATCGGGTAAGGGTGATAAGCATTGTTATCTTAATATTGTGTATGATTATGTATGTGTTTGATTGGTTGAGTTATGGTTTTGATGAAAGTTAGAGAAGATGAATAGTTAGGGTTTGAGAGAAAATGTGAGAAATTTATGGATTAATCGGTTGGAAATCGTTATAGACGAAGTATGATAGCTAGAATATGTTATTGATCATGTTTGTATGAGCTTAGAGGAGTTTTAGAGTGTTTTTGGTTGACTGTTCGTAGCTGGTATTTTGCTGAAATCGCAGTGGCCGCTCAGCGAGCTATCCCTCGCTCAGTGAAAGTTCCAGGGCGATTCTCGCTCAGCGAGCCTATAGGTTTTTGAGGGATTATGTGTTTTGATTCGTAGCTTTAGTTTCGGGTATCCATTTTTAGTGATTCTTATATTGATTTGAAGCTAAAAACGTGTAAAATCTATTGATGCTAAGAAGAGTAATTTTTAGTCGACTTTTACCCGACTTTTCCGATAAAACGTAATTATGTTAATTATGGAATTGTGGGTTTGATTGTTGTGTTGTGGCCGTTTGGCAAGTAGATACATTGCTTGAATTAAATGCGAATGTATGTTAATTGTATGAGATGAATGCATAACTATATTGTGAATATGTATGCATTTTCAAGAATGTTGTGTGTCATTTTGCATGTAAGCATAATGTATGCATTCTTGTGCTGTGGGATTCTTTGTGAATCCGTTGTAGCATCATATGCTCATGTGGAGTGTGAGCGATGACTACAACAAGATCGTGTGCCCATGTGGGGTGTGAGCGATCGGATTGAGTGCCCATGTAGGGTGTGAGCAATCCAGAAACATCGTGTGCCCGTGTGGGGTGTGAGCGATGAGTGATTTATTCACATTGATTGTGTGCTCATGTGGGGTGTGAGCAATGGAGAACATCGTATGCCCGACGGGGAGTTACTTTAGGTAACAAGCGATGATTGCATTTGGTTTCTGAGAGAACCTGCTGAAATGTTGAGTCGGTACCGCATTGCATCTGCATAGAGTCGTGTGTCAGTCTCTATGAGTTGCATTTTATCATTTTAATTATGATATGCAGAAATAAACATCAATGCGCATATGTTTATTTGGAGTATTATGGTGATGATAGTATGTGTGATGAAACATACTTGATTGTATATATGCATGTTTGATATGTATATGTATGTGATTTATACATTTGTAATATATATGTGTGATTAAGCATAACTAGGTGTATGTTTATGCGGAATGAATAAAATTGAGGAATAGACATAAATGATGTAAGTTTATGTGAATTGGTGCATAATGAACATGCTTGATTTGTGTATGTACACGTTGAGATGTGTATAGGTGATGAGGAATGAAATGTGTGGTGAGAATATGTTTTACGTGCATTTTTATATGTTGAGATATATAATTATATGCAATTTTATTATGATAATGTTTCTCACCCTTCTGCTGTTTTATGATGCTCTATGAGGCATTGCATAGTAGGTTGATGGATGATATTTTTGTGAAGCTCGTCTTCATCTTTTTGGTCGGTCGGTTCTGATATGTAGCACCGGGTAGCTAGGGTTGGCTTGATTCCTTTTGTGGATACATTTGTATATGTATTTTGATGTGATATGTTTTATGTAAACATGGAATATTTTGGTGATTCAAACTTGCAGATATATTTATGATAAGTATATAAGTTTGAAATTGTGATGTTTTGTTTCCGCTGTTTAATGAATTGATGAATACGGGTGTAAGGACGAAAGCCTTGTGTATGTAAGTTACCCCGTTTGTTGCATATCTTTATTGAGTAGGTGTTGTATGTTTCAATTTCAAGTATAATGTGGCATTGCTCTTTTATACCGTTTTTCAAATATACTCTGATGAAATTTTATATGTGCCTAAGTGATTTAATTGCTTATTTGGGGTATAGAAAGGGGGTGTTACAATTTGGATCAATTTGTTGTTGCCTTTGTAGATGGTATTCTGATTTACTCTAAGACAGAAGAAGAGCACACTGAACATCTGCAAATTGTGTTGCAAGTGTTTAAAGAGAATAAGTTGTATGCTAAGTTATCAAAGTGTCAGTTTTGGCTGAAGGAAGTGAGTTTTCTTGGCCATGTAATTTCGGGGAAAGGAATTATTGTAGATCCATCAAAGGTAGATGCATTTCTACAATGGGAGACTCTGAAGTCAGTGACAAAAATTAGAAGATTCTTGGGATTAGCTGGTTATTACCGAAGGTTTATTGAAGGTTTTTCGAAGTTGGCACTTCCATTGACTCAATTAACTTGTAAGGATAAAGCAATTGTGTGGGATGCTCGGTGTGAACAAATTTTCATTGAGCTAAAGAAGAGATTGACTACCGCTCTAGTTTTAACTTTACTAAAATCAGATGAACCATTTGTGCTTTATTGAGATGTTTCATTGATGAGTTTGGGTGGAGTGTTAATGCAAGACGGTCAAGTGGTAGCGTATGCTTTGCGACAGTTGATAATTCATGAGAGAAATCATCCTACCCATGATTTGGAACTAACAGCAGTGGTATTTGTATTGAAAATTTGGAGGCATTATTTGTACGGTTCAAGATTTGAGGTATATAGTGATCATAAGAGCTTAAAGTATCTTTTTGACCAGAAAGAGTTAAATATGAGGCAGAGGCGTTGGTTGAAATTCTTGAAAGACTATGATTTTAGTTTGAATTATCATCCCGGTAAGGCCAATATTATGGTTGATGCCTTAAGTCGGAAGACATTGCATATGTCGATCATGATGGCTAGAGAATTGGAGTTGATCGGACAATTTCGAGAAATGAGTTTGGGTTGCGAGCAGACACCACAGTGTAATGTTGGAAATGTTGAAGGTTAACAATGATTTTCTTGATCGTATACGAGAGAGTCATAAACTGGATGTGAAATTGGTGGAATTGATGGTCAGTGATGAACGGGCTAGAGGTAATGAATTCTGAGTTGATGAACAGGGAGTACTAAGGTTTCAGGAGTGTATTTGTATTCCTTGTGATCTTGAATTGAAGAGAAAGATTCTTGAATAAGGACATAGAAGTAGTCTGAGTATTCATCAGGGAGCGACGGAAATGTATCAAAATTTGAAGAAGATATTTTGGTGGCCGGTATGAAGTGGGATGTGGCTCAGTTTGTTTATGCTTGTTTGACTTGTCAGAAGTCAAAAGTAGAACATCAGAAACTGGTTAGTTTGATGCAACCATTGGATATTCCCGAGTGGAAATGGGATAATATCTCAATGGATTTTGTTACGGGGTTACCTAATACTCAGAGAGGGCATGATGTTATTTGAGTAATTGTTGATAGGTCGACAAAGTCATCACATTTCATTCCGATTGGTATTGCTTATTCTTTGCAGAGATTGGCAGAGATATATGTCAATGTGATCATGAAGTTGCATGAGATTCCTTTGAGTATGGTGTCAGATAGAGATCTGAGATTTACTTCTAAATTTTTTGAGAGTGTGTAAGAGGCATTGGGATTGAAGTTGAAGTTGAGTTCAACTTAACACCCACAGATTGATGATTAGATAGAGAGGACTATACAATCTTTGAAAGATTTGTTGAGGGCTTGTGTGCTTGAACAAGTAGGTGTTTGGGATAGTAACTTGTCGTTGATCGAGTTTACTTATAATAACAGTTATCATTCCAGTATCAGAATGACGCATTTTGAAGCACTTTATGGTCGAAGATGTCAGATACCTTCATGTTGGCATGAGTCCTGCGAAAGTGTTGTACTTGGACCCAATATTGTACAACAGACTACTAAGATGGTAAAGTTGATTCGAGACAAGATGAGAACTTCACAGAGCAGGCAGAAGAGTTATCATGACAAGAGGGGGAAAGATCTTGAATTTCAAGAAGGAGATCATGTGTTTTTTAGGGTTACTCCGGTGACTGGTGTTGGGCGAGATTTGAAGTCGAGAAAGCTTACTCCTAGATTTATTGGTCCGTACCAGATTTCTGCAAGAGTTGAACCTGTTGCTTATAGAGTTGTGTTGCCACCGCGGTTATCAAATTTGCGTGATGTATTCCATGTTTCGCAGCTTAAGAAGTATGTTTCAGATCCTTCATATGTGATACCAACGGATGAAGTTGAAGTACGAGATAATTTTACGGTTGAAGCACTATCAGAACGAATTGATGATCGTGAGGTAAAGTAGTTGAGAGGCAATGAAATTGTTCTTGTAAATGTGGTTTGGGGAGGAGCTGCAGGTGGATCATGACTTGGGAATTGGAGAGCAAGATGCAAGACTCTTATCCGAATCTATTCACATGAGGCAAGTTTTCGAGGATGAAAACATTCTAAATGGGGGAGAGTTATAACGCCCCGGTTATTTATTTAATTATTTAATTGAAATTGTTGTGTTTTTGTGTGTGGTGTGAAGTTAGTAGTATGTGGAAGGAGTATGATATTATTTAATATGATATGAATTTAAATAAATTATATTGTATTGAATAAATAAAATATTGGAATATGAAGAGAAATGGTAGAATGGTAATTTGGTGAAGGATAGTGAGGGCAAAATAGAAAATCCTTAGTTGGGGTCTAAGGGTTATGTTTGAAATTTAGGAAAAAAGAATCCGTTCGTGAAAATTGACCGTGATTGAGAATGCTTGAGAGAAGAAGGAAAGAGATAGGGCAAGAGCTTGAAGAGGAAATTTCGGCTATGAGAAGGAGATTGTTTGTCAAAATTAAGGTAATAGTGAGATTTCTTCATCTCATAAGAGTTTTATAAGATGAATATTAGGCATAAGATTGTTGAGTAGAAGATATGAGGTTGGGAGAATTTTGATGAAAAAACATGTTAGGTCGTTATCTAAATTTCTCAATTAATCTATTTTTAATTGATTTATAGATCTTATTTCTTTTTTTTTTAAACACGATATCTAACTCTAAGACCACTAATTTGAATGAAGAATTTCGTTATCCACTAACGGAGATTTTAACTGAAGGCACAAAAAACAATTGTATGGACTAAACTGAACCACTATGAAATCATTAGCTCATAATTAATCTAAGATCTTTTAACACACTTGTTGATCTAAAAACTTCACCAACAAATCAATCTCTAAGATTTTGATATGATTTATTCATGATAAAATTTAAATTATTCTGATATTCTAGTTCATTTTCTATTAATATATAAACTGTATTATTGATAGGTTCATCATATATTTTCCATTGAATGAATCTTATGAGCTCAAGCACTTTTGTAATACCTATGAAGCTAAACGCCCATGCTATCAATTTCCAAAAATCTAACATATCTTTTAGCAACAATACAATTAGAAGAATTATCATATCAAATTTAAATCAAAATAAATACTTCGATCTTCCATTAATTATAAGATAGTAGACAAGTTAACATAATTACACATTATGAAAATATTATAATACATAATAATCCTAATAACATTTATAGGACTCATCTTCATATTATTTATTTTATTAATAATAAAATAAAATGCAATGAATCTCATTTTCTTTAAAATAAAAATAATAAAAGCAACCATCTATTCTATGCCAAACAGAACTTAAAATATAAAAAATACAAATTATAATATAAACGATTTATACCATTTGGTGAAAAAACCAACCATCAACCGACCTTAGCTCAGTTGGTAGAGCGGAGGACTGTAGTGTGTTTCACAGATAATCCTTAGGTCACTGGTTCGAATCCGGTAGGTCGGAACTTTGTTTATATTTTTCTTCCCTTCATATAAATTTACCAAATGTCAATTTTAATCTGAAATTACAATATTCTCTCGGATTTGCTTTCATTCTCCTACATCAACCTGGTTCCGTCAATCGACGCTCGAAACAACCACCACCATCATCGATTATTCCGTCAACCACTCATCCCAAAATGGTAATGTCATAGCAATAAAAATTCTTTTAATCTTCGATTTGTCAATTCTATTAGCACGATCAATTTTGATCAACAATTGAAATTGAATTTGTTTCAGGTTTGCTTAGTTTGTTTGGTTCCCCTTTTTCTGGTCCCAATCGTCAATGTTCTTCCTCTACTCTTCGATTTTCGCATGGTATCGAATATCGATCTTATTCAACACCATTAATTATTTTTTAAATTTCATTTTTTTCATACCTAAAAAAGTGTACGTTGTTTTTGAGCATGTATTTGTGAATTGTGATTTTTTTCTTTTTCAGTGGAATATATATGGGTTTTTGGTTGGGAGTATAAGAAACTAGACAGAGCTCCTCCAGTATGTCCGGATTCACTGGTTCGAATCCGGTAGGTCGGAACTTTGTTTATATTTTTCTTCCCTTCATATAAATTTACCAAATGTCAATTTTAATCTGAAATTACAATATTCTCTCGGATTTGCTTTCATTCTCCTACATCAACCTGGTTCCGTCAATCGACGCTCGAAACAACCACCACCATCATCGATTATTCTGTCAACCACTCATCCCAAAATGGTAATGTCATAGCAATAAAAATTCTTTTAATCTTCGATTTGTCAATTCTATTAGCACGATCAATTTTGATCAACAATTGAAATTGAATTTGTTTCAGGTTTGCTTAGTTTGTTTGGTTCCCCTTTTTCTGGTCCCAATCGTCAATGTTCTTCCTCCACTCTTCGATTTTCGCATGGTATCGAATATCGATCTTATTTAACACCATTAATTATTTTTTAAATTTCATTTTTTTCATACCTAAAAAAGTTTACGTTGTTTTTGAGCATGTATTTGTGAATTGTGATTTTTTTTTCTTTTTCAGTGGAATATATATGGGTTTTTGGTTGGGAGTCTAAGAAACTAGACAGAGCTCCTCCAGTATGTCCAATCAAGCCTTCAAACAAAACTATTAATAAAGTGAGTCAATTTTTTTTCTTCAAAAAACTTTAGAATTATTTGTGAAATGTTTGACAATATATGGCTTTTGTGGATCTATTTGAACATTGTGGGTGAATAAATTCTATGAAACATAGATAACTAGAACAAGATACCTAAAACATGACACTAACACTAATTAATTTATAAAAATGAATAAATTAAATCAATCATAAGTGTCAGTCTCACTTTCGGATAATGACACATACACCTTTTTCCAGAGGTGATGATGCTTAGATAGAGAGAATAATGATGTTAAGACATGGCTTAAATTATGTGAGCATGGAGGGGGAACTAAGTAGATTTAATTTGAGGCTTTCTTTGATTTAAAGTTAAAGAATGTTGAAATTCATTAGATGAACTAATGCTTGTGCTGCGTGAACTGAAGATCTAAGTGCTTATGAATGAATAATTGTTTCGTTGTACTTCAAGGTTGTTTTAGTTTGTTGAGATTTTATGTCAATAACATTAGTTAATTATTGAAAGATATGAGATCATTTGTTCTAGAAATGTTGAACGGTTTTGATGAGTGTGGAGCTGTAACGAACATAGATAAGTAGTGATCCTTTTAGTATCTCTATCTAGAAATATTTACATGAAATATGATCTTGTAAAATAGTTTTTCAGTTTAGCAAAATAATGTTTTGGGTTCTTCTACCAAGTGCAAATACCTTTTCTTTTTTTTGTTGTGCGTATGATCTTTTTGAAATATTTAGCAGAGTTAATGTTACTTGTCATTGCACCAAAGGTGATACTGTGATATAATCACAATTTATATCCTTCACAAAAGTTATGAGTAATAGAACTATTGTTTTCGATGTCTTGTCTTGAAGGGTATCTATACTTGTGAAGTATAATGAGGATGATGATCATATTAAGGGGTGATCGCAAGAGAGTGTTCATTTCTCTCATTATATAATATTAGTGAATGAATCCCCAACCTTTGCGGTTGGAATATAAATTGATGGCTTCTTGTCCAGGGTAATAAGGAGAAAACGATTTTCTCCTACTTTTCCAACAAGTATGTGGGAGTAGGGAGAGGACCGTTTTTTCCTCCTAAATTTTGGTTTGATGGATTAGGTGGTAATTATAGGTCTATGGTTGGGTTTCTTCTTTCAAAACCCCAACTTCTTTCCTCATCCCCATAAAGTTATCATGTGACTTTGTGAGCTTTAAATATTGACTCTTTTGTCTTTGAAAATTTTACCCCATACCCCTACATTTATCCCGATTCATCTATAATTTTGTGAGTATTTCAATTTTATCCTTTTTAATTTTTCTTTAATTTTTATTTTATTTTTTACTGCATGAACCAAATGAGTCAAAAAAACATTTTTTGGAAGTATACGACACTAACTAGATAACTTAAGGTAAATAAATCCAGAGTTTATTTTAATTAAACCAGAAAACATAAATTGTTGAAATCCATTAGTTGAATTTATGAAACCGATAACTTCTGGTTCACAGAATACTTTCGGATAACATTGTCACTTATGTTAGGAGACATGGACATTCATTTGATGATATGCGATAAAAATAAGACATGTATAAATACGATTAAGATATTTTCGACTCCCATTTCATATTCTATTCTTCTAACCTTACTATTATGGCAGAACGTACACCCACAACCCTCATCTCAAGAGAAGGTGGACGCCAGAATTCTCCAAAGGGTGCGCTTCACAGAGTACCGTGAGAGGTCCGTCAATATCACTTGTTACGTTGACAAAGAGTGCCTGACTCGTTTGGGACTCCTTGACAGTGTTAACTATTTGATAGAGAAGACCAATCTCACGATGCTTTGCAGAAGCAACAGTTCCACATACATGTCGCTCCCTGGATTTCCATCCTGGTACAAACGCGAAAGTGGCGCAGAAAAGGGTAGAGTCGTCAGGAAGGCATTTTTATCCCGAAGGAACAAGAATGGTAATGCTTCACAAACCGAAGAAAAGAAAAGGAAGGACAAAGGTCCTACGAACCAAAAAGACTGGGTCTAGGAGTCAGTTACGACCTGAGAAGGTATTAGCACCCCAGATTGTCCGCCGTACCCGACGAGATCCACGCTTGCAAAGAAATCCGTTTCAAAGGGTGAAGAAATGAAAGCTATTACAAAAAGAAAGACTGGAACAGGATAAAAGAAAAGGAAGGGGAAATGTAGGGAAAATAAAAGAGTGCTCGAACGGGCCCTACCCGATGCCTACGTACCTCATCTGGACATGAGGATCAGAGACGCCGTAGTTCCCCTAACTAGGGGTGGAAAGAAATGATTATGTTTTAAGCTTGAACTACTTATGTCAATGCTCAGGTGTTGCAGGCTCGGACGACGAATGCGTAACCATCTTGCAAAGTAACAAGTAGTAGTAAGTTTGTACGTAAGGAGTGAGTGGGATGAGAAGAGAAGTCCCGGAGGAGAGATGTTTATTCTTTGTCCAGTGTTTTTTAGTGTTTTTTATGAGTGTGGCACAATGAAGTGAAGGAAAATCCTTTTCTAAGGAATGTGTCCTAATTACCACATCCCTAAACAGAATGAGTAACAATTCCACCAAGAATGAAAAAGACCCTCAAACTTGTTTCCTAAGATTAGGGTTTAAATTCACTAACTTGTTTGGAAGTTATTAAGTGTTTTGTGAATTAAAATGAAGAAATGTTTTTTATGATTTTCTTTGAGAAGATAGTCTCATGATCGAACTTGTACATCATAGATAAACTTATGCCACCACCAAGATAGGGTGAATAAGAATATCCATGGAATAAGGCCATTACACAAGAGACCATTTCAACCTTTATTAAAGTGTTTTTTTATAACTTTTTTTGTATGAAGATGAGAAGAGAAAGAACCAAAGGATCTCAAAGGTAAAACATCTAAGGGGAAACTAACCAAGACCTAATGTTGTCATGCAAAGGATGGTCCTAGGTTAATGAGGTATCAACTATCCTAAAGAATAGAAGGAAAGAAGTAAAGAAGAAGGAGGAAAACAAAATTAGAAAGTCAACTTACTTCTTCTGAAGAAGATAAGTTGATTTCTAAGAGGGATGGAAAGAAGTTGAAGAAATAATGTCATAAAGCACATCTCAAAGCACAAATAAAAGACTTAAAAGAAATTAAAGAAGAAGTTGGGATGTGGAAGAAATAAGTGTGCAAGTGAAGAAATAGTAACAAATATGAGATAGGAATGCAACATTATGATAATCAGAAATTCGCAGACAGAGCCTACACCAGTAGGACTTCAGATGCAGCAGCATGCTCCTAACATAGCATCAGGACTAGAATGAGGCGTGAGATAAAGATATTTTCAGAGGTACCTAATGGAGAAGGTTCGTTGCCTCTTCAGTACGTACCAAAAAGTTCATGAATATTTTCAGAAGATATCGAACTCAGGGTGGGCATCCAGATTACCAATTAAACATAATATTCATCCAGATAAACCATCATGTCCAAGAAATAATCCACTAAGCATCTCAACTTGTATCAAGAGTTTCACGAACAATTAACATCAAGGTCATCATCAAGCAACATCCTTCATCATAGAAATTAAACAAGAAATCTACAAAGCTAAAACAAGATTAAACACAATTCTATTTAATTGAACAAAAATTACTAAAATTAAAATTCAAGCTATCTAAATTATATCGAAATAAAAATTTAAACTAAACCTTTAACTAATATTAAGGAAAATTATAGTTAAAAGAAAATCAAAATAAATGAGTAAACAAAAGAAATAACAATGGAAAAAGGGGGGGAGCTGCTGGAAAATAAGGGGTGCGAAGAGAAATTCAAGGGGACTAAGTCTGGTCCATGCGACACATCGCATGTGGGGTGTAAGTCTTGATCAGAAGGTTGAATAGCAAGATCAATGGGATTTCTAAGCCCAACAAACACATGATAATTCCTGTCTCAAAAGAAGAAGAAAAAAAGAAAAAGAGTCAAAAATGAATTGTGATTTAAATATCAGCCAAAAATAAGTGAAAAAACAAAATATACATAAAAAAATAAGGGTATGCGCTGAAAAGAAAGAAAAAAAGGGAAAGAGTCAACAAACGACTCAGTCCTCTTCTTCGCGTCAAAACAAAGGAACCATCATCCTCCTTGAACCTTCAATCGTCGACGCCAAAACAACGGAAGAAGAGGGTCGGTCCGTTCGCGGTGAATCAGACACCATTTTCGGCGACCTCCCTCCGGTGATACCCAACTTCCGTTTTTGAATTCGGATGGCGACGGCTCCACTGTGAATCCATCATCAAATCTCCTCCTCTGGCGATGTCCTCTGTTCTTCAAAAGACAATAACGACGACTTCACCTTCGTCGATCTCATCATTTTCGCTCGCAGCAGTTACGTGAGCCTCTTCGGGACGAATCATGTCATACTCGTTCGTGGATCCTTGACTCCTTCCTTGTCATGGTCATGCTCATCCTATGAACATCTCGATCACAGCTTTAATTTTCTCGTGGATTCGGTTTCTGAATCACGGTTGTGATTCATTTTACAGTGAGTTTCGATCTGAAATCTCCATCTCAAGCTCTGTCTTCGATCTACCTCCTTCTTCTGATGTGATTCGGTTTTATGTTCAGTCTCAAACTCTCTTCATCTATATTTCATTATGGTTTCGGTTTGTGTGTAGTGAGTTGTGATTCGGTTGATGGAGGTTTATGGAAGGACGATGAGATGCGGTTTGGGTGACTTGAGGTTATTGTTGAAGGTTGTGGAGGTCACGGTTTGTTGTTGCCGTTTGAGGGGATTTGAAAATGGAGGTTCGGTGGGGTTGTCGTGGTTTTGCTTTTGTTTGAGAGTGATTTGATTGGAGGTGAGGTGAGGTTTGAAGAGTGTGAAGAATGGTTGAGGTTTGTGGTTCTCTATTGAAAAGGGCGAGGATGTAAGTGAAGAGTGATGAAGGTTTTGTGTCACGATTTTACTGCTTGTGTTGCTGCTTGAAATTGTGAGTGTGTGAGGTTTTGTGCAAAGTATGAAATATATTCCTGAGCAATGAGGCGTGTGTGAAGTTTTTGTTGTAAGTGGAATCCGCATCAATGCGAAATCCGTGTGGGGCCATCAGTTTCTGGAATCAAATTTTTGTTATATCATGTATGTGTGGTGTGCGTTGTAGTGTAATCACATAACAACCATCATATTCTTAGAGGAATCAACACTTAAGTGCAATATCAGTAATCATACCGCCAAAACAAAAGGTTGTCTTCCCCCTATTGCAGATATACTCAATGTTGTGGAAGATGAAGGTCACGGGGTTCACACAGATGTCGAAAAAGGCACAATAAATTAGGAACAGCTCCCTCTGATTTACTTTATGATTGTTGAACCTCCTGAAGATTATGCTGGATACTGTCCTCTGAAAGTAGCGGATGGCTGGATTATGGATATGAGTTGTGTACAACTCATCCCATCCCTGCTTCCTTTCTCCCGTTAACCCCTTCCACAGATTAAATGCGTTGATCGACTAGTCTCCATCATTAGGAATTGTTAAGTAGACACGCTCACCTTGCGGAAATCTGAACCACTTGTTGAACTGCTCCTGAGTGACGGAAAATTCCTTTCCGAAAAAGCAGAAGGAGATATTCCCCACCAGGAATTTCATTTCATCCTTGGGTTGTCTGACGATCGTCACAAACCTGAGACGGTCGTCTCAAAACTTATACGGTCGTCTCAACATAAAATTCTAAATAACTCCAAAATAAATGCTCTCCTTCGCAATCTGTTTCACACGTAATGCATTTGTACATTATTTTCACGTATCTGGTGTGTAGAAGGTAACAAAATAAAAATAAGTAGCAGGTATACCTATTATATCAGTACTAAAAAATTTTTAGCAGTAGGTAAATAATTCAATATTCTAACGGACTAGCAGTGCATCATAATTTCATCAAACTGATAAATTTAAACACCAATAACACACTTAAGCAATCATAATTTAAGGCACACATAAAATTAAGAGTAAAACCAAAGTACTTTATTAAAAACTTAGAAAGTTGCAAGAGTTATAATTCAAAATAAGCTGAAAATTAAGAATCGACTAGAAATCAAATTTAACTAAATTAAAATGCTAAAGAAATTGCAGGAAAATTCTGATAAGTGATGATGTTGAAAATTAGCCACGATTTTTGCGGATTGAGTCTATTGCATCCCTCAAGTATTCAAACTGATCCATTGCCATATCTCTTAGAGTAATGATATCTATGCGTAGGTCGCGGATGTCATGTTGCATGATTTGCATATCAGCTCAGAGAATTTCTAAAGTAAGCTCAGGATTGTTTATAGTAGGTGTAGGTTTCTAGGCAGGTTTAAGTTTCTCGACTTCTATCATATCATCCGAATCATAGTAATTTGAGGGGTTTTTAAGATCTATTTCAGCTTCGGACCAAGCATCTCCCGGTTCATAAATTGGTTCATCTAGATCATAAAGCCAATTGTGTTTACTATGCACACTCATGCACTCATGGTCAGGTAGCACTAAATGCGGCACAACTAAACCATTGATCAAAAGCTTAAAATGGTCAGGACCTCGGTCATAAAGCATTTCCCTCTCAAAACAGAATGTGATATTCATAGGCCTAAACTCTCCAAGTAGTTTCATATTAGCAGGGCGATTTCTAAATTCCATTGCATCTGCAATCTTGGTAACTAGTCCACCTATCATAATTTGACGGTGATCATTCTGAATAATTTTGCAAAAGTTCTCAAACATGAAAGTCACCACATTAACCTCTCTGGAACTGAAAGCACAGAACATAATGAATAATTCTTCTCTCGAAACAGTGTTATCACTCTCGGCTTTTCTAAATAATGAATATGCTAGGATCATATGGAAGTATCTAATAGCAGGGTTATGAATCTCAGTGGACAACATAGGATATAAATCATGATCAGGTCCTCCTGAGATACTACTCTAAACACGGTCTAACTCACCATGTGCAAGTAATTCCTCCAATGGTTCTGAGAAAACGGAAGGGCCATCTGGAAACTCTAGAAGGTTAGCCATATCATGAATGTTAAACTCATCGGGGTATCCAAAAAGTCTAAACGTTATCTTTCCTCTGGTTAAGCCTTTTCCATAGTTTGGGTTGTAAACCAATGAACTTAGGAATTCTAAGGTCAGTTCATAGTAGGTTCTATGTTTCCTAAGTAAAAATCCCTCCCAGCCTAGCTGGTAAACAGGTAGTCAATGTTGGCACCTATGCCTAAAGCTTTCACGGTAGGTACATGAGCAAATTTGGTCAAGGACATAGGTTGTAGGGCTAAAGCTTCATAACGGCGCCTCTGGACGCCATCTCTAAATTCCACAGTCATATTGGTAGTCATGATCAAAGTTAGTGAAAAATAGGGAAGGGAGAAGGTAGAAAAACTTTAAAAATTCTGGAATCACACATTAAAACAAATCAACACAAAAATCAGTGAGTTTAAGTTTTTAAAAGTAAAAAATTTAAAAATGCAAATAAAATTAAAATTTAAAATGAAAAAACAAATTAAAAATTGAGGGTTGCCTCCCACTAAGCGCTTCATTTAATGTCGGGGCTCAACACAACTTAAGGGAAACTAATATAAGGTTTCTGATGGCAATTCTGCCAATTTCAAACCCATTGAAAATTCTTTGTTTTCTATGCAATTATAATGTTTAAGACGTTTCCCATTTACTATAAACGGTGCACTAGACCTACCCTTAATTTCAATAGCGCCACTAGTTAAAACTTTAGTTATTTTGAAAGGACCAGACCATCTAGATCGTAATTTTCCCGGAAATAACCTAAGTCTAGAATTGAATAAAAGAACGACATCTTCCATGCTGAATTATTTCCTAGAGATTCGCTTGTCATGCCATTTCTTGGTTCTCTCCTTATATATACGGGCATTCTCGTAAGCGTCTAGTCTTAGTTCTTCCAGTTCATATAAGTCTAGAATACATTTCTCACATGCGTTTGTGTAGTTAAAGTTTAGGCTTTTAATTTCCCAATAGGCTTTATGTTCCGATTCTAATGGCAAGTGGCAAGATTTTCCATAGACTAATTTGAACGGTGTGGTTCCGATGGGTGTCTTAAAAGCTATTATGTAGGCCCATAAAGCTTCAAGTAATTTAATAGACCAATCTTTCCTCGATATAGCTACAGTTTTTCAAGATTTTTTTTTTATTTCTCTATTTGAAACTTCTACTTGTCCACTAGTTTGTGGATGGTAAGGTGTAGCTATTCGGTGTCTTACTCCATATTTTAATAAGAGTTTATCAAATATTCTAGATATGAAATGAGAGCCCCCGTCACTTATGACGAGTCTTAGTATACCGAATCTTGGGAAGATGATGTTCTTAAAAAGCTTTATGACTATTCTAGTGTCGTTTGTTGGAGAAGTTATAGCTTTTATCCATTTTGAAACATAATCAACAGCTACGAGTTTGAATTTATTTCCAAACAAAGATGGAAATGGTCCCATAAAATCAATTCCCCACACATCGAAAACTTCTACTTCAAGAATGCCTTTTTGGAGCATCTCATCGCACCTCGAGATGTTACCAGTGTGTTGGCATCGGTCGCAATTTAGAATGGCGAGGTGAACATCTTTCCATAGAGTGGGCCAAACTAGACCTGACTGAAGAATCTTCGCACAAGTCTTCGAAGTGCTTGCATGTCCATCGTAGGGAGCGGAGTGGCACTGGGAAATTATGTTTTCTATTTCTTCATCTGGGACACATCGACGGTAAATACTATCGGGTTCTCTCTTGAAAAGTAATGGTTCATCCTAGTAATACTGTTGTAAATCATGGAAAAATTTCTTCTTTTGCTGATAAGTAAGATCTGGTGGAAGCACCCCGACAGCTAAATAGTTGACTATGTCAGTGTACCATGACAAAGTGGTTTGCTCACAAATTTCTTCCACTATTTCTTCTTGGATTTGTTCATCTAAAGAAGATATATCATGCTCTAGTTAGGCTATAAGACGTTCATCGGGGAAGTCATTGTTAATTGGTATTGGGTCAAATTTAATTCCTTTCATACGTGATAAGTGGTCTGTTACTACGTTGTCAGTCCCTTTCTTATCCTTAATTTATATATCAAACTCTTGTAGCAATAAGATACACCTTAGTAACCTAGGCTTTGCATCCTTTTTACTTAGAAGGTGTCTGATGGTTGCGTGATTGGTATAGATGATTATTTTGGCTCCTACAAGATAAGAATGAAATTTGTCAAGCGCGAACACTACGACTAAGAGTTCTTTCTCTGTTGTGGCTTAATCTATCTGAGCAGGGTCTAAGGTCCTACCTGCGTAATATATAGCGTTGAGTTTCTTATCTTTTCTTTGACCTAAGACTGCGCCAACAGCGAAATCACTCGCATCACACATATTCTCAAATGGTAGCGTCCAATTGGGTGGTTGCATGATGGGTGCAGTGATAACAGCTGTTTTGAGGGCTTCAAATGCTTTTAAGTAGTCTTCGTTAAAGATAAACTCAACATCTTTCATTAATAAACCTGTCAACGGCTTAGTGATTTTAGAGAAGTCTTTAATGAATCGTCGGTAGAAACCAACGTGTCCTAGGAAACTTCTTATATCTTTCACGGTTTTAGGCGGTTGAAGGTCTTTTATCACTTCTATCTTTGCTTTATCTACCTCGATGCCTCTATTGGATATCACATGTCCCAAAACAATCAGTTGTCTGACCATAAAGTGACACTTCTCCCAGTTTAGCACAAGATTTACTTTTACGCATCTCTTGAGTACCATTTCTAGGTTTGATAGACATCCTTCAAAACTTAGGCCGCATACGGGAAAATCATCCATAAACACTTCCATGATGTCATCTATGAAATCATCAAAGATCTCCATCATGCATCTTTGAAACGTCGTTGGAGCGTTACATAAACCGAATGGCATACATCGATAAGAAAATGTTCCGTAAGGGCAAGTGAATATCGTCTTTTCTTGGTCATCAGGGTGAATAGGTATTTGAAAAAATTATGAGTAACCATCCAGGTAGCAAAAATAAGAATGTTTGGCTAATCTTTCTAACATTTGATCTATGAAGGGCAAAGGAAAATGATCTTTCTGGGTAGCTTTGTTCAGTTTTTGATAATCGATACACACTCTACTCCTGGTTACTACTCTTTGTGTTATAGACTCGCCTTTGGCGTTCTTAGTGATCGCAATGCCTCCCTTCTTTGGTACGACATGTACTAGGTGTAACACCCCAAAATTTGACCACTCTTTTCCCCGTCATTTCCATATCATGTAGCATATCATGTTGTTTGCATATCCAAGCATATGGCATAGAAAAATGAAGCATGACATCCATAGGTGCTAGCATAGGGCACATGATCAATCATCTGGAAAAACAATGATCATTAAAGGATAAGATGAGAGACAAGTGGTCTTGCAAGAAGCTCACAAGGTTTCCTCATATCTTATACAAGCTCAAAGTTATCCACAAAACCCTATAAGGGTGAAGCATCATCCGAAGCTCAGCAGTGCAACATGCTCCTACACAGATAACCCTAATTAGGGTTTTGCCTAAGATCAAGAAATTATCATGGATTTGACCAATTCTTGTTTTCAAAGGCTTTCATATGATATATAAGGCCTATTTATGAAGTTTGATGCAAAAATTCATTGAGGAAGTCAGTTATTTCTTCAATTACCTGTGAATGAAGAAATTGGTCAACTGTGCATCTGAAAAGTCAATTGTTGGATTTTTAAGGCCTCCAATCATGTTTTTCAAGTCAAGGGACCATCCCAATAGAAAATAAGAGCTTTGGTGATCTCAAAGATCAATAATCAAGAAGTTATGAAGAATTTTCCAAATTTAGTAAGTGGATTGTAATGGAAACTTACTATTTTGGTATATTTTGCCCTAATCTTCAAGTGGTTCTTACATGGCCAAGATGACTCCAAATGAATTTTCCTTGAACATGAAACTTGTAGGGAATTATCTCACCTTTCTAAAAAGTACAAGAACTTGTTCATAGCATGTTTAGAACTCAAGATACTACCATTGGAGGTTTGGTTATATTAAGGGTTTTACCACTTTTTCAAGTTTCTACCACTTTGCAAATTGGTTTGTAACTCATTTTTAAGTCATCCTATGGGCCATTTGTGATCATAAACATAAAGTACAATGCATGAGAAGCATTTTTGCCCAAGAAAATTGAGGAACCTATGGATTGAATGGGAGATATTTCATAGGGTGCGTTTTTGCAAAATCATTGGAAAAGCATGACTCACTTGTATCCAAGGGCTGAGATTGATCCAAGGGTGGATAATGAGTGAATTGGAATCAGGTTGTGCACATGGGAGAGGCTTGGCACGCATGGATGAGACAATCACACTTTTCATGCAACTTTGCATTTTCATTTCAATCACACACCTCATGCCACTATTGTTTCCAAAACCCTAATTAGGTGTACATACCAAGGATATATAAGTTATTCATGCACTGAATTAATGGACACACTCTATCATTTCTCAGATCCAAAATTTCTTGCATCCAAGAAAATATCTTCGAATCACTCTCCACAAGCCCTCATTCTCTCATTTCCCCACATATTCTTCATCCTCAAGCGTCAAGGATATCATTTCACCCATTGATTCAAGCTGAAACTGAAGAAACCTTGAGGTGCCATTCAAGAACAAGAGGCTTTAAATCTGCAAATTCAGCTTCTCTCAAGCTCCATCTTGCATTTATTTTGCAAGAGGAGGTCAAAGTACGTGTTTTTCTTGGTGATTCTGAAGAGCTTCAACCTCAGGTACGTCATTGAATTCATATATCTAGAATTGAAATTTTAAGTGTGCTTAATGATCTTTGAGTTGTGCTGATGATACTAATCTATTTAGATATGAAAATGATTGATTATTGAGTGAGATATGTGGATCTGAAAGTTTGATGTGAAAACTTCTTTGGTTCGATTTGCTTCATGCTTTGCTTGTTTGTGAATTTTAATGCTGGATTCATGTTTAGCTTGAGGTAATGATCAGATCTGGAGCTTTTGATAACTTGTTATGATGTTTTATGCTTGATTCGAATTTTCCGGTGACAAAGCTAGGGCTCCGTTCATCGGATTCTGGAAATGATGATGAAGCTCATACGTAGGTGTTCCAAGGAAGAAGAAGTAATCATGGTTGTGTTTTTGTTTGCATCGTACGTGTGTGGATGTGCCAGCACATTAGTGAGGCATATGTTGGTCACATGCCACTAAATTAATCCAACTTTATAACATGTCCTTTAGATCTTAGAGGGAAATTCCAGTTTGAATGCCATGCATTGATCTTGATTACTGATTGTTGAATTTTCTGACTGCGCGTGTGGTCCTTTGATCTTGCATACTTTTCCTTGACTTTTAATCCCAGCCCTTGGATCTGCTGACTTGATTGACTTCTTTTTATTGTATTTCTTTTATTTTGTTTGTTTGCTTTTTAATTCTTAAAAATAGTAAATGATATCCAAAAATTCCAAAAACAATCACGTATGCTTATTTTAATTTCCTTTAATTTTCTATGGGTTTTAATTTCATTTTTGTTAATTTTTCATGTCTGAATTACTTTTTGAGTTTATTTCTTTTATATTAATTTCTTTTATGCATGGTCTATCTTGTTCATTTTCTATTTTGAATTTGGTGCTAGCTATGGACTTGGTTCTTGTTGGTATGGATCCTTGACTAATTGAAGTATGTTTGAGATTTTTTTTCATGATTTTTAGGGTTTGTTTGCTTAGGTTTTTCCATGTTTCTTTAGGATGAAGTTTATGAAACCCTAATTGATCTTTATGCAATTCTTTTACCTAATTTGCTTCTGATTCTTGACTTGTGATTTTGGTATGTTGATCTTACATGTTTAAAGAGTCTTTGTGCTTACTTGTGGAATTTTTTAAGCTTGTTTCCATTTTATGTGGATTTTATGATTGCCATAATCTATTTTGGATGTTTCTTGACTTTTTCTTGCTCATTAGGTTAGAAGGGCACTTGTGCCAACTCCTAGGGTTTGTTTTTGAGTCTCTTACCATGATAACATGTCCATGGTCCTTGTATGATGATTTCACTTTGGTTTGCTTTGAGTTGCTTGTTCATTAAGGTTCACACTTGTATGAATGTCCATATCACTTCTCACTTCCATATGCTTCTATTGTATGACCTTGTATGGACTTGTTTGCTTCCATTGTTATTTGAACTCCTTGATTAGGAAATTCCATACCATGTTAGGGTTCTGACCTTGGTGTTTGTGGAAAATGTTTGGATTGTATGACCTTTTTCGCCTCATGTATGCTTTTGTCTCCTTCATGGTAACTTGTGTTGCTTTTGTTGTGACTTGTTTGCTCCCATTCTTTTATGAGGATTATATGTTTGACCTTGGTACTTGAGATTGAAGTTCCAATTCTAGTTGTGGTGATTGTACATGATCTTTGCTTGTGTATGCTTAATTTAGTCTTAATTGCTTTTATCTTATAATTTGTACATGTACTAACCCCTTTTGTAGGTGTAATGGTAAGAGAAGTATGAATGCTATCCACATTTCAAACATTCCCCCCTTCTCTTTTAATGCTTTATCATTTGTCTTTGAGATGTGCCTTATGCCATCATTTGTTCAACTTCCTTCCATCCCTCTTAGAAATCAACTTATCTTCTTTAGAAGAAGTAAGTTGACTTTCTACTTCTTTTCTTTCTTTTCTTTCCTTCTTCTTCATTAGGATAGAATTCAAACCACACTAACCTAGGACTCCCATGCATGCTAATTCTTAGGATTATTAGTCACCCCCTTAGTGTTTACCTTTGCTCCCTTTGGTTTCTTCTCTTTCTCATCTTCATACAAAAACCTAAAAAAAACACTTAATAATGGTTGAAATAGTCTTGTGTGTAGGGACTTATGCCATGGGGAATTTGTATTCATTCCATCTTGGAATAGTACACTTGTCTAGCATGATTTACAAGTCTAATCATGGGACTACTTTCACAAAGAAAACCTTAAAAGGTACTTCTTCATAAAAAAACAAAAACATCTAATAAGTTTAACAAGTTAGTGAGCTTAGGCCCTAACCCTTGGAAACAAGTTTTGGATAAATTCTCCTTACTTGGTGTGCTTGTTCTATTATTCCATATTGGAATGTAGTAGCAAGTACACAATCCATGGAAACGGACTTGAATTCACTTCTTTGTGCCACACTCATAAAACACATTAGACAAAGAATAAGTGTCTCTCCTTCGGGACTTCTTTTCTCATCACATTTACTCCTTTCATAAGAACTTGCTCTTACTTGTCACTTTGCAAGATGGTAACACACTTGTGCCAGACGAGCCTGCAACACCTGATCATTGGCATAAGCAGTTCAAGCTTTTAAAACAAAAGAAATTTTCCACCCCTAGTTATGTAAACTACGGCGAATCTGATCCTCATGTCCATATAAGGTATGTAGGCAGCGGGGTAGGGCCCGTTCGAGCACTCTTTTATTTTCCCTACATTTTTCCCCTTTATTTTCTTTTCTTATCCAGTTTTAGTCTTTCTTTTTGCAGTAGCTTTCATTTCTTCACCCTTTGAAATAGTTTCTTTGCAAGCGTGGATCCCGTCGGGTACGGCGGATGATCTGGGGTGCTAATACCTTTGCAGGTCATAACCGACTCCCGAACCCAGTCTCTTTGGTTCACAGGACCTGTGTCCTTCCCTTTCTATTCCTCGGTTTGTGCAACATTACCTTTCCCATTCTTCGGGATAAAAATGCCTGGCTGGCGACTCTACCTTTTCCGTGCCACTTTCGCATTTGAACCAGGATGGAAATCCAGGGAGCAACAGCTGGCGACTCTGCTGGGGAAAATTCTCAGAATCTATGGTTCCCCTTGTGAGTCTCTCTTAGCTCTTGTTTGTTTTTGTTTCTTTGGGTCTTGATTGTTTGTTGTTGCGTGTTTATTTTACTATTGTTTATTTACAGTTTTATTTACAACTTTATTTACAGTTTTCACTATTTAGTTTCGTGCATCATATGTATATACTGGACTGTCTGGACTGGTTTTCTGCTTGGTGGGACTTGGGGGATTGTTACTGTGAGATGAGCTCGTAACCGGGGCTCGAGGGCACCTTAGGACTTAGTGTGGACAATCACTTTGGCTTCATGGAATCTTGCTATGTTGGTAGTGGTGAGTTCCACACCCAGACTTGCGTCCGTCTTGGAAGTGTTTTGATGCAAGGACCGATCATTGAGGACCTTTCTGGAAACATTCCTCTCCAGTGGTGACAGTGGGAGACCAAATTCCATGGCAAACCCATTCGCACCCGAGGACCCACTGCGAACTCGCATAGGATGACCTGTTTCTCTTATAGGAACTTAGCTAAAGCATCTGGTCGTATGATGATAGTAATGTATCCTACGGGATGAATGTACTGTTGTTTCTCGATTTCAGCGCTCGAAGCTGGGGACTTATAATGGATGCTTGTTTTTCCTAGACTCACGTTGAGACCTCCCTGAATAGTATATAATGCTTAATTGATTCCCTGATTTGGTCATGATCCATTTCTCGGAGATGGTGAACATATTATTTTTAGTCGGCTTTGAGAATCCGTGATGTTTGACCCGAAGCACACCTGTGAGATGGGGATGGGTTTACAAGTTTTGTATAAACCCTCAACCTTAGCATACCCTTTATCACCAGTGTGATCTTATGTTATGGTCCGTTTACCATGGTTTTGAGGATTCTTGACTATCTGGTTATGGGTTTCTTATTTGAGGATTGTTAAGTAGAGAACAATTTGGGGGCTCTAATCACTTGGCTCTCAACATTATATCCAGACAATTCCAGATTGATCATATGCCCACATTGCATTTGCATTTCGTCATACTCGTATTAACTATTTTTGTTTTCATTTTTAGGTTGTCACTTGCACATTGTACCCAGTTCCGGTAATTATTTCTTATCCAGATGGCAGAAGATAGAGAAGTTCCTAGAAAAAGGAATGTCCACTATACTTTTCCACAACCAGAAACTGAGGGTATTTAGAAGCTGGTTGGCTTAATGAATGACAAGGTTTTAGATTATTTCAGAAGTAAGTTTGGGAAGATTTTAGGTTACATGAACAAGCCCACTGTTGATCAGAGAGATAGTCTTCATTCCTTACTGCAGTTCTACGATCCTCAGCTGTGAATCTTTGTGTTCCCAGATTATATCTTAGCTCCTACCTTGGAAGAGGTTTCTGACATCTTGAGGATTCCAATCAAAGAGGGTATTCCTTATTATGCATCAGAGAGGATTCCCTTGTATGAAGACATAGAAAGTGCCTGCCATTTGAGTGTGCTTAGAGTCAAGATGGGCTTGGAGGCTAGCAGAGGTAAAGGTTTTGCTTTGGATTTTCTTACCACAGAAGCTCATGTATTTGCTTTAGGAAACAAATGGGTAGAGTTCAGTGCATTGTTGGCCCTGGTGGTGCATGGGATAAGTCTGTTCCTGGGAGAAAGGTTTGATCAGAATGGAAGCCATCACTATCTTTATCAAAGGAAACCCGGTGCCCACGTTGTTAGGGGATTTCTTTTATGGTGTCCATTATAGAAATGAGAATAGAAAAGGGTATGTGAACTGTTGTGCTCATTTATTCACTGAGTGGTTTTCCAAGAGGCTTCCAAAGTCAGGACCATTCAAGGATCTTAAACAGAAGTGGAAATGGGATAGAAGATTGATGGGGCTAACTTCTGGTGACATGGCTTGGGGATGCAGTAGAGATTTAGTAGGAAAGGAGATCATTACCAGGTGCGGGGATTTTCCTAATGTACCTTTACTAGGAAGAAAAGGAGTGATAAGTTACAATCCTGTGCTATCCAAAAAACAATTTGCTACCCTTTGAAGGATCCTCCATCTAATGAAGAGATGATTGAGTCATTGTATTTTCCGGCTAAAGGTAATGACCAATTGGTAATTCAGGCATCCCAGCCTTGGGAGTTGAAGACAAGAAAAGGTAAGAAAAAGTTTGGAAAGGTAGACCCAAAGACATATCCTCCTTTTGCTGCCTGGTTATAAAAGCGTGTAGAAGACTTACTTCTTCCTTTTTCATTAGAAGGTCCCTTGTATCCTAAAGATGTGCTACCTCAGAATACCGTTCCTCTCGAAGATTACAAGAAGTTGGAAGCTCAGTTGCATGAGGTTCTTTCGCTCCCTGGATTTCCATCCTGGTACAAACGCGAAAGTGGCGCAAAAAGAGGTGGAGTCGCCAGCCAGAAATTTTTATCCCAAAGAGACAGGAATGGTAATGCTGCACAAACAGAAAGAAGACAAGAAAGGAAAAAGGTCCTACGAACCAAAGAAATCGGGTTCGGGAATCGGTTACGACCTGGGAAGGTATTAGCTCCCCAGATCGTTCGTCGTGCCCGTCGGGATCCACGCTTGCGCAGAAACTGTTTCAAAGGGTAAAAGAATGAAGCTGCTACAAAAGAATGGAAACTAGATATGGATAAAAGGAAAGAAAGGGGGAAAATGTAGGGAAAATAAAAGAGTAATCGAACGGGCCCTACCCTGCTGCCTACATACCTCATCTGGACATGAGGACCAGAGACGTTGTAGTTCCCCTAACTAGGGGTGGAAAAGATTGCTTGTGTCTTAAGGCTTGAACTGTTTATGCCAATGCACAGGTGTTGCAGGCTCGTCTGGCACGAGTGTGTTACCGTCTTGCAAAGTGACAAGTAGGAGCAAGTTCTTATGATGAATGTGAAGGTTATGAGAAAAGAAGTCCCGAAGGAGAGACGTTTATTCTTTGTTCCAGTATTTTAAAGAAGTGTTTTTATTAGTGTGGCTCAAGGAAGTGAAGGCAAATCCTTTTCTAAGGAATGTGTCCTTATTACCACATCCCTAAATAGAATGAGTAATAAGTCCACCAAGAATGAAGAAGACCCTCAAACTTGTTTCCTAAGATTAGGGCTTAAATTCACTAACTTGTTGAAATTATTAAGTGTTTTGTGGATTAAATGAAGAAATATTTTTTATGGTTTTCTTTGTGAAGGTAGTCTCATGATTGAACTTGTGCATCACAGATAAACTTATGCCACCTCCAAGATGGGGTGAAGAAGAGTATCCATGAAATAAGGCCATAACACAAGAGACCACTTCAATCCTTATTAAAGTGTTTTTTAGGTTTTGTATGAAGATGAGAAGAAAAGAACCAAAGGAGAAAAAGGTAAACAACTAAGGCGAAAGACTAATCCTATTGTTGTCATGCAAAAATGGACCTAGGTTAGTGTGGTTTGAGTTCTATCCTAATGAAGAAGAAGGAAGGAAAAGAAAGAAAGAAAGCTAGAAAACAACTTACTTCTCTAGAAGAAGATAAGTTGTTTCTAAAGGGAAAGTAATGAAGTTGTACACATGATGGAATAAGGCACATCACAAAGATAAGTATGAAAGAAATAAAGAGATGAGATGGAGGTTTGAAATGTGGATAACATCCACGCATCACTTACCATGTGCACCTACAAGAAAAGGTTAGAACATGTACAAGTGATAATATGAAAGAAATAGGATCAAGTAAGATTCAAACAAACAAAAGACCATATAAAAGTATCACAAACTAAAGTGGAACATTTCAATCACATGCTAAGATCAATTAAACAACCTTATGGAGGAACTGGAGTAAGAAGTCACAACCAAAGTCATACAAGTTACCCTAAAGAAACAAGCATACATGAGATGGAAAGAAATCCTACAAACTAAACATGATCCCTAAACTTCAAGACCAGAATCCTAACATGGCAAGAAAGTGTCTAAGAAACAAATAGAAGCACTCAAGAAAGCATACAAGTCCAATTGACATCAAACAAGGGAGGTAAATGGACATAAGAAGTGATGTAAGCATACATGTAAGTGTGAGACTTAAAGAATAAGCCACTCAAAGAAAAACAAAGTAAAATCATCATACAAAGACCAGGGATGTAACAACATGCTAAAAGACCTCAAATTAACCTCTAGGAGTTGGCACAAGTGCCCTCCTAACCTAATGAGCAAGCATACCTCAAAAATACATTCAAAATAGGGAAAGAAAGCACAAAAATTCTCATAAAAGGGAAAACATCCTCAAAAAATCAACAATTAAACAAAAAGGTTCCTTAAACATGTAGGATCATCATACTAAAAGGACAAGACCAAAATCAGAAGCAAAATAGGTAAAATAAAATCACAAAGATCAATTAGGGTTTTAGAACCTTCATCACAAAGAAACATAGCAAAAGGAAAGCAATAAAATTCTAAAAATCAAGAATAAAATCTCAAATGATCTTCAACATGTTAGAAATCAAATGAAAAAAGAACCAGATTCATATCTATAACCAATTTCAAAATGGAAATTAAACAAAATAGGTCATGCATATAAGAAAACCAAATAAAAGAAATTAATTCCAAAATTAATTCTAAAAAGAAAAATAATGGAAAAACTAAAACTAAAAATATGGAAAATTAGGGAAAACTCAAATGATATCACACAAATATTTTTGTAATTTTTGAAAATGATTTGCTATTTTTAATAAAATAAAATGAAACTGAAATAAAAAATTTAAAAAGAAAATAAAACAATGAGTTAGGGGTGTATTAAGCAGTCCAGAATCAATTCAAATACGCAAGTGGGATCAAAATGGGGGTGCGTGTAGCCACTAAAGCTCAAGTCCATACAAAAAACAATTCAGTCAACAAAAAAAAAAGGAAGTACGCAGATCCAGTGGCTAGGAATGCAAGTCAACACAAAGTAAGCAAGATCAAAGGACCACACGCGCAGTCAGAAAAGTCAACAATAAGTAATTAAGATTTACGCATGGAATTCAAACTGGAATTTCCCTCTAAGATCTAACAGACATGTTATAAATTTGGAGTAACTCAGTGGCATGTGACTAGCACAAGCTTCATTTATGTGCTGGCATAATGTAGGGTGTCGGATCCAGAGACACGCATGGATGAGATTTCACCCCTAACCTTTATCACCTGCAAACCAGCTTCAACACAAAAATGTATAATCCGGTGACCGGAGCCCTAACTCTGTCACTGGAAAATTCAAGGTATGAACAAATTATCACATTAACATGAAAAAAAACTCCAGATCTAATCATCAGGCTATGGTGAATAAGAATCTAGCCACCAAATTCATAAATAATCAACGAACAAAGCGAATCGAAGCAAAACAAATGTTACATCAAACTTTCAATCCATCATAAAACACACAATACACATACATTTTCAATTCTAAACACATCAGTATCATCGGCATAACTTGTAGATCATTAAGCACACAACAAAAACAACTTCTAGGACCATGGATTTGAAGCTTACCTGAATATTGCTGATCTTAAAATAGGACAAGAACTCCTTATACAAGTTGCAGATCTCCTTTATTTGATCTCCTCTTTCAAAATAAATGCAAGAGAGAGCTTGAGAGATGTTAAAATGAGAGATTTGAAGCTTCTTGCTCTGAATTACACCTTACTGATCTTCCACTTAAATCTTGAATTAATGGTTGCAAAGTGATCCTTATAGCTCTATGATGAAGATGATGTGCAGAAATGAAAAAGTGAGGACTTGGAGAGCAATATTCGAAAGAAAAAGTTTGAGAGCAAGAAAATGTGAATCTGGTGAATGAGAGAGAGGGAGTGCATGAATTCAGTGCATGAAGTTGTTATATACCAATGGTATTCACACCCTCTTAGGGTTTTTGACGCAAATGAGGCATGAGTTGTGTGATTAGGGTGAAATTGCAAAATTGCATAAAGGAAGTGAGTGCTCCATACACGCGTGTAATTCCTTTTCCATGTGCACACTCTGATCAAACTTTATTCACTCTCCAATTTTGAATAATCCAGGGCCTTGGATGTACATGAATCATGCTTTCCTCATGTTTTTGCATAATTGCAAAATGTAGAATATCTCCCACATAGTCCACGAATTCCTTGGATTCTTTGGATAAAATCACCTCTCATGTATTGTACTAGAGTATTATGGTCAATATTGGTACATGAAATGGCTTGGAAATGAGTTACAAAGCAATTTGCAACTTGGTGCAAACTTGAAATAATGGAAAAAACCTAAAAATAACCAAACTTCTCTTGGCCATAACTTGAGTTCCACACATGCTATGAACAAGTTCTTGTACTTTTTGAAAATGGGAGAGCATACCCTACAAAGTTCATGTTCAAGGAAATTTCATTTGGAACCATCTTGATCATGAAAGGATCATTTGAAGATTAGGGCAACACTTGCCAAAAATAGTAAGTTTCATTACAAGTCACTTACTAAATTTGGAAACTTCTTCATAACCTCTTGATTCTTGATCTTTGAGATCACCAAAGCTCTTCTTTGACCTTAAGAAGGTCCATTGATTTCAAAAACATGATTGGAGGCCTTGAAATCCCACAGTTGACTTTTCAGATGCACAGTTGACCAATTTCTTCATTTACAAGTAACTGAAGAATTAGCTGACTTCCTCAATGAATTTTTTCACCGAATTTAACACATAGACCTCATATATCATATAAAAGCATTTGACCACAATAATTCGTAAAAGATATGAGAATAACTTGATCTGAGGCAAAACCTTAATTAGGGTTTATTTGTGTAGAAACTAATTGCACTGTTGAGCTTTGGGGATGTTTCACCCTTCTTGAATTTTGTAGATGACCTTAGCCTTGCATAAGATATGAGAAGACCTTGTGGGCTTCTTGCAATGTCACTTGGCTCTTGGATTTTCTTGTAGAACCATAAATCTCCAGATGATTGATCATAGGCCCTATGCTAGAACATGTGAATGCTGTGCTTCATTTTTCTATGCCAAATCTAGGATATGGTATGTTATATGGTATGCTTATGATATGTAAATGATGATAAAAAGAAGAGGGCAAATTTGGGGTGTTATAGGTTCGAGTAGAGAATTCTAAAATGACCAGCTTATATCATCAAACGACTCGTCCTAACCAGGTCTTGGAAGAAAAGATACAGAAGTTGCGGCATGAGAGAGAGAGAGAGATCAAATAGAAGGAGTTTGCCGAGAGGGAAGCTTATTTCCAAAGAAGAGGCTTGATGGACTCAAAGAGAGAAGCGAAGTATAAGAAGACTAGGAAGGCTCTTAGAGAAGCCAGACAATCCATTAACTGGATGCAAGAGATGAGAGACAAAGATCAGAAGATGTATGAAGAAAAAGAGAAAGCTTACAAGTTGCAGATTCAAGACCAGAAAGAAGAGATGGAAAAAATTCACAAGATCCGTCGGGAGAAGTCTCAACAACTGGTGCAAAGTCAGCAAGCCTTAGAAAAAGAACTCAAGGAGATTGAAGATCTCAAGCTGATGGCAGAGATTAAGAGAGCTAAATCTGGGCCAGGATCTGGTGGGGATGGATCAAAATCCTCTTGCAGTCTTGTGTTTTAGCTTTTGTATTTGGGTTACCTACAGACTTGTTGTAGGAATCTTTGTTTTTCGCTTTCAGTTCTTCTCTTTTATCTGTAAGACATGTAACCCTTTGGAGATGTTTTGTGTGATTCTTGCCTTGGGGCTGTTCATTTTATGCATCTTTGTTTAGTTTCTCATTTACTTTTTTCTGAATCACTGAAACTGGTCGTTCAAAGGCATCAAAATTTGAATACCCCGCAAAGAATCTTGTGTTGGAAAGCCAATCTCCAAAGGCCATCTGGGATGTTTTCTATCAAATACCATAACTAGGACACCAAATGTCTGACCATGAGAACACAAATGGTTGCATTGCATGCATATAACTTTGTTTTTGTTTTGCATGTATGGTTCCCAGATTTCTAACGTCTCTTCTGTTTTAGGCATTATTGCTACGAAGAAGGTTCACAGGTATCCTACTAAAGAAAATAGAGTCAGAATCATGGATCAAATGCAAACTGAGCTGACAAAGCTGCGTAACCAAGTAGACTAGTTCATCACTTTAGTAATTGGCATAAATCAGAACCAAGAGCGTCTGCGGGAGATAATAGATAGGAATCAAGATGACAATGGTGGATGTCCTAGAGGTGCTGGTGCTCTTGGTGGTGGTGGTCCTCAACCTCAACCCTAACCCGAAGTTATTGTTAATGCTGGTGGGGGACCTCAACATCAAATGGATAATCAAGATGACCAGTTCACTATCCTGGAAGATATGGAAGGACAGGGGGCTGAGGTCAATCGTCGTTTCGAGGAAATGGCTAAGCAGATTCGTTCCATTCAATCTCAAAACTCTTTGGGATTTGACATTACTGACTTGGGTCTTGTTCTTGGGGTGAGAATCCCTCACAAGTTCAAATCTCCCGCTCTTGACAAGTACAATGCTACTTCTTGCCCAAAGACCCACCTTCAAGCTTTTGTCTGTAGAATTGCTACTCATAACGATGATGAAAAGTTGTGGATGTATTATTTTCAAGATAGTCTCGTCGGTGCATCCCAAGAGTGGTATATGAAATTGAGTAGAACCTCTATCAGAAACTAGAAGGAATTGACTAAGGCTTTTGTTAAACACTATTAGTACAACCTGGACATGGCTCCTAATCGCACACAGCTTCAGAACATATCACAAAATTCGAAAGAAAGCTTCAAGGAGTACGCCTAGAGGTGGCGTCAACTAGCTGCAAGGGTGAAACCTCCGTTATTGGAGAATGAAATGGACGATATGTTTATGGGTACCTTGCAGGGGTTATTCATTGATCGCTCGGCGTCGAGTTCAGAAACCAAGTTTACTTATCTTGTTATAGCAGGGGAAAGCGTTGAGAACATATTGAAGATGGGAAAAATTCAAGATACTGGTGTTAGTAGTTCATCTAGGGAAAGGAAGCCTTTTGCAGGTCCCCAAACGAGGAGGGATGGAAAAACTAATGCTTTTTTTTTGTCGAGGAAGAGGCCGTAGGCGTAGAGATTCATATGGTCATGTGGCAACTGTCACCATACCTTCAAACCCTGCTCCTCAACAGCAGCAACAACGCAACAACCAACAAAGATATTTCCAACAATGTCAGCCAGGGCACGCTGATCGTGTTTTTGATGCCATTCCAATGACATACACAACCTTATTACAGAGACTTCTAGAGCTGAATATGGTCCAACTGAGAACCTTAACTCCACTTGTGGGTAATCCTCCTCCAGGTTATGATGCTAAAGCCAGGTGTGCTTTCCATTCTGGTGCTCCTGGACATTCTATTGAGCAGTGTAGGGCGTTACAGATGAAAGTGCAGGACTTGATAAATTCAAAGCAATCAATTTATCACGACCACCAAATGTCACCAACATCCCTATGCATAATCATGGTGGGGCTAAGGTTAATGCTGTTGAGAGCGGTGAACAGTTGAATCTAGTTTCAGATATTAGGGAGGTATAGACTCCCCTCCTGGTTGTAAAGGAGAGGTTATTTAAAGGACAAGTGTTTCCCGGTTGCGGATTTGACTGTGAAGAGTGTGTGGTTTCTCCCAATGGTTGCGACAAGTTGAAAGTTGGGCTTCTGGGTTTGATGGATGATGGTTCGCTGCAGTTTGACAAGGTGAACAACCAAAGTGACTGTATATCCATTGTGACAATATATTATACCCCTGTTGACATTCCGGAGCCTCCCCGGCCGGAGCCCTTCAATATAATGTTCCACAAGACGTAAGCCCTGTTACCATTACTGTTACTGGGCCTGTACCGTACAATGAGGATAAAGTCGTTCCCTAGCATTACGGCTCTGATGTTTATGTGTGAGGTGAGAAGGTGGAAGATAAACCAGTGACGATCAACCCTGTTGTTGTGAATGTTGGGGGTTTGGGTGGTTTTACTTGTAGTGGACATTTATTCACTCCACAAACTCTCCAGAAAAATACTGAAGCTGAAGCAGCTGCCAAAGCCAAGGGTAAGCAAGTAGCCACTGAAGAATTTGTGACTCCAGCCATTGAGTAGAGTGTATTTGAGAAAGAGGTGGAAGAGTTCATGAGAATTATAAAGAAAAGTGATTACAAAGTGGTGGAGCAATTGAATCAGAAACCATCCAAGATTTTTATCCTATCATTGCTGATGTGTTCAAAGGCACATAGAGAGGCTCTTCTAAAGGTATTATAGTTGGCTTACGTACCTCAAGAGATCACTGTCAATTAGCTGGAGGCAATGGTGGCCAATGTAAATGCTAGTCACGGGCTGGGGTTTACAGATAGAGATCTTATGTCTGAGGGGAGAAACCACAATAAGGATTTGCATATCACCATGGAATGCAAAGTTTCTATGTTGTCCCACATCTTGGTTGATATGGGTTCCTCTTTGAACGTGCTCCCGAAGAAAGTCCTAATGAAGTTGGATGTAGAGAGTATAATTCTTAGACCAAGTGATCTAGTTGTGAGGGCCATTGATGGTTCCAAGAGATCGATTTTTGGATAAGTGGAGCTGCCAGTGAAAATAGGGTCACATGTGTTCAAAAGTGATTTTCATGTCATGGACATCCAAACATCATACAGTTGTCTGTTAGGCCGCCCTTGGACTCATTCTGCAGGTTCTGTGACGTCTACTCTGCACCAAAAATTGAAATATGTGGTGGATGGTCAAATGGTCACCGTATGCGGGGAGGAGGACATTTTTGCTAGCCACTTTTCCACGTTTAAATACGTTGAAATGGATGGTGAGATCCAGGAAATGTTATGTCAGGCATTTGAGGTTGTGAATGTCAGTACAACCGCTCCTACTTCCACAATAAAGAGCAGTGAAAGGGTGGGGACTTCCATATCTTCTTACAAGCATTCTAAAGAGGTAGTGTAGTCAAGACAGGCCCAGGGCTAGGGCAAGCTGTTAGTGGTTGAGATGAAAGATGACAAATTAACCAGTGTTGGAATGATTGATCCAGACCGTGTGTGTGTTATGGATAAAGATGTTGACAGTGATTGCGATCTGGACAACTAGGTACGCCCATGCGTTCCTGGGAAGAGCTTTAGAACTGGTTTGTAGAGGACTTCGTCCAAGTCACTTGTCAGCCAGAGTAATTTTTCTTGTTTTCCCATTTATCATTTGCATACTAAGTCCTGCACTATGCCCAAGGTGTATGGATCCATTGTAGGGGCACCTTGCATTTTTATGCGATTAGTTTTATCATAAATAAAGGACATTTTTCATTCAAATTGTGTTCCCTGTCTTTCTTTTCAAATTTTTCACAAAAAACAATAAAAATGGCAATGTTTTTCTTCTTTTGTTTTGTCTTGTTGTTTTCATAAAAGCAGATTCTAAAATAAGCACATCACTTATGCAGAACCAGTCATTCGAATTTCTTTGATAACTCTTATGCTATGACCAAGTATGATTTCGATAATCCAATCTACCAAGATGATGAAGGGGTTGAGGAGGAATGTGAACTCCCTGAAGAATTGGCCAGTTTATTGAGACAGGAGGAAAGAGTGATTCAGCCTCACCAAGAAGAGATTGAGGTCATCGACATCGGAACGGAAGATGCAAAGAAGGAAATTAAGATTGGGGCCGGTCTGCATGCCGAAGTAAAAGAAGAGTTAATTGGCATGCTTCGAAAATATGTGGACATCTTTGCTTGGTCATATCAAGATATGTCAGGTTTAGATACGGACATTGTGATGCATAAGCTGCCACTGAGAGAAGACTGCCCTCCTGTTAAGAAAAAGCTTAGAAGAACTTGTCCTGACATGGCGATGAAGATTAAAGAAGAGGCTCAAAAGCAGTGGGACGCCGGGTTCCTTGCTGTAACTAGTTATTCATCCTGGGTAGTTAATATTGTGCCAGTACCAAAGAAGGACGACAAGGTCCAGATGTGCGCTGACTACTGGGATTTAAATAGAGCGAGCCCAAATTATGATTTCCCATTACCTCACATCGATGTATTGGTTGATAATACGACTCAATTCTTGGTATTCTCCTTCATAGATGGCTTCTCCGGTTATAACCAGATTAAGATGGCTCCGTAAGACATGGAGAAGACAATGTTCATTACCCCATGGGGTACGTTTTGCTACAAGGTCATGCCTTTTGGTTTGAAGAACGCCGGGGCAACCTATCAGCGGGCAATGGTGATCATGTTTCATTATATGATCAACAAAGAGATCGAATGTTATGTGGATGACATGATCGCCAAGTCCCTAGACAAAGAAGAGCATTTGGTTAACCTCAAGAAGTTGTTTGAACGACTGAAAAAGTATCGTCTGAGGTTAAATCCTAACAAGTGCACCTTTGTAAGTCAAAGAGGGATTAAGGTATATCCTGCAAAAGTCAAAGCAATATAGGATATGCCTGCACTGCGAACAGAAAAAGAAGTGCGTATCTTCCTGTGTAAATTGAACTACATTGCTCGGTTCATATCTCACTTCACAGCTACATGTGAGCCAATATTCAAATTGCTAAGAAAAGAGTAGGCGGTTAGGTGGAACAACGATTGTCAAAAGGCTTTTGAAAAGATTAAAGAATACTTGCAGGAACCTCCAATCCTGATGCCTCCGGTTCCAGGGAGGCCACTCGTCATGTACTTGACTGTTCTAGAAGGGTCAATGGGGTGTGTTTTAGTCCAACATGACGAATCTGGTCGAAAAAACCATGCAATATACTACCTTAGCAAAAAATTTACCGATTGTGAATCTCGTTATTCACTGCTCGAGAAGACTTGCTACGCTTTGGCATGGGCTTCTCGCTGATTGAGTAAGTACATGTTGACCCACACTGCCCTATTAATTTCATAGATGGATCCTGTCAAATACATTTTTGAGAAACCAACATTAACTAGAAGGGTTGCACGATGACAGATGGTGCTGAAAGAGTATGACATTCAATATACGTCCCATAAAGCCATCAAAGGAAGTGTACTTTCAGACTATATCGCACAGCAACCTCTTGAGGATGATTATCAGCCAATGAAATTTGACTTCCCTGATGAGGACATCGTGTACCTCAAAGCAAAAGATTGTGAGGAACCACTTCTAGAGGAGGGGCCAGACCCTGAATCCAAATGGAAGTTGATGTTTGCTGGGGCAGTCAATATAAATGGACGCGGAGTTGGTGTTATTCTAATTACTCCTGAAGATGTTCACTTTCCCTTCGTTGTCAGAATTACTTTTGGCTGCACCAACAATGAAGTGGAATACGAGGCGTGCATTATGGGAATTGAGGAGGCTGTTAATCTTAGGATTAAGACCCTCGACATATTCGGGGACTCAGCCCTCGTAATTAATCAAATTACCGGCAAGTGGTTTACACACAAAGATCATTTAATTCCTTACAAGGATTATGCCAGAAGAATGTTGACGTTCTTCACAACAGTTAAGCTTCAGTATATATCACGCGATGAAAATCAATTTGCCGATGCATTGGCTATGCTCTATTCGTCTATTAAAGTGATATGTTGGAATTATTTTCCCAGAATTGACATCTCTAGGCTTGATGTTCCTGCTTATGTTTTCTCCGTGGACGCAGTATCTGATGAGAAGCATTGGTATTATGACATTAAACACTTCCTGGAAAGTAAAAAGTATCCGGTTTGGCATCTTTCAATGACAAGAAGACCTTGAGGCGACTTGTTGTTAGTTTCTTCTTAAACACCGACGGTGTTCTGTATAAGAGAAACTTTGACATGGTTTTGCTTAGATGTGTGGATAGGCAGGAAGCAAACATTTTAATGCAGGAAGTCCACAAGGGATCTTTTGGTACCTATGCAGGGGGACATGCAATGGCAAAGAAGTTATTGAGATCAGGGTATTACTGACTAACAATGGATGCAGAATGTTGTTCATACGCCCGAAAATGTCACAAATGTCATATTTATGTAGACAAAGTGCATGTTCCTCCAAGCCCGCTCAACGTCATTTCATCTCCTTGGCCCTTTTCCATGTGGGGCATTGACATGATCGGAAAAATAGAGCCTACTGCTTCGAACGACCATCGTTTCATATTGGTCGCAATCGATTACTTCACCAAATGGGTCGAGGTAGCGTCTTATGCCAACGTCACCAGACAGGTGGTGGCCAGATTTCTGAAGAAAGATATCATCTGCAGATATGGAGTTCCTGAGCGAATCATTACTGATAATGGTTCCAATCTGAACAATAAGATGATGTCTGAGTTGTTTCGGGACATCAAAATCCAACACCATAATTCTTCTCCTTACCGGACAAAGATGAATGGCACGGTTGAGGCAGCAAACAAGAATATTAAGAAGATTGTGCAGAAAATGGTTGTCACCTATAAAGATTGCCATGAGATGTTATCGTTCGCACTGCATGGGTACCGTACGTCAGTCAGGACGTCTACCCGGGCAATTCCATTTTCTTTGGTATATGGTATGGAGGCAGTTTTATCAATTGAAGTGGAAATTCCTTCTTTGCGTGTGACGATAGATGTTAAGCTTGAAGAGGCTAAATGAGTGCGTGCCCGATACAACCAGTTATGCTTAATTGAGGAAAAGAGATTAGCAATTGTATGTCATGGTCAGCTTTATCATAGGAGAATGAAGTGGGCATTCGATCAGTGAGTACGCACTCGGTAGTATCAAGTTGGAGAGCTTGTACTCAAAAGAATCATTCCTCCAGGTTCATATTATGGAAATAAATAAATAAAATGTACACCCGCTGAGTTGAAAAGTCGCATTGGACTACTCAGGAAATAAAGGATATCCCGGTGGATTGAAAACCCGAAAGGGCGGTCCACTCAAAATAAGGGAATAAGAGAATGACCGCGATCTGGGTAATCTGTACCATATCATCATCTCAGTTAACATGGAAATCTCAGAAGGGTAGGAATCAGTCCAATCGTCTTCTTCAGAAATCAAAGGCAGGAACGGAAAATCTTGAAGACATACTGGTCATAGCGGAAAGGAAACTCATTGGAATTCCATGCACATTGCCATTAGGATAGTTTCTTTTCTCAATTTACAGTGATTACCTCTTTCTAAGTGATTGCTTCCTGATGTAAATTTTCGCCTATTCACAGGCTCATCAATAAAGCAATATTCAGTAAAAAAAGCTTTAGCTTTTTTTTTTATTTTACTTGGTTTGTTTGCAAAAATGTCCTGAATTTTTTATAAAAGAATATTGCATTTAAACTTGGTGGTTTTATAAATGATGTGCATAGGGAAAACATTTAAAATCACTTTGAACGTCATGTGACATGGGATGATAAACTCGTACCATGCAATTTCCTGGGGAACATGTGTGTACTTTGTTGTTGCAGGATTGCAGCCAACAAGTAGATGTTACCAGACAACATTTTCCAAGAAGAGTGTTTCTCCCCAGTCAGAGACAGTTTTCATTTCCTACTTCCAACAGGAAGATAGTCCACAGCATCCTCAGTAAAATGTGAGAAAGAACATTCCCCAGTTGAGTCAAAGCAGGCGAAGTTCCCGACAAAACTTTGAGATCATTTAAACGGTTATCTTCCCCAAGTGGGGTCTTCATTCCCAGCAAGCAGTTGAATGCATTGTCTCCGCACAGAGTTAGAATTGTCAGAATTTTATCCCTAGCCAGGTCTTGAAAGTTTGTTTCCCCAGCCGAGGCGGAAGATTGTTATTCCCCACAGAGTTTCATGACCGGAAATCAACCGTCATTGAAATATTCCTCGGTGAGGTCGCCAATTTATTTTTGGCTAGTGTAACACAGTAATGCAGACAGTGTTACCAGTCCTCAGTTAAGAACAAGTATTGTAAGAATATCTTGATGTCTATTTTTCAGCAGAACATTAGTCAGAATGTTCTCATCCTCAACAGAGTTACAAACAGTATTTTCCCTTGCATAGTTGTTACTCTCCTCAACAAATCTTGTGTTGATTCGCGTTGTCCAGTGTCAACGGACTCCTTTTACTCAATTCAAATTGTCCAGTGTCAACGGAATCCTCTTATTCATCTCTTTGTCCCGTGTCAACGGACCTAGGTTTGAAGTCCTGACGGTAAAAATCGTCGAAATTTTTCTTTAGAATCGTAAGAGCATGTTAAGATGTGGAATATAATTAGGTTCATTCCAACGCAATTAAGGCGAGATCCTGACAGTGGGTTGATATTGTCAAAATAGTGCAAAGGATCGTAAGCGCATGTTAAGATGCGGATTCTCCAAGATGTACGTGTTCACCATATTCTCCAAGATGTACGTGTTCACCGTATATCCCCAAATTTATGTCTAACAAGGGGGAGAACAACAACAACAATGTATGATGCTGTTTAGTTATTAATGAAAAAAATCTTCTGTTTGCTTCTGAACTGAATCAGTGTGTTTTAATGAAAATTTCTGTTGCAACAAATCTGAATACATGTATGTTTGAGGGGGAGTAAACTCACACATGACTCAACAGAAAAGAACTGCTATACTCTGATAAAAGAACTTCTGCTTCACTCTGATAACCAGAAAGATATGTTAGCCAAAAATTAGCCAAAGGGGGAGTTTGTAGATGTTTAGAATTGACAGAATTTTTGACCAACAAGAAATGTTGAATTCAGTTCAGAATGTCCTATCAGATGTTGGGACATTATCAAACAGAGTATAAGAACTTAATTCAGGATGTCACACCATATGTTGGGACATTGTGTTAATGATTTAAGTTCAGTTTTTCAGGATGTCCCAACAGATGTTGTGACATCTCAAACCTGCTACCAGAATTAATTAATTACTAACTGACCTGAGTAATTTAAGGAAAGTTATCTGGAATTAATTATGGATGGACAAAAACATAATAAGGCGCATCTGTAGGGAGTGTTGTTATGAGACTTCAGCATAATCAGAAGAACTAAATCACCTAGAATCTAGGAAGTAACAAACCCTAATTCAAGGTGGAAGCTGCATGCATTTTAGGACTGGATTAACCTACAGAAAGCCCAAAATCCATACACCTATTTACGCAACAGAATATCTCAGAATTGAGTACGAATTTCAGAAGACAAAATAGGGTGTTGTGTGTTTTAATAGCAGGTTGTTTTTATTGTACCACTTTATGAGCTTTTAAGCAAAAGTGTATGTGTGACTTGATTGAAACTGTGAAGTAAGATCAAGCTGTTTTGTTTGAAGTATGACTTCAATTTTATTAAACTTGTAAACAAGATCACTGTGTGATTGAGGGGGAGTGAGTTGGTACTCATATCTAAGTTGTGTCTTAGGTAGAAATTGCATTGGGTAGATATTAAGTGAAAGATTAAACTGGGTGGTTTAAGTCTAGAATTAATATTACTTATAGTGGATTTCCTCCTGGCTTGGTAGCCTCCAGATGTAAGTTTGGTTATACACTGATCTGGGTTAACAAACTACTGTGTTGTTTAATTTTCTTGCACTTTAAGTTTTGGTTAAATTTGTCAAGTGTTGAAACATCTCATTCGACATCTCATACCTGATCACAGAATTTCAATTGGCATCAGAGCAGGCACCCTGCCTGTTTATACTGGGTGAGATCTAGGGAATACAAATTCTGGAAACATGGACAGAGATATAGGATCAGTAAATAGACCACCTATACTGGATGGATCTAATTATGACTACTGGAAGCCAAGAATGATTGCATTCTTAAGATCACTTGACAACAGGGCCTGGAGAGCAGTCAACATTGGATGGGAACATCCTGTCCAAGACACCAAAGATGGAGCAAAAGTGTTGAAACCTGAAGAAGAATGGAGTAAGGAGGAAGAAGATTCAGCACTAGGCAACTCCAAGGCCTTAAATGCTTTATTCAATGGCATTGATAGGAACATCTTTAGACTTGTGCATCACTGTGAGCTGGCCAAAGATGTTTAGGACACTCTCAAAACAACTCATGAAGGAACATCAAAGGTAAAGATGTCAAGACTTCAACTTCTCACCACCAAGTTTGAAAACTTGAGAATGAAGGAAGATGAGACAATTCATGAATTTTACATGAACATCTTAGAAATAGCCAATACTTCTGGAGCCTTGGGAGAAAAGATGACTGATGAAAAGCTTGTAAGAAAGTTTCTCAGATCTTTGCCAAAAAGATTTGACATGAAAGTCACAGCAATAGAAGAAGCTCAAGACATATGCACAATGAAAGTTGAAGAGCTCATTGGTTCCCTTCAAACATTTGAGTTGGGAATGAATGACACAAATGTAAAGAAGAACAAAAGCATAACCTTAGTGACAAATACTGATGAAGAAGAAGATGATGAATCAGAAACTGGTGAAAGCTTATCAGACAACATTGCTATGCTTGGAAGACAATTCAAAAAGATTCTCAGAAAGATGGAAGACAAATCCAAACCCAGTGGAAGATACACAAACTCTTCTAAGAACAAAAGACCTTATGATGCTAATAGAAGGTCAAATTATGATGAAAAGACCAGTCAAGAAAAAGGAATTAAATGCCATGGATGTGAAGGATATGGACACATCAGGAATGAATGTCCTACCTACTTAAAAAGGCAAAAGAAAGGACTCTCTGTAACCTGGTCTGATGAAGACTCAAGAGGTCATTCAGAAGAAGAATCAGCTAGGCATATCACTGCTCTAGCTGGATTATGTGAATCTGAAAGTGAATCCAGTGATGGGAAGCTTACTTTTGAAGAACTTGAGCAATCATACAGAGAACTATTCAAAAGAAGCACTGAAATATGCAGTGAGAGTATAAAGCTAAAGAAGCAGATTAAGGCACTAAAGGATGAAAAAGCAAGTGATCTAGAGATCATTGACACCTTGAAAAGTGAAGTAAGTCTTCTCAACTCCAAGTTGGAACACATGTCCAAATCTGTTAGAATGCTGAACAGTAGCTCAAGTACACTGGATGTTATTCTCAACAACAATAAGCATTCGGGGGATAAAAGTGGACTGGGATTTAACAGAGTTCATAAGGATGAAGCTAGCTCTAGCAAAACTACTTCAAAGTCCATACAGTCAAACAAGATGTCCCAACAGATGCTTCAACATCATGAAAAGAACACAAAGTCAAACATAATGTTCCAACAGATGTCTCAACATTCTGAAAAGAACATAATGAAGAAGAAGTATCAAAGATGGAGATGTCATCATTGTGGAAGATTTGGACATATCAAACCTCATTGTTATAAGTTGCATGGATATCCAAATCAGATGTATAAGCAACCTCCTAAGCAGAAGATAGAAGTCACCAAGAAAGTGCTGCATAGACATCAAAGAGATCAACAACCCCCTAAGCAGAAGACAGAGGTCATCAAGAAGGTATGGAGACCAAAAGCTAGTCTTCATGATGATCAAAGCTACATGCCCAAGAACAAGATCAACAAACAACCTTGGAGCTCTACTGATGAACAATACACAGGGCAGAGGTATCAAAAGAAATCTCAACTCAAATGGTCAAAGAAAGGTGTTGCATATATAGCTCATACATCACTAAGAGTATCAGCTAAAGAAGACTGGTACTTTGACAGTGGATGTTCAAGACACATGACTGGATTGAAGAATCTGCTAGTAGACTTAAAGTCATATTCATCCAGATATGTAACCTTTGGAGATGGAGCTAAAGGAGAAATCAAGGGAGTTGGGACCTTGGACTGTCCAGATGTACCAAGACTAGATGATGTGCTGCTGGTTAAAGGTTTAACTGCTAACCTGATCAGCATAAGTCAATTATGTGATCAAGGGTACAGTGTAAACTTTACCAAAACTGAATGCATAGTGTCTAACAAAGAACAAAAGGTTGTCATGAAAGGAGCCAGATCTAAAGACAACTGTTACATGTGGGAACCTCAAGACTTCAGTCTCACTTCAACTTGCTCTTTAGCTAAAGAAGAAGAAGTGAAACTATGGCACCAAAGACTAGGTCATCTTCATTTCAGAGGCATAAAGAAAATCATATCTATGGATGCTGTGAGAGGTATTCCTAAACTGAAGATTGATGATGGCAAAATATGTGGTGAATGTCAAATAGGCAAGCAAACCAAGATGTCCCATCCAAAGCTCCAACATCTGACAACTTCCAAAGTTTTGGAACTATTGCATATGGATCTTATGGGACCTATGCAGGTTGAGAGCCTTGGTGGTAAGAGGTATGCCTATGTGGTGGTTGATGACTTTTCAAGGTATACATGGATAAATTTCATCAAAGAAAAGTCTGATGTATTTGATGTATTCAAAGACTTATGCCAAAGAATACAAAGGGAAAAAGCCAGCTGTGTGATCAGAATAAGAAGTGATCATGGAAAAGAATTTGAGAACCAAAAATTCTTAGATTTCTGTTCTTCAGAAGGAATCAATCATGAATACTCTTCACCAATCACTTCTCAACAGAATGGGATTGTTGAGAGGAAGAATAGAACTATTCAAGAATCAGCAAGAGCTATGATCCATGCTAAAAAGTTACCTTTGTACTTCTGGGCTGAAGCTATGAACACAGCTTGTTACATCCATAACAGAGTTACTCTAAGGAAAGGAACTTTGTCCACAATCTATGAAGTCTGGAAGGGCAGAAAACCCACAGTTAAGTACTTCCATGTGTTTGGAAGTAACTGTTATATTCTGGCAGATAGGGAGCAAAGAAGAAAAATGGATCCTAAAAGTGATGAAGGGATTTTTCTTGGATACTCTATAAACAGCAGAGCATATAGAGTATTTAATTCTAGAACCAAGGTTATCATGGAATCCATAAATGTGATAATTGATGATGCTCCTACAGATGTTCCAGAAGATGTTGGAACATCTGCTGATATCAAAACTGAAGCTGAAGAAAAGAGTGATCATTCTGACTTCACTCAAACTGATGCAAGGACAGAACAATCCAGCAAACCTCCCTCCATCACAATCCAGAAGGATCATCCCAAAGATTTGATAATTGGTGATCCCAACAGAGGTGTAAGCACTAGATCAAGAGAAGTGATTTCAGGTTCCTGTTTTGTCTCTAAAATAGAACCTAAAAACATCAAGGAAGCTCTTACTGATGAATACTGGATTTGTGCTATGCAAGAGGAATTAGGTCAATTCACAAGGAATGAAGTGTGGAATCTTGTTCCTAGACCTGATGACATAAATGTGATTGGAACTAAATGGGTGTATAAGAACAAGTCAAATGAGAAAGGAGTTGTTACAAAGAACAAAGCTAGACTTGTAGCTCAAGGATACACACAAATTGAAGGAGTAGACTTTGATGAAACCTTTGTACCAGTATCAAGGCTTGAATCAATCAGACTACTTTTGGGAATTGCTTGTATCTTAAAGTTCAAGCTATTTCAAATGGATGTGAAAAGTGCCTTTTTAAATGGTTATCTTAATGAAGAGGTATATGTAGAACAGCCTAAAGGTTTTGTTGATCCAAGCTGTCCAAATCATGTATACAAACTAAAGAAGGCTCTTTATGGTCTGAAGCAAGCTCCAAGAGCATGGTATGAAAGGCTGACTACTTTTCTTATCAAGCAAGGGTACAGGAAAGATGGAATTGACAAAACCTTGTTTGTTAAAGATGAAGATGGAAATGTCATGATTGCTCAAATATATGTAGATGACATTGTCTTTGGTGGGATGTCAGACAAGATGGTTAAACATTTTGTCAATCAGATGGAATCTGAATTTGAAATGAGCCTAGTAGGAGAATTAACCTACTTTCTTGGACTGCAAATAAAGCAAATGGAGGACTCCATGTTCATTTCCCAAAGCAAGTATGCTAAGAACATAGTTAAGAAATTTGGGATGGACAGTGCTACTCATAAGAGAACTCCTGCCCCCACACATTTAAAGCTGACTAAAGATGACAAGGGTGAGAATGTAGATCAAAGCCTATACAGAAGTATGATTGGAAGCTTGTTATATCTGACTTCTAGCAGACCAGACATAGCATTTGCAGTAGGTGTATGTGCAAGATATCAAGCTGATCCAAAAGTTAGTCATCTTAATCAAGTCAAGAGAATTCTGAAATATGTTAATGGTACTTGTGACTATGGCATAATGTACTTTCATGGATGCAAACCAATTCTCACTGGCTTCTGTGATGCTGATTAGGCTGGAAGTGCTGATGACAGAAAAAGCACTTCAGGAGGATGCTTATTTCTAGGAAACAATTTGATTTCTTGGTTCAGTAAGAAACAAAATTGTGTATCCTTATCTACTGCTGAAGCTGAATATATAGCAGCTGGAAGCAGTTGTTCACAGTTGGTTTGGATGAAGCAAATGCTCACTGAGTACAATGTCCCACAAGATGTCATGACATTGTACTGTGACAACTTAAGTGCAATTAACATATCAAAGAATCCTATCCAACATAGCAGGACCAAGCATATTGATATCAGACATCATTTCATCAGAGATCTTGTAGAAGAGAAAGTGATTTCATTGGAACATGTAGCTACAAATCTGCAGTTTGCTGATATATTTACCAAAGCCTTGGATGCTACTCAATTTGAAAACTTAAGGGGTAAATTGGGAATCTGCTTATGTGAAATTTAGCAGTTATGGAGATGTGCCAACATGTCATATGACATTGTGTGGCATAAGCACCAGATGGCAACACCAGTCTGGTCAAGCACCTTGGGTATTCCTCTCCTAAAAATTCTCCAAGTAACGGCTACTTATAAAATATCAGCTTGCTTTCAGCTATCCATATTCTCATCATACTCTCAAAAACGAATTGCATTCTCTAACTGTTTTTCAGAACTCATCAAACCTAAAACTCTCCATCCACCTCCTTCGAAAATGTCTCAAAACCCTAACATTTCTGAAGAAATCCTCAACAAGGAAGATGTGGTGCATGCAACCCCCATTTCTGTGGTACCCATGGATTCAACTCCAATGGACGAAATCAGAGGAAGTGTTCCTCTTGCTAAAAAGCCAAGAACTCCAAAAAGAACAAAAGATCAAGTTTTCAGCAAGTCCAAAGGCATACCTTCACCAGCAAACATCACTCCAAAAGCTTCTGAATACGTGGATGATTCCATAAAGGAGTTGGTAAACAAGATCCTATCTGAGAAAAGAGTGGTAAGTGGCATTTCTATCCCTCTGAACACCATGCCAGCTCCACAAGAAGATCAACAAACTCAGGCTGAAAAGGACACTCCTGCTCAACAGGATGTCCCAATAGATGTTGAAGCATCTGAAGACCAGCAAAAGATCTCATCTGATACTGCTGATGATACATCTGAGGATCAGAAAAGGCCTCCACTGATAGTGATGAGGTAGCATCTGAGGACCAGCACAAGGCCTCCACTGAAGAGCACATCTCTGTTGATCCACCAGCTGAAGAGGAGACTGCTCAACCTCCTCCTGTTGTGAACCTAGAGCATGATTCTGATACAGAAATCATTGCTTCTGTAAACCCTAGCATAGCCAAAAGGCTTAGGACTAGGAAAGAAAAGATGAATGCAGGACATGCAATTCCTGAGAAGAAGCAAGCTACACCAAAGAAGGACAAATCTAAAGTTGTATTTGGTCCTACAAAACAATGGAGCAAGGTGCAAACACAAAAGAGGAAAGCTATCACTCCTCCAGATTCAGATGTTGAAGAAGATGTCCCAACATCTCCTCCAAAGAAGAAACCAGCACCCTCAAGGTCATCAATTGCTGTTCCAGAAGCTCCCTTGGACAACATCTCCTTTCATCATGTTTCAAGTGTGAATAGATGGAAGTTTGTTTATCAAAGAAGGGTAGCACTTGAAAGAGAGCTGAGCAGTAATGCACTTGAGTGCACAGAGTTAATTGATCTCATCTCTTCTGCTGGCCTTTTCAAAACTGTCTCCAACTTCTCTCCTTGCTATGAGCTGCTGGTCAAGGAATTCATAGTCAATCTCCAAGAAGATTGTGCTAATGGTAAGTCTGCTGACTTTAGGAAAGTATATGTAAGAGGAAGGTGTGTAGAATTCTCTCCTAGGGTTATCAACCACTACCTTGGAAGAGAATCTGATGGCCCAAATGAATTAGGAAAAACTGATAACCAGGTTTGCAAGGTTATTACTGCTAACCAGGTCAAGGCTTGGCCAGTTAAAGGGAAGCTCTCAGTTAGCATGCTGACAAGGAAATATGCCATGCTGAATAGGATTGGTACAGCAAACTGGGTACCTACCAATCATACATCCTCAATATCAACTGGATTGGGCAGGTTCATATTTTCTATAGGCACCCAAACAAAGCTGGATTATGGAGCTTATATCTTTGATCAGACATTGAAGCATGCTGGATCATCTGCAACAAAGCTGCCAATTGCCTTCCCTTCCTTGCTGTGTGGAATAATACTGAGTCAGTATCCTGGTATCCTCACTGAGAAGGACACAATTTGAAAAAGAGAAAGCCCTCTGGCCTTCCACTACAAGCTGTTCCTGAGTCATCATGCAGCTAATGTTGAAGCACCCTCTGGGACATCTGCTGGTCCTTCAAAGGCAAAGTCTCTAATCTCCAAAGCTGCATTGATTGCTGAACTGAAGAGCACTTGCAAAGAACTGGATGCAAGGAAGCAGAAGCTTGAGGAGATTATCCAAAGGCTGGAGATTGAAGAAAGTGCTCAGAAAGCTGCTACTTCTGATGAGGAGACTGAGGAAGATGAAGAAACTGACTATGAGGAGTCTGAGTGAAAAACTGTATGTGAGGAAAAATGTAATGACTGCTGCATTGTAATTTTGATTTAGTAACTTTGGCCCCAAATTTATGTCTAACAAGGGGGAGAACAAAAACAACAATGTATGATGCTGTTTAGTTATTAATGAAAAAAATCTTTTGTTTGCTTCTGAACTGAATCAGTGTGTTTTAATGAAAATTTCTGTTGCAACAAATCTGAATACATGTATGTTTGAGGGGGAGTAAACTCACACATGACTCAACAGAAAAGAACTGTTATACTCTGATAAAAGAACTTCTGCTGCACTCTGATAACCAGAAAAATATGTTAGCCAAAAATTAGCCAAATGGGGAGTTTGTAGATGTTTAGAATTGGCAGAATTTTTGACCAACAAGAAATGTTGAATTCAGTTCAGAATGTCCTATCAGATGTTGGGACATTATCAAACAAAGTATAAGAACTTAATTCAGGATGTCACACCAGATGTTGGGACATTGTGTTAATGATTTAAGTTCAGTTTTTCAGGATGTCCCAACAGATGTTGTGACATCTCAAACCTGCTACCAGAATTAATTAATGACTAACTGACCTGAGTAATTTAAGGAAAGTTATCTGGAATTAATTATGGATGGACAAAAACATAATAAGGCGCATATGTAGGGAGTGTTGTTATGAGACTTCAGCATAATCAGAAGAACTAAATCACCTAGAATCTAGGAAGTAACAAACCCTAATTCAAGGTGGAAGCTGCATGCGTTTTAGGACTGGATTAACCTACAGAAAGCCCAAAATCCATACACCTATTTAAGCAACAGAATATCTCAGAATTGAGTACGAATTTCAGAAGACAAAATAGGGTGTTGTGTGTTTTAATAGCAGGTTGTTTTTATTGTACCACTTTATGAGCTTTTAAGCAAAAGTGTATGTGTGACTTGATTGAAACTGTGAAGTAAGATCAAGCTGTTTTGTTTGAAGTATGACTTCAATTTTATTAAACTTGTAAACAAGATCATTGTGTGATTAAGGGGGAGTGAGTTGGTACTCATATCTAAGTTGTGTCTTAGGTAGAAATTGCATTGGGTAGATATTAAGTGAAAGATTAAACTGGGTGGTTTAAGTCTAGAATTAATATTACTTATAGTGGATTTCCTCCTGGCTTGGTAGCCTCCAGATGTAAGTGTGGTTATACACTGAACTGGGTTAACAAACTACTGTGTTGTTTAATTTTCTTGCACATTAAGTTTTGGTTAAATTTGTCAAGTGTTGGAACATCTCATTCGACATCTCATACCTGATCATATAATTGCAAGTTGCAAAGTCCATTGTCGTTGTGGCAAGCCAGTAGTCTCCTGGCGTCGTTCAAAAGACATTTCTTTGGATCTTGAGTTACTTTTCACCTTGCCAGGGTTTGCAGGAGTTCTCCTTTATTTGGGCTTATTTCCCAGTTCCTTTCTTTTGCATAATGCAAATTTCTGGGTTATTTTGGTATTCAACCACAGTTCATCTCGAACGATCGACAACAGAAGCTCTCGTCCTTTTCAGATTAATAAATGCTTGAATAGGGGCAGCTGTAATACCCCAAAACTTGACCACTCTTTTCCCCATCATTTTCATATCATGTAGCATATCATGTTGTTTGCATATCCAAGCATATGGCATAGAAAAATGAAGCATGACATCCATAGGTGCTAGCATAGGGCACATGATCAATCATCTGGCAAAGCAATGATCATTCAAGGATAAGATGAGATCCAAGTGGTCTTTCAAGAAGCCCACAAGGTTTCCTCATATCTTTTACAAGCTCAAAGTTATCCACAAAACCCTAGAAGGGTGAAGCATCATCAGAAGCTCAGCAGTGCAACATGCTCATACACAGATAACCCTAATTAGGGTTTTGCCTAAGATCAAGAAATTATCATTGTTTTGACCAATTCTTTTGGTCAAAGGCTTTCATATGATATATAAGGCCTATGTATGACATTTGATGCAAAAATTCATTGAGGAAGTCGGTTATTTCTTCGGTTAGTTGTGAATGAAGAAATTGGTCAATTGTGCATCTGAAAAATCAACTGTTGGATTTCAAGGCCTCTGTCGCTCCCTTGAAAAGACACCAGGGTCCCAAGGTGCAGACGCGAATGGTCGATGAAAAGATAAAATGAAAATGAATTGAATAGAGTCGCCAGCTAGGCATTTTTATCCCAAAGGAAAGGTAATGTTGCATAAACCTAGAAAGAGATGGATAAGACGGTTGCGAACCAGAGAAACTGAGAAAGGGAGTTGGTTACAACCTGGGAAGGTATTAGCACCCAGATTGTCTATCATACTCGACGGGATCCACTCTTACAAGATTGTGTTTAAAAGGGTAGTGTATGTGCTATCTGTGTGCAAAAGCTAGGAATGAATGTACAGGTGTCAGTGCAAAGGGTGAATTGCTCAGGAACTAAGGCTTTTAAAGAATGTTGAAAGAGGGGGAAGACACAGAGACGTTTGTTCGATAACTGTTAAGTTTTGCCTACGTATCCTCGCGTGCAATGAGGAAGTCAGAACACCGTAGTTCGACTCAAAGAGACTGGAAAAGATTGATTGTGAACTGCTTGCTTGCATATGCTCAAGTGTATGACCCGTCTGGCTCGAGTGCTAACTGTCTTGCATTAGAAGGAAGAAGCAAGTTCTCGTTTGTGAATGAGTGTGATGAGAAAAGAATCCCGAAGGAGATGATTATTGTTTGTTTTTGTGTTTTGAGTTTTGTTATTGTTTTTTATGTTTTGCATAAGTTAATGAGCTTAAGCCTAAATCAAAGGTTGTAAACTCATTATATCCTCCCTGATTAGGGATAATGAGCCTACTTAAGTATGAGATAAGCATCTCAACTTAATTACCATGATGATGTAGGATTAAGATCATTAACCTACTTGTGATTAGTTAGATGTTTTTGGGTTTTTTTTAGTGTTAAGTAATGAGTTTAATCTCTAATCGCAGATTAGTGAACTCATTACACCATCCTAATAGAAGGATAGTAGATGAGAACACTTAAGCTGAGGAAGATACCTCAACTTAATCCATGGTTAGGGACTAAATTCATTATATTACAAGCCTTTATTAAAATGATTTTAATTAAAGGATGAGGTTAAGAAGTTAATTTTATGGTTTGTAAGACAACTTGAGGGGGACTTGCCCATTAAACACTAGGGTTAGTCCCTCTTAACCATAAGGAAGAGATAGAACCCTAATGTAAGGCCCAAGTTACAAGATAAAGCCTTGGTAATTATTAATGTGATTTGATTAAGAGGTGTACACAAATTAAAGGTTTAACACTTAGGATTAAAATTATACACTCCATCCTAAGAGAAGGATGCAGGCATAACCCTAATTCCAAAGTCCTAAAACTTTAAGAGTTTAGTATCTGATTATTGGGATGAGAAGAGAGACTCAAGGAGACTCAAAGGTAAAAGTCTAAGGGGAACTATACACAACCCTAAAAGTTATCATGCTTTGATGTCCTATGGTTTGTTAGGCTTAAGAGAAAAGATCTTCAAGGCCACCAATGGAAGAAGCGGATGAAAAGAGAAGGAAGAAGAAGAATAAGTTACTTACTTCCTGGAGAAGATAAGTAACTTAAAAGAAAAAAAGTGAGAAAGATGGAACACAAGTGAACAATTTCACTTCAAAGACATGTAAATATGCATATGAATGAGAAGATATGGTAAGTGGAGGCAAATCCACCTCCCAAATATCTTACCAAAAGTTCCTGAAATGTTAGCATGAATGCATAAGGTATAAAGCATAAAGAAATAAATTTAAATGAGATGTAAAGACCAAAGTCAGAAGTGATTATGCAATGCAAATGACATATGAGATGATTCAAAGTCATACAATATGCATATGAATGTTCATACAAAGATGAGGTGCAAGGAAGCATGCTTAGAAACTTGAAAACACTTGGATGTTTATGAAATGAAATGATTGCAACACATGGCAAATGGATGAAGAAATGATCAAGCAATGTTCTAACATGTCCTAAGATGTCAAAGATGACATATGAATGCTTGAAATGTCATGGCAAGTTCACATGATGATGATATGCAAAGGAGAATGCAAATGAAGATGCAAAATTAGGGTTTTAAGACAACATGAGATGCATATGATCAAAACAAAAGCATTCACCATGATAAAAAATTGAAATTTAACTCAAACAAACCCCAAACCAATATAAGGTCACACCCCAAAGGAGAAGGTCAGAAGCTAATCCTATTGAAAGTTATGAATTTCCTAAGTTTGCTAGGTTTTTTGGGTGATTCTCAAAGGAAAATGAAAATCAATTTGAAAATGAAATATAAATTCATGTGGAAAATAACGTAGAAATCAAATGCAATATGTGAAACAATTCAAAAAGAATCAAGTTCAAACTCTTCATGGTTAGGCAAAAATGAATTTTTCAAATTAGGGTTAAAAAATGTGATTTTAAAGAACCCTAATTCAAAGAAAATTGTGAAATTATGATCAAACCTAAAAAGAAATTTGTATGAAGAGTTTGAAAATGTTTCTAAATGTATTGGAATGGTTCACGATTTTTTGGTGATTTTTAGAAACTTAAATGTATTTTTAATTAATTAAAATCCATTAATTAATTAAAAATAACATTTAAATATTTTAAAAATACTTTTTAAATGAAAAAAATAAATAAAAATCATTTTTGGGTTGAGAAAAATATTTGGATCAAAAATGAAATAGGAAATATTTTTGTGATGTTTTTAACTATTTTAAATAAATTATGCAAAAGAAATAAAATAAAATAAAATAAAAATGGATTAAACGGGAAGTCAATTGATCCAGTGGCCCAAATTTGAATAAAAAGAGAGGGAATTGATTGGCGCGCGTTTGTGTGGCTAGGATTCAATCTGGCATTTTTTAAAATTAAACCTAATTAATTAAACTAATTAATCTGATTAGGGTTTTAATGAACACATCCAGACCCTTCATTCACGCGCTAAACTTAATCCTACGGCCCACATTCAAACTGACCCCCTAAACCCTAATTAGTGCCCTAATGATTTTTAGGTGACCGGAGCTAGCTCCGGTCATCTTCTCCGGCAGGCCATTTACCCTAACTTCTTCGCTAGGCTAAATTCAACTCTCTAAAGCTCCAGAAATGATCCCCTAACATCCCTAAACATGAATCCAGTATCAAATAACATTTATCACTCAAGAAAATCATGATTCGAAGCAAAACGGAAAAACATTCAAAACTTTCAGAAGTTCAATACATGCTTGATTCTTAACCATTTTCAAAAGTAAGCATGTCAGGATGATCAGTGCATCATGTAGAAGCATTTAAGAACTTAAAATAAGAGTTCTAGAAAAATTGTTCTTCATGGTTTCCTGAGATGAAGCTTTCAATTCCTGAGCTTTCTGGCCTCTTTCTTGGTTCAAACCACTCCCAATGAGCTCCCTGATGATGATGAGGAGCATAGAGTAAGCTTGTGATGGCTATTTTGAAGTGTATAGTTCTGGTTTTGCAGAAATCTTGTTTTGGTTTAGGGAGCTTTCAGGCCATGGGAGTGGGTGATTTGTGATCTATGAGTGATTTGAAGATGATTGGTGAAGTTTGTTTTGAAGTTTGATGGCTGTGTTTTGAGTTTCGAAGAGATGAAGCTCTATGGTGATTTTTGGGATTCTGAGTTGTGGGATGATTTTGGCTCCAAGATGTTATGAAATGAGGTCTATGAGGCATGTATGTGAAGTCTTGATTGGTCAGAAGAGTGGTTGTGGCTCAGCTTGATTGGTATGGGAGGTTTTGCCAAAAAGTCAAATTTGTGTACTTGGAGGTATGGGCCATGGCAGAGCTGGCTTTTTGGGGTGTCTGGCCTCAGCAAGATTCATGGAGAGCCATAGAATCAAAGTTATGCAGCTGGCACAAGTGGATGAAAGGATCCAAGGCATTTTGCAACATTCCCTCTTTGAACTTTCTTGAGAAATTGTCCATGAAAAATTATGATGCAAGGCTCAATTCTGGTCTAGGCAAGGTGTATGTACATATTATGTCACATTTGGGCACATTAGAAGTCATTTGAGTGCTTGGAAACCAAAAATGCACATTTGCCTCTTTGACATGAAACTTGAAATTATGTGATTTTTGCCAACTTTGAAAGGCCATATTGTAAACACCCCAAATTTACCCTCACTCATTTCACCATGGCTTGTGATTCTCTTCGTATTGCATAAGTTCAATCATATCATCTCATATTGCATTTTTGCTTCACTGCATTGATTCAAAGTCATCTGCATCTAGGGTTTGTGACCTGAGCAATCCAAGGGCCATATGAGCCACTCCAAGGGTCTCCAATCATCTCAAGAGGGTCCATGTATGTTCAAGCATCATATTATATCCTCCCAAGATCAAGAAAGTCAGATAATCACAAGAACTGAGGAAGGTGTGGAGGCAGAGCCAAACTTAACTGCACAGATGACCTAAAATTAGGGTTTTGGTTTCAGAGGCCACAACTCCAAATTTTTTGGTCATTCTTGTTTCTATTGGTATCTATATGATATGAGGATCATGCATACCAATTTTCATGAAGAAATTCAATGGGGAAGGCATCTGACCAATAGATGACTTCTTGAGCAAGTCAGTGCAAAATCAGGGCATCTGGGCCCCCCAATCATCCAACCAAAGGGTTTTCTCCATCATTTTGGATGTGTATGCTCTTTATTTGATTATAGAAGAAGTTAGAAGTCCACAAAATTGAATAATTTCAAGTCATTTGCAAAGTTGCTATTTTGGGAAAGTGACATGTAATGCAAACTTGCCATTTTGGGAAAGTTTTTCAACCTCCTCTTTTGATTCAAAAAGGCTTCAAATGAAAAATTCTTGGTCATGAAAGTTGTAGATTGGATCCTCCCATTTTCAAAAAGTACAAGAACTTGATCTAATTCATCCTAGAACTCAAGTTATGGCTTGTCAAAGTTGGGCAAAATCACAAAAATTCACTTATGTGCCAAAGAGGGAAACTTGCAAATTCTTGTACCAAGGCAATTTGTGACTTCTAATTGATGTCTAGGAATTACACAAACCTCATACATGACATAAAACTCAGAATTGGCCCAAGAATTTCCAAGTTTCATGACTTGTGCATGAAGAAATCAAGGAAGGGCCAAACTTCATGAAAATTGCAAAACCCCCCATAAACTTCAATCCACTTGCTGATTTGTCTCAATCTCACTTCCATGGTTCTCCTTGATCACAGCTGTACCAAACATGCCTTTCTCCTTGGCCTGAACTTGCCCATACCTCAAAGGACACCTAACCTTGACTTTTTGCAAAATGAACCATACCAATCAGCATAGCCCACACCAACTCCACGGGCCTATCCCATCTTGATACATGGACCAAACACAAGCCATTTGACATAAGAACACAGCCAGAATCATCAGCCTCACCATAGTTCACAAAAATCCCTCTTATGCATTTTCATTCGAAACTCTCAACAAAAACATCAAAGCTTAAAAATTCTTCCACCATTCATCTTCAAATCCATCACTGATCACAAACCACCCTTTACTTTGCCCTAAAAGCCACCACACACCAAATACGATTTTTCCCCTTTTGAACTGAGCTTCACTGAACTTCAAAGAAAGGGCACAAACACTTCAGCAAAGCATCAAGGAAGCTCAAGGGAGGTTATAGGAGGTTGTTTGCATCAAGCAGAAGGCCCAGGCAGTCCCATTAGCAAAGCTCCATCTCAGGTATCTTCTTGAAACATTTTTCCAGAACTTGTTTCTTTAGTTATAGAACGGTAGAGTGTGTTCCACTGATCACAATGAACCTTGAATGGTGAAAAATGGTTAAGTTTTGAGTGTGTATGCATGTTCTGAAATTTTGTTCAGTTTGATGTTTTCGTTCGAATCTTGTTGTTGATGAAAAATAAATGGAATATGATGCTGGATTCTTGTTCTATGGGGGTTGGGGATCATTTCTGGAGATTTAAGGGGGTTTGATTTGGCCTAGGGAGTATTTTAGGAAAATCTCAGGGGAGAGGTGGCCGGAGAAGATGACCGGAAGTCATTTCCGGCCACCTGAGAGTAATTAAGTGTCTTAATTAGGTTTAGGGTTCCGTTTGAATACTGGCCTTTGGATTTGATTTACCCGCGCGCGTGTGTGGCCCAAATTGTCCCACTTAACCCTAATTTCCAATTAATTAATTTAATCAGGATTAATTAATTATTTAAATAAGATTTACTCAGTTTGAATTACAGCCACTAGATCACGCGCGTAGTCAACTCCCGCCCCCTAGGTTTGAATCCTGGCCCTCAGATCAGCATACTTCTCCTTTAATTCAATTTTATTTTTCTTTTTATCCATTTGTTTTGCACATTTTATTTAAAATAGCAAATCATTTCTAAAAAATCTCATTTTTTGCACCATGGCATAAAATATTTTTCTCATTCTGAAAATAATTTTTATTTTATTTTTTGCATAATTTTCGTATTTTAAAAATATTTAATTGTTTATTTTAATTAGTTAATAAGAATTAATTAATTAAAATAGCATTTAGGTTTCTAAAAATCACCAAAAAAATCACATTGCATCTTGATACATTTAGATACATTATCAAACTCTTAAAACAAATTTCATTTTGGTTCTTGACATATTTTGACATTTTTCTTTGGAATTAAAGTTCTTAAAAGTCAATATTTTTGTCTTAACTTAGAAAAATGCATTCAGCCTAACCTTGAAGAGTTTGATGTTGGTTCTTTTTGCATTGCATTCTTCATATCATGTAGTTTCTAGGTTAAATTTGGTTTGAATTTATCTTTCATTTTCAATTTGATGTGCATTTTTCCTTTTGAAGTGCCTTAGAACCCTAGCTAAATTGAGAAAATCATAACCCCCATTATGTTAAGAGTTAGGTCCCCTCCTTTGGGAAGTGAACTTATGTAGGGTTAGGGTTCCTTTGATTCCATTTTCAATTTTTTATCTTGTCATTTGCTTCTGATTTTGGATTTTGCTTTGTGTCTTGTGCATAAACCCTAATTTTTGCCTTCACTTGCATCCATCTTCCATATGCTTGTATACATGAACTTGCCATGACATTTTATGCATTCACATGACATATAAGACATCTTAGGACACATTAGAATCATGTTTGATCATTGCATAATTCAGTTGCCATGTTATGCATCCATCACATTCCATGAACTTTCATGAACTTTCATGGTTCAAAACATGCCTCATTTGCACCTTCATCCTTGTATGATCATCCACAACTCTTGACATGTGTTTGAATCATCTCTTAGCATCATTAACATCATGTTTATGCTTCTGACTTTGGTTTTCATCATTGCATTCATCTCATTTTCATTTCATTTCACCTCTTGTTACTAACTTTTCAGGTGGTAAGTCATTGAGAAGTGAATTTGCCTTAACTTCTCATAATCTCTTCTCATCTCTCTTATGCATTCATTTCTGCATTTTTACTTATGTATTAGAGTGAGATTTCTCATTCATGTCTCCTCCTCACTTTCTTTCTTCAAGCAACTTGTCTTCTTAAGTGAAGCAAGTTGTCCTGCTTCTCTTTGTTTCTTCCTTCTCCCATCTGCTTCTTCCTTGATGGATTTTCTCCTGAAGATCTCTTGCAAGCCTCATAAACCCTAGGAACAACCAAGCATGATCACAATTAGGGTTTGATTAGTCCCCCCATTAGTTTTACCTTTGTGTCATCTTTGTGTCTTCTCTTCTCATCTCATAATCAAGGATTAAACCTTAAAGGTTTTAAGGCTTTGTGGTTAGGGTTATGCCTGCATCCTTCTATTAGGATGGAGTGTATAATTTTAATCCTAAGAGTTAAACCCTTAATGTGTTTAAATCCTTTAATCAATCCATCTAATAACCATTAAGACATTAACTTGTAACTTGGGCCTTGCATTAGGGTTCTAATTCTTCCTTTATTGGTTAAGAAGGACTAGCCCTAGTGTTAATGGACAAGTCCCCCTCAAGTTGTCTTACAAACCATAAAACTCACTCCTTAATCTTACCATTAACTAAAATCCACTTTAATAAAGGTTTGTTTTGTCATGAGGTTAATCCCTAATCATGGATTAAGTTGAGGAGCCTTCCTCAGCTTAAATGTTCTCACTTATTATCCTTCTATTAGGATGGTGTAATGGGTCCATTAAATCCCTGATTATGGTTTAAACTCATTACTTAACACTAAACAAAAACTCCAAAAACATCTAAATAAATGCAAGTAGGTTAATGATCTTAATCCTACATCATGGTGATTAAGTGTGATGTGTTTAATTCATACTTAAGGTATTCTCATTACCCCTAATCAGAGGGATGATGTGATGAGTTTACTAACCCTTGGTTTAGGCTTAAGCTCATTTTCTTATGACAAACACCAAAAAATCAATAAAAGATTGAAAACACAAAAAACCCAACAATAATCGTCTCCTCCAAGATTCTTTTCTCACCTCATTCACTCACAAACGAGAACTCGCTTCTTCCGTCTAATGCAAGACAGTTAGCACCTGAGCCAGACAGGTCATACACTTGAGCATAGACAAGTAAGTAGTTCACAAGTCAATTTATCTTTCAGTCTCTTTGAGTCGAACTACGGTGTTCTGACTTCCTCATTGCACGAGAGGATACGTAGGAATAACTTAACAGTTATCAAACAAAAGTCTCTGTATATTCCCCCTCCTTCAGCATTATTCTTTAAGCCTCATTGTCTTGAGCATTGCACTCTATTCTTGCACTAACACTCCTTTTATGCACTTCACATTTCTTTTGCACTGACACTTGTACATTCTTTTCCAGCTTTTGCACACAAATAACACTGACACTACCCCTTTAAACACAATCTTTCAAGCGTGGATCCCGTCGAGTACGACGGACAATCTGGGTGCTAATACCTTCCTAGGTTGTAACAAACCCCCTTTCTCAGTTTCTCAAAGTCATCCGCATCTAGGGTTTGTGACCTGAGCAATCCATGAGCCATCTGAGCCCCTCCAAAGGTCTTAAACCACCTCAAGAGGGTCCATGTATGTTCAAGCATCATATTATATCCTCACAAGGCCAAGGAAGTCAAAGAATCACAAGAACTGAGAAAGGTATGGAAGTAGAGCCAGGTTTAACTGCACAGATGACCCAAAATTAGGGTTTTGGTTTCAGAGGCCATAACTCCAAATTTTTTGGTAATTCTTGTTTCTATTGGTCTCTATATGTTATGAGGATCATGCATATCAATTTTCATGAAGAAATTCAATGGGGAAGGCATCTGATCAAGAGATGACTTCTTGAGCAAGTCAGTGCAAAATCAGGGCATCTGAGGCCCCCAGTGACCCAACCAAAGGGTGTTCTCCATCATTTTGGGTGTATATAATCTTTATTTGATCTTAGAAGAAGTTAGAAGTTCACAAAATTGAAGAATTTCAAGCCATTTGCAAAGTTGCCTTTTTGGGAAAGTGACTTGTAATGAAAACTTGCCATTTTGGGAAAGTTTTTCAACCTCCTCTTTTTTATTCAAAAATGCTTCAAATGAGAAAACTTTGGTCATGAAAGTTGTAGAATGGATCCTCCCATTTTCAAAAAGTACAAGAACTCATTCTAATTCATTTTGGATCAAAAGTTATGGCTTGTCAAAATTGGGAAAAATCACTAAATTTCCACTTTTGGCACCAAAGAGGGATTTTTGCAAATTCAAGTTCCAAGCACTTTCAAGACCTCTAAATGACTTCTTTGCATCATTATAACATATTTCAACTTAGCAAAATCAGAATTGCCCAAAATTTTGCAAGGTGCATGCCTTAAATCACAAACTTTCATAAGCCATTTCCCATGAAATTCTCAAAAAAAGGAACTCTTGCAAGAATGATGTCCAAGGATTGGTTTGACTTCTAATTGGTATCAAAACATCATAACAACATCACAAAACTCATTTTGCTATAAATTGCCCAAGAAATTATAAGGTTTCATGCCTTGGTTCACAAGAAACTTCAAAGAGGACAAAATGCAAAACTCATGCCATCTTGCTATCCAAACCATCTAGCTGCATCTTTTTGATCCTAGGGCTCACCACAAACTATGCTGAGGCAAGACACCCCATTGAACCACTTCTGTTCCAGCCCATGCTTGTAGTACACAAACTTTTGACTTTTTGCATTTTTGCCCATGCCAATCACACTGTGCCACCAACAACTCTCTGCCCAATCAGAGTCTAATATGTGGACCTCAAGCATCCCAAAGCAAGCCACACATAAGCCTGAGCTCTCCCACAAGTCAGCATACACAAGAACCCCTCCCTTTGCATTTTCTATTGAATCCCTCAACTCAGCCATTGATTCTCCAAACTTCTTCCACGAATCATCTCAAAATGCTTCATTGATCATCCCTCACCCAACAAAACAGCCTGAAACCACCCCAAACAGAAATATGATTTTTCACTCCCCTTGGACAGAACTTCATCAATCTCATAAACCAGCCATAAGAAATTCCAAACAAGCATTGCAAACTTCTCAAGAGGTTCATTAAAGGCATCTTGGACCAAAGAAACAGCCAGAAAGCTCCAAAAGCAAAAGCTCCATCTCAGGTATACTCTTGAAACTTTGTTTCCAGAACTTGTTTCTTTGGTTATAGAATGGTAGAGCATGTTCCACTGATCACAATGAACTTTGAATGATGAAAAATGGTTGAGTTTTGAGGATGTATGCATGTTCTGAAAATTTGTTCAGTTTTAGGTTTTTGATTCAAATCATGTTGTTGATGAAAAATAAATGAAGTTTGATGTTTGATTCTTGTTCCTTGATGTTAGAGGATTGATTCTGGAGCTTTAGGGGTCTTGGGGATGTGTTTTGAGTGTTTCAGTTGAGGGAGATGACCGGAGAAGACGACCGGAGCTTATCTCCGGTCGCCTGAAGTTAATTAGGGCAAAACCTGTTTAATTAGTAACTTTGAATTCTAACCCTAGGATCATGCTTCCCGCGCTCACTTTGATGGACCAAATCATGTCATTAAACCCTAAAACCTGATTAATTGAATTAATTCAGCTTAATTAGTCAGTTTGAATATGAGCCACATGATCACACGCGAATTAGCAACTTTGAACCAGGGCCTTGGATTCTGATTACCACCAGTCTTGTTGACTTGCACGCGCAGCCCTTGGATCCTTCAACTTTGCATCTCAGCCACTGGTTTTGATTACTTTTCATTTTTCCTTTAATTATTTCATATTTTATTTCATATATTTATTAAAAATAGCAAAACATATTAAAAAATTCTGAATTTTTTTGTCAAACATTTCATTAATTTTCAGAACCCAAAAATATTTTTATTTTTACTTTTTGCATTAAAAATTATTTTTAAATCATTTAAATGTTTATTTTTAATTAGTTAATGGAAATTAATTAATTAAAAATGCATTTAGGTATTTAAAAATCACAAAAAAAATTCACATTGCATTTTAAAACATTTAGAAACATTATCAAACTCTCAAAACAAATTTCTTTTTGGTCCTTGATGTATTTTGACAATTTCCATTGGAATTAAAGTTGTTTAAAGGCAATATTTTGGTCCAAGCTTAGAAAAGTTCATTCTGCCTAACCATGAAGAGTTTGATGATGGTTCTTCTTGCATTGCATTCTTCATAGCATGTAGTTTCTAGGGTAAAATTGGTTTGAATTTATTTGTCATTTTCAATTTGATGTGCATTTTTCCTTTTGAGGTACCTTGAAACCCTAGTTGACTTGAGAAAATCATAACTCCCATTAGGTTAGGAGTTAGGTCTCCCCTTTAGGCAGTGAATTTGTGTAGGGTTAGGGTTCCTTTGATCCCATTTTCAATTTTTTATCATGTCATTTACTTCTGATTTTGAGTTTTGTGTTGCATGTTATGCATAAGCCCTAATTTGTGCCTTCATTTGTATCCATCTCCCATATGCTTGCATTCAAGAACTTGCCATGACATTTTGTGCATCCACATGATTCATAAGACATATTAGGACATATTAGAACCATGTTTGATCATTGCATCATTCATTTGACATGTCATACTTTCATTGCATTTCATAAACTTTCATGAACTTTCATGGTTCAAAGTATGCTCCATATACCTCCATTCTCTTGTATGCTCACATATATGCATCTTGTATGACTTTGCACCATCTCTTGACATCATTTTCATCATGTGTATGTTTCTGAATTTGGCCTTTGCCCATCCATATGCATTGTTTCATCTCATTTCTTCCCTTATGCATCTTGTACTAACTTTTCAGGTTAATGGTAAGTTTGTTTGGGAGGTGGATTTGCCTTCACCTCCTACCTCTTCTCACCTTATCATTTTACATCCTTGCTGCATTCTTACTTGTCTTTGAGTGAGTTTGCTCACTTGTGCCTCTCTTCCCTCTTTTCTCTTCTCATCTCATCTCTTTTCTATCTTGTTCCTCCTTGGTGGCCTTTGAAGATTTCTTTCTCTCTTAAGCCTCACAAACCCTAGGATCTCCAAGTATGATAACAATTAGGGTTTGATTAGTCCCCCATTTAGCTTTTACCTTTGTGTCATCTTTGTGTCTTCCCTTTTCATCTCATAATCAAGGACTAAACCCTAAAGGTTTTAAGGCTTTGTGTTTAAGCTTATGCCTGCATCCTTCTATTAGGATGGAGTGTATAACTTTAATCCTAAGTGTTAAACCCTTAATGTGTTTAAATCCTTTAATCAATCCATCTAATAATCACTAAGACATCAAGCTTGTAACTTGGGCCTTGCATTAGGGTTCTAATTCTTCCTTAATTGGTTAAGAAGGACTAACCCTAGTGTTAATGGACAAGTCCCCCTCAAGTTGTCTTAAAAACCATAAAACCCACTTCTTCATCTTATCATTAACTAAAATCCACTTTAATAAAGGCCTTGTTTTGTCATGAGGTTAATCCCTAATCATGGGTTAAGTTAAGGAGCATTCCTCAGCTTAAATGTTCTCATCTATTATCCTTCTATTAGGATGGTGTAATGAGTCCATTAAATCTTTGATTATGGCTTAATCTCATTACTTAACACTAAACAAAAACACCAAAAACATCTAAGTAATTACAAGTAGGTTAATGATCTTAATCCTACATCATGGTGATTAAGTGTGAGGTGCTTACTTCATGCTTAAGGTATTCTCATTACCCCTAATCAGCGGGAGGATGTGATGAGTTTACTAACCCCTTGGTTTAGGCTTAAGCTCATTAACTTATGACAAACACAAAAAACAATAAAAGACTGAAAATACAAAAACAAACAATAATCGTCTCCTCCGGGATTCTTTTCTCATCATCTTCACTCACAAACGAGAACTTGCTTCTTCCGTCTAATGCAAGACAGTTTGCACCTGAGCCAGACAGGTCATACACTTGAGCATAGACAAGTAAGCAGTTCACAAGTCAATTTATCTTTCAGTCTCTTTGGGTCGAACTACGGTGTTCTGACTTCCTCATTGCACGAGAGGATACGTAGGCATAACTCAACAGTTATCGAACAAAAGTCTCTGTGTATTCCCCCTCCTTCCAGCTTTATTCTTTAAGCCTAATGGTATTGAGCATTTCACTCTTGTTCTTACATTGACACCTCACATATTTCACTTCACACTTCTTTTACACTGACACTTGCATTCTTTCCAGCTTTGATACACAGATTGCACTAACACTACCCCTTTAAAACACAAATCTTTTAAGTGTGGATCCCGTCGAGTACGGCGGACAATCTGGGTGCTAATACCTTCCCAGGTTGTAACCAACCCCCTTTCTCAGTCTCTCTGGTTCGCGATCGTCTTATCCATATTTTTCCTAGGTTTATGCAGCATTACCTTTCCTTCGGGATAAAAATGCCTAGCTGGCGACTCTATTCATTCTTTCTCCTTTCGCCGACCGTTCGCGTCTGTACCCCTCTTGGCCCTGTGTCATTTGGTGGGAGCGACAGCTTGGCGACTCTGCTGGGGAACCTTATACTATAACCAGGGCTTCTGGTTCTTTTTGTGGGTTCCTCCTAGCGCTTGTTTGATTTGTGTCTACTGGGGTGTTATGTGTTATGTGTTTTTATTTATTATTTGCTTTATTTACTGCTTTATGTACAGCTTTATTTATTGCTTCCTTTACAGTCTTTCATATTTCATACTGTCATTATCATTGCTGGATCTGGTTTCTGTTTTGGTGGGTTGGGGTTTCATTGAGAGTTTGAGGTCCTATACCTAGGACCTGAGTGACACCTAGGCTAGAGTGCTTCATGTTATTTCCCATTCCATTTCGGTCTGGTGCGGGAATATGAAACACGGTTCAGATGTGGGTTTCTTCTTGAGAACTCTGTGCTACAGATTTCCTGTAGTGCTAGGGCTATCTGGGAAGCCTGCTAAGTCTGGATGACCTTTATTATGACCTTCAGAAACTGAGGTGAATTAGAGGAGGATCTTTTATGGTTATTGTAAACACTGTAACTCCGGGTTAAAAGTGTTTACACTTCTCATAACTGATCCAAGTCTGAGGATCCTTGTTTTAGAACACTACCTGTGAGGGGGTTGGGCTGTTTACAGGTTTGCAGGTACCATTGGCCACATCATACCCTGTTACTATTTGGTTTAAGAGTACTCCACCTTGGACAGTTCTTGTGATTAACCCTGGATATGTGACTCTTTATTTGAGTCCCCCACCTTGGTTACTGGATTTCTGAACCTCCATCTGGACTTCTTGAACATACATGGGCTTATATCAAGACAGATAATCAGATCCATCTTGATCACAAACCCTTGCATATCATTTGCATACATCATCATTGCATCATTTAACATTTGTTTATTTGTTTTTCAGGGTATCCACATTATATCTGGCTTGGTTTTGACCCCTTCTTCTGCATAGACCTCTGTTTCATCAGTTATCTGCTTCAGCTATCTTCATCATCACCAGCATCAGCCTATCAGTGGCTCATCTCCAGTATTAGTCTTAATCTTCATCAGCACCTACCTTCATCTTCTTCAGCAGCATTCATGACTACTCCTAGGAAGAGCAACATTTCCTACCATTTCTTTAAGCCTGTGCTGACTGGCATCAGGCAGGTCCAGTCACTTATCACACCAGACCACATCCCATTATTCAGAGAGCATTATGGAGGTATCTTGGATATGGTTATGGACCTTGACCCTTCTCAGAGGAGCATGATCCACACATGCTTGCAGTTTTATGACCCTCCTTTGAGATGCTTCACATTTTCAGACTTTCAGCTAGGACCTCTGCTGGAGGAGTTTTCATCATTGATTGGAGTACCTGTCAGGGGTGGAGTCACCTTCAACCCAGAGATGCCAACTCCCAGCAATGGAGAAGTAGCAAAAGCACTGTACTTAGAGCCTACTTTGATTGAGCAGAATATGACAACAAAAGCTGGGATCCCTGGTTTGCACTTGGACTTCTTGATTTCTCAGGCCATCCTGAAGGCCTCCTTGGGAGAATGGAGGGCAGTCTGTGCACTGTTAGCCCTCAACATATATGGGGTTATACTGTTTGCAGATGAGCCCAAATTTATCAGCAAGAGTGCCATCCATCTCTTCCTTCTGAGGAATCCATTACCCACATTGCTGGGAGATTTCTATTACTCCATCCATCAGAGGAATGAGAAGCAAAGGGGGAAGTTGGTAAGATGTTGTGCTCCTTTGTTTTACACCTGGCTGCTCAGACACCTACCTAAATCAGACGCCTTCTTGAACCCTCACCAACAGAAGAATTGGGCCAAGAGGCTCATTGCTTTGACTTCAGATGATATTAGATGGTAAACCCAGAGCACCAAAGGCAAGGACATTATCACCAGTTGTGGACAATACCCAAATGTACCTCTAATAGGAGTGAAGGGTTGCATCAACTACAATCCTTTGCTGTTTAAAAGACAACTGGGCTATGCTTTGGTTCACCCTCCCAGAGTGCAAGATTTAGCTGAGACCTTGTATTGTGAAGTAAAGCCTAATTTAGCTGCTGTCAGACGAGCATCCTGGGCTTGGGACAACATCCAGACAAAAGGGATGGCAATTCTGGGAAGGTGTAATAATGTTGCTTCAGCTCAGTACTATGACTGGTCCCATGCTAGAGCTCAGATTACTGGAATGCCCTTCACCTTGGAGGACATACCTGGACCCTCTACAGTACAGCCAGCAGCAACTGTCAGCTTGGAAGAATTTGAGAAGCTGAAGGAAAGGAATGAGAATCTGTCTCAAGCTATGAAGAAGACCCTTTGGGAAAGGAGTGATGGTCATCTGGACATTGAGAGGTTGGAGAAGCTTAGGGTGGAGCATCTGGCCAAGATTGAGAAAATAGAGGACTACATCAGGAAAGCAAGAGTTGGGGAGCAAATATTGAAGAATGCCTGTAAGGAGGCCAAGATTCAGAAGGCTATGACTGAGCTCTATCTGCAAGAAAGTCAGGCTAGGTGGGTCAGGATCACTGAAGCCCGTACTCAAGAAGATCAGAGAACTCAAGCCAAGATTGAACAATTAGAGGCCAATGAAAAGAAGCAGCAGGAAGCTTTGCTGGCAGCTCAGAAGGAGATTTCAGAGTTGAAGCTTAGGGCTGGATTGAAGAGATCAAAGGATCAGGACAGGCACAAGAAGCTGGCCACTGCCATTGCCACCAGGAACCTCCTCATTAGGACTATTACAGAGCATCCAGCTGGTCCAGTGACTGAGGCACTTCTGAAGGAGGTTAAGGAGGATGAGTTTGGATTAGATGTTTGACTTCTTTGCTTGTTGTTCATTTCCATTTGATGTACTTTTCTTTTTGTTGTATTTTGACCCTCCAGGGACATGTGTTATAAAACAAACTATGTATTGTTCATTATTTGTAATATATTAGTTTGCTTTCATTGGGTTTCTTTTCTCAACAACATCAAAGCATCCTCCTCTAGGTCTGGAAAGGTCAAAACCAAGAACCAAGCCGGATACCTTGGAAAACAAATAAGCATACTGCATTGCATACTAACTTTTGTTTTGTTTTGTAGGTTTTGTTATTATCTTTGTTTCTAACTTTGCTATGACTTCAGGAAACATTGCTCGCAGAAGAGTGTTCCCTGTCAACCGTGCGCACCGGTACCCTACTCGCAACAACCTTCCTGGTATCCAAATGGAGCAAGTACAGCAGGACCTGGCTGAGGTCAGGACTCAGATGGCTAATGAAAGAGTGGAGATGAGAAACCAAATGACCCAATTCATGGCTGTGATGACTGGCTTGGCCCAGAGTTAAGAAAGGTTAAGGGCATTGGTGGAAAGACAAACTCCCGAGGAACCTCATCCTGGAACTGGAGGAACTAGCAATAATGAGCGAGGCCAACCTCATGTTAATCCACCAGTATTTGGACCTCATCTAGATCCGGAAGTCAACATCCCGGGGAATGTGTAAGGAAATACTGCTGGGGGGAGAATCTTGCAAGAGGATCCCCAAGAAGAGCAATTCACTGTTATGGGAGCTGGAGACGAAGTCTATGATAGGAGGTTAGATGAAATTGTTGAGAAGTTGAGGTCTTTGGAGTCTCAGAATTCCTTAGGATTCGATGTAATGGATATGGAGCTAGTGGATGGGGTGAGAATTCCCCACAAGTTCAAACCCCGGTGCTTTGAGAAATACAATGGAACCTCCTATCCGCGAACTCACTTGCAGTCTTTCCTGGGAAGAATTAAAGCATATACTATGGATGAGAAGCTGTGGATGTTCTACTTTGAAGACAGTCTGACTAGGGCTTCAAGGGAGTGGTATTCACACTTGACCAGAGCTACAATTAGATGCTGGAAGGACTTGGCTGAAGCCTTCATCAGGCAGTATCAATACAATCTGGACATGGCTCCTAACAGGACCCTCCTAATGGGAATGTCTCAATCTTCCAGAGAAAGCTTTAGGGAATACGCCCAAAGGTGGAGACAGCTTGCTTCTGCTGTCCAACCACCCATGTCGGAAAGAGAAATGGCCGACATGTTCATGAATACTCTGCAAGGAACCTATATTGATAGACTGGCTGCCTTTTCTTCTACCAGCTTTGCTGATGTCGTCATAGCTGGTGAAAGAATTGAAAGTCTATTAAAAATGGGCAAAATTTCTGATAATGGTGCAAGTTCATCTAGTAATCCCAGGAAACCTTTTGTGGGACCTCGAAGAGCCGGTGAGACCAATGACATTCATGCCAGCAGGGGCAGACCTCAGTATGTCCACATATCAGTAACAGCTGTCACAATCCAGCTCCGATTCCTCAGCAATCAGCATATCAACAACAACAACAGCCACATTATCAACAACAAGTCCAGTACTCGCAACAGAGAACCTACAACAACAAAAATAGCAATCAACAACAGCGACCCTTCCAACAAAGACCATCACAGGAAAACAGGGTGATTGACCCTATCCCTATGCCTTATGCTGCCTTATTGCCACAACTCCTGAAGCTTAATTTGGTTGAGTTAAGGACGCTAGCACCACCAGATCCCATCAATCTCCCAAGGAATTATGATGTCAACGCCAGGTGTGCTTTCCACTCCAATGCACCTGGTCACAATACTGAAAAGTGCAGGGCCTTGCAAATGAAAGTCCAAGATCTGGTGGATTCTAAAGCCCTTAACTTTGAACCTCCTCCGAATGTCAACAAAAATCCTATGCCTAATCATGGTGGGCCGAGGATTAATGCCATTGAGGAAGACAAACCATCTACCTTGATCACCAGTGTTGCACAAATTCTAACACCTTTGGTCGAAATTAAAGCTCAACTTCTAGAGTGCCAAGTGTTTCCCGGGTGTGAGCTCGGTTGTGGGTATTGCAACATTGCAGTCAACGGGTGTGAAAATTTGAGAAGCGGCATAGATGGTCTTATTAAGGATGGTATCCTTCAAATCTCAACAACGGCGCCTATAAATCCAGCAATTCCTTCGACAACAATCCCCGATTCCTCTACAACAGCAGCAACAATCATTCCTACCGACTCATCAATATCATCAGCAATGGCTCCATCCATCACTTCAACAAGTCAAAATTCAACAACCATTTCTTCTACAACATCAGCATTCACTTTATTAGCAGGGTCTTCTACAACGCCAGCAAAACTTAATGAAGATGCCTCCGCAGTTACGATCTACTATGACCCATCAAATGTTCCTCCCAGCAGCAATTTCCAACAAACAGTGGCACCTCCTTCCAGGTCACCAGTCACAATTTACTACGATCCGCACACCTTTACAGTACCCTCCTCTGCAGCAGTCAGTCCAGTTACCATTACGGTACCTGGACCAGTTCCTTATGAAAGCAGTAATGCCATACCTTGGCATTATGGCTCTGATCTCTACTGCAACGGGGAGAATATCACTCTGGATTCATCAACCTCTTCTCCACAAGTTGATAATGTTGGGGGAGGCGGAGGCTTCACCAGAAGCGGACGCCTTTTTGCCTCACAAACACAAAGACCTAATGTTGAAGCAGAAGTTGCTGCCAAAGCAAAAGGAAAGAGTGTGGTATCTGAAGAGCCAATTACCAAGGAAACTCAGAAGACATCTTTTGAACAAGATGTAGACGAGTTCATGAGAATCATAAAGAGGAGTGATTACAAGGTGGTGGATCAACTTCACCAAACTCCCTCAAAAATCTCCATATTATCACTGTTGATGTGTTCTGAAGCTCACAGGAACGCATTGTTAACGGTCCTGCACGCAGCATACGTGTCGAAGGAGATTACTGTTAATCAGCTAGAAACTGTGGTGGCAAATGTCAACACCAGTCATGGACTGGGCTTTACCAATGCTGACTTAACAACAGAGGGACGTAACCACAACAAGGCTTTACATATCACCTTGGAATGCAAGGGTGCTGTTCTATCTCATGTACTGGTGGACACTGGGTCATCACTCAATGTTCTACCAAAGAAAGCCTTAGTGAAGCTGGAATATGATGGCTTGGCACTACGTCCGAGTAATTTGGTGGTGAGAGCATTTGATGGCTCTAAAAGATCAGTGCTTGGGGAGATTGATCTGCCTGTGATGATTGGCCCGCAGACTTTTAAAACTACCTTCTTTGTGATGGACATTCAGCCGGCCTACAGCTGTTTGTTGGGTAGACCCTGGATCCACGTCGTTGGCGCTGTTACGTCTACCCTTCACCAGAAGCTGAAATTAGAGAGGGAAGGCCAAATCATCACCATCTGTGGGGAGGAGGACATCTTTGTTAGCCAGCTGGCTACGTATAAGTACATAGAAATGGATGGGGAGATCCATGAAACCATGAGCCAGGGGTTTGAGGCCCTGAACATTAATGAAGCATCTGCTGTACTGCGAACTTCCATAACATCGTACCAGTAAGCCCGGAAGGTTGTTGAGGAAGGTACCGCCCAAGGCTGGGGCAAGTTGCTGCCCGTGGAGAAGAAAGAAGACAGATTTGGGTTGGGTTACAGACCAACTCAACAAGATCAATCAGAGGCTGCAAAGGAGCCCAAGTTTGTCAGCGGGGGAATGCTCACCCCGGATGCTGTAAACAATTTGGAAGACGAGGAGGAAAGCGACCGCAACCTGGAGAGCTGGATACGTCCAAGGATCCCGGGGAGCCAAGTCCTTAACTGGTCTTCCCAGGAAATTATAAGGGTTACTCCTGCAGAGTAATTATTATTTCCTGTATTTTAAAGCATGCATCAAGTCTTGCATCTTGCCCAAGATGTCAAGACTCATTTTGTAATCGGGCCATCTTGTAATTTTGTGCAAATGGATTAATCAATGAATATCGGACATCTTTTGCAAACGAGTCTCTTTTTCGCTCACCGTCTTTTCATTTTTCTTTTTGTACAAAAATAAAATGGCAATGTTTTTCAAAATAAATAACTTCATTTTCACTTTTTTTAAATAAGATAAAACTGATCACTAAAATAAACCAATCTAAACCCTTGCAGAGAGTGCCTTTCAGACTGCACTGACAACAACACTGCTATGGCTTCGTATGACTTTGACAATCCAATCAATCAAGCTGATGAAGGGATTGAAGAAGATTATGATCTACCTGAAGAGCTAGCAAGGTTGTTAAGGCAAGAGGAGAAGGTTATAACTCCTCATCAGGAGGAGATTGAAACGGTTAATCTTGGTACGGACGAAGACGTGAAAGAGGTTAAGATCGGGGCCTGCCTGCAAGATTCAGTAAAAGAGCAACTGATTGATATGCTTCGGGAGTATGTGGATGTTTTCGCTTGGTCTTATCAAGATATGCCAGGGTTGGACACCGACATTGTTATGCACAAACTGCCTCTGAAGGAAGACTGCCCACCAGTAAAACAGAAGCTGCACCATACTCGCCCAGATATGGCAATGAAGATTAAAGAAGAGGTACAAAAGCAGTGGGACGTCGGTTTCCTTGTTGTAACTAGCTATCCACTGTGGGTTGCTAACATTGTACCCGTGCCTAAGAAGGATGGCAAGGTGAGGATGTGTGTGGATTACCAGGAGCTGAACAGAGCTAGCCCGAAAGATGACTTCCCTTTACCTCACATTGATATATTGGTTGATAATACGGCTCAGTTCTCGGTGTTCTCCTTCATGGATGGATTTTCAGGATACAATCAGTTCAAAATGTCACCTGAAGACATGGAGAAGACAACTTTCATCACACCCTGGGGCACATTCTGTTATAAGGTAATGCCATTCTGACTGAAGAATGCTGGCGCCACTTATCAACGGGCTATGGTAACATTATTCCATGACATGATCCACAAAGAAATTGAATGTTATGTGGATGACATGATTGCCAAGTCCCTCACAAAAGAAGACCACCTGGTAAACCTGTTGAAGATATTCAAGCGTCCGAGGAAGTATCAACTGAAGTTAAACCCCAACAAGTGCACATTCGGGGTACGATCCGGTAAGCTGCTGGGATTTATTGTAAGTGAGAAAGGGATTGAAGTTGACCCTGATAAAGTCAAAGCCATTCAAGATATGCCTGCACCGAAGTCAGAAAAAGAAGTTCGGGGGTTTCTAGGTAGATTGAACTACATTTCAAGGTTCATATCTCACCTTACAGCAACCTGTGAGCCTTTGTTCAAGCTGTTAAGAAAAGAACAAACGGTCAGGTGGAATGACGACTGCCAGAGGGCTTTTGATAAAATCAAGGAATACTTACAAGAGCCTCCAATCCTTATGCCTCCAGTTGAAGGAAGACCTCTAATCATGTACCTAACAGTATTAGAAGAGTCAATGGGGTGTGTGCTGGGCCAGCATGACGAGTCTGGTCGAAAAGAGTATGCAATATACTACCTAAGCAAAAAGTTTACCGACTGTGAACAATGTTATTCACTGCTCGAGAAAACTTGATGTGCTTTAGCGTGGGCTGCTCGCCGACCAAGACAGTATATGTTGACCCACACTAATTTATTGATCTCAAAGATGGATCCAGTTAAGTACATTTTTGAGAAGCCAACACTTACCGGACGGGTTGCAAGATGGCAAATGATCCTCACAGAATATGACATTCAGTACACATCTCAAAAAGCCATCAAGGGCAGTGTATTGTCTGATTATCTTGCTGAGCAACCTATTGATGATTACCAGCCTATGAGATTTGACTTCCTTGATGAAGACATCATGTTCATAAAAGCAAAAGATCATGAAGAGCCTATTCACACTGAAGGGCCTGACCCAGAAGAAGAATGGACTATGATGTTTGATGGGGCTGTTAACATGAATGGTCGTGGTGTTGGTGCAGTACTCATTACACCTAAGGGAATTCACATGCCTTTCTCGGCAAAGCTCACCTTCAACTGCACTAACAACGAAGTTGAATACGAAGCTTGCATTATGGGTCTTGAGGAAGCCATTGACCTCAGGATCAAGACTTTGACTGTATTCGGAGATTCAGCTCTGGTAATTAATCAAACCAACGGCAAATGGTACACCCACCAAGATCATCTGATACTTTACCGGGATTATACAAGGAGGTTATTGACTTTCTTCACAGCAGTCAAGCTTGAGTATATCCCTCGAGATGAGAATCAGTTTGCAGACGCTCTGGCTACCATTTCATCCATGATCAAAGTTCAAGCTGCCAACTTTGTGCCTCGGATTTCAGTATCCAGACTTGACAGACCAGCGTATGTGTTCTCAGCAGACGTTGTTAAAGATGATAAGCCTTGGTTCCACGACATTAAGTGCTTCTTGGAGGACCAAATATACCCACCTGGGGCATCTTCCAATGATAAGAAGACATTAAGAAGGCTAGCTGGTAGTTTCTTCCTGAATACTAACGGTTCCCTTTACAAGAGAAGCTTTGATATGGTACTCCTCAGATGTGTTGATAGGACAGAAGCAGACTTGTTGATGCACGAGGTGCACGAAGGATCCTTTGGTACCCATGCAGGAGGGCATGCTATGGCTAAAAAGTTGTCGAGATCAGGCTATTACTGGATCACAATGGATGCGGACTGTTGTGCCTATGCCAGAAAGTGCCATAAATGCCAGATTTATGCAGATAAAGTGCATGTACCTCCGAATCCTCTAAATGTGATGTCTTCACCCTGGCCCTTTGCCATGTGGGGCATTGATATGATTGGCAAAATTGAGCCGACTTCTTCAAATCGCCACAGATTCATCCTGGTAGCTATTGATTATTTTACCAAGTGGGTTGAAGCAGCTTCATATGCAAATGTTACAAGGCAATTGGTAGCCCGATTTCTGAAAAGAGACATCATCTGTCGGTACGGTGTGCCCGAACGGATCATTACCGATAATGGTTCCAACTTGAACAACAAAATGATGGCAGAACTATGCCGGGACTTCAAGATCCAACACCACAATTCTTCTCCTTACAGGCCAAAGATGAATGGCACTGTTGAGGCAGCTAACAAAGATGAAATGCTACCATTTGCCTTACATGGGTACCGAACGTCAATCAGAACTTCCACTGGGGCAACACCGTATCAACTTGTTTATGGTATGGAGGCAGTCCTACCAGTTGAAGATGAATTACCCTCCTTGCGGGTACTAATGGATGTCAAGCTAAATGAAGCAGAATGGGTCCGATCCCGATACGAACAACTGAATCTGATTGAAGAAAAGATATTAGTTGCAATCTGCCATGGCCAGCTATATCAGAAAAGAATGAAGAAAGCCTTCGATCAGAAAGTCAGGCTCCGAGAATACCAAGTAGGAGATCTTGTGTTGAAAAGACTCCTTCCTCCTTTTACAGACCACAAGGGCAAGTGGACTCCGAATTACGATGGTCCATTCATAGTAAAGAAAGTTTTCTCCGGTGGAGCAATGATGCTCAGTACTATGGATGGTGAAGACTTCCTGTCCCCTGTAAATTCAGATGCAGTTAAAAAATACTTCGCATAAAATGACCCGCTGGACATAAAAACAGAATATAAGTCCAGGCAAAAATAGGGCATCCCGGCGAGTCAAAAACAGAATAAAAGACTCGGGCAAAAATAAGGGAAAATGAATAAAAAATGTGAACACCCGCTGAGTTGAAAAGCCACATTGGACGACTCAGGCAAAAAAGGGTATCCCGGTGGATTGAAAACCCGAAAGGGCGATCCACGCAAAATAAGGGAATGAGCGAACAACTGCATTCTGAATTCGTTTGTATCACTTACAACAAGGTGAACTCCGAAAGGTTCGAGCGTCGGTCAGAATCAGCCTCCTTCAAAAGCAAGATGAGAAGAACGACAAAAGTCATACGAGTCATAGCAAAAGGGAAGCTCCTTGAAGCGTCATCAGCATTGCCAGCATCTTTTTGTTTCTCAATTTGTAACGATTTCCTCATTTCAGGGGATCCGTTTCTTTGACTGTATCTTGCCAATTCAGGGCACACGAATTAATAAAATCAGATTTTCAGTCATGTTTCGTCTCGTACATTTTATTTTCGTTTGCAAAAATGTCCGACGTCTTTAAGATATTGATTGCATAAATACAGATGCTTCCCTTCTAAAAATACGTGCTTACAGGAAATATACTTACTCCCGGGAGTGTCTAAACCCCTATGATGGAATCCAGTAAGGGATACCTCGGGGTACTTGTGCGTTTCTTTGTCTTTACAGGATTGCAGATATCCAAATCTCAACATGGGGCATGAAAGCTTCTCCCCGGTAGGCTGCTAAATCATTGTTTCCTCAGCACACCTTCCAAACAGCACCAAAGATGCTTTCTCCCCATCAGAGTTGCTAGGCATCACTTCTCCAACATTTCCTTCAAAGAGCAGCACCAGAAGGTGTTCATATTCCCAGTTGAGTTGTCAAGTATCCTCCTCAGCAGGATCCCCACAGGAATCTCTAGGAAGATCTTTAAGTGATCTTTCTTCTTCCCCAGCCGAGTGCTAGACAGGGAACCATCTCCCCGCAGAGTTTCAGCCTCTATCCAGAAGAGCAACGCCTGGGGATCTCCCAACAGAGTGACGAAGGTTCCACAAACCCCAGCTGGGTCCCTCATTACTAGGATAGGTCTATCAGTGATCTATTTCCCCAAGCAGAGTCATATATGTCAGATCTACCAATGATCTCATCCCCAGCTGGGACATATATTTCAAGCAGATCAGCCAGAGATCTCCACCGCAACGGGATCCGAATCCCGGATCTGTATCTTTGCATAATCATAACATTCACATCATATTTCTCCCAGAGCGTAGCATTCCGTCCAATACGGAGCATTACGGCACAAATCAAACATATTGCATAATCATAAGCCATGTGTCGAACTGAACATTTGTAAATACTGACATTCCATCAACAAAATGCAAAATACTTCTCAAACTCCCCGGCAGAATATTAAAGCATTTCCTTTACACTCACAAATACAGAAGTGTGCTCCGTTTGGCACTCGTTCGTGTCATTATTCCCCAGTAAAGTCGCCCAAACAGATACTTATACATACTCGTCTGTGTCATATCCCAGCAGAAAGCCAAAGCGTCCCCTTTGCACTCACAACACATGCGTACATATATCTACACTTGCTCTTTTGACACTCGTCCGTGTCACCTACCCCAGCATAGTTGCCTAAACACTTTGGGGAACCATATACTTGTTTATAATACACTCTCATTGACACCCGTCCGTGTCATCCTATCCCCACAGATTACACTCCAGTTCATAATTTATACACTTTCTCTTTTGACACTCGTCCGTGTCACCCTCCCCAACAAGTTGAACACTCGTCTATGTCTCACTCGTCACCTTTTACTCATACCGATACTCGTCCGTATCTTGTATATACTACTTAAATTCCCTCAGAATCAACATTCGTCCGTGTTCTTTGTTAACTAGTTGGTACTCGTCCATATCATCATCTCTGAACATGCGTCAAGCGTTTGTTTCTTTTGATACTCATCCGTATCATAGTCTTAAGGATGCTCGTCCGCATCTTTAATCTATACACAGTGTCAAAAACTTATCCCCTTTTCCCGAATTTAGATACTCGTCTGTGTCTACCATTCCCCAGAAGAATTCCCAGCAGACCCCATTGATCCATTTCCTTTCTATCTGACATTCGTCCTATGTCATGATACCTTTCGGCAGCCGTACCCTGCCAGGTGATCGTCTTTCACCTTTTTGATGATCGTCCTTCATCATTCCCAGAGGAGTCTCTATTCATTTAGAACCCCTTCCTATCCGACATTCATCCTATGTCGTGATATTTTTAACAGCCGTCCCCTGCTAGGTGATCGTCCTTCACCTCTTGATGATCGTCCTTCATCATTTTACCTGATGGCCGTCCCCATCGTTGATCTTGTTATCTGGCATTCGTCCTATGTCGTGATATTTTTAACAGTCGTCCCCTGCTAGGTGATCTTCCTTCACCTCTTGATGATCGTCCTTCATCATTTTACCTGATGGTCGTCCCCATCGTTGATCTTGTTATCTGACATTCGTCCTATGTCATGATACCTTTCGGCAGCCGTCCCCTGCTAGGTGATCGTCCTTCACCTCTTGATGATCGTCCTTCATCATTTTACCCGATGGTCGTCCCCATCGTTGATCTTGTTATCTGACATTCGTCCTATGTCATGATACCTTTCGGCAGCCGTACCCTGCTAGGTGATCGTCCTTCACCTCTTGATGATCGTCCTTCATCATGCTTATCCGATGGCCGTCCCTATCGTCGACCTTTTTCATCCGACATTCGTCCTATGTCATGATATTTTCGGCAGTCGTACCCTGCCAGGTGATCCTCCTTCACCAATAGATGATCGTCCCTCATCTTATCCCCAACAGAGCAGCTGTCCCCTGCTAGGTGATCGTCCTTCACCTCTGATGACCGTACCTCATCATTTATTTCATTCATACCTTGAACTTGATGGTCGTCCCCATCATTTACCCTTAACCCCCAGAAAATCTTATTTCTTTGCTTGATGGCCGTCCCCATCATAATCTCTTATATCCCTAGCTTGTCAACCGTCCCCGTCATTGCTTTATTTCCCGCACTTTCCCCAGCATGTCGGTCGTCCCCGTCATTGCTTTATCCCCAGCAGTCGTCCTCTGCCTGACGATCGTCCTCCGTCACCCTCACTTTATAATTATACTTCATTTTCTTTTACAATCTATATCCCTTTTCTTCTTCATTCAGTGAGTGAAAATTTTGGACTGTCTTTGGTATTCAACCACAAGTTATCTTGTTTGCCTGTTAAGTCGTTGCTTACATCCTGCACAGCTAACTCATGCTTGAATAGGGGCAGCTGTAAACACCCCAAATTTGCCCTCACCCATTCACACCATGTCTTGTGATCTTTTCATTTGCATAAATTCAATCATAGCATCTCATACCACATTTTTGATTCACTGCATTGATTCAAAGTCATCTGCATCTATGGTTTGTGACCTGAGCAATCCATGAGCCATCTGAGCCCCTCTAAAGGTCTTCAACCACCTCAAGAGGGTCCATGTATGTTCAAGCATCATATTATATCCTCACAAGGCCAAGGAAGTCAAAGAATCACAAGAACTGAGAAAGGCATGGAAACAGAGCCAGGTTTAACTGCACAGATGACCCAAAATTAGGGGTTTGGTTTCAGAGGCCATAACTCCAAATTTTTTGGTCATTCTTGTTTCTATTGGTCTCTATATGTTATGAGGATCATGCATATCAATTTTCATGAAGAAATTCAATGGGGAAGGCATCTGATCAAGAGATGACTTCTTGAGCAAGTCAGTGCAAAATCAGGGCATCTGAGGCCCCCAGTGACCCAACCAAAGGGTGTTTTCCATCATTTTGGGTGTATATGATCTTTATTTGATCTTATAAGAAGTTAGAAGTTCACAAAATTGAAGAATTTCAAGCCATTTGCAAAGTTGCCTTTTTGGGAAAGTGACTGGTAATGAAAACTTGCCATTTTGGGAAAGTTTTTCAACCTCCTCTTTTTGATTCAAAAATGCTTCAAATGAGAAAACTTTGCTCATGAAAGTTGTAGAATGGATACTCCCATTTTCAAAAAGTACAAGAACTCATTCTAATTCATTTTAGATCAAAAGTTATGGCTTGTCAAAATTGGGAAAAATCACTAAATTTCCACTTTTTGCACCAAAGAGGGATTTTTGCAAATTCAAGTTCCAAGCACTTTCAAGACCTCTAAATGACTTCTTTGCATCATTATAACATATTGCAACTTAGCAAAATCAGAATTTCCCAAAAGTTTGCAAGGTGCATGCCTTAAATCACAAACTTTCATAAGCCATTTCCCATGAAATTCTCAAAAAAAGGAACTCTTGCAAGAATGATGTCCAAGGATTGGTTTGACTTCTAATTGGTATCAAAACATCATAACAACATCACACAACTCATTTTGCTACAAATTGCCCAAGAAATTATAAGGTTTCATGCCTTGGTTCACAAGAAACTTCAAAGAGGACAAAATGCAAAACTCATGCCATCTTGCTATCCAAGCCATCCAGCTGCATCTTTTTGATCCTAGGGCTCACCACAAACTATGCTGAGGCAAGACACCCCATTGAACCACTTCTGTTCCATCCCATGCTTGTAGTACATAAACTTTTGACTTTTTGCATTTTTGCCCATGCCAATCACACTGTGCCACCAACAACTCTCTGCCCAATCAGAGTCTAATATGTGGACCTCAAGCATCCCAAAGCAAGCCACACACAAGCCTGAGCTCTCCCACAAGTCAGCATACACAAGAACCCCTCCCTTTGCATTTTCTATCGAATCCCTCAACTCAGCCATTGATTCTCCAAACTTCTTCCACCAATCATCTCAAAATGCTTCACTGATCATCCCTCACCCAACAAAACAGCCTGGAACCACCCCAAACAGAAATATGATTTTTCACTCCCCTTGGACAGAACTTCATCAATCTCATAAACCAGCCATAAGAAATTCCAAACAAGCATTGCAAACTTCTCAAGAGGTTCATTAAAGGCATCTTGGACCAAAGAAACAGCCAGAAAGCTCCAAAAGCAAAAGCTCCATCTCAGGTATACTCTTGAAACGTTTTTTCCAGAACTTGTTTCTTTGGTTATAGAATGGTAAAGCATGTTCCACTGATCACAATGAACTTTGAATGATGAAAAATGGTTGAGTTTTGAGGATGTATGCATGTTCTGAAAATTTGTTCAGTTTTAGGTTTTTGATTCGAATCATGTTGTTGATGAAAAATAAATGAAGTTTGATGTTTGATTCTTGTTCCTTGATGTTAGAGGATTGATTTTGGAGCTTTAGGGGTCTTGGGGATGTGTTTTGAGTGTTTCAGTTGAGGGAGATGACCGGAGAAGACGACCGGAGCTTATCTCCGGTCGCCTGAAGTTAATTAGGGCAAAACCTGTTTAATTAGTAACTTTGAATTCTAACCCTAGGATCATGCTTCCCGCGTGCACTTGGATGGACCAGATCATGTCATTAAACCCTAAAACCTGATTAATTAAATTAATTCAGCTTAATTAGTCAATTTGAATATGAGCCACATGATCACGCGCGAATTAGCAACTTTGAACCAGGGCCTTGGATTCTGATTACCACCAGTCTTGTTGACTTGCACGCGCAGCCCTTGGATCCTTCAACTTTGCATCTCAGCCACTGGTTTTGATTACTTTTCATTTTTCCTTTAATTATTTCATATTTTATTTCATATATTTATTAAAAATAGCAAAACATATTAAAAAATTCTGAATTTTTTTGTCAAACATTTCATTAATTTTCAGAACCCAAAAATATTTTTATTTTTATTTTTTGATTTAAAAATTATTTTTAAATCATTTAAATGTTTATTTTTAATTAGTTAATGGAAACTAATTAATTAAAAATGCATTTAGGTATTTAAAAATCACAAAAAAAATTCACATTGCATTTTAAAACATTTAGAAACATTATCAAACTCTCAAAACAAATTTCTTTTTGGTCCTTGATGTATTTTGACAATTTTCATTGGAATTAAATTTGTTTAAAGGCAATATTTTGGTCCAAGCTTAGAAAAGTTCATTCTGCCTAACCATGAAGAGTTTGATGATGGTTCTTCTTGCATTGCATTCTTCATAGCATGTAGTTTCTAGGGTAAAATTGGTTTGAATTTGTAATACCTCAAAATTTGCCCTCATATTTATTCCCTCTACTGGCATATCGTTTTGCTCTCATCCGCATTTCTCACTAGGTAATTAACATCATAATAGTGCATTTCATGGATTCATAGGGCATGTGATCAAGGCCCTGGGAAATTAGGGTTTCGTACCTTACCCGTATCTATCGGGGATTGAACTTGTCGAGAACATTCACTGGTGCATCTAACCCATTATTGAGGTTCAATCAGATTTGCTTTGAATAAGAGTGTTGGCTCTTCTTAAACATCTCAAGTTGTATTCCTCATCATTGAGTATCTCAAGGGAAACTTGGAGTCCTAGTTCATGGTTCGATTCGAAGGGAACATCACCGAGGGTGGTCTATTGTATCAGGGCGGTTTCGATCCATTTGTTTATGGAATAACAATTCGAGATTGTGCGGAGTTTAGTGTGGCACCAAAGTTCTTAAGAATGGATTATGTTGAAGGATTTGATTTAGGTTTAAAGAGAATGTACAGTTATTGGAGTTCAAGTTCTAGTTCTTGATACTATTTCAAATACAAGCCATATCCATTTTACATATCCACTTTCCGATTCGATTTAATTCACCATTTTGATTAACCATGATCTTATCCCGTTTCGTTAGCCAAAGTTATTTTTTAGGTGTCCATATTCACATTTCTAACATTCCATTTTTCATGTCATTTGTCTCTAAATATCAACCATTTCTTTTCAACATTAAGCCCATTTCTTTTCTAAAGTCAATCCATTATTCATTTCGGAATTTCATTCTCCATCTTAAAGATCCAACGATTTCTTTTTTTAATTCCATTATTCAAATGAACAGTCAATTGTCCAATCCTTATGTGATTTTATTAGCCAAGTTAAACCCATTATAAATCTCATATCAACAAAGTCCATATCATTGAAAGAATTGGTGCGAAATACATCCATTATAAATCTCATATCAACCAAAGTCTATAATAATACAAAAAATGAGAAGAGAATATCATTGAAAAAATTGGTGTGAAATACACCCATTATATAAAAAAAGTCCATGACGGTACAAATAGATGAGAAGGTAGATTATTCATTTAAGCTCTATGACTTGAATGGTAATAGCCTTATAGAATGTCAAGAGGTCAGGGAAATGCTTATTGCAATTCTTGGCGGCGAGTTACAACATCCAAGGGTGGAAACAACCATATTTTCAGATTTTTGTACTCCATTCTACTATGAAAGATGATCGACTTGTTGTGTTCGCAAAACCTGGAGCCTCAACTTCAACCGTGCAACTTGATACTCGTTCTGGATTCTCGACATCAGTTGCTCAACCTAAATGCTCAACCGCACAATATAAACCTCAACCTCATCAACAATAATTCACCTCACAAAACGTTCATCAAATTCACCTTTTCGTCATACTTCTGTTTCTGGTGTAACCTACATTCGTTATCATCCTTTTTCACCAACAATATCCATCATCTGGATCATCGCCGAAACTGAAAAGTCATGTTGCAACATAAATTCTTCAAATTCACAGAACTTGCAAGTTGATTACAATAACGGCAAATTAGAAAAAAACGCAAGAGGAAAACAATCAGTCCTAGACACTTGTTGTTGGCTATTAGGAATGAGGAAGAGTTTTGTAAAATTGCTAGCTGGTGTTACCATTGCTTATGGTGATGTTCTTCCTAACCTCAACTCTGTGCTTTTCCTACAGCAGCGGAAACGAAAGTCTTGTAGTCACAGACCCTGTACACAAAAGCAATCCGTTATCAAGAGTAATAACTGGACAATTCAAAAGCAAGAGGAAGTATCAGAACCAAAAAAAAATCAGTTATAAGCCTCATAACTGACTGTCAAAACAACCAACAGAAATCAACAAGCATAACTAACAAGCTCATAACTTAATCACAACCAATTCTAACCGAATTCCATAACTGAATCCTAACCAGAAGGTTTCTAGAACTCACCTAAAGTATTCCAGAAGGATCCGGAAAGTCGGCGGATATAAATCAAAGGCCTCCTCTTCAATCTTCGGTTCCCCACCTTTTTTCTCTTCTCCTCCCATAATCTTCCTCAATCTTCAATCCTCTCCCAAGAAAAAACCTTTCTCCAATCTTTTCCATTATTCTTCAATCTCCCAATCCATTTTCTGGCTTCTTCGACCTCCCTTCAATCCTTCATTCTCACCATTCTGCTTCATGCTTCTCTCACCACAGCTTCAATCATACCTCTCCTAATCTGTTTCCTTCTTCTTCCTCCATCTATGTTAATTCTTCGTTTCGTTTCCATCAATTCTTAGGAATTACCTGAAGGAAAGGATTTGCGAATTATCAATGTTAGCAAGGGTATGAGAGACGAAAAGCTCGAATGTATTGGAGGCTAAGGCAATAATATCCGAATTTGTAGCCAAGATTCTGAGATATTCATACCTGAGGGAAAAACTCAATCCTCAACAATCGACGCTAATGTTTTCCGCAGGAAGAAGCAGCTGAGTCTATACCAATCGGAGATACGATCGCTTCGGCTCGTCACTGAATTGTTCCTTTCACGGCTTTATTCATCAACAACGTGCAAACATTAACCTGCACGCACGGGATCATATCAAGTGAAGCTGCGGTTTCGGAAAGCTCTCGACTCTTGCATCATCTGCCTCGGCTTATTCTCCGCTCATCAATCAAGACGTCGATACGTCCTCGCCTTCGCGAATCCGAACGTGGCACCACATCATCTTTTCGCTCATAATCTTTGACGAAGTTCTTCACATCCAGGTACGACGACTTCTCTTTGTTCGTAGGCTTCAATTCTTTGCGGCTTGACTTTGTGAGATAAAGCTGTGAGGGGTTTGTTTCTTCCAAATTAGGGATTAGGTTAATAATTAGGATTTTCGTTCGATTGAATCGAGTGGTGCTATGGTTAGCTTGGAAATCGAAGGGAGGGATGAAGGGGGACGGTGTTTGTTCGGACAAAGGGGAGAAGAGGGTTAGGTCTATAGGAGCAAGATAACGGAAGGTAAGAGTTTAAGGTGATGATGGCGGCGGAAGATGACGGGAGGGTGAAGAAGAAGAAGTTGACGGTGAGGACAGGGTAAAGGAATGGGCCGCGGTGGAAAAAGGGCAGAAGGAGAAGGGCGACGCCGAAGAGAGAGGTGACGGCGGTGATAGGAAGAAGAAGAGGAAATTGACTTAGGGTTTTTGTGTTCTTTTCTTTTTTCAGATTTGGTTGTTTTAATTTGTTTATAATTTGTTTATAATAAAGAAAAATTAAGTTAAATTAATGGAGAAGATTAATGAGGAACTAATGACGGTAAAGAGGAATTAACCCGCATTAATCTGCAATCAATTTCTTTTTAATTCATTGTTTTTTTTTAAAATTTTAAGGGATAGTTATGTTTTCTTTGCTAATCACACCCTATCTCTAAAGCCCATAATAGAAAACAGCATAAAAAACTTTCTTTCTACACCTCCTTCAATTCCTGCGAATTTGGGCTTTGTTTCATTGCTATCAACACCCCTTTTTGAAGCCCATTGAGAAACAGCTTAAAACATATACTTCCTGCACTCCCCCTCGTTTCTGGCACAATTGGGATTTAATCCTCTTTGTTAAATGCACCCCTTTGCTAAGCCCATATTAGAAAAATAACTGGAAAAATTACTAAAGCCACCCCATTTCATTGTCTTTAAGAATTTTATTTTTGTTTTGCAATAGTTTAGAAATAAATCAAATAAAAATAGGAAAATCCATTAGAAAATTCTCCAAAAATTCCAGTAGGTCTATAATTCAATTTAGAAATTTTTGATATTTTTACTTTCTGAATTTTGGCTATTTTTCGATTTAATTTTGATTTTTCTTTTAATTAGCTTTTATTGAATTTCCTTTAATTGTACTTGAGTTTGTTCATTTTATTTTGGTAACTTCCAGTAGGATTTTTAATTCACTCTTTTACGGTAGTTAGATGACTAATGATAGTACTTAGGATAATTTTTGTAGATTTTTTAGAACATTTTATCTTAGGTTTTAGAGGTTAATTTCTTAGAAATTAGGGATTAATTTGTAGCTGAAAATAAGCAATTTTTAGGCATATAAAAAATAGGATTTTTTAGGATTCCTTTTAGTACAATGTTATAGGTAATCTTAGGTCCCTATGGTTTAATTTTCATAATTTTTCCAGAAGTTTAGATATTTTTAGAATATTAGTTCTTAGGCTTAGTTATGTGTTATTTCCCATTAGTTTAGGCCATGAAAATAAAGTCCAATAAAAATATGGTTTAGTTTAAATTTAGCCTTAGAATTTAATATAGACTTAGGTTAGTTTAAATTTGGATTTTTTAGAATGAAAATATTAAGTGATGCCTTTAGTTTAGGACTTAGGCTTAAAGTTCCATTTTAAATAGGATTATAATAAATAAATAGGACTATTTTTCATGCCTTTAATTGTTTTGTTTAGAAGTTTATTTCTTAATCCAATTTTATTGTTTTTGCCTTATCATTTGATTTTATTACTTGAATAGGTTTCCCCATTGTTCTTAGAATCGACTTAACTTCCTTAAGAAGTAAGTTGAATTCTAGTAGTTTCTAGTTTTTTCCATTAGGATTAGAATACCTCACAAACCATTAGGATCTCTTGTAAATAAATGAACAAAAATTAGGATTGAGTCTTAGTCCCTTAGATTTTGCTCCTTTTCCAACTTGAGTCATTCTTTCTCATCTCATGAAGAAAAGCAATAAAACATTTAAGAATAAAAGCTGAACAATCTTGTACGACACGAGACTTTGTTGCGGAGTGTTTATACGCGTCCTGTTTCGGGGCGAGGTGTAAATACTCACCGCGATGAATAGGTCTTAGTATGAGAATGTTCACAAACAAATTCAAAATACTTCTCTTAAAAGACAAAAAACAAATAACAAGCGACTATCCTGCGGGAACTTCTCTTCTCATCTCATTCACTCACAACGCGAACTCACGACGACTTGTCTCGCATGCAAGACGGTAAACGCACTCGTACCAGACGAGCCTGCAACACCTGAGCATAGACATACGCAGTTCCAGCATAAAAAAACACAAACAAATAGTTCCCGCCTTAGTTAGGCGAACTACGTCGACTCTGATCCTCATTATCCCGATGAGGTACGTAGGCAGCGGGGTAGGGCCCGTTCGAGCACATTCTTTATTTTCCCTACATTTTCCACTTTTATTTCCATTTGTCAATTCCCTTTCTCATTTCTCATTTCCAATTTCCAGTTAGCGGTTCATTTGTTCAGCAACATATTATTTCTCACCCTTTGAAACAAGCGAGCAAGCGTGGATCCCGTTGGGTACGACGGACGGATTAGAGTGCTAATACCTTCTCAATTCGTAACCGACTCCCGAACTCAGATCTTTGGTTCGCAGGACCTTGTCCTTTCCTTCTTACTCAGGTTTGTGCAACATTACCTTTCCCATTCATTCGGGATAAAAATGTCTGGCTGGCGACTCTAACCTTTTCGCGCCAATTTCGCGTTTGTACTAGGATGAAAATCCCGGGAGCGACAGCTGGCGACTCTGCTGGGGACTAACCTGATTCTTCCTGTTTCCCTTGTAGAGTCAATCCTAGCGCCTGTTTGGTTTTGTTTCTTTGGGTGTTTATCTGTTTGTTGTTGTGTGCTTTAGTTTAGCTTTACTGTTTTTATTTACAGTTCTTTACAGCTTTACTTTACCGCATTTATTTACCGCTTTCAGTATTTTATTTTCCATGCATCATATTATACTGGACTGTCTGGATGTGCTGGTTTTCATTTTTTCTGTGGGATGGGAGTTACTGTGAGATAAGCCAACTACCCGGCTTGAGTGCACTATAGGATTAGCATGGACACGTTGTGCTCGCATGGTTACATGATGAGTGGTGATGTGTTCCACACCCAGATTGCGACTGTCTCGGGACTATTCTGTGTAGGGGTTCTTCTCCACTTCAGGGTACAACCTTGATAGTTATGTGCATCTGGTGACCGATCTTCGAGGACCTTAATGGAAACACCCCTCTCCAGTGATGACAGTGGCAGACCACATTTGTTGGCAAACCCACTCGCATCCGAGGGTCCATTGGGAACTCGCATAGGATGGCCTGGTTCTCTCATAGGAATTCAGTTAAAGCAAACTGTTCATATGACGATAGTATTGTACCCTTCGGGATGAATGTACTATTGTTTCTCGATTCAGTGCTTGAAGCTGGAAACTTGTGAGGGATGCTTGTTTTTTCCGGACTCAATTGAGACCTCCCTGCGTAGTACATAATGCTAAACCGATTCCCTGATTTGGTCACGAGCCATTTCTCGGAAATGGTGAACGTATTATTGTTATTCGGCTTTGAGAGTCCGTGATGTTGACCCGAGTAGCACACCCGTGAGATTGGGAGGGGTTTACAGGTTTGCAGGAACCCTAATACCTTCAGCATACCCACTTTGCCTTTGGTTCAGTTTTGTGATCTGGATTTCTGTTCTTAAGATATGGATCCCGGATCAGAGGGATGATTATTGTGATATATGGATTTTGAGACCTTGCACCGACACCTGATTATATGATTGACACATCACAGACACTTCACTGATCACATGCCTTGTCTTGAATAAACATCATATCATCATTAATCATTTGTGTTTCTTTTATTCTCAGGGTCTACATTTATTCCCGGTTCCTGGCCATATCATTGCTTCAGAATGGAAGACGTCAAAAAGAGAACTGTGCACTACAAATTCTTCGATACCAAGATGGACCTTGTAGATGTTTAAGAATTGGCAGAATTTTTGACCAACAAGAAATGTTGAATTCAGTTCAGAATGTCCTATCAGATGTTGGGACATTATCAAACAGAGTATATGAACTTATTTCAGGATGTCTCATCAGATGTTGGGACATTGTGTAAATAACTTAAGTTCAGTTTTTCAGGATGTCCCAACAGATGTTGAGACATCTCAGACCTGCTACCAGAATTAATTATTGATTAACTGATCAGAGATATTTCAGGAGAATTATCTGGAATTAATTAATGATGGATAAAAACAGAACAAGGCGCATCTGTAGGGAGTTTTATATTGAAGATTCAGATTAAAACAGAAGACCTAAATCACCTAGAATCTAGGAGGTAACAAACCCTAAATTCAAGGTGGAAGCTGCTGTGCATTAGGGCTGGATCCTCTACAGAAAGCCCAAAATTCAGATACCTATTTAAGCAACAGAAACTCATAGAATTGAGTACGAATTTCAGAAGACCAAATAGGGTGTCTAGTGTTTTAATAGCAGGTTGTGTTTTATTGTACCACTTTATGAGCTTTTAAGCAAAAGTGCATTTGTGACTTGATTGAAACTGTGAAGTAAGATCAAGCTGTATTGTTTGAAGAATGTCTTCAATTTCATTAAACTTGTAAACTTGATCACTGTGTGATTGAGGGGGAGTGAGTAGGGTACTCTTATCTAAGGTGTGTCTTAGGTAGAAATTGCATTGGGTAGTTATTAAGTGATAGATTAAACAGGGTGGTTTAAGTCTAGAATTAAGAATACTTATAGTGGATTTCCTCCTGGCTTGGTAGCCTCCAGATGTAGGTGTGGTTATACACTGAACTGGGTTAACAAACTTCTGTGTTGTTTACTTTTCTTGCTATTTAAGTTTTGGTTAAATTTGTCAAGTGTCCTATCAAGTGTTGGGACATCTCTTAGGACATCTCATACCTGATCACAGAATTTCAATTGGCATCAGAGCAGGCACCCTGCCTGTTTATACTGGGTGAGATCTAGGGAAAACAAATTCTGTAACATGGACAGAGATATAGGGTCAGTAAATAGACCACCCATACTGGATGGATCTAATTATGACTACTGGAAGCCAAGAATGATTGCATTCTTAAGATCACTTGACAACAGGGCATGGTGAGCAGTAAATGTTGGATGGGATCATCCTGTCCAAGACACCAAAGATGGATCAAAAGTGCTGAAACCTGAAGAAGAATGGAGTAAGGAGGAAGAAGATTCAGCACTAGGCAACTCAAAAGCCTTAAATGCTTTATTCAATGGCATTGATAGGAACATATTCAGACTTGTGCATCATTGTGAGCTGGCCAAAGATGTTTGGGACACTCTCAAAACAACTCATGAAGGAACATCAAAAGTAAAAATGTCAAGACTTCAACTTCTCACCACCATGTTTGAAAACTTGAGAATGAAGGAAGATGAATCAATTCATGAGTTCTATATGAACATCTTGGATATAGCCAATACTTCTGGAGCTTTGGGAGAAAAAATGACTGATGAAAAGCTTGTAAGAAAGATTCTCAGATCTTTGCCAAAAAGATTTGACATGAAAGTCACAGCAATAGAAGAAGCTCAAGACATATGCTCCATGAAAGATGAAGAACTCATTGGTTCCCTTCAAACTTTTGAGATGGGAATGAATGAAACAAATGTCAAAAAGAACAAAAGTATAGCCTTGGTCTCAAATACAGATGAAGAAGAAGATGATGAATCAGCAAATGATAAAAGCTTATCAGAAAACCTTGCCATGCTTGGAAGACAATTCAAACAGATTCTCAGAGGAATGGAAGGCAAATCCAAACCCAGTGGAAGAAACACAAACTCTGAGAACAGGAGACCTTATGATGCTAACAGAAGGACAAAGTATGCTGAAAAGACCAGTCAAGATAAAGGAGTCAAATGCCATGAATGTGAAGGATATGGACACATCAAGATTGAATGTCCTACCTACTTAAAGAGGCAAAAGAAAGGACTCTCTGTGACCTGGTCTGATGAAGACTCAGGAGTTGATTCAGAAGAGGAATCAGCTAAACATATCACTGCTTTAGCTGGTTTATGTGATTCTGAAAGTGAATCCAGTGATGGAGAACTTACTTATGAAGAACTTGAGCAAGCATTCAAAGATCTATACAAAAGAAGCTCTGAAATATGCAGTGAGGTTATAAAGCTAAAGAAGCAGAATGAGGCATTAGAAGATGACAAAGCAAATGATCAGGAGATCATTGACACCTTAAAAAGTGAAGTAAGCCTTCTCAACTCCAAGTTGGAACATATGTCCAAATCTGTTAGAATGTTGAACAGCAGCTCAAATACACTGGATGTGATTCTCAACAACAATAAGCACTCAGGGGATAAAAGTGGACTGGGATATAACAGAGATGAAGCTAGCTCTAGCAAAACTACTTCAAAAACTACACAGTCAAACAAGATGTCCCAACAGATGCTTCAACATCAGAACACAAAGACAAACATAATGTTCCAACAGATGTCTCAACATTCTGGAAAGAACAAAATGAAGAAGAAGTATCAAAGATGGAGATGCCATCACTGTGGAAGATTTGGGCATATCAAACCTCACTGTTATAAGCTACATGGATATCCAAATCAGATGTATCAGCAACCTTCCAAGCAGAAAGTACAAAGTACCAAGAAAGTGCTGCATAAACATCAAAGAAATCAGCAACCTCCTAAGCAGAAGACAGAAAACATCAAGAAGGTATGGAAACCAAAAGCTAGCACTGAAGCTGATCAAAGCTACAAGAACAAGATCAATAATCAAGCTTGGAGTTCAGCTGATAAACAACACACAGGGCAGAGGCATCAAAAGAAATCTCAACTCATCTGGTCAAAGAAAAGTACTGCATACATAGCACATACATCACTGAGAGTATCAGCTAAAGAAGACTGGTACTTTGACAGTGGATGTTCAAGACACATGACTGGATTGAAGAATTTGCTAGTAAACTTAAAATCACATTCATCCAGGTATGTGACCTTTGGAGATGGAGCTAAAGGAGAAATCAAGGGAGTTGGAACCTTGGATTGTCAAGATGTTCCAAGACTAGATGATGTGCTGCTAGTTAAAGGTTTAACTGCTAACCTGATCAGCATAAGTCAATTATGTGATCAAGGATACAGTGTAAACTTTACAAAATCTGAATGCATAGTGACTAACAAAGAACAAGAGGTTGTCATGAAAGGAGCCAGATCTAAAGACAACTGTTACATGTGGGAATCCCAAAATCTCAGTCTCACTTCAACTTGCTCTTTAGCTAAAGAAGAAGAAGTGAAACTATGGCACCAAAGACTAGGTCATCTTCATTTCTGAGGCATAAAGAAGATAATATCCATGGATGCTGTAAGAGGTATTCCTAAACTGAAGATTGATGATGGCAAAATATGTGGTGAATGTCAAATAGGCAAGCAAACCAAGATGTCCCATCCAAAGCTCCAACACCTGACAACTTCCAAAGTTTTGGAACTTTTGCATATGGATCTTATGGGACCTATGCAGGTTGAAAGTCTTGGTGGTAAGAGGTATGCTTATGTGGTGGTTGATGACTTTTCAAGATATACATGGATAAATTTCATCAAAGAAAAGTCTGATGTATTTGATGTATTCAAAGAATTATGCCAAAGATTACAAAGAGAAAAATCCAGCTGTGTAATCAGAATAAGAAGTGATCTTGGAAAGGAATTTGAGAATCAAAAGTTCTTAGATTTCTGCTCTTCAGAAGGAATCAATCATGAATACTCTTCACCAATCACTCCTCAACAGAATGGGATTGTTGAGAGGAAGAATAGAACTATTCAAGAATCTGCAAGAGCTATGATCCATGCCAAAAAGTTACCTCTGTACTTCTGGGCTGAAGCTATGAACACTGCCTGTTACATTCATAACAGAGTTACCTTAAGGAAAGGAACTTTGTCCACAATATATGAAGTCTGGAAGGGCAAAAAACCCACAGTTAAGTATTTCCATGTATTTGGAAGTAACTGTTATATTCTGGCAGATAGGGAGCAAAGAAGAAAAATGGATCCTAAAAGTGATGAAGGGATTTTCCTTGGATACTCCATAAACAGCAGAGCATATAGAGTATTTAATTCTAGAACCAAGGTTATCATGGAGTCCATAAATGTGATAATTGATGATGCTCCTACAGATGTCCCAGAAGATGTTGGAACATCTGCTGATATCAAGATTGAAGCTGAAGAAAAGAATGATCAATATAACTTCACTCAAACTGATACAAGGACAGAAGAATCAAGCAAACCTCCCTCCATCAGAATACAGAAGGATCATCCCAAAGATTTGATAATTGGTGATCCCAACAGAGGTGTGAGCACTAGATCAAGAGAAGTGATTTCAGGTTCTTGTTTTGTTTCCAAAATAGAACCTAAAAATATCAAGGAAGCTCTCACTGATGAATACTGGATTTGTGCTATGCAAGAGGAATTAGGTCAATTCACAAGGAATGAAGTGTGGAATCTTGTTCCTAGACCTGATGACATAAATGTGATTGGAACAAAATAGGTGTATAAGAACAAGTCAAATGAACAAGGAGTTGTTACAAAGAACAAAGCTAGACTTGTAGCTCAAGGATACACTCAAATTGAAGGGGTAGACTTTGATGAAACCTTTGCACCAGTAGAAAGGCTTGAATCAATCAGACTGTTGTTGGGAATTGCTTGTATATTGAAGTTCAAGCTATTTCAAATGGATGTGAAAAGTGCCTTTTTAAATGGCTACCTTAATGAAGAAGTATATGTAGAACAGCCTAAAGGATTTGTTGATCCAAGCTGTCCAAATCATGTATACAAACTAAAGAAGGCACTTTATGGGTTGAAGCAAGCTCCAAGGGCATGGTATGAAAGACTGACCACATTTCTTATCAAGCAAGGATACAGAAAAGGTGGGATTGATAAAACCCTGTTTGTTAAAGATGAAGAAGGAAATGTCATGATTGCTCAAATATATGTTGATGACATTGTCTTTGGTGGGATGTCTGACAGGATGGTCAAACATTTTGTCAAGCAGATGGAATCTGAATTTGAAATGAGCCTAGTAGGAGAGTTAACCTACTTTCTTGGTCTGCAAATAAAGCAAATGGAAGACTCAATGTTCATTTCCCAAAGTAAGTACTCCAAGAACATAGTCAAGAAATTTGGAATGGAAAATGCTTCTCATAAAAGAACTCCTACCCCCACACATTTAAAGATGACTAAAGATGAAAAGGGTGAGAATGTAGATCAAAGCTTATACAGAAGCATGATTGGAAGCTTGTTATACTTGACTGCTAGCAGACCAGACATTGCATTTACAGTAGGAGTTTGTGCAAGATATCAAGCTGATCCAAAAGTCAGTCATCTCAATCAAGTCAAGAGAATTCTTAAATATGTTAATGGCACTTGTGACTATGGCATAATGTACTTTCATGGTTGCAAACCAATTCTCACTGGCTTCTGTGATGCTGATTGGGCTGGAAGTGCTGATGACAGAAAAAGCACTTCAGGAGGATGCTTCTTTCTAGGAAACAATTTGATTTCTTGGTTCAGTAAGAAACAAAATTGTGTCTCCTTATCTACAGCTGAAGCTGAATATATAGCAGCTGGAAGCAGTTGTTCTCAGTTGGTTTGGATGAAGCAAATGCTCACTGAGTACAATGTCCCACAGGATGTCATGACATTGTACTGTGACAACTTAAGTGCAATAAACATATCAAAGAATCCTATCCAACATAGCAGGACCAAGCATATTGATATCAGACATCATTTCATCAGAGATCTTGTAGAAGAAAAGGTGATTTTATTGGAGCATGTAGCTACAAATCTGCAGTTAGCTGATATCTTTACCAAAGAATTGGATGCTACACAATTTGAGAACTTAAGGGGCAAACTTGGAATCTGTTTATGTGATATTTAGCAGTTAATGAGATGTGCCAACATGTCATATGACATTGTATGGCATAAGTTCCAGATGGCAAAACCAGTCTGGACAAGATTCTTGGGAATTCCATTCCTAATCATTTGCACTGTAACGGCTACTTATTTAGTAACTACTTATAAGCAGCTATCAAGATTCTCATCATACTATCACAAGCGAATCACATTAACTAGCTATCCTTCAGAAATCATAAACCCTAAAGTTGTTCATCCATCTTCCTCAACAATGTCTCAAAACCCTAACACAACTGAGGAAGTTCTCAACAAGGAAGACGTAGTTCATGCCACTCCCATCTCTGTAGTACCAATGAAATCAACTCCATTGGACGAGCTCAGAGGAAGTGCTTCTCACACTAAAAAGCCAAGAACTCCAAAGAGGGCTAAAGATCAAGTATGCAGCAAAGCCAAAGGAGGCATTCCTTCTCCTGCTAACATGCCCCCAAAATCCTCAAAATATGTAGATGATTCCATCAAGGAGATTGTCAACCAAATCCTCTTTGAACAGAGAGTAGTGAGTGGGATCTCTGTTCCTCTGAACACAATGCCTGCACCTCAAGAAGAACCAGCTCAAACTGCAAAGGACACTCCTGCAGAACAAGATGTCCCAATAGATGTTGGAACATCTGCAGATGAGAAAGAAAATTCATCTGATGCTGATACTGAACAGACTGAGGACCAGAAAAAGGCCTCAAGTGAAAGTGATAAAGAAAACTCTGAGGATCAGATCAAAGCCTCAAATGAAGATCAAATCCCTGCTGATCAAATAGCTGAAGAGGAGACTGCTCAATCTCCTCCAGTGGTCAACATGGAGCAGGACTCTGATGCAGAAATCATAGCATCTGTTAAACCCAGCATAGCCAAAAGGCTCAGGTCCAGGAAAGGCAAGATGCAAGCTGAAGCAGCAATTCCTGAGAAGAAGAAAGCCTCTCCAAAGAAAGGCAAAGCTAAAGCCACTTTTGGGCCATCAAAACAATGGAGTAAAGTCAAAACTCAGAAAAGGAAAGCTGTCACCCCATCTGACTCAGATGTTGAATCAGATGTCCCAACATCTCCTCCCAAGAAAAGACCAGCACCAGCTAGAGCTTCAACTGCTGTTCCAGAAGCTCCCTTGGACAACATATCATTTCATCTTGTCTCTAGTGTTAACAGATGGAAGTATGTATACCAAAGAAGGGTTGCCCTGGAAAGAGAACTGAGCAGCAATGCACTTGAGTGCACAGAACTGATTGACCTCATCTCTGCTGCAGGACTATTCAAAACAGTCTCAGATCTCTCTCCCTGCTATGAACTTCTTGTCAAAGAGTTCATTGTTAATCTTCAGGAGGATTGTTCAAATGGTAAGTCCTCTGAGTTTCAAAAAGTTTTTGTTAGAGGTAAATGTGTAGAGTTTTCTCCTCAAATCATCAATCAGTACTTAGGAAGAGAAACAGATGGACCCAATGAGCTAGGAAAGACAGATAACCAAATCTGCAAGGTTATCACTGCAAACCAGGTCAAGGCATGGCCTATGAAGGGAAAGCTCTCTGTGAGCATGCTTACCAGAAAATATGTCATGCTGAACAGGATTGGTACAGCTAACTGGGTGCCTACCAACCACACTTCTTCAATCTCCACTGGTCTGGCTAGGTTTATATATGCTGTGGGAACTCAAACCAATATGGACTATGGAGCTTACATTTTTGATCAAACCTTGAAGCATGCAAGCTCTTCTGCTACAAAGCTACCAATAGCTTTTCCATCATTGCTGTGTGGTATTGTTCTAAGTCAATACCCTGGGATTTTAACTGAGAAAGACACAGTCTGCAAGAGAGAAAGCCCCCTGGCTTTTCACTACAAATTATTCCTCAGCCATCATGCTGCAGATGTTGAAGCACCTTCTGGGACATCTGCAGGTCCCTCAACTGCTAAGACTCCAATCTCCAAGAAGACTCTAATTGCTGAGCTTAAAAGCACATGCAAGGAACTTGAAGCAAGGAAGCTGAAACTTGAAGAAATCATCAAAAGGCTGGAAAGTGAAGAAGATCAGAAAGATGCATCTGATGAAGAAAGTGAAGCTGATGAAGAAACAGAAGTTGAGGAAGAAACTGAGAGTGATGAATCTGAGTGATCAATGTTTGTGAGGCAAATGTAATGACAGCAATGTATTTGGAATAGTGTCTTTGGCCCCAAATTTTGTGTCTACCAAGGGGGAGAACAACATCAAATTGTAATTGCTGTTTAAGTATGCATGAAAAAATTCTGTTTGTTTGCTTCTGAATTGAATAAGTTTTTTTTCTGTTGCAACAAGATTGGATACATATATATTTGAGGGGGAGTAATCTCAAATAAGAATCAACAGAAAAGTAATGCTATACTCTGATAAAAAGAACTTCTGCTGCACTCTGAAAACCAGAAAATATGTTAGCCAAAAATTAGCCAAAGGGGGAGTTTGTAGATGTTTAAGAATTGGCAGAATTTTTGACCAACAAGAAATGTTGAATTCAGTTCAGAATGTCCTATCAGATGTTGGGACATTATCAAACAGAGTATATGAACTTATTTCAGGATGTCTCATCAGATGTTGGGACATTGTGTAAATAACTTAAGTTCAGTTTTTCAGGATGTCCCAACAGATGTTGAGACATCTCAGACCTGCTACCAGAATTAATTATTGATTAACTGATCAGAGATATTTAAGGAGAATTATCTGGAATTAATTAATGATGGATAAAAACAGAACAAGGCGCATCTGTAGGGAGTTTTATATTGAAGATTCAGATTAAAACAGAAGACCTAAATCACCTAGAATCTAGGAGGTAACAAACCCTAAATTCAAGGTGGAAGCTGCTGCGCATTAGGGCTGGATCCTCTACAGAAAGCCCAAAATTCAGATACCTATTTAAGCAACAGAAACTCATAGAATTGAGTACGAATTTTAGAAGACCAAATAGGGTGTCTAGTGTTTTAATAGCAGGTTGTGTTTTATTGTACCACTTTATGAGCTTTTAAGCAAAAGTGCATTTGTGACTTGATTGAAACTGTGAAGTAAGATGAAGCTGTATTGTTTGAAGAATGTCTTCAATTTCATTAAACTTGTAAACTTGATCACTGTGTGATTGAGGGGGAGTGAGTAGGGTACTCTTATCTAAGGTGTGTCTTAGGTAGAAATTGCATTGGGTAGTTATTAAGTGATAGATTAAACAGGGTGGTTTAAGTCTAGAATTAATAATACTTATAGTGGATTTCCTCCTGGCTTGGTAGCCTCCAGATGTAGGTGTGGTTATACACTGAACTGGGTTAACAAACTTCTGTGTTGTTTACTTTTCTTGCTATTTAAGTTTTGGTTAAATTTGTCAAGTGTCCTATCAAGTGTTGGGACATCTCTTAGGACATCTCATACCTGATCACAAAATTTCAGACCTGATCAACCAATTGGTGTCTCTGATTACCCCGGGTCATTTGGGCTACTTCAAGGAAAAGTATGGCGATATTCTGGATCTGGTATTCAACTTGGATAGTTCTTAGAGAAGTGCCATTCACACTTTGTTGCAGTATTACGATCCACGACTTAGGTGTTTCACATTTCATAACTTTCAGTTGGGTCCTTTGCTGGAAGAATATGCTGAGATTATGGGAGTTTCAATCAAGGATCAGCTTCCTTTTAACTCGGAGATGACAAGACCGACTCATAATGACATTGCTAAGGCTCTTTATTTGAGCCCATCAGAGGTGTCTTCTAATCTGGTTTCCACCAAAGCAGGAGTACTTGGTTTTCCCTTAGAGTTTCTGGTCAGGAGAGCTGAAGAATGTGTCGTGGAAAAGCAGTGGAATTCAGTTTGTGCCATCTTGGCGTTATCTGTGTATGGGATAGTTTTATTTGCCGATATGGACAAGTTTGTAGACATGAATGCTATTCATTTGTTTGTGTTGAAGAATCCGGTGCCCACCCTCTTAGGTGATTTGTATTATTCTGTGCATTATAAGAATGAGAAGAAGCGAGGAGGTCTTGTTAGATGTTGTGCTCCTTTATTCTACAAGTGGGTTATGAGACACTTGCCTACTACTGAGAGTTTTACTGATCCTAATTCTACTTGGGCTCAGAAGCTGAGTACTTTGTCTGCTGGAGATATCAGGTGGTTCACTTTGAGGTTGAAAGGAAGGAATTTCATTACCAGTTGTGGTAATTACCCTAATGTGCCTTTGTTAGGAGTATCGGGAGGTATCAACTACAATCCCATCCTCTTAAGAAGACAGTTAGGGTATGCGCTCAAGGAGGTTCCTGATGAGTCTGAATTATTCCAAACTTTCTATTTCCCGGTGAAAGACAATCTTCCTTTGGTCCAAAAAGCTACAGGTTCCTGGAAGGTGATCAAGAGAAAGGGTATAGCATGTCTGGGAAAGAGCAACAATCGAATGTTCCCTGAATTTGAAGCTTGGATAAATAAGGAGGTTCAAGCGGCTCTAGTCCCTTTTTCTGTACCAACTCCGCCTCCAGCAACGGTACCTTTGGAAGATTATCAGAAGTTGGAAGCTTTGGTTAAGCAGCTTAGGGTTGAGAATCAAGAGGCTCATAATTCTTGTCAGAAACTGATGATCCAGAAGCGCCGGTTAGAAGATAGAGTTGTACAAGCCGAGGAAACAGTTCGTCTCAAGCAGAAGGACTTTGAAGATAGAGAGCTCTACTTCCGAAAAAAGGGGTTAGCTGAGACTCACAAGACGGCCCAGCGTCGAAGAGAGAAGAAAGATCTGAGTGAAGCCAATGAAGCTGTTACCTTATGGCAGGAGAAATGGGACGACCATTTAAAGAAGCAAAAGGAGTTAGACGCCAAGCACAAGTTGGAAATCAAAAGTCTTCAGGATTCTTTGGATGGGCAGAAAGAACTCCTCAGGAAGGCTTATCATCAAGATAAGGGCCCTCTCCAATGCTTAGCAGAAAGTCAACAAGCATTGAAGGAAGCTCAAAAGGAAATTGAAGACTTGAAGTTGAAAGCTGATGTGAAAAGGTCAAAGGCCGAGTCGAGTCAAAGCAAAGAGAATGAGACAGTATTCTTGCAGCAGATCGAGGAGTTACACGCTTCTTCTGATATGAGGGACCTCCTCATCCAGAGACTCATCCAGGAGCCCGGTCATCCAGATGTAGTTCAGCTGTTCCAGAACGTCAAGCGCCTTAGTTGGAGATTGCAAGATATAGAGTTCCCTAGGGTTTAATTTCATGTTATTGTACTTGGATTACCCACAGGCTTGTTGTGGGATTCCTTATATTTGATGTACTTTTGTTGTTATTGTGATTGGCACCCTTTGAGGACTTTGTATTTTCAAACTCCAGTTCATATGATTGATTTGTTCTGAATTTCTTGTTCGTTATTTGTTGCACCGACACGGGGTAATGAGCACCAATTTTCCACAGCCGTCATTATGTTTGAATATTACTTGGGTCTTGTTCCCAATTCTTATCTTCTTAATGCCAGGACCGGACACGGGAAAAGTCTCGGGAATAAAAGGAACACATTGCATTGCATACGCATCATTTGCATTTTGTCTTTGTCTTTGCAGGTTTTTCTACGGGATGTTTAATTTATCTGTGTTACAGGCAAAGATTGCGAGAGCCGCTAAGACCCGGTACCTCCGACAAGATATCCCTCATCGGTACGCGACCCGCAACAATCAAAGAACAGCAATGGACGCCATGCAGACAGAGCTCAATGAAGTCCGTACCAAGATGGCAGAATTTATGACCCTGATGCAAGGGATGGCCCAGGGGCAACAAGAGCTGAGAAATGCAATTCAAGGGTTAACTCCTCCTAATACTAATGCTCAGGCGACCACTTCCGGCGGGCTAGGGGCTCCTCCCAACACCAACAACGGCCCAGGTGGACCTCATGTTCCAGATCTAGCTATGGCAACGTTTGTTCCTGTTCACGACAGGCAGGAGGACCAATTCCAGTATTTCAACAATGATATGGGTTTCAGCGGTGATGGAAATCTTAATGACTTCTTGGTGCTTGCGGAGAAGGTCAAGGCCCTCGAGTGTAGAGACACTTTAGGGATTGATGTGTCGGATATGGGTTTAGTACCTGGGGTGGTCATTCCACACAAGTTCAGACCACCAGCTTTTGATAAATACAACGGCAGCTCCTGCCCGAAAACTCATCTGCAGGCCTTCTACCGGAAGATCGCGGCCCACACGCGAGACGAAAAACTATGGATGTATTACTTCCAGGATAGTCTCTCCGGAGGATCCTTGGAGTGGTACATGAAGCTGGAGAGGAGCTCTATTAGAAGCTGGAAAGATTTGGGAGAAGCCTTCCTTAGGCAATATCAATACAACATTGACATGGCACCCAGCCGCACTCAGCTTCAGAGTTTGACACAGAGGAGCTCGGAGAGCTTCAAAGATTATGCACAGAGGTGGCGTGAGGTAGCTGCTCGAGTGCAACCACCTTTATTGGAGAGAGAGATGGTCGACCTTTTCCTGAATACCCTCCCAGGGCATTTCATGGAAAGGTTGGCTGGTTGTTCCTCAAGTGGTTTCTCGGACATTATCTTGACTGGAGAAAGAATAGAAAGCTGGTTCAAGCAGGTGAAAATTCAGAATGGAGGCGCTTCGGCGTCTGGTATCAAGAAACCCTTTGTGAAAAGGAGGGAAGGAGAAACAGGTGCAGTATACGCACAGAGGGGAATGATTAACCAAGGATATTATCAGCAAGTGGCCCCTGTCACTATTTCAACTCCGCCCGTTCAACAATAGGTCCAGCCTCCACAGCCGCAGCGCTCACAAGGGTATCAGCCAAGAGCCCCTCGTCCATACTACCCTCAGAGGCCGAAGGATAGACATTTTGAAGCTCCACCAATGTCTTACTCCCAGCTTTTGAAGAATCTCCTACAGCTTCAAATGATTCAGCTCCGAACCTTGCAACCTCCGAAGCCAGGCCAAATTCCTGAGGGTTATGACTTAAATGCTAGATGTGAATTTCATTCCGGAGCTCCCGGCCATACTACTGAGAATTGTAAAGCATTGAAGCATGTCGTTCAGGACTTATTGGATACTAAAGCGATCAATTTTGCTCCTTCTCCTAATGTGCTTCAGAACCCCATGCCTCCTCACTGGGGCACAGTTGGGGCAATTGATGAAGGGGAGAACCTGAATTTGGTGGGTGATATTGATGACTTGCAGACTTCATTGATTGTTGTCAAGGTTTGCTTGTTGAAGAAAGGTATTTTCCCTAGATGCGAGGAAGATTGTCCGGAATGTGCTGAGGCTACCAATGGTTGTAAGCGGTTGAAGGCCGAAATCCAAGGCATGATTGATGAAGGAGTGCTGCAGTTTGACAAGATCGTAAAAGAAAGTGAAGTCTCCACAGTAACTATCTTTTATGACCCATCTCAAGTTCCTTCACGGGCCAGAGCGGCACCAATAACCATTACCACTGCTGGACCCATAATGTACCAAAGTGACAGAGTTGTTCCTTGGAATTATGGTGGTGAAGTGTACTGCAACGGCCAGAGGCAAGAGTTGGCCACGACTAGTATAACCCCAGCTCAAGTAGAAAATGTTGGAGTAGGGGGTTTTACTAGAAGCAGAAGGTTGTTTGCGCCTGAAACACTGAGAAACAATGTGATACCACCCAGAGATACTGCCGAAGCCCAAGCTAGAGCCAGAGGGAAGCAACCAGTAGTTGTCAATGATCCAACTCCATCAACTGATCCAGACCTCACCTTTGATAAAGAAGCTGAAGAATTCCTGAGGATCATCAAGAAGAGTGACTACAAGATCGTGGACCATCTGCAACAGACGCCGTCGAAGATCTCCATCTTGTCCTTGCTCATGTGTTCTGACTCTCACAGGAAAGCTCTCTTAAATATTCTGAACAAGGCATACGTGCTTCAGGATATTTCTATAAATCAGTTAGAAGCAGTGGTGTCCAGCGTCAATGCCAGTCACAGATTGGGTTTCACAGACTTGGATTTGACTTCTGATGGGCGTGCTCATAATCGGGCATTGCATATCTCTCTTGAATGTAAGGGTGCAGTACTCTCCCACGTGTTGGTAGATACTGGATCCTCTTTGAACGTCTTTCCCAAGAAAGCACTGATGAAGTTGGACTATGATGGAGTGGTTCTAAAGCCCAGTGATCTAGTAGTTCGAGCATTTGATGGGTCGAGAAGATCGGTGTTTGGAGAGGTGGAGTTACCTATCAAGGTAGGTCCACAGGTCTTCAATACCACGTTCTACGTGATGGATATACAACCTGCATATAGCTGTTTACTCGGGAGACCTTGGATACATTCGGCAAGAGCGGTATCGTCTACACTCCATCAGAAGCTAAAGTTTGTCTGGGAGGGTCAAATTGTGACTGTCAGTGGGGAAGAAGATATCTTTGTTAGTCATCTAGCCTCATTCAAATATGTGGAGATGGATGGCGAGATAGTTGAGACCCCATGTCAGGCTTTTGAGCCCTTTAAGTCTGAGCAAGCATCTGCAGTGGCAATTTCTCCTGAAGTACCAAAGAAAGGGGTTTCCATAGCCTCTTATAAACAAGCGCTTGAATTGGTAGAATCTGGAATACGAGAAGGCTGGGGCAGTCCGATAGAAGTGCCAGAGAAGAAAGACATGTTCGGGATTGGCTATCACCCTGGAAGATCTTCGTCTGAACCAAGTGCTAAAGGTTGTCAGAGCCCGGTTACTTTCACAAGCGCGGGAGTAGTAGACTACGGAAACATCAGTGTTGTATAGGATGACGCTGTCGATAGTGATTGTGACCTAGATGAATGGATCAGGCCTGCCGCTCCAGGAACTCAGCTTAGCAACTGGACATCGGAAAGGCTTATTTCGGTCACCTCTTTCGAAGAGTAATAATGTTTTGTTTCTGTTTTCCTGTATTAAAGCACTATGTCTTGCCCGAGGCATAGTGGCTCTTTGTAAGGGTTCATTTGTTCATTAACACAATCATAAATAAAATTGACGTTTCACATTCATTCATGTTGTTCTCTGTCTTTCGTTTTTTACTTTTGTTTTTCAAAAAGAAAGAAAAGTTTTAAAATGGCAATGTTTCTCATTTTCTCAAGTTGTTGCTAAAGCCTTGCATGAATCATCATTCATGCAGGTGCTCGTCATCGGATCTTATCAATGACGACCCTGTTATGGCTGAGTATGACTTCGACAATCCAATTTATCAAGCCGATGAGGAAGATGAAGAGGATTGCGATCTACCCGAAGAATTGGCCAGACTACTTAAACAGGAGGAGAAGATGATTCATCCGCACGAAGAAGATGTCGAAGTAATAAACCTGGGTACTGAAGAAGACAAGAAAGAAGTCAAGATCGGAGCTGCATTAGAAGAATCTGTCAAGACTCGTTTGATGGCTATGCTTCGAGAATACGTTGACGTCTTCTCATGGTCCTACCAAGATATGCCTGGTTTAGACACTGACATTGTGGTACACAAGCTACCTCTCAGAGCAGATTGTCCTCCGGCAAAGCAGAAGTTGAGGCGCACGCGTCCAGACATGGCAATTAAAATAAAAGAAGAAGTGCAAAAACAATTTGATGCTGGTTTCTTGGCCGTGACCAGTTATCCTCCGTGGGTCGCTAACATTGTGCCGGTCCCCAAGAAAGATGGCAAAGTCAGGATGTGTGTGGATTACAGGGATTTGAATAGGGCCAGCCCCAAAGATGATTTCCCTCTACCTCACATAGATGTACTAGTCGATAATACTGCTCAGTTTTCCGTGTTCTCCTTCATGGACGGATTCTCAGGCTATAATCAGATCAAGATGGCTCCCGAGGACATGGAAAAGACAACTTTCATCACTCCTTGGGGAACCTTTTGTTACAAGGTTATGCCATTTGGTTTGAAGAATGCAGGAGCTACCTATCAACGGGCAATGGTGACGTTGTTTCACGACATGATCCATCATGAAATTGAGGTTTATGTTGATGACATGATAGCAAAATCCCAGACAGAGGAAGAGCATTTGGTCAACCTAGCAAAATTGTTTGATAGGCTTCGAAAGTTCAGATTGAGGTTAAATCCGAATAAGTGTACCTTCGGGGTTCGTTCTGGCAAGTTACTCGGCTTCATTGTTAGTGAACGAGGAATTGAGGTTGATCCGGCCAAGGTGAAAGCTATCCAAGAAATGCCTGAACCGAAGACTGAAAAGCAAGTGCGTGGCTTCTTAGGGAGACTAAACTACATTGCACGGTTTATTTCTCACCTAACGGCCACGTGCGAGCCAATCTTTAAGCTTCTGAGGAAGAATCAGGCCATTAAATGGAACGAAGACTGCCAGCAAGCCTTCGACCGAATCAAAGAATACCTGTTAGAACCACCAATTCTCATGCCTCCAGTGCCGGGAAGACCTTTGATTATGTATCTTACTGTGCTTGAAGGATCGATGGGATGTGTATTGGGTCAGCAGGACGAGTCTGGTCGAAAAGAGCACGCCATTTATTACCTTAGCAAAACGTTTACCGATTGTGAGACGCGATACTCACTACTCAAGAAAACTTGCTGTGCTTTGGCATGGGCTGCTCGCCGACTAAGACAGTACATGCTGACTCACACTACTCTCTTAATTTCCAAGATGGATCCTGTGAAATACATCTTTGAGAAGCCGGCTTTGACAGGAAGAGTGGCCCGTTGGCAGATGATACTCACAGAGTATGACATACAGTACACTTCACAAAAAGCGATCAAGGGGAGTGTTTTGTCAGAATACTTGGCCCAGCAGCCGATCGATGATTATCAACCCGTGAGGTTTGAGTTTCCGGATGAGGACATCATGTTCCTCAAGTCTAAAGACTACGAAGAACCACTTCCGAAGGAGGGGCCCGACCCTGAATCCAGATGGAAGTTGATGTTTTACGGGGCTGTGAACATGAATGGGAGTGGAGTAGGTGTTGTTATTATCTCGCCAGAAGGGATCCACACCCCTTTAGCCGCTCGGTTGACCTTCGAATGCACTAATAATGAGGCGGAGTATGAAGCTTGTATCATGGGGATCGAAGAGGCAATAGACTTGCGAGTCAAGAACCTTGAGATCTTCGGAGATTCTGCTTTGGTGGTAAATCAAGTCAATGGCAAATGGATGGTTCATCAAGCTCGTTTGATTCCTTACAGAGATAATGTCAGGAGGCTGTTAACTTTCTTTACCAAAGTCAAGCTGAGCTATGTTCCTAGAGACGAAAACCAGTTCGCCGATGCTCTCGCAAATTTGTCGTCCATGATTAAAGTTTGTCGAGAGAATTTCGTGCCTCGAATTTCGATTTCCCGGCTTGAAAGACCTATTTATGTCTTTGCAGTTGGTGATGGTGAAGATAACAAGCCTTGGTACCACGACATCAAACAATTCCTGAAGGCTCAAGAATACCCGGCTGGAGCATCTAGTAAGGATAAGAAAACCCTTAGAAGACTGGCAGGAGGTTTCTTCTTGAATCAAGATTGTGTGTTGTATAAACGGAACTTCGACATGGTGCTGCTCAGATGCGTGGATAGACACGAGGCAGACATGTTAATGCAAGAGGTTCACGAAGGCTCCTTCGGTACCCATGCTGGAGGACATGCCATGGCCAAGAAACTGTTGAGATCGGGATACTATTGGATTACCATGGAATCTGATTGCTGTAAGTACTCCCGTAAATGCCATAAGTGTCAAATTTATGTCGACAAGGTCCATGTGCCTCCGAATCCGTTGAGTGTCATGTCTTCACCATGGCCGTTCGCTATGTGGGGCATCGATATGATTGGAAAAATTGAGCCAACAGCTTCTAATGGTCATCGCTTCATCCTAGTTGCTATTGATTATTTCACGAAGTGGGTTGAAGCGGCATCCTACACTAATGTCACTAAACAAGTGGTTGCTCGATTTATTAAGCGAGACATCATCTGCCGGTACGGAGTTCCTGAAAGGATCATTACTGATAATGGTTCTAACCTCAACAACAAGACGATGGCTGACTTGTGTCAAGACTTCAAAATAGAACACCACAACTCTTCTCCATATCGTCCGAAGATGAATGGCGCCGTCGAGGCGGCTAATAAAAACATCAAGAAGATTGTGCAGAAGATGGTTGAGACGTACAAAGACTGGCACGAGATGTTACCATTCGCGTTGCACGGGTATAGGACATCAGTACGCACTTCAACTGGGGCAACTCCATTCTCATTAGTGTATGGTATAGAGGCAGTCTTACCAAACGAAGTGGAAATCCCCTCGTTGAGGTTGATGATGGATATCAAGCTAGATGAAGCTGAGTGGCTCCGATCCAGGTATAATTAATTGAGCCTCATTGAAGAGAAGCGGCTAACAGCTGTATGCCATGGACAGTTGTATCAGTGACGAATGAAGCAGGCTTTTGACAAGAAGGTGCGACCACAGAGGTACACGCCATGAGATTTAGTGCTGAAAAGGATTCTTCCTCCTCTCAACGATCACAGGGGCAAGTGGACACCCAATTATGAAGGACCGTTCGTGGTTAAAACGGTTTTCTCAGGCGGAGCCTTAATGTTGACAACCATGGACGGAGAAGATTTCCAATCCCCTGTCAACGCAGACGCAGTAAGAAAATACTTCGTGTAAAAAAGGACTCGCTGGATAAAAACAGAATAAAGATCCAGGCAAAAATGGGCATCCCGACGAGCCAAAAACAGAATAAAAGGCTCGGGCAAAAGTTAGGGAAATCTTAAAAAATGTACACCCGCTGAGTTGAAAAGCCACGTCGGACAACTCAGGCAAAAAAGGGTATCCCGGTGGATTGAAAACCTGAAAGGGCGATCCACGCAAAAGAGGTATTAACACGAACGACTACGATCTGCGAGATCCAGGACCTACCTACAGTTGAGGCTATCCTAAGGGTTGAAGATCAGTTTACTTACTTTTCCCCAAGAGGCAGAGCGAGCGGAGCGTCTTGAAGACATACGAGTCATAACTGGGTCGAGACTTGATGAGATTCACTTCTCACATTGCCAATAGGATAGTTTGTTTTTCTTTTTAGTTATTCCCTCATTCCAGGGAACTGCTTCCTTTGTATTGCCTATTCAGGGCCACCTTTCCAAGTCAATAAAAATTCAACTTCAGTCAATTGGACTGCTTTGCTTCTTTGTTTTTGCTTTCTTCATCTAACATTGATTGATTGTGAAAACGTCTAGCAAATGGTAACTTGAATTGTGTTATGAACATTTGAATACTTTCTAACTCGTGCAGGAGAATAGAAACATTTAATACAAATCTGAAAAGGTGTCGAGATGCCAGACAATGATTCATGCTATGAGCCTAGGGCAAGCGGGTCCCAAACTAACTCTCTATGTTGCAGGTACTATCGATTGTGTTCATGCAGGTACAGGTACCGGTGTGCTAGCAAAGCCAATAACTACTATCCTAGAGGGGAATTCCCTTTTGTTTGAACAGAAACAGATGTCTCCCAGGGTGTTTCCCATCATCCCCAGCCATGTGGAAGTTGAAATTTCATCCAGCAAGGTAGCAGAGAGTGGGTTTCGTCCCCAAGCAGAAGCTTCCCTTTAGACAGGGTCAATTCTCATCAGTATAAGGAGTGTTTCGCTTCCCCAGCAGTTGCTTCCTCGGCAGTGTCATGCCTTTGGTTCCCAGCCAAGCCAGGGGGTCCTCACTTCCCCACCAGAGTTCAAGAAGAGTCCATCTCCAGCAGGGTCTTGGCACTCCAATCTCAAATTCCAATTTATTTTTGGCAATGGCGGTTGTTCAGAGCCGGTGAATTATTAACAGTTTTCCCCGCAGAGTTGTTACCTCTTCAGGATGAACCAGATCAATGCAGTGATCATTATTCCTCCCCAGTCGAGCTATCTGGGATGCCTGCATTCTCCTTATCAGGAGATCTCTTTGCATTTGCATACGCATAATCATCGTTACATTTGCATCCTCCAAAGCGTAGCATTTCCATCATCATGGAGCATTACGCCATAAATTCAAACATATGCATGCCAGCATGGGCCAATTTTGAGGTATATTATATACAACCTATAGCATCTTCTCAACCTGAAGTACTCCGCACAGAGGATACCAATATCATTTTCCAGACATCTTTGTCTTTTCAAGTCAATGTTTGTCACTTATTCCGCATCTTGTTTGGTACAACGGTCGCGTTGCAGGTTCCCGTTTTGTACAACGGTCCTGTTTGTTTGGCCTTTCGTTTATGTGCAACGATCTCGTTCCATCTTGTCCTATTTTCTTTGTTTCTGGTTACCGCCTGCGGCCGGTATACCTTTGCGTCTCCATTCGAGGATGGTTTCGTGTTAGATCCGAGGATCTTTTGATTTGTCATTCGAGGATGGCATTTCTTTTCTTCAAGTCCTTCCGAGGTTGGTCTTGTTGTTGTGGCTATTATTCGAGGATAGTAGTTCACTTTTTGAGCTTATTGATCGAGGTCAGTTTGTCTCTTTTGCAAAGTCTGTCTGAGGTCAGATTTGTGTTTGGTTATCAGTCGAGGCTGGTATACCTTTGCTTCTCCATTTGAGGATGGTTTCGTGTTAGATCCGAGGATCTTTTGATTTGTCATTCGAGGATGGCATTTCTTTTATTCAAGTCCTTCCGAGGTTGGTCTTGTTGTTGTGGCTATTATTCGAGTATAGTAGTTCACTTTTTGAGCTTATTGATCGAGGTCAGTTTGTCTCTTTTGCAAATTCTGTCTGAGGTCAGCTTTGTGTTTGGTTATCAGTCGAGGCTGGTATACCTTTGCGTCTCCATTTGAGGATGGTTTCGTGTTAGATCCGAGGATCTTTTGATTTGTCATTCGAGGATGGCATTTCTTTTCTTCAAATCCTTCTGAGGTTGGTCTTGTTGTTTTGTGTGGCTATTATTCGAGGATAGTAGTTCACTTTTCGAGCTTATTGATCGAGGTCAGTTTGTCTCTTTTGCAAAGTCTGTCTGAGGTCAGCTTTGTGTGTGGTTATCAGTCGAGGCTGGTATACCTTTGCGTCTCCATTCGAGGATGGTTTCGTGTTAGATCCGAGGATCTTTTGGATTGTCATTCGAGGATGGAATTCTTTTCTTCAAGTCCTTCTGAGGTTGGTCTTGTTGTTTTGTGTAGCTATTATTCGAGGATAGTAGTTCACTTTTCGAGCTTATTGATCGAGGTCAGTTTGTCTCTTTTGCAAAGTCTGTTCGAGGTCAGCTTTGTGTTTGGTTATCAGTCGAGGCTGGTATACCTTTGCGTCTCCATTCGAGGATGGTTTTGTGTTAGATCCGAGGATCTTTTGGATTGTCATTTGAGGATGGCATTCTTTTCTTCAAGTCCTTCTGCGGTTGGTCTTGTTTTTGTTTTGTGTGGCTATTATTCGAGGATAGTTAGTTCACTTTTTGAGCTTACTGATTGAGGTCAGTTTGTCTCTTTTGCAAAGTCTGTCCGAGGTCAGTCTTTGTTGTTGATGGTTATCGCCTGCGGCCGGTATACCATTGTGTTTCTATTCAGGGATGGGTTTTAGTACTGGATCCGAGGATCCCGTGTGAGTTGTCATTCGAGGATGGCATTCTTCCCAGCGTATTTCCACCTGGTCTTATTTTCCACTACCTATTCAGAGGTCGAAATCAAATACATAAATAAATAAATGTGCAGATGGCATTTTTGTTACCCTCAATGTGCAAATTTCAAGGTTTATTCGAGTATTCAAACACTCCATGCCTTGAACGTATAAAAGCCGTTGCGATTATTCGTTCAGGCTTGCAGATGATTGAATAGGGGCAGCTGTAATACCTCAAAATTTGCCCTCATATTTATTCCCTCTACTGGCATATCGTTTTGCTCTCATCCGCATTTCTCACTAGGTAATTAACATCATAATAGTGAATTTCATGGATTCATAGGGCATGTGATCAAGGCCCTGGGAAATTAGGGTTTCGTACCTTACCCGTATCTATCGGGGATTGAACTTGTCGAGAACATTCACTGGTGCATCTAACCCATTATTGAGGTTCAATCAGATTTGCTTTGAATAAGAGTGTTGGCTCTTCTTAAACATCTCAAGTTGTATTCCTCATCATTGAGTATCTCAAGGGAAACTTGGAGTCCTAGTTCATGGTTCGATTCGAAGGGAACATCACCGAGGGTGGTCTATTGTATCAGGGTGGTTTCGATCCATTTGTTTATGGAATAACAATTCGAGATTGTGCGGAGTTTAGTGTGGCACCAAAGTTCTTAAGAATGGATTATGTTGAAGGATTTGATTTAGGTTTAAAGAGAATGTACAGTTATTGGATTTCAAGTTCTAGTTCTTGATACTATTTCAAATACTTGCCATATCCATTTTACATGTCCACTTTCCGATTCGATTTAATTCACCATTTTGATTCACCATGATCTTATCCCGTTTCGTTAGCCAAAGTTATTTTTTAGGTGTCCATATTCACATTTCTAACATTCCATTTTTCATGTCATTTGTCTCTAAATATCAACCATTTCTTTTCAACATTAAGCCCATTTCTTTTCTAAAGTCAATCCATTATTCATTTCGGAATTTCATTCTCCATCTTAAAGATCCAACGATTTCTTTTTTTAATTCCATTATTCAAATGAACAGTCAATTGTCCAATCCTTATGTGATTTTATTAGCCAAGTTAAACCCATTATAAATCTCATATCAACAAAGTCCATATCATTGAAAGAATTGGTGCGAAATACATCCATTATAAATCTCATATCAACCAAAGTCTATAATAATACAAAAAATGAGAAGAGAATATCATTGAAAAAATTGGTGTGAAATACACCCATTATATAAAAAAAGTCCATGACGGTACAAATAGATGAGAAGGTAGATTATTCATTTAAGCTCTATGACTTGAATGGTAATAGCCTTATAGAATGTCAAGAGGTCAGGGAAATGCTTATTGCAATTCTTGGCGGCGAGTTACAACATCCAAGGGTGGAAACAACCATATTTTCAGATTTTTGTACTCCATTCTACTGTGAAAGATGATCGACTTGTTGTGTTCGCAAAACCTGGAGCCTCAACTTCAACCGTGCAACTTGATACTCGTCCTGGATTCTCGACATCAGTTGCTCAACCTAAATGCTCAACCGCACAATATAAACCTCAACCTCATCAACAATAATTCACCTCACAAAACGTTCAGCAAATTCACCTTTTCGTCATACTTCTGTTTCTGGTGTAACCTACATTCCGTTATCATCCTTTTTCACCAAATATATCCATCATCTGGATCATCGCCGAAACTGAAAAGTCATGTTGCAACATAAATTCTTCAAATTCACAGAACCTGCAAGTTGATTACAATAACGAAAAATTAGAAAAAAACGCAAGAGGAAAACAATCAGTCCTAGACACTTGTTGTTGGCTATTAGGAATGAGGAAGAGTTTTGTAAAATTGCTAGCTGGTGTTACCATTGCTTATGGTGATGTTCTTCCTAACCTCAACTCTGTGCTTTTCCTACAGCAGCGGAAACGAAAGTCTTGTAGTCACAGACCCTGTACACAAAAGCAATCCGTTATCAAGAGTAATAACTGGACAATTCAAAAGCAAGAGGAAGTATCAGAACCAAAAAAAAATCAGTTATAAGCCTCATAACTGACTGTCAAAACAACCAACAGAAATCAACAAGCATAACTAACAAGCTCATAACTTAATCACAACCAATTCTAACCGAATTCCATAACTGAATCCTAACCAGAAGGTTTCTAGAACTCACCTAAAGTATTCCAGAAGGATCCGGAAAGTCGGCGGATATAAATCAAAGGCCTCCTCTTCAATCTTCGGTTCCCCACCTTTTTTCTCTTCTTCTCCCATAATCTTCCTCAATCTTCAATCCTCTCCCAAGAAAAAACCTTTCTCCAATCTTTTCCATTATTCTTCAATCTCCCAATCCATTTTCTGGCTTCTTCGACCTCCCTTCAATCCTTCATTCTCACCATTCTGCTTCATGCTTCTCTCACCACAGCTTCAATCATACCTCTCCTAATCTGTTTCCTTCTTCTTCCTCCATCTATGTTAATTCTTCGTTTCGTTTCCATCAATTCTTAGGAATTACCTGAAGGAAAGGATTTGCGAATTATCAATGTTAGAAAGGGTATGAGAGACGAAAAGCTCGAATGTATTGGAGGCTAAGGCAATAATATCCGAATTTGTTGCCAAGATTCTGAGATATTCATACCTGAGGGAAAAACTCAATCCTCAACAATCAACGCTAATGTTTTCCGCAGGAAGAAGCAACTGAGTCTATACCAATCGGAGATACGATCGCTTCGGCTCGTCACTGAATTGTTCCTTTCACGGCTTTATTCATCAACAACGTGCAAACATTAACCTGCACGCACGGGATCATATCAAGTGAAGCTGCGGTTTCGGAAAGCTCTCGACTCTTGCATCATCTGCCTCGGCTTATTCTCCGCTCATCAATCAAGACGTCGATACGTCCTCGCCTTCACGAATCCGAACGTGGCACCACATCATCTTTTCGCTCATAATCTTTGACGAAGTTCTTCAATTCCAGGTACGACGACTTCTCTTTGTTCGTAGGCTTCAATTCTTTGCGGCTTGACTTTGTGAGATAGAGCTGTGAGGGGTTTGTTTCTTCCAAATTAGGGATTAGGTTAATAATTAGGATTTTCGTTCGATTGAATCAAGTGGTGCTATGGTTAGCTTGGAAATCGAAGGGAGGGATGAAGGGGGACGGTGTTTGTTCGGACAAAGAGGAGGAGAGGGTTAGGTCTATAGGAGCAAGATAACGGAAGGTAAGAGTTTAAGGTGATGATGGCGGCGGAAGATGACGGGAGGGTGAAGAAGAAGAAGTTGACGGTGAGGACAGGGTAAAGGAATGAGCCGCGGTGGAAAAAGGGCAGAAGGAGAAGGGCGACGCCGAAGAGAGAGGTGACGGCGGTGATAGGAAGAAGAAGAGGAAATTGACTTAGGGTTTTTGTGTTCTTTTCTTTTTTCAGATTTGGTTGTTTTAATTTGTTTATAATTTGTTTATAATAAAGAAAAATTAAGTTAAATTAATGGAGAAGATTAATGAGGAACTAATGACGGTAAAGAGGAATTAACCCGCATTAATCTGCAATCAATTTCTTTTTAATTCATTGTTTTTTTTTTTAAATTTTAAGGGATAGTTATGTTTTCTTTGCTAATCACACCCTATCTCTAAAGCCCATAATAGAAAACAGCATAAAAAACTTTCTTTCTACACCTCCTTCAATTCCTGCGAATTTGGGCTTAGTTTCATTGCTATCAACACCCCTTTTTGAAGCCCATTGAGAAACAACTTATAAAATATACTTCCTGCACTCCCCCTCGTTTCTGGCATAATTGGGCTTTAATCCTCTTTGTTAAATGCACCCCTCTGCTAAGCCCATATTAGAAAAATAACTGGAAAAATTACTAAAGCCACCCCATTTCATTGTCTTTAAGAATTTTATTTTTGTTTTGCAATAGTTTAGAAATAAATCAAATAAAAATAGGAAAATCCATTAGAAAATTCTCCAAAAGTTCCAGTAGGTCTATAATTCAATTTAGAATTTTTTGATATTTTTACTTTCTGAATTTTGGCTATTTTTCGATTTAATTTTGATTTTTCTTTTAATTAGCTTTTATTGAATTTCCTTTAATTGTACTTGAGATTGTTCATTTTATTTTGGTAACTTCCAGTAGGATTTTTAATTCACTCTTTTTATGGTAGTTAGATGACTAATGATAGTACTTAGGATAATTTTTGTAGATTTTTTAGAACATTTTATCTTAGGTTTTAGAGGTTAATTTCTTAGAAATTAGGGATTAATTTGTAGCTGAAAATAAGCAATTTTTAGGCATATAAAAAATAGGATTTTTTAGGATTCCTTTTAGTACAATGTTATAGGTAATCTTAGGTCCCTATGGTTTAATTTTCATAATTTTTCCAGAAGTTTAGATATTTTTAGAATATTAGTTCTTAGGCTTAGTTATGTGTTATTTCCCATTAGTTTAGGCCACGAAAATAAAGTCCAATAAAAATATGGTTTAGTTTAAATTTAGCCTTAGAATTTAATATAGACTTAGGTTAGTTTAAATTTGGATTTTTTAGAATGAAAATATTATGTGATGCCTTTAGTTTAGGACTTAGGCTTAAAGTTCCATTTTAATTAGGATTAGAATAAATAAATAGGACTATTTTTCATGCCTTTAATTGTTTTGTTTAGAAGTTTATTTCTTAATCCAATTTTATTGTTTTTGCCTTATCATTTGATTTTATTACTTGAATAGGTTTCCCCATTGTTCTTAGAATCGACTTAACTTCCTTAAGAAGTAAGTTGAATTCTAGTAGTTTCTAGTTTTTTCCATTAGGATTAGAATACCTCACAAACCATTAGGATCTCTTGTAAATAAATGAACAAAAATTAGGATTGAGTCTTAGTCCCTTAGATTTTGCTCCTTTTCCAACTTGAGTCATTCTTTCTCATCTCATGAAGAAAAGCAATAAAACATTTAAGAATAAAAGCTGAACAATCTTGTACGACACGAGACTTTGTTGCGGAGTGTTTATACGCGTCCTGTTTCGGGGCGAGGTGTAAATACTCACCGCGATGAATAGGTCTTAGTATGAGAATGTTCACAAACAAATTCAAAATACTTCTCTTAAAAGACAAAAAAAAAATAACAAGCGACTATCCTGCGGGAACTTCTCTTCTCATCTCATTCACTCACAACACGAACTCGCGACGACTTGTCTCGCATGCAAGACGGTAAACGCACTCGTACCAGACGAGCCTGCAACACCTGAGCATAGACATACGCAGTTCCAGCATAAAAAAACACAAACAAATAGTTCCCGCCTTAGTTAGGCGAACTACGTCGACTATGATCCTCATTATCCCGATGAGGTACGTAGGCAGCGGGGTAGGGCCCGTTCGAGCACATTCTTTATTTTCCCTACATTTTCCACTTTTATTTCCATTTGTCAATTCCCTTTCTCATTTCTCATTTCCAATTTCCAGTTAGCGGTTCATTTGTTCAGCAACATATTATTTCTCACCCTTTGAAACAAGCGAGCAAGCGTGGATCCCGTCGGGTACGACGGACGGATTGGGGTGCTAATACCTTCTCAATTCGTAACCGACTCCCGAACTCAGATCTTTGGTTCGCAGGACCTTGTCCTTTCCTTCTTCCTCAGGTTTGTGCAACATTACCTTTCCCATTCATTCGGGATAAAAATGTCTGGCTGGCGACTCTAACCTTTTCGCGCCACTTTCGCGTTTGTACTAGGATGAAAATCCCGGGAGCGACAGAATTTATCTGTCATTTTCAATTTGATGTGCATTTTTCCTTTTGAGGTACCTTGAAACCCTAGTTGACTTGAGAAAATCATAACTCCCATTAGGTTAGGAGTTAGGTCTCCCCCTTTAGGCAGTGAATTTGTGTAGGGTTAGGGTTCCTTTGATCCCATTTTCAATTTTGTATCATGTCATTTACTTCTGATTTTGAGTTTTGTGTTGCATGTTATGCATAAGCCCTAATTTGTGCCTTCATTTGTATCCTTCTCCCATATGCTTGCATTCAAGAACTTTCCATGACATTTTGTGCATCCACATGATTCATAAGACATCTTAGGACATATTAGAACCATGTTTGATCATTGCATCATTCATTTGACATGTCATAGTTTCATTGCATTTCATAAACTTTCATGAACTTTCATGGTTCAAAGTATGCTTCATATACCTCCATTATCTTGTATGCTCACATATATGCATCTTGTATGACTTTGCACCATCTCTTGACATCATTTGCATCATGTGTATGTTTCTGACTTTGGCCTTTGCCCATCCATATGCATTGTTTCATCTCATTTCTTCCCTTATGCATCTTGTACTAACTTTTTAGGTTAATGGTAAGTTTGTTTGGGAGGTGGATTTGCCTTCACCTCCTACCTCTTCTCACCTTATCATTTTACATCCTTGCTGCATTCTTACTTGTCTTTGAGTGAGTTTGCTCACTTGTGCCTCTCTTCCCTCTTTTCTCTTCTCATCTCATCTCTTTTCTATCTTGTTCCTCCTTGGTGGCCTTTGAAGATTTCTTTCTCTCTTAAGCCTCACAAACCCTAGGATCTCCAAGTATGATAACAATTAGGGTTTGATTAGTCCCCCATTTAGCTTTTACCTTTGTGTCATCTTTGTGTCTTCCCTTTTCATCTCATAATCAAGGACTAAACCCTAAAGGACTTTAAGGCTTTGTGTTTAAGCTTATGCCTGCATCCTTATATTAGGATGGAGTGTATAACTCTAATCCTAAGTGTTAAACCTTTAATGTGTTTAAATCCTTTAATCAATCCATCTAATAATCACTAAGACATCAAGCTTGTAACTTGGGCCTTGCATTAGGGTTCTAATTCTTCCTTAATTGGTTAAGAAGGACTAACCCTAGTGTTAATGGACAAGTCCCCCTCAAGTTGTCTTACAAACCATAAAACCCACTTCTTCATCTTATCATTAACTAAAATCCACTTTAATAAAGGCCTTGTTTTGTCATGAGATTAATCCATAATCATGGGTTAAGTTGAGGAGCATTCCTCAACTTAAATGTTCTCATCTATTATCCTTCTATTAGGATGGTGTAATGAGTCCATTAAATCTTTGATTATGGCTTAATCTCATTACTTAACACTAAACAAAAACACCAAAAACATCTAAGTAATTACAAGTAGGTTAATGATCTTAATCCTACATCATGGTGATTAAGTGTGAGGTGCTTACTTCATGCTTAAGGTATTCTCATTACCCCTAATCAGCGGGAGGATGTGATGAGTTTACTAACCCCTTGGTTTAGGCTTAAGCTCATTAACTTATGACAAACACAAAAAACAATAAAAGACTGAAAATACAAAAACAAACAATAATTGTCTCCTCCGGGATTCTTTTCTCATCATCTTCACTCACAAACGAGAACTTGCTTCTTCCGTCTAATGCAAGACATTTTGCACCTGAGCCAGACAGGTCATACACTTAAGCATAGACAAGTAAGCAGTTCACAAGTCAATTTATCTTTCAGTCTCTTTGGGTCGAACTACGGTGTTCTGACTTCCTCATTGCACGAGAGGATACGTAGGCATAACTTAACAGTTATCGAAAAAAGTCTATGTGTATTCCCCCTCCTTCCAGCTTTATTCTTTAAGCCTCATGGTCTTGAGCATTTCACTCTTGTTCTTACACTGACACCTCACATATTTCACTTCACACTTCTTTTACACTGACACTTGCATTCTTTCCAGCTTTGATACACAGATTGCACTGACACTACCCCTTTAAAACACAAATCTTTTAAGCGTGGATCCCGTCGAGTACGGCGGACAATCTGGGTGCTAATACCTTCCCAGGTTGTAACCAACCCCCTTTCTCAGTCTCTCTGGTTCGCGATCGTCTTATCCATATTTTTCCTAGGTTTATGCAGCATTACCTTTCCTTCGGGATAAAAATGCCTAGCTGGCGACTCTATTCATTCTTTCTCCTTTCGCCGACCGTTCGCGTCTGTACCCCTCTTGGCCTTGTGTCATTTGGTGGGAGCGACACTAGGGCTATCCGGGAAGCCTGCTAAGTCTGGATGACCTTTATTATGACCTTCAGAAACTGAGGTGAATTAGAGGAGGATCTTTTATGGTTATTGTAAACATTGTACCTTCGGGTTAGAAGTGTTTACACTTCTCATAACTGATCCAAATCTGAGGATCCTTGTTCTAAAACACTACCTGTGAGGGGGTTGGGCTGTTTACAGGTTTGCAGGTACCTTTGGCCACATCATACCTTGTTTTTGTTTTGTTTAAGAGTGCTCCATTTTGTACAGTTCTTGTGATTAACCCGGGACATGTGACTCTTTATTTGAGTCCCTCACCTTGGTTACTGGATTTCTAAACCTCCATCTTGACTCTTTGTTGAACATACATGGACTTATATCAAGACAGATAATCAGATCCAACTTGATCACAAACCCTTGCATATCATTTGCATATATCATCATTGCATCATTTAACATTTGTTTATTTGTTTTTCATGGTATCCACATCATATCTGGTTTGGTTTTGACCCCTTCTTCTTCATAGACCTTTGCTTCATCAGTTACCTGCTTCAGCTATCTTCATCATCACTAGCACCAACCTGTCAGTGGCTCTTTTCCAGCATCAGTTTGTGTTCTTCATCAGCACTTACTTTCAGTTCTTTCAGCAGCATTCATGACTACTCCCAGGAAGAGCAACATATCCTACCATTTCTTTGAGCCTGTGTTGACTGGTATCAGGCAGGTCCAGTCACTTATCACACCTGACCACATCCCATTGTTTAAAGAACACTATGGAGGTATCCTGGATATGGTTATGGACCTTGACCCTTCTCAGAGGAGCATGATCCACACATGCTTGCAGTTCTATGATCCTCCATTGAGATGCTTCACTTTTCCAGACTTCCAGCTAGGGCCTTTGCTGGAAGAGTTTTCTTCATTGATTGGAGAACCTATCAGGGGTGGAATCCCTTTCAACCCAGAGATGCCAACTCCCAGAAATGAAGAAGTAGCAAAGGTACTGTACTTGGAGCCTGCCTTGATTGAGCAAAGTATGACAACGTTAGCTGGGATCCCTGGTTTGCACTTAGACTTCTTGATTTCTCAAGCCATCCTGAAGGCTTCATTGGGAGAATGGAGGGCAGTCTGTGCACTGTTAGCCCTCAGCATATATGGGGCTATACTGTTTGCAGATGAGCCCAAATTTGTCAGCAATAATGCCATCCATCTGTTTCTTCTGATGAACCCAGTACCCACATTGCTAGGAGATTTTTATTACTCCATTCATCAGAGGAATGAGAAACAAAGGGGGAAGTTGGTGTAAACACCCCAAATTTTCCCTCACCCATTCACACCATGGCTTGTGATCTCTTCATATGCATAAGTTCAATCATGGCATCTCATATTGCATATTTGCCTCACTGCATTGGTTCAAAGTCATCTGCATCTATGGTTTGTGATCTGAGCAATCCAAGAGCCATTTGAGCCACTCCAAAGGTCTTCAATCACTTCAAAATGGGTCCATGTATGTTCAAGCATCATATTGTATCCCCACAAAGTCAAGAAAGTCAAAGAATCACAAGAACTTGGAAAGCATGGAAGCAGAGCCAGGGTTTCACTACATAGATGACCTGAAATTAGAGTTTTGGTTTCAGAGGCCATAACTCCAAAGTTTTTGGTCATTCTTGTTTCTATTGGTCTCTATATGTTATAAGGATCATGCATACAAATTTTCATGAAGAAATTCCATGGGGAGGGCATCTGATCAAGAGTTGACTTCATGAGCAAGTCAGTGTAAAACCAGGGCATCTGAGGCCCCCAATGACCCAACCAAGGGGTGTTCTTCATCATTTTGATTGCGTATGATCTTTATTTGATCATAGAAGATGTTAGAAGTTTACAAGATTGAAGAATTTCGAGCCATTTTGCAAAATTGCCTTTTTGGGAAAAATGACTTGTATTGGAGAACTTGCAAATTCTCATGGCAAGCCTTTATGTGACTTCAATGCGACCTCTAATCATCACGCAAGCATAAACCATGACCTTAAATTCAGAATGCACCAAAGAATCTCCAAGTTTCATGACTTATGCTTCAAGAAATCACAAAGGGGCCAGACTTGTACCAATTTACAAAAGCCCATGTGACTATGCCTCCACTTGTCGCAATCCCCAAGATCTGATCCATAGGCCTGTGCCACACCAACTATTCTTACCAATCAAAGGCCTTACAAATACGCTTCCAGTAAGCCATTTCACAATATCTGGGAGCCTGAACACACACACAAGTCAGCCTACACAAAACCCCCCACCTTGCATTTTTCATTGAATCCCTTAACTCGGTCACCCATTCCTCAAAGTTTCTTCCACCATCCATCTCGAAACATCCCATTGATCACCCCCGACCTTTCACCTTGCCCTGAAACCCCCTGAAACTGCCTGAATCATCACCTATAGGGAGTTACGTCTCAGGTACACAAATGCCAAGGCACAATCAATTGGAGTTTCATTGATGATTAATCATCACTAAGGTTTCAAAGTGGTTTTAAGTTATCTTGAATTTATTTTCAATAAATTGTTAGGACATGGGTTTAAACTCATTGCACTATTTTTTAAAAAATAAGTGTGACTTCCTTGGTTCATTGGTTTCGAAACTTAATTTTAAGGAGGATGGCTTATTGGATTTGATTCATTGGTTTCAAAAAAAAAAAAAAAGAAACTTCATGGTATCATGTTGGACTTGGATTCAAACGGCATTGCATGGGCATTTCATGGTATTATGTTGGATTTGGATTATGTTGGATTTGGATTATGTTGGATTTGGATGCACGTTTGTTTTGAGTCATGATTCATTTTAGGTTGCTGTATGTTAGTTAAGGTGCACCGTTCTCAAGCATGGTAGCATTGATATTTTCCAAGTTTTACAAGACATTGAGATCTTGATTGGTACATTGTCAAGACAACTGGAGGTGAAAAGCAGTAAAAGACAAATTATACTGAAGGATTAAAATGCATAAAGTTTTTGTTAACAATTGAACAAGGCCATCAGCAAAAATCCAAAGGGATTACAAGTTGCTACAAGCATTAAACCACAAAGACAAAGTGTACATGATATAGTACATGGCCAAAAGAAGCATTCAAAACAAGAGGCCTGCCAAATAGGAAGAATTGATTCAGAACTCTGCAGTTGATCTTCTACCTGCATTGGCGAAGGTCGCTACAGCCAACAACATTTGGTTCCATGTGGATGCTGCTCATGCTGGGAATACTTGTATACGTCCAGGATACCGCCACTTCATTGATGGTTTGAGGAGGCTGATTCATTTAACATGAATGCACATAATTGATTCCTTGCTAAGCTTTGACTGTTCCATACTTCGGGTTAAGAAGAGGAGTGCAATGATTCAATTGCTGCCTACAAATCCTGAATATCTGAAGAAAGAAATATGAGGCCATCGAAGCGAACACGATTATTGATTACAAAGATTGGCAAGCTCCTCTTGGGTGTCACTTTAGCTCATTAAAACTTCGGATGGTGTTGCAACTCTATGGATTGGAAGGCCTGCAAAACTCACATAAGAAACGCATTGTGACTCTGGTTGATTAAGAGTTTGTCTAGGAATACTGAGTTGGTTACAAACCTCACATTGATCAATTTTTGAGCTCCCTGCTTGGTGGTCTGCTCTTTTCCTCAAACTCCTGCAGTTTTAGGCACATTTGATGTTGGAAAGAACATGAACATTCGCAGACCTCTCTTGCACCAGTTGATCCAACCATTGGCCCTAGTCCAAACAATGGGAAATGACTGAATAAGTTTCGCCCTGATTCTGGCAATTCAGGCCCAACTTGTGTTCTTACTTGTTGGGAGTTTCACATCTGCTATGCCTCTTTCCAAACCTGCAAAAGAAGAGAAATTTTTACTGCAATTAAAAGGGGGAACAAGAAGTAAAAAACACAGGCTGAGTCAATTGAAAACCAATCTCTCAATTCAATCAAAACCTAATCAATTCAGTTCATTTCCAACTAAGTTAACAAGGGTGCAGTGACAAGGTATAAGCGGACAAAAGCAAAGCAGGAGCATCAACAGGGTGGCAGAACCAGGACTTTCACAAAATAGGAAAGAAAAAGCTCTGATACGAAAAAAGAAGAAACAAACATAGCCAAAGTGAAAAATACTTCAGTTAAACCTCAATTTTGAAACCCTAATTTTGAAAATATAAAAGAGGATTCAAAAACCGAATACAGGGCACACACAGAGAAAAAACCCTAAAAATCCCCTTTTGTCTCTGGTTGAAAAAGAAAGCAAAAATTCGAAGAAGGAGAAGTTTTCAAACGAAGAGAAAAGGAAAGCTTGAGCAAAAGAAAGGGATACCTGAAGAAAAATCGCCCCTCTGAGAACGTTCAGAGCAGGTATAAAACTCTGGTTTCCTTTCGATTTCCATTTTCTCATGTTGTTGGTGAGCATCTGTTTCGATTTCTCTTCTGCTTTCCTTGTTTGGTGTCTCCACTGATGACGATTTGTTGTTTGTTTGGTGCTGGTTTGACAGCTGGGTTGATATTGACGAACGTTAGGGTTTGAGTGTTGATTGAGTTTAGGGGTGGCTCCGCCGTTTCACTCGTTGGGGTATTCCGTCCTCGCCATGTTTGTGCGATCAAGGATAGGAGGCCTTTTCTTCAGCTTCATTTTTTTCGTTTGAGTTCCTTAGGGTTTCGGTAAGTAGAGAAGGAGAGAGTTGAGAGATGGGTGAAGGTCTCTGAGACCTTGTTGCTTTTTCTGTGCCGTCCCAATTTTGTTTTGTTTATGGTCATTAAAAGCTTTTGGAAACAGCAAGATTCGCTACCTTTCATTTTCCAATACCATAACGTGTTGTTTCTCCCAAGGCCACTTGCTGTTATCCCTTAGACACGTCATAGACGTTTGACCGTTGGCTAGGATTTGCAGTTTTTTCTTTCTCAGATTGTTAGCGTTGGGTTGGGCATTGTGGGACATCCGGGCCTTTCGTGACCCGAGCCCATTTAGGAGGGAAGTACCAGCATTGGGCCTGCGTTTTTACCTGCAGGAAGGCCCTTGTTGTTGTTTTTTTTTATTGTTTTCTTCTTTCTTCTTTTGCTCATTTAAAATTATACAAACTATTTTTTTTTCTCTCTTGGATAAAATTATGCAAACTATTTATTTTTCTTTTAGATAAGATTATATAAACAAAAATAAAAAAAAAAGAAAACATTTATATTAACTAATTACGTAAGATAAAGTTATTAACTAATTTGTTAATCCATTCCATTAAATAATTTCATTTTAATTTAGTTAGTTATCTTTTGTTTGATTTCACTTGTTTGATCATTCACATCATCTCATAACATCCTCTGCATCATGAACATGTTTCTGGTTTCGGTTTGCATCCCAGCATTAATTTCACTTTCACTTTATTTCTTTCTTTTGTGCTAACTTTTCAGGTGGTAAGTACTCTGAGAAGTGAATTTGCCTTCACTTCTCACAATTTCTTTTCATCTCCTTTGTGCATCATTGCTGCATTTTTGTATGCGTATTGGATTGAGCTTGCTCATTCTTGTTCATCTTACCTTCTTTCTTCAAGCAACTTGTCTTCTTAAGTGAAGAAAGTTGTTTTGCTTCTCTTTGCTTCTTGATCCTTTCATCTACTTCTCTCCTTGGTGGTTCTTTGAAGATCTTTCTCTTAAACCTCACAAACCCTAGGACTTCCAAGCATGATAACAATTAGGGTTGATTAGTCCCCCCACTTAGCTTTCACCTTTGTGTCATCTTTGAGTCTTCTCTTCTCATCTCATAATCAGGGACTAAACCCTAAAGGCTTCAAGGCTTTGTGATTAAGCTTATGCCTGCATCCTTCTATTAGGATGGAGTGTATAACTTTAATCCTAAGTGTTAAACCCTTAATGTGTTTAAATCCTTTAATCAATCCTCTTAATAATCATCAAGACATCAAGCTTGTAACTTGGGCCTTGCATTAGGGTTCTAATTCTTCCTTAATTGGTTAAGAAGGACTAACCCTAGTGTTAATGGACAAGTCCCCCTAAAGTTGTCTTACAAACCATAAAAATCACTTCTTCATCACATCATTAACTAAAATCCATTTAATAAAGGCTTTGTTTTGTCATGAGGTTAATCCCTAATCATGGATTGAGTTGAGGAGCTTTCCTCAGCTTAAATATTCTCATCTATTATCCTTCTATTAGGATGGTGTAATGAGTCTGTTTAATCCCTGATTATGGCTTAGTCTCATTACTTAACACTAAACAAAAACAACAAAAACACCTAAATAATCACAAGTAGGTTAATGATCTTAATCCTACATCAAAGGTAATTAAGTGTGAGATGCTGACTTCACACTTAAGGTATACTCATTACCCCTAATCAGAGGGAGGATGTGATAAGTTTACTAACCCGTTGGTTTAGACTTAAGCTCATTAACTTATGACAAACTTCAAAAAGCAATAAAATATTGAAAACAACAAAAGCAAACAATAATCGTCTCCTTTGGGATTCTTTTCTCATCTCATTCACTCACAAGCGAGAACTTGCTTCTTCTGTCTAATGCAAGACAGTTTGCACCTGAGCCAGACAGGTCATACACTTGAGCATAGACAAGTAAGCAATTCACAAGTCAATTTATCTTCCAGTCTCTTTGGGTCGAACTACGGTGTTCTGACTTCCTCATTGCACGAGAGGATACGTAGGCATAACTTAACAGTTATCGAACAAAACTCTCTGTATATTCCCCCCTCTTTCCAGCCTTATTCTTTTAGCCTCATGATCTTGAGCATTTCATTCTTGTTCTTACACTAACACTTCACTTATACACTTCACTTCTCTTACACTGACACCTGTACATCCTTTTCCAGCTCTTTGATACACAAACTGCACTGACACTACCCCTTTAAAACACAAATCTTTTAAGCGTGGATCCCGTCGAGTACGACGGACAATCTGGGTGCTAATACCTTCCCAGGTTGTAACCAACCCCCTTTATCAGTCTCTCTGGTTCGCAACCGTCTTATCCGTATCTTTTCTTAGGTCTATGCAGCATTACCTTTCCTCCGGGATAAAAATGCCTAGCTGGCGACTCTATTCGTTTTCTTTCCCTTTTCGCCGACCGTTCGCGTCTGTACCCCTTCTGACCTGAGGTGTCATTTGGTGGGAGCAACAGCTGGTAAGATGTTGTGCTCCTTTGTTTTACACCTGGCTGCTCAGACACCTGCCTAAGTCAGATGCCTTCCTGAATCCCCACCAACAGAAGAATTGGGCCAAGAGGCTCATTGCCTTGACTTCAGACGATATTAGATGGTGCACCCAAAGCACCAAAGGCAAGGACATTATCACCAGCTGTGGATAATACCCAAATGTGCCTCTAATAGGAGTAAAAGGTTGCATCAACTACAATCCTTTACTATTTAAGAGACAACTGGGCTATGCTTTGGTTCACCCTCCCAGAATGCAAGATTTAGCTGAGACCCTGTATTGTGAAGTAAAACCTAATTCAGCTTCTGTCAGACAAACATCTTGGGCTTGGGACAACATTCAGACAAAAGGGATGGCTATTCTTGGAAGGTGTAATAATATTGCTTCAGCTCAATACTATGACTGGTCCCGTACTAGAGCTCAAATTACTGGAATGCCTTTCACCTTGGAGGACATACCTAGACCATCTACAGCACAACCAGCAGCAACTGTCAGCCTGGAAGAATTTGAGAAGTTGAAGGAAAGGAATGAGAACCTATCTCAAGCTTTAAAGAAGAATCTTTGGGAAAGAAGTGATGGTCATCTGGACATTGAGAGATTGGAGAAGCTCAGGGTGGAACATCTTGCCAAAATTGAGAAGATGGAGGATTACATAAGGAAGGCAAGGGCCGGGGAACAAATATTGAAGAATGCCTGTAAAGAAGCCAAGATTCAGAAGGCTAGGACTGAGCTCTATCTGCAAGAGAGTCAGGCTAGGTGGGTCAGGATCACTGAAGCCCGTACACAAGAAGATCAGAAGACTCAGGCCAAGATTGAACAGCTGGAGGCCAATGAGAAAAAGCAGCAGGAAGCTTTGTTGGCAGCACAGAAGGAGATTTCAGAGTTGAAGCTCAGAGCAGGATTGAAAAGATCAAAGGACCAGGACAGGCACAAGAAGCTGACCACTACCATCGCTACCAGGAACCTCCTCATTAGGACCATTACAAAGCACCCAGCTGGTCCAGTGGCTGAGGCACTCCTGAAGGAGGTTAGAGAAGATGAGTTTGGACTGGATGTCTGACTCTTTGTTTGTTGTTGTTTCCATTTGATGTACTTTTTCTTTTTGATGTATTTTGACCCTCCATGGGCATATGTTGTGAAACAGACTATGTATTGTTCATCATTTGTAATATATTAGTTTGCTTTCATGAGGTTTCTTTTCTTAGCAACATCAAGCATCTTCCTCGAGGTCTGGAAAGGTCAAAACCAAGAACCAAACCGGATACCTTGGAAAACAAATAGGCATACTGCATTGCATACTAACTTTTGTTTTGTTTTGTAGGTTTTATTATTTTTGTTTCTAACTTTGTTGTGATCTCAGGAAACATTGCTCGTCGCCGAGTGTTCCCTGTCAATCGCGTGCACCGGTACCCGACTCGCAACAACCTTCCCGGTATTCAAATGGAACAAGTACAGCAGGATCTGACTGAGGTCAGAAATCAGATGGCTAATGACAGAGTGGAAATGAGAAATCAGATTTCTCAATTCATGGCTGTGATGACTGGCTTGGCCCAGAGTCAAGAAAGGTTAAGTGAACTGGTGGAAAGACAAACCCCTGAGGAGCCTCATCTTGGAACAGGAGGAACTAGTAACAATGAATGGGGCCAGCCTCGTATTGATCCACCAGTATTTGGACCTCATCTGGATCCAGAAGCTAACATCCCGAGGAATGTACAGGGTAATACTGCTGGAGGGAGAATCTTGCAAGAGGATCCCCAAGAAGAGCAGTTTACTGTTATGGGGGCTGGAGATGAAGTATATGACCGGAGATTGGACGAGATTGCTGAGAAATTAAGATCTTTGGAGTCACAGAATTCTTTGGGCTTCGATGTGATGGATATGGGATTGGTGGATGGGGTGAGAATTCCCCACAAATTCAAGCCCCCATGCTTTGAAAAGTACAATGGTACCTCCTGTCCTCGCACTCATTTGCAGTCTTTCCTGGGGAGACTTAAAGCTTATACTATGGATGAGAAGCTGTGGATGTTCTACTTTGAAGACAGTCTGACTGGGGCTTCAAGGGAGTGATATTCACACTTGTCTAGAGCCACCATAAGATGCTGGAAGGATTTGGCTGACGCTTTCATCCGACAATATCAATATAACCTGGACATAGCCCCCAATAGGACCCTCCTGATGGGAATGTCTCAGTCTTCTAGAGAGAGCTTCAGGGAATATGCCCAAAGGTGGAGACAGCTTGCTGCTGCTGTCCAACCACCCATGTCAGAAAGGGAAATGGCTGACATGTTCATGAATACTTTGCAAGGAACTTATATTGATAGATTGGACGCCTTCTCCTCTACCAGTTTTGCTGATGTGGTCATAGCTGGTGAAAGGATTGAAAGTCTACTGAAGATGGGCAAGATTTCCGACAGTGGTGCAAGTTCATCCAACAATCCCAGAAAGCCTTTTGTGGGACCCCGAAGAGCTGGTGAGACAAATTCCATTCATGCTAGCAGGGGTAGGCCTCAGTATGCACACTGATCAGTAGCAGCAGTTACCATTCCAGCTCTGATTCCTCAACACTCAGCATATCCTCAACAACAACAACCACAATATCAACAACAAGTTCAGTATCCGCAACAGAGAACCTACAATAACAACAACAACAACCAACAACAGTGTCCTTTCCAACAAAGACCATCACAGGCAAACAGGGTAATTGACCCAATCCCAATGCCGTATGCTGCACTCTTGCCGCAACTCCTGAAGCTCAACCTAGTTGAGTTAAGGACATTGGCACCTCCAGATCCTCTTAATTTTCCAAAGAACTATGACGCCAATGCCAGGTGTGCATTCCACTCAAACGCACCAGGGCATAATACTGAAAAATGCAGGGCCTTACAGATGAAAGTCCAAGACCTGGTGGACTCAAAAGCTCTCAACTTTGCACCTCCTCCGAATGTCACAAGGAATCCAATGCCTAGTCACAACGGGCCTAGGATTAATGCTATCGAGGAAGGCAAACTATCAACCTTAATCACCAGTGTTGCACAGATTCGAACACCTTTGGTTGAAATCAAAGCTCAGCTTTTAGAATGCCAAGTGTTCCCCGGGTGTGAGCTCGGCTGTGGGTATTGCAATATTGTTGTCAATGGATGTGAGAGACTGAGAAACGGCATAGATGGTCTTATTAAGGAGGGTATCCTTCAGATTACGACAACGGTGCCTACAAATCCAACATTTCCTTCACCGGCAATCACAAATGCTCCTACAACGTCAGCAACCATTGTTCCAACGGATTCTACTACAACTCCAACAACTGCTCAATCAATCACCTCAACGGACACAAGTTCAGTCACCATTCCTGCTACAACTTCAACACCCATCCAGTTAATAGTGTCTTCTACAACATTAGCAACAATCGATGAAAGCGTCTCAAAGTTACTATATACTATGACCCTGCAAATATCCCTGCCAACAACCAACAAAATGTTACTCCTGTCAGAGCACCAGTTACCATATACTATGATCCACACACCATTGTGGTCCCCTCTGCATCTGCTATCAGTCCGGTCACTATCACAGTGTCTGGGCCAGTTCCTTACGAAAGCAATAGTGCCATCCCTTGGCATTATGGCTCAGATCTGTACTGCGAGGGGCAGAAGATCACTTTGGAATCATCAACTTATTCACCTCAGATTGACAATGTGGGGGGAAGCGGAGGCTTCACTAGAAGTGGACGTCTCTTTTCCTCGCAATTTCCAAGACCCATTACCGAAGCAGAAGCTGCTGCTAAGGCAAAAGGGAAGAGCATGGTGCAAGAAGAACAAGCTGTCAAAGAAGCTTTGAAGACTCCTTTTGATCAAGAGGTTGATGAATTCATGAGAATCATAAAGAAAAGTGATTACAAGGTGGTAGACCAGCTTCACCAAACACCTTCCAAAATCTCCATATTATCATTGCTAATGTGCTCCGAGGCTCATCGGAACGCACTATTAAAAGTCCTGCACGCAGCTTATGTGCCAGAGGAGATTACCGTCAATCCGTTAGAGGTTGTGGTTGGAAATGTTAACGCTAGTAATGGACTAGGATTTACCAACACTGATTTGACAACGGAAGGTCACAATCACAACAAGGCTTTGCACATTACCTTGGAGTGTAAGGGTGCAGTTCTTTCTCACGTACTGGTGGACACAGGGTCATCCCTCAATGTCCTGCCCAAGAAAGCCCTTGTGAAGCTGGAGTATGATGGATTGGCACTACGCCCAAGTAACTTGGTAGTGAGAGCCTTTGATGGTTCTAAGAGATCAGTTCTGGGAGAGATAGAGTTGCCTATAATGATTGGCCCACAAATTTTCAAAACGACCTTCTTTGTGATGGATATACAGCCTTCCTACAGCTGTCTATTGGGTAGACCATGGATACACGCCGCTGGCGCCGTGACGTCAACCCTTCACCAGAAGTTAAAATTCGAGTGGGAAGGCCAAGTCATTACTATTTGTGGGGAGGAGGATATTTTTGTTAGCCAGCTGGCTACTTTCAAATACATTGAAATGGATGGGGAGATCCAGAAACCATGAGCCAAGGGTTTGAGGCCCTTAATATTAATGAAACATTTGTTGTACTTGGGACCTCCATCACATCATATCAGCAAGCCCGGAAGGTTGTTGAGGAAGGTACCGCCCAAGGCTGGGGCAAGCTGCTGCCTGTGGAGAAGAAAGAAGACCGATTCGGGTTGGGTTACAAACCAACTCGACAAGATCAATCAGAGGATGCAATGAAGCCCAAGTTTATTAGCGGGGGGATGCTCACCCCAGATGCTGTGAATAGCTTGGAAGATGAGTCAGAAGACGAGCGCAACCTGGAAAGTTGGATGCGTCCAAGGATCCCGGGGAACCATGTCTCAAACTAGTCTTCCCAGGAAATTATAAGGGTTACTCCTGCAGAGTAATTATTATTTCCTGTGTTTTGAAGCATGCATCAAGTCCTGCATCTTTCCCAAGATGTCAGGACTCATTTTGTAATCGGGCCATCTTGTATTTTGTGCAAAGATCAATTAATGAATATCAGGACATCTTTTGCAAATGAGTCTTTTCTTTTTCGCTCACTGTTTTTCATTTTTCTCTTTTTGTACAAAAATAAAATGGCAATGTTTTTCAAAATAAATAACTTCATTTTTACTTTTTCTAAATGAGATAAAACTGATCACTAAAATAAACCAATCTAAACCCTTGCAGAAAGTGCCCTCCATAATGCACCGACAACAACACTGCTATGACTTCGTATGACTTTGACAATCCAATCAATCAAGCTGATGAAGGGGTTGAAGAAGATTATGAGCTACCTGAAGAGCTAGCTAGGTTGTTGAGACAAGAGGAGAAGGTTATCACTCCTCATCAGGAGGAGGTTGAGACGGTTAATCTTGGTACGAAAGAAGACGTGAAAGAAGTTAATATCGGGGCCTACTTATAAGATTCGGTGAAAGAACAACTGATTGATATGCTTCGGGAGTATGTGGATGTTTTTGCCTGGTTTTATCAGGATATGCCAGGGTTGGACACCGACATTGTCATGCACAAGCTACCGCTGAAAGAAGATTGCCCACCAGTAAAACAGAAGTTGCATCGTACTCGCCCAGATATGGCAATGAAGATAAAAGAAGAGGTACAAAAGCAGTGGGACGCCGGTTTCCTTGCTGTGGCCAGTTATCCGCCGTGGGTTGCTAACATTGTACCTGTGCCTAAGAAAGATGGCAAGGTGAGAATGTGTGTGGATTACCGGGATCTGAACAGAGCCATCCCGAAAGATGACTTCCCTTTACCTCACATTGATGTATTGATCGACAATACGGCTCAATTCTCGGTGTTCTCCTTCATTGATGGATTTTCAGGATACAACCAGATCAAAATGTCACCTGAAGACATGGAGAAGACAACTTTCATCACGCCCTGGGGCACATTCTGTTATAAGGTGATGCCATTCGGACTGAAGAACGCGGGTGCCACTTATCAACGGGCTACGGTAACCTTATTCCATGACATGATCCATAAGGAAATTGAATGTTATGTGGATGACATGATTGCCAAGTCCCTCACAGAAGAAGACCACCTGGTAAATCTTTTGAAGTTATTCAAGCATCTGAGGAAGTACCAATTGAAGTTAAACCCCAACAAATGCATATTCGGGGTGCGATCCGGTAAACTAATGGGATTTATCGTAAGTGAGAAAGGGATTGAAGTTGATCCTGATAAAGTCAAAGCCATTCAAGAAATGCCTGCACCGAAGACCGAGAAAGAAGTTCGGTGGTTCTTAGGTAGATTGAACTACATTTCGAGGTTCATATCTCATCTTACTGCCACCTGTGAACCCTTATTCAAATTGTTAAGAAAAGAATAAACGGTCAGGTGGAATGAAGACTGCCAAAGGGCTTTTGACAAAATCAAGGAATACTTACAAGAGCCTCCGATCCTTATGCCTCCAGTTGAAGGAAGACCTTTAATCATGTACTTGACAGTATTAGAAGAGTCAATGGGGTGTGTGTTGGGCCAGCATGACGAGTCTGGTCGAAAAGAGTATGCAATATACTACCTAAGCAAAAAGTTTACCGACTGTGAATAACGTTATTCACTGCTCGAGAAAACTTGTTGTGCTTTAGCATGGGCTGCTCGCCGATTAAGGCAGTATATGTTGACCCACACCACCTTATTGATATCCAAGATGGATCCAGTTAAGTACATTTTTGAGAAGCCAGCACTTACCGGACGGGTTGCAAGATGGCAAATGATTCTCACAGAGTATGACATTCAGTACACATCTCAAAAGGCCATCACAGGCAGTGTATTGTCTGACTATCTTGCTGAGCAACCCATTGATGATTACCATCCTATGAGATTTGACTTCCCCGATGAGAACATCATGTTCATAAGAGCAAAAGATCATGAAGAGCTTGTTCACACTGAAGGGCCCAACCCAAAAGAAGAATGGACTATGATGTTTGATGGGGCTGTTAATATGAATGGTTGTGGTGTTGGTGCGGTACTCATTACACCCAAGGGAGTTCACATGCCTTTCTCGGCAAAACTCACCTTTAACTGCACTAACAACGAAGCTGAATACGAAGCTTGCATTATGGGTCTTGAGGAAGCCATTGACCTCAGGATCAAGACGTTGACTGTGTTCGGTGATTCAGCTCTGGTAATTAATCAAACCAACGGCAAATGGTACACCCACCAAGATCATCTGATACCTTATCGGGATTATACAAGGAGGTTGTTGACTTTCTTCACAAAAGTCAAACTTGAGTATATCCCTCGAGACGAAAATCAGTTTGCAGATGCTCTGGCTACCATTTCATCCATGATCAAAGTTCAAACTGCCAACTTTGTGCCTCGGATTTCAGTGTCCAGACTTGACAGACCGGCATATGTATTCTCAGCAGACATTGCTAAGGATGATAAGCCTTGGTTCCACGACATCAAATGCTTCTTGGAGGATCAAACATACCCGCCTGGGGAATCATCCAATGACAATAAGACATTAAGAAGGCTAGCTGGTAGCTTCTTCCTGAATGTTGATGGTTCCTTGTACAAGAGAAACTTTGATATGGTACTTCTCAGATGTGTTGATAGGGCAGAAGCAGACTTGTTGATGCACGAGGTGCACGAAGGATCCTTTGGTACCCATGTTGGAGGGCATGCTATGGCTAAAAAGTTGCTAAGATCAGGCTATTACTGGATCACAATGGACGCAGACTGTTGTGCCTATGCCAGAAAATGCCATAAATGCCAGATTTATGCAGATAAAGTGCATGTGCCTCTGAATCCTTTGAATGTGATGTCTTCACCCTGGCCCTTTGCCATGTGGGGCATTGATATGATTGGCAAGATTGAACCGACTGCTTTAAACAGCCACAGATTTATCCTGGTAGCCATTGACTACTTCACCAAGTGGGTTGAGACAGCTTCATATGCAAATGTCACCAGGCAAGTGGTAGCCCGATTCCTGAAGAGAGACATCATCTTCCGATATGGAGTGCCCGAACGAATCATTACTGATAATGGTTCCAACTTGAACAACAAAATGATGGCGGAATTGTGTCGGGACTTCAAGATCCAACACCACAATTCTTCTCCTTACAGACCAAAGATGAATGGCGCTGTAGAGGAAGCTAACAAGAATATCAAGAAGATTGTGCAGAAGATGGTGGTCACCTATAAAGACTGGCATGAAATGCTACCATTTGCTTTACATGGGTACCGAACGTCAATCAGAACATCCACTGGGGCAACTTCGTATCAGCTTGTGTATGGTATGGAGGCAGTCCTGCCTGTTGAAGTTGAGTTACCATCTTTACGAGTATTGATGGACGTTAAATTGAATGAAGCAGAATGGTTCCGATCCCGGTATGAACAACTGAATCTGATTGAAGAAAAGAGATTGGCTGCAATTTGTCATGGGCAGTTGTACCAGAAAAGAATGAAGAAAGCCTTCGATCAGAAAGTCAGGCTTCGGGAATACCAAGTAGGAGATCTTGTGCTGAAAAGACTCCTCCCTCCTCATACAGACCACAGGGGCAAGTGGACTCCAAATTATGATGGTCCGTTCATAGTGAAATTCTGTGATCAGGTATGAGATGTCCTAAGAGATGTCCCAACACTTGATAGGACACTTGACAAATTTAACCAAAACTTAAATAGCAGGAAAAGTAAACAACACAGAAGTTTGTTAACCCAGTTCAGTGTATAACCACACCTACATCTGGAGGCTACCAAGCCAGGAGGAAATCCACTATAAGTAATATTAATTCTAGACTTAAACCACCCTGTTTAATCTATCACTTAATAACTACCCAATGCAATTTCTACCTAAGACACACCTTAGATAAGAGTACCCTACTCACTCCCCCTCAATCACACAGTGATCAAGTTTACAAGTTTACTGAAATTGAAGACATCCTTCAAACAAAACAGCTTGATCTTACTTCACAGTTTCAATCAAGTCACAAATGCACTTTTGCTTAAAAGCTCATAAAGTGGTACAATAAAACACCTGCTATTAAAAACACTAGACACCCTATTTGGTCTTCTGAAATTCGTACTCAATTCTATGAGTTTCTGTTGCTTAAATAGGTATCTGTAATTTTGGGCTTTCTGTAGGATGATCCAGCCCTAATGCACATGCAGCTTCCACCTTGAATTTAGGGTTTGTTACCTCCTAGATTCTAGGTGATTTAGGTCTTCTGTTTTAATCTGAATCTTCAATATAAAACTCCCTACAGATGCGCCTTGTTTTGTTTTTATCCATCATTAATTAATTCCAGATAATTCTCCTTAAATATCTCTGATCAGTTAATCAATAATTAATTCTGGTAGCAGGTCTGAGATGTCTCAACATCTGTTGGGACATCCTGAAAAACTGAACTTAAGTTATTTACACAATGTCCCAACATCTGGTAGGACATCCTGAAATAAGTTCATATACTCTGTTTGATAATGTCCCAACATTTGATAGGACATTCTGAACTGAATTCAACATTTCTTGTTGGTCAAAAATTCTGCCAATTCTTAAACATCTACAAACTCCCCCTTTGGCTAATTTTTGGCTAACATCTTTTCTGGTTTTCAGAGTGCAGCAGAAGTTCTTTTTATCAGAGTATAGCATTACTTTTCTGTTGATTCTTATTTGAGATTACTCCCCCTCAAATATATATGTATCCAATCTTGTTGCAACAGAAAAAAAACTTATTCAGTTCAGAAGCAAACAAACAGAATTTTTTCATTCATACTTAAACAGCAATTACAATTTGATGTTGTTCTCCCCCTTGGTAGACACAAAATTTGGGGCCAAAGACACTATACATTGCTGTCATTACATTTGCCTCACATACATTGATCACTCAGATTCATCACTCTCAGTTTCTTCCTCAACTTCTATTTCTTCATCAGCTTCACTTTCTTCATCAGAGGCAGCTTTCTGGTCTTCTTCACTCTCCAACCTTTTAATGATTTCCTCAAGCTTCTGCTTTCTAGCTTCAAGCTCTTTGCAGGTGCTCTTGAGTTCAGCAATTAAAGCCTTCTTGGAGATTGGATTCTTAGCAGTTGAAGGACCTGCAGATGTCCCAGAAGGTGCTTCAACATCTGCTGCATGATGACTGAGGAATAACTTGTAGTGAAAAGCCAGGGGGCTTTCTCTTTTGCAAGCTGTATCCTTGTCAGTGAGAATTCCAGGGTATTGATTGAGCACTATACCACAAAGCAATGATGGAAAAGCTATTGGGAGCTTTGTTGCAGAGGAGCTGGCATGCTTCAAGGTCTGATCAAAAATGTAAGCTCCATAGTCCATCTTGGTTTGAGTTCCCACAGCATAGATGAACCTGGCCAGACCAGTTGAGATTGAAGAAGTGTGGTTGGTAGGCACCCAGTTAGCAGTACCAATCCTGTTCAGCATGGCATACTTTCTGGTAAGCATGCTCACAGAGAGCTTTCCCTTCACAGGCCATGCCTTGACCTGGTTTGCAGTGATCACCTTAAAGATTTGATTATCTGTCTTGCCTAGCTCATTGGGTCCATCTGTTTCTCTTCCTAGGTACTGATTTATGATTTGAGAAGAAAACTCTACACATTTACCTCTAACAAAAACTTTTTGAAACTCAGAGGACTTACCATTGGAGCAATCCTCCTGAAGATTAACAATGAACTCTTTGACAAGAAGTTCATAGCAGGGAGAAAGATCTGAGACTGTTTTGAATAGTCCTGCAGCAGAGATGAGATCAATCAATTCAGTGCACTCAAGTGCATTGCTGCTCAGTTCTCTTTCTAGGGCAACTCTTCTTTGGTACACAAACTTCCACTTGTTCACACTAGAGACATGGTGGAAAGATATGTTGTCTAATGGAGCTTCTGGAACAGCTGTTGAAGCCCTAGATGGGGCTGGTCTCTTCTTGGGAGGAGATGTTGGGACATCTGATTCAACATCTGAGTCAGATGGGGTGACAGCTTTCCTTTTCTGAGTTTGGACTTTACTCCATTGTTTTGATGGCCCAAAAGTGGCTTTAGCTTTGCCTTTCTTTGGAGAGGCTTTCTTCTTCTCAGGAATTGCTGCTTCAGCTTGCATCTTGCCTTTCCTGGACCTGAGCCTTTTGGCTATGCTGGGTTTAACAGATGCTATGATTTCTGCATCAGAGTCCTGCTCCATGTTGACCACTGGAGGAGATTGAGCAGTCTCCTCTTCAGCTGTTTGATCAGCAGGGATTTGATCTTCATTTGAGGCTTTGATCTGATACTCAGAGTTTTCTTTATCACTTTCACTTGAGGCCTTTTTCTGGTCCTCAGTCTGTTCAGTATCAGCATCAGATGAATTTTCTTTCTCATCTGCAGATGTTCCAACATCTATTGGGACATCTTGTTCTGCAGGAGTGTCCTTTGCAGTTTGAGTTGGTTCTTCTTGAGGTGCAGGCATTGTGTTCAGAGGAACAGAGATCCCACTTACTACTCTCTGTTCAAATAGGATTTGATTGACAATCTCCTTGATGGAATCATCTACATATTTTGAGGATTTTGGGGGCATGTTAGCAGGATAAGGAATGCCACCTTTGGCTTTGCTGCAGACTTGATCTTTAGCTCTCTTTGGAGTTCTTGGCTTTTTGGTGTGAGAAGCACTTCCTCTGAGTTCGTCCAATGGAGTTGATTTCATTGGTACCACAGAGATGGGAGTGGCATGAACTACGTCTTCTTTGTTGAGAATTTCTTCAGTTGAGTTAGGGTTTTGAGACATTGTTGAGGAAGATGGAAGAAAAGCTTTAGGGTTTATGATTTCTGGAGAATAGCTGGTTAATGTGATTCGCTTGTGATAGTATGATGAGAATCTTGATAGCTGATTATAAACAGTTACTAAATATGTAGCCGTTACAGTGCAAATGATTTGAGATGGAATTCCCAAGGATCTTGTCCAGACTGGTTTTGCCATCTGGAACTTATGCCATACAATGTCATATGACATGTTGGCACATCTCATTAACTGCTAGATATCACATAAACAGATTCCAAGTTTGCCCCTTAAGTTCTCAAATTGTGTAGCATCCAATGCTTTGGTAAAGATATCAGCTAACTGCAAATTTGTAGCTACATGCTCCAATGAAATCACCTTTTCTTCTACAAGATCTCTGATGAAATGATGTCTGATATCAATATGCTTGGTCCTGCTATGTTGGATAGGATTCTTTGATATGTTTATTGCACTTAAGTTGTCACAGTACAATGTCATGACATCCTGTGGGACATTGTACTCAGTGAGCATTTGCTTCATCCAAACCAACTGAGAACAACTGCTTCCAGCTGCTATATATTCAGCTTCAGCTGTAGATAAGGAGACACAATTTTGTTTCTTACTGAACCAAGAAATCAAATTGTTTCCTAGAAAGAAGCATCCTCCTGAAGTGCTTTTTCTGTAATCAGCACTTCCAGCCCAATCAGCATCACAGAAGCCAGTGAGAATTGGTTTGCAACCATGAAAGTACATTATGCCATAGTCACAAGTACCATTAACATATTTAAGAATTCTCTTGACTTGATTGAGATGACTGACTTTTGGATCAGCTTGATATCTTGCACAAACTCCTACTGCAAATGCAATGTCTGGTCTGCTAGCAGTCAAGTATAACAAGCTTCCAATCATGCTTCTGTATAAGCTTTGATCTACATTCTCACCCTTTTCATCTTTAGTCAGCTTTAAATATGTGGGGGCAGGAGTTCTTTTATGAGAAGCATTTTCCATTCCAAATTTCTTGACTATGTTCTTGGAGTACTTACTTTGGGAAATGAACATTGAGTCTTCCATTTGCTTTATTTGCAGACCAAGAAAGTAGGTTAACTCTCCTACTAGGCTCATTTCAAATTCAGATTCCATCTGCTTGACAAAATGTTTGACCATCCTGTCAGACATCCCACCAAAGACAATGTCATCAACATATATTTGAGCAATCATGACATTTCCTTCTTCATCTTTAACAAACAGGGTTTTATCAATCCCACCTTTTCTGTATCCTTGCTTGATAAGAAATGTGGTCAGTCTTTCATACCATGCCCTTGGAGCTTGCTTCAACCCATAAAGTGCCTTCTTGAGTTTGTATACATGATTTGGACAGCTTGGATCAACAAATCCTTTAGGCTGTTCTACATATACTTCTTCATTAAGGTAGCCATTTAAAAAGGCACTTTTCACATCCATTTGAAATAGCTTGAACTTCAAGATACAAGCAATTCCCAACAACAGTCTGATTGATTCAAGCCTTGCTACTGGTGCAAAGGTTTCATCAAAGTCTATCCCTTCAATTTGAGTGTATCCTTGAGCTACAAGTCTAGCTTTGTTCTTTGTAACAACTCCTTGTTCATTTGACTTGTTCTTATACACCCATTTTGTTCCAATCACATTTATGTCATCAGGTCTAGGAACAAGATTCCACACTTCATTCCTTGTGAATTGACCTAATTCCTCTTGCATAGCACAAATCCAGTATTCATCAGTGAGAGCTTCCTTGATATTTTTAGGTTCTATTTTGGAGACAAAACAAGAATCTGAAATCACTTCTCTTGATCTAGTGCTCACACCTCTGTTGGGATCACCAATTATCAAATCTTTGGGATGATCCTTCTGTATTCTGATGGAGGGAGGTTTGCTTGATTCTTCTGTCCTTGTATCAGTTTGAGTGAAGTTATATTGATCATTCTTTTCTTCAGCTTCAATCTTGATATCAGCAGATGTTCCAACATCTTCTGGGACATCTGTAGGAGCATCATCAATTATCACATTTATGGACTCCATGATAACCTTGGTTCTAGAATTAAATACTCTATATGCTCTGCTGTTTATGGAGTATCCAAGGAAAATCCCTTCATCACTTTTAGGATCCATTTTTCTTCTTTGCTCCCTATCTGCCAGAATATAACAGTTACTTCCAAATACATGGAAATACTTAACTGTGGGTTTTCTGCCCTTCCAGACTTCATATATTGTGGACAAAGTTCCTTTCCTTAAGGTAACTCTGTTATGAATGTAACAGGCAGTGTTCATAGCTTCAGCCCAGAAGTACAGAGGTAACTTTTTGGCATGGATCATAGCTCTTGCAGATTCTTGAATAGTTCTATTCTTCCTCTCAACAATCCCATTCTGTTGAGGAGTGATTGGTGAAGAGTATTCATGATTGATTCCTTCTGAAGAGTAGAAATCTAAGAACTTTTGATTCTCAAATTCCTTTCCATGATCACTTCTTATTCTGATTACACAGCTGGATTTTTCTCTTTGTAATCTTTGGCATAATTCTTTGAATACATCATACTTTTCTTTGATGAAATTTATCCATGTATATCTTGAAAAGTCATCAACCACCACATAAGCATACCTCTTACCACCAAGACTTTCAACCTGCATAGGTCCCATAAGATCCATATGCAGAAGTTCCAAAACTTTGGAAGTTGTCAGATGTTGGAGCTTTGGATGGGACATCTTGGTTTGCTTGCCTATTTGACATTCACCACATATTTTGCCATCATCAATCTTCAGTTTAGGAATACCTCTTACAGCATCCATGGATATTATCTTCTTTATGCCTCTGAAATGAAGGTGACCTAGTCTTTGGTGCCATAGTTTCACTTCTTCTTCTTTAGCTAAAGAGCAAGTTGAAGTGAGACTGAGATTTTAGGATTCCCACATGTAACAGTTGTCTTTAGATCTGGCTCCTTTCATGACAACCTCTTGTTCTTTGTTAGTCACTATGCATTCAGATTTGGTAAAGTTTACACTGTATCCTTGATCACATAGTTGACTTATGCTGATCAGGTTAGCAGTTAAACCTTTAACTAGCAGCACATCATCTAGTCTTGGAACATCTTGACAATCCAAGGTTCCAACTCCCTTGATTTCTCCTTTAGCTCCATCTCCAAAGGTCACATACCTGGATGAATGTGATTTTAAGTTTACTAGCAAATTCTTCAATCCAGTCATGTGTCTTGAGCATCCACTGTCAAAGTACCAGTCTTCTTTAGCTGATACTCTCAGTGATGTATGTGCTATGTATGCAGTACTTTTCTTTGACCAGATGAGTTGAGATTTCTTTTGATGCCTCTGTCCTGTGTGTTGTTCAGCTGATCTCCAAGCTTGATTGTTGATCTTGTTCTTGGGTATGTGGCTTTGATCAGTCTGAGTGTCAGCTTTTGGTCTCCAAACCTTCTTGATGACCTCTGTCTTCTGCTTAGGAGGTTGCTGATTTCTTTGATGTCTATGCAGCACTTTCTTGGTACCTTCTACTTTCTGCTTGGAAGGTTGCTGATACATCTGATTTGGATATCCATGTAGCTTATAACAGTGAGGTTTGATATGCCCAAATCTTCCACAGTGATGGCATCTCCATCTTTGATACTTCTTCTTCATTTTGTTCTTTCCAGAATGTTGAGACATCTGTTGGAACATTATATTTGTCTTTGTGTTCTGATGTTGAAGCATCTGTTGGGACATCTTGTTTGACTGTGTAGTTTTTGAAGTAGTTTTGCTAGAGCTGGCTTCATCTCTGTTATATCCTAGTCCACTTTTGTCCCCTGAATGTTTATTATTGCTGAGAATAACATCCAGTGTATTTGAGCTGCTGTTCAACATTCTAACAGATTTGGACATATGTTCCAATTTAGAGTTGAGAAGGCTTACTTCACTTTTTAAGGTGTCAATGATCTCCTGATCATTTGATTTGTCATCTTCTAATGCCTCATTCTGCTTCTTTAGCTTTATAACCTCACTGCATATTTCAGAGCTTCTTTTGTATAGATCTTTGAATGCTTGCTCAAGTTCTTCATAAGTAAGTTCTCCACAACTGGAATCACTATCATATTCACACAGTCCAGCTAAAGCAGTAATATGCTTAGCTGATTCTTCTTCTGAATCTCCTGAGTCTTCATCAGACCAGGTCACAGAGAGTCCTTTCTTTTGCCTCTTTAAGTAGGTAGGACATTCAATCTTGATGTGTCCATATCCTTCACATTCATGGCATTTGACTCCTTTATCTTGACTGGTCTTTTCAGCATACTTTGACCTTTTGTTAGCATCATAAGGTCTTCTGTTCTCAGAGTTTGTGTTTCTTCCACTGGGTTTGGATTTGCCTTCCATTCCTCTGAGAATCTGTTTGAATTGTCTTCCAAGCAAGGCAAGGTTTTCTGATAAGCTTTTATCATTTGCTGATTCATCATCTTCTTCTTCATCTGTATTTGACACCAAGGCTATGCTTTTGTTCTTTTTGACATTTGTGTCATTCATTCCCATCTCAAAAGTTTGAAGGGAACCAATGAGTTCTTCAACTTTCATGGAGCATATGTCTTGAGCTTCTTCTATTGCAGTGACTTTCATGTCAAATCTTTTTGGCAAAGATCTGAGAATCTTTCTTACAAGCTTTTCATCAGTCATCTTTTCTCCCAAAGCTCCAGAAGTATTGGCTATATCCAAGATGTTCATATAGAACTCATGAATTGATTCATCTTCCTTCATTCTCAAGTTTTCAAACTTGGTGGTGAGAAGTTGAAGTCTTGACATTTTTACTTTTGATGTTCCTTCATGAGTTGTTTTGAGAGTATCCCAAACATCTTTGGCCAGCTCACAATGATGCACAAGTCTGAAAATATTCCTATCAATGCCATTGAATAAAGCATTTAAGGCTTTTGAGTTGCCTAGTGCTGAGTCTTCTTCCTCCTTACTCCATTCTTCTTCAGGTTTCAGCACTTTTGATCCATCTTTGGTGTCTTGGACAGGATGATCCCATCCAACATTGACTGCTCTCCATGCCCTGTTGTCAAGTGATCTTAAGAATGCAATCATTCTTGGCTTCCAGTAGTCATAATTAGATCCATCCAGTATAGGTGGTCTATTTACTGACCCTATATCTCTGTCCATGTTACAGAATTTGTATTCCCTAGATCTCACCCAGTATAAACAGGCAGGGTGCCTGCTCTGATGCCAATTGAAATTCTGTGATCAGGTATGAGATGTCCTAAGAGATGTCCCAACACTTGATAGGACACTTGACAAATTTAACCAAAACTTAAATAGCAGGAAAAGTAAACAACACAGAAGTTTGTTAACCCAGTTCAGTGTATAACCACACCTACATCTGGAGGCTACCAAGCCAGGAGGAAATCCACTATAAGTAATCTTAATTCTAGACTTAAACCACCCTGTTTAATCTATCACTTAATAACTACCCAATGCAATTTCTACCTAAGACACACCTTAGATAAGAGTACCCTACTCACTCCCCCTCAATCACACAGTGATCAAGTTTACAAGTTTACTGAAATTGAAGACATCCTTCAAACAAAACAGCTTGATCTTACTTCACAGTTTCAATCAAGTCACAAATGCACTTTTGCTTAAAAGCTCATAAAGTGGTACAATAAAACACCTGCTATTAAAAACACTAGACACCCTATTTGGTCTTCTGAAATTCGTACTCAATTCTATGAGTTTCTGTTGCTTAAATAGGTATCTGTAATTTTGGGCTTTCTGTAGGATGATCCAGCCCTAATGCACATGCAGCTTCCACCTTGAATTTAGGGTTTGTTACCTCCTAGATTCTAGGTGATTTAGGTCTTCTGTTTTAATCTGAATCTTCAATATAAAACTCCCTACAGATGCGCCTTGTTCTGTTTTTATCCATCTTTAATTAATTCCAGATAATTCTCCTTAAATATCTCTGATCAGTTAATCAATAATTAATTCTGGTAGCAGGTCTGAGATGTCTCAACATCTGTTGGGACATCCTGAAAAACTGAACTTAAGTTATTTACACAATGTCCCAACATCTGGTAGGACATCCTGAAATAAGTTCATATACTCTGTTTGATAATGTCCCAACATTTGATAGGACATTCTGAACTGAATTCAACATTTCTTGTTGGTCAAAAATTCTGCCAATTCTTAAACATCTACACATAGTAAAGAAAGTTTTCTCTGGTGGAGCACTGATGCTCAGTACTATGGATGGTGAAGACTTCATGTCCCCTGTGAATTCAGATGCAGTTAAAAAATACTTCGCATAAAAATGACCCGCTGGACATAAAAACAGAATGTAAGTCCAGGCAAAAATAGGGCATCCTGGCGAGTCAAAAACAGAATAAAAGACTCGGGCAAAAATAAGGGAAAATAGATTAAAAAAAAGATGTACACCCGCTGAGTTGAAAAGCCGCATTGGACAGCTCAGGCAAAAATGGGTATCTCGGTGGATTGAAAACCCGAAAGGGCGATCCACGCAAAATAAGGGAATAAGCGAACAACTGCACTCTGAATTCGTCTGTATCACCCACAACACGGCAAGCTTCGAAAGGTTAAAGCATCAGTCAGAATCAGCCTTCTTCAAAAAGCAGGATGAGAAGAACGTCAATGTCATACAAGTCATAGCAAGGGAAAAAACTGAAGCGTCATCAACATTGCCAGCATCTTTTTGTTTCTCAATTTTGTAACAATCTCCTCATTTCAGGGGATTTGTTTCTTTAACTGTACTTGCCAATTCAGGGCATACAAATCAATAAAATCAGATTTTCAGTCAGGTTTCGTCTCGTACCTTCTATTTTCTTTTGCAAAAAATGTCCGATGTCCTTGATATAATGATTGCATAAATACAAACGCGTATTTTCTAAATTACATGCTTACAGGAAATATACTTACTCCCGGGAGTGTCCAAACTCCTATGAGGGAATCCGGTAAAGGATACCTCGGGGTACTTGTGTGTTTCTTCGTCATAACAGGATTGCAGGAAGTCAAAGTGCAACATGGGGACATGAAAGCTTCTCCCCAACAAGCTACCAAATCACTATTTACTCAGCCCTTCTCCCCATCTAGCACCAGAGATACTTTCTCCCCAGCTGAGTTGCCAAACTTCAATCATCTTCAGCAGAATCACAGAAATCTCTAGGAAGATCGTTCAATGATCATTCCTCCCCCGCCAAGTGTAAGGCAGGGAATCATCTCCCCGCAAAGTTTCAGCCCCTATCCAGGAGAGCAATGTCCGAAGACCGCACAACAAAGTGACGAAAGCTTCCACGGACCCCATCTGGGTACCTCATCACCAAGGATGGGTCTATCAGTGACCTATTTCCCCATACAGAGTCATATATATCAGATCTACCAATGATCTCATCCCCAGCTAGGATATCCACTTCAAGCAGATTAGCCGGAGATCTTCACCGCAACGGGATCCGAATCCTGGATCGGTATCTTTGCATAATCATAGCATTCACATCATATTTCCCCCCAGAGCGTAGCATTCCGTCTAATACGGAGCATTACGGCAAAAATCAAACATATTGCATAGTCATAAGCCGTGTTCTGAATCAAACAGATGTGTTTACCAACACTCCATTTGCGAATATACAAATACCTCTCAAATTCCCTGGCAGAATGCCAAAGCAGTTTCTTTGCATTTCCCAGATACCGATACATGCTCCTTTTTGCACTCGCCCGTGTCACCATTCCCCAGCATAGTTGCCTAAACACTTTGGGAACCAAATACTTGTTTATAATACACTTCTTCCGACACCCGACCGTGTCGTGCTCTCCCCAGCAAGTTGAACACTCGTATGTGTCTCACTCATGTTTACTTACTTCAGATACTCGTCTGTATCTTTTTTACACCACTTGCCTTTCTCAGATTCAACACTCGTTCGTGTTCTTTGTTGACCAGTTGATACTCGTCTGTATCATCATCTCTGAACATGCGTCAGCATTTGTTTCTACTGATACACGTCCGTATCATAGTCTTAAGGATGCTCGCCCGCATCTTTAATCTATACACCGTGTCAAACGCTTATGTCTTCTTGAATTTAGACACTCGTTTGTGCCTACCATTTCCCAGAAGAGTTCCTAGCAGATCCCGATAAATTATTTCCTTTCTATCTGACATTCGTCCTATGTCATGATACTTCCGGCAGCCGTACCCTGCCAGGTGATCGTCCTTCACCTTTCCGTATCTTGTTTACACCACTTGCCTTTCTCAGATTCAACACTCGTCCGTGTTCTTTGTTGACCAGTTGATACTCGTCTGTATCATCATCTCTGAACATGCGTCAACATTTGTTTCTACTGATACTCGTCCGTATCATAGTCTTAAGGATGCTCGCCCGCATCTTTAATCTATACACCGTGTCAAACGCTTATGTCTTCTTGAATTTAGACACTCGTCTGTGCCTACCATTTCCCAGAAGAGTTCCCAGCAGATCCCGATAAATTATTTCCTTTCTATCTGACATTCGTCCTATGTCATGATACTTCCGGCAGCCGTACCCTTCCAGGTGATCGTCGTTCACCTTTCCGTATCTTGTTTACACCACTTGCCTTTCTCAGATTCAACACTCGTCCGTGTTCTTTGTTGACCAGTTGATACTCGTCTGTATCATCATCTCTGAACATGCGTCAGCATTTGTTTCTACTGATACTCGTCCGTATCATAGTCTTAAGGATGCTCGCCCGCATCTTTAATCTATACACCGTGTCAAACGCTTATGTCTTCTTGAATTTAGACACTCGTCTGTGCCTACCATTTCCCAGAAGAGTTCCCAGCAGATACCGATAAATTATTTCCTTTCTATCTGACATTCGTCCTATGTCATGATACTTCCGGTAGCCGTACCCTGCCAGGTGATCGTCCTTCTCCTTTCCGTATCTTGTTTACACCACTTGCCTTTCTCAGATTCAACACTCGTCCGTGTTCTTTGTTGACCAGTTGATACTCGTCTGTATCATCATCTCTGAACATGCGTCAACATTTGTTTCTACTGATACTCGTCCGTATCATAGTCTTAAGGATGCTCGCCCGCATCTTTAATCTATACACCGTGTCAAACGCTTATGTCTTCTTGAATTTAGACACTCGTCTGTGCCTACCATTTCCCAGAAGAGTTCCCAGCAGATCCCGATAAATTATTTCCTTTCTATCTGACATTCGTCCTATGTCATGATACTTCCGGCAACCGTACCCTGCCAGGTGATCGTCCATCACCTTTCCGTATCTTGTTTACACCACTTGCCTTTCTCAGATTCAACACTCGTCCGTGTTCTTTGTTGACCAGTTGATACTCGTCTGTATCATCATCTCTGAACATGCGTCAGCATTTATTTCTACTGATACTCGTCCGTATCATAGTCTTAAGGATGCTCGCCCGCATCTTTAATCTATACACCGTGTCAAACGCTTATGTCTTCTTGAATTTAGACACTCGTCTGTGCCTACCATTTCCCAGAAGAGTTCCCAGCAGATCCCGATAAATTATTTCCTTTCTATCTGACATTCGTCCTATGTCATGATACTTCCGGCAGCCGTACCCTTCCAGGTGATCATCCTTCACCTTTCCGTATCTTGTTTACACCACTTGCCTTTCTCAGATTCAACACTCGTCCGTGTTCTTTGTTGACGAGTTGATACTCGTCTGTATCATCATCTCTGAACATGCGTCAGCATTTGTTTCTACTGATACTCGTCCGTATCATAGTCTTAAGGATGCTCGCCCGCATCTTTAATCTATACACCGTGTCAAACGCTTATGTCTTCTTGAATTTAGACACTCGTCTGTGCCTACCATTTCCCAGAAGAGTTCCCAGCAGATCCCGATAAATTATTTCCTTTCTATCTGACATTCGTCCTATGTCATGATACTTCCGGCAGCCGTACCCTTCCAGGTGATCGTCCTTCACCTTTCCGTATCTTGTTTACACCACTTGCCTTTCTCAGATTCAACACTCGTCCGTGTTCTTTGTTGACCAGTTGATACTCGTCTGTATCATCATCTCTGAACATGCGTCAGCATTTGTTTCTACTGATACTCGTCTATATCATAGTCTTAAGGATGCTCGCCCGCATCTTTAATCTATACACCGTGTCAAACGTTTATGTCTTCTTGAATTTAGACACTCGTCTGTGCCTACCATTTCCCAGAAGAGTTCCCAGCAGATCCCGATAAATTATTTCCTTTCTATCTGACATTCGTCCTATGTCATGATACTTCCGGCAGCCGTACCCTTCCAGGTGATCGTCGTTCACCTTTCCGTATCTTGTTTACACCACTTGCCTTTCTCAGATTCAACACTCGTCCGTGTTCTTTGTTGACCAGTTGATACTCGTCTGTATCATAATCTCTGAACATGCGTCAGCATTTGTTTCTACTGATACTCGTCCGTATCATAGTCTTAAGGATGCTCGCCCGCATCTTTAATCTATACACCGTGTCAAACGCTTATGTCTTCTTGAATTTAGACACTCGTCTGTGCCTACCATTTCCCAGAAGAGTTCCCAGCAGATACCGATAAATTATTTCCTTTCTATCTGACATTCGTCCTATGTCATGATACTTCCGGCAGCCGTACCCTGCCAGGTGATCGTCCTTCACCTTTCCGTATCTTGTTTACACCACTTGCCTTTCTCAGATTCAACACTCGTCCGTGTTCTTTGTTGACCAGTTGATACTCGTCTGTATCATCATCTCTGAACATGCGTCAACATTTGTTTCTACTGATACTCATCCGTATCATAGTCTTAAGGATGCTCGCCCGCATCTTTAATCTATACACCGTGTCAAACGCTTATGTCTTCTTGAATTTAGACACTCGTCTGTGCCTACCATTTCCCAGAAGAGTTCCCAGCAGATACCGATAAATTATTTCCTTTCTATCTGACATTCGTCCTATGTCATGATACTTCCGGCAGCCGTACCCTGCCAGGTGATCGTCCTTCACCTTTCCGTATCTTGTTTACACCACTTGCCTTTCTCAGATTCAACACTCGTCCGTGTTCTTTGTTGACCAGTTGATACTCGTCTGTATCATCATCTCTGAACATGCGTCAACATTTGTTTCTACTGATACTCGTCCGTATCATAGTCTTAAGGATGCTCGCCCGCATCTTTAATCTATACACCGTGTCAAACGCTTATGTCTTCTTGAATTTAGACACTCGTCTGTGCCTACCATTTCCCAGAAGAGTTCCCAGCAGATCCCGATAAATTATTTCCTTTCTATCTGACATTCGTCCTATGTCATGATACTTCCGGCAGCCGTACCCTTCCAGGTGATCGTCCTTCACCTTTCCGTATCTTGTTTACACCACTTGCCTTTCTCAGATTCAACACTCGTCCGTGTTCTTTGTTGACCAGTTGATACTCGTCTGTATCATCATCTCTGAACATGCGTCAGCATTTGTTTCTACTGATACTCGTCTGTATCATAGTCTTAAGGATGCTCGCCCGCATCTTTAATCTATACACCGTGTCAAACGCTTATGTCTTCTTGAATTTAGACACTCGTCTGTGCCTACCATTTCCCAGAAGAGTTCCCAGCAGATACCGATAAATTATTTCCTTTCTATCTGACATTCGTCCTATGTCATGATACTTCCGGCAGCCGTACCCTTCCAGGTGATCGTCCTTCACCTTTCCGTATCTTGTTTACACCACTTGCCTTTCTCAGATTCAACACTCGTCCGTGTTCTTTGTTGACCAGTTGATACTCGTCTGTATCATCATCTCTGAACATGCGTCAACATTTGTTTCTACTGATACTCGTCCGTATCATAGTCTTAAGGATGCTCGCCCGCATCTTTAATCTATACACCGTGTCGAACGCTTATGTCTTCTTGAATTTAGACACTCGTCTGTGCCTACCATTTCCCAGAAGAGTTCCCAGCAGATCCCGATAAATTATTTCCTTTCTATCTGACATTCGTCTTATGTCATGATACTTCCGGCAGCCGTACCCTTCCAGGTGATCGTCCTTCACCTTTCCGTATCTTGTTTACACCACTTGCCTTTCTCAGATTCAACACTCGTCCGTGTTCTTTGTTGACCAGTTGATACTCGTCTGTATCATCATCTCTGAACATGCGTCAGCATTTGTTTCTACTGATACTCGTCCGTATCATAGTCTTAAGGATGCTCGCCCGCATCTTTAATCTATACACCGTGTCAAACGCTTATGTCTTCTTGAATTTAGACACTCATCTGTGCCTACAATTTCCCAGAAGAGTTCCCAGCAGATACCGATAAATTATTTCCTTTCTATCTGACATTCGTCCTATGTCATGATACTTCCGGCAGCCGTACCCTGCCAGGTGATCGTCCTTCACCTTTCCGTATCTTGTTTACACCACTTGCCTTTCTCAGATTCAACACTCGTCCGTGTTCTTTGTTGACCAGTTGATACTCGTCTGTATCATCATCTCTGAACATGCGTCAACATTTGTTTCTACTGATACTCGTCCATATCATAGTCTTAAGGATGCTCGCCCGCATCTTTAATCTATACACCGTGTCAAACGCTTATGTCTTCTTGAATTTAGACACTCGTCTGTGCCTACCATTTCCCAGAAGAGTTCCCAGCAGATCCCGATAAATTATTTCCTTTCTATCTGACATTCGTCCTATGTCATGATACTTCCGGCAGCCGTACCCTTCCAGGTGATCGTCGTTCACCTTTCCGTATCTTGTTTACACCACTTGCCTTTCTCAGATTCAACACTCGTCCGTGTTCTTTGTTGACCAGTTGATACTCGTCTGTATCATAATCTCTGAACATGCGTCAGCATTTGTTTCTACTGATACTCGTCCGTATCATAGTCTTAAGGATGCTCACCCGCATCTTTAATCTATACACCGTGTCAAACGCTTATGTCTTCTTGAATTTAGACACTCGTCTGTGCCTACCATTTCCCAGAAGCGTTCCCAGCAGATACCGATAAATTATTTCCTTTCTATCTGACATTCGTCCTATGTCATGATACTTCCGGCAGCCGTACCCTGCCAGGTGATCGTCCTTCACCTTTCCGTATCTTGTTTACACCACTTGCCTTTCTCAGATTCAACACTCGTCCGTGTTCTTTGTTGACCAGTTGATACTCGTCTGTATCATCATCTCTGAACATGCGTCAACATTTGTTTCTACTGATACTCATCCGTATCATAGTCTTAAGGATGCTCGCCCGCATCTTTAATCTATACACCGTGTCAAACGCTTATGTCTTCTTGAATTTAGACACTCGTCTGTGCCTACCATTTCCCAGAAGAGTTCCCAGCAGATACCGATAAATTATTTCCTTTCTATCTGACATTCGTCCTATGTCATGATACTTCCGGCAGCCGTACCCTGCCAGGTGATCGTCCTTCACCTTTCCGTATCTTGTTTACACCACTTGCCTTTCTCAGATTCAACACTCGTCCGTGTTCTTTGTTGACCAGTTGATACTCGTCTGTATCATCATCTCTGAACATGCGTCAACATTTGTTTCTACTGATACTCGTCCGTATCATAGTCTTAAGGATGCTCGCCCGCATCTTTAATCTATACACCGTGTCAAACGCTTATGTCTTCTTGAATTTAGACACTCGTCTGTGCCTACCATTTCCCAGAAGAGTTCCCAGCAGATCCCGATAAATTATTTCCTTTCTATCTGACATTCGTCCTATGTCATGATACTTCCGGCAGCCGTACCCTTCCAGGTGATCGTCCTTCACCTTTCCGTATCTTGTTTACACCACTTGCCTTTCTCAGATTCAACACTCGTCCGTGTTCTTTGTTGACCAGTTGATACTCGTCTGTATCATCATCTCTGAACATGCGTCAGCATTTGTTTCTACTGATACTCGTCCGTATCATAGTCTTAAGGATGCTCGCCCGCATCTTTAATCTATACACCGTGTCAAACGCTTATGTCTTCTTGAATTTAGACACTCGTCTGTGCCTACCATTTCCCAGAAGAGTTCCCAGCAGATACCGATAAATTATTTCCTTTCTATCTGACATTCGTCCTATGTCATGATACTTCCGGCAGCCGTACCCTGCAAGGTGATCGTCCTTCACCTTTCTGATGATCGTCCTTCATCATTTTATCCGATGGCCGTCCCCATCGTTGATCTTGTTATCTGACATTCGTCATATGTCATGATAAACCCCGAGAGTAGCCGTACCCTGCCAGGTGATCGTCCTTCACCTTGGATGACCGTCCCTCATCCTTATCCCCAACAAAGCAGCCGTCCCCTGCCAGGTGATCGTCCTTCACCTTTGATGACCGTTCCTCATCATTCGTTTCTTCAACCCGATGGTCGTCCCCATCATTTACCGTTAATCCCCAGAGAGTCTTATTTCTTTACCTGATGGTCGTCCCCATCATAATCTCTGTTTCCCCAGCATGTCGGTCGTCACCGTCATCGCCTTTGTCCTTGGCCTGAACTTGCCCATACCTCAAAGGACACCTAACCTTGACTTTTTGCAAAATGAACCATACCAATCAGCATAGCCCACACCAACTCCACGGGCCTATCCCATCTTGATACATGGACCAAACACAAGCCATTTGACATAAGAACACAGCCAGAATCATCAGCCTCACCATAGTTCACAAAAATCCCTCTTATGCATTTTCATTCGAAACTCTCAACAAAAACATCAAAGCTTAAAAATTCTTCCACCATTCATCTTCAAATCCACCACTGATCACAAACCACCCTTTACTTTGCCCTAAAAGCCACCACACACCAAATACAATTTTTTCCCCTTTTGAACTGAGCTTCACTGAACTTCAAAGAAAGGGCACAAACACTTCAGCAAAGCATCAAGGAAGCTCAAGGGAGGTTAGAGGAGGTTGTTTGCATCAAGCAGAAGGCCCAGGAAGTCCCATTAGCAAAGCTCCATCTCAGGTATCTTCTTGAAACATTTTTCCAGAACTTGTTTCTTTAGTTATAGAATGGTAGAGTGTGTTCCACTGATCACAATGAACCTTGAATGGTGAAAAATGGTTAAGTTTTGAGTGTGTATGCATGTTCTGAAATTTTGTTCAGTTTGATGTTTTCGTTCGAATCTTGTTGTTGATGAAAAATAAATGGAATATGATGCTGGATTCTTGTTCTATGGGGGTTGGGGATCATTTCTGGAGATTTGGGGGGTTTGATTTGGCCTAGGGAGTATTTTAGGAAAATCTCAAGGGAAAGGTGGCCGGAGAAGATGACCGGAGGTCATTTCCGGCCACCTGAGAGTAATTAAGTGTCTTAATTAGGTTTAGGGTTCCGTTTGAGTACTGGCCTTTGGATTTGATTTACCCGCGCGCGTGTGTGGCCCAGATTGTCCCACTTAACCCTAATTTCCAATTAATTAATTTAATCAGGATTAATTAATTATTTAAATAAGATTTACTCAGTTTGAATTACAGCCACTAGATCACGCGCGTAGTCAACTCCCGCCCCCTAGGTTTGAATCCTGGCCCTCAGATCAGCATACTTCTCCTTTAATTCAATTTTATTTTTCTTTTTATCCATTTGTTTTGCACATTTTATTTAAAATAGCAAATCATTTCTAAAAAATCTCATTTTTTGCACCATGGCATAAAATGTTTTTCTCATTCTGAAAATAATTTTTATTTTATTTTTTGCATAATTTTCGTATTTTAAAAATATTTAATTGTTTATTTTAATTAGTTAATGAGAATTAATTAATTAAAATAGCATTTAAATTTCTAAAAATCACCAAAAAAATCACATTTCATCTTGATACATTTAGAAACATTATCAAACTCTTCAAACAAATTTCTTTTTGGTTCTTGACATATTTTGACATTTTTCTTTGGAATTAATGTTCTTAAAAGTCAATATTTTTGTCTTAACTTAGAAAAATTCATTCAGCCTAACCTTGAAGAGTTTGATGTTGGTTCTTTTTGCATTGCATTCTTCATATCATGTAGTTTCTAGGTTAAATTTGGTTTGAATTTATCTTTCATTTTCAATTTGATGTGCATTTTTCCTTTTGAAGTGCCTTAGAACCCTAGCTAAATTGAGAAAATCATAACCCCCATTAGGTTAAGAGTTAGGTCCCCTCCTTTAGGCAGTGAACTTATGTAGGGTTAGGGTTCCTTTGATTCAATTTTAAATTTTTTATCTTGTCATTTGCTTCTGATTTTTGATTTTGCTTTGTGTCTTGTGCATAAACCCTAATTTTTGCCTTCACTTGTATCCATCTTCCATATGCTTGTATACATGAACTTTCCATGACATTTTATGCATTCACATGACATATAAGACATCTTAGGACACATTAGAATCATGTTTGATCATTGCATCATTCAGTTTCCATGTTATGCATCCATCACATTCCATGAACTTTCATGGTTCAAAACATGCCTCATTTGCACCTTCATCCTTGTATGATCATCCACAACTCTTGACATGTGTTTGCATCATCTCTTAGCATCATTAACATCATGTTTATGCTTCTGACTTTGGTTTGCATCATTGCATTCATCTCATTTTCATTTCATTTCACCTCTTGTTACTAACTTTTCAGGTGGTAAGTCATTGAGAAGTGAATTTGCCTTCACTTCTCATAATCTCTTCTCATCTCTCTTATGCATTCATTTCTGCATTTTACTTATTTATTAGAGTGAGCTTGATCATTCATGTCTCCTCCTCACTTTCTTTCTTCAAGCAACTTGTCTTCTTAAGTGAAGCAAGTTGTCCTGCTTCTCTTTGTTTCTTCCTTCTCCCATCTGCTTCTTCCTTGATGGCTTTTCTCCTGAAGATCTCTTGCAAGCCTCATAAACCCTAGGAACAACCAATCATGATCACAATTAGGGTTTGATTAGTCCCCCCATTATTTTTACCTTTGTGTCATCTTTATGTCTTCTCTTCTCATCTCATAATCAAGGATTAAACCTTAAAGGTTTTAAGGCTTTGTGGTTAGGGTTATGCCTGCATCCTTCTATTAGGATGGAGTGTATAATTTTAATCCTAAGAGTTAAACCCTTAATGTGTTTAAATCCTTTAATCAATCCATCTAATAACCATTAAGACATTAACTTGTAACTTGGGCCTTGCATTAGGGTTCTAATTCTTCCTTTATTAGTTAAGAAGAACTAACCCTAGTGTTAATGGACAAGTCCCCCTCAAGTTGTCTTACAAACAATAAAACTCACTCCTTAATCTTACCATTAACTAAAATCCACTTTAATAAAGGTTTGTTTTGTCATGAGGTTAATCCCTAATCATGGATTAAGTTGAGGAGCCTTCCTCAGCTTAAATGTTCTCACCTATTATCCTTCTATTAGGATGGTGTAATGGGTCCATTAAATCCCTGATTATGGCTTAAACTCATTACTTAACACTAAACCAAAAATCCAAAAACATCTAAATAAATGCAAGTAGGTTAATGATCTTAATCCTACATCATGGTGATTAAGTGTGAGGTGTTTACTTCATACTTAAGGTATTCTCATTACCCCTAATCAGAGGGATGATGTGATGAGTTTACTAACCCTTGGTTTAGGCTTAAGCTCATTTTCTTATGACAAACACCAAAAAATCAATAAAAGATTGAAAACACAAAAAAACCAACAATAATCGTCTCCTCCAGGATTCTTTTCTCACCTCATTCACTCACAAATGAGAACTCGCTTCTTCCGTCTAATGCAAGACAGTTAGCACCTGAGCCAGACAGGTCATACACTTGAGCATAGACAAGTAAGCAGTTCACAAGTCAATTTATCTTTCAGTCTCTTTGAGTCGAACTACGGTGTTCTGACTTCCTCATTGCACGAGAGGATACGTAGGCATAACTTAACAGTTATCGAACAAAAGTCTCTGTATATTCCCCCTCCTTAAGCATTATTCTTTAAGCCTCATTGTCTTGAGCATTGCACTCTCTTCTTGCACTGACACTCCTTTTATTCACTTCACATTTCTTTTGTACTGACACTTGTACATTCTTTTCCAGCTTTTGCACACAAATAGCACTGACACTACCCCTTTAAACACAATCTTTCAAGCGTGGATCCCATCGAGTACGGCGGACAATCTGGGTGCTAATACCTTCCCAGGTTGTAACCAACCCCCTTTCTCAATTTCTCTGGTTCGCAACCGTCTTATCCATCTTTTCTTAGGTCTATGCAGCATTACCTTTCCCTCGGGATAAAAATGCCTAGCTGGCGACTCTTTTCACTTCCTTCCCTTTCGCCGACCGTTCGCGTTTGTACCCCTTCTGACCAGGGTATCATTTGGTGGGAGCGACACATATCTTGAGTTCTAGGATGAATCAAGACATGTTCTAGTACTTTTTTAAAAGGGAAAGACCTAATCTACAACTTTCATGTCCAAGAATTTTGTATTTGAAGCATTTTTGGTCATGAAAGAGGAGGTTGAAAATCTTTTCCAAAATGGAAAGTTTCCATTACAAGTCATTTCCAAAAATGGCAAGTTTGCATTTGGCTCAAAATTCTTCAACTTTGTGAACTTCCAACCACTTCTAAGATCAAATAAAGATCATAGAGACTCAAAATGATGATGATGACCCTTTGGTACCCTTGTTGGGGGCCTCAGATGCCCTGATTTTGACTTTACTTGCTCAAGAAGTTACCCAATGATCAGATGACTTCCACAATGAATTTCTTCATCAAACTTGGTACACATGATCCTTATAACATATTAAGAACATTAGAAACAAGAATGACCAAAAAATTTGGAGTTAAGGCCTCTGAAACCAAAACCCTAATTTTGGTCATATGTGTAGGAAAACCCTAGCTCTGCTTCCATGCCTTTGCCATTCTTTGTGATCTCTTGACTTTCATGAACTTTGGGGAGCATATTATGATCATAGAACACACATGGACCCTCTTGGAAAGCTTCAATACCATTGGGATGGCTCAGATTGATTCTTGGATTGCTCAGATCACAAACCCTAGATGCAGATGAAATGAAACTATGCAGATGAAACAAATATGCAATATGAGATGGTATGCTTATGCTAATGCAAAAAAAAAGATCACAAGCCATGGTGTAAGAAAAAGTGAGGGCAAATTTAGGGTGTTTACAGCCTCCAATCATGTTTTTCAAGTCAAGGGACCCTCCCAAAGGCAAGGAAAATCTTTGGTGATCTCAAAGATCAAGAATCAAGAAGTTATGAAGAATTTTCCAAATTTAGTAAGTGGCTTGTAATGGAAACTTACTATTTTTGGTATATTTTGCCCTAATATTCAAGTGGTTCTTACATGGCCAAGATGACTCCAAATGAATTTTCCTTGAACATGAAACTCGTAGGGAATTCTCTCACCTTTCCAAAAAGTACAAGAACTTGTTCATATCATGTGTAGAACTCAAGATATGGCCATTGGAAGTTTGGTTATTTTTAGGGTTTTACCACTTTTTCAAGTTTCTACCACTTTTCAAATTGGTTTGTAACTCATTTTTAAGTCATCCTATGGGCCATTTGTGATCATAAACATCAAGTATAATGCATGAGAAGCATTTTTGCCCAAGAAAATTGAGGAACCTGTGGATTGAATGGGAGATATTTCATAAGGTGCATTTTTGCAAAATCATTGGAAAAGCATGACTCACTTGTATCCAAGGGCTGAGATTGATCCAGGGGTGGATAATGAGTGAATTGGAATCAAGTTGTGCACATGGGAGAGGCTTGGCACGCATGGATGAGACAAACACATTTTTCATGCAACTTTGCATTTTCATTTCAATCGCACACCTCATGCCACTATTGTTTCCAAAACCCTAATTAGGTGTACATACCAAGGATATATAAGTTATTCACGCATTGAATTCGTGGACACACTCTCTCATTTCTCAGATCCAAAATTTCTTGCATCCAAGCAAATTTCTTTGAATCTCTCTCCACAAACCCTCATTCTCTCATTTCCCCACATATTCTTCATCCTCAAGCTTCAAGGATCTCATTTCATCCAATGATTCAAGCTGAAACTGAAGAAACCTTGAGGTTCCATTCAAGAACAAGAAGCTTTGAATCTTCAAATTCAGTTTCTCTCAAGCTCCATCTTGCATTTATTTTGCAAGAGGAGGTCAAAGTACGTAGATCTGCACCATCTGGAGCTTTTTCTTGGTGATTCTGAAGAGCTTCAACCTCAGGTACGTCACTGAATTCATAGATCTAGAATTGAAATTTTAAGTGTGCTTAATGATCTTTGAGTTGTGTTGATGACACTGATCTATTTAGATATGAAAAAGATTGATTATTGAGTGAGATATGTGGATCTGAAAGTTTTATGTGAAAACTTCTTTGGTTCGATTTGCTTCAAGCTTTGCTTGTTTGTGAATTTTAATGCTGGATTCATGTTTAGCTTGAGGTAATGATCAGATCTGGAGCTTTTGATAGCTTGTTATGGTATTTATGCTTGATTCGAATTTTCTGGTGATGGAGCTAGGGCTCCATTCACCGAATTCTGGAAATGATGATGAAGCTCATACGCAGGTTTTCCAAGGAAGAAGAAGTAATATTGGTCGTGTTTTTGTTTGCATCGTACGTGTGTGGATGTGCCAGCACATTAATGAGGCATGTGTTGGTCACGTGACACTGAATTAATCCAACTTTATAGCATGTTCGTTAGATCTTAGAGGGAAATTCCAGTTTGAATGCCATGTGTTGGTCTTGATTACTGATTGTTGACTTTTCTAACTGCACGTGTGGTCCTTTGATCTTGCATACTTTTCCTTGACTTTCAATCCTGACCATTGGATCTGCTAACTTGATTGACTTCTTTTTATTGTATTTCTTTTTTTTTTTGCTTTTTAATTCTTAAAAATAGTAAATGATATCCAAAAATTCCAAAACAATCATGTATGCTTATTTTAATTTCCTATAATTTTCTATGGTTTTTAATTTTATTTTTGTTAATTTTTCATGCCTGAATTATTTTTTGAGTTTATTTCTTTTATTTTAATTTCTTTTATGCATTATCTATCTTGTTCATTTTCTATTTTGAATTTGGTGATAGTTATAGACTTGGTTCTTGTTGGTATGGATCCTTGACTGATTGAAGTGTGTTTGAGATTTTTTTCATGATTTTTAGGGTTTGTTTGCTTAGATTTTTCCATGTTGCTTTATGATGAAGTTTATGAAACCCTAATTGATCTTTCTGTGATTCTTTGACCTAGTTTGCTTCTGATTCTGGACTTGTGCTTTTGGTATGTTTATCTTACATGTTTAAAGAGTCTTTGTGCTTACTTGTGGAATTTTTGAAGCTTGTTTCCATTTTATGTGGATTTTATGATTGTCGTGACCTATTTTGGATGTTTTCTTGACTTTTGCTTGCTCATTAGGTTAGGAAGGAACTTGTGCCAACTCATAGAGTTTGTTTTTGAGTCTCTTACCATGATTACATGTCCCTGGTCCTTTTATGATGATTTCAATTTGGTTTGCTTTGAGTTGCTTGTTCATTAAGGTTCACACTTGTATGAATATCCATATTACTTCTCACTTCCATATGCTTTTATTGTATGACCTTTTATGGACTTGTTTGCTTCCATTGTTATTTGAACTCCTTGATTAGGCAATGCCATACCATGTTAGGGTTCTGACCTTGGTGTTTGTGGAACATGTTTGGATTGTATGACCTTTTCCACCTCATGTATGCTTTTGTATCCTTCATGGTAACTTGTGTTGCTTTTATTGTGACTTGTTTGCTCCCATTCTTTTATGAGGATTATATGTTTGATCTTGGTACTTGAGATTGTAGTTCCAATTCTGGTTGTGGTGACTGGACATGATCTTTAGCTTGTGTTTTCTTAATTTAGTCTTAATTGCTTTTATCTTATCATTTGTACATGTTCTAACCCCTTTTGTAGGTGTAATGGTAAGAGAAGTATGGATGATATCCGCATTTCAAACATTCCCTCCTTCTCTTTTAATGTTTTCTCATTTGTCTTTGAGATGTTCCTTATGCCATCATTTGTTCAACTTCCTTCCATCCCTCTTAGAAATCGACTTATCTTCTTTAGAAGAAGTAAGTTAACTTTCTACTTCTTTTCTTTCTTTTCTTTCCTTCTTCTTCATTAGGATTGAATTCAAACCACACTAACCTAGGACTCCCATGCATGAGAATTCTTAGGATTATTAGTCCCCTCTTAGTGTTTAACTTTTCTCCCTTTGGTTTCTTCTCTTTCTTATCTTCATACAAAAACCTTAAAAACACTTAATAATGGTTGAAATAGTCTTGTGTGTAGGGACTTATGCCATGGGGAATTTGCATTCATTCCATGTTGGAATATTACACTTGTCTAGCATGATGTACAAGTCTAATCATGGGACTACTTTCATTAAAAAAACCTTAAAAGGTACTTCTTCATCAAAAAAACCAAAAACATCTAATAAGTTAACAAGTTAGTGAGCTTAGGCCCTAACCCTTGGAAACAAGTCTTGGATAAATTCTCCTTACTTGGTGTGCTTGTTCTATTATTCCATCTTGGAATGTAGTAGCAAGTACACATTCCATGGAAACGGACTTGAATTCACTTCCTTGTGTTACACTCATAAAAAACTCATAAAAACACTGGATAAAGAATAAGCATCTCTCCTTCGGGACTTCTTTTCTCATCACCTTCACTCCTTTCGTAAGAACTTGCTCCTACTTTTCACTTTGCAACACGGTAACACACTCGTGCCAGACGAGCCTGCAACACCTGAGCATTGACATAAGTAGTTCAAGCTTTTAAAATACAAGCAATTTTCCACCCCTAGTTAGGGGAACTATGACGACTCTGATCCTCATGTCCATATGAGGTACGTAGGCAGCGGGGTAGGGCCCGTTCGAGCACTCTTTTATTTTCCCTTCATTTTCCCCTTTCTTTTCTTTTCTTATCCAGTTTCAGTGTTTCTTTTTGCATCAGCTTTCATTTCTTCACCCTTTGAAACAGTTTCTTTGCAAGCGTGGATCCCATCGCGTACGGCAGACGATCTGGGGTGCTAATACCTTCTCAGGTCATAACCGACTCCGGAACCCAGTCTCTTTGGTCCGCAGGACCTGTGTCCTTCCCTTCTTTTCCTCGGTTTGTGCATCATTACCTTTCCCATTCTTCGGGATAAAAATTCCTGGCTGGAGACTCTACCTTTTCCACGCCACTTTCGCATTTGTACTAGGATGGAAATCCGGGGAGCGACACTGGGCTAACCCATTGAATGTCGGATATTGGATATATAATCCTGGCGTCTAACAACTTCTTTACTTCGTCCCTGACTACAGTACTTAGAATTGGATTAATCCTTCTTTGGGGTTCTCTAGAGGTCTTACAATCTTCCTCTAGAATAACGAGATGCATGCATATTGAAGGGCTTATTCCTTTTAGATCAAATATGTTAAAACCTAATGCGGTTGGGTACTTTCTTAGGACGTCTAAATTTTTTTCTGTTTCAAGCTGTCCTAAGTCTGCATTCACTATAGCTGGTCTTCTAAGTTCTGAATCGAGGAATTTGTATCTAATATTGTTAGGTAATGTCTTATGCTCAATATCGGGGTTTTTCGGGAATGGCATTTGATGAGGTGTAAGAGTTAGTTCTTCAATTTGGTTCTCGTCCTGATAAGGTTCTTTTGAGGTATCTTCTTGGAAGATCTCAAGAGATGGGATTTTCATTATATCGGAGTAGGTAATTTCTTCTTTTTCCATTTCTCGTCTGCATTCGTCAATGACGTTAATGAAATAATAGGTATTGTTTATGGCTGGAGCTTGGAGAAATTGGCTTAGAATAAATTCGACTTTCTTTTCTCCTACTTCGAATGTCATCCTGCCCTTCTTTACATCAATGATAGCTCCTGCCGTAGCTAAGAATGATCGTCCTAATATAATAGGGGTTGTAGCATCTTCCTTAATGTCCATGATTATGAAATCAGTTGGGATATAGAACTGTCATATTCGTACGGGAATGTTTTCTAGAATGCCTACTAGGAATTTAACTGAATGATCGGCTAGATGCACTGACATCTTTGTTGGTCTTAGTTGTCCCATATCCAGTTTCTTGCAAATTGATAGCAGCATAACACTTATACTTGCTCCTAAATCACATAAAGCTTTGTCTATCACAAACTTTCCTATTACACAAGGAATAGAGAAACTTCCTAGGTCCTTCAGTTTAGGAGGCATGTTATTTTGAATGATTGCGCTACACTCAGTAGTAAGTGTATATGTTTCGTTCTCCTTGATTTTCTTTTTGTTACATAATATTTCTTTTAGGAATTTAGCGTATGAGGGCATCTGAGTAATAGCTTCTATGAAAGGTATGGTAATGTTTAATTGTTTCATAAGCTCTACGAATTACTTGAATTTTCCCATTGTTTTAGAATTTGTTAACCATCGGGGGTACGGAATTGGTGGTTTAAATGGTGGCAGAGGTACATAAGTGTCGCTCCCGGGATTTTCATCCTAGTACAAACGTGAAAGTGGCGCGAAAAAGGTAGAGTCGCCATCCAGGAATTTTTATCCTGAATGAATGGGAAAGGTAATGTTGCACAAACCTGAGGAAGAAGGAAAAGACAAGGTCCTACGAACCAAAGATCTGGGTTCGGGAATCGGTTACGACCTGGAAAGGTATAAGCACCTCAGATTGTCCTCCGTACCTGACGGGATCCACGCTTGCTTGTTTGTTTCAAAGGGTGAGAAATAAGATGCTGCTGAACAAAAATCGTTGTCTAGAACTGAAAGTGAAATGAGAATTGGAAAAGGAGAATGAAAAGAAAGGGGAAATGCAGGGAAAATAAAGAATGTGCTCGAACGAGCCCTACTCCGCTGCCTAAGTACCTCATCGGGAAAATGAGGATCAGAGTCGACGTAGTTCACCTAACTAAAGGAGAAAACTTTGTTGGTGTTTTTTATGCATTGGAACTGCGTTTGTCCATGCTCAGGTGTTGCAGGCTCACCTTGAATGAGTGTGTTTACCGTCTTGCAAATGAGACAAGTTCTCGCAAGTTCGCGTTAAGAGTGAGTGAGGTGAGAAAAGAAGTTCCCGAAGGAAAAGACGATTCTTCTTTGTTGTTTTTGTCTTTTAGAGAAGTCTTTTTCTTTATTGTTTGTGAACCTTCCCATACTAAGACTTATTCATCGTGGTAGATGACTTACACCTCGCCCCGAGACAGGACGTGTATAAGTAACCCACGGCAAAGTCTCGTGTCGTACGAGAAAGTTAACCTTTATTAGGTGTTTCTTAGATTTTTCTTTGTGAGATGAGAAAGAGAAAGCAAAATGAACCAAAGGAAAAAAGTCTAAGAGGAAGACTAAAATCCTAGTGTTATCATACATGGATGAACCTAGGTTAGTGCGGTTTCTATCCTAATGAGAAGGAAAGGAGAAACAAAGAGGCAAATACAAAAAAACTTACTTCTTAATGAAGTTAAGTTTATTCTATCAAGGGATTGACATGAAGTTATGAGACAAACCTAACAAACACAAGTATGGAAGGTGATGAAAAAATACAAATTAAATGCATAAAGAAGTAAAAGGAATAAGTTGTGAAGAACTTACCTTAACCTCCCTACAAAACAAAGGTTAGTGTTGCATATTAAAAAAAATAAGGCAAACAAAGTACCAATTAAATCCTAATGCGCCTAGGACCTAAACTAGACTCAATCTTAGGGTTAATGGACCTAAAAAAGGTGCAATGCAAAACTCAACAACCTACTACAGCTACTAAATGCACACACATGGATGAAATGCAATGTATAAAACACACAGCTTTTGACAGCTCACAATCAGCATGTAAAACAGGTGTAAAAAGTGTGAAAATGCAACTAACAACATACATTTTACAGCTACTGTGTCAAACAACAGCTACGAATTGCCAAAATTCATATTTGATTATTTTCAATTTTCACTGCACAAAATCAATGGAAAATGCACAATTAACACAAATAATGCAACATGAACATGAATTAACATACATAATTGAATTAACATAATTGTTTTCAATGAGAGATCATGAAAGAGTACACCAAATTATTGATTATGCAACTAATATGCAAAGTGGCACATAAACATGACGAACATGCATCAACATGGATCAACAATGGCATGTAGCTTGATGCAAAAACATAATTGGATGATATGCAAACATGATCAAACATGCAATAAGATGCAACAACATGCACATACATATTTGGGGATTATATGAAATACAACATACGATATGCAATGCGATGGTGCGTATGAGTTAACGAACATGCAAAGGATGCAAAACCAGAATGTAACATGATCATTTACATGCCAAATGATGCATTGAATATAGCAACGATTATGCATTAAATCACTTCATGCACAAAATGACAAATAAGCACAAAAATGCAAAAGCGAACGGAAACGTGTCTATACAACTCGAAATGACGAAATGAGCTACTGAAACTAACCCCAAAAATTCCCTAAAATCAGTACTTAAACATGTATGAAGATTAAAGGCACAAGAAAACAAGAACAAGCAAGCACTTAAGTTGAAATTACAAATTCTAATAGCGTTAACTAGTTAACGGTATAGGTTAACCAGTTAACGGTCCTGAAACAGAAATAGTTTGTGGCAAAACACACGTGTTAACTGGTTAACCGAATGCGTTAACCGGTTAACACGGAATAGAATGTGAAAATTTGTTTAGAAATAAGTACTTTTGGCCACAAACTCACTTCTAATAATCCCTAACACACACATGAACATGTTAACACGAATTCTCTACCTATAGGGAGCATTTTAACACTTATTAGGACCTAGATTACACTATGGATCTAGCTTCTAACAATCAAAATACACACATTGCAAACAAAGTGGAATCGAACGACAAAACACAATCGGAATGACAAACATGTGACGAATGTCGTTGCGGCGAGATGAAGAGAATAAGTTAAAGCATAAATGGATTTGAATCACCAACCTACGAAGCGGAGAATTGCTTCGGTGAGTGTTGTGATGAATCGGAGTGCAATTAAAGAAGAAAACCGAAGATCCGTGAATGTAAAATAAATGCGATTCGTTCTTGACGCTTCTCGATTAATCACTTCAAATGCTCCAAATTCAATCCAAAAACCAGTAGCAATTCTTCAATTATCCACAAATCAATGGAAGATTAAGGTTAAGCTTCAAGATCTTCAAGTTTCAATGTGAAACTTGAAGAGATTTTCTTTGAAGAAGCTTTGGTGATTTTGTGAGGAAATGGGAGAATTGGAAGAAAATGAGAAGATTGAAGATGAAAATGGTGAAAATGAATTGCCAACCCTTTTCTTTGGAATATTTAGGGTTTATATAGAGTCTAGGTTTGGAATGAAACTAGGTTGGGAGCTTGCTTGGGCATTAGGTTAGGTGTGGAGCTAGGGTTGGAGGTAGTTAGGATTAGGGTTGGAAGGTGGTAAAACATGGTAGAACAATATAAGGTAAAAATGAAATGGGAAACCAAAGTGGAAGAAAGGGAAGGAAAATGTTGAGGGAAGTGAAGAAATCCAACTAATTTTCAAATATTTTTCCAAAATCCTCCCCCGTTAACCGGTTAAACAAATGCATTAACCGGTTAACGGCCTCAAAACTTCAATTTTCTTTCCTTTTCTTTGTTTTTCATGGAATTGCTTTGAATATATTTTTGTAGTAATTTTCTCCCTTTGAGCTCCAAGATTGATAGGCCTTGCCCAATCACATGCCTTATGCACATACAAATGCTCATGATTTATTATTTTATTAATTTTTTATTTTTTGAATGCAATGCAATGCTCGTACGATCATGCAAAATGACGAAGCATAAACCACTTGAGGTTGGCCACAAATAAAGAGGGAAAATTTTAGGGTATTACAGTTGCCCCTATTCAATCATCTATAGACCTGAATGGATGATAGCAATGACTTTCAAACCTTTAAGGTATATAGTGATTGAATACTCGAATGATCCTGAAAATTTGTACTCTATGAAAAATGCCTTTTTTTACCTTTGATATGGCAGATAAGGGAAATGAGCACATCGTACTTAGATGATAACTCGAAGAATACGAGGCCATCGTACTTAGACAGACTCGAAGATGAAACCATTGTACTAAAATGGAATCAGAAAGAATGGGATCATAGTACTTAAATGATTACCCAGGACACGACCGTTGTACTGAAACGGAGACGCGGGAAGTGAGCCTGTTGTACTTAAACAAGACTCAAATGGGGAACGTTGTACTTAAACAGAACACTTGAAAGGAGAGGGATCATTTTACTTAAATGAGAGCCCGAGACACGACCGTTGTACTTAAACGAAACACGGAAAATTAGCCTGTTGTACTTAAACAAGACTCAAGAACGAAACCATTGTACTTAAATGGAATTGATGGGTTGAAATCATCGTACTTAGATGAAGTCAAAGAAATGGGATCGTTGTACTTAAACAAAAACCCAACACGATCGTTGTACTGAAATGAGACGTGAAAATTGAGCCTGTTATACTTAAACAAGACTCAAAAGTGAGACCATTGTACTTAAATGGATACTCGACAAACATGAACCATTGTACTTAAATGGAGTCGTAGAAATGAAATCATTGTACTTAGATGAAGTCATGGGGACAGGATCGTTGTACTTAAACGGTAACCTGCGACGCGACCGTTGTACTGAAACGAGACACAAAAAGATGAGATCGTTGTATTGAAACGAGACTCAAAGAAACGGGGTCGTTGTACTTAAACGAGAGCCCAAGACGCGACCGTTGTACTTAAACAAAGACACGGAAACAATGAGATTGTTGTACTGAAACAAGACTCAACTGGGGAGGAAAATCAAGACTTGATGGAAATAGCCATGCGGGAAATGAACTTGGCATTTTGTGGGGATACTTTGGTCTGATTGAAGAAAAGATGTTTCAGACTTCCGCCAGATACCAAAACTGGCTTATTCTTCGCATGCATATGTTTGAATATTTATGGCGTAATACTCCATAATGATGGAAATGCTACGCTTTTTGAGGATGCAAATGTAATGATGAATACTACATGCAAATGCAAGGGGGGCTCCTGATAAGGAGAGAACAGATATCTCAGGCTGCTTCGTTGGGGAAGGATCAACTCTTGCGTTAATTGTGGTAAATCCCTGTGAGGCGGAGCAACTATGCAGGGAATAATTAACTCTGCGGGGAGTCTGAGGGGATACGGTGTTAATGATCCACCGGAGCTGAACTGCCGTCATTGCCAAAAAATAAATTAGACTTTAAGATCGGAGCTAATACCCTGTTTGGGAATGAACTTGACTCAAAAGGTACGCTACCCGTAGAACTCTGTTGAGGGAGTGATATCCTTCTAACTAGGTTGGGGAATCAGATGTCGATGCTCTGCTGAGGAAGAAATATATTGGGGAATCCCTCAGATACATAATCTTCTGCTTGGGGAAGAGATGCCTCATATATTACCGGAGATAGGAAGACTCCGATGGGGGAATGCTTCGTTGGTGAAGGAAAACTCTCTTCTTGGGGAGACCATCTGTCCTTTTCTTTTTACCATTGTTGGGGAAGATTTCAATTTCCACTCTACTGGGGACAATGAAAGGCATTCAAGAAGACGTTTCCGAGGATTTCTGCCCAAGAACCTATTGAATAAGTCCTCCTGAAGGTTTATTTTGGTTCTGTTAGCGACACTTGTACATGCACCTGCATAAACACAACTGATAGTGCCTACAACATGGAGAGTTAGATTGGCATGTATGCCCCTGGCTTATGGTTTGAAACAACATCCACGTCACTCAATGTTATAGAGTGGTATCATATAGTTTTTTCCTCCTACACGAGTTATAAGGCATTCAAATGTTCTTAATGCAATTTTTATCACAATTTGCTGGACGTTTTTGCAATCATTCAATGTTAGATGAAAAATAAAAACATATGGACACAAATTTGAACGAAATTGCATTTTATTAATTGGAAAATGGACCCGAATAGGAATTACATCAGGAAGCAATCCTTGGAAAAAGGAAATTGCTCAAAAGGAAAACAAACTATCCTATTGGCAATGTGAAGAATGGATCTCATCAAGCTCCGACTCGGTTATGACTTGTATATCTCCATGAATCTCTGTTTGCTTCGCCTTTGAGGGAAGTGATTGAATTGGTCTTCAACCCTTAGGATGCCCTTAGTTGCAAATGGATCACAAACCTCGCAGTCTGCAGTTGTTCGTGTTGGTCCTTCTTTTGCGTGTATCGCCCTTTCGGGTTTTCAATCCACCGGGATACCCCTTTTTGCCTGAGCTGTCCAATGTGGCTTTTCAGCTCAGCGGGTGTACACTTTTTTCCAATATTTCCCTAATTTTTTCCCGAGCCTTTTATTCTGTTTTTGGCTCGTCGGGATGCCTTTTTTTGCCTGGATATTTATTCTGTTTTTATCCAGCGGGTCTTTTTACACAAAGTATTTTCTTACGGCGTCTGTGTTGATAGGGGATTGGAAGTCTTCGCCATCCATGGTCGTTAACATCAAGGCCCCGCCCGAGAAGACCTTTTTAACCATGAGTGGGCCTTCATAATTGGGTGTCCACTTGCCCTGGTGATCATTGAGAGGAGGAAGAATCCTTTTCAACATTAAGTCACCTGGTATGTACCGTTGAGGCTGTACTTTCTTGTCGAAAGCCTGTTTCATTCGCCGCTGATACAACTGTCCTTGGCATACAACTGCTAGGCATTTTTCTTCGATGAGGATCAATTGGTTTCGGAGCCATTCAGCTTCATCCAACTTGAAATCCATAATTATTCTCAACGAGGTAATCTCAACTTCGACCGGTAGGACTGCCTCCATATCGTACACCAGTGAGAACGGGGTTGCCCTGTCAAGGTACGCACAGACGTTCGGTACCCATGTAACGCAAATGGTAGCATCTCATGCCAATCCTTATATGTCCCCACCATCTTCTGAACGGTTTTCTTGATGTTCTTATTGGCTGCCTCGATAGTGCCATTCATCTTCGGGTGATACGACGAAGAGTTGTGATGCTCTATTTTGAAATCTCAGCACAAATCGGCCATCATCTTATTATTGAGGTTAGAACCATTATCAGTAATAATCCTCTCAAGAATTCCATACCGGAAAATGATATCTCTTTTGATAAATCGAGCGACCATTTGCTTTGTAACATTGGCATAAGATGTCGCTTCGACCCACTTTGTGAAGTAGTCTATAGTAACCAGGATGAAGCGGTGATCGTTGGAAGCTGTTGGCTCAATCTTACCAATCATATCAATGACCCACATAGCGAACGGCCAAGGTGAAGACATGACGCTCAATGGATTTGGAGGTACATGGACCTTGTCAGCATAGATCTGGCACTTGTGGCATTTGCGAGAATATTTGCAGCAATCAGATTCCATGGTGATCCAATAATACCCCAATATTAACAGCTTCTTTTCCATATCATACCTTCTAGCATGGGTACCAAAGGAGCCTGCATGAACTTCTTGCATCAACAGGTATGCTTTGTGTCTATCCAAGCATTTAAGCAGGACCATGTCAAAGTTTCGTTTGTATAGTACGTCATCTTGATTTAGGAAGAACCTGCCTACTAACCTCTTGAGAGTCTTCTTGTCCTTACTGGATTCCCCAGCTGGATACTTCTGAGTCTTCAGAAATTGCTTGATATCGTAATACCAATGTCTTCTATCCTTAACACCGTCAACTGCAAACACATAGGCAAGTCTTTCTAGACGAGAGACGTCTATTCGAGGCACATAGTTCTCTTGATGCACCTTAATCATGGAAGATAAAGTTGCCAAAGCATCAACAAATTGGTTCTCATCTCAAGGTATGTAGTGAAATTTGACTTTGGTGAAGAAAGTTAACAACCTCCTAGTGTAATCCCTGTATGGAGCCAAGTGAGGCTTATGAACCAGCCACTTGCCATTGACTTGGTTGATAACTAGAGCAGAATCACTGAAGATCTCAAGGTTCTTGATCCTCATACCGATTGCTTCTTCGATACCCATTATGCAGGCCTCATACTCTGCTTCGTTATTAGTGCACTCAAATGTCAGCCGAGCAGTGAAAGGCATATGTACCCCCTCTGGTGAGATAATGACAGCACCAACTCCACTACCATTCATGTTCATAGCTCCGTGAAACATCAATCTCCATTTGGATTCAAGGTCTGGCCCCTCCTCTGGGAGTGGTTCTTCACAGTCTTTCGTCTTAAGGAACATGATGTCCTCATCCGAAAACTCGAACCTTATGGGTTGATAATCGTCAATTGGCTGTTGGGCCAGATACTCTGACAATACACTCCCTTTGATGGCTTTTTGCAAAGTGTATTGGATATCATATTCTGTCAGAATCATCTACCATCGGGCTACTCTTCCTGTTAAAGTTGGCTTCTCGAATATATACTTCACAGGGTCCATCTTGGAAATTAGGAAAGTGGTATGAGTCAGCACGTACTGTATTAGTTGGCGAGCAGCCCATGCCAAAGCGTAGCAAGTTTTCTCGAATAGTGAGTAGCGTGTCTCACAGTCGGTAAACGTTTTGCTAAGGTAATAGATTGCATGCTCTTTTCAACCAGACTCGTCCTGCTGACCCAACACACATCCCATTGATCCTTCAAGCACATTGAGGTACATGATTAGGGGTCTCCTTGGCACTAGAGGCATGAGAATCTGAGGTTCTTGCAAGTACTCCTTAATTCGGTCAAAGGCTTGTTGACATTCGTCATTCCATTCGATGTCCATATTCTTCCTCAAAAGCTTGAAAATAGGCTCACACTTGGTTGTTAGGTGCGAGATGAACCGTGCTATATAGTTCAACCTCCCTAAGAAGTTGCGTACCTCTATCTCGGTTTTTGGCTAAGACATCTCTTGGATGGCTTTTACCTTTGCAGGGTCAACCTCGATTCCCCGTTCACTGACGATGAAGCCCAACAGCTTACCAGAACGCACCCCGAATATGCATTTGTTCGGGTTTAACCTTAGTCTGAATCTCCAAAGCCTGTCAAATAGTTTGGCTAGGTTGATTAGATGCTCTTCTTTTGTTTGTGACTTCACAATCATATCATCAACGTAGACCTCAATCTCGTGATGAGTCGTATCATGGAATAGTGTCACCATTGCATGTTGGTAGGTTGCTCCGGTATTCTTCAAACCAAACGGCATGACTTTATAACAGAAGGTGCCCTAGTGCGTAATGAACGTAGTCTTCTCCATGTCCTCGGGCGCCATTTTGATCTGATTATAGCCCGAGAAGCCATCCATGAAGGAGAATACGGAAAATTGAGTAGTGTTGTCAACTAGCACATCAATGTGAGGCAAAGGGAAATCATCTTTAGAGCTGGCCCGATTCAAATCCCCATAGTCCACGCATATTCTGACCTTACCATCCTTTTTAGGGACTAGTACGATATTTGCAACCCATGAGGGATAACTTGTTATAGCCAAGAATCCGACATCAAACTGTTTTTGCACCTCCTCTTTAATTTTGATGGCCATGTCAGGGCGTGTTCGTCTCAACTTTTTCTTTACAGGTGAACACTCCTCCCTGAGAGGTAGTTTGTGCACCACAATGTCAGTGTCCAATCCACGCATCTCTTGATAAGACCAGGTGAAGACATCAACATACTCTCGAAGCATGGCAATTAGTTGACTCTTGATAGATTCTTCTAATGCAGCCCCGATCTTTACATCTCTCTTTTCTTCTTAAGTACCCAGATTTATCACTTCAATAGCTTCCTCATGTGGTTGAATCATCTTCTCCTCTTGTTTAAGCAACATGGCTAGCTCTTCGGGAAGTTCACAATCTTCCTTACCTTCCTCATTGGCTAGGTAAATCGTATTTTTGAAGTCATACTGAGCCATAGCAAGGTCGTCGTTGATGAGACCCGGTGAGGAAACATTTCCATTTTTTGTATGAAATTGAAAGACAAGGAGCAACATGAAAGTGAAAGACAAGGAGCAATATGTATGAATGCAAAAACATCCGCTTTATTGATGATTATGAAGTTGTATTATGAACAAAAGAGCCCTTGCAATGAGCAGTTATGCCCCGGGTAAGGCATAGAGCTTGAATATAGGAAAGCAAAAACATAAACCATTACTCTTCAGGCTGAGTGATAGAGATGAGCTTTTCAGTCGACTAGTTATTGAGTCGTGTCCCCGGAGCACAAGGCTTAATCCACTCGTCAAGATTGCAGTCATTGTCAATCATGTCCTCTTGTGCAACACAGATGTTGCCATGATCAACCCACCTAGCACTGGTGAAGGTAATTGGGCCTTTCCAACCTCTAGCACTTTGTCCAGGTGTTGACTGACCAGGCTGGTAGCCAACTCCATACATGTCTTTCTTTTCTGGTATCTCAATTGGCACGGAGAGGAACTGAACATAATTAAGTCTTGTTTTTGGCCATTATAGTACACTTTACCCCCATAATTCCAGGGTATAGTTCTATCACTCTGATACATGACCGGTCCAGAGGTGGTGATGGTTATTGGCGCCACCCTTGCTGCGGCAGGAGCCTATGCTGGGTTGTAATAAATTGTAACAGTTGATATATCATCATTTTTCACAACTTTATCAAACTGTACACTTCCTTCATTGATCATATTTTGTATCCCCGACCTCATCAGATCGCAACCATCCGGGGAACTAACACAATCTGGATAATTTTCCCTGCAACCCGGGAACATGCTCCTTTTGGCCAAGCAAGCTTTTACTACCATCAATGGATTTTTCAGATCTTTGACATCAGATACCAAATTCAAACCTTCACCGCTACAATAGCCCCCACAGTCCTTCCATGAGGAGGCATAGGATTCTGGATTACATTTGGAGTAGGAGCGAAATTGATTGCCTTGGAGTCAATCAAGTTCTGGACAATGTGCTTCAAAGCTTGGAAATTCTCAGTGATATGCCCAGGAGCCCCATAATGGAATTCGCAGTGAGCACTAGTATCATAACTTGCCAGGATCTGGCCTGTCTTTGGGGGTTGCAGAGACCGTAACTGTATCATTTGCAATTGGAGGAGATTCTGTAACAGTTGTGAATATGACATTGGAGGTGTCTCAAAATGCCTATCCTTTAGCCGGGGAGGATAGTATGGTCGAGAAACCCTTTGTTGTTGATATTTTGGTTGGCGTTGTTATTTTTGAACATGTGGTTGGTTTGCTGGAGCAGCAATGGTGACAGGAGATGCATGTTGATACACATTCTGGTTTCCCCTTCCGTTTTGAGTATACACAACCCCGGTTTCTCCTTCATGACGCTTCACAAAAGGCCTCTTTACATTGGAGGTTGACACTCTGCTATTCTGGATTTTGCCTTGTTTCATCCAATTTTCTATCATTTCACCCGTCAGAAGGATGTCTGAAAACCCACTGGATGAATAGCCTGCTAATCTTTCCATGAAGTGCCCTGGGAGGGTATCCATGAAAAGATCCACCATCTCTCTCTCCAGCAAAGGTGGTTGTACTATGGCGGCAACCTCACGCCATCTTTGAGCATAGTCCTTAAAGCTTTCTGAGTTCTTCGGAGATAAACTCTGGAGTTGAGTACGGTTGGGCGCCATATCAATATTGTACTGATACTTCTTAAGGAAGGCCTCCCCAAGCTCCTTCCAGTTTCGAACATAATTCTTTTCTGGATTCATATACCACTCCAGTGAGCCCCCAGAGAGGTTGTCCTGGAAGTAGTACATCCAGAGTTTTTCATCTTTAGTGTGAGCGGCTATCTTGCGGTAAAAAGCCTGTAAGTGTGTCTTGGGGCAGGAATTGCCATTATACTTATCAAAGCTTGGAGATCTGAATTTAGGAGGGATGACCACTCCGGAGACCAAACCCATGTCGGATACGTCGATTCCAAGAGTGTCCCTACATTCAAGGGCCTTAACCTTCTCGGCCAGCTATTGAAAATCCTGAAAGTTTCCATTCGTGCCAAACCCCATATCATCATTGACCGGAGGGAACTGATCTTCCTGGCGATCTTCCACTGGGATAAGAGTAGGGGTGCCAGTTTCTTGAACTGGAGGTCCATCTCCATTGTTGTTGTTGGGTGGATTTCCCTGGGCATCCAGAGTAACCACCGGAGGGTCGGTTCGGGAGGAGTAAGCCTCTGCATGGCATTTCTCAGCTCCTGCTGCCCTAGGGCCATGCCGTGCATCATCTCCATAAACTCTCCCATTCGGGTGCGTAGTTTGTTGAGCTCTGTCTACACAGTATCCATGATGTTTCTTTGATTGTTGCGGGTAGTGTACCGGTGAGGAATACTCTATCTGGGATGACGTGTCTTGGCTGCTCTCGCAATCTTTCCCTGAAAATGTATAAGTTAAGTAGCCTGAACAACCTGCAAAAAAGGAAAGAAAATGCAAATGATATGAATGCATGCAATGTTGTGTTCCTTTTATCCCCAAGGTTTTTTTTTACTTTCCCGTTCCGGTATTAAGAGAATAGCCCTTGGAAGAAGACCCTGTATGATATTCAGATGTGGAGAATTGGTGCTTATTATCTCGTGTCCGTGCAAGAGATAACAACCAGAGATTCAAGGAAAGTCATTCATATAAACTGAAATCTAAAACAACAAAGTCCCCGAAGGGTACCAGCTTATACATTAGAAAAGAAACAAAGTACATCAAATAAAAGGAATCCCATTACAGGCTTGTGGGTAATCCAGATATGAGAGCACGAGACTAAACCCTAGGAAGTTCTATGGCTTGCAACCTCCAGCTAAGGCGCTTGACACCTTGGAGCAACTGGGCTATGTCTGGATGATCTGGCTCCTGTATGAGCTTCTAGATTAGGAGATCTCTAAGATCAAAAGAGGCATGCAACTCTTCAGTCTGTTGTGGGAACACCTTCTCACTTTCTTTGCTTGCATTTGGCTCAGTGTTGATTTTCTTAACATCAGCCCGAAGCCTTAGCTCTTCTATTTCCTTTTGAGTGTCTTCCACTGTCTGTTGACTATTTGCAATATCCTGAAGGTAACCCTTTTATTGGTCGTGGGCCTTTTGGAGCAGCTCTCCTTATTCGGCTAGAGTGTCCAGAAGACTTTTGATCTCCAGTTTGTATTTACTCTCCAACTCCTTCTGCTTCTTCAGATTATATTCCCACTTCTCCTGCCACAAGGTTGTAGCTTCATTAGCTTCATTCAAAGCTTTCTTATATTTTTGGCGTTGACCTTCCTTGTGAGTTTCAGCTAACCCTCTTTTCTTGAAATAGAGCTCTCATTCATTAAAGTCTTGCTGCTTGAGCCTGACTAACTCTTAGGGTTAATGGACCTAAAAAAGGTGCAATGCAAAACTCAGCAACCTACTACAGCTACTAAATGCACACACAACAATGGAATGTAATGTATAAAACACAGCTTTTGACAGCTCACAATCAGCATGTAAAACAGGTGTAAAAAGTGTGAAAATGAAACTAACAACATACATTTTACAGCTACTGTGTCAAACAACAGCTATGAATTGCCAAATTCATATTTGATTATTTTCATTTTTTAATGCACAAAATCAATGGAAAGTGCACAATTAACATAAATAATGTAACATAAACATGAATCAACATACATAATTGAATGAACATAATTGTTTTCAATGAGAGATCATGAAAGAGTGCACCAAATTATTGATTATGCATCAAATATGCAAAGTGGCATAAAAACATGATGAACATGCATCAACATGGATCAACAATGACATGTAGCTTGATGCAAAAACAGAATTGGATGATATGCAAACATGATCAAACATGCAATAAGATGCAATAACATGCACATACATATTTGGGGATTATATGAAATGCAACATACGATATGCGATGCGATGGTGCGTAAGAGTTAACAAACATGCAAAGGATGCAAAACCAGAATGTAACATGATCATTTACATGCCAAATGATGCATTGAACATAGCAATGATTATGCATTAAATCACTTCATGGATAAAATGACAAATAAGCACAAAAATGCAAAAGCGAACGGAAACGTGTCGAAACGACTCGAAATGACGAAATAAGCTACTTAAATTAACCTCAAAAATTACCTAAAATCAGTACCTAAACATGTATGAAGATTAAAAGCACAAGAAAACAAGAACAAGCAAGCACTTAAGCTGAAATTACAAATTCTAACAGCGTTAACCGGTTAACGGTCCTAAAGCAGAAACGGTTTGTGGCAAAACGCACGTGTTAACCGGTTAACCGAATGCGTTAACCGGTTAACACTGAACAAAATGTGAAAAATTGTTTAGAAATAAGTGCTTTTGGCCACAAACTCACTTCTAATAATCCCTAACACACATATGAACATGTTAACACGAATTTTCTACCTAGCGGGAGCATTTTAACACTTATTAGGATCTAGATTACGCTACAGATGTAGCTTCTAACAATCAAAATACACACATTGCAAACAAAGCAGAGTCGAACGGCAAAACGCAATCGGAATGACAAACATGTGAAGAATTTTGTTGCAGCGAGATGAAGAGAATAAGTTAAAGCATAAATGGTTTTGGATCACCAACCTACGAAGAAAACCAAAGATCCGCGAATGCAAAATAAATGCGATTCGTTCTTGACGCTTATCGATTAATCACTTTCAATGCTCCAAATTCAATCCAAAAACCAGTAGCAATTCTTCAATTATCCATAAATCAATGGAAGATTAAGGTTAAGCTTCAAGATCTTCAAGTTTAAATGTGAAACTTGAAGAGCTTTTCTTTGAAGAAGCTTTGGTGATTTTGTGAGGAAATTGGAGAATTGGAAGAAAATGAGAAGCTTGAAGATGAAAATGGTGAAAATGAATTGTCAACCCTTTGCTTTGGAATGGTTAGGATTTATATAGAGTATAGGTTTGGAATGAAACTAGGTTGGGAGCTTGCTTGGGCATTAGGTTAGGTGTGGAGCTAGGGTTGGAGTTCTAGAATATTCCTTGGAATAATCTAGAAGGTGGTAAAACATGGTAGAACAATCCAAGGTAAAAATGAAATGGGAAACCAAAGTGGAAGAAAGGGAAGGAAAATGTGGAGGGAAGTGAAGAAATCCAACTAATTTTCAATATTTTTTCTAAAATCCGCCCCAGTTAACCGGTTAACCAAATGTGTTAACCGGTTAACGGCCTCAAAACTTCAATTTTCTTTCCTTTTCTTTGTTTTTCATGGAATTGCTTTGAATATGTTTTTGTAGTAATTTTCCCCCTTTAAGCTCCAAGATTGACAAGCCTTGCCCAATCACATACCTTATGCACATGCAAATGCTCATGATTTATATTTTTTTATTTTTATTTTTATTTTTTGAATGCGATGCAATGCTCGGACGATCATGCAAAATGACGAAGCATAAACCACTTGAGGTTGACCACAAATAAAGAGGGAAAATTTTAGGGTATTACAATAAGTTTTTTCCTTTTCCTCAGTCTCTTGTTCGTTGGTTTCCTTTTCTTGTGGTTTATAGTTTTTCTCAGTTGATTTCTTAGGTTGTTGGTACATGGCTGGGTTTTCGGTTCTAGGATCGGTAGGTCCATCCAATTCTTTTTCGCTCCTTAGTATGACTGCATTCGTATGACCCTTAGGATTTGGTTGTGGTTGTCCAGGAAACGTTCTAGTTGGGGCAGCAGTGGATGCTTGTTGTTGGGCTACTTGAGAAATTTGGGTTTCTAACATCTTGTTATGAGTAGCTAAAACATCTACCTTTGTCACCAATTGCTTCATTTGTTCACTAGTATGGATGTTCTGATTTAGGAAATCCTTGTTTGTTTGAGCTTGAGCAGCAATGAAGTTTTCCATCATAAGTTCAAGGTTTGATTTCCTTGGAAGATTTGGATTGGGTGCAATAGCTTTCTGATATCCTGGTGGTGCAACTGGTGCTTGATTAGGCGCATACAATGCGTTGTTATTCGTGTAAGAGAAATTCTGGTGATTTTCCCATCCTGGGTTGTAAGTGTTAGAATAAGGGTTTCCTTGAGCATAATTTACCTGATTTGTGGCTAATCCTGTAAGTAATTGAAATTCAGGTGATGTGTGTTTTAGGATTCCAAAAATCTCGCAATTTGGAGTTACGGCAACCACAGTGGCTGGTGGTGTTATGGTCAAGTTATCGATTTTCTGAACTATAACATCCATCTTAGCATTTACGTGATCGAAACTGCTCACTTCATACATCTCTCCTTTAGTTTGGTTCTTCTCTACATGTGTTCTCTCTCCTCCCCATTAGCAATGGTTCTGAGCCATGTTTTCAATGATGTTATAGGCTTCTTCGTAATGTTTATCCATAAGAGCGCCGCCCACGACAGCATCTATTGTCATCCTGGTGTTGTATAGAAGTCTATTATAAAAGGTTATGATGGTTACCCAATTTTCAAACCCATGGTGTGGATATAATCTTAATAGGACCTTGTATCTTTCCCATGCTTCATAAATTGATTCGAAATCTTTCTGTCGAAATCCGTTAAATTGAGCTCTCAGCATAGCTGTCTTGCTTGGCGAGAAATAATGATATAAGAAAACTTTCTTCAGTTATGCCCATGTCGTGGCAGAGTTGGCTGGTAATGATTGTAACCAAGCCCAAGCTTTATCTCTTAAAGAGAACGGAAAGAATCTTAGTCTGATTGCGTCTTGGGTTACACCATTTGCTTTCATGGTATCTGCATATTGTACAAACCTCGTCAGGTGTTCATTTGGATCGTCTGTCGGGTTTCCAGAAAACTAGTTTTGTTGTACAGCTTGCAATCGTGAAGGTTTAATTTCAAAATTGTTTCGGGTTATGGCTGGTGCGACAATACTGTTGTGCGGTTCTTGTTTGTTTGGAGTCGCATAAGACTTGAGTGAACGTTGTGCTCCATTTTCAGCCATGTTTTGTTCTTCAACTGGTTCTAATATAATAGTTTCGGGAATAAGGGTTTCGTTGGGTTCGGTTCGGCATCTCGAACTTATGAAACGTTATACTTCGTCGATCAGGGGCTCTGGTTCGTCGCCTCGGGAGCGAGTACTGGGCATAAAATCGATAAAGGATAGCTAAATTTGTTGCCTTAGTCTAGCAGGCACAACAACTTAATGCATTATTGACTAAATCTAAGTCCCGGAAATGGCGCCAAAAACTTGGTGATGACTTTCTGAGTCTAACGGTGTAAACACCCCAAATTTTCCCTCACTAAGTTCACACCATGTCTTGTGATCTTTCATATTTGCATTAGTTTAAACATACCATCTCATATTGCATTTTTGTTTCACTGCATAAGTTCAAGTTCATCTGCATCTAGGGTTTGTGATCTGAGCAATCTAAGGATCCATCTGAGCCACTCCAAAGGTCTCCAATCATTCCAAGAGGGTCCATGTATGTTCAATCATCATATTATATCCCTCAAAGATCAAGGAAGTCAAAAAATTACAAGAACTGGGAAAGCATGGAAGCAGAGCTAGGGTTTCACTACACAGATGACCTGAAATTAGGGTTTTGGTTTCAGAGGCCATAACTCCAAATTTTTTGGTCATTCTTGTTTCTAATGGTCTCAATATGTTATAAGGATCATGTGTACCAAGTTTGATGAATAAATTCATTGTGGAAGTCATCTGTTCACTGGGTAACTTCTTGAGCAAGTCAGAGCAAAATCAGGGCATCTGAGGCCCCCAACAATGGAACCAAAGTGATATTTTCATCAAATTGAAGTTATATGATCTTTATTTGATCATTTAAGTGCTTGGAAGTTCATAAAATTGAAGAAATTTGAGCTAAACCAAAAGTTGCCAAAAATGGAAATGACTTGTAATGGAAACTTTCCATTTTGGGAAAGTTCTTCAACCTCCTCTTTCTTGATCAAAAATGCTTCAAATGAAAATTTGTTGGTCATGAAAGTTGTAGATTAGGTCTCACCCTTTTCAAAAAGTACAATAACATGTTCTAATTCATTATGGAACTCAAGTTATGATCTTTCAAAGTTGGCAAAAATCCTATAATTTTCAAGAATACACCAAAGAGGATTTTTTGCAATTCCACTTGCCAAGCCATTTTGTGACCTCTAATACACTTCTATGCATCATACCAACATAGTACATTTCCTAAAAATCATAATTTCCCAAATAACCATCTCATTTCATGCCTTGAACTTCAAGAAATCACAAAGGGGCCAAACTTCATGGAAATTGCAAAATGATACACAACCATGCTTCCACTTGCTGAATCACCACAAAATGCATTCCATGGCTCTCCTTGATCTTTGTTGAACTAGGACAAGCCAAAAAGCCAGCTGCAAGAGAGCCCATACCTTTAGTACAAGTTTTGTTGACTTTGTGCAAAAGAGCCCATACCAATCACCATAGGCCACAACAACTTCTCTGACCTATCAAAGCTTGTTATGTGGATCAAACACAACTCATAACACACATTACACAATCCTAACACTTCAGAATCATCAAGCTCTCAAAAATCACCCCATTTTCAAAAACTTTCGAAACACACAACACACATACTAAATCTTCAAACTCTTTTCATCAATCAACTCAGCTTCATCAAAGGATCATTTCCCACCCTTCATTGTAACCAAAAAAAAACCCAAAACTGAAACACGATTTATGGCCAGTTGAAGAACAACCATCCAAACCAGCCATTAAAAACTTCCTCCAAGCATCAAAGCATCACCAGGAGGATCATTGGAGTCGTTTTGAACCAAAGAGGATGCCAGATAGCTCAGTTTGAGAAAGCTTCACTTCAGGTATCCTCAAGAACAAATTTTATAGAAATGTAATTTTAGGTTATAGAAATGTTTTGTATGCATTGCTGATCATCATGATCTATTTTGTTTTGAAAATGAGTAAGAAACAAGCATGTATGAAGCTTCTGAAATTTCTGTGTGATTTTCCGTTTTGCTTCGAATCTTGATGTTCATGTGAAATAAATGAAATTTGTTGGTTGAATCTTGTTTAGAATGAGGAGAGGATCATTTCTGGAGAGTTTGGTGAGTTTATTTTGCGTTTTGAGAGAGATAACAAGAGTGAGCTGCCGGAGAAGATGACCGGAACACTGTTCCGGTCACCTGAAAAAGATTAGAGTTTAATTTAGGGTTTAGTGTGAGTTTGAACGTAGGCCATTGGATTGTCTTCCCGCGCGTAAGTGAATGGTCCAGATCTTTCATTAAAAATCCTAAATCCTGATTAATTAACTTAATTAGGTTTATTAAATTCAAAATGCCAGAACCAATCCCAGCCCTCCAAACGCGCGCCAGGTCTTTCCCTCCATCCTCAGTTTAAATACGAACCCTTGGATCAGCTGACTTTCATTTCATTCAATTTATATTTCATTTTTTATCATTTTTCTTGCACAATTTATTTAAAATACCTAGAAAATTCCAAAAAATATTTTCCTTCTGCATTTTTAATTCAAACATTTTTCTCCACCCAAAAACATTTTTATTTTTATTTTTTGCATTAAAAAACCATTTTAAAAATATTTAAATGTTTATTTTAATTAATTAATGGAAATTAATTAAAATATCATTTAGGTTTCTGAAAATTCCAAAAAAAATCACATTGCATCTTAGGACATTTAGAAACATTTTCAAACCATTCATACAAATTTCTTTTTGGTTTTGAACACTCTTTGACATTTTTCTTGAATTTAGGGTTCATAAAATTCCCATTTTTGAACCCTAAAATCAAGAATTCTTTTCTGCCTAACCATGAAGGGTTTGACATTGGTTCTTTTTGCATTGTTCTTCATGTGACATGTAGTATCTAGCATATTTTTGTCATAAATTTATCTTGCATTTTTTATTTGATTTGCATTTTCCCTCTTAAGGTGCCTTAAAACCCTAGATAACTTAGAAAAATCACAACTTTCTTTAGGTTAAGAGTTAGGTCTCCTCCTTTGGGGTGTGATATCATATGGGGTTAGGGTTCCTTTTAGTTCATTTGCAATTTTTTATCTTGTGATTTGCTTCTGTTTTTGACTTTTGCATCTCATGTTGCTTTAAAACCCTAATTTCTCATGTTCATTTACATACATCTTGCATATGCATCCATACATGAACTTGCCATGACATTTCTTGCATTCATATAACATCTAAGACATCATAGGACACATTAGAATCATGCTTGATCATTTCTTCATCCATTTTCCATGATATGCATTCATTTCATTCCATGAACTTTCATGTGTTTTCATACTTCAAAACATGCTCCTTTGCATTCTCATCTCTTGTATGAACATTCATAACACTTGACATGTCTTTGCATCATCTCATAACATCATTTGAATCATGAGCATGCTTCTGGTTTTGGTCTTCATCTTTGCATACATTCCATTTTCATTTCATTCCTTTTCTTATGCTAACATTTTCAGGTGGTAAGTAATTTGAGAAGTGAATTTGCCTCCACTTCTCATTTCTCTTCTCATTATTCTTTTGCATCCTTGCTGCATTTTTCTTTGCTTTATAGTGAGCTTGCTCATTCATGTTCACCATTCACTTTCTTTCTCCAAGTTACTTATCTTCTTCAGTGAAGTAAGTAACTTGTTTCTTTTGCTTCTCCTCCTTTCATCTGCTTCTTCCATTGGTGGCTTCTTTGAAGATCTCTTGCAAGCCTTAAAAACCATAGGAACATCCAAGCATGACAATAATTAGGGTTTTGATTAGTCCCCCTTTAGCCTTTACCTTTGTGTCTTCTTTGTGTCTCTATCCTCATCTCATAATCAAAGTCTAAACCTTTAAGGTTTTAAAGCTTTGTGATTAGGGTTATGCATGCATCCTTATCTTAGGATGGAGTGTATAACTTTAATCCTAAGTGTTAAACCCTTAATTTGTTTAAACCTCTTAATCAAATCATCTTAATAATCACTAAGACAATAGCTTGTAACTTGGGCCTTGCATTAGGGTTATAATTCTTCCTTTATTGGTTAAGAAGGACTAACCCTAGTGTTAATGGACAAGTCCCCCTCAAGTTGTATTACAAATCATAAAACTCACTTCTTAATCTCATCTCTAATTAAAATCCATTTAATAAAGGCTTGTTTTGTCATGATGTTAATCCCTAATCATGGATTAAGTTGAGGTATCTTCCTCAGCTTAAGTGTGCTCATCTATTATCCTTTTATTATGATGGTGTAATGAGTTCACTAATCCTTGATTATGGCTTAAACTTATTACATAACACTAAACAAAAACTCAAAAACATCTAAATAATCACAAGTAGGTTAATGATCTTAATCCTACACCATCATGGTAATTAAGTTGAGATGTTTATCTCACACTTAAGGTATTCTCATTATCCCTAATCAAAGGGAGGATATGATGAGTTTACTAACCTTTGGTTTAGGCTTAAGCTCATTAACTTATGACAAACACAAAAAGCAATAAAATATTGAAAACACAAAAACAAACAATAATCGTCTCCTCCCGGATTCTTTTCTCATCATCTTCACTCACAAGCGAGAACTTGCTTCTTCCGTCAAATGCAAGACAGTTAGCACTCGAGCCAGACGAGTCATACACTTGAGCATAGACAAGTAAGCAGTTCACCAGTCAGTTTATCTTTCAGTCTCTTTGAGTCAAACTACGTGTTCTAACTTCCTCATTGCACGAGAGGATACGTAGGCATAACTTAACAGTTATTGAACAAAAGTCTTTGTGTCTCCCCCCTCATTCAGCATCCTTTTCCTAAGCCTCAATACTGAGCACTTCACTTCACTTTCTTGCACTGACACTTGTACATTCTTTTCCAGCTTTTGCACACAGATAGCACAGACACTACCCCTTTAAACATAAATCTTTCAAGCGTGGATCCCGTCGAGTACGACGGACAATCTGGGTGCTAATACCTTCCCAGGTTGTAACCAACCCCCTTTCTCAGTTTCTCTGGTTCGCGACCGTCTTATCCATATCTTTCCAGGTTTATGCAGCATTACCTTTCCTTTGGGATAAAAATACCTAGCTGGCAACTCTATTCAGTTCATCTTCGTTTTCTCTCTTCGCCGATCGTTCGCGCTTGTACCGGGATGCAAATCTTTGGGAGCGACAAACGGTTACTAACTGCAAGTGCACAATCTATCACATAGTAATAAAAGACATCGATCCCACAGAGACTCGATAATCAACCTAGTGATGTTGGGTGTTGCTTTGTTTAGCTAAGGCGAGCGATGTTTTTAGTTTTAAAAGTTGAAGAATTAATTAAATTAAATTAATAGTAATGAAATAAATATCGGTACGTAATTGATTCGCCTTCGCGAATTCAATAGAGGGCCGATTTGTTAAGGTTTATTAAGTTATCTCTCTGTAGAAACTTGGTTTAAAAGTCGTTAACTCACACTCTCATGGTCTTGCCTATTACTATACTGCTAAGTTCAATTGAGCGCTTTCGCTGTGTCAATTCAAGTTAGAAATACTTTTTGGAAACCTAAAGATTCTAATTGATTTTATAGCATTTCCGCTGTGTTTAAAACTAATGCCTGATTTCAACTATCTAATTAGAATCTCATACTCCCTTCGTCTTAATCCTAATATTTTATACTCTCTTACTCTCGTAACGAAAGTTACTTAAAACAAGAAATCGGAACCAGAAAATAACTTAATTTAAAGCATTAGCCTAATTCTACCGAATTCGTTCTGGTTAGACAATTACATGCCGATTAACAGTTTAGCCAGACATATTAAATAAAGTAAGGTAGAAGGAGAAGAAATACATAATATAAACAAATGCGGTAATAAATAAACAATTAAGCATTAAAATTAGAAACCTGGTTGTAATGTTCTTGATCAACCAAACTTCCGAAAACTTGAAACGTAAACAATAATTCAGGGGCTGGAAATAATATAAATGTTGATAGTTTCTAATGATGAAAACTATCACTAAGGGTTGGTAAAGGAAAATAAAAACGAACTAATATTTAAAATAAATGGCGAACTTCGAATGAAAGAAAATGCAGAAATTGGACTGAACGAAGCTCCCTCGTGGAAATGGCATAGAGCTCTATTTATAGGCAGTGGATTAGGTTTTGTTGAGAGATTTTAGACTTGGACTTCGATTGGGCTTTGAATTGAGTTGTTTGGACTTGACTGATTAGGGTTGAGTGAAAATATCTGTTGAATACAAAAACTTCTCACAATGGCTTTCTCTTCGTTTGAATTTGGTTTCTGTAATTTAGGTTTCTGGAACTTTTACTTGAAACGATCGTTTTTTAATGGAAACGAGCAACTTAGCAATAAGACAGTCAACTTGGCTTTGGGATGGGCGTCTCACAAATGAGACGACCAACTTGAAGTTGAGACGGTTGTCTCATTGTTGAAATATGCAAAAAATGCATTTTCTTGCTATTTTCCTTCTGTTTTTCCCACGTTTCTTGTCCAATAAGCTTCCTTTTGTACTTTTTCCTTCAAAAGTTCTGTTTGATCAAATATCTGCAAAACAAATACAATTCAACGTAATATCATCTAAAACAAATAAATTAACATGTTAAATAATCGGAAATCTTATTAAATAATCGATATGAATTCGAGTTATCAGATAACATTGTCACTTATGTTAGGAGACATGGACATTCATTTGATGATATGCGATAAAAATCAGACATGTATAGATACGATTAAGATATTTTCGACTATAGAAAAATTTTCTACATGAGAAAAGACGACTAGGTGGATTAGGGAGGTTGGAATCAGGAATAAAGTTACTATTATAATAACCCGTTCGAACACCAAAACTGACAAAAGAGAAAGAGGTGATAAAGTTATATTTGGTTGTGATAAAGGTGAAAAATACAAAGAAAAAGATAGTGAAACGCAAAGTGCTATCAAGAAATGTGATTGTACATTCAAAGTTAGCTGAATACCTTCAAAAGATGGTTCTGGTTGGTAGGGATGTGCATGGTTGGTTATTTTTAGAAATCAAACCATAACCCTTTTTAAACCATTTAAATGGTTTGGATTTATAACCAAAACCACAATTTAATCAAAACTAGTTTAAAACCAGTTATAAATTTGGTTATGGTTATATAACCAGTTTTTTAAAAATAAAATCAGTTTTGAAAAAAAAAATCAGAAAATATATATATTTTTTTATTTTGAAAATTAAAAATTTTGGATTTTGGATAATAACCGGATTATAACCGAATCCAAAAAAATTTAACCAACTAATAACCATTTAATTATATTCGGATTATATGAATGTATAACCAAAACCATTAAAAACTAAACTGGTTACTAACCATTCAATTATATCAGGATATTTAAAACGAGATTCAGAGAATGTGACTCAAATCACCCAAATATATAAACATAGGAGTAAGATTCCGAAAGACATCAAAGATCCTAGAGCGGAAATGCAACAGTTGTTTAAGCTGATAGAGGATTCTGATTATATTTATTGGAGTAGGAAAAAAGATGAGTCAGAAGCTATGAGAGATATCTTTCGGGCCCATCCAGAATTAGTGAAGTTGTTGAATATGTTTTCTAATGTGTTGATTATGGACGGTAATTACAAAACAAATAAGTATAGACAACCTTTATTTGAAGTAGTTGGTATGACATCGACTGAGTTAACATTTGCTGTTGTATTTTCCTATATGGAATCTAAGCAAACAAAGAATTTATGTTGGGTACTGGATAAGTTGAAACAGTTGTTCACTCAACAATTGAACGGATAGAGATCTTGCTTTGATGAAAGTAATTGAAATAAGATTCCTGACGACAGTTAATTTGTTTTGTCGATTTCACATAAACAAGAATGTGAAAGCGAAGTGCGAGGAGTATGTTGTGAATGATATATGAGAGTCAATAGAGAAACTATGATATGAACTTGCGAGGGCTAATGATGAGATGGAGTACCATTAAAATTGCAACAGCTTGAGCATGTCCGTGTAGATTTTAGACCATTTTTTGAGTATGTGATAAACACATGGTTGACGCCTCACAAACATAGATTTGTTGAAGTTTGGACCAATGAAGTGTTGTATTCGTACAACACCACGAATAATAGATAAGGTGTTTGATTTTAATCATAGTTTGTTTATCTTAATATTAATGTTACTGGATTTTTTTGTTAAGGTTCAGTCTGCACATTGGATAAAGCATATGTTGGAGAACAGTTTAACTGATATGTGCAAATGTTGGGAGATTATGAATGGCAACATCAAGATGCAATTAGGAAATATTAGAGCTTTATTTCAGAAGAGTTTTTATGAAGTTGAGGATGCACACACTAGTCCATTTTATGGGAATTTGCATGGATCAATATATAGAGTTGACTTTTGAGACATATTGTTGAAAGGTTCCATAAGGTTGACATGGTGGGTACAAACACCCAAATGTGCGGGTGTACTCATAAAAAAGTATATGAGTTACCTTGTGTTTGTAAGTTAGAGATACACATTGAGCGTTGAACCAATACCAATTGATGTTATTCATATCCATTGGAGGAAGCTCAATATGGAAGTTGAATAAGAGGTAGATACAAAAGATGGAACAAAGGTGGACATGACCAATGCAATGGATGCACCGTGGAAAATTTTTAGATCATTAGAAATTGCAGGAAAGAAAACACTAAAAAGAAGAGTGTGTGAAATTTCTTGGTACACCACCTGAAAAAATAAAGACCAAAGGAGGAGTGAAGTGAAAAGGATACAAACTTTGAGATATGATGTTTATCATGATCCATCGTATCATGAGTATAATGATCAATCACACTACAGTTCTAAAAAAGCTTCAAAGAGACCCTATAGATAACAATGAGGCAAAATCATCGTCGTCCTCTTCGGCTTCATGACGATGTAGATAACAACGAAGCTCATGAAAATATGTAACAACCTCGGATCTGACGGTCCAACATTGTATACAGGAACCTAGACCTGTCTGACCTCTCCGAAATGGTGGTACCAAACAAGGATGTGACACCCTATAGTACCAATCCAAGTAATTGACCACCACATCATATGGAGTATCTGCAAATTCGGCCTGACGAATCTCTTCTATCACGCTCGCATGATATGTAATCCACTCAATATCCACGTCAAGTGTGTCAACATCAAAAGACGGAGATGTTATGTACTGCATGTATCCAAACTGACACAGACATTTGTCAGGTAAATATAGAACAATTGTACCTTACTATTTCAGGCCACTCCTAGACAAGCATATATCATCAAATGGTCGGGGTTGTCTGTTATCGTCAAAAGGCCACCAAATGACATGAACAGGTGCCAATCCATCCAACACAGACCTTACCTCTTCAACCTTCTGTGATCCTTTCTTGTACATCCCCTTCATCGCCCCTAGGAAGTGGACTACCAATACCAGCAATCTTAGAAAATTCTCTTTTGACAACAATTGGATTATGAGTATTTTTCAACTGTTGGCAAGAGATGATTTTCTAAGATTGCTGGTATTGGTAGTTCACTTCCTCGGACGATAAATTGAATGTATAAGCAAGACGCACAAAGGGTTGATTAGACGAGGTCTGTGTTGGATGGATTGACATTTGCTGATGTCATTTGTCATTTGGTTCCTTTTGAGTATCATAGACAACACCGACCATTTGATAATATATACTTGTACATGTTATACCTGAAATGGTATGGTACAGTTGTTCTATATTTAGATGATAGATGTTTGCGTCAGTTTGGATACAAGCAGTACATACCATCTTCGCCTCCTGATATTGAGTGTAGATTGGAAGTAGGCTAGGCTTTATAAGGTCTGAGTCTGACTTACGATAAACTTAAAAGGCCCGAGTCTGGCCTATGGCCTATTATAGGCTCCATTTTTTGGCCTGACCTGGCCTTTTTAAAAGCCTGGTCTGGCCTGAAAGCCTATTTACAAGCCTTTTTCTGATTAAGGTTCTCAATTATTCCATTTTACTTAAGAAGATTTATAGGCTGACCTCTATATTCATATATAGGATGCCCTATTTAGCTTTTGTTCTAATATATATGCATATATAGGTCAACATATGTATCTTTTTTCTAATATATGCATATATAGGATAACTTATTTAGTATATTTTTAATATATATGAAATATAGGTCAGCCTATAAGGCTTCATAGACTTTTTTAATAGTCTAAGCCTGACCTATTTAATTAAATAGGATTTTATTAAAGCCTAAGTCTGGCCTTTTTATTAAAAAAGTATGGCTTGGTCTGGCCTTAAGTAGGCTAGGCTATAGGTCCATGTAGGTCGGTCTGGCCTATTCCCACCCCTAATTGAGTGGATTACATACCATGCGAGCGTGATGGAAGTGATTCGTCCGACTAAATTTGCAGATACTCCATATGATGTGGTAGCTGATTACTTGGATTGATACTACAAGGTGTCACATCCTCGTTTGGTACTACCACCTCGAGGGAGGTCAGATAGGTATCGGTTCAGACAAGTACCAGTTCCGGTCAATGATGTTGGACCGTCAGATCCGAGATTGTTACATAATTCACTTATGTTTCGTCGTCATCTATATCGTCACAAGGACGGCGATGATTTTGCTTTGATGTTATCTACATGGTCTCTTTGAAGATTTTTTAGAACTGTTGTGTGCTTGATCAACATACTCATGATATGATTGATCACGATAAACATCATATCCCATAGGTTTCTTCCTTTTTCTCTTCACTCCACTTTTGGTTTTTTTTTCAGGCGATGGTATCATCTTGGTTTTAGTGGGGTAAGCAATTTCACACACCCTGATTTTTAGTGTTCTCTTTCCTACAACATCTAATGACCTGAATCCTTTCCACATTGCATCCATTGCATTGATCATGTCCACCTCTGTATCTACCTCTTGTTCATCTTCCATGTTGAGCTTCCTTCAATGTATGAATAACATCAATTGGTATTTGTTCAACACTCAATGTGTATCTCCCAAACTCATAAACACAAGGTAACCCATATATTTTTCTATGAATACATCCGCACATTTGGGTATTTGTACCCACCATGTCAACCTTATGCCACTCTTCAGCAATGTGTCTCAAAGTAGCTCTATGTACTGATTCATGCAAATTTCCATAAAATGGAGCTCAACTGCAGAAAAACTCTTTTAAAATGAAGCTCTAATATTTCCCAATTGCACCTTGATGTTGCCATTCATAGCCTCCCAACATTTGCACATATCACCTAAACTGTTCTTCAACATCTGCTTCAGTTTCCAATGCGCAAACTCAACCCTAACAAAAATAAGTTCAATATCATTAATATTAAAATAAACAAATTATGGCTAAAATAAATACTTTACCTATTTGTCGTGGTGTTGCATAAATGCAACACTTTATTCGTCAAAACTTCAACAAATCTATGTTTGTAAGGCGTTAACCATGTGTCTATCATATAATAAAAAATGGTCTAAAATCTACATAGGCATGCTCAAGTTGTTGCAATTTTTATGGTACTCCACCTCATCATTAGCCCTTACAAGTTAATACCATAGCTTCTCTATTGCCTCTCGCATATCATTCACCATATTCTCCTTGCACTTCGCTTTCACATTCTTGTTGATGTGAAATTGACAAAGCAAATTAATTTTTTCATTGAAAATACTGTTTCAATGGCTTTAATCATAGCAATATCTTTATTCATTAAAATCACTTGTGACCATAACCCTTGCTTAGTGAACAATTGTTTTAACTTATCCAGTACCCAACACAAATTCTCTATTTGCTCAGATTCCATATAGGAAAATGCAACAACAAAGTTAATTTAGTTGATGTCTTACCAACTACTTTAAAAAAAGGCATATACTTATTTATTTTGTAAGTCCTATCCATAATTAACACATTAGGAAACATATTCAACAACTTCACTGATTCTGGATGGGCCCAAAATATATCTCTCATAACTTTGGACTAATCTTTTTTCATACTCCAATAAATAGAATTAGAATTCTCTATCAGCTTAAACAAATGTTGCATTTCTGTTATAGGATCCCTGATGTCTTTCCGAATCTTACTCTTATGTTTATATATTTGGGTGATTCGAGTCACACTCTCCGGATCTCGTTCTTGCAACGCGGCATTTTGTCAAATCAACAATAAGTTGTTAGTCATCAGCATTAATTCGACTTACAAATGCATGACCTTCAAATCTATCCGGTAAACCATGGTTGTGAAGTCCACATTTTACGTTAATATTCCAAGCAGAAACATCTTTTGAAGGTATTGATCTAACTTTGAATGGACAACCACATTTCTTGGTAGCACTTTGTGTTTCATTATCTCTTTCTTTGTATTTTCCACCTCTAATACAACCAAACATAATTGTTACTTTTTCCTCTATTCTTGATTCCAACCTCCCTAATCCACCTAGTCGATTCTTCTCTGTAGTCGAGAATAATTTTCTTGTAGTCTAGGTGTAACTCTATCATCAAAGGAATGTCCATGCCTCCTAACAAAAGTGACAATATTAATTTTAAAAAAATGTGTTCCGGATCTCTTAGTGGCAAGAAATTCGATTTTGAAAAAAACAATACTGGAACTCTGCAATACAAGTTATCCGAACCTTAATAAAAATAAATCGGAAAACTTATATCAATGTTATCCGGAAGTATTCTGTGAACCAGATAACTAGCATACAAGTTATCTAGTTTGATAAATCTAACGACCGAATTTCAGCAATTTATGTTTTTCGATTTGATTAAAATACACTTCGGATTTCTTTGCCTAAGTTATCTGGTTAGTTTCGTATACTTCCAAAAAATACTTTTTAACTCATTTGACTATGGAGTAAAAAGTAAAAAAAAAAAAAAAAAAAGTTTAAAATGGAATATTCGTCAAATTGTAAGACTATATGGATAAGTGTGGGGTATGGGATAAAAAAATTTGTAAAATTTTCTTTGCCCTTCTTACTAGCCCAAATATAAATAAAGGCCCAGATTCAAAGAACTTCAACATTGTGACTAAAAATTAGGAAAAGAGAAAAGTTCAAGCCTAAATAACAAATAGTAATTCAATTGAGATTCCTAAATGGTATGTACTCTGTATCATGGACTGACCCCTTGAGGCGAGGGTACTTTTATTTGAGTTTGAAAGGAAAAAGTATGATGAATTGTATAAATAATTGTTTTATTATTTTTAATTTTTAATTTGCGCTTAATTATAAATGATAGTATTGAGCCACGGTAGAAATGGTGGTTGAGTTTCGACTAAGGTGGGTAGGGTATGTGTGGAGGAGACCTGATTGTGTGGATCGGTTTTGAGGTTAAAACTCATCCGTTTTAAAGATAAACTTATTCGTGGTTCAAAATAAGATATTGTTGTTGCCGTCGTCATCATCATATTAGTTGAGATTGTTTATGATACAAGTTGATAGCTTGGTATAAGATGATAGTCATAATTATTTTTCTTCCTATTTTGTAAGATAACTCGTCTATATAAAGTCAATTATAATATTTTGCCCTCAATTTTGCGTGTAAAACCTATAACATTGAGGCTTGATATTCACGATCATCCCAAAACTCGTTTGTATAGAGTGGAATGAGGTGTTTAAACAGATTGATGTACGCACTCGGCAAAGTTAAAGAACACTTTTGTTACTTTGCAAATTTGGTGAACAGAGGGAAGAATTTGGAATAGAGGTTCATTACAATTTAATTTGTATGTGTCAGTGATTTGGAATCGGGGAATAAAATTGTTTTCCAGCAAAAAGATTGAAATTGAATTGTTGATTGAGGATGCAAAAAGTTTGGCATGGAAATGGCTGATAGCAAAAGACTTTGATTTGCATTATTTTAATGGTGTATGAATTGCTTTGGGGTAGTGCATTATAAAAAGTAGTGAAGTTGTGAGCAACAGCATGTGATATTTGTTCTGTTGATGCCTGTTATGTAGTAAGTTTTGCAGTAGAGTTTCACTTTTATAAAAATATTGTAGTAAGTTTTGCAGTAGAGTTTCACTTTTATAAAAAAAATATTTGCAACTTATTTCTTTTTATAAATATAACTGCATCAATAGTTGAATTATTTTTGTTTATATTGAATTAATTTTTTTCTATAAAAAAAAATATTTTAAGAGCTTAAAACGTAAAAGGTTAAAAATTATAAATACAATTATTAAGAAATTGATATAATTGTTCTTCTTGTGATCGGGGGCATCTTTACCTAGCAAATGAATTAATATTTAATTATAATAAAATATATTAAATAAAATATATGCAATGCAAATGATTTAATAGGACATCTTAAAAATAAAATCTATTTTATATTATATTAAATTAACTATTTGTTTTAATTTATTTACATATAAGGTAGTTATTTGATAATAGAGAGTAATTTTTTAAAATATGTGTCTTCATATGACATGAATATTTTTCAAGTATTTAAAATAAGAAATTAAATATAACCGTTAACTTCCTTTGTATATTGACGTGTCACTTTATTTTTATATTTTCAAAAAAAAAATGTAAAGTTAGTAGATTATTTTTATTGTTTGATACGTCAGATATAAGAGATAATTTCAAATATATAGAAAGAATATATTAAATGGAATAACTATTTGGGTTCTGTATATAAAAATATTTATATATAATATGTATGACCTCTTTCCATTTATAAGCACCTTGACAATTTATAAAACAATTTTTAATTTATTCATGTTAAAAATAATTGTTTTAATAATTCAAGTTTTCTCTTTGAATCCGTGTGTCCATTTATAAAATTATTTATAACTTATTCTCATTTATACAAATAATTGTAAAAATAGTAGAATTAATTTTGTTTATAAAATTATTTGTAACTTATTCCCGTTTATAAAAACAATGATAATTTATTGTCGTTTATAAAAATAATTGTAACATATTATCGTTTAAATATATAATTATATCAAGATATAGGCTTTATTCTCGTTTATAAATGCATTGAACCTGTGTGACAATTTATATTTAAAAAAATTAACTTATTCCTGTTAATAACAATTGTATTAATATTTGAATTATTCTCATTTATAAAAATATTTTAATTTATTCACTTTTATAAAAAAAAAATATTTGTAACTCATTTCTGTTTATAAATATAATTGTATTAATAGTTGAATTATTTTTGTTTATATTGAATTCACTTTTTTCTAATTAAAAAATAGCTCAAAAATGTAAAAGGTGAAAAAGTAAATACAATTATTAAGAAATTGATAGATTTGGTCTTTTTCTTGTGATCAGGGCATCTTTACCTAGCATCTGAATTAATATTTAATTGTAATAAAATATATTAAATGAAATATATATAATGCAAATGAATTAATAGGATATCTTAAAAGTAAAATCTATTTTATATTATATTAAATTAATTATTTATTTTAATTTATTTACATATAAGGTAGTTATTTGATAATAGAGAGTAAGTTTTTAAAATACGTGTCTTCATATGACTTGAATATTTTTCAAGTATTTAAACTAAGAAATTAAATATAATTATCAACTTCCTTTGTATATTGATGTCTCACTTTATTTTCATATTTCAAAGAAAAATAAAAAATTAGTAGATTATTTTTATTTTTCGATACGTCAAACATAAGAGATAATTTCAAATGTATATAAAGAATATTTTAGATGGAATAACTATTTGGGTTCTGTATATAAAAATATTTATATCTAATATGTATGACCTTTTTCCATTTATAAGCACCTTGAACCTGTGTGACAATTTATAAAATAATTTTAAATTTATTCATGTTAAAAATAATTGTTTTAATAATTCAAGTTTTCTCCTTGAACCTGTGTGTCAATTTATAATATTATTTATAACTTATTCTCATTTATACAAATAATTGTAAAAATAATAGAATTAATTTTGTTTATAAAATTATTTGTAACTTATTCCTGTTTATAAAAACAAGGGTTAAATATGTTATTGGTCCCTCTAAATATCTCATTTTTTGAATTAGGTCCCTCTAAATATTTTCTTCAAACATTGGTCCTCCAAAACTTTTCCGTTTCGAAATTTAGTCCCTAACGTTAGTTTGAACTAACGGATGCTGAGTTGGCATGCCATGTGTGCGTAAATAATTTGCCATGTTGTAACTGAAAGAACCCACGTGTGAATGCAGTGCAGTGTATATGTAGTCAAACATTAGGGTTCATATTTTCACATAATTTGTAAATTAGGGTTCATATTTTCTCTTCTACACATCCACAAATTCTTCTCCTTATTCCAAATCGTGATGTCTTCTTCATCTAGGGCAAGTAACTTAAGGTCACAACAATCCATCATTGCCACCAACAATGAAGAGAAAAAGTGTGGATGCAAGGCTACTATGATTGCATACATGTGCAAGAAGGGAAAGAATAATGGGAGATTGTTCTGGAGATGCCCATATTGGAAGAATGCGGGAACGTGTAATATGTTCGTCTGGGATGATGATTATTGCTTAAAGAAGGAAGATTCTGAATGCAACAATGATGAGAGAGATATGCAGTTTGTTGATACGTTTAAAGAGCTTTATGAAGCATCATTGAAGAAGAACACCAGGTTGAAGCTGAAGTTAAAGAAGGAGGAATTATTTGGAAAGTTTAAGACCATATGTATTGTAATTTCAATGTTGGTCAACATGTATTTTGTTCTTAGATGTAAATGTTAATGTTGTTTTGAACAAGTAATGTTTAGGTAGTAAGTTGAATTTGTAATGTTTAGGTACTAATGTTTAGGTACTGTGTAATTTGGTATCTTGGAATGTTTGTAATTTGGTATGTTGGAATGTTATGAACAAATATGTTTGTGAATTTGGTGATGAGTACTTATTTGTTTTTGCACAATCTGTTTTTGTTTTGATATACAAATTGTACAATATGTTGTTTTTTACAAATCTTGTTTTTTACAAATCTGTTAAAACTCCAGATTTTGTTCTGGTCTGGTACAAATCTGGTACAAATGTTGTTTCTGCTTTGGTACATAATCATGTTAAACCAGTAAGATATCATAATTGTTTAACATTTTACATCATTAAAACAGAAGTGCATTACACATCCTTAAAACAAAATCCAATAAACAGAAGTGCATTGTACATCATTAAAACAAAATCCAATATCATAATTGTTTAACATTGTGCATTACATCTGAATCCAAAATTAAAAAAGCACTTCACACCAGAATTGTTTCTTAGATACTTAATTAAAACAAAAAAAACAACAAAGAACATGGTTTGCTACTTCATTCAGTTTTTCCCTTGCTTGTGCATACTTCTTCTTCTATAACCAGTGGATCATCAGGTTCTTTTCCAGGCCCTTGTATGTTCTTGGACTTCAAAGTCCTCAACCTCTCACTCTGCCTTTTTTCAGGTAACACATTGCTTCCAGATTTGTACCTGCTTTGTGTCCTATGTTTGATAGGTTCACTGCTCGATGGCCTTGACAAAGCTGTTCTTATCCCTGGTGGTTTGAAAGGAGTAGCTCTAAACACCTTTGGTTTCTTCCCAAAAAAAACTCTTGCTGCTCCACTAGGCTTAGTAGGTGATTTGAGAGGTGACCTATCAATTCTAAGAGGTTGAATGTCCAATACACTATCACCTTTCAGTAGGGCAGCCATGACCTCATCCAATGATGTAGGGTCCTCAATGACAATTGGTTGTGGTTCATGATCATCAGTTGTTTGATTCTCAGTTGGCTCAGCAGTTGTTTGATTCTCAGTTGGCTCAGCAGTTGTTTGATTCTCAGTTGGCTCAGCTTCATTGACAATTGGTTCTTTCACAGCTGGTTGAGGCACAACTGGTTCTGTTATAGTTGGTTCATTGACAGTAGCCTTTACATTCACAGTCACATTTGGTTTCTTCATAATTGGTGTATCCTTTGAATTCTCATTCTCAGTCTCATTCACAGGTGGTTCATTGACAGTTGGTTTTACATTCTTAGTCACTCTTGGTTTCTTCATAATTGGTGCATCCTTTGAAGTTGAATTCCTTTTTGCTACCCCTTGAATTCTGTTCACAGTACCTCTGCTAGTTGTTGCTTCCATGCTAGATTGTGCTCCCTTAGCCTCATGTGCTTCAAAATATGTTGCTTTTGCAGCAGCCATCATGAGATCTCTATACAATGTGCCACCTCCAAACTTCTTCTTAAAGTTTGCATATAGGTGTCTCAAGCAAAACCTATGCTCGTATGCTGGATACTCTTCTTCAAAAACCTGGACCAGACCCTGTTTGTGCAGGAAATAACATTGTTTAAGAATGAATAAGTGCAGGAAATAACAATGTTTGCTAGAATATGTTTGCTAGAATGAATAAGTGCAGGAAATAACAATGTTTGCTAAAATATGTTTGCTAGAATGAATAAGTGCAGGAAATAACAATGTTTCAGACAAAATATTAAAACTACCTTTTGTTGGTCAGAGATGAAGCACCACCTACGATCACCAATGTCCTCAATTAGCAATTTCATGAACCAGCTCCATGAATCTTTAGTTTCCATCTCTACCACAGCAAATGCAATTGGAAGGTACTGATCATTAGGATCTCTGCCTACAGCAATCAAGAGAATCCCTCCATACTTATGCTTCAAATGACAACCATCCAATCCTATGAAAGGTCTACATGATCTTGTCAAAGCTTTTTTGGTTCCATCTAGGGACATGTAGCATCTTTCAAATCTTGGATCCATCCCTTCAGTAGGAGTACTTGTGTTTATTTTAAAAGTGTTTCCACTTGATGCCCTTCTCAATTCAGCCCCATAAGACCATAGAAGACTAAATTGTTTGCTAGAATCACCTTCAACAATGGCTCTTGCAATCTTTCTTGCCTTGAATGCCCTACATGCTGGGATCTCTGTGGCATACCTTTGCCTCACATCAGCTACAACCTCAGTTAACCTCATCTTTGAATTATTCTTTAAACCATCCACAATAACTTTAGCCACCCATTCAGCTCTAGCATTGCTGTTAAAAAATTTCCTTCCACACTTATGTTTTGAATATAAGGTTTTGATTCTGAATGTGGTGGTCTTGAGTACCCTACTACATAGCACGGTATAGTCACATTTAGCCTTGTCCTTACACACAATCCTACATCTATTAGAGTCATTTTTCTGAAACTTTACCTCCCTTCCATTTAAAACATTATGCTCTAAAATAGCATCTTTGAATTGTCTTAGAGATGAAAACTCCATTCCAACTTTGAAAGCAAAATCTTTGCATAGTGTCTCATCCTCATTATACCTCAAAATAGAAGGCCTCTCATCACCACTTTCATCATCACCTCCACTATCAAGCTCATCCGTTATATATTCATCCTCAATCAAATGCTCCTTACCCATCTCTTGAGTAATAAACACCTTTTCATCTTCTTTACTCTTTCCATCATCAGAATTACCTACCTTCTTTACATCCTCCCTATTGACAGTTACATCTACAAGACCTTCTTCAAAACCAGCCATCCTTTCATCTTCACTATCCTCAAAGTGTACACCTTCCACTGAATTATCAACAGAATCAGTACTTGATTCACTATCCTCAGCTTTTTCAACACGTTTCACTGCCTTACCTTTCTCTTTATATTTAGTCATGAAACTTTCCTCTCCATCAACCTTAGCTTCACAATAAATCTCTACATCACACTTGTATCCAATTGCATACATGGCTAGCTCATGTGCATCTCCATCATCCACAAATTTTTTTAAGTCTTCTTCAAGCAAACCACCCTCATGCTTCCACCACATGTTAACTTTAGAATAATCAAACTCAGGTTCTATCAATTTCACCAGATCAATAGCCTCAAAGAAACTCCAATAATCGGGTTCTTGTCCCCTAAACGCAAATACATCCCCACCCTCATATTTTAACTTAGTGTCTTTTACAAAACGACCCTTTGTGAAGAAAACTATCTTGAACTTATCCATTTACCTGTACACATAATTTAACCTAGGTTTAATATAGGAAATTATAGTAACCCTGAATTTTCACCAAATCAAAATTGAAAACATAAACATGTTGCTATGCCCTAATTCTTTATTCACAGTAAAAAACAGTAACAAACAGAAACACTTAGTGCATCAAACAACCTAAATCGAAAAAAATGGGACCACACAAGTATAACAATGGCAGACAAGATTTACTAACCTGGGACCACCTTCAAGAAGGAGAAGTCAAAATCGCTTGCTTGGGACCACTCTGAAAGTTGACTTGGGCAAACTACTATATTCTAAACTTGAGAAGAGAAGACAGAATCAAAGCACTTGGGAAGAAGCTTCAGAAGGAGAAGTCAAAATCGCATGTAGGTTGACTTATGCTTTCATTGCAATGTAGGTTCTCTTCATATTTACCTTTTCTTTTTTCCAGATTATCCACGCTGGCAACATTCATACAACATGACAAATTATTTACGCACACATGGCATGCCAACTCAGCATCCGTTAGTTCAAACTAACGTTAGGGACTAGATTTTGAAACGGAAATGTTTTTGAGGACCAATGTTTGAAGAAAATATTTAAAGGGACCTAATTCAAAAAATGAGATATTTAGAGGGACCAATAACATATTTAACCCTAAAAACAATGATAACTTATTATCGTTTATGAAAATAATTGTAACATATTGTCGTTTAAATAAATAATTATATCAACATGTGGGCTTTATTCTCGTTTATAAATGCATTGAACCTGTGAGACAATTTATAAATAAATAAATTAACTTATTCATGTTAATAACAATTGTATTAATATTTGAATTATTCTCATTTATAAAAATATTTTAATTTATTCACTTTTATAAAAAAAAAAATTTTAACTTATTTCCGTTTATAAATATAATTGTATCAATAATTGAATTTTTTTTATATTGAATTCACTTTTTTCTAATTAAAAAATCTTGAAGAGCTTAAAATTTAAAAGGTGAAAAATCGCAAATACAATTATTAAGAAAATGAATTAATATTTAATTATAATAAAATATATTAAATGAAATATATGTAATGAAAATGAATTAATAGGATATCTTAAAAATAAAATCTATTTTATATTATATTAAATTAACTATTTGTTTTAAATTATTTACATATAAGGTAGTTATTTGATAATAGAGAGTAAATTTTTAAAATACGTGTCTTCATATGACTTGGATATTTTTCAAGTATTTAAAATAAGAAATTAAATATAATTATCAACTCCCTTTGTAATATTGTAATGCATAAACTACAATAGGCCTAAAGTGACATTAACACACTGTGTTTTGTCAGATGGCCCTAATAGCCAACTTATCAAATGTCAATCATTCATCACCGACCTTCTCAATTCTTGCCCTTGCAGTTTCTGTAAACCTAAGTGATGCAACTTTGATTGCTGAAACATCATATCATCTGTTACAGTACCCACGACCACAGTAAGTTTACCTTCCTACATAGACAAATTTCACAATCAAAATCAGAATCAATAGAAATCGTGATAAGCCTATCACAAAAAAAAATTACTATTTTGAAAATAAAAATTACAGAAAATAGACTCTAACAACAATCAAACATATAAAAAACTGCTTCTCAATTGTGTTTGCAATGACAAACTTCAAAACTCTATATAAAAATATGAAGTATTCAGATCATGAAGAAAGACATAGCTTGAAAATGCAGAAGATCAAGAACCAAAACCTTGTAGGTTTATATTGTCCTATTCGGTGAATGATGTCTTGAGCCTGAAGCGTTAAAGCTGGATTTCACCAAGGGTTCATGATGAAAACTTGTCCACATCCAACAAATCAACACAAATCTAAGCTTAATTCCAAGGAAATTTAACTACCTTATTCTATTTGAATATAAAAGCAACATAAAAATGCTCACTTGCAACGCTACTATAAATTGAGTGCAATACCACCAGCCCTCACAATCATGAGCAAAATTCTGCAGTCTGGTTCAACATTAAATCTATTAACAACAGTATCTCGTTCAGCTCGTGACATCCTTCCATTCAACATAAAGCAAGATACTACAGACTGCAATTAGTGCATTTGCCATCATACTGATACATTTTACATATATAAGTAGAATAAAAGTTTAAAATCAATTTACCTTGTACAAAGAGTAGCATATAAGATTTAAGAACGATGAAAACTGGCTAAAAACAATCCTTTTGCAAAACCTTAGAACCTGCAATTTCACACCAAAATTTAGATATAGAAAATCTGCCTCAAAACCGACATAAAGTTGCGTACAATCAGACTAACCTTTCACAACCTCTAAACCACAAACCCTTGTTACACCAACAACAATCCGAATCCACTCTCAACCTTTCATCAGACTATAAAAGTTTAAGTAATAGGTAATTCCCAACTTACCTCATCAGACCATAAAATCAAACCATAAAATGTCGTAAAATATACATAAAAATGAAGAAGCAATAAAACAGAACCAATATTTCGTAAGGAGATAAACAAACATTATGAACAACTCCCACAAAGTCTTCTGCAAAACAGAAAATAAAACAAAAGTTAATGAAAACAGGATGAATGATAACGCTAAATTATATCGTTTAATTGGCTTGACTTACATGAATTTTAGTTATGATTTCCTTTGTTTTATTTGATTTATGCCTCGATTTATATATCATTTACTATGTTTTCAGGTGACTTGGATTAATTCACAAAAGAAAGAAAAGAAAAGAATTAAAGGAAGAAATGTGAACAAAATGAGAAGTTATGAATAAAAATGAAAGAAAAGGACGGAAAGAAAATAAAAACGGTGGGATCCACCACTCTCACACAATGTGGCGCAAGCCACATTGGGAGGTGGCGTCCACCACCTATCAAATGTGGCACCTGCCACTTGTTAAGGGAGAGAGGAAGGTGGCGCCAACCACCTATAATTTAGGAGAAGAAATCTCCACTTTCCCTTTTATTCCTCCACTACTTCTCCAACTTCCCACTACTCCCACTCACTCCACTACTTCTCCAACTTCCAACTAATCCCACTTACTCCACCACTCATTTATGTTCCATGGAAGTTACAAAACAAAATTTCCTTCTATATATAGGTTTGCTCTTGGTTTTAAAGGGGCATCCATGTTTTTGTGCAATTTATTCTTTCATAGTTCTAGGCATAAATTATCATTGTAAAGGTGGTAGTTTCTCACATCGAGGAACTACCACACCATTAGTATTAGGCCTATGTTCTATGTAACGATTGGATCAACAATCTTGCATTTCAGTTTCTCTATTTCCAGCATTTAATTCAAGTTTATTACAGGTTCTTTATTTTATCGCATTATTATTATTATTATTGTTACTACATCTCTTAATTGTTAAAGTATGTTGTTCTTAATTTCAATCTTTATGTTTACGTCGTGTCCATTTAATTATATGTCTTGCTAATTAGTTTAGAGTCCGACGTATGAGGACCGTCGTTACCGACGGGACTTGGTAGAAAATAATAGGTGCAAATTAATAACTACAATTATGTTTTGGTTATAATTTCTATTCGTAATTTAATTAGCATTGTCATGAGAGTGAGATGTTAGTTAACATTGCTTTGTCATGAGAGTGAGAGGCATATAAAGGTTTGAGCCGAGATCCGCGAGAGCGTGAAGAGCGAACCAGATAGTAGAAATTAGGAAACTTATCTAAATACAGCGAGAGCACTTTAGAGACGTTTAGGATATTATTAGCTTTCAAAAAGTGTTTCCTAGTTACCGGGCGAGCGAGAGCAAAATCTTGGGATTAGGAAGTATGATTTTAGTTAAGACCGCGAGAGCGTAAGACAAAGTCTTTAAGTTGGTATATTCTACGGAATAGGAGTATAGTCATAATTAGCACCTCATTTTATGAGTCCCTTAGGAGCACGGAAACCATATCCCGGCCTCGTTCTTCTATATTTTCTTAGTTCTATTTTAGTTTTAGTTCTAATCAAATATCATTAGCCTTAGCTTTACAAAGTAACGATAGATAACGATAGGTTGATATTGGTCTCTGTGGTTCGACAATCTTTTATATTACTTCGATAAATTCGTGCGCTTGCGGACGCATCATGTTTTTGGCGCCGTTGCCGGGAACCAACAGTCAATATTATTATTCCGCTGTTGCACCGTATATACTAAGGCATTTTCTTTCTTATTTTTTTAATTATGTGACCCAAACTCTTTCTACAATCCCCATTCCCAATATTTCGAGGAATCTCAAGGATACCATAATCCCAACCTCGAAATACATATGGAAAATTTCAATCCTTCGTCCACCCATTCTCACCCAAATAACCTCTATTACTATGAATTCCAAAATTTTGAGGAGCCGCACCCTAATTCTTTCTACAATTACCAATAGCAGGACTCCCAATACCTTGAGGAATCGCACCCAAATCTTCATGATGATTACCATTCCCAATATTTCGAGGAACCTCAAGAGTCGTACAATTCCAATCTCGAAATACTAATGGAAGATTTCCACACGACGCTATCTCATTTCCGCCCAAATTACCACTATCAATATTTTGAAGAACCGCAAGAATCCGTTCAGTCCAACCTCGAAACATTTATGGAGGATTTCGTTGAAACATCGACCAATGCTAGAATAGAATCTATGATGGAGCACTTTGTGGACGCACAAACTATCCAGAATGAAGAACTTAAAAGAAAACATATCAATAATCATGAAACCCTTAGGCGGCTGAACACGATGATCGAGTCCCTCGTGACTCACACTGAGGGATTGGAGGCCCAAACCTTACTGCTTGCACTGACACCTATAGGTCCCTCCCTTGAGGAGAATGCTTATGTTATAACAACTAGCAGTGAAAACCAAATCGAAAATCCTGAGGAGAATGATAATGAGGTTGATGAGAGTTATGGTGAGGAAAGAGTTGAGATTGAGACAAATTCACCAACACCATCCACAAACAAGGTTGTCGAAGAGGTAGAGAATGAAGCACGAACTGTTGACTACCCTCCATATGCCCCACCATATCCTTTTCCGTATAAGTTTGCAAACTCTAAAACGTATGTGCATGTATGGAAAATTATCCACGCACCCTTGTCTGAGGTCTTGCATAAAAAAAGAAAATTTGAAGACCAAACTAACGAAATCATTAATGTTAAGAGGGTAAAGTTTGACTTTAAGGTGATGGATGAAATGACTAAGACCAAACAAGAAAGTCTAATACTTAGCATAGATACATAACCACCACCACAAGCTCAAAAGAATGAACCACCCCACAGAAAGAAGAAAAGGAAAGGTGAGGGATATGTGAGATGGCTTGATAAATGGCCATGGAAACCAAAGAATAACACTTTTAATCGTCGAGCTATCGACGTTAAACAAAACTTCGCGTGGGTGGTAACCCACGAGTTTTCAATTTAATAGTTTCCTTTTATTGTTTTTGTTTGCAGAAAATAACGAAATGTATCGCTTGTCACGTCTCAACTGTATTTAGGCGAAAGATCTCTAGATGACAATCCCCCAAGATGAGATGGTGCCCACGTACGTTCCTTTGAATGTTGCTGCTGGTGGAGACACCGATGTTGAGTATGATGGGAGATGGCATGTCTCTCCCGTCGGTCACTCACCTTATCCTTGTTCTTTGCATGGTCTGGCTCCACCTGCACACACCACACAGTATTTTCATAACATGTTTTGTATGTACTTATTCCGGAAATAGGCAATATGATGAGCGACTTCAGGAAAGTGAAGTTTCAGCAGATTCAGATATCTCGTAGTATAAGACGCCGGAGAAGAAGTGATCAGCAAAGACATGGACAACAAGGGAAGAATCAGAGTGAATTTGGCTGTAGTAGCAAACAAAGGCATCCGTACAGGTTCTATCATCCATTTTCCACCTTTTATCAAAACATTTAGGACAATGTTTGGTTTAAGTGTGGGGAGGAACTCTATCGCTTCCATTTTACCGTTTTTCTAGTTAGATTTAATGTTTTTCCAGCATGATTTTAATTTTTTTTTCAATTTTAGTATTTTGTTGCGTCTTTGCATGTGCTGTCGAGTCTTTATGCGTGATTTTATGTTTATCGATCTCTCCGTATTTTTTAGCCATACCAAATAATTTGAAAAATTCTAAATTACAAAAATAGTGTTTCTTTTGAAAATCTGAGGCTACAGATAAAATTAAGGTTAGATTGTGAGACTTGGGAAAATTCCGCAAGATCGATATCGTTTTAACACCGTGAGCCTCTCAATTATGGAAATCAATTTGAGTACTTGTTACGCCGTAGCCTTAAGTCCTCACCCTTTAGTAGTCCCTAATTAGTTTATTTAGCAGTCAGCACCATCCTAAGCACACACTAAGTAGGAAGCCGATGCAAATAAGTGTATGATCTCAAAGTTAAAAGAATAAATCAAGAGAAAAAAATGAATGAATGAAAAGAAATTCTCCTCCTAAGTTAAGTGGTCCTTACCCGATCATTTAGCCCAACGGTGTAAATTTCTTTATTTTATTGATATGTGCAAAAGAAGAAAAAAAATTGATGAAAATGAGATCATAGTCACTAACAGGCTATCCTACCATGAGTGTGAAAGGATAACGGGCTTAATGTGATTCCACCAGAATGAAAAGGGATGAAAGAAGGATGAGTGAATTAGACTTAGGTATAATAACATGATTCATATTGGTTTGTATAGGAGGGAGGTTGATGATCCTAAAAGAGGAATTATATTGTTATGATATCCTTAGTGTGTGAGCAAGTACCTATCGACACAAACTTAATCGAAGTAGAGTTGGTAGCCTAGGATGAGTATTTGTATGCACTATTTTTCTTATGAGTCATGGTTTTCTTAAGGACAAGAAAAGGTTTAAGTGTGGAGGAGTTTGATAACGCTAAATTATATCGTTTAATTGGCTTGACTTACATGAATTTTAGTTATGATTTCCTTTGTTTTATTTGATTTATGCTTCGATTTATATATCATTTACTATGTTTTTAGGTGACTTGGATTAATTCACAAAAGAAAGGAAAAAAAAGAATTAAAGGAAGAAATGTGAAGAAAATGAGAAGTTATGAATAAAAATGAAAGAAAAGGACGGAAAGAAAATAAAAAGGGTGGGACCCACCACTCTCACACAATGTGGCGCAAGCCACATTGGGAGGTGGCGTCCACCACCTATCAAATGTGGCACCTGCCACTTGTTGAGGGAGAGAGGAAGGTGGCGCCAACCACCTATAATTTAGGAGAAGAAATCTTCACTTTCCCTTTTATTCCTCCACTACTTCTCCAACTTCCCACTACTCCCACGCACTCCACTACTTCTCCAACTTCCAACTAATCCCACTTACTCCACCACTCATTTATGTTCCATGGAAGTTACAAAACAATATTTCCTTCTATATATAGGTTTGCTCTTGGCTTTAAAGGGGCATCCAAGTTTTTGTGCAATTTATTCTTTCATAGTTCTAGGCATAAATTATCATTGTAAAAGTGGTAGTTTCTCACATCGAGGAACTACCACACCATTAGTATTAGGCCTATGTTCTATGTAACGTTTGGATCAACAATCTTGCATTTCAGTTTCTCTATTTCCAGCATTTAATTCAAGTTTATTACAGGTTCTTTATTTTATCGCTTTATTATTATTATTATTGTTACTACATCTCTTAATTGTTAAAGGATGTTGTTTTTAATTTCAATCTTTATGTTTACGTCGTGTCCATTTAATTATATGTCTTGCTAATTAGTTTAGAGTCCGGCGTATGAGGACCGTCGTTACCGACGGGACTCGGTAGAAAATAATAGGTGTGAATTAATAACTACAATTATGTTTTGGTTATAATTTCTATGCGTAATTTAATTAGCATTGTCATGAGAGTGAGATGTTAGTTAACATTGCTTTGTCATGAGAGTGAGAGGCATATAAAGGTTTGAGCCGAGATCCGCGAGAGCGTGAGGAGCGAACCAGATAGTAGAAATTAGGAAACTTATCTAAATACAGCGAGAGCACTTTAGAGACGTTTAGGATATTATTAGCTTTCAAAGAGTGTTTCCTAGTTACCGGGCGAGCGAGAGCAAAATCTTGGGATTAGGAAGTATGATTTTAGTTAAGACCGCGAGAGCGTGAGACAAAGTCTTTAAGTTGGTATATTCTACGGAATAGGAGTATAGTCGTAATTAGCACCTCATTCTATGAGTCCCTTAGGAGCGCGGAAACCATATCCCGGCCTCGTTCTTCTATATTTTCTTAGTTCTATTTTAATTTTAGTTCTAATCAAATATCATTAGCCTTAGCTTTACAAAGTAACGATAGATAACGATAGGTTGATATTGGTCTCTGTGGTTCGACAATCTTTTATATTACTTCAATAAATTCGTGCGCTTGCGGAAGCATCAATGAATACGAAGAACAATACCCAACCTAAAATGATAATGAATTTCAAATTTCATAATAAATCAAAAAAATCATTGAACAACAATCAACCTAAAAGAACATACCTGATTCCTAAATCCGTATCTCCCTTTTCAGTTAACCCTACAAACAGTAAAAAAAAACTGAGTGAGAGATAAAGAATCTGACTGTTCAAAATACCAAACAAAAAAATGAGTTGCAGTTATAAATATTCTTCAAAGTTTCATTATTAACTTTGGATAGTAGAAACAATAGATTTGAAAAATGGAGAGAAAATCTTACGGTAATGTAGTGAATGAGAGAGATCTTTGCAAGAAATGAGAGACAATGGACTAGACAGGCGAAGATGGATGAAAATGAGGAGATGTGTCGATGAGATAAACATTCAATTCCCAGAGTTTTGGTTGTCATCACTCAGATAATTTCTTTTCTAGTTTGTTCACAAGTACTTACAATCACGTGTTCCTTATCCACATGATCTACTCCATGTATACTCTCATCCACTTCTCCTCCTTATAATAAAATAATTAAGAGGGTGTAAAGACTAAGAAAGAGGTAGAGTACACAGAAAAACATCTTATTATTTCTCCCGGTCAAACGAAATCGACAACCAAACAAATCATTCATTTTCATATGAAAGATATACATGATTGGTCTGCTCAATACTATTTCTTTTATGGAAAACACAGTATTATGAATATTCATTTGCGTCTTGATATTTTATAGTTAGTTAAATAATGCTATGTGTACCCTGAAATTTTTAATACTTTAATGTTTTTTTAGTAGTATCATTAAGATTCTATGGAATCCATACCCACTTACTCCACATCAGTAATTCACTATGTTTATGCGCATCCAAAACTTGCTCCTTATACTATCAGGTTGTCATTTTCTTACCCTAAATTAATAAATAAAAAAAATTTAGTATTGTTAAATGATAGACACATGTGTATGTCAAGAAAAGTTAGCTAAATTAATAGTTTTTGCTACGCATGTAAAGATCTATTTAATAGATAACTTATAGATATTTTTGTGCTCCTTGAGTCATAAGTCTTGAAATCTAATTCACATAAACTTTAATAGAAATAAAAGTTAATATACTTTTTAGTCCTTATAAATTTTGAAATTTCATTTTTAGTCTCTCATGAGTTTTGACAATGGATTTAGCTGGTTTTGACAATGATTTTTTTGTAAAAATTGTTGCCAAAAGACAGGAAGGGACTAAAAATGAAATTTCAAAATTTATAGGGACTAAAAAGTATATTAACCCTAGAAATAAAAAGTATGTTTATTTTTGTGTGTACTTTTCAATTTTTTTTATATATAATTGGTAAATCAAAATATTCTCAGATGCAACACTAACAGATTGGTAAATCAAAATATGAATTATTCAATAATAATAATAATAAGGAATTTCCTCTCTCTCCAATGCTCTGCAACTCTTTGATGGTAAAACGGGGCCATGGGCGATAGAAATCAATGGTGTCATCATCGTCGGAGACTCAATCAATGTCAGAGGTTCAGGAAGATAAGCCAAGAGTTATTACCAATGAAGATGACGAACACAACAATGATGAAGAAGCAATTATCGGTAAAAATAAAACCCTAACAGAAGCTGCGAATCCAAAGATTGAGGAACGAAAACTCTGGGTTGATGTTTTTAGCGACTATCAGAACCAAAGCTAGTGAATGGAGTTGCAAAAATTGAAATTGATCAAGAAGATATTGAAACTGAGGTTCAATCTGGGATAACACATTGATTCTTTATGTGGTGGGTGAGGATTTGTACAATATAATTCACACACAATTCTAACACTAGAACTACATCATTTATACTAGTCGAAAATAACTTCTATTAGCAGTTTACTCCTAGAAATATGCCATTTGGCACTTTGCACGTCTTGAACTTCTAATATACGCCACTTGTCCTTTTTTTTCAAATTGAAAGAACCATAAGTTTTCCTCAAATATTGAATCTCAACTGTTTCTCATTGACCACTTCTTACGAGCACTCAGTCGAAGTATATTTCCTATACTTAGGAAATATTATAAGTCTAAATTCTTACACCCCCTTCTTCTTCGACTCAGGCTTCTTCAACTTGTTTTAGTCGAATCCCTTTAATTCTTCCAAAGGACATGATACTAAAGTCAATGTTTCCTGAAGTCAACTAGGTGTCTAAATTGGGAGCTAACAAGAGCTCTAACCAACTTATTCATTATGGGGTCTATGATACTCATTGGGGTTTCAAGTAATGGCTCACTGGAGTTTATGTCCACAATCAACTGAATAAAAGAAGGATTTTGTGGAAAGAGATTGAGTTTATTTATGGCAACCTCCAAGACCCATGTTGTGTAATAGGTGACTTTAATAATGATGCTAAATCCCAAGACCGTGTGAGGGGAAATTGTTGACAAAAAGTGAGTTTGAAGATCTACAAAACATGATGGCTGCCACTAGTCTTAGTGAGATGGACAATATAAGATAGTACTTTACTTGGTCCAATAAACAAGAGGTGGGGACCATTTAATTAAGAACTGATATATTACTTGGCAATATGGATTGGTTTAATAGCTACATGGACAACAATCTGAAGATTTTCCTCCCCATATATCTGACCATGCATTGTTATACATAGAAAGTAAGGATGGAGTTATGAAAAGGATAAAACACTTAAAGTTTAACAATTGCTTGGTTTATGGTTATGTGTAGACAGGGATTTTCGACGCCATAAAATCAGAATCCAAAACAGCATTTCGATCAGTGAATAAAATGTGTTCAGGGATTAAGTTCGACTAAAGAAATGTGAAGGGAATTTTCGACGTCTTCGACAAAGATAGGAAGTGAGGATGTTTCAACAACTTCAATGAGGTTAGTTAAAGGTGGCAAAGGATGGTCTTCGACGAGTCCGACAGCTTTGAGGAGACGTGTTGTTTCGACGCAGGCGCTGAAATTTGAAATTCAAAGATGAAAGACGTTTTGCAGAAGGGACACATGGAAGCATTTGATAGAAAAAAGACATGCCAAAGGCCAAGTGTTACAATCATAGGATTTGTCTGTTAGGGACAGTTATTTAGTTGTGTATAAATAGAGCAATTCTTGTCAGATTCGTGTGTGTGATATTGTGTACAAATTCCTGTTTAAAATTACTCAAAGTACCCGTGTGAGAGAAAAGAGTTTGATTTCTGGAAAAATGTACGTGTGAAACACCATTTTTATTCATGTTATTTAACATTCTTGCATTTTTAGGATTCCTGCAATTTATAAGTTCTTTACTTTTTCCAACCTCTACTTTCCCTTGACATTTATCCTTTTACATTACCAGAATTTACTTAGTTCACGTTTTCGTCAAGAAACCTTGCTTTTGTTCTTCGTCTCGTAGAATCATACAAACATAATAAAAAACCTTAGTAAGAGTAAAACAACACAAGATTGCTAAAAATCATCACTTTCGACCAAATCAATTCGCACTTATGTCCTAGGATTTGTATGGTTGATCCTGCAAGTAAACTGATCTAACGTTGGATTAGAAACCAGAGGTTGTTCGACGGAAAACACTAGCGAACACTATGATCAAATGCTAAAGAATGGCTGAGAGATGCCTCTTAGGGGGAAACCTATGTATGTTCTTTGGCATAAACTCAAAAGATTGAAGTATGAACTGAGAAATTTCAGCAAGCCTCTTTCTGATGTGAAACAAAGACTAATTTCTTCCAGAAGTAGTCTTAAAGATGCACAAAGTAAGCTGAATGCTAATAGGATGAAAAACCAAACCATTGAGAAAATTAAAGCTCTGACTTATGAGATTATCTCCTTAAATGATTTTGAAGAGAAGATTTTGATGCAGAGATAAAAAATTCAGTGGCTTAGAAAAGGGGATGGCAATAATTCATATTTCTATGCCTCTATAAAAACAAAGCAGTAAACCAATAATATGAGCAATCTGAAAAGAAATGATGGCACTTTATCCAGTCTCACCAAGACATTGCAAAAGAAGTCCTTGACTTCTATGTAAATTGTATGGGTCAAGAGGACAATAATCTCATTCATGTTGTTATAGATGCCATGAGGATGGGGTGCCAATTGGATAGAGACCAAAGGGAGTATCTTGTTAGTAGTGTAACAGAGGAATATATCAACAAAGCTCTTAAAGACATAAGTGATCTGAAAGCTCCAAGTTTTGATGGATTTGGAGCAAAATTCTTTAAAGCCAACTGGAGTGTTATAAAAGGTGATGAGACTACTACTGTCAATGAGTTTTTTAATACACGTCGGTTGTACAAACCTTTCAACAATATTGTTGTCTCTTTGATGCCAAAGAATAATAGTGCCAGTGAAATTAAAGATTACATGCCCATAGATGGTTGCACCACATTCTATAAAATAATATCAAAAATCTTGACTGACAAATTGGGTAATGTTCTGCAAACTATAACCAGTCACTATCAGGCAGCCTTTATGTATGGCCACCATATACACAATCACATATTATTAGCTAATGAGCTTATCAAAGGCTATACCAGGAAAGGGGGACTCCTAGAATTATGATGCAACTTGACCTGCAGAAGGCCTATGACATGGTCAATTGGAGAGCTCTTGAGTGCATTATGAGAGAAATCGGTATCCCAAACAAGTTCATCTATTGGGTAATGACTGGTGTTACCATTATGTCCTACAAATTCAACATAATGGGTGATTATACTAATTTTTTGCAAGCTAGAAGAGGGATTAGGCAAGGTGATCCAATTTCACCTTTGCTCTTTATTCTTATCATGGAATACATGAACATGATCATGTATAAAATGCAACAAAATCCTAACTTCAACTACCATGCCAAATGTGAGAATTTGAAGATTACCAATCTTTCATTTGCATATGATGTTCTTCTTTTCTGCAGGGGTGATCCTATCTCTATGCAAATGATGTTGACAACTTTCAACAATTTCTCTAAGTCTACTGGTTTAGTGGTAAACTCAAGAAAATGCAAGATCTACTTTGGGGCCTGGATGAGAATAGCAAAGAGAATATGAGGAATCTATCGTGGCTTGGGAAAAGATGTGTAAGCCTATTACCCAAAGGGACCTGCAAATTATGAATTTGGAAGTGTGGAATGATGTTCACCTTATGAAGTTTCTGTGAATTATTTGCAGGAAAATAGATAATTTGTGGGTTAGATGGATCTACACCTACTATCTCAAAGATGTGGAGGTGAATGAGTATGAAGTTAAGCCTCAGAATTCGTGGATTTTCAGAGGTGTTATGAAGAAAATGAGTCAAGTTCAGAATATCCAAATAACTTGGAATAAAGTAATGAATTGTCAAAGATTCAAAGCTTTTGATTTATACGATGAGTTAATATATGATGGTTACAGGGTGATATGGAGAAAACTTATCAAGTACAACATAGCAATGCCAGGAGCTGTACATTGTCTGTGGTTGGCTAGTCATAATAGTTTAGCTACAAAAGATAAGTTGAAACGATTTGGAATGATCAATGACAATCTGCGTGGTTTGTGTAAAGGAGAAAAAGAAACAACCAATCACCTCTTCTTTGGATGTGCTAAGACCAAACCTATATGAGAGGCAGTTTTGCATTGGTTAGAGATAATACATGATCAACTCAATGGTGTGATGAGTTGCCTTGAATTTGCGAGAATACAAAAGGAAAAGGTTAGAGGACGAACCTGTTGAAGATGATTACTGCTGAGTCCATCTACAATATTTGGAAGTACAAAAATGACGTTGTGTTTGGTAATACTGTTGATAGTCATAATATAATGCAAAATATTGTAGATAACATAATATATAGTCATATAGAGTATGACACAATGTAAAGCTTAGAAGCCATCTAGTAGACTATATGATGTAATATCATGTCTTTTTGGTGTGGTTGGATCCATATTAGGTCACCTAGGTTGTATTAGTATTTATATATATAAGATTAACTTTAAAAAGACTTTTATAAAATCCAAACAAAATTTCAATAGATGCCAGAATCAAATTTAATAATTCAAAAACTCCAAGAAACAAATTCATATAAAATATAGATAAAATCTTTTCTAATAGTTAATAACACAAAATTATTACTTTATAGTTATCATTTTATATCCAAAATTATTTTAAGTACAAATCTTACCATCCAACAAAAACAAAATAATAAATTATAAAATGTTTAGCAAAATTATTAAAATTAAATGACAAATCTTAATATCATAATAGTTTATATAGTCATGATTCAATTCAGGTCCACTGACTTTTGATTTATCTTCGGATCTGATTGGAACATTTGAGAAGTAGAAAGACTTTGGCGGACGATTCAAAATTGGTATCTAGAATATCTATGTCCTAGGACATAAAAGAGGAATAATGAAGAGAAAATAAAGATATGTAAATTGAATAATGATAACGATAATATAAGTGAAATTAGTAAATTTTAAAATGAAAATTAAATAACAAGAATGATTACGAGAGATAAAAATTTTAAGGTTGATTAATGGATGAGAGCTAGATTTTTAAGATTTTAAAATTTTCACACAAGGGAAAAGATGTTTAAATTTTGGACTTTTTAGTCCTCTTTTCCTTGGTGTGGAAGAATTCGTTGATCATTTTTTAGTCTTTTTCGTGGTAGCTGCCAAGGTTTGGACCTTTATTCTGGATTGTATGGTTTAACCCTATTGTCTTCTCTTTTGGATGTGCAGTCCCACTTGCTAGCTTTTGCTACTGGTTTGAAAGGAAAGATTAAGAAAAAATGGAGACTTATTATTGGTTATTCGTCACTTAGGCTATTTTATTAGCTAGAAATATCACTTTGTTTGCAGGGGGTCATCCGAAAGTTGAAGATATTCTAAGAACCTAACAAAGTTAATTTAGAGCTAAGCACCCGTGTATTGGGGTTGGTTGAAAATTTACATGTTGAAGAAGTTTCACATCGCTTAGTTTTGTGAATGATGAGATAGTCCAAGACTAAATATAAGATAATTTCACATTGTTTAGTTTTGTAAAGGAATAGAGAGTCCAAAATTATGTATAAGATTCAGCTTCTTCATTCCAAGACACACTAGTCAAAAGCACTTTAAACTTGTATTTGACTTTCTTTGTTCTCTTATACTCTTGTATTAGAGTGTTGTGATATGCAAGATAGATGACTCATTTATCTAACATTAAAGTTTTATGTTGAGCTAATTTGGCTTTGTGGGAGAGCGGCAATTGAATCTAGTGTTGGATCCTGTTATAGGATGTGGTGGAATCACACTTGTGAGGGAGAATGTTAGATGCAAGAGTGAGTGGTTAAACTCTCACATTGTCTATGAATGGGTAAAAAGTTGGATTTATAAGAGAGATGATCCATTTATTTAACACTCTCGACTCTCCCTGACTATCCACAATGGTATCCGAGCTTTGGTTCAACTTTGTATGAGAACGACAGCTAGATCCAATGGTTAAAATTTCACATTGCCTATGAATGATGAAATATTGGATTTATAAATGAGAGGATCCATTTACCTAATTTCATAAAATTTTGGGTTGAAATGTATTTGTATCTTTTCTTTCTTTGTATTCGTATTCGGGTAGGATTGTACGAGCAATTATAATACAATATATTGTTTATAAAAGAAACATAAAAAAGAAAAGAAAAGACAAATACTAGAAAGAAAGAGATGGAATTAGTGGTGTTTTATTTTAAGTGCATGGTCTTAATTATGTTTCACTGCTGCCGCCGGTAGCCAGTTTGGTGATGTCCCACTTGTGTTATTCAACAAAGCAACCGGCCATCATATTCTATACAATTATTTTATAGGATAATTTTTTTATCCATCACAAAAAAAATTGATAAAATTGATAGTGTACTTTCAATCAATCACATATTATTATTTAATTTTTATTTATTTAATTAATTATAAAATAATATAATTGTTTGTTATTTTTTATATATTTTACACTAAAGTAATTTTACTAAACATTTTGAATTGGATAAATAATTTTTTTTTATTATTTAAGTTCATATCATTTTTTACTAAATAAATCAAGTGTTTTGTGGTGCAACAGGATCACTTTTAAAATCACACGCAGTTTATAAATAAATCAACAAATATTATATCAATGTAATATCTTAAGCTAATAAAAAAATAAGTATGACAATACTAACTACAGAATAAAAAAAAAAGCTAAAAGTGCACAAATGCAATCATGAACCGTGATAAGTTCAAAGAGGCATGGTGTCAACTTTTGACATGAATGATGTTCCATGTTTGATTATACATTGGCCAGAATCCATTTTAAGAAGGTTTAGATAATACATGAAATTTTGCAAATCATTTTAAGTGTATCCACCGCCTTAACACTTTAAAAGCTATTTTCTTTTATAAGCAAAGGAATCATATTGAAAAAGTATTTAACCCAAAAGATACAACAAGAAGAAAAAAAAGGAAAAAAAACCTACAACAAAACAAGTCAACCCCAACAAAAGAAAATCACCTAAAAAAATTTACCGGATCAATGTTCCAATCCGACAAAGGAATATTATTCTCAACACTAAAGAACGCAATAAACCATTCCCACGAAAGAAATTTGATCAACCCCACCCCATCGAAATTTAATAAGATGATATCTTTAAAATGATTTCATTCATACACTTCCAAATCACCCAACAAATAATCAATCCAAAAACCCAACCCACGTCTACAATGAAAACGGACTTACAAGATAAATCCAACCAAAGAAGATGATCCAAAATCGAGCAATCTGGAAAGGAATCATCCAAACCAAGCCAACGGCAAATTTCCTCCCACCACAATTTGGAAGTAGGACAATAAAAAAACAAGTGATCCAAATCCTCTTCAACACCGAAGTACAAAGGACAAACAAAAGAATGAGGTCCCATTAAAATACCTCGCTTAGCCAATTCCGACTTTGTGGGAAGTGTATTCCAAATTAATCTCCAACCAAAAATTTGAATTTTACTAGGTAATTTGATTTTCTAAGTACGAGCTAAAGCAATGCTAATGTTACCCTCCAACACCGATCTCCCAACATCACCCATACCGATCGAAACATAAGAATTGCTAACCGGAAAACCACTTGGATTTCTCCACCATACAACCCGATCCTCAATCAAGTAAGTGGACCGAATAAAATGCAAGGGAAAAGCAACTCCGTCAAATGCTCGCTTTCTGCCCTGTCATCAATCGGGGACTGAAAATACAAATTTCAATGCTAAAGGATAGTATCCGTCAAAAGAAAAAGATCTGGAATGAGAATATAAAGCGGAGTCAAACTCAACTAATGATCAAACCAAAACACCAAAGAGGATCTCAAACCAAGTTTGAAAGAAATAGATGAAGAGAACCAATTGCCATAAAGACTCGAATTAGAACTACCTACCGCACAAAGATCCATCCACCAAAGAGAATTTTTACTCCTCGCATTAAAATAAGGAATCTCAAGCATTTCTCTTTTAATATCACCATACCTACAGGAAAGAAAGTTATACCATAAATAGTTCTCTTCATTTAAAATTTGCCACTTTCATTTGCTAAGGAGAGCAATGTTGAACTTCCCACAATGCCTCACACCAAGACCCCCTTCCTTCTTTGGAATACAAACCTTATCCCAAGCAATCCAATTAATCTTCCTCTTCACATCATCACCACCCCAAAGAAACTTTCTTTGGAGCATAATAATCTCATTGATGTATTTGTTTACACACTAATGATCCAGATTAGACAAAATGAAAAATAAAGCATGTAATCAATTGCTAACTTTCCAAAATTTTAGTTCCTGATGTTGTTCTTAGTAATTGATTCTTTTGTGTCAAATGTTGAAACTTTTTCGTTTTTGGATTTACTTCAATCTTTTTCTTCCTTGATGATGCTCATGATAGTTTTGCTTTATTTCCTCTAGTATCATCAAAATATAATATAATTTATTTTCCTTGATGTGTTCCTTTTTGGTTCACATTTCTCTATCTTTGTTTTCCACAATACGTTACATTAGATGTGTGAGAACAAAGGGAGCAATTTTTATAGTAGTCTCGATATTATAATTCATCCCCTCTATAAAGATTCTCATTTTTTCTTTCCACAAAGAATAACCATCTTCATTAAAGGATGAATGTCTATTCAATGAATCATTTGAAGTCATTCTTATATTTTGAGATGATTATTCTTATAATAAGAGTTAGACTTTGATATCACTTATTGACAAAGTGTCTCTAAAAATAAGAATGGAAAGGGTTGAATTGTGATACTCAGATTTCAAAAATAGTTGTATAAAAATGCTTTGATGTAAGATGATTTAGACAAGAAAATAAAAATAAACAGAGATAAAAAAACATAAAATAGAAACTAGAAGAGATAGATAAATTAGCAACACAATAAATAACATAAATAAATAGAGAAAATGATAGTAAAATCACACCGGCGATTTACCCTAGTCCGACCTAAGCCACTTTGACTACTTCAGTCCCTAAGAGTTTCTCATTGATATTTTCATTATAACAATCTTAATCTTTTTCAAAGGAATAACCCAAATAACTTTACAAAACAACTTGAGCTTTTTAGAGGATTAGTCTAAAAACATTTCACAAATAACCTAGAGCTTAAACAAACTCAACTCAATAACACTTCACAAACAACTAGAACTTTTACACAAATTTACTATAATAAAAGTAAACCAAGTATTTTTTACAAATTTAGCTTGCAACCTTCAAATTTATTACAAAAAGATCACAGAGAATTACGTCATTGAATAAACTATTACATCACAACACCAATGCAACACAACTCTTAGATAAAACTTTTCACTCTCTTAGCTTTAAGACAACTCTAGTGAAAAAAACTTTATAAAAGAATGAGAGATAGAAAGATGTGAGATAGTTTCCATCTAGAAAACTAATGTATTTTGAAATTAGGAGAACCCTCCTTTATGTAGGAAAATTTTTGGCTCAAAATGGCAACATTTCATGAGATTTTTAATATTTTAATCTATTCAAACATATCTTAATCGATTATCTTAAGGCGAAAAATGAAACTTTGAATTTCAATGCCATTGAATCAATTAAAAGTCTACTTAATCGATTAGGAGGCGTTACACGTTGTTTAAATCAATTAGAAGAAGGACTTAATCGATTCACTAATGTATTTTTTCTTTCTAATTGATCAAACGAGCTTATTAATCGTTTAAGCACTTGTCCGAATTAGTTTTAAGATGTTTTATAAAAAAAAATGAGAGATTTGAAATATTTTGTTTGTATCTGTGTGCGCGCGCATTACCTTAGTACCTCAAATCTTATTCTATCTTCATTAAAAATTTACTAAAATATAAGATCACGTGAGCTTTCACAATTTCACTCTTCAATTCCTTTTAATTTGATTTAACTTTAATTGACTATTTCAACTTAAATTTAACTCTTAAACTTGTGCTTCTTCTTTGATTTTTTGATAATTGTGATTTATTCTTTCTCGATCAATTCTCATTATCAAAATAATAGAAAAACTTTATCTACGCATCATACTAAATACACAAAATTATTTGTCAAATTTTATAATTTGTAGAAAAATTAATTTTAATTCCTCAAATTAAGAATTAAAAAAAATATAGAGATCTATTTTATTATGGATTTAAAAGGACTAGAAATGTAAAAAATAATAATTCCTCAAACTTTAATAATTAAATTTCAAAATTCTGACGGTGTTTTCTTGGTTTTTCTGCCAACTCATATAATGCTAGCCCACCACATCTAATTGTCACAACAAAGTCAACAACATTAGTTATACAATTAAAATCAATAATGCACTATCACTAAATTTACACTTTACTCCTAAACCACATCTCTATCACCCCATGTGATTTAAAACACACTTAGTTTTCTAAATTTCACCATCACCATAATTTGTGACATATCTTACTAGAATCATTAAGAAAAGTGACTAAGCTTTGGTTGGGTTCTCATGAGACAAAAAATAAGGAATCCTCGTTTTTGCCGTGTTTGATTCAAATACTGATTATTGGTATATTCCAACTATGAAACAATTTATTATTGATTGTGCTTGTGTTTCTTTCCCAGCCTCTAATCATTACTTAATTTCTATGTGTCGAAATTTTGTTTTTTCAGAATTTTCCGATCTTTTTATTAATTAAATGTGTCAAAATAAATATTACTTAATTTTTAACGAAATCTTGATTAGTTTATTTTAATTTTTTCTTAATTAATTTATTTGATTAATACCTTGTTGGTGTGTATCAATTGTCTGTATGTATGTTGTATCAATTGAGTGAAGATTGATCTTGTTTTTGAAAAGATTGTTCAACTGTAATGAATACTCAACTCGACTATGAAGAGTTTGTGTGTATCAATTGTCTGTATGTATGGTTGTATCAATTGAGTGAAGATTGATCTTGTTTTTGAAAAGATTGTTCAACCGTAATGAATACTCAACTCGACTATGAAGAAACTGGTAAGGAAAGAGGTTATGGAACTACTTGAAACAAGTATGATATATCTTATTTTTTAAAGTATTTGTATGAGTTCAGTGTATGAAGTCACTAAAAAGGAAGGTATGACTGTCATTCGAAATGAAAATGATGAGTTGATTTTGACTCAACAAATTATCGAATATCAGATGTGTATTGAGTATTTGGGATGCAACCAGATTGCAGTAGATCTAGCGGATCAAGAAAATACCGCTTTTGCATGCCCTTTCAGAGTGTTTGCCTATCACAGGATATCATTTGGATTATGTAACGTCCCCATAACTTTTCAAAGGTGCATGATTCCTATATTTTATGATATGATTGAATCTTCTATTGAGGTATCTATGAATGACTTTTCTGTTTTTGGAAGTGGTTTTTTGTAAATGCATTTCTCACCTTAGTGTTGTTTTGGAGAGATGTGCTGAAACAAACCATATTTTGAATTAGAATAATACCATTAATGGTAATTGAAGGAATTGTTTTGGGGCATAAAATCTCACGAAAAGGCATTAAGGTTGATAATGCTAAAATTGAGGTTATCGAAAAAATTTCCACCTTCAATTAATTTTAAAGGAGTGAGAAGTTTCCTAGGATATGCCGATTTTTACAAAAGGTTTCTAAAGGGCTTCTCTAAAATTACAAATCCTTTTTGCAATCTCCTACTAAAGGAAAATGATTTTGCTTTTGATGATAAGTGTTTTAAATATTTTTTGTCATTAAAGAGAAGTTAGTAATTGCACTCGTGATCTTCGCTCTAAATTAGGAATTTCCCCTTGAGTTAATGTGTGACGCAAGCAATTACACGGTAGGATCAGGTCTTGGTCAACGCCACGAGAAATGTTCCCATGCTATTTACTATGCTAATAAGGTTTTAAATGAAAACCGGGTAAATCATACCAACATCGAAAAAGAATTACTAGCTATAGTATTTGCTTTGGAAAATTTCCAAGCATATCTAATTGGTTTGAAAGTTGTTATTTTTACATATCATGCAACACTGAAATACCTTTTAAATAAAGGAGATTCTAAGTTGAGGCTACTTCGATGGATTTTGTTGTTACAAAAGTTGACTTAGAAATAAAAGATAAGAAAGGTGTTGAAAATGTGGTAGTTGGTCACTTGTCCATGTTGGAGAATAAGACAATTACTCTGAAAGAAAATAATATCACCGAAGAGTTTCCGGATGAACACTTGATGGCTATTCAGAACAACCTTGGTTTGTTGATATGGCCAATTATAAAGCCACAAAAAGTGTTATGAAAGAATACACCCGACAATAAAAGAGACAATCTCTGGGAGTATAAGACAACATTTAAGACTCATTTGTGATTGTCCCCATATAAATTGGTTTATGGTTAGGCTTGTCACTTACCTGTCGAGTTGGAAAATAGAACAGATTATTGTAGACAAGCATTTTCGACTCCATGAAATGAAGATTAAAATGATATATTTTCGACTAAAAAAAGAGGGGAAGACGTTTTAGAAATCAATTTTGACCAAGCAAGTGAATATATGTTTTCTGACGTTTTCGGTAGATGAGGAAGGCATATTTTTGACAAGATTAATTAGCAATGTCATTTTCGACATTTCGACAGCATTAGTTTCATTTTCGATAACTTTGAAGAGATGCGTCGTTTTGACGAAGGAGAAAACATTCAAATTGCAAAAGTTGGCATGTTTGGCAGAAGGACGTGTGGAAGCGTTTGGTGGAAAGATAACATGCTGAAGGCCAAGTGGTGTATTTGTAGAATTTGTTTGTTAGTTGATATTTATTTTATTCATGTATAAATAGAATAGTTTCTTGTCAAAATGGTGTGAAAAAATCTTGTACAAACTTCCTGTAAAATACTCAAAGTACCCGTGTGTGAGAAAAGAGTCTTGTTCTGGAAAATGTACGTGTGCAACACCAATTTACTTTATCCAATTTAATAAAATTCTAAGTTATTTGCCATTCATTTACATTTGCAAGTCATTTTACTCGTTCTTCGCCATTTACTTTCTGCATTGTCCAATTTTCTATACCTTCAAGTTTCCTTTAAGAATTTTACTTTGCAATTTACCTTATGCATTGACAGAATCTATTTTCTTTAAGTTTTCGCCAAGAATTTTACTCTTGTACTTAACCATAAGAATCATATATAAAAAACGTAATAAAAGTGAAATCACAAAGAGTATTAAAGTTATATTTTTCGACAAACTTTGCGCTTATATCCTAGGATTTGTATGGTTGATCCTGCAAGTAAACCAATTTAGTGTTAATTGGTAAATCAGAGGTTGTTCGCCAAAATCAACTGCGAACAAATTAGCACGCCCAGTGGGACCTTAGTGCGAAATTAAGAAAATATTGTAATCACTCTGAATAAAAAAAGGGTATACTTCATTGTATGATTCTAAGAAGCGGTAAATCAGCTGTAACTGACGTAGAAGACCTAAGAGAACAAGAGTGAGAAGAATGGTGAATCCGCCAAATAGTCAAAACGAAAACACTACGATGATTAACCCTACTCCTTCAACAGGAGGAAATACGGGGTCAATCTCTGTATCATAGGACATACCTTCGTCATCAGGGTCAACGCCAGCATTTGCAGCATCTCAAAATGTGCCCAGTTTCTCCACCACGAGCCACCAAATTCCCATAGGGGCACCTCCTCCTATAGGGAGTGTTCATAGGCCTTTTGTGACGAGTTTTACAATACTTCCATATGGTAGGGAACAACCTTATGGAATGCCAACTACAAAGATGGCAAGTCTACAAAATGCATCATCACTATATTCTGATTCTTTGGTCAATAGGTCTTCACCATTGCAAGGATCAGGATCTGGTGGAAACTTGGGGAGATTAAATTAGCCCGCACCAGGATTCCAAACTTATATGTCAGCAATTACAGATAATTCTGTGTAGATAATTAGACAACAAATGGACAAAAGCAATCACGACATGGTCCAAATGTTGACACAACAGATGGGAACAATGTTCAATTCCCTAATACAGAAGACCACCCAAACAAACCAATTACTGGCACAACAAATGACACGCATTGTTGATTTCTTTGGTGTTCCTCAGACTCGACAACTAGAACAAATAGTTCAGAACCCTAGGTTAGGTGTCGAAAAAGAACCAACAATAAATCAAAGACCTGTAGACATTCCCCAGGCGAACCTTAGAAACCAGGAGGAAATAGTCGAACAACCTCGTGTAGAAATCCCTGTCCAGTAAGAACCAAAGAGGATATTAGTCCAGAGGGGTTAAGATGCAAATAATATAGTGCAGCAGATGCGTTATAATAATTTTCCCACCGAAAATAACTTAGCAGCCATGGTCGAAAGGATAATGGCACAGAATGGGGTGAATGTAGGATTACAAAGACCAAGTTATATATCTCCATTATCAGAATATATCCTAGAACAGGAATTACCCATAAGATGGAAAGTTCCTAAGTTCACCAAATTCTCAGGGGACACTAGAAAATCCACCATAGAACACGTTGCACGTTACCTGATCGAAGCAGGGGAAATATCCCACAATGAGAACTTGAGAACAAAATATTTTCCAAGTTCTTTGACGAAAAATGTGTTTACTTGGTTCACATCCTTACCTGCAGTTTCAGTATATACATGGACTCAATTAGAAAGGTTATTCCATGAACAATTCTATATAGGACAAACCAAAATAAGCCTAAAAGAGTTGGCCAGTGTTAAAAGGAAATTCTCTGAACCAATAGATGATTACCTGAACAGATTTAGATTACTAAAGGCAAGGTGTTTCACCCAGGTACCTGAACATGAGTTAGTCGAAATGGTCGCAGGGGGTTAGATTATTCTATAAGAAAGAAACTAGACACCCAATATTTAAGAGATATGGCACAACTAGCAGATAGAGTGAGACAAGTCGAAAGACTAAAAGCTGAGAAATTTAAAGCAAATAAAAATAAGAAAGAAAGAGTGGCTTATGTGGGAGTCTGCCAAGACAACGAAAGTAATGTAGACGAATTAGTTAGTTTTGACGAACAGGAAATTGACTTAGCAGAATTAAAACAAGGTCCACCATATTCATGTAAAGGATTGGTTCCATCGAACAAAAATAATTCAGTCGAACTTGAAAAGAATGAAAAGTTTCCTAAAAGAACTTATACATTCGACGTCACCAAGTGTGATGAAATCTTCGGCTTGCTAGTTAAAGATGGCCAAATGATAGTACCACTAGGCACAAAAGTGCCTCCTATGGAACAACAAAAAAAGAGAGGTTTTTGTAAGTACCACGACTTTCTAGGTCATAAAACATCTCAATGTTTCCTTTTCAAGGATCTCGTGCAGAATGCTATTCGCGACGGAAGGCTGAAGTTCGGTGACAAGCAGAAACAACAGATGAAAATTGATTCAAAAACTATGTGTAAACACCCCAAATTTGCCCTCACACATTCACACCATGGCTTGTGATCATTCTCATATGCATAAATACAATCATATCATCCCACATCTCATTTTTGATTCACTGCATAGTTTCTAAGGCATCTGCACCTAGGGTTTGTGATCTGAGCAACCTCAGGGCATCTTGAGCCACTCCAAAGGCCACCAATCATTTCAAAGTGGTCCATGTGTGTTCTTATATCATATTCCATCTCCTCAAAGTCAAAAATGCAAAGGAATCACAAGAACTAGGGTTTGAGTGGATGCAGAGCCAGGTTGAACTGCACAGTTGACTGAAAATTAGGGTTTTGGTTTCAGAGGCCATAACTCCAAATTTTTTGGTCATTATTGTTTCCATTGATCTCTATATGGTATAGGGAGTATGCATATCAATTTTCATGAAGGAATTCCATGGGGAAGTCATCTGATCAAGAGTTGACTTTTCAGACAAGTCAGTGCAAAATCAGGGCATCTGAGGCCCCCAATGACCCAACCAATGGGTGATCTTCATCATTTTGAGTGTATATGATCTTTATTTGATCATGGAAGAAGGTTGAAGTTCATGGAAATCAAGAATTTAGGGTTTTTGCAAAGTTGACTTTTTAGGGCATGGTTGACTTTTCAAGAATGCATCATTTTAGGTCATCTTTCAAGCTTTGATTATTGATCCAAAAATGCTTCAAATGGAAAAACTTTGGTCATGAAAGTTGTAGATCTCATCTTTCCCTTTTCAAAAAGTACAAGAACATGATCAAACTCTTCTTGGATCAAAAGTTATGGTGTGACAAAGTTGGCTAAAATCATTAATTTTCAAGGCATGCTTCAAATGGGAATTTTGCAAAACCATGAACCAAAGCCAAATGTGACTTCTAATTCACTTCAAACCAGTATGCAAACATCCAATATGTCCTAAAAGTCAGAATTGGACCAAGGTTTCACATGTTTATGGTTTGTGTAATGAGAGATTTTCATGAAAAGGCAAAAAGTAACCAAGTTGCAAAACACTCATCACATCTCACCAACTTGCAGCATTGGCCCTTGAACCAAGCTAGCCCTCTCACCTCATCTTGCTGCACCAGAGCCATGCCTTGTACTTGCCTAGACCTTGAGCCATGCCTCACTTACACAAAAGGTGGACTTTATGCAAAAGCAAACTTACCTATCACAGCAGGCCATGTCACATCCTCTGGCCACTTGGATTAAAATATACTATCCATTTGCAAACCATTTCATACACTAAGCAAGCCTGAAACACTACACACCATCACATTCACAAAAACACACCACATTGCATTTGTCTTCGAATCTGCCTCCACAGTTTGCAAACACTCAAACCATTTTCTCCATTCAACTCACCATGTATCATTGAGTAGAAACCACCAAGAACACAAGCCTGAAACAACCAGAACATCCCACTGCCATTCCTCACCTCATTTTGCAGTTCCTTTCGAATCTCCCTCCCTAGCTCACAAACAGCCAAACAAACCTTGCAGACCTTCTCCACATATCATTTGGACCTCAAACAACCATTCACAATGACCTGAAAGTGCCTGAAACACCATAGCCATTTCTGACTGAGTTTGAAGCAGGAGCTTTCGAAACTCATTATCCAGCCAACACAAACTCTTCTTGAGCATTCAAACATCATCTGGGGATCAAGTGGAGTGGATTGCACAAGGAGAAGTGGCCAGAAAGTCATCAAAGTGAAAGCTTCGAATCTCAGGTAGCTTGAAATTTATTTTTCCAGAAATCACTTTGCATGTTATAAACTTGTTCTATGTGCTTCACTGATCATCCTGATGTCATTGGTTTCGAAAATGGCTTTGATTTGAGTATTTAATTTGCTTCTGAAACCTGCGTGCCCTAGAATTTGTTCTGTTCGATTCATGGTTTTGAGGAAGAAGAAATTTGTTTGGACTTAGGGTTTTAGTTCAGGGGATCATGGGGATCATTTTGGTGTGTTTAGTTTTCATTTTCGTTACGATTTGAGGGGTTTGGGAAGTTTTCAGGTGAGTTGCTCGCCGGAGAAGACGACCGGAAGTCTTCTCCGGCAGCCTGAGAGTAATTAGGGCTAAACGTCATTAATTAGCAAACTTCAAACCTGGGCCCTTGGATGTTGCTTCCCGCGCGCTAGTGAATGGTCAGGATCAAGTCATTATGCCCTAATCCATTTAATTTGTGTTTAATTAATTCATAATTTTAATTTGGCCAGATTTGAATCTGGGCCCTTGGATCTGGCGCGCAGTCAACCAGACCAAGCCCAGATCAAATCCTGGCCCTCCTTTCTGTTTACTTTTCATTTTATTTGTTTTTAATTCATTTTATTTCAATTAACTTGTACATTTATTTTAAAATAGTAAAAAATTCTTAAAAATTATGAAACTTTTTCCTTAAAGTTTTATTAATTTTTATGACACAAAAATATTTTTTATTTTATTTTTATCATTAAAAAAGTATTTTTAAATATTTAAAAGATTATTTTTAATTGATTAATGGAAATTAATTAATTAAAAATACTTTTAGGTATTTAAAAATTACAAAAAAAATTCATGAAATGTTCTAAGACATTTAGAAACATTGTCCAACCTTCAAACCAAATTTATTTTTTGATCTTGATGCATTTTAAGAATTTTTCATTGAATTAAATCATTTTTTATGCATTAATTTGATCCTAAGTTCAAAAATTCATTTCTGCCTATTGGAGAAGAGTTGGACATTGATTCTTTTTGCTTTGTTTTGTGTTTAGCATGTAGTTTCTAAGATAAAATGGCCATGATTTGATCTTGCATTTTCCAATTGTTTGGCATTTCTTTTGTTAAGAACCCTAAAAAACCCTAATAACTTGTAAAATTCATAACTTGAGTTTGGTTGAGGGTTGAGAGTTCCCCTTTGGACCTTGGTTTAGTATAGGTTTAGGGTTTCTTTGGGTAGCATTTTCCATTTTTTTTATTTTAGGGTTTGCTTCTGTTTTTTTGGGTTTTGTTTGATGTTTGATCCATAAACCCTAATTTGGGCTTTCATTTGCATCCTTCTTGCATTCTCTTGCATAACATGACTTGTCTTTGCATTTTATGCATTCTTATGATTCATTTGACATCTTAAGACATGTAGGAAGCATGTTTGATCATTGCATCTCATATTTTCTATGCCATTTGCTTTGTATGCTTCATAACTTTCCATGCTTGTTCATGCTCCTTAGCTTGCATCATTTGCATCCATGATCTTGCATGAACATCCCCATGCCTTGCCTCATGTTTGCAGCACCTCATAACATCATAATCATCATCAACATGCTTCTGTTTTTGCTTAGCCTCATGCCATTTCATCTCATCTTGCATTGCATTGCATTTCTTCCTAACATTTCAGGTGGTAAGTAAACTTGAGAAGTGAATTTGCCTTCACTTCTCATAACTTTTCTTCTCATATCTCTAGCATACATTGCTGCATTCCTATATGTGTTTGAGATTGAGCTTGCTCATTCTTGTTCTTCCCACTTTCTTTCTTAAAGTGACTTGACTTCTTGAATGAAGCAAGTCACTTTGCTTCTCTTGATCCTTTCATCTGCTTCCTGGTGGTTCCATTGAAGATTGTTCTTGTAAACCTCACAAACCTTAGGAACAACCAAGCATGACAATGATTAGGGTTTTGATTAGTCTCCCCTTTTAGTTTTACCTTTGTGTCTCTTTTGAGTCATCTCTTCTTATCTCATAATCAGGGACTAAACCCTAAAGGCTTTAAGGTTTTGTGATTAAGCTTATGCCTGCATCCTTCTATTAGGATGGAGTGTATAACTTTAATCCTAAGTGTTAAACCCTTAATGTGTTTACATCTCTTAATCAATTCATCTAATAATCACCAAGGCATCATACTTGTAACTTGGGCCTTGCATTAGGGTTCTAATTCTTCCTTAAGTGGTTAAGAAGGACTAACCCTAGTGTTAATGGACAAGTCCCCCTCAAGTTGTCTTACAAATCATAAAAAAACACTTCATCATCATACCATTAAATAAAATTCACTTAATCAAAGGCTTGTTTTGTCATGAGTTTAATCCCTAATCATGGATTAAGTTGAGGAGCTTTCCTCAGCTTAAACATTCTCATCTATCATCCTTCTATTAGGATGGTGTAATGAGTCTGTTTAATCCCTGATTACGGATTAACCTCATTACTCAACACTAAACAAAAACCACAAAAACATCTAAATAATCACAAGTAGGTTAATGACCTTAACCCTACATCAAAGGTGATTAAGTGTGAGAATCTGACTTCACACTTAAGGTATTCTCATTACCCCTAATCAGAGGGAAGATGTGATGAGTTTACTAAATCCATTGGTTTAGGCTTAAGCTCATTAACTTATGACAAACTTCAAAAAGCAATAAAAGACTGAAAACTCAAAAAACAAACAATAATCGTCTCCTCCGGGATTCTTTTCTCATCACCTTCACTCACAAACGAGAACTCGCTTCTTCCGTCTAATGCAAGACAGTTTGCATCTGTGCCAGACAGATCATACACTTGAGCATAGGCAAGCAAGCAGTTCATCAAGTCAATTCATCTTTCAGTCTCTTTGGGTCGAACTACGGTGTTCTGACTTCCTCATTGCACGAGAGGATACGTAGGCATAACTTAACAGTTATCGAACAAAAGTCTCTGTATATTCCCCCTCTTTCTAGCTTTATTCTTTAGCCTCATGATCTTGAGCATTTCACTCTGTTCTTACACTGACACTTTCATACTTCACATCACTTATACACTTTACACTGACACCTGTACATCTTCTCCAGCTATTGTATACACAGATTGCACTGACACTACCCCTTTAAAACACAAATCTTTTAAGCGTGGATCCCGTCGAGTACGACGGACAACCTGGGTGCTAATACCTTCCCAGGTTGTAACCAACCCCCTTTCTCAGTCTCTCTGGTTCGCAAACCGTCTTATCCATCTTTTTCTAGGTCTATGCAGCATTGCCTTTCCTCCGGGATAAAAATGCCTAGCTGGCGACTCTTTTCATCTCCAGTGAGTTCACGGCTGTGTGTTCTCATTGTTCCCTCTCGCCGACCGTTCGCGTCTGTACCTTTATCTGACCTGGTGTCACTTATCGGGAGAGACACTATGCATAATGTCGAAATCCACTATGTTGAGCCATCCATCATAAACATGGTGGAAGTCGAAGAGGGTTCTGAATACAGTTTTGAGATGGTGGAAGCCACTGAAGGTTTCGACAACAACATCAACATGGTGGGGATTGCTGATAGTCTTACAATCCATGACGAAGTCACTAAAGGGCAGAATGTTGAACACCTTATACAAGGAGATTCAACTGGCTGCACTAACAATGAGGCTACTGAGGGCCTAAATGACAAAAAAAATGTTGAAGTCACTGAGGATTCCGGCGAAACCAAAAATGGCGAAATCACTGAAGATTCCGTCTCGAAAAACATGAAGGCTGCTGAAGGCCTCAAAAACTCAAGCAAGGTTGAAGCCACTGAAGGTTACCACAAAGCAAGCAACGACGAAGTCACTGAGGATTCTGTCGAATAGAGAATGAAGGCTACTGAGAGCCTCAAGATAACAGAAAATCAAGTAGATACTGATAATCTGATCAACACTGAAAGGGAGGCCACTGAAGGCAACAGTGTCAAAAAGATGGTTACTGGAGACCTCACTATCAACACTGAGTTTGATAAGGATGCTACCAAGATGAAGGAAAGGATTGTTGAAGGTCTTGAGAAGCCAGTCACGTATGGAATCTTATGTAGAACTATGGAAGATCCCAGAGGAAAGTCAGTCGAAGACTACTGCCAAGATGTCAGTGGAGACTTATCCCCAAATAAAGAGCATGATTCAACAAAGGAGATAGGTGAAACTGAGCAAGCGCTTATTGAAAAGATGAACAAATTAATTATTGGCGTTGGAAAAACGGCCAGTATCAACATGGTGGAAACATCCCGGAAAAATCAAGCACAGACTCCTGAAGAACACCGTCGAGAGGAATACCAGAGGTTGGCATATCCAAAAGAAGATGAAAGCTTGATTGAGTTCATCGAAAAGTTCCAAAGAAAAAAGGCTGAAATGATGTTGTTCCCACGTTGCAGCGCTATCTTTGACAGGAAGTAAGCGAACAATCTAGAGGTGGTAGAGAAGTCCAAGAGGAAAGGAAACTAGGGGGCAATCCCATCTACCAAAATAGAGAGATACGATCTAAGAAGGAATGCATACCATCAGCAGAAAGTTAGAGGTCGGAATTATAAATCATACAAACCAACAAACAAAGTTGCTGACGATAGATGGGTGCAACCAATTAGGGACGCTCAGGGACGAAAAGACTGGAGAAGCTTCGACGTACAAAGAGGCCCTTTGGTAGCAAAAAGAAATGAAATCGAAAAGCACAAACCCAGAACTTATCCTTCTGAAAACTATAAGGGTAAGAATCCCATGACGAAGTCCCAGTGGAGAAGGCTCCAAAGGCAGAAGAGAGCAAAGAAAGAGGATGCAAAAAGAAGCATGCTCGAAAAAGATGTCGTCAAGAAAAATGAAGTTGCGTCTAGCAACAACATCCAAGGGATGGACATAAAAGAATCATCCCACAACAATAACCCAGGCAACAAGGTCGAACAAATAAAACCTAAATAAAAAGCCCAAGAGGATGAAGATATGACTGATGATTTCCAATCCGACTCAGAGGCATCCTTCGACGTCGTCTGCAACGTGGTATCAGTCCTGCCCAGAGACTATGACAGGGTAATGGAGGTCGAAGACAAAGACGATAATATAGAAGAAGAAAAAATGGCACATAGACCTTTTTCTATTATATAATGAACAACGATTGCATGGAAGAACAAAATGAGTTCTTCGAAAGGCCAGATAACTTAATAAAAGGGCGCTTGAAGCCTTTGTTCATAAAAGGGAAGGTTGAGAATGTTGGAGTAAACAAGATAGTGATAGATGGGGGAGCAGCAGTTAATCTGATGCCTCATTTTATGTTAAAGAAAATTGGTAAGGATGATTCCGACGCCAAACCTCATAATATGGTTTTACCAAATTATGAAGGAAAGATAGGAACCACCATGGGTGTAATCCAGGTGGATTTAACTGTCGGAACAATAACAAGACCGACGATGTTCATGGTGATTGCTTCAAAAACAAACTATAATTTGCTTCTTGGAAGGGAATGGATACATGGTGTGGGAGTTGTACCCTCATCAATGAACCAACGAACAACTATTTGGCGAGCAGATGGCATAGTCGAGAACATCGAAGCGGACCAGAGTTACTTTATATCTGAAGTGAACAACATGGACCGACTAAGTTTTGACAAGAACTTGGCCCACATACCCGCCATGTAGCCCAGCAGATTTCGACCTCAAAGAAACTGATAACGCCTACTGCTTGATGTATCTCCATCCAACATATGGTTTTCAGTGGGATAAAGAAGTGTTCAATGAGTCGAATTTTATATGGAGACTACCCATAGAGAACCAACTGGTTTGGGAAGCGAATTCGACGACAATGACTGAAGTATCAGCGCTCGAAAGAATTATGGCTTACATAGCCAAAAACAAATTAAAAGCGACACTTGAAGCCGAAGTAAAATATATGGTTGTCAAAGCTAACCAAGAAGATTCCAACAATCAATGTCCTCAGAGAGACATTGAATAAGATTGTGAAAACGTTTGGATGGACGAACGGTGACATCAAAAGCTCGACGCTATTTATGACGATGAACCTTTAAGGTTCGAAAAAGATCCAGTGTCAACCAGCATGAAAATGATAGCACAAGATCCATTAGAAGAAATAGATCTAGGATTGGGGAGGAAAAGAGGCCAACTTACATAAGTGCCAAGATGGACCCACGGTTCAAAATCAGAATGGTCCAGTTGCTACATGAATACAAAGATTGTTTTGCATGGGACTACGACGAAATGCCTGTTTTAGATAGAAGCTTGGTCGAATTAAAGATGCCCATAATGGAAGGAAAGAAGCCAGTAAAGCAGGCTCCAAGACGCTTCGTGCCAGAAATTCTGTCGAAGATAAAAGAAGAGGTCGAAAGGCTTCTGAAATGAAAATTCATCTACACAGCCAGGTATGTCAATTGGATTGCAAACATAGTTCCTGTAATTAAGAAAAATGGCAATTTAAAGGTATGCATTGATTTTCGAGACTTAAACTCAGCCACCCCAAAAGATGAATACCCTATGCCATTAGCAGAAATGCTTATAGATTCGGCAGCAGGCCATGAGTACTTAAGCATGTTACATGGATACTCTGGTTATAATCAAATTTTTATTGTTGAAGAAGATGTTCCTAAGACAGCATTTTGTTGTCCCGGGGTAATAGGAACTTACGAATGGGTAGTAATTCCTTTCGGTCTTAAAAATGTTGTAGCGACTTATCAACGTGATATGAATTCTATTTACCATGATTACATTGAAACTTTCATGTAAATTTACATTGATGATATTATGATTCTGTCTGTTTCAGGAAAAAAATCATATAGAGCACCTTCGACAATCCTTTGAAAGGATGAGGAAGTTCGGTCTGAAAATGAATCCCCTAAAATGTGCTTTCGGTGTGCAGGCGGGTGATTTCTTAGGCTTTGTAGTCCATAAGAAGGGGGTCGAAATAAATGAAAACAAAGCCAAGGCTATAATGGAGGCGAAAGCGCCATTAATAAAGAAGGAACTACAGTCCCTGCTGGGGAAAATCAACTTTCTCAGAAGATTCATCTCCAACCTTAGTGGGAAGACGCATGCCTTTTCACCTCTACTTTGACTGAAGAAGGGAGACTTCACATGAGGGAAAGAACAACAAGTTGCATTCGGCAAAATCAAAGAATACATGTCAAGTCCTCCAATTCTAATGTCCCCTTGTAGAAATGATTAGCTTTTAGGGATTTGAAATGTCAAGTCTTGGAAATGATAAAAATGATAAAGGCAACGTGGCATCGAAAATATTCATCGACAACAAATGATCTTTCTCCAAGGATTAGTCGAAAACTCTTTGTTAGGGGAAATTTGTAGACAAGGATTTTCGATGCCATAAAATGAAGATTAAAATGATATATTTTCGACTAAAAAAAAGAGGGGAAGACGTTTTAGAAATCAATTTTGACCAAGCAAGTGAAGATATGTTTTCTGACGTTTTCGGTAGATGAAGAAGGCATATTTTTGACAAGATTAATCAACAATGTCATTTTCGACAGCATTAGTTTCATTTTCGACAACTTTGAAGAGATGCGTCATTTCGACGCAGGAGAAAACATTCAAATTGCAAAAGTTGGCACGTTTGGCAGAAGGACGTGTGGAAGCGTTTGGTGGAAAGATAACATGCTGAAGGCCAAGTGGCATATTTGTAGAATTTGTCCGTTAGTTTACAGTTATTTTATTCATATAAAAAATGGAATAGTTTCTTGTCAAAATGGTGTGAAACAATCTTGTACAAACTTCCTGTAAAATACTCAAAGTACCCATGTGTGAGAAAAGAGTCTTGTTCTGGAAAATGTACGTGTGCAACACCAATTTACTTTATCCAATTTAATAAAATTCTAAGTTATTTGCCATTCATTTACATTTGCAAGTCATTTTACTCGTTCTTCGCCATTTACTTTCTGCATTGTCCAATTTTTTATACCTTCAAGATTCCTTTAAGAATTTTACTTTGCAATTTACCTTATGTATTGACATAATCTATTTTCTTTAAGTTTTCGCCAAGAATTTTACTCTTGTACTTAACCATAAGAATCATATATAAAAAACCTAATAAAAGTGAAATCACAAAGAGTATTAGTTATATTTTTCGACAAACTTTGCGCTTATGTCCTAGGATTTGTATGGTTGATCCTGCAAGTAACCCAATATAGTGTTAATTGGAAAACCAGAGGTTGTTCGCCAAAATCAACTACAAACAATTGTGCAATTAAGTTCTTAAACTGCAACAAAAAATAAGTTAGAAGAAAGAGATTGTTGAATATGGATGAAATATAAGATATATTACTTAGAGCTTATGAAAATGTTGTGATCTATAAGGAGAGAACCAATAGTTATCATGATGAGAACCTGGTGAGAAGTGAATTTCAAATAAGATAGAAAGTTTTGTTGTACAATTCTTGAGTGAGGTTGTTTCAAGGTAATTTGGAGTTTAGATGGTCTATTCCCTTTATTGTTAATAAAGTGTCTGTCAATGGTTATATAGAAATATAAGCTACTAAATATTATCATACTTTTATTGTGAATGACCAAAGAATAAATATTTATATAGGAGGTGAGGTACCAACTGAGAAGGTGTCTTTGTTACTCACGGAGCCTTAGATGGAAATTCAAGTTAATGACTTTAAAGAAGCGCTTAATTGGAGGCAACCCATCAGAATTTTTTATTTATTTTTAGTCACAATTTCAATTTCATGTTATTTAGTTTAATAATGTTTTATTTTGTAGTATGTTGCTATATTATGGGTTGTGAGGAAAGGAGAAAAAGAATGGAAGGAAAACAAAGAGATCATGCAAAAATTGGAGAAAAGAATAGTTATTGACGGGAATTCTCGCGATCGCGATGGTTCCATCATGGAAGTGTTACTTCCACATCGTGATCGCTGTGAATCCCATTGTTGTCACGATGGAGATGTTGTAAAGACATGTTAGGTTTTTTACCATTGTAAATGACTGTTATGCATTAATAACCAAACTACCAAGTGTAATAGTATGTATCAAAGTAATAAAATAAAATTCGTCTCTATGGGGATTACAAATTTTAAACAAGGCGAACAATGTGAAATTTAAACGTAACAAAAAAAGGGGGTTATGGAAATTGGTTATTTGCATGAAATAAGACAAATTTGATTTGGTAAGGATACAATAATTTAGGCGATTTGATCTTTTCATTAGAATCCCATATTCCTATTTTATTGATGAAATATGCATTAAAAGACATGTAGAGACGTGAGAGTTCCATGACATATTAACCTACCACTGCATACAATCCCTTGGTAGGCAACTTACTAATATAAAAATTAGTTCCCCGATCACTCAGGCTAATTCTAATGTCAAACTAGGCACTGAAACACGTTAATCCCTAAGTCAAAAAACCTAGTTATATTATCCCTAGTTAATTAGAGAAGCCAACATTTACCGTAGTTTTGATAAGAAGCCAAACATTTTTATCCCGAAGGAAAAATAATGGTAATGTCGCATAAACCAGGGAAAGAAAGGAAAGGACAAGGTCTTGCGAACCAAAGAACTAAGTTCGGGAGTCGGTTACGACCTGAGAAGGTATTAGCACCCAGATCGTCTGTTGTACCCGACGGGATCCAAGCTTGCAAATAAAATGTTTCAAAGGGTAAAAGAATGAAGTTGTTGCAAAAGAAAAGGAACTAGATCTGGAGAAAAGAAAAGAAAGGGGGAGAATGTATGGAAAATAAAAGAGTGCTCGAATGGGCCCTACCCCACTGCCTACGTACCTCATCAGGAAATGAGGATCAAAGTCGACGTAGTTCCCCTAACTAGGGAAGAAACTTGTTTGTGTTTTAAAGCTTGAACTGCTTATGTCAATACTCAGGTGTTGCAAGCTCGTCTGGAACGAGTGTGTTACCATCTTGCAAAAAGACAAGTAGGAGCAAGTTCTTACATTGAGAGTGAATGATATGAGAAAAGAATTCTCGAAGGAGAGATGGTTATTGTTTGTTTGTGGCTTTTAGAAGCTTTTATTGAATTTGGCACAAGAAAGTGAATTCAAGTCCTTTTCCATGGAATGTGTACTTATTACATCATTCCAAGATGGAATGAGGAACAAGCTAACCTAAGTAAGGAGAAGATCCCTGAGACTTGGTTCCGAATATTAGGGCCTAAGCACACTAACTCATTGAATTTATTAAGTGTGTTTTGTGATTTGAAGTGAATAAGTGTATTTTTAGATTTTCTTTGTGAAGGTGATCTCATTATTAGACTTGTACATCATGCTAGACAAGTTTGCACTATCCCAATATGGGATAAATACAAATGTCCCATGGAATAAGTCCATACACACAAGATTAACTCAACCATTATTAAGTGTTTTTTGCTTTTGTTTGAAGATGAGAAAGAGAGAGCACCAAAAGGATCTCAAAGGTAAAAGACTAATGGGGGGTGAAATTCTGTGATCAGGTATGAGATGTCCTATGAGATGTCCCAACACTTGACAGATTTAACCAAAACTTAAAGTGCAAGAAAATTAAACAACACAGTAGTTTGTTAACCCAGTTCAGTGTATAACCACACTTACATCTGGAGGCTACCAAGCCAGGAGGAAATCCACTATAAGTAATATTAATTCTAGACTTAAACAACCCAGTTTAATCTTTCACTTAATATCTACCCAATGCAATTTCTACCTAAGACACAACTTAGATATGAGTACCAACTCACTCCCCCTCAATCACACAGTGATCTTGTTTACAAGTTTAATAAAATTGAAGACATTCTTCAAACAAAACAGCTTGATCTTACTTCACAGTTTCAATCAAGTCACAAATGCACTTATGCTTAAAAGCTCATCAAGTGGTACAATCAAAAACAACCTGCTATTAAACAATAAACACACTATTTGGTCTTCTGGAATTCGTACTCAATTCTGTGAATTTCTGTTGATTAAATAGGTGTTTGTAATTTGGGCTTTCTGTAGGTTAATCCAACAGCTTCCACCTATAATTAGGGTTTGTTACTTCCTAGATTCTAGGTGATTTAGTTCTTCTGATTAATCTGAAACCTCATAATAAAACTTCCTACAGATGCGCCTTGTTCTGTTTTTATCCATCCATAATTAATTCCAGATAACTCTCCTTAAATATCTCAGATCAGTTAGTCATTAATTAATTCTGGTAGCAGGTTTGAGATGTCTCAACATCTGTTGGGACATCCTGAAAAACTGAACTTAAGTCATTTACACAATGTCCCAACATCTGGTGTGACATCTTGAATTAAGTTCTTATACTCTGTTTGATAATGTCCCAACATCTGATAGGACATTCTGAACTGAATTCAATATTTCTTGTTGGTCAAAAATTCTGCCAATTCTAAACATCTACAAACTCCCCCTTTGGCTAATTTTTGGCTAACATCTTTTCTGGTTATCAGAGTGCAGCAGAAGTTCTTTCTATCAGAGTGTAGCTTTCCTTTTTTGTTAAGTCATGAGTGAGTTCACTCCCCCTCAAACATACATGTATTCAGATTTGTTGCAACAGAAATTTTTATTAAAAACACCCTGATTCAGTTCAGACACAAACAGATTTTTTTTCCATTCATAATCAAACAACATTACACATTGTTGTTGTTGTTGTTGTTCTCCCCCTTGTTAGACACAAATTTAGGGCCAAAGTCATTAATTCTAAATTACAATGCAGCTGTCATACATTTTTCCTCACATACAATGATCACTCAGATTCATCACATTCAGTTTCTTCATCTTCCTCAGTTTCTTCATCAGAAGCAGCTTTCTGATCACCTTCACTCTCCAGCCTTTGGATAATTTCCTCAAGCTTCTGTTTCCTAGCTTCAAGTTCTTTACATGTGCTCTTCAGTTCAGCAATCAATGCAGCCTTGGAGATTGGAGTCTTTGCATTTGAAGGACCTGCAGATGTCCCAGAGGGTGCTTCAACATCTGCTGCATGATGACTCAGGAACAGTTTGTAGTGAAAGGCCAGAGGGCTTTCTCTTTTGCAGACTGTGTCCTTCTCAGTGAGGATTCCAGGGTACTGACTCAGCACTATTCCACACAGCAAGGAAGGGAAAGCTATTGGCAGCTTTGTTGCAGATGAGCTAGCATGTTTCAAGGTCTGATCAAAGATGTAGGCACCATAATCCAGCTTAGTTTGGGTGCCCACTGCATAAATGAACCTGCCCAGGCCAGTGGATATTGATGATGTATGATTGGTAGGTACCCAATTTGCTGTACCAATCCTGTTCAGCATGGCATATTTTCTTGTCAGCATGCTCACTGAGAGCTTTCCTTTAACTGGCCAAGCCTTGACCTGGTTTGCAGTGATAACCTTGCAGACTTGGTTATCAGTCTTCCCTAGCTCATTTGGTCCATCAGATTCTCTTCCAAGGAATTGGTTGATGATCTGAGGAGAGAACTCTACACACCTGCCTCTAACAAAGACTTTTCTAAATTCAGCAGACTTACCATTGGCACAATCTTCCTGAAGATTGACTATGAATTCTTTGACAAGTAGCTCATAGCAGGGAGAGAGGTTGGAGACTGTTTTGAAGAGACCAGCAGCAGATATGAGATCAATTAATTCAGTGCACTCAAGTGCATTACTGCTCAGCTCTCTTTCAAGTGCTACCCTTCTTTGGTACACAAACTTCCATCTGTTTACACTTGAAACATGATGAAATGAGATGTTGTCCAAGGGAGCTTCTGGAACAGCAGTTGATGCCCTAGAGGGTGCTGGTTTCTTCTTTGGAGGATATGTTGGGACATCTGCTTCAACATCTGAGTCTGATGGAGTGACAGCTTTCCTCTTTTGTGTTTGGACTTTGCTCCATTGTTTTGTAGGACCAAAGACAGTTTTGGCTTTGTCTTTCTTTGGGGTAGCTTGTTTCTTCTCAGGAATTGCATGTCCTGCTTGCATCTTTTCTTTCCTAGTCCTGAGCCTTTTGGCTATACTAGGCTTTACAGAGGCAATGATTTCTTTATCAGAATCATGCTCTAGGTTCACCACAGGAGGAGATTAAGCAGTCTCCTCTTCAGCTGGTGGATCAGCAGAGATGTGCTCTTCAGTAGAGGCCTTAGTTTGGTCCTCAGAAGCTTCTTCATCACTATCATTTGAGGCCTTTTTCTTGTCCTCAGTTGTTTCAACATCAGCATCAGATGAGGACTTTTGCTCATCCTCAGATGTTTCAACATCTATTGGGACATCCTGTTGAGCAGGAGTGTCCTTTGCAGCTTGAGTTTGTTGATCTTCTTGAGGGGCAGGCATGGTGTTCAGAGGGATAGAAATGCCACTTACCACTCTTTGTTCAGATAGGATCTTGGTAACCAACTCCTTTATGGAAGCATCCACATATTCAGAAGATTTTTTAGGCATGTTTGCTGGTGAAGGAATGCCTTTGGATTTGCTGCAGACTTGATCTTTTGCTCTTTTTGGAGTTCTTGGCTTTTTAGCATGAGGAACACTTCCTCTTATTTCGTCCAATGGGGTTGACTCCATGGGTACCACAGAAATAGGGGTTGCATGAACCACATCTTCTTTGTTGAGAATTTCTTCAAGAATGTTAGGGTTTTGAGACATTTTCAAAGAAGATGGATGAAGAGTTTTAGGGTTGATGATTTCTGAAGAACAGCTAGATAATGCAATTCGCTTTTGATAGTATGATGAGAATATGGATAGCTGATTATAAGCTGTTATTATATAAGTAGCCGTTACATTGAAAATTATTAGGAATGGAATACCCAAGGTTCTTGACCAGACTGGTGTTGCCATCTGGTGCTTATGCCACACAATGTCATATGACATGTTGGCACATCTCCATAACTGCTAAATCTCACATAAGCAGATTCCTAATTTGCCCCTTAAGTTCTCAAATTGTGTAGCATCCAATGCTTTGGTAAAGATATCAGCCAACTGCAGATTTGTAGCTACATGTTCCAATGAAATCACTTTTTCTTCTACAAGATCTATGATGAAATGATGTCTGATATCAATATGCTTGGTCCTGCTATGTTGGATAGGATTCTTTGATATGTTAATTGCACTTAAGTTGTCACAGTACAATGCCATGACATATTGTGGGACATTGTACTCAGTGATCATTTGCTTCATCCAAACCAACTGAGAACAACTGCTTCCAGCTGCTATATATTCAGCTTCAGCTGTAGATAAGGATACACAATTTTGTTTCTTACTGAACCAAGAAATCAAATTGTTTCCTAGAAAGAAGCATCCTCCTGAAGTGCTTTTTCTGTCATCAACACTTCCAGCCCAATCAGCATCACAGAAGCCAGTGAGAATTGGTTTACATCCATGAAAGTACATTATGCCATAGTCACAAGTACCATTAACATATTTCAGAATTCTCTTTACTTGATTAAGATGACTGACTTTTGGATCAGCTTGATATCTTGCACATACACCTACTGCAAATGCTATGTCTGGTCTGCTAGCAGTCAGGTATAACAAGCTTCCAATCATACTTCTGTACATGCTTTGATCTACATTCTCACCCTTTTCATCTTTAGTCAGCTTTAAATGTGTGGGGGCAGGAGTTCTCTTATGAGTAGCACTGTCCATTCCAAATTTCTTGACTATGTTCTTAGCATACTTGCTTTGGGAAATGAACATGGAGTCCTCCATTTGTTTTATTTGCAGTCCAAGAAAGTAGGTTAATTCTCCTACTAGGCTCATTTCAAATTCAGATTCCATTTGGTTGACAAAATGTTTGACCATCTTATCAAACATCCCACCAAAGACAATGTCATCTACATATATTTGAGCAATCATGACATTTCCTTCTTCATCTTTAACAAATAAGGTTTTGTCAATTCCACCTTTTCTGTACCCTTGCTTGATAAGAAAAGTAGTTAGTCTTTCATACCATGCTCTTGGAGCTTGCTTCAGACCATAAAGAGCCTTCTTTAGTTTGTATACATGATTTGGACAGCTTGGATCAACAAATCCTTTAGGCTGTTCTACATATACTTCTTCATTAAGATAGCCATTTAAAAAGGCACTTTTCACATCCATTTGAAATAGCTTGAACTTTAAGATACAAGCAATTCCCAAAAGTAGTCTGATTGATTCAAGCCTTGCTACTGGTGCAAAGGTTTCATCAAAGTCTACTCCTTCAATTTGTGTGTATCCTTGAGCTACAAGTCTAGCTTTGTTCTTTGTAACAACTCCTTGTTCATTTGACTTGTTCTTTTACACCCATTTTGTTCCAATCACATTTATGTCATCAGGTCTAGGAACAAGATTCCACACTTCATTCCTTGTGAATTGACCTAATTCCTCTTGCATAGCACAAATCCAGTATTCATCAGTAAGAGCTTCCTTGATGTTTTTAGGTTCTATTTTAGAAACAAAACAGGAACCTGAAATCACTTCTCTTGATCTAGTGCTTACACCTCTGTTGGGATCACCAATTATCAAATCTTTGGGATGATCCTTCTGTATTCTGATGGAGGGAGGTTTGCAGGATTGTTCTGTCCTTGCATCAGTTTGAGTGAAGTCATAATGATCACTCTTTTCTTCAGCTTCAATCTTGATATCAGCAGATGTTCCAACATCTTCTGGGACATCTGTAGGAGCATCATCAATTATTACATTTATGGACTCCATGATAACCTTGGTTCTAGAATTAAATACTCTATATGCTCTGCTGTTTATAGAGTATCCAAGAAAAATCCCTTCATCACTTTTAGGATCCATTTTTCTTCTTTGCTCCCTATCTGCCAGAATATAACAGTTACTTCCAAATACATGGAAGTACTTAACTGTGGGTTTTCTGCCCTTCCAGACTTCATATATTGTGGACAAAGTTCCTTTCCTTAGAGTAACTCTGTTATGGATGTAACAAGCTGTGTTCATAGCTTCAGCCCAGAAGTACAAAGGTAACTTTTTAGCATGGATCATAGCTCTTGCTGATTCTTGAATAGTTCTATTCTTCCTCTCAACAATCCCATTCTATTGAGGAGTGATTGGTGAAGAATATTCATGATTGATTCCTTCTGAAGAGCAGAAATCTAAGAACTTTTGGTTCTCAAATTCTTTTCCATGATCACTTCTTATTCTGATCACACAGCTGGCTTTTTCCCTTTGTATTCTTTGGCATAGGTCTTTGAATACATCAAATACATCAGACTTTTCTTTGATAAAATTTATCCATGTATACCTTGAAAAGTCATCAACCACCACATAGGCATACCTCTTGCCACCAAGGCTTTCAACCTGCATAGGTCCCATAAGATCCATATGCAATAGTTCCAAAACTTTGGAAGTTGTCAGATGTTGGAGCTTTGGATGGGACATCTTGGTTTGCTTGCCTATTTGACATTCACCACATATTTTGCCATCATCAATCTTCAGTTTAGGAATACCTCTTACAGCATCCATAGATATTATCTTCTTTATGCCTCTGAAATGAAGATGACCTAGTCTTTAGTGCCATAGTTTCACTTCTTCTTCTTTAGCTAAAGAGCAAGTTAAAGTGAGACTGAAGTCTTGAGATTCCCACATATAACAGTTGTCTTTAGATATGGCTCCTTTCATGACAACCTCTTGTTCTTTGTTAGTCACTATGCATTCAGTTTTGGTAAAGTTTACACTGTACCCTTGATCACATAATTGACTTATGTTGATCAGGTTAGCAGTTAAACCTTTAACTAGCAGCACATTATCTAGTCTTGGAACATCTTGACAATCCAAGGTCCCAACTCCCTTGATTTCTCCTTTAGCTCCATCTCCAAAGGTTACATATCTGGATGAATGTGACTTTAAGTTTACTAGCAGATTCTTCAATCTAGTCATGTGTCTTGAACATCCACTGTCAAAGTACCAGTCTTCTTTAGCTGATACTCTTAGTGATGTATGTGCTATATATGCAACACTTTTCTTTGACCATTTAAGTTGAGATTTCTTTTGATGCCTCTGCCCTGTGTATTGTTCATCAGTAGATCTCCAAGATTGATTGTTGATCTTGTTCTTGGTTATGTAGCTTTGATCATCCTGAATGCTAGCTTTTGGTCTCCATATCTTCTTGATGACCTCTGTTTTCTGCTTAGGAGGTTGCTGATTTCTTTGATGTCTATGCAGCACTTTCTTGGTAACTTCTATTTTCTGCTTAGAAGGTTGCTGATACATCTGATTTGGATATCCATGCAGCTTATAACAATGAGGTTTGATATGTCCAAATCTTCCACAATGATGGCATCTCCATCTTTGATACTTCTTCTTCATTTTGTTCTTTTCAGAATGTTGAGACATCTGTTGGAACATTATGTTTGACTTTGTGTTCTTTTCTTGATGTTGAAGCATCTGTTGGGACATCTTATTTGACTGTATGGATTTTGAAGTAGTTTTGCTAGAGCTAGCTTCATCTTTATGTACTCTGTTAAATCCCAGTCCACTTTTATCCCCTGAATGCTTATTGTTGTTGAGAATAACATCCAGTGTACTTGAACTGCTGTTCAGCATTCTAACAGATTTGGACATGTGTTCCAACTTGGAGTTGAGAAGACTTACTTCACTTTTCAAGGTGTCAATGATCTCTTGATCACTTGCTTTTTCATCTTCTAGTGCCTCATTCTACTTCTTTAGCTTTATAACCTCACTGCATATTTCAGTGCTTCTTTTGTATAGATCTTTGTAGGCTTGCTCAAGTTCTTCAAAAGTAAGCTCCCCATCACTGGAATCACTTTCAGATTCACATAATCTAGCTAAAGCAGTGATATGCTTAGCTGATTCTTCTTCTGAATCACCTCCTGAGTCTTCATCAGACCAGGTTACAGAGAGTCCTTTCTTTTGTCTTTTTAAGTAGGTAGGACATTCATTCCTGATGTGTCCATATCCTTCACATCCATGGCATTTGATTCCTTTTTCTTGACTGGTCTTTTCATCATAATTTGACCTTCTGTTAGCATCATAAGGCCTCTTGTTCTCAGAAGAGTTTGTGTATCTTCCACTGGGTTTGGATTTGCCTTCCATCCCTCTGAGAATCTTTTTGAATTGTCTTCCAAGCATAGCAATGTTGTCTGATAAGCTTTTACCAGTTTCTGATTCATCATCTTCTTCTTCATCAGTATTTGTCACCAAGGCTATGCTTTTGTTCTTCTTAACATTTGTGTCATTCATTCCCATCTCAAATGTTTGAAGGGAACCAATGAGTTCTTCAACTTTCATAGTGCATATGTCTTGAGCTTCTTCTATTGCTGTGACTTTCATGTCAAATCTTTTTGGCAAAGATCTGAGGATCTTTCTTACAAGCTTTTCATCAGTCATCTTTTCTCCCAAAGCTCCAGAAGTATTAGCTACTTCTAAGATGTTCATGTAGAATTCATGAACTGTCTCATCTTCCTTCATTCTCAAGTTTTCAAACTTGGTGGTGAGAAGTTGAAGTCTTGACATCTTTACCTTTGATGTTCCTTCATGAGTTGTTTTGAGAGTATCCCACACATCTTTGGCTAGCTCACAGTGATGCACAAGTCTAAATATGTTCCTATCAATGCCATTGAATAGAGCATTTAAGGCCTTGGAGTTGCCTAGTGCTGAATCTTCTTCCTCCTTACTCCATTCTTCTTCAGGTTTCAACACTTTTGATCCATCTTTGGTGTCTTGGATAGGATGTTCCCATCCAATGTTGACTGCTCTCCAGGCCCTGTTGTCAAGTGATCTTAAGAATGCAATCATTCTTGGTTTCCAGTGGTCATAATTAGATCCATCCAGTATAGGTGGTCTATTTACTGATCCTATATCTCTGTCCATGTTTCCAGAATTTGTATTCCCTAGACCTCACCCAGTATAAACAGGCAGGGTGCCTGCTCTGATGCCAATTGAAATTCTGTGATCAGGTATGAGATGTCCTATGAGATGTCCCAACACTTGACAGATTTAACCAAAACTTAAAGTGCAAGAAAATTAAACAACACAGTAGTTTGTTAACCCAGTTCAGTGTATAACACACTTACATCTGGAGGCTACCAAGCCAGGAGGAAATCCACTATAAGTAATATTAATTCTAGACTTAAACAACCCAGTTTAATCTTTCACTTAATATCTACCCAATGCAATTTCTACCTAAGACACAACTTATATATGAGTACCAACTCACCCCCCCTCAATCACACAGTGATCTTGTTTACAAGTTTAATAAAATTGAAGACATTCTTCAAACAAAACAGCTTGATCTTACTTCACAGTTTCAATCAAGTCACAAATGCACTTATGCTTAAAAGCTCATCAAGTGGTACAATCAAAAACAATCTTCTATTAAACAATAAACACACTATTTGGTCTTCTGGAATTCGTACTCAATTCTGTGAATTTCTGTTGATTAAATAGGTGTTTGTAATTTGGGCTTTCTGTAGGTTAATCCAACAACTTCCACCTATAATTAGGGTTTGTTACTTCCTAGATTCTAGGTGATTTAGTTCTTCTGATTAATCTGAAACCTCATAATAAAACTTCCTACAGATGCGCCTTGTTCTGTTTTTATCCATCCATAATTAATTCCAGATAACTCTCCTTAAATATCTCAGATCAGTTAGTCATTAATTAATTCTGGTAGCAGGTTTGAGATGTCTCAACATCTGTTGGGACATCCTGAAAAACTGAACTTAAGTCATTTACACAATGTCCCAACATCTGGTGTGACATCTTGAATTAAGTTCTTATACTCTGTTTGATAATGTCCCAACATCTGATAGGACATTCTGAACTGAATTCAATATTTCTTGTTGGTCAAAAATTCTGCCAATTCTAAACATCTACAGGGGGACTAACAATACTAAGTGTTATCATTCATGGGATTCCTAAGTTAGTATGGTTTGAGTTCTATCCTAATGAAGAGGAAAGAAAGAAGAAGAAGAAGAAGAAGAAGAAAGGAGCAAAGGACTCAACTTACTTCCTAAGAGAAGATAAGCTGATCTTAAAGGGGAATGAAGAAGTGTTGAACAAATATGGCCTAAGGACATCACAAATACAAGTAAGAAAGCTTAAAATAAGATGAAGGAAGAAGTTAAGACATGGAAGCATCATCCACACCTCTCATGCTTACCAAAGCCCCTGTAAAGTTAGAAGTATTCACATAAAGGAAAATGAAGTTCAAATAAGCTCAAGACATGAAATAACAAAGTTATAAGCACTAAAACTCACACAAGTCAGAACCTATAAGTCATAAATGACCTCTAATATTAGTCATGCAAACTTAAGCAAAAATAAATGGGATAAGTCCCACAAACATCAAACAATGCACAAAAGAAGGAGTGAGATGGAAAGAAGTGATCAAATGAGGTAAACAAGTCAAGATGCAACAAGCAATTCCAAAGTAATAAGTTAAGCACCCTAAACAAGTTCCTAAACAAAGTACTCAAACATCATTCAAATCATATAAGTACACATCCAAGTAATTATAGAGGATAGAAGAAGAAGTGAAGTGAAGTGAACATGATTCATACATGTGAAAGAAGTGACTTGTCATACAAGGTAAGCACAAAACAAGGGAGGATGAAGTTCAAATATCACAACCAAAATTCAAATAACATGCTAAGAATCCCTAAACAAATCCTCATACAATGGCACAAGTGCCTTCCTAAGCAAGCAAGCAAGCTATGATCAAAACTTTCACAAAATAGGCAAGCAAATGTCCATGCATCAAAGAAATATCAAACATGCCTAAAAAATTAAGATATTAAATATCAAGGGACCTCAAACAAGGATAAGCATCAAGCAAAAGTTTCAAGCCAAGAGCCAGAACATAAGTCATTCAAACAAACACACAAAACAAACTAGGGTTTCACAAACTTAAGCTCAAAGTAACACCTCAAAAATCAACCAAACAAGACCTAAAAAATGATTCAAAAATGTTTTAATTCACCTCAACATGTTTCTAAAACAAAGCAAAAAGAATCAGGTTCAAAGCTTTTATGGATATCAAGTTAGAAAAATTAACAAGTTAGGGTGCACATGAAAAGAAAGAAATTCAAGAGAAAATAAATGGAAAATTAATTCAGAGGGCTAAAAAAATAATATAAAATAAAATAAAATTTGGGAAAATTTTATAAAATGACAAAGATCCTTGAGAATTTTTTTGGGAATTTTTAGAAATTTAGAACTAATTTTAAAAATTAAAAATGGATTTGAATGAAATAATAAAAATAAAATTGAATAAAAAGTGGAAGGGGTGCATGAAGTAGCCCATTATAGTTCAAAATAAAGATGCAGGCCTAAGGAGGTGATAAGTGCCAATTTGTGTTAATATGTGGTATAGTGTTTTGGCACTTTTCAAGAACTTATTTGGATTTCTAATGCTTTTTCCCGTTGTTTCCGGTTAATTTTCATAGTTTAGTTTAATTGCTTTGATAGTATCGTTTACTTAAGTTTTTTTATTATAGTTTTAGGTTTCACCATTGGAATGAAGAAAGCAAAGCAAGGGACTATCTTTTGGAAGATGTTGAAGAAAATGGATTTTTGGAGCTCGCTACATGCTCGCTAGGAGGGCCCCTAACGAGCAGCTACAACAGGAGTCAGGGAGTTGCTCGCTAAACGAGGGCCTGATCTCGCTTAGAGAGAAAAGGCAGTTTAAGAAATTAATGAGAGCTCGCTTAGCGAGCGTTGCATTTTTCATCTTCTATAAAAGGGTTTTAACAGTCATTTTTTGAGGATCCTATCATTTTTCTTAGAGCAAAAACCGTAAAATTCATATTTTCACTTGTTTTCAAAGAATCGGTGCATCAATAGTCGGGAGATCGTCTTTGATGCTTTGTATTCTTCATCTTCTTCTTGTAATGACAACCTGCATGGTTATGGATAGATAAACTCTTAATATGTCAAGGTTAGAAGGTAGATAGGTCTTTAATTTGTATGTATAGTCTTTGATCATTGTGTATGAACTCTTGATGATAAATATATGGTGGAAAACTTTGTATTTATGAAATATAATTTGTGAGCTTCATGATTGAGAAATGTGTTCACACTTGACCTAAGTTTTTCATCCATCAAAGAACATAAGCTAGAGATAGTTATAAGACTTGATGTTCACCTTGTATTGATCTTTAATGTTGCCATTTTGATAGATTGAGTGAGAGATCATCAATGGATCAAAATGGTAAAACTCACAATTTGTGTTAGAAATAAACATCTTGAGAGGATATTGTGATTGTATTTATCATTTTAACGAGTTCGTCCGCTTGATCGAAACTATCTATGCAAATGGGCTTATCTAACTTTAACTTTGGCATGTGCTTTTTATAAATGTTCACCATCCGATATTCTTAACTCATAGATTTTAATTTGAATTCAAACTAAACGTTTCGTTAACAAAACCAAAACCCTTTTTTACCATTGAGTCTTAAACTAGCGCAATTGTAGAAAGGCAGTGATATCACAAAACAATCTTTGTGGATCGATAACAAAAAACCAACTCTATTTGTACTCTAACAGGAGGGTGAAAAAAGAAAATAAGCTCAATGCGCTATACAAAGGAGCCATTCAACCATAGTCAAGTCATAAAATCCTACATCCCAGAATGAGTCTCCAGAAAGTATTCAGATCCAATGGTTATGCACAAGGTCAACTAAGGGGAAGTCATTAGATACAATGCACATTCTTAAGTTAGATGACAAAGTATACCAATCCAAAGGTTCACAAGAGTCAGCCAAAAGTAAGAGGGATCAAAGCATCACAATGAAAGTCAGCAGGCCATGTCAAACCAATGTACGCACAAGATCTAGGGACTCACACAATTATCATACACTGGAAAACAAAAATAATGAAAATGAAATAAAAAGAGCACATGCATGCCACATGAATTTAATGAGTTATCAAGATGAAAACCTTTGGATCAAAATCATGAACAACTTGGATTGCATCTTCTTCACAATTTCATTCACCTGAGAATTCAAACACAGACGCCGGAGCTAGGGCTCCGGTAGGTCCAAACAGAGATCCATCAACACAAACCCAAAAATCAACAATAAAACCATAGTTCCACACAAAATTACACATTGATAATGAATATCACATCCATTTTCTCAAACAAAGCCTAAATAAGCCAAATCGAAGCAAAGCAAAATGAACTGAACATTTTCAGATCTAAAATTAGAGCATGCTACATGTCCATTCTTAGTTCTAAACACATATTCACAATTAGTGGACCTCAAATAACCACATGCACACCATAAAATCAAGGTTTAAGAGGTTGTTTGAAGCTTACCTGAAAATATGGTTGAGCTTGTAAAACCTTCAGAAATCCTCTCCAAAGCTGCAGATCCACTCCTTAGAACCTCTATTTGCAAACTAAATGCAAATAGATCTTCAATTCAGCCTAGATCTTGAGAAATGAAGAGAAATGCTTCTGAACTGACTTTGAGAAATACTTGGCTAGAGCTTCAAACAATGGATGATTTGTGTTCCTTAGAGGTCAGTGAGTATGAATATGAAGAGAGATCTTACAAAAACCCTAGGGATGAAGAGTTTCGAAGAGAGGAATAAGTTTGGTGATTTTTTGAATCTGAGTGAATGAGAGTGCACGAGGCTCTGAAATTTCTGTGAATGGATTATATATGAAGTGTTTATGAAGCTGATTAGGGTTTTAAAGGTGTGAGAACCAAGGATTAAATGATTTGGATCAAAATGAAAAATTGCATAATTATGGATATGTGGTGATTTTCTCGTGCATTCCTCTCCCCATGTGCATGATCATTCTCCTTTTAAGTCCCTGAATTCCTTTGGATCAATCTTAGGGATTGAAATGATTTGAATCATGAGTTTTGCATGCTTGTGTAAATTTGCATAATGAGAAATATCTCATGTACATGGCACAAAATTGAGTGATTCAAAGGGCAAAAATGATTGTCATGGGCTGTATTTGGATGTGGTAATGATAATAGATCCATTAGAAGTCATGAGAAGGCAATGTGAACCAATTTGTAAATGGTGTAAAACTTGAACATTTGAAAATCCATAAAATAATCCCAACTTCCATCAAGCATAACTTTTGATCCATGAAGGCTATGAAAGAGTTCTAGTACTTTTTGAAAATGGGAGAACAAGCCTTACAACTTTGATGTTCATGGAAAATTCATTTGGAGCTTCCTTGGTCATGGAAGAATTGATTAAAGTTATGGCAAAAATTGCCAAACATAGAAAGTTTCATTATAGGTCACTTTCCAATTTTAGTAACTTTTCCCAAACTCTTGATTCTTGAATTTTTAGATCATTCATGACATTTATTGAATAAATCAAGGTACATAGGCTTTAAAATAATTATTGGAACCCTTGAAAACCCTAGGTTGACTTTTCTTCTGCACAATTGACCTCTTTCTTGCTTCACAAGTAACTGAGCCACTACATGACTTCCACAATGAGTCCTTGAGCAAAAATGTAACCCTAGGCTTTATATGACATATATAAGCCTTTAATCACAAGAATTGATCAAAGTCAAGAATATATCTTGCTTTGGAGCAAAACCCTAATTAGGGTTACTTGTGTAGGAGGAAATGCGCTGATGACATTCCTGGTGAACCATCCCCTTTCTAGGGACCTGAGGCAATGTTTGAGCTTGTATAAGATATGAGAACCCCTTGTGGATTTTTGAAATACAACTTGGCGTTCATCTTTGGCTTTGAGGAACCATAACTTGATAGACCAATGATCACATGCTCTATGCTTCTAACCGTGGATGTTATGCCTCATCTTTCTATGCAAAGATGCAAGGATATGTATGCTATATGCTATGCTATATGACATGAAAATGAGAGGGAACATTTTGAGGTGTTACACTTACCTAGATAAAATTATGTGTTGTAACATACAATAGGCAATGAACATAAGCGGTAATTAGATAAAAATAATACATCAGAGAAATAACATTAACATCATCCACTTTTATGTCCCATTAAAATAAAAATGGGTCCATCATACAAAAGACCTAACCTATGTAAATTTAGCTCCTCGTTGTGTAAATAACATATACCATAATTGTAGATTTAGAGTACATTAAAAATCACTGAAGAAAATTGCTCTTTAATGGCCTCCAAAAGCACAAAAAATCGCCCTAGGCGTCACTTTTCTTTCTTCAAAATTGAACCCCCAAATATTTTCCTCTTTCTCATTTAAAAGCTACAAAATTGTGTTAGACATGCGTTGCATTGCGACTGCAATGCAACGTAACACAATCACTATATGACATGATCGCGACCCCTTTAGGAGCACCATGATCGTACAAATTTGAAAGGCAAAAAGCGTCTATTACCTCAGTTTTCTCCAAAAATCATGCTAAGTTCCAATTTTCTACTCTTGGTCACTTTTCTTCCATCTTCCAACTTTTGGCTTCTATCTTAGTAGATTTTTATCTCATTTGGCCAATTTTTCTTGCTAATTAAATACAATAACATCATTCAATAACAACCCCAAACTTTTATGATGTTTGTCCTCAAATAACATATACTGACACTGAACATCTCGTCAGAAATACATTGTAAAATCTTACCAATGCATGTTACTTACTTTTCCTGATCAATATGTCAGATCCATACTTCGATCCAATCAACTCAGATAATGTATTCTAGCATTACTAATCAACATATCTCTCTACTCATTATAACACACTTGATTGCCAAGGTGTTCACTCAATCAACATACACAAGTAAAAATTAATGAAATTGTAAAATGTATGTCGAATTAGTCAGATCATATTTTAACACACACATTTGATGACTTTTTAAGGTTTTAATCAGGCTTATGTTGGGGTTGGATAATTTGGGATAGTAGGATTAAACCTTGAAGTTAGTGTAAACACCCCAAATTTTCCCTCACTCATTTCACCATGGCTTGTGATTCTTTTCATTTGCATAAGATCTAACCATAGCATCACATATTGCATTATTGCTTCATTGCATTGATTCAAAGTCATCTGCATCTAGGGTTTGTGATCTGAGCCATCCCTGAGCAATTTGAGCCACTCCAAAGGCCTTCAATCATCTCAAGAGGGTCCATGTACGTTCAAGCATTATATTATATCCTCCCAAGATCAAAGAAGTCAGAAAATCACAAGGACTGAGGAAGGTGTGGAAGCAGAGTCAAGCTTAACTGCATAGGTGACCTGAAATTAGGGTTTTGGTTTCAAAGGCCATAATTCCAAATTTTTTTGGTCATTCTTGTTTCTATTGGTCATTATGTGCTATAAGGATCATGCATACCAATTTTCATGAAGAAATTCAATGGGGAAGGCATCTGATCAATAGATGACTTCTTGAGCAAGTCAGTGCAAAATCAGGGCATCTGAGGCCCCCAATCATCCAACCAAAGGGTTTTCTCTATCATTTTGAATGTGTATGATCTTTATTTGATCATAGAAGATGTTAGAAGTTCACAAAATTGAAGAATTTCAAGCCATTTGCAAAGTTGCCATTTTTGGAAAGTGACTTGTAATGAAAACTTGCCATTTTGGGAAAGTTTTTCAACCTCCTCTTTTTGATTCAAAAATGCTTCAAAAGAAAAATCTTTGGTCATGAAAGTTGTAGATTGGATCCTCCCATTTTCAAAAAGTACAAGAACTCATTCTAATTCATTTTATAACAAAAGTTATGGCCTTGCAAAGTTGGACAAAATCACATAAATTTCACTTTTACACAAAGAGGAAAACTTGCAAATTCTCATGCCAAGCATTTATGTGACTTCAAATCAGCTTCTAACCATCACACAAACATCATGTATGACCTAAAATTCAGATTGGCCCAAAAATTTCTTAAGTTCCATGCCTTAAACTTCAAGAATCACAAAAGGGGCCAAAGTTGGACAAAATTGCAAAATGCTCCATAACTCTTCATCCACTTGTGCCAGCTGCCAAATATGACTTCCATGGACCTCCTTGAAGAAAGATGATTCGAGCCATACCCTTGTACCATGACTGAACCAGCCCATGCCTTCACTTACACAAATGTTGACTTTATGCATTTTGCTCCATGCCAATCAAACTGTGCCACTGCCAACTCTCTGCCCAATCAGAGCCTCATATGTGGACCTCAAGCATTCCAAAACATAACACAACACAGCCTAAAATTCCAAGAACTCAGCACACTCCAAAATCCTCAAGTTTGCAAAAACCTTCGAATCTCTTGATTCAACCATCAAACCTTCAAGTTTCTTTCACCATTCAACTCATCATGATCCACTGATCATTTCCCACCTTTCATTTGGCCCTAAAACCTTCACAATCAAAAATACGATTTTCACATTTCACAAACTGAACCTCTGCCATTTTCATTTTGAGGCCATATAAACTCCAGCTAAGCATCACAAACATTTGGAGAGGATCATTGGAGCTTGTTTGAAGCAAAGAACTGGCCAGAAAGCACCACTTTCGAAAGCTTCAGTTCAGGTATCATCATGAACAAATTTTCCAGAAACGTGTTTTTAAGTTGCTAATTGGTTCTCCATGATTCACTGATGATTCTGATATGTTTAGTTTTGAAAATGGTCAAGTATTAAGCATGCATTGAACCTCTGAAATTTTCTGCGTTTTTTCCGTTTGGCTTTGATTCTTGTTCTTGAGTGAAAATAAATGAGTTTTAGGGTTGGATTCATGTTTAGGGTTGTTAAATGTTTGATTCTGGAGAGTTAGAGAGCTTAAGATTGCGTATTGAGTGAGATTGAAGGATTGGATGGCCGGAGAAGATGACCGGAACACTGTTCCGGTCACCTGAATGTAATTAGGGTTCAGATTAGGGTTAATGACATAATTAGTGAAGTTTGAATTTGGTTCGTCCATTAGCGCGCGAAGTCAATTCCCTCCACCCTGAGTTTGAACCTGGACCCTTGGATTGTTTGACTTTCTCATTTTCTCATTAAATTCATTTTTATTTCATTTGTTTTGTATTTAATTTCTACGAATTTTTAAAAATAGTAAAATACATCAAAAAATTCTGAAAATTTTTATCAAATCTTTTATTAATTTTCAGAACCCAAAAATATTTTTATTTTTATTTTTTGCATTAAAAATTATTTTTAAATCATTTAAATGTTTATTTTTAATTAGTTAATGAAAATTAATTAATTAAAAATGCATTTAGGTATTTAAAAATCACAAAAAAAATTCACATTGCATTTTAAAACATTTAGAAACATTATCAAACTCTTCAAACAAATTTCTTTTTGGTTCTTGACCTACTTTGATATTTTTCTTTGGAATTAAAGTTCTTTAAAGGCAATATTTTTGTTCTAACTTGGAAATATTCATTCTGCCTAACCATGAAGAGTTTGATGTTGGTTCTTTTTGCATTGCATTCTTCATATCATGTAGTTTCTAGGGTAAAATTGGTTTGAATTTATCCTTCATTTTCAATTTAATGTGCATTTTTCCTTTTGAGGTGCCTTAAAACCCTAGCAAGCTTGAGAAAATCATAGCTCCCATTAGGTTAAGAGTTGGGTCCCCTCCTTTGGGCAGTGAACTTGTGTAGGGTTAGGTTTCCTTTGATCCCATTTTCAATTTTTTATCATGTCATTTGCTTCTGATTTTGAATTTTGCATTTCATATTGTATGTAAACCCTAATTTTTGCTTTCATTTGCATTCATCTCTCATTTGCTTGCATACATGAACTTGCCATGAGATTTTGTGCATCCACATGAAATATGAGACATCTTAGGATACATTAGACTCATGTTTGATCATTGCATCATTCATTTTCCATGTTGTGCATTCATTTCATTTCATAAACTTTCATGAACTTTTATGGTTCAAAGCATGCTTCATTTGCATCCTCATCCTTGTATGACCTTCCACAACTCTTGACATGTGTTTGCATCATCTCTTAGCATCATTAACATCATGTTTATGCTTATGACCTTGGCTTGCATCATTGCATTTCATCTCATTTTCATGTCATTTCATTTTCTTGTTGCTAACTTTTCAGGTGGTAAGTATCTGAGAAGTGAATTTGCCTTCACTTCTCACAATCTCTTCTCATCTCTCTTATGCATTCATTTCTGCATTTTTCTTTTGTATTAGAATGAGCTTGCTCATTCATGCTCCCTCCTCACCTTCTTTCTTCAAGCAATTTATCTTCTTAAGTGAAGTAAGTTGTCTTGCTTCTTCTTGCTTCTCCTTCCTTCATCCTGTTTCTTCCATGGTGGCTTTTCCTTGAAGATCTTTTGCAAGCCTCATAAACCCTAGGAATAACCAAGCATGATCACAATTAGGGTTTGGTTAGTCCCCATATTAGTTTTACCTTTGTGTCATCTTTGAGTCTTCTCTTCTCATCTCATAATAAAGGACTAAACCCTAAAGGTTTTAAGGCTTTGTGATTAAGCTTATGCCTGCATCCTTCTATTAGGATGGAGTGTATAACTTTATTCCTAAGTGTTAAACCCTTAATGTGTTTAAATCCTTTAATTAATCCACTTAATAACCACTAAGACATCAAGCTTGTAACTTGGGCCTTGCATTAGGGTTCTAATTCTTCGTTAATTGGTTAAGAAGGACTAACCCTAGTGTTAATGGACAAGTCTTCCTCAAGTTGTCTTACAAACCATAAAATCCATTTCTTAATCTTATCATTAACTAAAATCCATTTAATAAAGGCTTTGTTTTGTCATGAGGTTAATCCCTAATCATGGATTAAGTTGAGGAGCCTTCCTCAGCCTAAATGCTCTCATCTATTATCCTTCTATTAGGATGGTGTAATGAGTCCATTAAATCCTTGATTATGGCTTAAACTCATTACTTAACACTAAACAAAAACTCCAAAAACATCTAAATAATCACAAGTAGGATAATGATCTTAATCCTACATCATGGTAACTAAGTGTGAGGTGTTTATCTCATACTTAGGGCATTCTCATTACCCCTAATCAGAGGGAGGATGTGATGAGTTTACTAACCCATTGGTTTAGGCTTAAGCTCATTAACTTATGACAAATTTCAAAAAGCAATAAAAGATTGAAAACACAAAAACAAACAATAATCGTCTCCTCCGGGATTCTTTTCTCACCTCATTCACTCACAAACGGGAACTTGCTTCTTCCGTCCAATGCAAGACAGTTTGCACCTGAGCCAGATAGGTCATACACTTGAGCATAGACAAGTAAGCAGTTCACAAGTCAATTTATTTTGTTAGTCTCTTTGGGTCGAACTACGGTGTTCTGACTTCCTCATTGCACGAGAGGATACGTAGGCATAACTTAACAGTTATCGAACAAAATTCTCTGTATATTCCCCCTCCTTCCAGCATTATTATTTGAGCCTCATAGTCTTGAGCATTTCACTTTTGTTCTTACACTGACACTTCTCTTATACACTTCACATTTCTTTTACACTGACACTTGCATTCTTTTCCAGCTTTGATACACAGATTGCACTGACATTATCCCTTTAAAACACAAATCTTTTAAGCGTGGATCCCTTCGAGTACGACGGACAATCTGGGTGCTAATACCTTCCCAGGTTGTAACCAAACCCCTTTCTCAGTCTCTCTGGTTCGCGACCGTCTTATCCATCCTTTCTTAGGTTTATGCAGCATTACCTTTCCTTCGGGATAAAAATGCCTAGCTGGCGACTCTATTCAGTTCTCTCTCTTTCGCCGACCGTTCGCGTCTGTACCCCTCTTGGCCCTGTGTCATCAGGTGGGAGCGACAGCTTGGCGACTCTGCTGGGGACCCTTATATTGTAACCAGGGCTTCTGGTTCTTTTTGTGGGTTCCTCCTAGCGCTTGTTTGATTTGTGTTTACTGGGGTGTTATGTGCTACTTGTGTTTATTTATTTGCTTTATTTATTGCTTTATGTACAGCTTTATTTATTGCTTTCCTTTACAATTTTTCATATTTCATACTGTCATTATCATTGCTGGATCTGGTTTTCTGTTTTGGTGGGTGGGATTCCATTGAGGGTTTAAGGTCCTATACCTGGGACCTGAGTGACACCTAGGCTAGAGTGGTTCATGCTCTTTCCCATTCCATTTCGGTCTGGTTCGGGAATATGAAACACGGTTCAGATGTGGGTTTCTTCTTGAGAACTCTGTGCTACAGATTTCCTGTAGTGCTAGGGCTATCTAGGAAGCCTGCTAAGTCTGGATGACCTTTATTATGACCTTCAGAAGCTGAGGTGAATTAGAGGATGATCTTTTATGATTATTGTAAACACTGTACCTCCGGGTTGGAAGTGTTTACACTTCTCATAACTGATCCAAGTCTGAAGATCCTTGTTCTAGAACATCACCTGTGAGGGGGTTGGGCTGTTTACAGGTTTGCAGGTACCCTTGGCCACATCATACCCTGTTACTATTTTGTTTAAGAGTACCTCATTTTGGACAGTTCTTGTGATTAACCCTGGACATGTGACTCTTTATTTGAGTCCCCTACCCTGGTTACTGGATTTCTGAGCCTTCATCTGGATCTTTGAACATACATGGGCCTATATCAAGACAGATAATCAGATCCAACTTGATCACAAACCCTTGCATATCATTTGCATATTCATCATTGCATCATTTAACATTTGTTTATTTGTTTTTCAGGGTATCCCTATCATATCTGGTTTGGTTTTGACCCCTTCTTCTGCATAGGCCTCTGTTTCATCAGTTATCTACCTATTCTCATCATCACCAGCATCAGCCTGTCAGTGGCTCACTTCCAGCATCAGTCTGTGATCTTCATCAACACCTATCTTCATCCTCTTCAGCATTCATGACTACTCCCAGGAAGAGCAACATATCCTACCATTTGTTTGAGCCTGTGTTGACTAGTATCAGGCAGGTCCAGTCACTTATCACACCTGACCACATCCCTTTGTTTAGAGAGCATTATGGAGGAATCCTAGACATGGTTATGGTCCTTGACCCTTCTCAAAGAAGCATGATCCACACATGCTTACAATTTTATGACCCTCCCTTGAGATGTTTCACCTTTCCAGACTTCCAACTAGGGCCTCTGCTGGTGGAATTTTCTTCATTGATTGGGGTACCTGTCAGAGGTGGCATCCCCTTCAACCCAGAAATGCCAGCTCCCAGCAATGGAGAAGTGGCAAAAGCACTGTACTTGGAGCCTGCCTTGATTGAGCAAAGTATGACAACAAAAGCTGGGATCCCTGGTTTGCACTTAGACTTCTTGATTTCTCAGGCCAGCCTGAGGGCCTCATTGGGAGAGTGGAGGGCAGTCTGTGCACTGTTAGCCCTCAGCATATATGGGGTTATACTGTTTGCAGATGAGCCTAAATTTGTCAGCAAGAATGCCATTCATCTGTTTCTTCTGAGGAACCCAGTACCTACATTACTGGGAGACTTTTACTACTCCATTCATCAAAGGAATGAGAAACAAAGGGGGAAGTTGGTAAGATGTTGTGCTCCTTTGTTTCACACTTGGCTGCTCAAACACCTGCCTAAGTCAGATGCCTTCCTGAACCCTCACCAACAGAAGAATTGGGCCAAGAGGCTCATTGCTTTGACTTCAGATGATATCAGATGGTGCACCCAGAGCACCAAAGGCAAGGACATTATCACCAGCTGTGGACAATACCCAAATGTGCCTTTAATATGAGTGAAAGGTTGCATCAACTACAATCCTTTGATGTTTAAAAGACAACTGGGTTATGCTTTGGTTCACCCTCCTAGAGTGCAAGATTTAGCTGAGACCCTGTATTGTGAAGTGAAACCTAGTTCAGCTATTGTCAGGCAAGCATCCTGGGCTTGGGACAACATCCAGACAAAAGGGATGGCTATTCTTGGAAGATGCAATAATGTTGCTTCAACTTAGTACTATGACTGGTCCCGTACAAGAGCTCAGATTACTGGAATGCCCTTCACTTTAGAGGACATACCTGGACCCTCTACAGTACAACCTGCAGCAACTGTCAGCCTAGAAGAATTTGAGAAGCTGAAGGAAAGGAATGAGAACTTATCTCAAGCTTTGAAGAAGACTCTGTGGGAAAGAAGTGATGGTCGTCTGGATATTGAGAGATTGGAAAAGCTCAGGGTGGAGCATCTCACCAAAATTGAGAAGACAGAGGACTACATCAGGAAAAAAAGGGCTGGGGAACAAATATTGAAGAATGCCTGTAAAGAGGCCAAGATTCAGAAGGCTATGACTGAGCTCTATCTGCAAGAAAGTCAGGCTAGGTGGGTCATAATCACTGAAGCCCGAACACAAGAAGACCAGAAAACTCAAGCCAAGATTGAACAGTTAGAGGCCAATGAAAAGAAGCAGCAGGAAGCTTTGTTGGCAGCCCAAAAGGAGATTTCAGAGTTGAAGCTCAGAGCTGGATTGAAGAGATCAAAGGACCAGGACAGGCATAAGAAGCTGACCACTGCCATTGCTACCAGGAATCTCCTCATTAGGACCATTACAGGGCACCCAGCTGGTCCAGTGACTGAGGCACTTCTGAAGGAGGTCAAGGAGGATGAGTTTGGATTGGATGTTTGACTTCTTTGCTTGTTGTTCATTTCCATTTGATGTACTTTTCTCTTTTTGTATTTTGACCCTCCAGGGGCATGTGTTGTAAAACAAACTATGCATTGTTCACCATTTTGTAATATATTTTAGTTTGTTTCCATTTGGGCTTATCTCTCAAACAACATCAAGCATCTTCCTCGAGGTCTGGAAAGGTCAAAACCAAGAACTAAACCGGATACCTTGGAAAGCAAATAAGCATATTGAATTGCATACTAACTTTTGTTTTGTTTTGTAGGTTTTGTTATTATCTTTGTTTCTAACTTTGTTGTGATCTCAGGAAATATTGCTCGTCGCCGAGTATTCCCTGTCAACCGCACGCACCGGTACCCTACTCGCAACAACCTTCCCGGTATTCAAATGGAACAAGTACAACAGGATCTGACTGAGGTCAGAAATCAGATGGCTAATGAAAGAGTGGAGATGAGAAATCAAATGACTCAATTCATGGCTGTGATGACTGGCTTGGCCCAGAGTCAAGAAAGGCTAAGGGAACTGGTGGAAAGACAAACTCCCGAGGAACCTCACCTTGGCACAGGAGGGACTAGTAACAATGAACAAGGCCAACCTCGTATTAATCCACCAGTATTTGGACCTCATCTGGATCCGGAAGCCAACATCCCGAGAAATGTACAAGGTAATACTGCTGGAGGGAGGATCTTGCAAGAGGATCCCCAAGAAGAGCAGTTTACTGTTATGGGAGCTGGAGATGAAGTCTATGACAGGAGATTGGACAAAATCGCTGAGAAGTTGAGATCTTTGGTGTCTCAAAATTCCTTGGGCTTCGATGTAATGGACGTGGGGCTAGTGGATGGGGTGAGAATTCCCCACAAATTCAAACCCCCGTACTTTGAGAAATACAATGGAACCTCTTATCCACGAACTCACCTGCAGTCTTTCCTGGGAAGACTTAAGGCTTATACTATGGATGAAAAGTTGTGGATGTTCTACTTTGAAGATAGTCTGACCGGGGCTTCAAGAGAGTGGTATTCACACCTGACCAGAGCTACCATTAGATGCTGGAAGGACTTAGCTGAAGCCTTCATCAGGCAATATCAATACAATTTGGACATGGCTCCCAACAGGACCCTTCTAATGGGAATGTCTCAGTCTTCCAGAGAAAGCTTTAGGGAATATGCCCAAAGGTGGAGACAGCTTGCTGCTGCTGTCCAACCACCCATGTCAGAGAGGGAAATGGCTGACATGTTCATGAATACTTTGCAAGGAACATATATTGATAGACTGGCTGCCTTTTCCTCTACCAGCTTTGCTGATGTCGTCATAGCTGGGGAAAGGATTGAAAGCCTTTTAAAAATGGGCAAAATTTATGACAATGGTGCAAGTTCATCCAGTAACCCCAAGAAGCCTTTTGTGGGACCCCGCAGGACCGGTGAAACTAATTCCATTCATACAAGCAGGGGCAGACCTCAGTATGTACACCGGTCAGTATCAGCTGTTACCATTCCAGCTCCGATTCCTCAACAATCAGCATATCAACAACAACAACCACGGTATCAACAACAAGTTCAGTATCCGCAACAGAGAACCTACAACAACAACAATAGCAACCAACAACAGCGTCCCTTCCAACAAAGACCATCACAGGCAAACAGGGTGATTGATCCAATCCCTATGCCTTATGCTGCCTTATAGCCACAACTCCTGAAGCTTAACTTGGTTGAGTTAAGGACGTTGGCACCACCAGATCCTCTCAATCTCCCAAAGAACTATGATGTCAACGCCAGGTGTGCCTTTCACTCCAATGCACTTGGTCACAATACTGAAAAATGTAGGGCCTTACAAATGAAAGTTCAAGACCTGGTGGACTCGAAAGCTCTTAACTTTGCACCTCCTCCGAATGTCACGAGGAATCCAATGCCTAGTCACAACGGGCCGAGGATTAATGCCATTGAGGAAGACAAACATCCACCCTAATCACCAGTGTTGCACAAATTCGGACACCTTTGGTTGAAATTAAAGCTCAGCTTTTAGAATGCCAAGTGTTCCCCGGGTGTGAGCTCGGTTGTGGGTATTGCAACATTGCAGTCAATGGGTGTGAAAAGTTGAGAAGCGGCATAAATGGTCTTATTAAGGATGGTATCCTTCAGATTTCGACAACGACGCCTACAAATTCAGCAATTCCTTCAGCGACAATTCCAAATTCTCCTACAACAGCAACAACAATCATTCCTACCGATTCATCAACATCACCAGCAATTACTCCGTCCATCACTTCAGCAAGTCAAAATTCGACAACTGTTTCTTCTACAACATCAACACCCACTTTATTAACAGAATCTTCTACAAAGCCAGCAAAAATTAATGAAGATGTCTCAACAGTTACAATCTATTATGACCCATCAAATGTTCCTCCCAGCAGCAATATCCAACAACAAAACGTGGCACCCCCTGCCAGATCACCAGTCACAATTTACTATGATCCGCACACCATTACAGTACCTTCCTCTGCAGCAATCAGTCCGGTCACCATTACGGTGCCTGGACTAGTTCCTTATGAAAGCAGTAATGCCATACCCTGACATTATGGCTCTGACCTCTACTGCAACGGGGAGAAAATCACTCTGGATTCATCAACCTCTTCTCCACAAATTGATAATGTCGGGGGAGGCGGAGGCTTCACCAGAAGCGGACGCCTGTTTGCCTCACAAACACAAAGACCTAATGTTGAGGCAGAAGCTGCTGCCAGAGCAAAAGGAAAGAGTGTGGTATCTGAAGAGCCGATTACCAAAGACACTCAGAAGACACCTTTTGAACAAGATGTAGACGAGTTCATGAGAATCATAAAAAGGAGTGATTACAAGGTGGTGGACCAGCTTCACCAAACACCCTCCAAAATCTCCATATTATCATTGTTTATGTGTTCCGAAGCTCACAGGAACGCATTGTTGAAAGTCCTGCACGCAGCATACGTGCCGGAGGAGATTACTGTTAATCAGCTAGAAACTGTGGTTGCAAATGTCAACACCAGTCATGGACTGGGCTTTACCAATGCTGACTTAACAACAGAGGGACGCAACCATAACAAGGCTTTGCATATCACCTTGTAATGTAAGGGTGTTGTTCTGTCTCATGTACTGGTGGACACTGGGTCATCACTCAATGTTTTACCAAAGAAAGCCTTAGTGAAGCTGGAGTATGATGGCTTGACATTGCGTCCGAGTAATTTGGTGGTGAGAGCATTTGATGGCTCTAAAAGATCAGTGCTCGGGGATATTGATCTGCCTGTGATGATTGGCCCACAGACCTTCAAAACTACCTTCTTTGTGATGGACATACAACCGGCCTACAGCTGTCTATTGGGTAGACCCTGGATCCACGCCGCTGGCGCTGTTACGTCTACCCTTCACCAGAAGTTAAAATTCGAGTGGGAAGGCCAAATCATCACCATCTGTGGGGAGGAGGACATCTTTGTTAGCCAGCTGGCTACGTATAAGTACATAGAAATGGATGGGGAGATCCATGAAACCATGAGCCAAGGGTTTGAGGCCCTCAACATTAATGAAGCATCTGCTGTACTGGGAACTTCCATCACGTCATATCGGCAAGCCCGGAAGGTTGTTGAGGAAGGTACCGCCCAAGGCTGGGGCAAGCTGCTTCCCATGGAAAAGAAAGAAGACCGGTTTGGGTTAGGTTATAGACCAACTCAACAAGATCAACCAGAGGCTGCAAAAGAGCCCAAGTTTGTCAGCGGGGGGATGCTCACCCCGGATGCTGTGAACAATTTGGAAGATGAGTTAGAAGACGAACGCAACCTAGAAAGCTGGATACGTCCAAGGACCCCGGGGAGCCATGTCACAAACTGGTCTTCCCAGGAAATTATAAGAGTTACTCCTGCAGAGTAATTATTATTTCCTGTATTTTAAAGCATGCATCAAGTCTTGCATCTTGCCCAAGATGTCAAGACTCATTTTGTAATCGGGCCATCTTATATTTTGTGCAAAGATCAATTAATGAATATCAGGACATCTTTTGCAAACGAGTCTTTTCTTTTTCGCTCACTGTTTTTCATTTTTCACTTTTTGTACAAAAATAAAATGGCAATGTTTTTCAAAACAAAAACTTCATTTTCACTTTTTCTAAATACGATAAAACTGATCACTAAAATAAACCAATCTAAACCCTTGCAGAAAGTGCCCTTCAGACTGCACCGACAACAACACTGCTATGACTTCGTATGACTTTGACAATCCAATCAATCAAGCTGATGAAGGGGTTGAAGAAGATTATGAGCTACCTGAAGAGCTAGCCAGGTTGTTGAGACAAGAGGAAAAGGTTATCACTCCTCATCAGGAGGAGGTTGAGACGGTTAATCTTGGTACAGAAGAAGACATGAAAGAAGTTAAGATCGGGGCCTGCTTACAAGATTCAGTAAAAGAGCAACTGATTGACATGCTTCGGGAATATGTGGATGTTTTTGCTTGGTCTTATCAGGATATGCCAGGGTTGGACACCGACATTGTCATGCACAAGCTGCCGCTGAAGGAAGATTGCCCGCCAGTAAAATAGAAGCTGCGCCGTACTCGCCCAGATATGGCGATGAAGATCAAAGAAGAGGTACAAAAACAGTGGGACGCCGGTTTCCTTGCTGTGACTAGTTATCCGCCGTGGGTTGCTAATATTGTACCTGTGCCTAAGAAAGATGGCAAGGTGAGGATGTGTGTGGATTACCGGGACCTGAACAGAGCCAGCCCGAAAGATGACTTCCATTTACCTCACATTGATGTATTGGTCGACAATACGGCTCAGTTCTCGGTATTCTCCTTCATGGATGGATTTTCAGGATATAATCAGATCAAGATGTCACCTGAAGACATGGAGAAGACAACTTTCATCACACCATGGGGCACATTCTGTTATAAGGTGATGCCATTCGGACTGAAGAATGTTGGTGCCACTTATCAACGGGCTATGGTAACATTATTCCATGACATGATCCACAAAGAAATTGAATGTTATGTGGATGACATGATTGCCAAATCCCTCACAGAAGAAGACCACCTGGTAAATCTGTTGAAGTTATTCAAGCGTCTGAGGAAGTACCAATTGAAGTTAAACCCCAACAAATGTACATTCGGGGTGCGATCCGGTAAACTGCTGGGCTTTATTGTAAGTGAGAAAGGGATTGAAGTGGACCCTGAAAAAGTCAAAGCCATTCAAGAAATACCTGCACCGAAGACTGAGAAAGAAGTTCGGGGGTTTCTAGGTAGATTGAACTACATTTCCCGGTTCATATCTCACCTTACTGCAACCTGTGAACCTTTGTTCAAGTTGTTGAGAAAAGAAAAAACGGTTAGGTGGAACGAAGACTGCCAGAGGGCTTTTGACAAAATCAAGGAATATTTACAAGAGCCTCCGATCCTTATGCCTCCAGTTGAAGGAAGACCTCTAATCATGTACTTGACAGTATTAGAAGAGTCAATGGGGTGTGTGCTGGGCCAACATGACGAGTCTGGTCGAAAAGAGTATGCAATATACTACCTGAGCAAAATGTTTACCGACTGTGAACAACGTTATTCACTGCTCGAGAAAACTTGTTGTGCTTTAGCGTGGGCTGCTCGCCGACTAAGGCAGTATATGTTGACCCACACCACTCTATTGATCTCCAAGATGGACCCAGTCAAGTACATTTTTGAGAAGCCAGCACTTACCGGACGGGTTGCAAGATGGCAAATGATCCTCACAGAATATGACATTCAGTACACATCTCAGAAAGCCATCAAGGGCAGTGTATTGTCTGATTATCTTGCTGAGCAACCCATTGATGATTACCAGCCTATGAGATTTGACTTCCCTGATGAAGACATCATGTTCATAAAAGCAAAAGATCATGAAGAGCCTGTTCACACTGAAGGGCCTGACCCAGAGGAAGAATGGACTATGATGTTTGACGGGGATGTTAATATGAATGGTCGTGGTGCTGGTGCAGTACTCATTACACCTAAAGGAGTTCACATGCCTTTCTCGGCAAAACTCACCTTTAACTTCACTAACAACGAAGCTGAATACGAAGCTTGTATTATGGGTCTTGAGGAAGCCATTGACCTCAGGATCAAGACGTTGACTGTATTCGGAGATTCAACTCTGGTAATTAATCAAACCAACGGCAAATGGTATACGCACCAGGATCATCTGATACCTTACCGGGATTATACAAGGAGGTTATTGACTTTCTTCACAACAATCAAGCTTGAGTATATCCCTCGAGATGAAAATCAGTTTGCAGATGCTCTGGCTACCATTTCATCCATGATCAAAGTTCAAGTTGCCAACTTTGTGCCTCGGATTTCAGTATCCAGACTTGACAGACCAGCATACGTATTCTCAGCAGATGTGGTTAAAGATGATAAACCTTGGTTCCACGACATTAAGTGCTTCTTGGAGGGCCAAACATACCCCCCTGAGGCATCTTCCAATGACAAGAAGACATTAAGAAGGCTAGCTGGTAGTTTCTTCCTGAATGTTGATGGCTCCCTGTATAAGAGGAACTTTGATATGGTACTTCTTAGATGTGTTGATAAGGCAGAAGCAGACTTGTTGATGCACGAGGTGCATGAAGGATCTTTTGGTACCCATGCTGGAGGGCATGCTATGGCTAAAAAGTTGCTAAGATCAGGCTATTACTGGATCACAATGGATGCAGACTGTTGTGCTTATGCCAGAAAGTGTCATAAATGCCAGATTTATGCGGATAAAGTGCATGTGCCTCCAAATCCTCTGAATGTGATGTCTTCACCCTGGCCCTTTTCCATGTGGGGCATTGATATGATTGGCAAGATTGAACCAACTGCTTCCAATGGCCACAGATTCATCCTGGTAGCCATTGACTATTTTACCAAATGGGTCGAAGCAGCTTCTTATGCAAATGTTACCAGGCAAGTGGTAGCCCGATTTCTAAAGAGAGACATCATCTGTCGGTATGGATTTCCCTAACGCATCATTACTGATAATGGTTCCAACTTGAACAACAAAATGATGGCAGAACTATGTCGGGACTTCAAAATCCAACATCACAATTCTTCTCCTTACAGGCCAAAGATGAATGGCGCTGTTGAGGCAGCTAACAAGAATATCAAGAAGATTGTGCTGAAGATGGTAGTTACCTATAAAGACTGGCACAGAATGCTACCATTTGCCTTGCATGGGTACCGTACGTCAATCAGAACATCCACTGGGGCAACACCATATCAGCTTGTGTACGGTATGGAAGCAGTCCTACTTGTTGAAGTTGAATTACCCTCCCTACGGGTACTGATGGATGTCAAATTAAACGAAGCAGAATGGGTCCGATCCCGATACGAACAACTGAATCTGATTGAAGAAAAGAGATTAGCTACTATCTGTCATGGGCAACTGTATCAGAAAAGAATGAAGAAAGCCTTCGATTAGAAAGTCAAGCTCCGAGAGTACCAAATAGGAGATCTTGTGCTGAAAAGACTCCTCCCTCCTCATACAGACCACAGGGGCAAGTGGACTCCGAATTATGATGGGCCATTCATAGTAAAGAAAGTTTTCTCCGGCGGAGCATTGATGCTCAGTACTATGGATGGTGAAGACTTCCTGTCCCTGTGAATTCAGATGCGGTTAAAAAATACTTCGCATAAAATGACCTGCTGGACATACAAACAGAATGTAAGTCCATGCAAAAATAGGGCATTCCGGTGAGTCAAAAACAGAATAAAAGACTCGGGCAAAAATAAGGGAAAATAAACAAAAATAATGTACACCCGCTGAGTTGAAAAGCCGCATTGGACAACTCAGGCAAGAATGGGTATCCCGGTGGATTGAAAACCCGAAAGGGCGATCCACGCAAAATAAGGGAATGAGCGAACAACTGCATTCTGAATTCGTCTATATCGCTTACAACATGGCAAACTTCGAAAGGTTAAAGCGTCGGTCAGAATCCGCCTACTTCAGAAAGCAAGATGAGAAGAACGTCAATGTCATACGAGTCATAGCAAAAGGGAAGCTCACTGAAGCGTCATCGGCATTGCCAGCATCTTTTGGTTTCTCAATTTGTAGCAATATCCTCATTTTAGGGGATTTGTTCCTTTGACTGTACTTGCCAATTCAGGGGACCCAAATTAATAAAATCATATTTTCAGTCATACTTCGTCTCGTACATTTTATTTTCATTTGCAAAATGTCCGATGTCCTTAAGATGTTGATTGCATAAGTACATATGCGTTTTTTTCTAAACTACATGCTAACGGGAAATATATTTGCTCCCGGGAGTGTCTAAACTCCTATGACGGAATCCAGTAAGGGATACCTAGGGATACTTGTATGTTTCTTTGTCATGATAGGATTGCAGGTATTCAAAGCGCAACATGGGGCATAAAAGCTTCTCACCAGCAAGCTGCCAAATCATTACTTACTCGGCGTGTCTTCCAAATAGCACCAGAGTTGCTTTATCCCCAGCTGAGTCGCCAGTCGTCATTCCTCCTCAGCCAAGTGTTAGACAGGGAACTATCTCCCCAAAGAATTTCAGCCTCTGTCCAGAAGAACAATGCCTGAAGATCTCACAACAGAGTGACGAAAGCTCCTACAGACCCCAGCTGGGTCCCTCATTACCAAGATAGGTCTATCAGTGATCTATTTCCTCAAGCAGAGTCATATATGTCAGATCTACCAATGATATCATCCCCAGCTGGGATATCCACTTCAAGCAGATCAGCCAGGGATCTCCACAGCGAGATCCGGATCCCGAATCGGTATCTTTGCATAATCATAGCATTCACATCATATTTTCCCCCCAGAGCGTAGCATTCCGTCTAATACGGAGCATTACGACAAAAATCACACATATTGCATAATCATAAGCCATGTGTCGAACCGAACACTCGTAAATACTGACATTCCATCAACAAAATACAAAATACCTCTCAAACTCCCCGGCAGAATATTAAAGCATTTCCTTTACACTCTCAAATACAGATACGTGCTCCTTTTGGCACTCGTCCGTGTCATCATTCCCCAGTAAAGTCGCCCGAGCGTTCTCTACAAACAGACGCTTATACATTACAGATGCTTCTTGACACTCGTCTGTGTCATATCCCCAGCAGAAAGCCAAAGCGTCCCCTTTGCACTCATAAACACATGTTTACGTATATCTATACACTTCCCTGACACCCATTCGTGTCACCCCTCCCCAGCATGGTTGCCTAATCATTCACTGTAAACCAAACACTTGTCTATAATACACCTCTTCTTGACACCTGTCCATGTCATCTTGCCCCCACAGATCTTTAGAATATCTCTTATAACTTATACATTTCCCTTTATGATCCTCATCTGTATCATACTCTCCCCAGCAAGTTGGACACTCGTATGTGTCTCACCCATGTTTACTTATTTCAGATACTCGTCCGTATCTCGTATATACCACTTGAATCCCCTCAGAGTCGACACTCGTCCGTGATTCTTTGTTAACCAGTTGGTACTCGTTCCTACCATCATCTCTGAACTTGCGTCAGCGTTTGTTTTTACCAATACTCGTCCGTATCATAATCTTAAGGATGCTTGTCCGCGTCTTTAATCTATACACAGTGTCAAACACTTATATCTTCTTGAATTTAGACACTCGTCTGTGTCTACTATTCCCCAGAAGAGTCCCCGGCAAATCCCGAATAAACTATTTCCTTTCTATCTGACATTCGTCCTATGTTATGATACCTTTCGGCAGTCGTACCCTGCCAGGTGATCGTCCTTCACCTTTTTGATGATCGTTCTTCATCATCCCCAGAGGAGTCTTTATTCATAAGAACCCCTTTCTATCCGATATTCGTCCTATGTCGTGATATTTTTAGCAGCTGTCCCCTGCTAAGTGATCGTCCTTCACCTCTTGATGATCGTCCTTCATCATCCGATGGCCGTCCCCATCGTTGATTCTGTTATCTGACATTTTTCCTATGTCATGATAAAACCCCAGAGCAGCCGTCCCCTGCTAGGTGATCGTCCTTCACCTCTTGATGATCGTCCTTCATCATTTTATCCGATGGCCATCCCCATCATCGACCTTTTCATCCAACATTCGTCCTATGTCGTGATACTTTCGGCAATCGTACCTTGCCAGGTGATCTCCCTTCACCTTAGATGACCGTCCCTCATCTTATCCCCAACAGAGCAGCCGTCCCCTGATAGGTGATTGTCCTTCACCTTTGATGACCGTTCCTCATCATTTATTTCTTCAACCTGATGGTTGTCCCCATTATTCATCTCTAAATCCCCAGAGAGTCTTATTTCTTTACTTGATGGTCGTCCCCATCATGATCCCTCTATTTCCCCAGCATGTCGGTCGTCCCCGTCATTGCTTCATCCCCAGCAGTCGTCCTTTGCTCGACGGTCGTCCTCCATCGCCCGCACTTTATAATCATACTTTACTTCCTTTACAATCTATATCCCTTTTCTTCTTCACTCAGTGAGTGCAAATTTTGGTATGTCTTTGGTATTCAACCACAAGTTATCTTGTTTGTCTGTTAAGCCTTCGCTTACATCCTGCACAGCTAACTCATGTTTGAATAGGGGCAGCTGTAAACACCCCAAATTTGCCCTCACTCATTTCACCATGGCTTGTGATTCTTTTCATTTGCATAAGATCTAACCATAGCATCACATATTGCATTATTGCTTCATTGCATTGATTCAAAGTCATCTGCATCTAGGGTTTGTGATCTGAGCCATCCCTGAGCCATTTGAGCCACTCCAAAGGCCTTCAATCATCTCAAGAGGGTCCATGTACGTTCAAGCATTATATTATATCCTCCCAAGATCAAAGAAGTCAGAAAATCACAAGGACTGAGGAAGGTGTGGAAGCAGAGCCAAGCTTAACTGCACAGGTGACCTGAAATTAGGGTTTTGGTTTCAGAGGCCATAACTCCAAATTTTTTTGGTCATTCTTTTTTCTATTGGTCATTATGTGCTATAAGGATCATGCATACCAATTTTCATGAAGAAATTCAATGGGGAAGGCATCTATATGATCACTAGATGACTTCTTGAGCAAGTCAGTGCAAAATCAGGGCATCTGAGGCCCCCAATCATCCAACCAAAGGGTTTTCTCTATCATTTTGAATGTGTACGATCTTTATTTGATAATAGAAGATGTTAGAAGTTCACAAAATTGAAGAATTTCAAGTCATTTGCAAAGTTTGCCATTTTTGGAAAGTGACTTGTAATGAAAACTTGCCATTTTGGGAAAGTTTTTCAACCTCCTCTTTTTGATTCAAAAATGCTTCAAATGAAAAATCTTTGGTCATGAAAGTTGTAGATTGGATCCTCCCATTTTCAAAAAGTACAAGAACTCATTCTAATTCATTTTAGAACAAAATTTATGGCCTTGCAAAGTTGGACAAAATCACATAAATTTCACTTTTACACAAAGAGGAAAACTTGCAAATTCTCATGCCAAGCATTTATGTGACTTCAAATCAGCTTCTAACCATCACACAAACATCATGTATGACCTAAAATTCAGATTGGCCCAAAAATTTCTTAAGTTCCATGCCTTAAACTTCAAGAATCACAAAAGGGGCCAAAGTTGGACAAAATTGCAAAATAATCCATAACTCTTCATCCACTTGTGCCAGCTGCCAAATATGACTTCCATGGACCTCCTTGAAGCAAGATGATTCGAGCCATACCCTTGTACCATGACTGAACCAGCCCATGCCTTCACTTACACAAATCTTGACTTTATGCATTTTGCTCCATGCCAATCAAACTGTGCCACTACCAACTCTCTGCCCAATCAGAGCCTCATATGTGGACCTCAAGCATTCCAAAACATAACACAACACAGGCTAAAATTCCAAGAACTCAGCACACTCCAAAATCCTCAAGTTTGCAAAAACCTTCGAATCTCTTGATTCAACCATCAAACCTTCAAGTTTCTTTCACCATTCAACTCATCATGATCCACTGATCATTTCCCACCTTTCATTTGGCCCTAAAACCTTCACAATCAAAAATACGATTTTCACATTTCACAAACTGAACCTCTACCATTTTCATTTTGAGGCCATATAAACTCCAGCTAAGCATCACAAACATTTGGGGAGGATCATTGGAGCTTGTTTGAAGCAAAGAACTGGCCAGAAAGCACCACTTTCGAAAGCTTCAGTTCATGTATCATCAAGAACAAATTTTCCAGAAACGTGTTTTTAAGTTGCTAATTGGTTCTCCATGATTCACTAATGATTTTGATATGTTTAGTTTTGAAAATGGTCAAGTATTAAGCATGTATTGAACCTCTGAAATTTTCTGCGTTTTTTCCGTTTGGCTTTGATTCTTGTTCTTGAGTGAAAATAAATGAGTTTTAGGGTTGGATTCATGTTTAGGGTTGTTAGATGTTTGATTCTGGAGAGTTAGAGAGCTTAAGATTGCGTATTGAGTGAGATTGAAGGATTGGATGGCCGGAGAAGATGACCGGAACACTGTTCCGGTCACCTGAATGTAATTAGGGTTCAAATTAGGGTTAATGACATAATTAGTGAAGTTTGAATTTGGTCCGTCCATTAGCGCGCGAAGTCAATTCCCTCCACCCTGAGTTTGAACCTGGACCCTTGGATTGTTTGACTTTCTCATTTTCTCATTAAATTCATTTTTATTTCATTTGTTTTGTATTTAATTTCTACGAATTTTTAAAAATAGTAAAATACATCAAAAAATTCTGAAAATTTTTATCAAATCTTTTATTAATTTTCAGAACCCAAAAATATTTTTATTTTTATTTTTTGCATTAAAAATTATTTTTAAATCTTTTAAATGTTTATTTTTAATTAGTTAATGGAAATTAATTAATTAAAAATGCATTTAGGTATTTAAAAATCACAAAAAAAATTCACATTGCATTTTAAAACATTTAGAAACATTATCAAACTCTTCAAAAAAATTTCTTTTTGGTTCTTGACCTACTTTGATATTTTTCTTTGGAATTAAAGTTCTTTAAAGGCAATATTTTTGTTCTAAGTTGGAAAAATTCATTCTGCCTAACCATGAAGAGTTTGATGTTAGTTATTTTTGCATTGCATTCTTCATATCATGTAGTTTCTAGGGTAAAATTGGTTTGAATTTATCCTTCATTTTCAATTTAATGTGCATTTTTCCTTTTGAGGTGCCTTAAAACCCTAGCAAGCTTGAGAAAATCATAGCTCCCATTAGGTTAAGAGTTGGGTCCCCTCCTTTGGGCAGCGAACTTGTGTAGGGTTAGGTTTCCTTTGATCCCATTTTCAATTTTTTATCATGTCATCTGCTTCTGATTTTGAATTTTGCATTGCATATTGTATGTAAATCCTAATTTTTGCTTTCATTTGCATTCATCTCTCATTTGCTTGCATACATGAACTTGCCATGAGATTTTGTGCATCCACATGACATATGAGATATCTTAGGATACATTAGACTCATGTTTGATCATTGCATCATTCATTTTCCATGTTGTGCATTCATTTCATTTCATAAACTTTCATGAACTTTTATGGTTCAAAGCATGCTTCATTTGCATCCTCATCCTTGTATGATCTTCCACAACTCTTGACATGTGTTTGCATCATCTCTTAGCATCATTAACATCATGTTTATACTTCTGACCTTGGCTTGCATCATTGCATTTCATCTCATTTTCATGTCATTTCATTTTCTTGTTGCTAACTTTTCAGGTGGTAAGTATCTGAGAAGTGAATTTGCCTTTACTTCTCACAATCTCTTCTCATCTCTCTTATGCATTCATTTCTGCATTTTTCTTTTGTATTAGAGTGAGCTTGCTCATTCATGCTCCCTCCTCACCTTCTTTCTTCAAGCAACTTATCTCTTAAGTGAAGTAAGTTGTCTTGCTTCTTCTTGCTTCTCCTTCCTTCATCCTGTTTCTTCCATGGTGGCTTTTCCTTGAAGATCTTTTGCAAGCCTCATAAACCCTAGGAATAACCAAGCATGATCACAATTATGGTTTGATTAGTACCCCCATTAGTTTTACCTTTGTGTCATCTTTGAGTCTTCTCTTCTCATCTCATAATCAAGGACTAAACCCTAAAGGTTTTAAGGCTTTGTGATTAAGCTTATGCATGCATCCTTCTATTAGGATGGAGTGTATAACTTTAATCCTAAGTGTTAAACCCTTAATATGTTTAAATCCTTTAATCAATCCACTTAATAACCACTAAGACATCAAGCTTGTAACTTGGGCCTTGCATTAGTGTTCTAATTCTTCCTTAATTGGTTAAGAAGGACTAACCCTAGTGTTAATGGACAAGTCCTCCTCAAGTTGTCTTACAAACCATAAAATCCATTTCTTAATCTTATCATTAACTAAAATCCATTTAATAAAGGCTTTGTTTTGTCATGAGGTTAATCCCTAATCATGGATTAAGTTGAGGAGCCTTCCTCAGCCTAAATGCTCTCATCTATTATCCTTCTATTAGGATGGTGTAATGAGTCCATTAAATCCTTGATTATGGCTTAAACTCATTACTTAACACTAAACAAAAACTCCAAAAACATCTAAATAATCACAAGTAGGATAATGATCTTAATCCTACATCATGGTAACTAAGTGTGAGGTGTTTATCTCATACTTAGGGCATTCTCATTACCCCTAATCAGAGGGAGGATGTGATGAGTTTACTAACCCATTGGTTTAGGCTTAAGCTCATTAACTTATGACAAATTTCAAAAAGCAATAAAAGATTGAAAACACAAAAACAAACAATAATCGTCTCCTCCAGGATTCTTTTCTCACCTCATTCACTCACAAACGGGAACTTGCTTCTTCCGTCCAATGCAAGACAGTTTGCACCTGAGCCAGATAGGTCTTACACTTGAGCATAGACAAGTAAGCAGTTCACAATTCAATTTATTTTGTTAGTCTCTTTGGGTCTGAAATTCTGTGATCAGGTATGAGATGTCCTAAGAGATGTTCCAACACTTAATAGGACATTTGACAAATTTAACCAAAACTTAAACAGCAGGAAAAGTAAACAACACAGAAGTTTGTTAACCCAGTTCAGTGTATAACCACACCTACATCTGGAGGCTACCAAGCCAGGAGGAAATCCACTATTAGTAATATTAATTCTAGACTTAAACCACCCTGTTTAATCTATCACTTAATACTTACCCAATGCAATTTCTACCTAAGACTCACTTAGATAAGAGTACCCTACTCACTCCCCCTCAATCACCCAGTGATCAAGTTTACAAGTTTACTGAAATTGAAGACATCCTTCAAACAAAACAGCTTGATCTTACTTAACAGTTTCAATCAAGTCACAAATGCACTTTTGCTTAAAAGCTCATAAAGTGGTACATAAAAACAACCTGCTATTAAAACACTAGACACCCTATTTGGTCTTCTGAAATTCGTACTCAATTCTATGAGTTTCTGTTGTTTAAATAGGTATCTGAATTTTGGGCTTTCTGTAGAATGATCCAGCCCTAATGTGCAGCAACTGTCACCTTGAATTTAGGGTTTGTTACCTCCTATATTCTAGGTGCATTAGGTCTTCTGTTTTAATCTGAATCTTCAATTTAAAACTCCCTACAGATGCGCCTTGTTCTGTTTTTATCCAGCATTAATTAATTCCAGATAGTTCTCCTTAAATATCTCTGATCTGTTAATCAATAATTAATTCTGGTAGCAGGTCTGAGATGTCTCAACATCTGTTGGGACATCCTAAAAAACTGAACTTAATTTATTCACACAATGTCCCAACATCTGATGAGACATCCTGAAATAAATTCACATACTCTGTTTGCTAATGTCCTAACATCTGATAGGACATTCTGAACTGAATTTAACATTTCTTGTTTGGTCAAAAATTCTGCCAATTCTTAAACATCTACAAACTCCCCCTTTGGCTAATTTTTGGCTAACATCTTTTCTGGTTTTCAGAGTGCAGCAGAAGTTCTTTTTATCAGAGTATATCATTACTTTTCTGTTGATTTTTATTTGAGATTACTCCCCCTCAAACATACATGTGTCCTGTCTTTATCCAGTCTTGTTCCAACAGAAAAACTTATTCAGTTCAGAAGCAAACAAACAGAATTTTTTCATTCATTTAAACAGCAATTACATTTGATGTTGTTCTCCCCCTTGGTAGACACAAAATTAGGGGCCAAAGACACTATTTCAGTCATTACATTGCTGTCATTACATTTGCCTCACATACATTTGATCACTCAGAATCATCACTCTCAGTTCCCTCCTCAACTTCTGTCTCTTCATCAGCTTCTGTTTCTTCATCAGCAGCACTGTCTTCATCAGAGTTTGCTTTCAGATCTTCTTCGTTCTCCAACCTTTGAATTATTTCCTCAAGCTTCTGCTTTCTAGCTTCAAGCTCTTTGCAGGTGCTTTTGAGTTCAGCAATTAAAGTCTTCCTGGAGATTGGATTCTTAACAGTGGATGGACCAGCAGATGTCCCAGAAGGAGCTTCAACATCTGCAGCATGATGACTGAGGAATAACTTGTAGTGAAAAGCCAGGGGGCTCCCTCTCTTGCAGGCAGTATCCTTGTCAGTTAAAATCCCAGGATATTGATTGAGTACAATACCACACAGCAATGATGGAAAAGCTATTGGCAGCTTTGTTGCAGTAGAGATGGCATGCTTCATAGTCTGATCAAAAATATATGCTCCATAATCCATCTTGGTTTGAGTCCCCACAGCAAAGATGAATCTGGCCAGACCAGTTGAGATTGATGAAGTGTGATTGGTAGGCACCCAGTTTGCAGTTCCAATCCTGTTAAGCATGGCATACTTTCTAGTAAGCATGCTCACAGAGAGCTTTCCCTTCACAGGCCAAGCTTTGACCTGGTTTGCAGTGATCACCTTACAGACTTGATTATCTGTCTTACCTAATTCATTAGGTCCATCTGTTTCTCTTCCTAGATACTCATTGATGATTTGAGGAGAAAACTGTACACATTTACCTCTAACAAAAACTTTTCTAAACTCAGAAGACTTACCATTTGAGCAATCCTCCTGAAGATTCACAATGAACTCTTTGACAAGTAGTTCATAGCAGGGAGAGAGATCTGAGACTGTTTTGAATAGTCCTGCAGCAGAGATGAGGTCTATCAGTTCTGTGCACTCAAGTGCATTGCTACTTAGTTCTCTTTCCAAGGCAACCCTTCTTTGATACACATATTTCCATCTGTTGACACTGGAGACATGATGGAAGGATATGTTGTCCAAAGGAGCTTCTGGGACAGCAGTTGAAACTCTAGCTTGTGCTGGTTTCTTCTTGGGAGGAGATGTTGGGACATCTGATCCAACATCTGAATCTGATGGTGTTGAAGCTTTTCTCTTCTGGGTTTGAACTTTGCTCCATGGTTTTGTTGGACCAAAGATAGCTTTAGCTTTGCCTTTCTTTGAATTAGCCTTATTTTTCTCAGGGATGACAGGTTCAGCTTGCATCTTTCCTTTCCTGGACCTTAGTCTTTTAGCAATGCTGGGTTTCACAGATGCTATGATCTCTGCATCAGAGTCCTGCTCCAGATTGGCCACTGGAGGAGATTGAGCAGCCTCCTCTTCAGCTGGTTGATCAGCAGGGATTTGATCTTCATTTGAGCCTTGAGCCTGTTCTTCAGAGACCTCTTCATCATTTTCATTTGAGACTTTGTCCTTAGATTGTTCAACATCAGATAAGTTCTTTTTCTTATCTTCAGATGTTCCAACATCTGTTGGGACATCTTGTTCTGCAGCAGTGTCCTTTGTAGCCTGAGTTGGTTCTTCTTGAGGTGCAGGAATGGTGTTCAAAGGAACAGAGATCCCTTTCACCACTCTTTGTTCAGAAAAGACTTGGTTAACAATCTCCTTGATGGAATCATCAACATATTTGGAGTATCTTGTAGACATGTTAGCAGGAGAGGGAATGCCTTTAGCTTTGCTTCTGATTTGATCTTTACATCTCTTTGGTGTTCTTGCCTTTTTAGTGTGAGAGGCGCTTCCCGTGAGCTCGTCCAATGGTGTTGAAGACATTGGCACAACAGAGATTGGAGTGGCATGAACCACGTCTTCCTTGTTGAGAATTTCCTCAGCTGTTTTAGGGTTTTGAGACATTGTAGAGGAAGAAGGATGAACAGCTTTAGGGTTTATGATTTCTGAAGATTTGAGAGTTAATGTGATTCGCTTGTGATGATATGATGAGAATCTTGATAGCTTCTTATAAGTAGTTACTAAATAAGTAGCCGTTACAGTCCAAATGATTAAGAATGGAATTCCCAAGGATCTTGTCCAGACTAGCTTTGCCATCTGGAACTTATGCCATGCAATGTCATAAGACATGTTGGCACATCTCATTAACTGCTAAATATCACATAAACATATTCCAAGTTTGCCCCTTAAGTTCTCAAATTGTGTAGCATCCAATGCTTTGGTAAAGATATCAGCTAATTGCAGATCTGTAGCAACATGCTCCAATGAAATCACCTTCTCTTCTACAAGATCTCTGATGAAATGATGTCTGATATCAATATGCTTTGTCCTGCTATGTTGAATAGGATTTTTAGATATGTTGATTGCACTTAAGTTATCACAGTACAATGTCATGACATCCTGTGGGACATTGTACTCAGTGAGCATCTGCTTCATCCAAACCAACTGAGAACAACTGCTACCTGCTGCTATGTATTCAGCTTCAGCTGTAGATAAAGATACACAATTCTGTTTCTTACTGAACCAAGAAATCAGATTGTTTCCTAGAAAGAAGCATCCTCCTGAAGTGCTTTTTCTGTCATCAGCACTTCCTGCCCAATCAGCATCACAGAAGCCAGTGAGAATAGGTTTGCAACCATGAAAGTACATTATGCCATAGTCACAAGTACCATTAACATATTTAAGGATTCTCTTGACTTGATTGAGATGACTGACTTTTGGATCAGCTTGATATCTTGCACAAACTCCTACTGCAAATGCAATGTCTGGTGTGCTAGCAGTCAAGTATAACAAGCTCCCAATCATGCTTCTATATAAACTATGATCTACATTCTCACCCTTCTCATCTTTAGTCAGCTTTAAATGTGTAGGAGCAGGAGTTCTTTTATGAGAAGCATTTTCCATTCCAAATTTCTTCACTATGTTCTTGGAGTACTTGCTTTGTGAGATGAACATTGAGTCTTCCATTTGCTTAACTTGCAGACCAAGAAAATAGGTTAATTCACCTACTAGACTCATTTCAAATTCAGCTTCCATCTGCTTGACAAAATGTTTGACCATCTTATCAGACATCCCACCAAACACAATGTCATCAACATATATTTGTGCAATCATGACATTACCTTCTTCATCTTTAACAAACAGGGTTTTATCAATCCCACCTTTTCTGTATCCTTGCTTGATAAGAAATGTGGTAAGTCTTTCATACCATGCCCTTGGAGCTTGCTTCAGACCATAAAGTGCTTTCTTGAGTTTGTATACATGATTTGGACAGCTTGGATCAACAAATCCTTTAGGCTGTTCTACATATACCTCTTCATTAAGATAACCATTAAGAAAGGCACTTTTCACATCCATTTGAAATAGCTTGAACTTTAAGATACAAGCAATTCCCAACAGTAGTCTTATTGATTCAAGCCTTGCTACTGGTGCAAAGGTTTCATCAAAGTCTACTCCTTCAATTTGAGTGTATCCTTGAGCCACAAGTCTAGCTTTGTTCTTTGTAACAATTCCTTGTTCATTTGACTTGTTCTTGTACACCCATTTTGTACCAATCACATTTATGTCATTTGGTCTAGGAACAAGATTCCACACTTCATTCCTTGTGAATTGACCTAATTCCTCTTGCATAGCACAAATCCAGTATTCATCAGTGAGAGCCTCCTTGATGTTTTTAGGTTCTATTTTGGACACAAAACAAGAACCTGAAATCACTTCTCTTGATCTAGTGCTCACACCTCTGTTGGGATCACCAATTATTAAATCTTTGGGATGATCCTTCTGTATTCTGATGGAGGGAGGTTTACTGGATTCTTCTGTCCTTGTATCAGATTGAGTGCAGTTATATTGATCATCCTTTTCTTCAGCTTCAATCTTGATATCAGCAGATGTTCCAACATCTTCTGGGACATCTGTAGGAGCATCATTAATTATCACATTTATGGACTCCATGATAACCTTGGTTCTAGAATTAAATACTCTGTATGCTCTGCTGTTTGTAGAGTATCCAAGGAAAAACCCTTCATCACTTTTAGGATCCATTTTTCTCCTTTGCTCCCTGTCTGCCAGAATGTAGCAGTTACTTCCAAACACATGAAAGTACTTAACAGTGGGTTTTCTGCCCTTCCAGACTTCATATATTGTGGACAAAGTTCCTTTTCTCAAGGTAACTCTGTTATGGATATAGCAGGCAGTGTTCATGGCTTCAGCCCAGAAATACAGAGGTAGCTTTTTAGCATGTATCATAGCTCTTGCAGATTCTTGAATAGTTCTATTTTTTCTCTCAACAATCCCATTCTGTTGAGGAGTGATAGGAGAAGAGTATTCATGATTGATTCCTTCTGAAGAGCAGAAATCTAAGAATTTTTGATTCTCAAATTCCTTTCCATGATCACTTCTAATTCTGATCACACAGCTGGATTTTTCCCTTTGTAATCTTTGACATAATTCCTTGAATACATCAAAGACATCTGACTTTTCTTTAATGAAATTTATCCATGTATATCTTGAAAAGTCATCAACCACCACATATGCATACCTCTTACCACCAAGGCTTTCAACTTGCATAGGTCCCATGAGATCCATATGTAACAATTCCAAAACTTTGGAAGTTGTCAGATGTTGGAGCTTTGGATGGGACATCTTGGTTTGTTTGCCTATTTGACATTCACCACAGATTTTGCCATCATCAATCTTCAGTTTAGGGATACCTCTTACATCATCCATAGATATGATCTTCTTTATGCCTCTGAAATGAAGATGACCTAGCCTTTGGTGCCATAGTTTTACTTCTTCTTCTCTAGCTAGAGAACAAGTTGAAATGGGGCTGAAGTCTAGTGGCTCCCACATGTAACAGTTGTCTTTAGACCTTGCACCTTTCATGATAACTTTTTGCTCTTGGTTAGTCACTATGCATTCAGTTTTTGTAAAGTTTACACTGTATCCTTGATCACATAGTTGACTTATGCTGATCAGGTTAGCAGTTAAACCTTTAACAAGCAGCACATCATCTAGTCTTGGAACATCTTGACAATCCAAGGTTCCAACTCCCTTGATCTCTCCTTTAGCTCCATCTCCAAAGGTAACATACCTGGATGAATGTGACTTTAAGTTTACTAGCAAATTCTTCAATCCAGTCATGTGTCTTGAGCATCCACTGTCAAAGTACCAGTCTTCTTTAGCTGATACTTTCAATGATGTATGTGCTATGTATGCAGTACTTTTCTTTGACCAGATGAGTTGAGATTTCTTTTGATGCCTCTGCTCTGAGTGTTGTTCAGCTGATCTCCAAGCTTGATTGTTGATCTTGTTCTTGTGTATGTGGCTTTGATCAGTCTGAATGTCAGCTTTTGGTCTCCAAACTGTCTTGATTACTTCTGTCTTTTGCTTAGGAGGTTGCTGATTTCTATGCAGCACTTTCTTGGTACCTTCTACTTTCTGCTTGGAAGGTTGCTGACACATCTGATTTGGATATCCATGTAGCTTATAACAGTGAGGTTTGATATGCCCAAATCTTCCATAGTGATGACATCTCCATCTTTGATATTTTTTCTTCATTTTGTTCTTTCCAGAATGTTGAGACATCTGTTGGAACATTATGTTTGTCTTTGTGTTCTGATGTTGGAGCATCTGTTGAGACATCTTGTTTGACTGTATAGTTTTTGAAGTAGTTTTGCTAGAGCTTGCTTCATCTCTGTTATATCCCAGTCCACTTTTGTCCCCTGAATGTTTATTATTGCAGAGAATAGCATCCAGTGTATTTGAGCTGCTGTTCATCATTCTAACAGATTTGGACATATGTTCCAGCTTAGAATTGAGAAGAGTTACTTCACTTTTTAAGGTATCAATGATTACTTGATCACTTGCTTTTTCTTCTTCTAGTACTTCATTCTGCTTCTTTAGCTTTATGACCTCACTGCATACTTCAGTACTTCTCTTGTACAGATCCTTGAAGGCTTGCTCAAGATCTGCATAAGTAAGCTCTTCACAGCTGGAATCACTGTCATATTCACACAGTCCAGCTAAAGCAGCAATGTGCTTAGCTGATTCTTCTTCTGAATCTCCTGAGTCTTCATCAGACCAGGTCACAGAGAGTCCTTTCTTTTGCCTCTTTAAGTAGGTAGGACATTCAAACTTGATATGTCCATATCCTTCACATTCATGGCATTTGACTCCTTTATCTTGACTGGTCTTTTCAGCATACTTTACTCTTTTGTTAGCATCATAAGGTCTTCTGTTCTCAGAGTTTGTGTTTCTTCCACTAGGTTTGGATTTTCCTTCCATTCCTCTGAGAATCTGTTTGAATTGTCTTCCAATCAATGCAAGGTTTTCTGATAAGCTTTTATCATTTGCTGGTTCATCATCTTCTTCTTCATCTGTATTTGAAACCAAGGCAATGCTTTTGTTCTTTTTAGCATGTGTGTCATTCATTCCCATCTCAAAAGTTTGAAGGGAACCAATGAGTTCTTCAGCTTTCATGGAGCATATGTCTTGTGCCTCTTCTATTGCTGTGACTTTCATGTCAAATCTTTTTGGCAAAGATCTGAGAATCTTCCTTACAAGCTTTTCATCAGTCATCTTTTCTCCCAAGGCTCCAGAAGTATTGGCTATATCCAAGATGTTCATGTAGAACTCATGAATTGATTCATCTTCCTTCATTCTCAAGTTTTCAAACTTGGTGGTGAGAAGTTGAAGTCTTGACATTTTTACTTTTGATGTTCCTTCATGAGTTGTCTTGAGGGTATCCCACACATCTTTGGCCAGCTCACAATGATGCACCAGTCTGAAAATATTTCTATCAATGCCATTGAATAAAGCATTTAGGGCTTTTGAGTTGCCTAGTTCTGAATCTTCTTCCTCTTTACTCCATTCTTCTTCAGGTTTCAGAACTTTTGATCCATCTTTGGTGTCTTGGACAGGATGTTTCCATCCAACATTTACTGCTCTCCATGCCCTGTTGTCAAGTGACTTTAAGAATGCAATCATTCTTGGCTTCCAGTAGTCATAATTAGAACCATCCAGTATAGGTGGTCTATTTACTGACCCTATATCTCTGTCCATGTTACAGAATTTGTTTTCCCTAGATCTCACCCAGTATAAACAGGCAGGGTGCCTGCTCTGATGCCAATTGAAATTCTGTGATCAGGTATGAGATGTCCTAAGAGATGTTCCAACACTTAATAGGACATTTGACAAATTTAACCAAAACTTAAACAGCAGGAAAAGTAAACAACACAGAAGTTTGTTAACCCAGTTCAGTGTATAACCACACCTACATCTGGAGGCTACCAAGCCAGGAGGAAATCCACTATTAGTAATATTAATTCTAGACTTAAACCACCCTGTTTAATCTATCACTTAATACTTACCCAATGCAATTTCTACCTAAGACTCACTTAGATAAGAGTACCCTACTCACTCCCCCTCAATCACCCAGTGATCAAGTTTACAAGTTTACTGAAATTGAAGACATCCTTCAAACAAAACAGCTTGATCTTACTTAACAGTTTCAATCAAGTCACAAATGCACTTTTGCTTAAAAGCTCATAAAGTGGTACATAAAAACAACCTGCTATTAAAACACTAGACACCCTATTTGGTCTTCTGAAATTCGTACTCAATTCTATGAGTTTCTGTTGTTTAAATAGGTATCTGAATTTTGGGCTTTCTGTAGAATGATCCAGCCCTAATGTGCAGCAACTGTCACCTTGAATTTAGGGTTTGTTACCTCCTATATTCTAGGTGCATTAGGTCTTCTGTTTTAATCTGAATCTTCAATTTAAAACTCCCTACAGATGCGCCTTGTTCTGTTTTTATCCAGCATTAATTAATTCCAGATAGTTCTCCTTAAATATCTCTGATCTGTTAATCAATAATTAATTCTGGTAGCAGGTCTGAGATGTCTCAACATCTGTTGGGACATCCTGAAAAACTGAACTTAATTTATTCACACAATGTCCCAACATCTGATGAGACATCCTGAAATAAATTCACATACTCTGTTTGCTAATGTCCTAACATCTGATAGGACATTCTGAACTGAATTTAACATTTCTTGTTTGGTCAAAAATTCTGCCAATTCTTAAACATCTACAGGGTCGAACTACGGTGTTCTGACTTCCTCATTGCACGAGAGGATACGTAGGCATAACTTAACAGTTATCGAACAAAAGTCTCTGTATATTCCCCCTCCTTCCAGCATTATTCTTTGAGCCTCATAGTCTTGAGCATTTCACTTTTGTTCTTACACTGACACTTCTCTTATACACTTCACATTTCTTTTACACTGACACTTACATTCTTTTCCAGCTTTGATACACAGATTGCACTGACACTATCCCTTTAAAACACAAATCTTTTAAGCGTGGATCCCTTCGAGTACGACGGACAATCTGGGTGCTAATACCTTCCCAGGTTGTAACCAACCCCCTTTCTCAGTCTCTCTGGTTCGCGACCGTCTTATCCATCCTTTCTTAGGTTTATGCAGCATTACCTTTCCTTCGGGATAAAAATGCCTAGCTGGCGACTCTATTCATTTCTCTCTCTTTCGCCGACCGTTCGCGTCTGTACCCCTCTTGGCCCTGTGTCATCAGGTGGGAGCGACAGTTAGGTACCTTATTGTCTTTATGTTATCTTCCTCCTTACATGTCACTTTACTCTTAAATACCAGGTGCTAGAGATTTTTCTTTTTATTGGTCTTAATTCTTTTTTACAACCTCTTCTCTTTTTTAAGACATCATTTTTGAAATCTTAGTTTTTTATTTCTTATTCTTTATTTTTTATTTAACCATGTGGTCATAGTTATGAGCATGGACGTTGGTGGCGTCTTTATAGAAAAAAGAATTTCACATTCAGACTTTTTCTCATTTTTTAGTTTAGGGTTTGTAGATGTATCATTATCCCCCAGGACCTGTCAAGCATACCTCCGAAGATACGATATATAATCTCCACCTCAAATGAATCCTCCCATTATGGTAAAAATGGGTATTGTCTAAATGACTAGAACTTATGACACTTTGCTCTACCACCATATTGGAGAGGTGGTTGAGGCAACTAACAAATGGTAGGTAAGTGTGACCCATATTAGTTTTACTAGCGGCCCATGGTGGTTTCCAGTTGAACTTTATAAAAAATTACAATAAGAGACAACCCCTAATTGTGTAGGGTTGTCTAAGGGTTTAGGCTAGCTCATGTAAGGTTGTGAGAAGCTTTGTATATAATTTTCTCAAGAGAGATTGAAGATCCCCTTCCTCATGTTGGGAATGAGGTGTGTGTATATATATATATATATATATATATATATATATATATATATATATATATATATATATATATATATATATATATATATATATATATATATATAATTCTATGGGCCTTGGCTAGAGTGCTTAAAATGATTTGTACAATTCCGTGATAAAAATATGTGACCAAATGAGACTTGTTCTCCTTATAATCATAAGGGAGCAATTTTTCCTCATTGACTCTCTAGTAAGTTACTCTGGTGACACGTCAACTATTACATTTATTAAATGGATGGAATATGAAGTTAATCGGTGTGGCACAAGCACAATTTGGGCGACTTATGGAGTACTTTTGACGATATGTGTTGTTACTTCGGATGACCTACAACGTTGCTTAGATGTTCACAAAATTCAATGTGTGTTAGCTTGTCCTACATCCTTATAGGCTATTGTTTATAATGCCTAATAACATTATCCTGGTAAAAAATCTAAAAAGAATCAATTCAATCAATTAGAGGGAACTGAACACGTGAAAGCTCGATTGATCTCACGCTTAGTATTTTTATCTTGAATTTGATTCTTTGAATGTAAATGAAGAAAAAGTGAGTATTTCAGTACTAAGGTGTTTGTAACACGGTGGGAGAACTGACTTTTAGTTATGTTGCGGATAGCAAGAGTCGCCACCGACTTTTATTTTATCCAAAGGAAAGGCATAAAAGAACAGGGAAGACCTTTAAAAGATTTTTGAGTTCGGGGGGTAGGTTATGTAAAGGGAAGGTGTTAGCACCCTTTACATCCATGGTTATCCATGGGCTCTTAGTTACTTAGCTCACTTTAAAATGTTTTTGAAAATGTGAAGTGTGTGAATAGAAATTTTCATAAGAGTTTGATAATGATCCATGTACGGATGCGTAAAAAACTTGTGTTTGAAAATTGTTTGAAATTGTGAAGTGTTTGAAAAGTTTTTGAATAGTGAGCAAGTAACTATGAGAAACCTACCCTAAAGTTTAAGTCTTTCTGTTCTTGAATCCTTTAAATGGTAAGACTATCCCTATTATTAAGGAATAGGTAGTCATTACCTTGGATGTGAGGGACAAGTAAGGGTCATCTGTTTATTTAGGCAACTATGGGGTGTATAAGCATTTTTGGAGGGACTGTCATCTTTATTCGAAAGGGACAAGATCATTACGAAGGCAACATTCGAAAGGGACTTGATCTTTTATTGTTAAGGGACTAGATGACTTTATTTTGAGGGACTTTTGCTTTATACACCCTACTTGACCTTTTGATTAGGCAACAATGAGAGGTATCCCTAAGGAAGTGAGATGGCGATCAAAGATCGACTTACGCGTGTGAGTGTACAATTTTAAATATTTATCTTTTAAATTAAGTGATCTAAATTAATTTTAAATAAACATACATGTTACACTCCCTATTTACTAACCATAGCATAAAATATAAATAATAAACATTTTAAATAAATATTTACACCAAGGAGCAATTACAATAATGATAAAAGCAATTTAAATAAATAAAGCAAAATATTAATAAGCAAAATAAATAAGCAATTATAATTGGGTTAGTGAAAATAATAAAAATAATAAAATAATACTAAATTAAATGGGGTTAGTAATAAATAAATAAACATAATTAATAATAATAATGAAATAAACAAGGATATTATAATAAACAAAATTTTTTTAAAAAAAAGTTAATAAGAAAATATAAACAATCATATTAATTATTATAAAATTTGAAGTTATATGTAAATTATAAAATTAAATCAATTATGAACATATTATGAAAAAATAAATTATAATTATAAAAATTAAATTAGCAATTTTTACATATTTTTAAACCTATACTAAAATTATTTACATGCAAAAATTAACTTCTAAACAATTAGAGAATATTTTCATATTATAAAAAATAAATTAAGCATTTTAATTTTAAATCATACTTACATACAAAAATTTAAATTATAAACAATTTATATATTAACAAATATTAACTCAAAAAATTTTAATGAAAAATATAAATGAAAGAAGAAAATTAGGGTTTTGAAAAGAATATATTTTTTAGGGTTTATAATAAATTAAGTTTTATATACAAAAAATGTTAAATATCTAATTATATAAATAAATTACATATATACATATTAATAAAATAAAACAATTTATTTTAGAACATATTATTAGGATTAAATCAAGATTATAATTTAATTAATTAACATTAATAATAATCAAAACAAAAAGAAAAAGAAAACTTACCTGGCTGGGATTTGAACTCAGCACCTCCTGCTTGCAAACACCCAAGCCAGCAACACCTACCACCAGGCCAGCGCGCGCGCATGTGATAAAGCAAGGGGAAGAATTTGTTTTATGCCTTAATCCTGAAAATCAAGAAAAAAAGAAAGAAAACAAAAGGCCTGGGGGAATCGAACCCAGGACCTTGCAAGCAATCACACAAACACGTTACCATTCCAGCTGGGAGAGCGAACCTGTTGATATAACCACTTTAATTCATAATATATTATAATGACTAAATATCTGGAAAAATAAGCAAAAGATGTTGAAGCCAGGATTCGAACTCCTGCCCTCCTACAATATACGCGCATGCTTCACCACTGGGACAAGCATAAGCTTGTGAAACAAAGACAGAAACAATTCATAATATTTTAAAACAACAGTTTAAATTTAAAATTCGCGCGCCACTGGTCATCTTCTTCTTCATGATACCTGCGAAAATTAATACAACTTTTCCTGCGAAATTTCATGCAAGTTCTTCCATGTTCATATCCTGCGAAATTCAAACACCAAGCAAACGGTACAATTACATCAAATTGTTTATACCAATGAATTCCTTATTGTAGACACCCTAAATTTGCCCTCTGGATTTTCTGTCTTTGTCGGCTTTTCGTTTTGCATTCATACGCATTTTGCATACCATTTGCATTGGCTCCTGAGGCATGGGATCAACATCATCAGAAGAAGTAGGGTTTCACGTCCTTATTTGTGGATCATCAGAAGAATGCAAGTTCCTAGCTATGCAGCAATCAATGACGTCATCTTCTTTTGCTCTTGTCTTAATTAAGGTTTATTTCCCTGATCAGGGATCTCAAGTCTGAAGACTATACACCAATTCTTCTGGCCCATCTTCGGATTATTTTCTTCTTCATCAAGTCGCGAGGTTATTCCTCTCTTCTTAGCATCTCAGGCTACTCTCGATACCTCAGTCATTGTGTGTCCAAGATCAAATGTGTGGCTTTCTTCTAGTGCAAGTTATTTGTGTCAGTGATTTATTTCTCAGTCAGTGGGTGTCTAAAGTCAAATTACGGTGTGTGGCTCTTCAGATTATCAAGCAATGATTTGTGTGAGGAAAATCAGATGGTTGTTATTTCAGTGGCGGGTTGTTTAGTGGTTCAAGAGTGTGTTCATCCATTTTTTAATCAGAAGTTGTTGAAAGGGTTTCAAGTGTGGTCTTTGGATTGAATTTAGTCAAGATTCATAAGTGGAAAATATGGACAGAGGGTGTATTCAAGTTCATTTTGATTGTCAACATCTCTAACCGATTTTCTATCCGTATCCATTTGTTGATAAAGCCAATTAGATTTTCTTTTCTTTCCATCATCATTCGAATCCTTTTCTTTTCATAAATCAAATTTCTCTCCATTCATCCTTTAAGTTTATCTAATGTCCATTATTCTCTAAGTTCACATCCATTGTTAGACCGATTAATTTAGTTCTTTTTTCCCATAAATCATTTTTAACCATTTATCCATATCTCAATTCATTTTCGGTTTAACTCATAATCCAATTTTAGGATCCATTTTTTCAATATCTATATTTCTTCTTTTTATCCAAATTTCACCAATTCCATTTTTATTCATTAATATTTTCTTAATTTCATTTCCAAAGTCAAACCATATTCTATTTTATTTCCTAATTCCATTACCTTTGTTCAAAAATTCATTTTTAGACCATATTTTAGAGTATTTTTCAAATCCATTTCACTATATACTTTACTATCCATGACCTTTTATTTCTAATCCATTTAATTGATTACCATTTCTACCATCAGCTATTTTATTACCAAATTAAAACCATTTACAATCTAAATTACCTTTTAATTCATTCTATCTCCATATTTGTTTTTATTTTCATTTTTCAACTTTTCATCAGCACAAATAAGTTTCAGCATACACAAGCTTGTGGACCCCATGTACACACAATTTCCACACCAAAATACCACTACCAGCCACACGAAATTTTGCTACCAATTTCTTTAGCCTCGCATCACGCATGCACTCTGGCCCCACATGACTTTGCAATAATTTTTCAATTTCATACACACGCAAAAGAGCAATCCGCAGGCATTTGTTTTCCTCTCATACACCAGCATTTTCCACACACTTTTTCTTCACACTTTTTTTTTCATCACGAAAACACTCGTATTGACCCGCTTCCTTCACGCACGCCACACACAACTCTCACGCACAAAATCATTTCACAATGCACATATCATTGGCAGCTACTAACTTTCTTTTTTGAGGGATCACTCAGATTGAAACCACACACTCAATAATGCAAAATAAAAGGGTCTCAATACAACCTCATTTTTCTGGATGCTCCTTCTCTGAGTCCTGCATAACCTCTGCTCACGCATTTCGTTTTCTGCAAAAAACATAACAACACAGCACTAATCACCACCACGCCACTCCCATTCTCCTTTCTTCATCTCCGAATTTTCTACCTTTCATCAATCACCAACACCACAAAACCTCTTCTGCAAACGCACAGACACACCCTCCATCGTCTCCAACCCACACAACCCGCACAAACAATCTTCAACAATCGTAACCATCAAATCCATTCATCAACAACAATCGCCCTTCCACAACAACCCCAAACAACCACCACAGTAAACAGATCCGGAAACAAAATCAAAAGAAGAAAGAGATGAAGTGAGAGGCCTGAGGTTTCAAATCGAAATGAAGAGAAACCGAAGTCTGGGATTTACGAACCTACCGCGGAAGAAGCGAAGCTGAGAAGAATGACGGTGAGATCCCCTTCGTTTTCCGGCATGATTTTGAACGGTTGAGAAGAGACAATCGCCGCTTCAAGTTGTTCATAGCGAGGGTTGTTCGATGGCGGGATGTTGATGATGATGAGTCGGCGCGATTCGCCATTGATGAGTTGTAAGGAAGGCGAAGTCGACGCGACGAGGCCAAGGTGCGGCTCCGCGAGGTTCTGGGATTTCACGGTGTCGGCCTCATTTGATGGTGAAGATGTGAGCGAGAATGAGTTGACGAAGGGATTTAGAAGATCCGTGAGTTTGGTTGCTGATTACCTAAATTCATGAAAATGGACATCGGGCCCATGGGTCGTGTGAAGCCCATTTGAAGTTTCCGCCACCACCATCTTGTTTCAACAATATAGACTTCTTTTGTTTTTCTTTTAAAATTTATTTCTTAACTATTCTATTTATGCATCTTAACTAGTTTTTGTTTTTTTTATTTTATTTGTTTATTAGTAGAGGTTTTAAGTTTAAAGTCTTATTTTAATTTTGTTTATTGAGATTTCAATTTAGTTTTTGACTTTAATTTTGTTTAATTTGATCCAAATAAATAGGATTTTGCTTGATCTTGGTTTTAGCTTCATGTTTAATTTTGTGTAGGCTAATTTCTTGATGACGATAATGGAGGGTTTTGCTTGATGATGGTCTTGTTGTTGATTGTTCGTGGAACCTTGTTCGTGAAACTTGATGCAAGTAGTGGCATCTAGTGGTTGATTTCCTAGACACGATTACTCATCTTGGTGGACCCTTTGGATATTTGGTTTCTGACAAATCTTGCTTGATTCCGTTTGCGCATTGAAAGTTTTATGATGTGGAACAATTGAGTCTTACTGGAATTGTGTGAATCTTCTTGGTAATTATTTCTGGATTTCTTCTTGCTCATATCGAAGAGGCAACGGACCTTCTCCGTTAGGTAACACTAAGGATCGACTTTACTTGTTGCATGCTGCTGCATCTGGAAGTCCTACTGGTGTAGGCTCTGTTTGTGCATTATTCATCTTATCTCCATTTCGCATTCTCATCTCCTTATCTTATTCATTATTCATCTTATTTCCATATCGCATTCTCATCTCTTCATCTTATTTTCTTCTTCCTCATATTTTTTTCTATTCTTTCTCGACTTGAGGTGTGCTTAGGCCACCATGGTGCTTCTCCTCTCATCTTCTTCTTTTCTTCTCCTTCATTAGGATAGTAAGCCTCACTAACCTAGGACCATCCGAGCATGTGAATATTAGGATTAGACTTTTCCCGTTAGCTTTTTTACCTTTATGGTCTTTTTGGTTCTTCTTCTCTTCTCATCTCAAAACTCTAAAAAACACTTTAATAAATGTGAAGTGATGCATTGATCCATAGCCTTATCCCATGAGGTATGCTTGTAGTCTTCCCATCTTGGGATAGTACATGTTTACCTTGTGATGCACAAGTCTGATCAAGGTATCTTCTTCATAAAAGAAAAGCATAAAAAACACTTTCTTCATCTGTAAATAATCAAAACACTTAATAATTAAGCAAGTTAGTGAGCCTAGGCCCTAATCTGTGGGTTCAAGTTTTGGGGATCTTCTCCTTACTTGAGTGTGCTTGTTCGATTATTCCATCTTGGAATGTAGTGACAAATGCACATTCCATTGGTGAGAGCTTGAGTTCACTTCCTTGTGACACACTCCTAAAAGCTTCCTAAAAAACACAAACAAACAATAAACGTCTTTCCTTCGGGAATTCTTTTCTCACCTCATTCGCTCTGTACGCGAACTTGCTCCTACTTGTCATCTTGCAAGACGGTAACGCACTCGTCGTCCGAGCCTGCAACACCTGAGCATTGACATAGGCAGTTCAAGCCTTTAATTCACAAGCAAATTTCCTTTTGGTACCCCTAGTTAGGGGAACTACGGCGTCTCTGATCCTCATTATCCTGATGAGGTACGTAGGCAGCGGGGTAGGGCCCGTTCGAGCACAATCTTTATTTTCCCTACTTTTTTTCTTTTCTTTTCTAATTTCAGTTCTTTTCCAGTTCCAGTTTCTTTTATTTTCTTTTGCAGCAGCTTTCATACCCTCACCCTTTGAAACAGTTTCTTTTGCAAGCGTGGATCCCGTCGGGTACGGCGGACGATCTGGGTGCTAATACCTTCCCAGGTCGTAACCGACTCCCGAACTCAGTCTCTTTGGTTCGCAAGACCCGTGTCCTTCCTTTTCTTTTCTTCTGGTTTGTGCAGCATTACCATTCCCGTTCCTTCGGGATAAAAATGCCTGGCTGGCGACTCTATTCTTTTTCCGCGCCACTTTCGCGTTTGTACCAGGATGGAAATCCGGGGAGCGACAGCTGGCGACTCTGCTGGGGATCGAACCCAGAGTCTCTGGTTCCCCTGTGAGTCTCTCCTAGCGCTTGTTTGTTGCTGTTTCATTGGGTGATGTTTGTTTGTTGTGGCTTGTTGTATGTTATTGTTGTTTATTTATAGCTTTATTTTCAGCTTTATTTACAGTTTTCAGTATTTATTTTATGCATCATGTATATATGCTGGACTGTCTGGACTGGTTTTCTTTGGTGGGATGGGTGTTACTGGTTCTTGAGAGATATGAGCCAAGTACCCGGCTCGAGTGCACCATAGGACTTAGAGTGGTTCCACTTTGGCCTCATGAGATCTTGTCATGGGGGTAGTAGTGAGTTCCACACCCAGGTTGCGATTGTCTTGGAAATGTCTTGATTTGGAGATCTTCCTCTCTCATTACATAACCCTGACAGTTATGTGCAGCTGGGGACCGATCATTGAGAACCTTGTGGAAACATCCCTCTTTAGTGATGACAGTGGCAGCCCACATTTTGTGGCAAACCCATTCGCATCCGAGGGCCCACCTGGGGATCGCATAGGATGACCTTGTGTCCTGGACTCAGCTGAGGCCTCCCTGCGTAGTATATAATGCCAAACCGATTCCCTGATTTGGTCATGAGCCATTTCTCGGAAATGATGAAAGTATTATTGCTATTCGGCTTTGAGAGTCCTTGATGTCTGACCCGGAGCCTTTTACCAGTGAGATTGGGAGGGGTTTACAGGTTTGCAGGAACCCATAACCTCAACATACCCTCATTACCAGTGCAGTCTTATGTTCTGATCCGGTCACTATGATCCTGAAGTTCTTGAACTTTGGTTCTCGGCTACTATTTTGGGTTATTATACAAAGATCTTGTGGTTACAGACACTCGATTCTTGGCTCAGTATTCCAGATTCCAGGCAGTTTCCAGCTGTGATCCCATGTCTTTGCATCTTTTGCATCATCATATTGCATTTTGCATTCGCATCTGCATTGCATTTCCTTCTTCAAGAGAGCTCATCCTTCCTCTTTTGTCCATGACCAGCCAACTGATTTCCCGGTACTCAGTTTGAACAAGTGGTAACTGTTGGAAGACGAAAAAAGTTGTTTGAAGTTTGACTGAGCAATGTCAAGAGGTAAAAAAAAAGGGTCAGATTTGAAGTTGTCAGTAGCTATGTCAGAGAGCAACCGTCAGAATGTTGAGTTTCCATCTGGTTTCACTTCGATGAACAATCCTTTGTATGGTCTTTCTCCTGATGAGGACCTTCCACAGGTGAATAATCTTACTCAAGCTCAGCCTGCTCAGACCCCGATCGTGAATCAGAATATACCTGAACCATCTGTTGTCCGAGGTGGACCTTCATCTTCTTCTGATTCTACGGATTATCAGAGTTTTGCTTTCCCTATGCCGAACTTCCAAGGGGAAATCCCTCTTGTGAAAACCAAGGATCCACAAACTTTTGATCCTGCTGAAAGGTTTCGTGTGTTGGATGAGCAAATCAAAGCCTTAGCAGATCTTGATGCCTTTGGTTTTGATGCTCTAAACCTGTGTTTGGTGCCTGGTCTTGTCATACCTCCAGATTTCAAGACTCCGAAGTTTGAGAAGTACACTGGTGTCAGTTGCCCGAAGCGTCATTTGGTGACGTTCTGTAGAAAAATGACTTCTTACGCCCGCAACGATGAGTTGATGATTCATTGTTTTCAGGACAGTTTGAGCGGGGCATCCCTAAGTTGGTATATGGATTTGGAAAGCAGTCGTATCCGATCTTGGAATGATTTATCCAGAGCTTTCGTAAAGCAATACCAGTACAATGTGGACATGGCGCCCAGTCGTATGCATTTGCAAAGCCAATCTCAGAGAACTGGTGAATCTTTCAGAGAATATGCACAACGGTGGAGAGAGTTGGCAGCCCAAGTGCAACCACCACTTTCAGACAGAGAATTAGTGGACCTGTTCATGGGCACGTTACAAGGTCCGTACCTGGAAAGAATGAGTAGCATTTGGACATCAAGCTTCTCTGATTTGATAAAAGTTGGAGTACGCATCGAAAGCCTGCTCAAAAGTGGAAAGATCCAAGACTCTTCGAACATCCCAGCTAGTGAAGTTGAGTCTGTTGTTAGCTCCCAAGGGGAAGAAGGGTATGACATCAGTGCAGTCATGGAAAATATTGAATATTCTAGACCAACATCTTCTCAGAGATCATCTATTCCCGTGTCTGGTTACTCTTGTGGGCATTCGGAAATGCTCAGAGCACCGTATCAGAAACCATGGACTCCGCCTCGTCCAAATCTGCAAGCTCATGGTCGAAAACCTCAGAATCATCTTCAGAGCCAGCCGAGGCCTCGCAACAATCTGGAAAGAAGGAATGCTCCTCTTCATCCAGTCCCCATGACGTACAGTGAACTCTTGCCACATCTAATTCAGAGCTCATCGCTGGTTCCTAAGCCTCTCAAGCCGTTGTCAGAGCCGTACCCTCCAGGGTACAATCCTCATGAGCAGTGTGGGTATCATGGTGGATCAATGGGGCATTCAACTGAAGATTGTAAAGCTTTTCAAGCCAAGGCACAACAGTTGATCGACAAGGGCTACATATCCTTTCCAGAAGGAAGCTTGGTGGTGCACGTCAACCTCTCACCTGATTGAGTTCAAAGACTTCAGAAGAAGTGTCTCCTGGCTTCGGTGGTCCAGACCAGAAGATGTCATCAGAGTTGGTGATCATTGTATCCTTTTTATCATTTGCATTGTAGTTTCTTTCCTGTTAGCAGCTACTTGTCTTTTAAGCATTGTTATTTTGAATGGTAATGTTAATGTAGTGATCTTGCATTTTTGAATCAATTATGTCGCATTCGCTCATTTTTCTTTACTTGCATTGAAAAAAAAAATAAAAAAAATGCATCCATTTACCTCCCATTTATTTCACTGTTGTTTAGCAGGTTTGAGGGAGGATCATGACAACTGAATACCCATAATTGTTGAAGGTATGCTTTCGGAGAAGAACCTGCTGACGATGTACAGGCATTGTTTCAATTCCCAAACACCGGAGATATAAGGGAGATAGACCCTCGTCAACCCCTTTGAGCCTTGAAGTAGGAGTTTCTTTTCTGAGCGAAAAAAACCTTCACATTCAACCCGGGGCAGGGTAGTCATCAGTTAATTTGACCGAGCGTTCAAATTTCCAAAGGAGTGAGCATCCGAGGATCCATTACCTTTTTTCATCACACCTCAAGAGGTCAAGGAACGTAAAACCACAATGGTTACCCTTCAACAACAAAGGAATGAGGCAGTCACAACCCTCTCAAGCAAATCAGGACAAACCTGTGTCACACGATTTGTTCAACAAAAATCAAAAGAAGAAAAAAGGAAATAAAGCCCGCTAAGTCGAGAAAAATGTGAAAACATATGACTTAGGCAAAAGTTAGGATATCCCACTGGACTTCAAAATTGAAAAAAAATTCAAAAAATTCAAAAAAAAATTCAAAAAAATTCAAAAAAAAAAAAGATTCAGTCCAGGCAAAAGTTAGGGAGTAAAAAAAAGCAAAGAAAGAAAAATATTTCATAAGAACAAAGTCGTGTGACTACAGACACAAAGACAAAGGGGTGACTGTTACTCCAAGAAACCTCATTGGTGCTTAAACAGTCAATGTCATTGGTTCCTCAACCATTACAAAACCCTTTCGAGAGGCGAGCGCTTAGGCCGAATTAGCTGAATATAGGACTGGAGAACATCAAGGAGAATGGGTGGGCACATAAAAATTTTGAGCCATAAATCCTTCGTTCTAAAACCGTGAACCAGGCCACGTTACAACCCTTGAAAGTCCTAATTGAATCAGGTTCAATTCTGAAAGCATACTACGACAAGGTTGCGTAAACTGACTCCTAACAATTTGCTAACTCAGCACTACGTTTGGACTAACCATCCATTCGTCACACACTGTCACAGCATTCAAATAAATAAAATTTTCAAAAACTTGCATGTGCACTGCATTAAAATTACCATTTTTGAATGAGCAGTTTTAATTTCAAGTCAGCCTGTGTCTTCAGGGAAGTTCCTACAAAGAGCAATCACGAGGGAACTTGATCATTCAACAATGACATCTGAAGTCAAGAGCATCCTATAGGCCTATGAATCAGGGGCATGTTTTCCAATCATTTCATTGACCAAGGAATCTGTCAGGGTAAAGCGAGTTCCCAAGCATCAGTTGATCGAGGAACGTCATTCAGAATCAGTTGATCACAGCTGAATCTACCAAACAGGGGCAGGCCACCCGGATTTTCTGTTGACCAAAGATGAATTCTTCCATTGCTCAGTCAGAATGAGTCAAGTCGCTTCCACGCTCATACCGGGGCAAGACACTTCCAGATATTACTAAGTACAACTCTCCTCGAGAGGACATCTAAGTCTGCCATGCCAGAAATTGGATAATTAGTGACAGTCTGTTCAAAGACTCGCCCAACAGGGGAAACTTTAGCTACACAGGGCAAGTTATATCAGTGATCTTTGAGTTCAAGACGAGTATTGGGAAATCATGCTACCCACCATCGCTCTTGTCACCCTTCTCAGCCAGAAGCCTTGTCTCTAAGACCTTTCTTCCCGTCTTTGGGAGCTTTTTCTAGCTGTTCATAAGCATTGCATAAATCATTTTCATACGTTATCCATGTCACATATAGAGCATATGCATCACAGTTGCATTGGGCATTCCCCTCAATCATCAGATCTCACATCCAGGGCCCCGTAACCCCAGCTTAAAAAACCAATCCAAAGTCCAGTTCTCGTCTGGCAAAACTTTTCAAAGTCTAGTCCTCGTCTGGCAGACAAACCCAAAATCCAGTTCTCGTCTGGCGAACCAACTTCAAATACCAGTTCTCATCTGGTCACCTTTTCATTCAACCCGTTGAACTCCAGTTCCCGTCTGGTATTCATTCTTTTTCAGAGTCAATTCTCGTTTGACAATTAACCCCAAGGAGTCAGTTCTCGTCTGACGACTTATTCTTTGCCCATCAGTTCTCGTCTGTTGGCCTACCTTCTATAAACCAGTTCTCGTCTGGTACTTCACCTTTAAAGTCCAACTGCTTGGCAACCAAAACAAAAATACCAATGATATCTCTACCACCCTGGCCTTACGCCTAACCATCCTATTTTATCACCCGTAGCTTGCATGTCATCATATCCTTAGCATCATGAGCATACATATACATCTCGCATTACTTGCATTGCATTTTCATACTGCATAGTTTCTGTTTTTCTCTGATGTGAAGCAGAATGGTTACAAGACGCAATCTGGGGCAGTTATCTCAAGATCTAATAATTTTCTGCGAGAGTTTGAAGACACTGGGGCAAGTCTGGATGCCAGGTCTTCTGTAAAATCCTCTGAAGGCGATCTTGTTATAGACGACGCAATTTGAGGCAAATTTCAGGAGTAAGGGATGCTTGGTCACTCTGGATGATCAGTATGCAGTTGTTGAGCTCAGAAGTTTGAAACACTGTGTTAATTCTCAGGGAATGTCTGGTATTTATTTTACCAGCAGGGCATTGGAAGTTTATTTCTTCCTAGAGCATAAAGTCTTCTTTCAGCCGACAAGATTTCCTCATGAGGAGTTGGGTATTCTCACTCAGTCAAAGTCAAAGTCCAATTTTCATTGGCATATCTTCCCAACACAGTCATCGTACTATACCTGGGGCATATTTTGGCTTATTTTGATTCTCCAGTAAAGTCTCTCCTCAGCAGGACATTACCAGATATATTTCTCAACCAGACCAGAAGGTTGACGTTTCCCCAGCTGAGTTAGAGCAGACGATATCTCCAGCAGAACTTCAAGGCTAATTGAATCGTTCTCATCCCCAAGCGGACTTATCTTTCCACAGCAAAGTATTCCCAGCAGGCAGCTGAAGGCCTTGTTTCCCCACAGAGTTAGAATTGTCAGGATTCTCTCTCCAATAAGGGTTATGTAATCAAAGCATCTTCCCTACCCAAGTCTGAAGATGATCCTGTCCCCACAGAGTTCATATTTGATTTTCACCTCTGTCAGTGAAGTATTTCCCAGCAAAGTTGCCATACTTTTGGGTATTTGATGATACAGTCAGGTATATATCACCTCAGTCAGAGTTAGGTATTCAGACCTCTTGACTTGTCTCCCCTGCAGAGTTGTAACTCTCGGTGGCCAATCAGGCATTTGTCTACCGCTCGTCTGCGTTTGTCAACACTCGGCTGTGTTATCTCTAAGCAGAGTTATCCCCAGCAGTGATATATCATGCTTCATTGCTGCTCGTCTGCATCTTTCAACACTCGTTTGTGTTAGCTCTGTGGTATTGCTCGTTTGCTTTCCCCAGTAGAGTCTATATCTACTAGCACTCGTCCGTGCTCGCATCTTTATTTGATGCTCATCCTCTTTCAGCACTCGTCCGTGCCTTTTCCTCAGCAGATTCCTCTTTATTTGAGGTATTCCCCAGCGCTCGTCCGTGCTAGCATCTTTATTTGATGACCGTCCGCAGCTCTCGGCACTCGTCCGTGCTTATTAGTCTTTGAAACTTTTCCCCCAGCGAAGTTGCATATACTCGTCTGTGCGCGCATCTTCATTTGTTGCTCGTCCGCATCCTTGCAGCACTCGTCTGTGCATTTTATTTTCGATTCCTCTTTATTTGAGGCATATCCCCAAGAAAGTCACCAGTACTCGTCCGTACTCGCATCTTTATTTGATGCTCGACTGCATCTCTTAGCACTCGTACGTGCTTGTTACTCCTTTGAAGATTGCTCGTCTGCATCCTTCGACACTCGTTCGTATCATTATCAGAAGCACTCGTCCGTGTTTCTTGGATCATCGTCCGGTACTCGTCTGTATCGTCGACTTATGACACTCGTCTGTGTTTCTTTGATGATCATTCCAATGCTCGTCCGCATTGAGGGGGTTGAAAATCCTGACGGTGGGATTAAGACGTCAAAACAATTACCGGAACCTGTGTAAGGGTTATCCGAAGAAGACTCGTCCGTCTTATTCCACTTATCTGCGTAAGGATTCGTGAAGAGGATTCGTCCATCCTAGTTGCATGTCTGTCCCACAGACTTATATGCATTCCCGGAACCTGCGTAAGGGTTATCCGAAGAAGACTCGTCCTTCTTATTCCACTTATCTGCGTAAGGATTAGTGAAGGAGATTCGACTATCTAAGGTTACTTTGAAGATTCTTAAGGGCTTGTCCGCTCTCTGCACCTGGCGTCACAAGTCATTCAAAGACTCGTCCGTCTCATGATTCATCAGAACTTTTGGTTTCGTTGGAAGGAGCTCGTCTGCTCATCTTTCAGCTCAGTCGAAACGTCATTGGATTGGGTTTATTTCCCATTTCTTGTTTTCTCCTGCAGAGTGCAAATTTTCGGGGTCCTTTTGGTATTCAATCACTGTTTATCTCGAACGTCTGGTAGCCGTTGCTATCGTCCTTTTCAGATTAACTGTTGATTGAATAGGGGCAGCTGTAGACACCCTAAATTTGCCCTCTGGCTTTTCTGTCTTTGTCGGCTTTTCGTTTTGCATTCATACGCATTTTGCATACCATTTGCATTGGCTCCTGAGGCATGGGATCAACATCATCAGAAGAAGTAGGGTTTCACGTCCTTATTTGTGGATCATCAGAAGAATGCAAGTTCCTAGTTATGCAGCAATCAATGACGTCATCTTCTTTTGCTCTTGTCTGAATTAAGGTTTATTTCCCTGATCAGGGATCTCAAGTCTGAAGACTATACACCAATTCTTCTGGCCCATCTTCGGATTATTTTCTTCTTCATCAAGTCGCGAGGTTATTCCTCTCTTCTTAGCATCTCAGGCTACTCTCGATACCTCAGTCATTGTGTGTCCAAGATCAAATGTGTGGCTTTCTTCTAGTGCAAGTTATTTGTGTCAGTGATTTATTTCTCAGTCAGTGGGTGTCTAAAGTCAAATTACGGTGTGTGGCTCTTCAGATTATCAAGCAATGATTTGTGTGAGGAAAATCAGATGGTTGTTATTTCAGTGGCGGGTTGTTTAGTGGTTCAAGAGTGTGTTCATCCATTTTTTAATCAGAAGTTGTTGAAAGGGTTTCAAGTGTGGTCTTTGGATTGAATTCAGTCAAGATTCATAAGTGGAAAATATGGACAGAGGGTGTATTCAAGTTCATTTTGATTGTCAACATCTCTAACCGATTTTCTATCCGTATCCATTTGTTGATAAAGCCAATTAGATTTTCTTTTCTTTCCATCATCATTCGAATCCTTTTCTTTTCATAAATCAAATTTCTCTCCATTCATCCTTTAAGTTTATCTAATGTCCATTATTCTCTAAGTTCACATCCATTGTTAGACCGATTAATTTAGTTCTTTTTTCCCATAAATCATTTTTAACCATTTATCCATATCTCAATTCATTTTCGGTTTAACTCATAATCCAATTTTAGGATCCATTTTTTCAATATCTATATTTCTTCTTTTTATCCAAATTTCACCAATTCCATTTTTATTCATTAATATTTTCTTAATTTCATTTCCAAAGTCAAACCATATTCTATTTTATTTCCTAATTCCATTACCTTTGTTCAAAAATTCATTTTTAGACCATATTTTAGAGTATTTTTCAAATCCATTTCACTATATACTTTACTATCCATGACCTTTTATTTCTAATCCATTTAATTGATTACCATTTCTACCATCAGCTATTTTATTACCAAATTAAAACCATTTACAATCTAAATTACCTTTTAATTCATTCTATCTCCATATTTGTTTTTATTTTATTTTTCAATTTTTCATCAGCACAAATAAGTTTCAGCATACACAAGCTTGTGGACCCCATGTACACACACAATTTCCACACCAAAATACCACTACCAGCCACACGAAATTTTGCTACCAATTTCTTTAGCCTCGCATCACGCATGCACTCTGGCCCCACATGACTTTGCAATAATTTTTCAATTTCATACACACGCAAAAGAGCAATCCGCAGCATTTGTTTTCCTCTCATACACCAGCATTTTCCACACACTTTTTCTTCACACTTTTTTTTTCATCACGAAAACACTCGTATTGACCCGCTTCCTTCACGCACGCCACACACAACTCTCACGCACAAAATCATTTCGCAATGCACATATCATTGGCAGCTACTAACTTTCTTTTTTGAGGGATCACTCAGATTGAAACCACACACTCAATAATGCAAAATAAAAGGGTCTCAATACAACCTCATTTTTCTGGATGCTCCTTCTCTGAGTCCTGCATAACCTCTGCTCACGCATTTCGTTTTCTGCAAAAACCATAACAACACAGCACTAATCACCACCACGCCACTCCCATTCTCCTTTCTTCATCTCCGAATTTTCTACCTTTCATCAATCACCAACACCACAAAACCTCTTCTGCAAACGCACAGACACACCCTCCATCGTCTCCAACCCACACAACCCGCACAAACAATCTTCAACAATCGTAACCATCAAATCCATTCATCAACAACAATCGCCCTTCCACAACAACCCCAAACAACCACCACAGTAAACAGATCCGGAAACAAAATCAAAAGAAGAAAGAGATGAAGTGAGAGGCCTGAGGTTTCAAATCGAAATGAAGAGAAACCGAAGTCTGGGATTTACGAACCTACCGCAGAAGAAGCAAAGCTGAGAAGAATGACGGTGAGATCCCCTTCGTTTTCCGGCACGATTTTGAACGGTTGAGAAGAGACAATCGCCGCTTCAAGTTGTTCATAGCGAGGGTTGTTCGATGGCGGGATGTTGATGATGATGAGTCGGCGCGATTCGCCATTGATGAGTTGTAAGGAAGGCGAAGTCGACGCGGCGAGGCCAAGGTGCGGCTCCGCGAGGTTCTGGGATTTCACGGTGTCGGCCTCATTTGATGGTGAAGATGTGAGCGAGAATGAGTTGACGAAGGGATTTAGAAGATCCGTGAGTTTGGTTGCTGATTACCTAAATTCATGAAAATGGACATCGGGCCCATGGGTCGTGTGAAGCCCATTTGAAGTTTCCGCCACCACCATCTTGTTTCAGCAATATAGACTTCTTTTGTTTTTCTTTTAAAATTTATTTCTTAACTATTCTATTTATGCATCTTAACTAGTTTTTGTTTTTTTATTTTATTTGTTTATTAGTAGAGGTTTTAAGTTTAAAGTCTTATTTTAATTTTGCTTATTGAGATTTCAATTTAGTTTTTGACTTTAATTTTGTTTAATTTGATCCAAATAAATAGGATTTTGCTTGATCTTGGTTTTAGCTTCATGTTTAATTTTGTGTAGGCTAATTTCTTGATGACGATAATGGAGGGTTTTGCTTGATGATGGTCTTGTTGTTGATTGTTCGTGGAACCTTGTTCGTGAAACTTGATGCAAGTAGTGGCATCTAGTGGTTGATTTCCTAGACACGATTACTCATCTTGGTGGACCCTTTGGATATTTGGTTTCTGACAAATCTTGCTTGATTCCGTTTGCGCATTGAAAGTTTTATGATGTGGAACAATTGAGTCTTACTGGAATTGTGTGAATCTTCTTGGTAATTATTTCTGGATTTCTTCTTGCTCATATCGAAGAGGCAACGGACCTTCTCCGTTAGGTAACACTGAGGATCGACTTTACTTGTTGCATGCTGCTGCATCTGGAAGTCCTACTGGTGTAGGCTCTGTTTGTGCATTATTCATCTTATCTCCATTTCGCATTCTCATCTCCTTATCTTATTCATTATTCATCTTATTTCCATATCGCATTCTCATCTCTTCATCTTATTTTCTTCTTCCTCATCTTTTTTTCTATTCTTTCTCGACTTAAGGTGTGCTTAGGCCACCATGGTGCTTCTCCTCTCATCTTCTTCTTTTCTTCTCCTTCATTAGGATAGTAAGCCTCACTAACCTAGAACCATCCGAGCATGTGAATATTAGGATTAGACTTTTCCCGTTAGCTTTTTTACCTTTATGGTCTTTTTGGTTCTTCTTCTCTTCTCATCTCAAAACTCTAAAAAACACTTTAATAAATGTGAAGTGATGCATTGATCCATAGCCTTATCCCATGAGGTATGCTTGTAGTCTTCCCATCTTGGGATAGTACATGTTTACCTTGTGATGCACAAGTCTGATCAAGGTATCTTCTTCATAAAAGAAAAGCATAAAAAACACTTTCTTCATCTGTAAATAATCAAAACACTTAATAATTAAGCAAGTTAGTGAGCCTAGGCCCTAATCTGTGGGTTCAAGTTTTGGGGATCTTCTCCTTACTTGAGTGTGCTTGTTCTATTATTCCATCTTGGAATGTAGTGACAAGTGCACATTCCATTGGTGAGAGCTTGAGTTCACTTCCTTGTGACACACTCCTAAAAGCTTCCTAAAAAACACAAACAAACAATAAACGTCTTTCCTTCGGGAATTCTTTTCTCACCTCATTCGCTCTGTACGCGAACTTGCTCCTACTTGTCATCTTGCAAGACGGTAACGCACTCGTCGTCCGAGCCTGCAACACCTGAGCATTGACATAGGCAGTTCAAGCCTTTAATTCACAAGCAATTTTCCTTTTGGTACCCCTAGTTAGGGGAACTACGGCGTCTCTGATCCTCATTATCCTTATGAGGTACGTAGGAAGCGGGGTAGGGCCCGTTCGAGCACAATCTTTATTTTCCCTACATTTTTTCTTTTCTTTTCTTATTTCAGTTCTTTTCCAGTTCCAGTTTCTTTTATTTTCTTTTGCAGCAGCTTTCATACCCTCACCCTTTGAAACAGTTTCTTTTGCAAGCGTGGATCCCGTCGGGTACGGCGGACGATCTGGGTGCTAATACCTTCCCAGGTCGTAACCGACTCCCGAACTCAGTCTCTTTGGTTCGCAGGACCCGTGTCCTTCCTTTTCTTTTCTTATGGTTTGTGCAGCATTACCATTCCCGTTCCTTCGGGATAAAAATGCCTGGCTGGCGACTCTATTCTTTTTCCGCGCCACTTTTGCGTTTGTACCAGGATGGAAATTCGGGGAGCGACACTTATGATTCATACAATCAATCCACGTTGTTAGAATTTATTTATATTGTCTAAATCGTAAAACCCTAAATTGGCCATTCAAACCCTAACAATGGTGAAATACGATTGGGGGTACCAAACTTCAAGATTGCTGTCCAGAAACATTCCTAGCATTATCACAAACATCAAACAATCATCAAATTTCATTTAAATCAAGCAAATATGTGAAATCGAAAAACTCATATTCAAGAACAAAGCTTGATTCGGTTTATGCCATATGAGTGGTTTTGGATGCAAATATGTATTGGTTTCGACTCAATGATGTCCAGGGATCATTGCTATGTTCTCAAATTACCTTGTAATGCCTTGTATGTTAAAATCCGAATTTGAGTTTGGAGAGGTTTTTGCAAATATGAAACTTACACTTTTGAGGCTGGAATTCGTGTCTTTGTGTTAGGGTTATGTAATGTACTTATAGTATGATCAATTAGGTCAGAAAAGATCAATGCTTGTGTGAAAAATTTGATCAAAAAAAGATTCAAAAAGATAAGCTTTGAAAATCAAATATTTTTGCATAAACACTTGCTATTTTATGCCAATCATCATGATCCTCTTACCTCTTTGATTCCAATCATATTTATGAATTTCTAGAAGCTTAATCTTTTTTAAATCTTAGACTTTTATATTTTATTTTAATTTAAAATGATTTTTAATGAATTAAATCAAAATAAATAAAAATAAATGATAAAAAATCTGATTTTTGAGGTCTTGGGTCGTGCATGAGGTCATAGTATGGATTGGGTCATCATATGGCAAGCCCATTTAGAAAAAATTGGTTTTAGACCTCCATTTTCTTCATAAACCAACCAAAACTTTCCCAACTATGCAAGGGCACACATCCTTCAATTTTAATGCTATGAGGGTGTTCTTGGACATTTTGGAAAGCTTGAAGAGTCTTCTAACCAACCCCACTGGTTTCATGTTCATATCATTTACCATTCTCAAGTTATGCTCTTTTGAAGTTGTTGACTTTTTGTTGACTTTCAAAAGGACCTATAATGTCTTAGCTCATACCTTCCAAATGAAGCATTTTTGGGCTTGGCTTGTGAGACACAAAGTTGTAGCTAATTCAATTTCCTTCAAAATGAGTTTTGGATGGAGACTTAGTGATGAAGTATGTGAAAGTTATGGCTGGTCAAAGTTCAGTTGACTTTTACTAAAGAAACCCTAATTTAGAAACTCCTGATTCTTAATGATCTGAACTATCCTTGATGAATCATGATCAACCCTTAATCAAATGATGAATTTCACTTCATATACTTGATGTTGGCAAAAAATCATGAAGTTTGACTTTGGTTTGACCACAGTTGACCTCAGTTTGACTTTTTAACTGCTTTGACTGATTTTGACTTATCTGATCATCTGACTGAGCAAACCTTTGAGAAAAGTCTTGAAACTTTTCATGGGGGTTCTTACACACATATAAGATGTTATGAAGCTCACTTGAAGTCTTGAAAATTCATTTAGCCTGATTAAAGTCAAAACCCTAGTTTTGGATGCACTGCTTAGGAGGTGCATTGTCTGAGGGAATTGTCAACTCTTCTGACTATTTGTGAACTTTGTGAACCTTGTGAACCATCATAAAATGTCTTGTGAACATTGTGAACCTCATGGGAAGTCTTGTGAACCTTGTGAACCTCATAAAGTGTTTTGTAAACTTCATGAACCTCATGAAAGGTCTTGTAAGCCTTGTGAATCTTGTGAACCTTGTGAACCTTCTTAGCACACAAAGTCTTGTATTGTGAGGGCAAATTTTGGGGTGCAACAACTGCCCCTGTTCAATTTTCTGAAACCTGAGGGGTTATATTGGTATATTTTCCAGTCGTGACCTGGAAGGTTGAAGGGGATTGAACACAAAAGCCCAAAAATTTGCACTCACCCGTGCATAGAGTGATACAGATGACTAGTTGAATATGCTTGAGTGGGCTTAAAGATGCCACTTGGAGAAAAGTTCTTCAGATACATTTCTTGGAGGATAAAGCAGTCCAAAATATGAAGGTAAAATGATAGCTTTCAGGAAGATAAACAACGTCCCGAGGTAGTAATATGCTTTCAGGAGGATAAAGCAGTCCTGAGGTAATAATATGCTTTCAGGAGGATAAAGCAGTCCTGAAGTAGGGGTGAAATGATAGCTTTCAGGAAGATAAACAACGTCCCGAGGTAGTAATATGCTTTCAGGAGGATAAAGCAGTCCTGAGGTAATAATATGCTTTCAGGAGGATAAAGCAGTCCTGAGGGATTGATAGCTTTCAGAAGGATAAACAACATTCTGAGGAAATGGTAACCTTTGGGAAGATAAACAACGGCCCAAGGTAATAATATGATTTCAGGAGGATAAAGCAGTCCTGAGGAAGTGATGATAGCTTTCAGGAAGATAAACAACGTCCCGAGGAGATAATATGCTTTCAGAAAGATGAACAACGTTCTGAGGTATAAGAAGCTTTCAGGAGGATAAAGCAGTCCTGAGGGAGTGGAGATATGCTTTCAGGAAGATACACAACGTCCCGAGGTAGTAATATGCTTTCAGGAGGATAAAGCAGTCCTGAGGTAATAATATGCTTTCAGAAAGATGAACAACGTTCTGAGGTATAAGAAGCTTTCAGGAGGATAAAGTAGTCCTGAGGGAGTAAGATTTCAGGAGGATAAAGCAATCCTGAGGTGATGATATGCTTTCAGGAGGATAAAGCAGTCCTGAGGTAATAATAACTTTTGGGAAGATAAACAACGGCCCAATAGTCACAATTTGTTGATGAAATTTGTCTGTTGGAGAATTAACCTGAAAACAAGGTAGCATTCTGTATGATAATATTAGTTTATGCATTATGTATGCATGTATAATATGATGCACTTAAGTAATGTATTATGTATCTAAGAATATGTATGTTATGGTATGATGTAAATGATGTATGTATGATATGATGCTGCTGGAAACGTCTGGATATCTTCGTATAATAACTGCTGGCCAGGGAAAATAAATCCCGATTCGTTGTTGAAGAATATGGGGAATTCGTTCCCGTCTTGTGTGATAAGAAGGTATACATAACTTCCTGTCTGCTGGGGATAGTAAGGTATACATAACCTTTCGTCTGCTGGGGATAGTAAGGTATACATAACCTCCCGTATTCGTTCGATAATAGGGTATATATAACCTCCCGCCTTCGTTCGTCGTACTCCTATTGGAAAGTAAATTCCCGAATATCCGTATGAGGATGAAAGAGATGGATATAAATTCCAGGGGAGATGTGACTTGATGAAGATGGATTTGCCCTACTGAGGATTTGTAACTGTCTTGTAGAGATGAACCGGCGAAGCTTTGTTGAAATCCTTCCCTCGTTCATCCTTAGTAAATACTATTACTGCATTTTCATGCATTTCTGGTAAACATCAATCATATTAAGCATACATGCGTTTCTGGTAAACATCAATCATATTCAAAAGCATACATACATTCAAACACAACCAATGGACGTTTCGCTTATGTAAATAGGGTAAAAGTAAATCTGGATTCAAAGATGGAATTTTATTCATATCAAAGAGTGATAATACATGGGTAATTTTGTACAAGGAGACATAAACCCTAGTAAGAGGATTTTGTCATAAAGTTTTTACAACACAAAGAAAATCAGCTATGTGGGAAATAATCCTATTGAGTTTCAATTCTACTATTGCCATTATCTTCAAGTATCTCATCTTCTTGCTGGTGAGACGGAAACAACTGGATTGAGCTTTATCTGTTCAAACTTGAGTAAGTAGTACAACTGGTTGCAGTTTCATGGGTGATCCAAACGAGACATAGTCATACGCTTTAATCCCTAACTTTTTCCTGGATTGCCCTTTCAGGTTTTCAATCCACCGGGATACCCTTTTTGCCCAAGCCGCCTTTTCAGGTTTTCGACTTGCCGGGTGTACATTTTTTATATATATCCCTAATTTTTGCCCAAACCCTTTTGGTTTGCCGGGATGCCCTTATTTTTGCCTAGGCCTGTCAACCTAGTGGGTCTCTTTTTATGCGTAGTATTTTTTAACTATGTCTGCGTTTACGGGCTGTGGGAAGTCTTCACCATCCATAGTAGTAAGTATCATGGCACCTCCTGAAAACACTGTCTTGACTACAAATGGTCCTTCATATGTAGGAGTCCACTTGCCCCTAGGATCACCCTGTGGTAATATGATACGCTTGATCACCAAGTCACCAGCCTGATATACCTTTGGCTTAACCTTCTTGTTAAAAGCTTTGATCATTCGTTTCTGGTACATCTGGCCATGACAAACTGCTGCTAGCCTCTTCTCATCAATCAAATTTATCTGGTCAAGCCGAGTCTGAATCCACTCATCTTCGTCCAAGCCTGCATCCTTCATAATTCTTAAGGAGGGGATCTGAACTTCAATGGGCAGGACTGCTTCCATACCATAGACTAAGGAGAATGGGGTTGCCCCTGTTGAAGTGCGTATTGTGGTACGATAACCATGAAGAGCAAATGGTAACATCTCATGCCAATCCTTGTAAGTAACAGTCATCTTCTGTATAATTCTCTTGATATTCTTGTTAGCAGCTTCAACTGCCCCATTCATCTTCGGACGATACGGAGAAGAGTTGTGATGCTTAATCTTGAACTGCGTGCAGAGATCAATAATCATAGTGTTGTTCAGATTAGAGCCATTGTCAGTGATAATCCTTTCAGGGATGCCATACCTACATATGAGATTATTCTTAATGAATTGAGCCACAACATTCTTGGTAACAGATGCAAATGAAGCTGCCTCCACCCACTTCGTGAAGTAATCAATAGCAACCAGGATGAAACGATGCCCATTAGAAGCAGTAGGCTTGATATCACCAATCATATCAATGCCCCACATGGCAAAAGGCCAAGGAGCAGTCAACACATTCAATGGTGATGGAGGTATATGTACTTTGTCAGCATAAATTTGACACTTGTGACATGTTCTGGAGTGTTGATAGCAATCTGCTTCCATGGTAGACCAATAGTAACCTACTCTCAATATCTTCTTTGCCATAGTATGTCCACTAGAATGAGTGCCAAAGATCCCATCATGCATATCTTCCATAATCTCAGTTGCTTCCTTCTTATCCACACAACGAAGCATAGTTGAATCGTGATTGCGCTTGTACAAAATCCCATTACTCAAAAAGAACTTAGCAGAAAACCTTCTCAGAAACTTCCTATCTTTGACAGATGCCCCTTCAGGGAACTCCTGAGCTTCAAGATATCTTTTTACTTCATAGAACCAAGGTTTCTCCTCTGCCCCTTCAGTGTCAATCTCATTGCAGTATGCAGGCTTCTCAAATCTATCAATAGTAATCTTGGGAGCTTCATCATCCCAACTGATCTCAAACATGGATGCCATGGTGGCTAAGGCATCTGCCAACTGATTCTCTCTCCGTGGGATATGTCCAAAGGTAATCTCTTTGAAATGTGGGATCAAAGACAACACATGTTCTCTGTAAGGAATGAGGTTATCATGCTTGGTATCCCAATCTCCTTTAATATGACTTACTACCAGGGCTGAATCTCCATACACGTCAAGGAACTGAATCTTCATATCAATATCAGCTTTAATACCCAGGATACATGCCTCATACTCAGCCATGTTATTGGTACAATAGAAACAAAGTCTGGCAGTAATCGGGGTATGACAACCTTCAGGGGAACTAATCACAATACCAACACCATTACCAAGTGCATTAGAAGCACCATCGAAAACCATAGTCCATCGGGATCCTTGTTCAGGTCCGTCATATTGTCCAGGTTCTTTGGTAATAATCATAATGTCTTCATCAGGAAACTCAAAACTCATTGACTAATAATCATCCACTGCTTGATGAGCCAAATGATCAGCAACAACACTTCCTTTGATGGCCTTCTGAGTAGTATATTGTATGTCATATTCTGTCAATATCATTTGCCATCTTGCAATTCTTCCGGAGAGAGCAGGTTTCTCGAATATGTACTTGATTGGATCCATCTTCGAAATCAATAAGGTAGTATGGGTCAACATATACTGTCTTAGTCGGTAAGCAGCCCATGCCAAAGCGCAGCAAGTTTTCTCGAGCAGTGAGTATCTTGTTTCACAGTCGGTAGACTTTTTGCTAAGGTAGTATATTGCCTGCTCTTTTCGACCAGACTCGTCATGTTACCCCAACACACACCCCATTGAATTGTCTAACATTGTTAAGTACATAATCAAGGGTCTTCCATCAACTGGTGGCATCAAAATTGGAGGTTCTAGCAGATATTTCTTCATTTCATCAAAGGCAGTCTGGCACTCATCATTCCATTCCATCACCTGATCTTTCTTCAACAGCTTGAAGATTGGTTCACAGGTAGCTGTTAATTGGGAAATAAATCTTGCAATGTAATTCAATCGTCCCAAGAAACCTCTAACTTCCTTCTCAGTACGGGGAGCTGGCATCTCTCGTATAGCTTTCACTTTTGCAGGATCCACTTCAATACCTTTTCCACTGACAATGAAACCCAGGAGCTTTCCAGATCTAACTCCAAAAGTACACTTGTTTGGGTTCAGTCTCAACTTGTATTTCTTCAACCTCTCAAACAATTTATGCAAATGATCAAGATGTTGTTCTTCATTTTGGGACATGGCTATCATATCATCCACATATACCTCTATCTCATGATGAATCATATCATGAAACAAAGCCACCATAGCACGTTGATATGTTGCCCCTGCATTCTTCAAACCAAATGGCATCACCTTATAACAAAAAGTGCCCCACTGTGTAACAAAGGTTGTCTTCTCCATATCTTCAGGTGCCATCTTGATCTGATTGTAACCAGAGAAACCATCCATAAAAGAGAATACCTTATGCTGAGCAGTGTTGTCTACCAGAACATCAATATGAGGAAGTGGGAAGTCATCTTTGGGGCTGGCCTTGTTCAAATCTCTGTAGTCCACACACATACATACCTTACCATCTTTCTTAGGTACCGGCACCACATTTGCAACCCACTGAGGATAAGAAGTTACAGCTAAGAACCCTGCATTGAACTGTTTCATTACCTCTGCTTTGATCTTCTCTGACATTTTAGGACGCATACGACGAACCTTCTGTTTCTTTGGACGACAATCTTCTTTCATTGGTAAACGGTGAACCACAATGTCTGTATCCAACCCTGGCATATCTTCATAAGACCAAGCAAAGATCTCCACATAGTCACGTAACATTTGAACCAGTCTGCTCTTGACACCATCCTCTAAATCAGCCCCTATCTTGACTTCTTTCCTGTTTTCTTCAGTTCCCAAATTCACAACTTCAACTGGCTCTTCATGCGGCTGTATGGCTTTCTCTTCTTGTTGTAACAACCTAGCAAGCTCTACAGGTACTTCACAATCGTCCTCATTTCCGTCTTCAGTTTGATAGATCGGATTCTCGAAATTATAATTGGCAATAGTAGAACTGTTATCAACAGGATCCAGAGTGGATGAGGATCTGCATTTTAGTGATGTGGGTGTGTGTAAGAACACATAGCTGATAAAGCAAAAATAAAAGAAAAGAAAGACAAGGAACACAATATTTACTAAAACGAAACGTCCACTGATTTTTATTGAATGAAGTATGCAAATGAAATGACAGCCCGTAACAAGCACACCATTGTGCCCCGGGTAAGGCACAAGGCTTAAGAGTTTTAATTGTTCAAAGAATTACAAACTTAAAAAAAAGTCACAACACAGTAATAGTATTTACTCTTGACTAAAGGAGATAGGGATAACATCTTCAGCTTTCCAATTATTGAGTCCAGCACCCACAGTAGGAAAAATCCAAGCATCCAGATTGTAGTCTTCATCATAGTCACCCACGACATTGATCTGATCTTTCATAACCCCTTGATTGGTGATACTAACAGCACGAGCACGACGAATAGCCTTCTGGGACTCTGCAGTGAAACCCAAACCAAATTTGTCAGACTTGTATGGGATATCAGGAAGCTGACCCCAAATAGTACAACCACCTTCATCCACCACAGCTCTAGCATCTTTAAGGGAGGCCATTGTTGGAGGTACTCTGGTGACCACAGGAACTTTCTTGACAACCGGAGGAGCTACATAATCATTAACAATCCAAGGGACCACTTCAAATGTCTGGCACGGAGTTTCAACGTATTCACCTTCCACTTCCAGATACTTGAAGGTGTTCACATGACTAACAAAATGAAGGAAAATTGCGATCTAAACGCAGCGGAAAACAAAAATTTTCCTTTAGTGATCCTTACGAATGAGCATGGTCAGTGATAGAATCGTTACCTCTTTGTGGCGATTCAGATCTTTGATGCAGCGATCACAAGCGTTGATGAAGTGCAACGCCTCTACTCAGTCCACACGAACAGCTTCCGGTCACAGTGCTAGCTGCTTACGAACGGAATTATTTGAGTGAGAATCAAAAACGAAATTGCATCAAGTAAAAGCTTCATCACAAGGGTTCCTTTTATAGACTCTCTTGTGGGCTGCGGGCTAAAAGCCCAATTCACATGATCCATAATAATATTATATATTATTATAATAACTATTATTATAATAAATATATTTATTTTATTATTATTTTATAACCATTATAAAATAACAATAATTATTATTATATTATCCGAATTTCTATTTTTCACTTAAGTGCACCGTACCTTACGGTGTTCCTTTGATTTCTCTATCTCTCATCAAACTGTCCTTATGTGTGTGACCCTGTAGGATTTCGTAACGTTGGTAATTATATTAAATTATATATTTAACATAATAAATAGTGAGCGGTATCTAGCAACACATCACTGCTACCCAAGTCACGAAAATGTCATGTGATCTGACAAAACCTTTTTCGTGATAATATATGTTTGTACAATTACCCTTTTGCCCCTATGTCTATATTGAACACAAGGCATACACTGTGTCATCCTTGTCCAGTTCAATATTGGACCCTTAGACATTTCTCCTGTTATGCAGGATTGGCAAATTCCATCTAGGACACTCATGTCCCTCAGCATGCTTCGTGGAGTGCCCATCAACTGTCTTTATGATCATCCAGTTACGGATAATGTTTGATCAGCAATAAAGCACCCGACTCTACATCTAGGGTCCATAGTGGTTTCAGGTCGAAGGGTGGTAATACACCATTATCACCATGAGAATAACTTATGACACTTTGCATAACATACTATGTAGTATTCTCATAGCGGGTCAATCCGGTATAAATATTACTCCTAATATTTATACCTATGTCAAGACTTGATAACTCTTTATCCATGATCCATGAGATGTGATCATCAGTCTATCTTCATAATAGTCTCAATGCTTTAATGTTATCCCACTTTGCAATAAAGCTTGACTACGGATATTTTAAGAATAATGTCTTTATGTTTAATGGGATCTCATGATTAAGTCACACTTAACATTTCATTAAACAGACTAACTATTCTAGGGACTTTATTATTCTGAAAGACAAACATAATAAAGAAATGCCTTTTATTATTAAACGAATAATCCGATACAAGTACCAAAAAGTATTGGCCTCTAGGGCTTACACCAACACAAAATACTCTTCCTCTCCATAGACAGTAACAACTTTTCCTTCCACCGGATATCTTAGCTTCTGATGTAATGTAGACGTTACAGCACCTGCCCCATGGATCCAGGGACGACCAAGCAGACAAGAGTACGAAGGACGAATATCCATCACATAAAATGTAGCATTAAAAACCTGAGAACCAACTTTGATTGGGAGATCAATTTCTCCGTGCACCACTCTTCTAGAACCATCAAAAGCCTTCACCACTATATTACTGGGCTTCAGCACAGCATCTTCAGGACTCAGCTTGTTCAGGACTTCTTTGGGCAACACGTTCAGAGAGGAACCATTGTCTATCAATACATGTGACAGGGTAGTGCCCCTGCATTCAATTGAGATATGCAGAGCCCTGTTATGATCCCTCTTGGCAGGGGTCAAATCAGCATCAGAAAACCCTAACCCATTATCATAAGTCAGGTGGGCAACACAATTCTCAAACTGGTCAACAGAAATGGCATTGGGTACATGAGCAGTCTTCAGAAACTTAATCAAGGCTTTGGCATGAGCCTCAGAACACAACAACAAAGACAGCATGGAAATCTTGGAGGGAGTATGCCCCAACTGATCCACAATGTCATAATCACTCTTGCGAATGATTTTCAATACTTCTTCCATCTGCTTAGCAAGATCATCAGCAGCTGGCACATCAGTAGGTATAGGCTCAATAACAGGACCTTTGCCCTGAGCATCAGTGGTGGAGGTAGCAGCAGGAGTAACTGCATTCTTGGAAGTCACTGGAGGAGAGAAGACTCTTCCACTTCGTGTGATCTTACTAGATCCAGCAATATTATCAATATCAACAGGCACATCAGCTAAGGGTTCCTGCTTAACACCATGGATATAAACATCAGACCCATAATGCCAAGACACAGCTTTATCAAACGTATACGGAATAGGACCAGGAGTGGTAATGACCATAGGAGCCACTCTGGCTTCAGCAACAACCTTCACAGGGCCTTCAGCAGTAATCTTAATTGGACCCTTATGAGTGATTTTAACAGGACCTTTGGAAGTGATCCTTACCGGCATTTTGTCAACCATGTCAACCTCTTCAATCTTCCTACCTTGAGTAATATGATCCACCATGCTTTCTACAGACGATGGAGTCCTCTCAAACACTATAGTATACTTATCCATGAGACGTTGAATTCCATCTCTCAATCTCCAGCAACTATCCGGCTTATAAGTACAATATAAACAATCTTCACGACAACCTGGAAAGAACCCAGCTTGTACTAACTTCTTCTTGATAACAGACAATGGTGTGGTCAACTCTGCAACTGAATAGATATGTAAATCTTCATCAATGGCATTGACAGTCTTCTCATGATTTGGCATGGGAGCAGTGATTACATTTGGAGTACCCGGAGGGTCAAACTCAATCTCTCCAGCCTCAATCATATCTTGAATTTTGTTCTTCAAGACCCAGCAACTATTAGTATCATGTCCCTGACAGTTTGAATGATATGCACATCGTGCATTGGGATTGTACCTGGGAGAGGTAACATTGGGATTCTGAGGAGCCTCCTTTAAAGTAATAAGTTCAGCCTTCAACAAGTGTTGCAATGCCTGAGCCATTGACATGTTGATCTTAGTGAACTGCCTTCTAGCCCTCTATTGGTTGCCCTGTGGCTGCTCTGGTGTTGTAGGAGTTGGATTTGAAATATGAACTGCACTCACAGATTGATGCCTTATATTACGATCAGGTTGACCATACACATCATTTGACTCTTTCTTCCCAGTGGGAGGCTTCTTTGCAGCACCTGATGAAGAAGTACCCACTTGGATTTTGCCACTCTTTATACCATTCTCCACGCGCTCTCCTGTCATTATCAACTCAGTGAAGCCAGATGATGAACTTCCAATGAGATGACTGTAAAATGGACCATTCAGCGTACACATGAACATATCAACTAACTCCCTGTCAGTCAAAGGGGGTTGTACTCTTCCAGCTAAATCTCTCCACTTCTGAGCATACTCCTTGAAACTTTCTTTGGCACCCATAGACATGCTTTGCAGTTGCATGCGAGTGGGAGCTAAGTCAGCATTGTATTGATACTGCTTATAGAAAGCTTCAGCAAGATCATTCCAATCCCTGATGTTGACACTTTCCAATTGATAATACCACTCCAACTGAGCCCCAGATAAGCTCTCTTGGAAAAAATGGATCCACAACTTCTTATCAGCAGTGTGAGGTTGAATTCTTCTGACATAAGACCTCAGGTGCAGCTTGGGACAAGAGACCCCATCATAAACAACAAAGGTAGGAACCTTGAAACCAATGGGTATGACTACCCCAGATATCAGACTCAAATCTTCAAAATCCAGCCCTGAAGACTTCTGCAACTCCATAGCATCCATTCTATCCACCAGCATCTTGAATTTGTCTTCATTAGGATCATGGTAGTAATTAGCCTCAGAATCAGAATCCCCCATAGTGTTGTGGAGACTACCTCCCTCTTTTTCAGACTCTTCAGACTCATAATCTTCAACTGGTTCTTTGGTCTTGGCAAGACCTTTGAACCTTCTTCCCATGTTGATCAGGCCACCTGACCTTCTAGTCTTCTTAGTCTTCTTGGCCAGCAGTGTCTTCAATTCATCCTGCCCCTTGGACAAGTTCAGGATCAGCTCTTGGAACTGTGCATTCTATGCCTGGAGATCCTTAACTGTTTGTTCAAGAGCCATTACTGAAATAAACAGCGAGAAGATGAGAAACCTGTGCACAAATAAACCTGTGATGCAATGATATGATGTATTAGTGCGTATGCAATGTTTTCAAGGACCGCAGGATTTAAATTTGCTTAAACAAACTAGAAGGTAAACTTTTATTAGTAATAAACTTGTTTTGCCTCTTGGGCTTACAGAAAATGAAATGCAGTAAATACAAGAGATGGGGTTTTAAGTCTCCCATGGACGTTTCCTCTTTGTGTTGAGGTATGAGTTGAGATTTCGTTCCTCGTGAAGTTGCTTTGTTAGTTCCAGGATTCTTTCTTGGCTTGCTTTGTAATGAGCCTCAAAAGTATCCCTTTGCTCCTTCAACTGGATCCAGGATCTCTGCAAATCTTCCATGTCAGTAGGCATGTCTGGGTGAAGGATGGTATAAGCAGTATCTCCTTCAGCAACAGGTTCCATGGTAACTGGCAGGATAGCAGGATATGGCATCATGAGAGTCTGAGCACGAGATCGCACCCATCTGAGATAAGCCTCCATAGGAATAGTGTACTTAGTCTCCAGAGTCTTGCTGTCAACTTTGTTCACTTTTCCCCATGCTTTTATGAATCTCTGACGGTAACTTTGAAGATCGTTGTCGTAGTCAAACACAATGCCCTGAATCAACATGTCATGTGGGCCATCACTCCGAGCGTAACCAAACTGTCGTAAAGCTAGAGAGGGGTTGTAGGTGATGCCTCCTCTTATGCCTAGAAGTGGCACATTAGGAAACTCCCCACAACGGTCAATGATAGTGACATTCTCCATAGATCTGGAGCACCAATGGATATCTGAATGCGAGAGTGACATGAGCCTCTTGGACCACCTGAACCCTTGCTCATTCTTCATTACTGAGCGAGGAAGGTGAGAAATAAACCACCTAGAAAGCAAAGGTATGCAGCACATCAAAGTTCCTTTTGCCCTTGTAGTACGGGTGTGAAGAGAATGTAGGATGTCTCCAAGCAATGTAGGCACTGGATTGTGACTCAGGAATATGTTGATGGCATGAACATCTATGAACTGATCTGGATTGGGGAACAACACTAAGCCATAAATCAGCAAGGCTAAGATATCCTCAAAAGCATCATAGCTCATAGCTTTCAAGAACACTTGAGCCTTTTCTATCAACACCTTAGCCAGAATACCCTTGACTCCGCTTCTCGTTTCTAGAACAATGTCAGCCTTCTTCAGATGTAGAGCTGCAGCAATAACCTCAGGTTTAGGCTCCCTTTCCAAGCCTGTGAATGGTTTCTGATCAAGAACAGGTATGCCCAGAAGTTTAGATAACTCTTCCAGGGTTGGAACCAGCTGGTAGTCGGGGAATGTGAAGCTATGGTGCTTAGGATCAAAGAACTGAAACAGGACACTCATCATGTCTTCATTGAACACTGAAATGACTAGATCCAGTAGCTGACCATGTCTCTTGATGAACTGGGAGTGATCAGACACTTGAGAAACCAACTCTTTAAGCTTAGGAGGTATGCCCACAAAGTTGATCCTGATAGTGTTTCTACGAGCAGAAGCCATGACCTGCAATAAAGAACAAAGATAAATCCTTTGGTCCTTGAAATGGTTAGTGAAAATGCTATGCATATGATGCATGATGATGTCATGATGTTATGCTCAATCACAAACATGTGGCACACACAAGCAAGTCACACAATAGCCCTAGGTTTAAAGGCTTGCATGAGGTTTAAAGGTCAGTACCCTCCCCTGAAGTTAGTTGGTTCATCCTGTCCTACAAAAGTAACCATGTTATAAGGGATCTCAATATCATTGATCCTTCACAAGGGTGGTTGTTCAGTAGGCAACTTACTTGCCAACCAAAACCCTCCAAGTTTAGAATCTCAATGAGCGTAGTATCGAGTATAAACCAACTTCAGTCTTCACCGAAGCCGGTTATCTCACTACTTTCTAAAGGCCAAGATGGGATAACTAAGGTTCTAAAAGTTAGTTAGTGTATTGACAACATATGGCAGCCTCATATTATCCTCAACTTGACTTAAGGAACATAAGTACCAACCAAGAAGCCACACTAACTATGGACACCAGATCAACCATATCGGTATACGCCGTACAGTTTCCTTGGTCTATTGCCATTTACCTAAGGTACACTAGATCCGGGTTAGGATCTTTCACACATAAGAGCACCCAACAAGTAAGTATAAAGCAAACAAGGCAAACAATTTTAAAGTGATCTAATTCCTAAGGGTACCCCTCTTTTATTAAGTCCCCAGCAGAGTCGCCAGTTCTGTAACACGGTGGGAGAACTGACTTTTAGTTATGTTGCGGATAGCAAGAGTCACCACCGACTTTTATTTTATCCAAAGGAAAGGCATAAAAGAACAGGGAAGACCTTTAAAAGATTTTTGAGTTCGGGGGGTAGGTTATGTAAAGGGAAGGTGTTAGCACCCTTTACATCCATGGTTATCCATGGGCTCTTAGTTACTTAGCTCACTTTAAAATGTTTTTGAAAATGTGAAGTGTGTGAATAGAAATTTTCATAAGAGTTTGATAATGATCCATGTACGGATGCGTAAAAAACTTGTGTTTGAAAATTGTTTGAAATTGTGAAGTGTTTGAAAAGTTTTTGAATAGTGAGCAAGTAACTATGAGAAACCTACCCTAAAGTTTAAGTCTTTCTGTTCTTGAATCCTTTAAATGGTAAGACTATCCTTATTATTAAGGAATAGGTAGTCATTACCTTGGATGTGAGGGACAAGTAAGGGTCATCTGTTTATTTAGGCAACTGTGGGGTGTATAAGCATTTTTGGAGGGACTGTCATCTTTATTCAAAAGGGACAAGATCATTACGAAGGCAACATTCGAAAGGGACTTGATCTTTTATTGTTAAGGGACTAGATGACTTTATTTGAGGGACTTTTGCTTTATACACCCTACTTGACCTTTTGATTAGGCAACAATGAGAGGTATCCCTAAGGAAGTGAGATGGCGATCAAAGATCGACTTACGTGTGTGAGTGTACAATTTTAAATATTTATCTTTTAAATTAAGTGATCTAAATTAATTTTAAATAAACATACATGTTACACTCCCTATTTACTAACCATAGCATAAAATATAAATAATAAATATTTTAAATAAATATTTACACCAAGGAGCAATTACAATAATGATAAAAGCAATTTAAATAAATAAAGCAAAATATTAATAAGCAAAATAAATAAGCAATTATAATTGGGTTAGTGAAAATAATAAAAATAATAAAATAATACTAAATTAAATGGGGTTAGTAATAAATAAATAAACATAATTAATAATAATAATGAAATAAACAAGGATATTATAATAAACAATTTTTTTTTTAAAAAAAGTTAATAAGAAAATATAAACAATCATATTAATTATTATAAAATTTGAAGTTATATGTAAATTATAAAATTAAATCAATTATGAACATATTATGAAAAAATAAATTATAATTATAAAAATTAAATTAGCAATTTTTACATATTTTTAAACCTATACTAAAATTATTTACATGCAAAAATTAACTTCTAAACAATTAGAGAATATTTTCATATTATAAAAAATAAATTAAGCATTTTAATTTTAAATCATACTTACATACAAAAATTTAAATTATAAACAATTTATATATTAACAAATATTAACTCAAAAAATTTTAATGAAAAATATAAATGAAAGAAGAAAATTAGGGTTTTGAAAAGAATATATTTTTTAGGGTTTATAATAAATTAAGTTTTATATACAAAAAATGTTAAATATCTAATTATATAAATAAATTACATATATACATATTAATAAAATAAAACAATTTATTTTAGAACATATTATTAGGATTAAATCAAGATTATAATTTAATTAATTAACATTAATAATAATCAAAACAAATAGAAAACAAAAAGAAAAAGAAAACTTACCTGGCTGGGATTTGAACTCAGCACCTCCTGCTTGCAAACACCCAAGCCAGCAACACCTACCACCAGGCCAGCGCGCGCATGTGATAAAGCAAGGGGAAGAATTTGTTTTATGCCTTAATCCTGAAAATCAAGAGAAAAAAAAGAAAGAAAACAAAAGGCCTGGGGGAATCGAACCCAGGACCTTGCAAGCAATCACACAAACACGTTACCATTCCAGCTGGGAGAGCGAACCTGTTGATATAACCACTTTAATTCATAATATATTATAATGACTAAATATCTGGAAAAATAAGCAAAAGATGTTGAAGCCAGGATTCGAACTCCTGCCCTCCTACAATATACGCGCATGCTTCACCACTGGGACAAGCATAAGCTTGTGAAACAAAGACAGAAACAATTCATAATATTTTAAAACAACAGTTTAAATTTAAAATTGCGCGCCACTGGTCATCTTCTTCTTCATGATACCTGCGAAAATTAATACAACTTTTCCTGCGAAATTTCATGCAAGTTCTTCCATGTTCATATCCTGCGAAATTCAAACACCAAGCAAACGGTACAATTACATCAAATTGTTTATACCAATGAATTCCTTATGATTCATACAATCAATCCACGTTGTTAGAATTTATTTATATTGTCTAAATCGTAAAACCCTAAATTGGCCATTCAAACCCTAACAATGGTGAAATACGATTGGGGGTACCAAACTTCAAGATTGCTGTCCAGAAACATTCCTAGCATTATCACAAACATCAAACAATCATCAAATTTCATTTAAATCAAGCAAATATGTGAAATCGAAAAACTCATATTCAAGAACAAAGCTTGATTCGGTTTATGCCATATGAGTGGTTTTGGATGCAAATATGTATTGGTTTCGACTCAATGATGTCCAGGGATCATTGCTATGTTCTCAAATTACCTTCTAATGCCTTGTATGTTAAAATCCGAATTTGAGTTTGGAGAGGTTTTTGCAAATATGAAACTTACACTTTTGAGGCTGGAATTCGTGTCTTTGTGTTAGGGTTATGTAATGTACTTATAGTATGATCAATTAGGTCAGAAAAGATCAATGCTTGTGTGAAAAATTTGATCAAAAAAAGATTCAAAAAGATAAGCTTTGAAAATCAAATATTTTTGCATAAACACTTGCTATTTTAGGCCAATCATCATGATCCTCTTACCTCTTTGATTCCAATCATATTTATGAATTTCTAGAAGCTTAATCTTTTTTAAATCTTAGACTTTTATATTTTATTTTAATTTAAAATGATTTTTAATGAATTAAATCAAAATAAATAAAAATAAAATGATAAAAAATCTGATTTTTGAGGTCTTGGGTCGTGCATGAGGTCATAGTATGGATTGGGTCATCATATGGCAAGCCCATTTAGAAAAAATTGGTTTTAGACCTCCATTTTCTTCATAAACCAACCAAAAATTTCCCAACTTTGCAAGGGCACACATCCTTCAATTTTAATGCTATGAGGGTGTTCTTGGACATTTTGGAAATCTTGAAGAGTCCTCTAACCAACCCCACTGGTTTCATGTTCATATCATTTACCATTCTCAAGTTATGCTCTTTTGAAGTTGTTGACTTTTTGTTGACTTTCAAAAGGACCTATAATGTCTTAACTCATACCTTCCAAATGAAGCATTTTTGGGATTGGCTTGTGAGACACAAAGTTGTAGAGAATTCAATTTCCTTCAAAATGAGCTTTGGATGGAGACTTAGTGATGAAGTATGTGAAAGTTATGGCTGGTCAAAGTTCAGTTGACTTTTACTAAAGAAACCCTAATTTAGAAACTCCTGATTCTTGATGATCTGAACTATCCTTGATGAATCATGATCAACCCTTGATCAAATGATGAATTTAACTTCATATACTTGATGTTGGAAAAAAATCATGAAGTTTGACTTTGGTTTGACCACAGTTGACCTCAGTTTGACTTTTTAACTGCTTTGACTGATTTTGACTTATCTGATCATCTGACTGAGCAAACCTTTGAGAAAAGTCTTGAAACTTGTCATGGGGGTTCTTACACACATATAAGATGTTATGAAGCTCACTTGAAGTCTTGAAAATTCATTTAGCCTGATTAAAGTCAAAACCCTAGTTTTGGATGCACTGCTTAGGAGGTGCATTGTCTGAGGGAATTGTCAACTCTTCTGACTATTTGTGAACTTTGTGAACCTTGTGAACCATCATAAAATGTCTTGTGAACATTGTGAACCTCATGGGAAGTCTTGTGAACCTTGTGAACCTCATAAATTGTTTGTAAACTTCATGAACCTCATGAAAGGTCTTGTAAGCCTTGTGAATCTTGTGAACCTTGTGAACCTTCTTAGCACACAAAGTCTTGTATTGTGAGGGCAAATTTTGGGGTGCAACAGTGTTGCACACTTAAAAATTTTTTTAAGACTCTTTATCTTTTTCTCAAAACTTTTTAAAATCAATCTTGAAAAGTACTTAAACTCTTAAGAAGCATTTTTATTCAACTAGGAAAGTTAAAGTCTCTACATAAAGTTTCTTAAAATATTAAAAAGCGTATTAGAAAGTAATTAAACTCTTACAAATAATTTATAATTGATTAAGGAACAATATTCAGCTTCTAATCAATTATTAAGACTTTTAGTCAGTTAAGTTATGTAGCATATTATGGTTTCCTTTTCTGGCATAGCCTAATAGGTTATGTGATTGTTTCTAATCCATTAGGTAGTGTCCAAGCCCATTGGTTGTTTCCTTTTTGAACTAATTTTTTTCCTATATAAAGTAGTATTTTTCTCACTTCCAAATCATGAATTTTATGATTTACATACTCTTCTATCTCACTCATTCTCATTATGTTATAAGTTTTATTCATTAGAAATTGCCTTAGTGATGAGAGAGAGAAAAGCTTCATCTGAGAGATGTATATCTCTATTATTATTTGTATAATCAAAAGCTTAGTTCTCTTATGTTGTTATAATAGTTTTGAAGGTTACAAGATAAATATGTACAAGCATGGTGTTTGGTTGAACCTTAGTAAAAGCTTAAGTTGTTAATAATGGAAATCTTAAGAGGAAACTTTTGGAAATTAAAGTTGGTCATGTGTTTTAAGGCAGAACCAAGATAATATCTAATGTGATGTCTCTTACCATGTCTCTTTATTTGTCATTCATATTTATTATTTTCGCTACTTAATATCTACTTCTACCTTTTCCTTAGAACCAATATTTTTAAAATCAATTATTTTTATAAAATGTTTTGAAACCAAATATCACAATTCTTTATCAATATTTATCTTGTCTCATCTAGGGTTAAATGTCGTTAGGTTGACACATTTATCCCACTGTTTTTGGCGATGTGAGTTGAGTTTTCAACATGACACTACTAGTTGACATGCCCCGTCTAACCCACTAAATAAACATGGTTATGATGAGGCAAAATGGGTTGCATTGATATGTTAAAATAAAATTTAAAAACTATTTTTTGTAACATTTCTTTGAACTTATAAATCACAATTTATTTTTTATTTTTTTCCTCCAAAGAGTATATCGAATAGTAAACTAATGTAATCACTTTAGTCTTATAAATTTGGTCTCAATTATCACAAAATTTGTTTATTTGTGAATTCAATGACTTTTTATTTTAGATACTCGACTTACTATAGATTTTTAGAAGATTGAATATGAATGAATATCTGAAGAATAATTTTTATATTTTTAATGAACTCGGTACTCTCTCTCTCTCATACACACACTCTCTCTCTCTCTCTCTCTCTCTCTCTCTCTCTCTCTCTCTTTTATTTTTATGAAAGTCTATTTTAACAACATGCACCTTAGGATACATTTAACCATTTTTTAGTTAAAATTTGCTAAAATACACATTCATAAAAATATGTGGGTGTATTTTAATAAACCCCACATGGATTTGTTAAAATACACCCACTTATTTTTTATGAATGTGTGTTTTAGCAACTTGCACCATTAAGTGCATTTAATATTTTTTTCAGTTAAAGTTTGCTAAAATAGATCTTCTAAAAAGAAGTGGGTCTACATTAGCAAACCCCATATATATATATATATATATATATATATATATATATATATATATATATATATATATATATATATATATATATATATATATATATATATATATATATATATATATATATATATATATATATATATATATATATATATATATATATATTGATGTTTATTTATTTTTACACAATTTTTATTATTTTGATGAATATTTTAATTATTATATTTTATAAAACTATTGACGAAGTCCACCTGCCAACCTATAGGTCCGTCATAAAAAGGGAAGAGATAAGATTTTCATCCCAACACTTCTAGTTGACCCTTCCCCTCTCTCTCTCTCTCCCTCCCTCCCTCTCTATCTCTCCCTATCTCCATCTTCTTCTTCTTTTCAACCTTGTGCACCAAAAATTGGTATATCAGAGTCTGGTTCAGATTCAGTAACGGTAAATACAAGTGTACGTGAGGCGTGTGTGATTGATTTTGTATATGAAATTGACATTGAATTGAAGTTCGAAATCGGAACATAATCATATTTCTTGTTTCTGAGGGATTAGGAAACACGAGTGTTGGTGAGTTTTTAGTGATTTTGCACAAGATAAAAAATGAATGGTGGAAACAGTAGTTTAAACACAAAGCTTCCAAACTTTGATGAAAATAATTGGAATCGATGGATGATTTAGATGTATGTGTTATTTGTTGCTCAAGATGTTCTTGTTCTCGTTAATGAAGGTTACACAGTGGTTGCAGCAGATGCAAATGAAGCATAGAGAAATGTTCATAGAAAAACAAGGGAGAAGGATTAGAAGGTATTATTATATATCCATCAGTGTGTGAATAGAAATGTATTTGAGAAGATCACTTATTCAAAGATGGCGTAGGCTGCATGAGACACACAACTACGATGCTACGACGATGATGCATCAGTGAAGAATGTGAAACTTTAATATTTATGTAAATAATATGAGAATCTCAACAAGAATAAAAATGAAAAGGTACCTGATTACATCTCCAAAGTGATTTTGATAGTAAATGAGATGAAATTTTGTGGAGAGACTCTCCCTGAACAAGTAATCATTGGAAAGATACTGATATCACTTACTCCTTAGTTTGATTACATTATTATTAGCAATTGAACACTCTAAGGACATTAGCACCATGAGAATTGAAGAACTGCAAATTAGTCTAGAGGCACAAGAGTTGCATCTGACTGAGAGAACCTCTGAAACAGAGGTAGAGTATGCTCTGAAGGCGTCTTTTGGTAAGAAGAATCAAAAGCAATTTTGGTCAGAGTCCAATAAGATAGATGGTGATGGTTATCATTATTCATAATCCTCCAAATTCGATGATAAGAAACATCATAAGGGAAAGGAGAAGTTTGACAAGAAAATGGTTAAGTGTTATTGTTGTAAGAAGTTTGGTCATTTTGTTGCTGACTATTGGTCAAACAAGGAAAGGAAATCAGAAGACGAAAACATAGACATAGGAGAGTCGGATGATGAACCTGTGTTATTTATGTCATCTGAATCTAATTGGGGATATTTGGTAGACTAGTGATATATGGACATTGACTGCTCAAATCACCTAACTGGAACACAGATAATGGCTAATTAATTTTGACTCTAGAAAGAGGACAAATATCAGATATGTTGATGATAGGTATCTTAATACTTAAGGAATGGGAAATGTTAAGGTCATAGTGAAAAATGGAAAAACTGTTCTAATCAAGAATATTTGGTATGTTTCTAGCATAAAGAGAAATTTGATGAGTGTAGGTTAACTAATTGAGAAAGATTTATCAGTTACTATGAAGGACAATCTCTTAAAGTTGTATGATTTTGATCACAAGATGGTTATGCAATTTGAACAGGGAAGAAATAGAACATTTAAAGTGAATATGAAAACAATTGAAACTAAATGCCTTAGTGAAGAAGGTGTTAAAGGTGATAATGAGTTGTGGCATAAGATATTGGGGCATCTGAATTTCAGAAGTTTAGGGCATGTTGTAACACCCTAAAACTTGCCCTCATATTTATTACTAACCAACAAGTAGCTTGTGCTTCATTCATTTCATTTAGTTCATAATACATCATACATGCATAATTGATTCTCGAAGGCATGGGATCATCATTCAGAAGAAAATAAGCTCAAAATCATGTTCATACACCAAGGATTCGTCAAGATATGATTTTTCAAGATCACTAATCCATACTTTGTTCTCACATGTTCAAGTTATGTCAAAAACCCGCAAAATCAATTTTTCTCATAACAAATACATTTTATGAGCTTCACATGGCCAAAATATTTATCTATTGCCCAAAATAGCCAAACACTTTTGTATATTTCCCTACACCATACATCATTTTATTCCACATGATCAAAAATTCAAAATTGAAATTTCTAAGCAATATCATCACAAGGTCAATACACAAATCACTACCACACATCACAAAAATCCACATGGTACCCACCATGCACACTCATGCACATAAGAAAATTCCACATAACCACACTTATTTCATGTTCCATTCCTTTCATTAATCAAGCTTAACCTTGGTTTTAACAGTTAACCAACCATAGTTATCCCTTAATCATATGAATATAAGCACATAATCACAAGGGTTAAGGGAGGGAACAACAAAATTCACCACTTTCCAAATTTTCACCATTTTTGCTTTCTCTTTCATTCTCTCACCACAAGGGTTTTCTCTCCCCTTTTCTTCAACAATCATCATCCACAATCATCAACAATGGCTCCGTATTCAATAATCTGAAGTTGTAATCATCATATCACCAAATTCATATTTCACTTTCTTTATCATCAATCTTAAATCCCAAACAGATTCAAGTGGATATGTGCATTTATTTTGCATTGAAGGTTGATTAAAAGATAAGCAAGAAGTAGTTTCGGGTTTCTTGAAGGATATAGAGTGAGCTCTATTGAAGGTTGGTGAGGTTTTCTTCATTTTCTTGTTTATGTATTTTTATGCATTAAAATGGTGGAGGGATGCTAGATTGAAGTCCTATGGAGTGTATGCATTGTTTGTGACAACTGTTGTGCAAGATTTCTTACATTTTTGTTTGGATCTTGAATTTTTGTGCTCTGTTTTCTTGTTGATTAAAGCATGATAATAAAAATGTGAAAGCATATTTGGATTCCTCATAGCAATGACTTTAATTTGATGTATGATTTTATGATTTTTGATGTTGTTTTGGTTTAACTCCGGTGAAGTCGTTCAGAGAAGACGACAAGAAACGCTAGATAATTTCTATTTTGCACGAAGGGCGCCACCTGCATTTAATTTGTTTACTTTTTTTACTAGAGGACAACTGGTTTCCCTTTTCTTTTTCTTCTTCTCGGAGGCAGGTTCCATCTAGGTTGGTTAGAATGGTGGAAAGCTCCTGTAAACACCCCAAATTTGCCCTCACACATTCACACCATGGCTTGTGATCTTTTCATATGCATAAACACAATCATAACATCTCACATCTCATTTTTGATCCACTGCATTGGTTCTAAGACATCTGCACCTAGGGTTTGTGATCTGAGCAATCTAGGGGCTTCTTGAGCCACTCCAAAGGCCATCAATCACTTCAAAGTGGTCCATTTGTGTTCTTATATCATATTATATCCTCTCAAAGTCAAAAATGCCAAAGAATCACAAGAACTGGGATTGGTATGGAAGCAGAGCCAAGTTTGACTGCACAGTTGGCCTAAAATTAGGATTTTGGTTTCAAAGGCCATAACTCCAAATTTTTTGGTCATTCTTGTTTCTATTGGTCTCTATATGGTATAGGGAGTATGCATATCAATTTTCATGAAGAAATTCCATGGGGAAGTCATCTGATCAAGAGTTGACTTTCTGGACAAGTCAGTGCAAAATCAGGGCATCTGAGGCCCCCAATGACCCAACCAAGGGGTGATCTTCATCATTTTGAGTGTATATGATCTTTATTTGATCATGGAAGAAGGTTGAAGTTCACAAAATTCAAGAATTACAAGTTTTTGCCAAGTTGACTTTTTAGGGCATGGTTGACTTTTCAAGAATATGTCATTTTATGCCACTTTTCAAGCCTTGATTTTTGATCCAAAAATGCTTCAAATGGAAAAACTTTGGTCATGAAAGTTGTAGAACACATTTTTCCCTTTCAAAAAGTACAAGAATATGATCTAATTCTTCTTTGATCAAAAGTTATGGTGTGACAAAGTTGGCAAAAATCACTAATTTTCAAGACATGCCTCAAATGAGAAATTTGCAAAATCATGAACCAAGGCAAATTGTAACTTCTAATTGACATCAAACCATTACACAAACATTCTATGTGACCTAAAAGTCAGATTTGAACCAAAGTTTCTCATGTTCATGGTTTGTATGGCAAGAGATTTTCATGAAGTTTCAAAAGTAACCAAGTTGCAAAACCACTCATCACACTTCACCCACTTGCTGCATTGGCCTTTGAACCAGCCATAGCCTCTCACCTCATCTTGCTGCGCAGCCCATGCCTCTTGTACCAAGCTAGAACTCAAGCCATGCCTCTCTTACAACAAAGTGGACTTTTTGCAAAAGTAAACATCCCAATCACAGCAGGCCAGGTCACATCATCTGACCAATAGGAGTCTTTTATGCAAAGCAAAGGCTAGCCATTTCATACATCAAGCCAGCCTGAAGCAAGCCCTAGCACAGCATACACAAACTCCCTCCATTTTGCATTTCTCTTCGAATTTGTCTCCACAGCTCACAAACACAAAAGCCAAGTTCATTGATCAAATCACCATGCTTCATTGACCCCAAACCAACAAGACCCAGGCCTGAAACAAGCCATAGCATCACTTCTCCATTTTCACTCCATAAAGCAAAAGCCTTCGAATCTGTTTCCACAAGCCATAAACACTCAAACAGATTCCACACATCAACTCACCTTGCTTCACTGACCAGAAACCAACCATTGTTTTGGCCTGAGACCCTCCATATCACAAACACGATTTTCACACTCCCTTGGTCAGAGCTTCTGCAAACTCACTCAGGAGGCTGTTTAAACTCCAACCAAGTATCCAAAGCTTCAAAGGGGGATCATTGGGACCTGTTTGAGCCAAAGAACTAGCCAGAAAGTGCCAGAGATCAGAGCTCCAGTTCAGGTGAGCTTCATGAACATTTTCTCCAGGAGCTTGTTTTTAAGTTCTTAATTGGTTCTCTATGTTCCACTGATCATGATGATATGTTTGGTTTCGAAAATCATTGAGTTTTGAGCATGTATGATGTTCCTGAAATTTTTTGACCTAAACCCCTTTTGCTTCGATTCAGCTTTGTTGTGTAAAATAAATTTGTTTTGGGTGTGGATTCTTGTTCTATGATGTGTGGGGATGATTTCTGGGCAAGAAAATTAGGTTTTAGTGAGCTAGGGTGAGAGTTAGCGTTTTTCAGGGAGGGTGCTGGCCGGAGAAGACGACCGGAAGTCTTCTCCGGCAGCCTGAAAGTCATTAACTGCTAATTAGGGTTAGGGCACCAGGTTTGAATGTGAGCCAGTGGATTGTGTTTCCCGCGCGTGATTGGAGGGCCTGGATCATTTCATTAAGATTTAATTATGGATTAATAATTAATTAATTAGAATTAGGGAGGTTTGAATCTGGGCCGTCCAGATGCGCGCCCAGTCAAACCCTTTAAACCCAGAACGAATCTCAACCTCTCCTTCTGATTACTTCCATTTATTTCAATTTTTATTTCATTTCTTTTCATTTAATTTGTCCAATTTATTTAAAATAGCAAAACCTGTTTAAAAATTATGAAACTTTTTCTCAAGAGTTTTATTAATTTTTAAAACAAAAAAATATTTTTATTTTCATTTTTAGCATTAAAAAAGTATTTTTAAATATTTAAAAGTTTATTTTTAATTGATTAATGGAAATTAATTCATTAAAAATACTTTTAGGTATTTAAAAATCACCAAAAAATTCATGAAATGTTCTAAGACATTTAGAAACATTGTCCAACCTTCAAACCAAATTTCTTTTTTGATCTTGATGCATTTTGAGAATTTTTCATTGAATTAAAATCATTTTAGTGCATTATTTTGATCCAAAGTTCAAAAAATCATTTCTGCCTATTCATGAAGAGTTGGACATTGATTCTTCTTGCATTGCATTGTGTTTAGCATGTAGTTTTTAAGATTAAATGTCCATGATTTGATCTTTCATTTTCAATTTGTTTGGCATTTCTTTTGTTTAGGAACCCTAAAAACCCTAGAATCTTGTAAAAACCATAACTTGAAATTGGTAAGGAGTTGAGACCTCTCCTTTGGGCATTGGTTTAGTATAGGATTAGGGGTTCTTTGAGTGGCATTTTCAATTTTTTATCTTAGGGTTTGCTTCTGATTTTGATTTTTGTTTGATGTATGGTTCATAGACCCTAATTTGGGCTTCCATATGCATCCATCTTGCATTCTCTTGCATAACATGACTTGCCATGACATTCCATGCTTCCATTTGATTCATTTGGCATCATAAGGCATATTGAAAGCATGTTTGATCATTGCATCATGTATTTGCCATGTTGTATGCCTTGTGCACTTCATAACTTTCCATGTATGTCCATGCTCCCTAACTTGCTTCATTTGCATTCATAAACTTGTATGATCATTTCCATGTGCTGCCCCATGCTTGTAGCATCTCATAGCATCATTAACCTCTCATACATGCTCCTGGTTTTGTTTCTCATCATGTCATCTCATCTCATTTGGCATTGCATTGCATTTCCTTTCTAACCTTTCAGGTGGTAAGTGATTCTGAGAAGTGGATTTGCCTTCACTTCTCATACTTTCTTCTCATCTCTCTCTTGCATCCATGCTGCATTTTTATATGTGTTTGAGATTGAGCTTGCTCATTCTTCTTCTTCCCCACTTTCTTTCTTCAAGTGACTTGACTTCTTGAATGAAGCAAGTTGCTTTGCTTCTCTTGATCCTTTCATCTGCTTCCTGGTGGTTCCATTGAAGATTGCTCTTGTAAACCTCACAAACCTTAGGACCAACCAAGCATGACAATGATTAGGGTTTTGATTAGTCTCCCCTTTTAGTTTTACCTTTGTGTCTCTTTGAGTCTTCTCTTCTCATCTCATAATCAGGGATTAAACCCTAAAGGCTTTAAGGCTTTGTGATTAAGCTTATGCCTGCATCCTTCTATTAGGATGGAGTGTATAACTTTAATCCTAAGTGTTAAACCCTTCATGTGTTTAAATCTCTTAATCAATCCACTTAATAATCATCAAGACATCAAGCTTGTAACTTGGGCCTTGCATTAGGGTTCTAATTCTTCCTTAATTGGTTAAGAAGGACTAACCCTAGTGTTAATGGACAAGTCCCCCTCAAGTTGTCTTACAAACCACAAAAATCATTTCTTCATAACCATATCATCAAATAAAATCCACTTAATCCAAGGCTTGTTTTGTCATGAGTTTAATCCCTAATCACGGATTAAGTTGAGGAGCTTTCCTCAGCTTAAACACCCTCATCTGTTATCCTTCTATTAGGATGGTGTAATGAGTCTATTTAATCCTTGATTATGGCTTAACCTCATTACTCAACACTAAACAAAAACAACAAAAACATCTAAATAATCACAAGTAGGTTAATGACCTTAATCCTACACCAAAGGTGATTAAGTGTGAGAATCTGACTTCACACTTAAGGTACTCTCATTACCCCTAATCAGAGGGAAGATGTGATGAGTTTACTAATCCATTGGTTTAGGCTTAAGCTCATTAACTTATGACAAATTCTCAAAAGCAATAAAAGACTGAAAATACAAAAACAAACAATAATCGTCTCCTCCGGGATTCTTTTCTCATCATCTTCACTCACAAACGAGAACTTGCTTCTTCCGTCTAATGCAAGACAGTTTGCATCTGTGCCAGACAGATCATACACTTGAGCATAGGCAAGCAAGCAGTTCACAAGTCAATTCATCTTTCAATCTCTTTGGGTCGAACTACGGTGTTCTGACTTCCTCATTGCACGAGAGGATACATAGGCATAACTTAACAGTTATCGAACAAAAGTCTCTGTATATTCCCCCTCTTTCCAGCACCTTTCTCTTAGCCTCATTGTCATGAGCATACTCTTTCCTTACACTGACACTTCACTTATACACTTCACATTCTTTTCACACTGACACCTGTACATCTTTTTCCAGCTCTTTATACACAGATTGCACTGACATTACCCCTTTTAAAACACAAATCTTTTAAGCGTGGATCCCGTCGAGTACGACGGACAATCTGGGTGCTAATACCTTCCCAGGTTGTAACCAACCCCCTTTCTCAGTCTCTCTGGTTCGCAACCGTCTTATCCGTATCTTTCTAGGTCTATGCAGCATTACCTTTCCTCCGGGATAAAAATGCCTAGCTGGCGACTCTATTCATCTCTAGTGAGTTCACGGCTGTGTGTTCTCATTGTTCCTCTCGCCGACCGTTCGCGTCTGTACCTTTATCTGGGCCCATTCCCACTTATCGGGAGCGACAGCTTGGCGACTCTGCTGGGGACCCTTATATTGCAACCAGGGCTTCTGGTTCTTTTTGTGGGTTCTTCCTAGCGCTTGTTTGATTTGTGTTTACTAGGGTGTTATGTGCCTATTTGTGTTTGTATATTTGTATTTATTTTTGCTTTATGTACAGTTGCTTTACTGCTTTCTTTATAGCTTTGCATTATATCATATTGTCATACTGTACTACTGGCTGGATCTGGTTTTGTTTTGATGGGTGGGTGTTTCATTGAGAGTTAAGGTCCTATACCTGGGACCTGAGTGACACCTAGGCTAGAGTGAATCATATTCTTTCCCATTCCATTTCGGTCTGGTGCGGGAATATGAAACACGGTTCAGATATGGGTTTCTTCTTGAGAACTCTGTGTTGCAGATTTCCTGCAATGCTAGGGCTATCTGGGAAGCCTGCTAAGTCTGGATGACCTTTTAGTATTTACCTTCAGAAACTAAGGTGAATTAGAGGAGGAACTTTTATGGTTATTGTAAACACTGTACCTCCGGGTTAGAAATGTTTACACTTCTCATAACTGATCCAAGTCTGAGGATCCTTGTTTTAGAACACCACCTGTGAGGGGGTTGGGCTGTTTACAGGTTTGCAGGTACCTTGACCTCAGAATACCCTGTTACTTTGATTTGATTAAGAGTACATCATCTTGGAACAGTTCTTGTGATTCTAAACCTTGGACATGTGACTCTTTATTTGAGTCCCCCACCTTGGTTACTGGACTTATAGACCTCCATCTGGATTTCTTACACACATGGACTTATATCAGAGCATTTGATCAGATCCAGCTCAGTCACAAACCCTTTGCATATCATTTGCATACATAATCATTGCATCATATTGACATTTGCTTATTTGTGTTTCAGGGTATCCATCTTCATTTGGTTTTGGTTTTGACCCCATCTTCAGTATTGACCTATCTTCATCAGCACCTTCTTCAGCTATCAGCTATCTACTTCAGTCACTTGCACCAGCCAATCAGTGGCCCAGTCTTCAGTATCATCATCAGCACTTATCTCTACTCAGTCTCAACATCATGGCACCTAAAAAGAGCAACATCACTTACCACTTCTTCCAGCCAGAGTTAGCTGACATCAGGAGGATCCAGACCCTGATCACTCCAGACCATATACCACTGTTCAGGGAACACCATAGAGATATACTTGATATGGTTATGGATCTGGACCCGTCACAGAGAAGTCTGATCCACACTTGCCTTCAGTTTTATGATCCCCCACTGAGATGTTTCACTTTTCAGGACTTTCAGTTGGGCCCCTTATTGGAAGAATACTCATCATTAGTTGGTATACCTGTCAGGAGGGAAATCCCTTTCAACCCTGAGATGGCTTTCCCAAGTAATGAGGAAATAGCCAAAGCATTGCATCTGGAACCAGTCCTGATTGGGCAGCATATGACTTCTAAAGCTGGAATCCCAGGCCTGCATCTGGATTTCTTGATCTCTCAAGCTACCCTGAAAGCTTCTTTAGGAGAGTGGAAAGCAGTATGTGCTTTATTGGCCTTGAGTATATATGGGATTGTATTATTTGCATATGAGCCTCAATTTGTTAGCAAGAAGGCAATCCATCTGTTCATTCTGAAGAACCCAGTGCCAACTTTATTGGGGGATCTCTACTATTCAGTGCATCAGAGGAATGAAAAACAGAGGGGAAGGTTAGTGAGGTGTTGTGCTCCATTGTTCCATACTTGGCTTCTCAGGCATCTACCCAGGACAGATGCATTTTTGAATCCTCATCAGCAGAAAAACTGGGCTGGAAGACTTACTACTCTAACTTCAGCTGATATTAGGTGGTGCACTCAAAGCACAAAAGGCAGGGATATCATCACCAGCTGTGGGCATTTTCCCAATGTGCCCCTAATAGGAGTTAAGGGTAGTATTAATTACAACCCTCTGCTGTTTAAAAGACAACTGGGCTATGCACTGGTCCACACTCCTAAGGCACAGGATTTGGTTGAGACTCTTTACTGTGAGAACAAGATTAATCTGGCTATTGTTAGGCAGGCAGCCTGGGCCTGGGACAATGTGCAGACTAAAGGGGTAACCATCCTGGGGAAGTGTAACAATGTGGCATCAGCACAATACTATGATTGGTCCCATGCCAGGGCTCAATTCTCTGGGATGCCCTTTACTATAGAAGATATGCCTGGGCCTTCCGCAACACCACCTCCAGCAACTGTCAGCTTAGAGGAGTTTGAAAAGTTAAAAGAAAGAAATGAGAAGTTGACTCAAGCTTTGCAGAAGACCCTCTATGAGAGGAGGGATGGAAGATTGGATATTGAAAGGTTGGAAAAGTTGAAGAAAGAGCACTTGGCTAGAATTGAGAAGTCTGAAGATTACATTAAGAAGTCTAGGGCTGGAGAGCAAATCCTGAAGAATGCTTGCAAAGAAGCTCAGTTCCAGAAAACCAGGACAGACTTGTATCTGAAGGAGAGTCAGGCTAGGTGGGTCAGGATCACCGAGGCTCGTACTCTGGAAGACAAGAGGGTCCAAGACAAGATAGAGCAGATGGAAGCTAGTGCAAAAGAGCAACAAGAAGCCCTGGCAGCAGCCCAGAGGGAGATATCAGAGCTGAAGATCAGAGCTGGAGTGAAGAGGTCAAAAGACCAAAGTCAACACAAGAAGCTAACTACAGCTGTTACTACCCGGAACCTCCTTATCAGGAATCTCACGGAGCGTCCGGCTGATCCTGTGACCGAAGCACTTCTCAAGGAAGTTCGGGAGGATGAGTTTGGTCTTGGTGTTTGACCATTTGCTTGTTGTTGCTTTCATTCCATGTACTTTTGTTTTCTTGTAATGTATTTTGACCCCTCAGAGGGCTTGTATTTGTAAACAAACTATGTACCATTTTCCTTTTGTAATATATGTGTTTAGTTTGTTTCATCCGAGTTTACTCCGAAAGCAACATCAACAGCATCTTCAAGGGTCTGGAAGGGTCAAAACTGAATGCCAAGTCGGATACCTTGAGAACAAATAAGCATACTGCATTGCATGCTAACCCTTTGTTTGTTTTGTAGGTTTTTGTTTTGTTGTTGCTAACTCTGTTGTGATGTTCAGGAATTATTGCTCGACGACGAGGGTTTCCACTCAACCGTCTGCACCGATATCCAACCCGTAACAATCTTCCGGGCATACAGATGGATCAGATGCAGCAGGACCTTACTGAGGTCAGGAACCAAATGACCAACGAAAGGTTGGAAATGAGGAACCAAATGACACAGTTTATGGAAGTAATGAACAACATGGCTCAAAGCCAGGAGAGGCTCAGAGCATTGGTAGAAGGGAGAAATCAGGAAGATCATCAGCCAGGGACTGCTGGGACTAGCAACAATGAAAGAGTCCAACCTCATGTCAATCCCCCAGTCTTTGGACCCCACCTCCATCCAGAGGCCAACATCCCCGTCAATATACAAGGGACTGCCACAGCAGGGAGGGTACTGCAAGAAGATCCTCAAGAAGACCAGTTCACAGTAATGGGAGCCGGGGAAGAAGCTTATGATAGAAGGTTGGATGAGATAGCTGAGAAGTTAAGATCCTTAGAGTCTCAAAACTCTTTGGGTTTTGATGTTATGGATATGGGCTTGGTAGACGGGGTCAGAATTCCCCACAAGTTTAAGCCACCATGTTTTGAAAAGTATAATGGGACTTCCTGTCCCCGAACCCATCTGCAATCTTTCCTCGGGAGGCTAAAAGCCTATACCATGGATGAGAAGCTTTGGATGTTCTATTTTGAGGATAGCTTGACTGGAGCTTCGAGGGAATGGTATTCCCATCTGACAAGAGCAACTATTAGATGCTGGAAGGACCTGGCAGAGGCCTTCATCAGACAGTATCAGTATAATCTGGATATGGCACCAACAGGACCCTCCTAATGGGAATGTCACAGTCATCTAGAGAGAGCTTCCGAGAGTATGCTCAAAGATGGAGACAGCTTGCTGCTGCTGTCCAGCCACCTATGTCCGAAAGGGAGATGGCTGATATGTTCATGAACACCCTTTAGGGGACTTATATTGACAGGCTAGCTGCCTTCTCATCTACCAGCTTTGCAGATGTAGTCATAGCCGGGGAGAGAATTGAAAGCCTATTGAAGATGGGTAAGATCTCAGACAACGGTGCAAGCTCATCCACTAATGCAAGAAAGCCTTTTGCAGGCCCAAGAAGGACTGGTGAGACTAATGCCATCCACACCAACAGGGGCAGGCCCCAATATGTTCATAGATCGGTAGCAGCAGTCACCATCCCTGCACCAGCTCATCCACAACCAGCTTATCAACCTCCGCAGCAAAACTATCAGCAACAACCTCAGTACCATCAACAAAATCAGTATCCTCCAAGAAATTACAACAACAGCAACACCAACAACAATAACCAGCAGAGGCCATTCCAGCAGAGGCCATCTCAAGCTAACAGGGTGATCGATCCGATCCCCATGCCATATGCTACATTGCTGCCACAGCTCCTGAAACTCAACCTAGTTGAGCTAAGGACGTTGGCACCTCCAGATCCCAACAGTCTACCCAGGAATTACGACTCCAATGCTAGGTGTGCCTTTCATTCAAACGCACCTGGCCATAGTACAGAAAAGTGCAGAGCCTTGCACATGAAGGTACAAGACCTGGTAGACTCAAAAGCTCTGAATTTCGCACCACCACCCAATGTCAACAAAAATCCTATGCCAAACCACGGTGGTCCCCGAATTAACGCTATTGAAGAAGACAAGCCGTCTTATTTAATAACCAGTGTGGGTCAGATCCGGACACCGTTGGTGGAAATTAAGGCTCAGCTCCTCGAGTGTCACATGTTCCCGGGGTGTGAGTTAGGGTGTGCTTACTGCAATATTTCAGTAAATGGGTGCGATAACCTGAGGAATGGCATAGATGGTCTTATTCAAAGTGGCCAGCTTCAGATCACCACATCATTTCCAACAAATCCAGCAATCTCATCAGCAACAGTTCCGATATCTCCTACAACTGCAGCAACCATTGTTCCTGACAATTCTTCGGCTTCATCAACAAGTACTTCATCTATCATCTCAACTGATCAGTTTTCAAATTTTTCTGCTACAACTTCAGCGTCACTCCATTTTGAAACTCCTACAACAACAACATCCATTCTCCCGACAATGTCTCCTACAACTCCAGCAACAAACTCTGAAGATGTCTCAACTGTCACAATATTTTATGATCCTGAAAACAACTCTGCCTACAACTCAGAAGGTGCTGCTCCCATTAAAGCACCAGTCACAATTTATTATGATCCGCAAACTATCACAGTCCCTTCAGCAGCCGCAATCAGTCCAGTCACTGTCACGGTGCCTGGACCAATACCATATGAAAGCAATAGGGCCATCCCTTGGCACTATGGCTCTGACGTGTACTGCGAAGGAAAAAGAATCACCCTTGAACCATCAACACCTGCACCACAGATATACAATGTGGGAGGAGGCGGAGGCTTCACTCGAAGCGGACGTCTCTTTGCTCCACAAGTTCAAAGACCCACTGCCGAAGCAGAAGCTGCTGCCAAGGCAAAAGGAAAAAGCCCGGTGCAGGAAGATCAAACCGTTAAGGAAGCTTTGAAAACACCATTCGATCAAGAAGTTGATGAGTTTATGAGAATCATCAAAAAGAGTGATTACAAAATAGTGGATCAGCTTCACCAGACGCCATCCAAGATCTCTATCCTCTCACTGCTTATGTGCTCCGAAGCCCATCGGAATGCACTACTCAAAGTCTTGCACGCAGCTTACGTGCCTGAAGAGATCACTGTCAATCAATTGGAAACCGTGGTTGGAAATGTTACTGCTAGCAATGGGCTAGGGTTCACCAATACTGACTTGACAACGGATGGCCGCAACCATAACAAAGCCTTGCACATCACCATGGAATGTAAAGGCGCAGTCCTTTCTCATGTGCTGGTAGACACAGGATCATCCCTTAATGTCTTACCAAAGAAGGCCCTGGTGAAGCTAGAGTATGAAGGATTAGCATTGCGTCCCAGTAACCTGGTAGTAAGAGCCTTTGATGGTTCTAAGAGATCGGTTCTGGGAGAGATTGAGCTACCTGTGACAATTGGCCCACAAACCTTTAAAACGATCTTCTATGTGATGGACATTCAGCCTGCCTACAGCTGTTTGTTGGGTAGACCCTGGATTCACGCCGCTGGCGCAGTAACGTCTACCCTTCACCAGAAGTTAAAATTTGAGTGGGAAGGCCAAGTTGTTACTATCTGTGGGGAGGAGGATATATTTGTTAGCCACCTGGCTACTTATAAGTATATTGAGATGGATGGGGAGATCCATGAAACAATGAGCCAAGGGTTTGAGGCCCTGAATGTTAATGAAGCATCTGCTGTATCTGGAATCTCCATGTCATCTTATCAACAAGAACGAAAGGTTGTTGAGGAAGGAACTGCCCAAGGCTGGGGCAAGGTTTTATCTGTGGAGGAGAAGAAGGACAAATTTGGGTTGGGTTACAGACCAACTCAACAACGTCAAGCAAAGGCTGCTGAGAAGCCCGGATTTGTCAGTGGGGGGATGCTCACCCCTGATGCTATCAACAATTTAGAAGACGAGCTGGAGGAGGAGCGCAATCTGGAGAATTGGATTCGTCCAAAGATCCCGGGGAGCAGTATCTCAAACTGGTCTTCCCAAGAAATTATAAGGGTTACTCATGCAGAGTAATTATTATTTCCTGTATTTTTTATAGCATGCATCAAAGTCTTGCATCTTGCCCAAGATGACAAGACTCATTTTGTAATCGGGCCATCTGTACTTTTTGTGCAAACAAGATTAATCAATGAAATATCAGACATCTTTTTGCAAACGAGTCTTTTTCTTTTCTGCTCACTGTTTTTCCATTTTTCTTTTTGTACAAAAAAATAAATGGCGATGTTTTCAAAATGATAACTTTATTTCACTTTTCTAAACAAGATTAAAATCAATCACTAAAATGAACGAACTGAACCCTTGCAGAGAGTGCCTTCCTGACAGCACCGACAACAGCACGGCTATGACATCGTATGACTTTGACAATCCGATCAATCAAGCTGATGAAGGGGTTGAAGAAGAATATGAACTTCCTGAAGAGTTAGCCAGGTTGTTAAGACAAGAGGAAAAGGTTATTACTCCTCACCAGGAGGAGGTTGAAGTGATTAATCTTGGTACAGATGAAGACGTGAAAGAGGTTAAAATCGGGGCCTGCTTACAAGACTCAGTGAAGAGACAACTGATTGATCTGCTTCAAGAATATGTAGATGTGTTTGCTTGGTCGTATCAGGATATGCCAGGGTTGGACACCGACATTGTTGTGCACAAGCTGCCTTTGAGAGAAGAGTGCCCACCGGTCAAACAGAAGTTGCGCCGCACTCGCCCAGACATGGCTATGAAAATCAAGGAAGAGGTACAGAAGCAATGGGACGCCGGGTTCCTTGCTGTGACTAGTTATCCACCGTGGGTTGCTAATATAGTACCTGTGCCAAAGAAAGACGGAAAAGTAAGGATGTGTGTTGACTACCGGGACCTGAACAGAGCCAGCCCGAAAGATGACTTCCCATTACCTCACATTGATGTATTGGTGGATAACACGGCTCAGTTCTCGGTATTCTCCTTCATGGACGGATTTTCAGGATATAATCAGATCAAGATGTCACCTGAAGACATGGAGAAGACAACATTCATTACACCTTGGGGCACGTTCTGTTACAAGGTGATGCCATTCGGACTGAAGAATGCTGGTGCAACATATCAACGGGCTATGGTGACATTATTCCACGATATGATCCATAAAGAAATAGAATGTTACGTGGATGACATGATTGCCAAGTCCCTTACTGAAGAAGACCACCTGGTGAATCTGCTGAAGTTGTTCAAGCGTCTGAGGAAGTACCAACTGAAGCTGAACCCCAACAAGTGCACATTCGGGGTGCGATCTGGTAAGCTGCTGGGTTTTATTGTAAGCGAGAAAGGGATTGAAGTTGACCCTGATAAAGTCAAGGCTATTCAAGAGATGCCTGCACCAAAAACAGAGAAAGAAGTTCGAGGGTTCTTAGGTCGATTGAACTACATCTCAAGGTTCATATCTCACCTCACAGCAACCTGTGAACCCTTGTTTAAACTGTTGAGAAAAGAACAGACGGTCAGGTGGAATGAAGACTGCCAGAAAGCTTTTGACAAGATCAAAGAATACCTGCAAGAACCTCCAATCCTTATGCCTCCAGTTGAAGGAAGACCTCTGATAATGTACTTGACAGTATTAGAAGAGTCAATGGGGTGTGTGCTGGGCCAGCATGACGAGTCTGGTCGAAAAGAGTATGCAATATACTACCTAAGCAAAAAGTTTACCGACTGTGAACAACGTTATTCACTGCTCGAGAAAACTTGCTGTGCTTTAGCGTGGGCTGCTCGCCGACTGAGACAGTATATGTTGACCCACACTACTTTGTTGATATCAAAAATGGACCCAGTCAAGTACATTTTCGAGAAGCCAGCTCTTACCGGACGGGTTGCAAGATGGCAAATGATTCTCACAGAATACGACATCCAGTACACCTCTCAGAAAGCTATCAAGGGCAGTGTACTATCTGAATATCTTGCTGAGCAACCCATTGATGACTACCAGCCTATGAGATTTGACTTCCCTGATGAAGACATCATGTTTATAAAATCAAGAGATCATGAAGAGCCTATTCACACTGAAGGGCCTGACCCGGAAGAAGAATGGACTATGATGTTTGATGGGGCTGTTAATATGAATGGTCGTGGTGTTGGTGCAGTACTCATTACACCAAAAGGAGTTCACATGCCTTTCTCGGCAAAACTCACTTTCAACTGCACTAACAACGAAGCTGAATACGAAGCTTGCATTATGGGTCTTGAGGAAGCCATTGACCTCAGGATCAAAACATTAACCGTATTAGGAGATTCAGCTCTGGTAGTTAATCAAACCAACGGAAAATGGTACACCCACCAGGATCATCTGATACCTTACAGGGATTATACAAGAAGGTTATTGACTTTCTTCACAACGGTCAAGCTTGAGTATATCCCTCGGGACGAGAATCAGTTTGCAGATGCTCTTGCTACCATTTCATCCATGATCAAAGTTCAAGCTGCTAACTTTGTACCTCAGATTTCAGTGTCCAGACTTGACAGACCAACATATGTATTTGCAGCAGATGTTGTCAAAGACGATAAGCCTTGGTTCCATGACATTAAATGCTTCTTGGAGGATCAAACATACCCACCTGGGGCATCTTCCAATGATAAGAAGACTTTGAGAAGGCTTGCTGGTAGTTTCTTTCTGAACACTGATGGGTCTTTATACAAAAGGAACTTTGATATGGTACTCCTCAGATGTGTTGACAAGACGGAAGCAGATTTGTTGATGCATGAAGTGCACGAAGGATCATTTGGTACCCATGCTGGAGGGCATGCCATGGCTAAGAAATTGTTAAGATCAGGATATTACTGGATCACAATGGATGCAGACTGTTGTGCTTATGCCAGAAAATGCCATAAATGCTAGATTTATGCGGATAAGGTGCATGTGCCTCCCAATCCTTTGAACATCATGTCTTCACCATGGCCCTTTGCCATGTGGGGCATTGATATGATTGGCAAGATTGAGCCAACTGCTTCAAACGGCCACAGATTCATCCTGGTCGCCATTGATTATTTCACCAAGTGGGTTGAAGCAGCCTCATATACAAATGTTACAAGACAAGTGGTAGCCAGATTTCTGAAGAGAGATATCATCTGTCGATATGGAGTTCCCGAGCGAATCATTACTGATAATGGTTCCAATCTAAACAACAAAATGATGGCTGAGTTATGTCGGGACTTCAAGATCCAACACCACAATTCTTCTCCTTACAGGCCGAAGATGAATGGCGCTGTTGAGGCGGCTAATAAGAATATCAAGAAGATTGTGCAGAAGATGGTAGTCACTTACAAAGACTGGCATGAGATGCTGCCATTTGCCTTGCATGGGTACCGCACGTCAATCAGAACGTCCACTGGGGCAACACCGTATCAGCTTGTGTATGGTATGGAGGCAGTCCTACCTGTTGAAGTTGAATTACCCTCTCTGCGGGTACTAATGGATGTTAAACTAAGTGAAGCAGAATGGGTTCGGGCCCGATACGAACAACTGAGTCTGATCGAAGAGAAAAGATTGGCTGCAATCTGTCATGGGCAGTTATATCAGAAGAGAATGAAGAAAGCCTTCGATCAGAAAGTCAGGCACCGAGGGTACCAAGTAGGAGATTTTGTGCTGAAGAGAATCCTCCCTCCTCATACAGACCACAGGGGCAAATGGACTCCAAATTATGAAGGACCATTTGTAGTAAAGAAAGTTTTCTCTGGTGGAGCACTGATGCTCAGCACCATGGATGGTGAAGATTTCCCATCCCCTGTGAATTCAGATGCAGTTAAAAAATACTTCGCATAAAAATGACCCGCTGGACACAAAAACAGAATGTAAGTCCAGGCAAAAATAGGGCATCCCGGCGAGTCAAAAACAGAATAAAAGACTCGGGCAAAAGTAAGGGAAAATAAACAAAAGAATGTACACCCGCTGAGTTGAAAAGCCGCATTGGACAACTCAGGCAAAAATGGGTATCCCGATGGATTGAAAACCCGAAAGGGCGATCCATGCAAAACAAGGGAATAAGCGAACAACTGCATTCTGAATTCGTCTGTATCACCTACGACTTAGCAAGCTTCGAAAGGATCAAGCTTCAATCAGAATCAGCCTCCTTCAGAAAGCAAGACGAGAAGAACGTCAGAAGTCATACGAGTCATAGCAGAAGAAGAAGCTCCTTTGAAAGCGTCGTCAACATCGCCAACACTTTGTTTCTCAATTTGTAACAGTCTCTTCATTCCAGGAGATATGTTTCTTTGACTGTATCTTGCCAATTCAGGGCACACGAATTAATAAAATCAGATTTTTCAGTCATGTTTCGTCTTGTACATTTTATTTGCAAAAAATGTCTGATGTCTCTAAGAAACTAATTGCATAAGTACAGATGCTTTCCTCTAAAGAAAATATAATAAAAACACATGCTAGCAGGGAATATACTTGCTCTCGAAAGTGCTTAACTCCTATGACGGAATCCAGTAAAGGATACCTCGGGACCATTTGTGCGTTTCCTTATCTTTGCAGGATTGCAGGTATCCAGAACGCAACTTGGGGCATGCAAGTTACATCCCAGCAAGCTGGCAAATCAACAAATAATCTCAGCATCCGAAGTGCTCTCTCCCTAGCTGGGTTGCCTCTCATTACTCTCCCCAGCCAGTTACCAACAACATTCTCCAGCCGTAGTACCAATCATTCTTCCTCAGCAGAATGCAGAGAGTCAGGGAACCATCTCCCCACAGAATCCTCAGCCTCTATTCGGAAAAGCAACGCATGAAGGAGTCACAACAGAGTACAGAAGACTTCTACAAACCCCAGCTGGGTCCTATATTTCAAGGATACGTCAGTCAGTGACCTATATCCCCAAGCAGATACATCTTTCCAGATCTACCAATGATCTCTCCCCAGCTGGGATGCCCATTTCAAACAGATCAGCCAGAGACCTTCGCAGCAACGGGATCCGAATCCCGGATCTGTACTCTTTGCATAATCATGGCATTCGCATCATATTCACACCACAAAGCGTAGCATTCCGTCTAATACGGAGCATTACGGCAAAAATCAAACACATAGCATAATCATAAGCCATGTTATGAATCAACACTTGTGAATAATAACCATTTATCAGAATACAGAATACTTTCCCTAAGATCCCCACCAGAGTCCCCGGCAAAAGCAGTTGCCTCACAAATCACAAACACCAGTATATACCCTTTTTGACACCCGTCCGTGCCATCACTCCCCAGTAAAGTCGCCCGAACACTCTTTACAAAACAAAACCACCCGTATTACAGATACTTCCTGACACCCGTCCGTGTCAAACCACCAGCAAAAAGCCAAAGACATCCTCTTTGCACTCACCTACTTATATACATTTTCTTGACACCCGTCCGTGTCATATCACCAGCGCATTCGCTTACACTTTTACAACCCATATACTTGTTGATATTATTATACTCTTCTCCTTTTGACACTCGTTCGTGTCACTCTCCCCAGCAGTTAAAGTACTCTTCTATACATCAATACTCATAATCACTACTCATGTTACTCTTATACAGATACTCGTCCGTATCTTGTATATGCCTTTATATCCCCACAAATTCAACTTTGGTCCATGTTCTTTGTTAACCAGTTGGTACTCGTCCGTACCATCATCTCAGAATATGCGCCAAGTGTTTATTTCTACATGATACTCGTCCGTATCGTAGTCTTAAGGATGCTTGTCCGCATCTTTAATCCATACACCGTGTCAAACACTTTTCTTGAATATAGATACTCGTCTGTGTCTATTATTCCCCAGATGAGTCCCTTCAGATTCAATACTCGTCCGTGTTCTTTGTTAATCCGTTGATACTCGTCCGTATCATCATCTCTGAACACGTGTCAGTTTGTTTCTACCCGATACTCGTCCGTATCGTGGTCTTAAGGATGCTCGTCCGCATCTTTAATCTATACACAAACATCTAAACACTTATACCTTTTGTTTCTTGGATGTAAACGCTCGTCCGTGTTTACTATATCCCCAGTAGATCACCAACAAAGCAAATTTTTCTTTTTATCTGACACTTGTCCTGTGTCATGATAAACCTTGAGAGCAGCCGTACCCTGCTAGGTGGTCGTCCTCCACCTCTTGATGGTCGTCCTCCATCATGCTCATCCGATGGTCGTCCCCATCGTTGTTTTTTAGCAGCCGTCCCCTGCTAGGTGGTCGTCCTCCACCTTTTGATGATCGTCCTTCATCACTTTATCCAATGGCCGTCCCCATTGTTGATTTTTGGTTATCTGGCACTCGTCCTGTGTCATGAGAAACCTCGAGAGCAGCCGTCCCCTGCTAGGTGGTCGTCCTCCACCTCCTGATGGTCGTCCTCCATCATGCTCGTCCGATGGCCGTCCCCATCGTTGACCTTTTATCCGGTATTCGTCCTATGCCGTGATATTTTCGGCAGCCGTACCCTGCCAGGTGGTCGTCCTCCACCTTAGATGACCGTCCCTCATCTTAACCCAACAGAGCAGCCGTCCCCTGCTAGGTGATCGTCCTTCACCTTTGATGACCGTACCTCATCATCTGTTTATTTCATTTATTCTTTAACCCGATGGCCGTCCCCGTCGTGGTCCCTTTTCTTTTTAGCCCGATGGCCGTCCCCATCGTTTGTTTACTTTGCTTTATGAGCTTGATGGCCGTCCCCGTCGTGGTCCCTTTTCTTTTTATCCCGATGGTCGTCCCCATCGTTTGTTTACTTTGCTTTATGAGCTTGATGGCCGTCCCCGTCATGTTTCATTAATTCCCAGAGAATCTTACAACTTTATCTTGATGGCCGTCCCCATCATATATCTTATTTTCCCAGCTAGTCGGCCGTCCCCGTCTTGGCTTTACCTTTTATCCCCAGCATGTCGGTCGTCCCCGTCATCGCTTTACTTCACACACTTTTCCCAGCATGTCGGCCGTCCCCGTCATTGCTCTTTACACAGCAGTCGTCCTCTGCTCGACGGTCGTCCTCCGTCGCCCACACTTTACAATATACTTTATTTTCTTTTACAATCTATATCCCTTTTCTTCTTCATTCTGTGAGTGCAAATTTTGGATTGTCTTTGGTATTCAACCACAAGTTATCTTGTTTGCCTGTTAGGCCGTTGCTTACATCCTGCACAGCTAACTCATGTTTGAATAGGGGCAGCTGTAAACACCCCAAATTTGCCCTCACCCATTCACACCATGGCTTGTGATCTTTTCATATGCATAAACACAATCATAACATCTCACATCTCATTTTTGATCCACTGCATTGGTTCTAAGACATCTGCACCTAGGGTTTGTGATCTGAGCAATCTAGGGGCTTCTTGAGCCACTCCAAAGGCCATCAATCACTTCAAAGTGGTCCATGTGTGTTCTTATATCATATTATATCCTCTCAAAGTCAAAAATGCCAAAGAATCACAAGAACTGGGATTGGTATGGAAGCAGAGCCAAGTTTGACTGCACAGTTGGCCTAAAATTAGGGTTTTGGTTTCAAAGGCCATAACTCCAAATTTTTTGGTCATTCTTGTTTCTATTGGTCTCTATATGGTATAGGGAGTATGCATATCAATTTTCATGAAGAAATTCCATGGGGAAGTCATCTGATCAAGAGTTGACTTTCTGGACAAGTCAGTGCAAAATCAGGGCATCTGAGGCCCCCAATGACCCAACCAAGGGGTGATCTTCATCATTTTGAGTGTATATGATCTTTATTTGATCATGGAAGAAGGTTGAAGTTCACAAAATTCAAGAATTACAAGTTTTTGCAAAGTTGACTTTTTAGGGCATGGTTGACTTTTCAAGAATATGTCATTTTATGCCACTTTTCAAGCCTTGATTTTTGATCCAAAAATGCTTCAAATGGAAAAACTTTGGTCATGAAACTTGTAGAACACATTTTTCCCTTTTCAAAAAGTACAAGAATATGATCTAATTCTTCTTTGATCAAAAGTTATGGTGTGACAAAGTTGGCAAAAATCACTAATTTTCAAGACATGCCTCAAATGAGAAATTTGCAAAATCATGAACCAAGGCAAATTGTAACTTCTAATTGACATCAAACCATTACACAAACATTCTATGTGACCTAAAATTCAGATTTGAACCAAAGTTTCTCATGTTCATGGTTTGTATGGCAAGAGATTTTCATGAAGTTTCAAAAGTAACCAAGTTGCAAAACCACTCATCACACTTCACCCACTTGCTGCATTGGCCTTTGAACCAGCCATAGCCTCTCACCTCATCTTGCTGCGCAGCCCATGCCTCTTGTACCAAGCTAGAACTCAAGTCATGCCTCTCTTACAACAAAGTGGACTTTTTGCAAAAGTAAACATCCCAATCACAGCAGGCCAGGTCACATCATCTGACCAATAGGAGTCTTTTATGCAAAGCAAAGGCTAGCCATTTCATACATCAAGCCAGCCTGAAGCAAGCCCTAGCACAACATACACAAACTCCCTCCATTTTGCATTTATCTTCGAATTTGTCTCCACAGCTCACAAACACAAAAGCCAAGTCCATTGATCAAATCACCATGCTTCATTGACCCCAAACCAACAAGACCCAGGCCTGAAACAAGCCATAGCATCACTTCTCCATTTTCACTCCATAAAGCAAAAGCCTTCGAATCTGTTTCCACAAGCCATAAACACTCAAACAGATTCCACACATCAACTCACCTTGCTTCACTGACCAGAAACCAACCATTGTTTTGGCCTGAGACCCTCCATATCACAAACACGATTTTCACACTCCCTTGGTCAGAGCTTCTGCAAACTCACTCAGGAGGCTGTTTAAACTCCAACCAAGTATCCAAAGCTTCAAAGGGGGGTCATTGGGACCTGTTTGAGCCAAAGAACTAGCCAGAAAGTGCCAGAGATCAGAGCTCCAGTTCAGGTGAGCTTCATGAACATTTTCTCCAGGAGCTTGTTTTTAAGTTCTTAATTGGTTCTCTATGTTCCACTGATCATGATGATATGTTTGGTTTCGAAAATCATTGAGTTTTGAGCATGTATGATGTTCCTGAAATTTTTTGACCTAAACCCCTTTTGCTTCGATTCAGCTTTGTTGTGTAAAATAAATTTGTTTTGGGTGTGGATTCTTGTTCTATGATGTGTGGGGATGATTTCTGGGCAAGAAAATTAGGTTTTAGTGAGCTAGGGTGAGAGTTAGCGTTTTTCAGGGAGGGTGCTGGCCGGAGAAGACGACCGGAAGTCTTCTCCGGCAGCCTGAAAGTCATTAACTGCTAATTAGGGTTAGGGCACCAGGTTTGAATGTGAGCCAGTGGATTGTGTTTCCCGCGCGTGATTGGAGGGCCTGGATCATTTCATTAAGATTTAATTATGGATTAATAATTAATTAATTAGAATTAGGGAGGTTTGAATCTGGGCCGTCCAGATGCGCGCCCAGTCAAACCCTTTGAACCCAGAACGAATCTCAACCTCTCCTTCTGATTACTTCCATTTATTTCAATTTTTATTTCATTTCTTTTCATTTAATTTGTCCAATTTATTTAAAATAGCAAAACCTGTTTAAAAATTATGAAACTTTTTCTCAAGAGTTTTATTAATTTTTAAAACAAAAAAATATTTTTATTTTCATTTTTAGCATTAAAAAAGTATTTTTAAATATTTAAAAGTTTATTTTTAATTGATTAATGGAAATTAATTCATTAAAAATACTTTTAGGTATTTAAAAATCACCAAAAAATTCATGAAATGTTCTAAGACATTTAGAAACATTGTCCAACCTTCAAACCAAATTTCTTTTTTGATCTTGATGCATTTTGAGAATTTTTCATTGAATTAAAATCATTTTAGTGCATTATTTTGATCCAAAGTTCAAAAAATCATTTCTGCCTATTCATGAAGAGTTGGACATTGATTCTTCTTGCATTGCATTGTGTTTAGCATGTAGTTTTTAAGATTAAATGGCCATGATTTGATCTTTCATTTTCAATTTGTTTGGCATTTCTTTTGTTTAGGAACCCTAAAAACCCTAGAATCTTGTAAAAACCATAACTTGAAATTGGTAAGGAGTTGAGACCTCTCCTTTGGGCATTGGTTTAGTATAGGATTAGGGGTTCTTTGAGTGGCATTTTCAATTTTTTATCTTAGGGTTTGCTTCTGATTTTGATTTTTGTTTGATGTATGGTTCATAGACCCTAATTTGGGCTTCCATATGCATCCATCTTGCATTCTCTTGCATAACATGACTTGCCATGACATTCCATGCTTCCATTTGATTCATTTGGCATCATAAGGCATATTGAAAGCATGTTTGATCATTGCATCATGTATTTGCCATGTTGTATGCCTTGTGCACTTCATAACTTTCCATGTATGTCCATGCTCCCTAACTTGCTTCATTTGCATTCATAAACTTGTATGATCATTTCCATGTGCTGCCCCATGCTTGTAGCATCTCATAGCATCATTAACCTCTCATACATGCTCCTGGTTTTGTTTCTCATCATGTCATCTCATCTCATTTGGCATTGCATTGCATTTCCTTTCTAACCTTTCAGGTGGTAAGTGATTCTGAGAAGTGGATTTGCCTTCACTTCTCATACTTTCTTCTCATCTCTCTCTTGCATCCATGCTGCATTTTTATATGTGTTTGAGATTGAGCTTGCTCATTCTTCTTCTTCCCCACTTTCTTTCTTCAAGTGACTTGACTTCTTGAATGAAGCAAGTTGCTTTGCTTCTCTTGATCCTTTCATCTGCTTCCTGGTGGTTCCATTAAAGATTGCTCTTGTAAACCTCACAAACCTTAGGACCAACCAAGCATGACAATGATTAGGGTTTTGATTAGTCTCCCCTTTTAGTTTTACCTTTGTGTCTCTTTGAGTCTTCTCTTCTCATCTCATAATCAGGGATTAAACCCTAAAGGCTTTAAGGCTTTGTGATTAAGCTTATGCCTGCATCCTTCTATTAGGATGGAGTGTATAACTTTAATCCTAAGTGTTAAACCCTTCATGTGTTTAAATCTCTTAATCAATCCACTTAATAATCATCAAGACATCAAGCTTGTAACTTGGGCCTTGCATTAGGGTTCTAATTCTTCCTTAATTGGTTAAGAAGGACTAACCCTAGTGTTAATGGACAAGTCCCCCTCAAGTTGTCTTACAAACCACAAAAATCATTTCTTCATAACCATATCATCAAATAAAATCCACTTAATCCAAGGCTTGTTTTGTCATGAGTTTAATCCCTAATCACGGATTAAGTTGAGGAGCTTTCCTCAGCTTAAACACCCTCATCTGTTATCCTTCTATTAGGATGGTGTAATGAGTCTGTTTAATCCTTGATTATGGCTTAACCTCATTACTCAACACTAAACAAAAACAACAAAAACATCTAAATAATCACAAGTAGGTTAATGACCTTAATCCTACACCAAAGGTGATTAAGTGTGAGAATCTGACTTCACACTTAAGGTACTCTCATTACCCCTAATCAGAGGGAAGATGTGATGAGTTTACTAATCCATTGGTTTAGGCTTAAGCTCATTAACTTATGACAAATTCTCAAAAGCAATAAAAGACTGAAAATACAAAAACAAACAATAATCGTCTCCTCCGGGATTCTTTTCTCATCATCTTCACTCACAAACGAGAACTTGCTTCTTCCGTCTAATGCAAGACAGTTTGCATCTGTGCCAGACAGATCATACACTTGAGCATAGGCAAGCAAGCAGTTCACAAGTCAATTCATCTTTCAGTCTCTTTGGGTCGAACTACGGTGTTCTGACTTCCTCATTGCACGAGAGGATACGTAGGCATAACTTAACAGTTATCGAACAAAAGTCTTTGTATATTCCCCCTCTTTCCAGCACCTTTCTCTTAGCCTCATTGTCATGAGCATACTCTTTCCTTACACTGACACTTCACTTATACACTTCACATTCTTTTCACACTGACACCTGTACATCTTTTTCCAGCTCTTTATACACAGATTGCACTGACATTACCCCTTTTAAAACACAAATCTTTTAAGCGTGGATCCCGTCGAGTACGACGGACAATCTGGGTGCTAATACCTTCTCAGGTTGTAACCAACCCCCTTTCTCAGTCTCTCTGGTTCGCAACCGTCTTATCCGTATCTTTCTAGGTCTATGCAGCATTACCTTTCCTCCGGGATAAAAATGCCTAGCTGGCGACTCTATTCATCTCCAGTGAGTTCATGGCTGTGTGTTCTCATTGTTCCTCTCGCCGACCGTTCGCGTCTGTACCTTTATCTGGGCCCATTCCCACTTATCGGGAGCGACAGCTCCACCTAGGGAGGTGAGGATGGTGGCAAGCTCCACCTTTACATGAGATATGGTGGTGACAGGCGCCACACTTTGTTGGTGGGTGCATTATTTGTTTTTTTTTTCATTTCATTAAAAGGTGACTAGTTGTTAATATGTGCCACACTTTGTTGGTGGGTGCATTATTTGTTTTTTTTCATTTAATTAAAAGGTAACCAGTAGATAAATATGTGAAACATATATTCATCTCATTTTTCATTCCATTTCTTTTTCATAATATGGGAAAATGATCAATTTAAGGCATGATAAAAATAATAATTGATTTTAGTAGTAGGCCTAATCATCTCACTCCTTACACCCCAATGGTTAAGCCTTGTCTCTTCTTTTTAACTGAATAAGTGCTTTTGCAACACCTCCTTATTATTGCTTAGTTTTCTTATTTTGTTCATGTGTTTTCCTCTAACTTTTTCATCATGAAAAATAGAAAGAGGCTTCCAAAAATCCCAAATTAATTCATGGACATTATTTTTCATGTTAAATGATTTTTTAGAATTTTATCAATTTTATTTTCTTGCATTCTGAATTTGTTTATGGAATTTCTTTCACAAACATGTAAAAATGGACTAGTTTTGTTCATGACCTTCGAAAACCATCTTTTGCAAATATATTGTTCTTCATTTTAGGAATGGTATTATATACTTAGGTATGTGATATTTTAATGTCAAACTTTGATTCATGGTGTGTTCATTAACTTATTTTTGAAGCAAATTTTGTGAAAGTATCAAAACATGCATTGTTTTTACATTACTTGAGTATTAATTTTATTTGGTGCATTTAGAAACATTTTTATGATCCAATTTTTTTGAATATAGTTAGCCACTGACCTTGAGTATTTTGATTCCAAAGGCTCATAATTGTTCATGACCCCTAACTATATTTCATGTATTTTTGATTGTGTTCTATCATGAGTGATTGTATGCTTAGGGCTTAGGGTTTTGATGAGGCATGTATGCCATTGCTTTGGATCTTTTGAGGTAACTTTTTGGTAACAAATTATAGTTCATTTAGAGGCTTTTAAAGTGCATTTATAAGTCATTTTTGGTTGAGACTTGTATGACTTGTTTGTGTTTGAATGTGAGCATCAGCTTGCATAAACTTTGTGCATCTCTTTATGGCTTGTTGGAGACTTTTCATGACCATTTCACTTGGGAACTTATAATTTCATTGATGTATGATGTAGGTACTTCCATGAAGCATCTTGAATCCATTTCATGTGACCTAAATCCATTCTTACTTGTTTACACGTGTCTTGTCTCCTAGGAGTAGAACTAGGGTTAGAGATTGCTTTGATTACTTGTTTCTTAAGTAATGGTTTGTGTTTACTTTGAGGCATGTGTGTGTAAATTTTGAATGATATTAACATACCTAACCTTGTTTTAACATAAATTTATTGACTCATAATTTCATTTTATCCTTCATCTAACATGTTTAAGATTAATATTACATTGTTGCATCTTTGTTTGCTAACTTGTGTAGTCCTTTGCATCCATCCTTTGTATGCTATTCAAGATCATTTTATATGCCATATTAGAAACCTATACTAATGATACATTTATCTTATACAGGTATGTATTCTTTTAGTATCTCATTTGTAACTTGTCTTACAAGTCTTGAGTTTGTATGAACTTTGTGAAGTTGTTTTTGTACAATGTTGTTATATTTCATAGATGTGCATTATATTAGGATTTACAAATAAATACAATTTTATTCATATACATGTAATAATTAGTTAACTTATGATCAAAATCCATTCATGATAATTAATTCATGTGCATTCATAACTTGTTTTGATCCATGCATGCCATGTCCTTAAAGTGAGTCTTTTGTGTTTGAAAGCACATGAATCTTAAGTTTGTTTTGACATATAACTTATAGTGTGACTTAGGTTATTTAATATAATTTGAAGATGTGATTTAAATTCCATTTCATTTGACTTAAAATTTCATTCCTCTTCTTACTTATGCATCAAATTTTCTTTTGAACATTTGTGAACCATATGTCTCTTATCTTGTGCAACTTGCTTGATCATTTGAATATGCCTTTGCCATGATATAATGATCATATAGATGCATTTATACATAATTTATAACATGTTTAGCCACTTATTTGGTATTTTTAGGTCATATTATCTCATCTCATAAGCCCTTAGGGGTCATTCCATGTTCAATGTTGCATAACTAGACTTGTATGCTAGTGTAGTAACTAGTCTTGTTTTGTTTCAACTTGTTTGAGTTTCTAACATATATGTGATATGACATATCCATAGCTACTTAATTTTAGGTAGTATTAACCCTTTAGAACCATCTTAATGTTGTATTTTTTTGTGTGGCATTATAACTTTCCTTAAGTCATTTTGCACTAGTTCTTAGGAATTAGTTGGCATAACATTCAACTATTAGATAGTTGAAGCTTGTATTGCACCTCCATTCAACCATGTGTTGGTTTAAGATTGTATTTAAGGGTAATATTTAATGTTTTATTCATTTACAAGTTAATTTCATGTTTGTGAGTTCATTGTTTGATCATGATTAGATAATACATTGTGGTAGTGACATCTTGGTACATAATTGTTCAAAATTTTGAAAGTACTTTGGTATGAGTCCAATAATCATATAATGATATATAAAGACTAATTTTAACATGATCACATATCACATGATAGTGACCCAAGTTCATTTTAATATTTTAACTCAATCCATGTGGCTCTTAGGAGCAAGTTTTGCATAGTTTGTGAACACCATTTGTTTGTATGCTTTGTGGTAGCTTGTTTTTCTTTGTCTGCACTTGTTTGAGGTTACATCATGTATATTCCTTAACATAGCCTTATATACTTATCTTTTATGATGCCTTAGCTCATTAGAACCTTTTTCATGTTGTATGATTGTGTGTTGTGACATTTAGGACCAAATTAGGTCATGTGCACTAGTTTTTAGCAATTAGGTGACATAACATTCAAATATTAGATAGTTGAAGCTTGTATTGTATCTTCATTCAAACAAGAGTTGTTTGAGATTGATTGAAACTTAAATATACTTTTTTGTGTTATTCATTTACATGTTTGATTACTCAACTTCTTCCTTTCTCATTATTCCATCTCTTTCTCTTACCTCATTTTCTACTTCTCACTTCTTTTCTTCTTTCTTCTTCCTTAGGGGTTACTTGTCCTAACTTGACTCATGGTCAAGTTGAGATAAGTTAGAAGTAGATGCCTATTCTAACTTGATTAAGTTAAATAGGATAGAAACCTTAACATATGATAAATGTTGCATGCTAACACTTAGGAAAAGTTAGATTCCCTTTAGATTTTTTTTACACTTTAATTCACTTTTCATCTTCATAGAAAAGAAAAAATACACATAAATGAGGAAAAATATGCATGGTGCGCCACGAGCCTTAAGTACATTTGAAAGGTACTTGGTACACGTTTCGTCTCGGAGCAACGTATCAGGTACTCACTCTTATGCCCTAGTCTTTAGCAATGTTCATACTTAAACCAAAAGCAATGAAAACATTTCTGTTTAAAAGACTTGAACCAAGTTTCAACCGTTCTTCTCTTCTCATCTTATACTCTGATGTAGTCGTAGTTGTAGCGTTAAAAATCATGAGTGTAAGCTATTGGTTAACTTAACTCAAGGAAAAAAGAGTCGACATCGCTCTTTTATTTATTCCAAAAGGAAAAGGAAAAAGAGCAAATAAATCCTAAAATTGAATCTAAAAGCAAAAGCTAAAAAAAAGAGAATGGGTAAGGGGGTTGGTTACGAAATGGGAAGGTGTTAGCACCCAAAACGTCTGTGGTACTCCACGGGAGCCCTTTGAAATATCTACGCTTTTTGATTTGAAAAAGGTTTATTAAATGAGAGTGAGGGGATGAAAAAAGAATTACTTTTTAATGTTTTTATGTTTGAAGAGGTTTACCACCTCATGCTTACGTACCCATAAAGTGCAATGTAAAGATCAAAATCTCATAGTTCGTGATAAGAAGAACAAAGTTCTTTGTTGGTTTTGATTAATTTTAAGAATGTAAAGACAAGTCATCATCCTTTAGAGAATAATTCTTCTAGAAAAGATGAATCATGTCTAAACATATGAAAAAAGTTAACAGAAAAAATACACAAGGTTTAAAAGAACAAAGTCACTTGACCAAAGTCAATTTTTGAATTATGAAAGTGGTGAAAGTTTTAAAAAGAAGAATCATTTGAAAAAGAGAGAAAATTTTGAAAATTAAATAATGGTAGGAGATGAAGAGACTACCTTAAAAATAAAATAAAATAGATAAGGGAGGAAAGATCTAACCACTTGAAGACACTACAAAACAAAAGTAACTTAGAATTTCATCCTCTTGAGCAAATGATGAGTCAAATAAAGGTTAGCATAACCACTCCATAATAATCAAGCAATGGGATAAAATACTAGTACTAAGTCCATAGGTTCAAATGTAGAAATCCTCCAAAGCAAGGGATAGCAACCATAGTCCACAATTAAGAACAAATCTTTTAGAGTGTTTAGGCCTTTATTAATATTTTTGGTGTCCAAATGGACAAGAAGAAAAGAAAAGCACAAGAGATAAAGATATAAACATAAACATGATAATGGACGATATAAAGCATAATAAAATAAAAGAGAAGGAAACAAGAAGTAAAATAAAAAGGATAAGGAACAAGAAAATAAAAACAATATAATATATACATAATAATGTGGTGAATTTAATCATCAACAAAGGTAACAATGCCAAAAGGCTTAAAGCGGCACCGAATTTCATCTCACGTTTTGTACTATATGGTTTACCTATGTACTCAAGTCATTGATTAACAAAACTTGTTAGAAGATTGATAAAATCAAAGCCTTTACAATAACAAGTTTGATAGTTACGAACTTAGCACAAAGATCAACCATGTTTGGGCTTGCGCAACCAATCAAGATTTGGGCCACGAAAGTACAAATGTCGATAAGGATATGGAGGGACAAATGTAGCGCTATGTTAAAGAATCTTCAAGTAACTTATATAAAAGTCACCCTACAACGAGGGCTTTTTAATATGTGATATCTTGCTTTGAGAAAAGAAATATTACATATTGATATATTAAATTTTTTTAAGGATTTAATTTTTTTTTCTAATATAATTATTGTATATATAATTTTAGTGACAATTATTTTTACATATTTAAAAAAAAAAAGAAGTTGATGTTTTATTTGCATTCTATCGAGTTACATAAAAGACTTGATTAATCAACAAGTATTGAAAATAATTTGTTGAAGACAATAATTAATAATCTTTTAATTTGATATTCTTATTTTTAATAGAAGCCTAATTTTTTTATCTTTATAGAATTTGTTATACTTCTTTTTAACAGTGGTCCAATTTTTAAAATTATAATATGACATTAAATCTGTTATACTTGTTTTTAATAGTGGTCCAATTTTTAAAATCAGAATATGACATTAAAATTGTTATACTTCTTTTTAATAGTGGTCCAATTTTAAAAAACAATAGAAACAATTTTATTTTATTAATATCATAAAAAAAAATAGTAAAAAGCAACAAAATAGATTAGTTGTTTTGATATTTGTAAATAGGAAAAAACAAGATATTGATGTTGCCATCTACAAACACTCAACTTTTTAGCAACATGAAAACAATCTGGTGTCATAAATTTATTCAAAAAATGTTGTTTAATTCACAAAATATCTACACGTAAGGAATGCTTTGAGATGCTACAAGCATCTATGCATGAAAAAGTGAAATGACAAAAATTCAAAACAAACAAAATGCAATAATTTTTGTTTGTATTGAAGAAAATAAAGAATGAAACGCAAAGCAAAAGAAGCCAATAAAAGCTGAAAAGTTAGGTGTGAATATAATGTAAATGTTTTACCTAATTTTATCTTGGTAGGTACAATAGAAAATGAACTTGTCTTGAATCTATTGTTCACACTTTCTGCCACTCACGTGAGGGACAACTTTTCTGAAAATGACAAGCTTTTTTTATTGATTAATTAATTAGTAATTATGTTATTTCATCTAATTATTTTGTTAATTAATTATTATTTTAGTTTCTTTATTCAATTTTGGCTAGATCTGAATCGGTGGTAGATACGGTTGAAGATACTAGATATCAAATACTGCCTTAGATACGAGTTTATGAATATTTTAAATTTAGAGTAATGATCAATTTTGTGGTCAAAATTATATAATAAGGATATGATAGTATATACACGTGGATAATTATTATTATATGATTAGATAGATGATAAAAGGGTCTATCTATTTGTCCTTATTCATCTTAAGAAAAGTATGTGACACCTCTTTTATTGAACATGATATCATGATATATTCTTTAATTTAACAGTAATATTTTTGTAGTTAAAAAAATATAATTCTCATTATTGACAATATTATATATATATATATATATATATATATATATATATATATATATATATATATATATATATATGTATTTTGACAGAGCCAGAAAAATTATGAAGCCTGAGCAAGTTTCCACTGACTTTAGTATAATGCTAATCACAAAGAAACTATTTCTTTGAATTGCAATTGCCTCTTAAATTTGTAAGATTTTAGATTCTAAAGTATTACACGTTCTGGTATCTCAGGTGTGTTCACAAAACGAACAAACCTATAAAAGTCGAGAAAATTAGTTCATCACGCTCATATTTACGAAATTAAATGCTACCTAAAAAGACAAAAGTTTGAAAATAAATCAATATTTTAAAATTTATTGAAATTTAGTGTTATGTTAAGCAATTGTAAAACGATTCATGTAGGAATCACTTTATGGGAGACCGATCAACAAAATTTTATGCGTTTAAGCAGTTTCTATGAAAACCCGATGAGACATTAATTAAATATTATATTTAACCATTAAAAAGTAGTTAATCAATTAAACTAAACAATTATTTAACTAAATCAATAATTATAATTGATCAAAATAAAAAAAAATTATAAGTAATAATAAAAAAACAATGGGGTAAACATAACAATGAGGTTGCAAATCAATCAAGAATTAACAAAGCATGAGGCCAATGCCCATAAAAACAAAACCCAAAGTTAATAAATATATAAATAAATAATAATAAATAAAAATATAGTAGTAAACCTAATAAATATAAAATAAAAAAAGAGAAGAAAAAAAGAGTAAGGCGGAAGTGTTTTTTCTTTGAATTTTTCAAACTCCATAAAATTTCCACTCAAGCTGCGACATGTGGCATTGGAAAAGAAAAAAAAAACAACTCAAAGTTTAATCTCCCTCTTTCTCTTGTTCCAATAGACCAACAACAACAACATTCTCTATTTTTTTTTTCTTTTTTCATTTTTTTTTAAATATTCCCTTACTGTATACAACCCCATGGAAGTGATTTGAGGCGGGAGCCTGGGCAGCGGCCCTACTTGGCCGCATGCTAGCTCCGCCTATATATATATATATATATATATATATATATATATATATATATATATATATATATATATATATATATATATATATATATATATATATATATATATATATATATATATATATATATTTGAAATCTCATATTAATTATAAATATATAGAGTTGAATATTTATAAGTGGGAGAACTCATATACCCCCCACCTTAAATATTTATGTGAATATGTGATGTCTCTCTCACTTGTATTGAAATATGTGGTGTCTCTCACACTTTTGGTCCAATATTGATGCTCCTTCTCATACCCCAACAACACCAACTTTAATAGGATAATGGATATTTACCAAAAAATATTGAAATATTATTCAAATTCAATCTTTAGTTAGCATTTCATTTTTATTTAGATGTAATTTGAATTTCATTTAAGTTTTATTTCACTTGAGTGTTAGTATAAAAACCTAATATGAGTTTGGTTGTAACAGAATTTTTTAGAGTAATTTATTTTTTGTAAAAGTTAGCTACAACTTTTTCTCTATTATCTCTCTTTCATCTTCATCATTTTCGCCTTCTTTGTTTCTTGTGAACAAACAATTGATATCTAGAGTTTTGATTTCAATCCACGAGAAACACCAAGGAAAACACAAATGTACATGAGAAGTGTGTGATTGATTTTGCTTCTTGAATTTGCATTGAATTTATGATCGGAATCAGAAAATAATCACATTTCTTGTTTTGAGGGATTGGAAAACACGAGTGTTTGATGAGATTTGAGTGAATTCTTGCACAAGATTGAAGATGCATGGTAGCTTGAACACAAAGCTTCCAGTCTTTGATGGAAAGAATTGGAACGAGTGAATGATTCAGATGCGTGTGTTATTTGGCTCCCAAGATGTTCTTGATCTAGTCAATGAAGATTATGCAGCAGTTGCAACAGACACAACTGAAATACAAGGGAACACGTATAGAGAGATGAGGAAGAAGGGCCATAAAGCTTTGTTCTACATCCATCAGTGTATGGATGTGAATATGTTTGAGAAAGTCGTTGATTCAACAAAGTCAAATGCTACATGAGACACACTGGTACGATGCTACAGGGATGATACATCTATGAAGAAAGTGAAACTTCAATCTCTACGTAAGCAGTATGATAATCTCAACATGAAGAATAATGAAAAGGTACATGGTCGCATATCTAGAGTGATTCTGATCACAAAGAAGATGAAATCTTGTAGAGAGACTCTCTTTGAACAAGTAATCATTGAAAAGGTAGTGATGTCACTTACTCTTCAGTTTGATTACATTGTTGTAGCAATTGAACATTCTAATGATCTGAGCACCATGAAAATTAAAGTGTTGCAAAGCAGTTTAAAGGAACAAAAGTTGCATCCGATTGAGAGAACCTCTAAAAGAGAGGTATAGCAGACTCTGAAGGCCTCTTCTGGTAAGAAGAATCAGAAGCAGTCTTGGTTAGAAACCAAGAAGAGACATGGTAGTCATTATCACAAGTCACAAGCCTCAAACTCTTATGTGAAGAAGCATCAAAATGGAAAGGAGAAGTTTTACAAGAACAAGGAAATAGTTCAGATGATACGTATCTGAATGTTGAAGGAATAGGAAATGTCTATGTCAGAGTGAAGAATGAAAAACAGTTCTGATCAAAGATGTTTGGTATGTTCATGGCATGAAGAAAAATCTTATGAGTGTAGGTCAGCTAATTGAGAAAGGTTTCTCAATTATTATGCAGGACAATATCTTGAAGTTGTATGATTCGTATCAGAAGTTGATTATACATTCTGAACATGGAAGCAGTATAAAATTCAAAGTGAATGTTGAAACAACTGACACTAAATGCCTTTGTGCAAAAGGTGTTAAAGGTAACAGTGAGTTGTGACACAAGAGATTGGGGTATCTGAACTTCAAAAGCTTATGGAATCTGAGTTCTAAGAAGCTGGTATATAACATCCCTGAGATTGTGAAGCTTCAGAAGTCATGTGAGATATGAAGGAAAGGAAATCAACCAAGACTACCATTTACATCAGAAGTAACCCTAAGAGAAAAACATTCTTTGGGAGTAGTGCATTCTGATGTATGTGGACCATTTGAAGTACCTTCACCTAGAGGAAACAAGTATTTTATGTATTTTATGGATGAGTTTACAAGGATGAAATGGGTAGCACTCATCAAGTTTAAGCATGAGGTGTTTGCTAAGTTTCAAAAGTTCAAGGTGAAGGCTGAAAAATAGAGTGGTCAGAAGTTGAAAATTCTCAGAACTGGTGGTGGAGGTGAGTACAACTCTACATAGTTCATTAGATTCTATGAAGATAATGGAATTGAGCATGAGGTCATTACTCCATACACTCCTCAATGAAATGGTCTTGCTGAAATAAGAAATAAAACTTTTTTTGATATGACAAGGATCATGATGAAGGAGAAGAAACTTTTTTTGAGCATGAGCATTGACAAGTAGGCAGTTCACAGTCAATTCATTTCCAGTCTTTTTGAGTCGAACTATGGTGTTCTGACTTCCTCATTGCAAGAGAGGATACGTAGGCATAACTTAACAGTTATCGAACAAAAGTCTCTTTGTCATCCCCCTCTTTCAGCATTCTTTTCTAAGCCTTAGTCCCTGAGCAATTCACACCTTTTGCACTGACACCTGTACATTCATTTCTTAGCTTTTGCACACAGATAGCACATACACTACCCGTTTAAACACAATCTTGTAAGCGTGGATCCCGTCGAGTACGACGGACAATCTGGGTTCTAATACCTTCCTAGGTTGTAACCAACCCCTTTTCTCAGTTTCTCTGGTTTGCAACCGTCTTATCCATCTTTTTATAGGTTTATGCAACATTACCTTTCCTTCGGGATAAAAATGCCTAGCTGGCGACTCTATTCACTTCACCTTCATTTCTCTTCTAGCCGACCGTTCGCGTCTGAACCGGGATGCAAATCTTCGGGAGCGACACAGGTCTATGACCAAAGTTGAATAGTTGTTGTGTTTCTATGTAATTATTATTGTTGTTGTTTTGATATTTGAGTTGAGTCTCATTGCATAACATATCAAGTTGGAGTTGTTGCTAGGTAAGTTGGCCTGGATTGGCAATATTTAAGTTGAAGGCTTATGCCTTGTTGATGGTTCTATTAATTAGTAAATTATAAGTTGGGAGTTCTTCTCCAATGGTACCACATGCATGTACATTTTCTAAGTTGCATTTCAAAGTTGCATAATTATGTCGTTTGTGTTGTACCTCATGTTGATTGATGTTGTTTGTGAGATGTGAATTGGTGATTGTTTATGGTATGATCTAATATGTTATTTATCATATATCCAATTATATTGTTCGATATCTTACCCTTTTTGTTTGAATGTTGCCCTTTGTTGGTAACGTGCAGGTAATCTATTATAAAGTTACTTACCTTTGTTAGTTCGAGTCGATGTTGTCGCTCTGATACGTAGCACTCAGGGGGATAACATATGTTTTCTTTATTGTTAGTTTTTATTATGTTGATGAAGTTTTCGTTGTTATTATTAAAGACTTGTTGTTTTAAAGTTGTTTTGCGTTGAACATGAGTTATGTTATTTTAAGTTGAATTTTATGAATCTGTTGCGTATTAATGAAAGTTGTTTTGATTTTAAAGACTAATCAAGTGATTGGATGAAGTTGCTTAAGTTGAAAATGTATCATTCCATTTGTTTATTGGAAATTTTGTACTCTTATTTTGTATTATTTGTCGGGTAGAAATGGGTTGTTACATTAGTGGTAACAGAGCAGGTCGGTTCGTCCAGTCAAGTTGTTGAGTCGTAGTTTGTTTAATAATCAAGTATTGTTAACTAGTTCTTAGCTTTATTGATGCTATAGTAATAAGTTGAGATGGCTGGAAGGAACGATGCTACAATGGTTTCTTCTCTAGAAGCAATGGCTCAGGCTGTGCAAAATCTACCGAACACCAGCGATCATGCTGAATCTCGTAGTTTGGCGACTTTTCAGAGGGAGAATCCGCATACCTTCAAGGGTAAGTATGATCCTGATGCAGTGTTGGAATGGTTTAAAGAGATTGAGAGAATATTTTGTGTGATGAACTGTACTCCGGCGCATAAGGTTCGGTATCGGACTTTTATGCTAGCATTCGAAGCTGATGACTGGTGGCTAAAGACTCGTCAGAGGCTGGAAGCTGCAGGTGAATAGATCACTTGGGTTGTGTTCCGTAGGGAATTTATGAGGAAGTATTATCCAGAGGATTTTCGTGGTAAGAAGGAAAGTGAGTTTCTTGAGCTGAAGCAAGGAAACTTGTCAATTACTGATTATGTTGCATTGTTTTTTTTTAGTTGGCTAAGTTTTACCCGCACTATAATAAGGTGAATGCTGAAATTTCAAAGTGCATCACGTTTGAGAATGGGTTGCGTCCAAAGATACAGAAGGTAGTTGGATATCAGAATATTTGTGCCTTATCTGATTTGGTTGATAGATGCAAAATTTATGAAGAGGATAACAATGCTCATTACAAGTTTATTAATGAGAGGAAGAGAAAGCACCAATAGAGTAATGGCAAGCTGTATGATGCTCCAGTTGGTAAAGGGTAAACAGAAAGTGGCTGATGGTAAGAGGACTAGTGGGGGAGATGCTCCTGATGGTGTGGTTTATTTCAAATGTGGGAAACCTGGTCATAAGAGTAATGTGTGTACTACTGAGGTAAAGAGGTGTTTCCATTATGGTAAGACTGGGCATGCAATATCTGAGTGTAAGCATAAAGAGATGATTTGATTCAATTATGGTGAAGAAGGACACATTGGTAGTCAGTGTCAAAAATCGAAGAAGGCTCAAGCTGGTGGGAAGGTGTTCGCTTTAGCTGGGGCTCAGACCGCTAGTGAAGACAGACTCATCAGAGGTACATGCTTCTTTAATAGTACTCCTTTAATTACTCTTATTGATATTGGTGTTACTCATTGCTTTATTGTTGTTGATTGTGTTAAAAGATTAGGTCTTATATTGTCTACTATGAATGGAGAATTGGTCGTCGAGATTCCGGCTAAGGGATCATTGACTACTTCTCTTATGTGTTTAAAATGTCCTTTATCTATCTTTGGTAGAGACTTTGTTATTGATTTGGTGTGTTTGACGTTAACTGGGATGGATGTGATCTTAGGAATGAACTGGTTAGAATATAACTATGTTCATATCAATTGTTATAGCAAGTCAGTGAGGTTTTGTACTCCTGAAGAGGAGGAAGTTGGTTTGTTGTCTTTTAGGAAGCTACAATAGTTGATGAAGAAGAAGCTCAGATGTTTTCGTTGATGGCGTCATTGTTTATTGAAAGAAAAGATAAGATTGAGGAGTTACAAGTGATGCATGAATTTCCGGAAGTTTTCCCCGATGAAATTCCTAATGTGCCGCCAGAGAGAGAAGTTGAATTTGTGATTGATCTTGTACCTGGGGAGCTCTAGTGTTGTTAGTAAAGAAGAAGGATGGAAGTATGAGGCCCTGTGTTGATTACACACAATTGAATAAAGTGACAATTAAGAACAAGTATCCACTTTTGAGAATAGATGACTTGATAGATTAGTTGGTAGGTGCTCATCTATTTAGCAAGATTTATTTGAGATTGGTATATCATCAGATTAAAGTGAAAGAAGAGGATATTCATAAGACAACTTGCAAAACATATTATGGACATTATGAGTATTCGGCGATGCCTTTCGGTGTTACTAACGCACCGGGAGTATTCATGGAGTACACGAATCGTATCTGTAATACCTCAAAATTTGACCTCTCATTTTCTCCATATTTTGTATAGCATTTAGCATAAACAAGTTCATGAAACAGTAAAAAACATTGCATCATGTTCATTATAGTTGAGGCATATGTATGTGATCATTGATTGGAGCAATTGAAGGCTATACAAAGATAACCAAGGGGCCACAAAATTTCTCAACCTTGTGAAAAGGGTTCACAACATCTCACAAGTCTTCACTTGAAGCCACAAGTCATGAAAATAATTAAATTGATCAAAGGAGGCAAGCAATGCAACATCTCCTGATGAAAAGGGGCCAAATTAGGGTTTCCATTCAGCTGGGCTTCTCAATGAAATTTTGATCCAAATTTGATTCCATTGTCTTGTATCCGATGACAAGTGCCTAGGGTTCAAATTTCATCCATAGAAACATTTTGGAAGTGGTTCAATTGGCCAGATGACTAAAAATCAGGGAATTTGGGAAAAGTCAACCATGTTAAGCAAAAAGTCAACTCCTGACTTTTTGAGATCAAAATCATGAAATTAGGGTTACAAGGATCCTATGGTTCAAATTTGATCAAGAAATGATGGAGGAATCAAGAGAAATCAAGAAAACCAAAACTTACCATTTTTGGAAAATTAGGGTTTCCAAAAATGGCATGTTTTGGCCATTCTTGCAGCAACTTCAAGAGAGGCCTTCTCCCAAAATACAAGGGATATAAAAATTCTACCTTAAGCCAATTAAAGAGGGCATCTTAAGCTTCAAATCCATAGGTGGAACTCATTCATAGCATCAAAATTGAGAGAGTTATGATCTTGCAAAGTTTGAACAAATCAAGGCAAAACAAGGCAAGGGGCAGGGCATGCCTTGCATCCTGCGCGCGCGCCCTGCCTAGCATTCCATCAAACAGGTGGTGTTCCATAATTCAAGCTATTTTCCTCCATTTTAAAGGCCTCAAATGAAATTTCTTTGAACTATAAAGTTGTTTATTGCCATGTTTCCAACAACTTTGATGTTCAAAGATTTTTCATTTGATCAAGGGATTAAGAGTTATGAAAGGTCAAAGAGGGAAGGTTCAAACCGAAAATGCATAGGCCATTGGTCCAAGGCATGCCCAATCTCTGCAGGCCTATGTATGTAGTCTTATGCATTGAGTTTAATGACAATTTTGAAGTACCTAGAGGCCATATCTCATCTTGGGGTAAACATCAAACTTGTTGTAGGCAATGTCATCTTCAAATTAAGTCCAAGAAACACATCAAATGATGCCTTGGTCATGAAGAAAACTTCCATGGAAGAGCATGGCATCAAACTGATTTTGCTTGTGTGATAAGGCATTGCACTATGCAGCAAACTTCAATTCATCTCATCTCATTTGCACCATTCAAAAGGTCATGGTCATAATGCATTGCCTTAGAGTGAATATGATCTCATGGCTGTTGGTTCACCTTACTTGTCATGCATCACCATCCCAATTCAAGCCAATGGTATAAGATCAAACATGTTGCAACATTGCTCAAACATTGCAGCCTGCATCATAATGAATCCCACCATAAGAATCATGGACCTGGTGGAATTGAGTTCATTTGCTTCAAAGGCATTGGACTCTAAGCTCATTAGCTCAGTGCACAAGCTGGATGCAATTGAGTGCAGGCATCACCATATCAATTGTTGTGCATTTCATGTGGATCAAGCAAGCAAATGGCATTGTATTTCAAACTACCATCATTGGATCCAGCCATTGCATCTCATTACCTCAAACCTACCATAAGTGACATGTTCCTTTCCACATTAGATCCAACTCGAGCATTAGAAAGTTCTAGATAATTTCAGTTGCATAACTAACTTGACTCACTCATAACTGAACCAACTCAGTTAACCAGGGCTCTAACCCTAGTTCTAACTGTTAACCAAGGGTTGAGAGCATTATAAAAGGAGTAGATGCAAGAGAGTTAAGGGTTAGCTTCATTTTTTCTCGAGCCACACCATAAAATTCTCAAGTTTTGCTCTTCTTTATCTCTGCAAGTTCAGTGCAACTTTGAGTGATTTAGCTTCATCAATCACAAAGATCCATCATCTTCTTCTATTGAGCTTCATCAGCATCAAACAAAACTGCATTACCATGGAAGCATTGAGGTGAAGCTCTCAAACTGCACCAGTGCAAGATCATTGCATCTTAGATCGATCAAGTGTCATCTTCATTCAACTAGCACCAGCTATCATCAATTCATCATCAACATCATGAATCACTCAATTTCCATGGCTTTCACAACTTGAAACTCCAAGAACAAGCCTCTGCATTTTTCTGCATTGCCTTCAATTCATCAAGGTTCCACTACTTCTGAGTGTTTATTTCACTCCATTGAGGATCAGGATCAAGAAAGGCATCAAGAGGAACCTCATCTCTGGTCTTCTTTAACCTCAATATCTCTGCATTTCCAAGTTTCACACTGAATTTACCTTGCACGATTTCCATAGATTTTGTTTGTTTTGCATGATGTTGAGCTTGCTAGAAGCTTTGGTAATACTGGCTAGTTGATAAGCACCCTAGGTGATTAGTTTCAATTTTCAGGGATGATTTTTCTTGCTTCGATTTGCATAGTATAAGAGCTTTACATGAAATCCATGGCCAGATTATTGATCAGGGGTGTGTTGCAAGTCTAGCTATGGTTTCAAATTCCATTTTAGGTCCAATTTCGTGTTGCCCTAATTAGTGAGTGATCGGAGAAGGTGACCGGAGAACAGCTCCGGTCACCTGAACAGTAGCCCTAATTTTAATTGCCAGAACATAACACAGTCGTTGATCCCAGTTTCATCCAACGCACATAAGCATGCCAGCAATTAAATGACCATATGCAAGTCACGTGTGCATTTTTTGTAAACAAAAATCGCAGGTTCTTAATAGCACCCATAGCGCGTTTGTTTTAGGCCCATTGTAGTTCATTTTATTGATGTTAGCACCCCCCAGGCCTAATCCTTTAATTCAGTCTAATTCTTTTTATTTATTTTCTTCTCATTTTATTTCATTTTTCGTTTTTTATTTTAAAAAATATCCAAACACCATTAAAAATTCCAAATTAATTCATATGAGGTCCTCATATTTTTCCTAATTTTCTATAATTTTTGTTCTCATTTTTCTTTTATTTATAGGGCAGAATTAATTTCCCAATTAATTGTTTCCTTATTTTCTCCTTTTCTGACCAATCCATTTGTTCATTTTGTTTCTCCCAAACCATAAAAGATAAATTGTTCATTCTTCTTGCATTAGTCAGAGGACTTTTTAAACTTCTCCAAATATTTTTTTTTGTTTTTTAGGTCACTATAAGTCATGCTTTGGTCCCATTCTTTCACATGTATGTGTAAACACCCCAAATTTGCCCTCACCCATTCACACCTTGGCTTGTGATCTTTTCATATGCATAAACACAATCATATCATCTCATATCACATTTTTGATCCACTGCATAGATTCTAAGTCATCTGCATCTAGGGTTTGTGATCTGAGCAATCCCAGAGCTTCTTGAGCCACTCCAAGGGTCACCAATCACTTCAAAGGGGTCCATGTGTGTTCAAGAATCATATTATATCCTCTCAAAGCCAAGAATTCCAAAGAATCACAAGAACTGGGATTGGTGTGGATGCAGAGCCAAGTTTGACTGCACAGTTGACCTAAAATTAGGGTTTTGGTTTCATAGGCCATAACTCCAAATTTTTTGGTCATTCTTGTTTCCATTGGTCTCTATATGGTATAGGGAGTATGCATATCAAGTTTCATGAAGAAATTCCATGGGGAAGTCATCTGATCAAGGGTTGACTTTCTGGACAAGTCAGTGCAAAATCAGGGCATCTGAGGCCCCCAATGACCCAACCAAGGGGTGATCTTCATCATTTTGAGTGTATATGATCTTTATTTGATCATGGAAGAAGGTTGAAGTTCACAAAATTCAATAATTTGAAGTTTTTGCAAAGTTGACTTTTTAGGGCATGTTTGACTTTTCAAGAATATGTCATTTTATGCCATTTTTCAAGCCTTGCTTTTTGATCCAAAAATGCTTCAAATGGAAAAACTTTGGTCATGAAAGTTGTAGAATACATTTTTCCCTTTTCAAAAAGTACAAGAACATGACCTAATTCATTTTGGATCAAAAGTTATGGTGTGACAAAGTTGGCAAAAATCATTAATTTCCAAGATGTGCACCAAATGAGAAGTTTGCAAAATCATGAACCAAGGCCATTTGTAACTTCTAGTTCACTTCAAACCAATGTACAAACATCACCTAAGTCCTAAAAGTCAGAATTGAACCAAGAATTCTCATGCTTCATGGCTTGTGGAATGAGAAAATCACATGTGAACCAAAGTTGAAACAAGTTGCAAAACTCATGATCACACTCCCTACCACTTGCTACATTGGATGCTGAACCTTGCTAGCCTCTCACCACACCATGTTGCGCCAGCCCTAGCCATTGTACCAAGCTAGAACTCAAGCCATACCTCTCTTACAAAAAAGTTGATTTTGGCAAAAGCAAACATCCCAATCACAGCAGGCCATGTCACATCCTCTGGCCACTTGGAATTGTTTATACTATCCTTTAGCAAGCAAAACATATGAAGAAGCCAAGCTGAAACAGGCCATAACATCAGATACACAAAACTCACCCCATTTGCATTTCTCTTCGAATCTCTCTGCCCGGCTCACAAACATTCAAACCAGCTTCACTAATCATCTCACCATACTCCATTAAGCCTAAACCAACAAAGAACCAAGCCTGAATCAAACAAAAATATTGCTTCTCCATTTTCACTCCAACTTGCAGTTTCATTCGAAACTCACTCCACAGCTCACAAACACTCAAACAAACTCTACAAACCTTCTCCACTCATCATCCTGACCACAAACAACCCTTCACCATTGCCAGAAACTGCCTGCATCACCATTGCCATTTTCAACTGAGCTTGAGCAGAAGCTGTTCAAACTCTTCATCTAGCCAGCATAAACTTCTCCAAAGCATTCAAGCATCATCAAGAAGTCATAAGGAGTGGATTTCACAAGGAGGGGAGGTCAGAAAGTTGCTGGAGTGAAAGCTTCGAATCTCAGGTAGCTCAAGAACTTTTTTTCCAGAAATGGATTTTTAAGTTCTAAACTAGTTCTCCATGTTTCACTAATTGTCCTGGTGCTTTTAGTTTTGAAAATGGTGATGAAATGAGAATTTAATTGCTTTCTGAAACTCTGTTGACCTAAAAATTGTTTTGTTCGATTCATGATTCTGGGGAAAAATAAATGTTGTTTGTGATGGGGTTTTGATTCAGTGGATCATGGGAATCATTTCTGTATGCTTGGTTTTCATTTTTGTTGCGTTTTGAAGTTTTTAGGGATTTTCAGGTGGGGTTCCCACCGGAGAAGACGACCGGAGGTCTTCTCCGGCCACCTGAAAATAATTAGGGCATAATCCTAGTCATTAAGAGAGTTTGAATTTGGCACGTTGGATTGCGTTGACCAGTGGACTTCGCGCGCATGTGAATGGTCCAGATGCAGTCATTAGCCCTAAATCTCAATTAATTAATTCGTAATTGTATTTAACCCAGTTTAAATGAGGACCACTAGATCTGGCGCGTGGTCAATGTCTCCCTCCCCAGATTCAATCTCTGCCATTCTTTCTGTTGACTTCATTTAAAATTCATTTTTATTTCATTTCTTTTCATTTTATTTGCCCAATTTATTTAAAATAGCAAAACTTGTTTAAAAATTATGAAATTTTTTATCCTGAGTTTCATTAATTTTTCAAACACAAAAATATTTTTGTTTTTATTTTTAGCATTAAAAAAGTATTTTTAAATATTTAAAGGATTATTTTTAATTGATTAATGGAAATTAATTTATTAAAAATACTTTTAGGTATTTAAAAATCACCAAAAAAATTCATGAAATGTTCTAAGACATTTAGAAACATTGTCCAACCTTCAAACCAAATTTATTTTTTGATCTTGATGCATTTTGAGAATTTTTCATTGAATTAAAATCATTTTTGTGCATTATTTTGATCCAAAGTTCAAAAAATCATTTCTGCTTATCCATGAAGAGTTGGACATTGATTCTTCTTGCATTGCATTATGTTTAGCATGTAGTTTTTGAGATTAAATTGCCATGATTTGATCTTGCATTTTCAAATTGTTTGACATTTCTTTTGTTTAGGAACCCTAAAAACCCTAGAATCTTGTAAAAATCATAACTTGAAATTGGTGAAGAGTTGAATCCTCTCCTTTGGGCATTGGTTTAGTATGGGATTAGGGGTCCTTTGTGTGGCATTTTCAATTTTTCATCTTAGGGTTTGCTTCTGATTTTGATTTTTGTTTGATGTTTGGTTCATAAACCCTAATTTGGGCTTCCATATGCATCCATCTTGCATTCTCTTGCATAACATGACTTGCCATGACATTTCATGCTTCCATGTGATTCATTTGACATCATAAGACATATTGAAAGCATGTTTGATCATTGCATCATGTATTTGCCATGTTGTATGTCATTTGCATCTCATAACTGTTCATGTGTGTTCATGGTTCTAAACTTGCTCCATTTGCATCCATTGGTTCATGTGATCATCCACATGTCTTGATTCATGTTTGCATCATTTCATAGCATCATTATCATCTCATATGTGCTGCTGGTTTTGGTTTGCATCATGCCATTTCATTCCATTTTGCATTGCATTGCAGTCCTTTCACTAACTTTTCAGGTGGTAAGCAACTTTGAGAAGTGAATTTGCCTTCACTTCTCACAACTTCTTCTCATCTCTCTCTTGCATCCATGCTGCATTTTTATATGTGTTTGAGTTTGAGCTTGCTCATTCTTCCTCTTCCCACTTTCTTTCTTCAAGTTGTAACACCCCAAAATTTGCCCTCTTATTTATCATCAACCTCGAGCGATTCACGCTTCATTCTTGCATCATTCCGCATATCATCGCATTGCATTTGAAAAAATAAATAAGTCATTCATCGTCCTTTGCATGAGGTGTGTGGTCGATCGAGGCTTGGCAAACATTGGAGTTCGAGAGAAAATGATGTACAAAAAAATAATCCACACCACTTTCAAGCTAACCCATTAAAAAGGAAGAATTCACCACTTTCCTCCCCTTTTCTTTCCGCTTTTCCTTCCACTTTCTTTCCACACTTCCTTTCATTCTTTCCATTCCATTTTTTCCACTCCAATTCAACTCCATTTCCCTTGGAAACTTCCACCACCTTCCACCATCTTCTAGAGTATTCCAAGGAATGTTCTAGAGTATTCCAAGGAATGTTCTAGAGTATTCCAAGGAATATTCCAAGGAATATTCCATTTTCCAACCCTAACCCTAACTAACTTCCAAACCTAATTTTGGATCCCAAACCTATTTTTTGGGCCCCAAACCTCATTCCATTCCAAACCTAGCTCCAAGCCTAGCCTCTATATAACCCTTAATCACTTCAATGCAAAAGGTTCCCACAATTCCAAAATTTTTCACTTCTTTCATAATCACTTTTTCTCTCTCACTTTTCCTCCATTTTCCCTCCTTTCACCAAAGCTTCTTTGAATAAGCTCTTCAAGTTTCACATTGAAACTTGAAGATTTTGAAGCTTAAGCCTCCAACCTCCATTAATGGTGGATCGTAGAAGAAGAAGCTAGTGATTTTGTTGAAGATTTCGGATTATCGGAAGCGCACCAAAGATTCAAGCTCAAGAACGCATTTATTTTGCGGTTTCTCGGTTTTCGGTTTTCTCTTCGATTCAAGCTTCGATACTTGCAACAATTACCGAAGCAATCCTCCGCTTCGTAGGTTGGTGATCTTAATCACTTCTTCTTTAAGTTATTCTCTTCATCTCGCCACTTTTGGCATTCTTTAAGTGTTCTTTTTGCTTTGTTTAAAATCAATTCCGTTTCGATTATGTTTGTTTGTGATTTGTGATTTTTGTTGCTTTAGGATTTAAGGTGTTAATAGATATAGGTGCTAGCATGTGTAAATAAGCTCAAAATAAGTAGAAATTAGTGTTAGCATGATTAGGTGGGGTTTAGGATTATTTAGAAGCAAGATTGTGGCCAAAAGCACTTATTTCAAAAGCATTTTTCACTTTTTGTTCAGGGTTAACCGGTTAACGCATATGGTTAACCGGTTAACGCATGCGTTTTTTGGCCAAAATGCTGATTTTTTTGCCCGTTAACGGGTTAACCTATATGGTTAATCGATTAACGCTGTCCATTTTTGGATTTTTAGCCTATTTTCTTGCTCAATCTTGCTTCCTAGTGCCTCTAATGTTCATACATGTTTAGGTATTGATTTTAGGGAATTTTTGGGTCCATTTCCAGTAGCTAGTCTCCCCATTTCGAGTCGTTTCGACACGATTCCGTTTATGTTGCGTTTTATGCGTTTTTGTGCTTCTTTGTGCATAGCTTAAATTCTTGCATGTTGTTACCATGTTTGTGCATTGTTTGACACATAATAATCATGTTGCATTCTGTTTTACATGTTGGCATTGCATTAAATCACTTTTGCATTTCCATTATATCAAGATATGTTGCATTTCACATAATCATGTATGTAGGTGCATTTGGTTGCATTTGGTTGCATACTTTATCATGTCATATGCATCAATTTAATTCTGAATTTTGCATTAAGTTTAGCATGCTTGTTGAGCTATCATGTTGCATGTTCATAATCAATAATCACCATGTTCAAATGCCATGTTCATATGCATGTTTAAGTACTACTTTGTGCATTACTTGTTGCATAATCCACATGATGCATTCTTGAATCATCAAAAATATTCATGTTCTTGCATTTATGTATGTCGATCCATGTTTAAATGCATGTTCATGATGAGATTAGTGCATTTTTCCTTGTGTTTGTGCATTAAAATATGAAAATAATCAATTCTGGATTTTGCATTCCATATCTGCTTTTTGCATAAGTGCTGTAAAATACATGCTGTTTGTTGTAAATTCATGTTGTTTGTGACTTTTAACACCTGTTTTTGCATACATATAGGTGCTGTAAAAAGCTGTTGCATTGCATAGTGCATCTCATAGCTGTTTGTGCATTAAGTGTTGTAAATAGGTTGCTGAATTTTGCATTGCATTAGTTTTAGGTCCTTTAAACTATAGATTGAGTCTAGTTTAGGTCCTAGTTCCCGTAGGATTTAATTAGGTAATTTTGTTTGCCTTATTTTTATCATGTTTACCATGCTAACCTTTGTTTTGTAGGGAGGGCAAGGTATGTCTAAAAACCCTATCCTCTTTGGTATTTCTAATGCATTTAATTTGCACCATGTTGCCTTACATAATGTTTGTGCTTGTTAGGTTTTCCCCTTTTGGAACCAACTTAACTTCATTAGGAAGTAAGTTGTGTTCTTCTTCCTTTTCTCTTCCTCTTTCCTCTCCTTTTAGGATTAGAAAAACCTCACTAACCATTAGGATCTCCCTTTGTGCATATTAAACAACTTAGGGTTGGTCGTAGTCCCCCTTAGTTTTTGCCCCTTTTCCCAGTTGAGTCATTCTTTCTCATCTCAAAAGAAAAGCAATAAAACATTTAATAAAAACCGAACAATCTTGTACGACACGAGACTTTGTTGCGGAGTGTTTATACGCGTCCTGTTTCGGGGCGAGGTGTAAATACTTCCCGCGATGGATAGGTCTTAGTACAAGACCGTTCACAAACAAATTCAAAACATTTCTTCTAAAAAACAACAAACCAAGAAGTCACGTCTTCTTTCTCATCTCATACTCTTCATGACTTGTCTCGACAGTTCAAACAGCGATACGGTAAACACCCTCGTGTCAGAGCCGGTAACACCTGAGCTAGAACTATGGCAACGTCATCCTAAAAAACACAAACCAATTAGTTCCCGCCTAGGTTAGGCGAACTACGTCGACTCTGATCCTCATTATCCCGATGAGGTACGTAGGCAGCGGGGTAGGGCCCGTTCGAGCACATTCTTTATTTTCCCTACATTTCCCCCTTTCTTTTCATTCTCATTTCAGTTCATTTCTCATTTTCTATTCCCTTTATTCCAGTAGCGGTTTTATTCAGCAGTTATTTTTCTCACCCATTGAAACAAGCAAGCAAGCGTGGATCCCGTCGGGTACGACGGACGATCTGGGGTGCTAATACCTTCCCAGGTCGTAACCGACTCCCGAACCCCGATCTTTGGTTCGCAAGGCCTCGTCCTTTTCCTTCTTCCTCAGGTTTGTGCAACATTACCTTTCCCATTCATTCGGGATAAAAATGTCTGGCTGGCGACTCTACCTTTCCGCGCCACTTTCGCGTTTGTACTAGGATGAAAATCCCGGGAGCGACAGCTGGCGACTCTGCTGGGGACTTAACCTGATTCTTCCGGTTTCCCTTGTAGAGTCAATCCTAGCGCCTGTTTGGTTTTGTTTCTTTGGGTGTATATTTGTTTGATGCTGAGTGCTTTAGTTTAGCTTTACTGTTTTCATTTACAGTTTTACTTTACAGCTTTACTTTATCGCATTTATTTACCGCTTTCAGTATTTTATTTTCCATGCATCATATTATACTGGACTGTCTGGCTGTGCTGGTTTTCATTTTTTCTGTGGGTGGGAGTTACTGTGAGATAAGCCAATTACCCGGCTTGAGTGCACCCTAGGACTTAGAGTGGTTCCACTTTGGCTTCATGGCATCTTGCTATGTTGGTAGTAGTGAGTTCCACACCTTGACTTGCGACCTTCTCGGGAATGTATTGGTTCCGGAATCTTTCTGGGGCAATACGCTACCTTGATAGTTATGTGCAGTCAGGGGACCGATCATTGAGAACCTTTGTGGAAACATCCCTCTCCAGTGATGACAGTGGCAGACCACATTTGTTGGCAAACCCACTCGCATCCGAGGGCCCACTAGGAACTCGCATAGGATGACCTGGTTCTCTCATAGGAATCCAGTCAAGGCAAACTGTTCGTATGACGGTAGTATTGTACCCTTCGGGATGAATGTACTATTGTTTCTCGATTCAGTGCTTGAAGCTGGAGACTTGTGAGGGATGCTCGTTTTTCCGGACTCAACTGAGACCTCCCTGAGTAATACATAATGCCAAACCGATTCCCTGATCTGGTCATGAGCCATTTCTCGGAGATGGTGAACGTATTATTGCTATTCGGCTTTGAGAGTCCGTGATGTTGACCCGAGTAGCAATACCCGTGAGATTGGGAGGGGTTTACAGGTTTGCAGGAACCCTGGTACCTTCAGCATACCCACTTTGCCTTTGATTCAGTTTTGTGATCTGGATTTCTGTTCTTAAGTTATGGACCCCGGATCAGAGGGATGATTATTGTGATATCTGGATTTTGAGACCATGCATCGACACCAACATCAGATCATTGATCACATACCAGTGCATTGCATCACATCATCCGCATACTTGCATTCCTAACGCATGTTTATTCATTTACAGGGCTGCATATTACATCCGTGATTCCGGTTGTGGGTATTGATCTATGAGCATGGAACCCAAGAAGTGTTATTTACAACAAAAGAGCTCCTGTCTTCATCAAACTCACAAAACTGGAATCAGGGGATGGGATGCCCTAAAAATGAATCAACATGCCATAGCATTCATTTCCTGCATACCATATTCTTGTATTTTTGCAGGTTACCCAGGGTTTCTAACTTATTTGATCGTAGGCAATATAGCTGGTCAACGCATTCACCGATATCCGACCAAAAGAAACCGAGTAAGGATGGCTGATCGAGTGCAGACCGATCTCAATGAGTTCCGACAGAGGATGGATCAGTTCATGGAAATGATGACTGGCATGGCCCAGAACCAGGAACGTCTCCGGTTGATGATTGAGCAACCTCATGGGAATGTTAATACGGGAACACCAGCTGAGAACGTGGATCCTAACGCTGCCCGTAACGGAGAGCCTCATCCAAATAGGACCGCAACACGTAATGCAGGTTTAGAAGACAATCAAGAGGACCAGTTCACTCTACTGGATGCTGATATGGGTAACATGAATGAGATCAACAATCGCAGGTATGAAGAGCTGTCAGAGAAGATCAAGGCCATGGAATGTCAGAATTCATTGGGTATCGATGTAACCAGTCTCGGGTTAGTGCCAGGAGTCAGAATCCCTCCAAAGTTCAAGGCACCATCGTTTGACAAGTACAACGGCAGCACGTGTCCCAGGACTCACATTCATGCGTACTTCGGAAAAATCTCGGCTCATACTGATGACGAGAAACTTTGGATGCATTTCTTCCAAGACAGTTTATCTGGAGCTTCGTTGAGCTGGTACATGAAGCTGAGTCGGGTCTCTATTCGAAGTTGGAAAGATTTAGCAGAGGCATTCCTCAAGCAGTATCAATACAATATTGATATGGCTCCGAATCGCACTCAGTTGCAGAACTTGTCTCAAGGACCTAAAGAGAGTTTTAAGCAGTATGCCCAGAGGTGGCGTGAGCTGGCCGCACAGGTTCAACCTCCCTTGCTGGATCGGGAGATGGCAGACATGTTTATGGGCACCTTGCAAGGTGTTTACTTGGATCGTCTGGCCGCCTGCCCGTCCATTGGTTTTTCTGATATCGTCATTGCTGGAGAAAGGATAGAGAATTTTCTGAAAATGGGAAAGATCCAGGATGCAAGCAGTGCTAGTTCTTCTGGTGTGAGAAAACCTTTTGGCAATGGCCAAAGAAGAAGAGAAGGCGAGACGAATGCTGTGTATAGGGGCCGAGACAGAAATTATTCTCAAGGTTACTACCAAACGGCTGCAGTGACTATTACTCCACAGTTTCAACAACAGCGACCACAGGGTCAGCAACAACAGGTACAGAGGCCGTTTCAAGAAAGAGCAAGAGCGAGAAATCGCAGACTCGACCCCGTCCCATGCCCGTATGCTGTATTGCTCCCAGAGCTGCTAAAGTTGAACCTGGTCGAGCTTCGTACCATGAGACCTCCCGCTCCTGACAATCTACCTCCGAATTTTGATGCTAACGCCAGGTGCGAATTCCATTCAGGTGCCCAGGGGCACAGTATTGAGAAATGTTGGGCCTTTCAGAACAAGGTACAGGACCTAGTTGACTCCAAGGCGATCAATTTCGCTCCTCTCCCCAATGTACTTCATAATCCGATGCCTAGTCATAATGGAACTGGTGTCACGGTCGTTCTACCAGATGGTTCACGTTAAGCTGAAGTCTTCAAGCTGACCACCCAGGACACCAGGGTATTCATGAAGCAAATAAAGCCAGCAGTATTCAAATACTCTCAGTGATGGCATTTATGTGATTGCCTTTCTTCATTGTTCGTTTTTCATCCCTATTGAGGGGAACTACGTCGCTCTGATTCTTCATTGGTCATCAGTCAATGGAGATACGTAGGCAGAAGATCGTCAGGTCTTTCCGAGCAAACTTTTGGGGCAACTTTACTCCCCAGCTTCACTCTTTCCTCCAGATGTCTCGCGTCAAAGTCAGTATAGCCAGAAGAGGAAGTGTTACTGCCATGGTTGAGCATGCAACTGCAAATGGAAGATTACAAGTCTGTGAAAAGAGCTATTGATCGTCGAAAGTATCCAAGACTGACAGGTCCAGACGGAACCAAGCCTCCTCAACCATGGCAATATTCAGTTTCTTTACTGCATTTCCATTTGTAGTTTCTTTTATGTGTTAAACATTTGTCTACAAGTATGAAATTTGTTTGCTTTTGAATGTTAGAAATAATAAAACTCACATGTTTTTCTTGAAGTAAATTCATTTGCATTCCCTTATAATTTTGCATATGTATATCGCAATACCAACTGTCATGCTTAAAATCTATGAAAGGAGGATGACGAAACAAAAACGCAAAATCTCTAATTGTGTGCTCTCAAGTAAGACCTTGTTGACGATGTACAGGCATTGCTTCAAATCCTAAACACTGGAGATATAAGGAAGATAAACCCTTGCTAACCCCTTTGAGCCTTGAAGTAGGAGTTTCTTTTCAAATAAAAAAAAAAAAAAAAAAAAAAAAAAAAAAAAAAAAAAAAAAAAAACCCTCACATGTAACCCAAGGGGCAGGGTAGACGTCAGCTAGTCAGACCAAGCGTCCAAACTTTCATAAAGAAGTGTATTTGAAGATCCGTTGCATCCTAATATGCTAATCAAGAGGTCCAAAGACCCGAAACCACAATGGTTATCCAAGTCAAAAGGTCCAAAGATTGACAACCACAATGGTTATCCTTCGCCGACCCCAAAATGAGGCAGTCACAACCCTCGTGAAGCAATCAAGACAAGCAATGTCACGCGACTTGTTCAAAATGCAAAAAGAAAAGAAAAGGCCCGCTAAGTCGAAACTTGAAAACAAGCGACTTAGGCAAAAGTTAGGGCATCCCGCTGGACTTCACAATCGAAAATTCACAAGAATCAGTCCAGGCAAAAGTTAGGGATAAGCAAAATAATGCAAAAGCGAAAGACAGAAAAGATTACACAAGAAAGATCCTCAAATGAGAACAAAGTCGTGTGACACAGACATGAAAAATAGAGGAGTGACTGACTCTCAATAATAACCTGATTGGTGCTTGAACGGATAGCAGCAATGGTTCCTCAATCAACACGAAACCCTTATGAAAGGTGAATGCTTGTGAAAACTAGCTGAACATAGGAATGGAGAACATCACGAAGAGCGGGTGGGCACAAATAAACTTTGAGCCTATATCCTTTGTTTCTACAACCATGAACCAGGCCACGATACAACCCTTAAAAGTCCTAACTGAAACAGGGTTAAATTGAGAGCGTACTAACAAGAGACCGCGTTCCTGACTCCTATGAGTTGTGCTAAAAGACGTTTGTTGGTATTGCATGTACATACTTTCATTCAAATAAAGGTCGTATCTTAACTAGTGATTCGCTCACAAAAGTTAACGATCCATTTTCAAAATTTCAAGATTAACATGTTTGTTGAATTAGGATTTTCATTCTAAGAATAAACATTTTCTCACTTGCATACATTTGTTGAGCATCATAAATGGTTCACATACGGAAATTCAATCCAGAAGCTCAAGCTTGCCAGGTTGAGGAGTCTAAAACTTCTGAAAGACTGTCACGTCAAGGTGCACTTATCCGAATAAAGCTTCATTGAGCAGAGATTTCCCCAGTTAGTCATGGTAAGAGCCAGCTAATCCGGGGCAGTCACGTCGAGCAATCTCTTCAAAATTAAAGTACTGGGCCAATCTGGGGCAGTTATGTTGAGCAATCCCTTCAAATTTCAGTCAAACTGGGGCAATCACTCCGAGATTCAAATCTCTCCAAGAGCGAAGATTAGTCAGTCAAGAGCAAAACTATTCAAGTACTCATCCTGGGGCAGGCCACCCTAATAGTACGAGAATTCATTCTTTCCCGAAGACAGACGATCAGAAGCATTTACCCGGAGTCTAGAATACCGTGGTTACTTGTCAAGTCAACTATCTCGTTCAATACTTCTGACAGATACGAACTCATCTGCGTTGGCAATGATTACCTCCTCAGCAAGGTTATTCCATTGATCCGTACAGTCGTTACAATACCAAAGAGTTTAAAGACGCCGAGTCTTTTGTAAAATCCTCTTAAGGTAAAATCCATACAGAAGCAACTGATCCCCAGCACGAGACAATTTGAAATCTTTCCTCCTCAGCAGGACGTGTCTCGGTGTTGTCATCACCAACAGGTCTAAGGCAATTCCTATTCCCCTAGAAGATTTCAGATAAATCATTCTCCTCCCCAGCAGATCCATAAGAGTGGATATTCCTCAATAGTCCGAGTATCCCCGGGCACGGCCCTCAAATCTAAAAGTCCAATTTATTTTTGGCAAAGGTGATAATTCGGGACAGATGAATTATTCACGCTCCTCTCCAACAGAGATGTCATCCCCACAGGGCTACTTGATATTGAATTCGCGATCATTGTGTTTCCCCACAGAGTCAACAGAGACTTATCACTTCCGCGTCAGGAATTTCTTTTACAGTCACCAGTTCATCAACAATACTCAAGACATAATATCCCCAGTGTCATGGGGCAATATACCATGCAATTCCATATGCAAAGTCCAGCCGCAGACTGGCCAAAGTCCATCTTCGGGTGGCAAATTTCAAAGTCCAGCCGCAGACTGGCCAAAGTCCATCTTCGGGTGGCAAGCTTCAAAGTCCAGCCGCAGACTGGCCAAAGTCCATCTTCGGGTGGCAAATCTCTAAAGTCCCCCGCAGTGGGCAAAAGTCTCCCGTAGTGAGCAAAAGTCTCCCGTAGTGAGCAAAAGTCTCCCGTAGTGAGCAAAAGTCTCCCGTAGTGAGCAAAAGTCTCCCGTAGTGAGCAAAAGTCTCCCGTAGTGAGCAAAAAGTCTCCCGTAGTGAGCAAAAGTCCAGCCGCAGACTGGCCAAAGTCCATCTTCGGGTGGCAAATCTCAAAAGTCTCCCGTAGTGAGCAAAAGTCCAACCGCAGATTGGCGAAAGTCCATCCTCAGGGTGGCATCATATCAAAAGTCCACCCGCAGCGTGGCAAGTTTCAAAAGTCTCCCGTAGTGAGCAAAAGTCCAGCCGCAGACTGGCCAAAGTCCATCTTCGGGTGGCAAATCTCTAAAGTCCCCCGCAGTGGGCAAAAGTCTCCCGTAGTGAGCAAAAGTCCCCCGTAGTGGGCAAAAGTCTCCCGTAGTGAGCAAAAGTCTCCCGTAGTGAGCAAAAGTCTCCCGTAGTGAGCAAAAGTCTCCCGTAGTGAGCAAAAGTCTCCCGTAGTGAGCAAAAGTCCAGCCGCAGACTGGCCAAAGTCCATCTTCGGGTGGCAAATCTCTAAAGTCCCCCGCAGTGGGCAAAAGTCTCCCGTAGTGAGCAAAAGTCCCCCGTAGTGGGCAAAAGTCTCCCGTAGTGAGCAAAAGTCTCCCGTAGTGAGCAAAAGTCCCCCGTAGTGGGCAAAAGTCTCCCGTAGTGAGCAAAAGTCTCCCGTAGTGAGCAAAAGTCTCCCGTAGTGAGCAAAAGTCTCCCGTAGTGAGCAAAAGTCCAGCCGCAGACTGGCCAAAGTCCATCTTCGGGTGGCAAATCTCTAAAGTCCCCCGCAGTGGGCAAAAGTCTCCCGTAGTGAGCAAAAGTCCAGCCGCAGACTGGCCAAAGTCCATCTTCGGGTGGCAAATCTCAAAAGTCTCCCGTAGTGAGCAAAAGTCTCCCGTAGTGAGCAAAAAGTCTCCCGTAGTGAGCAAAAGTCCAGCCGCAGACTGGCCAAAGTCCATCTTCGGGTGGCAAATCTCAAAGGTCTCCCGTAGCGAGCAAAAGTCCAGCCGTAGACTGGCCAAAGTCCATCTTCGGGTGGCAAATCTCGAAGGTCTCCCGTAGTGAGCAAAAGTCCAGCCGCAGACTGGCCAAAGTCCATCCTCAGGGTGGCATCATATCCAAAGTCCACCCGCAGTGTGGCAACGTATTTTGAAGTCCAACCGCAGATTGGCGAAAGTCCATCCTCAGGGTGGCATCATTTCCAAAGTCCACCCGCAGCGTGGCAGGTTTCAGAAGTCCACCCGCAGTGTGGCAAACCTTCAAAGTCCACCCGCAGTGTGGCAAGTTATTCAGCAATCCACCCGCAGTGTGGTAAAGTATCTGAAGTCCAACCGCAGATTGGCAAAAGTCCACCCGCAGAGTGGCAATGTATTTTGAAGTCCACCCACAGTGCGGTAAGCCAGTAGCCTTCTGGCATCACTCAAAAGGCATCCCCCGTTCATGATTCTCACCATTATAATTATATCCAAGCGGAGTTTGTTTGGTTGAGCTTATTTCTCTGTTCTTCCAGTGCGAGTGCAAATTTTCGGGTTGTTTTAGTATTCAATCCCTGCATACTTCGAACGTCTGAAAGCAGCTGCTGTCATCCATTCAAGTCTACAGTGATTGAATAGGGGCAGCTGTAACACCCCAAAATTTGCCCTCTTATTTATCATCAACCTCGAGCGATTCACGCTTCATTCTTGCATCATTCCGCATATCATCGCATTGCATTTGAAAAAATAAATAAGTCATTCATCGTCCTTTGCATGAGGTGTGTGGTCGATCGAGGCTTGGCAAACATTGGAGTTCGAGAGAAAATGATGTACAAAAAAATAATCCACACCACTTTCAAGCTAACCCATTAAAAAGGAAGAATTCACCACTTTCCTCCCCTTTTCTTTCCGCTTTTCCTTCCACTTTCTTTCCACACTTCCTTTCATTCTTTCCATTCCATTTTTTCCACTCCAATTCAACTCCATTTCCCTTGGAAACTTCCACCACCTTCCACCATCTTCTAGAGTATTCCAAGGAATGTTCTAGAGTATTCCAAGGAATGTTCTAGAGTATTCCAAGGAATATTCCAAGGAATATTCCATTTTCCAACCCTAACCCTAACTAACTTCCAAACCTAATTTTGGATCCCAAACCTATTTTTTGGGCCCCAAACCTCATTCCATTCCAAACCTAGCTCCAAGCCTAGCCTCTATATAACCCTTAATCACTTCAATGCAAAAGGTTCCCACAATTCCAAAATTTTTCACTTCTTTCATAATCACTTTTTCTCTCTCACTTTTCCTCCATTTTCCCTCCTTTCACCAAAGCTTCTTTGAATAAGCTCTTCAAGTTTCACATTGAAACTTGAAGATTTTGAAGCTTAAGCCTCCAACCTCCATTAATGGTGGATCGTAGAAGAAGAAGCTAGTGATTTTGTTGAAGATTTCGGATTATCGGAAGCGCACCAAAGATTCAAGCTCAAGAACGCATTTATTTTGCGGTTTCTCGGTTTTCGGTTTTCTCTTCGATTCAAGCTTCGATACTTGCAACAATTACCGAAGCAATCCTCCGCTTCGTAGGTTGGTGATCTTAATCACTTCTTCTTTAAGTTATTCTCTTCATCTCGCCACTTTTGGCATTCTTTAAGTGTTCTTTTTGCTTTGTTTAAAATCAATTCCGTTTCGATTATGTTTGTTTGTGATTTGTGATTTTTGTTGCTTTAGGATTTAAGGTGTTAATAGATATAGGTGCTAGCATGTGTAAATAAGCTCAAAATAAGTAGAAATTAGTGTTAGCATGATTAGGTGGGGTTTAGGATTATTTAGAAGCAAGATTGTGGCCAAAAGCACTTATTTCAAAAGCATTTTTCACTTTTTGTTCAGGGTTAACCGGTTAACGCATATGGTTAACCGGTTAACGCATGCGTTTTTTGGCCAAAATGCTGATTTTTTTGCCCGTTAACGGGTTAACCTATATGGTTAATCGATTAACGCTGTCCATTTTTGGATTTTTAGCCTATTTTCTTGCTCAATCTTGCTTCCTAGTGCCTCTAATGTTCATACATGTTTAGGTATTGATTTTAGGGAATTTTTGGGTCCATTTCCAGTAGCTAGTCTCCCCATTTCGAGTCGTTTCGACACGATTCCGTTTATGTTGCGTTTTATGCGTTTTTGTGCTTCTTTGTGCATAGCTTAAATTCTTGCATGTTGTTACCATGTTTGTGCATTGTTTGACACATAATAATCATGTTGCATTCTGTTTTACATGTTGGCATTGCATTAAATCACTTTTGCATTTCCATTATATCAAGATATGTTGCATTTCACATAATCATGTATGTAGGTGCATTTGGTTGCATTTGGTTGCATACTTTATCATGTCATATGCATCAATTTAATTCTGAATTTTGCATTAAGTTTAGCATGCTTGTTGAGCTATCATGTTGCATGTTCATAATCAATAATCACCATGTTCAAATGCCATGTTCATATGCATGTTTAAGTACTACTTTGTGCATTACTTGTTGCATAATCCACATGATGCATTCTTGAATCATCAAAAATATTCATGTTCTTGCATTTATGTATGTCGATCCATGTTTAAATGCATGTTCATGATGAGATTAGTGCATTTTTCCTTGTGTTTGTGCATTAAAATATGAAAATAATCAATTCTGGATTTTGCATTCCATATCTGCTTTTTGCATAAGTGCTGTAAAATACATGCTGTTTGTTGTAAATTCATGTTGTTTGTGACTTTTAACACCTGTTTTTGCATACATATAGGTGCTGTAAAAAGCTGTTGCATTGCATAGTGCATCTCATAGCTGTTTGTGCATTAAGTGTTGTAAATAGGTTGCTGAATTTTGCATTGCATTAGTTTTAGGTCCTTTAAACTATAGATTGAGTCTAGTTTAGGTCCTAGTTCCCGTAGGATTTAATTAGGTAATTTTGTTTGCCTTATTTTTATCATGTTTACCATGCTAACCTTTGTTTTGTAGGGAGGGCAAGGTATGTCTAAAAACCCTATCCTCTTTGGTATTTCTAATGCATTTAATTTGCACCATGTTGCCTTACATAATGTTTGTGCTTGTTAGGTTTTCCCCTTTTGGAACCAACTTAACTTCATTAGGAAGTAAGTTGTGTTCTTCTTCCTTTTCTCTTCCTCTTTCCTCTCCTTTTAGGATTAGAAAAACCTCACTAACCATTAGGATCTCCCTTTGTGCATATTAAACAACTTAGGGTTGGTCGTAGTCCCCCTTAGTTTTTGCCCCTTTTCCCAGTTGAGTCATTCTTTCTCATCTCAAAAGAAAAGCAATAAAACATTTAATAAAAACCGAACAATCTTGTACGACACGAGACTTTGTTGCGGAGTGTTTA